>CM029599.1:94463442-97295662 GCA_017311375.1 Mytilus coruscus
GGGATATTGTTTATCCTGTCCGTCCGTCCGTCCGTCTGTCCGTCCCATTATGGGTATATAGTTATTCTGCATAACTCCTCCTACAGTTTGAATCCTAGGAAGTTTTCTCTTTACTGTCTGTATGTACATATATTGAAGGTGTGCATGTGGTGTTGGTTTTTATTTTTTATTATCTTTTGCTCTTTTGGGAGATAATTGAACTTTTTTTTTGTCATTTTTGGGGTATAAGCGGTTAAATGAGTTGAGTGATGGGCATCACTTTGTCTAGTTTACATTTTTTTCTCGTGTTGTGCTGTTACACAAGTGTAACAGTCCGATGTAAGGTTAGGATTTAGCGCTCACATACATGTTAAACTCCGCCACGTGCACTTTCTTTATGTACCTGCCCCAAGTCAGGAGCACGAAGTCCAATTGTTGTCGTAGTATAAATGTGTGTCATTTTTTGTAGATTGTTTAAATATAAATAAGACCGTTTGTTTTTTTCGTTTGAATTTTTCACATGGTGCATGGTGGCCTTTATAGCTGACTATATGGTGTGTTGAAGGCTGTACGGTTGCCTATATATGATTTCTTACATCCACTGCATTTAAACTCTGGTGGATAGTTGTCTCATTGTCAATCACACCACATCTAACTTTATTTCAACTTCTATGTTGCGTTTTGTATACTGTAACATTGTTTATCTTTTGTACGCATACCCCGGAGCCCTCTTTTCGGAATCCCGAGCAAAGTCCTTGTTCCGCGATAGAAAATTTAATTACGAACTCATATAAGATAGCACGAATTTCAGCTCAAAATCTTAATTAATCTAAATGAGACTTCAATTCGAATCTTACTCAAACTCAAAAGTGACTCAAATTTAATGGTGTAACTAGAACTCTACGGTCTACCTTTAAATGTGACTCAAACTTGAAGTCCAACTCGAAACTCAATGCTAACTAAAACTTTAATTCTAATAATGACTTGAATTCGGAATCTGAGACTAACTCAAAGTTCTACTCAAACAGTAACCCTAACTTTAATTTGAACTCTAATTCGATGGATGGCCACACTCATCCAAGGCACATACAACATGGAAATCTATCTAAAAATAGAACAGGTTTTTTCCGAATTGGTCACGTGATTTTACCTCATCACGTAATGGCATAACCACATCAAAGAATGACAGGACCACATCAAATAATGAAACAAACAC
Organism: Mytilus coruscus; assembly: GCA_017311375.1. Taxonomy (NCBI): domain Eukaryota; kingdom Metazoa; phylum Mollusca; class Bivalvia; order Mytilida; family Mytilidae; genus Mytilus; species Mytilus coruscus. The sequence continues at coordinate 94,464,638 of CM029599.1, forward strand.
ATCATGTAGTGTAAAATCGTCAAATTTTGAAATATCATTACGTAATGTTAAAACCATATAAAGAATAGGCAAATCATCATTACAAAATAACAAAACCACATCATGTAATGAAACAACTACATAACGTTAAGTCACATTCACATCAAGTAATGTTAAAACCACATTGACTAATGACACAACCACATTAAATAATGGTGAAACCACATCGAGTAATGACAAAACCATATTGAGTAATGACAAAACTATATCAAGTCAATACGAAACCATATCGTGTAATATCGAAATATCATTAAGTAATGACTATTCCATATTGAGTTATATCAAAACATCATTACGTAATGTCAAAACCATATTAAGTAAAGACAAAATATCATCAAGTAATAATAAAACAACATAAAGTAATATCAGAGTTCCACATAAGACAGCTGAGGCGTTCCATAGTAATCTCTAGTTCATGACTATTAATGGAATCCAACCAGAAAAGTTTGTATTGTGGATGGAAAGAACATCTTCAATACACATACATGTAAATTAAACGATAAAGCTTCATTGATCTATCCCTTACGAAAACAAAAACGTATACATTAAGATACTACCAGGGGAAGACCGCAAGACCCCCTCTCGCTTCACTCATTCGTGGATGCATTTAGTATTAGATATACAAAGATATTTACATTTCGACAATTAACGCTCATGGAGGTCTTATTATCTCGGATGCCTAGTTACATGTAGCATTGCCTCTTAAATGTGAGTAGCCACGATATTTGTAGGCTTATGGAGATACATGTACCTTGTCTAAATGTCATGTTTTTATGACCTATTTGTTGTAATAATAATGAAACGAGTCTTTTTGAATATTTGCATAATGAGACTATTCGATGACGACTTTTTATCATCGAAGGCACTTATTCATAAAATACAAAATTATTGTATTTTATTGGCGCTTAGTAATCTTCAACAGCGTATTTGAATACAAATTTAAATGAATTACATAAAATAAGACATTAAGCTTAAATCCTAAGCATTAAGTTATTGCCTGAAATTTTCAGACATTAAGCTTATTTCCTGAAATCTGATAACAATTATCAACCTATCGCCAAATCTCATTTCAGGCAATAACTTAAAAAAGTGAACATTGGGATTTTTGTTTTATCTTCCAAGTATATGTACATTCGGTAAAATATTCTTGATGTAAAGTGTTGTTTAAATTATATTTCAAATATTAATATACATTTATTTAACAGATCTTCAAATTTACGTATTTTTCCATATTCATAACATAATTAATTTATATTTCTTTGTGGTATTACAAAAGTTAACATGTTTTAAACAATTGAGTATATCTAATGAAAGGAAGGGGATGAAAGATTCTATCTGAAAATTATTTGAAGAAAACTTACACTTCACTGGTCGAGCTGGTCTTGGTCTGGTCAAAGTAGACAAATGTAGATATGATTTTTTGCTCACATCATCTTTCCATTTATTTTTTTGGATATGTCAAAAATACTGATAAACATTTCGTTAAATACCTCAGGCCTTCTCGTCTTTTTCACTATTTATTCTGGATTTTTAGCATTTAAGTGACATGTCTATTGAAGACAATTTTCTTGAATCTTTGCGGTCTCAATATGAATCAGGGAAAACAAGGAGCATATACCCAAATCAGCACAATGATCTTTTGACAACTTTTAGAACCCCTAGAAAAGATAGCAACTAAATATAAAAAAGAAGATGTGGTATGATTGCCAATGAGACAACTGTCCACAAGAGACCAAAATGACACAGCCTTCAACAATGAGCAAAGCCCATACCGCATAGTCAGCTATAAAAGGCCCCGAAATGACAATGTAAAACAATTCAAACGAGAAAACTAACGGCCTTATTTATGTACAAAAAATGAACGAAAAACAAATATGTAACACATAAACAAACGACAACCACTGAATTACAGGCTCCTGACTTGGGACAGGCACATACATACATAATGTGGCGGGGTTAAACATGTTAGCGGGATCCCAACCCTCCCCCTAACCTGGGACAGTGATATAACAGTACAACATAAGAATATTGAACGAACTATTAAAATCAGTTGAAAAAGGCTTAACTCATCAGATGGACAAAAATACAAGTGGACGTGGCAGGGTACTTGTACATCCCAACAACAAAAAGACATTAGGAACATATCTGAGAGTTCTCGCAGTTATCTGACAGCTAGTTCAAAGCCACTAACAACTAATGAAAAAAATCATGCATCTAAGACTAAATTATCAATCCGTACACATCCAACATCCAATGGATTTAGTGTAAAGACGTCATAAACAGTCAGAGAAAAACATGACCTTGTGCAATGCCAAGATACTGCAGGTATCGATAGATTGTAGATCCATGAATGTGTATATGTATATAACATACTAGTAATATTTAGTTTGCTTTTAATTTACTGATAACAAAATCAATATTTATACCAATAAAAACAATATGCAATGATCTTATTGCAGTGTTGAATAAAGACTATTACAATTAAAAAGGTATGACATTTAAACCATTGCAGGCTTTGAAAGGTTCAAAAGTAAAGCAGAGGAGAATGATAAGGAAAATTTGAAAATTTATGTTTTTCTAGAGGAACTCTATGGTACTTTGGAAAAGGGACATACACATGTAAACAGGTCATGGCGACAGAGTCTGTATAATTCAACAACTTAATTATGACTATGAAAATTTTTCCCTTGATACCATGGCTTCTCAAATATCTAGCAAACTATTTATTTCACTTTGTGAAAATTGTAACATGAAAAAAAAGCATAAAGGGAAGGGAGTTGTAGTGAAACCCATTTTATCCAAAGTTCGTCAAAATATGCACTAGAGGTGACTTTCGATTTAATTGATGTTTTCACAATTTTTAGTGCACCCCATAAACTACAAAGTGACAAAGGTCGTGAATTAATAGCTTTGGTAATATCTGAGTTAAAACTAAAGTGGCCAGAACTAAAGACTTTATTTTAAGTAGTTGACATTTTAAACTGCAATTTTATCATGTTATTATGTACCAAATGTATTTTTAACTTTGAATAAATATCTTTTTATTTACTCGCATTTAAATTTTAGGCATTAAGATTAATGCCTGGACACATTTTTTAGATTATAAGCTTAAATCCTAGGATTTAAGAATAATGCCTAACATCATTTAGGCAATAGACTTACTGCCTATGCGTTAGCTTATTGCCTAGGATTTAAGCTTAATGCCTAATTTCACTTATTGCCGCTAACATATACATTATACGTAAATGTTACTGGATGTAAAGTATAATGCAGAGTATAATATATTCAAGCTGAAGACCGCCTATCTATTGATTGCAGGTGTCAATCTTAATTACAATGCTTGAGCAAACATGTATACAAACAAAGCAAGCAAGCCAACAAAACCTTTAAACTGCAAGCATTAGGAAATTAGCTCTAAATATACGATGCAATTCTATCTTACGACTTCTTTGGACTTCTGTGATAAATACTGTGTCTGGTCTTTTCTGTTTACTTATTTATGGAGTAACTGTTCATCGCATAAATTCATGTGAATCGTTTTATACCAACCAACTGTCCCTAGTATAGATAAATGCATCTTCTTTCTTTAAATTCTTTTAAGAAGCTTTTATTCTTATGGAACCTACAATATTTTACAGTTCGTGACAAATTCATATAGACAAAACGTTGAAAATAATATATGATGGGAGAGGAGTAGTTAGTGGCTATGACTTTATAAAAATAAGAAGATGTGGTATGATTGCCAATGAGACAACTCTCCACAAGAGACCAAAAAAAAACGTAGAAATTAACATAATTAAAATATGCTTGTCCCAGGACAATCCATCTCTGTTTTTTTTTCTTTTGAGAGCCCTATTAACATGCCAATGGTAGAATTTGAACCTTGAATAAATGCCGAAGTCTAATTTTTACCCTACTTTCATTTTAGTCAAATCACTACTTTCACCTTCAACAATAAATTTTTCACACATGTTTTACTTATTTCAAAATATATGCAACTGATAGGACCACTTAAATAGTGAACTTTTCAAAGAAAACAGTAATTATACTCTGGAAGAAATACCCCATATAATACTTGGGAATTATATTCCTAGACCACGAACAAAGGGAATTAATTGTGGCCTGACGCCATATGACAGACAGCAACCAACGACAATCACTGAATTACAGGCTCAAGACTTGCGACAGGTATCTAAAGAATGAGGCGGGGTTAAACATGTTGTGAGCGTTCAATCATCCTATAACATGGGACTGTGGAAACAAACTGTAACAATCGATTTGCATCATATTTTAACGAAGCATAAAAACAACTAAAATAAAGACCAAAGACACAAAGTTCCGATCCAGGAGTACTCGCAGTTAATGAAACCTACATAGCCAATTAGATCTAATAAATATGTCATATTCTCCGAGACTAAAGTATCAATCAATACTCATCCAATATATTCAGTGTAAAGACGTCATAAACAGTCTGAGAAAAGCATTCCATGGTTCAATGCAAAAAATAGAGGTACATAGCATTGACAGGATGTAGGACCATATGATTTAATAACTGTATAGCAACCGGTATTAACTTATGTTTTAATTTATCAAAACCAAAATCAGTTTTGTAACGAAAAAAATAATATTCACACAAGAGCTTACTATGGTGTTATAGTGATAATCTTTTAGTGTAAGTTTATTCAAAGGATCAACGTGTTTACATGGATGTACCTACATTTACGAGCTCTATAAACAACGTTACTGCAAAATCAAAGATGTGGTATCACGTTTGTAATAAGAATTCTACAGTTTAGCCAAACTCTCAAACCAAATATTTGTATTAATTGCATCTTAAACATAATTTAGATAAAGTTTCAATTAATTTATGGTAACGAAATCCCTGACTTAATAATCTACCAGTTATACATAGATTAAGTTCATTGAAATTTTAAAACGTTACTGCAGACACGGGCATTGGGAATGAGCTAAGAAATATACAACCCGGAAGAAATGGCCAAATGAACATCACCATCTAAAAAGGGAAAGTTAGCAATTGGAAACGAAAAATTGTCTCTTTTTTCGTTAATTTTTGTAAATTCACAGTTTCCCGTGTTAAACAAAAGGATCGAAATCCAGAAAAGGACGATAATAGATTGTTCTCTTATATTTTTAACTCTTCTATGCTTCTATGTTGATGGCCGTACTTTGACCTAGAATTGTTAACTTTTTCTTTGTCTTTCATTTTCGCCGATTGTGTACAGGTAAATTAAAGGTGAATATTATTTTTTATTCATCATTTTAAACCTCTCCCGTTAGCCAGTTGTATATATGTTATGAATTGTCAATTATAACATGTATATATATATAGCTGTTGTCCCCTGCTCATCATTGTAATGCGAATGAAACGATTCTGGACCGTTATTCGTCCTCTTACAGTTTTCAACCGTTGCAGCTGCCCACAAATGAGGTGAATATCGTGAAGTTGAGCATATATAAGTACTCAGTACGTAGTCTAATAATACATGGCATTTGTCATCAGAAGGAGCGTCAGACATAATGTCAAAGGTAAAGCAGTCCTCGATTTCATCTGTAAGAAGGAAAGTTAGACCGAAAAAATGCGATACCCAAAGATAAAAGAGACTGGATTTTCCTCCACCAGTTCTGATCCAGATGAAAACGACAACCGTGAATCTATTTGCAGGGGACAACAGTTATATACATGTTATAATTGACAGTTCATAACATATGTAGAACTGGTTGACGGAAGAGGTTTATAATATAAATGAAAAATAACATTCACCTGTAACTTACCTGTACACAATCGGCGCAAATGAAAGATTGAAAATTTTAAAAATCGGCGCAAATGTCATATGTCAAATGTTTTTGAAGTATGAGCATAATTCCTGATTCAAATATTTCTACATTCTTTCTTTTTCGCACAGTATATTTGATTATAAAACTTACCTTTTGCTTTTTATGATCTCCGACACAAAAGACATTACAAACATACTTGTGTAATCTTCTTATCAGTGACATATTCACATCAATACGATTCATGTAGTGATAAAAACACATAATATCTCGTACATGTACTCATCTTTTATAAAAAAAAAAAAAAAAAAAAACCATTTGAATAACAAGGGACTAAAAACCATATCTAATTTTCAAATGCCTCTCGATTGTTGATTGTTAATCAAAAGTATGGATTCTTATGGAACATACATGTAATGTAAATATCGTCAATTGGTGCGAGCCTGTTGCAGCTATCCATCCATAAAACAGATGATATCTGATAATTAAATTTTGTTTTTGCCTGAAGCATTTTGACTTAACTATACAGGTCCAACAGATAAATATTTTCATCAAATGGAGAAGGTAATACTTACTATTTTATATTATGAAGAGTTGTTTTTGTTACATATCTTTCTTTCTTTCTTTTGTATGTTTTGTTTTAATTTGTTTTTTTTTTTGTTTTTTTTTTGGGCGGGGGGGGTTAGGAATACAATTTGTCAAAGATACAAGCCACTTCATACATACATAAAAGTTTTAATTGATGTCCATTATTCAAACGTTCAAGCTTCTCACGCTCGTGCAATATAAAGTACTCATGAAATTAATGAATTTTTTCTCAGGTATTCCGACATTTCCGCCAGTGTTTGGTATTATGGACTGGCCTATTGTTGGCGTCTGAGTGTCTCGGTTATGATTTAGAGGAAGCTCTAGAAGAAATTGAATCCAGATCAGATTATCAGCTCAAAGGTTATAAGATACAAACCAATATATAATTGACTGTTGTCATTTGCGCCAATTGTTATTTTCAAGATGTATCATTTTGCACCAAATATTATTTTTCAAAGGTATCATTTGCGCCAATATGCAAAATTGATTTACGCAGATTTACTTGAACATATTTATCATACATAATAATAATGAATATAGTTAGGTACCTTAAAAAGAATAATTTATGAAATAAATGGAAATATTGTTGCTAAAAAATCAAATGAATGATGAGTATGTTATCGCTTAAAACATGAATAAATAATTCATCGATTTGAACTAACTAAAATATATTCATCGCATCCATCCATGTATGCATTTTTGGACAACATTATGAAATGTCTAGTCACTACCTACATTAAATTGCGCAATTCTAATGCAGCAGCAATTAGAAGCAAGACCAACTCAGAAAAGTATCAAAATTTTACGAGAGGACAATTTAGCCGTAGAATTTATGTTTATGTCATGAGCTTTAAGCTTTCAATCTAATTATGTTGTCTGACTGTAAATAGTAATATGTTTTAAATGTGCTTTTGAATGACTAAAATGTCTTAACTTCGCATAGGAAACTGTCGGGGTCAAGCCACGATAAAGAATGAGGAATAGTTTTTTTTTATATTGGCGCAATCGTATACTTTATTTTTGTCGTAACTGATACTAGGTATTTTGAAAACTAGTGACGCAAATGTAGCATTGGCGCAAATGAATTATGGCCCAAAGGGACGCATTTTTGCCGCAAGCGAATTTTTCACACATAATCAACATACATTTTAGTCTGCAATGACGCCACATAATCCGTTGAAACAAGTAAATCCATGTTTACAAAAAAATATGGCGAAAAAAAAATCCGCTATTTTGTAACTGTTATTCACTATCCAGTGCTATTACAAAGATTGTCGTCAAACCAATCAACAACTTATCAGCAAAAAGTAAAATAACAAAAACTCCAAGGAAAATTCAAAACGGAAAGTCCCTTATCAAATGGCAAAATCAAAAGCAGCTCAAACACATCAAACGAATGGAAAACAACTGTCATATTCCTGACTTGGTACAGGCATTTCCTTATGTAGAAAATGGTGAATTAAACTTGTTTTTATAGCTAGCTAAACCTCTCACTTGTATGACAGTCATATAGAATATCATAATATTAACAATGTATGAGCAAAACAAACAGACATAATAGGTAAAAATGTCAAAAATTTGGGAACAGCAGTTTTAAATGTGCTTTTGAATGACTTAAAATGTTTTAACTCCTCATAGGAAACTGTCGGTCTCGAGCCCATATAAAGAATGAAGATTTTTTTTTATATTGGCGCAATCGTATACTTTATTTTTGGCGCAATTGGTGCTAGGTATATTGAAAACTAGTGACTTTTTACATTAAACTATATTTAAGAATTATATTACTCTTGTAAAATAGTTTTCTATTTATCAAACTGGCTGTATGCATTATGTTTAAGGTAACTTCTTCCAGACAATACAACCTACGATTGTTTTATCCTCCACCCTCCCCACACTTCCAAATTTTTCCAGATAGAAGCAATCTCAATGATAAATATATTATCTTTATATTATTTTAATTATGTAACAATATAAAAGGGCAAATACCACCTGCTTGTTGTGATTGTTTTAAACTATGATCATCAATATAGATAAATATACATATTGTTTCGTACATATACACATTTTCCCTCCAGTCTTTGTAAATTTTTAATTACTGTATTTACTCATTACAGGTAATGGACCTACATTCATCAGATGGGGTCGTTCTGAGTGTCCACCTACGAGCGAAAAGGTCTATAGCGGTAGGTTTAACATCTATAAAGATTTTCCATCTATGCCTTTTGTAAGCCTAGGCTACTCCATGTAACATAGGACATTTTATTTACTAGTACTTTTTTTTAAATAATTATCGCAATGTACAAATATGGTAGTGAAATTTAATGTGCCAGTCTTTGGTTATTTCTAAGTCATTTTTTTTAAAGAATTGTGGCTTTGAACTGTGTTCTATCTTAATTTTTTTTAACAAATTACATTAAGCCTACCTCAAAAATGTATATTTAGCGTAAAATTCTTCTTATTCTTTCATATAGTAAAGTTAGCAATTTTACCACTTAGACGAACACCATTGTTGAAGGCCGTACGTACGGTGTCCTATAGTCGCATATATCTACGTCATTTGGTCTCTGGTGGATAGTTTTTACATTAAAAATGAGGCGAAGCCAAGGTTGACAGTGTCTTTTCGAGGGGTAGCAATCTGCTCTATCAACCTCTCAGATATGTGTTATTTAATTTATTATACTGAATGTTCTGTTATTACTGTCTATTAAATTCAAAGTAATAAACTATGTCGTCTTGTATATAACAATCATCTGTATTTATTAAAGCGCACACTTGAGCAAGCGTCTCCGTGAAGGGTAATAGAGTATTTGGCATGGGATAGAGTAAATTGTCTCCCTCGTATTAACCAATCAAAATCTGGCATTTTGACATGAAGTATGATAAATATTTTAATCCCCTTTTAAGTTAATACATTTTTAACAAAATAATATTTAAGGGAAAATTTAAAGTTAAAAACATGCTTTAAACAATACTCCATCATAATCAAAACGCAGTAAATTGCTTGTCGAAAAATTTCTGCTGAAAACAATTAGAATTTTTAATCATTTCTGAATACAAAAATAATACCACCATGAAGCTTCCTTTCCCCATATACTTATGACTTGTTCTTCTTTACCTACCCAAACTATTTTTCTCAGCTAATGCAGGGAATATTGTCATTTTCCCTCTCCTTTCCAAACTTTATTCTATATTTACTTAATGTGGAATAAATTTTAAATTCAAATGGTTCAAACTAAATTGTGATGTCACACAGTGTGTGCTTACAATAATATTTGATTATAATAAAGAAGCAGATCTGAGAGGATGTTTTTAGAAAATTTACCAGTTACCAAAAACATGAAATTCCTTGAGTATTCACCTATGTGAATTATTTTTATGCCCCCGCCGTCACCGGAGGGGGGCATTAAGTGTTACCATTGTCCGTCTGTCCGTACGTATGTCCCAAAATTCTCTAACTTTAGTTTGCCTCAACCAAATGTTATGAAACTTATACACAATGCTTATTACCACGAAACACAGATCAAGTTTTAATTTGGATGGCGTCACTTTTACCGTTCTTGAGTTATGCCTCTTTATAACATTATATGCAAGCAGGGGCATCATCTGTGTCCCATGGACACATTCTCCATTTATTTCATTTGAAATAACTAGTGTCAAATGCTCTTTTTTTCTAAATTGGTAACTGAATGAACTTTATTTTGATAGACTACATGTTAAAATACAGAATAAAAATATGTGTATCAGTATATATATTTTTATAAGCATGTACATACGTGCGAGCAAATAAGTCCATTTAAGCTTGGAAGACTGGATTGGATTTATTTTTTTTTTTTTTATGATATTGTAATATAATGTATAGCAAAATTTCGATAAGTGATGTTTTCTTAGTTTAAAGCTTTACACGACAAAATATAAAGATTCGATTCACTTGGCGTTAGATAACATTAATATTGTACATAACAGGTTACATGGCTGGACCAAAACATAATTTCGGTGGATCTGGATCCAATTATCTCTGTTTACCAACCAACCCGGAGTGGGGAGACTACTCTGAAGCATTTAACAGCAAAAGAGCTGTCCTAGTTGGTGTGGAGATGGAAACCAGCTCTGGCAAACCCTTTCCTTCGTATTTGCAAGATCATGATTCCGCTTGTGTCGTCTGCCAGACCATTAACAGTAAATCGATTCTAATGGTTCCAGCACGGCTTACGTGTCCACAAGGGTGGATGAGTCAGTACAATGGCTATCTCATGTCAGAAATGTCCCAATCGAACAGAAAGAGAGCTGAATACATCTGTTATGATGGTTCGCCAGTCCAAACACCAGGCTCTGGTGCTAAAGATAACCAGGCTAGGATTGCACCTGTAGAAGTAGTATGCGGCTCTCTAGATTGTTCTAAGTATTTCAGTGGTCGAGAACTAACTTGTGTAGTGTGCTCTAGGTAGAGAGGATTTTTTTTTTTGGCATTAAGGAAATTATTCCAATGTTAGCAAACTTTTTTTTAAAATGTGTTGATATCTGCCTGTATGTGTTTCTTTTATATAGACCCACAATGTACAAACTAATTATTAATTCAAATAAAAAATAAAATCCTGCAGTTTGATAATCATTTTTCCCCTGATAATTTTATAGTACTCATATCCATGTGAGGTCATTTGTAATGCTTACTCTTTAACCTCAAAGAATAACTCAATGCTTAAATTACTTTGAATTGACATAATAACAAATATGTTTGTCTTTACATACACTAAGTGTTTTTTCAATTATATGTATATAGCAAATATTTCAAACCTTTACTCTATATACTTGCATGTTAGAGTTTATGATTTCAGAAAGTTGAAAGGTATAAAATTGCCATTTCTTAACCCCGTCATGGTTCATGAACACACGTTTACATGATAGTGTATCGCAATATATACGCTGGAGTAACAGTTTCCAACGGTAAAATCCGATTTAGAGATCACTCGAGAAAGATTTTAGATGAGAAAGGTAAAAACGTTGGCACTAGATTGGATAGGTAAGAAAAGGTAGTTCTCCTCGTGCAGTTCAAACCAGACACGCTGGGTGTGTTGTTATATTTGGGATATATAACTACTACGCCGTCTCGTCCATTGTAAATATGGTGTGGTCACGTTTCTCCAACATTTGATAATTAGACTAAAACAACATTAGGGATTAGGGGGTCCTCTTAAGGACTGGCATCTTGATACTTACCTATAATTCACCTGTTTTTCACTAAAATATTGTTTAAAAGGGGTATTTTTAAAAAGATATAATATATTAAAACCTACACAAAATATATTTTTTTTATTTTACAATAATTGATTTTTCAATTTTTTTAATAGTTACCAAAGATTTAAATGTCGATATAATCTAGCATAGTGATGTAAATTTTATTTTACATTGTTTCTTATTTTTTTTTTTTTTTTTTTTTTATCATTGTTTACAATGTTGCGATCTTGAATAGAAAATAAACATTTTATAAACTGAGAGCTATTAAGAATTTATAATAGCTTGAATTATTAAGCTAATATAAAAGTATCAAGATTTCAAGATTCAAGATTTTATTCATAAATTAGTTAAAGTTTTCATAATTTCTGTTGTACTTGTATGTTACATATAGACAGCAAACCAGTAAATTTGTTATTGCTTGGATTCATTACATAATAATATGGTATAAATTTTGATCCAAGAACAGACACATCAGCACTTTTTACATGTTACATGTAACAATATATGAAACTCATCACCTATTGCCTGATTACATAAAGTACATATTCTATTTTCTCGCGGAATCCTTGTCGTTCTCCCCATCTCAATAGGTAACTGCAAGTTCGAAAGTCGACATTTGAGAAATATAATATCTGTCACTTTCATTTATTATTGACGAAAAAGTATTTCATAAGCAAGAGTTTAATGTTACACCTCTATAATTTGCAGAGTCTGCTTTGGAACCTTTATTCTTATAAAAAAAAGTAATCGCTATACCAAGAGACCATTACTCTTGAACTATACCTGGGTCAACTTGCATTATTGTCCAAAGCTTAAGTGACAAATCGAGAACATTTGTAGCTGACAGTTCACCAATATGAAAATAAGGATATGTGGTGTGATTGCCAATGAAAAACTATCCACCAAGGTTCAAATGAAGTGGATGTAAGCCAGTTCCCACAGTTAAACACCCTATAATAGTTCACGACGTGAAGTGCCTAATTTGTATTCTCCCTTTTTCATGAAAAGTGGACGGATATACGACTGACTCTTCCATCTGCTTAGGTAGATATATCATGGTTCTTCGCACTAGATGACACAGCTTTCGGTGACTTTTTACGTAAATAAAACTGTGTTGTTGTGCATTGTTTAAGATTTGAACATCTCTAAAATTTCATAAGAATTTATCAAGAAATAAATTTCTAAAATGAGGTACAGTCAGTGATTATTTCGATTGTTCATGTTATTTTCAATAAAATTCCTTAAAAAATAATTTTGATATTACTTCTTGATAATTTTTTATGGAATTTTCAGTTTGATTTGATTTTTCCTTGTTTATTCATGAAGATATTTTGTTGAATAACTTGATATATTTGTTATAGTTCTCTCAGTTCAATAGGGATACAAATAATAACCTGAGACTATTATAGTAGTCTCAGTAATAACGTAACAGTTTCTGGTAATATTGGATCAAAATATATAAAAACCAATATTTGTAAAAAAAAAAATGGTTTGTTAATGTTTTAATCATATCTTCTAGCAATATCCCTTTTACAATATCTTAGTTAGGTGTCTTCCTGCTATTCCTACATTTTATAATTCATATTCCTTCTATTCCTACAAACAAAGAACAATAGATGTTGGTATAAGGTGTTTTGTTGTTTTAGCAATTTAAATTTGATTGAAATACAGGTAAGTACAGGTAATATGGAAAGGATTATTACAATTATATAAATAAATAATAAAAAGAAGATGCATTGTAGAGAATATAAAATAGAACATTCCCTCAAAAATGTATTTCTGTTAAAATTTAAAAAAACAATGAAAATGTTTTAAAAATAAAATAATAAACTGTAAATACTACTTTTATTTTAAAGTTTAATAGATATCTTTATGAGGATATTATATTGTACGGTGATCTTTATTTATTTTGACTATGTTCTTAGTAAATGGTACAAAATTATACAGTTGATCAAAATGAAAAAGACCAAGCCAAGTTGTTAATTTGGAGTTCTTTTTTTTAAACCAATCCATACAACTCCCAGAAGGCATGCCATCGCCGATACTTCTATTTTTTAATTCAAACCTAGAAGTAAGAGTTATAGGATAGATTTTAAAGAGGGGTTTGACATCGATGTGTCTGACCTTCTTCGTACACCATCACATATTGCCAGACCCAGAGGCCATTCAAACTGTATTTGCCTTGCAAGAATGGCCAGACACTGTACCAAACAGTAACAAGTTTTATGAAGTATTATATGCTTAAAACAGTATTAGGTAGTAATGACAAATACTATGAAGAAGAAACTAAAGTTTGTGACTGAATTTGCAATAAAAATTACTTAACTTTTAAACACTCAACACTTTGCAAATTTTATAGATTAGATGATGATACAATACAGAATAAAACATTTTAACATATGACAGTAGCTAGAAAAAAAAAATATATTCATTAAATGTAAGCAAATATCATGTGATTCAAGTTTTCATTTTTACTTTTGTAAAAAGGGGTTGCAAACTTTCCAATATATTCTAGTCATTAAAACGACTTTTCGAAAATATGACCATACGCAATTCTTACGACAGTAAATATAGTAGACATATTTGTCTTGATATTAAGACCATTTTTAGTTGTGTGTTTTTTTGGGAGATTAAACTCAAAATTTAGACGACTTTTTACACCTCTGTCACCGCACTATATGTTGACTAATGTCCTATAATTTTGATTTCGTTTTGCTCATGTATTTGTAGCAAGTGCTTAAAGATTTAAAGAAAAGTGTTTACATTATTGTGCTATTCACTATTTTTCATGAACAAAAAGACAAGAATATAGATTTCTTTTGATAATTTGCAACATTTTATACAGTTAGTCTACTAAAATTGCACATGAATTGAAAACTAAAAGGATATTTCATTTAAATTTACCTGAAGTTAATTAGCTTCATGTTTTACAACCTAATCCGCCTTAATCCCATGTTTGTACAAGCATTCCTCCTATTCCTACATGGATTTCTTACATTTTCATACCAGATTATCAAATGTAGGAATAGCAGGAATAAACCCTTAGTTAGAACTGATATCGGTAAATTACAGGTAAATATCAAGATGCCAGTCCTTGTGAGGACCCCCTAATCCCTTATGTTGTTTTAGTCTAATTATCAAATGTTGGAGAAACGTGACTAAACCGTAAATATTAAATTTGTATACATACTAAATTTTCAGTAAATACACTTGCATATAGTTCCTGTGTCAATCAAAATTAATAAAAGATCACTATTTATGATTTAATTTTAAAAGTTGAGACATCATGTTTGAGCAGTTAAAATTATGTAACTAAAGTATTTTACCAGTATCTTATGCTTATTGATGTAATTCAATATAATTTGGAACACGCAGCGCATGGATATCAAAGTTGATTTCCCACACTTTTCAAATATACAAAGATGGTGACTAGGCCACAATAAAGCAGTCGCTTTCCAGTCAAACCTTTTTTCAAACCTCTGAAAGCGACATTTTCCCGTCTTGGTGTTCAAGTCTTTTTCGTGAAACCAAGTAATTGTATATGTGAGCAGCCGACTTTAAAGAAACTTTAAAGAAAGTTTAATCATGCATCTCTTTTCGAGCGATTTCTTAATTTTACCCCGTATCTCTTACTTTTTAAATACTGATCTGATAGCAGTTATCGATCTTTAACAGTAAATCTGGCACGATTTATCTTACTTATGAGCGATCAGTGCTGTTTGATTTTTTCTAAGTATGATTATTATTCATATTTTAAGTCCTTGTCCGGAACGTCTCCCGGTAAATGATACCGTTCTGTAAAGTCCGACAAAAAACTTTTTAATGTCAAATTTCAGTGTCAACAAATAATTTTGGAAGGTCCCGCGAACAATTTGTAAACGTGTATCATGTTACTGCGCGTGATCACTCGGGTCGTCCTTAACCACAGTCTATAACTACGTTCCTGTGTAAATATGTTATACGTCTCTTCCACATACAGGATAACAAAATAAATCATAGTACTTGGAACGAAAACGGTACCAATTTTGAAGCATTATATATACATTTTTTTCGACTAAAATGGATTTTTCTTGAAACATGTCTGTCAAAAATAGGCGGATATTTACATTGGGCGAGATGTGGTAAATATACATTGTACGTTGTCACAAATTAAAATGGCAGCACCCTTTATATTTTCGATCATATTCAGCCATTCTTGTGTGGTTTTCCAATGGTAGTGATTTTGTAAAAGTCAAACATTGTAGTGTCGAAGGTTAACTAGCTGTTAATTCTCTTTGATACCACTTCTTCTCCCTGAAACTTTCAAAAAGAGAAGATACATCCCCTATGACTTACCGATTATCAGGTTGTTTACATATTGATATTGTAAAATATCAGCTGCGAGTCACAATATGAGGCTATTTGTCGAGTGAGCGCAGTAAAAGACACTGGTGTTAAACTGATCACCGTAACTGCAGTTACGGTGATCCCAACATGGCGGAGCCCAAAATAGATAAAATCGTCTTTTTGTAATTTCCCCGTGTACACGCACTGTTTTAAAGAATGACTCAGCCGCTAGTTGATATGTACGGTATTGTTGTATGTGTGTGTTCTTATTATCATATGTCACCTTGTTACCGAAATAATAGCCATTGAAAATTTACGGAAGATCATCGTAACTCCAAGAATTTTGTTTGCTATGATAGCGGTAACTTGATTATTAGATAGTCGTAACTTTTACATTATCATAGTAACTTGTCAGTGATGATCGTAACTTTCTTTATATACTGATGGGCGACTAAATAAATTGCGTCTGTACTAGACATAAAAGAACACATAGCGCATATAACCTACGAAAAATGAAGTTACTAAGAGTGTTAAATGAAGATATTGTAGAAGAATCGTTTTTTATATTCAAAATTACGTGTAGGGTGGCTTGTTTCTATTTTCAATTTATTTTCGTCGTTTTTATTTGCTTACATGTTCGTATCCAGGGTAAACTAAAAAGTGTAGTTGATTTTTATTGGTTAATCAGTAAGGACTCTCGTTTTTTTACATAAGATAAGATAAATGATTAAAAGCTTTTCTTTTCTTCTAGGTATAAATCAATAGATGTATAGATTAAAGTATTTTCGAGTACACCTTTATATACAAGTTTATATCGAAGTACGCTTTGATTAAAGTTGTTATTTCTTTACCTGTAAGCAGTATATAAAGTAGATATTTTATTATTTCGGCCGCTTGATCGTATAATGCAAAGGCATGTATAAGACATAATCAACATTTTGGTTTGAATAAAACCGCCGTTGTTTATTTATATTATTAAAGGCTTACGGGTTTATTATACCCCGATGTCTGAATAGGACACTACAACTTGGTTTGAGTAAAACCGATATGCTTTATTTCTCAGGGTGATTCTTCGTTACTTTATGTTGTCCTGTTATATCTAATTAAGCCCCCTCTAAATATAGAGTCTAATTTCACAGCGTCGGCTCTAGTAATAATTGAGTTAGAGAGTTTGCGTATTTCGGGGTTTTGAATTTAATATTTAATGAGATTACGATAAAGTTAAATAGTTTAAGTTGTTTACGGTAGAATTCCATTTGTTAAGAAGCCGTTAATATTCATCTTACATTTTTGATAAGAACTTTTACATTATTTTACAATGCAATATTTTGATAGACTTATTTGAGTGCTCTGTTTTATGTGTACTTTGTTGACTTTGGTACTTCATATTGTTATTGCAATTTACATGTGTTGATATTTTGAGAGACCTTATTAAATTATAAAAAAAATTACTTATTTCGATCTCTTCAGCCATGGAGACTCAGGGCCCAGTGGTTCAAACCTTTATACGAGGTTAACAGACGGTTTTACAATTTAAAGTCGGAATATCAAGCAGATTTGTGTTCCGGAAATTAATTATTTCGAGTCATAAGATCAATTACGCTTGATTTAATATAATTGTCAGATTGCAGGTATTCAATTTACAGTTAACTTATAGAGATATTGAAGTCAAAGTCCGTGATCAGTATCAGAGTATACGTATTGTTCGAGTAGATTGTATATTTTTACACACGATAAAAGGAGCTCATCAGTACAATGTAGAAAATACGTGTGGCTTTAGATGCTGAGTTAACATTACGGACTTTACCAAATAAAATACACAGATAATTCAAAAGGATATTTGATACATTAAAATATACTTAGGTCGAACCGTCTCCTGTTACAACTATAATTTAGTACAGTTTTAACATTAGGATGCATTATATTCTTAATATCGTTGACATGTGGTTGTCCCGAATAGTATACCAATATTTGTATAAATGAATATGAAAAATTGCAAACTTACCTTATGTTGAAAAAATATTTCGATCACGAATGTTGTTTACGTGTTTGTTGTAATCTTTACACAACATTTTTTTAATCGAATATTCCGTTAGCAGATGTTTCTGACAAAATCAGTTACTATGATCATAGACATATTTTATACAGTTACGATTATCTTTCAAGTTATTTGTCCACAAGTTACGAATATCTTCTTTTGGAGTTATGATGATCTTCCGTAAATTTTCAATGTCTATTATTTCGGTAACAAGGTCACATATGATATTAAGAACACACACATACAACAATACCGTACATATCAACCTAGCGGCTGAGTAATTCTTTAAAACAATGCGTGTACACGGAGAAATTACAAAAAGACGATTTTACCTGTTTTGGGCTCCGCCATGTTGGGATCACCGTAACTGCAGTTACGGTTAGCAGTTTAACACCAGTGAAAGAGTTCAAAAAGGCTTCATTTTGTGTCAAGCAGCTGATATTTTTTTACAATATAAATATGGTGAAAATCTCATAATCGATCATTATTCTTTTTGAAAATTATATACTATTTCGAGGGAAATGGTATGACTTGCAACATTGCAGCGTTCGTCAACAGTACAGGGATAGGGTAATGCACAGACACAATTGTTAGAAAAAAGTTTTTGTTGTTGCCATGGGAACCAAAATATGTAAATTTCTTAAAAATGACAAGAACAGAATACTTGTTCATTATGAAGATTTTGTCTACTTGTTCTTTGAATGCAATTCAACAGGAAACAATAACAAAAATATATTTGTTTGAAAAGAAAAACCTAGATTTTTTCAACTAAATATTGTAACAAGACCATAGCAACCGAAAAAAGTCTTAGCAACCAACCTGAAAAAGCTAAAATCCTCAATGACCAACATTGAGCACATGCAACTCATTTAATTATACTAAATACATATATTTAGTAGAGTTTGATTTCTACACTCAACAATTTCTCCTTTGTGTTTAGAAATTAAGTATTTCACTCTGCTTTGGTTACCATGGAAACAAACAAGTTCAGATTTAAACCATTTCAATACTAACCGCTAATTACTTACTTATATATCTGTTTTGCAACACTTTTTAAACATACTTTGTTCAACCAGAACAAACAAGCCATTATATTTCTTTATATTTTACAACTCACAACTCTTGACTCCATGAAGGTGTTATTGGGTTAATGTTTGGCATATAAATTGTAGATGGAGGACAGTGTAATTAATGAAATGCTGAAATTTGGTTGCTCCTAATAATATTTATTCTCAGTAACAGTGACCTACACTATTGATCTGATGACTTCAAATTAAAATAAACAAGAACAGTGCTCAAGGTCATCCACCTTTGTAACCTTATATAGCATGTGCCTGAATATCATTAAATTTTACCAAGTCATACGTAAGTTATTGCCTAGAAAATAATTTTCATAATGAAAAATTTATTTTAGAAATCATAACCTTGACCTTTGATCTATTGAACTCAAAATCAATAGGGTTCTTCCTTGTCGCCATATCTAAAATCTGTGTAAACATCATCAAATACTACCATGGTTATCATCCAAAACCATTTTTACAGTGAATAGAAATAAGAAGATGTGGTATGAGTGCCAATGAGACAACTATCCATCCAAGTTGCAATGTGTAAAAAGTAAACAATTGTAGGTCAAAATACGGCCTTCAACACGGAGCCTTGGCTCACACCGAACAACAAGCTATAAAGGGCCCCAAATGACTAGTGTAAAACAATTCAAACAGGAAAACCAATCGTCAAATCTATATAAAAACGAGAAACGAGAAACACATAAGAACCACATCAACAAACGACAACCAATGAAACAGATTCCTGACTTAGAACAGGTGCAAACAAATACAGCGGGTTTAAACGTTTTAACAGCGGCCGACCTTTACCCTAACCTGAAATAGTAGTGTAAAATAACAATATAGAAAGACACACTATAAAATATCAATTGAAATGGCTTAACTCAAGCAAAAAGACATATTAACAAATTCAAGTAAACATACACTGAACGAATAAATTTATGACACAATATAAAAACAATATTAAATAAAAAAGGGGGGATGTAAAACAATGTCAAAAAGACAACAATAACCTTGGACAAAATGGCGATAAATAAAATAACGTACACAAGTAAATATAAATATAATGATTTTGTTATTACGAGTACGGAGATATTTTTTATAAAATGAATAAATTTGTTGTTCATAGTACGAGAACAGCAGTGAAAATTTGTCGTCATACTAAACACTTATCAAAGGTTGTACATATCAAAAATAGTGAGACGAGATATAACACAAAATAAGTAAACAGTGAATAACAAATATGCATAGCAAATTGTGTCAATAGGTCAAACTAACACGAAAGTACGATTTGAGAGTACTCGCAGTTACTGAAAGCTAGTTAAAAGCCAAAAACAATTAATTATAATAAATCATGCATCAGAGACTAAAATAAGCTAAAACACATCCCAGGGATTTAGTGTTTTAACGGCATGGACAGTCAAAGTAGACATGACTTGTGCAATGCCAAAATAAAAGTATCGACAGGCAGTAGGATAGTTTGGATTTAACCTTATACCTCCTATAGATTTCTGGGGATATGATTGGTTAAAGGACTACACGTGGTGACAACATATATTTGATATAGGGTGTCCTAAAAATATGGGGTTAGTAAGGAGTTACTTACCTTTCAAAACAAAACAAAAAACTGAAAGGTTTCAACAGACGAAGAAATTGATAATGAACGATTGAAATAAATTCATAAAACAAAATTTAAAGCTATCAAGTTGTTATTGTTGGCATTTGTTTTTTTTTTTTTTGTATAGACAAATGGAAGTAGGTTCTAAATACTAAGTATTGAAGACTTCATCACTTTGATAGGTCGCTAGTCTAAATACCACATGTGAAGATAGTCAGTAAGATAAATTCGTCCAGCTTCGCTCTCGAATCCCCATATGGAATTTACTGAGACCATATATAATCGTATTAGGTCACTAGCACACCGTGTAACTAATAACTAAAAGATAATGCAATCTCTATATAGAAAATGAACGTGGATGTGTATTTATACATAAAAAAAAAAATCGAAAAGAATACAAATTTAGTTATGTTTCAAATTGTTGATGACAAAATCGATATTTGTGCCAATGTAAACAATATTCAAAGATCTTATTACAGAATAATAAGATAACCTTTACTAATAAGTTTGTTTAAAGGTTCGATGAGTTTACACGGATCACATAGTGATTTCCGCGCTTTTAGTACAATATTACCGTAAAATTTAGGATGTGAAATACTGTTTTAATAAGTTTTCTACAGGTACAGCCAAATTTACTAATCAAATCTTTGTATCTATGAAAGAATTTAGTAAACGTTTTAAGTAATTTATGGAAACGAAATCCCTGACTTAATAATTTACCAGTGATGCATTGATAACGTTCGTTAAAATATATGACATCACTACACACACGGGCATAACGAACGATTAGGGATATATAAACACCGTATGATGGAGCCAATTAAAGGAACATCGGCGTCTAAAAAAGGAAAATTAACAATAGGGAATGAAAAATCGTCTCTTTTGTCGTAAATTTTAGTATGGAGTTTCCCTTTAGAAATTGAAATGTCTAAATCTAGAAAAGGACAACTACTGCTGTTTATGTTAGATTTATTTAAAGTAAGTTCCTTTGGGTGAATTTCGGTAGTATATTTAGAGAACTTTGGATTATTTAACGAAAAAAATATCATCAAGATAACGGTAGGTATTGTTGAATGTGTCAACCAAATGTAACAATGACGTGTCTTTACTGAGTTTGGTCATAAACTGAGATTCATAGTAATACAGGAATAAATCTGCTATTGAAGGGGCGCAATTAGTGCCCATAGGAATACCTACTACCAATCTATTTTTAGACATTGTGACCTCTACCTTTGACCTGCGGAACTCAAAATCAATATGTTCTTCCTCGTCACCATAACATATTGTCTGGAAAAAAAATAACGGACTGTCAGACGGGAAGCCAAATACTATAATAGTCCAAAATAATAATTGTCATATGCATATATTTATTTCAATCACTGAAGGGAAACTTGATCATCTTGAGACCAAAATCTTAAAGAAAGAGCAGCCTTGTATTTTTGACTATTGACTTTAAAATGAAAACAGACATTACTTTTCTCAAAGTTTCATTTCAATCATTTCAGGGCAACCTCATCACCAATAAGAAATATAAGCATACTTTCAGTTAACAACAGTAGTAATGTTGTAGTGAGTGACATCACACAAAAGACCACCATTGTCGTTGATCCTTTCATCCATTCCAGAACATGACCTTCATGAGAAACACGGGGCTATCTTGCAAGAAGCAGGAACAGCTCACCCTTCTGGAGTACTAGGGCTCACCCAATTTTTTACGAGGTTCCTGGTGCTCATATGTTTATAGTTTTCAGTGATAAGTGTTTATTGTGTGTCGTTTCCGTTCCTGGGTTTGTATTTTTCTATTGATTGCCGGGTATGTCCTTCTTCTTGGCCAACACTTCGGTTGTCTATTTTTTGTAAGAAAGACTACCAGAAATAGAAAGATACAAATTGTAGGAAATGGTAAACATTTTAATATTTCGATACCAACAAAATATATGTACATGTATAAAGATCATTGAATTGTCTTATTCATATTTATCTTTGACACCAGTTTGCTTTTCTTTCAACCAACAAAAAGTTAATATGTATTTTTTTATTCGTAGCAAGCTAAGTCTACCGGTGTATTCCATTCATGCCAGTGGCCTACATGTACAATATTAGGAATTTTTACGATACACCAAAGGATTCTGTGGGAGTATAACACCAATGGGCCTTAAGCCCAAAGTAAACCCTTTGTATTATAAAGTACATAGTTTACTGCTTATTTGATTTTTTTTAACCTTAAGTACCAGTTCAAAGTGCATACTGTGGATTCATCTATTTTCTTGGGTACAAATTTTCCTGGATATTTAATTTCTTGGTTAGAAAATTTGTAATTTGTTGACCATTAAAATTGGTGGTTCACCTGTACCCACGAAATCAACGAAAACTGGCACCAAAGAATAATAATGAATCCACAGTATTGAAATTCAGTAGGTTTACCTTAGTCAGGTTCTAAATTATGTTGTTTGTCAGACCCAAGAAAATTGGTACCCAATAATTAATAATACTTTTACAGCATGTCGTAAATAAAATCAATTCCACAAATCATAATTATCATGCTTTTCAGATTTGTTTCAATGTGATAAGGATAAAATTAGATAAATACATTTTAATATATGAAAATTTTGTTCTCAAACATAGGTTATCACTGAATTCAAAGTTTGCCTAGTTTCCTTGCTATATATATCAAGAAGTAATTTGTAGTTTTCGCCACTGTCTTAGGTGGATATCTAAATATAAAATGACACAAACTTGGTGCTTGTGGCTACTTAGTTATGAACTTAAACATAACAATAATGTTAACCTTACCTTATAAGTAATTAAAGCATAAAATACAGATCACAGTGATCCACTATTGCTGTGCAGATGATATAATACACCAGATACATCTATATAAAAGAGTATCATATTATACAATTTATAGTTGCTGAGATATAAACAGAGATGAAAGTCAGTGAAGTGTAATTTCTAGCCTAGATGCTGAACTTCTATGCCTAATGCATCTATAATTTATAAAAGACTATATCATTCTACCTCTCATAGTTACATAAACTAAGTCCTTATTCAATAAAGAGTGATCTACTCTTGCCTGGATGCTGACTTTCAACCCTAAATGCATTTATATACAAGAAACACTCAAATTTTCTTAGTTATGAACTCAGATTTCAACTTTAATCATGAGATATTAGTCCCATGCAAAAATGATTGTTTGTTCCCCTAACCCTGCCGGGTCAATTATTTTTTTTTTTTTTTTTTTTGTTAGCGGATGAAAAAAAAGTGTTGCTCTAGTTTTTTTTTTAACAATTTTCAATGATTCTTTTTTAAATTGTCTGATTATCTCTTAAAAGTGTTTCAACATTGCTGAATTATCATACCTTTAGTTTCACAAAGCTTATACAACAATATAGAATGTAAAACTATAATTTACTGTCAGGTTAACAACAATATTCTCTAGAGCAAAATTTAAACTTACTTGTCACAAAAAATTAAAAAATAATAAAAGGTTTTCTTGCCTGCCTGGCCTTAATAATTTTCACATGTTAGGGAAAACCAACATACTGACATCTGATGGATTTGACTTCCGACCAGATACCTCTCCGTCCTGGTATGTCTTCTGTAAAAAAGGTCCTTCACTTTGCTCTTGAAGCGCACAATTTTTTCTCCTTCTTCAAAGCCCATCCATATACTGTGTCATCGTGTTTGGAGTGATGTTGTTCAATTGCTGGGTTTGTTGGCCTCAAAATTTCTCATCAGAATGACGACCCAGATCGATGTGGTCCTGTAAACCCTGATAAGAAGAAAACTGCATTGTACAACCGAGTTCTGTGCAGTAAAAACTGACTGTTCTATATGTTCAGCCGCATTACCAGTTGCATTTTCCTTTTTTTTCTTGGTAAAATTTCCAGCCATTTGATGAGGTTCAATAAAATCTGACAAAACCTTCAATCCTGTTTCCGTTTGCTCACTTTTCAAAAGTTGACTTCTTTGCATCTTTATTCCAATACCTACATTATAGGCTTGCCATACAATAATATGGTCCCCATTAAAAGCTATGTTATTAATCTGATTGATTCCTTTGATGCAGTGACTTGTCATGTGACTTGTCATGGTCTGTTTTTGATGTGGCAACCTCTACCATACAATAATATGGTCCCCATCAAAAGCTATGTTATTAATCTGATTGATTCCTTTGATGCGATGTCATGGTCTGTTTTGTTGTGTCAACCTCTACCACTGCACACTGACAAGCTTTGACTCCAGTTCCATCCATGATTGATGCCTGCATTTCATATGGACTGGTGATATTTCTCCCAGATGATATATAAATGCGCATATGGGCTATCTTTGCATCACAGATACTCTTTCCCGACTGTGCTTCACTATAGCCATAATGTGTAATTCTTATACCTGAAAAACAAAACATATTTTCTTTCATCACACTAAGAATCCATCAAGAACAGTGACAGTGAACTCAGTTTCTACCAACAAAAAGTTTACAAAGGGCCAAAACTCTAATAACAAGAACAATCAAAGGTCTTAATGACCTACTCTATGAAAACAAGTCTTTTGATACATGATCCAGTTCATAAAATTGTATAAGAGACATTAGAGATTTTTTTTGTTTAAAAAGACACCAACTTTTCTCAAAAATGGAACCATGAACCTAAACCAGGTATTATTGTTATAAAGCGTTTTCTATACAATCTCATGTATACATGTATGTCTATGTCTGTCAGGAGCCTGTAATTGAGTGGTTGTCGTTTTTTGCTGTTCTCATATTTGTATTTCGTTTATTGTTTTGCATAGTTTGTTCTTATGTTGTGCTAATACACCACTGTCCCAGTGTAGCATAGAAATTTTTTATGTTTTATGAATTATGTAATTTGTACTTTAGAAATCATTGATTTATAATAAAAATTTATTTATCAAATTCTTATTGGAAACTTAGTTTAATTATTTAAGTTAAATAACTCTATTTTTATTTATATTAATATTTATCCTTTTTGACTTGATTTAGTATTTAATTCACGTATTGAGTAATGCTATTCATGCATATTCATGGCGGTTGAAATTGAACTCTTGTTTTGATTGGTTTTTAGACTTATACCTCGAATTTGACATAAGCGGTCATCTCAGTACCAGAATCTATGACAAACGAGACGATTTTAATTTTTCAAAATTATGTATTTTCCGCACCTTAGTAGCAATATACTAACTTCACATGCATATGGGATATACATTTCCCAACTTATTCGGTATTCAAGAGTTGGAAGCTGCTACCCAGACTTTATAAAACGTCACCAGTGTCTGAGCAGAAAGTTGATGAATCAGGGTTATGTCAAAGAACGTCTCGTCCTTTTTCTACAAAAAAGTTTATCGGAAGATATCAAGACCTGTTGATAAATATTTCGTATCAACTTCACAAATGATACATGATGATCTTGAAGTATAGATTCTAGGTAATGACGTTGTTTATCATCTTAATTACGTGTTATAGTGTTCTTTTATTTATCTTTGAAAATTATTAACCTTTCCTGTTTAGTTCATTTTTGATAATAACCTTTTGGCGTGGCACGGTACTTATGCAACCCGCCAATATGTTGTTGTGCTGTGGTCATTTTTTGAATTCTTGTCTTTCATTTTTGCTTATGTCCTTTGTCTATATGCCATTTTGTATTTCTTTGTTGATATATTTTGTTTGTATTTATAGTGATTAAGATTATAACACAATGTTGACTGCTGTACCCCTATTTTTGGCATTTTTACCTATTATGTCTGTTTGTTTTGTTCACACATTGTTGTCAGTTAATTCGACTGTCATACAAGTGAGAGGTTTAGCTAGCTTTAAAACCAGGTTTAATCCACCATTTTCTACATAAGTAAATTCCTGTACCAAATCAGGACTATAACAGTTGTTTTCCATTCATTTGATGTGTTTGAGCTTTTGATTTTGCAATTTGATAAGTGACTTTCCGATTTGAATTTTCCTTGGAGTTCGGTATTTTTGTTATTTTACTTTTTTCTTGGTTATTGGCGGTTAAGTTGAGTTTTTCCTTTGTGCTCCTTCGGTAGAATTAACCTGGACACTGGTCAGAGAAAGACGTCCAGTTATTTGTCCAGATTGAATTATTCAGAAACCCATATTTATAGATTATATAGATTACTAGATTAAGCTTTATAGTTCTAGACACGACTACTTTACCGACAACGTAAGTTGCACCTTCTTTATTAACATGTTGACACGAATTAATAGATTTGG
Organism: Mytilus coruscus; assembly: GCA_017311375.1. Taxonomy (NCBI): domain Eukaryota; kingdom Metazoa; phylum Mollusca; class Bivalvia; order Mytilida; family Mytilidae; genus Mytilus; species Mytilus coruscus. The sequence continues at coordinate 94,491,580 of CM029599.1, forward strand.
TTAACTTTCCTATTTTCGAGTTAGTACTCTTTTTCAGGTTGCATGTTTATAACACCGGAATGAAAGATTTGAATGAGCGTATTTTGGTAAAGAAGCTAGGTCATAATTTTTATAGAGTAATGTAATATTTGCCGCTGTTCATCGCGTAATGGTGTAATGTTTGGATATATCATAATACCAGTATTTTAAGAATACTGCATGTAGAAAAATGGCGGCATGTATGATAAGTGAGAGTAGAAAATTCGAGTTACATATTTGTATAATGCTATTTTTATATGGACGAATAGCTTTTTGTACTTGCGAGAAGTAATTTTAAAGATACATTTAATAACGCAATGAAACTGATTAGCGTTATATTTAAATCGGTACGTCTAAAAACCGCTCAGGACCTCCTGAGTGCACTCAGGACATGTAATAGATGTTTTAGTGAGCATTGAGGGTATACATTCGATAGATAAATAAATTTATTTTTTATCTTATAATTTTTGTCTAAATAAAATCAATTCAATATTTAAGAAGTTATTCTGAGATATGTCATGCATGACCATTGATCATTGTGATTGGGTAATAAACACATACAAGTAAGCTTACCAAACAACCAAAAAAAGGTATCCTTGGAAAAATAAAAATAATAAAGATTTATTGTTTTAGCAAAAATGTTAAATAAACGTTTCGTTTTGTTTGTAATAATTGAAGCCAGTTGACAAATTTAAGAAATCTACATACATGTCTTATCTTGTCTATAGTCGGAAAATTTTCCATTCAATTAATTTGAATTGAAAACTTTTAAAAATATAGATCGAATTCATTGCAAAATGTGGCGTCCTTTGGGATAAAAAAAAAACCCGTTTCAACTACGAGTAAAGTCCTATAATATAAGACTTCATAGGTGTGGTTCAGCATTGATAGTAAAAAAAAAAACGGATAATACATCAAAAGAGCGCTTAATACATTAAAAAAATTACCGAAATATGTGTATTTAAATATGTGTCTGTTTTGTTCTAATTTCTTGCTATTAACAAGGATTGTATAGTGACTATACAAATCCTTGCTATTAAGATCCATTGAAATAAATAACACGTTCTGACTATTTAAAGTGTATCCACATATTCACAAGACACTGTCGTTTGGCATTTTCATTGTCTACTTAATTTCTTTAAACTCCTCATATAGTTTAATATTATTCATAGACAGCTTTTATATGCAAATTTTATTTTATAGAAAAAATATTTTTCGCCATTGAAACTCATTCTTGTCCAGTAATACAATTAACGAGTGGAGTTATGAAATATTTTTTTTAAGCTTTTATCTTTATTGCGATAGCCTATGCAGGGGCGTAGCTGCCGTTAGGCACTTGAGGCACGTGCCTACACATAATTTTTTCACAAAAATTTTTTTGTATTAAAAAAAATAATGACAACGTTATCTGTAGATGCACGTGAAGTCGTCAAAATTCTTTACTTATCAAATGTAATTTGTACATGTTCTTAAACGAACATAAAATATTTATCAAATAGACACCATAAACTATGTTTATATCATAAACAAGAAGCAACGCTTATCGATATTGATGGTGTCACTTGCAGGGACAAGTGGCAGGCTTTAATATATAGAAGGATTTATACAACTAATAAAATCCCAACAACTTAACATTGTTTATGTTCACAACTATAATGTTCACTCAAATTATCCGTCAATTCACATCAACTAAACATGGTAACCATTCTCTTCGCTGGACAGTGTAAAGGAAATGGAAATCTGCAAAGAGAACCACATGACATCAATTTATTTGTACTATAATTAAATATAAATATATATTTAATTAGCTGCAAAAAGTCTGTCACACTTTGTACTGCAATGACTTCGATTGCCAAAACTAATTCTGAATCACTTATATTAACAAAACCTAACCCAAAACTTGACAAACTGTTGACAACTACATCCTAAACTTCATTATCATAACCACAATGTCACCAGCTGATGATAACAACTTTCATGTATCGAACTCTCTGTATAACTTTGATAAATACATTTATGTTCTAATTCGTTTCACTTAAACGAACATAAAATATTTATCAAATAGACTACTGGAACTCTCACATGAACCATAAACTATGTTTATGTCATAAACAAGAAGCAACGCTTATCGACACAAAGAAAGGGCATGTAGTACTAACACAATGACACAATTAAAATAATATATTTATTAAATGCCTAAATTCATAGATACAGAAAGTTGATGAACAATATTTTCTCTTATATAACCATCTTTTGCATTTTCTGATTTCCATCTACCATGTTTTTAAACAATCTATCAGAAATACCTGCATTTGCAGCAGCTGTAGCCCCACCGAACGTAGAGAATGTAAACCAAAATTACATTTCTTTAAACCTAATAATTGTAACTTTTCCAAAAATAATTCTCTTACTCTTGTGTAAGAGATATGACCAGAATTTCTTAATTTATAACAATTAAGTGTTTTGCAAAAAGTTATTTGGCGAAATATAAATTTTCCTCTTCTAAATTGATATCAGCACATTTTATATAATCTTGTAACATGAGAACTGGACAAGTAACATTATCAGTTTTGGCTATCAGAACATAATTTCCATTTCTGTACTGATCAGTTTTACTTTTCTCTATAAAATGCTAACATGTGTGTCATAAAAGATAAATCACAAGCTCTTATATTTGCTATCTCAGAAAATCTTAAAAATCCGGCATATCCAATTAAACACATTGTTACAAAACGTTTATTAAATAAGCTAAAAGTAGTTCCAAACTTTAAAACCAAGTTCTTAAGAATTTCAGGTGTAATGATGTCTTTCTTCATACACGGACGACATAATTGTCTCTTTGCTCCTTCGACTACAGATTTTACTAACAAAGATTTACAAGGATTATTAAATCCAGCTATTTCATGTGCCCATGTTAATGAATAAACGACTTCATCCAATTTAGCTACGGAACATTTCGTTTGCAATAGAGATATAATATATAAACAAACATGATAATCTGAAGCAGGCATAGTTTTCACTCCATTAAAATTTTTACACCATTTGCACCAAGCTTTAAATCCGTAATTATATTTTTTCCTAGTATTGTCTGCTTTTGAACCTAATTCTGATAACGTATTGTTCTTTTCCATTGCAAATTTTTCCATCTGCCAATGCTGAATAAATCTGAAAATGTATAATTAAATAAAATAATTTCCCAAAGATGCCAAGTGAAAATTAAAGGATTTTTCATTTGCAATAAGTGACAAAAACTATTAGCAATCATAAGAAAACATTGATATTTATATTTATATACAACAAGCACTAACGTGTATACGCTTCACTTCTCTAAGAATCAAAATCCACTGTTTTACCCCAATGGGCCTCAACAGTCACATTTTCATCCCAATACTGTTTACCCAAGTGAGCCTCAACAGTACTATTGTTTACCCAAATGGGCCTCAGCAGTAACAAAATCTAAATAAACCTTGCATAATGTTTTTCATGTACTATTAAAAATTACCCCAAGTGGGTATCATAAAACCAAAATGGATTAAAATACTTCATTCATGTCCATTGACTATTCTAATTCATTATTTATCGATACGACAAATTCATTCACATATTTTACTAAACTGTATAATAAAGATAACTAACACTGTCATGATTATATCAATAAAACTTCTGTATTATGACATATCAATGCGTACAGCTAAAACGCTACCTTTAAACTTATCTGAACAAAAAATTGACTTTTTACATGAACCTTGTACAAAAATATTGCTAGAATCTTTAAATTCTAAAATATTTGAAATGAACTGTTTATAATGCAATAAAAGAGGCCAAAATGATGCAGATGTCCATTTTGGTACAATCAAAGTTCAATAGCTTTGCAAATAACACAATGTTTCAGTACCCTATTTACCAAATTTATTGGCGGAACTAACCAATTATTTTCTGATTTCCAATTGAAAGCAAAAGCATCCACACTTGAAGTGCCAGGAGTAAAATATTTTGAATTAAATTTCTCAGTTTTCCTGTTATTGCTGTCTGCAAACCTATCACAAGAATGTGGACCAAAATTGAGTCTAAATACTCAAAAATTCTGTGGACACTCCCAGTCATCAAAATCAAATATTTTACTAATTGAATCAGCTTCCGTGTTTAAATTTCTAGGTATCCACTGAATATCTATACTAATTGACCTATGCAAACAGATAGAAAATATAGACATTGCCAATGAATGTAAGTCTTGTTTTCGACTACCTCACTGTATTATTCGTACACAGTTTTGATTGTCTGTAAACCATTTAACAATCTTAGATTCTAATTTTGTTTTTAATGCATCTAAACAAGATTCAATAGCTTTCAACTCTCTCCATGTGGAGCTTTGTTTTTCTCCATATCTGTCCACATTTTGTGAAAACAGTGTTATCTAACTGACAAGCTGAATATGCCCCAGCAGCAAAATGACTTGCATCAGAGTACATTATAACGGAAGGAATTTTATATTCAGACAAATGTTTAAAATTGAGGGAATGTACATTTTTTCTCCAAAACATCAATTCACCTATTATCTCTTGATCTGTCATTCTAAAAATTGTGTCCCAAGTTGACCGTGATTCTATTAATTTATACAATTGTCTAGTCATAATACGAGTAACATTTCCTAAAACTGGTGACATAGAAATAATACGACCTGCAATTCTAGCTAAATTCCGAGCTGTCACCCAAGGAAGTTTATTACTGACTTTCTCAATAATACTTATCAAATCCTTAATCCTATCTTCTGTAATTTGAATTGAATAATCTTTTGAATTCCATTTTAAACCTAACCAAATTAATTCTTGGCATGGTGTCCATGTTGATTTCTCTATATTCACTACAAAACCAGCCTTTGATAATGAATTAAAAACAAATTGCGAATCGCACAAACTTGACTGAAAATCTTGATTTGTACCCCATCCGTCATCAAGATAAAGCACAATCTGAATATTATTTTCTCTCCAGTATTTTACTAAGGTCCTTAAACATTTAGTAAAAATATATGGACTTGACGTTAAGCCAAACGGTAAAACCGTAAACACATAATATTTTTCATTCCATGAGAATCCTAAGAATGTTTGGTGATGTTTTGAAATATCAAAATGATGAAATCCTGATTTTAAATCAAACTTAAAAGATGATTATTTTATCGAAATACTTTAACGCAATAATCCAATCTTCAAATTTTATTTTGTTCTTCAAAACATGTGTATTGACTTCTCGTAAATCTAAAATCAATCTTTTCTTCCCCGATTTGTTAATCGAAACACTTAACGGATTAACTACATGGGGCCTGAGTTTAACCTGAATTACACATTTATTGTTCAAAAGATCTGATATCGCTTCCGTAACAAAAAGTTCATTGTCTAACGCTGACTTATTGTTTTTATGAACTGTTCTGGGAGGAGTTGAAATGAAAGGAATGAAATATCCATTTTCAAGAATATCTAAAACAAATTCACTAACACCAATATTTTTCCAATATGAAATATGATTTTAAGTCTACCTTTTACACTACATCTATTTTTAAAACTTTTGTTCTCATATTCATAAAGTTTGGAGTCTAAAGTTAAATTACAGTCTTCATTATCTAAACAAAACAGTGGAGAATCTAAATAATACTTATCATTTATATCTGTTTCACTGCTGACCACTGGCAGCTTTGATAATTTTGGGACAATTTCTCCTCCAATGTCCTTGCTCCTGACAGCTGAAACAGAAATCTGTTGCACTAGGTCTATAGTTGCTCCTTTGGGCACGAAAATTACCACCGACATTTGTTGAAGTGGCCGTTGCAACAGGTGCAACACGTGGCAGCTCAGTTGACTTAAGTGTAGCACTGTTTCCAGGTTTCTTTGATGTTTTCTGTTTCCAGAACTTCTTTGCACGTAACGCTCTGTTCTCAGCATATCTTATCTTCTTCTCGTCTTCCGAATCGGAGGCAAGTTCATCCGAAAGGTACTCCTTAACGGTATCCCAACCTGCGGGTGATTTGTCAGCAATTTTAATGCACTTATTCCTCTTATGGATCTTATCCCTTACGGTATAACAAAGATCCTTAATCTTTCTGTAATCATCATGTTCTGCGGCCCGTTTTATCTTCTTGATTTCAGAATCTATCTCACTGTTAAAATCAAATTGGGCTTTATTTCCATTGTACTTAAACTCATATGAATGTTCCGTTTTGATTTTCTTCACAACCTCGTCGGTCGTATTGGCTGTATCCTCTTTTAATTCCCTTTTCAATGAGTGAAGTTTATTGTCTAAATAAGACTTAAACAAATCCATGGCCGCAAACGCGCTCGAGTCAGCTAATGACTTGGCCGTTTCTCTTTTATCGGAATTTTGTCTTGGTTCCTGTTCCTCAGTGTCTGATGCATCTCTATCAGGAGAAGCTTCCATGTTTAATATAGAGAGCAGAAAAAGCCTGTCACACTTTGTACTGCAATGACTTCGATTGCCAAAACTAATTCTGAATCACTTATATTAACAAAACCTAACCCAAAACTTGACAAACTGTTGACAACTACATCCTAAACTTCATTATCATAACCACAATGTCACCAGCTGATGATAACAACTTTCATGTATCGAATTCTCTGTATAACTTTGATAAATACATTAGTCTATCATCCTTAGTGAATGGAGTATTGGGAAGAATTGTAATCAGTATGTACATTATATTCCACCTTAAATAGAAACTAAAACTAGAACTTTGGTTCATATCATTTCACTTCTACCAACAAATACTCGAATGAGCCTCAACATGCTCAAAACCCTGACATTTTATTCTTAGATACATGATTTTTTTATAAGTTGTTGTTGGCTTTCAACTAGCTTTTTTCCACTTGGTCTTCATCCGATCTACAATAAAACCCTTGCCAAATTGGGGCGTCCGCTTGGCTGGGCGGGATGTATAAATACGCTGTCACGTCTGGTCAGAAAGGGACGTTAACTCTGATATAGATATAAGAAGATGTGGTATGAGTGCCAATGAGACAACTCTCCATCCAAGTCAAAATTTATAAATGTAAACCATTATAGGTCAAAGTACGGTCTTCAACACGGAGCCTAGGCTCACACCGAACAGTAAGCTATAAAGGGCCCCAAAATTACTAGTGTAAAACCATTCAAACGGGAAAACCAACGGTCTAATCTATATAAAAACGAGAAACGAGAAACACTTATGAACCACATCAACAAACGACAACTACTGAACATCAGATTCCTGACTTAGGACAGGTGCAAACAAATGCAGCGGGTTTAAACGTTTTAATGGTACCAAACCTTCACCCTTTTTCTGAAACAATAGTGTAACATCACAACATAGAAAGACACACTATAAAATATCAACTGAAATAGCTTAACTCAATCAAAGGACATAGTAACACCATTGAACATACACTGAACAAATAAATTTGACCTATGATACAATGTAAATTCAAAATAAATAAACTAAGGAAGAATAATAAAAGTAACATGTTATATCGGTATGAAATGTTAAACAATTTAAGAAAAACAATATGCTCGAACAAAAATATCAGCCATTTGCAATAACTTTAAACACAGGTAAATAAAATAATTTTGTTGTTAGGTATACGTATACAGTTACAATAGAGAAAGGAAATATTTTAACAAAATAAATAATTTTGATGTTCATAGTACGAAGTGGAAATTTATATTAGTACTAAACACTTATCAAAGCTGGTATATAGACCAGATATAACCCTGAATAACATTAAATAACAAAAAAAGCATTACAATTAGTATCAACAGGTCAAATAAACAAGAAAGTACGATTTGAGAGTACTCGCAGTTACTGACAGCTAGTTAAAAGCCAAAACAATTAATAATAAAAAATCATGCATCAGAGACTAAAATCAACTAAAACACATCCCATGTATGCCTAGTGTAGAGAGAATGCACGTTAAGAACACTTGCAACAACTCTTTGAAGGGTCCGTAGGTGGTCTGCTGAAAGGCAAAATTTCAGTCCCTATCCAATAAACCCTCATTTACCTAGCTCCGCTACGCGTCGCTAGGTGAACTCAATTTGCGACAGTAAAATCTACGTTTTACGAAGGCCAAACTTAAAATACGATACAGTTATCTCATAATTTTCTTATGGCATTTTCAAATTTTCAGACCTTCATCCTGGACGACCCCTATTACAGGACTTAGTGGCTACCTGTTGTATTTATTGTAAAAAAAAATTTTGTCCTGAACATGCATAGCTATTTTCAACTGGACGTCAAGTTAGCAATCAATCAATCAACTAGAACTTTTCTTCATTGTATATTATCATGATAAAATAACCAGCAAATTTAATATTTTTTGTACACAAAATTTTGCAACTAAAATGCTGAAAACCGTTTTCCGTCGGGGGGCTTTGCCACCCTGAACCCCCTACCAGGGCTCTGCCCTGGACCTGCTGGGGGCCTTAAGCGGCCCCCAAACCCACCTACCGCAATTTGTGCCTACAGTTGATTGAATACCTAGCTACGCCCCTGCTATGTGTCAAAAAATGTAGGATACGTGTATAGTTTTAAACTTTATTAAGTAAGATGTATTCCCCCATTTACACTCGTTCTTGTCCAGCAATAAATTCCTCGAACGAGTTTGAATTGGGAAATAAAATCTGAAGAAGGAATTTGTCACCAGCATGTTCATAAAGCAATATTTGGTTTTGTATCAAGCCCGTTCTGTTTTTATTGCCGTATTTATCAAAATACGATTTTCAAATAATCAAACTCATATAGTAAAATTTTATTTCTCATTAAAATCGTTCTTGTCCAGTATTACAAGCCTAAACGAATTTCAGTGTGAAAATAAATTCTGAAAAATTAATTTTTCTCCGTTTTTCTTTCAGTTTTCTGTCCCGATCAAGACCCCCTTTCACAAGCGGGCTAAATTAATGCTAGCGTACATTGAACTCCCGTCATTTATCATATTTGGGTATTTTTTCTTAACAAATTCAAGTAGTAAGATTTGGTGTTACATCGAGTTCATGGGAAACTATGAACTTTTTGGTCTTACAAAAAACATGTTATTTCACAATAAGGTTTGCGAGACTCAAGAAGAGCGAGAAAGACTATTTCGCAGACTGTTGAATGATACTCAGTCCATTCTTACAACGACTAAGTTCTCATGCACAGATTTTGAATAACAAAAACCCCATTAGCCAAACCAAAGAAAGAAACCAAAGAAAGCACACGTGTACTCTGTCAAGATATTAGACTTAGCAACACAAAAAAATTGTCTGCCTTTGTATGATTACATTAAATAAAATATGATATTCGTTTTTTTACAAAATGTAGTTGATGTTGGAGAGGGGAAAAATCACAAAGAAAAACAAAAACGAACTTGTAATAGACAAACTATAAAACAATATCAATTGTTATTTCTATTACTTCAGAACTGCAGAACTGGCCGCCACGTACTTACTACTCTAAATGGATAAAACGAGAAAAAGCTGACAAGAAATCATTAGATTCTTTTTTTAATTCGGTAATGAACATAGTTGATATACGTATTCAACATTTTAAAGATCATTTTACTCCTAACAACAACCATAATAGCCCAGTTTCTCGTATCAAACATAAGCTAAAAGAGATCGCCAAGGAATTTGTTTTTGTCCTGGCTCATAAAGCTGCTAACAATATCATTATTGTTTGACGTAAATTTTACATTGAGGTTCTACAAAAGGAAATCACGAATTCACCAACATTCCAACTGACTCCATTTTCGGAAAATGAAATCTGTAACAAACATAAACTTTTAGCTACCTCTTTACAAGCAGAACCAAATACAATGAAAGTTCCAACTATGTACTGGCTTCCGAAGCTGCACAAAACTCTTTACAAATATAGATTTATTTCGTCTTCAAGCCATTGTTCCACTACTAAACTATCTATTCTACTTACTAGTACACTTGGTACAATCAAAACCTGGTAATAAATTGTTCAAATAAGGCTTTTGAAAATAGTGGAATTAATTACTTTTGGAGTGTCAAAAATTCGTTGGAAGTACTTGATAAATTGCATGCTTATATTGGTGATTTCGAATCTGTTCAAAGTTTTGATTTTTCTACCCTATATACCACTTTGCCTCATAATCTTATTAAGAAAAAAATCACACACCTGATTAAATGGGCATTTAAAAAGTCGGAATGCGAATATATATGTTCAAACTCTTTTAGATCATTTTTTAGTAACAACAAACAAAAGAACTATGTCAATTGGATCTGCTTTGATACTTTAACTTCTCTTGAATTTTTACTAGATAACATTTTTGTTCGCTATGGAGATTCCGTATATCGTCAGGTTATCGGAATTCCCATGGGGACTAACTGTGCACCACTTATTGCGGACCTGTTTCTGTATTGTTATGAGTTACAGTTTATGACTAAAATCAGCAAAGACCCATCAAAACAACATCTGATTCAAAAATTTAATAACACTTTTAGATATTTAGATGATATATTGGCCCTCAATAATGACGACTTCAGTATCTACACTAAAGAGATTTATCCTGTCGAACTGATTTTAAATAAAGCTAATACTAACAATGAACACTGCCCTTTCCTGGATCTTGATATCTATATCTTTAACGGGAAGCTTAATACCAAAATTTTGATAAAAGAGATGATTTTTCATTCCCTATTGTTAATTATCTATTTTTAGATGGTGACGTTCCCTTGTCACCGTCTTATGGTGTTTATATATTTCAACTTGTTCGATTCGCTCGTGTTTGTAACAACGTATTTGATTTCAACGAAAGAAATCTCTGTATTACTGAAAAATTATTACACCAGGGTTTTCGAGATTACAAACTAGTCAAAACATTTATTAAATTTTATCATCGGTACAAGGACATCATTCGTAAATATAAATCAACATGTAGACATCTTATACGTTCAGGTATTTCACATCCAATATTTTATGGTAATATTCTTTACAAAGCACAAAAATGTCGGCATTCACCTCAAAAGCTAACCAAACCTTTAAACAGACTTATTCGGAAAGGATATAGTTACGATACTGTTGTCAGGTCATTAAGGATTGCATATTTTGGTATTAATATTGATTCACTCATAGGGTCTTTGCATCGGAAATAAACACTATTATTCTAAAACCAGTTGATGGCATGATACGGGTTATGGTCTTCTCATATATTTTATGATTGCATGATACTAAACCCTAACGGGAGAGATTGTACTTGATTTTCATATGATGAAGACATAATCTTTCAATCAGTTTAATTGTGGTCTGGAGCTGGCATGTCAGTAACTGCTAGTAGTCCTTTGTTAATGTATGTATCATTGTCATTTTGCTTAGTTTCTTTTGTTACCTATTCTGACATCGGACTCGGACTTCTTTTAAACTGAGTTTTACTGTGCGTATTGCTATGTGTTTCTTTATTCTACATTGGCTAGAGGTATAGGGGAGGTTGAGATCTCAAAAACATGTTTAACCCCGCCGAATGTTTGCGCCTGTCCCAAGTCAGGAGCCTCTGGCCTTTGTTAGTCTTGTATGTTTTTAATTTTAGTTCATTTATATGTTTTGGAGTTTAGTGTGACGTCCATTTTCACTGAACTTTTACACAATTTTATTTAGGGGCCAGCTGAGGACCACCTCCGGGTGCGGGATTTTCTCGTTGCGTTGGAGACCCATTGGTGGCCTTCGGCTGTTGTCTGCTCTTTGGTCGGGTTGTTGTCTCTTTGACATATTTCCCATTTCCATTCTCAATTTTATTAGTTGAAAGCAACAAGCAGCTATGATACCATACCAAACCGAAGGAACCACTTCGAAGGGTGACACAGCAAGTTGAAGAAGATGATCTAAGTACCACACCCAAACATATACACGCTACTGAACTACCTCAAAGAAGAGCAGGCAGCAAACGAAGTGACCATCATTCAGTACCTAGCCTGGGGATTACGACCAAAAGAGAGAAGAAAATACACACAACTCAATCAACGCCTACAAGAACTCAAAGATCATCTTTGGAATAGCGAAATGTTTTTCAGTATGCTAACATTGCCTCTTATTTGTTACAATTGGAGTAAATGTGTTGCAATTATATGATGTGTTGTGTTGTGATGTTTATGTTATGTTTCAAGTGTGCTTTGTTGTTGTACTTATGTATTATGTTTGCTTTAATGTTTAATGATGTAGTTATGTATTATGTGTGCTTTGTTGTTGTACTTATGTATTATGTTTGCTCTACTGTTCAATGATGTAGTTATGTATTGTGTGTGCTTCGTTGTTGTACTTATGTATTATGTTTGCTTTAATGTTTAATGATGTAGTTATGTATAATGTGTGCTTTATTCTTGTATTTATGTATTATGTGGGCTTTGTTGTTGTACTTATGTATTATATGTGCTTTATTGTTGTACCTTCTGCATTATATGTGCTTTATATGTATTAAATTTTTATTATGTGTTATTAATTGTAACTTTTAGTCCACATTTATGTAGAATTGAATAGTGCTTGAATGTGCTATTTCATGACTTAATATTATATTCTATGTTTGATGATACTTCAATTTTACCTATTCTGTGCAAAATAAAATATGTAAATATTATTATTTGTTCATGCTTATTTCATATTTTATAAGTTACATTGGTTAGTTACATATTATTATTTGTTCATGCTTATTTCATATTTTATAAGTTACATTGGTTAGTTACATATTATTATTTGTTCATGCTTATTTCATATTTTATAAGTTACATTGGTTAGTTACCTGTAATTATCTACTACACACTATTAATTACTATAAAAACAATTCCCGATTGTCCCACATTTAATTTTCCCATTTGTCCTACAAACATATTCCCGATTGTCCCAAAAAATTTCATTACTTATTTACCTGCAATTTCAAAAAGTGGGACAATCGGGAAGCACCTAAATATCTATCGAAGTTCGTTTTCAAAATCTACCATTACTTTTAAAGTACATGTGACATGAATAGAATAGAATAGAATAAGAATAAGAATAAGAATAAGAACAAGAATAATAATGAGAATGAGAATAAGAATAAGAATAAAATAAAATTAGAATAAGAATTTTATTATTCTAAAATCCAAACAATAGGATTGTCACTAAATAAAAAAAAACAACAAACAAACAAACATATACATAACAAAACGATAGACAGAAAACAATACAAACATGTAGCATTGAAAAAAATAAAAATTATTGATATTTATTACAATACTATTTTGACAACATGCCTCCTCTATAAAGTTTAACATTTCAAATATCTTGATTATAATACACTAGAACACACCCGCTAAATCGCGGGCATTTAGAATGTAATTGAAAGTATGTAAGCTGTTGTAGGATGAAGTTTTATAAAAGATTTTATCACTGGAGAATTTCCGGAAAGTGATCAAAAGTCATAGGTACTTGGGGACATGCAATTTTGTTAGCCCTCTCCCTTTTTTTCAAAGTCCGTTTTGTTTTCCGTTAATTTCAATTATTTTCGCCCGTGGATAGTAAACTTGAAATTGATAGTAAATAGCAAATACACGTTTTTTTTTTTTATTTATGCCTGAGTAAACTGAAAATTATGTGTAATATTAAAACTCTCCTAAACGGAAGTCTTGTCTATGACTCAAAAGTACGTCCGATGACGGAAACAATATCCGGACGCCTTTATTTTCGTTTTTCTCCCAAAATAACCCAAACTAAATAATCTTAAGCAAGGATGACAAATGCGACTATGCATAGTACCTATAGGACACAGAGGCATGATGATAAGTTTATTGTGGAAGGAGGAGAAACGACACACAAAATGAGTTCTTCTCATTTAATAGTATAGATTACATTATAATATGAGTCATGAATCATACACAGTTCATATATTGACATTATAGTTGTTTCTCTCATTATAAATTTCACTTATACTGTTAACAATGATAATTAATATATCACATTCTTCACAAGAAAATATAAAATCAAATTTGTTTTCATAACTCATTGAATTAAAACAGGAGACAATATTAGAAATTTCATTAAATATTTTGATCCTAGGTTTATTAAGTTCTGTACATGTTATGATAAAATGGAATTCATCTTCCACCTCTTTATGGCATAAAGGACATATTCTATTTTCTAAGGCTGTTTTATTGTATCGACCGCGTTCAATAGCCAGCATACTATAATTACTTATTCTTATTTTTGGCATAATTTTTTGTAACGTTTTTATCTAAATTCAATAAAAGTACTTTTCAAGTTCATACTTAAAATTTTCTGTAGGTTCTTAGTTTATTTCCATTTATTGAATTATCATCATTAAAGAGACAATTTTTCCAAAATATAATGTAATTTTCATTGAGCTTCTTCGAGAGGGCTAACAGTAATCGTTTTTTAGAAAAGGTACATTGATTTTCCCAAACATGAATGAAATTCAATTTAGATCGTAACATTTTTATTTTTGAAGCAAATCCATCATTTAACTGCTTGTTAACTTTATAAACATAATATAATAAAGACTCTTTTTCATTTGAATTTAAAATATGTAACCAAAATCCTACAGAAGACTTTAGGGCCTGTATACCAATAAGGTACATTTCCAATTCAGCTAATATAAACATAATATATACTGCCTTTCAATTAACGTTAAGTAGATTTTTCGCAAATTTGATTTGGAGTTTTACTGATTCCATTGATAAATATTGAGATTCAAGAGTTTTGTTGTTCTTCACAATATTTAGTGACCATATCTCACTACAATACAGTAATATTGGGCTAACACAAGAATTAAAAAGTTTCATATGGGAAAAAACATCCATCTTATTTGAATAAAGCATTTTTCAATACAAAACAATGCCTTTAAAGCTTTTTTACAAAGGAGATTTACAGCATTAGTGAAAATTCCTGATGGCTTGAATAGTAAACCTAAATATTTGTATTCTGTGCAACATTCAATTAATTCATTATTCAAAACAAACTTGTCTTTAGTAAGTTTTTACTACTTTTATTAAATATCATTGCTTTTGTCTTGTCAAGATTGACAGTCAAGTTCCATTTTTCACAAAAGTGTTTAACTTGTTTAGACAATTTTGTAAACTGTCTGAAGATTCTGATATTAGTACTAAGTCATCAGCATTTAAAAGACTAGACAATCTTATGTCATGTAATGTTACAGGATCACATTAGTTATCAAGAAATGGAGGTTAAATCATTTATATAAAAAGAAAATAAGGTAAGGCTTAAAATACAGCCTTGTTTTACTCCAACTGTGGAAGGGAACATCTCAGTTATGCCTTCAGGGACTTTAAATGCAAAAAAAAACTTCTTTGTACATATCTTTTAAAATATTGAAAAATGGTCCCTTTATGTTATATTCAGCAAGTTTGTGTAGCAGGGCCTCTCTATTTATAGTGTCAAAAGCTTTTTTAAAATCAATAAAACATGCATATATTCTTTTGGTTGATTTAAAAGCTTTATCAATAATAGTTTTTAAAGTTAGAATGTGATCGCTAGTTCTACGTCCTTTTTTGAATCCAATCTGTTCATGACAAAAATATTATAAGTTTCTGAAAACTTTTCTAAACGATTATATAAAACTCTTGAGAAAAATTTTCCTAAGCAGCTAGAAAGGACTATACCTCTGTAGTTTGAGGGGTTATTAAAACATCCTCCTTTAAATACTGGTTTAATGTCATTTTCCCTCCATTTAGAAGGATATAAACCAGTAATAAAAAGAAGTTAAATAATTTTACATACATGTCGACATTCATAGTACAAGATATTTTCAACATTTCATTTGTTAACCCATCAGAACTACATGATTTCTTATTTTTCAAGGATTTCATAGCAAGAAGCACTTCCTCTGCAGTTACATGTATCCTAACATTTAAATTTTTGTTACAATTATTTAAAAATTACCATCAATACATGATTTGATATCAAAATTTTTGTTATGGGTAGTATTCATAAGATTTTTGAAATATATAAACCATTATTTAGCTTGAATGTTTGTAAGTAAGTAAGTAAGTAATGACTTTATTTAAAGAGGGTGACTCAATTAGCATTCACTAATCTACCTTGAGGCCCTCACTAAGAAAAACAGTACAAATATTACAAAGCTTACAATTTTGAACATATTATGTAGATGCAATATTCATGCTAACTATACATTGTCTGTAGAACAAGAGAAAAATAAATTCATATATATGTACATAAAATACAAAATCATTAGAATATATGAGTGAGTTGTAAAAAATCATTTACAGTCAAGAAATCTACACATTTTTGTTTAAAAGTGTCCAGGTTTTCACAACATTTTATTTCATTTGGTAGTTTATTCCAAAGTATTGATGAGCTATATGCGAAAGATTTCTTCATTGAATTTGTGTTCGGTCGTACAACAGCTAAATTATTATTTGCAAATGACCTTAGATTTCTACTATGTAGGTTAACAATTGGACAACAGAGTTCTTTTAAGTAATCAGGTGCTTTATTGTTGAGAATTTTATGAAAGAATAAGTTTATGATATGAAATTCTAGATTTGAAATTTAACCATTTTAGCTCTTTAAATAAATTTATACTTGGTGCATCAAGTATAATCCTTGCAGCTCTTTTCTGCATTTTAAGAATTTTTTGATATCCATCTTCATAACAATTTCCCCATATTGAGCAACAAAAGTCAAAAATGGGCAGAATATAAGCATTATAAAACAGCTTTCTACTACTAATATCCAAAATTTCTTAATTCTAGATAGCAGTGCGATACGAGAACTTAAGTTTTACATACATACATAGTCAATTTTGTGATTGGGCTATCTTGTATTGATATATTCATATCATTTCCTAGCAAAGTCCGTTTCTTATTTGTTCCAATCAACATAGAAGTAGATTTTAAAGGATTTATAACCATCCTATTGTTCAAACACCAATTATTTATGGTGTTGGCATCGTAATTTAATTTTCTTTCTATCTCTTCCTTATTTGTTCCATATGTATGAAGTGTTGTATC
Source organism: Mytilus coruscus (assembly GCA_017311375.1). Lineage (NCBI taxonomy): Eukaryota > Metazoa > Mollusca > Bivalvia > Mytilida > Mytilidae > Mytilus > Mytilus coruscus. The sequence continues at coordinate 94,508,614 of CM029599.1, forward strand.
ATCAGCATACATATCAATGGCTGTATGAGTGGCTTCTAAAGTCATGTCATTTATGAATAAAACAAACAGAAGGGGACCTAAAATGGACCCTTGGGGAACCCCATATTTGATACATTTAGAATCTGAGGCTGTATTACCAGAGCACACTTTTTGTTTTCTGTTAGACAGGTACGACTCAAACCATTTTATTGAATGATCAGAGACTTTGTATAAATGTAATTTATTGCAGAGAATGACGTGATTAACCAGATCAAATGCCGTTTTTAAATCTAGAAAGAATGTTCCTACAACATTGCCATCATCAATACATTTAAGCCAGGTGTCAATTAATTTGGTAAGGGCTGTCTGACACGGGTGGTTAGATCGGAATCCAGATTGTGCCTCATGTAATACTTTATACTTTGACAGATATAGATAAAAATGTTTTGCGACATGTTTTTCAAATATTTTTGATAATGTAGGAAGTATTGATATAGGTCTGTAGTTTTCTGGCATGCGTTTATCACCATTTTTAAATATTGGATTTACTTTAGCTAATTTAAGATTTTCTGGTATACTTAAGTTTATTAAATACGTTTTACTTGGGGCTAAAGCTTCCGATGACAATTTGATGAAAAACGGACCAACTTCATCAAGTCCAGTCGCTTTGGATGTTTCTAGTTTAGAAAGTAATTTCTTAGTTTCATCTAGTTTAATAAACGGAATCTTAAATTTAACACCAGCGGGTATTTTATCTTGAACATAATCATTTAATTTATTTGCTTGAAATTGCGTGTTATTTGTAACATATTTATCACCTATTGTTGTAAAGCGTGTGTTGAAATGATTTACTATATCTTGCATATTATCATATTCTTTATTGTCAAAATTCATGGTAGATGGAATTTCATTTTGTGCTTTGGGTTTTAAATCTTTGAGTAAAGCCCAAATTTCTTTAGGTTTTTTGTTATTTTCTATTGCTTGCTTGAAATAGGACTGTTCAGATTTTTCTATTAATTTGGTACATTTGTTGCGCCAATAACGGAAGTTTTTCCGATCCCTCTTGCTTTGATAATAGTTTTTTTTTTTTTTTTTTTGAGCGTCTTTCACCTCATCTGTAAGCCAATCTGGTTGGCGTATATGTTTAATTCTTTTAACTTTGACAGGAGCGTGTCTGTTAATAACTGACAGAAATAGTTTATACCACATGTCAGTGGCAGATTGAATGTCACTTATTTGTTCTATTTGAGCAAAATTTGTCTTATTTAAATCCTCCAAAAAATTGTTTTCATTAAAGTTTTTGAAACATCGATACCGAATTTGTTTATGTTGTAAGCTTGGGATATCTTTTTGGTTTATTTTTCTCGTAATGCATTCTGGATAGTGATCACTAAGGGCTATTTTGGGGACATTTGTTTTAACTATATTTTCAGGGTGGTTAGTATAGACATGACCAATGATAGTACTTGATGTTGATGTGATACGGGTAGGAGTATCAATTAATTGTAAAATTGATTGTGTATGTAAAAGATTTCTCCATTTATTGTTCAAGCACCCCCCTGTAAAATCGATATTGATATCGCCCATTATTATCATTTCTAGTTCTAATTCATTTGCCTTCTCGATTTCCTTTTCAAATTCATCAGTCCACGATTGTGGCATATCAGGAGGTCTGTAGATAAAACATATTAAAAGGGATTTGGAGTTTTTGCAATGTATCTGAAGCCATATACTTTCCAGTGAACTTATTTTAAGTCAGTTCTTCTTTTGTATTTTAAAGAGCTAGAAACATAAGCAATTACACCCCCTCCATTTTTCTCACTTGTTTCACATCGATCTTTGCGTTCAAGTTCTTTAATACTAATAAAGTTGTCTTCCGTGTTACTTGTAAGAAATGTTTCACATATTCAAATGGTTTGACAAAAACCTAGTAAAAAACGTAAAAGCCTTATTTCTAAAGGTAAGCTATTATCAAAATTCCCATGGGACCCAATTATAAAAGGGTCTTACTATCAATGTTATAGAGAATATAATAAGCTACGTAAATATAAACAAAGGAAATTTAAACAAAACATTCTCGACAGTCTGGATAATCTAAGGGGTAATAATCCAAAGAGTTATTGGAATCTCATCAAAGAATTAAAAGAAGACATTTCGGATGGTCCAGAACAGGGGCGTAGCTAGGTATTCAATCAACTGTAGGCACAAATTGCGGCAGGGGGTCTGGGGGCCACTTAAGGCCCCCAGCAGGTCCAGGGCAAAGCCCCCCGACGGCAAACGGTTTTCAGAATTTTAGTTGCAAAATTTTTTGTACAAAAAATATTAAATTTGCTGGTTATTTTATCATGATAATATACATGAAGAAAAGTTCTAGTTGATTGATTGATTGCTAACTTGATGTCCAGTTGAAAATAGCTATGCATGTTCAGGACAAAAAATTTTTTTACAATAAATACAACAGGTAGCCACTAAGTCCTGTAATAGGGGTCGTCCAGGATGAAGGTCTGAAAATTTGAAAATGCCATAAGAAAATTATGAGATAACTGTATCGTATTTTAAGTTTGGCCTTCGTAAAACGTAGATTTTACTGTCGCAAATTGAGCTCACCTAGCGACGCGTAGCGGAGCTAGGTAAATGAGGGTTTATTGGATAGGGACTGAAATTTTGCCTTTCAGCAGACCACCTACGGACCCCTCAAAGAGTTGTTGCAAGTGTTCTTAACGTGCAAAGAGCGTGGCATTCTCTCTACACTAGGCATCAGAGTTAACGTCCCCTTTCTGACCAGACGTGACAGCGTATTTATACATCCCGCCCAGCCAAGCGGACGCCCCACTTTGGCAAGGGTTTTAGTGTAGATCGGATGAAGACCAAGTGGAAAAAAGCTAGTTGAAAGCCAACAACAACTAATAAAAAAAATTATGTATCTAAGAATAAAATGTCAGGGTTTTGAGCATGTTGAGGCTCATTCGAGTATTTGTTGGTAGAAGTGAAATGATATGAACCAAAGTTCTAATTTTAGTTTCTATTTAAGGTGGAATATAATGTACATACTGATTACAATTCTTCCCAATACTCCATTCACTAAGGATGATAGACTAGTGTACAAATTACATTTGATAATTAAAGAATTTTGATGACTTCACGTGCATCTACAGATAACGTTGTCATTATTTTTTTTAATTACAAAAAGAATTTTTTTTGTGAAAAAATTATGTGTAGGCACGTACCTCAAGTGCCTAACGGCAGCTACGCCCCTGCAGAAAATTCTATTCTATTCAAAGTAACGTCTGGTTTTCATATTTTCAATCTTTAAATTTTAACTCTGACAAATTTAAAGACAGATTAGAGGAAATTAGTAAGAAAGTAAAAAATTTAGAAAAAAATCCAACTTTTTGTGAACTGGATTACAAAATAACCCTAAAAGAAATTTTGGATGCTATAAATAAACTAAAGAATAATAAAGCTGCAGGATTGGATGGTATCCCAAATGAGATATTAAAATCAGGGGGTAGTATATTTGCACCTGTTTTGCAGAAACTTTTTAATTTGATATTCTGCTCTGGAACATACCCTCGCAAATGGTCATTATCTTATTTATGTCCAATTTTTAAAGCAGGGAGTCCTAGTAAACCTGAAAATTACAGAGGCATAGCTATTAATTCATGCATTGGAAAATTCTTAATTCTTAATAAAAGACTTGACATTCATCTTCACAAAAATAATATAAATCATCCATATCAGGTTGGTTTTCAAAAGAGTAGAACATCTGACCATATGTTTGTTTTAAAACCATATTAGATAATTGAACTAACAGAAAAGGGGAAAATTTATGCTTGCTTTGTGGACTTTAAAAAGGCTTTCGATAGGGTCATACACTGTGGTATTAAATATAAATTATTGGAAAATAACATATCTGGGAAATTTTATACTATTTTAAAAGATATGTACAGCAAAAATGAAATGTCTGTGAAAGTGGGCAATGTATTAACGCCATCTTTCAGCTCGCTAGTTGGGGTAAGACAAGGGGATGTTCTAAGTCCTAACTTATTTTAGCTTTTCATTAACGATCTGCCTCCAAGATTTGAGCCAAGTCCAGATGCTTTTGATATCAATGGGCGTAGAATTGATTGTCTTATGTACGCCGATGACATTATTGTATTATCAAACACTAAAAGGGTCTTCAAAACCGACTTGATTTACTGCATACTTATTGTATTGATTGGTGTCTAGATGTAAACTTGTCCAAAACAAAAGTTTTAATTTTTAACAAGCCTGGAAAAATTTTTGAAGGAATCACTTTATTTAGATAAAGAGGCTATAGAATGTGTTAATAGATATAAATATTTAGGGATAGTCTTTACTTCTAGTGGTCTTTTTCAACAGGGGAAAGAAGAGCTATTCAAAAAATCCTTAAAGGCAAAATTTAAATTACAAAAATCTATGTCAGCTTGTAATTCAAGTATTGATACTCCAATTCATTCATATGATCACACAATAAAACCAATTTTATTATATTGTAGTGAAATTTGGGGTTCATTTAAGATTAACTCTGCTGCTTGCAAGAAAAAAAGTGATTATCTATTTGAATTAATCTACATAAATGATTCTGTGGCAAAATCACATTTCAGATATCTAAAGAATATTCTTGGTGTAAATAAAAAAAGCCTCAAATTTGGCAGTGTTATCAGAGGTTGCAAGATTTCCTCTTTATTTTTCTGTCATTATATCTATGGTAAAATATATACACAGGCTTAACAAATTGGACGAAGGGTTACTTTATGATGCTTATGTTTGTAATAAAATTTTAGATGCAGGAAACATTAATTGTTGGTATTCATCTATGAGATATGTACTTCAATCACTTGATATACAAAATTTGAATACAAAGCTCAATAAATCAATTAAATTTGTAAAATGTAAACTTTGTAACAGTTTTAAAACATTTTGAGTGATCAAAAGATCTGATACCTTATCACAAGGTAATAGTAAATTAGAAAATTATTTCAACCTCAAGACTGACTTCGTAAAGGAGGCTTATTTATCAATCAAAGATTTTAATATAAGAAGAGCTACATGTATATGTAAAATGAGAATAAGTGCTCATGATCTTAGAATTGAGAAAGATAGATATAGTAAAAAATACATAGAGAGAACTCAGCGTCTATGTCATCACTGCTTATCACATGGATCAAATTCTATTGAAGATGAGACCCATTTTACAGTAAATTGTCCTTTATATAATGAACAGAGGAAATTATTATTTGATAAAGTAAACACTTTTTGTACTAATTTTAAAGAACTACCTAAAGGATAAAAAATATTTCTGGCTGTACACAAATGAGCATTTACCAACTCTCATGTGCGTAGGAAATTACATTATTAAAGGTTTAGACTGAATAAGATCCAGATGTAAACAAAATATATGAAATAATATTTTATTATTATGAGATTTGATGTAATAGTTATGTAAGACACATGTTGTGTTAGGCTCTGATCCTGTCCATAACGTTATAGTATGGTATTAGGTTTCTGTTTTGCCTTTTTCCAATCATATTGTGCATAATATTGTTGTAAAATGATGCCCTTTATGGGTTCTTAATTAGATTAAAATTCTCTTCTATTCCCATAATATGTGTGTTATTCTTTTGATTTATAAATAATTTCATCTCAACAAATTAAGATAGGACCCCTCTTATGTTTAAATGAGAAATTTTTAATCCATTTTTCCTATGGCCAAAATATGTTTCTCCTAAACATTTTGTAGTTATATTTTCACTATTTTGAATTTTTGTTGCTTTTATTGATTCTTTTCTTCTATTATTTAAAGATCTTTTGTTCTTTAAAGTTGTGTTTTGTAAGTGTAAGTTTTTTCTGCACTTATGGAAGAATAGTATTGATCGTTTTCAATTCCTTTACATTTACATTCAATATTATCACACAAGGTACATATGTTATGTAAACATTCAAATTTGTTCATTGTTTCCAAAAGAAAAGTTTCGGCATAACATGCATTGCCAGTGTCCTAATTTGATGAATACTAGCATTTTTTCATTTTATGTCCAAATTTTGAGCAGGTCCAACACTGTATTTTTGTCTCATGGCGGCAAAATCTAGAGTTGTACCCTTCTTCGCCACAGAAAAAACAAGCACCGACGTGAGAATTGTTGAGATTTATAGTTGTTGTGTCCGACTTTTCTTTGATGACTTTGACAAGTGTATCGTATAGTCTGAGAAGTGTTGCCGTTCCTCTGTCTGTGAGGTGAATTCCGTCACGCCAGATTTGCTCGCTGTTGAGATGACCATTTTGTCTAATAAAACTTCCGACTGTTTGTAAACATTCCACATCATAACTTTCGGCTACTTTCCCAATTATGTGGTTAACGATTTTCACATTTGCATCTCGTCGTGGTGGACATTCGGCTAAAATAATTCTGGCACCCCTAGTTGTTATACGAATTATGTTGATCATATTTACAAATTCGCATTCAACAAGTTCAGGTTCACGCTTGTTGCTAGCATCATTGCCTCCTACTTGTATGAAAAAAGTTTTAAAATCTTTTAAATCCATATTTTCTAGTTCGTGTCTAATGTGTGATGTATTAGCCCCACGAATTGTCTTTACCACGGTGTTTTTCGTGAGTCCTCGTGTACGTATCCTTTGTAATGTATTAGCCCCACGAATTGTCTTTACCACGGTGTTTTCGTGAGTCCTCGTGCACGTATCCTTTGTAATGTATTAGCCCCACGAACTGTCTTTACCACGGTGTTTTTCGTGAGTCCTCGTGCACGTATCCTTTGTAATGTATTAGCCCCATGAACTGTCTTTACCACGGTGTTTTCGTGAGTCCTCGTGCACGTATCCTTTGTAATGTATTAGCCCCACGAATTGTCTTTACCACGGTGTTTTTCGTGAGTCCTCGTGTACGTATCATTTGTAGGATTGAACTACTAATTATTAGGGTTTCTTTCGGGTCATTCAATTTGACTGTTTTTTCTCTTAAATTTTCTCTAGCATGTCTAGGTTGTTCATGTCTCTCTTGTTTTGAATTATTAATTTTTGGCGTCTTAAGAGTTTTTGAATAACTAGGAGAAACTGTATAAGTTTCAGTTTGAGTGTGATTATCTACACTTAGTACACTTTCTTTAATTATTCTAATTGGCTGACTAGTATTTTCAGTTTCCGTTTGTGTCCCCATGGGTTGTTTCATCCTGATGTTTGATATTGGATACACTTATATCTAGCTTTGTTTGTGTTTCCATGGTGTTTGTTGATTTAATGTTCTGTGTACTTATAATGCAGATAAATTTGTCACTTGATCTGCTAGAGTGTTACATTGTTCAGTGAGGTCATTGATTCGTTTAATTAGACTTTGGATTAATTCACTGTTATCATGGTGACATAATCCAGATGTTGACCGATTTGTTTGCGGTGTAGACATAAATTTGGGGTTTCCATAACCGCAGAATATTTCAATAGCACTTGTGTACATAACATCACTTGTTATTGTATCTGATAAGAGACTTTCTGTGTTTTCCAACATTTGTTTTGGATCAGTTTCAGGTACATCCTGATCATCCCTTTGTAAATTGAGAGAATTGTTTCTATACGACCGCAAACAAATTTTGCGGTCGTATATTGGTATGACGTTGGCGTCGTCGACGTCGTCGTCGTCCGGCGTCGTCGTCGTCGTCCGAAGACACATTGGTTTTCGCACTCTAACTTTAGTTTAAGTGAATGGATCTCTATGAAATTTTACCATAAGGTTCAATACCACAAAAGAAAGGTTGGGATTGATTTTGGGGTTATGGTATCAACAGTTAAGGAAAGGGCCCAAAAGGGCCAGAATAAGCATTTTGTAACTTCCAACAATAACTTGTGTGTAAGTGTATGGATCTCTCTGACATTGTACCACAAGGTTCCATATCCCAAAGGGAAGGCTGGGATTGATTTTGGGGTAATTGCCTCAAAATTTTAGGAATTAGGGGCCAAAAAGGGCAAAAATAAGCATTTTTCTAGTTTCAGGACAATAACTTGTGTGTAAGTGTATGGATCTTCCTGAAATTGTACTACAAGGTTCCATATCACAAAGGAAAGCTGGAATTGAGTTTGGGGTAATTGCCCAAAACGTTTAGGAATTAGGTGCCAAAAGGGCCAAAATAAGCATTTTCTAGTTTCCAGACAATAACTTGTGTTAAAGTGTATGGATCTCTCTGAAATTGTACTGCAAGGTACCATACCTCAAAGGGAAGGCTGGGATTGAGTTTGGGGTGATGAATCATAAGGGGTTCAAAAATTTGGGGGATTTTTTTTTTTTTTTTTTTTTCTTTAGAATTTTCCATTTTAAGTTGGTTATTTCTGATTTATATTTAAAAGCAAATAATAATGATATGGCAGGAGATACACACCAAACAGGATGTGTAAATTATTATATAATAAGTATTGTGCAATAGCAAGAAATTTTCAATTGCACAGTATTGCGCAATAGCAAGAAATCTTCAATTGCACAGTATTGCGCAATAGCAAGAAATATCCATTAGCACAATATTGCGCAATAGCAAGAAATTGTCAATTGTACAGTATTGCGCAATAGCAAGAAATATTCAATTGCACAGTATTGTGCAAAAGAAGATACTTTGTATAAATTGTTTATTTCTTGACCAATTTCAATGGGGTTTTATTCTTGAATTCTTGGGGTTCTTTATTATGCTGAATCTAACCGTGTATTAAGTTTTTGGATTTTGGGCCCCGTTTTAAATTGGTCCACATTGAGGTCCAAAGGGTCCAAAATTAAACTTTGTTTGATTTCATCAAAATTGAATTATTGGGGTTCTTTGAAATGCCGAATCTCACCGTGTATTTAGATTCTTAATTTTGGTCCCGTTTTCAAATTGGTCTACGTTTCAGATTTTAACGAAAGAAATTTATGTATTACTGAAAAATTATTACACCAGGGTTTTGATATCACAAACTAGTCAAAACATTTACTAAATTTTATCATAGGTACAAGGACATCATTCGTAAATATAGCTCAACATGCAGACTTCTTATACGTTCAGGTATTTCACATCCAATCTTTTATGGTAATATTCTTTATAAAGCACTAAAATGTTAGTATTCACCTCAGAAGCTAACAAAACCTTTAAATAGACTTATTAAGAAGGGATATAGTTACGATACTGTTGTCAGGTCATTAAAGATTGCATATTTTGGCTTTAATATTGATTCACTTATAGGGTCTTTGCATCGGAACTAAACACATTTATTTAAAACCAGTTGTTGGCATGACACGGGTTATGCTCTTCTCATATATATTTTATGATGGTATGATACTAAACCCTAACGGGAGGGATTGTGCCTGATATTCATATGATGAAGACATAATCTTTCAATCAGTTTAATTGAGGTCTGGAGCTGGCATGTCAGTTAACTGCTAGTAGTCTGTTGTTATTTATGTACTATTGTCATTTTGTTTATTTTCTTTTGTTACATCTTCTGACATCGGACTCGGACTTCTCTTTAACTGACTTTTAATGTGCGTATTGTTATGCGTTTACTTTTCTACATTGGCTAGAGGTATAGGGGAGGTTGAGATCTCATAAACATGTTTAACCCGCCGCATTTTGCGCCTGTCCCAAGTCAGGAGCCTCTGGCCTTTGTTAGTCTTGTATTATTTTACTTTTAGTTTCTTGTGTATAATTTGGAGTTTAGTATGACGTCTATTATCACTGAACTAGTATATATATTTGTTTAGGGGCCAGCTTAAGGACGCCTCCGGGTGCGGAATTTCTCGCTGCATTGAAGACCTATTGGTGACCTTCTGTTGTTGTCTGTTCTGTGGTCGGATTGTTGTCTCTTTGACACATTCCCATTTCCATTCTCAATTTTATTAAGGTCCAAAGGGTCCTAAATTAAACTTAGTTTGATTTTAACAAAATTGAATTCTTAGGGTTCTTTGATATGCTGAATCTAAACATGTATTTAGGTTTTGATTAAAAGCCCAGTTTTCAAGTTGGTCCAAATCAGGGGTCCAAAATTAAACTTTGTTTGATTTCAACAAAATTGAATATATGGGGTTCTTTGATATGCTGAATCTAACCATGTATTTAGATTTTTGATTTTTGGGCCCCGTTATCAACTTTGTCCACATTGAGGTCAAAAGGGTCCAAAATTAAACTTTGTGTGATTTCATCAAAATTGAACTCCTGGGGTTCTTTGATATGCTGAATCTAACCATGTATTTAGATTTTGGATATTGGACTATAATAGTTGAATGTCCAATTTAAAATTTTAAGTTCTTAGACCACATCCATACTTGCCCCAACTGTTCAGGGTTCGACCTCTGCGGTCGTATCAAGCTGCGCCTGCGGAGCATTTTATTCTAGTTTCAGACAATAACTTGTGTTCAAGTGTACGGATCTCTCTGAAATTGTACTGCAAGGTACCATACCACAAAGGAAAGGCTGGGATTGAGTTTGGGGATGAATCATAAGGGGTTCAAAAATTTGAGGGGATTTGTTTTTCATTTCTTTGTTCTTTAAAATTTTCCATTTTAAATTGGTTATTTCTGATTTATATGTAAAAGCAAATAATAATGATATGGTTTGAATAGGTAAATTAAAAATTTGTAAGTTGTTAGACCACATTCATTCTGTGTCAGAAACCTATGCTGTGTCAAATATTTAATCACAATCCAAATTCAGTGCTGTATCAAGCTTGAATGTTGTGTCCATACTTGCCCCAACTGTTCAGGGTTCGACCTCTGCGGTCGTATCAAGCTGCGCCCAGCGGAGCATTTTATTAAATTTTTCATGAATTTCTTTTCCAATACTTTTGAATATGTTTTCAAACCACAAAATACAACCTCCTCCCTGAATGTGAAGTAACTTTGTAGATTCATGCAAATGAAGCACCACTTTTCTATTCTCAAATTTAGTTTCATGTACTAATCCATGTTTGGGCATGATGTATTTTATGGAGTGGAGTGTTGGAGTGAACGTTTGGAGTGAAATTTTTGGAGTGAGATTTTGGAGTGATATTTTTGGAGTGAGATTTTGGAGTGAAAGTTTTGGAGTGAAATTTTGAAGTAAAATAGAACACAATAATAAGAGAAGAACTGCAATTACAATGTTATGTCCGAGATTTGGAGTTAGATTTTGGGTGAAATTTTGAAGTACATAGTTTATTAGGAAAAGTGGTGTCGGGTCCTATCAGTCAATATGGGAAGCGTAGTTGCATCGGTGTTTTATAATAACAATTATTATCTTTTCTACCAATGGAAAAAAAATTGTAAAAAACAGTCTTACTTAGGGCGAAAGAATAGCACTACGCATTTGAAAAATGATAAAACAAAAGTAATAAAAAAGGAAGATAAAAATTCAAATTGTGTTATTTTAGACAGGCTCGACTACATAGTAGAAGTCACAAGCCAACTAAATACTCAACATTTCTGCCAATTAGATTTTATTTAATTATTTACCATAGCAGAATTGAAATCCCAGGTCATTGAGTATGTTAAATCAGTATACGACCAAGACATTATCGACAACATATCATTTTTTTTTATCAAATGGGTCAAAAAAAAAAGAGATGCACGTTTAGGGAGAATGTATATCCTTCCAATATTCCACCGTCTTGAAACGGAGACGTTCAAACAAATACAACATGATGGATTTAATGAATTAAATGTTATTCCACCTGGCAGACCAATTTTATCACAATGTGGTTCTGTAACTGAACTTATCGGTCATTATGTTGATTATTTTTCTTATACCTATAATTCAAAATCATTCTACATATATAAAAGATACTACATCTTTCATTAATATCATTGAGAAATTAAAAACTATGGCAAACAGCCTTTTGGTTTCGTATGATATAACACAGATGTTTACTAATCTTCCTCAAGCTGCTTTATTAAGTGCTGTTGAACGAGCCTATGACAATTTTGACAATCGAACTTCAAAGTCAATACTAGCCGGTCAATGTATTAATACATCTGTTGAGAATTATTTTTATGTATTTGAATTTGATGGGAAAATAAATAAACAAATAATAGGTACGGCAATATTGGTGCAGTCCCTTCACCGGAAATCTGTCACATACTTCTGTTCTAACTAATAATAGGTACGGCAATATTGGTGCAGTCCCTTCACCGGAAATCTGTCACATACTTCTGTTCTAACTAATAATAGGTACGGCAATATTGGTGCTGTCCCTTCACCGGAAATCTGTCACATACTTCTGTTCTAACTAATAATAGATACGGCAATATTGGTGCTGTCCCTTCACCGGAAATCTGTCACATACTTCTGTTCTAACTAATAATAGGTACGGCAATATTGGTGCTGTCCCTTCACCGGAAATCTGTCACATACTTCTGTTCTAACTAATAATAGGTACGGCAATATTGGTGCTGTCCCTTCACCGGAAATCTGTCACATACTTCTGTTCTAACTAATAATAGGTACGGCAATATTGGTGCTGTCCCTTCACCGGAAATCTGTCACATACTTCTGTTCTAACTAATAATAGGTACGGCAATATTGGTGCTGTCCCTTCACCGGAAATCTGTCACATACTTCTGTTCTAACTAATAATAGGTACGGCAATATTGGTGCAGTCCCTTCACCGGAAATCTGTCACATACTTCTGTTCTAACTAATAATAGGTACGGCAATATTGGTGCTGTCCCTTCACCGGAAATCTGTCACATACTTCTGTTCTAACTAATAATAGGTACGGCAATATTGGTGCAGTCCCTTCACCGGAAATCTGTCACATACTTCTGTTCTAACTAATAATAGGTACGGCAATATTGGTGCTGTCCCTTCACCGGAAATCTGTCACATACTTCTGTTCTAACTAATAATAGGTACGGCAATATTGGTGCTGTCCCTTCACCGGAAATCTGTCACATACTTCTGTTCTAACTAATAATAGGTACGGAAATATTGGTGCTGTCCCTTCACCGGAAATCTGTCACATACTTCTGTTCTAACTAATAATAGGTACGGCAATATTGGTGCTGTCCCTTCACCGGAAATCTGTCACATACTTCTGTTCTAACTAATAATAGGTACGGCAATATTGGTGCTGTCCTTCACCGGAAATCTGTCACATACTTCTGTTCTAACTAATAATAGGTACGGCAATATTGGTGCTGTCCCTTCACCGGAAATCTGTCACATACTTCTGTTCTAACTAATAATAGGTACGGCAATATTGGTGCAGTCCCTTCACCGGAAATCTGTCACATACTTCTGTTCTAACTAATAATAGGTACGGCAATATTGGTGCAGTCCCTTCACCGGAAATCTGTCACATACTTCTGTTCTAACTAATAATAGGTACGGCAATATTGGTGCAGTCCTTCACCGGAAATCTGTCACATACTTCTGTTCTAACTAATAATAGGTACGGCAATATTGGTGCAGTCCTTCACCGGAAATCTGTCACATACTTCTGTTCTAACTAATAATAGGTACGGCAATATTGGTGCAGTCCCTTCACCGGAAATCTGTCACATACTTCTGTTCTAACTAATAATAGGTACGGCAATATTGGTGCAGTCCTTCACCGGAAATCTGTCACATACTTCTGTTCTAACTAATAATAGGTACGGCAATATTGGTGCTGTCCCTTCACCGGAAATCTGTCACATACTTCTGTTCTAACTAATCAATTAAATAATTTCTGCAACAAAATATTCTATCATGTCAGATATAGGGACCAAGCATTCATAATATATGATGGAGCATCAGATGAAATTATAGATTTTTTTCGTCTAGCCAAGCCATAGATGTATAATGGTCTAGCAAATAATTATAATCCCTTATTAAAGTTCACCTATGAAATCTCGAACGATAAAATGTCATTCATAGATGTTGATGTAATTAAAGGTCAAAGATTTACAACACATGGCATTCTTGACTTTGAAATACATTTTAAAGAAACAAATTCTTATCTCTAAGTCTATCTGCATAGAAATAGCTGAATAGGGAACGTAGAACCACACGTAAACGGATCGTAAAATGATACGATGATCGTAAGTTAAGAAAGCTTTGTGAAACGGTGGCCAGAACACTTAAAGAACGTCAGAGGCTCACAGAGGGAAAATAATGGCGTGTATCCGTCAATAATACGTTTTTTATTTAAAATCACGAGACTTACACATCAAATACTTAAATAATGTCTTAAAGTGTTATTACAAATAATTGCATACACGATAGAATTATTTTCACAGCAAATTACAAAATCCTTCATGTATGCAAATCAAATCAAATCAAATCATTTTATTGGTAAAATCCAAATATTGGATTGTTACCAAGACAAACATGACAATCATTACAAACATACAATATTTAAATTTAAACAACACTCATATTCTAAAAGACTATATTTAAATGTTTTGGAGGAGGTGATACTTTTGCAAATTTGGAAGTGCAAGTACAAAAAAAAAAAAAATATAATGCAATTGTTATAAAATATATCATAACAAATACTATAAGAAAATATAGAATAGTCACAACTTTGTTACATCGACTATTTCTTCTTATCAGCTAGGCTATTTCTTAAAACATTAACTCCTTGACAATAATTTTCGTTACGTCATACTCATTAAATGTAAACATAAATGCAAATTTTCCTCATCCTACATTCTGGTGAAAACTGGAACAATACTCTCTACTTCCTGAAAAGTTTTTGCCTACATTCTTCTAAAATTTGACATTTTAAAGCAAAATGATATTCATCTTCTACCTCCTTTTACAGAGGACATAATCTTTTTCCAAAGGTAATTTACGGTGTCTACCCTGTTCAATATTTAGATAACTATTACTTATTCTTATTTTTATAAAATTTGAAATCATGTATCGATCTAAATCTATTAATAAAAATTTTCTAATTTGTATTCTTTTTTTAATTTTCTGTATGTTCTTAATTTGTTTCCATTAAGATTATTTTGGTCGTTAAAAAGACTGTCTTTCCAGAAATCTGTATATCTTTCAGCTAATTTTTACCTACAGCATTAATAAGGCATTTTGGAGAAAGTATTTTGATTTTCCCATACATGATTGAACCCTATTTTGGAAAGAGTATTTTCAATTTGACCGCAAAACCATTATTTAAATTGAAACTACATTTATAGGCATTTGAAGCATAACTATCTTTTTGCATTCATCAAACAGAAGCCTTTACAGCATCAATAGCAATAGGTAACATACCTATTTCTGCTAAAACTGCTGTGTTTACTGCAGCTTTATTTACACCAACAAGATATTTAGCAAATTTTATTTGAAATTTTGATGGTAAAAAAGACAAATATCTACATTCAAGACTTGAATTATCTTTAACTAACATATTAAGTGCCCATATTTCACTGCAATAAAGTAGTATAGGTTTTAAACAACTTTCAAACAGTTTTAAATGTGGATAAATATTAAGTTTGTCTGAGAGTAAGAGCTTTCTAATGCAAAACATTGCCTTTGAAGCTTTTTGCACAGATGATTAACAGCATAAGTGAAAATTCCTGAGGCTTAAATAAAATACCCAAATATTTATATTCATTGGTCAAATCAACTGTGTGTTCATTTAATTTAAAGTTATAATTTTTTAGGGCTTTACCTGATTTATTAAATATCATAACATTAGTTTTGTTTAGATTTACAGTTAAATTCCACTTATCGCAGTAAGTGTTGAGTTTGTCTAAACATTGTTGTAAGCCAGACTCTGATTCAGATATTAACACAAGGTCATCTGCATATAACAAACAAGATACATTTTTATCATTTAATATAGTAGGGTCACAAGAGCTGTCAAATATGTTAACTAAGTCATTTATATAAAGAGAGAACAATGTAGGGCTTAAATGCACCCTTGCTTTACACCAACAGTGGAACTGAAGGATTGTGTTAACCCTTCACTAAACTTTACAGAAAATTGAACCTCCTATACATGGTTTGTAAAATCTTATAAAATGATCCATTTATATTATAAGAACACAGTTTGTGAAAAGTGCATTTCTATTTATTGTATCAAAAGCTTTTTAAAGTCTACAAAGCAGACAAAATTTTCTTTGATGATTTGAAAGCTTTGTCAATAATAGTCTTGAGTGTTAAAATATGATCACTCGTTCTGCAACCACTTCTAAATCCAATTTGTTCATTACAAACTATATTATTCTTTTCCAAAACTTTTCTAATCTATTCTGTAAAATTCTGCTAAAAATTTCCTAAACAGCTTGATAGGGCTTGATCTGCAGAAAATACATATGCAATATTGGTGCAGTCCCTTCACCGGAAATCTGTCACATACTTCTGTTCTAACTAATAATAGGTACGGCAATATTGGTGCAGTCCTTCACCGGAAATCTGTCACATACTTCTGTTCTAACTAATAATAGGTACGGCAATATTGGTGCTGTCCCTTCACCGGAAATCTGTCACATACTTCTGTTCTAACTAATAATAGGTACGGCAATATTGGTGCTGTCCTTCACCGGAAATCTGTCACATACTTCTGTTCTAACTAATAATAGGTACGGCAATATTGGTGCTGTCCTTCACCGGAAATCTGTCACATACTTCTGTTCTAACAAATAATAGGTACGGCAATATTGGTGCTGTCCTTCACCGGAAATCTGTCACATACTTCTGTTCTAACTAATAATAGGTACGGCAATATTGGTGCTGTCCTTCACCGGAAATCTGTCACATACTTCTGTTCTAACTAATAATAGGTACGGCAATATTGGTGCTGTCCCTTCACCGGAAATCTGTCACATACTTCTGTTCTAACTAATAATAGGTACGGCAATATTGGTGCTGTCCCTTCACCGGAAATCTGTCACATACTTCTGTTCTAACAAATAATAGGTACGGCAATATTGGTGCTGTCCCTTCACCGGAAATCTGTCACATACTTCTGTTCTAACAAATAATAGGTACGGCAATATTGGTGCTGTCCCTTCACCGAAATCTGTCACATACTTCTGTTCTAACTAATAATAGGTACGGCAATATTGGTGCAGTCCCTTCACCGGAAATCTGTCACATACTTCTGTTCTAACTAATAATAGGTACGGCAATATTGGTGCAGTCCCTTCACCGGAAATCTGTCACATACTTCTGTTCTAACTAATAATAGGTACGGCAATATTGGTGCAGTCCTTCACCGGAAATCTGTCACATACTTCTGTTCTAACAAATAATAGGTACGGCAATATTGGTGCTGTCCCTTCACCGGAAATCTGTCACATACTTCTGTTCTAACAAATAATAGGTACGGCAATATTGGTGCTGTCCCTTCACCGAAATCTGTCACATACTTCTGTTCTAACTAATGAATTAAATAATTTCTGCAACAATATATGACAGGGATAATCCATATATGTGTAATTCAGGTTTCAGACAGGCTCAGGAATATAAACTCTATTGAAGCCGGGAATGTCACATTATATACCCTGTCTGAGACCTGAATAACATATAATATATCGATAACAAGAGGAATACATATATATATAAGCATAAGATGACAGATCATATTCTTAAATTTTAACCATGATTAACCCAAATTTTTATTTCCATTTTCACAATTTTCACAAAATCACATTTTACCCTGGAATTACCATTTTTAAATATTAATAACTATATGACTTTTTAATATAAGTTTAAACCATTTCAAACAGTTAGTATTTTCTGTTTTCTATTTAAATCCCACTTCGAAAGTTTTAACCATCAATAACCGAGCTCTTTTCATTTCCATTTTTCCGAGTTTTTCTCTCTAAAAATATATATGCGACCAAAATTACCCAAATATTAATAACAGTAACTATAGTACTTCAAAAATAAACATAAAATAGTATGTTCTTTTTTCTGTAAAGTTCAAATTTCAGAAGTTTAAACCATTGATAAACAACTGAGATTTTATTCATTTCCAGTTTTCAGCGTTTTTCTCTAATAAATTAAAACAAGAGACTGTCAGAGTGACAGCAAACTGGATTTTCCTGCAGAGGTCAAACCCTGAACAGTTGAGCAAGTATGGACACAACATTTAAGCTTAAAACAGCTCTGAATTTGGATTGTGATTGAATATTTGACACAGCATAGGTTTGTGACACAAAATGAATGTGGTCAAAGAACTGAAAAATTTGACATTTACCTATTATGGTCCAAAATCCAAAATCTAATTACATTGTTAGAATCAGCATATCAAAGAACCCCAAGAATTCAATTTTGATGAAATCAGACAAAAATTTAATTTAAGACCCTTTGACCTCAATGTGGAACAATTTGATAAAGGAGCCCACAATCCAAAATCTCTCAATACATGGTTAGATTCAGATTTCAAAGAACCCCATAAATAACTTTTTTGTTGAATCAAACAAAGTTTAATTTTGGACCCTGATTTGGACCAACTTGAAAACTGGGCCCAAAAATTTTAATATTTAAATACAGGTTTAGATTCAGCATTTTAAATTCAATTTATGTTGAAATGAAACACAGGTTAATTTTATCCATAATATTTTCTGTGCAAAGGGAAATAACTCAAACTGGATAAATAGTTCTCTAAAATAAGATATGATGCAATTTTTCAAATTATAATCAATAATATAATAACAACAACCAGTGATGACTAAGTTCCCTAAAATTAGATATGATTTAACACTCAAACATTGCTAGAATCAGCATATCAAAGAACCCCAAGAATTCAATTTTTGATGAAATCAAACAAAAGTTTAATTTAGGACCCTTTGGACCTCAATGTGGTATTATCTTATTAATAATGAAAGAATACAGGTTTAGATTAAGCATTTTAAAGAACACTATATATATTCAACTTATATTGAAATCAAACACAGTTTAATTTTGGACCCCAATTTGGACCAACTTGAAAACTAGTTTTTACAGAATAACAAACAAACTTGCTACAAAATTCTACAAACAATTTACCAAAGAAAAAAAGAAAAAAATCCAAATTTTATTTATCATTTATACAATGTCATTTCAAAATCTATAAAACTTATCAGTAACAAGAAATAATTGTAACAGAATGCTGTTACGTAGTCTCCCAAACAAAGCTCCAATAATTCGTCATTCCCATTGTCGCTTGACATTGGACAATGTCCAGTACAAATTGGGTTATGATATGCATTAGTGACGCCTATGGATTGACCCTGTATGTCATTCAAATCTTCTTGAAATTACAAACAGGAATTTATATGGTTTAGGGTCGGAGATCTCGACCGTTTACAAGTTCTCAAAAGGGGGGTGATCCCCAGGGGACTCTCCCTTTATTTCAAATGATTTGTTTTTTTTTTTGTCCAGTACAAGAATATATATGGTTTCGGGGTAGGGATCTTGACCGTTTACAAGTTCTTAAACAGGAGGGGGTGGGGGTGACCCCAGGGGACTCGCCTCATATTTCATTTGATTTGTTTTATGGTCCCATACAAGAATATATATGGTTTCCGCATGGGGATCTTGACCGTTTACAAGTTTTCAAAAAGAAGGGGGTGGGGGTTACCCCAGGGGATTTCCCCTTAATTTCATTTGATTTGTTTTACTGTCCCATTCAAGAATATATATGGTTTAGGGGTGGGGATCTAGACCGTTTACAAGTTATCAAAAAGAAGGGGGGTGGGGGTGACCCCCATGGACTTCTATATTTCATTTGATTTGTTTTATTGCATACAAGAATATATATGGTTTAGGGGTGGGGATCTCAACCGTTTACAAGTTCTCAAACAGGAGGGGGTGGGGGTGACACCAGGAGACTCGCCTTTTATTTTCTATTTGATTTGTTTTATTGTCCCATACAAGAATATATATAGTTTCAGGGTGTGGATCTTGACCGTTTTCAAGTTTTCAAAAAGAAAGGGGGTGGGGGTGACCCCCATTGACTTCCCCTATATTTCATTTGATTTGTGTTCTTGTCCCATACAAGAATATATTTGGTTTAGGGGTGGGGATCTCGACCATTTACAAGTTCTTAAACAGGAGGGGGTGGGGGTGACCCCAGGAGACGCACCTTGTATTTCATTTGATTTGTTTTATTGTCCCATACAAGAATATATATGGTTTTGGGGTGGAGATTTTGACCGTTTACAAGTTTTCAAAAAAAGGGGGGTGGGGGTGACCCCAGGGACTCCCCCTCAATTTCATTTGATTTGTTTTATTGTCCCATTTAATAATATATATGGTTTAGGGGTGGGGATCTCGACTGTTTACAAGGTATCAAAAAGAAGGGAGGTGGGGGTGACCCCCATGGACTTCCCCTATATATCATTTGATTTGTTTTATTGTCCCATTCAAGAATATATATGGTTTAGGGGTGGGGATCTCGACGGTTTACAAGTTCTTAAACAGGATGGGGTGGGGTCACCCCAGGCGACTCACCTTTTATTTCATTAGATTTGTTTTATTGTCCCATACAACAATATATATGGTTTCAGGGTGGGGATCTTGACCGTTTACAAATTTTCAAAAAGAAGGGGTGGCGGTGACCCCCATGGACTTCCCCTATATTTAATTTGATTTGTGTTATTGTCCCGTACAAGAATATATATGGTTTAGGGGTGGGGATCTCGACCGTTTACAAGTTCTCAAACAGGAGGGGGTGGGGGTGACCCCAGGGGATTCGCCTTTTATTTCATTTGATTTGCTTTGTTGTCACATACAAGAATATATATGGTTTCAGGGTTGAGATCTTGACCGTTTACAAGTTTTCAAAAAGTAGGGGGGTGGGGGTGAACCGGGGGACTCCCCAAATATTTCATTTGATTTGTTTTATTGTCCCATACAAGAATATATATGGTTTAGGGGTGGGGATCTCAACCGTTTATAAAATAAAAGCACATTCTCAAATTGAAAGTGGGTGGGAGTAAGAATATATATGGTTTAGGGAGACTTCATTATCTACAAAATGTCTAATAATGAACAATAAATTTCAAATTTCATTTATAAAGTCCTACTAGTAAAAGGAAACAGAAAATTTTCAAATAAATCTGTCACTCCAATGATATTATATGCTAAGATATAACCCAGATCTAATTAATAATTAATAATGTAATTAACTTCAAAATGTCTAATTATATAGCTTATAATCATTACCACTTAGGAAATAGATAATTTTCAAATAAATCTGTCACTCCAATTTTTATTGTGAGATAAGACATTATGCTTAGTCATAAAAAGGATAACAAGAGTAAAATATTTAAAAATTCCACTTTTGGATATTAAAAATGGCGATAACTCACAAAGGAGATACACTTATATCTTGAAAATTGAACTAGACCTTCATTAAGTCCCAGGAAACAACATATTTAAATTTGAAAAAAATTTGTTAAAGCGTTTTCATGTTATTGTGCTGACACTGTTTGGCAGCCGCCCGTAGGCCCGCCCAGCCACCCGCCGTACATCACCATTTTAATAACCCATATTTCCTTCGAAAATCCGGTTAATGAACTACTTGCATTTAGAAGAGGTAGCAAACTAAACATATTAGAAACTTCAATGGCCATATACCAGTTAATGTAAGTTACAGTTTAAACACTTTTTTTCACTTCCTTAAGCCGATAATTTTTTCTAAAAAATTTCAAGAATTAATAACTTTATAAAAAAGAACCATTTCAAGGAAAAGATGAATTGTTGTTTACATTTGAGACTTTTTAAATGCAACTTCGCTAGTAAGTAATTCATAAAAAAAACAGAGCTACCATTTGATTTTTTTTTATTGTGGAAAACGGAAGGAAAGCGGGGGTTAATCCATTTAAAATAAACAGAACTGATATTAAGTGAATGAAATGTTATGAAAAACTGGATTTTGTCTTGTTATTTGATATATATATACATGTATATATATAGGCATATATTTTGGATTTTTTAATAGTTCATACATATACTAGGTTTTTTTATATGTCTCTGATAGTGTTGATCAGGATTTAACACGTGTCACTATATGATCCAATCGCAGCTTACCGTTCAAAATTGATGACATTAGTTGAATTTTTCACGATTTGCTGCATATTTGAACATGTATTACATGGACACTTTTTATTTATAGGATCAATCGTGCATTGGTGAGTTGATAGGGATTTTATCTTTTGATTAGATTTGATTTTTATATATATATTTCCTGTCTTTTTTATTGAAATATAAACGTTGGTACCAGCATTTCTTTACTTTCAGCATTGTCCAGAATACTATTCATGTCCATATGTTGAAGGAAAAAAACCACTTACGGACCGACAATTTAGCTTCAAAAGGGGGTATCTTCTTTTCTGAGTAAGAACATTATTTATTTTTCAACGCTATCACCCAACTATTTTCATTTTTTCGAAATTAGACGATTATATACGGTATACGGAAAATCGGGAATCAGAACATTATTTTGTCATCTGCTTGACTACAATATATTTTTTCTCATAAAATTGGGTATCAAATTATTTTTTAGAAAAAAGACATACCCCCCTTTTTTTTTTAAGTAAAATGGTCAATCCCTTAGTGTACTGATATGAATAGTAATTTACTGGAATTGTTTGAAATATAGTTATTGATGCTAACGTAAATATTTTAATCAAAAAGACAGGAAATATGTCGGTGAAACAAAAAGTTCAAATCTAATTGAAATTTAAAGTGCCCATGAACTCTCTGATCATGCACGAGTGATTCTATTCATAAAAAGTGTCCGTGTAACAACTAAAAAGTGTCCGTGTATCATCTAAAAAGTGTCCGTGTAACACCCGTTAATGTACTGTTTTTCTATAGCTCTGCTGGGGGTAAAGTCGTACAATTATTATTCCAATCAAGGTCCCAACAGGGGCATTTACAATTAACAATTATGATAGTATAAGCAACAAACATGAGACATTGTACAGTATATAACGTGACAGATATTATAATAGACAAATAAGACTCGGTGTATATTTATAATTACTTTATTTATCTACTTGTAATCACATGTAGTGTAGTAATAATCAGTACACGTACAGTGCACGCAACTTTACAATTTATTATGTACTTGTGTGTCTCAGAGGTCTACCGAACTTTAGCTGATAATAGATGTACTTCTACTCTTCCATTGTTTTATCTACGAAATGGTCATTACAGGTAGGATCTATATAATTCAAATGGAAAAGCATGCATGCTAATTAACTTCTACGTCACTTGGTCATCATACCACATCTTCTTATTTTATATGTATTCTTTAGACAATTAACAAAATTATTTGATTGGAAATAGTTTTGTTATTTAATTTCACAGACATGAACTGACTTTTCAATCCCTGTATATGAGACGTCACAAATAAAGAAAATACAGCACACAAAACGGAATTTACACAACAGGTTTGCTGTGTTTTTTCAATTGTGATCACGTGTTTTTTCGCGCAAGTATGGTGTAAAATGTAAACAAACAGACAGTGTTTTGTACATAACTCAGGTCGTTAGTTTTCTCGTTTGAATTATTCTACATTTACATTTGTCATTTCGGGGCCTCAGTTTATAGCTTGCTATATGGTATTGGATTTTGTTCATTTTTGAAGGCCGTACGGTGACATGCGTCATGTGGTCTCAGGTGAATTTAGTTGTCTCATTGATTATCATACCACATCATCTTATTTTTATATTCTTTTTCAAGTAAGACATTAAACCGAAGCTAGACATACATATTTAATGTACGTTAGTATTTGTGATGAGAAATTATTATTTGAGATTAAGGTTAAATATGCCTTTCAAATGTTGGTATTTCAAATTATAGAATAAAACCCTTTCTATACACATACGAATGCTCAAATCATTCATAGAATCTCTGTTTATGTCTCATTGCATGAGAAAGCACATTTTGCAAATAAATTTATTTTCAGATGTCCTGGTTCTTTCGAAAACAGACTATGTTTTTGGTTAGGAGAGTCTAGGTTTAATGTTGTAATTAAAAAACCCTGTTGGCCGCGTGGTTTAACTAGTTCATCTATTGTATCACTAGCCTGTCAACCTTGAGGTTGTGAGTTCGAACTCCGCACATGGCAGATGCGTGCAACTCCAATCTTAATAGTCATTTTTCCTGCTGAAGGTCGGTGGTTTTCTCCAGACATTCCGGATCCATCCACAAAATAAAAACTGACAGCTACTATAAAGCCAATAGTGCTGAAATTGGCGTTAAACACTAGCAATCAATCGAGTAATACACAAACTTTTGATGGTCTAAAATGTGATTTATTATTGCATTTACATTTGAAAAAAGAATGAAATTATTCAATTAACTTTTTAAAGATCATGCTGAACTTATACATGCATTTCATAAAAAATGCCGTCCGTTTGTATATAATTAAACTCATCAAACCAGGAATAAAATTTTGAACGCAAGACGCGCGTTTCAACTACAACAGACTGAATTTATTAGTGACGCTGTAATAAAAAAGTTTAAATGGCCAAATAAGGTTGCTTTTGTCACATCCATTAAACGTGGGTGGGTCTTCGTTTTGACAGGATACACAGACCTGATTGCTTCATTTACGGTTTTGCTGGATGGTAACAACTTTTTTTCCATATAAATATGTAATATGTAATCCTTAGACGTCATTGAAATTATTTTGCCAAATTGTTTTCGTATATATGATCCTTAAATTGTATATTTTATGATCCTTCTTTCAGTTGAATTGTCTAGGTTTGTTTGAAACGTGATAGTTTCTATGTTGACTGCTGTAACCCTATTTTTCACATTTTTACCTATTGTGTCTGTTTGTTTTGTTCACGCATCGTTGTCAATATAATGGAATTTGATGCGACTGTCATACAAGTGAGAGGTTTGGCTAGCTTTAAAACCAGGTTCAATCCACCATTTTCTACATAAGAAAATGCCTGTAGCAAGTCAGGAATATGACAGTTGTTATCCATTCGTTTGATGTGTTTGAACTTTTGATTTTGCCATTTGATTGGGGACTTTCCTTTTGAATTTTCCTCGGAGTTCAGTATTTTGTGATTTTACTTTTTCTTTGTTGAGAACTATCCGCCAATCTTTTTTATGTCTGAGGTTTATATTTTGTTTCCATAATGGATCGGTAGTTTCTCTCCGTCATCCTTATCGTATGTTTTCTTCTTTCCTCTGTCAGAGAATCAGTTGGGCATTTAGCAAAATGTTTTTGATTTAAAGTGTCTCCTTTCAGGTTTCCTGTTCATTGTCATCGCAATTGTGCGGTTTTCGGACTTACGATTTTGTATATTTCGCTATATTTCTTTTATAAATAACACTCAGGGCTGCTCTGGCTCCCAAAAGTTGGAGCCAGAAAATCGCTCAGCTCCTATATTTGTCGCCAGTTTTGAAAACTTTAGAACCAGCTAGAGTCTTTATTTAGTCTACAAAATTTAAACAATGTTCAATTTAAATTTCTTATGCACTCAGCCTGCACTTTACATAATTTAACACGTAATACTAAGTAAGTTATTGCATAGGGTTTATATACATACAACAAAACAACATGTGTATTTTATCATGTTTATTTTCTTATGTCAGTATTTGATATGTAGAAGAATATAAATTAGCTTATGGTCTATATTCTACAAAATAGAAAATGTCTTTAATTAAATTATAAAGTATAGAAAAAATGGGTAATTCAATGAAGAAAATAAAATAAGAGGTGTTTAAATTTACAGAATAGTGAAAATTTGTATTAAAAAAAAAGAATACAGAAAAAGATGACAAAAGGCATCCTACCCATACTGCTACTAAGACCCTCTTTAACTCTTCCCATAACTCAAATGACCTAAACATGTAAATTCTAAAGCAAGAACTATGTAGAAATATCTTAGACATGTCTAAAGTAGGTATCTCAATGATTAGAAAAAGTAAAATTGAGTTATCTTTCTTTATTCGGTGTGCTCCTTCTTTGGAGGATTATAAATAGTACGTAGAACAAGTCACAAGGTGAACAATGGCGGTCGGTTTTGTTATTTTCGTATCATAACTGAGGGCAGTCAAAGACAAATTTCGTCTGAATTTGCTATTTTTTCAACGGGAAATAAGTAAAACGATGTTTTTTAACAAGTTGATTATGGTTTTCGATTTCCTGTCAGTTACGCTTTCTTCATACAACTACGGTAAACATTGCAAATTGTGGAGTCGTACGGTATGACCATTTCTTCAAAGACAAAATGCCGACTGACCAATTCTATTTGAATTAATTAATGTTGATGATCATTAATGACCCATCCGATAAATGGATTACCTGTAACAACAGATTATGGCACCTGTTGTAACTGTTGATTAGCTTGGGGTCGTAAACAAAGTCATAAACTTGTCGCCAGGTAAAAATTTTACAACTTATTTTTTTAACTTTACCAATTAAAATGAAGATCGATATTGTCAAGAAATGAAAATTTTACATAGGAAAATGTTGGCGCCAGAAATATCGCCAGCAGCCGTATTTTGTCGCCAGATGAAATAAAAATCGCAAATTGCGACATTGGCGACGCACAGCGCGGTCCCTGAACACTATTCCTTTTTAACACTTGAATATAGATTTATTGCACTAAAGCTGTTAACAATGACCTTACCGCTACAGCTTTAACTGTAAGGTACCCTATATTGTTAATGTCTATAACAGGGGCATAGCTAGGTATCCAATAAACTGTAAGCACAAATTGCGGCAGGGGTCTGGGGCTGCTCAAGGCCCCCAGCAGGTCAAGGGCAGAGCCCTGGAAGGGGGTTCAGGGGCGAAGCCCCCCGACGGAAAATGGTTTTCAGTATTTTTGTTGCAAAATTTTGTGTACAAAAAACATAAAATTTACTGGTAATTTTATCACAATATACATGAAGAAAAGTTCAAAGGATTATAAATAATTTTACAATAACATCTGACTGATGAATTTACGTAGTAGAATCGGAAATCTAAAAAAAAAATTATTAACAATATGCATTGTCCAGCGTAGATCAGCGTAGACCTTTAATTAAACAGTACATCCTGTTTAGTATTTTCATATCTACTCCTTTCTGATTGAGGATAATTGATATATATACGTCAATTGATAGTACATTTTGACGATCCTTCATTAAAAAAATAGGCACGTATACACTGACTATATAATAATACTATCCTTTGAGCTAGACATCGACCATTCATCTTTTGATTCTTAAACCTTCACTCTCCCCGGCCACACAAACACATACACACACAGTCGATGCCTAATGAAGCCAGAAGTTCGGTTCTGTTCATACTATCTAACAAAATTCAAGAAATTCATATTTTCTGATATTCTGTACTGTAGAATTTCTCCCTAAGGAATTTGAATAATTATGGTCATTACACGTTGATCTGAGAGTACTCGAAGTTACTGAAAGCTAGCTGATTGATTAATTGATTGGTAAACGTCCAGTGGCAAATAGTTCATGCATGTTCAGGACAAAAACAAATGTACAATTAATACAACAGGTAGGTCCTGTAATAGGGTCGTCAGTATGAAGGTCTGGAAATTTGGAAATGCCATTGGAAAATGAGGATTATTGGATAGGGACAGTGTCATACAAGTGAGAGGTTTGGCTAGCTATAAAACCAGGTTCAATCCACCATTTTCTACATAAGAAAATGCCTGTAGCAAGTCAGGAATATGACAGTTGTTAACCATTCGTTTGATGTGTTTGAACTTTTGATTTTGCCATTTGATTGGGGACTTTCCTTTTTGAATTTTCCTCGGAGTTCAGTATTTTTGTGATTTTACTTTTTTCTATGTTGAGAATTATCACACCAATCTTTTTTTATGTCTGAGGTTTATATTTGTTTCCATAATGGATCGGTAGTTTCTTTCCGTCATCCTTTATCGTATGTTTTCTTCTTTCCTCTATCAGAGAATCAGTTGGGCATTTAGCAAAAATGTTTTTGATTTAAAGTGTCTCCTTACAGGTTTCCTGTTCATTTTCATTGTCATCGCAGTTGTGCGGTTTCCGGACTTACGATTTTGTATATTTCGCTATATTTCTTTTATAAATAACACTATTCCTTTTTTTTTAACACTTGAATATAGATTTATTGCACTAAAGCTGTTAACAATGACCTTACCGCTACAGCTTTAACTGTAAGGTACCCTTATATTGTTAATATCTATAACAGGGGCGTAGCTAGGTATCCAATAAACTGTAAGCACAAATTACGGCAGGGGGTCTGGGGCTGCTCAAGGCAGAGCCCTGGAAGGGGGGTTCAGGGCGAAGCCCCCGACGGAAAATGGTTTTCAGTATTTTTGTTGCAAAATTTTGTGTACAAAAACATAAAATTTACTAGTAATTTTATCACAATATACATAAAGTTCAAAGGATTATAAATAATTTTACAATAACATCTGACTGATGAATTTACGTAGTAGAATCGAAATCTAAAAAAATTATTAACAATATGCATTGTCCAGCGTAGATCAGCGTAGCCCTTTACTTAAGCAGTACATCCTGTTTAGTATTTTCATATCTACTCCTTTCTGATTGAGGATAATTGATATATATACGTCAATTGATAGTACATTTTGACGATCCTTCATTAAAAAATAGGCACGTATACACTGACTATATAATAATACTATCCTTTGAGCTAGACATCGACCATTCATCTTTTGATTCTTAAACCTTCACTCTCCCGGCCACACAAACACATACACACACAGTCGATGCCTAATGAAGCCAGAAGTTCGGTTCTGTTCATACTATCTAACAAAATTCAAGAAATTCATATTTTCTGATATCCTGTACTGTAGAATTTCTCCCTAAGGAATTTGAATAATTATGGTCATTACACGTTGATCTGAGAGTACTCGAAGTTACTGAAAGCTAGCTGATTGATTAATTGATTGGTAAACGTCCAGTGGCAAATAGTTCATGCATGTTCAGGACAAAAACAAATGTACAATTAATACAACAGGTAGGTCCTGTAATAGGGGTCGTCCAGGATGAAGGTCTGGAAATTTGGAAATGCCATTGGAAAATGAGGGATTATTGGATAGGGACAGAAACTTTGCCTTTCAGCAGACCACCTACGGACCCCTCAATGAGTTGTTGCAAGTGTTCTTAACGTGCAGAGAGCGTGACATTCTCTCTACACTAGGCATCGGTTTTAACGTTCCCATTCTGTTCAGACGTGGCTGCGTATTCATACATCCCGCACAGCCAAACGGATGCCCCACTTGGCAAGGGTTTTATTGTAGGTCGGATGAAGACCAAGTGGAAAGTTAGTTAAAAGCCAACAACAACTAATAAAAACAAATCATGCATCTAAGAATAAAATGTCAGGGTTTTGAGCATGTTGAGGTTCATTCATGTATTTGTTGATAGAAGTGAAATGATCTGAACCAAAAGTTCTAATATAATGTACATACATTCTATCCATTGAATACTCCATTCACTAAGGATGATAGACTAGTGTA
Organism: Mytilus coruscus; assembly: GCA_017311375.1. NCBI lineage: Eukaryota > Metazoa > Mollusca > Bivalvia > Mytilida > Mytilidae > Mytilus > Mytilus coruscus. The sequence continues at coordinate 94,537,986 of CM029599.1, forward strand.
CAAATGACATATGATAATTAAAGAGTTTTGATGACTTCACGTGCATCTACAGATAACGTTGTCATTATTTTTTATTCTTTTTAATAAAAAAATCATTTGTGAAAAAATTATGTGTAGGCACGTGCCTAAAGTGCCTAACGGCAGCTACGCCCCTGAGGTTTCATATATTAAATACAATGTTCAATAATAATATGACACACTAATCCGAAATTAATTATCTACTGTTTTTTTACAATTAAATACAATGTTCAATAATAATATAATACACTAATGCGAAATTAAGTATCTACTGTCATCTCGTTTATCAATTGTATGATTTAAGAGTTTAGAATATAGCAAAGTGCTCTCGACCAATGAGAGTGTAGAATTTGGTATTCCTTAGTTGTGAAGAATGAATGTAAATCATGTTCTTAGTAAGGGATTATCCTTTTGTTTAGGCCTATTTACAGTTTAAAACAAAGAATTTCTATAAATGAGTTACAACTGCCTGAAGCACATTTAGTAGGATTGTTGATTGGAATTTGAATTTTGAAACAAACAAAAATTGATAAAAATAAGTTGATACAGTTTGTGTTATTATGTGAATATTTAGAACTTTGAAATTACAAAAAAAAATAAGCAATATCAAGAAGAAAAAAAAAAAAAAACTTTTAAAATTAAACATAACCTAAATCTTTAACTACATGTTTTACGCTTATCAAAACTCATATTACTGTATTCTCAGTAAGTAAGAATAGTCATTTCAAAATACCGGTACATACAGGAAATTTAATTGAAATTTCCTATAAAAGCACCTTCTTTCAACATTTAAATTTTAGTTAATTAAGTAGTATTTAAGGTAAAGAGCTGAAATAAAATTGGCTGTGGCATACAATTTAGTTGTAACTCTGATTTTGAATTTATTAAATTGAACTGTAAATAAACAAAAAGATAATTCCTCACTAAAATATTACATAATTTACACTCATACTCACAATCAGGAAACTTATACAATTTCTACAATTTCATTGCAATGTTGTGTCATCTAATGTCTAAAACACAATTTATTAAAATTTCCCAAATTCAAAGTAAGTCCTTACATCACCATGACCAATACATAAATGAAATGCCTAAAAGGGAAGTCATCCATTTATTGTAAACATTGTACTGGCAATGAAACAAATTCTTGAATAAAACCAATCAAGAGATCATTTGAGTCTTGAGCACTTTACAATATTCTAAGTTTGTAAGAGAATGTTAATCCCTTTCATCATGATAAGAACTCGCTAACGCTCGTTCTTAATCATGAAGAAAGGGATTATCATTCTCTTACATATACGTGGAATATCGATTTTCTTGATCGGATGGTTTACCTTGTTTAAAGGTGAGCGCATGCTTTTTAATGGATATTTATTGTGGAATTTGCCGATTTTATATCTTTATACTTGGATTTTAAACTTATTAGGTGAGTAATTTTTTTATTTATATAGTTAAGATATCTGTCTGCTTAAAAATATCATGAAAATGTTTGTGTTTTTGAAGAAAAACAAATTTCTGTTCTCTAGATTAAATTTTGAAACACTCGGACTGTAGTGTATTCTTTGTCTAGATTGTATTATCTAACGTATTCGTCAAATTCAGATTTAAAGAGAATGAATACATTTATAGATTTATTTCTTTGGCTTGATACATAGTATGATTTGTAGATTGCAAATCCTATAATTGTCAAAATTATATTGAATCCGATATACTCGCGTCTTTCCCAGACGCTCTATTTAAAGTCGATAATTTCCACTTCTGGAGGAAAGACCGAACATCTCATGGCGGCGGACTTGTTATGTATGTTAGATCTGACATAGCATGCGACAGAAAAGAAAAATATGAACTTAAATTACTATATCAATTATGGTAGAAATGCATATTAATAATAGAAAATGGTTAATTGCAGGACTTTATAGACCTCCTACAATAAAAGATGATAATTTTTAAAATGAGTTTATATGTACATATGATAAATTATCAACCATTTATGATAATTTTCTTCTTCTTGGTGACTGAAATTATAACATGCTCTCCCAGCAAAAATGTACCCCCCTAAATGATATCTGTGATATTTTTGATTTCACAAATTTGGTAAATAAACCAACTTGTTTCACAAAATATGCCCCTGCTACCTTAAATGATGTTATTCTTACAAACCAAGCAACTTATTGTCAAAATATTTTAAATTTCAGCTGTGGTTTGAGTGATGTACACAACATTATTTCCACTCAAATTAAAGGCAAACTACCAAAAATAAATAAAGGTTTCCAAAAATAAATAAAGGTTTCATAAATTACAGAAGTTTCAAACACTTTGATCAGGAACATTTTTGACAGATTTAAATGGAAAAACTTAACTGCTATAATAGAAAAATCAGCAGATGTAAATACATCATATGACACATTTGAAACCACTTTCATGGAGGTTATAGACAAACATATACCTATGAAAAAAATGAAAATGAACAAATTGATACCCGATTTATATAATTCAAAGCCATCAACAAACCAGCACCATTCATGAATCAAACTTTACGAAGAGAAATATATGAAAAAAGAATGGCATATAACAAAAATCAAAATTTTAAAAATAAAACAAACTGGGAATGTTACAGAAAACAAAGAAATCTAGTTAATAAAATTAAAAAGAAATCCATCAGAAACTATTTCTTGGAAAGATGTATAGGAGGACGTAACAGCAAAGATTTTGGCCAACAATCAAACCCTTTCTTAACAAACAAAGGTTCACATTTTCAAAAGACCTAATCCTATGTGAAGAAAATAATATAATTAATAATCAAAATGAAGTTGCTGAATTATTTAATAACTTTTTATAAATGTTGCCAAAGATATCGGCTCAAAAGATACTATAATAGATGAACAGCATCCAAGTATTAAAGTTATAAAAGAAAACAAACCAGAAAGAGAAGAACTAATTTTTAGCCCAGTAAACTCTGAGTTTGTTAAAAAACAAATAAATAAAATTAACATTAAAAAGGCAACAGGAAAAGATGGAATCTCTTCAAAAATATTAAAATTATCTGAATCTGAATTATCCAATCCAATTTCTAAACTAATAAATAAATCATTTGAATCAGATGTCTTCCCAGATAAATTAAAAGAAGCACCAGTAATACCTCTGCATAAAAATCAAACACTCTTGATAAAGGAAACTATAGATATAAGAAGATGTGGTATGAGTGCCAATGAGACAACTCTCCATCCAAGTCAAAATTTATAAATGTAAACCATTATAGGTCAAAGTACGGTCTTCAACACGGAGCCTAGGCTCACACCGAACAGTAAGCTATAAAGGGCCCCAAAATTACTAGTGTAAAACCATTCAAACGGGAAAACCAACGGTCTAATCTATATAAAACGAGAAACGAGAAACACGTATGAACCACATCAACAAACGACAACTACTGAACATCAGATTCCTGACTTAGGACAGGTGCAAACAAATGCAGCGGGTTTAAACGTATAGACCTGTAAGTATATTGCCCATGATTTCAAAAATTTTTGAGAGGTCTATAGAAAATCAACTTGTGGAATATTTTAATTTATTTTCCACATTTTTCTGTCAGCTTTTCGAAAAGGATACGGATGCCAAACTGCTTTATTAAAATAATTAAAGATTGGAAAAAGGCTTTAGATCAGAATAAATATGTAGCAGCTATATTATTTGACTTGTCCAAGGCTTTTGACTACCTACCCCATGACCTCCTCCTACTAAAATTAAAAACCTATGGTGTCTCCGCCTCCTCTCTTAAACTTTTGGAAAGCTATTTAACTAATAGAAAACAGTGTGATAAAGTAGGTACTTATTCAAGCTACTGGCAAACAATGTTTAAAGGGGTGCCACAAGGGTCGATATTAGGGCCGACATTATTTAATATTTTTTTAAATGACATTTTCTATTTTATTCATAAAAGTGAACTCTATAATTATGCAGATGACAACACCCTTTCATACGCAGATAAAGATTTAGATAAATTTTAGATTAATACTTTAGAAGATGAAAGCAAAATTTTGATAAATTGGTTCTCAATAAATAAAATGAAAGCAAATCCAGAAAATTTCAAGCAATAGCTGTAGGTAAAAAACTAAAGACAAAACCTAAAATTTAAATTAGAAGGTAATGAAATAGAATGTGAAGATAACATTAAACTTCTAGGTGTAACAATAGACTTTAAACTAAATTTCAATGAACATGTCTCTATAATATGTAAAAAGCATCCAAAATTTAAATGTATTAAAAAGAATAGGTAAACACCTGACTAAACTCGGAAAACTAACAATTTATTATTCTTTCATAATGTTCAACTTTAATTACTGCCCACTATTTTGGCACTTTTGTGGGAGGTTAATACAAAAAGATAGAGAAAATTCAAGAGAGAGCACTAAGGTTTATCTATGAAGACTATTCAGCAAGTTATGAAGATCTACTCTGCAAATCAAAATTACCGTCTTTAAAAATAAGAAGAATGCGATCGTTGGCTATTAAAGTTTTCAAAATTATTAATAAAGATTGTCCTGTATATCTCCATGATTTAATACACTTAAAGGAAAACACTTACTCTTTCAGATACCAGAATACAGCCGATCTACCACATGTAAGAACAACTGCATATGGTCTACAATCTTTAAGGTATGCTTGGCTTTGGAATGAGCTGCCAGATGAGCTTCGTAAGCAATCATCTTTAAATCAATTCAAAAACTTGATAATTTCTTGGTCTGGCAGCTCATGCCAATGTTTTGCCTGCAAAACCAGTTAATTTCTGTTCATTATTTTGGTTTAATACTTTATTTTCAGCATGGCAAATTTATTTTGTTATCTTTACTATAGTGCTTCTGCTGCTTTGTGCTAATTTTGGTAACTAACTTATTAAATTGTGCTTTTAATGCGCTTTTACGTGCAAACCATTTTATTTTTGCTTTTGTGTTTTATCTCATAATTGCATGTATCAGTGTGTGCTTAACTTGTAAGATGCTTAAAGAACTTTTGTGTTGCATGTTTATATACTGATATGAACTCTTGCTTTATATGTTTAATTTTGTGTGCATGACTTTCCAATCTTCAGAGCTTATGTTTGTACTTGCAATGTTTATACCGACTCTAAATAAAGCTTTATGTCTTATGTCTTATGTATATCTGTTATTTTATAACCTATTACTATATCTTTTAAGTTGATTTTTTATTAATATTCATTTGAGATAAAATTTTATTTATAATTTCCCAAAATTCTTTTAGAAATTTACATTCAATAAAACAGTGATGATACGTGTCTTTAAGTTGACAAAGTTGACAATATAGGCTATATTCCATATTCCATTTGTAGAGATTTTCTCTATTTGGTAAAATGCAATTTATCAATTTCCATCTAAACATTTTAAGTTTATTCAGTTTTAAATGTTGGTGTATAAATTTAAACATATATTTGGTGAAATTGTAATTGATTTCTAGTTCTTTTTCCATTTATTTATGCCAATGTTTGGAGAAATTTTTGTCGAACGAGGTATATTATATACGTTTTGTTGCTTAAATTTTCAATTTCAATGTTTTCTTTGTTTATATCGATAAATAATCTGTTAAAATTTACATTTGATTTGATGGATTCTTTCGTGGCTAAAACTTTTAGCCATGAGGTTGGTATTGCTTTTTTGACTATCGAAATTTCTGAAATCCAATTTTTAGTGTTTTGCAGTTTTTTAAATATTTTTCGTGGGCAATTTTTCCATTGTCGTCAATAATATCATTAAGACTAATGAAATCACTGTGTATCCAATTATGCATAATAAGCGGCTTGTTTTGAAATTTGATAAATTTATTACCCCAGATAACTTGCTTTCTTATCTCGACAAAGTTTTTCAGTTCTGTGTTTTCGTTTCATGAATTAAAATCCAACTTTTATCATATCTAAATAAAAATCTGGAATATCCTTAGTTATATCTAGTTTTTTAAGGTTTGGTTATTTAAGTTCATTCTAAAAATAAGGAAATGTTCCCTAATTTATTTTAAAATAGCTTTGGGATCAATGTCCAATTTTCTTGTTTTGCCTGTAGCAACCTAGAGACCCATGTTATCTTAAGAGAGGAGAAGTAGTTTTTATGTCGCTCATATTTAGCCCTCTCTGGTTGTAATTTGCTACCAATGTATATCTTTTACTTTATCTTTTTCCCATCCCATATAAAACTTAAGATTTCTCTTTCTAGTTCAAGTATATTTGAGTTACTTAAAAACTGTAACGTTAGCTAAAAAGTAAATTGTGGTATAATGAGGGTTTTGACTATTAGAATTTTAAGATTGTTAATTTTCTTTTTTCCACGATATAATTAGATTTCGACTCTTTTCTTATCTAGTATCCCAATTCAATTTTTCACAATCTTTTTATTAATGCCGAAATATATTCCTAGCACTTTTACGGGTTTATCCGTGAAATAATTTCATCTACTTTATCCCTACAATGTTTGAGTATACCAATCCAGATTCCTTCTGTTTTATTTTTATTTAGTTGTAGTCCGGAAAAGTTCCAAAATTTCGATTATATTTAACAGTTTAATGCTGTTCGCCTTTCTTCTTTCGATTTGAGGAAAAGAGTTGTATCATCAGCAACTTGCGTGATTTTCAGGCTATGTGTTTTACTATCAATATTTAATTCTATGCGTCTTATATTTTTGTTTTGCCTTAGTTGGTTGGCCATTATTTCTACTGACATTACAAAAAGTAGAGAAGAGCACGGGCATCCCTGCCGGATACCTCTAAGGGGTCCAAAAGGGGCAGATATCCACCCGTTATTAAATATAGAGCTATTTATATTTGTATACAAGGTTCTTATCCAATTTATGAAGGGTTTATTAAAACCAAAATATTCTAAAGTATGATACATAAAATTCCATTCTAATGTGTCGAAAGCTTTCGAAAAATCTATGAATAAAATAGCACCTTCTATATTGAACTTATCTGCGTAATCTATTACATCTTGTATTTGGCGTAGATTAAAACCTATGAATCTGTTCTTAATGTATCCTGTTTGATCAGCATTAATGATTAGATTTAGGATTTTTATTCTTAAAGCTAAAGAGTAGGAGAGTATTTTAAAATCACTATTTTATAATGATATTGGTCTGTAATTTGCAAGTTCCAACGGATCATTTTTTTTTTTTATAAATTAGATTCAGTAAACTTTGTCTTTGCGTAAATGGCAGTTGAATATTTTCAAAGCTAAAATAAAAATTTTACAAGTAGAGGTCCTAGAAGTCCCCAATTTTTTTTATAAAAGTTAATGCTTATCCCGTCCATTCCTGGACTTTTGTTTAATTTTAGATTATTGACTGCAATAGTTAATTCTTCTAGCGTTACGTAGCCGTCACAAGATTTACTTTCTTCTGATAATTTATAATTAAGTTTTGTTTCAGTAATGTTTTTGAACATCTATATCCGGTTTTGTTTAGTGTCGTATAAGTTAGCATAAAATTAAAATCATTTTCCTCATTATTTGATTTCTCATATAATATTTTTAGTTGTGATTCTAAGTTACGTGTTACATTTTTCCTATTTTTTGCTTTAATTTTACTATACTTAATACTTAATACTATATTCCTTTATTTCCAATTTGAAGGAGTCCCACAAAAGTCTTGGATCTATTTCATTTTTTTTCTATCTTATTACTATGTTTTTATACGCCCGTTCACGGACGTATTATGGTATACCGTTGACCGTCTGTCCGTCCGTCCGTCGTCAACATGTCGGACATTAACTCATGCATGAAACTTCGGTGAATTGCTAATATCTATTGACGTGAGCTACCTTTCGTTTTTATAAATTTCAGATTTACCGTTTCTGAGTTTTGGGGTTTTATTTATTAAAGAGGGGGTTTTCCAGTTTTCCGACAATAACTCAAGAATGCTTTCACCAACTTGCAAGAAATTTTGGTAAATTGTTTATATCTATCGACATGAGCTCCTTTTCGATTTTGTGAATTTTAGATTTTCGTTTCGAGTTAGAGGGTTTTATTCATTAAAAAGGGTGATTTTCCAGTTTTCAGACAATAACTCAAAATGATTTCAGCAGTTCTCATGAAACTTTGGTGAATTGTTTATATCTGTTGTTGTAAGCTCCTTTAGAATTTTATAAATTTTAGATTTTACATTTCTGAGTTATGGGGTTTTATTCATTAAAAAGGGGATTTTCCAGCTTTTGGACAATAACTCAAAATGCTTTCAGCAGTTCTCATGAAACTTTGGTGAATTATTTATACTCCCTCAGGCAAAGTTGACTTTAGATGAATTTTGCTATCAATTTTAGGTATTTTTGTCATATAGCTCTTCAACGGTTTCGGTACTTATACATCCTCGGATTTCAAATGTTTGGCTTTGAGCGTTCCTGATGAAGGTAAATCCAGAAAAGCGCTTCGGACGCATTGAAATTATTAAACGTGTTGTTTTCAATTTTTATAGCTATTGATGTAATCTCTATTGATTTTCATAAATTTCAAATATGACATTGAGAAGAAATTGAACTTTATTTGTTTATAGTCTGACAACAGATTTACTAAGTATTGCGCAACAGCACAGTGTATTGCACAACAGAATATAAATTCAATTCATGTAACCAATTTCAAGTTCTTTAACTACATTTATTCAGAAACCTATAATATGTCAAATATTTAATTACAATCCAAATTCAGACCTGTATCAAGCTTGAATATTATGTCCATTTTGCCCCAACTATTCAGGGTTGGACCTCTGCGGGCGTATCCAGCTGCGCTCAGCGAAGCAGTTTATTGTATTATTTTACTTATATTGCATTCATACTCTTGCTCGTGGAGGATACCGTTATTAATTTTCCAGTAACCCGGGCCTTTATTTTCAGTTGAGACAGATTGTAATTGTATGGAAACTGCTTGGTGGTCAGTGCTTTTAATAAGAATAGGCCTTATATCACACGACTTAATAACGTTTAACACGAAATCTTTTTTGACTAGGAACATGTCAATTCGACTAGACTGGACTGGATTTTTACGTCTCTATGTATATTGGATCTTTTGGTGGTTAACGTGTCTCCATATATCTATTAAGTCATTTGATTTTATAAAATTTTTTAGGCTATTGACTGGCTTACTAACTTTTTTACGAGTATTTGAATTTTTCCTATCTACATTTTTAAGGGCATCATTCATGTCTCCTCCTAAAATTATTGTACCTATTGCGTTTTTGTTTGTAAAGTCATTTAATTTTTATAAAAGCTATTTCGTTCAGATTCTATATTTGGGGCATATATGTTTATAAGAGAATAGATTATATTTTCAAATTCGATATTTATCATGATTATTCGACCTTCTGAACCTTTATGCTCATCTATTAATTTATAGTCTATTTTTTATTAATTAATATAGCTACCCTTTGCTTGATGTCGTCCCATGGCTATAATAAAAGAATGATCTGATTCAATAGTTTGAACGTTTTCTAGAGATGTATTGAAGTGAGTTTCTTGAATAAAAGATATTTTACATTTCTGATTTTTATCCATTGGTAAAATCTCGATCTTTTTGTTTATCTCGAAGTCCTTTAACATTTTCTGTACAAATGTGAAGGTTATTTAACATGTTTTAATTAAACAATAAGTTGATTTTATGTTACTTTTAATTAGTGAGTGTACTTTATGTTTGGGTCTCGTTTTTAAAGTACACTTTATTTCACCCACATTTAATCGTCGTTTTTAGCGTGGAGTTACCTGTGAAAATGATTACGTTTATCAATTTTCTTTTGTGTAATTGGATTGCAACAATATTGTTATAGTCTGTGTCACGAATGAGTTTTGTCCAATATTGAGATGATAATTTTGAAACATATAATATATATTATCGCTATTTTGTGCATTTTTCCTTTGATCTTTTTGTGATAATTTTCATATCATGCTACTCGCTTGAGATGGAAAATTATCGCTAGAAACTATGCAGGCACGTGGCGTTGCTAATGAAATTGACATGACAGTGACAACGTCGTCATAGGTAAAATAGCGATAAACAGATTATCATTGGTCATCTCAACTCGATTGCATTTCGCTTTCGCCGTCCCGGCTCAAGCGAGAAAATCAATCTCGTTGAGATGATCAATGATAATCTATAACTCATAACAAGATTCAAGATTCAAAGTTTTATTATCCTCAGACACATCAGTGTACAAGAGGTCAATATACATACATACATAAATAAATGAAATATCTATACAGTAATTATAATACAATTATGAAATACATTACAAATCAAATCAAATCAAATAATTTTATTGATCTTGATATCAATAATTCGTGTAAATTCCAATACAGGAATGATACCAGTTGACATTTACAAAATACAAATACAAAAATAGACAAAGATAAACAAAACAAATATACAGAGACATATGTTCTCAATGATAAGAGACACATATTTTATATCTACATTGCGTGGAGGTGTTATTCATACTATAACATTAATTCAAGCTATTACAATAAGCTTTAATACTACAAAAAAGGGCAGTTCTTAACAACATTATGTTTGCTTTAAATGAATGTTCGAATCATACATATCGCTTATTCCAGCTACACATACAGTACAAATGTCAGTATCATTACTTTTCAAAATGAAACTAAATTTATCTTGTTCAGACCATGGAAGTATTATTATTATAATACTTCCATGTTCAGACATATTAACAAAAGATGGAACTATATCACTTAAATTACAAAAGAGTATATTTCTATGAAATTCTAACGCTTTACATTTAATGCGGAAATGGAATTCATCTTCAATTCCATCCTTGCAAAGTGGACAAATTCTCTGTTCTAAAGGCGTTTTAGCGTTTTAGCTCCTGTTGTCGTACATTACATGTACGACAACAGGAGCTAACACACATTTAACAATCACGTGATTCTCGTGGCACGTTCATTTGTATACAATACAGTCTGTTTAAAGTATATCTATCATTTGGATTTAACACAATGTCATGAATTTGTGAGTATTTCCATATGTATTAATAAGTGATTAATTATAAATACTTGATAATTTTTTGATATATCTGCAAATATTACGATATAACTTTATATTGCAATTTGACAGCATTCCAATCATCTTGATTTCTGATGGATTTGTATTGTTATTAGGTGGAATAAATTTTTGCGCAGATCCACGATTTGTGGATATGTACAAGTAAACATATAATGATATTCATTACCAATGTTATTTTTACATAAATGACATATTCTGTTTTGTTTAGGATCTTTGCCCATCTTCCTGTATCTATGGGAAATTTTAAATTTGAACATCTTAATTTACACATATATATTCTATCGGATACAGCCAATCTAAGTAAATACGGTTCAAGTTTAAATTCATGTTTAAAAGTCTTACAAAATTGCAAGTGTATTTTTTCCATACCCTGTTTATTTTCAAATCCCCATACTTCACTTGAGTAGACACGAATTGGAGTAATAAGTGAATCAAACAATTTTAATTGCAAATCTGATGGAATTTACAGATTTCTTGTTTTCTGCAATAAGGCATACAATGCTTTATTTGCCTGATCCAATAATTTCTTTTTGCAGTACAAAACTACCATTATAATTGAACATAACACCAAGATATGAATATGAATCTTGTACATCAATATTTTCACCATACATGTTAAATACAATTTTTGGTTTGAATTTTCTCTTACTAAATATAACAATTTTTGTCTTGTTTGTATTAATACGAAGTTTCAATAAATTACAATATGGCTCAAACGTTGTTAAAGCCTGTTGAAGACCTTCCTCTGTTTCAAACAATTACTGCATACTTGAAATACAAATCACACAACATATACATAGAACTATTAATTAAATTACAAATTGACACATTTTTTTGCTTTGTGCAAACTAAAACAAATGTATCGTTTTGACTGAGAAAACTAATATACTGCCTCTAATTTTCTCAGCTAGTAATGTGGTTATATTTTCAAATTTTGAAACTCTGATGAAACGGATCTGTTTATTTTTGATATTTGTTTTCATAACATAGATAAAAGTTGTAAACCTAAATGGTTTTAAATAGAAAAAGACTGTTTAACTTTTCTAATATAAGTGTTTTATCTCTTTCATTTTTGTTTTTGGTTTTATCAAATATATTTCTGTTAATAGTAGCATATACATGAAAATATATGTTATAATGCAATACGTGCAAAATTTCACTTTTTTTTTTTTTTTATTATATTTTCTCTTGTTTTGGAATCTTTGTTCCATTCAATTATCTTTCTATAAATACTAAATACACACAAACATAAATACAAGGAGACACAAAACATATAAACATAGAGTTGTCTCATTGGCACTCACACCACATTTTCCTATATCTATGTACATATATTTTTTTGTTTTTGTTTTTTTTTGTTTTGTTATACATAAAATGTTTCTATAATTAATAGTTGCACTGATTGTCTTTTCCCATCTGGCTGATTGGGAGTAGGTGGGGTTCTTTCCTTAGTGCATTTGTTTTATTGTTTGGGGTTAAAAATTTTGAAATTTCAGATTGTGCTGATGAAGAATCTCTTTTTGTTCAGCCTGTTTTGATGTCTGTTGTTTAGAAGAATCACTTGAAGTTTTGTTTTCTTCCTTTTTTGCAGACTTTTTTGCCTTCTTTTTGTCTTATTATACGACCACAAAAAAATTTTTGTCGTCTTCGTCGTCGTCGTCGTCGTCGTCGTCCGAGGACACATTGGTTTTCGCACTCTTAACTTAAGTTAAAGTGAATGGATCTCTATGAAATTTTACCATAAGGTTCAATACCACATAAGGAAGGTTGGGATTATTTTTAAGGGTTATGGTACCAACAGTTAAGGAATTAGGGGCCAAAAGGGCCAAAATAAGCATTTTGTAACTTCCAGACATAACTTGTGTGTTAGTGTATGGATCTCTGATATTGTACCACAAGGTTCAATCACAAAGGGAATGCTGGAATTGAGTTTGGGGTAATTGTCCGAAACGTATAGGAAAAGGGGCCAAAATAAGCATTTTCTAGTTTCCAGACAATAACTTGTGTTCAAGTGTATGGATCTCTCTGAAATTGTACTGCAAGGTACCATACCACAAAGGAAGGCTTGGATTGAGTTTGGGGTAATTGCCTCAAAATGTTAGGAATTAGGGGCCAAAAGGGCAAAAACAGCATTTTTCTAGTTTCAGGACAATAACTTGTGTGTAAGTGTATGGATCTTTATGAAATTGTACTACAAGGTTCCATATCACGAAGGAAAGCTGGGTTCGAGTTTGGGGTAAGTGCCTTAAACGTTTAGGAATTTGGGGCGAAAAAGGGGCCAAAAAAACAAGCATTTTTCTAGTTTCCAGACAATAACTTGTGTTCAAGTGTACGGATCTCTCTGAAATTGTACTGCAAGGTACCATACCACAAAGGGAAGGCTGGGATTGAGTTTGGGGGTGATGAATCATAAGGGGATTCAAAAAAATTGAGGGAGGGTTCATTTTTTTTCTTTAAAATTTTCCATTTTAAATTGGTTATTTCTGATTTATATATAAAAGCAAATAATAATGATATGGTTTGACTAGGTAAATTAAAAGTTTTTAAGTTCTTAGACCACATTCATTCTGTGTTAGAAACCTATGCTGTGTCAAATATTTAATCACAATCCAAATTCAGTGCTGTATCAAGCTTGAATGTTGGGTCCATACTTGCCCCAACTGTTCAGGGTACGACCTCTGCGGTCGTATCAAGCTGCGCCCAGCGGAGCATTTTATTTTGCATTTGCTGCTATTATTTATTTGTTCAATGATATAGAATGTGTCAGGTTGTCTTCATCATCTCCATCTGTTAGTTCAGGTTGTTCATCAGTGTAATCTTTTTTGTCGTTTTCTGTAAGAGCTTGAGTTTGTTGGCTTTCTTCAGTGCTATTTGTGTTTTTATTTTCATCAACATGAGCTGTTTTTGATTCTTGTTGCATCTCTTTCTGTTTCGGAATTTCCCCCCATCTTCTTTGCTAAAAAGGTAGGGCAGTCAAACATCTTATGACCATATTCATTGCATAAACTTTATTTCCATTCATTTGGACAGTTATTTATATTATGACCTTTCAATTGACATTTGTTGCACAAGAACATGTCTGTGTCATTCATTTGACCAAAGTGATATATTCTTGCAGTGTATTGACCTACTGTAAGAAACCTTGGGAGTGTTTGTCAAATTTTCTGCATATGAGTACGCTGTGTCCTGTCCAGCAGTTGGTAAGCAAGTTATCAACTCTTTCTCTGTTTAAAGTGAGAACCTCTATGTTTCTTTGTTTTAATTCTCTGTCAATTTGACCATCATCTGCTGATAGTGGGATGTTTTGTACCCGTACTGTTGTTGTTATGTAATCATCCTTTTGGTAATATGGGTTCTGGGAATGCAGTGGTACCGACTTGTTTCTTAGTGTGATGCCTTCTGTTAGCAACACCATTCTGTCTACTTCACTGTCTAGGTATATTCTCCACATTTGTTTCATTCTTTGAATGCCTCTAACAAACTGTGGTTTGATCTTATGTGCAAGTGATTTGTAGATTTCTACGTGTGTTAACAAAAGTTCTTTTGGTGCAGTTTTGTTGCCCAAGAAGTTTAATTCTTTAATAAAGATTGGTTTTACTCCTTTTAGATTTGGTTCAGGATCGCTGTAGGCCTGATAATTTACACTATGATGTTTGACAACATTGGAAAAAGACTGAGATTTGTCAATTTCTGATTGTTTACCATCTGAATCTTGCTTGTTACTTTGATTTTGCTGTTCTGGTATCATGTTTTGGTTGTTGGACATTGTTCTAATGACTTACTCTTCTATAACTAGACACTTTTATGATTTTTCGTCAGAGCTATTCTCCACTAGACCGTAGTTAAAGGGCAAAATAACACTATTCTATATTTTGAGCAAGAGCTATTTGAGTGAGTGTATATGTGTTTTGTATGTTTTATTGCATTGTATTTAAATTTAATAATGTTTTAGGGTAGGTTAAATATATGGTTGTAGGTCTCGTCTGTTTTTTAAGTAAAACATGCATGGAAATTATGTGTCCTTTGTGCTTAAAACTTTTACTTGGAAATTTAATTGTACGATCATGAATAAAACTAACAAAATTGCAAAACATAAGTAATTTAATTTGATCGTAATATGTTATTTTGAGTTTCGACATCTTCCTGTAATGCTGACATTTGTTACTGCTTGGTGCAAGTAACCCGGTATTTTTGATGAGTTTTGACATCACGACATCTTCCTGTAATGCTGACATTTGTTACTGCTTGGTGCAAGTAACCCGGTATTTTTGATGAGTTTTGACATCACGACATCTTCCTGTAATGCTGACATTTGTTACTGCTTGGTGCAAGTAACCCGGTATTTTTTATGAGTTTTGACATCACGACATCTTCCTGTAATACTTGCATTTGTTACTGCTTGGTGCAAGTAACCCGGTATTTTTATTAGTTTTGACATCATGACATCTTCCTGTAATGCTGACATTTGTTACTGCTTGGTACAAGTAACCCGGTATTTTTTATGAGTTTTGACATCACGACAACTTCCTGTAATGCTGACATTTGTTACTGCTTGGTACAGGTAACCCGGTATTTTTTATGAGTTTTGACATCACGACATCTTCCTGTAATGCTGACATTTGTTACTGCTTGGTACAAGTAACCCAGTATTTTTTTTGTGAGTTTTGACATCACGACATCTTCCTGTAATGCTGACATTTGTTACTGCTTGGTGCAAGTAACCCGGTATTTTTTATGAGTTTTGACATCACGACATCTTCCTGTAACGCTGACATTTGTTACTGCTTGGTGCAAGTAACCCGGTATTTTTTATGAGTTTTGACATCATGACATCTTCCTGTAATGCTGACATTTGTTACTGCTTGGTAAAGTAACCCGGTGTTTTTTATTAGTTTTGACATCACGACATCTTCCTGTAATGCTGACATTTGTTACTGCTTGGTTCAAGTAACCCGGTATTTTTTATGAGTTTTGACATCACGACATCTTCCTGTAATGCTGACATTTGTTACTGCTTGGTGCAAGTAACCCGGTATTTTTTATGAGTTTTAACATCTAGAGTTAATGATAAAGTAAAGTTCTAATGGTTAAGAGACATGTAGAATAGGTGAAAATATCTTTCTGAGGTTCGGAATAATTGTTTATTATTATAATACATAATGGATTTATACGCATTTTAAAAGCCACTAGTGTAAGTAAAGAAAGAGACAGGTTCATTCTGCAACATTTACTTCATTTAAGAAGACTTACAACATGTATTTAGGAGGTAAGTGCTAGAGAAAGCTCGAATGATATGTTAAAAGTTTACCATTATATATATATATTATATTTGATATTTACCGTTTCCTTTTTTTTTTTTAGGTGTATACATAATTTATTTACTGTGTACAGTATAGTTTTTCGTAGCGGTCCAACGCCCTCGTAAGAAAGATCGTTCACTAGGTATATATATATATATATATATATGTTGCCGGTTTATTTAAACATCTGGGTTGGGTTCTATTTAGTTGATTAGTGGTAGTCTCGTTGCACCAGAGTTATCGTTCTTACTGCGAACAATAACGTCTGGTAGCAATTGTTGAGATATATGTTATATTCATGAGCCTCGATTACGATCTGTAAGTTTTTTTCCTAATACGCGATTGGATGGCATTTACATGTTGAACAATAAACTCCTCCCTTACTTCAATAACAACAACATGGTCAAAGAGCACGTGTAGCGTGCTTTTTTATTTTAAGACAAGAGTTTTATCTTTTATTTAGATGCATTTAGTAATGATTTGTTTTAAAGGGAGATGAAAAATATTTTCAATGAATGTGTAAAACTCCTGTTTTAGATATAAAGAATCTTAAACAAGGATTTAAAAGTATTTCTATATAAATCCTTGGTTAAAAAATAATATATAAATCTCGAAGCCATTCTCCACCTCATCAAAAGATGAATGGTCGAACCATTTATTAATAATAAGTTTTAATTTAAGCTTATTGACACCATTCTCGGATATTTTTTTTTTTGTGGGAAAAAACGGGCTGATTATACTCGGGAATCGCTGAAGCAGACTGCAGGGCCCCTCTTAGGCAGTCAGTGAAAATTTCTAGATACGCCATTGCCACTTCAGTCATGTCGAATTACGTACATGCTTTGTGTATTCTATCAACAAAATTGGGTTTTAGTGGGGTGGGGTGGTACACAAATCTTTTTTCAGGATCAATACAATAGCGAATATTGTATTTATCTTGATAAAAACTGAACTGAGTGCTTTTACTTCCCTTTTCTATTTTTCTTTTTTCTAGTTTAGGAAGATTGATTTGTTGATAGAAAATAGTTCATTCATATTCTAGAAGATTGCAAGCTGTATGACAAGCAGCTATATATATACAGATTGGTCACTATTAGTATTAAACATATATTAAATGTTTTACATTTGATTTATTTATTTTGTTTCTTTCAAATTTCTAGATTTATATACTTTGAACGCCAAACCAAGGATTTGTACAGTTAATAATATATATGTTAATGTGAAAATATGCATTTTCAAATGCAACCCACCTCCCGGCCGGATTATTTTCACTTAATTATATACAAAAAAAGCATCTATGAGGTTTAACCAAGGATTTGTATATTCAACAACCTCATAGATTTAATCATACCTTTATTTAATTTTCAGTTTTCAGTATTATCCTGACAGGGTATAAATTGGACATAACTGCTCAAATTAAACATGTAGTTATTTTTCAAAAAAAAAAAAAAAGTAGAGAAAAAGTAACTGAAATATGTCAATGATGACCACGGAGACAGAGTAGGGAATTCATAAACAAGACATTGTGGCCTTTGGCTGTTTTCTGCTCTTTGACACATTCACCATTTCCATTCTCAATTTTATCAAAATAAATCAGTATGACCGCTGTGGATAGTAAACTTGAAATTGATAGTAAATAGCAAATAAAAGTTATTTGTAGTATATTTAAATTCATATGACACAGAAAAACGGGAAAATTTTGAAATTTTTAGGGAAAAAAGTACGGGTATTGGAAAAAGGGCGAGGTCTAGAAAATTGTCCTGTCCCCAATTATCTATGAAATGACGTGGGTTAAAATAGTTGTAGTCCACCATACGGCCTTCACTGAACAATCGGAGCAAAACCATTTCCGTATAGTCATCTAAACCAGACCTGACATAACCAAATGTATAAAATTCAAAAGGAAAGACCAACGGCATAATGAATGACAAACTAATAAACGAGAAAAATGACAGGCAGCAACCTTCTACAACTACTGAATTACATGTTCCTAGCTTTCATTAGCTAATGGCGTACATAATCGTGCTGTGGATTGACATTTTTGCAAGACACACACATAAGAGCTTACCTTAAAGTGCTGAAGCATCAGAAAGTTAGAATAAAATGTAGAAATCAATTGGAAATTGCTGAACTCGTTAAGATCGACACGATACATAAAAATTCTGCAAGTCATATCATCATTGATAAGTCTTAAGATTAAATTAGTGAAAATTGTTACTGTAACAATTAAGAAAACCACACCAGTGTCATTTATTAGCCATTTTTATAGATGAAGATCAATGCATGGAATTATGGGGCACTGAGACTGGTCAGAATGTTAATAAGTATATGGTGACAATCTTAATGCAGTTACGGATCCAGACCCCTTTTTTATGGACGATCAATGCATTTGAATGGGTACATATGGAACCCACCTATTTAAATTGGCTGGATCCGCTACTCTAATGTGTACCTATAGAACAAAGCAGTGCTTATATTCATTTGACACGAACTTGTTATTATCCTATATGCAGATGGATGTAATATTTGGTGCTGCACAGCCATAAATTAAGACTGTTAATGACGTCTTTACACTTAATCCATTAGATGTTGGATGTGTGCATTTTGATACTCGAGTCTTAGATACAGATTTTTTTACAAGTTGTTATTGGCTTTGAACTAGCTGTCAGTAACTGCCAGTACTATTATATCTGTACTTAACTTTAGGGATGTATAAATACAATATGAGTTAAGCCCTAATCAACTGATTTTCATAGTTTGTTCATATATTGTACTGTTAAACCGCTGCCTCAGGTTAGAAGGAGGGTTGGGCGCTGGCCAACATGTTTAAGCCCGCCACATTCTAAATGTGCCTGTCCCAAGTCAAGAGCCTGTAATTCAGTGGCTGTATATCATATTTGTATTTCGTTAATTGTTCGTTTTTTTACATAAATCAGGCTGTTAGTTTTCTCTCTGGAATTGTGTTACATTTCTCATTTTGTGGCCTTTAATAACTCACTATGCAATATGGGTTTTGCTCATTGTTAAAGGCCATATGGTCACATATAGTTGTTAACTTCCATGTCATTTGCTCTCTAGTGGAAAGTTGTCTCATTGGCAATTATAAGCACATCTTCTTATCTTAATATTAACTAAGTTATTATTGTCTAAAAAATGTAAGTCCAGACTGTATTGTATGTAAATGTTCACTGCAAAAACTGAAAAGACTGAACAATGAAAAGATATATTTGTAAAGTTTGCTTCAAACAATATCTTCCATACATCAATTTAAGCAAATCTGCCTAAGTTTCATTTCATTCTTGGACTTTTGACTTGTTTTTATGCATAAACCCAAGATCTGCCTAAGTTTCATTTCATTCTTGTTTTGACTTGTTTTATGCATAAACCCAAGAATTAATCTTTATCATGTTTATATAAAATTGCAAAAACTCAGTCCCTATCAGTAAAATGCAGCAACATAAAATAAAATATTTTGCACTCAATACTTTCTTTTGATCATAAAAATTTCTGTTAAAAGATTTGAAAATTTTTTTTAAATTTCACCAAGTTATTGATGTCTAAAACAAGCTGAAATGTGTTGCCTGCTTAAATGATTTACATTATTAGCCTTAAAGATAAAAGTTTATTACAAGTTAAAAATTATTAATGATCCATGACAATGAGGTCAAGGTCTGATAAACCAAGCCTGACAGACTTGTACACCTTACAATCATACCATAATAGACATTTATAAACATTTTGTTTATATTATCTTAGAAGAGGATCCAACATTTGAAACATTACACTGACTTATGATCCATGAACATCAGTCAAAGGGCAAATGAAACATGCCAGCCAGACATGTAAACTTTACAATCAATCCAAATATAGCATCTTTGGTATTCATTATATTTCATTAGGTAAATGTTGTCACTTTGTAAAGAAATTGTAAACCCAACACTGTTTTAATCATTTTATAGTTCATGACTTTTTTGTTTTGCACCATTGAAAATATTTACAGCTTTCTGTTCAATGAAATAACTGTCATCGCTATATGAATTTCATCAATGCATCCAAATTTGATTTAGTCATCTTCCACAGCAAATTGCAAAGATCATTCATAGTGCTGAATCTCCTCTCTTCTCCTGCTGTTGATGGTAGAATTAAGCAAGCAATAGAAGGGTAATGTAATCTTGAGGGCTGAAGTTATAGTTCTGGAGAACATTGTAAATATCAGTATCATATATATACTTCATGAATGGTTCCCTGCATCTTATTTTCCTAAAAAGATATGACACAAGATCAAACAACTGCTTTATTAATTGGAGACCCACATTACTAGTACGTATTTAAAGAATTACTGCTTGCTTTTACTCTTTTAATTGCTTGGCATTTGACTATATGGAGCATTAGGTTTAGACTGTTAAAAATGTATGTTGATATGTTCCTTTGGTTATTTTTGTAGTTAAGTTGCTGTCTCATGGAACCCCACATCTCTTCAAACAGTGTTAGCTACATTTAATGATCTTCAAAATGGTTTATATGAAAGCTAAAATCAAAATGGTTATTGTGTATAAATTAAGTGCTTTACTTCTTCCAATTAAAGAGAGATGTATCAAAATACATTGAACATAGTTAAAACATTATATAAAATTACATAAAATATGTCTAAATAAAAAAGTTAAGACTTAAATTATATTTAATGTTTTTATGGAAACTTAAGACAGGACCATATATATATATACATTAATCTCTTAAAGTCTTACAATTTCAGCTTTTAAAGTCTTTGGGCATGGAAAGTCTCCTGTCCTTTGACAAATGAAATTATTCTTTTTTAGTTGTCCTTTGACAAATGAAATTATTCTCCTTCAGTTGTTCTTTGACAAATGAAACTATTCTCCTTTAGTTGTCCATCATGTCCATAGAACTGTGGTAACTTTTTGCAACTCCATCGTGTTAAAAAGAAGTGCTAGAAAAATACAAGTAATGGAATAATCAATAGTTATAAAATGTAGAATTTTGAGTCACAATTTATCATTATAAATGGTTAATTTTAATAAGCATACAATGAATAAGGTCTCTGTTCTACTTTGCATGGTTGCAAAATAATGAATAATAGCCCACAGCTATAATATTGATAGTAATTATAAATAAATGAAATTATATTCACTCATTGTCAAACATGGTTGTGGTTGGAACAAAAAAAAATAAAAGTTGCATAAAAATCTTCGAGAGAAGCTCTACTGTGATAGTGGAGTTTGGACATATTTATACACCTTTATTGCTACAATTTCAAACTCCTGTGATGTTGCTTCCAACCGACACCAGGCATGATGATTACTACTTCCCCCGTTTGTTTTTGTCTAGTGTTACCGCAAGGGAACGTTAAGTCTAGAAACTTTCCGAAAAAATCCAGCTCGCGTGTTTGCATATTTGGACACGCCTTCGCATCACAATCATTCAAACCGATTGGATCCAGACTCTACATATGCATATGGAGCGTCTGGATAATCGAGACTAGATTAGTGGCTGTGTCGTTGACCAACATACATACCCAATACTACTTTTATTCATAATTTTAATATATTTTACTTTTATAATCAATTGTAAAATTTTAATATATTTTACTTTTATAATCAATTGTAAAATTTTAATGTAATTTCTGATAACCCAAGAATAGATAAAGACACTGTTAACTATGCTCAACTCAACGGTAATATCAATAGCCTATCTTGACTCCAAATAACTTAAAATATAAACCAAAAGAAAAGACAATTCATGATACTGTATACAAGCATATCCATGGAAAAGTTGTGAATCAAAGGATCTATGACACCAAACATTCCACATTTATGTCATTAGGTTTAACTAACAGTCGTAGTTTCATAATTTAAGTATTTGAGACTCAACTTTTTCAAAGAAATAACAATTTAAAGCAGGTCAAAGTCCATATTTTCCAACAGACAATTAACATTTCGATTGACACTGCTTCTTGTGTATTTATTTCTTCACACATAAAAACTTTAGAAAAGTGATGCACTCCAGATGAACGTTTGTCTGTTTTTTTAAAAAAATGTAGATGTCTAAATAGGTGCAATTTGGGTATCCTCACGTTAAATGTACATGGTATATTATATCTTTCACTCTTGTGAGGATTTACAAAAGAGATTATGTGGAAATATCTTACAGATAAGGAGAATAATGGTACCCACTGACGACAAAACGAGTAAGGAAGTGGAAATTGGTATTGCAAGGCCACTAGATGGGGGATACGGATGGGTTATTGTTTTTGCTGCGTTCATGATGCACTTTACTGTTTTTGGAATACTCAACTCATCTGGAATACTGTTTGTTGAATTGTCAGAGGAACTTCAGACAGGAAAAGCAGCAACTGCGTGGATCAGTTCAATAACCTTTGGAACTTTGATGGTATCGAGTAAATACTTATTGTTTATTTAGTTATTGAAAATCATTTGTAGAACGATATAAAAGTGCATCTATACTGTAAAAAAAATATCAAAGATACCAGGAATTACCCTTTGCGGTATTTGCAAAATTTGCTATTTTTGATTTATATAAAATCGCGTTATCAAGTTCGATCCAGGTAATTTTGATATATCTTTTATGAATCTTGACATATAATCCCTACATGCACTTAACAAAATCCAAACCAAAGGTACGGGGTATTTATTGCTGTTCTTCATCTAAAATTAACATGACCACGAAGCAAAAACTCACTAACAGTAAAAAACAAATTTATCAATAACACAAACAACTCAAACAAATGCTGTCAAAATTGCTTTAAAATGTCCTTGTAAAATATAGGAGCATTTCTGATACAAACAAAAATATTAAAACAACCAAAGGGCACATTAAAATGTCAGCTAGATAACGTCACAACTTTTTTTTTTCAAAACAATTAATCACAATTTTTTTTCATTTATTAGATACAATGGACAAAGTCATAATTTTCCAGACATGTTTTATTTATGATAACTTTCTAAGTTATACAAATGTCTAAACAGATATAAGAAGATGTGGTATGAGTGCCAATGAGACAACTCTCCATCCAAGTCAAAATTTATAAATGTAAACCATTATAGGTCAAAGTACGGTCTTCAACACGGAGCCTAGGCTCACACCGAACAGTAAGCTATAAAGGGCCCCAAAATTACTAGTGTAAAACCATTCAAACGGGAAAACCAACGGTCTAATCTATATAAAACGAGAAACGAGAAACACTTATGAACCACATCAACAAACGACAACTACTGAACATCAGATTCCTGACTTAGGACAGGTGCAAACAAATGCAGCGGGTTTAAACGTTTTAACGACTTATTTCACAAAAGCGTTGTTCTCTGGTCGAAATTTGATATATTTATCGATCTGTCGTTAGAATTAACATTTTTATCTTAAATTATTATTTATTTTAAACAACTTTGGATCTGTTATCTGTATGTTTTACTGGTCATTTCTGTATATCTCTTGATTTTACATTAAAATACCAAAACGAATAAATATGTTCAAACTTTTAATGTAATAAATTGCTGGTTGTTAGAATTAAAACGCACAGTTATAGTGATATTATTCTGGCTATTTATAAATGGAGAACATTTTTTTTTAATTCTTTGTACATATAGTAAAATCTCATCAAAGATATCAGGCTTATAATTATGTACGCTAGTAGCGCGTTTAGTCTACAAAAGACTCTTCTGAACAATAAGTACAGTAAAACATGAAACCAGGGCAAAAAAAAAAGACAATAACAAAACTTTACACAGAGGACTTAAGATTGAACAAAAGGAACGCACATTACCGAGGTTGATCGTATGTACTCCGGAAGAGTAAGAAGTTCCTGTGTGGCATCTGTCGTGATGTTCTTGAAATTAAAATCCTTTAATCCTTCTCATTCAGTAATGTGACAATCGAAAAGAAAAGTGAAAGGGATTAGAAAAATTTTAAAAGTTCATTGTAATAAAATGTTCAAACATTGATAACGTTGAATTTGTGTTTATAGACAAACAAGATTTAATGTCGTTGAAAAAACTGTCAATAAATTATTCTGCATATGTTCTAGATATAAAAAAACTGGAGAATATTCAATATTATATTGCTTTTTATAGTATTATTACAGATTATGATTGAACCTATTAAATTTGTTTTTATGGTATTATTTAACATATTAAATTTGTTTTTATGGTATTATTTAACATATTAAATTTGTTTTAAGTATAAAAATACATGTGTGTATAGGTCCAGTATCAAGTGTATTGTCAACCCGGCATGGGAATCGGATTGTTAGCATTATTGGATCTTTGATAGCTGGGATCGGGTTTATATCTAGTGGGTTTACTGAAAATATTTATTTTCTGTATGTCTCACTTGGACTTGTTTCAGGTACTTTTCCAAACTATGTGTAATTAGTCATATAAAATGTTCAGGAGTAATGAGCTAGGTATTGAACCAAAAATAAAAACCACAAGGCACAAAAATAAACATAACAAACTACAGTATAAACCGTTTGTGATATCTGTAAATGTAAACATCCTTTGCACACGACACTCTTTTTAGTGTTCAGTGTACATGTATGTAATGATCGATATCGGAATGTCAATCTCTGTTGAACAATTTAACAAATTTATGGATTACAAATTCTAGCATTCTACCGATTTATCTTCTATGATCGTTTTGTTTGAACTAGTGTGTTGTTTGACAAGTTGAAGTTGGTACCGTTAATGTTATCAAATGTCTAAACCAGATATCCTTTCCTATGCGAATACGAAAGCAAAAGAAATGCATTGAATCGACAGAAATATATTTAATAAAAGAGAAAGACTACCATGAAAACAGCACAATTAATTGTACACAGTTAAAACAAAAGCTTCCAAAAAGATTAAAATGGCTCCAACATATCTTATCTATTGTCACATCTTCATTAACTTTAACACGTTGCAATGTTATGTGTATAAAAAAATGAGATACAAATGTATGGTATGACTTCCACAGAGATAACTATCCACCACCAGAGTCCAAATGATGTATATTTAAGCAAATATAGGTTTCTGTGCGACCTTCAACAATGAACAAATACCCTATAGTCAATTTTATAGTCCCTAAAATGTGGTTTAATTAACAATATTAATACATTACACTGACCTTACTTTTTCCACAGGGATTGGATTTGGATTGGTATATTTACCTTTTGTCGTTTCTGTTGGTATCTATTTTGAAAAGAAGAAATCATTTGCAATGGGTATTTCTGTTTGTGGAACTGGTGTTGGAACTTTTATATTTGCACCGATTGTGGAAGGACTTATAAATGAATATGGATGGAAAGGTTCAACTCTAATTCTTGGGGGAATAGTTCTAAACCTAGCAGTTTTCGCTTCGTTATTGAGACCGCTTGTAAACCATTTTGACAATGATAAATACATTTGTATAAATACAGAGGAAACTTCTGATCCAGATTTATATTCTGTACCTCAAAATGTTGCCTATGATATCAGTTCAAATAATTTTTCTGAGGTAAGCAAAGATTGTGATTTTGATTTATTAACTGTTAAAATTTACGATGCGAAACTTTTCGAAGAAACAGAGAAATTTCTTGCTAATAAGCAAACAGTGCCGTCAGTTATTTGCAAAATAGTAGGGTGCCCAGTATCGAAAAAGACGTCTAGTTAACGAGTTTAAGTTAACGGATAACACACGGCTATATTTATATGCAAACTATTGGAAAATCATTATATTTTCCAATCATGATTGTCGTCGTAAGTTCCCGTGGTCACGTTTTTCAAAATTTTGTGGTTTCTTAGGGTACCCAAAGATACCTCACTATACAGGCCATCTTCAACACGAAAAATAAAATTATTGCTTGCTGTGTTATTTGTTTAAATGATACTTATCATTTAGATGAAAAATTTAATTTATCATATAACGAAAGCTGAAAAGATTTATAAAATTTAAGTATAAGTATTTTATGATTTTAGTAAGACTATTTTCTTAGCTGAAATTTACCACATTTTGAACGAAAGAAAATTTATTGCGTATTACTTTCACGGGATTTTTACTCTGATTACATCAATAAGACATGGTTCATATGTGTGCCAAATATCTTTCGTGTAATGTTAATCGGTAAGAAGAAAATAGCAGTTTAAAACACAAATTTAGTGATAATTCTGCTTTGATTCAAACATGCCTTTTCTTGTGCCGTTAATCGTTTTGTAGCTTACACTATCAGGTCATTAACTAGGACAATTGTCACTAACTTCATTTCTCTTTTTTGATTGTTGTATGGTCAATTTGTATGTTTTGAATAGTCCAATTAATTTGAAGATTGTTGTTTTGTTTTAGGAAAGATTTTTTTGGTTGGTTTTTATAACTTTAATTGTTTTTTTGATATGATAGTTTTGTCATAATTGTAATATTCAAATCAAATCCTTCGGTCACGTTTCAGACCCGGAATATGGCGCACATTCACAGTCCTGTTAAACTATGCCCATCAATCCCTAAACGAAGTAGGAATGAATTACAATTGTATAAGTGTGTTATATGTCAGGGTTCTTCTACTGAATTGCTTATTAATATGCGAGAAATTAGCACAAACAAAAGCTTTATCGAGGCTATGGGAGCACGGAAAGATCATGTATATTTTAATATATTGCATGATGCTTCAGACCTAGACCATCTTCGTACTGATGATTACAAAATATTGTACCACCATTCTTGCTATAAATCTTACAATAGCAGACACAACTGCAGTTATTTTAAAGCTGAATCAACTTCTTGTTCGTCTGTAAAAGTGTTTCAGGTCATATATAGAAGGTCGTCATATTCCTGACTGGAAAAAGTTTCTTTGAGTCAGTGAGAACCAGCAGGCCTTAATCAGATTTCTTGGCGAATCGATTGTTCAGCATCATGGTATGGCAACAGTTACTATGAAACATGAGGAAGTCATTTATCTAGCTAGCACATCCAACGACCCTAAATCTGCTCAGAAGAAGTATTCAGGTTTTAAGAATTATTTTGTACGCCCGATGAAGTAGATACTCGCATGATTTTACATGCTATTCATGTAGACAATGTTCGGTCTGAATGGAATCAAGGATAGGATAATAATAAAGTCACATGATACAGATGTTCTGATCTTATGCGTTCATTACTTCCCTCCATGCAGCATACGCATGAGCTAAGGTTTCAAACAGGCACTATAACTTGCACACAAGGTTTGCGCCGCTATACATCTGTCCACGAAATATGTAAAAGTCCCGGGTTTGCAATCTGTAACAGTCTACCAGCCGCACATGCTGTAACATGATGCGATACAACGTCATCCCTGTTTAGAATCGGTAAGCGCACTGTTATGTAGTCTTGAAGGACAACCTAGATGATTTCACCGATTTGTCAAACCTTTCTAACTGTGACATCGATGAATTTATAGATGCAGCTCGAGATCTTCTTGTTGAATGATCTGAAGTCAAAACTCAAAATAGATCATAGTGACCTAAACAAATTGAGCGTAAAATTGGCTACATTTTAAATTTCTCACTTGTCAAACTTCCTCCTTGTGAATATACTTTTAAACAATATGTATAATAAGAGCTTCACTCCAGAAATAAATTTGATTTGTTCCCATATAGCAAAACTACCTAACATTCTCTTTTTCAGTTCGGATGGGAAAAGAAGAATGACTTGTTCCCGTCTATCTCGAAGGTCAGATGTCATATGAATTTCTGCAAGATTTAGTTTGTACTTGTAAGAGGAAATCTATGTTTTCAAAGGGTTGCATTTGCTTCGAATAAAATCTATCATGTACAGATTTATGCCCATGTCAGGCAAATGACATATTTCAAAATGTAAATACTCGTCTCGTTGCAGTTAGAAACATTGATGACGACCAAGATGACGATGTATATATAAGATTTCATTTGTCTGTTTGTACCTTATTAATCATTGTTAGCAATAGAATGAAAATTAAGCAGTCCATAATATTTTCTAAACAATAAATAAAACATCTACTCAATTTTGAAATCATGGGAAATATAGTAATAATCTATCTAGTGGGGAAAGATATGAAAAAAAACCCTGCCATATGTTTCTCACGCCTTTTTTGTTTGCAATTGTTTGTAAAATACTCGGTGCTGTACATAACCCTCTCTCTTATCATATTTTTGGAATACTTGTAAACATTATAGCCAATTGTTGCTCATTTAGTCATCTGTATATGTAGGATGGGGTATTTTACCTAATTCTAATAGACGTTTTGTTTTCATAACTTTAACCCCTCCTTTCTCCGTTTGCAGTATTTCTTACTTCTGTAAAGCAAAACTATACATAGAGCTTTATATTCAACCAAGTTCGACGTTAATGTTACACAAATTTTAAACAAATCATTTATATATACTATTTCACAGCCAAAACAGAAATTTGATATTTACCAAGAAATTGACGAACACCTTACTATCAAGAGACGTGAAAAACACATTTTGTTTTCGACAAACTATTAAAGTTAAGATCTAAAAACATCATTAGATCTTACTTGTAATGAATTGAATACAAAATTTCAAATTTAGAAATTGATATAGGTCAAGGTCATTGTTATTTAACAGCTGTTTGAAAATTTCAATTTTGCACCCTATATGCAAAAAGTCAATCTAAAGTCATTTTGGCATAAAATATAAAAGAAGTTCTAAATGTAGATACAAAGATATTTTCTATAAATTAGTTGTTTTATTTTGCTCCAAACGCATATATGTAGGAGAAACAAGCTATATAAATGTGACTGTGCATTTTTCTGGAATTTTGCTTTGACCTTTGACCCTGATTTATAAAAACGTGACCACGGCAGACAACGACGACAACGGTATTTCGACGAGGCTTGTTCTCCTCTTTCCAATGATATAAAATACAGCCGTGTGTTATTCCGTTAAGGCAAATCGATCAAATTCGTTGATTGGGCACCCTACTAAAAGTGATTTACGTTCGAAGGAAGAGGGAGATTTTAAAAATGTACCAAAAGAACATACGTTCACACGAATACTTAAGTCAGCGTTATCATATTATGATTTTTCTTTATTCAAAAATTTTATCTTTATAATTTTTTTGTTTTCTAACTTCATTATAATGCTTGGTATGAATGCTCCATACATATACTTGCCTGATCGATCACAAGAAAAGGGTGTTAGTAAAGCTGACAGTGCCCTTTTTATATCCGTGATTGGAATAGCAAACATGGCTGGTCGCATTGTGATTGGCTGGTTTGCAGACCGAAAGTGGGTCAATCGTCTGCTGTTATACACCACTTCAATGGTGATTTGTGGATTGGTTACTATTATCAATCCTTTAGATGACAGTGTGGAATATTTGATGGTTTATTCAGCGTTATTTGGATGTTTTAGTGGTAAGATTTAGCTGTTCCTTGAATCTTCAAAAAGTATCACATGTTTTTTTTTCTCAATATATCAATGGTTTTAATCTCACATAAATGCAAGTAACAATTTTATTTAAATCGGATCATTATATTTTGTTCATGTTAAATAGTTAGTCACTATAAAGAGAATAAATCAAATATACCAAATATTCTATGTTCTAAATTCTTCCCTAGATCAAATGTACTGAATAATCTGTGTTCTAAATTCTTCCCTATATCAAATGTACTGAATAATCTGTGTTCTAAATTCTTCCCTATATCAAATATACCAAATATTCTATATTCTAAATTCTTCCCTATATCAAATGTACTGAATAATCTGTGTTCTAAATTCTTCCCTATATCAAATGTACTGAATAATCTGTGTTCTAAATTCTTCCCTATATCAAATATACCAAATATTCTATATTCTAAATTCTTCCCTATATCAAATGTACTGAATAATCTGTGTTCTAAATTCTTCCCTATATCAAATATACCAAATATTCTATATTCTAAATTCTTCCCTATATCAAATGTACTGAATAATCTGTGTTCTAAATTCTTCCCTATATCAAATGTACTGAATAATCTGTGTTCTAAATTCTTCCCTATATCAAATGTACTGAATAATCTGTGTTATAAACGCTTGCCTAGATCAAATATACTGAATAATCTGTGTTCTAAACGCTTGCCTAGATCAAATGTACTGAATGATCTGTGTTCTAAACGCTTCCCTAGATCAAATGTACTGAATAATCTGTGTTCTAAACGCTTCCCTAAATCAAATATACTGAATAATCTGTGTTCTAAACGCTTCCGTAGATCAAATGTACTGAATAATCTGTGTTATAAACGCTTGCCTAGATCAAATGTACTGAATAATCTGTGTTCTAAACGCTTCCCTAGATCAAATGTACTGTATAATCTGTGTTTTAAACGCTTCCCTATATCAAATGTACCAAATAATCTATTCTAAACGCTTCCTGGATCCAATATACCCAATATATGTTCAATCTGAATCATATGCGATAGTGAGACATCAACAGAAAAAGACGGACAAAATGAGTTCTAGTGTGAAAACGCGTTTTCACCAGATACAGAAACACAAATTGCCGCCCCGATTTATACCAAACTGTTAATAAATAATACAAAAACAATTAAAACTGATATAAAAAATATTAAGCGCCAAAGAGTAGAAGAACATGCAATATTCGATCAAAAATTAAATTTAACTTTTATACGGTACGATAGATGGAATTGTAATATGACTTTTATTTTCAAATCACCATTACGATACTTATTAATGTTCATCCAATTCAAATTACATTTCTTCACCTACTTGAAAGCTATTAAATTTTTATTTCAGGTGTGTTCGTCTGTTTGTATGCTATAATACTTATAGATTTATTAGGATTAGAGAAATTTAGTAATGCTTTAGGAATTGTCATAATGGTGCAAGGAATAGCATCATTTATTGGACCACCTGCTGCAGGTAAATTAAATAAATTTTAATTCACAAAAAATGCACTACTATTGTAATGTTTATTCTTTTTAAAGTCATATGAAACGAGTTTCTTAAAATTATAATGTTAAGGAAATTATTGAACCAATGCATGTATATATACGAAAATAAAATAAACCATCTATGCAC
Source organism: Mytilus coruscus (assembly GCA_017311375.1). NCBI lineage: Eukaryota > Metazoa > Mollusca > Bivalvia > Mytilida > Mytilidae > Mytilus > Mytilus coruscus. Next base: position 94,569,398 of record CM029599.1, read on the forward strand.
GATTTTTTACATTTATTACGAATCCATTACATATCATTGACAAAATTATCAAATTCAGTGAAAACTTCCCCTACTAATTAACTTTCGTGTTGTTTTGCCGAAGTTTACCGAACGTGACCTTAATAAATAAAAAAAATCAACACAGAATCATCCAGCACGTGGAAAATAATTAAAGATTTACATTTATGTACTATAGAGCGATGTATATTTTTTTTCTTGTTTTTCCATGCGTTTTCCCATGCATTTGCTCTGTGTGGTTTCCGAAAAATTAATGAGGTGTTGCATGGTTAAGGTCACTGCATACGGAAACGCTATCGGCAAATTAGAGAACTGGAAGGCAATAATTCAATAGCAGAACATATCTGAAGATTTTTATAAGATAGAGAAAGAAGGTCCATGTTCACGTGTATTATATTAAAACTTAATCATTCAAGTATATAAAACATATAGAAATTTTCTTTAAATTTTAAGTATCATATGACTTAAGCTTTGAAAAATATAGTATTTGCAGTGTGTGTGTGTGTGTCTGCGTTTAATGTATTACTGTAAATTTTGAATGAAAGGTTATTCTTGACGTGTTGTGCATATAAAATCTTCAGTAAATTATACCGTGGGTACTGTAACTTTAGCTTTATTCTATCAATATTTAGGCTTTGTGTATGTGTTAATGTCATCTGAATGAAGTCCTGTAAATTTACAAGAAGAGGTTGTTCTTGACAAGTGGTTCCTTTAAAATCTTATCTTAATTTTACTGCAGTTTCCTGTAATTGCAGATGTAATTATCTATTTTGTTTGTTGCCTGTGGGGTTTGTTGTTTCTGAACCTATGTTTTCATTTTTCACATTCATAAAAAAAAAATGTTCTAGTGGCTATAAATATATCCATTCACCATTACTAGTATTTAAGTTTGTATTCTTCAATTAAAGTGAGTTTATCATTAAATGAAATTGTTAAGACAACCTTGAGGTGTTCTAGAGGCAACTACTTATGCGATAAGATCAAATACTTTTGTTTCTTCACTTTGATCCTATAAACGAACAAAAGGAGACGCGAGATATACGTCAGCAGGAAACGACAGAAATACGCAAAAAGACATATAAAGGTCAACATACTGTCTTAAACAATACATAAATGTTAAACTTTAATTTTTCCTGGGTCTATTAACTATATATATAACAGAGACTATGCAAGATCTTAAATCAAAACCGAACAAAAACGTTATTACGACATGACAACAAATGACGATGTTTTAAAAAGGATATATGCAGAAGTTTAACGGTCACCATCAGGAATTGCATGTTGATCGATTGTCTAAGTTCACTATGTTGTCGCTGTCTTAGAACTTTTAAAGACACCAACTTTTTTTATTTATAAATTTAGCAATGAATGATTTCCGTTTTCACAGTACGTGTTTCTGGATTGACATTCACCGTCGACATCAAACGATTGGAAAGACAAGAGTTTCACAATTGTTTTCTATTCATTATAGTAGATGTTCTGTTGTGTTGTTTATATACGTGGAAGCATTCTCTCTAAACTGATTTTGTTCTTTATAAATGGTCATTCTTTTTGTATTCTTTATAAATGATAAAAAGTTCTGTTTTTCAGGGTGGCTTTACAGCAAAACTGGGAATTACAATACTTCTTTCTATGCGATCGGCGCTGTGTTAATATTTGGTGGACTATTAGTATCTCTTATACCAGTAGCACGCAAATATTTCATCAAACAAACATTAAAGCTTGATACTGAATGTGAGGTTATAGAGAAACATACTGGTGACAATTTCTGAAATTATCTGATTCTTATTCGAATGAAAGGTCAAAACGAAATCGAACATCAAGTACGGATCAGCCATTTGTAATATTTTTAGTAATACAATTATCGCATAAGATACCCTCAATAGCTATGTTAAAGTCTTGTAGAATCGAACCTTTCAGCTTTTTCTGCATGACGGTCTGGATGGCAGTTCTTCGTTTCTGTATTCTATAATTGTTGGGCCATTTTTCTTTATCTTTAAAAGATAACGCTTATTCTGTAAAATTATCACGAAAATTATTTTACTATTAAATTTATCTGTAATTATCTGATTTATTGATTTTGTAAATCGTTCAATTCTGTAATCAGTATTGCATTTCCAGATTATTTTATTTCCCAGTTATTCTTTATACTCTTGCATCCCGTTATTCTCTATATTTAATTTTCCCTCATTTTTCTCTATTCATTTTATTTTTTAGGTCACTATTCTGCATTCTGTAAATCTCCTCCAGACCTGTCTGCATGTTGAAGGTCTCGTTAAAACTGCTGTTCCGTAGCTTAGGTTTTTATTAGTCCTGGTCTTCAGTTTGTGTCATCTTCCCCTCTTTTCCGACAAAACTTGGTTTGAATTGGGTAGCTTTGTCTTTATATATAATAGTACATGTAGGTTATTAAAGACACCCCCACGTAAATCTACATGTGTATATTATTCTGTTTTCTAATTTTGCTGTATGAATAATTTAAAAACCTCTCATCACTTTCTTTTGACATTATTGCACACAAGACTGTATTTTTTTCTGAAACTCTATGTTAATTGTTGTGAGAAATCTATTAAAGACAATACAAAAATGCATATGATTTAGGGTTTGGATATTAACTGTTTAAAGATAAGGAACAATTTAATGAGATAAAGGGTGTTAGACACCTCCCTTGGGGACAAAATCTATGGTGAACTGAAAAGGTCTTATCAAGGTTGTTAAGAATAATGAGATGTAACCCTCCTCCTAACCTGAGATAGTGGTGTAACAATACAACATAAGAACAACTTATTAAAATCAGTCGAAACGAGCTTAACTCCTCAGATCGATACAAAGTAGAAAAATCATTAAACAAAAACGTAGACCCTAAACAATAAAGACACTAGGTATAGATCTGAGAGTACTCGCAGTTATTGACAGCTAGTTCTAAGCCAATAACAACAAATAAACAAATCATGCATCTTAGACTTAAACTAAAATATCAATCAGTACACATCAAACATCCAGTGGATTTAGTGTAAAGACATCATTAACAGTAAGATAAAACATGACCTTGTGCAATGCCAAGACCAAGTATCGACAGAATTTAGAGCCATGAATGTGCTTAAGTGTATAACAATATTATTGAGTTTGATTTTAATTAACTGATAACAAAATCAATATTTATACCAATAAAAACAATATTCAAAGATCTATTTAGTTGAATTGATAACCTTTTAGAATAAGTTTATCTAAAGGATCGATACGTTTACACGGATCGTATCTAAATTTCTAAAGGTACAGCCAAACTTCCAAACCAAATCTTTGTATCCATGGAAGAATTTATTAAAGGTTTTAAGTGATTTGTGGTAACGAAGTCCCTGACTTAACAATCTACCAGTAATACATAGATTGCGTTCATTGAAATCCAAAACGTCACTCCAAACACAGGCATAGCGAAAAGGTTGTGATATATTAACACCGTAAGATGGTGCCAAAGAAAATCAGCGTTCAAAACAGGAAAACTAACAATAGGGAACGAAAAATCGTTCTTTTTGTCGTACATTTTTGTGTAGCGTTTCCCGTGTAAAACTGAAATATCAAAATCTAGGAAAGGACAGTTAATACCGTTTATATTTGATTTGTTTGAAGTTAGTTCCTTTCAATTAGGTAAATTTTGGCAGTATATTTAGAAAATTCTTGATTATTTAACGAAAAAATATTAAAGAGGTACTAAAACGCACATAACAAGTAATTCTTATCTAAAAGTTCGAAATAATTGATAAAAAATGCAAAAAACCCGATGCAATTTGGTCCACTAATAACAGAAATAATAGCGTGTAAAGTTCAACTATTTTACCTTAGGAAAATCCAATCAACGCTACTTCCGGAAACAGCACTAAAACCAAATCTACCGGAAGTGACGCACTAAGGGTCACTTCTTCGGCTTATCTGAGCGCTGTTTAATAAATGAACTTTCTTCTGATCGTAGATTTAAAGCACTTCCAATGAATTTCGCTACCCCTTCAAGGTTCATTCTTCATTATGACCAATTTGTCAAAAGAAACAAAATATGTTTCAGAAGGGAAGTGTATTTATAACGTGTTTCAATATAAAAAGGGGGTATGGGGTTGGGGTGATTCAACATTGAGTTTTCAACTGAAAACAATGTTCCTGATCATAGAACTGAGACAAATTGACGGTCAATATATTATATTCTAGCTATTAATTAAAAAAAATTATTGAGTCAAGAAAAATATGGTTTATATTTACATGTACGTAAAGTTGCATAATATCTTGACAAGATATGACGGTAGAGAGCGGTAGAGGCGTCTGTTCCATGTAATAAAAATAATTACTGGCAAGTTAAAAAACTGGGTATATGCAATTCCTTTCTAATAATGTTAATTATCAAACTATAAAGTTTATCACTTTATAAACAACAGGTGGCATTTCTACATGGCCATGTTGTTAATTACCTGAGTAGAGGGATAATAGCTAGTGTTTGATCTTTATAACCTTACAGGATGTTTACTTATCAGTAGAAATGTTGCAAAAGTCGTATAAAGAATTAAGTTCTGTAATACAGGCAAAAGATGAGGAACTATTACTTGCAAAACAACAAGAGGATGCTGTGATGAACAAGGAAGAGTTCAAAACAGTAACCAATCAAAGAGACCGAACACAAGCTAGTCAGAGTAAACCAAAACACAGCAACATCAGGTGAAGGAAAGGCCTGTAATATTAATTGGAACATCTAATATAAAAGGAATTGAACCGTCCAAATTATCCTCAAAATTTACCTTGAGGAAGCTTAATGCTTATACTTTTGAGCAAACAGAAAGCCAGCTTAGAGATGTAAACAAACCACCAGATGTAATAGCCTTTCACTCGCTTACAAATGAAATGGTGGAAAATTCAACGGAGCACTGTGTCAACAAAATGAGAGATATCATAACTTCAACGTTGGAGAAATTCCCATTATGTAAATTGTGTTATCCGCTCCCACACCAAGGGCGGATAGTTGTTCACTAAATAGTCAAGGTCAATTAATCAGTGCTTTATTAAAGAATGAGTATGTAAATAATGAAAAGGTGTTCTTTTGCGACAACAGTAATCTCTCCTTCAAAGGAAAGGCAATTCAAAGATTCTTAAGTAAGGATCAATTCCATCTATCTTCGCAAGGTGTAAATGTGTTAGCATCAAATATAAGAGATGCAATTGATGAGGCCCTAAAACTCCCAAAACGTATACCAGCACAACAGAGAAATTCTGATTACAGGAATTACAGTCACACAAACACAGATTACAAAGATTATTATGATTATGGTCAATCAAATACAGACTACAGAAATTACGATGAACCCCATAATAACAGTCCTAGAGGAGGTTACTACAGAGGCCGGGGACGTGGAAGAAAATGGTGACGATAATGCTCTTGATGGAAATTCTGTTAAATTACTTTATAATTAAACTTTTGGTTGTAAAAACTATAAGCTCTCAGTACTATTTTGGTTCAATATTGTTAGTTTGTTAGTTGTTTTTAACTTTTAACATTGGTAAATTTAGAATATTTTTTTTCTTTCTTTTTGTCTTCTTTTTCTTTTTGTATAACTAAAGTTTAGTTTTTGTCACACATCTGTACACTCTTATTTTGTATTACTAAAAGTGGAAAATTTATTATTCCAAAAGGTTAAACTTTATAAGTATAGTTACGTGAATATATAAATATAGGAAAACATGATCAAGAAAAAAGACACAAACTCCAACATATTTTCAAATTTATCATTCTGTGTCTGGAATGTTGGCGGACTAATATCAAAAAATTTTAATAAAACTTAAGACCCTTTATTTATACAAGAAATAGTAAAATATGAAGTGATTTTGTTAACTGAAACACATCTTGGTCATAACACTTCTGTTAATATTGACGGATACAGGTACTATGCAGTATGTAGACCGCAATCCACCAATGCAAGATTTTATGGTGGTCTAGGTATATTGATAAAGAATGATATTCGAAATGGCATTAAAATTTTACAAAATACAAGCAAAGATTATCAATGGTTAAAATTTGACAAATTTTATTTCAACTTAAAAAAGGATTTATTTCTTTGCTTGGCTTATATTATACCTAGCACCTCATATTATGCCAGTCAATCAGAAGATGACATTTTAGAAAGTATTGAAAAAGATATAGCCACAAAATTCAATAATCAAGGCCATATTATATTATGTGGGGATTTAAATGCCAGGACAGGGTCAGAACCCGATTTTATACAAGACGATTCAAGTGATGATCATATACCAATGTACGATAATTATAATTGTGATATTATACAACAAATTAGATGTAGCAATGATTGTAAAGTTGATAGTAGAGGTAAACAGCTTCTGGATTTATGTATCTCTTCCAAACTACGTATTGTGAACGGTAGATTATGGGGTGATTCCTCTGGTAAATTTACTTGTATCAAACCAACAGGTTCAAGTGTAGTTGACTATGTTATTATGTCAGAAGATTTGTTAAACACCACATTATACTTTCAAGTTTCTGATTTTATTTCTACTCTGTCAGACTGTCATTGTAAACTTTCATTTGGAATATTAGCAAGTTATTCTGTTGAGAGACAAGATCTGAATCAGAATGAATCAACATTCCCAGGTAAATACATTTGGTCAACCAAGGCGGGTCAAAATTATGTGATGCACTAACACAGGCAGATGCAAAATACAGTATTAAAATTTTCTCGACAAAAGTTTTGAGAATACATCTGATGACATTGAGAATGCTGTGAATACATGTCATGAAATAATAGTTAATGCTGCTAATAAAGCAACAGTCTTTAAAAAGCCTGTTAAGCAAAAAAGCGTAAAAATAAAACTTCTTTGATACTGACTTAAAACAAAACGGGAGATACTCATTTCTAAAGGAAGCTCCTATCTAAATTTCCTTTGATCCAATTGTAAGGGGGTCATACTTCAAATGCTATAGAGAATACAATAAATCTCGTAAACGAAAAAAGAGAGAATTTAAACAAAAAATATTGGACAGTCTTGATGGGTTAAGGGAAGATAATCCAAAAGAATACTGGAATTTAATCAAGTCACTAAAAGATGATAAAAGAGGGTCCAGAAAAACGGTAAATACAAATGTTTGGTATACCTACTTTAAATCACTTAATAAAATACCAGATAAATATAAAACTAGAATTAATCAAATTGACAAGATACTCAAAAACATGGAATTAAGCCACTCGTTCAATGAACTCGATTTTAGGATAACCTCCAAGGAGGTGTTAGACGCTATTTGTAAGTTAAAATGTAGAAAGGCAGTCGGTTTAGATGGCCTCCCAAATGAAATACTGAAGAGTGGTGCTAGTATTTTGGCTCCATTATTTCAAAAACTTTTAATCTCGTATTTTCTTCAGGAATATATCCCAAAAATGGTCATCAGCATATATTTGTCCAATTTTTAAAGCTGATGATCCATCTAAACCTGAAAACTACAGGGTATTGCAATTAATATGTGTATAGGAAAACTATTCAACTCAATACTAAACAAAAGGCTGGATAAATATTTAGAAACAAATAATATCATAAATCCATGTCAGATTGGTTTTCAAGTAAAAGTAGGACATCGGATCACATGTTTGTATTAAAACTATAATGGATAAGTACACCAGTATGAAAGGTGGGAAACTTTATGCTTGCTTTGTTGATTTCAAAAAAGCGTTTGACAAAGTCATTCATTCTGGTTTAAAATATAAGCTATTAAAACAAAATATAGGTGGTAACTTTTATGCAATCCTGAGAGATATGTACAGTAAAAGTGAATTATGTGTTAAAATAGATGATGTGCTTACTCCTAATTTTTATTCTCAAATTGGAGTAAAGCAAGGGGATGTTTTAAGTCCAAACCTTTTCAAGATTTTTATAAATGATTTACCGGATGCATTTAAGGAAAGCCCAGACGCTGTTGATATAAACGGTCGCAGGATTGACTGCCTCATGTATACAGATGATATTGTTATTTTTCTAGTTCCAAGGCAGGTCTTCAAAACGACTTGATGGTTTATCCAAATTTTGTACTAAATGGTGTTTAGAGGTCAATCTATCTAAAACCAAAGTTATTATATTTAACAAACCTGGTAAACTTTTAAAAGAATATTTTATTTCGAAAAGATACAATAGAATGTGTTAACAATTATAAGTATTTAGGTTTAAAATTTATATCTAGTGGACTTTTAAGCAAGGAAAGGAAGAATTATACAAAAATCACTAAAAGCTGTATTCAAATTGCAAAGATCTTTATCATCTTCCAATCCAAGTATTTCTACTCTATTACATTTATATGACCATACAATAAAACCCATTTTAATGTATGGCAGTGAAATTACAGGTATGTTTAAAACTAGCTCTGCAGCATGCCAGAAAGAAAGTGAATATTTATTACAGCACATTTATATGAATGATTTTTAGATAAATCCAATTTAAGATATATGAAGTATATATTAGGTGTAAACAAAAAGTCTTCTAACCTAGCTGTGCTAGGAGAGCTTAGTAGATTCCCTTTATATTTTTCAGTTGTATTATCAATGCTGAAATATTGGTTTAGAATAAAAAATATGAAAGATGGTTTACTGTATGATACCTATATGTGTAACAAAAACATGTTTAATACTAATATTGATTGCTGGTATTCATCTATACATTACATTTTTAAAAAGCTGAATATTCATAATTTGGAGGTAAAGCTCAACTTTTTTATCAAGTCAGTTAAGCAAAAACTCTGTAATAGTTTTGTAAAATTTTGGAACACAAAAAGAAGAGATACAAAGAGTAGTAAATTAGATACTTATTTCAAACTTAAAACTTGTTTTTCGAAAGAAATGTATCTATCTTTAAAGAATTTTCAATTGAGAAGTGCCATATGTAAAATCAGAATCAGTGCACATGATCTCAAAATAGAAAGAGACAGATATAATACTTTATATATAGAAAGAGACCAAAGGCTTTGTAAGAAATGTACTCTAAATCTGGTTGAAGATGAACAACATTTTATTACTAGTTGTCCAGCATACAAAAATGATAGGAGATATTTTCAAGGAGATAAACTGTATCTGTCACAATTTTATATATCTTTCAAATGAGGCAAAATTTGTTTGGTTATTTACTAATGAAAATTTGTCTATACTTAAATATTTAGGGAGCTATATTATTACATGTCTAGATGTTAGACGAAATGTTAATTAATATATGTAATAACAATGATAATTGTAATGATTTTATAGTTCTGATCCTGCCTGGAATTAAATGTATGTGATTTTTATAGAATGAAGATAATAACATCTGTCTGAACTTTTTAATGTTTCATTTTAATATATAAAAATGTTTTTCTGTTACAAATCATGATGTATTGTTTTATGTGTACATGTTATGCTGCCCATCAAGGGCCCTTGATTGGAATAATAAATATTCTTATCTTATCTTATTTAGTAGTGTCAAAGTACGGACAGTTTTAATTACCAGATCGAGAGGATTGATATTTTTCTTGTTTGGTTATCTATTTGTCATTGCTTAAATTTCAAATGAAAGAAAAGGTCAATATTTTAAAAGCAGTATGGTATATTTTTTTTTATTAAAAAAAACATTTAGGATTTAGGACACAAGTAATTTGGGAATGCACACCCCTTTTTCTAAAAATTTTATATCAGTGGTTTTTTTTTTTGTAGTTTTAAATGCTCTTAGATATCTTAACCTATTTAATAATTCTATTGCTCTTATATTTCTACGAAATAAGTTTTATATCTTATTTTCTAATAACAAAAAAAAAAAATAATATATATTTACATATAAAATAGGCCTGTGATTTAGGACACAGACATAGATTATAATTGTATAACTTGTCTCTATGGCAAACGTACTGAAAGTTACAGGACAGAAAGTAGCAAATGTGTTAGTACAAAGTCACACATACTATTTGTTTAGTTTTGTTTGAAAACCTAGGAAAAATTTCGACAATTTTTTAGGTTACTTGCATATATTCCTTTTTTCAATTTATGAAATAGTTCATTTAAACCTTGAGTAATGATTAGATGTCAAATTTTATGCATGAAAAGGATAAATTTATTTGCACTATGTCACAATGAAACCATTTAAGTACCAAGCCACTTTAACAAATTGTTATCTTTACAATTATTTTTCGTTATTGTTTTTTTGGGGAGGGGGTTTCAGAATAAATTTTGTTTATACAGTTGCCATATATATAAAAGTTCTAGAAAAAATACAAAAAATATTTTGACAAATATCTTCTAATATTAAAAAAAAAAGAATAAACTAATAACTGTGAATTTTGTACTGTGACTTTCTATCCTACATTCGTCCGTATAGGTAGGACTATGCTCGTGATGCTGAGGTCTGATATAACGTTAGTATATATATGACAAATATAACATTGTTTTTACATAACCATCATATATACTTATACTGATTTCAGTCGATTTTAAAATTTTGTTTGATGTGTAAATCTCGTATAGGTTAATTACAGGTCTATTCGGTATTTTATTTTAATGAAAATAGCTTAATCAATACATATTCAGGTTTTGCTAAACTAGTCAAGCAGATTACTGTGACTGACAGTACTCAATTCTCCACATTATCTGGATTATAAACTTATATAATTTTGAAATGCTGCTGTCACTAAAGTCCTTCGGTAACTAAGTAAGTTAGAGAATTTTATTGTTTTGTAGCTCAGAAAACCCACATAGTTTAATTTAACAAATCAACAAATTACGCCCTCCGTCGTCTTTTGGAAGCACGTGTCGGGAGTGTCCTATTTTGAATGCCGTTTTCGCCATGGAAAACAACATGCACGGTTCTACTTCTGCTTCTACCGTCACTTTAGGATGCACATGTTAATATTTTATAGAAAAAAGGTTGATTTGTCTTCTTCCAAATACCGTCCATATTCAACATGATGAATATTCTGGCAAGTTGTGCTTTTGGTTTTCAATACTTTTCTCATGATAAACATTTGTTTAAAATATTTATGCAATTATCAAGCCTCGATTAATGTATAACAATATTCTCAATGTAATAATTGTCACCGATATATATCAAAACTGTTATTTTACTTAAGCAAGCCGTGATCTGTTTACATACGATATAACACACGTATTTGATCAGGGTGACCCACTGTGCGTCACTTCCGTTGGGTATAAGTAGTGAGTTGTAGTGGCGTGTTTTACTAAATCGTTCAGGTGTTCAAATGACAAACTGACAGTAATTTGCAAATATCTCGATAATTACAAGATGAAATTTTATCGGTTTTTGCATTCTTAAACATTAATTACGTACTCTAGAATAAAACAAACATGATTTCAGCGTTTTAGTACCTCTTTAAGATAACGGTAAGTGGTGTTGAATTAATCAATTATCATAAACTGTGATGCATAACAGTACAAGTACAAGTCTGCTATTTAAGCTGCTAAACTAGCTGTTTTCATTATACTTTACAAATCATAATGACTTACTTGACGTATAAAAGAAGGAACAACAAAGTAGACAACATTCAGTCCCATATAGTTAACATCGGTAAATGACAATAAGACAACTACCGACATCATATTACATGTACATGCATATTAATGTTTTTGTGAAAATAGTTACTCCACTCCATCTACGTTGTCTTATTTCTTTCACATTCATTTAAGAAAAGAGCTTCTTTTTTACAATTTTATTGGGGTGTAAAAGTGTTGACCGAAGCACATTCTGTATGATGCGCAGAAGCGATTCATTCTAAATATGTGTGCACGATCAACACCTGTACACCCGAATAAAATTACAAAAAGAAGCATTCATTTCTTATAATTACATTTTTATGCTAATAAGACCATAAACAAATTTTTATCGAGTTTTTCTTTTATTTACCTGTGCTTTTTTTTTTTGTGGAAGCACGTGTCATCACGAATGTAACACGCACTTTTTTGTGGAAGCACGTGTTATCACGAATGTAACACTTCATTTTGATATGAAGGTTAATTTTTAAATGACGCGATTGTTATTAGCCAATCAAACCAACGGATTCTCGTGAAACATACATGTAATGTAATTATATAAATATATGAAATATGTGTATAGGACAATGAAACTACAACCCAATGACAATTTGAAACCGAAAAATTGCTGTTGAGAAAGAATTATTATTCGGACTCCGCAAGATTTTATAATCTTATATTTTTCAACAACTTATTAATCATCAAGATGCAATCCGAAGACTGCCGACGGTCATGTAACCCGATATAAACATAAATATAAATATAAATAGATAGCGACCACGTGCAATAGGATTTTTCTAGGTCTATTTGATTTAATGTTATAGGTTAAAAAAATAAGTTAAAAATAAATCATCGTTTTACCTGTATAAGAATGATTTTTTGTGGATCGAATCAGTCAACAAAATGGTTCACCCTTGTTTCACTTTCAATATTGACATTCTTTTCCTTTTAATAGCCGAACATGCCTAGTTCAATCGCAACCCATCTCCAGCTTATGGGTAAAATTGAAGTTCACACGAATACGGATTCACATGAAGTCGAATTATTCTCATGCAAGTCAATAATACACCAGCGATGTTTTAGAGCTTATTTTGACAAATTTTGTCCAAACTAACTGCGTATAAAGAATTACTTCAAAATTCCGTTTTTATAAATATGTGAAACAAAAAGATTCTAATTTTTAATATTTGTCTAAATAGTAGCTAATGTCCCTTTAAATAAATCTAGAAAATAAGTTATATTGACATAGATATGGGAAATGATTTTGATATTTTTGCAGTAATTATGTCTTTTCATTTATGCCCGGTGTATGGAAATTTCCGCGCCCTCTACACGTCAAAGAACTATTACTACAACTCTTTGAGGAGTCCGTAGGTGGCCTGTTCTAATGCAAAATTTCTGTTTATCCAACATGTGCTCATTATCAAGAGGCAAGTTTACCGTCGTTCATTTCAGGCGACCTATTTTGCAGAGCTGATCCACAGTATAAGACTTATTGTTAATTCATTCTCGTCATTAATATAAGTGAAATATTTTCCACTTGACAATAAACATCAATCAGTCAATCTTTTAATTTATATTTCTGTCATCTCGGGTCTTTATCATTATAATCATATATGAACTTGTCTAGGTGTCATGAGATTGGGTTGCAATCTATTGTTATGTTGAAGAAAACTTTGTTCATTAATTAACTTAAAAGTTTATATTTTATTTCATACTAGATTTTTTTGTAGATATAAGAAGATGTGGTATGAGTGCCAATAAGACAACTCTCCATCCAAGTCAAAATTTATAAAAGTAAACCATTATAGGTCAAAGTACGGTCTTCAACACGGAACCTTGGCTCACACCGAACAGTAAGCTATAAAGGGCCCCAAAAATTACTAGTGTAAAACCATACAAACGGGAAAACCAATTAACGGTCTAATCTATATAAAAACAATTGTTAAATCTCATTGATCTGTATTGGTAATGAAGTTAGATTTCAGACAAGTAGTGTAATAACAATTTAGATGGAAAGCTATTCACATTGTCCTAATTTTGACAGCTTTCATGTAGCAGATATTTCAATCATGATCTCTTTACCATAAAGAACTACTATTTCTATACCATAAAATCTTTTTCTGGAGTGTATTTTGACATTTAATTAAACTTATAATTTAAAACTTAAATTTCAATCGTTCATTTTGATTTCGTTATATGAAGGTCTGAGAGGACGTTCATTCTTATAAGTTTTAAAAATAAATGTTAAAGTTACGTTTTGCAAGTTTTCTCTGAATACTATTTAATTTTAGTTAATTTATATGTTTTGGAGTTTAGTATGACGTCCATTATCACTGAACTAGAACGCATTTTTGTTTAGGGGCCAGCTAAAGCACGCCTCCGGGTGCGGGATTTTCTCGCTGTGTTAAAGACCCATTGATGGCATTCGGCTGTATTCTGCTCTATGGTCGGGTTGTTGTCTCTTTGACACATTCCCCATTTCCATTCTCAATTTTATTTGTTGAAGCATATGCTGTCGAAGACAAACTGACAACGCCATGACACAAAACGAAATACAACGAAAAGACAAACAAGCCACAAAACACCAAATAAACACTGAATACTGAGCAACACGAATCTCATCAAAACCTGGTGGTAATCTCAGGTGCTCAGGAAACTCCGAAAGGTATCAAAACCTGGTGGTAATCTCAGGTGCTCAGGAAACTCCGAAAGGTAAGTAGAAATCATGGTAACTACAAATTCGGTTAGAAGTCTTAATTCACGGTGATGTCACAATCAAGAAAAATAGTCACTATAGTTGGAACATATCCGTTGTAAACTGTGATACAGATATTCCATAGAAGTCAAATTAGTCATCCGATTGATGGCGTCCGAAAATCTTTGGAAGGAACGACTTTCACTTTACCGCTTCAACTGTATGGCACTGCTGAAATGTTGCTACATAGAATTGAAACTTCACGATACGGAAGCTGAAATCATCCCTTTTGTCGTATAGTTTTGGTTCTTAATAATTTCTAAATAGAATAGAGAATTGAAGAAAGATGTGTTATGCCATTCAAACAATGCTGACATTCACATACATTTCACAAAATATACACACATGAAAGTAAACAAATGTTACAATCAGCATGAAAATACAGGCACATATAGTTAAAACAATAGAAACATTAACCTGTAAACATTAATTGCATGCATGGCATCTAAATTGGTGGTATTAAATGAGGTCAAATCACTATTGAGCTGGATATGTTAAAGTCATACGAAACTTAAAATTTTAGAAAAAAGTTGAATGTGTTTTATATACTTGAATGGCTAAGTATAACTATACAACAAGTGTATGTGAACTTTCTTGTAAAAGAACATCCTTTATATTATCAAAATTTTCACAAATGTACTGGTATTGAATTATTGTCTTCCCGTAACCTAGTTTGCCGATATTTTCCCGTATGCAGTGACCTTAACCACAAGACCTCTCGTTAGAATTTCAGCGCAAGTGCGAGCTGGAAATTGTGATGAAAGAATGTAAACAAACGTGCGCTTGAAGGTAAATTGTAATAACTGATTTAAAAAAAAACAAATTAAATACAACAAATCATTTAACAACTGTTAAGGAAAAATTTAATTATCAAATGGGAACGCATGGAAAATATAAATAAAGTCAGGCTCACTTATTTGTCACGTGCTCCACTTGCTCTGTGTTGATTGTTTATCAATGTCACGATCCGGTTAACTGCGGCAAAAAACTCGAAAGTTAATTAGCTTGCGATCAACAATCACTGAGTGAAATATTATTTGTCGATAATATGTTATAGATTCATTATAGATATAAACTAGATGTATCGGAACGACACGAATGGCCCCGTCTCAAAAGTTGAAAAATCTACAATTTCAACAACACATGTGGACACAAACATGCATGGATACTATCCAGCTCTCAAAACCAATACTAGTTTGATGAAAAATTTCCTTGACCAATGAGTAGTTAAATTTCAAACTATCAGCAAACAGGAAGTGGATGTATTGCAGATCTAACAAGATGTGTTTAAACAACATGAAAATCAGCATAGCGGAACGAAACATAAACTTGATCTGTAACTCATCATGGTAGACTCACATATTAACAAGAGTACGCACGCTGAAATGTCTCGCCTGTTGTACTGACCACTGATTTTATGTTGAAAGTCTTAAGATAAAGGTTTCACTACAAGTATCACATAAACTTAACATTTTTAAAGATCCATGACAATGAGGTCAAGGTCAGATAAAACTGTCACACAGGCATGTACACCTTACAATTATTCCATACACCAAATATAGTTGACTCATTGCTTATGGTAATTGAAAACCTGTCCAAAACACAAAAACTTAATGTTGACCAAAGAACCATGGAAATGAGGTCAAGGTCAGATGATACCGGCTAGACAGACATGTACATCTTACAATCATTCCATACACCAATTATAGTTGACCTATTGCTTATAGTACTTGAAAAAAAGACCAAAACACAAAAACTTAACATTGACCAATGAACCATGAAAATGAGGTCAAGGTCAGATGACACCCGCTAGACAGACATGTACACCTTACAATCATTCCATACACCAAATATAGTTGACCTATTGCTTACAGTACTTCAAAAACAGACCAAAACACAAAAAATTAACAATGACCAATGAACCATAAAAATGAGGTCGAGGTCAGATGAAACCTGCCAGTCTGACATGTACCCCTTACAAACATTCCATACACCACATATAGTTGACCTGCTGCTTGTAGTATCTGAGAGACGGACCTAAACAAGTAAAAAGTTAAATCATAAAAATACTGAAGTCCGAGGAAAATTCAAAACGGAAAGTCCCTAATCAAATGGCAAAATCAAAAGCACAAACACATCAAACGAATGAACAACAACTGTCATATTCCTGACTTGGTACAGGCATTTTCTTATGTAAAAAATGGTTGATTGAACCTAGTTTTATAGCGCTAAACCTCTCACTTGTATGACAGTCGCATCACATTCCATTATATTGACAACGATGCGTGAATAAAACAAACAGACATAATAATCTGATGTTCAGTAGTTGTCGTTTGTTGATGTGGCTCATAAGTGTTTCTCGTTTCTCGTTTTTATATAGATTAGACCGTTGGTTTTCCCGTTTGAATGGTTTTACACTAGTAATTTTTTGGGCCCTTTATAGCTTACTGTTCGGTGTGAGCCTAGGCTCCGTGTTGAAGACCGTACTTTGACCTATAATGGTTTACATTTATGAATTTTGACTTGGATGGAGAGTTGTCTCATTGGCACTCATACCACATCTTCTTATATCTATATAATAGGTAAAAATGTCAAAATAGGGTACAGCAGTCAACACCGTATCACAATCTTAATCACAACAAAAACAAACAAATATTTAACAAAGAAGCACACAAAAAAGCATATATCACATTTAAACAACCTTGTTCATTGCTTACTTATTTTTGTATTTTATTTATGTATGCCAAATCAACCCATAAAGGATCGAGGGATTTTAAGCAATGGGACCGAATCGTAATTTTAACATTAACTCTGGCGTAGAATCTCGTGTTTGACGTCAGAATGTAAACGTCACACAGGTAACGTAACTTTAACCTTGATCACTGATCCATGAATTGAGGTCGAGGTCAGGTTAACCCTGTCTGACAGACATGTCGACGTTGCAAGGAACCCATATACCAAATATAGTTATCCTATTACTCATAATAAGTGAGAAATTCACATGACCAAAAAGCTGTAATTTTTTTTCAAGCAGTCACTGAACCATGAAAATGAGGTCAAGGACAATGGGCATATGACAGACGGAAATTTCGTAACATAAGGTATCTGCATGCAAGGTAGGAAGCATCAAGGTCTTCTACCTTCTGAAATATAAAGCTTTTTACAAATAGTTTACGCCGCCGCCGCCAGATAGTAATAATATGTCTTGCATACTGCGACAGAAAAAGTCCGTATAACTGTGATTTTCAACAATTTTCAAAGTCCAAAACCCGTAATTTTAGGCAAAAATTAGCAGAGCGGAACAAAACTTGAACTACATTTGTAACACATTATGGTTAACTCACATACCAAAAATCAGCCCAATATCTGAAGGCGTTTAGAAAAAAGTCCGTATAACTGTGGTTTTCAACAATTTATCGAAGTCCAAAGGCTGTAATTTCGGCAAAAATTAGCAGAGAGAAACGAAACTTAAACTTGATCTGTAACTCATCATGGTTAACTCACATACCAAAAATTAGCCCAATATCTGAAGGCGTTAAGAAAACAATTTCGTATTATGGTTTGTTGTGGAATGACGGAATGACGGAATGACAGAATGACAGAATGACAGAATGACGGAATGACGGAATGATGGACAACTTTGTTGCGGGGCCATAAAAAACATGCATACAGGACTTAGTTTAGTATATATACATGCATTGGTTCAATAATTTCAATAACATTAAAATTACAAGAGACTTTAACTGTTTCAAATTTAAGATCTGTCGGCGCCGCATCTTCTTAGGCTATCAAACTAACTATTTATTAAATTTATGAGAGGACTTGGACTAGTTTTTACGTATTTCCTTTGGTCATTGATTGCTGGCATTTATATTAGAATTATCAGTGGTGAACGTAAGCTACCTAGATTTTTTCTCTTATTTAATATTAAATTTCAGCATCCATATTAAAACAAATATTTTGTTTTGTTGTTTTATGACCTATGGCAACTGCCTGTATTATATCATAATTATGTTTCATCTGGTGGTGGAAAACCAATTCATTTAAAAATGCAAACTTTCTTTTACATTAACCTCCACCTGAATTTAATTATCACAAACCAATGTTGTCAGTATAGTTTAGCATTGCGCTGTCGAAGTTAAATTGAAAAGGAGCATATAAGAAAATACTATCAACCACTGTCCATAGAATACATTGTATGTCTTTTTCATGTACAAAAATGTATTAAATTAATGTTACACATTGTTTGTCTTCAGATTAGTATTTATAGATATAAGAAGATGTGGTATGAGTGCCAATGAGACAACTCTCCATCCAAGTCACAATTTGTAAAAGTAAACCATTATAGGTCAAAGTACGGCCTTCATCCATGCTATGAGTTTTAAAGCAGATTCAATGCTCCGTGTTGAAGGCCGTACTTTGACCTATAATTGTTAACTTTTATACATAGTGACTTGAATGGAGAGTTGTCTCATTGGCACTCATATCACATCTTCTTATTTATATCAAACTCTATGCCTCAACTCTCAACTTTTAATAATAGCAAATAATGATTGAGCAGTCAAGGTAGTCCAAGAGAACCACGATAGTATGCTGTCACCAATAGCTATCTCCAGTATTGAATCATAAAAACTGTATTTCAAACAAATCCTGGATATCCTGATGTAGAAGGCAGACGAGAAGATGAAAAATATGTCAAAAAGTACATTATAACATGCTTTTATATTGTCCGTATAATTGCCCTCCCAAAGAACAAATAAACGTTGACGCCAATGGAAAAATACTAAAAGTTTAATAGTTATAGGCTTTTTGCTTTATATTTAATCATATTATATTAATCGGAGTGTCTATTCGTCCGGCTAGCCGGACGAATAGTTAAAAATCTCTATTTGTCCGGCCTTCCGTTTGCGGATGCGCAAATCTTTAATATCAATAAAAGTGTCATGTGGCGCTGAAAGTGTCCCGGATGAGGTGTCGGATAACAAACGCGCGTATGCAATGGACGTTTTGAGAATTGGAGATCGTGATTTATATTTCAAGATGTCATAAAGAAAACTAGAGAGAATGTGATTGCTTTAAAACAAATTTTTATATATTAGTGACTCCAGAACAATAGCGTATATAGTATTCATGTAAACTGAGAGGAATAAAGCCTGACATCAAACTGAAATTGCTAAGTTTACCCCATGGAGGCATAACGCATTCGGATAATGACTAAATCAAATATGCTTGGATGCATTATTTCTAAGTTCTACTACAACGGCGATCTATGAACATGAACTGATATACCGTGACTCGGAATAGGATACCAGGGTTGGGGTAACCCCCCTTTTTTATTCTGTTTAACTTAATACACATTTTTTTCTATATTTTTCTATCGTAAACACAATCTTACTTTTGGGGAAGGTTACACGTGCCTACCGTTCTCTCTTATTTCCTATGAGTTAAAATCCCCGAACATTTAATTTTAAATAAAAAAAATCGTGTCTGAAAATCATTTGACGACCTGATTTGAACCAAACTTCAAGGAAACAATAAATTCGGAATCTTCTTTTGCAATCATAGATGTCTATTGAAGCCAACAATCAGTGGTCATACTCTTTATCTTACATGAAATTCATAGGTAGAACAAATAAAAAGATGAGAGTCTTTTTTGCCCCTCCCCCAAACTCCTTTAGAATAAAAAAAATCTGAATAAAATGTATACTTTGTAGTCTATTTATTTGCATTTTGATTTGTTTTAGTGAATGAATGGAAATAATTTGCACATTTTTTTGCCAAGACACTAAGTAACTAATTCAAAAGTGTATTTGCTGCATAGATCTTGATATACGATTTTAGACAATATTTCTCATAACTGCTCAGCGTTTATTTATCTCCTTAAATCACGATATTATATCTTCACCATTATATTTTTGGCCGGACAAATAGCAAAATACCGTAAAAATGCTATTTGTCCGGCTTGCCGGATGAATAGACATTTTTGACTATTTGTCCGGCTAGCCGGACGAATAGCCACTGCCTATATTAATTATATCTCGTTTCGACACAGCCGCTGCGTGCGACGACGCGTTACATCTACATCAATTTATCCATCAACGCTGACTGCATTTCAACAATTTTGTAGAATAATTGAGAATAACTTGATGACTTTATATTTTGATTCCAATGTGATGATGCTAATAATATATGTAGCTACTGAACAAATGGTCATTAATAGTAAACATAATGTAGTCTCATTACTATGGAACTATCATGACTAAAGTGAACGTGAAAGGGAAATATTTCCAAAGATAACCACAGGTATGTTCAATTTGTCGCAGCCATCATATGCCTTCCTTTCTGTATTATACAATTATAGCCTTTATATGAAGTCAATACGATGTTATATCGACCTAAGAGAAGCATATTGACTGAGGACGAAGTCCGAGGTCGATATGCTTCTCTAGGTCGATATTACATCGTATTGACCTCAACCAAAGGCTACAATTGTTATGTTATTAATCAACAACTATTGCATAAACAATGCAAAAACTGGGATTTCTAGAATGTATTTTTAGTAACATGCTGTATGCCCTGTGCAATAGGCTGTTTTTTTGACCTATAAAACTAAACATAACAGTATTGGCGTGCAAACTGAGTAAATACAAATGCACATGTGATCAAGTTTTAACGAATCATAAATCCTTAAAAATATTCGATTAATAATATTTGTGAGTATTCACCAAAGAGTCGATTCACGAAGGGTCAATATTTAATAAATTAAACTTAATTAAATATCAAACGCATTTCATGATAGACTATGTAGAAATACTTCATAACAAAATAAATTGATGAATGAATCCATTTTATTACTCATTTACTACAAATTACATAATTACATATAACATATTTATATAAGGAATTAAATGAAATATTAAGGCACATGGGAACAGTACAGACATATATATATATAAATTACTGAATTACAAACTAACCAGGAGGAGCGAGCCTCACATTTACAATTTTTATTAACCTACATAGTTTTTCAAGAACATCATAGTTACTCGAGCTCTTTAATTCTTGAAATTTATATATATTTGGATAAAAAGTATAATCATTTGGTAACAACCTCTTTCTGTCTGAAAAGCCCCGACAAAAAGAGATCAATTCCAAGGCTGCAGCATAATATTCTACCGAGAAAAGAATATATATACAATTGACAAACATATTCCGTGGTTAGGATAGGCGCATAACACATACAGCGGGTGTTTTACTAATTTAATTGTAACTCAAACCTCCCCCTTTGTTTGGTCAGAGGTAAAATAAGAAAGACCATAGTGACACATAATGAAAACCGAAGCGTAGATCAACAAAAGGGAAATAAAAAAAAAAAAGGGTCAGCTTCTTGCAAGGCACTCAATGTGTTTCTTGTTAAAGTCATGTTCTAGAATGGAAAAAATGTATCCATAAGAAAACGATAAGGTCTGATGTCATTCGGGGAAAAGACAACTAATAACGGTCAATTATATTCATTATTTACAACAAATGTAGTCTAATGATAAATACAACCTCTACAGTGTCCACAATTGTGGTTTGGATACGTTACGGACGGACAGATAGTTCCATTACAATATCCTCTCCGTAGCTTTGTTACTTTGGTGAAAAAATTCCGAGTCATAAGAAGGCATTCTAAAAACGAGTTAATGGCTGTTGGCAGGCTGTACGTCCAAAAAGCGAACATCTATTTTTAATAATCATCTAACCGATGAAACAAAAGATTCCGATGTGAATAGATTACAGAGTATATTTTATGTATATAATATTGAATGTTGAATGGTTTACAAATACATGTATACATATAAAAAGTATTAAATGATACAAAGAAGAAAATCCGAAAATAGCTACTTGCTCAATATATCCACTCTTTTTCAAATTAATACCGTTTAAAAATGAATGTATATGTTACATGCACGTTATACCTGAATGATATTCATCTTTGATGCGACAGCTCCATTTCACTGGGTAAACTGTAGGTGTCATTAGTCGGTGTCGAGAGTTGTTGAAAGGTCTTTTAGTAAATTTAAAAGTCTTGTGTGAAATTATGAAATAAAATTAATATGCATTTAGACTTTCGACACAAATTTACCATTTGGATTGTTTACAGAATGTTCCTATCATCCATTATAATTTAAAAAGGACGATAATTACTATTTGACTTACCATATTGGTACTGATCAAACTACATTTATCAGCTGAGATAAATTTCAGGGCAGTATTCTCAAGTGAAAATTTGGTTTAGGCGAATTGTTTTCATATATTACGGACGGAATAAGGAGGGGCACGTCTATGACATCTTAAGTTGTGTTATTATTTTTTCTTCCTCGAATACAGTGTCAAAGTCACGCTACCGTACAAAATCTTTATTTACATTTGTTAACAAACTACACCCAAAGATTAATGCCATTAGCTGACCATTCTCAACAGTTTGATGTCGGGATAGACTTTTACTTAAATTCTTTCATATCCATCAATGAAGTTGACGAAACTATTTCCATTATGGGATCCCTGATTTTCAATTGGACTGGCCCAGCACTACGGTGAAAGTCTTGGTCATTTGACAACTTGTATGGTATAACCATAGACCCATCTGACATCTGGACACCTCATGTTTCTTGCAAACTCGATAGATGAAATGGAGTTATGTTTTACCCTACTTTATTGTATACTGGACAGGTTTACTATAGCCCAGGAGAAATAATGAAGGCGAAGTGTCTTACAAATGTTGCAAAATTTCCATTCGACACACAGGAATGTAATTTTTTGGTTTTTTAACTGGGGAATACCAACATTTAAGTTAGCATTGTATGCTTTGTCCGACGGAGAAAGGTTAGATTGGTATACACCGAATTCGGATTGGGCCCTTTTAGATTATTCAACATTTGTTGAGACAAAGATCGATTTCAGCACGTTCAACGTAAAAATTCAAATCAAGCGTCAGTCTTTGAATTATGCCGTGATGATGGTTTTACCAACTCTATTGTTTGCTGTCTTGAATCCCTTGATCTTCGTTATTCCAGTGGAATCAGGTGAACGTGTATCTCTAGCAATGACAATATTACTTTCATATGCCATATTTTTAACTTTAGTGTCCGCCGCTATTCCATCATCTTCCAATTCAATGTGTGTACTTTTAGCTGTCATGATAACAATAATTTCACTTAGTGGTCTTATCGTGGTAAGTGTCATAGTTGTTTCCAAATATTATTTTGAGGAAACTGCAGAGGAAAGTATATCCCAATTGAAGAGATTGGCAAAATTGAGTTTGAAGAAGAAACGTAAAATTGCATTTCCAAAAGAAAACCACAATAAAAAAAATGAAATAGATGTAAACATAACGAGGAAGGATGTGGCAAATGCTTAAGATTTGATATGCCTGTGTGTATTCTATGCTGCTATTTTGGTTTGTTTGACAGGATATTTCGTCTACGTTTAAATTTAAATGTAACTTCGAATAATTCTGTTAGAGATAGATGAAAACGTAAGACAATAGAATATATAATCATGTGTTGGTGACAAAGAAACTCATAAACAACCATTACGAACAGCTGATTTCATCATTTGAAATTTGATCCTTTTCCATAGTCACCGTCAACATTTGGTTCTGTGTCGAATGGTCACATGAAGAAATTTACCTCGTCACTACATATAACATTTTAGCAAAACGTAAAATAGCAAAAATACCTAACTGCAAAGAAAATTCAAAACGGAAAGTCCCTTATCAAAGACAAAATCAAAAGCTCAAACACATCAAACGAATTGTAAGATACTTAAAATGATAAATTTATTGATTTTGCTTGCTTAGGGAACGACCATTCTAATGCAATTTTTATGAAACAATTTTTTCATTGGCTAAAAATTTCCGTCAAATCCATAATTGACATATCGTAACTGAGGAGTGAGCCACCAAATTGAATTACTAGTAATTGCATCAACAAATGTTCGATTACTACAGTATAATCGAAATTTTAAAAACCTACCTCAAAAACGCCGTTTTGAATCGTAGAAGTATTGTAATAACCTTCAGTGTGGTAGTTTTCAAATGTATGATGTCACGTTTGGCCATGACGTTTATGAATCAAAATCATTCATAAAGTTTCGCGGAATTTTATTTTATTTCTAATCTATGATTTTTGTCAAGCTCCATCGTATTATTTCATTTTGTAATGCATTTGAAGAGTTGCCGCCGTCAATTTTGGTTTGTTAGCATTGGTTTGCTCTTAACAAAAAAACTGTTCCAACAGAAAAATGAAGAACGAGAGAAATCAACACTTCACAAGTTTTACGGTCACCATCACGAATTGGTTTACCGATACGATGTAAAGGTGTCTTACTAGCAAGATTAAGATTTAAAGAAAATACAATAAAAAGTCGAAATGAAAACAAATTCTGTCAAAAATCCAAACATAAATGAGCAGCACAGCAAAGACAAAGTAGCAGCTAAAACAAAACCTACTCATTTTAAGCTGATATAATCTTGGTTTATCTGAGTTGAAGTAGGATTAATTGATGAAAGTGGTTATGGCGTGCCATACATCTGAATACGGCAAACTATTCATGCAAAACTCTTAAATAACAACAAGAAATATAAACAGAACAACTTTATTCAAACATAAATTCAGAATAAAACACCATTTTATTTTATTTATTGTTGTATTGAATCAACACTCAAAGTGAAAGTTGTAAGTGAAAGTACAATCACCGTTATACAGGAACATGTTTTTTCAGTAGTTCCAATCAAACAAATGGGACTGCTTCAAATAAACAATATAAAAGTTGTTCTTTAAAATAAAAACATGTTTTAGATTTCTGTTTATTGAGTGTACTCTCAAAAAAGAAATAGCGGACATGCATTATGTATGCTTGACAACAGATTATGGAAGTTGTGACATATTTTACATATCAAAATGTTCAGAAATGAATAAACTTTATGTGTTTGAGTCTGCAAATTTTATACTCGCCCGTCTAAAGGAAAATAATGTTAAACTTGACATATCTCGACAAGCATACAAAATGTCAAAATCGATTTGTGTCATTGATCTTTAAAATTTTATATCGAAAGTTCTGATACCGCAAACATCAAGTTTTTATCATTGCAATGCCTTGTATAAAAAACATTAAAACTTCAAAAGAAGTAGATTTCCTCATGGAACATTTTATTCAATTTATTTATTGCAAATATGAGTGGACGCGTTAATAATCGTATGTCGCCATTATTAACGATGATATAACTCTTACAAATATATATATCCTGCAATCGATTTTAATATTAAGGTCAAGAGGGTACATAGCTAAACTGTTTTTTTCTTTATATGTATACTTGATTATCGGGGTTTGTTTTGTGTCTAATATAATGTCTTACATTGTAATATGCTCTTTGTGAGCCCATTTGATGGAAAATAAAACATCTTCTTCTTCTTCTTGTAGCTACAAAACAAAAAAAATTGTACATGTATATGATTTCAAAATTCTTATTTAATTTTTTTCTTGGATTTCTACGACAAATTACTGTTTACATCGCAGCTCAATTTGGGGTCCTCATTGTGGTCGGCGTTTTAGCCATGTTGATTTCATTAAAAAAAAATCCAACGATTGAGATGGAAAAACCCATATGCTTAAGATCGATGTTGAATTGCAGCATAAACACAATATTCCTACAAAGTAGGAAAATATAAAATGTAATTGTACTCGCTACGCGAAACAGGAGAAAAGCTCGGCGAGACTTTCGTTTCATTCTGTTTCTTTAGCTCGTCAAT
Organism: Mytilus coruscus; assembly: GCA_017311375.1. Classification (NCBI taxonomy): domain Eukaryota; kingdom Metazoa; phylum Mollusca; class Bivalvia; order Mytilida; family Mytilidae; genus Mytilus; species Mytilus coruscus. Next base: position 94,595,503 of record CM029599.1, read on the forward strand.
AGATTTTATATTTTCCTACACTGTACAAATATTGCATATATAGTTATTTACTAACAAAATAACGCTATATTAAAAGGTCTTCAAATCTGTACAAGAAAATCATCATAGCTATACTGTAAAGTTTCTACAACATTTTGTGGTATTTCTGAACATTCACCAACCATATTTAAAATGCTTTTTGTGGCTCGCTTTAAAACAGTAATTTTGGTAGATATTGGAAATTAGACAGATGAATAAAAAGGACACTTAAAACAAAAACTAAAGTTATGGGGAAAAACATGTAGCATGTCCCGTCTTTCACATATAAATTCAATCATTTTTGTTAGATCAAAAATTATCAAAAATTCCAAAATCTTTGTTAAATTTTCTTCAACTGTAATCACACACCCGAATAACACTTACAGTTTGATTTTTGAAATTTTTGATAATTTGATTTTTAAATCAAGCTATAAAAAATTCAACAGTCTACAATAACTGTACCTAATATGTTTCTCACTTGGAATATGAACCTATGGCTGGGGTCAACTAGTTTTCCTATGTCTATCTCAAACCGGGGCACCTTCTCTGGTTATCTCCAACAGTAAAATAAATAAATGTACAAAAAAGAGCGGATTAATGTATTAAGTTTAGCTTTCTATGTTGTGTTTTGTGTACTGTTGTTTGTTTGTCTTTTTCTTTTTAAGCCATGGCGTTGTCAGTTTATTTTCGACTTATGAGTTTGAATGTCCCTTTGGTATCTTTCGCCTCTCTTTTAACAACACATTTAATTCTAATAGTGCTTCACCACGAGAAACCAATATCAGTCCCAAGGGCCGAAGGTCCCGAGGGCTGATATTGGTCGAGTGATGATAAAGCATGCGATACGGATTTTGCCATGTATTGATCTGTTTATCATATATTTTAACAAAATCAGATTCATGATATATAAGGGGACAACCATTTGATTCTGAGGTAGGGGCTTGGAAGATTTGGAAATAAATATTCTGGTCCTCATTTAGGTGAAAATAAATAATCTTGTTATCACACATGCAAATCAATATTCTGGCCCCAAATAACTTTACAATATCCAATATTAACAGAAAATCCTCAAAGAAGTATTGTCATTGGTTGTTTTGAGGGATACGCAGTGAACGTCCTCCCTCCTTGTGACCAGTATAAATATAATTTTGTTTATGAAATCTATCACAGAAAAAAAAATCGGCAGATAAGCGCCCAATCAGATGTATCCTGCAAACAAAATAGCAAAATTACGGTCCATGACACACACAGATCAACAACCTTTGAAAACCATCCAATTCACAGAAAATGTAAATACATGGTTGTATACATGATTCCTTACATAAGTCAATATAACATGCCTTTCGGTTTAAATGGATACATGCCAGTAATTTTGCATTTAGCTCTCTTTAGTCCTTTACTGGTATTACTGAAATTTAACACAACCAATGAAATTTATTTATTTAATCTTTCTGAGTATATGTTTGAAATAATGCTAATAATGAAGAGTATTACTAATTAATTAAAAAATAAATGTAACAAGTTATCTAGTTAAATTTTATGTCAAATCGGATAAGTTATTTTTAGACAAACTAGGCCAGTGTCATGGCCGAGCACTTATCTCGGACGAAAATTGAGGCGGGTGAACAACACAATCTATGGCTGTGGAGCGATAAATGTGATGTCATAATTTAAGACTTGGACCGTTGACTCATACACCTCGAACTGCTTCTTATACTGAACAGTTAACAACAGTTGATTGAAAGTGTTTGTATTAATCAAATTTAGGTAGTGTGTGTTGAAAGAACTTGGAACTGGGTTTGGATGTAATGCCATTGCATTCGGCTGTGAAGAAATGGTCACAGGTGTGATTGGCCCTGATTTATTTCTGCCTTTTTCTGAATTGCGGAGAATAATGGCTGAATATTACCTTTTCTGTTTCTCGGAGGAGTGCGGGTAGTAAGATTCCAAGCTTGTCTCTGACTAGTAATTCTCATGATATCTGTATTTGGTACACCTGATTAATAAAGCGACTCATTTCACTAAAAATCTTCCGAGAAAAAATGCTCATGAATATTTCAGTATAACTTACGATCAATTTTTGGTCGTAAGACATTTTTGTGAAAAGAGTCTTAGAACAGTAACAATAGTAGCTCAGACACAATGGTTGGTGTAGACTTGACTTAATCCAACATGTTTGGATATCTGTACCGTATTGTTTTTTAAGGTGCCTCTAATTTTAATAATAGCAATTAATAATTCCGAGTCAAAAGTACTTATAGATATCCATGAGGACCACGACAGTATGCTGTCACCAATGGCTATCTCCATTCTAGATGTGCATGAGGACCACGATAGTATGCTGTAACCAATGGCTATCTCCATTCTAGATGTCCATGAGAACCATGACAGTATGCTGTCGCCAATGGCTATCTCCAGCCGAAGTACTTTTATATGTCCAAGAGTACCATGACAGTATGCTGTCACCAATGACTATCTCCATTCTAGATATCCATGAGGACCACGACAGTATGCTGTCACTAATGGCTATCTCCATTTAGATGTTCATGAGGACCACGATAGTATGCTGTAACCAATGGCTATCTCCATTCTAGATGTCCATGAGAACCATCTATCTCCATTCTAGATGTTCAAGAGAACCATGACAGTATGCTGTCACCAATGACTACCACCATTCTAGATATCCATGAGGACCACGATAGTATGCTGTAACCAATGGCTATCTCCATTCTAGATGTCCATGAGAACCATGACAGTATGTTGTCACCAATGGCTATCTCCAGCCGAAGTACTTTTATATGTCCATGAGGACCACGACAGTATGCTGGCACCAATGGCTATTTCCATTCTAGATATCCATGAGGACCACGACAGTATTCTGTCACCAAAAGTTATCTCCATTTTAGATGTCCATGAGAACCATGACAGTTTGCTGTCACCAATGGCTATCTCCATTTTAGATGTCCATGAGAACCATGACAGTATGCTACAGCCAAAGTACTTTTAGATGCCCATGAGGACCAAAACAGTATGCTGTCACCAGTGGTTATCTCCAGTGTTCTATTAATTTTTAAAAGAAACGTATTTCAAACAAATCCTGACTATCCTGGTGTTAAGGACTGAAAGAAAGAGGAACAATATTTCCAATATGTAGTTTATAACCTTCACTTACATTACCCTCTCAAAGTCTAAATCAATTTTTACTCGTCAGGCAAAACACTTATAGGTCAATAGTTGTCTACCTTTTATTTTAACTGACCATTCTTCTAGTGAATGGTTACATGTATAATTTGTGCTTCTTTCATTTTATTTCGGAATGAGGCTTGTTCTATTGGTCAATTATTTTTAAAAGAATTGTCAAAGAAACCAGGCTTACCATTTACACGTTTCGTCGATATCAATCTCGTATCAAACCAGTTGAATCTGAATCGAATTTCTACGATGGCCGAAATGAAAAATACTATTTAAAACTGGCATCACAATGTAGTACTCTGTATAGAAAGTTTGTACATATTTCAACAAGTTGTATTACTTTCGGGTAAAAAGATTGTACTTTTCAAAGTTGAAGAGCACTGCCAACTATACGATTGTAGAATATCGTATTTAAATATATTAAAATTTGTGAAAAAAAGCTGCATTAAACAAATTCAAAGTATACGTTATATGTCATTGTACCAAATAAGGAGGTGCACATAATTTCGCGCAAAGTATAACTTAACTCGTTATGAGACTTTGACGAAAATTTTCATGATCAGTGTAAGAATAAAATAAAAAGTATTTTCAAACAGGAGTTCACTACCCCCCAGATCTGTAAATCGCTTACACGTCGTTAAGACATGTTTATTTTCTCAAGTTATCGCATTAAACATACTATGATGATAACACATTAATGTATTTTTAAATGGAAAACACAAATGTATACAATCAATTGTGTGTTTTTGAAATTTATAGTTTTTATGGATAGTTGTAGTATAAATAAACTATTTCATTCTCAAGTTTTCTGCTACTTAAAGAAAACTTGTTTAATTTTTGGAAGAAATCATAATTTATTATAAAAAGAAACTTTAAAGTTGATAATTGTTTTACATTTAAATTTTCTTCAATGTCAGTGTTGTTGATACTGGTAACTGTTTCTATGTCATGAAAAATATATATTTCAAATTTTCAAAGTCAGTCAAGTTTCAACGTTAGAACATTCACTTTACCGATGATTTATTAATTTGGTCGCATCTTAGGGTTAGATACAAGTCTGTTACCAACCCGCTATTTTGTGATGTCTAATCACTTGATAAAACTTATCTATTTCATATGAGTAACATGACGGTTGTCACGTGTGGAGGATGATCTGCTTATCCTTCCGTAACACCTGATATCACACCAAGTTTTTGGTGTGGTTCGTGTTGCTCAGTCCTTAGATTCTATGTTGTGTTTTGTGTACTGTTTTGTCTGTTGGGTTTTTTTTTTTTTTTTTAACCATATTTAAAATGCTTTATGTGGCTCGCTTTAAAACAGTAATTTTGGTAGATATTGGAAATTAGACAGATGAATAAAAAGGACACTTAAAACAAAAACTAAAGTTATGGGGAAAAACATGTAGCATGTCCCGTCTTTCACATATAAATTCAATCATTTTTGTTAGAACAAAAATTATCAAAAATTCCAAAATCTTTGTTAAATTTTCTTCAACTGTAATCACACACCCGAATAACATTTACAGTTTGATTTTTGAAATTTTTGATAATTTGATTTTTAAATCAAGCTATAAAAAATTCAACAGTCTACAATAACTGTACCTAATATGTTTCTCACTTGGATTATGAACCTATGGCTGGGGTCAACTAGTTTTCTTATGTCTATCTCAAACCGGGGCACCTTCTCTGGTTATCTCCAACAGTAAAATAAATAAATGTACAAAATTACGGATTAATGTATTAAGTTTAGCTTTCTATGTTGTGTTTTGTGTACTGTTGTTTGTTTGTCTTTTCTTTTTAAGCCATGTCGTTGTCAGTTTATCTTCGACTTATGAGTTTGATTGTCCCTTTTGGTATCTTTCGCCTCACTTTTGATGTGCTTTCCATCATTTGTTTATAAACATTTTTAATAATGGTTTACATAGTTGCCTTAATTTACATAAGATATAGGCTTTTTGCCTTACACAAAATCATTATATTACAACAATAATTAGCCCTCGTAACGGAACAGTCCCTGTGTGCTGATGTTACACTTACGTCAATTCATCCATCAACGCTGACTGCATATCAACAATTTTGTAGAATAATTGAAAATAACTTGATGACTTCATATTTTGATTCTAATGTGATAATGCCTGTGATCCATGTAGCTACTGAACAAATGGTTCTTTATTGTAAACCATTACTATCGACACTACTATGACTTAGTTGAACGATATAGAAAAATATTGCCACAGATAACCAAATGTATGTTCAATTTGTCGCAGCGATCATATGTTTTCTTTCCGTGTTTGTGAGGACTTATCAATGAGTCGATTCACGAAGTGTCAATATTCAATAAATCAAACTTAATCAGATATCAAAAGCATTTGATGACAAAGTATGTCGAAATACTTCATGAAAAAATAAGTTTTCATTATTGTAGCAACCTAATTGACCACTCTGATGACGAAAATTACAATTTTGACCTAATTTTAGATAGATTTTGGTTTATCTAACATTAGTGACACATCACCAATTATTTGTTTAGGATATTCATGTACCCATTTTGTAACATATTTAATTTAGTTCAAGGGCGAGGTTTATGTTTTCCACCATAAATAAAAAAAAGGAATTCGGCCATGGCAATTCATATTAGTAGCAAATATATCTAAAAAGTCGAATAATACTCTAATTTGAACAAAATGTTATGTTCATTTAAATAAGCAATTTTTTTAAATATTGATATTAGTTTTAAAAATGCATACTACGTATTTAAAATGTATGCTTCCTTTCTCTTCTTTAAAAACTCATTATAGATACCAGGATTACCAGATGCGCGTCCCATCTACAAAAGACTCATCAGTGACGCTCGATTAAAAAAAGTTAATGAAGCCAAATAAAGTACGAAGTTGAAGAGCGGTAGAGTTGGTATTTTAGATCGGGACAGACATTTTGTCGTAAAACAGGCTACTTACAGACCACTCAAAGCACTCTCCCTACACGAGGCATCAGAGTCTCCATTCCGAACGAGTGTGCTGTGTACTTAAATATCCTACAAATAACTTGGGAAGGTTTAATTCAATTTCATTTATCTAAATGAATCTACATGTTGAAGGTCGAATGTATGATTGTTTGCTTAACGTCGTGTTTCATGCATTATCAGTACGAGAACACAATAACAATAAATCGAACAGATAGGAAGTTGGTAGAATGAAATGAGGTTGGATTATTTCAGAACTCTTGGAATACGAGGGTATTATGAATAAAAAGTAAAATAGCAAAAATACCGAAATCCAAAGAAAATCTAAAACGGAAAGACCTTTATCAAACGACAAAATCAAAAGCTCAATGAAATCAAACGAAAAAAGCAACTGTCATATTCCTGACTTGGTACAGGCATTTCCTTATTTGAAAATGGTGGATTAAACCTCATTTAATAGCAAGCGAAACCTCGCACTTGTATGACAGTCGCTCAGGACAGTCGCATAGAATTCCAGGATATTGACAACAATGTGTGAGCAAAAGAAACTGACATAATAGGTAACATTGTCATAAATTGGGGAATAGCAGTCAACATTGTGTCATAATCTTAATCACTATAAAACAAATAACTATTTAAACAAAGAAAAACAAAATGGCATATACAAACTCTATAGACAAAGTACATAAACAAAAATGAAAGACAAGAATGTATAAATACCTAACCACGCCAAAAGTACATTACCAAAAATGAACTAAACAGTAAAGGATACGGGAAGAAATTTTGACTCACAACAGCCAACGGATTAAGTAATTGTTTATGAAAATGCTTATGATAATATAAAAAATACATAATCATTTAATTCAGGAAAGTAGAGGTCGAAAAGAAATATAAGGGAGCAATAAAAACTGTAAATAGAAGACGGCCATGGTAGTCAAAACATTAGTCAAAGAGAGACGAAAGATACCAAAGGATGTTCAACAAATCAACAGGGAACTTTCGTGGTGTCAAATTCCATTAACCTGAACAAATTGGCTTACATGAAAGAGATTAAGCAGCTGTTGTAAGGATATTTATCTTACCTCCTATACATTTCTAGGAATATGATTGGTTTAAAGTGACAGCGTGAAGACCGTGTATATTTGATATGGGGTTAGTAGAGTGGTGTTACGTCCCTTTATAAAAACAATACGGCGTTGAGGGAAAATCTGAAACGTTTCGCCCGGACAACAGATGAAGAAATTGATGATGAACGATTAAAATAAATGCAGAAAACACATTAAAAGCTAACAAGTTGTTATTGTTGGCATTTGTTTTTGTATAGATCAATGGAAGTAGGTTCTTTATAATGAAGACTTGATCACTTGGCCACTAGTCTAAATAGCACATGTTAAGATAGACGGTAAGATAAATTCGTTACACAGTATGCTAGTGACCCAATACGATATATAAGGGGTCAGTAAATTGCATATTGGGTGAGAGCTGCGGCCTCAGACCTGTCCAATATTTTATAGAATGGACTGTTATCTGCTTATATCATTTACGTAATTATTTGAATTAAAGTATCCACAAGCAAAGTAGAGGACAATAAATACATCCCTGCTTACTCTCTACTTTTCTTGTCATCAGTTTCACTATATGACCTTTCATTATTGCTTAAACAATAACTTATTTCAAGTAATACATTATATATTTTGAACTCGATATCGTAAAATAATAAGTGTGATGCTTTATGATAAAAGGAACTTGACTGTTTCAGTCAAGAGAATTTTGTATTAAGTACTTAGTTATTTTTCTTGATAGTGAATTTCAAAGTTCAACATGAAATAATTTCAATATGTTATTGAAGTGATTCATTTGAACTGTTTACACAAATTAAGCATGCATTTGGAAAGTTTACAGAATTTTGTAGTCATCCATTATAATTACTAGTAGATAACGATAATTATTACTTGACATACCTATTGGTATTTATTAAACTACATTTTATCAGCTGAGATAAACTTCAGGGCAGTATTCTAAAGTGAAAATTTTGTTAATATGAATTTTTTATATATCACGGAATAATGAAGGGCACGACTTTGACATTCTTAGTTGTGTTATTAATTGTTCTTCCTAGATTAAAATGTCAAAGTCATCTTACCGTATAAAATCTTTATTTACATTTGTCAACAAACTACACTAAAAGGATAATGCCATTAGCTGACAATCCTCTACAGCTTGAGGTCGGGGTCGAATTTTACTTAAATTCTTTCATATCCATGAACGAAGTTGACGCAACTATTTCCATTATGGGATCTATGTTACTTAATTGGACTAACTCAGCACTACAGTGGGAGTCTTGGTCTTTTGACAACTTGCTTAGTATAACAATAGCCCCATCTGACATCTGGACACCTCCAATGTTTCTTGCAAATGGAGTAGAAGAAATGGAACCTTTTGAAAATGTTTTATTCTACTCTACTGTACACTGGACATGTTTACACAAGCCCAGGAGGAATAATGAAGGCGAAGTGTCCTACAAATGTTTCAAAATTTCCTTTCGACACACAGGAATGTAATTTATTGTTTTTTAAATGCGGATTAACAACATCAAAGTTAACATTTTCTTCTTTGTCTGACCAAGCAAGGTTAGACTGGTATACACCGAATTCGGATTGGACCCTTTTCGGATTATTCAACATTTGTTGAGACCAAGAACGATTTCAGCACATTCAACGTGAAAATTGAAATAAAGCGTCAGCCTTTGTATTATGCCGTAATGATGATTTTACCAACTCTGTTGTTTTTGCTTTCTTGAATCCCTTGGTCTTCGTTATTCCAGTGGAATCAGGTGAACGTGTTTCTCTAGTAATGACAATATTACTTTCCTATGCCATATTTTTTAACTTTAGTGTCCGCCGCTATTCAAACATCATCCAATCCATTGTGCGTACTTTTTTTTAGCTGTCATGATAACAATAATTTCACTTAGTGGTCTTATCGTGGTAAGTGTCATAGTAGTTTCTAAATATTATTTTGAGAAAACTGTAGAGGAAATTATCTCCCCATTGAAGAGATAAGCATAATAGTGGTAAAAGAAGAAACGTAATGTTGTTTTACCAATGGAAGATCACAAGAAACAGAATGATGAAATAGATTTTAACATAACGGGGAAGGATGTGGCAAACTCTTTAGATTTTATTTGCCTGTGTGTATTCTATGCCGCTATTTTGGTTTGTTTGACAGGATATAAAGTCTATATTTTGGCTTTAATATTGATTCACTTATAGGGTCTTTGCATCGGAACTAAACACATTTATTTAAAAACCAGTTGTTGGCATGACACGGGTTATGCTCTTCTCCTATATTTTATGATGGTATGATACTAAACCCCTAACGGGAGGGATTGTGCCTGATATTCATATGATGAAGACATAATCTTTCAATCAGTTTAATTGAGGTCTGGAGCTGGCATGTCAGTAAACTGCTAGTAGTCTGTTGTTATTTATGTATTATTGTCATTTTGTTTGTTTTCTTTTGTTACATCTTCTGACATCGGACTCGGACTTCTCTTTAACTGACTTTTAATGTGCGTATTGTTATGCGTTTACTTTTCTACATTGGCTAGAGGTATAGGGGAGGTTGAGATCTCATAAACATGTTTAACCCGCCGCATTTTGCGCCTGTCCCAAGTCAGGAGCCTCTGGCCTTTGTTAGTCTTGTATTATTTTACTTTTAGTTTCTTGTGTATAATTTGAGTTTAGTATGACGTCCATTATCACTGAACTAGTATATATATTTGTTTAGGGGCCAGGTTAAGGACGCCTCCGGGTGCGGGAATTTCTCGCTGCATTGAAGACCTATTGGTGACCTTCTGTTGTTGTCTGTTCTGTGGTCGGGTTGTTGTCTCTTTGACACATTCCCCATTTCCATTCTCAATTTTACTTTTTAATTTAAATGTAACTTTGAATCATTCTGTTTGAGATAAATTGAAATGTACGACAATATATCATTATAAAATCACAGAACATATAAACGTTTGTTGGTGACACAGAAACTCATAAACAGCCATTACGAACATCATTCGAAATATAATTCTTTTCCATGGTCACCGTCAACATTTGGTTCTGTGTCGAATGACATTAATTAATGCTGTCGAAAGGTCACTTGAATATATGTACGTCGTCATTAGATATAACATTTTAGTAAGATACTTGATATGATTAATTTATTTATGCTTAAAATTGAGAATGGAAATGGGGAATATATCAAAGACACAACAACCTTACCAAAGAGCAGACAACAGCCGAAGGCCAGCAATGGGTCTTCAACGCAGCGAGAAAATCCCGCACCCGGAGGTGGTTCTCAGCTGGCCCCTAAATAAAATTGTGCACTAGTTCAGTGAAAATGGACGTCACACTAAACTCCAAAACATATAAATGAACTAAAATTTTAAAAAATACAAGACTAACAAAGGCCAGAGGCTCCTGACTTGGGACAGGCGCAAAAATGCGGCGGGGTTAAACATGTTTTGTGAGATCTCAACCCTCCCCCTATACCTCTATCCAATGTAGAATAAAGAAACACATGGCAATACGCACAGTAAAATTCAGTTTAAAAGAAGTCCGAGTCCGATGTTAGAATAGGTAAGAAAAGAAACTAAGCAAAATGACAATGATACATAAATTAACAAAGGACTACTAGCAGTTACTGACATGCCAGCTCCAGACCTCAATTAAACTGATTGAAAGATTATGTCTTCATCATATGAAAATCAAGTACAATCCCTCCCGTTTGGGATTTAGTGTCATACAATCATAAAATATATGAGAAGAACATAACCCGTATCGTGCCAACAACTGGTTTTAGAATAATAGTGTTTATTTCCGATGCAAAGACCCTATGAGTGAATCAATATTAATACCAAAATATGCAATCCTAAATGACCTGACAACAGTATCGTAACTATATCCTTTCCGAATAAGTCTGTTTAAAGGTTTGGTTTGCTTTTGAGGTGAATGCCGACATTTTTGTGCTTTGTAAAGAATATTACCATAAAATATTGGATGTGAAATACCTGAACGTATAAGATGTCTACATGTTGATTTATATTTACGAATGATGTCCTTGTACCGATGATAAAATTTAGTAAATGTTTTGACTAGTTTGTGATATCGAAAACCCAGGTGTAATAATTTTTCAGTAATACAGAGATTTCTTTCGTTGAAATCAAATACGTTGTTACAAACACGAGCGAATCGAACAAGTTGAGATATATAAACACCATAAGACGGTGACAAGGGATCGTTACCATCTAAAAATGGATAATTAACAATAGGGAATGAAAAATCATCTCTTTTATCATAAATTTTGGTATTAAGCTTCCCGTTAAAGATATAGATATCAAGATCCAGGAAAGGGCAGTGTTCATTGTTAGTATTAGCTTTATTTAAAGTCAGTTCGGCAGGATAAATCTCTTTAGTGTAGATACTGAAGTCGTCATTATTGAGAGCCAATATATCATCTAAATATCTAAAAGTGTTATTCAATTTTTGAATCAGATGTTGTTTCGATGGGTCTTTGCTGATTTTAGTCATAAACTGTAACTCATAATAATACAGAAACAGGTCCGCAATAAGTGGTGCACAGTTAGTCCCATGGGAATTCCGATAACCTGACGATATACGGAATCTCCATAACGAACAAAAATGTTATCTAGTATAAATTCAAGGGCAGTTATAGTATCAAAGCAGGTCCAATTGACATAGTTCTTTTGTTTATTGTTACTTAAAAATGATCTAAAAGAGTTTGAACATATATATTCGCATTCCGACTTTTTAAATGCCCATTTAATCAGGTGTGTGATTTTTTTCTTAATAAGATTATGAGGCAAAGTGGTATATAGGGTAGAAAAATCAAAACTTTAAACAGATTCGAAATCACCAATATAAACATGCAATTTATCAAGTACTTCCAACGAATTTTTGACACTCCAAAAGTAATTAATTCCACTATTTTCAAAAGCCTTATTTGAACAATGTATTACCAGGTTTTTGATTGTACCAAAAGTACTAGTAAGAAGAATAGATAGTTTAGTAGTGGAACAATGGCTTGAAGACGAAATAAATCTATATTTGTAAGGAGTTTTGTGCAGCTTCGGAAGCCAGTACATAGTTGGAACTTTCATTGTATTTGGTTCTGCTTGTAAAGAGGTAGCTAAAAGTTTATTGTTTTATTGAATCAACATTGCAACTGAAAGTTGAAAATGAAAGTACAATCACTGTTACGAAGGAACTTATTTTTTTTCAGTAGTTCCAATCAAACAAAAGGGACCGCTTCAAATGAACAGTGTGAAAGTTTTTCTTTAAAATACAAAACATGTTTTAGATTTCAGTCTATTGAGTATACTCTATAAAAAAATGGCGGACATGCATTATATACGCTTGACCCTAGATTTGACAACAGGTTATGGAATTTGTGACATATTTCACGTATAAAAATCTTCAGAAAGAAATAAACTTTCAGTGATTGAGTCCGTAACATTTTTCTCAAAGATCTAAGGAAAATAATGTTTAACTTGATATATCTCGGCAAGCACACAAATAGACAGAATCGATTTGTGTCAATGATCTTTAAAATATCATATCGAAAGTTCTGATAGCGCAAAAATACAGTTTAATTATTGTAATATTTTGTATAAAAAAACATCAAATCTTCAAAAGAAGTAGATTTCCTCATGGAACATTTATTCAACTTGTCTCAAATATGAGTGGACGCGGTAATAATGGTATGCCGCCATTATTAACGATGATATAATTCTTAAAAATATATTTATCCTGCAATCGACCTTTCTAATACACAAATACAGATGAACAGATTATACTGGGGGCGGATCCAATCATTTTTCAGGGGTATGTCACCTCACCAATACAAAATTTCAAATTATTTTTTTTTAATATTATGGTCAAGAGAGTACATAGTTTTGTTATTTTCTCAATCGATTTATGAATTTCAAACAGCGGTATACTACTGTTGCCTTTATTTAACTGTTTTTTTTTTTTTTTTTTTTTGTTTTTTTTTTTTTTTTTTTGTCTAAAATAATGTCTTATATTGTTATATGCTCTTTGTGAGCCCATTTGATGGAAAACAAAACATCATCTTCCTCTTTTTGAAGCTACAAAACAAATAGTTATACATGATTTTCAGAATGCTTATTTCATTTTTTTTTGGATTTGTTTGACCGAAATTATGAACCTGATCTAAGTATAAACCACGATACGATAATAATTATGTATTACAGTGATGCTTATCAGGTAAAGTCAATTGTATTGGTTATTTAAATATATGTATGTAAAACTTTGGGAGTTTAACTCATTTGATTTTATCCCTGGTCAAGTGAGGCTGTTAAAATACAGGGGTCCCTAAGTATGCGACCTTTCATTAACATGGTTGGTCAAGCCTGTTGTATTCCTTTGTGCTTATAAATACAGACTTATATTTCATTCATGTATAGAACAATAAAAACGTATACTAGAGATTAATAGTTTCCTGTTATACTACTTCTGTTCGGAACGAACAGTTGTATTAAAATTACCGTTTACATCGCAGCTGAATTTGTGATGCTCGTTGCGCTCCACGTCTGTGTCGATTTCATTCAAAGGGAGGAGAAACAAACTATACGCTTAAGTTCGATGTTAATTTGCAGGATAAACACAAATTCGTGCAGTGTAGGAAAATATATATAAAATGTATGTGTACGCTCTACGAAATTGGAGAAAAGCTCGGCGAGCCTTTTTTTTCTCTCTCCCTGTTTCTAAAGCTCGTCAAATAAATATTATATTTTCCTACACTGTATGAATATTATATATATTATTTACTAACAAATTCACGCTACCTGATTTTAACCAAAATACCCCCCCCCAAAAAAAACCAAAATAAAACATATTTAAATTCTTGTTAATACGAGGAGACAGTATGCCAAAATAATACTACAAAACTTAAAAAGATAGGACAAGGTGTTTAAAAGGTCTTTAATTCTGTACAAAAATCATCATAGCTATATTGTGAGGTTTCTACAAAATTTTGTGCTATTTCTGAACATTTACTCAACATAGAAATGTTTTAAGTATTTTGATTTAAAACTATAGTTATGGTAGATATTTGAATTAAACTCATCATAGATACCAGGATTGCAATTGTGTACACCAAACGCGCGTTTTGTCTACAAAAGACTCATCAGTGACGCTCGAATTTTAAAAAGTTAAAAAGGACAAATAAAGTACGAAGTTAAAGAAATATATTTCTGAGGTAGAAAAGTCTAAGTATTTCGAAAATTCAAAGTATTGTAATCAGCTAATTTATAATAATGACCATGTCAATGATAATTCATGTCAACACAGAAGTGATAACTATTGAGCTGGTAATACTCTTGTACAAAAAAACTCTCCCAGCAGTGGTATCTAACCGGTGGTTGTAAATAGACTCATCATAGATACCAGGATTGACATTTTGTACGCCAGACGCGCGTTTTTTCTACAAAAGACTCATCAGTGAGAAGTAAAAAAAAAACGGAGAGATGAATAAAAAGGAAACTTAAACCAAAATATAGGTAACTTGTCCCATCTTTCAAATATTTTTGCTAGATCAAAAATTATAAAAAAATGCTTATTGATTGTAATTTTTTATCAACTGTGATCATTCACCCGAATAACAGTTTGATTTTTTGAATATATGTGAAATTCTTGAATAAGATTAGAATATGAATAAAAGGAAGGTTTTGTGGTATGTCAACGAACAGCAGCCCACCGACCAAAACAAAAAAATATCATCTAGAGGTCATCATATTGTCTTAAAGAATACACGAGTGTGTACACAGTACCAGCATGTCTTCCTCTTAATTGCGGTTGGTCTTTAAATTAAGCCGTAAAGAAACTTAGCAGTCCGTAATAACTGTACCTGAGATATTTCTCAATTGGAACATGAATCTATGGCTAGAGTTCAACTAGTTTTCTTTGTCTATCTCAAACCGGTTCACATTTTTTTGTTATCTCCAGTAGTTAAGTATACAAATGTTTAAGAAAGAACGAATGATTTAATAAATACAAGAAAAAAGGAAAAGCACTTAACACTATACTATAGGTTTAAAATATGAAAAACATCAAAACAAACCTTAAATTATGCTGTAAAATATTCTTAACACGTTCAAACTGGAATGAAAATAAATAGTTCAGAAAAAAAGAATTTGGATTTCAATTTCCCCATTAATGAAAATATAAGCATAGTGCCTATATTATTGCAAAGAACAAAACGAATATGATAAAGCGGTATACGTTTTTATGGCGATACCTTTATACTTCTAGTTTGAATGATCTTTGTTCGTTTGTAACTAGTGATAAATGTATTAACATATTTACTTTTCGTGTTGCTTCTTATCCTTTTTTTTAAAATTCAATAATAGTTCTAGAACAGAACAGTTTATAGTTCATGAAACTTGCGAAATTTGCCTGTGTTTATAAAAATTTTGTAATTCAAGGTTTTTAACGCCAAATTTTCGTTATCACTATCAACACTCCTTAACAACAGAATAAAAAGAGAGGGGTATTTATGATACACATTTCCAAATACCGTTTCGATTCCTAACATCACTGAAGAGACATTAATTGTCGAAATCCGGATATGGTGTACAAATTTGTGCACCTCATGTTTGCGGTATACCATCTTTTCTGCAAGTTTATTGTTTTCTGTTTGGTATTAAATTAATAATAAAGATCCATTTGTTACATCTTGTGACCCGTTTATTTGGCAATCACCAATGGCAGTCTGCAGGGTTTAAGAACATCCGTTGTTCGACCTGTAAGTCCAATGCATTTTGTTTAAATATACTTTTCACTTTTTTGGTCTTTTGGAAAATGTTGTTTGTGCTGTATTTAGACCCCTCTACCAAGAAATTTGTTCTGCATGCACACGTATAAAAATTGCGGTTTTTATCCAACGTAATCATAGGTTTGAACGTTGTTTTCAATTTAGACTTATTTATATATATATATATATATACATGAAAGTAGACTAATGTTACAATCGACATGAAAATACAAGCATAAACGACTCCGAGCATTAAAGCAATAAAAGCATTAAACTGATAACATTATTTCCATGCATGATATCTAACTTAGTGTAATTTAATAGAATGAAATCATCATCAAAAAGTATTATAAAAATACGGAACTCCAAGGCAAAAACGAGAAGTCCACAAAAACAGAGACAATCAAACGGTATCAATCAACGGAACAAATGAAAAACAAGTGACTTAGTAAAATAATTTTACGTAGAAAATGGTGGGTTGAACCTGCTTTTATTGCGAGCTAAACCTCCCACTTAAATGACAGTTGTTAATTGTTAAGTTTGATATGTTAACATAATATAATTTGAAAATTTAAAATCTCTCGGTGCCGAATCTACTTCAGCTATTAAACTAATTACGCATTAATTTTATGAAATGACTTGGACTAGTTTTACGTATTCCTTTTTGGAAATTCATTCCTGGCTGTTGCGTCTATATTAGAAATAAAATATCATTGTTGAACTTAGGCTACTTATCACTAGGCACATTTATCCATTTTGTTAATTTAAATTCCATCCACATTAAAACTTATATCTTATTTTGTTCTTTAAGAACCTATGTCAACTGCTTGTAATATTATATCAAGATTAGGTTTCAACTGTTGGTTCAAAATAGATTTATTAAACGCAAACTTTCTAATAAAAACCTCCACCTGAATCCAAATATCGCAAGTAATTGTTGTAAGTGTCTGTTTACACTTTCCAATCGAAGGTTGAACTGAAAAAGAACATAAGAACAACTTACAAGTACGCTCGGATTCCCTTGTTTATGTTTTTAATGTACAAAAATGTACTACACTAATGTTAACATATTGTTTCTTTTCAGATTAGTAGAAATTCAAAGCAGATTCAAACTCTATGCCTCTTATTTTAACGATAGTAAGTAATGATTCAGTAGTCAAAGTATATCTAGATGTCTATGAGGACCATGACAGTATGTTGTCTTCAATGGCTATCTGAATTCTAGGTTTCCATCGGGACCACGACACTATGCTGTCATCAATGGATATCTCCATTCTAGATGTCCATGAGGACCTTGACAGTTTGCTGTCACCAATGACTATCTCTATTATAAATGTCCATGAGAACCACGACAGTATGCTGTCGCCAATGGCTATCCCCATTCTAGATGTCCATGAGAACCACGGCAGTAGGCTATCACCAATTGCTATCTCCAGTCAAAGTACTTCTTGATGTCCACGAGGACCACGACAGTATGCTGTCACCAATGGCTATCTCCGGCAGGAGTACTTCTAGGTGTCCATTTTGACCACCAATGGCTATCTCCATCCATCTCGATTATTTTCAAAATAATCGTATTTCAAACAAATCCTGACTTTTCTTCAAATTAATTTTGACTCCTCTGGAAAAATACTTATAGGTCTACAGTTGCTTACCTTTTGTTTCAACTGACCATTCTTCTAGTGAATGGGTGCATGTGCAATTTGTGTTTAATTCAGATTATTTGGAAATAAGTCTGATTCTATTGGTCAATTATTTTTAAAAGAATTGTCAAAGAAACCAGGCTTACCATTTAGTACGATAGACACACGTTTCGTCGACATCAGTCTGGAATTAAATCAGTTGTACCGGAATCGCAATTTCAAGTTGAAAAACATTGCCAACTCTCCTAAATTGTGAAAAAATGTTGTATAAAACAAACTCATAGTATACGTTATATGTTATTGTACCAAACATGTCGCACAATTTTTACCCTCACTTGGTTTTAGACATTGACGAAAATTACCAGGCACAGTGAGTATAAGAGATAAAAATAAAAGTATTATCAAACAGGACGGAACTGCCCTACAATCTGAAAATCGTTTACACGTCGTAAACACTTATTTTCTCAAGTTGTCGCATTAGACATACTATGATGATTAATGTATTTTTAAATGAAAAACACAAATGTAACCAATAAATTGTGTGTTTGTTGAAATATATAGTTTTATTGATAGTCGTAGTAAAATATCTTATTTTATTTTCAATTTTTCGCATCGATCATATGTTTTCGTGTTTGTGAGAACTCATTAATTAGTCGCTTCACAAAGCGTCAATTTTCAATAAATTAAACTTAGGTAAACATCAAGAGCATTTGATGGCACAACATGTCGAAATACTTCATAACAAAATAACTTTTTATCATTGCAGAATCTAGCATTTATCTAGCATTGGCCTTATTGACAGATCAACAATTGCATGTTTAGGATATACATCTACCAATTTTGCTACATATTTAATTAAGTTCAAGGATGTGGTATGATTTCCAGAAGATAAAAGGAAATCTGCCTTGGCAATTTATATTAGTAGCAAATATAGCTAACAAGTCGAATAATACTTTAATTTGAAGCCTTTAACACATTTCATAGTAAAAAAAAAAAGAAATTGTTTGGTCTATTTAAATAAGCATTTTTTTAATTATTAATATCAATTTTTTAGATGGGATATTACGTATTTAAAATGTATGCCTCCTTTCCATTCTTAAAAAACCTCATCATAGATACCAGGATTAAACTGTTGTATACCAAACACGCCTTTTGTCTACAAAAGACTCATCAGTGAAAATCGATTATAGAAAGTTAATAAAGCCACATCAAGTACTAAGTTGAAGAGAGTATCTCAGGTTTGAATATCCAGTTGCAAATTTTTTTGGAATACTAATGATGAGAACGATCTGACAGTAGTGTCAGCCTGTTTAAAAGGCGAAAAATTTCGACCAACACTGGAAAATATGGTATTTTAGATCGGGACAGATATTATGTCGTAAAAAAAGCTACCTTCGGACCACACAAAGCACTCTCCCTAAGTCTCCTTTCCGACTGGTCGTTCTATGTATCTAAATATCCTACACATAACTGGGGAAGATTTAGTTCAATATCATTTATCTGAATGAATCTACATGTTGAAGGTTGATTGCATGATTGTTTGCTTAACGTCGTGTCTAAAATGGTTCATGCATAATCAGTACGAGCACACAATAACAATAAATCAAAAATCCATTCGTTTGATGTGTTTGAATTTGATTTTGCCATTTGATTAGGGACTTCCTGTTTGGAATTTTCCATGGAGTTCGGTATTTTTGTTATTTTACTTTTTCAAACAGATAGGAAGTTCGTCGACTGGAATAAGGCCTGATTATTTCAGTACACCTGGGCTTTCGGTCATAAAACTTTACTCAGTACTCGGAGTACAAAATTTGTGCTCGAAACACCAAATCCATGATTTCGATTGGTTGATTTCTGAGTCTGAGTACGAAAATCGTTCTCGAAAGTTTTATGACCGCAAGGCCAGGAATACGAGGGTATTTTGGATAGGGGAGAAAGTTTGCCTAACAACAGCCAACGGATTAAGTAAGTGTTTATGAACGTGCTAATAATAATATATAAAAAAACATAATTATTTAATTCAAGAAAGTAAAGGGCTTAAAGAAACACAAGGGAGCAATAAAAACTGTAGATAGAAGACGACCATCATTGTCAAAACAATAGTCAAATAGAGGCAAAAGAAAGCAAAGAGATGTTCAACAAACAAATACACAGAAAATGTTCGTAGTGTCAAATTCTATAAACCTTAACAAATCGGCTCATGAAAGAGATTAAGCAGCTGGTGTAAGGATAAATGTTGCTATATTTACGTTTGTTACATAATGATTTAAATGATTGAAATTATTGCGAGGTAATTATTTGAATTAAAGTATCCGCAAGCAAGGAGTGGACAATAAATAAATCCCTGCTGACTCGCTTTATTCCTTTTTATCCGTTACACTTTATGACCTTTCAGTATTGCTTAAACTACCATAACTTATTTCATTTGATACATTATATAGTGTGAACTATCTCATCAAACAAAAGTTTTCCTATTTAATTAAATGGTCGTTTGGTAAAGCTGAATGCAAATATATTTGCTGCAACTCATTTAAAGCCTTCTTCTCTAATGAGAAAGGCAAATATGCTAGATATACTTACTGGAGGTGTGATGAGATGATTGAAGCTGTTAATTTTCTCCTTGATAATATTTATGTACGTTTCGGCAACAAAGTTTATCGACAGGTTGTAGGTATCCCTATGGGCACTAATTGTGCCCTTTAATAGCAGACTTGTTTTTGTACTGTTACGAATCACAGTTTATGACTAAACTCAGTAAAGACCCGTCGAAATTGCATTTAATTGATAAATTCAACAACACTTACCGTTATCTTGATGGTATTTTTCGTTAAATAATCAAGAATTTTCTCAATATACTGCTGAAATTTACCCCAAGGAACTTACTTTAAATAAATCAAATTTAAACGGTAATAACTGTCCTTTCCTAGATTTAGATATTTCGGTTTTAAACGGAAACTCCACACTAAAATTTACGACAAAGGGACGATTTTTCGTTCCCTATTGTTAATTTTCCATTTTAGATGGTGATGTTCCTTTGGCACCATCTTACGGTGTTTATATTTCACAGCTCGTTCGCTATTCCCGTGTCTGTTGTGACGTTTTTGATTTTAACGAACGTAATCTATGTATTACTGGTAAATTATTAAACCAGGGATATCGTTACCATAAATTACTTAAAACCTTTACTAAATTTTTCCATAGATATAAGGATTTAGTTTTGAAGTTTGGTTGTACCTGTAGAAAACTTATTTCAAACGGGATAGCACATCCTCATTTTTACGGAAATGTTGTTAACCGCGCCCGGAAATTTAGAAATGATCCTTGTAAACTTATCGCTCTTTTAAATAAACTTATTCTAAAGGTTACCAATTCAACACTGTAATAAGATCATTGAATATTGTTTTTATTGGTATAAATATTGATTTTGTTATCAGTAAATTAAAAGCAAACTAAATACTACTAGTATGTTTTATACATATACACATTCATGGATCTACAATCTGTCGATACCTGTATCTTGGCATTGCACAAGGTCATGTTTTTCTCTGACTTTTTATGACGTCTTTACACTAAATCCATTGGATGTTGGATGTGTACGGATTGATAATTTAGTCTTAGATGCATGATTTTTTATTAGTTGTTAGTGGCTTTGAACTAGCTGTCAGATAACTGCGAGTACTCTCAGATCTGTTCCTAGTGTCTTTTTGTTGTTTGGATGTACAAGTACCCTGCCACGTCCACTTGTATTTTTGTCCATCTGATGAGTTAAGCCTTTTTCAACTGATTTTTATAGTTCGTTCTTATGTTGTACTGTTATATCACTGTCCCAGGTTAGGGGGAGGGTTGGGATCCCGCTAACATGTTTAACCCCGCCACATTATGTATGTATGTGCCTGTCCCAAGTCAGGAACCTGTAGTTCAGTGGTTGTCGTTTGTTTATGTGTTACATATTTGTTTTCGTTCATTTTTGTACATAAATGAGGCCGTTAGTTTTTCGTTTGAATTGTTTTACATTGTCATTTCAGGGCCTTTTATAGCTGACTTTGCGGTATGGGCTTTGCTCATTGTTGAAGGCCGTACGGTGACCTATAGTTGTTAATTTCTGTGTCATTTTGGTCTCTTGTGGACAGTTGTCTCATTGGCAATCATACCACATCTTCTTTTTATATCTATATCGTGAAGGCATACATGTGACGTTTTATAATAAAATCAGTTTAACTGTTTCAGTCAAAGAAGGATTTCTTTATTAAGTACTTAGTTATTTTTCTTAATATTGAATTTAAAATTTCATTATGATATAAGTTCAATATGTTATTGAATATCACTCATTTTAACTGTTGATACAAGTTAACCATGCGTTTGAATTGTTTACAGAATTTTCCAATCATCCATTATAATTAAAAGAGGACGATAATTACTATGTGACATACCATATTGGCGTTGCTCAATCTATATTTATCAGCTAAAATAAATTTCAGGGCAGTAATCTCAAGTCAAAATTTGGTTTGGGTGAATTGTTATATATCACGGAATAATGAAGAGCACGACTATGACATATTTAGTTGTGTTATTTATTTTTAAAGTGTAATTAATGGGTTTACTATCTAAATCAAAATCTAGAAAACCAATAACCAAAAGAAAACAATTTGAGTGTCTGCTGGGGTGGGGTTCCTTTTGGGTCTGTATTTATTTTTATTTTTTTTCAGAAGAGGTGTTGGTTGTTTGTCTGTTGTACTGTCGAATGTTTTTGGTAAATTCTGTTATCCCTTTTATGTTTTATTAACAAACTTCCTAAAAACTAACTATTTCCATTTAATAAGCAAGAAATTCCGATAGTCTCTGTAACCAAAACATTTGAGTACTATTATCAGCAATTACTGTAAATAGACTGATCATGTTTCATAAATATATCCAAAACTAAATCTTCTACGTAGATAAAAATATAAGCTTATTAATTCAAATTTAGAAATCCTAATTTTAATTTACATAATAGAATTTTCCCGCGGTTCGAATAGTTTAGCAGGAAAATATTGTATGGTCAATTTGTGTATCATAAGTATGCATAAGTCCGGAAAAATCGAGAAATCAGGAATTCAATTTTTTTAATTTTACGTTACTTAGTGCGTTTCGTGAGCTCACAGTATACGCTCCTGTTTTATCATTGTTTTGAAGATGTGTTTTAATTTTCAACTTCTATTTATTTTATAAACGTGTCCCACCTCCAGTGTTTTCCTGACCATTCTTTTCCGTCCAACTCGTCCTTCTTTTGGGTGATTTCTTCGTTCCGCACTCTCTGTCCTTCTTTCCTGCTGGTCGTCCTCCTCTTCTTTCCAATGGCCCTTGATGGCGATCCCTTGGCATTTCTTTTGTTTGGCATCTTTTTGTTTAAATAATTTAACTAATTTCTGCAGCACCTGCTTTGTTGTCGACAGCAAATTAACAAGTGCCCGATACGGGAATTCCAAAATTCAGATTCCACCTGAGAGCGCCATCTATGGCCATGCCAAATATGGCAATGAGCTAAAGGCTGCAACACCCACACACCCACACAAATATTTGATTGAATTAAACCAGATTATTGAAATATAAAATTTTGATAATCTCTATTATCTGATCCTGGCACTTTAGGAAAAACACAATTTTGGCCTTTTTTTAGATGCACTCACAAAGCTATATATATTTGACAATAGATAACAATATAACATATATTTTCCAAGTTAGTAATGTGGGCTGTTAGGAGTCTTCTGTTGTTTTTTAATTCATAAATCAAACATGGAAAACAAATGAACATAATTTGTTCTTTTTCAATTTGGAACTTTTTTTCGTTTTGTATATCAAGAAATGAAAAAAAAACAAAGTTTTTAATCGATTGATTGACTGATTGGGTGGTGTTTATCGACACTTTCAGCACAATTGTGCTATTTCGTGGCGGTCAGTTTTTATTGGTGGAGGAAGCCAGACTGCCCGGAAAAACCACCGACATTCGGCAGGAAAACTGACAATCCTGGTTAATTTAAAAGATAAGAGTCGAGGGGTGCACCTGTCACGTGCGCGATTCGAATTCACAACCTCAGTGTTGACAGGTTAGTGATAAGTAGTTGGACTCATTGGACCACTCGACCACCAAGGTCCCAGTTTTAAACGAAAAAGGAAACCTTAATTCATTAAAATATAAAAAAAGATGAAAACAGAAAACAGAAACTTCCTTTTTTTTCTAAATCAAAATAGTTTGTTTTTGATCTTTCAATTTAGAAATGATAAATTATTTGAATATATAGCATATAATTTGGGTTATAATTGTTTCGACAGCTGCACTTTATTGCTCGGTTGAGAAGTTCTTCTCTTAATGATCCATTAAGACTTTCGGGTGTTTGTTTTTGTTTCTGTGTCTCGGCAAAAATTTATAGCTTAGCAGTCAGATAGCGGTCAGATTATAGCCGTTAAAATAATTATTATTGAAATCATTTTGATAGATAACGCTCAGTCTTCTTGTTTTTGATCAGTTCGTTAGCAGTTCTTGTCTAACCAAAAATATTATATCGGAATTAATATAAAACTTTTTATATATATATCTAAAGTTTGGTTTTTAACTTTTGAATGTTTTAACGGATTACTATACACTATGGCTTCTCGGAGGAAAAGGAAGTCATCAAGTCGGTATTCTCCAGATTCAATTGCAATCAACAGACAAGAAAGTGACTGTTCGTCTTGGTTAGTTAAAAAATTCAAGGAAGAACTTACAAATATTGGAATTTATAATCTTCAAAATTAAGTGAAACAGTGTTACATCAAATTTATTTTGATAATCTCAAATCAGTTTCCGAACCTGAACAATTATCAAATGAAGACTAGAAAGGCTCGCCAACTTTACTAAATGTGACCAGTCATTCGTCCACATCTTATAGGAAATTTAACAGAAGTGGTAATAGGACTAAGAAATTCTATGAATTCTAACAACACTAACAGGGACCATTCTAATACTCTTTTATCAGCGGAGTTTTCTGGGAATCTACAAGACACGAGACGACATATGTTTCCTCAAGTGCACACAGCAGATGATCATGTGTTTACATTTTACAAATGGTACGGTGTTTCTCCTAATGAAAGCGACTGCGGAATAAATCCCACCGTTAACACATCTACAGCTAAAATTAACGGAGTGCCGTCATCGTCTGTTCCTTTTTTGGATATCATTTCACCAGCTCTTAAAAAGCAAATCATTGAAGGTAGGGACGTTAATTTAGCTGGATTACTGATGAAATATTACGAATCCGTTCAGGCAGCTAGTACTTTACTTACTAGCAGTGGTCTAGAAATTGATTTGCCAGGAAAAAAGGATATCCGACTTCATAGATCGCTGACTATTGAAGAGTTCGTATGCGCTTTTGGAAAATATAAGCGCGTCATGTGTAGGGTTTTTCCTCAACGCAGCGAGGAATTAAATTGTTACCTAGCTAACATTTTACAGATTGAATATAGCTACGGTGAGAAATTTTATGAATATCATAAGTTTTTGCCGCCAAAGCTGCAACTGCACTTCGCGATTTTAAAGTTAAATTTGACTGGGGAGTAAAAGACAATGACATTCTTACGCTTTTAGATCCGCATGCAAGGCCAGAAGTTTGTAGATTTTGTTATGCTATCGATCACGGAACATATTTTTGCCCGCTTTCTTCTCAATCAGTAGAACGTAATACTTAAAGAATAGACCATTTTCCGATCGCGTTGATAGGAGGGGCAGAACACGAGTTTTGCACGATGGGAAAGAGATCTGCAATAACTATAACATCACAAGGGGTTGTGTCAGTCCGGTTGTTCTTTGACTCATATTTGCAGTTCTTGTTTCGCTTTTCATTCCGCTTTCAACTGCAACAAAGATACTTAAAAGAACAAATCTTCTAGAGGGTCGACAACAATCAATGAAGATAAAAAATGACTAGTAACAATTCCAGTTATCGAAAATTCCCCGATCAATGTTAAATTGTTACGTGAATTATTGCAAACACATCCGGATATAAATTTTGTTAATTATCTTTGTACTGGGATAAACGAGGGGTTTGACACTATGACTAAATATACTGATATACCGACACTTGAATTTAAGAATAACTCAATCTTTCTCCGTGCGGCAGCTTATTGACAAAGAATGTGAAAAAGGTTTCTTGTCAGGTCCGTATAAAATTCCACCGTTTAACTATTATCGAGTCAGCCTTTTGGGACTTGCTGTGGGGAAGTACTCCGTGGAAAAGTGGCAAAATTGGATTTATCAGCGCCGCATGATGATGATGATAATTGTAGTATTATTGACTTGATCTGTAAAGAAGATTGTTCAATGACGTATGTCAGAATAGACGATGCGATCAAAGTTATACGAAAATTAGGTCGTTGTGCTCAAAATTCGATATAGAGTCCGCTTTCAAACAATTAGGTTTTAAAAAGAACCAGTGGCATTTATTTTGCATTTTGCATTAAATGGTGTAAAGAATACTATTTCTTTAATAGATTGCGTTTGGTTGCAGGAGCTCGCCAATGATTTTTGATAACTTATCTGAGCAATTTGTTGGATTGCATATAATATCTACAAAATTGAATATATATTTCACCTTTTAGACGATTCTTTGGCTAAACACAAGGCTGTTGGCCCTTGCACAGTTATTGAATATTTGGGTATTATACTTGATACGGAAAAGATGGAGACCCGCTTTCCTTTAGATTAAACAAGTCGCATCAGTGAATTTATCAAGACGTTTTTAAACAGACAATCTTTAACCAAACGTGAACTTCTACAATTGTTAGGGCATTTAAATGTCGCCATGCGGGTTATAATTCCGGGTCGTCATTTGTTTCATACCTAATGTTTTTATCAACAACTGTCAAGGATCTGAAAGACAAAATCTATTTGACCGATGAATGTCTTACCGATTTGCCGTTTTGGTACTCGTTTTTGGAAAATTGGAATGGCATTAACATGTTTTATGATTCTGCCTATACCATTGTTAGGGATTTCGAATTATATACAGATGCGGCTTCTACCATTGGTTATGGTGGTTTTTTCAAGGGGAAATGGTTTTGTTCTCCTTGGCCGGATGATTTATATTTTCCATGTGAAAAGAAATATTCAATGGCTTTTCTAGAACTCTATCCTATAGTCGTTGCAGCCATCCTAAGGGGTCATTCATGGACTACTAAAAGAATCTTATTTCGATGTGACAATGAAGCCACGGTACACATTGTTAATAAAAGTAGTTCCAGCTGTTTATTGATAATGAAACCTATGAGAACCCTTACGCTGTATGCCTGTAAAAATAACTTTTGTTTTCGCGCCGAACACGTTCCTGCAGTTTATGGAAGTAAATAAATGAGCATACACAAACGAAATGCCGAATAGCAAATTCGGATTGAAGTAAGTTCCCTTTGCATATAATTTTCTTTTTATCAAGACGAGTTATCTTTATCATAAAATTATTCTTTTATGTGTCATCCTTTTTCCACTTAAATCTTGGTTGCCGTTTGATATCAAATCAAAATCTATATAACATAAGTGTTGTAGAGTAATTTGATTACCTAATAAACCAATTTTTATTCGTATCTAGAAATTAACAGTTTTAATTGATATGGCTAAGACGTTAAGTGTATAAGATTATATTGTGTCTTTTGGTATATTTTATGAATTTTAATTATCACTGTTTGATGGTTTATTTGTTGTTTAGTAATCAAGATTATAACAAATACACTAAATATATATAAAGCTATTTTATGAAAGGGTCAATCGCTTACCCCTGGGCGATGGATCTTTGTAAACAGAGGGCCTTGTGTATACCTCCTTGTGTTGTACAAGGTAAACTGTAACTTTCTGTTTTTCAATAAATGTATTTCATGTCTTAAAAATACATTTCTGTCCGTTTTCAAGGTTTACAAAAACATATTATTGAATTCGAAAAAAAATGAGATATGATATGATTATTAAAAGCACAAGGAGGTATACACAAGGGACCCTCTGTTTACAAAGATCCATCCCCATGGGGTAAGCGATTGACCCTTTCATAAAATAGATGTTATAATCTTGATTACTAAATAATTATAAAATAATTATCTACAAAAGACTACAGGGAAAGAATGTACATAATATTGTTTTTGGCAATAATAAACAAACCAATGCTGTCAATGCACTTATAAGACCAAGAGTGGAATATAGCGCAGCCATATGGGATCCCTATACACAAGAAAATATTGACAAAATAGAGTGGGTACAAAGAAGAGCAGCTCGCTATATTTTCAACGACTACAGTAATGAATCGAGTGTCACAAGCATGATAAGCAAGCTTAACTGGATACCTCTGTACCAACGAAGAGTGAACATCAGATTATGCCTATTTTACAAAATTGTAAATGGACTAGTAGCAATTCCAACAGATACTTACCTAATTCCACTAAATAGAACATCAAGACACTACAATACCATGGCATACACCATCTTCAGCCCAAGACATGATTACTACAAATTCTCATTCTTTCCAAGAACAGTAATAGCCTGGAATAAATTACCGGAATCGACAGTGAAAGCTCCCACTATCGAAGCTTTCAAGACACGGGTCACCTAGATGATGGAATGTTTTTATCCTGCACCAACTGTACAGCATGCACCGTATTTTCTTTTTTGATCTTTGATCTTTTATTGTAGACATTACCAACACCTACGTAACGCACAAGTATTGAGTACTCATTATTGAGTTTAACTACTATATCTAAGAAGAAGAAGAAAAAAAAAACATCGTTCCGTATAGTACACTATGCGCCGGATGACAAAATGTGAAACATTAAAGGAGAAAACAAATATGACACAAACAACAATAATCAGGCTACATGCCTCTGCTTCTTGTGTAAGACATAAACAATGACTTGTGGAAGGGTTCGTTCTCCGGATAATACAGACTAGGTACTGGCGTTGTTTGTAATCTTAATTGCGTGTTAGGGTGTTCTTTTTATAGGCTTTATATATTTTTAATCTTTACTGTTTGGTCTTTTTTTTTTTTTTTTTTTTTTGGTAATATTCTTTCAGCGTGGCTCGGTATTTATACATCCCGTCATTGTGTTATTGTGCTATGGTCAATTTTTATATTATTGGGTTTCATTTTTGCTTATGTGCTTTGTCTATAGAGTGTCTTTATGCCATTTTGTTTTTCTTTGTTGACATAGTTGTTTGTTTCTATAGTGATTAAGATTATAAAACAACGTTGACTGCTGTACCCTAATTTTTAACATTTTTACCTATTATGTCTCTTTGTTTTGCTCACACATTGTTATCAATATAATGGAATTATATGCGACTGTCATACAAATGAGAGGTCTAATCCAACATTTTCTACATAAGGACATCCTGTACCAAGTCAGGTATATGACTGTTGTTTTCCATTCGTTTGATGTGTTTGATCTTTTGATTTTGCCATTTCCGTTTGAAATTTTCCTTGGAGTTCGGTATTTTTGTTATTTTACTTTTTGTAACGTATTTTACGTCCTCATTCCTACCGGACGTGCTGCGTACTTATACCTGCGCATTTAAATGGACAACCCTCTTTAGCATGGGTTTTTCTTCCGGGTGCGAAAAGACCAAGCTAAAATATTTCTTTCCATTGTTAATCCTTGGATTTAATGTTCACAATCGACTTAAATGTGAGAACGTATGTATACATTCGAACATCAACAAATTGATGCCAAAATCTGCATGGTTCTTACTGTCTGCTGGCGAGATTAATTTGTATTATCGATCATCAAAATCAGCTATAGGATTATTGTCACTATGGGTTTTATTCATATTGAGTGGCCAATATCTATTAAAGTCAAAAAGAAAAATTAAAAAAGCATTTTTACCACCTCCGGAAAAAGAGGTTATGTTAGATTGGGTATAAATTATGACTTGCAACATGCCATCTGTTGCTCAAAGAATAGTTTTCTCCTACGTGCAGACAGAGTGACACTCTTATATTTACGACCGGACGTGACTGTGAACAAATTCATCCCACATAAGTAAACCGACTCCCCTTTTTAGCGAGGGTTTTACAGCCAGGGTATAACGTCTAGATGACCCTATTTCTTTACCTTATGTATACATCGTTACAAATAGCTGTCTCGTGTATATTTAATCACTGGTGTGCCCGTTTGACTGCGCTAGATGTACATTTTTTAACACACCTGCCCCGTCCGGTTAGAATGGAGGCGTTATATTTGATGCTCTTTATTGTGAGAGTACCAAGTTCTCTATACGTTATAGTACCCTTGCAAATACTCTTTGAAGGGTCCGTTAATTGTATGTTCCATTGTCAAATTTCAGTCATATCCAACTTTCCCTATTTTTGCTAGTGGAAGTCCCAATTTTCCAATCTCCGTCACAATCTACCAACTGTCAAGTATATACTTTCTGATGTTATTATTTTTTGTTCATTCCTTGATCATGAATTGAATAATTGGCATTGGACGCTGATAAGCAAGCAACAATAAATGAATGATATATGATATTGGTAGCCTAGCCAATGTTGCACAGGGTTTTCACAATACATATTTCCATTAACAGCCAGCCATGTTTGCACAGGGTTTTCACTACTAGTATATATTTGTTTTTCTATTAGTAGCTGAGCCATGGTTGCACAGGGTTTTACTAAACAGTTTTTTAATTGATAGCCGAGTCATGGTTGCACAGGGGTTTACTATACAGTTTTCCTTTGGTAGGTTTGTGTCAGTCAGACAATGTAGGAACCTAATTTTCATAATTGCAAATTTAAATCGTTCCTTAAGAGGAACTTGACCTAATGATGTTTCCAGCCAAACCAAAATCGTATAATTTGGTTACATAAAATGTCGTTTTTGCTATTCGGGCGATGCATTTTCTTAACCGCTTAACCTAACAGTCGTAATCTAGGGTGGTAACATGATACATACACGGTGGCCTTGAATACGCCACAGCCGTCGGTAACGTTCCATTGCAATACCTGAAAGGGAGATATATCTTCGCCTGCAGATGGCCAAAGTCAAACCACGATTTTTCTGAATAAACCAACGAAATATATCCACCGGAGCTGATTGTTACAAACATTATCAATGACTGATGTTCTTTTTCAGACCTTGATATTAGAATTTCGCATGGTAAAGTTTATACAAAAATTTATGATAAACGGGACGACTATTTTCTTGTTGTTTATTTTCCTTTCCTTGATAGTAATGTTTCGTTGGCTCCATTTTTTAGAGTATGGATGTCTCAGTTCGTTTAATATGCACGTGTTTGGAGTGATGGTTCAGATTAAATAAACAAATAACAGTCCTCATCCGATTACACTATAAGGGGTGTCAAAGTCAATTAGCCTGAACAAATCGGCTTACGTGTAAGGAATTAAGCAGCTGTTATTATGATAAATATTGCGGTATTTACGTTTGTTGTGTAGTGTTTAAAACAGTTGCAGTTGTGTATGAGAGAATTATTTGCAAGACAAGTATTGGCTTCCTGTCTATGTCCTTCACTACTTGTCACCCGATACCACTATAATTAAAAAAAAGTACCTTATTGCTTAAATAAACATTTCGTATTTCAATAAATAATATAATACTTTGTGTGAACTCAATCATGTCCGGTGATTAGTGTGACGTTAAATATCAATTGTCAAAGGTATTTAAGTCCATTGGAGGATTAAGTTTACTTTACTATTTCTTTAAATGGTGATTTTAAAGCTCATATTGTTTACACAAATTTACTTTATTCCACAATTTTTCAATCATCATTTACAATTTAATGGTCTGATGACGAAAATGACATGGGACATACCATAATGGTAGTAATGGAACTACCTTTATCAGCTGTAATAAATTTCATGGAAGTATTCTACTGTGAAAGGTTCTTTTAGATGAAATGATTCTATGTTATTAGGAATAATGAATGACATGCCTATAAAATATATAGTTTGGATCTTAATTTATATGTTCCTTCCTGGAATACAATGTCAAAGTCACGCTACCGTACAAAATCTGTATTCACATTTGTTAACAAACTACACCAAAAGGATAATGCCATTAGCTGATCATTCTCAACAGCTAAATGTTGGGGTAGACTTTTACTTAAATTCTTTCATATCCTTCAGTGAAGTTGACGAAACCATTTCCATCATGGGATGTGTGTTACTAAATTGGACTGACCCAGCGCTCCAGTGGGACTTTTTGTCTTTTGACAACTTGTATGTTATAGTAATAGACCCATCTGACATCTGGACACCCCAAATGTTTCTTGCAAATGTGGTAGATGATATGGAACCTATTGGACATGGAGTTACGTTTTATTCTACTCTAGTTTACACTGGAGAGGTTTACTATAGTCCAGGAGGAATAATGAAGGCGAAGTGTCCTACTAATGTTGCAAAATTTCCTTTCGACACACAGGAATGTAATTTATTTTTTTTCAACTGGGGAATAGTAAAATCTAAGTTAACATTGTCCGCTTTGTCTAACCAAGCGAAGTTAGACTGGTATACACCGAATTCGGATTGGACCCTTTTGGAATATTCAACATTTGTAGAGCCCTACAACGATTATAGCAGGTTCAACGTAAATATAAAAATCAAGCGTCAGCCTTTGTATTACGCCGTGATGATGATTTTACCAACTCTGCTGTTTGCTCTCTTGAATCCCTTGGTCTTCGTTATTCCAGTGGAATCAGGTGAACGTGTTTCTTTAGCAATGACAATATTACTTTCCTATGCCATATTTTTAACTTTGGTGTCCGCCGCTATTCCAACATCTTCCAATCCAATGTGCGTACTTTTAGCTGTCATGATAACAATAATTTCACTTAGTGGTCTTATTGTCGCCAGTGTCATAGTTATTTCTAAATATCATTTTGCGGAAACAACAGTGGAATTCAATTCACCACTGAAGAGATTGGCAAAATGGAGGTTGAAGAAAAAACGCAATGTTGTATTACCGATGGATGGTCACAAGAAACAGATTGATGGAATAGATGTAAAAATAACGGGTAAGGATGTGGCAACCGCTTTAGATTTTATTTGCCTGTGTGTATTCTATGCCGCTATTTTGATGTGTTTGACAGGATATTTCGTCTACGTTTTGATTTAAATGTAACTTTGAATAATTCTGTTAGAGATAAAACGACATGTTAATTTACGTTTTTGATTGAGTTAAGCCTTCCAATTGATGTTTTATCGTGTGTTTTTCTATGTTGTGATGTTATACTATTGTTTCAGAAAAAGGGAGAAGGTTTGGTACCATTAAAACGTTTAATCCCGCTGCAAATGTTTGCACCTGTCCTAAGTCAGGAATCTGATGTACAGTAGTTGTCGTTTGTTTATGTAATTTATACGTGTTTCTCGTTTCTCGTTTTTTATATAGACTAGACCGTTGGTTTTACCGTTTGAATGGTTTTACACTAGTACTTTTGGGGCCCTTTATAGCTTGTTGTTCGGTGTGAGCCAAGGCTCCGTGTTGAAGGCCGTACATTGACCTATAATGGTTTACTTTTATAAATTGTTATTTGGATGGAGAGTTGTCTCATTGGCACTCACACCACATCTTCCTATATCTATTGTAGGACAATATATGATTGTAAAATAACAGAATATATGAAAGTTTGTTGGTGACACAGAAACCAATAAAGAACGATTAAGGATCGGTAATTTTGTCATTCTAAATTTAATTGTTTTCCATGGTCGCCATCCAACATTTTGTTCTGTTTCAAATGAAATTAATCAAACTGAAAAGTTGTGCAGTAACGTCTTTGTAAAACCAGATATGTTTATTGACATTAATTGATAGTGAAAAAAGTAAAAAAACACAAAACAAAACAAAAATAACGAACTCCAGGGAAAATTCAAAACGGAGAGTCCCTTATCAAATGGCAAAATCAAAAGCTAAAACACATCAAACGAATGGAAAACAACTGTCATATTCCTGACTTGGTACAGGCATTTCCTCATGTAGAAAATGGTGGATTAAACCTGGTTTTATAGCTAGCTAAACCTCTCACTTGTATGACAGTCGCATAAAATCCCATTATATTGACAACAATGTGTGAACGAAACAAACAGACATAATAGAAAAAAATCTCAAAAATAGGGGTACAGCAGTCAACCCTGTGCTATAATTCCAATCACTATAAAAACAAACAAATATGTCAACAAAGGAAAACAAAATGGCATATAGACAAAGCACATAAGCAAAAAAGAAAGACAAGAATACAAAACATTATCATAGCATAATAACACAATGGCAGGATGTTGGTCAAAAAAGGTCACTTGAATATATTAACCTTGTCATTATAACATTTTAGCAAGATACTTGAAATGATTAATTGATTGATTGTTGCTTGTTTAGGGAACGATCATTCACTCCGAGGGGGTATATTTATTTTTTTTAATATTCTGATTTTTGATTCCCAACTTTGAAGAAAAAATATTTGGTCAGGAAAAAGGAAAACCAAATTTTCTTGTTGAAAGTATTTTCCATTAAATTTAACATTAAGTTCCAAAACAAAATTGATGCATGCTTGGTACGAAAAACAAATTTCCAGAATGAACCCCCTTTTCCAACCCCCTAATAAATAAATGTTCTTTCTCTTAACATCCTTTTGTTTCTTTGTATCTACTTTATTTAGTTGTCTCGACTGTTTAGATAAGAAGCTAGACATGTTCGTCATATGACCCACCAGCAAGAATAAAGATAACAGAATTACCGTTACTCTGATGATAATTTAACTTAAATAAACAAGAATTATCTAATTATACTACGGAAATTTACCCAAGAGAACCTGTTTTTTTTTTTAAATAAATCTAATATTAACAGCAATAATTGTCTTTTTCTAGATTTGGATATTTTAGTTTTACACGGGAAACTCAAAACAAAAATTAACGACAAAAGAGACGAATTGTCGTTGCCTATTGTGGTTTTTTTGCGGAGATTTTCCTTTTGTCCCTTCTTACGGTGTATACATTTCCCCAACTCGTTCGCTATGCCCGTATCGGTAGTGAACGTAATTTATGCATAACTGGTTGATTATTTTAGTCAGTGGTTTCTTTACCATAGATTTCTTAAAACGGATACTAAATACTTTCATAGATACAACGGTTTGGTTGTACCTGTAGAATTCTTATCAAATCCTTATTTTAACGATAATGTCATTTGTAAAGCACGAACATTTAAATACGATGTATGTTAAGTCGTTGATTCTTTGAATATACTTATTCTTTTAAATACGATGTATGTTAAGTTATTGATTCTTTGAATATGCTCATTCTTTAAGGCTGCCATTTTAACAACATAGTAAAATCCTTGAAAATTGTGTTTATCGGTTTTAACATTGTGTTTATGATAAAGTAAAACATAACTAAATAAGTATTGCTAAACATTTTTGAAAACTGATGGTCCTTCATTCTGTCGATATTATGTACAAATATTTTGCACTGGGTCATGCTTTTCTCAGATTGTTTATGACGCCTTCTACTAAATCCGTTGCATGTGTACTGACTGATACTTAAGTGTATGAGAAACTGGTTTATTTGTTAGTTGTTATTGACTCTGAACTAGCTTTCAGAAATTGCGAGTACTCTAATATCAGTATTGTGTTTGTCTTTTGTCTTTATGTTGGTGGTTTTTTTGCTCCGTGCTAATCTGACGAGTCAAGCCATTTCCAACAATTTTTACTGTTTGTTCTTATGTTGTGCTGTTACACCACTGTCCCAGATTAAGGTAGGACTGAGCGCTCAAAAACATATTTAATCCCTCAATATTTTATATGTGCCTGTCCAAGTCATGAGGCTGTAATCTAGTGGTTGTCGTTGGTTGCTGACTGTTGTATTTGTTGTTCGTTGTTTTTCGTTTATTGTTTTGACATAAATCAGGCCGTGGGGTTTTTGTTCATTTAAATTGTTTCACATTTTGTCATGTGACTTTTATAGCTGGCAATACGGTAGAGGTTTTTGCTCGTTGTAACAGGCCGTACTCTGAGCTATACTAGCACGTCCAAAATTTGAAATGATTAAACCTTCCACCTTTAACGGACGTGACTATGTTTTATTCATCCTACACAACCTAACAAAGTTCCCTCATCATGGGTATTTTCATTGGAGGCGGGGTAGTGCTCCTCAACTACCGAAACGATCGCAAACGTAACTCGTCCTCTTTTTCTCGATTGCGATATTACCGATTATTATATCTTAGAGTCGGGCGCCCATATTCGCCACATTAAACAGCCCTTTTGTAATCCCAACGTATGCCGCTGCTTGAAAACTAATATGTTTTGTTGGTTTAATAAAATTAACTATTTAATAAAGTTAACCCAACTTTTCAATTGTTCCGAGATCACAAGTATTAAGTAGTAAAACACTTGCAAACATGAGAGAATAACAGTGTTTTTATTTGGCAAGGGGAACCCATTTTCGCCACTTTGTCATTTAATAACTTTGACCTTTTTCGACATAAAAACAACTAAAATATACTACAGCAATACCCCTGGCTAAGCAGTTTTTTTAAATTGAAATGCTAAATTTCACGAGAAATAGATTCACTAAAACTGCACATGCGTATAAATTGATAATATAGCACAAGTTAAATTTACTCACTTTTCATAGTTCTGATTAGTTGAAAAAAACAAATTTGATTCTACAGGTTTGATCAGAATGCTTCTCTTTCCTGAAATGAGCAAAATTTCACTTTAAAAATTATTGTTTAGCACTTGTATGTATGTACTGGTAGATTCCTCCGTTATTCGGAGCCGACCCCTCGAGAGCTGCGATGGTACAGTGGAATCCGTATACGCTCCCTTTGGGATTAATGGAGATGTGTCACTAACGTAATTACAACATTATATACAAGGCCAATCCCCACCCCAACACAAAGGGAGTGCTAGTACACAAGTAAGTCTGTTATTATGGTGGAGGAAGACGAGGTACTCGGAGAGAACCACCCGGACACTCGGCGGGAACAGACAAACCGAAGAGATATCAGTAGATTGATTTTCTGGTCAAAGTAGGGGGCAACTTTGACCAACCTAGTCCCCTAAAGTACCCACTCTAGTTTAAACTCCGGTCTGGGTACCAGAGAAGTGTGTGGGAGGGTGAAAATCACCATTCTGATGTACTCAAATTTCCAACGTCCCGGGACCTTCAGCACTGTAGCCATCGGTCTTAACCACTACAGCATGAACCACACCGCGCATTCGTGAAAATCATGTTTCATTAGTAACGTTTTCGAACCCTGATTTTTCTGACTGATTATTGAAATTATGATTTACTTTAATATCTAATCATTTATATTGAATTGATACATTATCCGTGTTTTATTGGAAACTTGTGAAGAGAGAATTACTAACGGCTGGAAATTGAAAGGAGGTCAGCCATGGGGCAGTTTAGATCGTCATATTTTGACACTTGCAAACGGGATCTTTTTGTTTTTGGCTAAATGTCTGAAAAACTGTTTTTTTCTTTTCTCTAATGTAGGGGATCAATATATCTGAAAACTTTTTATACGCCCGTCAAAATTTACACATGTCGTCTGTCCGTCTGTCCATCTGTCCGTCCGTCCGTCTATCCGTCTGTCCGTCTGTCTGTCCGGCGTAAACATGTCGCACCGTAACTTGAGAACGACTTATCCAAATTTCATGAAACTTAACATAGTTATTTCTTATGATGGTAAAACGATCTGTATACTTTTTGGTGAAAATAAGATTAAAACTTTTTGAGTTACAGGACTTAGTAACTAAAACAGGTGTGTTTTTTTTTTTTTTTTTTTTTTTTTTTCACATGTCGCGCCGTATCTCAAAAACAATTTATGATTATTGCTTAAAACTTTACACACTTCTTAGTTATATTAATCTTAAGATCTGTATACTTTTTGGTGATGATTCAAAATTTTATTTTTGAGTTATTGAGTATTTTGTAAAAAAAGGGGGAGGGGTTTTTCACATGTCGCGCCGTATCTCAAAAACGATTTATGATTATTGCTTAAAATTTTACACACTTCTTAGTTATATTAATCTAAAGATCTGTATACTTTTTGGTTTTGATTCAAAATTTTATTTTAGAGATATTGAGTTTTTTGTAAAAAAAAGGGGGTTTTCGCATGTCGCGCCGTATGTCAGAAACTATTTATGATTATTGCATAAAAATTCACAAACAAGACGACCGGCGTAACATGCACTCATGGCGCAGCTGTTTATTACAGGACGACATACTTTCTTACCCTGCTGGTGCACCTGGTCCATGGTCGAATTTTTTGGAGGAGTCCGGGTTTCTCGTTTACTTTTAGTTTTCTGTGTGTGTTTCTTTCTGTTTTCATATGTTGTTTGTTGTTGCTGTCTTCGTTTACTTAGCTTTGCTTGGTCACCTTATTTTCAAAATTTGGATATCGCTTTAACTGATTTTTACAATTTTAGGTAGCAACACGGGTGCCATACATAGAGCGGGGATAGCTTACCATTCCAGAGCACCAGTTTAGCTGACTCGATCAAGTCTACAACACAATTAGATTTCTTCATGTGGCTTTTATGGCGGGCTATACGATATGGGTTTTCTCATTGTTGATGGCCGCACGGTAGCCTCTTATTGCTTACATATATTACATTCCCACTCTTTGACTAGTTGTCTCATTGGCAGTCATACCACATCTTCTTATTTTGATATGTATAAAACATTTTTTTTCTACTTTATACATGATGACTAAATAACCCAGGAGATGACCTGTTAGCATTCAGGGGCCGGTTAAAATTTATTTTCTAAATGTATGGAACCATTTTAAAATATTACTTGTAATGCACAAGAAAAAAAGTCACGTGAATATATCATTTAGTTTTTTACGATACAAATGTATATAGTAAAAAGCAAAGAACTGTTCAGTCTACAATTGGTGTTGATTATATATATCAAGAGCCTATATAATCGAATGATAAAATAAATAAAGATCATTCTTCTTCCACACAAACGGGACACAACCACTTGACTTCAGAAAATAGTAAACTCATGTCTATCGTCAGCTGATCATCTCGTGACAGACAGTCATAGTGATACCAGTTAAGTGGACAACCATCCCTGTCACATCCCACCCATAATATGCCATTCTGCTCATCAGTTTTTTTGCCTCTAGTCGCACAAACACCACACGTAAACATCTCATCGTCTTCGTCATCTTCTGCAATCTGAAATAACAAATCTAATTTATATAAAAACAAAACATATGTATTTTATAGATTATCAAGGTCACATACCCAACACCAATAATATCAAGTCTACTCGCCTTAAAAAGTTACCCATTTATATTGTTTCTAATAATTCGGGGCCCAGACACTGTAACTCAACGGTCTATAAATTGACGTAAAGGAGTACTCCAGATGCAGATTCCGGATTTTTGCAAGGAGGGTGAAACCTAAATTAGGCAACTTTTCGAGTTGGACATGTAAATAGTCTACGACTATGTGTTATGGGTTTTGCTCATTGTTGAAGGCCGTACGATGACCTATAGTAGTTAATGTCTGTTTCATTTGGTCTCTTGTGGAAAGTTGTATCATTGCCAATTACACCACATCTTCTTATTTGTATATTAAACATGTATATATATAATACCTCCATAAGGCCCCCGACTCCGCCTCTGTACTCTGCTAATGAAGCTGGATATTTGAATGCACCTGTAGGAGGAAGCAACCGCTACATACTAGTATAACAAATCGGAATATTGAGAACTTGTTTGTGACTTGCTTCATCTTTTTAAATGAACTTTATTAAGGGTATACCCAATATCCTTTATCTATTAAAGTTTCACATCAAATATTCGTGGAATTAATTGGATATATTCCATATTCTTAATAAAGTTATAATACTAAAAAAAATCACATATCCAGACTTTTCAATGTACCATTTAAAATCTAAAGAAAGCCCTAAAAAATCCACCGGTAAAAAATCCTTATCCAAAATACCCTGAACTAGGTTCACCAATAATTAATTAACTCACTTCTAATTCTTTGAATTTTTTGTTAGCTCTTCGTACTCTTGGTCTACATAACTTAATTTGCTCTTCACTGTCAGATTCTTCGGCTCTATTTATCTCTGTATGTACCTCAGCAGTAACTGTGATGATATGTTGATTTACAAGGTGTCTACTTTCTTCAGATTGAACAGATTGTTTATGTACTTTTTATCTTTCTGTGGCAGTTTTTGTATATTTAGCTTTTCTTTTTGATTGCTTCATTTTAATGACATTTTGTTTTTCTATCCTTTTAGCCTCTCTCACCGCTTTGCGTTGTTTCAGACCCTCTTCTTTTTCTTTTTGTTCTTCAGCCTTTCTTTTCAATTCGTCTCTCATTTCTTGGCCAGTATATATACGTGCACCTGTTAGCCGTTTGTTATTTGGTTTGTCTGATTTAGTTATATCCCTAGAACAAGAATATCATGAAGGTCCTTGTCTACTAAACCTGCCTTCACCAATGGATTTGTGATTGCTATGCCACAAGTTTTACACGTGTCATTTAGTGTGGTTTCAACATTTTTCAAAGAGGGATCTTCTGTTTGAATGGTAGTACTGTTAAGTGGATACAAGCCCGTCTTTCTGAAGCCTTGCTTGATCACATGTGGTGACCAAGCCTTATCTTGTGCCTGTTGCAGAACAATTGCAAATTTATTCTTTTTTATTTACCATGTCGGCTTTGACTAGTCCAATATTTAGGGCAAGCTCACTGTATTCACTTCTCAACGGATGGAAAATTTGATCTAATGGCTGAAGGAAATGGGAGGTGTGCGGAGGCAATCCTAAAATCTCTATATTATGTTCAATAGCCATATCAATGACAGGAATTGATAAGTGGGAGGAATGATTGTCTATAATAAGGAGGTTTGGACGTCTTAAGCCAATGCTTGGAATAAAAACTTTTTCAAACCAGTTTTCAAATAAGTCTCTAGTGATATAGCCGTTTTCAGCTGTGGCATACAACCAGTCTTTTGGCATTTCAGAGGCGTAACGTCCACAGGGAAGACTTTTTGTGAAGATAAGCATATTGGGCATTAATCCACCTGCAGCAGATGCACATGCTAATAAAGTTATGTGCTCGTAATCAGTCATTTGCTGTCTGTATAGGTTTTTTGTACCAGTTGGGGATATTATTTTTTGCTTTATTTGGTCTGTTTCTTTGCCAAACCCAGCCTCGTCTGCATTCCATATTTGTGATGGTTTGTCTTGGAGGTCAAGTTTGTTAATAGTAGAATCTAATAGCTTGAAGTACTCATCTATAGTTTCTTGTGATGATACAGCAACTCGAGATCTCTGTAGGGAATTGGGTGTCCTTAAGGATAATTTGTGTTTCTTTAAAAACTTTTGACACCATTTCTTAGAAGGTGGTTTTTGTACTGATGGATATGATTTCCTGGTAACTGACAGTGCAAGTGTTTGTAAAACCTTCCTGGTCAGACCAAAACCCCTTTCACTCATATATTTTACATAGTTAGCTAAAGAGGAATCCTGAGATTTTGTTAGATATGGTTTTTGTCCACCTTTTTTTCCAATACTACTCTTTCCAAGTATATAATCTGATAATGTTTTTCTAGGTATTTTGTATAATTTGGAAGCCTTAGATTTCGAAATCAATCCTGTCTTTACTTTGTTAAACATTTCCAAACCATGCATTTTATGCTTAGATTCATGGTATTATTTATTAGTTGTTATTTGACTTTGAACTAGCTGTCAGTAACTGCGAGTACTCTTAGAGCTGTACTTTGTGTCTTTTTTTGTTGTTGTTTGTGAGGATGTAAAAATATCCTCTTACGTCCGGTCTGTGTTTTTGGTTAGACATTTTTGTTTTGTTACGATCTGATTACCCTTTTCATTATATTCTTATACGACCGCAAGATATTTAATTTCCAGACAATAACTCGAGTATAACAATGAGTGTAAGGATCTATGAAATTGTACAAGGTCACTCCTCAAATCAATCAAATCAATCCTGTCTTTACTTTGTTAAATGCTGTGACAAGCTGCTCTTCCGTATATTGTTTACATTTTGCCATCTACAAAAATATTTTATTTTATTTGTTATTCGACGCAGATATTTAAAAATTCAAATGGGCAGTGATGATTTTCTAAAAATTGTTTGACATTTCACATTGATATCATACTATAACTTTGTTTAAACCTGTTTATTTACTTTTGACTTTCATTATTTATCCCTTGTAATTTTTTATTAACTGTGTATTTGCATTCAGGTGTCACAGGTTAAATTTATTCGTTCATTGTGTGTTAATTTACGTTTTTTGATTGAGTTAAGCCTTCCAATTGATATTTTATAGTGTGTTTTTCTATGTTGTGATGTTATACTATTGTTTCAGAAAAGGGAGAAGGTTTGGTACCATTGAAACGTTTAATCCCGCTGCAAATGTTTGCACCTGTCCTAAGTCAGGAATCTGATTACAGTAGTTGTCGTCTGTTTATGTAGTTCATACGTGTTTCTCGTTTCTCGTTTTTATATAGATTAGACCGTTGGTTTTTCCGTTTGAATGGTTTTACACTAGTAATTTTTTGGGGCCCTTTATAGCTTGCTGTTCGGTGTGAGCCAATGCTCCGTGTTGAAGGCCGTACCTTGACCTATAATGGTTTACTTTTATAAATTGTAACTTGGATGGAGAGTTGTCTCATTGGCACTCATACCACATCTTCCTATATCTATAAACATTTTCAAACCATGCATTTTATGCTTAGATTCATGGTATTATTTATTAGTTGTTATTTGACTTTGAACTAGCTGTCAGTAACTGCGAGTACTCTTAGAGCTGTACTTTGTGTCTTTTTTTGTTGTTATTTGTGAGGATGTAAAAATATCCTCTTACGTCCGGTCTGTGTTTTTGGTTAGACATTTTTGTTTTGTTACGATCTGATTACCCTTTTCATTATATTCTTATACGACCGCAAGATATTTAATTTCCAGACAATAACTCGAGTATAACAATAAGTGTAAGGATCTATGAAATTGTACAAGGTACCACAACAGGAAGTTTGTGATTGCATTTGGCGGTTATTGTCTTAAATATTTAGGTATATGGAGCCAAAACCAAGCAGGGTTCGACCTCTGCGGTCGTATCAAGCTGCGCCCATCGGAGCATTTTATTACATTTTTTTCTAAT
Source organism: Mytilus coruscus (assembly GCA_017311375.1). Classification (NCBI taxonomy): domain Eukaryota; kingdom Metazoa; phylum Mollusca; class Bivalvia; order Mytilida; family Mytilidae; genus Mytilus; species Mytilus coruscus. The sequence continues at coordinate 94,638,302 of CM029599.1, forward strand.
GTTGTCTATAACACCAATTTCGCAGATAAATTAAGGGTTTAGTACTCCAAAACATGTTTAACCATGTCGCATTCTTTATGAGCATGTTCCAAGTCAGGAGCAGGTATATTTCAGCGGTAGTGGATCGGTGGCTCATGACTGTCATATTTGTTTTTCGTAAATTGTTTTGCTATAAAGTACATGTAAGCTGTTAGATTTTTAATCGAATTGAAATTAGAGGACAAATAAATTTATGTATGTATACAAGTGTATTCTGGGTCATGTATATTTTTTCGTCCCTGGTTACCTACAGTAATTTCATGGCGTTCATGAAATGACTTGTAAAGCCAAAGTATGTATTTTTCGTGATTAGATATGTATCGTTATCGTCAATCAGTGGTGTCTTGTCTTATCAGATTACTATCATACTTACATTATACAATTGCAAAATTTGTTAAAATTACAAGCATCTATCATATATTCTAATGCAATTTTATGTAACAATGTTTTCATTGGCTAAAAGTTACCGTCAAATCCACAGTTGACCAGGCGTAACTAAGGAGGGACCCGTCATTTTGAATTGAATAAATCAACAAATGTTCAATTACTACAATATTATCAAAAATAAAACAACACCTACCTCGAATTCGCCGTTTTAATGTAATTTTATCCGAATTTGAATCGTAGAGGTAACGTAATAACCTCCAGTTTGTAAGTTTTCATTTGTATGACGTCACGTTTAGCCATGACGTCTTTGCGCCAAAAATCATTCATGAAGTTTCGCGGATTTTTTTTTTTTTTTGTATGTCAAATTTATACATTTTTCAAGCTTTATCGTATTATTTCTTTTGTAATGCATTAGAATCGGAAAAACAGTACTGTAGTTGAAGAGTTGCCACCGTCAATTTTGATTTGACGGTCGCAAGTCTCCGTTTACTGTCTCCGCTACGCGTCGCCAGTAAAACTGCATTTGCGACCGTCAAATCGACAATTGACGGTAGCAACTCTTCAACTACAGTACTGTTATTCCTTAATTCATGTTAAGTAAAAGTTTTGGGCGTTCAGCTTCCATTTTGACAACAACAAAAAAAAACACGAAAATACACGCGCTATCAGTGGCGGATCCAGAAATTTTCATAAGGGGGGCCCTCTGACTTTCCAAGAGGGGGCCCGCTCCAGTCATGCTTCAGTGATTCCCTATAATATGAGGCAGGCATTACCTGTGAAAGGGACGAAGTCTATGTAAATTCTTTTTTTTTAATTCAAACATATTTTAAATTCTAAATCTGTTAAAAAGAAACGGAAATACCGTAACGTTTCCGATTTTGGTACTGTTGTTAGGGATTTTAGTTGTGACGTTATTTTAGTTATGACGTCATATTCAATGTAAACAAAGAAACGCTATCATCAGGTAACGTTTTTTCATATCAAAGAATAATTAGAATTGAAATTGTTATTGTGTTCCTTCCTATATTTTACTGGACTGATAAATATATATTTCACTCAAAGTCTCATGACAAACGAGACCAGAAGAAGGAAGTAGATTTCTGCGCAAATGCGGGAATTAAAAAAAGTGACACAAAAACAGTTAACGATTTTGAGTTCATTAGTACAATGAAAATTTCGGGAAAAAAATTTTGTTATTGATTTTTCTACTGTAATAGGGGACTTCGTCCCCTTATAACCAACCAAATTTTTCTCAAAAAAATTGATTTTCATTAAATTGCAAGGAATGACGAATTACCCTAAAAATTTACACCAGCGGTGAATAACCCTATTATTCACCGGCGAATAACCTTTTGAGTGTCTTGATTTCTACACGAGTTATCTCCCATGAAAATGACGTCACAGACGTAAGTAAACAAAATGACAACGTTTACGTTACAAGAAGCGAGGGGGCGGACAGGGTAAAGGGAGACAGGGAGAGAGGGGATGGGAGAAAGGAGAGAGGGGGCGGGAGAAAGGAGAGAAGGGGCAGGAGAAAGGAGAAAAGGGGTAGAAAAGGGAGATAAAAATGTATATAAAAATTAATAAAAGTGAGCTGGAAAACAATTATTTTATTAGAGTGGGGCGCTCATATTCGCCGGGGACACAATTTCGCCGTTTTATGATTTTGAGGTGTAAAAACTTCAAAGGATGAATGAAATGGAAGAAATATGCCGGTAAATTATATTATTATAACAAATATGTTTATTTTTTAAACTTAGACAAAATTTCGGCACTTACCGCAAAGGACCAAAAAACAGACAACGATTTTCGGCCAATTTCCTGAATGAAAAAAATGATTTCAAAAGTATTTCTTAGTAATTCTTTGACTGATTGCCCTAAATTTCAGTTCTTTACACCTTTGAAATGTCTGCTATTCATCTATAATGAAATTGATTTGATAAATATTGTTTAAAGCTGCAGTTATTTGGTTTTTGGTAGATGTGTACAAACGGCGAATATGTGTCCCCCTTTGACAAAACATCAGGAAATTTCAAATAGCCTTTAATCCAACTTTTCAGATGATTTTTTTTCAAAGAAACACATTTTCAAGCTAAGAATATTTTGTTTTTGATGTTATCTTCATATAGAAATATCAGTATACTTCAAAAAAATAATGACCTGAACATAAACTGCAGAAAACATGGAAAGTTATGGCGAAAATGAGCACCCCACTCTAAATTACTTAATAAAAAGCTTCAAGAAAGTTCTAATAAATGTCATAGTAACGAAAAACGACCTCATTAATACTCCGAGCGTCGTCCCTAATTAATTACGATCTCTTATAAACGGAGAAAGACTAAAAACTAACAATTTCCAGGATTTTATACAGAGTCCGTGCATGTATAGAGACACATGTCACCATCCTTGTTTTTTAGATAAATTCCTTCATAGTTGACTGATATGCAAAGAATTTGGCAGAAAAAGGATGACGTTACTGAATATAGAGTAACGTTATTTTTACTCGGAGGTATTGATAAAATATGTAACGGGATCTGAATGGTGTTTGTTAATTTTTTTTTATTTCCCCTGTCCGGTTTCGTAAATCAAGTTCCTATTAATTCTACTGATTTAATTTTATTTCGACCTAACTGGGTGCACATTCAGCTTAGAAAAAAACATATCTTCAACTTAACCCTACCAAACTAGACAAAGGTAATGCCACCGCTACTCACATGCATGGATAAAGTGCTTCAAAAATTTGATTAAGTAAACGTGTGAGTTGTGTAAGTAGTTGCGGACAAACCTTGCAAACTGTATTCAAAAATACATTTGAAAAGACAAAGTTCAACATTCTGTCATTCGTGAAAAAATATACAATATAAAAATCCTGAGAATATATATGCACCCTCTATTTCAAAATGCCAAATTTAGCAACCTGTCATTTAAAAAAAAAATCATGACAATATGCGCACTTTTGGTATATATATACTAACACCAGGTACATAATGTAAAGTTGAAGCTAAAAAAAAAATACAGCACTAAGAAATAAGTTGTATAAACCCTTAATTAGCTATATACCAAGTGAGGGACGGGCGGTCAAATGGACACGGGTAAAACAGTATGCTCCCGGCATTTTGTCGAGGGATTTAAATATATATTAAGCGTATATGATGATGTTCTATTTTACAAGGCATTTGGTGACAAAATATATTTTTGAATAAGCAGTTCATAGTGGAATGTAATTGGGAAATCTCAATTGTACATCATGTCCAACTCAAACAACAAAACACACCCATCCCTGTGCTCCCAAGTGAAAATTAACATGAATCTAAATCAAAATGATTTTAAAATGTTTTTTTTTCAGTTTGTTTCTGTCGTTTGAAGAAATATAGGTAAACAAAAATATCTCTTTAAATTTTTTTTTCCGTTCGGAGCGCTTTTCTGAGTTTACCTTCATCACAGCACCGATTATTCATTTATTGTTGGCCACTGTTTTTTTAATGAATCGTGTGATTGTAAATTTCGAAAAATAATTTGTTTTGAAATACGGAATTGAAAGAAAAATATGTAACGGGATCTGAACTAAATGATCTAATTTTATTTCGTCCCACCGGGTGCACATTAAGTGTTGACATCCCAAAATGTCAAGCCTTTGTTAACTTTTTCCTCACTCTGATGTTGCTGTCCTGTGTAAACTGCGCTTATACGATTACAGTGTTCGCAATTTATTTTTTACACGCTTCCGGAACCATATTTTCTGTACAATCAAAAAAGTTCAGAAACTGGTTACACTTAGAACATAGGGAAAGTTGGGCGGTAAAATAACCAAGTTCAAAGACAATTATTCTTCTTTGTTAATTCCATTTCAACAAACCATTTTCTGCCTGAGTTTCCACGGCTTCTTGTACTATGCATTTTCGCTAAATTATATCCGTATTCTTTTCCAAATGAATTTTATTTTTCTATTTTGCAAGCAGCGTTTTTCGGCAACCATTTTAAAACGAATGGGTTTCTTAACGAAATTGCACTAAAAGTGGCACAAAAATTCCCCGTATTTTCACACATTATCCTGCGTTTCTATATTTTGAATTTCACCGGGAAACGGCGTGCATCAAACTTACAAATTCAATGCAAACAGACAGCTGAACAGTCATTGAAAAAGTTATTGAGGTTTTTGAAGCAGAAGAAACAACACTTCTATCTTGTGAAAGGACAAGACGGGGACGAGCCATAAAAAACAAGACATTTGATCGATTTCTTTTAAAATGAGCTTCCTATACATTAGTTTTTCATGTTTTAGGGCGGGAGAAAGGAGAAAGGTACCCCCCTGTCCGCCCCCTCAGAAGCCCATCGAGTGACGAGGAAACAAGGCTTTGGGCATGCACCAAGTGACGATATTATCTTTTTTTCAGGGCCATCAATTTTATACAAAAAGATTCTACCTTTGTTGTACATACAAGAAATTCTAAGACACAAATGTATTTTCGAACGTCAACTTGTGTCTGTTACTATAGTAAGGTAAGTGCTTTTTCAATGGTTCAAAAGGCCCTTCCACTGTTAGTTCGGTATAATAAAACAATTGTGGCTCCTAAGAAGCGATGAATATCCAAAATTGTCAATCCTAAAAAATTATTTCACTTCGGGCTGCGCCCTCAGTAAAATATAAAATTGAGAATGGAAATGGGGAATATGTCAAAGAGACAACAACCCGACCAAAGAGCAGACAACAGCCGAAGGCCACCGATGGGTCTTCAATGCAGCGAGAAAATCCCGCTATATAACTTTCTCGTGTTGACAATTTTGGATATTCACCTTTTCTACGGGCCATATATGTATAATGTGTTCTTGCCATGAGCCGCACGACGGGTGCAATATATGAAGCAGAATCTGCCTACCCTTCTAGAGCAAATGGGAAGGGTCAATAAGGTTTTGTTATCACAAACAAGAGCAAATGAGATTACACTATGTTTTTGGAGGGGTTCTAGTTGCTGTCTTGAGTTTTCTATGTTGTGTTTCGTTGACTGTTTGATGTTTGTCTATAATTTTGAATGTCCTTTTGTCATCTTCTGTCTCTTTTTTAAATAAACAAATTGATTTTTGTAACGGCGTCAAGGCAACTTAAAAATCAACACTTTTTCAAAAGTCAAAATGCACAAAAATGCCAAAATCTAGATAAAAAGTTGTCTATAAATATAACATTTTGGTAGAGTCTTTCATGAAGGGCTTATTCAAATACTGCGATCGTATCGAATATCTGGAAATCATTTGTACTGATAAAGGACTAGATCAAAAACTAACAGTAAGTTGTTTTTTTTTTTAAAGTTAAACTTCAAAATCATGTTGGTTACACCACCAGATTTTAATATTAGATTGAATGGCGAAAAAGTGTTGATGATCGTAAACATTTAGGTGTCCCACTATTATTAGATGAAAACATGACAATCCATATATATATAATAGTACAAAGTATGCATTAAAACATGGAATATACATGCGAAGAATGGGTGTTTTCAAGTGAGTTTGTAACATAAGACAAAATACAACTAGAAGATGCAGGAATTGTAACAGGGCTAACGTTAGTAAACTGTTTAAGTTTAGAAAACTTATATTTCCAAACTGGCAATAAACCAAAGCAGAACGGCTGTCGTTGGTTGCTGTCTGTCATATTTTTGTTTTGGTCATGAATCGTGCCGTTGATTTTCCCAATTAAAGTGTTTCAAATTCCGTCATGTCGGGGAAACTGTTAACAGCCTCCACAAAGCACGAGCTATAAACTCAGTCGATGTCATGTAAAAAAAATTGATATGGTGTATAAATAAATGACAAAGAATCCACACACACACTTTACAAAAACAAAAGAAATCGAACATCCTTTTAATAAACATTGTTGAGAGAAACGCGTAAAATAAATCCATAGGATGTCACATGTTTTAATGAAATGTTGTAAATCTTATATTTCAAAAATGTTAAAAGAAAAACAACGGTGAAATTCGTTGTGTTCACTTCAATGTTCAGTGTAGACCTTGGCTTAATACCTTGAGCGACTTTTTAAAATATATGAAACATTCAATCTGATTAATATACAGATCCTGTATTTTAATCAGATTTATAAAACATTATAATTGTTAAAGCAAAAATATCCGTTTTAGTTGAATTAATCCAAATACTGTGTGCGTGTTTCGGTCATTAATTCTGTTAAATATGCAAGAAACATTATCATACATCATTCATAAAATTTCACAATTTTTATAAACGACAGTATTTTTATTGCACAAAGAGGTACATCTCAATCTACTTTGCTAGGTGGTTGAGATAAGCAACAAACATCTGCAGGCCATAGAACTTAAGTGATGATAACAATGTTGAGAAAGTATTATGAAGATAGAGTGTTCAAAGTTTCATATATTGATATAATTTAAAATCTAATATGGATATAAAATGGCCATTCATTACGTTAACAAAACTTTTGTGCAGTTTGGACAATACTGACCATTTCCATTTGAAATATTAAGAGAGGTTTGTATTATTTCAGAATGTACTTGTTTTATATCTTATCTTGTTAAATAATGTACATAAGTACATATAGAAACGTTAACTTATACTCGTTGATTTCCAAATTCCCCATCTTACAGCGAAAGAAAATCCTTAAGCATAAAAGTTGTACTCTAACTGTCAATAAATAAGCCAGATAACTAACAAGGAGAATTAAATTTCAATCTGATTTCTACGGAAGTATTGGTGGTGGTAAGTCACATTTCGATGTTAACCTTTAAAATTTTACAAAAAAAATGGTGCCAAAGGGACCGAGAGATAAAACAGATTGAAAAGAAAAAACAAAAACTACAGCATGACAAAAAAATTAGGGTTTACGTAAAAAATTGAGGTTGAATGTATCTATCACAGTTGATAAGCAATGCCAGACCATATTCATTTTACGTGGATTTTTCACACAAAGGTTTTCTACAAATCCTTTCACAACTTCAACAAGGTTTGGAGGATAAACCATCTGAAATAAAGACAGTGTGCAAGTTACAAATCAGTTGATCGTTTATAGTACTATTAGGGGGTGTTTAACGACCTTGACTACCCATAAGGGTCTCGTACGGTCGGTTACTCGTTTATAGTGCCAACTAGACAGATGTGCGACTGAGAAAGGTCAACTTTTTAAAGTTGGCGAGCAAAGTATTTCATTGTAAATAATATGTTTGTTCATAGGTAGGCAAACTACATTTTATTTACTTATCTCTTTTCATCTAGTTTCATTGAATCCATTCATTGGTAACATTTTGAATATATTGCAATGGTTCATAGCTGTGTTTCGTAAATGATATATTTTTGATATTATGTATCCTAATATTCTTACAAAAATATCAAAAAGTTTGTAATATTTTTAATTTACTTTTATGAGAAAGTTATGACACATAATATCATAATTATAACTGATTGTGTTGGCATTGTTTTGCGAAAAAGTAAATTTTTCTGTATTTTAAAAGGGAATCCTCCGATATGAAAATTCTTTTATTATTTGAAGGACCCAGTGATCGATACTTTTTTATAAAGTGACGGTATAAGACAATAACATTGTTAATATCTATAAACAACAAATATTTGTCATGTTTTATGTGGTTTCATTATTGGGAGATTCTCGGTATAAAAGTCACGTCTGAAGGAAAATAAAGATTCTTTTAAGGAGTCATTGCGTTGGAAATGGCATGATTTATTACACATGTACATAGATTTTAAAATTTAATTTTGTAGCAGCCAAAAAATCAAATTCTTCAAGGAAAGTCGCCTTTGAATATCCTCTACGGATTCAATAATAAGGAATTACTGTCCATTCCATGAGTTTACACCGTTTTTATGGGATTTCTGTTGCTTCTGTGTAGTATATTGTGAAATGTTTGCCTGTTTGTATTTATTGTTTCGGCCATTATATTGTTCGTCTTTCATTGTCTCAACAGTTTGTGTCGAATTCCGCTTAGGAAGTGATATAAATTTGCAAGTACAAAAAGTCAGTTCTGACATTGTAGGGCTGAAACTGCTTGAATCAAAATTGTAATAAAGTAAAAATCTCGGTTAACCAATATAGAACATACACCATAGAGGTGTCGCAGGTAAAGAAGTGTATGAATTTTTTTTTAAATGGTGTGTTTGTATTACAAGTAACATTGTTATCCTCAATGAAATAATGAAATGAATGGAATATGCTCAGATGTATCATCTCCAAGTTACCATACATCATGTAACCCTAAATGAAGCAAACGAGGAAAGGCATTACCCATTTGAAGGAATCTATATTTTTATAGCCTTGTTTGGCAGAGTGGTCAGTGGTGCTGCACACAGCGCGGGTGTTGGTGCCTCACCTGTTAAAGTCTGAATCTGACTGGAGGAAAATTATATTTATAAGTGCAATAAATGAAGTTTCAACATTGTCGCACATAGAATGTATGAAAAACAAAAATTCAGAGTGTGTTGACCTTAAGAGAAATTTTCACTAAAAAAAATTCACAACAGAAAAATTTAACCTGACCGGTGGTGTGCAAAAATACAAAAATAAGTCTATGGCCATATAACACGTGTTCAACAAACATATGCCGTACCTTGACCTATAATGGTTTACTTTTATAAATTGTTACTTGGATGGAGAGTTGTCTCATTGGCACTCATACCACATCTTCCTATATCTATATGTTGTTTCCTCACCAGTTATGGTTCAAAAGAATCAAAGGTGATCAATTGAATATTAAAATAAGTTCAATATCCTTTGCAAACTTTTCTTCTAAAACGAACTTGTGTCAAGTGTCGATTGTGTCCATTGTGCAGATGGTGGACTATCACTCCGAAAAATATTCAAGAAACATATGTCGAGTGTGCAGCTGGTGGACTATCACTCTGAAACATTCAAGAAACAAGGGTCGATTGTGCTGCTGGTGGACTATCACTCCGAAAAATTTTCAAGAAACAAGGGTCGATTGTGCTGCTGGTGGACTATCACTCCGAAAATGTATCAAGAAACAAGTCAAGAAACAAGGGATTGTGCAGCTGGTGGACTATCACTCCGAAAAATATTCAAGAAACAAGTCGATTGTGCTGCTGGTGGACTATCACTCCGAAAAATTTTCAAGAAATAAGTGTCGATTGTGCAGCTTGTGGACTATCACTCAGAAAATATTTAAGAAACAAGTGTCGATTTGTACAGCTTGTGGACTAGCACTCAGAAAAATATTTAAGAAACAAGTGTCGATTGTGCAGCTGGTGGACTATCACTCCGATAAATATGAAAGAAACAAGTGTCGATTGTGCAGCTGGTGAACTATCACTCCGAAAAGTATTAAAGAAACATGTGTAGATTGTGCAGCTGATGGACTATCACTCCGAAAAAATGAAGAAATAAGTGTCGATTGTGCAGCTGGTTGACTATCACTCCCCATGGTTACCACCCAGTAGACAGAGCTGCGGTATAAGAATGATTTAAACTATACTATTTGTCGGTAGATTTTTAAATTTTATAACTATATTACACTGGGGTTGCAACTCCGTCAGACAAAGTTGACCATAGATGGCTTGAGCTAATCTGCAACAGGTCAATTTTGGTTTTTACTGCTTCGCATCGCGTTTAACCCGAATAATTCAGTCCCTCCCCGTGATCGACTCTCCCACTCGCGAGGTTAATGTAGCCATCGTAGAGCAGTGGAATATAACGACTGAATTATTCGGGTTACATCGCGTTCCGAAGTTTTCGATATTAACGCCATCTTGAAATTATTTGTTAACAAATATCGGTTCTGATTGGTTACCGTATAATGTGGCTAAAATTCGATTGGCTAGAATGAGATTTAGAATTGGAAACATGTCCCGGGCAACAGAAGATAGGGTATTCAAGACCCGATCAACACTTATAGCTTCATTTTGACTTCATTTATGATACTGCTGGGCATAGGTTCGATACAATACGATTTTTTTATTAGCAAGGACAAATACTGTCGCCTTGCAGTCAGAAAAATGCGTGTTAGTATAGTGACATATTAAAAGTGTTCTTGTTGAATGATATTTGGGGATTAAAACATTGAAGGATACATAATATACCAATCTAGTAAAACAGGATATATTATTTAGAATGTTATTTTCCTTAATATATGTGAAAGGTTTAGTTCCCACGATCGTTTGATCAATCAATAAATCAATCATTCAGTCATGATATTTTCATATTGCCTCTTTGTTTCTTTAAAATTCATCTTATTTCCTATGTGGCATATAATAATCTATATTGCATTACGTAATGATCTTGCGTTTTCTGTCAGCTAAAAGACGCAGTTTTAGCCTAACAATGTCCTTGAATCATGCATGATTAAAGTTCATACTTCTGTAACTTTGAACTTTAAATATGTCAACATAGTTATCTTGACATTGATTCACAGTAAATTTTACATGTTGCATTTTTGTCGTACATTTTATAAGGCCAAGGATAACAAGCGGATTTCCTGTATTATTTTATTCTATTTTCACCTGTAAGTATTTATATAACTTTGTAACGATATATGTTTCAGAACTTAGGTTTCTTTTTTTTTTCAGTGTATAATTGTTCATCAGTTTGTGAAATATATTTGTAACGGTGCATCCAAAGTTAAATTTAAACCAACACTTATATTTTGCTTTATCATTGGGGATGGTGGTTTGAGTGGCCACTCCGCTACCAAGACGATAAAACAAACTAAAGCTCAGTATTTTGATGTAAAACGTATTTTTATGAATGAATTGCATTATTATTATTTTAATTACCATAAAGATATCTATGTAGATTACATGAGTGTTTGCACTTGATAACAGGTATATCAGTGACACCTGTGACATAGCAACATGTTTTCTTAACAAAATTGTCTGCAACACTTTTTCATGTTGATAGATGCATAGCAATAGACACTGCACCCGGTCTCGCTCATTTTAGAGTTTATGCGATTCACTTAAATTTTGTTTTTACCTTCTTCTTAATGGGTTTGTGATATTTGAACATCGGTGAACTATTCTTGCCTCTTATTTACTAGTTTATAAAAAATAAAGAAAGACGATGATGTTCCGAAACCTTTTGTTTTAATCGAAAATCGGATCATAGTTCGTTATCTTTTTTAATTCTACATATATGAAGCCGAAAACAGTTGAGGTTTTTATAAGCTTAACCGACTAAAAGTGATAGTGCGAACCTTTGACTAAATTGTTTTATATCTTGATAACATAACTGACAGAGAAAATTTGACAGCTATAAAAACGTAAGATGACTTATATTTGTTGGTTATTGTCCTTAAATGACGAGTTTCCTATTATTTTGACATTTATAATAGACAGGCAGAAAATGAAAACAGAAAACAATGATCTCAAATGCAACATCAACACAAAAATTACGAAAATGACTGAATACATCACTTTTACATCTTTATCACCATTAAATGACAATGTCTAAATACTCTTCCTACGGAAAATTATATCGACATAAATTGTCAGACCTTTCTGTATTATATCTATTACACTTTAATGATGATGTTGTCAAGAACTAACTTCAAGAGTTTTCGGATATAGTATGCGAAAGAACTAACGGGAAAAGAAAAACAACAAAAATTAGTCTTAATTCTAAACCCTTCAGAGTGAAAATTTCATATCTTCTGTTAAGTATAGAATGGTTTATTAGAGCTGTAAATCTGTCATCTCATGCTGATAAAGGGACAGATAATATTACTTAACAAACAGATGTTTAAAACAACAACAAAAAATGAGTTTGTTAACAGTAGAGATGATAATACACAATGTGTCCAGTTTCTGATATTACCATTCCAGGACAGGAACAATAAAATAAATTGAAATTTTGTTTATTTTAATATTTAATAACTAATCACGGATTTTGGTATTAAAAAGGATGAAGGAAAGTTTGTGATGTTATATTTCCCTACACATTAAAAAAATTGAAATTTTTATTTGTCTTCCTATAGTTTTAATTTGTTTTACTTGTTTACATTTGTAATTAACTAAATATTCACATTTATTAAAATGTAATTCATTCATGCAAAAGTTACCACCTATTATCCAGAAAACAAAACATGTGGTATTCATCAATAATTAACCTTATAATTGGAGTGACCGATTTTTTTTGAAAATTTTGTGTTTTCTAAATGCAACATCATTTTGATGCGATTTCTTGGGCATAGATGTAGGACTGAAATTAATAAACAAACAAATTGAGCTCTACAGATCATTTCATAGATCCGTTGTGCAACGATTACCTCTCTATGAACGGCCATTTGAAATTTGAATGAGTCCTCAAAATAATCCTGGGGCCTTGGTGGCCGAGTGGTCTAAGTAGTTACTACTGTAATCACTAGCCAGTCAACACTGAGGTTGCGAGTTCGAACCCCGCTCGTACGGGTGCACTCGACTCCAATCTTAATTGACTAGGATTGTCAGTTTTCCTATCGAAGTTCGGCGGTTTTCTCCGGCTTCCTCCACCAATAAACACTGGCCGCCACGAAATAGCCCAAAAGCGGTGCTTAAAAGTGGCGTTAAAACACCAAAAATCAAATCAAATCAAAATAATCCTTTATCCTGATGTTTACGTAATTATGTGATACTGGCTCTCTAGAAAAGAAAAATGGCCTTGTTTTAAATGCACTCGAAAAGATATGTATTTGACAATAGATAACATTATGGCATATATTTTCCATGATAGTAATGCGGGCTGTTAGGAGTCTCCGGTTGTTGTTTAATTCATAAATCAAAAATTGAAAACAAATGTATATAATTTGAACATTTTTTTAAATTTTGAAATCAAAGCAAGTGAAACAGTAGATGGACTACTCAAGTTAGACCACTCGGTCACCGGCCCGAGTTTTTAACAGACAAGGAAAACTTAATTCATTAAAATATAAAACGAAAGATGAAAATAGAAACTGTTCTTTATTTTTTTAATTTTTAATTCAAAACAGTGGTTTTACAAATCTTTCATAAATCTTTCAATTTCGAAAACAGAAATAAAAATTGAAAACATCTCTTGTTTTTAGTTTTACATATCGAAAATGATATATTGAAATCATAATTCGTATTATTTTTAATCTGAAATTCAAAGATCAAATTGAAACTAGATTTGCCATTGCAAGCAATAGCGGATGTAACCCTTCCCCCCATTGCCACTAAGTGGCAGCCATTTGAAAAATTTTAAACAGTGAATACACATATATGCATGGCAATACATCTTTGTTCGTTTTCGTATTCATTTACAAGATTAAACTCAATTCGTCTTTGTTTTAACATATCTTAATTTAAAAGTGAAAAAAAAAAATGATTTCTTTTACAAATTTTAAGTTGATAAAAATGAAAACGCATCTCGTTTCGTTTGACTTATCGAAAATTAAAACGTAAAACTTTTTTCTGTTTAGTGTAAATGTTATAACAAACGCATTATAAGATGTATTATTAACACGTATTTACTACACATAATCTTAGTTTGCCGACAGCCCGTCATGCTCGATGGACGCCAGATTGTATTATAAATATTCACACATATTATTATTATCATTATTGCAATGCATATATAATTCAACATCATACAATTCCTATGTATATATTATCCTTAATACACCAAAACCAACTTTGACTAAATGCACCCCTTCATAGACGGTCAGGGCCGGCCAGGAACAACTAGAGATAAAAAACGATATAATCGATCAAAAAGCTCTAGAAACCTGTGTCAGTGGATGCCAAGTACGCAATCCCGTCTCCAGGGTCAGGTGCTCTGACCTACACCTTAAACATGTGTGTATTGGCAAATCAAAATGCAATCATAAAAATATCAACGTATATACATAAAAATGTAAGTTGAGTGTCCACTCGTTGCACGATAGCTAGAAATGACCCTATGCTTTATTACCATATAAGTGACCCTATTATATATTCATACGACCCGTACCCGTCAATACAATATTTTCCCGCTATACTTAAACGAAACGCGGGAAAATACAAGTATTAACTACATAATCGTGCCAAATATAAACAACGCAAACATAATCTTAGTTTGCTGACAGCCTGTCATGCTCGATAGAAAACACAAAGAACGAGGGATCAGGAAAAAGGAAACGTTACAGTCCAAGTGTTTGTGACACTTTTAGCCTCTTTTCAATAGAGTCCACAATATAACTATCTTTACTTTTCTCTGTTTTCCATCTCCTGTGTCTTTTCAAACATCTACTATCGTTAGCAATATGATTTGCGGTTGCGGTTGCCCCACCAGAACGAACTAAATGTAAACCTAAATTTAAATTCCCAGAGACTAATTTAAGTCTAGAAATAATGTTCTCTCTAGCTGACGTGTAACTAAGCTTTTTATTTTTGTAAATTAATTTACAAGTATTCCTTGATCTAAAAACAGGCATGAACAAAAACATTTCTAACCCTTCAACGAAACCTGCTAATCGAACATATTTCAAATACATATTAAAGGGACAAGCGAATGAAAAACCTTTGGAAATCAACACCTCATCTCCTTGCCTATACTGGTCAGTCTTGCTTTTATTTAGATATAAAACTAGAAAATCATCTTTAATCTTCACATCACTAAAATGTAAAGAGCTTAATTCATCATATCTAAGAAACCCTGCGAAACCTAATAAAGTCATAGTCAAATCCTTAACAATCAACAAGTCTTCTGAATCTGAATATTTTTCACAAAGTTGTATCAAAATATCAGTAGTAACCGGTTCTTTTTTAGTAACAGTTTTGTAAGCAGTACGTTTTGCAGCTTCCTGTATGGATGAAACAAATGAGTTTTCTGTAGGATCGGCTAAACCATTGATCTCGTGTGCCCATTTAATACCGTACTTAGCATTGTCAATTGGGTGAAAAGTTGAACCTTGATCAAGCAAACGAGTAAAATAAAGTGCAATATGAATAGGTTGGGCTGGCAATGCAGCAAAACCGAGCTTAGTTATATACTGTTTCCAACGCCTAAATGCGTAAAAATAAGATTTTGTAGTATTGTCACTTCTGCTTCCTAGCAGTAACTTGCACATCTTAGGATAAAGCTGATATAAAGGACTGTCTGTTGTAACTCCACTCTCCAAAACGGCTAGCTCTACGTGCTCATTGATCTTTAAACCTATTGTAAATATAAAAATAACAAAATCAAAATTTTTATTTTCAAACCAACAAGTCTAATTTTAATTGATGGTTTACCGAAAAGACCATTTGGCCTCTTCCTTTCTTGATCAAGTTATATCCATGTAAACATTTGTAATCGACTACAAAATTTTGAAATTTTGATTCGTGTGTTAACATACACCAGTACGGTACTGATCTCCACTCCGGTACAATTAAAGTACCTTCACAACGTTCTGTTGTCAATTTGTTAATAACCTTTGTAATTAGCCTACATCAGAGGCATCACAAAACATCTGTACATTTTCAGATGTAACGTATGTCAACTGACTCAGTTCAGAACCCTTTTCATTGAGTTTGTCTATATTTTTTAACCAAAACTCAAACTCGGCAATTGCCTCCCTGTTCAATCTCACCAAAGAATTCCAACTAGCTTTTGCTAAAATGCAATCGTAAGAAAATCGAGTTCTCAAACGAACTTCATCTCCAACTACTGCTTGTGCAGAGATAATTTGACCTACTAATAGAAGCCAAAAAACGTACTTTCACCAAAACGTTCATATTGCATCCTATTTGCAAAAACAAACTGTTTTTAAAGCAGTCCTTCAATTTTACGACTCTTTTTTCACTTAATCGTATTAGACCTTCGATCAAATTCCAATCAAACCCGAGCCACGTAAATTTTTGTGCCGGTTCCCAAATACATTTTTCGTATGCTATAACAAAACCAAAACTTTCAAGGTCTGACTTAATCTTTTTACTTGCTTTCCAACATTCAGAAGAGGTTTTACCTCCACCTAACACATCATCTAGATACATTACTATTTTGAAACCGTCGTTTCTCCAATACCTTGACTTTGAAAAAAATGTATCCACTTGTTGACAACCCAAAAGGTAATACATTAAAAGCGTAGTACTTATTTTCCCACTTAAAACCTAAATATGTTCTATCTGAAAAACAAATTTTCACATGATGATAGGCACTCTTCTAATCATAGGAAAAACAAAAGTCACCTTTATTAAAGATTTGCCGAGTTCTGCTAGCATCTTCATATTTATACCGAAATTTGAAGATACGGATTAATGTGTCTTGCATCAAGAACTAGTCTGAGTTTGTCTTTTTTGTTTCCTGCTACTGTTAAATGATTGACAACATGTGGAATATAATAAACCTCGCCTATGCATTTTTTCTGTAATAACTTGTTTATTTCCCCTAAAACAAATCGAGGATTATCCTTCGCTGACCTATTGTTTTCAAGTTTAACCTTACCTGGTATTACCATAAACGGTATTTTATATCCGTTTTTATTACATCTAAAATATATTCATTTGCGCCTATTGATCATTTTGTAATATGAGTTCTTAATCTACCTACCGGCGATATAATGTTTACATTTGAGATGTCAATTTCATTCGGTTTTGGTTGTTAATTTCATTCCGAAGGTGTTGTCTGAAAACATTTTTGGTTGTATGTGTATCTACTATTACTGTTATTAATATCGAACAGAAAAACAGTACTTATCTTATCACTTTGTCGATTCTGACTTGCGTCTCTTGTCACCTCTGGACATTCTCTTCTCCAGTGACCCGTCTTATTGCAGTTAAAGCATTTCCCTGGTCTGTCGATATGGGTTGTTCTTGTGGGAATAGTGTACGGAGCTGGTGATCTAGGAGCTGGTTTCCTTTTTGCCTTTTCTTTCTTGATTTTCGCTTCCGCTCTAGTTTGGGCTTTGTACATTCTTTTTTCGTCCTCTGAATTTTCAGCTAACGGATTAGCAGTATATTCTGCTATGTACAACTCTCCAACCTGCTTCTGAGGAGTCCGCTTTCTGCCTGTCTCTAATTAAACCCATACCTTCTGTAACCTTGTCCTTGGCCGACTCGATATTATCCTTCGTGAGATTTGCCTAATTCAGCTCACTGTTCGCTTCCTTAAACTTCACCAAAACTTTACTGTTATGCTTGTGTTGCTCCTCGTCCCCCCTTTTTAACTTATAGTTATCGGACAATGTCTCGTCTAGTTTTGCCCTTTGTGAGTCCGCTAACGCCTATGAGTAGATTGAAAATTCATGTTGAAACACTCCAGGCGGTTATCTAAAAGGGTGGTCATGCTATTCAACAATGTTGTCTGTGAGTTCTGAAATGCAGCTTGAACTTCATTTTGCATTTCGGATCGGATTTCGGCGTCCATCTTAAGTTGGGTGTTCGCTCGTTGCACGACAGCTAGAAAATGACCTTATGCTTTATTACCAGAAAGTACACCCATTGGTCACTATAAGTGACCCTATTATATATTCATACGACCCGTACCCGTCAATACAATATTTTCCCGCTATACTTAAACGAAACGCGGGAAAATACAAATAACTGCTTGGTCGATATTATTGTTAGCCTTAACTCTTTGATATGGATATAATAAGTGCAGCGAAAATGAAGTGAAATAAATGTGAATATAATCATTTATTTCATGGTTGTGCCCAAATTTGTGCACTTAATATAGTATTTATACACAATGGTATTACAAGAAAATGTCTATGTGATAAATTTATAGAAAGGAAAATTAATTAAATTGCATTTAGTAATCAATTTAAGGATATGGGGTATCCATCTATGATACAAAATCAGTACATGCACAGCAAAAAACTCACAAAAAGCAAAGTAACAGCGCATTTATTGCTGTATTTCATATAAAAGTCACAGTGAGGCCTTCAACACGGAGCAATTTTAAGACAGCCCTAGCATGGGTTGTTTATTTGAATTGTTGATTTTCTATCATGTGAATCTATTTCATGCAGAGGGCGTCATGACAGTACGTGAAAAAACAGACAACCAGTATGAAAACGATTCATATACTGAAGGTCATGAAGCCGAAACCGAAACAGGGAATAGCCTTGGTTCAAGATCACATGACGATAAAAATGTTGACGGCGGATGGGCCTGGGTCGTCTTAGCAGGTAAATATCTGTATTTTTTTCTATATTCTAGAATATAACGTTATGTAAATATGATAATCAATACTCACTTAAAATTTTCAAATCCGTCAAATCTGAGTAAAACTATTCTATATATTTTTAGAATATCATCGCTTTATCGATGCAATTTTCCAAGCGATGACTAAGAAAACATGGGTGCTTTTATAAGTAGATACAAGAAGATGTGGTATGAGTGCCAATGAGACAACTCTCCATCAGAGTCACAATTTTTAAAAGTAAACCATTATAGGTCAAAGTACGGCCTTCAACACGGAGCCTTGGCTCACACCGAACAGCAAGCTATAAAGGGCCGCAAAAATGACTATTGTAAACTATTAAAACAGGAAAACCAACGGTCTAATCTATATAAAAACGAGAAACGAGAAACACTTATGAACCACATTAACAAACGACAACCACTGAACATCAGGTTCCCGACTTAGGACAGGTGCAAATAAATGCAGCGGGTTTAAACGTTTTAATAGGCGCCAACCTTCACCCTACCTGAAACAATAGTGTAACATCACATAATAGAAAAACACGTTTTATTTCATTAGATATAATTGGTTAACCTGCATAACGTGGTGTTTGGTTTTGGCAATATTTGAAACACTAGGACAAAAATGTGACCTTTGACTAAAAATATCCCAAGTTGCAATGTTAGCACCTTATCTTTGACTAAGACAACTAAAACACCTCATCTACTGCCTAGACAGCATAAATACCTTATATATGGCTAAGACAGCATCAACACCTTATATATGACTAAGACAGCATCAACACCTTATATATGACTAAGACAGCATCAACACCTTATATATGGCTAAGACAGCATCAACACCGTATATATGGCTAAGACAGCATCAACACCGTATATATGACTAAGACAGCATCAGCACCTTATATATGGGTAAGACAGCATCAACACCTTATATATTGCTAAGACAGCATCAACACCTTATATTTGACTAAGACAGCATCAGCACCTTATATATGGGTAAGACTGCATCAACACCTTATATATGGCTAAGACAGCATCAACACCTTATATATGACTAAGACAGCATCAGCACCTTATATATGGGTAAGACAGCATCAACACCTTATATATGGGTAAGACAGCATCAACACCGTATATATGGCTAAGTCAGCATCAACACCGTATATATGGCTAAGACAACATCAACACCTTATATATGGGTAAGACAGCATCAACACCTTATATATGGATAAGACAGCATCAACACCGTATATATGGCTAAGACAGCATCAACACTTTATATATGACTAAGACAGCATCAACACCTTGTTTGTTTGCTTGTTTGTACACCCGTGTGTACTTGCTAGCATAACATGTTACCAAAATAATGCGGTATACCTTCTTCACAAGTAGTTCGAAACGACAACTAAACACCATTCAATTTAATCTAGAGCGAATTGAAGGAACTATCTGAAAACAGGCTTAAATTTGAAAATGTTTGATATATTTTCAATTTATACATTATTTATGAAATAAATTATATTTTAAATTTGCCATGCTTATATATCTTACGACTTCTTTGGACTTCTATGACAACTGTCTAATATTGTTTCTTATCTTTCTGTTTACTTTTATATGGATATTTTGAGGATTTGGACTTTTATGACTTATAATTATAAATCACCACATATCTTCACATCTATCGACTTTGATTAACCGACTGGGCCTAACATAGACAAATTGTCGTGCGAGTCTTATAATTTTCTATGTGCTGATAAAAATGGAGATAGGTATATATTTGAAATCCATGTGCAATGGTCTATCTCCCATAACAACTACAAAATAAGATTTCTACATTCTACGAGTTTGTGTCAGAACTATACTAGTTGAACATCGGAAATTCAGAGAAAAATATTTCAATAGTTTTTTTATCTCCACTAATTTCCAGATATTATTGCTCTGGAACAATTGTTATCAAAATCATTTAGTTAGTAATACTATGCTTAATTTTATTTTGCATAAAATCAACTCAATCTATGAGTAATATCAATAGTCCGTTGCAAGGGGTTCCCTAGTAAGTGACTTCTGGTGATACTGAGCGAATAAAGCATAACAGAATTTGGGATATTACAGAAAACAAAAATCCAAAGTCTATCTCCAATACAAATATAACAGATGATTTTGGTATTGCTATTAGTTACACCGACGGACTTTCGTATGTTTGCAGGTTAAAAATTACAAAAGCATTTTGAGCAAAATATAAAGATTGAGTATAAAATAATCTTAAAATATTCAACTATACTGAAAGTAAACTTGTGTGATTACTTAAACTCTTCACAATTGATTTGATGTGTATTCACGTGACAGGTCATCGTACAAAAGATACTGGGAGAACATAACTAGTAAACGGTACGAGTCTGTTTGGGTTTAGGGCGACCTCTTCCAAAAGAAACCCTGATGAAACGGGTGATACAGCGGGTGTGATTGATGAAACGGCTAAACGCAACCCAGAGACAGGATCTGTCTAAAGACCAAATATATGACTGGGAAAAACGAGAACGTAGATTTTTCCCACACACAGTGAAAGGAAAAGTGCCCTGGTTCGTTGGACAAAATTTTAAACCCCAAAAGAATCATAATGAAAATTTCCTCCCAGCATCTATATATCTTGCCAAAATATGTGGTTAAAAGAAACTGACCAAAAGTTGAAAATGAAACTGTTATCTGACACAAAGCAAGGCCAGTGTTTCTAAAGCAGCAATTGAAACCAAAACAATTTAAAAGGTACAACGTGTTATTTAACACAGCGTATATTGTTGGGGAAAAGGGGCAGCCTTTTTCTCACTGAATTTATCAAAGAAATTCAGAAAAAAAAGAGGTGAATGTAGTAAGATATGATGAGTGCTTTGGAATGCTAAGCATTTTCGATTTTTAAAAAAATAGAATTTTCAATAAAAATTGGACCTTCAAAGAATAAAGGAGGACCTTTAAGTATTTTTGTTTAAAGGTCCTGGACCTTCCATTGCCTAAAGTAAATTTAAACCCCTGTAGCTTTCTCTATCTCAGGCAAGTCTTTATCTTAATCCATGATATTTAACAGTACTAAGGTTGTATAGCAACTTTCTTTTCTTTTGTTCTATGTAAGGATCAGCCACACTTTTTTGTGTATTTGGATCTACAATGAAAGGATTTGGTGTGTTCTTCAATGGTTTTGTAGAGGAGTTTGGTGCTAGTTCTTCAATCACTGCCGTTATACCTGGTGTACTACAGGGTACATATAGCCTTTTTAGTAAGTATCAAAGGTGTAGTATAGACACTTATATGAGGAATACTTGTAAATCAGTGCGATTCTTTTCAACACGTTACATAAGTGTAGCATTGATTCGCAACGATAAAGATCAGTCATTGTTAGCACTAATTATTCCTGTCGCTTTGTTTCCGTTAATTATCATGTTATATTTGCATGGTGTGATATGTGGGGTATACGTTAACGAGGCAGCAACCCAACGACTCATATAATCAAAATACATCTAGAGGTCAACATATAGTCTTCTACAATACACAGGTGTCTATACAATATGTCAAACTTTAAATCTCTATAAGTCGACAAAAGGTTTGAATAAATTTTATAGAGCCTATGAAAGGTCTTCCATCAACACCAAATTTTTGAATGACAAAAATAGAAAGGTATTGAAAAAATTACCAATTATGAAGAGCTTTTAATATTTGGACAGACAATGAACGATGAGAAGGAGTGAAAATAGTTTTAGCTCGAAGGCTACTATTATACTTTGCTGTTTTTCTTCAATCCATTCCCCGTCTGTAAACTGTTCTAAAAATCTTCCTCTCAGAAATCACCAGGACTATTGAACATATATTTCAACTTTTAGAAACCAAGTTAAACTTCAATTACTGTATCCTACTTCCTGGACGAAAGTTCGTTGTGCTACTGTACCGTGAATTATTTTTTTTTCTGTTTACAGCTCTTCCGGTGCTGACTATTGGCTTAAGATACTTTACTACCAGACAGTTTTGTATAGTCACTGGGCTACTGGCAAGTGCTGCTTTCATATCATGCAGTTTTGTTGAAACAGTCCATATACTGATAATAACGAATGGTGTTATGATTGGTAGGAGTTATAGAACGTGGCAGTTATAGGTGTTATTGTTTTGTAGATAAATTACTAAAGGCTTCTAAAGTTAACCTTTGCACAAAGTGTTTTTTTTAATGAAATCCTATGTCAAAAGAGCTTTCTATACCAAGGAGAAAAATGTACGTCAAATAAACTCATTAAATTAAGGATTAAAATTTTGTACGCCAGACGCGCGTTTCGTCTACAAAAGACTCATCAGTAACGCTCGAATTGAAAATATTGAAAGGACTAAAACGCATGGTGTCGGGGGATCAAATGGACGCTTTTTCCACATCACCGTTAATATAAAAAATGTTCTACAGAATATGCAAATAATTGCTTTTTAAACGAAAATATGTCAAGATTACGTTTGATAACCTCTCTGACAAATGGACATATAAACGGCCAAATTCTTCGACACAAGTTTATCGTAGCTACGATACCAGCGGGATAGGATTTCGGTCACCTTTTCTTCGCACATTGCCCAATTGTGCAAACGCCCCTATATAATACATATTATGAAGGCAATGTAAGTCTTTATCATATGCATTTTAACGATTAACTATGATAACATTGTCATTAGAAAAGGTATATCCGTATAAACCCCATGCAGTGTAGAAAATAATGTTGGCCAAATTTGAATTAAATTTACACATATACAAGTCGATGATATTGTTACGTAGAAATGTGAATATAATAGCTAATGTGATAACATCATGTATACATTACACTTTTTTTTTTGCTATATTGGATTTTCAATTTTCCTTGTTCTCGAAAAAAAATGTTGCTGTCATTGAAAATATGTAATGTAAATTCCCAATTTATCAGTAAAATACGGGAAAATAAAAATATTTTCAGATGTTATTTCTCAATCTTGAAGAAGCTTCTATCCAAGTTTCATAACATTCCTTGAAGGTTTAAAAGAGTTTTTATGTCTAAATGATTGTATAGAAATGTTAACCGCAAAGAACTTAGTCGATATATCAGTAAAATACTGAAAATGACCAAACAAATATATTTGCAAAATTTGTCTTCAGAAAAATCTAAATCGTAAAAATTCTTTGCAAAGTTTTCAAAAACTTCTATGAAGGTTTGACAAACTTACTGATGTCTAAAAAAACTGTATGATTTAAATGTTAACTGTAAACAAATAAATCCATTTGTCAGAGAGGAGAAAACGGAAAATGCAATGTAATATTTTCAAAACTTTGACCTTAATAGTACCTTTTGACCACGAAGAAGCATCCGTCTAAGTTTCGTATAATTCTATTACGGGTTTGACAAAATTGTTGATGTCCGAAAAACTTTGACCTTAGACTGTAACTAAATGTTAACTGCAAATAAACTAATATAAAAATAAGGAGATTTTGTATGATTGCCAATCAAACAACTATCCACCATAGTCAAATTGACATAGATGTTAGCAAATATATGTCACCGTATGGCTTTCAACAATGAGAAAAACCCATACTGAATAGTCCGTTATAAAAGGCCCTGACATGACTTCAAAAGAGATAACCAATGGCTTGATTTATAATAAAATAGTTAACGAAAAACAAATATGACAGACATGAACCATCGACAACCAAAACAACAGGCTCCTGACTTATAGGACAGATGCATAAAAATGTGTTAGGATTAAACGTATTAGTGAGCGCTTAACCCTCCCCTTAATCTTGGACAGCTGTGTAACGGCACAACATACAAGAACAAACTAAAATAAATCAGCAACGAACTTAGAGTGCTCGGCAGTTAGAGTAATAAAAAAATTATGTTAACCCCAGGCTTCGACGTCGGTAAATGATGATATTCCTGATTAATCAAATGTATCCACATTATTAATACGTATTGTTGTTAAGTATTAACCTTCCTGAAATAATAAACATCATACAATAATGAGCAATTGCAGTTGGGGGAAGAACACACTTTTGCATCCAAAATCTTCCTTAGAGATTTGTAAACCCTTGACCATATATAGGATAAGTCCTTGGTAATGATTGCAAGCCATACCTTCCCCTCAGTACTTGTCATTTGAGGTGTCCTGGTCATAATAAGGCAACCATCTGCCATTTAATATAAGTCAGAGATTTCAGAGAAATTTCCCCCAAAATTTGATTATATCCGAAATGAACAAGTTATATAAGAATTGTACATGTCTTTACTAGTTTTCATGAAACATTTTGAGATCCGTACTTTTTCGTTGTTTTTGGTCCATTGGGTGCATGTAAAAGAAAGTTTGTTTCTTATCAAAGGATTTTGCCATTGATTTGGTAAAAATTTCGTATGCAATTCAAATGATACTAACATGATGTCACTTTGAAGCTTTTTCACATTTTATATAATAAAAATTCACTTAACTATTGCAAATACCGCACATGGTTCGCTCTTAAATCAGTTTAAATGTTATATGTACCTCAATGTATTGCATTTTCGGTAACAAACACAAATCCCCTATATTGTATTTAATTTGTGATATTTGTTGATTTTTACATTATGTTAATGCTGTTAATATTCTGGTCTTTCTTTTTTAGGAACTGCATTTTCTCTCTGTCATGGTCCGTTAATGTATCTGAACGGTCTTTACTTTGTCAAAAGGAGAAATTTAGCTCAAGCCATTGTTGTAGCTGGGTTTAGTTTTGGCGGGTTTGTTTTCCCGCCAATATATACGTATCTTATAAAAGAATATGGACTTCGAGGAGGGGCCATAATAACTGGCGGAATACAACTAAATGTTGTAGCTATTGCTTTACTGTTGAGGCCAAAACGATTGAATGCTACAGAGGATGTTGAAATCCTCATGGATGTTCAAACAAATGATGATATTAAGAAAACAAGTTCACTTTATCAATTACCGACTACAAACTCCATAGACAAAACATCAAATCAGCTATTACTAGTACATAATGACCGAGAACGTAGTTACAGTGAATCTTTAACTTATCCAGTGATTGATAAAGTGAATGGCCTAAAGATAAATTCATTTTCGGCACAACATTTAGGAGTACCAGAACATACAGGATCATTTGATAAATTTCTTAATCAAATTTCAAACTCAAACATCACACGTGTGCTAGGAGAAAGTGATATAGTAAGCATGTCTCTATCGGAACTGAGAGTTGATAAATTCAAGTCATGTGCTTCTGTTGAGAGTGTTGAGACATTAAATTGTTCAAACAGATTGAAATTCTTTGTTGATTGTACTGTATTTCATCATTGGTTTATGTGTGTATATTTATTCGTTTACTGTTTTGGTAGCATTGGATCTGCTTATGTGATCATATTCATTGCTCCATTCGCAAAAGACAATGGTGTCAGTCCAGAAAGAGTAGCTAGTCTCATCTCAATCGTAAATGCTTGTGATTTTACTGGAAGATTAATGAATGGAGTTATAACAGACAGAAAAATATTAAAAAACCACCAGTCAATCATAATAACATTGTCCATAACAACTGTTTGCTTGGCACTATCGCCTCTATACACTGAATATTGGCATTTTGTGCTTCTTGCTGTTATTGCTGGATTCTGCGCTGGAGGTATATTCGCTATGACTCCATCAGTTGTGGCCGATTTTCTAGGAATAGATAATTTTAGGTCTGCAATGGGAATTTTGGTATTAGGTCAAGGTGTAACGTTAGGATGCTCAGCTCCATTTATAGGTAAGTCACATTTGTATACTTCTAATAAAAGAACAAATCCTAGGACTTCCTTGCACACAACAAGTGTTTCTGGGAAAAAAACTTTCGTTAGTTTTGTAAGTAAACAAAAGTTGGGAAAGCCAATATAAAACGTATTAGGGCATATGACTAAAAGGGCCTAGCTGAACAACTAAAACCGAATAAGGAGTTGCAATCTTAGTTTTAGAATAATAACTTAAATGTAATTTAATGAACTGGAAATTAACATACAAAAAGTATCGTAAACCATACAATACCGCAGCACTGAATAGATAAATTGCCCTATATCTGAAAATGTAAACATTATAACTTTTATAATTGAAAACAAATGGATGTGCAACAGCTGAAAATAAGACAACAGCAATCATCTTAATTGTTTTTTTTTAATTTTATTTCAGGGTACCTTAGAGACGTGACTGGAACATATATAACATCGTTTCTTTTTATGGCCGGATGTGAATTCATTTCGGTTGTTGTGTTTACAGTTGGTCTCCTTGTTAAACAGAAATCTCTGAGATAAATTCCTTAATCTCATGTGGGTGTTATAGGACAACAGAAATCTCTGAGATAAATTCCTTAATCTTATGTGGGTGTTATAGGACAACAGAAATCTCTGAGATAACTTCCTTAATCTTATGTGGGTGTTATAGGACAACAGAAATCTCTGAGATAACTTCCTTAATCTTATGTGGGTGTTATAGGACAACAGAAATCTCAGAGATAACTTCCTTAATCTCATTTTGGGTTATATAGGGCACATAAATCTCTGATTTAACTACATTAATCTCATGTGGGGTTTTATAGGACAACAGAAATCTTTGAGATAACTTCCTTAATCTCATGTTGGGTTTTAGAGGGCACCGAAATCTCTGAGATAACTTCCTTAATCTCATGTGGATGTTATAGTACAACAGAAATCTCTGAGATAAATTTCTAAATTTCATGTGGGGTGTTATAGGACAACAGAAATCTCTGAGATAACTTCCTTAATCTCATGTGGGTGTTATAGTACAACAGAAATCTCTGAGATAACTTTCTAAATTTCGTGTGGGGTGTTATAGAGGACAACAGAAATCTCTGAGATAACTTCTTAATCTCATGTGGATGTTATAGTACAACAGAAATCTCTGAGATAACTTTCTAAATTTCATGTGGAGTGTTATAGGACAACAGAAATCTCTGCGATAACGTCTCTAATCTCATTTGTTATAAGAAAACAATAAAAAAATCCTACACAAAGTCTTAATTATCACTTACTTTTCTCTTAGTCTTAATTGTGGGAAGAGGGTTTAGAATAATTGCAGGTGTTAGTAAGATATCGTTTAATCACTGGTTAATATGTTTAATCAGCACAATGTTTGACCACGGTTGATACATTTGATCATCCGAGATCCATTATTTAATGAGGATTTATTGTTTTATATAATATCTTGTAATTTGCGATTTGTAGCCTGATATAGGGTATAGTCACTTGTCTATTGCTGTCAACTTATAGATGTCTTTTTTGTGGTTTGGTTGCTGTCTTCTAATTGTAGTATAAACATAAATTTTATCTATTTATGAGTTTAACGGTACGGAACGATAACATGAACGAGATTGCTTTACCGTTTTTTTTTCTTTAATTTATAATGATTTGAGTGAAATATCAGTACTTTATGCATATATTGTGTATGAATTGAGAATGTATGAAAAGGGTAAATGTTTATACCGACTGAAATTGAAAAAATAGTGACATTTTTCATGCAAAATTATGTAAGTTTTATTGATTATAAATTTGGATTACAAAACTTTAGTAATGGCATTTGTGATGTTATAATATTTGACCAAAATGGCAATACTTGTTCGTTAAATTATGTATGAGTAACAACAGCCTTACCCAATTTTTTTTTTTACCTCGAATCACCTATTATATTTGGGTTATTTTTGTTTATTTCTTAATTTCTATGGAAAAGTAATCCAAGTTTTAATCTTTACATGCAGTTTTGTCTTAAATGCAAGAAGTTTGAAGGCATAAAGGACAAATTTCAAGTACATCATTACTCGTATACACTGGCTGTGAGATATAACTATTCATATGAATAAAACACTTTTGCTCAACTTCAGTGAGCTAAAAGTCTCCTTAACGACTTCAGAAATGTATATCTAGAAGCAACTTCATAAATCCCCGCAAACAAAGTTGGGTGGGGGGTATATAGGCATCACCATGTCCGTCTGTCCGTCCGTACCGCTTCGTGTCCGATGCATAACTTTTGTTCCGTAAAACTTAAGATAACCAAACTTAGTATGCAGTTGCTTCATGGGCTTGGGATGGGCCATATACCAAATTCATGTCACTCTGACCTTGACTTTGACCTTTGACCACTATGATAGTAAAACATTAGCTAATTTGTGTCCGGTGCATAACTTGCGTACCGTAAAACTTGAAATAACCAAAGTTAGTATGCAGTTACATCATGAGCTTGGGTGTATCATATACCTAAGTCAGGTGACTCTGACCTTGACATCGACCCCTATGAGAGTAAAACCTTATCCAATTCTTGTCCCGTGCATAACTGATGTACCGTAAAACTTAGGATAACCAAACTTTGTATGCAGTTGCATCATGAGCTGGGGAGTGTGTCATAAAGGCCAAAGTCATACTTTGGTCTTTATGATAGTAGAACCTTATTCAATTCGTGATCTTGAATTTGTCCTTTATGATAGTAAAACCATATTCAATTCGTGTCCGGTTCATAACTTTTATGCTTTAAACCTTAGGTTAATCAAACTTGCATCATAGGCTTGGGTGGGTCATATACTAAAGTTAGATCACTGTGACCTTGACCACTATGATAGTAAAATCTTATCCAATTTGTTTCCGGCTCAAACTTGGTACGCAGTTGCAACATGGGCTTAGGGTGTGTCATATAACAGTCAGGTCACTCTGACCTTTGACCCTATGATACTTAAACCTTGTCTTATTTGTGTCCTACTTATAACTTTTGTTCCATAGAACATAGGTTGACCAAACTTGATATGCTGATACATCTTGGGATGGGGTTTGTTATACATGTATATCAGTCAGGTCACTCTGACCATGAATTTGACCTTTGACCCCTATGATAGTAAAGCATTGTCTGATTTGTGTTTGGTGCACAACTTATGTACCATAATACTTAGATTGACAAAACTTGGTATGCAGAATCATCTTACTGACCTTTATTTTCTGAATTTACAGAATAAGAACCTCAGACTTTGTTCCTGGGTCAGTATAATTCTTTCAGATTGGCCTATCAGTAACCATGTGTCAATCTAACACAGAGGCAATGATTATATGAAATGAATAGCTGAAAACCAAAAATCTCAAAACGTCATTGCCTCAATACTGAATTTCACAGTAGTAACTAAAATGCATGAAACCCACTATGCGGAAAGATCTAGTTATATAAGCTTCGAATGGCTCTAAAAATGGTA
The DNA here is from genome assembly GCA_017311375.1 of Mytilus coruscus. Taxonomy (NCBI): domain Eukaryota; kingdom Metazoa; phylum Mollusca; class Bivalvia; order Mytilida; family Mytilidae; genus Mytilus; species Mytilus coruscus. The sequence goes on from CM029599.1 coordinate 94,668,054, forward strand.
ATTGTGAATCAATATAAAGCATACAATACTTTATGTTTGGATAGCCATGAATATCTTAATTTTATTTTCAGTCAGATTTTCTTCTCTTGCTGTCTGTAAAATTTGTTGTCTGCTTTTTTCAATCAAGTTTCCTACATAGTTCTGTCAATTTAAGAGATATGAATTGTTAATAGGTAAGTATGATGAAAATATTGATATCTGCATATGAAATATATCGGTTTATCTCCCATTTGATACAACAGTTTAAGGATTGTTTTTCCTTTCAGGATCGTCCTGAACATGCATGAAGTATTTGCAACTGGACGTTAAGCAACCAACGATCAATCAATCAATCCTTTCAGGACTTCTTTGGTTGATCCTATGGATCTAAATGGTAACGTTGAAGTTATCTCTTCGAAAGTTTTATGGTAGCCATTATGTTTTGAAGTATCTATATCACAGATGACCATGGATAAGTTCCATTTGTCTTAGCCACAATCTCGTCCTACTGTTTTGGAAATTGTTTGACTACTAGTATAACCAAAACTTCACTGGTCACTGCATTTTAACATGACATAAGCAACATGCGGCACCACTTATTGAGAAGGGACTGCTTACCCTTCTCTCCTGAGCACCTTTCTTCATCCACGCTTTAATCTAGTTTTCTGTGAACTGTTTTGTGAAATGTAGTTCATCTTTTCGTCCTCTTATATTTGATCATGGTGTTGTCTTTCTTCTACTTATGATTTAACTTCTTACTTTTTTAAATAGACCCCTGCTCTAGGAGTGAGGGCTATTTTGCATTCGCCTTGTACGTACTTCAGTCCTTCCATCCCTTCATTTGTCCAACAGATATTTTCTTAGGTACTACGGAACAAAATGGCTTCATATTTAGTCAGCAGCTTAATAGTAATGAGTAGTAATGTTTGACCACCTTTTGAATCTGTAAAAACACCCACTTTCTGTTTGCCGTCAGCATAAGACTAAGGCAGTTATTGCAAGGACTTAAATACATGCAAAAAACATGTTTATGTGTTCTCTTTGGCTTTTTAACTGGGTTTTCCGAAGGAAAACATCAGTTAATAACTCAGTGAAGTACAGCGGGCAGGCAGCAGCCAACAGTTTCCGTGCAATTACTTATTGTCCGTTCAACCAATGCTTTTCATATTTAATATGTTGATACTAAATAAATGACAAACTGGAGGTCAATTGCAATATTGACGATTTTCCTTTTACCGTTCAGGAGTTATGGTCCGTGATATTGGTCATTTCTGTTCAATAACTTATGACCCCTTCTACAAATGGTTTTCAAATTTTAATATATTGTTACTGATGACAAAATGAAGATTGACCATTTACACTTTTACCTTTAAGGAGTTATGGTCCTTGATCTATTGGCAAATGGCACTTTATGTCGTTTTCTTGCGATTACTTATGAACCACTTGACCAATACTTTTAGAATTTAAATACATGTATGTTGTTACTGATGATAAAATGAAACTCAAGTTAGTTATTGATGATTTTGACTTTTGCCGTCAGTGAGATATGGTTCTTGATAGATTGAAAAATGGCAATTTATGTCGTTTCCATGCAATAACTTATGTACTGCTCAACCAATGCTCTTAATAATTTTATATGCTGTTACTGATGACAAAATGTTGGTCAAGTTATAAATTGGTGATTTTCGTTTTTTTTCCGTTCAGGAGTTGTGGTTCTTGATAGATTGGAAAATAGGCATAGAATGTGGCAGGTCAAAAAAGCCTGAAAGTGCATTTCAAAATACAGAAAACCTAGTCCTAAATAAAGATTAAAACAAAACAGCTGTTATGCTTAAATCAAAGCACTGCGTGTGCTGTGGACAGTTAATAGAAAACCAAAGCAAAAGTAATAATGAAAATTATGGAAGAGTTGGTTTAGTTAAAGTTAACTGCAAAGGTCGAACCCTGAACAGTTGGGACAAGTAATTTTGGACACTACATTCAAGCTTGGTACAGCTCTGAATTTGGATTGTGATGAAATATTTGACACAGCATAGGTTTCTGACACAAAATTAATGTGGTCAAAGAACTGAAAATTTTGAAATTAGACTTTTCCTTTCATGGTCCAATATCAAAAATTTAAATACAATGTTAGAATCAGCATATCCAAGTACACCAAGAATTAATTTTTTTGTTGAAATCAAACAAACTTTTATTTTTGACCCTTTTGACAACGGTTTGGACCAACTTGAAAACGGGGCTCAAATTTGAAAATCTGAATATAGGGTTAGAATCAGTATTTCAAAAAACACCAAGAATTCAATTTTTGTTTAGATAAAACAAAGTTTACTTTTGGACCCTTTGGACCTCAATATGGAACAATTTGAAAATGGGACCCAAAATTAAAAATCTAAATACACGGTTAGATTCAGCATATCAAAAAAACACAAGAATTCAATGTTTAACTTCAATTTGGACCCCAATTTGGACCAACTTGAAAAAGGGGACCAAAATAAAAAAAAATTGAAAGACACAGTTAGATTCAGCATATAAAAGAACCCCATTGAAATTGGTAAAGAAACGAGCAATTAATACAAAGTTCTATAAAATGCTTGTTTTTGGCCCCTAATTCCTAAACGGTTTGGGCCATAACCACCCAAAAAAATTCCCAACCTTCCTTTTGTGGTATGGCACCATATGCTACAATTTCATAGAGATCCATACACTTATACTCAAGTTATTGTCTAAAAACCAAATGTCTTTGGATGACGACATCACCATACCATTATACAGCCACAATTGTTTTGCGCTCGTATAAAAAAATTCAAGTATCAACACTTTTTTTGTACTGTTCTGTTTTCCACTATCATACACACTTTTCTCATCAACTATACCATTTGTTTTCAAAAATTGAAACCAGGTTTTAAGTTATCCTTTTTTAAAGTATCAATGTCTGAGAAGATGTATGTATATGTAAGCGTAAGCATGTCTCCATTGAATAATTGAAGAAAGCAAATGCATCTATAATGGGAATTTATAAAAAGGTGATTTAGTGAGTCTAATGGGAAGCTTCAATCTTAGATCATCTTAGGATGCATTTTTTACACAAAATATTATATAGATAGCTAATATTATGTTCATGATTATGAACCTTGCTTTGTTCAACTCGCTGAATAAATGTTTTAATGTGCTAGTTTACAAGCTTTCAACTAAGACTCGTCATACCTATCTCATCAGGTAAATCAATTACAATCAAGGTGTTGGTTAAATTTCACCTTGACTTTTAAACTACACTCATAAGATTTAACAAGGCGGGTAAAATTTTACCGATATACGATTTTTTGACTGAAAATTATAGCACCATGGGCCAGAAATAAAGGACAGCCCTAAGACTGATAGGTCTAAGGACCACTCTCCAATATTATATTGGCCTGGGGAGAACACTGAGTTTGGTCAATGTAAGTTCTACAGTACAAAATTTATGCTTTTCTTCCTTTCTATGAACAAAAAAAACCTAACAAGTCCACTGACACTGTTGTCTGAAGTTGTGGAACTATAACCAAATACAGATAACTTTTTTTTTAACTTTGACCAAGGATGTATAACTAACAATATACGTCATTGCTTTGACCAAACCGAATTTTGAAGAAAACAAACTTCACTACCCTATTCATAAAGTTTTGAGGAGTAACCATTCTTTCTTGGCAGCAGTAGAGTGGATTTCGGTAACTTACATTGCCAATTTTTAGATCGCGAAAACGGTATGCAGTTGAAATCTGAAATTAAGGTGTCAAACATGATCGGAAGAACAGGAAACCCCCGAAAAAGGATGGAGCTATGCTCAATATGTCAGTGGTAAATCAAAGAAATATGTCTCTTGTTAAATTCAATAAAATATACTTGTCTAATATAATATTGTTTTAATTCTTTCAATAAAGATTATAAACAACGGTCAGTCTATTTTTATGTGTTGTTTACCAGCACTTCCTTTTGTCTCCATGACAAAAGAAATTATAACAATAGAATGTTATCAATCTATAAATAAATTTTACAATGACCTGTATGTAAAATATTTATAACTGTTTCTGTATATGCAAAGTAGTAAAGGGGCCCTTTATAGGTTTTTGTTTGATGCGAGTGTTGTACATGAGAAAATTTAAGAATTAGAATTAATTATTTTTTCACCAATAACAAAAATAAAACATTAATCGTATAAAAGTAAAAATAAGACGATACAATGTAAAAAAAAAACAACCGAAAACAATGCATACACGATAAACTCTGACTTTTGTCTCGTGACCAAAATCTTGAACTTAGAAGCCATTTAATCTTTGTCGTCCAACTTCATTTAACAAGGCCATTTATGTAATAAAACGGAATAATATAATAGAAAGGAACGAAAGCGTTTATAAAGTGATCAATGCATGTCTGCCAAAAAACTGCAACATGACTGCTACGTTTAAACGACACTAATAGGTACAATTCATGTAAACAAAGTTGCAATATAGTATCACAGCTAAACGTTTGTAATAAATCCTTGAAATCTATGTTTCATCTACTAGTTTAAAATTACCACCAGAGACATATATATATATATATATGTCTCTGTTACTGCCAAAAGATATCCATGGGCAATTTGTCATTTGGCAGATGTAAACGACTTGTAAATAGAAATTTTCAGTGATGAAATATTTCATCCAATTGTTCTTTAACATCGTTATCAAAAGAGCAGAAGATAAAAAACAATGCAAGGCTTTCCATTGAGCACTATTTCCAATGTGCAACGTCATTGATTTTGGGTTGTTCGACGATCATTTAAGGTTATATTAGACATATTTTTTGTATTCCAGAACTAAAAGTATGAAAAAAGTGTCCAATTAGTTATACATGAACTACCAGCCTGCTAGATAAGGACAATGGCACATATTCAGTATTCCCAGGGAAAATGCAAATCTAGAGTGCTAGCATAAGACAGCTTAACTGCCTAAAAACGATGCATATGACATCAAACAGTAAGTATGTTTGATCTGAGTCAAATCAATAGACAATGCACATGATTGATCTAAATAGTAAGAGTAAATGTTCCTGTCCTCTTTAGCTGAGTTCTGGATATGGTTTACAGAATAGAGAAAATGTGTAAAAAAAGAATAGAGAATAATTGGATGCTAATGTATAAAGGTTAGACAACAATTTGCAAAATAAATAAAGAAAGGAGAAAAATTGCCTAAAAATAAAGAATTCAAATTGAAGGCTTATCTAATTACAAAAGAATATTAGTTTTAGGATCATTATGACCCATGGGATAAACAGACAAATCATGACACCTGTTGTTGCCATTAACTAGCTTTGGGTTTTAAACTTGTCATAAATATGTAGCCAGGTAAAATTGTAGCTTTGCGTACATTTTTTCTCTTTATGTTACTTTCTCCTCACTGCTACTGATATTTGTGTATGAATGCTGTAGAGTGTGGGCTATTGAAATTGATAATTCTTCAAAGTATACCATATTTATTGGACGGAATACAGTTGAATGGAATGTTGCTTTACAACAATACAAAAAAAAAAAATAATAAATAAATGATCAATTTAACAGATCAAATGTTATATCACAGAACTAAACGGTCATCTTCTAAAACAGCTGGAGGTGCTTCACCATAACTAGATATTCCTTGGGCAGTCATTCCAGCATTACGCTCCATACACTGTCTTTTACATTCCATTAGTCGCTCTAAGTCTTTCCACATTTTCATCTGTGTCATACTTGGACCATGACTTTCCCGGACAGTTTTCTGCTGTTCTCTCAGGCCTTTACCAAGATTTTCTTGTTCCTGAACTTTTCTCTGATATAACTCTCTAAAGAACAAATACTTCCAATATTTAGAACATTGATTATACAGAATTTATAATTATAAAGTTAACCTTGTTCATATAACACCCTTTTAGACCTAAATAATCATTTTAAGAAAATTTTAGAGTACGAAACTTCGTGAAAGTTTACAAAAATGATAATTCTTAATTGTTATAGATATGATTTAATTGAAAAACAAACATCAAAATGTATTTACTTTCATCAACTTTGTAACCCTTCCCATGAAGGGCTTTGATATAGTTACCTCTACCCTAAATCTCCTTCTTTGGTTGCATTGGCTCTTTTTAACCATACTTTCAGGGGTTAGCTGTTTAATTTTGATTAGGAAATTCGTGTTCCCTCTAACTTAAAGGCTTTTAATTCTTAAGGTCATCAGATTCAAGGTTTTAACCCAAATTTGAACTAGGGAAGCAAGGGGGGAGGGGGGGGATTTCCCTTCAATTTCTGTCCCACACAGTACAGAGATCAGGAACTTCCAAAAACAGTATAAACTACTAACCATGATTATAATTTAAATATGATTTGGGAACGATACTTCCAGTTGCAGGTCCAAGCGAAGTCAAAAATAGGAAAAAATGTGGTAGAAATAGTCTTTCTTAGACTGTCATGCGAAACCCAGTTTCTATTAGACTTAAATATTACTGTGGTTCATGTGTTCATTAACTTCCACTCTCTATAAAGGCTACACTAAGCTGCAACTATCAGCATCCCTGGGTCATGTAGGTTAAGAAATAGGATGAAAAATTGTCAAAATTGACCTATGAGCAGAATTATGCCTACCAACCCCACCTCTTCCCTCACTACCCCTGTGATCACCTATCTTAGCTTTATAACCATCATTAACCATCAGCAGCAGGGTATAGTTCATTTGCATATGTATGTAAATATAAGCTAATTATACATTATCTGAAAAGAATTCAGCATGGTGTTGTAAGCTTAATGTTCACTTTAAGTTTCAGCATGGTAATGTTCATTTTTCTTCGAGAGGACTTCAAAATATACTCCAGTTATTTCAGATTTTGAATCAATCCTGTATTTAACCTTTGACTTGTATCATCGACCGTTTAAGTCATAGATAGCCATGACCTTTCTGTGTTTTGGTGCATTAAAAATGTGTATTCGTAATTGGCATGCAATATAATAATAAAGCGTTTTTGACCTTGCTAATTAAAATGAGTTTGAAATGAGTAATTTAAATGCTTACTGTCGGTACACCTGGTTTCACTCTTGTTTAGATAACATGCAATTACCAATGTTTATATGTACCTACTCAACTAGACATTTGAGATTTGAAACTATTTTGACCCTCAAAATCATCATTACCAATATTCATTCTTTTATACAAATAGATATATAAAAAAAACAAAACAACATGCTACTTCTAACAACTGTTACTGTTAGACAACTCATCACATAAAAAATACATTGTGCAAACAAAAACTATACTAATAACTGACAAAAAACATCAACTTATCCAAGTTTAAAACACAACCAAGTTTGACAAAAGTAGGTTCTACTGTTACTTATTTGACTTTTTCCCTCAAACTTTGAAATTTTTAAAATGGTATCTTTATAGATAGTGTTCATATATAAATGACACGTATCAGGTCTGGTCTGAGTCAAACCGTCTGACTAAAGGTTGATTCTAACAAAATGTTATGGGAAATCTATAGGTTCCATACATACTCAAGACCAGTGATCAAAACCAAAAATGACAAAGGATTTGGTTCACTAACTCATAGTTTTGGCTCTAAAAATCTGACAAATTTTAACTGCGATGATATTGTGAAGATTTTCACCAATTGTGTCATTAGTGATGTCATTAATGTAGGTGAATTTCATGAAAACTGTTTTTTGCATAATTTGGCACAACTTATGACAGTTTTCTGAAAGTTAACAGTGGTTCCAACCCTCGCCAACATAAATTTTTACTGAAATATTCTTTTATATACCATATTCTTTACTTTTCAACCAAAATTCTATGGGTCAGGGGTGGCGCCACTTATGAAATCATAAAAAGGTTAAAAAGGTGACAAATTTCTAGAAAATGAACTTAAATTAAATCTATTCCTATTTCAGGCTAATATATTAATAAATGTGAAGCAGATATATAATTGTTCTTATTACACTTTCAAAAATAAAACATTTAGCCATATATACAAATTAGATTTACTAAAACATTGAAGTTTTAAAAAAAAAACATCTTTACTGGGGTGTTTATTTGGGTTATTGGCTCTACTCCTTTTACTGTTACCTGAAAGTTTTCTTCCTTGTATAAGGATCAGATGATGTATAAGCTTTCATTTCATCAGCTACTTTCTGTTGTTGCATTTCTATCATTCTGATCATACAATTCAGGTAGTGATAACGAGATTCTTCCTGTTTACATTCCTCATGATAACCTCTGACCTCCTGTAAACAAATAAATAAACATACAATTAAGATAGTGGTACTATCTTTTTTCCATTTCTATGCTAACATCATCTGACCAAATAACTTGAACTGTCCACTAATTCTAATTCCCCACATCCTGGATTGAAGTTTAAGTGAGCAAGTGACTAAAATACTGGGAATCAAAGAAGTGGATAATATAAATTTGGACTTTTTTCTCTTGTTTTATTTGATGTTGTATCAAATGTATGTACATCCTACATAGATGCATAGTTCCATATCAGGACTTAACAGTATACTTAGGTAGCACTCCACAGTTAGAAGATAAGATTAAAATTGAACCACAAAATGTTTAATCATCTTCTATTCCTGGCTTTCTAATACATTAAGCCAACTGTTTGTGTCATACATGTGCATAAGAATGTAATCAGTATCTTCCATAGATTTGATTTTCAAAAGTTAAAATGGTGAAATATAATTTCTTTTTTGTGTATCCATGGCAACATTCTGCATTTATTTACCATAAAATATTGCAAAAAGGGGCATGAAAATGTCACATATTCCCCCAAAATTTGGTTCAAACCAGAATTTCAATACCTTTGAGTGATACCTTTTCTGAAACTACTGACATTAATCTACCAGATGATCAAATAAAAGTTGGGTGTCTTTCACCTCATTTTTTGGTAAATTTAATCACAAAGTTTGTGCGACAAAAAGTTGGAAAAAATATAAATTACAATAATTTCACTACCAATGTCTGGTATGGATATGAAAATACAAAGTTGGTAATAGATTACAGCTGAACTTTGGACAAAATCAATTAATCATGATAATCGTTATTTAATAATCAAGTAATATGTCCATAACAAATTACCTGTTCTAGTTTTGCCATATTACTCTCTAGTCCTGCATTTGCAGTTTCATAAGAATGTTTCTTCTCTTCAAAAATTGCTGTCAATTCCTAGAAAAAGAAATCACATATTAAAATTAATCACTTCTTCATTCTCATTTTGTAATGCTGAAACAAGCTACTCAGAAATTTGATTGATTAAAATCCTATTTTGTCAGGAAATATTTCATTTGGTTAACAGTTTTGACTTTATATATAATGAAATTCTCAAATAAATTAAATTAAAATCCATGAGACTAATTCAAACTTTAACTAGTTATTGATGATTCACTTAATGACTTATTTTTGTTGGTATTTGTGGTTGAAGAAAATTTTCCACATAGAGGGTACTTAATTTTGTGGTTTCCCCCTACCAATTTTAACAATACATGAAAATTGGTATCTGATGAATATCAAACAAATTTCAATAAATCAACAGCATGAAATTATCAAATAAAGATCCAACAACTTTTGTAATTATCAATAATAGTTTTTTTAATACACCAGTTTCCATTTCTGCAGTTTCACATTTACTGGTGAAATGTGAACTTGTACTATAACATTTCAAATCAACAATCATATGTTTAAAAACTAACAAAAGATTGTTTTAAAATTTTGTAAATTCTTTTATCAAAAATTTGTAAGGGGTTCCACAAACTGTCTCACCTGTGATTGCTGCTGTCAGTGTAAAAGTGTAATGTTGACTTAAAAAGTGAGTCCATTTATCAGTAAATACAGAATTTAAAAAAAATTCAAACTTTTTCTTTAGATGCTATTTCTTGGTCTTGAAGATTAGCTTCTGTCCAAGTTTCATAACAATCCATTAAGGTTTACAAATTTATCATGTCAAAAAAATTTAATCCCAGACTATCTGTAAATATTAACTGTAAAAAACTGAGAAAAAAAAACTAAGTCCATCTATCAGAAAAATACTGAAAATGAAAAAATATATTTTCAAAAGTTTGCTCAAGACATTATCTCTTAATCATAAAAAAGCTTCTGCCAAAGTTTCATAAAATTCTACATGTATGAAGGTTTGACAAAGTAATTGATGTGTAACCCCAGACAGTATCTACTTGTTAACTGTAAAAAAATCTAATCCATTTATCAGTAAAATACAGAAAATGAAAATAAATATATCTTCAAAATTTTGCTCTGGATACTGTATTTTGGTCATTAACAAGCTCTGTCCAAAATTCATAAAATTCAATGAAGGTTTGACAAAGTTAATGATGGCTGAAAAAAATTAACCTCAGACTGAAACTAAGATCGCTGTGTCTCACTTTCGTGACATAAATGTTGCAGGCTCCACAAAAATCAAAACCTACCGTATTCCTCTGTCTAAGTGGTCTTAGTTCCTTTATGATTGGTGCCAAAGCTCCCTTTTTCTCTGCTATTTTTCTGTTCATTCTGGTAACCATATCAGACATATCCTCCAATGTTTTGCCTTTCCTATCATCATATTCACTCTTCACTGAGGATACTTTCTCTAAATCTTCCTGCGTCTGTCTGTAGCCTGCAACACCTTTTTTGTTCTCTAAGGCAGACTAAAATAATGAAACAAGAGGTGCATGAAGCACAGTGTATACTGCACATAGTTATCGAAGGATCATTTCCATTTGAAATAATGTAATAATATTTTAATCGCCCATTCTTGATAATGAGGTGAGACATGTGTGTAATTTTACCACTATACCTTTTATCTAAAGTCTTGAAATTCCATATCAAACAGATCTATTGCAGTAACACTTTGTTATCAAAATCAGCCTTAAATCAGAACATTTTGCAGGCCAGATCAAGTTTAAGGGCTTGATGATCCTTAACTTGTTTTCTTCAATATATATTTCAATACTTTGGTTTAAAATAAAGGTAACACTGCACAAAGTATATTTCTTCTTTTGATGAAGGATCTGGTTATGTTGTTAGCATCTCTGTCTTTCCACACTAGGCCTATTGTTACCAAAAGATTATTAATTTGGTTGTAAGTTATTCTCTTGAAAGATGACTTGAAATCTAATATTTGTACAGATAATTTAAAGTGTGGAAATCATTCATTACTATTTATAGTTATTTAAACATTCAAAATTATCTGTACAAACATATGTTCAAAGTTTTAAGAAAACAACCAATTTTTGGTGGAAGAAGACTTCAAGTCTTCTGAAGGCCTATGGTGCCGACTTTAAAATCATTGAACCACCTCCGTATGCCGCATCCGTTTCTGTGTATTACAATTTCATAACAACTTCCGATTCTTGACACCGATTTTTACATGATTAAGCATCTGAATCATTTAATTTGTAAATTAGGATTGAAAAACAATCACTATCGTTAATATTTACCCTTTTATTTATGTAATTTATTAGATTTCATCTCATCTACATGAACGTTATTTGTTTACTTGTAACCGGATGTTTTTAATGTAGATATTTGTAGTACCCATGCGTGAATTTGGTATCGGGACAACTCGCCCTGTTTACATGTTCGCCCTTGGTCTGTTAGTCCTGAGTTCTTTCGCCCGTATAGTACGTTCACCCTGTGTTCATTCTCTTCACTCTTATCTTACACAACGTTTTATAATACGTCCTTGCATTTATTAAAAAATATTGATATTAAGGGTATCGTTAAAAAAGCTCTAAAACACGATTTAGTGAAAATCATCTGTTCCTTATTTTGTTCCCAAGGTAAGACAATAGTGTTCAGCCAATCAAATTCTGTGTTTCTCATGATCTAATTAATAAGCCAATCAAAAACGTTTTCTCTGAAGATTATTCTTACATGCTAGATTTTGAACTTGTGTTGTTTTCATCTAGTACTTTAAAAAAATACTTTTAAATAATACAAGTGAAAACAACTCCGTTTCTACTTGGTGTTCCTAATTGGAAGGAAATACGAAGAAGAAGAAGAAGAAGAAGTTGTAAAATCGTGAACATGGCATGTGAATTTTCATCTGCAAGGAAGTTCTTACACAGCTTAAGGATAAAAGCATGACTGATTGACCAAATTCAATGATGCAGTACTACCATAAAGATAATAAATAGTATTTTTTCACTAATTTATTGACATTATACTTTTGTAACATATGTTATTTTGTATTCAATTAAATCATTTAAAGCACAATGTACTATTCTTTTTCACAAAGACAAACAAACAGGTTGGGACCCCCACCCCACCCATTATGATTGGTATCCCTTAAATGAGGACTGTCCCTAAAAAAAGGGGTCATTTTACTGTTGAAAAAAAAAGAAAGAAAATTTTTAAGATTTTTAACTCAAAAGTGGGAAAACTCATTATATTTGGAACAACTTTTCTAAATGAGGGGTCAAATTAATAAAGAAGATATAAGTTTAGAAACATCACAAAATTCTTTTGACATGTTTTGACACTTTAATACTTGATAGATGCATAGTTCTTGGGGAAAAGTTTCATCAAATAATATGAATATAGAGGTGCTCATTTTTTACAGTGGGTTGTAATGTTCTTCTAATGAGGGTGACACATCTTTGCATAATTCAAAATTGGAAATTTCAACAAGCATCTAATATTCTTACACAAGAAAATAAACCCTGGTCTGCTAGCTACATGTTCATCTTTTCTACTGATTTAAAACTTAAATCATGCAAACAGACTTAAGAAAAGGCATGTAAGCTCATCATACAAATATGACACTTTTTCAAGACAATCCAGATCGTGCAAAATACTTAGCTAAAAATTGTAACCTTTAAAATTGTTGTCGCACACTAAAACCCCATGGAAATTTCAAAAGTTGGCAGGTATGTAACAAGTCTTACTATTTTTATGCCCCATTTATGGGCATTATGTTTACTGGTCTGTCCGTCCGTCCTGTTTAGGTTTAAGTTTATGGTCGTGGTAGTTTTAATGAAGTTGAAATCCAATCAATTTGAAACTTAGTACACATGTGTTCCTTATGATATGATCTTTCTAATTTTACTGCCAAATTAAAGATTTTACCTAATTTTCACGGTCCACTGAACATAGAAAATGATGGTATAGATTGAAATCCATGTACTTATGACACATTCTTGTTTGAAGAAAAAAAATACATCATAGCGATAATGGAACAAAGCAGGCTGGGTTAGTGGGGCTGCTTTTATGGTAATTCAAGTTACCTTTTAATTTATTCACCTTCTTCCACCTCAGAGCTATCAGCTCTTTGATTCTGGAAATGACAATACTACACAAACAGGACAAACTTATATATTTCATGATGACATTATCTTATAGCATACCAACTGCATGTTCATATTTTCATCCCTCTGTCTTAAGATTTCCTCTGTTCTCGATAGCACACCAACTTCTGCTCGTATTTCTGCTATTTCTTGTCTCTTCTTCTTGTAAATAGTACTTTTACTCCTCAACTTATTAACATACCTCTTGAACTAAAATCAAAATACAATTAAACAGTGATTAAAGTCAATGTCCTTGTTAAAAAACAACACTACATGAGGGTAGAAGACAATTTTCATACTAACTGATTTGGTACAATATACAAATTGAAGGTGGTATTCAAATCCAATTTGAAAAAAAAAATGCACTTAAAATGTTATCAATCCTGCATCAATACCCTGTGTTCATGCATTCCTTAAAACCATTCATACTTAGACTTCAATATAAAACATGATAAAACAAGAGTGCACATGCTGAAATGTCCCACCTGTTTTACTTATCATTGAATTTATGTTGAAAGTCTGTAAGATGAGCATTTACTACAAGTATCACATAAACTTAACATTATCAATGTTCTATGATAATGAGGTCATGGTCAGATGAACCAGGCCAGACAGACATGTACACCTTACAATCATTCCAAACATCAAATATAGTTGACCTGTTGCTTATAGTATCTGATAAACTGACAAAATTACGAAAAACTTATCATTAACCAATGAACCATGAAATGAGGTCAAGGTCCGATAATACCTGCCAGACAGACATGTACACCTTACAATTGTTCCATACACCAAACATAGCTGACCTTTTGCTATTAGTATTTGGAAAACCAACCAAAACACAAAAACCTAACATTGACCAATGAACCATGAAAATGAGGTCAAGGTCAGATGATACCAACTTCATCGACATGTTCATTTTACATTCATTCTATACACCAAATATAGTTAACCTATTGCTTGAAGTACTGGAAAAACAGACCAAAACACAAAAACTTAATATTGACCAATGAACCATGAAAATGAGGTCAAGGTCAGATGGAATCTGCCAGACTGACATGTACACCTTACAATCATTCCATACACCACATAAAGTTGACCTACTGCTTACAGTATCTGAGAAACAGATCTAGTCAAGTAACTTTAACCTTGATCACTGATCCATGAAATGAGTATGAGGTCAGGTGAACCCTGTCTGACAGACATGTAGGCTTGGCAAGGAACCCATATACAAAATATAGTTATACTATTACTCATAATAAGTGAGAAATTGACATGGCAATAAAACTGAAACTATTTTTCAAGCTGTCGCTGAACCATGAAAATGAGGTCAAGGAGAATGGACATATGAGACGGAAACTTTGTAACATAAGGTATCTGCATACAAGGTTTGAAGCATCCAAGAATTCTACCTTCTGAAATATAAAGCTTTATACAAAAAGTTTACACCGCCACCTGATAGTAATATCTATGTATCGCATACTGTGACTTTCGTTGCAGGCGAGACAAAAAACGGTTTTACCCTGTAGATGTATACTTACATCTCCCCCTTTGAGTACCTCTCCACCACCATGTAGATGTATACTTACATCTTCCGCTTTGAGTACCTCTCTGTAGATGAATACTTTCATCTTCCCTTTTGAGTACCTCTCTGTAGATGTATACTTACATCTTCCCCTTTGAGTACCTCTCCGTAGATATATACTTACATTTTCCCCTTTGAGTACCTCTCCGTAGATATATACTTACATTTTCCCCTTTGAGTACCTCTCCACCAGCATGTAAATGTATACTTACATCTTCCCCTTTGAGTACCTCTCCACCACACTGTAGATGTATACTTACATCTTCCCCTTTGAGTACCTCTCCACCACACTGTAGATGTATACTTACACCTTCCCCTTTGAGTACCTCTCCACCACCCTGTAGATGTATACTTACATCTTCCCCTTTGAGTACCTCTCCACCACCCTGTAGATGAATACTTACATCTTCCCCTTTGAGTACCTCTCCACCACCCTGTTCCTTAATCATGTCTCTCTTCTGTTCAATTTCCTGCTGAATATGATTATACTCATCTCTTAGTCCCCTGTAAGTCTCCACTGCAGCTTCCTTCTTGTGAGCAATGATAGAAGCCTAGAAAATAAAGAAAGTACTGAATATCTGAGAAAATCTTATTAATTGGTAATCTATGATATAAGAATAAGCTGCAATAGCTATCTCTTGTTATATACACAAAACTTGCTTCACAGTTCCTATACCTTTAAACTTAAAAGTCAGAAAAGCATTTTTTTATACTTATTCTCCTATCACTGAGAAAGATATCTCATGACAAATTTAAATCTAGGCATTAGATTTGAAAACTTCTTACACTGACAAGGCAAAAAAAGACTATTTACTAAGTAACTGTTCAATGAAAAATGAGAGTCCCATGTGTGTGACAATTCATCATCAAGGTAAAACACTTATTATGAAAATGTGGCAATATCCTTTATTTGTGCCTATAAGAAATACACACATAAATACTAAGAAATCTATATCAATTGATATCTTTTGGGCAAAATTTATGTTCAAATTGTAGAACATTCAGTATAAATTCTGAAATAAGCTTGAAGGCTTTTGACTTGCTTCACTGTTTAAGTTAGGAATTGTTATATATACCAAATCCAATTTTCCAAATTACCTTTACTAGTTTGACTGGATATAAAATGCAAATAAAAAAAATTGCTTAATTTATAATATAAGTACATACCTGTTGTCTAAAGAGATTAGATTTATCATCTGGGTCACGGCTAGCTAACATCCTTTTTTCCATCAGCTGATTTATCTCTGAATTTAACTCAGATATCTGTAATATTATATGGTATAATAACAAAGTTAACAAAAGGACAAGGTGCATGAACTTTTTATACAAGGTTTCAATTAATGTCTGTTTTAATGTTGGGGTAATGCAAAATTAGAAATGAGTAGTTTTCACTCCATGACATCATAATACTTGGTATGATCTATTTTATTCTTAATACATTCATACAATTTCATGGCAGTTAGTTAAAAGGGTAAAGGAAATTAGAAAGGCCAGAATATAATACTGCCCTTTGGCTGAGTAACCTACAAACTCAACCACATGAAAATGATAGTCATTGATAAAATACCAAGGGAACATATTTCTTATTTTTTCACGAACAAGTATGTAGTCATTTCTTGCATGTCTTTAAAAACATCATAAAATTAATACATTTTGACTTCCCAAATATCTATTGAAAAAAAAATGTGTTTATACCATCAATTCAAGTGACAATACCTGTGAATTCAGTTGATCCAAGTCTGAATGCCCCATTGCTGGCTCAGCAACTACACGCTGTAAATCTTGTAAAGTTTTACGACGTCCAGTTATATCTTTTGGTAACCTTTCAGTTACAATGTATTTATTGGTTCTTGTTTCTTCTTCAAGTCTTTGTAAAAGCGCTACAATAGAACAATTTCAAGTTATTGTTTATGAATTAGTTACAGGAAGGTCAATCAGCTTCAGTGACATCATTGAACAATCTACTCTTACTGTGACTTTATAGCATATACATTGTGACATCAGAAATTTAGGAGAAAATGCATGAATGTGAAAGTTGCTTTAGAAATTTTTACATCACTTAATTTACAAGAAATTTTTGAGAAAAAAATGACAAGAACATATATATTCAATAAGCATTAAAACTACAAATTATGACTATTCATGGAATAAACCTGAATATTTACTTTCCAACAATTATATTAAATCTATAAATATATATTGAATCATTTACAAATATCACTTTTGACTTTCATATTTATGACAAAACTGTTTCCAAAATCCTATTTTTGAAGACTAATTTCTTTGTTTAAATCATAACCATCCCCTCCTAAAAGATGCCTTTTGTCTGAATTCAACAAGACTATTGCCACTGACTTTAGACATATAGATTCTATCAAACCATATTTATCTACTTGAGATAGTTTAAATTTCTAACTATAAACTGTGAGGTTTACAGAGCATTTTAAAATTCAAAATATAGAGCCTATTAATATTGTAGACAACAGGATAAAGTGTTAGAATCAATTTCTCTGATACAATTGAAAATGCATAGAACAATATACTGAATGGATATGGGAGAAAATTACACACGAGATATTTGATCAACATTTGGTTTTTCAAAATTTTTCAAACTGGTCAGAATCACTTTTAATGCATAAAGAATAAGTGAAAATAAATATGTTCATGTAAAATTGAGAATGGAAATGGGGAATATGTCAAAGAGACAACAACCCGACCAAAGAGCAGACAACAGCCAATGTTATGTTTCTGTTTTGAAATGTCCACAAAAATTGCATTAAAATTCAATTATACATCTACATATTATATAAACAAGTGAAGATTATCTGTAAAGATTTTAACTTTTTTTTTTGTACGTGTTGTTATAAAGGATTTGACCTATCAGGGTAGTACTAAATTGTACATACTGTCCGGATTAGCCCCAACACTAGTTTGTCTCTGATCATGGAGTTGTTGTTGAAGTCTTCTGATTTTCTGTTCTTCATGCTGAATCTGTAATCACATAAGAAGACGTTTTCTTTGTCATGTTTATACTCTAATATTTCAACTAGGATAAACTTTTAACATTACATTTCAAAAATAAATATTCTTGTTCATTATAGAATAACTAATCCATGAATTCAAATATACGAAAAATATTCAACCAGTGACGGAAAAACACATTAATTGACAAATGCCGGTAGCACATGAGTTAATTAACAGTGTTGTTTGGTTACAAGTTGAATATTTTTCGATATTTTAAATCTTGGATTAGTTGTTCTTTTTATTACATTGAGCATGGACTTTTTAATGGAAATAAAGTAGAAAATGAAAGGAACTTTTATCTTTTTCTACACATTCTTAATTGTTTTGATGCAACATCATGGGCAACATCTTGACAACACCCATTGTTGTATGACCTCAGAGGAGTGAAATTATCAGATTCATTTCACATGTGAATTACAGGTTTCTATTTCACTGACAAATCATGGTAATTCATTGCATCCAATGTAATAATGATATTTAATAGACTTCTAAGTAAAATATAATTTTTCACCTATAATATGCAAAGACTATGTATATCTTGATCATTTGGTTGATGTGACCTATTTATGAAAGTTTCAGAAAATGTGATAACAGCATGATTTATGTTTCTGTTCTGAAATGTCCACAAAAGTCGCATTGAAATTCAAAACTTTTTGTGAGAAGCCAGCTCTCCATTGACATAGTTACCAATGTTGCTTGTTCTTGTCTTTGTTCAGCAAGCTTCTTCTCTTTGTCTCTCTCAAGTCTTAAATTCCTGGCTACATTCATCATTGTTTGAGAGTTTGGATGAGATTCTACCTACAAATAAAATAAAAAACAAATGTTTCTTCATTAACCAGGCTAAAAGTAACTACAAAACTATACTGGTTGGAAATGAGCTGGTAAAATTATTAAGTAAATTTTATTGGTTCAACATGACAAGGAAGAAAACAAACCATATTATGCATATCTCACAAACTTAAGTTTTAAATTCATGATGCGTTACATTTTTTAATAACAAAGACATTATTTTTTATATAATCAATTGAAAAATTTGAGAGATTTCTGAACTGCAGTTCTCTATTAAAAAATTAGGTAGCTCTTTCAGAAGACATACTATTTGAACGATGACCTTGCTATCTAACACTGTTCAATCATTATTCATGTGAACTATTGAACAAAGGTTGAGAAGAATGGAGTGCATACTAAATAAACCCCAAACTTTGTGCAGAGGTAATGATTGATTGATTGGTGATTGCTTTACACCTCATCGGCACAAAAAGGCAATATTGCAGCGAGCTAAGGTTTTATGTTTAATATCAACACAAGGTAAAACATTGAATTCTTGAAATGGATTTAAAATTCTAATAAGGAAATTGCATGTAATTTGTCAACTTACACAAAAATCACTTCAAATTACAGGTTTTTTACAATTGCAATAACTACTCATATAAATTTACTTTCATCAGACTTTATGAACTACTGTATTGATTCACTTTACCTTTCTTTTCAATCTTTCTATCCTTTTATTCAATTGTTCTTTCTCATCCTCCATATTAGATATATCTTTTCTAATTTCACCAGTATTGAATCCAGAACTCCGCAATTTTTCTGCTTGTTTATGTAAATCTTTAAACTGATCCATCAGTTCTTCATACTATAAATAACATCAAAGAAAATAAATGGTTTATACTTTCAGTTTTTAAATTTTAACAGAAATTCTGTGAAACATAAAGTCTAAATTAGAACTAGGTCAGGATCTCAAGGAGTCTGATTGTAAAATCTTCAAATTTAAGTGTTATAACTGACAAATTTACCAAATTACATGAGTAATTTCATTTTACAAACTAAATATAACCACTGTAAATTGGACACTGTTTGATTAAAACATGGTAAATATGTCAGGTAATTTTATGGTACATATGTTTAGTTTTTGGAGTCTTTAAAATAAAGTATTCTTTCATCTATTCTGTATGGTTCATATAGCTAGCTAGTAAAGTTTATTGTAAACTTATTGAATGGTAAAAAAAATTAGTTATATGTCTGAAGTGTAAATTTTCTCAAGGTTATTTTACAAGAACTAAGAAGAGTGATGAGAGCCTGAAGGCCTGACATGAGTTAATAAGGAAATTATGAGGATGAACACAAACACTCACACATACAGCGATGTAGACGTTCAGTTGATTAATCAGCAAAAAAATAAAATTATGTCACAACGACTAGGTATTTTAATCAAGTTTTTTTCTACTATATAAATTATATCACATTAATATTGCAAAATTACCTGAGCATACAAATCTGGGATACCTTCCTCAGCCATTATCTCTGACGGGACATCTATCTTTACTAGAAAACGAGCTAAATAAGCTCTCTTTTGCAAATCTGGTACCCTTGTCAACAGCCATTCTAAAATTGGGTAAATTACCAGTTTATCTCCTTGAACCAATCCAGCTCTAAATGTGGACCTATAGGAAGACAATCTTTGAAAGTTGTTTATTTCTGATACAAATTGATAAATACAAGTATAAGCATGTGTATTAAGCATGCTTATAAAAAAAAAATGTATTGCTTATTGCATATGAGATCATCTCTCTAAATTTGCAGACATTTAAGCTAAGGGAAAAATGTTCTGTAATCATATTTGTATAAATATATTGTTTTCATTTACCTAAATTGTAATCTCACTATCAACATGATTAACATTATTAAGGATCTTATTTCACATTCCTGTCACTTTATTTACCATTTATTATTTGGGTATGTGTATGTCTTGTAGCTGAAATATGTGTTTATCATCTAACTACAAAATGTATGCTTTCTAATAACAATGTCAGTTCTTCATATTTTTTTTAATTAGAAATATGCATTACTTATAATACATATAAAGAATTCTCTTCTCATTTAAACATTTCAAATAGAATCAACAACATTCCCATGTTTCAGATATAATAATAAAGATCTGCGTCATGAGTGCATGATATGCCCGTCACCTTTTTAGCTTGTCTTTATGCTTTCAATGAGTATATGTGATTAACTAGAAATACTTTGAGCACTGCTAAAATAGAACAACCCCCAAAAAAAAAAAAAGACATGCACACACAGTGATACCCATTGACACAAAAAACATGAACAATTTAGCACTATTAAGCTAACTCAAATTTAACTAATTTTGAGGCCTCGAGTTTGGAGTGAATATAATTCTTTAACCGTCCAAAGTGTGAAAATGGACAGTTTTCACAATTTTTCAAGGAATAAAGTTCCTTAACTCTGCAATGTCATATCAGAAATTTATTAAAAAAACTAAAGGGAGCTTATTTCAATAATTATAAACAAGTCACCAAAGTTTCATGAAAACTGCTCAAAGCATTTTTGAGTTACTGTCCAAAAACTGGAAAATCCCCCCTTTTTTTATAATAAAGTCCCAATAACTCAGAAACATCAAATCAAAAGGGATTTTACGCCAATAGATATAAACAATTCACCAAAATTTCATGAAAATTGGTGAAAGCATTTATGAGTTATTGTCCGACATGCAAAATTCTATCCACACACAAAGTACATGCAATTAGTTGCACAGAGCAAAAAGAATCAAGTATCTTACAATAGTGTTTTCCCATTGGTGTGTTACAGTTAATGACTTGACAGAAAAAGTTGTCAATCTAAAAGCATGTTATTTCATTCATATATTTTAAAATACACTACAAATAAAAATTGCAAACCAGTAAGTAAATGCAAAGAAAAAGACTCTCCCAACGTGGTCTTTTTATGATGTCATCAGTTGTGAAATAATTTTAAAAATTTGTAGTCTTTATTTAAAAGGCAGATTTCTCTGTAAAAAGTTAGATCAAAGTGTGTCCTTATCACCTCCATATTAAGTTTCTGTGAAATTAGTTTGTGAATGTAAAAAACCTTTTGATTTTATTTTTATAGTGATACCATTTTCACTACTAGCATGACTAGACACTAGTTTGTGAATGTAAAAAACCTTTTGGTTTTATTTTTATGGTGATACCATTTTCACTACTAGACACTAGAGTTGTTTATGACAGTAACTTAAAAAGTTCTTTTAACTGGGAAAACACTACATAGATTTATTAGTAAGATAAAAACAGTCAACTAGCAGATTTCTACATCACAGCAAAAGTTCACAAACAATACTTACACATCACTATTATAAAAATAAAAATAAAATATATCAATCACTTATATTCATATATTTACATATGGTCTTCAAAGTTTAATGCTTTAACAATTGCTAAAGCCATTTATAAAGTAAGGTTAATAATGGCTAGTACTAAATGTAATTTCAGCTCATACTTTGATTTTAATGATGCATCCATTACACGCAATGATTTAAATTTCAGTTGTTAAGAATGGCAAAAGTAAATCAGACTTTAAAATATTTCAGATTCCTATAGCTTTTGCAAAAGTTATACTAAAACTTCAAAATATTTCAGACTCCTATAGCTTTTGAAAAAGTTATACAATAAAACCAACTTAAAGTTATGAATACTTTATGTTGCTTTATGCATTTGAGTGCAAACTTCACATCAATATATTTTTAAGATTTTATAACAGATCAAAGATTGACATATATTTGCAGCAATAATATGTGTTATTTTTCTTCTCCTGAAAGTTTTAAAAAATAAGTTGGTTTGCAGTTATTTGACAGTGTCATAAATCATAGTGTAATCACTCTACATCTACAGCAATCAACCTGTTTTACTGTGACTCACTCAACATCAGCAAGCCAAATTTTTAACAGTCACATTGAGTGAAATAGAACAGAAATAACAAGCAGAAGTGTGAGTTATTGCTCAATGATGATACCCAACTGTATGTATTCGACAAACAGAAAGTTCTAGAAAAAGGAATCTGAAGCTCTTATTTGTAGTTCCCTATATATAGAAAAATGTGACCAAAATTTCATACATTGCCATTATGGGTAGAATATAAAAGTATTAGGTAGACAGGAACTTGATGAGCAATGAATCAGAAATCAGGTCACACGGTATAGCATGTTCACATGAAGCCCGATAAAAAATCTGACAGACAGGGGTAAAACAGTATACTTCCTTCAGAGCAGGGGTATAAATATTGCAACAGTCATATGAGGAATGATTATTGAAATATTACAAACTCAACATGAAGTTTATGATTTTTTTGATACAGCAGAAAGAATGGCTTGCATTTCTTTAATTGGTGGTTTTATGAATAAAGGAAGGTGTGGATATATGTCAATGAGACAGTAACCAAACATCAGAAACAATCACAAGCCTGTATATAGAAATAAAATATAGCTGATGCATATAACACGTGTTTTACAAAATGTCTTTCCTTTGTGTAAATACTGTCTCTGCGTGGATCTCTCTGATTCCAAACTTTCATTCTACTTACTCATTTGGAGGCTTGTACTTCAGCACACGAAGTGTAGTGAAAATTCGTATTGCCGTTTGATCAGGACTTTCTTCTCTTATATCTAGCTTTTGCTGAAAAGGAAATTTGAAGTACCATTACCTTTGGATAAACCATATTTCAATACATTTTCATTTCATACAAAAAGTCAATTAATACGTAAAAAGATATATATATATATAACAAGAGAAAAATACCACACTGTACGACAGACTATACAACCACCACCATAACCCAACTCCTCTGAAAAACAAAGACACATGTCCAATGCCACTTTTGGGCATGTTATTTTTATGTGCAATTTTAATAGTTAATTTAGTTGCATTCTGTTAAGATGTTTATGATAAATTACATGGAAAGGACCAGTGGATTTTATATTTAAGGAAGTTCATATTTTGGGATTTTGTCAGATTTTCAGAATCCTCTGGTTTTATCCATTTGAATGCCTTAAAAATTTGCCCATTGACCCCATTTTTCTGTTTATATCTTTTACATGTAAATGATAAGCCATCTGTAAAGTCTTATAAAATTTTAATTATTTTTAATAGTTTTGAGAACTTAAACTTGTCAATGATAAAGCTATGAAAAGTCAAGAGAATATTTTCTTTCAATGGCTAATATCTAAAACAAGCACATTGACCTATATATTCCTTTATTGATCCCTATCAATATAAACTACTGTTTTGAAAAGTTAATTATTTTGAAACTGAGAAGCGAACTCCTTAAAAGCTTAGGTTGTTTTCCCTTCAGTTATTATATTATTACCTTGGGATCAATGACAGCGATGACATCATTGAGAACTTGTAACAGCTGAAGTGGTTCAAGAGAATCAAACGAAATCAAGTTGTAGGTCTTACTGAATGGTTCTTTTTTCAGTTCCTGAGTGATGAACTTCAATTGTTCACTCATGACTGAACAAAGAGTTTCCCTGAAATGAAAAAAAAAGACAACTGTAAACATACAATGTTCATGTATCATTTTGTATGCCTAGTATTGATAATATTAGGATTTTCAAGCTGCTTCTTGCATGTATAATTGTAATGTTACAAAGCTCATTAAATGATCACTCTATAGATTCTCAGTTGCATTGTGAAATTTGTACACAAACATAAAAGCACCAACTTTTTTCCAGTATCAGTCTAAGACTCTAACCATACCATTAATATTTTTAAAGTTAACATATATACATTTTTACATAAGTTAATCATGTTAATATATAACACTAAAAATTTCAAAGCATCAGTATTTTAAATTAAAAAAAAATTAAAACCAGTATATCGTGTACAAATGTATATTATAACTGTCAGATCATTAAGATTAGTAGGACAAAAAAATTTGTAAGGGTTCCGCGGAACCCAGTGTCTCGCCTACTTTTGCTGTTAATCGCAGGCTCAACAAAAAAGAGGAAAAAAAAATAATAAAAATATTCCTTTCTATACTATCTTTTGATTGTAAGTAGCTTCTGTCCAAGTTTGGTAAAAATCCAGGATAGTTTATGAATCTAATAAATGTTTTAAAAACTTAAACTGCAGACTGTATGTAATGTTACCTGGAAGAAAAACTAAGTCCATTTATAAGTAAAATACAGAAAAAATGGAACAAAATTTTAACAAAATTTCCTTCTAGATACTAGCTTTTAATCATAAACAAGCTTCTGTCCAAGTTTGGTACAAATCCAAGATAGTTTAAGAAAGTTGTTAAAATTTAAAAAACTTTAACCACAGAGTGAATGTAATGTTACCTGGCAGAAAAACTAAGTCCATTTATAAGTAAAATACTGAAAAAATGATTTTTTTTTTTTTTACAAAATATCCTTCTGGATACTATCTTATGATCATAAACAAGCTTCTGTCCAAGTTTGGAACAAATCCAAGATAGTTTAAGAAAGTTGTTAAAATTTAAAAAACTTTAACCACAGAGTGAATGTAATGTTACCTGGCAGAAAAACTAAGTCCATTTATAAGTAAAATACAGAAAAAATCGATTTTTTTTTTTACAGAATTTACTTTTGGATATTATCTTATGATCATACACAAGCTTCTGTCCAAGTTTGGTAGAAATACAGGATAGTTTATGAAAGTTATTAAAATTTCAAAAACTTTAACCACAGAGTGAATATTTGTGGACGCCGCCAACGGAATGTAGGATCGCTATGTCTCGCTTTTTCGACAAAAGTCGAAGGCTCGACAACCAGGTAACCAGAAATGCTGACAGACATTTATTTGAAATAGTTTATTTTTGTATAAGCAGAGGGAGCATTTTTGTGCATGAAAGGACAGTGGTACTTGGCATTTTTGCCATACGGTACATACAAAATTACAAATGTACATCATGTACAAAATCAAAGCACTGTCATTGCTGTAAGCAGTTAATAGAAAACCAAGGTAAAAGTAATGATGAAAATTGTGGAAGAGTTGATTAAGTTATTTATCATAGCTTATGATAAAATGTTCACTTGGAACATCTTGATACGACCGCAGAGGTTGAAGCATGAACAGCTGGGGCAAGTATAAACACTACATTCAAGCTTGGTACAGTTCTGAATTTGGATTGTGATTTAATATTTGACACAGCATAGGTTTCTGATATAGACTGAATGTGGTCAAAGAAATGAAAAATTTGAAATTGGACTTTTATCTATATATTATGGTCCAATATCCAAAATTTAAATACACAGTTAGATTCAGCATATCCAAGTATGCCAAGAATTTAATTTTGTGAAATCAATTAAAGTTTTATTTTTGACCCTTCAGACAACGATTTGGACCAACTTGGAAACGGGACCAAAAATCGAAAAATCTGAATATAAGGTTAGAATCAGCTTTAGAGCCATAACCCCCAAAATCAATCCCAACCTTCCTTCTGTAGTATGGAACCTTGTGCTACAATTTCATAGAGATCCATACTTATACTCAAGTTATGGTCTGGAAATCAAATGTCTCCAAACGACGACATCACCATACCATTCGTTATACGGCAGCAAATGTTTTGCAGTCCTATATAAAATCTCAAATGTCAACTTTTTTTGCACTGTTCTGTTTTCCACTATCCTACATACTTTTCTCAGCCACTATACCATTTGTTTTCAAAAGTTGATTACCTGGTTTTAAGTAACTTTAAATTATGTAACCTTTTTTAAAGTATCAATGTCTGAGAAGATGTACATGTATGTATATAAGCATGTCTCCATTAAATAATTGAAAAAAGCAAATGCATCATGCTATAATGGGAATTTATGAAAAGGTAGTTTAGTGAGTTTTATGGGAAGCTTCAATCTTAGGATACATTTTTTACAGGAAATATTATATAAAAGGCTAATAGAATTTCAAGTTTATAAACCTTGCTTTGTTCGTGACCAACTGTCACCAACACACTGAATAAATGTTTTAATGTGCTAGTTTGCAAGCTTACAACTTAGACTTATACTAGATTTAACAAGTTGGATACAATTTTACCAATATACAATTTTTTTACTGAAATTTATAGCTCCATGGGCCAGTGCTATGACTGATAGGACCACTCTCCAATAATATATTGGCCTGGAGAGAACACTGAGTTTGTTCCACGTAAATTCTACAGTGCAATGTTATGTGCAAGACACAAATCAGGCAAGGTTTTACTGTTTACCTATCATAGGTGTCAAATTCAAGGTCAGATTGACCTGCCTTTGGTAAATGAATATGAGCTGGACATGAATTGAATAAGGATATACTTTAACATGTTAGATAGAGGTCAAATGTCAAATTCGATGTCAGAGTGACCTGATTTTAGTATATATGACACACCCCTAGCCCAGAATGAATCTGCATATTTACGAAGTTTCATCAACCTATATACATATATTATATATAGCTAATTTCAATCTTACTAAAGTTGTGCACCAGACACAAAATGGGATAGAAGGGACAGACAGACAAGGTGATCCATATATGTTTTGTTTTGGTCTGGCTGTGGTTTAAGATCTTAGAATTAAGTTGATTATATTCATATTTATATATGATTATCAAAATTATTGTGTCAATTATTAAAATCATTGTAATAAATAACTCTGCTCTTCATGGGCCCTTTAATTGGAATAAAAAAAATCTTATTTTATCTTCTCTTATCTTATATACCCAAAAACTTTGTTTGCAAGGGTTATAAAATTAGGCTGACGCAGCCAAGCCATATTCAAATAATTATAGACATTACATGGACAACTAAGATAACAGGTGCAAAGTTCTTTGTGCATTGGAGTAAAAACTTTCTATTTAAGATACTTTGTTTTATATACATGTACATCTCTATGCGTTACTATACCACTGTATACCCATTTAAGGACTAATTTGGGATATTCTGTGGACCTACATGTATGGTGGTATGCAATTTTTTTTATTTATGTATGAGTACAGGGGCTCCTATGGCTCCAAAAAAGTCGGAGCCAGAAAATTGCCAGCTGCTATATTTTGTCACCAGTTTAGAAAACTTTGAGCCAGCTAGTCTTGGCTTCTACCCAAATTAATGTATTGCCCTGTTTTTGATATTTTCCCTTCCTTTCTATGAAAAAAAAATCTACAGGTCCACTGACACTGTTATCTGAAGTTGTTGAACAATACAGTAGCCAAATACTTATAACTTTTCTTTAAATTAGAACAAGGCGAATTTTGAAAAAAAAAAATCACTTCCCTATTCATAAAATTTTGAGGAGTAACCATTCTTTCTTGGCAGCAGTAGAGTGGATTTCGGTTAGTTACATTGCCAATTTTTAGATCGCAAAATTGGTATGCAGCTGATATCCGAAATCTGAAATTACGGGTCAAACACGATTGGAAGAACAGGAAACCCCATAGGATGGAGAGCAGAGGCACTTGTCTCTGAAATTATTTTTTCCTATATATTTTAATGTAACTAAGGTTTATGTGAAAAGGGGGGGGGGGAATTTCAGAGACAAGTGCCTGTGATGGAGAGCTATGGTGTTAAATTCCGTATATGCAAAGTAGTAAAGGGGCCCTTTACAGGTTTTTGTTTGACGCAAGTGTTGTAAATGAGAAAGTCAAGAATTAAATCTATTTTTCATCATTAACAAAAATAAAGCATTTAACGTATAAAAGTCTTAGATAATTTAAGTAAAAATACGACGATACGATGTAAGAAGAAGAAAAAAAACAATGCATACACGTTTATCACATTACCAAAATCTTGACCTTAGAAGCCATTTAATCGTTTGTCGTCCAACTATAACAACTTCATTTGACAGGGCTAGTTAAGTAATAAAACAGAATAAAATAATTGAAAGGAATGAAAGCTTTATTGGAGTGATCAATGCATGATTTCCACATGACTGCTACGTTGATACGACACTGTAATAGGTACGATTTTGATCATTCATGTAAACAAAGTTGCAATTAAATATAGTATCACAGCTAAATGTGTGTAATAAATCCTTGAAATCTACTTTTCGTCTACTAGTTTAAAATTACCGCCAAACAATATTTATGGGCATTTTGTCATTTGGCAAATGTAAACAACTTGTACATAGAAATTTTCGGCGATGAAATACAATGTAGTTCATACAATTGTGCAACATTTTTGATTTTGGGTTGTTCGAGGATCATTTGAGGTTATTCTAGACATATTTTTTTGTGTTCCAAAATTAAAAGCATGAAAAAAGTGTCAAATAAGTTATACATAACCTACCAGCCTGCTAGATAAAGGCAAAGGCACCTATTTCAGAATTCCCGAGTAAAAAAGCAAATCTAGAGACGTGCTATACAATGTAGCTACATGTAGCATAAGGCAGCTTAACTGCCTAAAAATGTAATTAAGGGTACTAACAACAAATCAAAATGAGCTCAAAGGACACATATTGATTTCTGACCAATAATATGTAATGGTGGTCACTTTGTTTACTTGTTTATACTATTTATTTGGGGTAATTGGTTAAACTTAGTATTATTTATAGTTCCGTAACTATTTCTTCAAGTCTGGCCATGTAAATATACTTGTCAGGTTACTTCCTGTTTCTTGAACTTGCCTGACATCCCAGCCAGGCTCATTGTCAGTAGGAACTATAAATATGACGTCTCTCACCGGGTTCAGGGCAGTCTACCGCTTAGGATTTGAAATGAGCAGATGCTCATACTTTGGCTTTCAATTCAGGAACTGTTACAAGGACAAGTAGACTAGACAGTATGTGACATTGTGTATTTGAACTTGTATTCAACCATATATGTCTTTTAAATAAACATCTTGTTTATATATTTACGTAGTTACGTAGCTGTCCAATATCCCAGAACTTTGGTAAACAACGGGATGACGACGAAGTCTGTAGGAAAACACACTCCTGTTACAAATACATGTACAATTAACATGTATTGATATGTCCAAAAAGCTTATTTAGATTCAAATGCTGCAATACCTTTATTCCATACTCATTGAACATGTAAGATAGTTATCAAGTTCAACAAGTCTAAACAAGCAATATCATGCCCTCTATAATGGAGTAACCAGTTCTGGTTGAATCTAGCTATGTCATCACCTACATGTCCTTCATTGTACCTTCCAATGCCAACTCATACTTTTGGTAGCAATTCACAGTTAAGAAATTAAATATGACCCTCATATTTTTTAACAAACTAGGTCGTTTCGTCCTGATTCCCATTTACACCCAGAATCATTTCGCCCTGATTCACTTTACCCGAGGTCAGTTCATCCTATATTCTTTTTTAGTAAAAAGCTAAAATACACTTATTTTTTTTTAAAGAAGCTGAGCAATATATATGATCATATGATCACAGATTTTGATACATTAATCTGAAAACATTGACATCCCTTGGAAAACATGGAAAAGAAAGTTATTGTTTTTGAAAAAGTAATAAACCAAAAGTTTATTGCATCAATATTCAACAAATCCACTTTCACAAAATATAGTCAGTTAACAAGGGGTACAAGTCAAATCGGCACCTGGTCAAATCGGCATCTAGTCAAATTGGCACCTACCGGTATTTAAAGTCATTTCCGCATTTGATAATTCAACTGGCACCTAATATTATTATTACCGTTTTCTTTCCTTTAGAAGTTTTTATTTGAGAATAGGTTTTCATTTTTTTAACATATATATATTTTTGCAAACTTACAATTTCAGAGGTTCATTTTGTACATCATTAAAAACTCAGCACATGTACATGATGTAGTTAAGAAGGAAGAATACACAAAAAACAGTTGGCTTTCTGTTTGAAGTTTTCTCAACATTTTATTAATAATGTTTTGATTGGTTATCACTTTAAAAAATTATGAACTTATATCAATTACAAACAATAACCTGTTTGTTGTTTTAACAATTTTCATGTAGTTTTTGATCTTTTACGAAATAATGGAGGGTCTTGATGGGGTCCTTCATTTCTGTATTCTTTAATTTTTAGGCTACTTTTCTCTATTCTTTATACTTTAAGTCCATTATTCTCTATTCTTTATATTTTCGCACCTCATTCATGTCATTATTCTCTATTCTTTATTTTTTAGTCCATTTTCTCTTTTCTTTATATCTTTTGACAATTATTCTCGATTTTGTAAACCCCCATCTACACCCTTTTAATGGTTTACTACAATAAACAGAGCCTTCGTGTATCTTTGGCACCTAGCTGTTAAATCAAAATTCATCTACCATGTTTTTGAAATTACCTGTTTTCACAGGTAAAATATTTGTATATTAGATACAATTAACAGACCGGTTTCACCCAATTGTAAAATTTCAATTGTCAGTAAAACATTATGTAAGATTAATGAGATTAATCTATACACATTCAGATTCATTCAAATTTTCAAGAGTCACATAACGGAAAAAAACAATAATGATTAAAAAAAAAATTTAAATGAATAGTGATAACTGCAATTGATACTAAGATAAATAATATTTTGCTTTGTTCATGATGTTTTAATTCATTTTAAAGAGAATAATACCCTATACTGGTGATGTGAAAGCGGGGACAGTGGTTATGTGTCGTCTGCTATGGTTAGATACAAATCTGAAGTTCCTAGCTGTTCATACGAAACTACATTAAAATAATGTTGTTAAATTAACCAGTAGTCACGGTTTTATTGCAAATTTGCGAGTGATCAATCTCTGTTATAGTAGTCTCAAGTTAATCCAGACAATGACAGATGAGGAGAAAAACTAAATTTTATCATTATAAATTCCCGCATTTCCTGTCTATTTGTATAAAATTAATAACGTTGGCACCAATCTTGTAGACGATGCAAACTAGTAATGCAGTTGTCATGAAATAGAAATTCCTTTGTAATAAAAGTTCCAATAGGAACAGATAGTATGGTCCCATTGTTTATAACATAGTTTCCATTGGAACTTCTGTTACGCACAACAAATATACATTGACACCTCAAGTGAAAATATTAAAACAAATCATGAAAAACGGAGTCTTCAATAGTTTAATTGCAAAACATAATGTTTGTGGGTGCCGAAATAACTACCTCGAATGCCGAATTAACCAGGTCCCAATTTCACTAGGTGCCGAATTGACTATAATGGGTGCCGATTTATTCAGGTGACGAAGTGACTTTATAGCTAGAATTCGTTAATAAGAAGCATAATTGCCAAATTGGTAAATTTCAGAACGCTTGTCTCATATATATAAGAATACATAAAAATAACTTTCAAACTGAGGAGAATGGTCTTTACTTAATGTCTTTATTTGACTTCTATCTCATTTGCCTTTCTGAGAAAGGTGAAATTTTCACCATATACCTAGTTATACCTGTTTTCTAATCTGTCAAGGCTTTCCAAATAAATTTCTCTATGGAATTTATCACAACTTCCGGTTACGATTTTAGTAATCTCGAATTTTTTTGATAAATTTCATATTACTTTGTCTTTAAGTTAATTAACAAAGATGTATAATTATTATAATAAATAGGGTAAACAGAATAGAGTTATAAGTATATTATTTAATTTTAAGTATACACCATTTGGTTTTCGATTATTCTACGTGTACTTCCTGTTTCACTTTTTTTGCGATGGCTTCGAAAAAGACCGGCTTGATGGACAAAGTAATTTTACTTTAACTACGATGAGAACTATAGTAATTTAAACAGCAAAAAAACATTTTCAATATCTATTTATCAGGTTGCAAGCATGTTTGAACAATGTTATTGTGTTGAAATTTGGAAAATCACTTTCCATATGCGGAAAATATTGGCTCTCTGTTATGTCTCATGATTATTCAGATTAAGTTGTTTGTCCAACAACTAAATTAGAACTAATCAATACTGTAGTGATGATAATCTTTAAAACCGTATTTTACATGTTCAAAAAATACAATTGTAGTTCCAGTCAGAGGCTGATCTTGGGATTGATGAAAGGGGTTGGGGTTATGATATATAAAAGAGCAGAGGGTAGCTTCGAAACTGTAGCTCTTAGTCTTAGACTTAGGTCCTTATGATATTTTTTGCCAATTTGGTTTGCATATTGTCATAAAATATCAGAAGGACCTATGAGCTATGCCTATGGGTCTGCAGCCACTCTCAAGGGTTGCAGAGTTATTTATATTTCTCTGATTTAAGTGTTTTATATGTGTGTTGAAGAAATCGGAGTCCGTTCGCCCAAAAATATCAGTGTTCTCCCAGGATTTTTGGATAGCACCAGGGTAACGCGTGGACAGTTTGGTGAAATGATTCATACAATCGGTCGCGTCGCTTAGCTAAATTTCTAGTTACTGTAGTTTTATGTCTCCTGTTTTGTTTTAATACTGTGGTACTGTATTATGTAGACATTGAGTCAGAAAATTATTTGTAAAAAAGTAAATCAATAAACAGTTTGTATACTTTAATATTTTAAAAATAAATAAAACATGATTCATTACAAAATATTCATCATAAATTTAAATTAATTAAATCTTTATAAAATCCATAATCAATAAAAATAAAATATCATTCAAAATAGAACAAAATGTTCAATTTAAAAATTTTCTAGTTTCTAGAAGGAAAGTTGTTGGATATGAAAGGATTCCTGTCATAAGGAGATATAAAATTAAGAAGAACAAATATTGATTTATTATTTGAACCAGTTTCTATCTTAAATTTTAATAAAAGAAATTTTTCATAAATTTTAAAAACAATTTGCCATAGATTTCATGTAAATATAAACCTTTCTTGTCTTTGATGATAATCAAACATAGATACAGACTTAATACTGCACTGAAATCTAAATTTTTGTTTTTTTCATGATACATTTAAAAAGAATTCCTAAATCTATAAATTTCTCTTATGTCTAGGTGTATAAACCATATTCAATGTCCACAACAAAGTCTCCCTATTTTCCCGCCTAAATGACAGGAAGTAGATATAAATAGATTTAACATGTGCTTTTGGATAAAATTTGCCAGATTACTTCTGTTATTGAATTCATTAATTATGGATATAGATACCCAGTTTGAAGGTACAGTCATGCATTTAATTTATAAAATATAGTTGTAAATAAACTTGAATATTCTACGTGAACAAAATGGGTCATGTGATATGTACAGATATCCGTCTCCTTTGAATTACTTGACAGATAATATATTTTGAAACCCGACTATCGTGCAATAACTATGTCATAATTAAAGATAATTTTGGCCATGGTGTAATCAGAGACATATAATACTATGATATAAGAATTGAGAAATGTATAATTGTCAACTATCGGTCGACACTGTTTCAGTGTTTGTATACAAAGCCTACATGGCTACAAAGTATTTGCCGACTTGTCACAGGTCAGCGCTTGGGTGGTGAGTGAAGCCCTAAAATAGTTTTCTGTGATCATATAGTTATGATCTCTTAATTAAGAGACAAAAGAACCATGTAACAAGTGTTAATTACATCGATTAAATCCAATCAACAAGGTTAACCTCGTAAGGTAAATCGATCACGTGGTGTAAACAATCTTTACAACTGAAGTTGAACTGGTTTGAACTGGTTTGAACTAGTCAAATTGCACCTGAAATTTTATACCGCACGGAAAAGATTTAACAAGTCGTTTAAAACTTTACCGATTTACGATTTTTTAACTGAAAATTTTAGCACCACGGAAAAAAATTATACATCGCGGTAAGAACGATACCACCACGGTAAAATTATACATCGCGGGCCCATGGTCCTTTAAGGGCCTGGGAGAACACTGAATATGTTCGCTCCCATTCACGTATGCACCCATTTTATTGGTTTTGTGGTACCAAATAATTTTTCAATCGTTTTTTTGTTAGTGTATTGCTATAAAGTGACTTTCTAAAAACGATTATTGTGTTGAATAATTATTTAATCGTGTTTTGGTTATTTATTGTATTGCTATAAATAAGTTGTTTTTTTTTCATGTTTCAAAATAAAGTGATGTTTTTTGTGTTGAAAATTTTTTTAATCGTGTTTTGGTAAGTGTATTGCTGTAAAAAAATATTTTATTGTTTCAAAATAGAATGACTTTCCAAAAAGGTTTTTTGTGTTGAATATTTTTTTAATGATAAGATACCAAACTGTGATTAAACTCAACAACAATAACATTTTGAATCTTCATTGTTTTTACTCATACCAAGCTAAATACATGCTTACGACATGCAGAATTCACATCAAAGCTAGTTAAAACAACAATCACGATTTTCAAACACATAACAATAACACCAAGTTTAGCTGTGTAAACACCATATTAACAGTAATCATACATAATTAACATACAATAATTAATTATCAAATCAATTTAAAACAATTTTTCATTTAAAAATTCCTGAATTTTTATTTATGAAAATAAAAATATTTGATATAAACTTCTGAAAAACATCTAATAATTCATCAGGTTTTTGAATAAATAAAAAAAGGGGGCGAACGTGTGAGGTGCGAACGAATAGGGTGCAAACATGTATTGGGCGCAAACGGACTTGATACTGTGTTGAAGTGACAACTATGACTCTATTTCCCCCTTCCCTTTTGACATATTGAACCTCAACTTTTAACAGTGTCTCATCATTTCTGTTTGTTGTATCCGTCATGTCAGTGGTCTGTATACAAAGTATAGTGTGTTTAGCCTAGGCCTTTTGAATTTTGCCAAACAAATCCTGTAAAACTGGGAATCATGCATGGCAAAGACATTAACTTGGTGTAGCCTTATGCCACCCTAGCACTAATGTTCATCCTGATCAGTCTATTAACAAAGTTTGTAACTGAAAGTACAACACTCATGTGCCTGTTCTAAGTTAGGATCTTCATTAGTTGTTGTCTAAACATGTCTTATAGTCAATACATGTATCTTAATGATACACTGTGTTAATTGTCAATCTTGGATATGCAGATCTATGATACTACATGTACATGTATGATAGTCTGTTTGATTTAGTTACTGCTTTTCTAGACCTGGGGCAAATTAAGTAATGGACAACTGTCTTATGTTGAAGACAGTATATTGACCAAGAATGTCTTTTGACTTTTTGTCTGTGGGTTGCTTTCTCAGTCTTCAATGTACATGTATACCCCTAATCCCATTTTTATTCATATGAAAAAAAACACAACTGTAATGATAATATAATAATAATGGTTTGATAAATTGGCTTTGTAGAATTGTTATTTATACATTTGAACTTTTGTAATTGTAGAAAGAATCAGAACAGGTTAGTTTCAGAGATCAATCTGTAGAACACCATATTGAAAAAGATGGAAATGAATTTTGTTATAGAAAATGGACTGTACTATTTTATACACATAAAAATGAGTTTAACTATATCAAAGCATTATTCTCCCTGAATTTTTTTCCAAGGCAAAGAAATTAAATGAAATTCTATCAATTCTTAAAGGTTTTCATGCATGCTGGAACTATTTCACAATAAATATTATTCACCCTCTTAATTTTGTTTTCAATACACAACAAATATTTTAATACACTTTCCTATGGACAAAGGATTGATCTCTCTTTTCTTTTTTGCATGAGGGCTATTGAACAGTTCTTAGTCTACTATTGTTTATCATGTGCATGGACCATGTTGCGGTCAATTCAGATTGCCTTTAATTGGACTCTAGGTTATTGTGTACAGGCTAATATTTTATTGGATTTAACAGCAAGACAACATGATTTGGTGCCTTGTGAATCAGATTTAATTTGCATAAATATATTATGTGCCTTCCACACCTGGAAACTATTCATAGGAAACAAGCTGAATGTCGTTTGCAATGTTTCCAAACCAATCATTTTGCCAATTGTGCTTTCATTTATTGTTAAAAATTAATAAACTGTTAATGTCCTTGTTTTTTTTGCTATAAATTAAAAGATCATGTACCATCTTCTGATTTTAAAATGTTCGAGTATTTGATAAACTGAGATATAAATTTCTGTCATTATTTCTGGAGTAAATATATCATTTAAACTTACAAAATCCTTTTACTTTACTTCATAGAACATGCTTGTCTGGTAAAAGGGTATGGTACGCTGATAATATATATTTACAAATGATATTTTTACAACAGGTTTTTTTTTTTCTTGAAGAAACTGAAATATGTACTGTTATATAATTTTTATATTCTATTTGAAATTTATCGTTAAAGCAAGGATTTATATATCTATAATTAATGTGCATACGTGATTAAAGTCATAAATTGTGGAATTATCAAATGTGTTGGCACCTGTCTGTGTCAAAATATATTGTGTATCCATTTTTATCACAGTTAGGGGGTTAGGTATTTATGAATTATAAACATGGTAAAGTGTGATTACATATCCACATCATGATGTAATCTGATAATATTTCTTGAATGCAATGCTGCATGCCATGAAAACATTTCCTGACATATTTTCCCAAACATACAAGACAATATCAGAAAAGGTCTATGAGAAGATTATTTATTAAAATGTAAAATATGTACATGAACCCTGCTTTGTACTAAACCGACAAACTTAGCCATTTTAGTTCACTTGGTAATTATATATAAATAGTCTGCAGAAAGACATGTCATCCTTCCTGGACACCTTGTAATGACTCTAGGCCAACCATTCTTTGATCTTACTCAGTTTACAGAAATGTAAATGCTGCATGCTTAGTATGGAAGCACTAAATACCAATTTTCAAGTCTTTGGTTTGACCTGGCTAAGGATAAAACCAACTACTTCCAGCAGTTCATGCGAGCACAAGACTACAGTGGCTTTATAAGTGCAGAATAACATTTTTGATTCACATTTACATGTTTAAAACAATGATGTTTGATTGGTTATAAAAAATAAAGACATGAATCCTGCAGCCAAACCTTGAAAATTACATTTATATATGGCATGCATTATATGGGGAATGGTGAATTAGCAATGATTAGTTCTGATGCTTGAAAATATTTTATGTCAATTACAAAATTTACATCCTGATCATTGAAATAACAAAATGTTTTTTAAGAAAGTAAATGTTCATGTGCCTGTTCAAAGTCCTGATCTTTGTTAGTTGTTGTCGTATGTCAATACAGACAAAGCAGTTAATTATATAGTAAAGGCTTGATATTATGGCTTTGTAGGATTATTATTTATACATTTGAACTTTTATAATTGTAGAAAGAATCAGAACAGGTTAGTTTTTAGTTTCAGAGATCAATCTGTAGAAAACCATAAAGATGAAAATCGAAAAGAATTTGGTTAAATATAGCAAGCAGGCTTTTAAACCTAAAATTGTCAACTGGTTGCTATCACAGGTGTAAGACATGATTTATTTAATGTCACTCTCCCCAAACATTCCAAATTATTCGTGTCAAAATTATAAAAAAATTCTATCAATCTTTAACATGTTAGTTCAGGTAATTAAGGTGCAAAATTTCTGAATTGAGTTTTCAAACACAACTTAGGTGTAAATAAATGTACATTTTGACCAGAGGGCACAAAATAGTTTTGAAAGTCATTAACTACAGATGGCCATTTTAATACATTATTACTACATGTATGAAACAATGCTTGATTGATCTCTGTTAAACTTTTTGCATGATGGTTTAGTGAACAGGTCTTGGTATACCATTATTTATCATGTGCATGGACCATGTAATGTCAATTTAGAACAGGGATTAATTAATTGGACAATAGAATATTTTATACTAAAAATAGCTAAATTTTATAGCATTTTTAAAACAAGAAGACAACATAATTTAGTGCCTTGTGAATCGGTCAAAAATATGTCCTAGTCAGGCCAAAGCCTTAGCCATCATCTGATTCCTTTAGGAACAATTTTTGACCAATTTAAGCATTCTGTCTATTGTATTCTGAACAATAAAAGAAAGATAGAAACTTTAAAGAAAAAAAACACCAATAAGGCAATATTTAGCAATACAAGATCTACAGAAAAAAGACCAATATCAATTGACTACTTAGAGGAGTTATTGCTATTTATTTAATATTTTTTGTCCACCTTAGTTTATTAACCTATCATTTTGAAAACTATAAGATAAAAAGAGGTCTACAAAAATACCCGTATGACTGAAGCCATCAATTGCTTCTTCTAGGAGTTTAATTAATACAAGATCTTTTTTTTATAATACCAGTATGACTGAAGCCATCAAATGACTGCATCTTTTTTTTTTTAATTTTACAAATAAAAGCATTTCTGCCTTTTATCTAGAATTTAATTTTACTAAAAAAAAATATCTAGATAAACAGGAACTGCAAGCAGCAAAAGTTATATGCAAATCTAGGTCTACAAATAAGTCACATGACCAAATCTGTCAATTGACTGTATATTGGAGTTATGGCACTTAAATGACTATTTGGACCCATAATTTCCCTTTTTGTTTCATAGATCTTCACCTTACATAATTTAAACCGAACTTCACATAAATTATCCTTAATTAGGGCCTTGCCGATTTATCATCAGAATCGGCAGAAGGGTAATACCAGATAGTAATCAGCTTGTCGATCTATCTGTGAGTTGGGTAGTGAAACTTGGCATGATTATTAACCACTACTAGAAGGAATGTCATGTACAAGGAAGTAAACCATACATTGAATTTCATGGTCAAATACTTACTTGAACTTAGTCACCCCTATAAAAATGAATTCAGCTCTCTAATATAAAAAATTCAAGGAGTTAAGGGATGAATAAGTGGTGCATCAGAAAATTTCTGATTTCCATTCAATGATTGGCATGAGCTAGGTTTAAAATGAATAACCTTGATTATTTAAAATTTGCATCACAATTTCTTGATTTACTCGAGCGGGGTCCATCTGTGATGGCTCTAATGACTATCCTCTAGTTTGTTTATATTTTAGTTAAGGAATTATATTACGATCTAACAACCAACAGAGAAATGGAAGAGTCAGAAAGTCAGCATGTACTGTTTGTCCATCCAAATTTGTCAAACCAATTCTTATTTTAGTTGTTGAAGATGATATTTATAACCTTTTACTGATTTATGTCAGGGTGATGGTGTATTTGTTCTGGTGCTTGTATATAACTTCTCTTTAAGTAAATATGTGTCATTGACCAGAGACTATATTTATACCCCACGCAACGAGTTGCGGAGGGTATAATGTTTTTGACCCTTCTGTCCGTTCGTCAGTCCTGTTTCCTGCCATCGCAACTCCTCTCAAACCACACAACAGAATTTCACGAAACCTTTTTAGATAATAAGGACATACTATGTAGTTGTACATATCGACAGGAAATTACGATTCAATTTTTTTTCCAGGAGTTACGCCCCTTTGAACTTATTTGCTTCAATGTACTTCTGCAACAGTTTGTCATCGCAACTCCTCTGAAACCACACAACAGAATTTCATGGAACTGTGTAGATAATAAGGACATACTATGTAGATGTGCATATTGACAATAAATTATGATTCAATTTTTTTTGTCTGATACAATTTTTTTCTTAACACTTATTTAGATAATAAGGACATACTATGTAGATGTGCATATCGACAGGAAATTACGATTCAATTTTTTTTTCCAGGAGTTACGCCCCTTTGAACTTATTTGCTTCAATGTACTTCTGCAACAGTTTGTCATCGCAACTCCTCTGAAACCACACAACAGAATTTCATGAAACTGTGTAGATAATAAGGACATACTATGTAGATGTGCATATTGACAGGAAATTATGATTCAATTTTTTTTTCTGATACAATTTTTTTTCTTACACTTATTAAGATAATAAGGACATACTATGTAGATGTGCATATTGACAGGAAATTATGATTCAATTTTTTTTTCTGATACAATTTTTTTTCCTTACACTTATTTTATTTCTCCAATGACAATGTGGGGACGTGGGGTATGTGAGCACGCTCACTAAGGTTCTTTCATTTTAGTTGTTAATTTTGGATTTTTGGTGTCATGTTCACCTTTCTTGAAAATATTGAAACAACAGCAGACTTTGTTTCTATATGTAAACAGTAAATATTTTGGAACAAAAATCAAAAATTAATTGAGATTTGTCACTATTAGCATGATTAGCTATAGGAAACTGGACATTTTTTTGTCTTGAAGTCATCCTCCTTAGAACCTTTGTAGTTTAAAGTAACCAAAGGAAATTCAAGAATGGTCATATGGAATTTATAAACAAAACAATTTTGCAAATGCAGGCATGGGATCAAAAGACAGAAATATATTCTTTACTATGTCAACTGCAAACATTGAATAGAGAGTCAAACTTGTTCTTTCTAGTAATTTAATCAAGCAATCAAGAGACAACCACTTCCTTTAACAACTGCAAGCATGACATAGTTAGAAAAGCCTCTTTTTTCCACTACCAACTGTAATGATAGATATGTGTAATAGACACATTCCTTGCCCTGCCAACTGCATGCAAGGAATCAACTAATGGGCAACTTCTTTGCCCAACCAACTGAAACATGAAACATTAGAGACAGACATCTTCCTTCTCGTACCCACCTCAATATAAAAATAAGGAGATGTGGTATAATCGCCATTGAGACAACTATCCCCCAGAGTTCAAATGAGAAGATGTAAGCAATTATATTCCATCGTACAGCCTTCAACAACGAGGAAAAATCTTACCATATAGTTGGACATAAGAGGCCCCATCATGAAAACTGAAACAGTTCAAACAAGAATACTAGTGGCCTAATTTATAACAAAACAATTTAACAAAAACAAATATGATAGACATGAACCATTGTCCAACAACAACCACTGATATCGCCTCCTGACTTCATGGACTTGGGACAGGCACTGATATAATGTGTATGGGTTAAACATGTTTGTGAGCGCTCAACTCTTCCCTAACCAAGGACAGTGGTGTAACAGTACAACATCAGAACAAACGGTATAAATCAGTTGCAGTTGGCATTACTCAAAAGATTGGTATGAGGCACAAAGCACCGAAATAAGAGTACTCACATTTACTGAAAGCTAATCAAAGCCAATTACTACTAATTAATAAATCATGTTCTCTAAGATTAAAGTGTAATCAAGCATGTAATCAAGAGACAAACAACCATTACCTTTCCTTACCAACTGCAAGTATGCAATTTTGAGACAAACCTCATCTTTGCTTACAAACAACATGCCTTAAAAAAAAAAAAAACTCATTCTTAAGTATTATATTAGAAGCTTGAATTCAT
The DNA here is from genome assembly GCA_017311375.1 of Mytilus coruscus. Classification (NCBI taxonomy): domain Eukaryota; kingdom Metazoa; phylum Mollusca; class Bivalvia; order Mytilida; family Mytilidae; genus Mytilus; species Mytilus coruscus. The sequence continues at coordinate 94,709,904 of CM029599.1, forward strand.
CATATGTTTATATATTTTCAGTGGAAAGCAGAGGATAAGCCTGTAAAGATAGATAAATGGGACTGTTCTGCTTTGAAAAATGCATTAGATGATGCAGCTAAAAAGGTAGAATTATAAACCTCACTACATAAAAACATTTAAAATAAAATGTTAAAAATGACAACATTACTCTAGTTTCAAATAAAATTTTATCCTTTTTAGGTGTTTTTTTTTTTGGTAGGACAGATTTGACATATGTATTATATGCATTGTAAGGGCAGTTGCTTTGCAGTTGATGGAATTTCTTCAGCGTATCGTGTGGGGCCCTGAACATACTTGAATTTGAAAGGACTAAGCTATTTACATTGCCATATTGTTAGTCGTCACTTTCTCAAATTGTATATTAGCTGAATCTGCTGATTTGAAAGGTGTTCAGATTTACAAAACTCAACTGTTAAACTGAATATAAGTTGTGAATACTGGGGATTATTGTTAATGGGGTACTAAATTTCCTGAATATTTGGAAAGATGAACCACAAATTTCAGTGTTCAACACAATACCTACCTACCTACCTACATATCCTCTTCGTCCCTGTTGGGACATAAGGCCATAAACAGAATAGAAAGTTTTCCAAATTTGTCACACGAAATCAAGTATCCACAAAAATAGAATTTCTCCTTAATCCACAAGAAAAATGAAACTTTAGTATGTAAAAATCATTGTACTTCAAGTAAGGTAAAAACAATTACATTTTTACCAAAATTTGATATTTTAAATTTAAAAGTTTTGGTGTTTTTTTTTTTTTTTTTTGTGAAAAAATAGATGAAGTATAACCTGACGTATGGTATGACATATTTTGGCTTATGATCATGATTGGGCAAACACACCTTACTTTTATACGCCCAACAATGACTTAATTTCATTCTATTTCTTAGGAATTGGACAATAAAAAGTGCATCATTAAGCAACATATTTAAACAAACTTTGGCATACAAATGTATCAATCATCTCAAGAGATAAATGTCATTTGTAACTCTTACCTTAACATTATTTATTGAATTTGTTTGACCTGTGTCGGTTTGATCATTGTTTACAGGTACAAAATATTTTGTTATATTATTATAAATTATATAGTACTGTTAAAAAAGACTACTTTGGCAGCCATAGTATATATAATTATATACATGTATTCAATATACATTTTTTAACAGTTATGAAAAAAATCAGTATACTGTATTTGCAAAAATTGCATGCTTTTCCATGCCTTTCATACAGTTTGCATGTAACCATTTCTAGGTATATTCAAAAATTTGTTTTAAGACTGCTTTTTGGTAACTATTTGAAAAAAAGCAGGAACTTTTTAGCTGAAAATGTTTATTATTAATACTTGCAGGTGATGACAGAGAACTTTGGTTTTAAAGAAGAACACAGATTGATGGACCTCCGTTTATTGATTTGTACTGTGGCTGTAGGATTTTCTCTGTTTGCTCTTGTATGGGACTACATCAGGCCATTTCCAGAATCTCGACCAATTCTCATTATTTGCGTTCTCTCGTATCCTTATTATCATTAACACTACTGCTATATTTGATTATCTTTTTGTTTTTTTTTATACTGCTCACTCCACAGAAAAGGGTATACTGTTTTACATCAGTCCATCATAGCTTCTTGATATATATATATGGCACCAAGCCAAATCTGTTTATGTCATACTTTGTAACAGGTTTTTAGTTCCTTCCATGTTCTACTTCCTGTTTGTCATAAAACTTATATCTTGCAAATGCCATGCACATATATATGAAATTTTGTCAATTTCAGTCAACAAAATTGAATTGGGAGCAATAGTTCACAGAAGATCTTGTTCAACTTCAGTGTGATAATTCATTGAATCATTTTGTATTTATCCTTGTGACACAAATGAAATGCTTCAATCATCAGTGATTCAGAGATTATTTGTTTCTTGTCTATTGAGTTGCAACTTTTCTGTAGTAGTTAACATATTTGGACTTTAAGAGAAACCACTAATGGTAGGTCAAGGATATTTGTAGGAAGTTGTATTAACATTGGCACATCTCTTTTCTGTGGAGATAATTTGGCTGGGTTGATAGCTGGGCAATTCAGGTTCCTTTGTTCCTCTAGCTGCTATTTTTCTTACAATACTGGGTAATTTGTTTGTTTTCACTCATTCAAGTGAAATACATCATTGTAAGGATTGATTAAAAAGCTGTTTATCTTAACTTCAAAATAAAATACCTTAACTCTTAAATAGATATTTCATGCTCATGGGAGTTTTGACATTATATACCACATATATGGAACAGAATATTTTCTTGGTAGCATCAGATAAAGACAAAGCAGGATTAGAACCAGATGATAAATGGGAGTTAGCCTCAACACTCAAAAAGTAAGAACTGGCCTTAAAGTCAAAGTTTTCTAGTACAATTTTCTTACTCAAGACTCAGAAATCAACTGAAGTTTAAGATAATCTCAATAGCATATTTTAAATGTAAATTGGTTCAGAATAATTGTGGTCATTATTCTTAAGGTTTTTATGATCATCAATCAATAAAACAAAATATTGTAAATTTGATTGAATATGTCAGTTTATAACATAGCATACAAGTATGTTCTACATAAAATAAAAGGACTTTGTTATTATATTATTCTGTAATTATATCTTAAAGGTACACTCACCTGTATAAACTGAAAATGACCTTTACCAATGGAAAAACACGTCTAAGCAGATCAGAAGAAATAGAGAGGCCAGTCAACAACTATTTTGATGAAGATGGCACTTTATTATTTAAATTATTTGAACCTGAAGTTAGAACTCTACAGGGCAGAATAGCTGCTGCATCCAAAAAAGAGTGACTAATATTGTTATAATTTTTCATCAGTTGTTGGTGTCTTGAGTGCTATATGAAAAAATAAAGTTTTAAACTATGGTGTTCAGAAGTTGGAATAAATGTTATGAAGAAAAATCAGCTTTGACTAGTCATGTTGTAAGAAAACATTATCTTAATCATTTCATGTTATGGAAGAAAATGTAAATTTATATTTTGAGAATAAGATATTGCCATGATTCATTATATCTTTTTTTCACTGTTAAAAAGAGAAGATTTCAAGCAGCTTAATTTATTGCTTCTTTGATTATCCTAACACAATGTATCAATGTTTGCTGTACTAACAGTCTTATTATTTGAAACCAGTTTATAACCAATTCAAACTGTAATTCTGTAGATGGCAATGAAAAAGACAATGTACCCCGAAATGAATTTAATGCAAAAGAATAAAAGGTATGAAAAAAACCCACAGTACAATTGTAGTACATTTTTTAATTTTTTCTTCAAGATTAAATTAAATAAACATTTTAAGCATGTGCATTTGTAAAAGAAGGTCAATTTATAAACAGAACAATTGATACAGCTTAGCTTTATTAAACCCATAAAATATCATTGCCATTATTGGTTTTAAATAAACATTTGAAGCAAATAATTCTTTATGCTGTACAAATTTATGAATTAATTTTCATTCATTAATATTGAGGTGCACAACATAAAATTCTTGAAACTTTTAAAAATAAAACTCCCTAATTTATAATGGTTTTAAAATGATTTTTCCAACAGGTGCTTTATTCTAGTGTTGATTTTTGTCTACACAATCTTGTCTCATGAGTGTCAATGTTTTGTTGTAATGAATTCCTATCCTTACAAGAACACTTTTTTGCTTAAATTAGTTTGTTTTTTATGTGACAAAATTGTTCACCTTTTTCTCTACCAATTCTAATCTATATAATAATTTGAATTTATTGCTGCTCTATAATCAATAATAATTATACAATAGATTGCTGACTAATAACATTGGTTTGTTTAAGGAAGAGTGTGATGGATAGAAATCTTATGAAAAAAATGACTCTATTCTGTGCCTTCTTATGTTGTATGTGAAAATTCTAATTCTATGATTTAAGTTTTGTTAGGAGGTGCTGTTTATAGTAAGATCATTTTGTACCTTTGTTGTAAAACATTTTGTAAAACTTCTTGGTTAAGGAATAAATGTATATAAAAATGTTACATATGGGGTACTATTTATTTTTATGCCAAAGAGGAAATCAAGTCATCACTTGTTCTGCAATGCCTTTTCTGATTAAATTACCAAAAAAATATCTCTAACATAATCTTGTGAACCATTTCAAACAGATTATTGTCACTTGTTTTTTATGGTTTGATATCTGTCTTTGAATACAAAGCTACAAATTTAAGAAGCTAGAACAGCTGGATAATCCATATCTTATAATATAGATAACTTATCATTTTGAATATGTCCTATTTCCTTGACCTCAATTTGTCAGTGACTGCACAATTAACTATAGTTTTTATGCCCCTGCCATTAAGTGACCATGGCATATATTGTTACCAAGGATTTATAAAGTAGTTTATATACAAATCCTTGGTGATAACAATATTGGTCATTCTATTATTCTATCATTACATCAAACAGTTGTCAGATCTGAACTGATTTTTTATACGACCGCAAAAATTAAAATTTTTTTGGTCTTATATTGGTATCATGTCGTCATTGTCATCGTAGTCAGCGTCGTCCGAAGACAGATGGTTTCCGGATAATAACTTTAGTATAAGTAAATAAAAATTTTTGGTCTTATATTGGTATCTTTATTGTCATCATAGTCAAATAGATGGTTTCGGATAATAACTTTAGTAATCAATAAAATCAATTTAACACAAGGTCAATAACCACTACAGGAAGTTTGGGATTGATTTTGGGGGTTATGGTCCCAACTGTTTAGGAATAAGGGGCCAAAAAGGGGCCCAAATAAGCATTTTTCTAGTTTCCAGACAATAACTTGTGTGTAAGTGTATGGATCTTTCTGAAATTGTACCATAAGGTTCCATACCAAAAAAAGGAAGGTTGGGATAGATTTTGGGGGTCATGGTCCTTCACTGTTTAGGAATTAGGGGCCAAAAAGGGGCCAAAAACAATACTTTTCTATATTGCTTATTTCTTGACCAATTTCAATGGGGTTTTATTCCTGAATTCTTAGGTTTCTTTTATATGCTGAATCTAACAGTGTATTAAGTTTTTGGATTTTGGGCCCTGTTTTTAAATTGGTCCACATTTAGGTCCGAAGGGTCCAAAATTAAACTTTTGTTTGATTTCATCAAAAATTGAATTCTTGGGGTTCTTTGATATGCCGAATCTAACTGTGTTTTTAGATTTTTAATTTTTGGTCCCGTTTTCAAATTGGTCTACATTATGGTCCAAAGGGTCTAAAATTAAACTTAGTTTGATTTCAACAAAAATTGAATTCATGGGGTTCTTTGATATGCTGAATCTAAACATGTATTTAGATTTTTGATTATGGGCCCAGTTTTCAAATTGGTCCAAATCGGGGTCCAAAATTAAACTTTGTTTGATTTCAACAAAAATTGAATATTTGGGGTTCTTTGATATGCTGAATCTAACCAATTATTAAGTTTTTGGATTTTGGGCTCTGTTTTTAAAATGGTCCACATTGAGATCCAAAGGGTCCAAAATTAAACTTTGTTTGATTTCATCAAAAATAGAATTATTGGGGTTCTTTGATATGCAGAATCTAACCGTGTATTTAGATTTTTGATTTTTGGTCCCGTTTTCAAATTGGTCTACATTATGGTCCAAAGGGTCCAAAATTAAACTTTGTTTGATTTCAACAAAAATTGAATTCTTGGGGTTCTTTGATATGCTGAATCTTAACATGTATTTAGATTTTTGATTATGGGCCCAGTTTTCAAGTTGGTCCAAATCAGGGTCCAAAATTAAACTTTGTTTGATTTCAACAAAAATTGAATTTATGGGGTTCTTTGATATGCTGAATCTAACTTGTATTTAGATTTTGGATATTTGACCATAATAGGTAAATGTCCAATTTAATTTTTTTAAGTTCTTAGATCACATTCATTCTGTGTCAGAAACCTATGCTGTGTCAAATGTTTAATCACAATCCAAATTCAGAGCTGTATTAAGCTTGAATGTTGTGTCCATACTTGCTTAAACTGTTCAGGGTTTGACCTCTGTGGTTGTATCAAGCTGCGCCCTGCGGAGCATTTTATTGGTTCATACATGTATAGTGATGACTTAAAGATTGAGTTTGCGTTCTGTTCTGCTTGACCAACTTCTGGCTTGATAACAGTCCTCGGACTTAGACATTTCATGAAAATTGTACTAGTCTAGACTTCAGATGTGGAACTGAAGTGTCATAGAATCATGACAGCATAAACTTTTGGTGTAAAGCTCTGTACGTTAAAGAACCATTGCAACAACTCTTGGGGGTCCATAGGTGGCCTGTTGCTATCCAACATACTCAGTTTCCAGGGCAGTCCAAAAATCCCTACTTTATATGACTTACCTATTGTATTAATTGTTAATTTGTTCTTGTACCGAAAATGCAATAAATATATATCACTGGACATTAAGCAAACAACAATCAATCAATCATTTTCATGGTTCACAGTTCACAGTTCATTGTTGGTTACCAATGAGACAAAGCTCCACCAGAACCAAATGATGTAGAAGCTAACAACAAGAGATCACTATACAGCCTTCAACAATGAGCAAACCCATACTGCATAGTAAGCTATAAAAGGACAAATGTGAAACAATTCAAAAGAGAAAACTAACAGCCTGATTTATGTACATAACAATAAACGAATAAAGCATAATGTGGCAGGGTTATACATGTTTGCTGGCGCCAAACCCTCCCTTAACCTGGGACAGTGATGTAACAGTATCAAATCGATACAAAGCACACAAAAAAAGTAATAAAAGCACTAAAGACCCAAAGTGCAGATCTGTGAGTATTTACAGTTCTATTACTGACAGCCAATAACAACTTATAACAAAATCATGTATCTAAGACTATAATATCTATCATTACATATCCAACATCCAATGGATTTAGTGTAAAGACTTCAGAGAACTAGAGGCTCTAAAGAGCCTGTGTTGCTCACCTTGGTCTATGTGCATATTAAGCAAAGGACACAGATGGTGATGGTGATGTGTTTGTAGATCTTACTTTACTGAACATTCTTGCTGCTTACAATTATCTCTATCTATAATGAACTTGGCCCAGTAGTTACAATGGAAAATATTTTGTAAAAATTTACAAAAATTTACAAAATTTATGAAAATTGTAAAAAATTGACTATAAAGGGCAATAACTCCTTAAGGTGTCAATTGACAATTTTGGTCATGTTGACTTATTTGTAGATCTTACTTTGCTGTTCATTATTGCTGTTTACAGTTTATCTCTATCTATAATAATATTCAAGATAATAACCAAAAGCTGCAAAATTTTCTTAAAATTACCAATTCAGGGGCAGCAATCCAACAACGTGTTGCCTGATTGGTCTGAAAATTTCAGGGCAGATCGATCTTGACCTAATGAACAGTTTTATCCATGTCAGATTTGCTCGAAATGCTTTGGTTTCAGAGATATGAGCCAAAAACTGCATTTTACCCTATGTACTATTTTTAGCCATGTCGGCCATCTTGGTTCGTGGGCGGGGTCATTGGACACATTTTTTAAACTAGATACCTTAATGATGATTGTGGGCAAGTTTGGTTAAATTTGTCTTAGTAGTTTCAGAGGAGAAGATTTTTGTAAAAGATTACAAAAAATTATGAAAAATGGTTAAAAATTGACTATTAAGGGCAATAACTCCTTAAGGGGTCAACTGACCATTTTGGTCAATTTGACTTATTTGTAGATCTTACTTTGCTGAACATTATTGCTGTTTACAGTTTATCTCTATCTGTAATAATATTCAAGATAATAACCAAAAACGGCAAAATTTCCTTAAAATTACCAATTCAGGGGCAGCAACCCAACAACGGGTTGTCCGATTCATCTGAAAATTCCAGGGCTGATCGATCTTGACCTGATAAACAATTTTACCTCGTGTCAGATTTGCTCTAAATGCTTTGGTTTCAGAGATATAAGCCAAAATCTACATTTTACCCCTATGTTCTATTTTTAGCCATGGCGGCCATCTTGGTTGGTTGGTCGGGTCACCGGACATATTTTTTAAACTAGATACCCCAATGATTATTGTGGCCAAGTAGTTTCAGAGGAGAAAATTTTTGTAAAAGTTAACGGACGACGGACGACGACGGACGCCAAGTGATGAGAAAAGCTCACTTTGCCCTTTGGGCCAGGTGAGCTAAAAACGTGACCTTGTGCAATGCCAGAATAACGGTATCAACAGATTGTAGGACCACGAATGTACATATGTGTATAACAATAATGTTTAGTTGTTTTAATTTATTGGTAACAAAAACAATATTCAAAGATCTAATTACAGTGTTGGAAACCTTTTAGAATAAGTTTATATAAAGGATCTATAAGTTTACACGGATCTTATCTATATTTACGGGCTTGGTAAACAACATCCCCGTAAAAGTTAAGATGTGCTCTTACGTTTGTAATAAGTTTTCTACAGGTACAGCAAAACTTCCAAAACAAAATATTTTGAAAGAATGTAGTAAACGTGTTTAAAAGCAATTTGTGGTAACAAAGTCCTGGGCCCTCGGTCATAAAACTTTACTCGGTGCTCGGAGTACAAAATTTGTGCTCGAAACACCAAATCCAGTATTTTGATTGGTTGATTTCTGAGTCTGAGTACAATAATCGTGCTCGAAAGTTTTAGGACCGCAAGGCCTGGACTTAAATTATAATTTACCAGTAACAAAAGATAACGTTCATTGAAACCCAAAACGTCTCTACAGACACGGGCATAGCGAACGTGTTGGGTTTATGGAATAATTGCAAGATGTACCTTTCTATGTGGTAGGTTTTATCTGACCTTGACCTCATTTTAATTTATCATTGATAATGTAAGTTAATGCATAGATGTATTACATCTATGGTTAATGTGATACCTGTAGTAGAACCTTTATCGTGGAGATTTTTAACATAAAGGAGACTTTGAAAAATGTTTGCTCTTTTGGTCATAAAAAAGCTTTTTGTCCAAGTTTCGTAAAATTTCTTGAAAGTCTGGTAAAGTTATTAATGTTTAGAAAACTTTAACCTTAATACTATATCTTATTGTAAACGTTAAAAGAAGCTAAGTCCATGTATCAGCAAAATGCGGAAAAATTGAAAATAATGTGCATTTCAGTTATGGGACGACCATTTGATATTCTGGGGGTGGGGAGGGGCAGGAGGATTTGTTTTGGATCGGTTATTTATTTTTGAAAACTAAGAAGACAGATTATTTATTTTCTGCACTGTTGAAGCAAGATTTTTCATTTTCATTAAAACTAGGGACTGATTATTCATTTTCACAACTATATATTTATAATATTTGAAAACACTATTTTTAAATTCGTTTTTTATTCTTAAATAAAATAAATAATACATGTTTAGGCAAGTCATTATGTACCATTTAATCAGAATTAATCATCATCCTCTGCAGAAATGAATCTTCTGAATTCCATACTGCATACACCATGTATACATGTATTGCATACATACATAGTATTAAAGTTTGGCTGTAACTAGCCTCTTTTAAAAGTATTTCGAAACTTTTTTATGCCGAGCGGAGCGAGGCGAAAAAAATTAACGAAGGGTTTGGGAGCCGCTGAAGGCCCCAAGGAGCTATAGAACAAATGATGCAAAATCATGCTTTCTGGGCATTTCCCAGACCCTTTTTTAATCTGAAAATTTAATGCAAGTTCTGTTTTAATAATTTTTTGACAATATTTTGGTCTCATAGATTCAGTGTAAGACTAGTTTTTAGGGACAATATCAAAAGACCAATATGTAGGATAAAGCAAAAATGTAATTCACATAGTAAAGTATGTGGCTGCTGTTTTTTTTTTTTTTTTTTTTTTTTGTGTTTCGGCTTGAAGAATATTAATCTTTTAAACCTGTAAATTATGCGGGTTTTCTTTCCCAAATTAAGTTAAGAGGGGGCTGAATATCATTACTATGTCAAGTAAGTTTTCATAAAACATTTGAATTACAACTTGATGTAGCTCCTAACTGGGATACAATTTAAAGTAGTTATTTACTTAAAGTTGTAAAAATTAACCAAAAAGTCTTAAATAAAATAAAACTCATGATCAAGTTTAAAACAAAATTACTAAATTACAAAAGGAATGCAACACAAAGAGATAACAGAAGGGCACTCAATGAACAAAAGACAAACCACTGTTTGGGAACAGATAAAACACAAAGGACAAACAATAAGACAAATAACACTGAAAACTAAAATAAATAAGAAACATGGATCAACAGAACTTGCTTCTTGCAAGACACTCGCCGTGAAAACAATTTGATATGAAGACAAGCTTTTGGTTTTGAAATTTTCTACATGACGCAATTGCCTCAATGTAGTTACGGCCCTGTAATAAAAGTGAGGTAAGTGTTCCTGAGACAATATACCTCAAGTTGAATGAAACACATTTTTAGACATGATAAGTATATTTAAATGATATTTATTCTTTAATCATTAAAAGATTTGGGAAGTGTTTCCTGAATTTTTTTTGAAAAAAGATGAATTTTATGAAGAATCTGGTGCCATCTCATTCTTTTGAATAGCCTGCCGAGTTATTTATTTTCAATAAATTGTAAGTCAGATTATTTATTTTCAAATTACCACATAACAAACCATTTATTTTTGTGATTATCAAGGCTGAGTTATTTATTTTCAAAATCCTCCTGCCCCCACCCCCCCCCCCCCTCCCAAGGATATCAAATGGTCGTCCCCTTAGTGTGTCATGTACAATTTTGTCTTTTACACTTTTTTCTAATCATACACTTAAAACCTGAAAACACCATTTATCCGTTTTCAAAATCAAAGATTTTCATCATAATAATAGTCCACGGGTGTCATTCGGAATATCGAGAAAAATGATCATGAAAGAATAACTAACGGTGGTCAAGCATTGAGATTGGATCGTGAAATATCTGGTATCGGATCGTGAATGTAATTAAGTGTAATTCTACTTCAAAAGCTGTGAAAAATCTGCTGTATTTTCAAAAGGTGGGACAAATCAGAAAAAAGAAATATGTCTGTCAAAATGATTCAACTTCCTTAATAATACTGTGCACTAAGTTAAGGAAAAAATGCAGTAATTTTTTAAGAAAATATAAAAGGCAACACACAATCCTTTTAAAATCATTAAGAAAAAAATCACGTTTTGTGTCTATACTTGTCACATTCCAATATATCATGATACATTTGAAACTTAATCTTTAGTGTGTGAGATAGTCCAGTAAAATAAAAGTATGGTATTAATTGAAAAAGTTCATATTTTTCACAGTTTTTGGCTGCTGGATCCCAGTTATGACCAATTATGTCTGTTTGGGTTGATCACCCAATTTGGCAATATTATGAAACATTAAACAACTGTCATAAAAGTGGGCGTTTAAGCTGGCTATAAAAACAGGTTTAATCCACCATTTTCTTAGGAAAATGGCTGTGCCAAGTCAGGAATATGAGAGTTGTTTTCCTGTGTTTTATTTTAAACACTGTTTTTTCTCATTTTTACAAAAAAAAAAAAAAATCAACAAAGATCTTCGTTTTATAGATATGACTGTGCATAAAATTAATGGAAATCAGATGAGACAATCTTAACTTTTCATACGACATAAAACTTATGCAGGACGGACAGGCGGACCAATATTGTTATAAGGCAACTAGTCGGTGTGGTATTAACAAATAATCAGATCCAGAAGTGGATTTAGGGGGGCCCTATATTATAATATTGGATTATTTACTGTCGTTGTCTGCATCTTCTCGATAATATTTCCTTCACGATCTATACCAGATCTTTCACGATCCAATCGCATTACTTGACCACTGTTACTTATTCTTTCACGATCATATTTCTCGATATACCGAATGACAGCCGTGTAGTCGCAAATTCTTGTTCTTTAGAAATCCTTACAATTTGTTGCCGCGAACAGGTTCCAATTTACCAAAACGAATCACAACATCTGTTATGCAGACGATATGTCCTATTCATTGATGAATTCGGTTCCTAATTATTTGATCTAAATGCTAAGGTTAAATCTTTATATTTTAAAATCGTACAAACTCAGATTTTTGAAATTAAATTATATACTATTGAATTTTAAAATTTTATATTTTAATTCACTCAGATATGAGAGTTCCTACGCGATCTATAAGGTCCTATCCATTAGTCCAGACTATGAAAAACCATGAATACTTTTATTATAACAAATGGAAATTTTTAACTGTAGATAAACTAACCAAAGTCTAATCAATGAATTTTATCCATTTTGAACAAAATATAAGTTTTATAATTTCTTGTCAGACGGATGTGTACAGTGTAAATACATGTTCTCTCTCTTTTTACCATATTACTTTTATTTTATTTAATTAACATTTATAACTATATTAAAAAGGTAAATTAAATTATTTTTAAAATAAACCCATATATTTTTAAAGCGGTGACCCTGCAAATAGGGTGGACTTCCAAAAGAAAAAAAAGAAGAAGAGGAAGCTTGGACTAATACATTTATCTATTAGTCCAAGTGTAAATAACTTGCAGTAATTAAGGTGTTTCAGTTTATTTGTTCGAGGTGACCTATCAGAATTTTAATGACAAATGTCTATTGAATGAATTTGTAATTCACCTTGTGTTCTCAGTAACAGGATGATAACGTCAAACTCTACCCACAGAATAGCGTCATAATAAGCTCATGTTTCTTTAATTCATGAATTTGGCACATATATGCTGTATATAAACATTAGTGCATGTGCGTACGTTGTAGTAATTCGTATTAGCATTCACCTTCAAAGACATGGAATTTATTATTGTGATAACTGCATTCCTAATTAACTTTTCTGAAAGGTAGGGTTTTCTTTTGAATATAATTTAATTATACTGCTTAGCTTTAAAATATACAAGATATTAATTTGTTGTCTTAATACCATCTTTAAATTTGTTCTAAAAATACAAAAGATTGATTTTGTTTCATTACTTTTTAATGGTGTTTGTACGTTCAGAAACTTTGCATGATCTAATCCCTATACGATACACCAGTTGTACTAGAAATACTAAGCAAGGCCCGGAATTCTCAAGGAAGTTAAAATGTAAAGGGTTATTCTTTTTGATAATAGGTTGGTCATAAATGGAATTTTATAATTTTGTTGTTATGATATTATGTTGGTATTTGCCTTTACGATATAAAAGAAACTATTATAGCTATCATAGGTCCTAAACTCTTATTATAGCTATCATAGGTCCTAAACTCTTATTATAGCTATCATAGGCCCTACACTCTTATTATAGCTATCATAGGCCCTAAACTCTTATTAAAGCTATCATGGGTCCTAAACTCTTATTATAGCTATCATAGGCCATAAACTCTTATTATAGTTATCATAGGTCCTAAACTCTTATTATAGCTATCATAAGTCCTAAACTCTTATTATAGCTATCATAGGTCCTAAACTCTTATTATAGCTATCATAGGTCCTAAACTCGTATTATAGCTGTCATAGGCCCTAAACTCTTATTATAGCTATCATAGGTCCTAAACTCTTATTATAGCTATCATAGGTCCTAAACTCTTATTATAGCTATCATAGGTCCTAAATTCTTATTTAGCTGATTTTCAGAATTTGGAAAAAAATTTGCTGATTGATTGTTGTTTGCCTCAACGTTCAGTTGCAAATATTTCATAATTATCCTGAACAAGAACAACATTTAAGAAATAAAGCACTACTTCACCTTTGCCCACAAAAATTGGTAGCCCGCGATTTATAATGAATTCGCAAAACCAGTAAGAATTAAAAGCACTGTTCCTGATCCTTCTTCAATTTCTTCTGGATGTTTTCGTCTAATCACTTTTGGATTAAACAAATGAATGATTCTTTACTTTATGTGCTATATATTGAAAGAATAAAAATACATGCCGATCTCAATAAACATATATACGTTGAAATATTTTTAGTCAGAATATAACACAGAATTACGAAACGATACAGTGTTTAATGAAAATACTTTATAAATTTCGTGCGTTTGAATCGCTTTTGTGAATTAACCGTCATCAGGAACGCTCAGACTCGGAAACCTTAATTAGAAAAATCCAGGGATGCATAAATACACAGGAAAGTTAGGAGCTATATGAATAAAAGGGACTTAAAAATAATAGAAGGTCAACTTTGCCTGAGGGAGTTGGAATCTGTGTTTCTTTTGATAATTTCTTAATTTTGGGTAGGGCAAGTAGAATCTTCGAACATTATACAGATCAAACGTGTAGAAAATGCATTTTATTTTTTCCCCTCACTGAGTGTCTCATGCATGCAAATTCACCCCATATCTGGGATTTACGATATGTTCACTTTTATGTCTCTCGGTCTGCAGCACGACCAATTTCAAGAAAGTGTCCGTTTGGCTGTTGTGTACAGCTTTACTAGCATGCATGAGGAGGTACTGACACTCGACATTTCCCCCTTGGTTAAAGGGTAGGGCGTAAACGACTGTTGTATGACAAAATTTCCATACATTCTTCACATGCCTACTTTTTCACTGGTAGTGTACATCTTTAAGAACCACATGTTTTCTCGTTCTGAATGTGCACCAAATATTTGCTACTAAATTTTAAGCAAATAACAATAAACTAATTAGTTAAAAAAATGTTAGACCTAAGTCAGTGTAAAAAGTCACTTCAATTAAAAAGCTAAAAATACAGTCAATCTAAATTCAATTAAATATTACGCGATAATTTACATTGAGAATTAAGACGTTATTATGTTTAATCTATTTAATTGGTTGGCAACAACAATTTACATTCTTGGCATAGATAACGAAAATTTAGAAAGCAAACTAAGTTGAGAAACCTAATTAAATAATGTTTTCACAGAATTACAGAATTTTCTGGTTTTAACCCCTGACGAGACTTGGCATCAACTAATAGCCATGTGGATTAACGTATAGTTCTCTGTTTACTATAATTGTGAAAGTTCGAAAAGTACATAAAGTATTCGTAGGCACTTTATATGTTGGCATGTAATACATCTTGTAGGAATTAATAAAAGAATTACCAACATAAAAGAAAGACTATCTCCTTTTCAAAAGTTAAAACTAAATGAATTTTAAAATCTGCTGTCTATGGTTTTTTTTTTTCACGTTTGAGGTCATATATTGTATCTAATTATTTGTTGTACCTTAGTAAAGATCGAAGAACCACTGATGAGAATGTACATCAAATGAATAATGATAACTTAAAGGAAACCACCAATATTAAATTAATATATATATATATTAGGTGGATTAAAAATGCATAAAATGTAATCTAATACATTGCTCCGTGATCCAGGATCACAAAAGTCTTGATAAAGTTTAGTTCCCAGTTAATTAATTGTGATATGTAATTTCATTGTTATGCAAATACGGTTACACCTACTACATATATAAACCAGTCAATTGTACCCTATACACCGAACGACCCGGATATCAGTTATAGTATTGGTCAAATTGGATTTATTTCTGAATGATTGAAACTGAGTCTTATTTCTTAAAGCAGTTGTTGTATAAGATTGGTCCGTCAAAATCCCAGAAAGCTACAGAATATTGTTCAACCCCTTCATAGCAAATCTTCGTCAAAATTCTGAGTCAACTGGAACCAATAATTGCCTGCAATGTTCCTTAAATTCAGGCTCGTGTTGTACTGTCGAAGTATTCATATATTAGGTATTATGTTATTTATTCATTAGACCTCACACTGGTATACATTAAATCATTGTCAATCTTGCTTTGAACTGCGACGATTTCGGCAAACTGATTTATTGGTAGTAAAGGTCGTTAAACATTCCGCAGTACAATAAAACAGGATTATACCATTCGTATAATTGCAGTTAGGAGTTTGGAATAACACTGTATTACTTGTTTGCACCGCAGTGGTAGTTGTCTATCAGTTATTGTCCGACCAGTAGCTAGTGCATCGGTACCGACATAATATAAATGCCACATTTTGTCTTTTTGTCTTGTATGCATTCTAAACCTATGGTAACGACTCCTTCAGGCAATGCTGACGTATGTTAATAGTTAAGGTCCTCAATTTTATCAGTTGAGATCCTCTGTTTTGTTGTATTTGTTTTACAAACTTTTGTACTCCAGCTTACCCGGTAAATGTCATTTCAGAAACACGTGACGTGAGCATAGAAATCAGTATTATGCGATCCTTAAATTTCTTTCACTTTATCCATCAACCCAATCCAAAAATTTGTAACTACAACAATGTTGATTTAATATATGTTATTTTGTTTCAGGACTTTCAGTCAGAAATTGGATATTACTGCGTTTGAATATTCTAGGAAAGTACCAAGCATAAGAGATAAGGAACTTGGTCACTGTGTCAGTAAAGTAGAAGAATTGTTCCCTGGGTCACCAATAGAAAAGGGATGGTAATATGCGACATTATGCTTTACATATACCATTATTAGTGCTATAGTTTTAAAGTAAAAAGACAAGAAAAAAATAGCTTGACAAAAGACAAGAACAAATCAGAAATTGCTTAAATTCGCATTATTATTCCAAATTAATGAAGTCTTGTAGACCCAAATTTAAAACAACAGCCATTTGTACAACTTTACATTTATTTCTCGACTATTTCCCAAAGAAAAAAAATGTTTACTTCCCAACTCATTGTTTTTCTATGATTATGCTACACATACACAGGATTTTTGGGGGAATATGACTCCTTTGTTAAAAATTGACTATCATTATATTTAGTATGACATTTGCCGTTGAACGTTTATTTAAGGTTGCGAGGTCTCGCGATTTGTAACGGTGATATCAGAAATCTCAACATCAGACGGGAAGCTAGGATTAAAACATGTCCAGAAAAAAGCTCTATTTTCACATTTCTTCGCAGAACTTTGCAGACTTTTTTTAATCTCATTCTAATTTTCTCTACATTTTGAAGATGCATTGTTATAAACTATATTTTTGGTATCTAGAGAAATTATTGTGTAATAGTACATTTTTAACAGATTCAAATATTAGGTAATTAGTCTGATTACACGTGCGGAAAGGGCAGTGCTAATGAAAAACAGACATAAAATAAGAACTAGCACTTTCCTAACGTTAAAGTTATTATAGTTGAGAATAATCATTTACACACGAATTAACACGTTCTCATATCAATACAGATATTGAGATCAAAAGTTTCCAAGGTGTATAATGAATCAATTAATTTCAGATGTTGCAGTATGATAAATGTACTCCATCGATTAACTTGTATCTATTTTTATTCCAAATGAATAAAAAGAGTTGTATGTTATAAGTCAATGAGACAAAAACTAAACAGCACAACAATGCATCTAAAGACATACAGAATTCAGTACACTGTCTCTGCACAGAAAGGACAGAAATGTGAATAAACAATGTGTCAAACCCTCGCCCCCGAGTCAAGAAAGTGGTATATCAAAGAAGATCACAGGTCTGCCATTAACGCTTAATAACAAAAACACCATAAAGATATAACAAATACGACCATTGACGAGGTTCCACTCAGACTTTGGACAGACACATGCCCATGTTATGGGTTAAACTGGTAGCTTTAGCACTCAGCCACCATAGTTACATGAAAAAACCGCGTAATTCTGTAATCCAGTGGTTGTCGTAGGTTTTTGTCTGAAATATTAAACTCTTACTGAAAGTTTATTTAAGTACAAAGTTGCATTTTCATTTCAAATACATGTCTCTATACGTTACGAGGTTAATGCTCAGTCTTGTAATCTCACATACTTAATTTAAACAGCACTCTTCCGCCGAAAAGAGGGTCTACAAGGTACGTGTCCAAAGAACTAAATGACACCAGGAACTTTGAAGTACAAAACCACAACGATGTTTTTGTGTGTATGGGATTATGTGATGGTCATGCGTCCTCTGTCCTCGGCTTGCTTCATACCGGAGATTGTTTGGCGGTACGTACGTTAGTATTACGAGTAGTATTAGAAGATATATACTTGAGTTCATTATTAGCATAACACAGGAAAGTATACAATCCCATCTTTATTGCAGATTTTGTTGTAGAAAGAGATTTTTAAAGTGCTAATATTTAAAACCTCCTTTTGGTAGTCCATTCGTTCCTGTATATATTAACACAAGCCGGAGTACAGTTTTTACTAGGTCTCTCCTTTCTTAATAATTTAAAGGTTTTGTATTTTCGTCTATTAGTATTTGTTGATTACACATAGATTCTGATCTTTGACCAAAAGGAGCTATGAGACATTCGAAATGGAGACAACTACCCAACCCACAAACAAAAAGCCTGAAGACATTTGACAGGCAAAGTTAAATGTTCAACATTATAGACTTATACCAAAGAGGGACGAAAGATACCAGAGGGACAGTCAAACTCATAGATCGAAAACAAACTGACAACGCCATGGCCAAAAATAAAAAGACAAACAGACAAATAATAGTACAGATGACACAACATAGAAAACTAAAGACTAAGCAACACGAACCCCACCAAAAACTGGGGTGATCTCAGGTGCTCCGGAAGGGTAAGCAGATCCTGCTCCAAATGATAACCTCTAAAACTCCCTAGACAAGCCACGTGGTTAATAAAGCGACTATTTTCAATCAACAATAGTTTCTTAAGAGATAAAAAAGAGACATGACTTGGATTAACTAGCTCTCTGGTACACGAAAATGATTAATGTTCAAATGATGCCTGCAATTACTTAAATCAATCTCCAAATATTTGTGTATCTTTTGTCAGTCTTATTTCAAGTTTAATAACATATATGCTATCAAACATAGTCATCAAACATTGACTTTTCAATAAGAGAATATCTTCTAGAAGGCAAAACGTGTAGAATTGTAAAAATATTTCAGAGACAAGTGTCTATGAATTAACTGAAACTAAACTAAGGAGGTTAATTGAATTTTTAAATGTTCACAGGTTGAAATTGCAGGAAAGCTAACGTTTGGTCCAAAGACATTTATTAAAGCATATGTAGAATATTACCGAAGTGGGATAGATTTTCTTCAAACAGATGGAGTTTCTCCACAAGAATTACAACAATATTATAATGGGAACTTCTTCCTCCGAGATAGAAGTTACGGGACTATGGAAGTAATAATTTTAGAGATGAGATATGCAAAGAAGAAACAGATCGAGACACTAAGGAGGAACCAAGGACACTTTCAGCGTTTGTCATCATTTATAGAACACGCAGTCCGTGATGTTGGGAAGCCTTCGTCAATAAAGGTATACAATGAATATGCATCCATACAGAAAATTAAATAATTACATAGCAATAGAATAAATGTGAAGACAATTTTGATATATTTTATTTTATTTAAATTTTAATAAAATTTTGCATGAAAGGACAACGAAAACAAAAATGAATTTTGTATCTGAAAGCATGGGAGGTTTGTATTTACTTTTTTCTTTTTGATAAATGTTCAGAATTTGCCAAAATCTATCAGAATTGCGGTTTAAAACCTTTTTAAACCATTTATATTGTGTTTACGTGTTCAAACATATGACATCATGTTGTCAACACGCCAAAGAACATAGACGAAGCTGTAATACTGTGAATCATGGTACAGATGGAAAAACTTACGTTTGTCGTCATTCCTTAATCCTCAACAGTGCTGCTCAAATACAAATATACATAACCTGAAAATATTATGAAGTAAGTAATCTGTTTGAGAATTGATGTAAACTAGTATTTACATCAGTAAAGCATTGAATGCATTATTTTTTTATTTGAACAGCTCGTCAGATTATCAACTGCGAAAGAATTACTTGAGCTTCTACGGTACAAGAGTAGGAAATTGGATGATGTGTATTCTAAATTACGTCAGTATGAATCAGATATATACCATACTCGTGAAGACATCAAACGACAACACATCAAACCTCATCTTAGATATGGAATGTACCCTTATACTCATGGTCGTAAGTGCAGTTATTTCTGTTGTAGCTTAATAACTGTCCTGATAACATTAATGTATATGGTTTTTTTGTTGTTATTTGTGTCCCGTTTCTTGTTTATAAAACAATCTATATGTATATTTTGCAGCACAAGGTGTTTTACTATACCTTCAAAAAAGCGCCAAAAATGATTTGTATATGAATTTATCACTTCCAACCCAATATTTGCAGAGGAAATCACTTGCACTCTTATTTGTTATTTCTATTCTTTATTTAATTGGCAGAGATTAGTTATACAATATAAATGTTATGTTATACTTCCCGTTTATTCAGTGCATGTAAACTTTACTTGTTATATGTAGTGTACAGTTGCTTACAGTATTGTTTCTGCACATTTTTTGGTCGGTACGGTATTTTCCATTGCTGTACTGAAATACTGTTTTATCATCAATTTATAAATACAAATATCGGTGAGTAATAGAGAATGCTTTTGAAAGCTGACTAAGTTTCTCTATCTGCAAAAAATGCAGATGCCCTTTTAAAGTGCATGTAAACATTTTGAGTCTTTCATTCACCATATAACCAGTCGGATTTGCCTCATGCAACCCGACCATAAACCAAAACTTGAAACAGTAAGAAAACTCGTCAATACACAACAATACTTGAGTATCCACTGAAGAAAAGTCAGTAATTAAAATTGACCTTAGGAATATAATGTTGAATATAACCTAAAAATATACTACAACTATGACAATAACTGTATTTGTAATTGTACAAATGTGAGTATTAGTGTTAGAAGAAATGAAGTGACAGAAATCATAACATTACATATTTATGGTAGTACTAGTTACTATTTTATACAAATCAAATAGAGGGTATGTTTGTCATGCAAGTTGTAATAGACTGTTGTAGTAAGTGTTTGTTCTATGTTGCAAGTTTGAAATGACTGTATGTTCCTATTTTATCACTGTTTGTTCTATTTCATCTTCTGATTTTGTTAAGTGAAACATAGTTTACAGATTAATAAAAAGAAAAAAAGGGAAAAGGCCGCATGTGTACAGTTACGACACAAGTTGCAACAGTAACCAAATGTGGAGTTGCATTTAAGTAGGGTCGACGTATTTAATTTGAATATATCCGTTGCTTTACTTGCCTCACACGATGATTACTTATGTATATATAACAAGTTAAACTTAAGTTACTTGGGTTTTGCTCATTGTTGAAGGTCGTACAGTGATCTGTAGTTGTTTACAACCTAGTCATTTGGTCTTTTGGTGGATAGTTGCCTTTTTCGCAATCATACCACATCTCCTTATATTGATATTAAAGTTATCTGAAGTTATGTTGGTAGAGTGTCACGTATATTAACCAGATATTATCTTTTCTTATCACCGTCAGAGATGAAAAAAAGTTCTCCTGTAGAATAGATCCTTTTATTGGAATATGTTTTAAAAGATGCGTTTTACATTTCCACTTTTTACCATATAAAATTACTTTTAATTTCCAATGTTGAATAATAGCAATAATAATCGTCACAAATGTTTGAACTTTTGACCTGTTTCCAAGACAAACAAGCATTTCTACCATATAACATTGGATGTGTTTTAGATATGTTTGCCTACTTAACATTGATTAATTTGGCATTAATCGATACATGACTTTCCATACAAAAAGGTCAAACTGGACATAAAAAGTGTATTTCGCAAGAATGTTTGCAGACAGACCTTGTCAGTTATCAAAATACAATCTATATACTGCTCCGGCATATGTGTCTTCATAAAAATAAAGCGTGGTTATTTCTGAAGAATATCAAACTAAGTGTAGATCGAACTGTAAGGTGTGCGCACTTAACATCCCATTAAAGCAGCAAAAAAACACTGTTCCTTTAATACATTGTTAGGTACTAGTACTTCATGATATTGTTTTCTCATATTCTAATCCTTTATCCCTTTCCTACTTAAACCTAACTAGATGTATAAACATTTTGTAGAAGAAAAACTTGGAACAACTGCAAACCCTAGAGAAACAACAAATTTTAATCGTATGTTTTCCGACGGCCCTAAATTCGAAAAATGCTCGGATGGTGAGTAGTTCAATATTAACAAATCTGCTTTTTAACTTGGTAATTAAATTTCCCTCTATGCAAAGTTTTTTTATTTTGTTTTGAAAAATAAGAGAACTAAACATTCATGATTCTAATATAACTTCAACAAACATAAATTGCATATATATATTCAATACATATGTGAATGATAAATAAACCCCACTAGTTTTCAAGAATATTTTGTAAAACCTTTTACAAAAATCTAATTCCTTAAACAAAATCAGAAAAAAGAAACGTAGCTATATGTCTATGCATAATGTATATATATATAGTTATGTTGATATAAAGATACTGTCTTGTTAGAACTATTTTATATGTGTAAATGGAAACAGTGTTTTGTTCATAATAGCAGCTTTACATGTTGTATTGCATGTTTGAAGCATGCTATAGTTATATTTCATATAAACTATGCTGTGACATTAAGGTGAAAATCACGTCTAGTCTTTTGATGAAAAGAACAGAAATAGCCTCTTATGTAATCGTCAATAGATGGGGTTCAAGAGGCAGTCGATAAAAAAAACAACCTAAACAGACGAACGAGAATCCATAAAACACTGCACTGAAGAAAAAAATTGAGCAACGCCAACCTCCGGTGCTTAAGAAGGACAAGTAAATCCTGCTCCAATAGTGGTATTGGATGGTTTCCTCATGGAACATATCTGTGTCATATCATGGAAGTAATATTGAAATATGACTTCAATGGTCATATTGAGTGATTGGTTGTTGTTTGCTTTTGTCATATGTGACACAGATAGCTCATAACTGTCAACCAAATCATGATGGTTTTAGTTAAACTTTTTAAGATATTATTTTAACATTACCAATATACCAGGAACGCTCACACACAGACATTTTATTAAGGATCAATTACTTTGAACAATCAAAAGAAAGAAACGTTTAAAAATATTGAGTGAAACAGTAAAATGATATGAAATAATTGTTTTGCTAATTCAATCTGGGATCTAATGTTACATTAAGTCCTTGGATCAATGTTGGATTTTACTTTAACCCTACATTTACGTTTCTATATATTTTTGTACAAAATAAGTTATGTGTTGAATACAACTTAACCACCAATTATGGTACTTTTATATATACAATACTGGACATTTTCAGGTGCTTCACTACGATCTACGGATCACTTAAAATGGGAAAAGGCCTGTTTGTCTGAAGTAAAAGTAGATACTGCTCTTAGGAGACAAAGGAGATTAGTCAAAAAGGTATGTGAATTAAAAACAATAAACCGAAACATCTATTTTGATGAGAGATTTTTGACTGAGTTGCAATCAGTATAAATCTAGCTTATATGATCGTATGGCAAATTCATAATTTTTATTATTGTTAAAAGATTAATAGTCGCTTAATTGCACATTCGTGTTTAAAAGTTATTTCATAGCACGTTAATATAGCTATATGTAGCTAAAAGTGTACATTCTAAAGACTAAAAGACGCGTATAGTCATCACAGTTCAGTTTCCGCTTAATATCTGAAGATCTCTGAAGCTCAGGGAATGAACACATTTAGCTCTTGTAATCTGTCCTGACTGGTATTTTTTATGTAAATAACCGTCTATGTTCAAGACTGTGTCAATGTGAACTAACTAACCACAGATACAGGTCGAATTTATTTACGTAATGATAACAATTCATTAAAATTCCAGGTAGACTGGGTAAAAAGCGCAAATGTCCGGTCAATTTAATACAGGTGCATCACAATTTAAAGCGCAAATGTCCATGGAGTTTTAAGCGCAAATATCCTATCGTGTTACAGGTAAAAAAGCGCAAACGTCCTGTGCCCATCTATAAAATATCAAAATAAAGGATTAAAGTGATTAAATTACTCGAGGGACAACTATCTACCAGAGACTAAATGACATGGTATACGAGACTAGTCTACCTTGTTAGATTCCAATCCAAACTAAATCTGAAAGACTTTAAATGATTGGCACAAACGTAAAGTTGTTCTTCTCGTTTCATGAAATTTACAGGAACATTTTCCGATAAATTGTACTGTGTAATATACTTTTAAACCAAAAAAATAAAAACAACAAATGTGTCAAATATAGCCGTGTAATCATTTCTGTTATCCTTAATTTCATTTCATTTTACTGCACACATACTGAATGTGTTCAACAGTGTTTAACATTTGGCAGTGGCTTTTTTGTCGGCTCTGGTTAAAATACCTTAATTCAAGCCGGAAAAATAGCGTATTTCTATAGAATTAGATATTATACCGGCACCGGCAATATAATGAATTTCTTGCCGGCTTTGAAAAAATAGAAAATATGCTATTTTGCCGGCTCTAGGTAGGCGGAAGCCAGGTTAGAACTATTTTGTTTACTTATGCAAAGAACTGACTATTATTTCAAAAGCAAATTTGATTTAAACATTTTTGATTTTTGAAGCTATGCGATTGATTTTGTCATATTTTAATTATAATGTTTTATCAAATGTATGATGCAATGAGATTTTTAACTTTTATTTTTTTATAACATACAGTTAAAAAATCTGAGATTTTAGTCTTGCATTAGGCTGTGACTGATTTTAGAAATAATTTCAACTACATGTTTTGATATGATTTCATTGCAACAAATGGATGCTCAATATTTTTAATGTTATAAATTCTTATTTTCACTTTGACTGATAAATGTTTTTAAACGATTATTTGTTTCTCAAATATTGTTAGCTGTTTTCTTATCTAACTACCGGTAGATCAGTAATTATTTGATTCTTTTATGTTGACAATGCACATTTTCGTAGTACTTTTCAAAAGTAATATTTAAGTTCACTCTTTACAAAGAACCGGCAAAATAACAAATTCACTATATTGCCAGTGCCGGTAAAATAGTAATTTCTATAGAAATATGCGATTTCGCTGGCTTGAATTTAGATATTTTAATCAGAGTCGGCAAAATAGCATATTTTCTATTTTGCCGGTGCCGGCAAAATAGCCACTGCCTTAACATTTTCAATAGAGGTAATATCGATTTTGAGTAAACAGCGACTCTTTTCACAAAAACTCTAACGATTAAAATTGATGATCGTTAGTTATACTAAAATGTGTATGACTCACGAGTAATTTTACTCTTAAGATTTTTTTGTGAAAAGAGCCGCAGATCCTTAATCTTTAAAGTTCATATAATTGAAACTTTTCAAATGTTAGCATCTCAAATTAAGGAAGCGTCTGTAGAAATTTCTACAATTCTTTTTCAAATAGTGATATTTGAAAAAGTTACGAATGTTGCTACCTTGGTTCTTAACCCCCCTCTCAGTATCAGATATTATGTGTTACATGTTTTGCTTAAACATTAAATTTGTTAATGAATTGTAAGTCTGCATCGTACATAAGGGAAATGTTCAAATTATATCCATTAAATAATTGATACTTTGGAACTTTTTCAGAAAAAAATCTAAGTGTACTTTTATGTACATTTGAAATTTTATAAGTGATACCTCAAATGCTTTAATTTGTATGGCCTATTTTGCAATGTGATACTAAATTGTAACTTTACCATTGGCTTAATAATGAATAGCAAAGGTCATGACGCACTCCTTTTCTTTTGACAACAGATTTAAGTGATTTCTACTAGGAATAAACAAAATATTCCAATTTTTCACCTATTATATCTTCTTTTTGTCAAATTTCTTTAAAAAAAATATATGTAAATTCTGAAGTCACATAAAGCCTTAAAATGTCTGATAATTAGTTTGACCAAAGACGAGAACAACGTTTTATATTTGTATTTGATTTCAAATTTTAGTGCAACAAAATGCCAGTTGGACAATGTGTTAGTCTTCCAAAGATAAAGAAAAGTTTGAAAAAGGTTAAAGCTGATATTCATTTACAAAGATCAAAATGGCATCTAGTCATAAACTCAGCAGAAGAGAAAACAAACTTAGCAAACAAAGAAACAAGACGGCTGTCCAAACAGCTTGGTATTATCGGTAAGAAGATAAAAGCACTAACCAAAATTAAACAAAAAGAAAGGAATAGTAGGAAAACAGGAAGAAAACCAAGACGAAGGAGACAACAGTGAATAAATGTGATAACCTTCAAATTGGTTTGTTATGTCAGAAATTAAAGGAATCTACGAATATCATTGCTTCCCCGTCAATTTGAATTGGCTGAAGGGACCAACATGTGTGAATTATTTAGGTACTGTACTAAATACATTTATGTGAGAATTTATGAACTTTATATTCACTATATGCTATTATAAAAAGATATTCAAAGTTAGCAAATAAAGTATTTGAATTTGTGACAAATATTTCAAGATCCCATGGGTATTATACCTTAAATAAAGTGATGATTTTACTGAACTCTGCAAGGGAAAGACTCCAGACAAGATGTCTAACAATGACCACTACAAGACTTAATTCTATCTTAAAAAGATCGTATATATGAGTAAAATAAAATCTTTCAGAATATTCATTAGTTACATGATCATATATTGTAAAACATTTAAGCTATGTACTGTTGAGGTAGAATAAAATGAATTAATTCAACATATTTTAGTGGTCTTACTTTCACTAGTAATATTCCATATATATTGGCACGTCCACCAGTTGATTTCTGTTGAATTTTAATATGTTGTTACACACATCATTATCATTGTAATTAAAACAAACCTGAATCTCTCACCTGTCATAAATTGAAATATTAGGCAAAAACTAGAATAAATTGTCAATAGACTGTTGATACAGAGATATGTATCGGCTTTTTGTTATCAAGATAGTCTAGTGCAAATGGCCATATTAAAACATGTAAACTATGCAAAACATTCAAAGTCAATGAACCATGATATAAGGTGCAGGACCAAATAACCTTCATGGAAATGAGAAATGTCAATGCTTATAAAACGGCATACCAAATGCCATTGACTTATAAGTGGTTCCTTTACACGAACCAAAACACAAAACTTTAACCTGTAAACAATATAAAAGTTTCAGTCAATGAACCATGATGAGGGATTGGGGCCATATAATCTCTATGGAAAAAGAGACTTGCAAATGCTAATACAACTGCATACCGAATATCAGTAACTTAATATTAGTGATTCCTCTTAAACTAATACATGTAAAGTAAGCAAAAGTTTCAGTCAATAGACCATGACTTCAGGGTGATGCCAAATAATCTTCATGGAAATGAGATGTGCCAATGCTAATACCTCTACATACAAAAGCTCATTGACCTACTACTAATGGTTCTCCTTAAACTAACCTAGTCACAAACTAATACATTGTTTACGCCGTCAGAAACACCATGCCTAAGTCTTGCTCTTTGACACCATCAAGGCAAGACAAACTTCATCATTGAAGGGTATTATTTCCTATAAGGATTTATCCAGTGGTTTCTGTCATATTGACATTTTTGTAGATCTTGTAGTGCTGATTTGGGTTTGTACCTTTCTATTATAGTTTTTGAAATAAAAGGCAAAAACTGGAAAATTTGTCAAAATTGTCATTAAGGATGTACTTGGGTGAAATTAAAAAAAATAACAATTTAAAATTCATACTATGAGTCAGAAGAGCATTAGTTAAGGAACAAAATAAGCTTACAATATTGATAGGTTATTTATGGAGTTCCTTTTCGAGATATCTAATTTTTTTAAAATGGCGGGAAAAGGCTGACTCGGACTTTTACCTTATATTTGCATTGGTATTATTTGGGCCTCAAATCGAAAGAAAAAGCAATCTAGAATCTGCTTAAATTTTGGTAAATGACCTTTTATGAGCTATTGAAGTCTTATATGAAAAGAAAAATGGGTGTTATGGGCAAAATATTTTACCATGTATGGAAGGAAAAAACCGAGGAGTCCGAACACCTGACAAAAATTTCTAAACCTGACCTAAGTACATCCTTAAAGGGCAATAATTACTACAAGAAGTAATTCAATTGTTTTGATAATACAGCATTTTGTATATCTTGTTTCTCTAATTTTAACCGATTTATCCTTTTCCTGACTCGTTGATTATTTTTATTTAACCAACATGTGGTTTGTTTGATTTTGGTTCTTCATTGGTCAAATTCAATTATGACATCAAATTTTCTTGCTTTCCTCTGAATTTCCTATTGTGAGAATGGTAAAAGGCAACCATGCCTGATGACGTTACATAGAAAGAACACATCTTTTTGCAGATCATTGGAATTTTGTCTGCTTATCATTCAAAAATCATTAGAGACACAGATTCGGGGTCAGACATATAATCCGACAGTCCTGTAGTCCGACAGTCCCATAATCCGACAGTCCTGTAGTCCGACAGTCTTATAATCCGACAATCCTATAGTCCGACAGTCCTATAATCCGACAGCCCGATAGTCCGACGCGCGGTCACTTGTCTCTGAAAAATATGCTTATATAGACATGTACAGGCGCGTAGCTGCCTTTACGCAAAAAATCATTTGCTTGCACATTTTTTCACAACAAAAAAATAATTCTGAAATTGAATTACGGATAGTCTTTAGTCTTTACTGTACTTGCAACTACAATCACGTCACAAAGTTTAACCCCGGTAGAAATCAAAATAAAGATGAAGAAGCTAGATTATTATTTTAACAAGGGGGCAGCGGATAACGAAAGCCAAAACGTTATATCTAGTTCGCCTAGCAAAGATGTAAATGAGCCATGTACGTCGAGTTTACAAGACGTTACTGCAAAGAAAATAGCATTGTTTGACCCCCCTTTATCCTGATATGTCTAACCTGACAAATGATGAGTTGTCAAAACATGAAACAAAAGTCAACCTACTGCAGCATGAATTGGAGCCAAACTCGTATGGAAACTACTCTTTTCCATTTAGGTAATTAGAATATGAAAAAAAAAAACAATTTGACTTTTAGATGTTGAGATATATCAACGGGGGTAATACCCCAACCCCTTCCTGTAGTAACTTAGTCGGCTTCGGGTCAAGACATAAAAGTGGTCGTTCGATTTCGTATTCCCATTAAAAGACTATTAATTCACCTGGGGTATCTGTGTCCCAAATGACCTTCTACCGTTGTCGTAGAAACCTCTCCTTTGATTTGAAAATGACATTCGTGAGAAACACTACGGATGTCTTGCAAGAAACAGGACCTTCTTACCCTTCCGGAGCACCGCAGGTCGCCACATTTTTTTCGGGGTCCGTGTTTTTCATCTGTATTTAGTTTTCAATGTTGAATGTTTTTGTTTGTCCTTGTGTGTCTTATCTGTGTCCATTGATTGCCCTTCTATTGATTAACGCTTCGGTTGTCTACTCTTCCTGATCTTCCCGTTTTATAGAATTTATTTTATTTTTGAAAATAACCATGTTAATAATATAAGCAGCAAATTACGGAACTCACTAGAATTTTACTATTGCTTCATGAAAATCTGGTATAGTAAGAAACAGATAGGGTATTTTTAATGTTCAAAGCTGTCACTGTAATTACTCATATGCCTTCATATGAGCTTCCGCGGGATTTGCTTCCCTGGACCACCGTCTAGGGTGCTGCCCTGGATTCCCATCTAGGGTGCTACCCTGGACCAGCTGGGAACTGAGCGGTCCATAGCCCCCTGCCTTGCCGAATCACGATAAAGTCCACAAGTATTCACAAAATAGGAGTTTGGGCGTGAAGAAGTGATGTGAATTTCATAAGCATGGCATACCGGGAAAATGCCCGAAAAAAATTATCATTTTCTGCATAAAATGGTCCAAAAAAATTTTAGCCTCGCTCCGCTCGACGATACTTTTGATTGCACTTTATTTTAGTCCAGTTACGCCCCTGATGTAACGTTTGTAAATTGGTATATTTTTTTCACACAGAAAATTATCAAATCAGTCAGTATGACGTCTTGTACAGGGCCGCACTAATCCCATACGAACCGGAAATGAACGCAGCGGGCTAAATTCAATCGGCAATCCTCGGATGAATCCGCTAATTCCCTTAGACGGTGGAACGGAATCGACCGAGTTTTGACGAATGGGGCTAAAACAGTAAAAGGCCAGTTAAATGACTAATATGAGGGCTTTTTTTTTACACTAATATTTACGAAAATCCGTTCAAGCAAACTTGAAGTATCAAACGACAGAGGTACGTTTTCAGCCACGGTTGGTTATCAAATCCTTAAATCTTGTCTTAAACGTGAAAAAATTCGGATTGACTCTCGATTTGTAGAAACTAAGTTGCTTTTTCTCTTTTTGCATTGCACAACATCAAGAAGACATATAATATTGGTAAATCTTATTATTTATTTATATTATTCCCTTTTGGTATTAGGAGCTTGCTTTCAGTAACTGCGATAATTCATTTTTTGGAAACATTTTTATTGGAGACAATCAGTACTGATGTTTACTATATGCGCTTGATTTTTTTTTTTTTTCATTTCACCTCTGACCATACATTTGGTCGGTCATATTGAACAAAGTCTGTAGAAGTCTTTAAAAGTCTGGTAAAGGCTGGTGACCCAAAATTGGGTTATTTGTGTTAATAACAATGCAATATTGTTTATAACGCGTTGTGTTATTAATATAAATTTTATTAAGTCATTTATAAACGGTAAAAGTGGTTTTATTATACAAACATGTAATACTATAAATATATATGCGTTTTATTCTTTGTTTTTATGATATTTTAGTGTTTTAAGAAGTTTGGTGTTTTATATTTTATTTTCTATGTTGACTTATTGAAAAGTTTCTTAATTTAACCTATCGCATGTTATATACTAGTATACGCTTATACATTTAAAGTCAAACCATTTGATTTGATTGCTCTCTTGTGTTGTTGGGACAATCTAGAGCTGTTTGCTTGTGAGGAAAAAGAGGGTTCACTTCGCATTGAGGTTGGAGCTTGTGGTATCGTATGTATATACTGGTAGAATCCTTCGTTATTCGGAGCACCCCTCAAAAACTGCGAGGTTACAGTGGAATCCGAGTACACTCCC
Organism: Mytilus coruscus; assembly: GCA_017311375.1. NCBI lineage: Eukaryota > Metazoa > Mollusca > Bivalvia > Mytilida > Mytilidae > Mytilus > Mytilus coruscus. The sequence continues at coordinate 94,740,820 of CM029599.1, forward strand.
TATCGGGATTAATGGAGATGTGTCACAAACGTATTTACAACAATATGTACAAGGGTAATCCCCACCTCAACACAAAGGGAGCGCTAGGACATCAGGAAGTCTGTTATTATGGTGGAAGAAGCCGAAGTACTCGTAGAGAACCACGGGGCTGATCGGCGGGAACAGACAAACCGAAGACTCGAGTTATCAGCGATTTCCAGGTCAAAGTTAGGGCAACTTTGACCACCGAGGCCCCAAAGTTTAAACTCCGGTCTGGGTACCAGAGATGTGAGAGGGAGGGTGAAATTCACCCTTCTGATTAACATAATGTCTCGCGCCCAGAGTCAGAATCGAACCCGGGACCTTCAGCACTGCAGCCATCGGTCCTAACTACTATCTTCTTTGTCTGCTGTGTGTGAACAAGTACTGCCTTCACGTCATTGCCCATCTTCGTTCCGTACATAGAAGTGTTATCATTTATCAGCAAAAAGTTCAGTTTTTGGCAATTAAACCAGAAAAAGACAAGATAGTACAGCGATTTATATTGCCATACAAAAGCAGTGATAAGGTATCATTTTGATGACAGAAAAATAGACGCAATCATTATTAAGATTTCATTCCAAATCCATAACTATGAAACATCTTCTGAAAGTGTCACTGCATCTGGAAAATTTGAGATAATGACACTATTCATATTTTATAAAAAAAATGTTGTATTACTTCTATGTAAATCAATCCGATGTAGTCGTGTCATATCTTCGGGGCTAACGCCCCTCAGATATGAGAAGCATACATCTAATACATGTGACATTTCACATCCAACCACATAATACGTTACATGCACGCGCATGCGCATGTATGTAAACAGACATTGTCGTTATCAACTTCGACATGATGAACAGGAATGGAATCTTAGATTAATTGTTCAAGCCGTATAGGATTTAATTTGGACCCAATTCATACAACGCATTCTACTTTTAAAGTTTTAAACACTGCTCGCGTTTCGACAGTATACTAATAAGCTTATATGAAGACGAAATCCATATCTTTTGCAGCAGCACGGCTTCGTGTCCGACCATCGGACTGTCGGATTAACGGACTGTCGGATTACCGGACCGTCGGACTACTGGACTGTCGGAATTTCGGGGTGTCGGAATATAGCTACGCTCCCCACAGATTCTACCACCAAATCTCGTGCAATACGATATTTCTCCTCTCTCGACAGTTTAATTTTTAATATTTAACTGTCTCTAGTGCATAAATATCGTATGACACTCAATGTAGTGGTAGAATCTATATACTAGTATAACTGATCATACTTTCTACTTGTCTATTATAGTTTTCAAGATAATAATTAAAAACTTCTAAATTAGTCAAAAATCACAATTATAGGGCAATAACTCCTAGGAGTAATCTGATAATATTAGTGGAAATAGGAGGTAGAGCTTGACATTCGGAGCATTGTTGAACTTGTCAGATTTTTCCTATCTAATATGGTTTTCAAGATATGACAATAAATGCATTTTACCATAATGTTGTTTTTAGCCATGACAGCCATGTTGGTTGAATGGCAGGGGAAAAAAACACAAACTTTACAATGTAATAGCTACCTTATGGATAATTAGTTTTAAACTAAATTGGTTGAAATTGGTCAAGTAGTTTCAGAGGAAAAGATTTTTGAAAAAGTTTACAATGATGACTACGGACCATGAAATCAATGAATAATATTGTCCTTATGGAATACATGTTATGGTAAATGTTTCTAGTTTAATAGAAAATGTTGTTCTTACAAATCAAGAGTGCAGACTCTGAAATGTGTTGTCAGTCTTCAAGATCCACTACAAGTATTACATAGACTTTACCTTATCAATGATCAATGAAAATGAGGTCAAAGTCAAATGAACCTTGTTAGAGGGGCACCTAACAATCATTCTATACACCATATATAGCTGATCTATTACAGTATTTAAGGAATAGACTTAATAACAAAACCTAACATTGACCAATGAATCATGAAAATGCAGATGAACCAGACTCACATGTGCACCTTACAATCATTCATTACAAAAAATATATACTTGACCTATTGCTTATAGTATTGGAGAAATGGATGCAAGTATAAATGCTTAATATTGACCAACTAGATATCATTGAGATGGGAGCCATCTCTGTGGGCCCCGCTGTGAATAATGTGTGGTAAAAAAATTGTATCTTTATCATTGGACATGGGGTTGTCAACTGAAACCAAAGTTTTTGACCTTGACCTTTGACCTAGGAAGTTGTACATAAATTATGACACACCCTCTGGTGTTGGTTTATATACATGTCAAGTATAAAATTTGAAACCATAACGGTTCTCAAGATATAGAGTGGACACAATCTTTACCATAGGACATGGGGTTGTCAACTGAAACCAAAGTTTTTGACCTTGACCTTTGACCTAGGAAGTTGTACATAAATTATGACACACCCTCTGGTGTTGGTTTATATACATGTCAAGTATAAACTTTGAAACCATAATGGTTCTCAAGATATAGAGTGGACACAATCTTTACCATAGGACATGGGGTTGTCAACTAAAACCAAAGTTTTTGACCTTGACCTTTGACCTAGGAAGTTGTACATACATTATGACACACCTTCTGGTGTTGGTTAATATACATGTCACTTTATAGCTTACTGTTCAGTGTGAGCCAAGGCTCCATGTTGAAGACCGTACTTTGACCTATAATGGTTTACTTTTATAAATTTTGACTTGGATGGAGAGTTGTCTCATTAGCACTCATACCACATCTTCTTATATCTACCAAGTATAAACTTTGAAATCATAACGGTTCTCTAGATATAGAGCGGACACAATTTGTTACGGACGGATGGAAGGACGGACAGACTGATCACAATAGGGCGTCCACCATTCGGCGGGGTCCTAATTAACAATGAAAATGTGATCAAGATCTAGGGAACCCTGCCAGACGGACACCAACACTTTACAATCATTCAATATTCATACTTGTGCAGAATTTGACAGGAATATGGTTTCAATTGGAATATGTACTTATCCACACTGTTAATTTGTTCAACAAGAAAGATAAATACCATACATACAGTAAAGTAATGTCAGTGTTTTAAGTCAATATTTGCATATCAATTGTTAAAAAGGTAACGGATCACAAAGTTCTATGAACAAATGCATGGAGTATGAATTCTGCATTGTACTACATGCTTGCCCATTAAGTAATTGGTGTCCACAGAAAGATAACCTTGTCTGGATACATTATTCTAATTCTGAGCTGACCAGTCTTTGGTCCAACTCTTAAATGCTGCATGCTTGGCAAGAGAAGCAGCAAATACCTATTTCAAAGTCCTGAGTTTGACCTAGTTGAGGGTTAAACCACTAGGAGGGGCATGCTACCAACAAGCAGTTCAAATGCTGAAGTCGTGAGGAAACCCTTTAAAGTAATGCTCATAATAAATACTCAACTTCTGATAAAACACACACCATTCCCTCTCCTAAAATTGTTATATATCTGTGCAGGAAAGAAATAAGGTGCATTTCTTTTAGTTAAAGAGAGGCAAAATAATAACTTCCATATAATTTCATTTTAATAAAGTCAGTTTAACAATGTAAACTTAACAATGTAATATTATCAACATCTCATGAAAAAAGTAAAAACCACAGTAGACATTCTTAAAATTTATCAGAGCATCCAAAATATTTATCTTATTTCTCACAACTTTTTAACAATTGGACATTCTATAATCCACTTTTATAGTTATATGCAATCAGTATCATGTACATAAAACAAAACAAAACATTGGCTGACAACACAAGAATCTTGTTATTAATTTCCTCAACATTTGTTTTAATGTGATTCACATACAAAGAATAGAACTAAGATTTTATCTTTTAAAATTGCTATAAAACAATAAAATGGATATTTTAACCAACAATTTAAAACTGAAGAAAATATGTTTTCCTCTACCACTATTTATCAATGAATATTAAAAGTCTTGAAATGAAAAATACAAAAAGAAACAATAATATAACATCATAATTACATAATCTTTATATTTGAAGAACTAAAGTATCTGAAGAACAAAGAGACATAATTGTACAGCAATATAGTAGGGCTGTTCCAAAGTCACGTATTTGACACCAATCACTATAAGAAACATAAAACTGACACAGTCTTGACAAACAATCATCACTGGGCTTTAACATAAACATGGTTCTTTGATATATTTTATGTATGTATATAAATATATAAATATCATTTAAAAGCCCAAGACCATTCCAGATAATATACTGTGTGCAAGGATAGGGGAGCATCAGAAGGAACATAAAATCTAATCGATGGTGGTGGGTTTTTTTTTAATTGAAATTGGAAGGGAATAATCTGAAATATAAGCATAGTAGTAGAAACAACAGACAGCTGTATCAAGAACACATAATACACTTGTTCATTATAAAATATGAGATGAACTGACACTTAATAAAATTGTAAGACTACAAAGATGAAATTGAAGTGCTTTTGAGCACTGAGGGCTCGAGATTTTCTTTCAGTTTTCAATTGTATTAAACAATGTAAAAAATGAAGGCAATATCTTGAATTGGATCTTATCTTCTTATGTTCCTAGTTGTAAGTAGAACAGATAGATCGCTTTCTACAACCTATGTAATTTTAATAAAACTTTTCTTGGTCAAGTATGATTGTACACATATACATCATTTTGTAACTTGAATATCTGAGTATATATTATTAATAAATTGCTTGAAATGGTCATGGATAGGATCTAAAGAATATAAAATTAGAAGATATGGTATGACTGCAAAAGAGACAACTAACAACCAGAGACCAACAGACATAGATGTAAGCAACAATGTTCACCTCATTGCACTATGTTAGGTATTAGGTAAGATGAGGCCTGGAAAAGCTAAGTATAGCAGTCAAGCCAGGGACAACAGGGTGTTGATTGCACTAATTACCCCCCAAAAAACCTGTACTTTAAATAGGAACTTTATTCACTAATCCATTTTTATTTTTAAAAATGCCCTGACCCTTTGTATTGGCAAATATCAAAATTGTATGAATTGAAAGGATGCTTATCACAATGGAAAGTAAATATCTTATAAGGTTTAGTAAGAGCAAGTAATCGCAAGACCAGTGAAGGTGCACAAAATCTACATTCTCTATAATGGCAAATTCAAAATTTAAACAAACTGATCATAGCAAACTTAATTATCTAGAGTTATGGTCGGATTCACAGAAAAACAGTTGATACTATATATATATATATATATGGTACATCCACATTCATCAAAAAAATCCTCTGATAACTCCTTTCATTCATTTCTGGAACAGCCCTCACAAGAGCTTATATAAAATTGATTAGTTCATTAGCTATATAAAGTAATCTCTAAAAATCTTTAATGTTTCCATTCCATGAGCTTAATAGGTATTTCAACACTATTAAACATCATTTTTTAAAATGCATTTAGTGTTTGCTAAAAAAGTCTTGTAATCAATTTTGATTCAGCTTCAATTAATGTTTTTTTACAATTGCAAGAAATTAGTAAGAATTAGCAGATACAATTTTAAATTTAAAGATTATAACAGTGCACCAATCCTCCACAACATGTGTATTGTAGTCTCTTAACTCAGTCCTCCCTTTGCTCATTTAAAGTTACGGTTTAATCTCCTCTGACAGCATGTGTATAGTATTTTATTAAACAAGTCCTCCCTTTGTTCATTTAAAGCTTTAATTACAAGATTTCACTGTCGCATCCTAATTGTTAGTAAAGTGTTTCCTCCATTTAAAGCCTCCTGAACAGGTGAAGTCCTTCGAACATAATGCCCATCTTTATCTCCATTTGAAATCATATCAAATTTTCCTAACTATATTAAGTTAAGTCCAAATGTATAAAATTATATTGCAACATTAAAATTGAGATCATATATTTTGTAAATAATATCAAGCATTCCTCAACTCTGTTCATTAGTTGATTTATCCCTAAAAAAAAGGAAAACAAATTATTTCAACATTTCTCAAGTATCCCAACAATAAAAATAACACAATGGGTATAGAAGAAAGAACATAAATGTATTTCCATTTATGAACATACATTAACATCTGACAGACATACATTAACATCTGACAGACATACATATAACATCTGACGGACATACATTAACATCAGACGGACATACATTAACATCTGACGGACATACATTAACATCAGACGGACATACATTAACATCTGACGGACATACATATAACATCTGACGGACATACATATACCATCTGACGAACATACATTAACATCTGACAGACATATATATAACATCTGACGGACATACATTAACATCAGACGGACATACATCAACATCTGACAGACATACATATAACATCTGACGGACATACATTAACATCTGACAGACATACATATAACATCTGACGGACATACATTAACATCTGACAGACATACATATAACATCTGACGGACATACATTAACATCAGACGGACATACATTAACATCTGACAGACATACATATAACATCTGACGGACATACATATAACATCAGACGGACATACATTAACATCAGACGGGGACATACATATAACATCAGACGGACATACATTAACATCAGACGGACATACATTAACATCTGAAGAACATACATTAACATCTGACGGACATACATTAACATCTGACGGACATACATATAACATCTGACGGACATACATTAACATCTGAAGAACATATATTAACATCTGACGGACATACATATAACATCTGACAGACATACATATAACATCTGACAGACATACATTAACATCTGACGGACATACATTAACATCTGACAGACATACATATAACATCTGACAGACATACATATAACATCTGACGGACATACATTGACATCTGAAGAACATACATTAACATCTGACGGACATACATTGACATCTGACGGACATACATATAACATCTGACGGACATACATTAACATCTGAAGAACATACATTAACATCTGACGGACATACATATACATCTGACAGACATACATATAACATCTGACAGACATACATATAACATCTGACGGACATACATTAACATCTGATGGACATACATTAACATCTGACTTCATTACATATAACACCTGACTGACATACATATAACATCTGACTGACATACATTAACATCTGACGGACATATATTAACATCTGACGGACATATATATAACATCTGACTGACATACTGTTATGCCGGCTCCCAGTATTTATTTAGTGTTGTTTTTATATGCATTTTTGTCGTTGTTATGATCCATAACCAGAAGTTGGTTATCAAAAGTGTTTGATAAGTCTGGAGATGCTTATGATGTAATGTTTATTTTCGTACTGTTGGAAAGTGAAAGTAGGCCATAGACTTTTATTTCCGGCCGTAGATAATGATAATATAGCGATTCATGTTGGTATAATTTTACATCTTATAATTCTTTCTGATTGGGTTTCTTTTGTGTATGATTGCTAATTGCACGGAGCAGTTGGAGACTGTAAATAACACTCGTTCCGATTTTTGAAGTTTGTCACCGATCTAGGTGATACTTACATGTTTGATGTGTACTGGTTATAATGTTCGTTATCTGTTGACTATTGGTTGCAAGATACAGTAGTTTGTATCTGTTTTTACCCATCACAAACGTTTTCAAAGCTTTTTGTTGCATTTTAAACACATGAATTATATTTATTCGTGAAGAACATTGCATTGTTTACAATTGCATCACTGTTAAAGGAATTTCCCTAATAAGAGTGATGGCTTGGGATTGGATGTCATTATATAAGCGCAACTCTCATTGGTCAATTGGTAATATAAATACATGTGTGGTTGACTGTGTCAAGGGAGATAGCTCGCATTTAGTTGAGATAGTAAAATCAAAGAAATAGAGTACTGAAAGTAGAAACTAAAAAGAATTATGTCTGATGTTATGAGTATAAAAGTTAGTATTGTGGAATAATAATATTATTTTAATAAGTTAAAGGTGACAGTGCCAAATATTAGTCCCGGTGATTAAATCTCGGTGACGGTGACTTATCTCGGTGACGGTGATCAAGGTGACGGCGACTAACTGTCGGAGACAGTGACTAAATATTTTTGTATCCAGATTTGGAGTTAAAGAATTCATGTGTGTTAATTAGTGTTAATATAGCTATGTTTATTGAGATAGTGACATAAATAGTTTATGGAAAAGAATATTTATGTTTTATGAACAGTTTGGTGAAGGTCATGCCTTTTATCTTGTTTGGTTAAAATTAGTTATAAATATGATAGAAACCTTTATATGAAGTACTAGTTGTAAGGAAAAGCTAGGTTACGAGTAGTATTTACATTCGTGTAAATTGTTGCAAGACCAACCATACCAGGGCCCACTGACCAGTGACAGAGCTGAGAGTCCAGCCTTCCCCCAGTATTTCATTTCGTTAATAAAATGTTGAACTTTATAAATTATTCTCTTTTACTTTAATAAACCTCATGAATACCGAATTATACTAGCACATTGAGATACAATGTAAATATTTATTTATTGTTCCTTCGTCCTATTTGGGGTTTAGATCGGTGGTTTTAATTAAGACACCTTTCTCGACCTCTAATAGAGTCCTTTTTATGTGACCCTGTGATCTCTGGTGGCCGACTCTAACGCCAGAGAGGCAGCGTTAACATCTGACTGACATACATATAACATCTGACTGACATACATTAACATCTGACTGACATACATATAACAAATTATCCTTTTTTTTTAATTTCGAACTATTTACAAGGATGTGTATGTATGTAAAGTATGGTACTAACCAACATTTTTCATTTACCTGTATATATTATGAAAACCGGTTTTTTCAAAAGTTATTATTTTCTAAGGGTTAAATATTTCGCGATGGTGTCTTGCCATGGCTTTATTTGGACTTGTTTGTTTGCTTTTGGCCTTGAATGTTTGTCCCTAATATTTTATTAACTATGTATTTACTTTCAGGTATCACAGATCGAATTTATTCGTTCATAGTGTGTTAATTTACGTTTTTGATTGAGTTAAGCCTTCCAATTGATGTTTTATCGTGTGTTTTCTATGTTGTGATGTTATACTATTGTTTCAGAAAAAGGGAGAAGGTTTGGTACCATTAAAACGTTTAATCCCGCTGCAAATGTTTGCACCTGTCCTAAGTCAGGAATCTGATGTACAGTAGTTGTCGTTTGTTTATGTAATTTATACGTGTTTCTCGTTTCGTTTTTATATAGACTAGACCGTTGGTTTTACCGTTTGAATGGTTTTACACTAGTACTTTTGGGGCCCTTTATAAGTTGTTGTTCGTGTGAGCCAAGGCTCCGTGTTGAAGGCCGTACATTGACCTATAATGGTTTACTTTTATAAATTGTTATTTGGATGGAGAGTTGTCTCATTGGCACTCACACCACATCTTCCTATATCTATGTAGAATTCTTTAATTATCAACTCTTACATACCAATTGAGAAAGCAATGATAGGATGTGTGTGTGTATGCTACATACATGTATGTCTTTGTGTACTTTGTAAAACAAGGCCCAGCTGAATTTTTAAAAAGTTCCCCTTTTAAAAAAACACCATGTTAATCTTCCAAAAAACAAAAAGCGACACCAACTGGCATTCTCCAATTTTGTTTATCAACAATTAAAGGCATGTTCCTCTTGATGACAAAGATAAAGCTAAGGACATATTTTCTAGGTTAAAATACGGCTCAAATTTGTAAACACTTATTTTTATTTGATTAATCAATAAGCAATTTTTTTTAGCAAATCAAAGGTTGTAAAAACAAATGTGAAATCTCTTAATGGATAACTTTAGCAGACCGGACAAATGGACAAATAAAATGACCTACTGCTGGAAAAGTCATGTTATAAATAAATGTGAAAATGTTGTCCTGTAGTTGTGGTCCATTAGGGCCTACTCTTTTCCAAATTGCAAAAGAACTGATTTTAAATATGTAGCATCCTCAACACGTGACTACATATTCTATAAAATCTCCAAAAGTTTTACTGCCTGAAAAGGGAAGTCTACGCAGACACATGTCACAATATAATACTTACTTTCATTCTTGCTAAGCAGACACATGTCACAATATATTACTTACTTTCCTTCTTGCTTAGCAGACACGTCACAATATAATACTTCCCTTCTTGCTAAGCAGACACATGTCACAATATACTACTTACTTTCCTTCTTGCTAAGCAGATGCATGTCACAATATACTACTTACTTTCCTTCTTGCTAAGCAGACACATGTCACAATATACTGCTTACTTTCCTTCTTGCTAAGCAGACACATGTCACAATATAATACTTACTTTCCTTCTTGCTAAGCAGACACATGTCACAATATATAACTTACTTTCCTTCTTGCTAAGCAGACACATGTCACAATATAATACTTCCCTTCTTGCTAAGCAGACACATGACACAATATACTGCTTACTTTCCTTCTTGCTTAGCAGACACATGTCACGACAGACAGGACAAATAAAATGACCTACTGCTGGAAAAGTCATGTTATATATAAATGTGAAAATGTTGTCCTGTAGTTGTGGTCCATTAGGGCCTACTCTTTTCCAAATTGCAAAAGAACTGATTTTAAATATGTAGCATCCTCAACACGTGACTGCATATTCTATAAAATCTCAAGCCTGAAGAGAGAAGTCTAAGCAGACACATGTCACAATATAATACTTACTTTCCTTCTTGCTAAGCAGCACATGTCACAATATACTACTTACTTTCCTTCTTGCTAAGCAGACAGATGTCACAATATACTACTTACTTTCCTTCTTGCTAAGCAGACAGATGTCACAATATACTACTTACTTTCCTTCTTGCTAAGCAGACAGATGTCACAATATACTACTTACTTTCCTTCTTGCTAAGCAGACAGATGTCACAATATACTACTTACTTTCCTTCTTGCTAAGCAGACACGTCACAATATAATACTTTTCTTCTTGCTAAGCAGACACATGTCACGATATACTTCATACTTTCCTTCTTGCTAAGCAGACAGGTCACAATATAATACTTACTTTCCTTCTTGAGAACTGAAAGGCAAAACTTTGGATGACATTTTAGACTTCTTTATAACAATAGGATCAGGAACGTCATTTGAGCCACTGAAAAATATCATTTAATAGAATAATTTACGCATAATTATAAACATTTTTCACAAATGTAGAAAGTACACACGTGAAGAAAACATTTCTCACCTCTTCAAAGAACTAATGCCATGATTATTTGCAAGTCCATGGATGTAGTGATGAAATATTGAAATACCAACACAGATCTCTAGGATGTGGATGTTAATCTTAACTAAAATCAGTGAAGTATAATTTGTGGGTCACTGTGAAATGAATTTAACTGAATTGTATTATTGAATGTCAAAGAAATGGAAAAGTAAAATATTGAATTATCATCAATGATTCATGAGAAATTGACAAATACCTAATTTTACCTGCTATCCAAGGGTAAAATAAGTTCTTAGATTTCATAATCAACTTTAAATACCCAACCAAATGCATAATTTCCACTGATTTATGATGATGCTGTGAATTCAAGGAAGTCTGTCTTACTTACTTTAGAGCACTTTCATCAGGCAGTTGTTCAAATCTAAGTCTTTTATGACTCTTTGGTGTAGTTCCTTTAGCTTTATATACTATCTCATTGATCTTTTGCAACTTTTCTCCAGACTAAAAATAAAAACATAAAATTATTTTTTTTTAAGCACACTGTACACCAACTCCCCAAGAAAAACAAACAAATAAACAAAATCACCCAAAAAACATACACCGGTAAATAACTAAAATAAGATACTTGTATGCATATGTGTATTAATAGACTTTTGTTTTGCATCCTGGCAAGATCCACTCTAGGAGTGGGGGCTATAGTACTTGAAAAATATTATACCCTTACTCTAGGAGTAGGAGCTATAATGCATTCACCTTGTCTACCAGTCCTTCGATCCATTTAACTGAAAACATTTCTGACACATTTTTTTTTTTTTTTTTTTTTCCTCAGCCAGTCTTTATTTTTCATAAAAACCTATATAACTGGGACACATACACCAAAGAGGACACAAAAATGAACTGTTGATTTAAACAGTAATTTGAGTATTACACTTTGCTCATAACAGATGCAGAATACCCAGAGATTATAATAAACAAGAGTGAACACGCTGAAATGTCTCACCTGTTTTACAAACCATGATTGATTTTATGTTGATAGTCCTAAAGATAAAGTTTTACTACAAGTATCACATAAACTTAACATTATCAATTGAGTCATGAACCAAGCCAGACAGACAGACATGTACACCTTACAATCATTCCAACCATCAAATATAGTTGACCTATTGCTTATAGTATACAAGACACAGACCAAACCAAAATAACTTAATATGAGGTCAAGGATAGATGATACCTGCCACAGACATGTACACATTACAATCATTCCATACATCAAACACAGTTGACAATTACTAATAGTATTAGAAAAATGCTTCCGCTTGGAGCAGCTGGATACGACCGCAGAGGTCGAACTCTGAACAGTTGGGGCAAGTATGGACACAATATTCATGCTTGATACAGCTCTGAATTTGGACAGTGATTAAATATTTGACACATTATAGATTTCTGACACAGAATAAATGTGGTCAGATAACTTAAAAATTTGAAATGGGACATTTAATCTACTTAATGGTCCAATATCCAAAATCTAATTCCATGGTTAGATTCAGCATATATAAAAAAAAAAAACCACGAATTCAAACAAAGTTTAACATTGGACCCTTTGGACCTTAATATGGACTAATTTGAAAACAGGGCCCAAAATTAAAAATCTGAATGCACAGTTAGATTAAGCATATCATAGAACCACAAGAATTCAGTTTTTGATGACATCAAACAAAGTCTAATTTTGGACCCTTTGGACCTCAATGTAGACCTATTTAAAAATGTCCAAATATCCAATTAGTAATACATGGTAAAAACCTCAAACAGTTTAAGACTTTAAATTAATCCTCATTGAAATTGGTTAAAAGATTTGTATTTATTTTCAAATACTTTGCTGTTGCGCAATACTTAGTAAATCTGTTTACAAACTAAATATAATAATTCACAACAACAACAACAACAACAATACTTTATTTTAAGAGGGTTACACAGTTAGCTATATCTAAACTAATCTTCCTGAGGCCCTCATCATAAAAATCAAACAAAATGCAAACATATACATTGCATACATAAGTATAAAAGACAAGTATGATAATAATGTTCAATACAACTTGATAAAATGTTATGAAAAATAAACGTGATGAGATAATCAGTTTTCAATATTTTTATACAGCTAGGTTGATTTCAATAAATGATCTGTTATTTTGTATTTGAAAGAATTAACATTTGTAATATTTCTTAACGGTATTGGCAGATTATTCCACAAGAATGGTCCAGAATACATAAAAGATTTTTGAACAATTCTGTTTTGATTTAGGGAGTATGAGGTTTCCTTGAATAGCATTTCTCAAGGGGTATGGATTTCTGTCTGAAACATAATGAAACTTGTTATTAAGATATGATGGTGCTTCATTTTTTAAGCACTTAAATGTCATCACAAACTTGTGATATTTTATTCTCTGTTCAACTGTCATCCAGTTTAAGTGTTTGAATAAGTCTCGGAAGGAGCGAAAGGGTGTGTTTCCAGTATTAATCTAGCAGCTCTCTTTTGTAATTTTAATATCCTTTTTAAACCCTCACTGCTACAACTACTCCACACTATACAACAATAATCAATTAGTGGCAAGATATAACCATTATAGAATAATTTTCTGCAGTCTAGATTTAGAAATTTCTTAATCTTTAATAGTAGATATAGCCTAGATGAAATTTTTGAGCAGATCACATCAATTTGGTTTGTCCATGTGAGGAAAGGGTCAATTTAAATGCCTAAGAGACTTTCACATGTGGAACACACCCTGTTTGGTGTGTATCTCCTGCCATATCAGTATTTGTTGTTTCTTTATATAGATCAGAAATAATTTATGTTAGAACCAGCTCAGCCAGTATTAGAAAAGTCGTGTTTTGGCCCTATTAAGCCTCTAGTTTCTAAACGATTAAAGCCACAACCTACAAAATCGACCCCAACCTTCTGTGTGTGGAATGGAACCTTGTGGTACAATTTCATAGAGATCCATTGACTAATACTTAAGTATTTGTCCGGAAACCAAAAAAACCTTGTTCTCCCCCATCCCATTTGCCCCTTATTCCTGAAAAAACCTTTGTTTTCCCCCCCCTTTTTTTGCCCCTTATTTCTGAACAGTTTAGGCCATAACCCCAAAAGTCAATCTCAACCTTCCCTTTGTGGTACAATTTCATAGAGATCCATACACTTATACACAAGTAATTGTCCGGAAACTAGAAAAATGCCTTTTTGGCCCCTTTTTGACCCCTAATTCCTAAACAGTTGGGACCATAACCCCCAAAATCAATCCCAACCTTCCTTTTGTGCTATTGAACCTTGTGGTTAAATTTCATAGAGATCCATTCACTTATACTAAAGTTATTGTCCCGAAACCAAATGTCTTCGGACAACGACGACATGATAGCAATATATGAACTCAAATTTTTTGCGGTTGTATAAAAAACATATCAACTAAACATTATCAATGAGCAATGAAAATGAGGCCAAGATCAGATAAACTAAGCCAGACAGACATATACACCTTCAATCATTCCATGCATACAGCTGACCTATTGCTGAATGTATCTGAAAAACAGACCAAAACACAAAAACTTCACATTGACCAATGAACCATAAAAATTAGGTCAATATCAGATGAAACCTGCCAGACTGACATGTACACCTTACAATCATTCCATATACCAAATATAGTAGACCTACTGCTTGCAGTATCTGAGAAACAGACCAAATCATGTAACTTTAATCTTTATCACTGACCCATGAAATGAGGTCAAGGTCAGGTGAACTCTGTCTGACAGACATGTTGACCTTGCCAGGAATCCATATACAAAATATAGTTATCCTATTACTCATAATAAGTAAGAAAATTCACATGACAAAAAAACTAAACCTGTTTTTCAAGCAGCCACTGGAAGATGAAAATGAGGTCACAGACAACAGACATAGTACAGAAGGAAACTTCTTAACATAAGGCACCTGTATACAAAGTATGAAGCCTCCATGTTTTCTACCCTCTGAAATATAAAGCTTAATACAAATAGTTTACACCGCCACCACCAGATTGTAATCCCTATGTCCCTTTCTGCGACTTTCGTTGCAGGTGAGACAAAAATCAATTTAGGATAAAAGTACTGTGTCTGTTCTGAGAGAAAAGTTTGAGAATTCAATTTTTGGTTGATATTCATACATAACATGCAACAAGTATGGTCAGATCATATGTTTTCGTACGTCATATGAATTCGTACTATGCATGCTTTTTCAATAGAAATTGTGACGTCACAATGCATCCTTAATAGAATGAAAACTCATGAGACGAGGATAATACATATCATTATCCTGGTTGCATAATCACAAGAAATTAGTAGTATCTTAATTTTTTAATGACTTACACCAACACCTTCACCAAAACTGTATAGCTGTCTGGATCTAGGGGTCATCTGACTAGGAGAAGATGGGGCCTTGAATGGAGAATCTTTCAACGGTGAAATATAAAAATGTTTTCTGTTTGGAAGACTGTAAAATAAATGAATAGTAATTAATCAATCAAAAGTTTTCTTGTAACTTCAATATAGACAATTACATGATAAAATCCACGTGCAGATTCATATAACATATTACATTTAACCCTGCCACATTATGTATGTATGTGCCTGTCCCAAGTCAGGAGCCTGTAATTCAGTGGTTGTCGTTTGTTTATGTGTTACAGATTTGTTTTTCGTTCATTTTTTGTACATAAATAAGGCCGTTAGTTTTCTCGTTTGAATTGTTTTACATTGTCATTTCGGGGCCTTTTATAGCTGACTATGCGGTATGGGCTTTGCTCATTGTTGAAGGCCGTACGGTGACCTATAGTTGTTAATTTCTGTGTCATTTTGGTCTCTTGTGGACAGTTGTCTCATTGGCAATCATACCACATCTTCTTTTTTATATAGAAAGCTTATTCTTAATACTTTAAAATGAAATACCTTTATATATACACATATGTGTGCGCCATGGACATTTTTTCAACACAATTTCAGAAACTTTAAGCGGACTTGAAAGTGTGGGTCATTTTTTCATGCCAAAAGTCATTGAATATCAACAGATTTTGTATTTTAACAGAAGTCACCACATGAAATTTCCTACCATTTTGTAAAACCTTAAAAAACCATTTGTCAAATTCAAAAATTTGAAAAATATATGATCTTAAAGGTCAGGAGTTAAACAATTTTGTTACAGCTCACTAGCCCAGGACTTATTGGTAGCAGGATTTTATTGTTCCGATTTCAATCCGGTAAGACTTAGAAACAAAAGGCAATCATGACATGGTGCTAATTAATTCAGTCACTGGACCATGACCTAGGGAGCAGGACCTGGAAATAGTCGTCAAACTGATATGTACTGATAGTAATGGGACTTTATAGAAAATATCATTGATCTATCACCAGTAGTTCCTATCAAACTGATTTAAGCAGAAAACTTAACAATTGTT
Source organism: Mytilus coruscus (assembly GCA_017311375.1). Taxonomy (NCBI): domain Eukaryota; kingdom Metazoa; phylum Mollusca; class Bivalvia; order Mytilida; family Mytilidae; genus Mytilus; species Mytilus coruscus. The sequence goes on from CM029599.1 coordinate 94,757,537, forward strand.
GACACTGCCTAACATCAGTCACTGCTGGAAAAGCTATGTCTCGCCTTCCAAAACAAAACTGTGACGAAAAGGCAAGACAAAAACAATATTAAACTTCATACGTTTAAATATAAATTTGATGTTCTGTCATAAACTGTGACATTGAAAGTGCATCATACAAAATGGTCAACATAAGTGTACTAAAATCAGCTGTAGACTCTTTATTAATGAAATATCATGCTATCAGAACTTTACATTTGTTTTAAAAAGTAAATATAAAAAGATGTGGTATGAGTGCCAATGAGACAACTCTCCATCCAAGTCAAAATTTATAAAAGTAAACCATTATAGGTCAAAGTACAGTCTTCAACACGGAGCCTTGGCTCACACCGAACAGCAAGCTATAAAGGGCCCCAAAAATTACTAGTGTAAAACCAATCAAACAGGAAAACCAACGGTCTAACCTATATAAAAAATGAGAAACCAGAAACACTTATGAACCACATCAACAAACGACTACTACTGAACATCAGATTCCAAAAAGGCACATTTTCCTAATAATTGGATGTTGACTTATAAATGGTAAAACACTGACCAGAGACAGATAAGTAAAATCCGTGAATGTTTACAAAGCACAATTTAGCTTAAATACATCTTTCCACTTTATTTCTTCAAGAATATTTTAAATGAACGCAAGATAAAGGTATCAATGATATTTTTTAGCATTTTTGAAGAATTCTGATGCATAATCAAATCTCACACCTTTGCATCAGGGCTTCAAAAAATATTTGAGCCAGCCGGACATTTTTTGTCTTATCCCGATTTCAGTTCCTTAAGACTTAGTAACAAAATGCAAGCATTTTAATCAGTTGGGCTTCATATAAACTATGATTGACACAAAAACGATTTTAAACTTGACTTTTGATATAAATTCGATGTTCTGACGTAAACTGTTCAATTGACGGTGCATCATTCGAAATGTGCAATATCAGCGTACTAATACCTGCCTTAGGCTCTTTATTTGTGGAAAATTACGCTGTCAAAAACTTTGCATTTTGATTTTAAAAAACACATTTTTCTAATACCGGAAGTTGACTTGACACTGGTAAATCATGGACCAGAGACATACGTAAAATCCGTGTAAGTTTTCAAAGCACGATTGAGTTTAAGTAGCTCTTTCCATGTCATTTCTTCAGGAAAATACTCAAAATGAAAGTTAGTTACAGGTATTAATGATAATTTTAGCATTTTGAAAATTAGGATGCATAATTAAACTTCACACCTGTGCACATGCACACACGTGTACTAGTTCAAGCAACGTGGTTCTGACGATTTTCACTTACAGCCTTTTTTTTTTCATCAAATCATGTTCATATACAAATTTCTGATAATCTAAATCTTTTGACTAAATTGATTAGATGCAAACCGCTGAAATTGAAAAAATAACTTTTAAATAAATAGACCGATCAATGTCCGGTACAAAATAGTTTACTTGTTACGTGAAAATTATGATCTTATCGTTTTATATATGTGTTTCTGATAGTCTCAATCTGTTTTGCTAAAAGTAGTTAGATTTAGACCAGGAATGTTTTAATTAAATAAAATAAATGTGGATTGTGTCCACAGATGATGACCCCGCTTGCATATCATATAGTTAAAAAGGGACATAACCGAAGAACAGTAAAAGTGACGCTACCCAAATTTGATCTTGATCTGAGTTTTATGGTAATAAGCATTGTGTATAAGTTTTATAACATGTGGTTGAGACTAACTAAAGTTACAGAACAGAAAAGAAAAATTCAGCAATTATTATGTTTATAAAGGGGCATAACTCAAGAATGGTAAAAATGACGCTACCGAATTTCGTACTTAAACTGTATTATGTAGTAATAAGCATTGTGTATAAGTTTCATAACATTTGGTTGAGGCAAACTAAAGTTAGAGAACAGAAACAAAAAATTTGTACTTGATCTTAGTTTTGTGGTAATGAGTATTGTGTATAGGTTTTATAATGTTTGATTGGGGCAAACTTAAGTTACAGAATGAAAACTAAAAATTTTGCAATTTTTCGATTTATACAGGGGCATAACTCAATAATGGTTAAAGTGACACTACCCAAATTCAACTTGATCTGTGTTTTATCAGTGGAAGGCAAAATTAAACATTGCATTGTATAAAGCATTGATTGTAGTTGATTCAACTATAATCATGGACAAAGGAAGATAACTCAATTTTAAAATTACTTGAATAATGACATTGATATTTTTAGAAAAAAAATTCCATTTGTAGGCATAACTCTAGAACAGTAAAAGTGGCGTCACCAAAATTCAAACTAGATCTGTGTATTGTGGTAATAAGCATTGTGTATAAGTTTCATAACATTTGGCTGAGGCAAACTTTAGTTAGAGAAAGGAAACCAATTTTGGGAAGTACGGACGTGCGTACAAGCGGATAAGGGTAAAACTTAATGCTCCCTCTGCTTGGCGGTTGCATAAAAATAATTTCTAAAAGATCGATTGATGTCCGGCACATATAGTTTACCTGACATAGATGATCTATTCACAGGTAAATCTCACCTGTTAGACACTTAATTAACCTTGATTGTAATGAGAGGGATTAAAGTAAGTCTGGTTTATAGAGTACTGTCACTTTAATGACCAGAAAAGTGTGTCTGTTTAAAGGCACAAGGTCAAGTCAAAATGGTTGATTTTCGGAATCACATGAGCGTTGAAATGGCAAACCTATGTAGGATGTGCGTTTCATGCTTGGCCAAGTCGGACAATGTCCGATAAATTTAATGAGAAACCAGAAACACTTATGAACCACATCAACAAACGACTACTACTGAACATCAGATTCCAAAAGGCACATTTTCCTAATAATTGGATGTTGACTTATAAATGGTAAAACACTGACCAGAGACAGATAAGTAAAATCCGTGAATGTTTACAAAGCACAATTTAGCTTAAATACATCTTTCCACTTTATTTCTTCAAGAATATTTTAAATGAACGCAAGATAAAGGTATCAATGATATTTTTAGCATTTTGAAGAATTCTGATGCATAATCAAATCTCACACCTTTGCATCAGGGCTTCAAAAATATTTGTGCCAGCCGGACATTTTTGTCTTATCCCGATTTCAATCCCTTAAGACTTAGTAACAAAATGGAAGCATTCTAATCAATTGGGCATCATATAAACAACGATTGAGATAAAAACGATTTAAAACTTGACTTTTGATATAAATTCGATGTTCTGACGTAAACTGTTCAATTGACGGTGCATCATTCGAAATGTGCAATATCAGCGTACTAATACCTGCCTTAGGCTCTTTATTTGTGGAAAATTACGCTGTCAAAAACTTTGCATTTTGATTTTAAAAAACACATTTTTCTAATACCGGAAGTTGACTTGACACTGGTAAATCATGGACCAGAGACATACGTAAAATCCGTGTAAGTTTTCAAAGCACGATTGAGTTTAAGTAGCTCTTTCCATGTCATTTCTTCAGGAAAATACTCAAAATGAAAGTTAGTTACAGGTATTAATGATAATTTTAGCATTTTTGAAAAATTAGGATGCATAATTAAACTTCACACCTGTGCACATGCACACACGTGTACTAGTTCAAGCAACGTGGTTCTGACGATTTTTCACTTACAGCCTTTTTTTTTTCATCAAATCATGTTCATATACAAATTTCTGATAATCTAAATCTTTTTGACTAAATTGATTAGATGCAAACCGCTGAAATTGAAAAAAATAACTTTTAAATAAATAGACCGATCAATGTCCGGTACAAAATAGTTTACTTGTTACGTGAAAATTATGATCTTATCGTTTTATATATGTTTTTCTGATAGTCTCAATCTGTTTTGCTAAAAAGTAGTTAGATTTAGACCAGGAATGTTTTTAATTAAATAAAATAAATGTGGATTGTGTCCACAGATGATGACCCCGCTTGCATATCATATAGTTAAAAAGGGACATAACCGAAGAACAGTAAAAGTGACGCTACCCAAATTTGATCTTGATCTGAGTTTTATGGTAATAAGCATTGTGTATAAGTTTTATAACATGTGGTTGAGACTAACTAAAGTTACAGAACAGAAAAGAAAAATTCAGCAATTATTATGTTTATAAAGGGCATAACTCAAGAATGGTAAAATGACGCTACCGAATTTCGTACTTAAACTGTATTATGTAGTAATAAGCATTGTGTATAAGTTTCATAACATTTGGTTGAGGCAAACTAAAGTTAGAGAACAGAAACAAAAAATTTGTACTTGATCTTAGTTTTGTGGTAATGAGTATTGTGTATAGGTTTTATAATGTTTGATTGGGGCAAACTTAAGTTACAGAATGAAAACTAAAAATTTTGCAATTTTTCGATTTATACAGGGGCATAACTCAATAATGGTTAAAGTGACACTACCCAAATTCAACTTGATCTGTGTTTTATCAGTGGAAGGCAAAATTAAACATTGCATTGTATAAAGCATTGATTGTAGTTGATTCAACTATAATCATGGACAAAGGAAGATAACTCCAATTTTAAAAATTACTTGAATAATGACATTGATATTTTTAGAAAAAAAAAATCCATTTGTAGGCATAACTCTAGAACAGTAAAAGTGACGTCACCAAAATTCAAACTAGATCTGTGTATTGTGGTAATAAGCATTGTGTATAAGTTTCATAACATTTGGCTGAGGCAAACTTTAGTTAGAGAAAGGAAACCAATTTTGGGAAGTACGGACGTACGTACAAACGGATAAGGGTAAAACTTAATGCTCCCTCTGCTTCGGCGGTTGCATAAAAAATAATTTCAAAAAAGATCGATTGATGTCCGGCACATATAGTTTACCTGACATAGATGATCTATTCACAGGTAAATCTCACCTGTTAGACACTTAATTAACCTTGATTGTAATGAGAGGGGATTAAAGTAAGTCTGGTTTATAGAGTACTGTCACTTTAATGACCAGAAAAGTGTGTCTGTTTAAAGGCACAAGGTCAAGTCAAAATGGTTGATTTTTCGGAATCACATGAACGTTGAAATGGCAAACCTATGTAGGATGTGCGTTTCATGCTTGGCCAAGTCGGACAATGTCCGATAAATTTACATTTGTCCGGCAAATATGACCCTTTTGGAAACCTTGCTTTGCACATATCCACACATGTACTAGTTCAAAGAAAGTGGTTCTGTCAATTTTTCACTTAAAACTTTTTAAATACCTTTTTAAATTTATCACAGAACCATATTTCAATACATATTTCTGATAGGCTAAATCATTTTTATCTAATTAATTAGATGAAAACAGGTTGTATCAGTCAATCCATCATACCCCCAGTACCATTGATTGAAAGTCTCAGCATGAGCAATGTACAATACCCCCAATACTGAGAAATCGATATTGAATCTGATTGGTCAAGATAAAAATAATGAGGAAGGGATTTTCCACTTTCTATTTTCATTATGCCAAGAATTTTTTTTACTTATCCATTGTGCATACTGGATAACAAGTTTTTATTGCCCAAGGTGTTAATGTTCTAGTCCTGGGCGACGGGCATTGGATTTGTAACCCCTAAGAAAGTAGAGATCATTCATAATGGCAGTACAATAATGTTAGCATACTTACCTAAAAACAGGTGAAGCCAGTGGTGATGACATTGGTATTGGCACTGGGGATAATGCTGGTGTCTGTAAAAGGACATTTCAAACTCATTAATTTAAAAATATATAATAAAAACCAAAATACAAATGTGACTTGTATATAACAAAGGAAAAGTATAGGCAAATGTTTTTTAAATCAAATTTATAGTACATGCCAGCTTTATCTAAAAAAATTTCTAGTCCATGATTTTACAGGTAACAGATTTTCTTCAAATTTGTTTGGTTTTTGGTCAGTCAGTCGTATGAAACATTGCAGTTTATCTGACACAAATGTCTGACAGTCCTTTTATGAATTTCGGTAGCCTCAACAACCTCACTATAAGCATTTTGCTGGTGATTCCAATGTACCATATTCAAATAGCTTATTGAATAATAACAAAAAAATTATCCTTTGTTTTCGGCCTTTTGACCACGTATGGCTATAATTCAGCATTGCTTAAATTAAGAGGCCTGGGAAAAAGCAGTTTATAAAAATCATTTCTCTAATTCTTTGGCTATTTAACCCTTTCTGGACCCATTGTATAAGATTGCTTTCATTTTGCAATTTTGTGAATTTAAAATAAAACTTAGATAGGCAAATTATAAATCTTCCTTTGTTCTTGACTGTACATTTATAACAGATTCATACACCATGAATTACTTAAATGTAGTTTTCAATAAAGAAAAGTTTTCTTGACAAGTATGGTAATTCAAATACACATCATATGGTAACTTGAATATCTAATTTTAAAATATCATTAATAAATTGCATGACATTGACTGGATAAGATCTAAATAATGATCACTTCATTGCACTATTTTGTTTGAACTATCAAAGGTAGTGATAAATCTTGGTATAGATATCAAATCAGTACCACAGGGGTTTTAATTGCATTAAATGCAATCTTCACACAAAAATAAATGGAGAATGATGCCCCCGCTTGAATATAACGTTATAAAGAGACATTACTAGATAACTGTATAAGTGATGCCACCCAAATTCGAACTTGATCTGTTTTTAATGGTAAAAGCATTGTGTATAAGTTTCATAACATTTGGTTAAGGCAAACTAAAGTTAGAGAACGGAAACCAATTTTAGTACGTACGTATGGATGGACAAGGGTAACACTTAATGCCCCCTTCACCTAGAGTAGGGGCATAACTAATCAACGTGTGGATGCCAATGATCTCAGAAGATGATTGGCTGAGTTTAAGGGTCATAACCTTTATCAGCTCACTGGATGAATCAAAATGTGCTAACAGATGTTAATGAAATTGACAACTTTGTGGAATGTGGAAGGCACTCAAAGGGGATTTTCATTTATCAAAAATGAAAATTTATTTGATAATCATTAGAGAAACAGGTTCTTACGTGATTTTATTTGTGCATGATTTGTATCTGTACTTCAGTGTTCAACTATTATGAAGAACCAAACTAGAGGCTCCAAGGAGCCTGTGTCGCTCACCTGATATTTTTTTTTACAATTGATGCATGAAATAATGCAACCGTTATACATTTGCTTTAGTTTCAGAGATATAAGTCAAAAACTGCATTTTCCCTGTAAGTTCTATTTTTAGCCATGTCTGACATGTTGGTTGGCAGGCAGGGTCATCCGACACATTTTTTAAACTAGGTACCCTAGTGATGATTGTGGCCAAGTTTGGTTAAATTTGTCCCAGTTGTTTCAGGAGAGAAGATTTTTGTAAAAGATTACAAAAATTTACGAATAATTGTTAAATTTGATTTTAATTGGCAATAACTCCTTATGGGGTCAATTGACCACATTGGTCATGTTGACTTATTTGTAGATCTTACTTTGCTGAACATTATTGCTGTTTACAGTTTATCTCTGTCTATAATAATATTCAAGATAATTACAAAAAACTGCAAAATTTCCTTAAAATTACTAATTCAGGGGCAGCAACCCAACAACGGCTTGTCTGATTTGTCTGAAAATCTCAGGACAGATAGATCTTAACCTGATGAACTTTTTTTACCCCATCTCAAATTGGCTCTAAATGCTTTAGTTTCAGAGATATAAGCCAAAAACTGCATTTTACCCCTATGTACTATTTTAGCTATGTCGGCCATCTTGACTGGTGGGCGGGGTCATCGGACACATTTTTAAAACTAGATACCCTAGTGATGATTGTGGCTAAGTTTGGTTAAATTTGGCGGAGTAGTTTCAGAGAAGATTCTTGTAAAAGATTACTAAAATTTATGAAAAATTGTTCAAAATTGACTATAAACGGCAATAACTCATTAAGGGGTCAACTGACCATTTTGGTCATGTTAACTTATTTGTAGATCTTACTTTGCTGAACATTATTGCTGTTTACAGTTTATCTCTATCTATAATAATATTCAAGATAATAACCAAAAACTGCAAAATTTTCTTAAAATTACTAATTCAGGGGCAGCAACCCAACAACGGGTTGTCTGATTCATCTGAAAATTTCAGGGCAGATAGATCTTAACCTGATGAACATTTTTACCCTGTCAGATTTGCTCTAAATGATTTAGTTTCAGAGATATAAGCCAAAAACTGCATTTTACCCCTACGTTCTATTTTTAGCCATGTCGGCCATCTTGGTTGGTAGGCGGGGTCACCGGACATATTTTTAAAACTAGATACCCTAGTGATGATTGTGGCCTAGTTTGGTTATGAGGAGAAGATTTTTGTAAAAGTTAACGGACGACGGACGCCAAGTGATGAGAAAAGCTCACTTAGGGCCAGGTGAGCCAAAAATATGGAGATTGAAAAAACAATCATAAAGTGCCATATCGAAAAATGGCAAACTGTTCAAAGTATCTAGTTTACACAAATTTCATACCATATTTCATGCATTCCAAATTTATGACGACACACTCGACCTCGGATGAGTCGAATCTCAGATAAGTCGAATACATTGGTCCGGACCCTTCGACTTCGACATAACGAGGTTCGACTGTACATTATTTTTTTTTGTATTTTTCTGCACTTTTTGGGAAAGTTTGGCCATATTATATCCCCTTCATCCCTTGCATTTTAAATAAAAAAAATTTTTCAAGAAAAGACCTGTTACACACACAATCCCATATATGTTTTTAAATAAAACAGATGCAATGGTTCATTATAAACTCCTGAAGGATAAAAGAATCAATTGCACAAACAAATAAAAGAAGAATGTGTCTGAGGACACAAATAACCCCCCCTTAAATGGGACAGACGGACAAAAAGACGGAAACACTTAATGCCCCCGTCAACAGCAGGGGCATAATAAAAGAACATGAGTGTACACACTAAAATGTCTCGCCTGCTTTACTGGCCATTGATTTTATGTTGATAGTCCTAAATATAATTATAAAGCTTTACTACAAGTATCATAAACTTAAACTTAACATGATCTAAGAAAATGAGGTCAGTGTCAGATAAACCAAACCTGAAATAATGTACCACTTACAGCCGATTCCAACGAGTGTGTAGCTAAAGGTAGAATATTTGGTTAGCTTCCTTGCTAGCTCAACCATGAAATGATTATTACCTTAAAATTGGGAGGAGCAAAGCGCCATTTTATCATCCAATGAAAACATTCATATCAATGGCCTGTTTAATATTTATAATATGTATATTTCTTACAAAGGTTTACCTAGACTACTTTGCAAATGAAATTTCAATTCTTAGTCTTTGATTGAATTAAAAAATCAATAAAATCAATAAATTAGAAGCGGAGTAACGTTTTTTTTTTTTTTTTTTTTTAAATATTTACGCCGTGAATAGGCAGTTTAGTTAATTAGTGTCTTTTGGTGTATTCCCCACGCATAAAACATTGTTATGCTCTTGGTGTCTTTTCTTCACATATAGTCATAGTATTAAGAACTAAAATCTTTTATATTCACACAGAAAAGAAAAATTATCATACTACTTAATATCATGCATGCTGTTGTGGACCTTTTATTTAGTTAAAAATGCAACGAGAGAGAAAAAATCAAAGAGCTGAAGAGCTCTGAGGGGAAAGATGGCCATTGTTTCCTTTTTTTTTTTTTTTTTTTTTGGGGTGTTTATCTTTGATAGTCTTCATATAAAGAATGAAAAAAAGAACGCCTAGAATATGTAGAAAGGTTGACAATATTGAAATCAATTGTTGTGTAATGTAATTTCGTTTCCTTAGTTAAGGACTCAATTTGGACCAATGGAAAATCAAAACATTCGATTAAAGTTGAAAGTTAATCATCTAAAATTCAACTGAATTCTATCATTTAACAACTACTACAATATTTTTTGAAATTTTAATTGTGTACCACTGAACTGCAGGCTAGGGCCATTTTCCTTTTTCTGTGACAGTACTCTAAGATTTTTATTTTTTTTCTCAAGAAAGTGAGGACTGAAAAATCTTTTCAGTTTTAATTTTTCATTGATAAAGTTCCCAGTTACAACTCTCATCACAGGGATACATGTACTAATAAAAACCAATATGATTGATGTAAACTGTGTGAAGCTTGTTTCCAGATCTACATGTTGATATATTTGTAAATTTCATGAATAAATAGGTTTAAACTACAAAATGCAACATTTTTAATTATTTTTTTTTTTTTTACCATTACAATGATTATGTTGGTACACAAAATTTAGTTTTAATGGAAGAATATTAATCATTTACTAAATGTCACATTTTAAGTGTTCTGATACATTAACTTTTATTTTAGTGGATTATTACTCATCAATTGAGGTGCTCCTGTATTGGAGGAAGATTCTCAAAACAGAATTTTACAGAAAATGAAAACTGTCGTTTCTCTCCCAATCTCATGTATCCCCACGGCCATTGTTTACTGTGAAAGTTACAAGTTGACCTACAAATTAAAGCATTGCATGTTGATGTTAGAATGTTCAAATTGAACAAATACCAATTTTAAATTAGTACACGAACTCTGAGAATGATTTAAATAATCAGTAAAGGATATCCCTGCTTCTACGTAGTGTGGCATTCCAACAATGACGTCACTATAATGTGGGTTGGATATATTTAGAATATCTCGTCATTCTGATTTTTCCGGATTGTAAAAGAAACGTAAATAGTGTAAGGGAGAGCTGAAGATACGATAATTTTGCGAGAAACAGAAGGGAAATGTGTTAAAATGTGTTTAAAGTCAATCTATTCATTTGTGTGTCTCCTTCTCATCAATCTCAGTAAGATTTTAAGGGGGTGTTTTCCACACTATAAAAACAAAATGAATGACGTGAGGGGATGTCAGTCTGGTCAACCACATAGGGGATTGACGGCTTGAAGCCGTCTTTCCCCAAAAACAGCAAACAGCAGTTTGGAATTGAAAATATTGCAGAGTTTACAAACATCCACTTGGTCCGTTAACATTACCTTACTTATTAGTTTTAGGTAAATAATGCAGCCATGAAGAACAATTTTTAAGTCTCTACTTCATTTAGATTTAATCTGACCTATACTGAATGATCAGGTCATATGTACTTTTGGACACCTTCCAATCTTTTTACCTGTCCAGCTGTATTGTAAACATATGTGTATGTGTAAAAATACGTGCTTGTCAATCATATCCCACTACATTTTATTAACTTGATGTTACAAATTCAACAGACAAGTAAAATATATTATTACCGTAGAAAGGCTTGTATAGTTCGCACTGGTACATAGTCCGCACCCCCTTCTCCACACGAAATTTTAGGTAAAAAAACTTTTTGTAACTGTTAGAAAAGGTCTAATGAAACTCCGGTAATTTCAAATCCTGTGCGGTCGTTTGCGGTATTTTCTTACCTGTTTTCCATCATCAAAAAGAAGCTGAAACTGCTTGTAAATGATTCTAGAACGCTTCATGATTGTTAAAATAAGTTTAATTCACTTAAAAAACAATTTAGAAACTTGTGTATGTTTAAACAGGAAGTTTAAAAAGCACGTGTAAAAGAAGAAATTAACCGGTGAGAGTCGAAATCCGTACATAACAGATATCACTATAATACGACTTTGAAAGTAAAACAGTTCCATCCTTTTGTAAAACAGTCTTTAATATATCTATCACATTAATGTTTGAAGGGTCTTAAGCTAATACAAACCATATTAGTCAGTATGAAACACCAAAACGGAACGAACAATAACCGATTACGTTTTGTAGTTTACAATTCTAAGCTGGTTTACGGTTGTCTTTTTCACTATGTTTGTATCGTTTCAATCAATAAGATACCAGTTTATTTCAACCAATGCATTGAAAAGAAACGAAAAATTTGTAATGAAAGGTTTAGTTTTTATATTTATCAGTATTAATTTGATATTGAATAGAAATAACTTATTAATATGGATGAGTTAAAATCATTAGTTTGAAAAAGAGCCCTCTACAATATCAATAACAAAGATGGCGGAACGTAAACAAACCATCTCGCCATGAAATTGAAATTTTCTCTTATTTCTTGCTTATTGTACTCTATAGTCCGCACCCGTCTGGAAGGTCCAATTTTGGAGAATAAAACCGCGGACTATACAAGCCTTTCTACGGTATTTATAATGTCTGACGAAGAAAAAACAATTAGAATTTGATCTTTCAGTTAACTTTTCACCATTTATCAAAATAAAATTGAATAATGATTTCATGGTTGAGCTAGCAAGGAAGCTAACCAAATATTCTACCTTTATCTACACACTCGTTGGAATCGGCTGTAAAATCATTCCATACACCAAATAAAGTTGACCTATTGCTTACAGTTTCTAAGAAGCAAACTTAACCAGGAAAACTTAACACTGACCAATGAACCATGTCAGACAGACATGTACACCTTACAATCAATCTATGCATTACATATAGTTGACCTATTGCTTATAGTATATAAGAAACAAACTTAACCATGAAAACTTAACATTGACCAATGAACCATGAAAATGAGGTCAAGGTCAAATAAAACCTGCCAGACTGACATGTACGTCGTAAAATATTTCCATACACCAAATATAAATGACCTATTGCATATAGTATTAGGAAAAAAAGACCAAAACACAAAAACTTAACATTAACCAATGAATCATGAAAATGAGGTCAAGGTCAGACGACACCTGCCAGTTGGACATGTACACCTTACAATCAATCCATACACCAAATATAGTAGACCTATTGCATATAGTATCTGATATATGGACTTCACCATGAAAATTTAACCTTGTTCACTGATCCATGAAATGAGGACCTTGCAAGGTATGCACATACTAAATATAGGTATCCTATTACTCATTCACCCTCTAAAATATAAAGCTTTTAAATAGTTAACGCCGCCACCGGATCACTATCCCTATGTCGAGCTTTAAGTGACAGAAGTCGCAGGCTCAACAAAAATGTGTCTGAGGACATGAATGCCCCAGTACAAATGGGATGGAGGGATGGACAGAAAAACAGAAGGACGGACGGTCAAGGGTAACACTTAATGCCCCCGTCGCCTATGGCGGGGCATAAAAATATGTAGACGTTCTAAAATGTTTGTTTTACTACATACTATAAACATTGTTTTACTTACATTTACTTTTGATGCTTGGAACTGTAAGATAAAGGATTTCATGTTTTGCATGAAGACTTTGTTGTAGAAACCAATGATCGAGTCATACTCACATCCTTCTATTAAAGCATTCTTATAAACCTGTTAAAAATGAGTAGTCTATGTCAACTTATTTTGAATTTTATATTTCATTCGAATGTTTTCAAAACTGTTTTGAAAAAGGGCAAAAAATACTGTGAATATATTCAGAAAAATTTGTGGGATGCAACCTTATCCTAGTAGCATGTAATCTAAAAACGTTCAGGTTGTATTGCTTGCTCTGCAATAATCAGCTTAAATATCTAAGTGAACTTATACATCTCCAAGTTTCCTGGTGTCTTAACTTGATCTTTGAATTCAATGTTAAACAATTCTAAGATTTTACTGGACCTGACATATGTATACCACACTTGTTTTGTTAGTTTACATGTTGGTTTAATCAATCATGACAAATGAATTTTAACCCATACTACATATCTGATCATTTCCAGCTTCTATTAGAAATAGTCCTTTCTAGATACAAATCCCAAAAATTTCATGAAATAACTGAAAAAATATTTCTATAGAACAATATGCCTTACTTTATTGGTAGTTTTAGAACTAAAATACTCACTTTGAGTTCAGCATGAGGTAATTCTCTGTACATTTGGACAATAGCTTTAAATTTTATTTCTCTGTCTACCACTTTACATATACCATACACAGAACACAAAAGAATCTGAAATAAACATCATTTTTTTTTCATCAATATGAGCAAAAGTAAGTAAAAATACCTTAAAAATAAGAGATTGACAGTTAAATCTTATTCATACTAATGTCAAAGCCTGATGGATACTGAGCATCAACATTGCCCATATAATTTCAATATCAATATATATTTCGCAAAAATGATCTTTCATTAAATTATCTGTCAAAAGTTTTTCCCCGATGAACGGAATGCTATCTCAAATAACATATCAATTTACATGCTACTCAACAAGGCTGATCGTCACAATCTTATCTTGTACAATTAGCCAAAAACAGATCGTCACAATCTTATCTTGTACAATTAGCCAATAAACAGACGATACAGCCATCTAAACATTTAAATCAATAAACTTACACTAACAAAAACCAAGATGCATACAGTCAATACAGGTTTATATATTAAGTAATATAAATACCTGGTCTAAATGTCGGTTCTTCAACAGCAATGGTTTCCTTGATATACAATACTCTAAACAAGTCCATATTTTGTGTTGCTGAAATATAATATGACAGAGTTTTAGATAATTTAGTCCATGGAAAATAACATTCAATGTATCAAAATCTATAACTGTGGTTGTACATCAGAACAGCTTTCTTTTAGCTTTCATAATACACTTTATATTACAAATTAAGTATAAGGAGCATGTTCTTTGTACTTTAAAATTTAAAATAAAGCTCAGCATAAGATTATAAAATTTTGAATAAGACAATGTTTCAATTCAAACAACACTGCTACACCTCCATGAAATATCCCCAATAACTGATAATACATTGTAAGTCTCTATAGTAGAACTGTGGAACAATACCTAAACACATTACTTGTATTCCCAGAAGCTTTTGTAACTATCCCCCTATATAAACATAATTAATTATTGCCATTTACATGGAATCATTATATTTTTGATGAGTAAGAATAGAACTAGATTTTTATGAGAAGTTACACTGTTGGAGAGAATTTCAGGTGTAAGGATGAATACAAGAAGACTCAGAGTGAAATTATGGTACAACAGGCCAAAAATAACCAACTTGAAAACTGGGCCCATAATCAAAATCTAAATACATGTTTAGATTCAGCATATCAAAGAACCCTAAGAATTCAATTTTTGTTAAAATCAAACTAAGTTTAATTTTGGACCCTTTGGACCTTAATGTAGACCAATTTGAAAACGGGACCAAAAATTAAGAATCTAAATACACGGTTAGATTCGGCATATCAAAGAACCCCAATAATTCAATTTTTGATGAAATCAAACAAAGTTTAATTTTGGACCCTTTTGACCTCAATGTGGAAAAAATTGATAACGGGCCCAAAAATCAAAAATCTAAATACATGGTTAGATTCAGCATATCAAAGAACCCCATATATTCAATTTTTGTTGAAATCAAACAAAGTTTAATTTTGGACCCCGATTTAGACCAACTTGAAAACTGGGCCCATAATCAAAAATCTAAATACATGTTTAGATTCAGCATATCAAAGAACCCTAAGAATTCAATTTTGTTAAAATCAAACTAAGTTTAATTTTGGACCCTTTGGACCTTAATGTAGACAAATTTGAAAATGGGACCAAAATTAAGAATCTAAATACACGGATAGATTCGGCATATCAAAGAACCCCAATAATTCAATTTTGATGAAATCAAACAAAGTTTAATTTTGGACCCTTTGGACCTCAATGTGGACCAATTTAAAACGGGCCCAAAATCCAAAATCTTAATACGATTAGATTCAGCATATTAAAGAACCCCAAGAGTTCAAGAATAAAACCCCATTGAAATTGGTCAAGAAATAAGCAATTTATACAAAGTATCTTCTTTTTCACAATACTGTGCAATTGAATATTTCTTGCAATTGCACAATACTGTGCAATTGAATATTTCTTGCTATTGCAATACTGTACAATTGACAATTTCTTGCTATTGCGCAATATTGTGCTATTGGATATTTCTTGCTATTGCGCAATACTGTGCAATTGAAGATTTCTTGCTTTTGCAATACTGTGCAATTGAAAATTTCTTGCTATTGCACAATACTTATTATATAATAATTTACACATCCTGTTAGGTGTGTATCTCCTGCCATATCATTATTATTTGCTTTTAAATATAAATCAGAAATAACCAACTTAAAATGGAAAATTTTAAAGAAAAAAAAAACCCCCAATTTTTGAACCCCTTATGATTCATCACCCCAAACTCAATCCCAGCCTTCCTTTGAGGTATGGTACCTTGCAGTACAATTTCAGAGAGATCCATACACTTGAACACAAGTTATTGTCTGGAAACTAGAAAAATGCTTATTTTGGCCCCTAATTCCTAAACGTTTCAGGCAATTACCCCAAACTCAATTCCAGCTTTCCTTTGTGATATGGAACCTTGTAGTACAATTTCAGAAAGATCCATACACTTACACACAAGTTATTGTCATGAAACTAGAAAAATGCTTGTTTTTGCCCCTTTTTGGCCCCTAATTCCTAAAATTTTGAGGCAATTACCCCAAAATCAATCCCAGCATTCCCTTTCCAAAATCAATCCCAACCTTCCTTTTGATATGCAAGTCAAAATATTCCCAGAAAAAGTTGGCCAAAAATGATATGCAAGTCAAAATATTCCCATAAAAGTTATCAAACATAACGGTGGCACATTACATAATAAAACTAGATGTGTCGGAACGACACGAATGGCCCCGCTTGCAAAAAAAGCTTGAAGCCATTTTTTGGAGTGGAAATTTGAGAATGAAAGTCTGTTTAACTGTTATTTTCACGATTTTTTTCAGTCTTAAGGTCGTAATTTCGGCACAAATCAGTGGAGCGGAACCAGAGGTAAACTAAATCTATAACTTGTCATAGTAGACTCACATACTAAAATTCAGCTCAATATGTGGAGGCATTTAAAAAAAAAAATTCGTAAAACTGATATTTTTCACAAAATGTTCCAAATCCAAAGCCTGCTGTTTCTGCAAAAATCAGCCGAGCAAATCCAAACGTGAATTCGATCTATATCTCATCATAATAGACTCACATACTAAAAATCAGCTCTATATGTGAAGGCGTTTAGAAAAAAAGCCTGTATAACAGTTTGTTGCAAAATGACGAATAAGGGTAAAACTTTTTTGTGGGGCCATAAAAATCGCCTCCCCAAGTATGACATTTTGGCATATGGTTTCCATCTATCATTTAAAAGGTATAATTTCGATATGATAGGCCAAAGATAGTTTTACATGTCCAAAAACTCATTCAAAAGAGGCGGTAAAGTATGGTTAACTACACATGATGGCAAACAATCACCTATGAAAGCTTTTCAACAAAAGGATTCAGAGAAGTATCTTTCAGACGCAGATTTAGAGGAGATCCCCCCCTTTATGGAGCTTCATATATGATAAAATGCATAGAGTTTTGACAAGTATCACTCCAAATGTTGGTTTGACTGAAGAGCTATGAAGATTGTTCACCAAAGAAAAGCATATTTCCCAAGGGCATTGGCCGAGGAAAATAAAATTTTTCGAGAGTGAACAAATCTTCACGTCTCCCTAAGCCAAGGAAAATAAATATTTTTCATATTACTTACCAGATCTTTGGGGATTTGTAAACTGGTACACAGCTGCTGTAATCTGTGGTAACCTAATCTACAAACTGAAAGTAGGTAATCAGGTTTAAAACATCTGTTCAACCATATCAAATCAATTTTTAATTCACAATTTGTGTATTGGAGGTTTTTCCCGTTCATACAAAAAAATCTGCTCAACATATAAATTTGATTAATACAAAGTTCAGGTTTTTTTTCAAATTGTGTCTTAATTGCCCAGGTGGTCTCATTGTTTGGTGCTTTCCTTGGGTTTGGAGGTTGTGGGCCAGTCTCACCTATGATGCTTCTCAACTAAGCACACAGTATCAAAACTGGCTGGATCATTCAAAATGATGCTACTAATAGGCAGACATTTACCATGTGAGCTTCCATGTCAGAACTGTAGAAAGCAGGATATATTCATAAAACTGTCCTAGAAATGCATGTAGGAACCTGATTCACTTCTGGAAATGACTGGAAGTCACATTTTAATACTGAAGGGACTTGAAACTTGAAACTCGAAACTTTAGTCAATGAACTGTCAAATATTAGTCATGATGACCGTAATCTTATATTTTATGTTTTCATAATGCACCTGCACATAAAATTATATTGCTGTCAAACAGAAACTAAGTCTTGGATGTTTAGCACCCATGCATATGGGTACTGAGGTTACACTATCAGTTCTTCTAAACTCAAAATATCCAAATGAAATTTTAGTTTCTGCTTGGGTTATTCTACATTTGCATGTTAATAATCAAAGAAATGCAGTATTAATTGTGTATTGAAGTAAGACTATCTTTTTAAGAGTTACCTACCTTTGTTTATAAATAAATTCAAGGACTGAGATTTCTTTGGCATAGACTTCTCTGGACTGTTATCTCCAAATTTCCTAGGTGACTGCAATGATTTCCTTGGTGACAGCAGTGGTTTTCTTGGTGATGGTGGACATGGCGATACACCTCTACGATTAGGAGTTCTCATGGGGGATAAATACCTGTTAATATACAAAACTTTATGCACAAACATTTTAGTCTTCAGTAACAACCTTTATAATAAACTGTTGTCTCCCACAAAATTTATGTTTTAGAAGACCATAACATAAAACAGCATATTTTCTTTACATTAGACAAAATCATAAACTAAAGGCTCTAAAGAGCCTGTGTCGCTCACCTTGGTCTATGTGCATATTAAACAAAGGACACAGATGGATTCATGACAAAATTGTGTTTTGGTGATGGTCATGTGTTTGTAGATCTTACTTTACTGAACATTCTTGCATCTTACAATTATCTTTATCTATAATGAATTTGGCCCAGTAGTTAAAGTGGAAAATATTTTGTAAAAATTTACAAAATTTATGAAAACTGTAAAAAACTGACTATAAAGGGCAATAACTCCTTAAGGGGTCAATTGACAATTTTGGTCATGTTGACTTATTTGTAGATCTTACTTTGCTGTAAATTATTGCTGTATACAGTTTTTCTCTATCTATAATAATATTCAAGATAATAACCAAAAGCTGCAAAATTTTCTTAAAATTATCAATTCAGGGGCAGCAACCCAACAACGTGTTGCCTGATTGGTCTGAATATTTCAGGGCAGATAGATCTTGACCTAACGAACAATTTTATCCCGTCAGATTTGCTCTAAATGCTTTGGTTTCAGAGATATGAGCCAAAAACTGCATTTTACCCTATGTACTATTTTTTAGCCATGTCGGCCATCTTGGTTGGGGGGCGGGTCATCGGACACATTTTCTAAACTAAATACCCTAATGATGATTGTGGACAAGTTTGGTTAAATTTGTCTTAGTAGTTTCAGAGGAGAAGATTTTTGTAAAAGATTACAAAAATTTACGAAAAATCGTTAAAAAAAATTGACTATAAAGGGCAATAACTCCTTAAGGGGTCAACTGACCATTTTGGTCAAGTTGACTTATTTGTAGATCTTACTTTGCTTAACATTATTGCTGTTTACAGTTTATCTCTGTCTATAATAATATTCAAGATAATAACCAAAAACGGCAAAATTTCATTAAAATTACCAATTCTGGGGCAGCAACCCAACAACGGGTTGTCTGATTCATCTGAAAATTTCAGGGCAGATAGATCTTGACCTGATAAACAATTTTACCCCCACGTCAGATTTGCTCTAAATGCTTTGGTTTCAGAGATATAAGCCAAAATCTACATTTACGCCTATGTTCTATTTTTAGCCATGGTGGCCATCTTGGTTGGTTGGCCCGGTCACCGGACACATTTTTTAAACTAGATACCCCAATGATGATTGTGGCCAAGTAGTTTCAGAGGAGAAGATTTTTGTAAAAGTAAACGGACGACGAACGACGGACGCCAAGTGATGAGAAAAGCTCACTTGGCCCTTTGGGCCAGGTGAGCTAAAAATATATGTACAAAAATGAAAGGTAATTCAATTTTTCAATCAAGGCCACTTTTCTGATGTTTCTTATTTATGATTTATTTTTATCGTTATAAAGTAACATTTGATGGTGTTAGTGAATATCTTACAATTCTGCTGAAGAAGTTGTTTCTATTGGTATTGGAGATGGAGAACACACGGACATTGTAGTAACTTCTGTACTCTCTAACAGGCTAAATAGTGGTGAATCCTAAAATATTATACATCATCAAATAAATTAATAGTGGTGAATCCTAAAATATTATATACCATCAAATAAATTAACCAATCCTAAAATACTTTATATCATCAAATAAATTAATCAATCCTAAAATATCTATCAACTCATAAATTAATATTGGTAAAGTTTAATACTTGGGTACTATAAAATAAATTAATATAAAGTTATATAGAACATATCATCTTTTCTATAAATGTATATCTAAATCCTTCAAGAAAATGTATAGTGTAAAGAAACGATGAAAGTTTTTTTTTCAATCATTATTATTCTGTTTTAGAAGATGTTCAAGACCTTTTTCGATATATTCATATTACAACACAGCAATCAGTTTCACTTATAAATAACAAAATCTAATAAATATTGTGTAAGCTACTTGTCATGGTGGACTGTTAGTCCTCAATAGTATGTTAAAGTCATAGATTCAGCACTGGAGTGTGTTATAAAATGTATTCACTTTGATATATATTCAATTGCTTTTTTGTTTTTTGGTAATTCTAATAAAAATATTGTTCCATCTTCAAGTCACAATAAAACTTAGACAATATTGTGTACTTTTTGGTCCTTTTTTGGTTATGTCAGAATGTATTTATACAAATTATGCTTTCTAAACTTTTGGTTCTGAGAATCCCAAACGAATGTTTACCTATAAAATCACCACAAACTTGGTTAATTCAGTGTGTATAAATAAAAAGATGTGGTATGAGTGCCAATGAGACAACTCTCCATCAAAGTCACAATGTATAAAAAGATAACAATTATAGGTCAAAGTACGTGTTTATAATTTGATCTACAATGTATAAAACTGGTAAAAACTTACTGGTTTCCATGCTAAGCACTCTAGAATTTTAATTTCTGTGCTTTGTAGATGCTGCAAAAGAAAATGACATGAGAACTTATGTTTGCAGAGGTTTCTTTTGGAAACATCTTAAATCCAAAGCAACTTTTTAATTTTTTATTGATAACAGTCAATTTTCTTCTTATTTTCGAAAAGATTGCTCCTACATCTATTCCTGTCAAAGAAAAGATTGCTCCTACATCAATTTCTGTCAAAGAACTATTTATTCTTCATTATATCTCACATTTCCTTTGTTTAATTTAACGATATATTAGTTCACATTTCCTTTGTTTTATTTAACTATATATTAGTTCACATTTCCTTTGTTTTATTTAACTATATATTAGTTCACATTTCCTTTGTTTTATTTAACTATATGTTTTATTTAACTATATATTAGTTCACATTTCCTTTGTTTTATTTAACTATATATTAGTTCACATTTCCTTTGTTTTATTTAACTATATATTAGTTCACATTTGCTTTGTTTTATTTAACTATATATTAGTTCACATTTCCTTTGTTTTATTTAACTACATATTATTTCACATTTCCTTTGTTTTATTTAACTATATATTATTTCACATTTTCTTTGTTTTATTTAACTATATATTATTTCACATTTCCTTTGTTTAATTTAACTATATATTAGTTCACATTTCCTTTGTTTTATTGTTCACATTTCCTATGTTTTATTTAACTATATATAAGTTCACATTTCCTTTGTTTTATTTAACTATATATTAGTTCACATTTCCTTTGTTTAATTTAACGATATATTAGTTCACATTTCCTTTGTTTTATTTTACTATATATTATTTCACATTTCCTTTGTTTTATTTAACAATATTATTTCATTTCACATTTCCTTTGTTTTATTTAACTATATATTATTTCACATTTCCTTTGTTTAATTTAACTATATATTAGTTCACATTTCCTTTGTTTTATTGTTCACATTTCCTTTGTTTTATTTAACTATATATTAGTTCACATTTCCTTTGTTTAATTTAACGATATATTAGTTCACATTTCCTTTGTTTTTTTATTTTACTATATATTATTTCACATTTCCTTTGTTTTATTTTACTATATATTATTTCACATTTGTTTTATTTTACTATATATTATTTCACATTTCCTTTGTTTTATTTTACTATATATTATTTCACATTTCCTTTGTTTTATTTAACTATATATTAGTTCACATTTCCTTTGTTTAATTTAACTATATATTAGTTCACATTTCCTTTGTTTTATTGTTCACATTTCCTTTTCACATTTTATTTAACTATATATTAGTTCACATTTCCTTTGTTTAATTTAACGATATATTAGTTCACATTTCCTTTGTTTTATTTTACTATATATTATTTCACATTTTATTTCACATTTTTGTTTTATTTAACTATATATTATTTCACATTTGTTTTATTTTACCTTTGTTTTATTTTACTATATATTATTTCACATTTCCTTTGTTTTATTTTACTATATATTATTTCACATTTCCTTTGTTTCATTTAACTATATATTAGTTCACATTTCCTTTGTTTTATTTAACTATATATTAGTTCACATTTCCTTTGTTTTATTTAACTATATATTAGTTCACATTTCCTTTGTTTTATTTAACTATATATTAGTTCACATTTCCTTTGTTTTATTTAACTATATATTAGTTCACATTTCCTTTGTTTAATTTAACGATATATTAGTTCACATTTCCTTTGTTTTATTTTACTATATATTATTTCACATTTCCTTTGTTTTATTTTACTATATATTAGTTCACATTTCCTTTGTTTTATTTAACTATATATTAGTTCACATTTCCTTTGTTTAATTTAACTATATATTAATTCACATTTCATTTGTTTTATCTAACTATATATTATTTCGCATTTCCTTCTTTTTATTTAACTATATATTTTTTTCCTTTGTTTTAACATTTCCTTTGTTTTATTTAACTATATATTATTTCACATTTCCAATTATAAAGAGCTCAAGCTTACTGATGAATACAGAAACTGAGTCATCTGAACTAATACCTTTATAATATCTGTTGTCAACACAGGTTCTGCCTTGATGAAACTCTCCAAAACCTTGTAGAAATCATAAGGATGTAATTTAAACAGCTCTAAAATCCATGGAAAGGAAAATTTTGAGTCATCAGATCCCATTTTCTTGGTGGAAGGATTCCCTGAAAATGACATACACATTACATAAAAGTTATTTACACTATTTCATTTGTAGGAGTAACCTTCTGACTCTAATTCTGACAATTCATATTATAAATGAAACAGCTTCCTGGGTATTAACATGAATGCAATGGAGTAAGAAAATTTAAACAGACAAAAAAAGTTGATTGACAAAGTTGAAACTACTGGGCTCCATTACCTTCAATGCAGGGCTCTAACTTAATATCAATATGTTCAATTTTGTTAAATCTGTCCTTTAGTTCTCTGAAACAGAGAAATGTTAAAACTTACAAGATCTTCCATACGTCATAAGCACTATTTCTATGGAACATGCCAAAAGACTCCGATGAAAATTTTCAATATTTAGTAGCTTGCTGAAGTCTGTTTGTGATAGTCTTTCTTTCTCCTACAATATGACATTCATTGTATAAATCAAATTTTCAGCTGCATTCTTATTAAATTTAATGCACATTTTTAACCGTGCATGTTTACATGTTATCTTTACATGACATTTAGAACTTTTCATCTGTTCTAGGTTGTATGATTCTTAATGATTCATGTGATATTTCTACATTAATTTCTAATAAAATTTAAGAATGTTTATATCATTTCAAGGCCATGTATTTTACACACCATCCATGGTAATTGTCTTCTTTAAGGAAAATGAATTTCAAAACACATAGTAAAAACCACAAGCTTGCAGAGAAATCTTGCCAATTTCATGTATGAATAATTGCAGTGAGCCCACAAATAGTTACCTGACAAACGATCTGGGATATTTCTAGCAGTCAGGTAATTATTCTCAATTCTATATTAACCTTAAACTTTACGGCTCATCAGACTTCACTTGATAAGAAATACCAAGAAGCTTTAAATTAGGACAACTGAGAAAAGGGTGACAGATGTCAAACACCAGCAGTGACATTTGGTTACCATGGAACTTGTCAAAATTTAAACTATTTGTTTTGTTTCAAGACAAAGATTAGCTTTATTTACACCTTAAACCCAAATAAATTAAACTAAAATATAATTATAATATATTCATACTAACACTTCCAAATTGATACAGATATGACTGATTCTTATTCCCTCTAAAACCTACATGATACCCATGTATAGTGCCTTCAACCTCACCCACACCATAATTTACTAGAATAGCCCTTGAAACTTCAAAAACTGTAGGCACATATTTTAAAATCTTTATATATTTTCTGTTCAATACTTACATAGTTTAACATGGCTTCCATGACTCTATAGTACAACCTCTGTGCTAACATGTATCTCTGGATAGCCACAGGTCTGTGATTATCATTGGTTAAACTAACATATTCTCTAATAAACACATCTTTCATCTTCTCAGTGCGACTAAGTATTGATGAATACGGATTCACTGAACAATTCTACAATAACAAAAAAAGAGAAAATTCATTAAAACTATGTCTTTTAAAAATCTTTAATTATTTGTCTGTTTGTACTTTCGTTCGGATCATATGATTGAGGTATAAGGAGCAAATTAACAATCCAATTATTAAATAATATATATAATAGAATCCCTTTGATAGCATGTCAGAAGTAATTTCAAAGCATTTGATTCTCAATAGTTAATTGCTTAAAAATCTATAAATATTGTATAAAGTATTTACTGGTGAAGAATGGACAGCATTTTGGTACACTTATATGTTTGGTTAAAACCTGGAAGATTGTAAACATGTGACATGTTCTTGAGTTCCACATCATATGAACATGTGGCATTGTTTAATTAGCTGTTTAGCACTCAGTCCACCCTACCAATTAAATCCTGAGAAAGGGACCTTATCAAGCAAAGTAAAAGTTGACCAATGAACCAAACAAATAACATCAATGTCAGATGAACCCTGTCAGACAGACATGTACACTTTACAGTTATTCTCTACATTGTATAAAGTTAACCTAAGTATAGTAACCCTGTCAGACAGACATGTACACTTTACAGTTATTCTCTACAGTGTATAAAGTTAACCTAAGTATAGTAACCCTGTCAGACAGACATGTACACTTTACAGTTATTCTCTACAGTGTATAAAGTTAACCTAAGTATAGTAACCCTGTCAGACAGACATGTACACTTTACAGTTATTCTCTACAGTGTATAAAGTTAACCTAAGTATAGTAACCCTGTCAGACAGACATGTACACTTTACAGTTATTCTCTACAGTGTATAAAGTTAACCTAAGTATAGTAACCCTGTCAGACAGACATGTACACTTTACAGTTATTCTCTACAGTGTATAAAGTTAACCTAAGTATAGTAACCCTGTCAGACAGACATGTACACTTTACAGTTATTCTCTACAGTGTATAAAGTTAACCTAAGTATAGTAACCCTGTCAGACAGACATGTACACTTTACAGTTATTCTCTACATTGTATAAAGTTAACCTAAGTATAGTAACCCTGTCAGACAGACATGTACACTTTACAGTTATTCTCTACAGTGTATAAAGTTAACCTAAGTATAGTAACCCTGTCCGACAGACATGTACACTTTACAGTTATTCTCTACAGTGTATAAAGTTAACCTAAGTATAGTAACCCTGTCAGACAGACATGTACACTTTACAGTTATTCTCTACATTGTATAAAGTTAACCTAAGTATAGTATCTGAGAAACTGACCAAATTAAGACAGAAACTTCAGACATAAAGCACCTGTAAACTAATATAGATTTTCCAGCTCTCTTATCTTCTGAAATGTGGAGCTTAATACAAAATGCAAACTTTGTACACTCCATCTCCAAATTAGCATCCCAACATCTCACTAAAAACCTGATTTGTAGCATAACTGGAAAATTCAGTAAGAGTCTAATTTGGTTCCTACCTGGAAATATTCACTGAGAACTTGACTTGGTTCATCTCCAGCATTTGTCAGTATATTCTTTAATTCTTGTATGTTGTCAAGAACTGCTCTATAATACAAAATAAATCAGTTGTTATAAAATAAGGAACATTCAGCTTAAATCTATCAATATTGAGAGACAACTATCAAATTCAACCAAACAAGACTTTTTATTTGTTTTAAATTGTTGGTCTAATAATAACATACCTCCTCTTTCCAACAGCAAATTTGACATGGAAAGCAAAAAATAATCGTTCTTGTAGCTGTGAAATTTATAATTTATAATATCAAAGGAGTTACATGTTAAATAACTAACACTTTATTACACTGAAATGAAAAGTGGATTGCTTTTAAAAATAAAGAAAGCTATAACATGGTTCTTATTTAATCAAAATCTGCTTCTGGTTCAATGTTTTGCAATACTAGACATTTCTTAATCATTGGACTATTCTGATAATAAGCATTGTGTATAAGTTTCATAACATTTGGTTGAGGCAAACTAAAGTTAGAGAACAGAAACGAAAAATTCAGCAATTTTTCCATTTGTAAAGGGGCATAACTCTAGAAAGGTTAAAGTGACGCCACCAAAATTCAAACTTGATCTGTGTTTTGTGGTAATAAGCATTGTGTATAAGTTTCATAACATTTGGTTGAGGCAAACTAAAGTTAGAGAACAGAAACGAAAAATTCAGCAATTTTTCCATTTGTAAAGGGGCATAACTCTAGAAAGGTTAAAGTGTTGCCACCAAAATTCAAACTTGATCTGTGTTTTGTGGTAATAAGCATTGTGTATAAGTTTCATAACATTTGGTGGAGGCAAACTAAAGTTAGAGAACGGAAACCAACTTTGGGACGTACAGACAAGGGTAAAACTTAATGCCCCCCTCCGCTACGATGGGGGCATAAAAACACCACTGACAAAAAATGTCTTTGCTGTAATATGGTATAAGGTTATATCAAATTAATAATTTAATATAGTTTGTTAATTCCTCGATTTCCTAAGCCAAAGTAGTTTACCCAATTATCTAATGGTAAATGGAGAAAATCCTCTTTATGTTTTTTTTTTGGTTGTTAAATTGAGAAAATGAGCAATTTTTATTTGAAAGAGTACTAAAGAGAATTGAAAAAATGACAAAAAGGATTTAAATATTACAGTATATTGGCTGTAAAAATGGTAAAAATACAATAAAAGACAAGGCGTCAAGACGGTAAAGCATTGTTGTGGGTCATATTTTTAGAATATTGAGATCTAATATAATATTCTAATCAGAATATATTTGGTAAATGGTGAAATGTCCTATTGGTGAACAAACAATAATGATATACATTTCCCTTTAGAATATGAAACTATTAAAATTCAAAGAAACAAAAAATTATAAACATATGGGAAAAAAATCACATCAAGAATACTGAACAAACAAACAAGAAAAGTTCACATCAAGAATACTGAACAAACAAACAAATAAGTCATGAACAATCACCTAACATCAGTATCAATAACTGACTTAGTCAAAGAAAGTGACGATAGCTGTTCCACTAAATACCTAAAAACATTTTTAACATAGTAAATTAAAATACCCTACTTCTAACATAAATGTGACTGAAAAATATAATTTGTATCAGTAAAACATCTACAAGCATTTCAATCTGAATTGTGTACAAATCAGCAGACTGGTTGACTGTTGGTTGCTAAATGCATAGTGGCAGACATTTCATACATACGTAAGACAAGTACTAGTCATATAATTAATCAATTTCCTTTGTCATTGGGTGATAGCTAGAAAATCTGATTATCACTTGGCATTATCTATATAAGGATTTTACAAAACTATGAGTGGTCCTATGCTCACAACTGGGTGTCTAATGTCAGTTGTAAGAATATTGAAGGTCTCTTGATAATGTTAAATTAACTAGTATTTGAAAATCATCTGATTGATAAAGATTGTGATGTGGTCCCATTGCTCAACATTTACATGTACCTTGAATTACTCAGTATAATACTGATAACTACACATGATGACATCCAATCCTGCCAAGGATGAAAGCTTTCACACATATAGTCTCAGATGATTAGTACTTGTGAAATTATGCTACAAAAGGCCATGTCATGTTCCCCAAAAATTGCCACATAATGACAAACAAACTGACAAAGAAGAAAGCTGTTGGACATGTTGTCTCAGAGGATAAACCTTCAACAAGATGTCATACCCTTTATGATCCAAGTCCAAAAAGTCTCGTTCAAATTTTTAAATAAACAAGAAATTGTCCATAGAAAACCATACCTAATTCACACTATCACATTTCCATGATAGTTGAACTGAAAAGTCTGGGTCCAAACACTCATTTGGCATATAATTTAAAAGCTCACATGTGTACCCAGTTTTAAGTAGATGTGACCACAACTTCAAGGAAAACTTTTTTACACAAACTTTAATCAAAACTAACCTTATCAGTGAACCATGAAATCTGGGTCAAACCCCTTAATTGGCATATATTTTAAAATTGCACATGTGTACTAATTTTCAAATTGATAAGACAAAACTACTGTTTACCAAAACTCTAACAGGACAGACAGATGAATAATAATAATCAAACTATAGCTACTTACCTGACAGGTGTCATTGAAATCTCATTATTGTTTAAATAGCTACTTACCTGACAGGTCTCATTGAAATCTCATTATTGCTTAAATAGCTACTTACCTGACAGGTTTCATTGAAATCTCATTATTGTTTAAATAGCTACTTCATACCTGCCAACTTTTGAAAATCCCCATGGGGGTTTTAGTGCGTGACAACAATTTCAAAGGTTACAATTCTTTGCAGCGTATTTTGCGCATGCTGTTTTGTACATGTGCTCTAGAAAAAGTGTCATATCTTTTTTTTTTATATGGTATACTGATGTTGAGCTTATAAGCCTTTTTCTTATTTTTTGTTTGCATGATTCTAGTACTTATATCAGTAGAAAAGATGAACATGAAGATAGAATACCAGGATATATTTTCTTGTGTAAGAATATTAAATGATTGTTGACTTTTCCAATTAAAATTATGCACAATGAAGGACATTTATCTGATCCTTGTGAAAAATAAAACATAGTACATTGTACTTTAAATGATTTGATAATTTAATTACAAGAATGACAACACTGTATGATCTGTTAATATCCATAATTATAAGCTACTATTTATTATGTGTATGGTAGTACTGCATCATTGAATTTTGTCAATCAGCCATGCATTTCTTCTTAAGCAGTATAAGAACCTTCTTGCAGATGAAAATTCACCTGCCATGTTCATGATTTTTACAGTTCTGTAGCCCTTTTCACAAAAAATCTTAAGTGTAAAATTAATCTTACGATAAAAATTATTTGTTGAATTGTTAAGGAATACTTTAGACTTACGATGAATTTCACACTTAAGATTTTTTGTGAAAAGGGCTACTGACATACAGACAGAGGAATACAACTCAAATGTTCCAAACAAGTTCAAATTTTAGCATGTCTGCAATGGCCAATAATCACGAGAAACAACAATTTTGATTGGCTTATTAATGTAATCATGAGAAACACAGACTTTGATTGGCTGAACATGATTGTTTTCCCTTGGAAACAGTTCAAAATCGGGGAACAATCATTTTTTTCCTGTAGAATTTAACAAAATTGTGTTTTAGAGCTTTTTTCTTGATCACGATCATGCAATTGTGACAAAGGATCAAAATCGTGTAGTACACGCCTAAATCGTTAAAGTTGGCAGGTATGCTACTTACCTGACAGGTGTCATTGAAGTCTCATTGTTTAAATAGCTACTAACCTGACAGGTGTCATGGAAGTCTCATTATTGTTTAAAAGTGATGTTGTCTCCGTCCTATAAATAAATATAAAATTCAGTAAATATAATGATTATGTTTATACAATACCCAAAATGAAAAACTATAATAGGAATCTTGGCACGGGACGTTTACGCTTTTTAATAGGACATTTGCAGTTTTTCTACAGGTCATTTGTGCTTTATTAACACAGGGGTTCAAATTAGCAGTGGTCCGAGGTCCGTGACCTTCTATTTATGGGTTCGGACCTTCCCACTGGTAGTTAGTTACACCCGACGGACTTTCGTATGTTTGCAGGTTAAAAAATTACAAGAGCATTTTGAGCAAAAATATAAAGATTGAGTATAAAAATAATCTTAAAATATTCAACTATACTGAAAGTAAACTTGTGTGATTACTTAAATTCTTCACAATTGATTTGATGTGTATTCACGTGACAGGTCATCGTACAAAAGATACTGGGAGAACATAACTAGTAAACGGTACGAGTCTGTTTGGGTTTAGGGCGACCTCTTCCAAAAGAAACCCTGATGAAACGGGTGATACAGCGGGTGTGATTGATGAAACGGCTAAACGCAACCCAGAGACAGGATCTGTCTAAAGACCAAATATATGACTGGGAAAAACGAGAACGTAGATTTTTCCCACACACAGTGAAAGGAAAAGTGCCCTGGTTCGTTGGACAAAATTTTTAAACCCCAAAAGAATCATGATGAAAAATTTCCTCCCAGCATCTATATATCTTGCCAAAATATGTGGTTAAAAGAAACTGACCAAAAGTTGAAAATGAAACTGTTATCTGACACAAAGCAAGGCCAGTGTTTCTAAAGCAGCAATTGAAACCAAAACAATTTAAAAGGTACAACGTGTTATTTAACACAGCGATATTGTTGGGGAAAGGGCAGCCTTTTTTCTCACTGAATTTATCAAAGAAATTCAGAAAAAAAGAGGTGAATGTAGTAAGATATGATGAGTGCTTTGAATGCTAAGCATTTTCGATTTTAAAAAATAAAATTTTCAATAAAAATTGGACCTTCAAAGAATAAAGGAGGACCTTTAAGTATTTTTGTTTAAAGGTCCTGAACCTTCCATTGCCTAAAGTAAATTTAAACCCTGTTAACATAGCATTTGAAATATCTAAGGTTGATGTAGTTGACAGATTGCTGTTCAATGATACACTTCAGAGACATAAAATACAGGATGTGTTGAGTAAAAAGAGTATATAAAGGTGTGTAGGTTAGGAAAATTCAGAGACAAGTGCCTGTTAACCAATGACTGAATCTTGTGCCACATGCTTGTGTAGATGAAACATAAAACACTTCAAAATGCTGGAGGAAATAAATTAAGAAATAATTCATGCAAGCCATAGATTTGTTGGAAATTTTCACATGGCCCAGGCCATTAGAAAATGATAACAAATCTATGGCTTGCATGAATTATTTCGATTCTAATAAGACAAATACGGTAATTTGAAAAACTGAAGCGAAGGTAAGATTGCTTTAAATGCTTTGGTTTCAGAGTTACAAGCCAAAATCTACATTTTACCCTATGTTCTATTTTTAGCCATGGCAGCCATCTTGGTTGGTTGGCTGGGTCATCGCACACATTTTTAAACTAAGTACCCTAATAATGATTGTGGCTAAGTTTGGTTGAATTTGGTCCAGTAGTTTCAGAGGAGAAGATTTTGTAAAAGATTACAAAATTTACAAAAACTGGTAAAAATTACTTTAAAGGGCAATAACTCCTTAAGGGGTCAACTGACCATTTTGATCATGTTGACTTATTTGTAGATCTTACTTAGCTGAACACTATTGCTGTTTACAGTTTATCTCTATCTATAATAATTTTCAAGATAATAACCGAAAAGGGAAAAAATCCTTAAAATTACTAATTCAGGGCAGCAACCCAACAACCCATTGTCCGATTCATCTGAAAATTTCAGGCAGATAAATCTTGACTTGATCAACAATTTTACCCCATGTCAGATTTGCTCTAAATGCTTTGGTTTCAGAGTTATAAGCCAAAATATACATTTTACCCTATGTCCTATTTTTAGCCATGGCGGCCATCTTGGTTGGTTTGGCAGGTCACGGACACAATTTTAAACTAGATACCCTAATGATGATTGTGGCCAAGTTTGGTTAAATTTGGCCCAGTAGTTTCAGAGGAGAAGATTTTTGTAAAGTTAACGACGACGGACGACGGACGCCAAGTGATGAGAAAAGCTCACTTGGCCCTTCGGGCCAGGTGAGCTAAAAATTAGCCAATCTCTGATACAAGTGTATATTTATACATGAACAATGTAATTACTGAGTTTTAAATTTGCTCTACATTTGCTTGATGATTGGAAATTCAAACCCTCTCTTTTTAAAAATACTAGAACCTACCCGCCACAACGCAGGTTTGTGACTAAATTAAAGGATCTACACCTTATTTTCACTCTGGATATTTAGTATTCATATTTTCATTTGACAAAGTTATGCTGACTGTAAGGTGCACAGTTTTCTTTACTTTTAAAATCTTTTTGTTTGAACCAGTCCTGCTTTTCTTACTACAACTGGAAACTGCTTGTAGATATATTTTTGGATCAAAGTGTCAATCCCTGTATAATGACAAAGTTCAGGTGTGATTTTGATCCCATATACACCGTTTGGTGGTGCACCTGACAGTCGGAAAGTACACATTATGCAACAGGTAACAGGTACTATTGGGATCGGTATCGGAATAGACCCAGGAACTTGTTAATGATTGGTTATTAACTAAGTCAACAACAACAGGGCCTGGAATGTCGTAATTTTCAATCAACACCATTGTCCTATACTAATTAGATTTCGCGTGCAGTACGTCGATTGAGCATGCACGACAGCGTATAAGTCAAAGATCGATAACGGTCTCTGAAATTTGGATATTTTCTCAAAAATTGGCATTTTCTGCGGAAAAACAAGTGTTTCAAAGAAATTTTAGGAAGAACAAAACACTAGATTTATACGTGAAAATCACAAATATTTCCGACTTCGTATTGTTATCAATATCACATACTAAGTGTCAAAAATATACATTTGTACAAGCACACAAAAGTCAATCGGTTCTTTCTTTGGGTTTAGGATTCATATGGCCCAAAATGTTAAAATCCTAGAAGTCTTAATATTAAATTGCACACATTTAAATGATGATCGCAGGCAAGATTGTAAATTCTATCATGAACGAAAGCTTTTTTGAAAACGGTATTTCAATTATAAAAAAAAAATCTAATGGATTAAACTAAACCCTGTTTTTATGTTCTTCAACTTTGTATTTGATTTGACTTTCTTACTGTTTTGATTCATGTGCCACTGATGAGTATTATGTAGCATTTCTAGCCTACCAAATTATAAGTTCCATACATTTTTTGTACATGAGATTTTGCTACTCATGCTTCTGTAAGGGTAGTAATGTCCTTTACCGTCAGGCGTCAAGCGGTCATTTTCAGCTACTGTTAGCGTCAAATTGGTTAAAATTTTACCGTTATTCCTCAAAATATCCTTATCGTGATTCGTCAGAGGTCTCCAAAAATTATCGTTACCGTCATTTTGGGGAAAAATTTAACGTGATTCTTCAAAATTAGTCGATTTTTTTTATCGTCTTAAAGAAAGTGTACATTTTATCGTTATGCACCAAATATTACTGTTAACGTCATTTGGCAAGAATTTTAACCGTTATTCGTCATGAAGGTTCCCCCCATTACCACCCTCTTCTGTCAGTATGAAATAATCAACCTTTTTTCTGATGCATTTCTTGATTATGTCCACTGTTCATTACAATAAACATGTTTAAGGAAATTTTGATGACTGAGATATAAATACTAGCTATTTATTGATGTCTTGTTAAAAAAAAAAAGCTACATGTATTCATTGATGTCTAAATTACTTTCCCCCATTACAAATAACTGAGTACATTTTAATTTCTCAGTAAAATACTAAAAAAAAATACATTAAAATTTGTTTTTCCTTCAAATTTTTGCCCTTTTGATCAAATTTACCTAATCCAGGTAGTACAAAAAAATTCCATGAAATTTGGAAAAATCAAATTAATGGAGTGATCAAAGTGATCGTAATATAATGACTGGATTATTCGGGATGCCCTGTATGACATTATGGCACCTACTGCAAACAAAACATTCTTGTTCAAATCCATCATGCTGTTCAACACCACTGTAAACTGACTTCAAAATTTCTACTAGTTGTATCGATTTCATCGTGAATCTTCTGAATATTTCGTCTGCATTCCTTCGCTAAATTCTTCTGTTCAAACACGTGTGTATATTGAAAACACGTTTTGTGCTCCATTGCACCTGTTTACAAACAATTTTAAACTCCTCCATTTTTCGCGCCATACGTCAGGATATATTGATCCCATGATGCAGCTTATTTTTTAATTTCCGGTTGGCAGGCGTTAATGGAGTGATCGAAGTGATCGTAATATGACGACTGGATTATTCGGGTTACGGAATTCCCTCTGCTGACGTGATTCTAAATATATAAAACCCTAAATATAAATACTGCTTAATTCTGATTTTCCGTATTGGAAAATAAACACAAATGAAAAAGGGAGATATCAAAACAGGAGGATTATGAGAAGAAATTTAACAGAATGTTGTTTAAATTTAATCTCTTCGTTTGTTTTTACTTTTTATAACAGGACAATCTTAAGAATCTGAGTTGTTCCTATTAATGTAAACACAAAACGGTTGACGTGAGTCTTGGAAGGGAGTCAATGGTATAAGTCTACAGATTGCCTGACGGCACTCGTATCCCGAAATCTGGGTCAAACCCCTAAATTGGCATATATTTTAAAAGTGCACATGTGTACTAATTTTCAAATTGATAAGATACCAAAACTCTAACATGACAGGACAGACAGATGAATAATAATAATCAAACTATAGCTACTTACCTGACAGGTGTCATTGAAGTCTCATTAATGTTTAAATAGCTACTAACCTGACAGGTGTCATGGAAGTCTCATTATTGTTTAAAAGTGATGTTGTCTCCGTCCTATAAATAAATATAAAATTCAGTAAATATAATGATTATGTTTATACAATGACCCAAAATAAAAAACTATAATAGAAGTCTCGACAAGGGATGTTTACGCTTTTTAATAGGACATTTGCAGTTTTTCTACAGGTCATTTGTGCTTTATTAACATAACATTTGATAGATCTAAGGTTGATGTAGTTGACAGATTGCTATTCAATGATACACTTCAGAGACATAAAATACAGGATGTGTTGAGTAAAAAAGAATATATTAAGGTGTGTAGGTTAGGAAAATTCAGAGACAAGTGTCTGTTAACCAATGACTGAATCTTGTGCCACATGCTTGTGTAGATGAAACATAAAACACTTCAAAATGCTGGAGGAAATAAATTAAGAAATAATTCTTGCAAGCTATAGATTTAATGGAAGTTTTCACATGGCCCAGGCCATTAGAAAATGATAACAAATCTATGGCTTGCATGAATTATTTCGATTCTAATAAGACAAATACGGTAATTTGAAAAACTGAAGCGAAGGTAAGATTGCTGTGTGTATGGCTGTTCTATTTAACCCCCCTGTGAGATAAAAGCTACAAATTTCAAATAAATCTAAGGCTTGCATGAATTATATCTTAAATTACCACTAGATAAAATGTGTTCAATCCTTATAATTCTTAACCCAAACATTTTTTTTTTGTTGGCTACTATAAACTATTGTCGTAACTTGGGAGTGAGCCGCCATCTTCACTTGCTGAAATCCATGAATGTGCAAATGATGCAATAGAATAGAAAATGAAATAATACCTACCTCAAAACTCTGTTTAAATGCAATATTATCCAAATTTAGAGCATACACATAACGGAATAATCTTCAGCTTGAGAGTTTTCATTCATATGACGTCATGTTTTGCCATAACATTAATGCGCCCAGATCATTCTTGAATTTCGCAGGATTTTATTTAATTTTGATTTTATACATTTTTTAAAGATCTTATATATTTATCCTTTTTGTTATGCATTAGAATAGGAATAAGAGTTCTGTAGTTTCTTTTTCAATTTCAATTTGAACACAACGAAATCCACATAGGGTTTGCACATAGGTTACAATACATGTGGATTTACGGGAGGGAAATAGTAAAAGCCATTAGAATGTACATCTCTGAGTCTGTCCTAAGTACAGGACGAAATCCACATAAGGTTTGCACATAGGTTACAATACATGTGGATTTACATGGGAGGGAAGTAGTAAAAGCCATTAAAGTACATCTCTGAGTCTGTGCTAAGTATAGATATATCAAGAATTTTATCACACTGTTGTTTACAAAGCGAAAGAAACATGTCATATTAGAATTCCTAATAACAACTATCATTATTTCTTCAAAGTCAACATGCATATGAACAGCTGTTGATTTAAAAATTAAATTTATGTCTTCACTCATTGAAAGAGGCTGAGATAAACAATGATAGTGTTCTCAATAAGAGCTGGCAATCGGCAAAATCTGCCGCCTATTGCATGTTTTGTGCCAGCTATTAGTTTATTGACAAAAATATGACATAAGCGAAAATCGCATAGTCGGGATCTGTCGTACATCTTTTTACTACTAACTGGTTCCGAGTCGTCATGAAGTAAGATAAAACACTGTGAAATCAGTCCGCATTTGACAAATTCTAGTCACTTCGGAACGTGGTTAAATCAGCACCCACTATACTCAATTCAGCACCTAGTCAAATAAACGTTGAATATACATTGTTTTTAGTATTTTATGCAAAAAGATTAAAATAAAGAATGGCCATAATTAATTATTGTTTATTTTCAAGTTCTTTTTGTTTCTTCGTGTATTTTCTTTGGGCAACTATATGTGTATTCAAGATATTGAATATTTATTATGCAGGCTTTACCCAGTTGATTTCGATGACAGGGACTCATAGCTTGCCCTTTTATTGCTTCTTATTTTTTCATGATTAAACAACAGCTTGGGTAATGGCTTCATTGTTTTTTATTTAAGTTTTTGAGGAAAAAACACCAATAACTACCTGTATAGAGTTAAAACAACAAACAAGTTAATTATTTAATTGATATAAGTTATCAAATAATAACTTGAAAAGAAACAAATCAAATCAAACTATCAGTCTTAAGAGTTTAAAAAAAACTTCAAACAATTTACTTCTTA
Source organism: Mytilus coruscus (assembly GCA_017311375.1). Classification (NCBI taxonomy): domain Eukaryota; kingdom Metazoa; phylum Mollusca; class Bivalvia; order Mytilida; family Mytilidae; genus Mytilus; species Mytilus coruscus. The sequence goes on from CM029599.1 coordinate 94,794,592, forward strand.
ATAACAAATTTATTTTTCACAATGTACTGAACAAAATAAAATCCAACCCCAATTTTTTTCTAAATAATTAAAAAGCAGAAAACAGATGCAAAATATTAGTTGGTGCTGAACTGACCAACTAAATGCTGATATAACTTTAAAATAGGTGCGTATTTGATCAGATGCCGACTTTACATTTTCTAAAGGTGCTGATTTAACTTGTACCCTCTGACCAACAGAGAGGATTGAGTGTAACCTGATAAACTGTTGACACTACATAGTTCCTATTTCCTAGATTTAAAGTTTATTATTTTTCTAGCCATATTTTGGCAGATGCTTACTGCAGGTTGACAGTTTCCTCAGGCAACTTTGGTTTCCTCTAAATATAAATCTTACCAGATTTTGAATGACTGAAGAAAGCATAAATTAATGTTCTCAATGAATTCCATTTGAAACTATAATACAAGACACTAAGAAATAATATGAAGTGAAGACACAATTATAAGGGCTATTCCAGGAATTAATGTATGGGGGAGGGGGAAGGCACATTAATAAAAAAAAAATTGCATGGGCTACTTCACATATTTTCCCAATCAAAACTTAAAAGTTTAAGAAAAATGAATTAAAATGTTACTCAAATAAAAAGTGCTTTTCCCTCCCCACACAATCAATTCTGGAATAGCCCTTAGTGATAAAGATTTGCAATAAGAAGAACATTGAACATGCAAGAGGTGAAGCAAGCCATGTCATGTAAAATCTGCAAAAAAAATCACATTAATTTTCAATTTTTGAGCAAAAATTTTAATAAATGAGCTATTAAAAATGGACAAATTAACATGAAGAATAAGAGGTCAAAATCTACTCAGAACAGCCCAGTTACAACCTCCTGCAATCTAGATTTTCAAAATTTTCTCCCCACCCCTCAAGCTCACCCCTCTCCTGTTTGCAATGCTCGTTTTGGGCCTTGCGGCCATCATGATTGCCTCCCACTTTTATTTTTCTTCCTCTTATTCAAAAACTTATTGAGAACAGGGATAGATTGAAGAGTTCCTCAAGCTTTTCAGGCAAAAGAATGAATACAAGAGGGGCATAGTTTCCATCGTTAATTCCATGAATTGTATAAATCTGTGCACAGAATTTATGGCAACATTTTAATGTTCCATCCATAAAATTCTGACACATAACACAAACAATACTAAATTTGTCTTACATGTAAAAATAATAATTCAGTTTACAAATGTCAATTTCATATAGGTGTATCAAAGTCTAAAGCACACGTCCATAGTTTTTGGAGCACAAATGTCCTTTCGTGTTACAGGTAAAAAAGCGCAAAAATCCTCTGCCCATGAATTTGATAGAAATAAACAACTAAACTGTGTCTCAATATTTGTATCAGATTTACTTCATTACTATAAAATTTCAAAATAAACTGATGTGTTTCATGAATATAGGGCAATTAACTTTGATCATTGTAATCATAATGAACAGGTCAAGCCATCTGAATAGATACAAGATTCATCCACCATACATTACCATTTCAATAATTGAGAACATAAAATGAAAATCATTATCTTTTTGATTAGTTTTGCAAAGGCACAGTTCTATGCTTATTCAAATATTACATAATCATTTGTATTGTTTTTAAATTATAAAATCTCAGACTTCCAACATAGTTTGTACCTTATCAAACCTATAGGAGTTTCATATATTGCATTTTAATGAACAATGGAACAATCCAGTTTGAAACATATTCCATCAAACATTACAAATGCTTTATTGGTCTGATAGTTTCGTTAAGTATAAGTCATGTTGCAAGTATGGAAGTCTCTACTACATGTAAATACTATCAAAAGAGAAATAAAACAACATAAATAAAACCTTACATAACATTTTGTTGTGAGCAATAAGATATAAGACATTACCCATTTTGTTCCTGTGGTAGAATATGAGGATCTCTGGTAAGAAACATCATTTCATCAATATCTCCTTCCTGTCTGTAAGCAGTGCAATATTTCTCTTTCAGTAATGTCACCTGTAATGATTCACGTCAGAGGCATTGTAATAGGAAATCTTCTCTGCCAAATTAACCATCAAAATACAACATTCTGTGTACATATTTACTAAAAACATTTAAATGAAAATTTATGAAGTAAAAATTCGTAAGGGTTCCGCGGAACCCAGTGTCTCGCCTACTTTTGCTGTTAATCGAGGCTCAACAAAATGAGGAAAAAATTAATAAAAATATTCCTCTCTATACTATCTTTTGATTGTAAGTAGCTTCTGTCCAAGTTTGGTAAAATCAAGGATAGTTTATGAATCTAATAAATGTTTTAAAACTTAAACTGCAGACTGTATGTAATGTTAACTGGAAGAAAACTATGTCCATTTATAAGTAAAATACGGAAAATGGAACAAAATTTTAACAAAATTTTCTTCTAGATACTAGCTTTTAATCATAAACAAGCTTCTGTCCAAGTTTGGTACAAATCCAGGATAGTTCAAGAAAGTTGTTAAAATTTTAAAACTTTAACCACAGAGTGAATGTAATGTTAACTGGCAGAAAAACTAAGTCCATTTATAAGTCACAAAATGTAAGTAAAATACAGAAAAATTGAATTTTTTTCACAAAATTTACTTCTGGATAGAAACAGAAAAAGAAAGTTATTAAAATTTCAAAACTTTAACCACAGAGTGAATATTTGTGGACGCCGTCGCCGACGGAATGTAGGATCGCTATGTCTCGCTTTTCAACAAAAGTCGAAGGCTCGACAAAGAAAAGGCTTTCATAAGCCCATAAAATAATTATCTGTTTCTCAGGTCAGTAAAACAAACTTCTGCATTATTATCATCAATATTTCATGATTTTATTTCCTAAGAATGTCAGGGATGGAGACCACTGCTTCTTATCTTGTAAAGAAAGTATGGCACAAACTGGTCAAATAGGTTCATACTATGTCCAGTACCTGATCTTTGGCAATATTTATTTTTGAAAAGTTATACATTTATCATATTGCTTTAAATCTTTTCTTGATCCAAAACATGTTTATTTCAAACCTTTTGAAGTTTCCAAAATATCTTCAGATGAAAGATGATATTATTTGTCAACAAATTATAATATCATCGATAACAACCGATCAATCTCTTGCAACATCAGCAATACAGGATTTTCCCAAGAACTAAGCAGCATAACATTAGTTTAGTTAATCAAACTACAGGATTAATTAGATAATTGTTTACTCTCATCCTCGAAAATTCTGTATAAAGTCAACAGTAAAACAACTTACATTAAGTTCTCCGTCAACATGGGGCAATGATCCAAAATAAGATTCTGTTCTGTTTACCTGTACTGTTAATACCTAAAATATTAATAAGTTAACTTCATTCAGTTAATTTCTTATTAAATACAGAGTACAATCTCATAAATTGAATCTCAGTCAAGTCACTTAATATGAAAATCTCACAAAAATATCAAAGGAAATTTTAAGAAAGCAGCAGCGATAATGTAGGACATCTCTATAATATTATACACCTGATATATACTCTCTACCTAAATCTACTCATTATATGGAACTAACATAAGTTTTGGGGATAAAATCGAATGTGATAACCAAAGTGAGAAATTTTTAATTCATCCTGGTCTTTATATTGACAATAATGGCACAGAAATTTTAATTCAAGTTTTGATAATTTCAGGTTTATTTACTTTCAGTTGACTGTCACATGCACAATGGTCTAATAAGGCAATTTAGAACTAGAGACTCTAAAGAGCCTGTGTCGCTCACCTTGGTCTATGTGCATATTCAACAAAGGACTCTCTCCAACACTGTAGATGAGAATAGAATTCATGACAAAAATCTCTGTTTTGTTGTTCTTGTATTGCTGATCATTTAGTCTGTTTAGTTACTCTCTATCTTCTTTATATTTTTTGCTCAAAACACAAGAGGGTAAAAATCCTCATTTAAGGGCAACCACTCCTATAAAGAGTAACACTCTACTAACTATATCTGCAAAATTTGACTTGTTAGTAGATCTTGCCTTGCTAATCATTTTCGTGATTTAAAGTGTCTATTTATCTTTTATAATTTTTATCCCATAAAGTTAAATGCAAAAACAATGGTAAAATTGTCATTTAAGGGCAATAACTCAAATAAGGAGTCGTCGGACGATTTCCTCCATTAGTCTGAGTTGTAGTCTTGTCTTGCTGATCATTTTTGCTGATGCAAGTTTCTATATATCTATTATAATTTTTAAGATATAAGGCAGAGAGGGAAAAATAGGTAAAAATCATCATCAAAGGGCAACAACTCTAATAAGGAGTCTACTGATGATACAACCATAAATACATATTTGTAAAACTTGTCTTGCTGATCATTTTTGCTTATTTAAGTTTCTATCTATCTATTATAATTTTTAAGATATAAGGCAAAAACACAAAAAACTGGTAAAATCATCATCAAAGCAATAACTCTAATAATTGACTTATTTGTAGAACTTGTCTTGCTGATCATTTTTGCATTTTAAAATTTCTCTCTATCTATGACAGTTTTCAAGATAATGGGCAAAAATTTTAAAAAATGGTAAAATTTGTCATATAAGGGCAATAACTCCTATAAGGAGTCGTCTAACAGTTTTGAATTAAATAAACAATTGGTAGAGCTGATCATTCTGAACATTTCTGCCCCCTGTCAGATTTTCTCTATTTATAAACGTTTTCAAAATAATAGACAAACTTGCATTTTACCCCCACTGTTCTATTTTTAGCCATGTTGGCCATCTTGGTTGGCAGGCAGGATCATCAGACACATTTTTTAAACTAGAAACCCCAATAATGATTGCGGCCAAGTTTGGTTAAATTTGGCCCAGACGTTTCAGAGGAGAAGATTTTTGTAAAAGTTAACGGACGACAAAGACAACAGACGCCAAGTGATGAGAAAAGCTCACTTGGCCCATTGGGTCAGGTGAGCTAAAAGGCTATACATTTTTTAAATATTTACAATATCCTACTCATAAAATCCATTTCTTTTACTATAACTGATTCATGGTGAGAAATATGGTAGAACATAACCATCACCCAAAAGACATTTACTTCAGCTGAATTGACAAGGCCACCGAAGCACAAAAAATGAAATTTCTCCTTTGTTAATTGTGGTTTTGGTGATAACTGAAGCTTTTTTGTACTTCAAAGTATTGCCAATTGTTGTAAACCTTTCTGTATATAAATAAAAAAATATTGCATTTATTTATCTTTTTTTGTTTATTATGCCAGACTGTATCACCTCTTCAAAACTCAAGCCGAATATTTCTGATAATTTCTGCAACATAGTAACTTCTTGAATGTCTGCATTTTCTGTTGATGTAATTTTCATGTTGTCTGAAATAATAAAGATAATCAAATTTAAATATTTTACTCCAATGTCACACTTTCACCACAACATCTATCAGAAAAAAAAAATTATCTGTAGCAGACCAATACCTGTAGTATAAGCAATATATGCCAACTTTTTGCTATTATTGCAAAAACAGTATATCACATTTTAACATAGTATTTATATGAGGAACAGAGCTACTCACAAAGGGTCATCATTTATCTTAAGACTATCTTCCTTTTTTCTTATGATTGATTGATTAATTAGTGCTTAATGCCACTTTCAAACCTATAGTGGTATTTCGTGGCAGTCAGTTTTTATTGGTGGAGGAAGCCGGAGAGAACCATGACCTTCCGTAGGAAAACTGACAATCTTAGTCAATTAAGATTGGAGTTGAGTGCACCTGACCCTGCGAGATTCAAGCTCACCACCTAAGTGTTGACTGGCTAGTGATACAGTAGTTCGACTACTTAAACCAATTGGCCACCGAGGCCCCTTTTTCTTATCACAACTATGTAATTGTATGAATGTGCAGAAATTGAAATCCATCATATACATAAAACAAAACACTTACCAAACACAAATTTTACTTTGTATCATATCTACATACTTAAAAAAGCCTACTTATAATGTTCGCTACTCTGTTTCAAAATAACAAGCTTTTATAAATTGATAGTATTTAAATAACTTAAAAAGCAGAATAAAATGAAAGGTCTGTGTCCTTGTTTTTGAAATAAAAGCGATTGAAAATTTTTGTAGAAATGATTCTCTCTATATTATTCATACATTTAATATTGGCACCTTTTTTCTTTCAAAAACCATGAAAAAATAACAAGGATTTAATAAAATTTCAAAAATGGCCTTTTAAACTATATGTAATAATTTGTGAAAAGAAAAGGAGGTGTAAGCAGGCAAAATTTCTAATGGCACTACATGGAAAAAACTAGAGAATTTCAGAATATCTGACAATAAGTCAAAAACAAGAGTAGCAAACATCCTTTAATTCCTGTATAATATAGTCGTGATAGTATTTTTCCTTACCTAAAGGAGGATTAAGTTGAAATGCTGGTGTTGATCTTATGATGTATTCTACACAACATATCAAAAGGAAGAAAGCATCTACTAACAAATCATCTGTTAAAAGGGCACCTGTAATATATAACAAAATATATTGTAACACGTAACAAAATGTAGTCTGACAGATCATCTGTTAATGGGGCAACTGTAACACAAAACAAAATATAGTCTAACGATTCATCTGTTTATAGGGCACCTGTAACATTGAACAAAATATAGTCTAAAAGAACATATGTTAAAAGGGCACCTGTAACACTTAACAAAATATACATTACTTTAAGCTGAGTGCTATCTTTATTTATAAATATGTTATATGCATGATTAACTTTGAAACTGTTTCAAGGTCTCTTTAAAAAAGTTTGTAGTCCCCAAGGGTATCACCAGCCCAGTAGTCAGTACTTGGGTACTGACAAGATTTTTAACAAACCATTCTAAAATTGTCCATTAATAAATTTGAAAAATGTTAGAAATTAAGGTTTTTCAACTCCATCAGGCAAAGTTGACCTAAGATGGATTTGGCTATTTTTCAGGTCCTTTTTGATATATAGCTCTTCAACTGTTTCGCTTCTTATACATCCTTGGCTTTCAAATATTCGGCTTTGAGAGTTCCTGATGAAGGTAAATCCAGGAAAGGGCTTCAGATGCATGAAATTTATTACGTGTTGTTTTCATTTTTTTTTTTGTAATACCTTTTGTTAACAGGAACAGAACCCAACACAAAGTCTTTCTTTCTTTAAAATCTGGAACTGATAGCTCTTTCATGTCCCTAAAAACAAACACCACAATGAAATTTGCATAAGAGTGGTTTTATAAATGCATTAAAAAAGGTCAGTATTCTCCTCCAGAGAAAGAAGGAAGAACAAGAGTGATCATTTTAAATTACAATAAAAATAGTTAATTCTTTCAAAATTATACAACTTCATTGATAAATGATGGTCTTAAAATCTTGTCAATTTGTGCAGAAATGTCATGTTGACAACATTGCATTTTGATTCCTGTAATTAGTTTTTGGCAATCAAAATCTTATCTGAAATCTTTCTTACATTTATATTTTAAGCAACTAATATTGATTCACTTGGCACTACTTAAATGTACAAACATTACCAAAGTTTCATGACATTACATTGTTACTCACCTGCTTTCCTCTTCTCTAAACACAGTCTTACATACTCTGAAAAGGTATAAATGATATACTGACTAAATGATATGCAATTATTGTTCTAGATTTTTTATTCTAAGTCTTGGTTACAGATATGACAAAGTCCCCCTCACTTTAAATTGGTTTGATAAACCTTATACAATAATCTAAACAGTTATTGAAGTGAATTAAACTTCAGTATGAAAAATCCCAACAATCTAAGTATCTGTCATTCTACTATACTCTTCTAGACACATCCCTACACTAAGTTATATGACTGCAGATTATTTATTATCTAAAATCTGAATGTGAATAAAACTTAATATACTGCAGCTGTCCTATTTGTGCAGTCAAATTGCATTGACCGTATATTCATTTGTGATATACAGTCACTGATCGTATACCTTGTTTCTGACGTAGACAATGCGTTTCCGTAGAGTTTTATTTATAACGTCAATAAACAATACAGGTTCACGGAAATTTTACGTCCAAATAAAAAAATGATGGTTTTTACCCAAAATATTTCATTTGGAACAGTTACAGGAGTTGCAGTATATAAAGAATATCCATAAATTGTCTCGTAAAATAAATTTTATTTGTACTTGGCTCAAAACAGGATAGAAATGCTCGGCAAAGCCTAGCTTTCTACCTGTTTCTAAGCCTTGTACAAATTAAATTTATATTTCGAGACAATGTATGGTTATTCTATATTTACAAGGCAGTGAAGTGTAATATGTAAGTCAGAGTGACCTATTTATGGATGCTGCTATACTCTCTCTAATAAAAGGTAAACGATTTTGAGTTATCTTCTATCTGATGTCTGAACTCGGATATAAAATCTTAACATCAGTGAAGCATAAAATACAAAGTGTCCCAGGCCATTACATTGTACATGAATATTCCCTTAGATGCATCTTTATGCAAAGTTCTATGATTGTAAGTTATATTACAGGTTTTCACTTTTATTTCATGGCATATGGCCAATTTTTCAAATTTCAAAGATGCATCTGACTATTTAATTATATAGCTGGATGTAAATTCATCATATCACTATCATTCAAGTGATTCTACAACATCTGACTTTTTAATCAAAACTTACCTTTCAAAAGTATGAAAGATACCAGATACAATACAAAACTTCCTCTCCAGCTGTGTCAGGTGGTACTTTACTGCTTCACTGATACTGATGACATCTCTCAGAACATTCATGGATTGGAACAGTGATGTAACTGTCTTTTCAAGGACATCAACAGATCTGTGATAGTAATTTCTGGTTGTCCAATGTAACCACATTGTAACTGTGGATCTGTAGGACCATATGGCATTCTATAAAACATGGCGTACAATGAAGTTTGCAATGTGTTTTCTAGGTTTCTTGAAATTGTAATGAAGACATGAAAATAGTTCCATTAGTGGTTACTAAAAGCGATTCAGAATTTTGTGGTGTTTATGAAAAATCTTAATGGTCTTTTACCTTTTACCACAGATTCTTAAGATATGTACATAAAAATACTGAATTCTAATTAAAAGAATCTGTCTATCCAATGAAATAAGTGTACGTGAACAAACTGTAAAAGGTATCTTTCATAGTTACAAAAAATGTTTAAATAAAGTGCTTGTGAGCACTGAAAGGTAAAGATTGCTTTCATTTTGCAGTGGGAACTAACGATTAAACAATAACATGGCATTGTATCAAGCATTGGAAGGCAATACCTACAATTATATATGGACAAAGGAAGATAACTCTATTTTAAATGTTACTTTAACAAGGACATTGTTGATACTTTTAGAACAGATACTAGATTCACACACTATGCACAATATACATAATTTTCTTGACAAGTATGGTTACACACATGCATAACATTTTGTAACTTAAAATCCAAGTATACATTTCATTGATTGAATTCTTGGAATGTTTATTGATAAGGTGTATAGTATGTTGTGCTCAAATCACTTTGTATTTTTTATTATCTTAAAAGTACTGATGGAAAATTGACAACTTTCAAGTCAGCCCCATAAGGGTTTTTATTGCATGAATGTAATCTTTACCCCTCCCCCCCTCAAAAAAAAATCACTCTCTGATGTGTTGCAAGATACAGATTATTTTTCAAAAGTATAGCTTGCAAATACCGGTAATTATATATAAATTCAAAAGGTCTAACTAGGTCTAACTAGATTTTGGTTGATACTTTCTACTGCAGGCATATTTTTAAATAAATTGAAACTTTCAGTAACCTTATATGAATAATACATGTATACAGTATGACAGTTTTGATAATTCACTGATTATACCTCTTATAATGTTTACCTTGTATCAATGACTGCCTGATAAATGCAGCATGCCAACAGGTCCGACTTTGATATTTCCTGGAACAAAAGAAATTAAAATGACATGATGTCTACGCATATATTAAAATTTTACAGTTCATTCTATGTCCTTAAAGTGTACACTAAGAAAGAATCAAAGTGCTTGTAAGCACTGAAGGGTAAAGATTGCTTTAATTTATCAGTGGGAAGTAAAATTAAACATTGCATTGTATAAAGCATTGGGTGTAGTTGATTCAACTACAATTATGGACAAAGGAAGATAACTCCAATTTTAAAGATTACTTTAACAATGACATCAATGCTATTTTTAGAACAGATGTTAAGATTCCTGCACCTTGCACAAGTTATGTAATTTTCTTGACAAGTTTAACATCATTTTGTAACTTGAATATCTGAGCATATATTTCATTGATAAATTTCTGGAAATATTCATGAATAAGACACACAGAATGTTTTGATCAATGCACTATATTTTGTGTATCTTAAAAGTAGTGATAAACCTTGGAAGATTTAAATATCAAGTCATTATCATTGGGTTTTGATTGCATTTCATGCAATCTTTACCCAAAAATAACACTTTATAGAGGTGGTGCATCTAAAGAGTTTTTCTTGATTCACCTCCATCAGGAACCCTCAAATCCAAAGCATTTGAAAGCCAAGGATGTATATAAACACTTGAGAAATTGTGTTTTTTCTTTTTGATACAGTTCTGCATTCTACTAACCTTGCTAGAAACTATGTAAAGTAAAAGTAGATTTCAGAGATTATTTGTCTATTATGAGGATTTCTTCATTATTAACTTTTCACCAACATTTCAGTTGCCATACATGTAACTACTAATTACTATATATCAAAATATATGCTACAGTGAAGATCACAACCATGTAAACCATTGTCACTTTTATTCAAATATACAACAGATTAAACGTAAGCATCTGTTAAAACAATTTGATTATACTTGAAAATAACTTTCTGAAGTCAGTGAAGACACAATGTTTTCTCAAACAAGAAGAAGAAAAATAATGAAATAAATGTATAACGTATATTCTTCTTCTGCTTGTACAATGTTTTAAAGCAATTCAAAAGCAGATGCATTAATTGTGACAATCATGACAATGTTATAACTACCTTTAAATCAGCTGTTAATCTCTCCACAATCTGCCAGTAGTCCAAAGCTTTATTCCTAACATCTTTACTCAACTTCAGTTTGTTGCTCAAATTCTCAAAGCTGGTATCAACTGTAGGTATGGTTTCTACGGTTTCTGGAGTTTCCTGTTCACTGAAAAATGGTACACTTCATCACTTGTACAATGTATTTTAGCTTTTAAATACATGCCTTCTTTTGAACAAAATCAAAACATAAATGCATTTATGGTTCAGAAAATTAAAACCTTTCCTGGATTTTGATGTGCCTATTTTTTTCCCTATATATAAGGAAGGTGCCAATAATAAACCAAGTTCGGGAAAATTTTCAAGATTTTTCCCTCCTGATATCATTGAAATAAAAGAACAGAGTTCCGATGTCCCCCACATTGCACATATTCCATCTGTCCAAGGTCAATAACATTTGTTTTTTAAAACTTTTCAAAATTATCTATCAGAGATTTGAAGACTTGAGATCAATTTCTGATATATTTAATATTTGCAAGGGGCATAACTCATTAAAAATATTTGATCAGCAATAATTTCGAAATTGTCCGAGACATTGCTGATAAAAACCTATGATATAAGTTTCAAAAAAATCTGGCAAGAATTGTACACATGAGAGCACTAACATATTAATTTTCCATATAATTAATATTTCTAAGGGGCAGAACTCTTTTAGGTGTAATACCACCAAATCATAGTATGTCACATCTGGTTGTATAAGAAAAAGGGTCGAAAAAAAATATTCCCTTGAGTTTGACAGTTGTAGAAAATTAATCCTACATTTCATTGCAGTAAAACATTTCTGAGTCATAAACATATATCTTAGGTGTTTCAAAGCACCATTATTTTTTTATTTGGTGTTTCTATAGAATATTTTGGAACTTGAAGTTAAATGGTTACTAAAGCTTGTACACAGGGAAAAAGGGGGTGAAAATTTGATTAGTTAACTTCCAGTGATGGTTATTTTCTTATATGCAATGAAATGTTATGTGTAATTTTGTCTATAGTACTGGAGAGGATAAAACTTTACTCATGGCAAGTATTTCTTTATTTGAAAGAAAGATAAATTCTGCACATTTTTTTGAAAAGTGCAAATTTAACAGACTATTCTAATAGGGGAAAAACAATGGTGGTATAACACCTATTATTGGAAGCTGCACATGAACCTCTGACCTTGTGTGTACTCTAATTTGTTAAAATTTCATGCTATATATTTAAGTGAAATATTATAAAAATGATATATTCTGAGTGGATTGAGTCTCAAAAACACATTTTATGAGAAAATTGCCTTGAAATAGGACTCTACCATGAATATCAGTAGACAGAGCAAGCCATACTCAGTGTTTTGGGGAGCTTTTTCTGACTTTTTCTCCTTATTTCTTATATTTTGCTATAATAGAAAAGTTTTTACTAAGTAATACTTTAATAAATATACAGTTATAAGTAAATGAAACTAGATATCATTGAGATGGGAGCCATCTCTGTGGGACCTGCTGTGAATAATGTGTGGTAAAAAATTTGTATCTTTATCATTGGACATGGGGTTGTCAACTGAAACCAAAAAATGTTTGACCTTGACCTTTGACCTAGGAAGTTGTACATAAATTATGACACACCCTCTGGTGTTGGTTTATATACATGTCAAGTATAAACTTTGAAATCATAACGGTTCTCAAGATATAGAGCGGACACAATCTTTACCATAGGACATGGGGTTGTCAACTAAAACCAAAGTTTTTGACCTTAACATTTGACCTAGGAAGTTGTACATAAATCATGACACACCATCTGGTGTTGGTTTATATACATCTCAAATATAAACTTTGTAATCATAACGGTTCTCAAGATATAGAGCAGACACGATCTTTACCATAGGACATGGGGTTGTCAACTAAAACCAAGTTTTTGACCTTGACCTTTGACCTAGGAAGTTGTACATAAATTATGACACACCCTCTAGTGTTGGTTTATATACATGTCAAGTATAAACTTTGAAATCATAACGGTTCTCAAGATATAGAGCAGACACGATCTTTACCATAGGACATGGGGCTGTCAACTAAAACCAAAGTTTTTGACCTTGACCTTTGACCTAGGAAGTTGTACATACATTATGACACACCCTCTGGTGTTGGTTAATATACATGTCAAGTATAAACTTTGAAATCATAACGTTCTCTAGATATAGAGTGGACATAATTTATTAAGGAATGACGGACGGACAGACTGATCACTATAGGGCGTCCGCCATTTGGCGGGGCCCTAATTATTTTTGAAGCAGTAACAACAAATTATTCACTAAAAGGGAAGCTTTTAATGTCCCTCTCTGTAGCGCGGAGTAAATTTAAGTTTTACGTAAGGACTTATTGAAACCTCCATGGAGTCAATAAACTTTTATATGGATAGTTCATTCAGCTTGAATACTTCAATTACTCATTTACTATCACATTTCTTTCATAAATGAGTGAAAGTTTCTCCAAAATTTTTATTTATTGAACTAAAAAGTTGAAATTTTGAGGAAATGAGAGGTATAAATGGACCAACAGGGACCTAACAATGAAGACAAAGAGGTCCATTAGTGGTATTTATCATCCTAGTCATCATATTCAACTGTTTGTAGGCAGAGGAGATAAATATTTGATCATTTTTGGATTTTTCGAAGAAATTTTGCTTGAATCGCTATAGATGTCATCTTACATTATACTAGATTTTTCTCAAACTATTGAACTGATTATGACAAAACTTGACAGTAATGCTTGAAATAACCAGTATTACAATGAAATCAAAGAGCTGAAGAGCTCTGAGGGAAAGACGCCATTGTTTCTTTTTTTTTTTGGGGGGTTTATCTTTGATAGTCTTCATATAAAGAATGAAAAAAAGAACACCTAGAATATGTAGAAAGGTTGACAATATTGAAATCAATTGTTGTGTAATGTAATTTCGTTTCCTTAGTTAAGGATTCAATTTGGACCAACAGAAGAGATCTGCACCCTCTAAATCAAAACATTTGATTAAAGTTGAAAGTTAATTATCTAAAATTCAACTGAATTCTATCATTTAACAACTACTACAATATTTTTTGAAATTTTAATTGTGTACCACTGAACTGAAGGCTAGGGCCATTTTCCTTTTTTTGTGACAGTACTCTAAGATTTTTTTTTTTTTTTCTCAAGAAAGTGAGGACTGAAACATCTATTCAGTTTTAAATTTTCATTGATAAAGTTCCCAGTTACAACTCTCATCACAGGGATACAGGTAAAAATAAAAACCAATATGATTGATGTAAACTGTGTGAAGCTTGTTTCCAGACCACATGTTGATATATTTGTAAATTTCATGAATAAATAGGTTTAAACTACAAAATGAAGCCGTCTTTCCCCAAAAAATCAGTTTATTCAATAAAAAGTCTTCTTAAGGTGTAATACCACCAAATCATAGTACGTTACATCTATTCCCTTGCATTTGACAGTTGTAGGAAATTAATCCTACATTTCATTGCAGTCATATGCATAAACATATATCTTAGGTGTTTCAAAGCACCATTATTTTTTTATTTGGTGTTTCTATAGAATAATTTGGAAACTTGAAGTTACATGGTTACTAAAGCTTGTACACAGGAAAAAAGGGGATTTTCTTATATGCGATGAAATGTTATGTGAAATTTTGTCTATAGTACTGGACAGGATAAAACTTAACTCATGCCATGTATTTCTTTATTTAAAAGAAAGATAACTTCTGCACATTTTTTTGAAAAGTGCAAATTTAACAAAGACTAATAGGGGAAAAACAATGCTGGTATTACACCTTTAAAAATAATTGAATGGCACTGATTTTTTTACTCATCCCAGACATGGCTGATATAAACCTACAATATAAGTTTCATTAAAATCTGGCAAGAACTGTACACATGAGAGCGCTAACAATGCAATTTTCCATATTATTAATATTTCTAAGGACCAAAACTCTTTTAAAAATTATTGAATGGCACTGATTTTTTTACTCGTCCGAGACATCACTGATATAAACCTACAATATAAGTTTCATAAAAATCTGGCAAGAATTGTACAAATGAGAGCGCTAACGATGTAATTTTGCATATAATTAACATTTCCAAGGGGCATAACTCTTTTTAAAATAGTTCACTGGCACTGATTTTCAAACTCGTCCAAGACATTACTGATAAAATCTATGATATAAGTTTTATAAAAATCTGGCTAGAATTGAACATGCGAGAGCGCTAACAAGACCAGATGGGGGACAATAATTGTAGTGAATTATATTGTTTGACATGAACAATAAAGAACATTTGTATCTGTACAACAATCAGTGATTAAAACTGTGCAAAGTCAGTGGATAGAATCAACTGAAATTCAGTATTCAAGGCCTCTACAATAATTTTTTTCAACTTGCCCAATAGGACAAGTACATACCAAAACTTACTTGTCCGAATGGAATTGTAACTTGTCCAAAAAAAAAACCCTTTTATATTAGCCTTTTTTGCATTTTAGGTTGATTCAATGAACAAAATGAATAAAAACAATAGAAAAGAATTTGATTTATATCTCTTGATATCCTTTTCAAAAATGTGAGTTGAGAACAACTGAATCTAGTCATGTCTAGTCACAAGACTTAGGTTCTAGTTTTCATCAGACTCTGCACATCAAGCACAGTCTAGTAGGCCTGTCAGTCTACACTCATTTGGTTTGTATCCTGGTCTTTTAAGTTGATAAAATATTGATTATTATGATTAATGCCTTACTACAATCAGCTTTGTTTTTAATATATTAAAATGTTTATTCAAACACAATCAAATAGTGTTGTCTAAATATGATTTGATGAATTTTATGGTCAATAATTTCGTTTTCATTTTAAAAATACTTTTGTTAAATAAAATTTATCATATATTTATTATAAAGCAACAGAATAATGTAGGAAACGATCGGTAAGACTGGTTTCCAAGAATAGTATGCGTTTTGTCTGTAATAAAGTATCTGACAAAGAACCAGTTTTAAATTATCGATCGCAAGTAAACATGTCAAATTAATATTTGTTTTTATCTTCTTTTCTTGTTTTTTGTTTATTACTTTGATCATCAAAGTTGGATTTAATTTATTTTCTACAGAATGATTTTACTTGTCCCGTTGGACAAGCTTGATATGGCTTTTACTTGTCTGACCTTTTTTTCCTCTAGTACCGGACAACCGGACAAGAGTTATTGTCGAGCCCTGGTGTTTGTTTATTTTACCATCTTCTGCAGGCTTGATAAAAATGAAACTTAAAGTTTAAACACACAATGCAATTGCCTTAAAAATATAACAGGTCTGTCTGTACTCATAGTAAATTGTGTGGTGTAAACACAGCCATATTTGTCAACTTCTTTTGATGAACCTTCAAATAATAATAAAAGTAGTTATTTAGTGCAAATATAATAAATATTTCCCTATTGGGTGTGCTCCAAATACAGTATCCCAAAGGGATTACTGTTGCAGTATCTCCATCCAGCAAGAATCTTTGAAATAGTATGTACGTCTTTCAACCAAAATCATGACCTTTCTTGAAATATGTAGGTTCATGGTCAATGACTACAGTGCTGAAGGTCCCAGGTTTAATCCTGACTCAGGGGACTGGAAATTTCAGTATATTTGACACGCACATCTCTAGTACCCAGATCTAGACCGGAGTTTAAACTAGAATGGGTACTTTGGAGCCTCGGTTGGTCAAAGTGACCTGGAGATCAATCTGCAGATGTCTCTTTGCTTATTCTTTCCCTGCCTAGCAGCTGGTGTAGAATATAATAGAAAATTTTATTATGATGGGTTTACATGAACATTTCAAACTGGTGCTTCTCTCCAAGTAATTTGGCTTCTTCTGTCATAATAACAGACGTCTTGGAGTCATAATAGTCCCTAATTGTTGGGGAATTTGTCCTGGTGCAGTGGTGGTGTTTATACACAAGTTCCACTGTACACTCGTAGCTCTCTAGGAGTGGTTCGACTAACAAAACTTGTAATAAAAGAGACGTAAAATAATAAAGGGGATAGCAATCTAATAGACGTAGGCGGTAGGTGTCCCCTCCCACTTTTTCTCAGAACAACATTACTTCCTAAGAATTTGTAACCCTATTTATATCAGCTACATAATATACATTTCTTACAGCCTTAAAAATTCTTAAACTATACACTTACTCTGAAGACCGCGACATATTACGTGTGGTAATTACTCCAGTTTACTGTTTAATGTTTTTGTTGATTAGTTTGTTGATACACATGTTTTTGTTTTGATGAAAGAAATCCCGCGAATTTTATGTGCCAATTTTTTTGATTGGGTGATACTTTAAAGGTCAAAGTTGAAGAAATGCCATTGGCGCCAATTTATAAATAGTTCAAACCATCTTGGCGTGGTTTCCGTATGATATTCTCTATGACAATTAAACTATTCATAATGATCTAGATAACAAGTGAGATAGGACAAGTACATACCAAAACTTACTTGTCCGAATGGAATTGTAACTTGTCAAAAAAAAAAAAAAAACCTTTTTATATTAGCCTTTTTTGCATTTTAGGTTGATTCAATCACAGTATATATGTCTCTGATTAAAACAATAAAAAAGAATTTGATTTATATCTCTTGATATCCTTTTCAAAAATGTGAGTTGAGAACAACTGAATCTAGTCATGTCTAGTCACAAGACTTAGGTTCTAGTTTTCATCAGACTCTGCACATCAAGCACAGTCTAGTAGGCCTGTCAGTCTACACTCATTTGGTTTGTATCCTGGTCTTTTAAGTTGATAAAATATTGATTATTATGATTAATGCCTTACTACAATCAGCTTTGTTTTTAATATATTAAAATGTTTATTCAAACACAATCAAATAGTGTTGACATTTAGTTGTGACAGAGAGAACAGTACACTTGTCTGGGTGGAAGGCTATCAGCCAGTCCACTTCCCATTTCGCTGCTGCTTCGAGATCAGCTTGCAGTTTGAGGCAGTCACCATGTATATGCTACTGTCATCAGCAAATAATCTTAGTTTGCTATGAGTAAGGTAGTCTTGAAGGTCGTTTATATAGGCCAAGAATAGGATAGGACCTAAGACAGTACCTTGTGGAACCCCAGAGGTGACGGGACTGTGCTTGATGATCTTCCCTCCAGGACAACTAACTGAGTACGATTGGAGAGAAATGCAGAGATCCAGTTTAATGTGTTTCCATTGCTATCAAAAAGATTTAATTTGTAGAGTAAGTGACGATGTGGAACTTTATCAAAGGCTTTAACAAAGTCCATTATCATAAGTAGATATAAGAAGATGTGGTATGAGTGCCAATGAGACAACTCTCCATCCAAGTCCAAATTTATAAATGTAAACCATTATCTGTTTGTGTATTTGAATTGTTTGTGGATTGAAGTTATTGGATGAAGGAGAGAAGTTGTGTTTCGCAAGATCGAGAGTGCCGAAAGCTATGTTGGAAGTCGTACAAGATGTTATTTGATTCAAGATGTTTCAAAATGTGTGACGTGACTATGTGCTCCATTAACTTGCAGAAAATGCAAGTTAATGAGATTGGTCTATAGTTGACCGTTTTATGTTTGTCCCCCTTTTTATATGCAGGTGCAACTCTAGCATGTTTCCAGTCGTCAGGTGTGATTCCAGTGTTGTAAGATTTTGGAATATTTTGCAAAGAATTGGTGCGATTTGTGTCTGCATTTCCTTAAGAAAGCGGCCACTGATGTTATCTGGGCCGGTGGCTTTATGAGGGTTGATATTATGTGAGAGCTTTTCAATCCCTTTTGATGTTATATGTAACTTCCTGATTTCATCTTTTTATGTTTCTCAGTGTATTTGCTGTAATTCCGCTTTTTGTACATTGTATTTTTCTTGTTTATTTGACGTCTTAATTTGTCAGAGATCCAAGGTAATAGGTGTTTGTTTCATAGGATCTTTGATGGAATATTTTTTTCGACAGAGCTGATGAGTTGAGATTTAACGAGTTCCCATAGCTCGTTTGTGTCTAGAGAATTGTAGGTGTCAGTGATTGTTTTATGGATGATACCTATATCAGTTTTAATGTCCTCCCAATTGGCTTTGTTGTGCTTGTATACAGTGATATAATGCCATTGTGGACATGATATGATTAATAATATCTTATAAAATGTTTAATGATATTATAAAGTCAGGGGTATATTATATATGTAGGACTCTGAACCGCGATATGGCACTCCGAACCGCGATGGTCACGCTGATGTGCTGAAGTGCGTTTTTGATCACGCTGGAGTGCGATGGTGGCATTGTTACGCTATCTTGTTGATAGCTACGCCGAAGTACGATCATGCGGGTGGTTACGCTGAAGTGCGATGGGTTACATAAACTATATTTTTAGTGTTTTTCATGTTCACATGTCGATGAAGAAGTAAATATGTTTGCTAGAAGCAGCTTTCTTGTTTATTAAGTAAATCATCGAGAATATTTCCAGTCATAATTGTAACGTTGTAGTTTACTTTTTACAAAAAAAAAGTCAACATTCATACAATAGTTCCAGCCGCTACATGCAAAGATTTTCTTTCCATTAAAACCAGTGATTATTTCAATGACTAAAATTGTGATAGCAGTTTAAAATGCAATATAATAAGTGTCTAATAAACTTACCACCGTATGTGGTTTTTACTGCATCTAGAGAAAATATGGATTGTTTTTGTATATCCAACATGAATACAAGTAAATACATTCTTAATACTACCTGTAATGTGAAATAATTAGTAAACAGGGAAAATTTAGCCTCTCTGTAGCAGATCCTTTTTCGAAATTTACAGAAGTTTTGTTTTTTACGTACGATGGTGCTTGGAAATCTCTAACTACATACGGGTCCGCAGACAGACTCTCCGTCTTAGGATATTACGGTAAACGTAGAACTCATGAGAGCTGAGAGCTGAGATTACTATAACACACATAGTAATCTCAGATGAGGGGAACACAGTAAAGATAAACTGTAAACGAAGAATAATGTCCTCATGCAGCAAACTTAAAGAGAACATGCTCTCATTTAGTATGAAACTATAACTAAGGACATATATAGACCGTCGCACTTCAGCGAACAGACCATCGCAGATCGGCGAAGAACATCGCACTTCAGCGTCCCCATCGCACCTCCTACATATATATGGGCGATTGGCAATATATTATATCCCAGTCAAAATAAGTAAATCTTGTATGATACATAGCTTATACAAACTCGCTCAACTAATTAATTTATGCTTCAAAAATGGTGCTTTTTAACCAAAAAATATGGGCTGATGACTAATATAAATGACCTTGTGGTGATTACAAATGTTTTAGGCTACACCATGTATATATAATATCCAACAAAGGATCATTGATCAAGCTCAATAAAACTTGAACTGTTTAATTCAAAAATGTGAAAAGCTTGATTTTGTTCATAATATTCATAAAATTGGGAAACGACCCCTTACATGTATATATATATATTGATTTCAGATATTGATGTTTGTAAAACAAAATCTGACTGATCATTATAAAAATAAGGAGATGTGATATAATTGCCATGCAATGAGACAACTATCCACCAAAGTTCAAATGAAGTTGATATGAGCAATTATAGGCAACCGTGCGGCCTTCAACCTGGGACTATTATACTTATATTATGTCCCAGCTTCAGCAATCAGACTCGAAAATCCATACAGTATAGTCGGCTATAAAAGGTCCCGACATGAAAATTACGAAACAATTCGATTGAGAAAACTAACTTCATGCAGGACTTAGTAAATTTAGGCTCAGCCGCCCATTACCTAGCTATAGAAAGGGGGTGTTCTTGAAACATTGAAAAAACAACAACACTTATGCCTGTCTTGTGACAGAGAACCCATTGAAGATGAATACCATTTCTTTTCAGACCGTCAATGCTATGCATTATTAAGAGGTGCTTATATTTACAAAAATTAAACACATATTTAAACTGCAAGAAATTGCATTCAGTAATGTTACTATATCATATGATTACACTTTTGTGCAACAGCACGTCAGTCATTATTAAAATCACTGCAAAATACATTAATGATGATTGTCTCTCATTAAGAAATAATATCTTAATTTTTAGTATGTTTTTATTTTTGCACATGATAATGATTAATTATAATTTAGTATTTTTGTATTGTATATTGTATGATCTTGTATGCCTGCATGGGACACTGTAAAAGTCTTAAGAAATGACTTTTTATGTATTTATATTGTATGCATCTTTGCTAATAAATATCCTTTTCTCTCTACTTGTACGCTCTTTATGCCCCATGTAGAACATTTATTGGCATAATCCATTTAAGATTAGATCTTCTGCTGCAAATATACATTTATCAATTAAAAAGTCCAATTCTGCCAGATCATGCATGTATTATTTAATATTCATATGTACGTATATTTACATTGTGTCATAGATCAAATTTATTCGTTCAGTGTATGTTCACTTGTTTTTGTTAATATGTCTTTTGATTGAGTTAAGCCATTGCAATTGATATTTTATAGTGTGTCTTTCTATGTTGTGAAGTTACACTATTGTTTCAGGTTAGGGTGAAGGTTGGCGCCTATTAAAACGTTTAAACCCCCTGCATTTGTTTGCACCTGTCCTGAGTCAGGAACCTATGTGTTTATTTATTCTACATTGGCTAGAGGTATAGGGGGAGGGTTGAAATCTCACAAAACATGTTTAACCCGGCCGCATTTTTACACCTGTCCCAAGTCAGGAGCCTCTGGCCTTTGTTAGTCTTGTATGTTTTTTTATTTTAGTTCGTATATATGTTTTGGAGTTTAGTGTGACGTCCATTTTCACTGAACTAGTACATAATTTTATTTAGGGGCCAGCTGGGAACCACCTCCGGGTGCGGGATTTTCTCGCTGCGTTGAAGACCCATTGGTGGCCCTCGGCTGTTGTCTGCTCTTTGGTCGGGTTGTTGTCTCTTTGACATATTCCCCATTTCCATTCTCAATTTTACCTGATGTTCAGTAGTTGTCGTTTGTTGATGTGGTTCATAAGTGTTTCTGGTTTTTTATATAGATTAGACCGTTGGTTTTCCTGTTTGAATGGTTTTACACTAGTCATTTTTGGGGACCTTTATAGCTTGCTGTTCGATGTGAGCCAAGGCTCCGTGTTGAAGGCCGTACTTTGACCTATAATGGTTTACTTTTACAAATTGTGACTTGGATGGAGAGTTGTCTCATTGGCACCCATACCACATCTTCTTATATCTATTTCATGTTTTTACAACAATCTTCAGGTGGAAGGCGAATAATTATCACTATGAGACTTTCGTTTCAAGATAGTTGTAAAAACATGAAAGCACTTGTTAATATTAAATGATATGTGCATGATTCGGCAGTATTGGCCTTTTTTTTTATTAAAAAATATATTTTTCTCTACTCAATACTTTTAACAATTCGATATATATTTTCATTAATAGCTGACAAAGTATATAGTGTATTATGCAGTTGAAACAGTAACTGTCTACATAGAGGTCCCAGTTTACAGATACTTCAAATACTTAGCAATCTACATCCTACCACTACGAAATACAACGGGTTAATAATAAACTTTGACAGATTTACCAACAGTTTATTTCTGGCTAAAATTAGACTATTCACAAGGGTTTTAATTTTTGAAAGTTTACCAACCATCGTCGCAAACAGTAGAATTTGTAGGATTGTCAATGAGACAACTTTCCACCAGAGAACAAATGACGTAAAAGTTGGCAACTATAGCTGACCGTAGGGCAAATGAGAAAATTATAAAAGGCCCCAACAAGTCAAAAGTAAAACAATTCAAACGAAAAAGCTATATAATGGCCTGGTCGAAAAACAAATATGATATATAGCAACAAACGATAATCACTGAATTACAGGCTCTTGACTTGGTACTTGCAAATACAGAATATGGCCTAGGTCCCCAAATCCCCTGACCTCGGACAGTTGTGTGACAGCAAAACATAAGAAAAAAAAAAACTGTAAAAATCAATTGAAAATGGTTGGACTCATCGGACTCATCAGATCGATACAAAGCACAACAAGCAAAATAACAATTTGATTAAAATACAGATCATGTTTCCAAGCTTTGCTTACCAGGATATGAAAACGCTCCGTTTAAAGACCTTTCGGGATCTCTGGTTTGGTCGGAATAATACACACCTTCGAAAATTTAAAGGCTGATATTTCCTTGTAGTGGCTGAGGTAAAAATTACTAGAACAGAAAGTAAAACAGAGTGTTGTCAGATCATTGTACGCAAAGCATGGAAACAGGATTTGTTTTAAAATGATCAGATTGAACAAATAACAAAAAGGCCAACGTCACAAAAACCAATCCGAGAGTACTCGCAGTTACTGAAAGCAAGTTCAAAGCCAATAACAACTAATACAAAAATCATGTGTACCAGACAAAATATCAATCAGTACACATCCAACGGATTTAGTAAAAGACGTCAAAACTGTAAGAAAAAAACATGACCTTGTGCAATGCCAAAATATAGGTATCAGCAGAATATCATAAAGACCGTAAGTGTTAATAACTATATAGCAATAAGTTAATATGTTTATTAAAACGTTCAAACCCGCTGCATTTGTTTGCACCTGTCCTGAGTCAGGAACCTATGTGTTTATTTATTCTACATTGGCTAGAGGTATAGGGGGAGGGTTGAGATCTCACAAAACATGTTTAACCCCGCCGCATTTTTGCACCTGTCCCAAGTCAGGAGCCTCTGGCCTTTGTTAGTCTTGTATGTTTTTTTAATTTTAGTTCGTATATATGTTTTGGAGTTTAGTGTGGCGTCCATTTTCACTGAACTAGTACATAATTTTATTTAGGGGCCAGCTGAGAACCACCTCCGGGTGCGGGATTTTCTCGCTGCGTTGAAGACCCATTGGTGGCCCTCGGCTGATGTCTGCTCTTAGGTCGGGTTGTTGTCTCTTTGACATATTCCCCATTTCCATTCTCAATTTTACCTGATGTTCAGTAGTTGTCGTTTGTTGATGTGGTTCATAAGTGTTTCTCGTTTTTTATATAGATTAGACCGTTGGTTTTCCTGTTTGAATGGTTTTACACTAGTCATTTTTGGGGACCTTTATAGCTTGCTGTTCGATGTGAGCCAAGGCTCCGTGTTGAAGGCCGTACTTTGACCTATAATGGTTTACTTTTACAAATTGTGACTTGGATGGAGAGTTGTCTCATTGGCACCCATACCACATCTTCTTATATCTATTTCATGTTTTTACAACAATCATTAGGTGAAAGGCGAATAATTGTCACTATGAGACTTTCGTTTCAAGATTGTTGTAAAAACATGAAAGCACTTGTTAATATTAAATGATATGTGCATGATTCGGTAGTATTGACCTTTTTTTTTTATTAAAAAATATATTTTTCTCTACTCAATACTTTTAACAATTCGATATATATTTTCATTAATAGCTGACAAAGTATATAGTGTATTATGCAGTTGAAACAGTAACTGTCTACATAGAGGTTCCAGTTTACAGATACTTCAAATACTTAGCAATCTACATCCTACCCCTACGAAATACAACGGGTTAATAATAAACTTTGAAAGATTTACCAACAGTTTATTTCTGGCTAAAATTCGACTATTCACAAGGGTTTTAATTTTTGAAAGTTTAGCAACCATCGTCGCAAACAGTAGAATTTGTAGGATTGTCAATGAGACAACTTTCCACCAGAGAACAAATGACGTAAAAGTTGGCAACTATAGCTGACCGTAGGGCAAATGAGAAAATTATAAAAGGCCCCAACAAGTCAAAAGTAAAACAATTCAAACGAAAAAGCTATATAATGGCCTGGTCGAAAACAAATATGATATATAGCAACAAACGATAATCACTGAATTACAGGCTCTTGACTTGGGACTTGCAAATACAGAATATGGCCTAGGTCCCCAAATCCCTGACCTCGGACAGTTGTGTAACAGCAAAACATAAGAAAAAAAAAAAAAAAAAACTGTAAAAATCAATTGAAAATGGTTGGACTCATCGGACTCATCAGATCGATACAAAGCACAACAAGCAAAATAACAATTTGATTAAAATACAGATCATGTTTCCAAGCTTTGCTTACCAGGATATGAAAACGCTCCGTTTAAAGACCTTTCTAAGTTAATATGTTTTACTCTATTGATAACACAATCAATGTACCGAAACGTACAAATATTCAAAGAACTTTATGTTAAATTCATAACCTTTTAAATAATTTTAATAAAAAAATCAATAAGTTTACATGGATTGTATTTAAATTTACGGGCTCTATAAACACCATCACCATAAAAATTAGGATGTGATATTCGGTTTGTAATAAGATTTCTTTGGGTACAGCCAAACTTCCAAACCAAATCTTTGTATCTATAAAACAATCTGGGAAAATTTTTTAAGAAATTTGTGGTAGCGAAATCCCTACCTTTTATAAAAGATACATAGATTACATTCATTGAAATCTATAACGTCACTACAGAAAAGGTCTTTAACCATATATAATTTAAATCTAATATAAATATATTGCTATATCAGTGTATGTAATGTGCGAATCCTGAAATGTCATTTTTACTGTATCCGTGATGAATTTCTGATGTAGAATGATAAATAAACAGAAGAAAAATTCAAGATTTTTGAATAAAATAAGAAATAATATATAATGTGTACTGTTTTTATAAATTCATGATATAGGTATGAGATGCGGACGGGTTTTTCATCGCGCCTACAGCCATCCAGGTGCACAGTTTATGCAAATGAAACTTAACTTAACGAATACAAATAAGCAATCATCGAGGTTTTGTGGTAAATTTTGAAGTCAGATTTTACAGGAGCATAAAAATACAAGACGTTTGAATCTTATTCAATTTTGGGTTTATAGACATTTCTGAAAACTGGCTGCTAGCGGAGTGGCTGCTAGCTTGAGTCTAGCTATTTATCATGCCGGTGTTACAAATAAGCCAATACGCAATTGTAAGAGTACAAAGAAATATTGAAAACAGTTTATTGTTACATCTTTAAATGGTTCTATACCACGGGGTATAACCACCGTACAGTTGATTCCGGACGTTAATCGCTACATCGCGAAGCAATGTTGGTAGATATACCGTTCTTATATTTACACCAAAGACTAATTGACTAACTGTTCAGTTAAGTATTCAATGTTTATGAAAACAAAGTTTACTGCTCCTGGCAGCATTGTATATGTATGTAAGAGAATGATAATCCTTTCTTCATGATTAGTACGAGCGTTGCGAGTACTTATCATGAATAGAGATTATCATTCTTAAACTTAGAATATTGTAAAGTGCTCAAGGCTCAAATGATCTATTCAAATTTACACATAATAAACTAACATCATTCATCATACAACTAGTTTGATTTATTCATCCATATTTCTCTGAGTTTTAATAAATACCATGATCTCAATATTCGAATGGCTTTTTTAGACTTATCGAGTTTTGTTTGGGGCTAATTTCTATAGAAGAGTCCTTCAACCTGATTCTCACTAAAATATTACATGATTTACATTCATACTCACAATCAGGAAATATATACATTCCTACCTTTCTTTGTACTGTTGTGTCACCTAATGTCCATAACGCATTTTATTTAATATTTCAAAAATACAAGAAATATTACATAAGTCCTGACATCATTAAAACTAATCCATAAATGAAATGCCTAAAAGAAAGTCCTGCATTAATTATAAACATTGTACTGACAATGAAACTAATTCTTGGATACAACCATTCAAGAGATCATTTGAGCCTTGAGCACTTTACAATATTCTATTGTTGAAGAGAATGATCCTCATGATAAGTACTGCTAACGCTCGTACTTAATCATGAAGAAAGGGATTATCATTCTTCATATACCTATTACATGAACACCATGTCACTATTTTAAATAGACAAGTCTGTGAATTACTTGTAAACATCGAAACAAACACTATGTAACTCAAATTTGATTAAACTACAAATAGAGCATAGTTAGTTGGCTCTTTCATTAAATGCGACCGTGTATTTTATGCTTTGTTGTTGTTAAAATACATAATACGAATGATAAACCCTTTGTTTTAATTTTATTTGAAGACATTTACTTGAAAAACTGACCTCAGAATTTTGACACTGTACGATTCATACTCTTTGTAGTTTGTTTTCTTTCTTTAGTACCGTTTGTTGTACATTCTTGTTGTTCTGTAAAAGCCTATCAATACGGTAGAAATATGTATGACACGGCGTGACAAATGTTCAAAGCATTTTAAGCGAGTTATAAAACTTTTCAAAGAAAATTCGTCGTAGAAAACATTATATTCATGGATGTTCTGCTCCATTAAATTTTCGGATCCATGACAAGCTAATAGCAAACTAACCAACAATATTTGAATATTCATGATATGAACGTGGTTATACTCGTGTATATTCAAGTAAGCATCTACGACAAGCTAGCATTTGAAATTGTAAATATCATCCATATTAAAGCCATTTAAAACTATTTACCGTAGTTGTATGTCGAATAATCATATAAAACGACAATAAAAATTCATCGCACTTCCAAAATTCCACATCAGAAATGATTGCACTTACAGTGATAATTCATCGCATCTCTGAGTTTTAATAAATACCATTCAGTAATCAATATTCGAATGGATTCTGCTGCTTAAATAACACTTTTTGGACTTTAATCCTGTTATTATACATTAAAAGGTATATTCTAATGAAATTCTGTTAAAACATACATTCAAATCTATTATTTTGTATTTTCAAAAAGTGAACAAACGCAGTTTTTCCCAT
Source organism: Mytilus coruscus (assembly GCA_017311375.1). NCBI lineage: Eukaryota > Metazoa > Mollusca > Bivalvia > Mytilida > Mytilidae > Mytilus > Mytilus coruscus. Next base: position 94,822,457 of record CM029599.1, read on the forward strand.
CATCCTTTATTCTACAATAGACATACTCGCATACAACAGTGAAAATGAACTAACTGGATTCGCACTTTATATACACTGTATATGGGAAACTGAAGGAAAAAAATCAATTGCACGGCTACTGATGATGTTTAGTCATTTTGTCAAATTTTGTTCCATGACTATGTACTAAGCTGATGGATATTTTTGTTGACACGTGCCTACGTATGTAGCATGCAGACGTGTATTTTTTTTTTATTTCCGCGTGTGGGGGAGAGACACAATACCCCTTCAGTAATTGACGGTTCGATAACACAAACCAGGTTGAAGGACTCTTCTATAGAAATTAGCCCCAAACAAAACTCGATAAGTCTAAAAAAAGCCATTCGAATATTGAGATCATGGTATTTATTAAAACTCAGAGAAATATGGATGAATAAATCAAACTAGTTGCATGATGAATGATGTTAGTTTATTATGTAGTCTTGTGTGATAAATTAAGTTTACTATTAAGTCATTATTTCTTATGAGATTCAAGGGCGATATCGGTGTCACGAAAGAGTTAGTTTTTAGCATTTACGGATGCAAAGTTGAATTTTAAACAATTTTAATTTGATTGTTTTGTGTTTGCCTAACACCAATTTCAGGAAGAGAACCAGTGACCAATAATGTTATAGATAGGTTATGTATAATGGGTCGACCCGGATGATGAGCACGGATTCCGACTACAACTGGAAAAAGAGAGCATGTTTGACACCGAAAATAAATTTGCTTTGCAAAAGGACCCCTAAGTCGGAAGGAAGAAGTCTAGGGATTAGCATATTTCCAAAATTTAATGTGTAAAATGGGCTATTAAAATAAACAGATAATATATAATTTCTCAGTTGTATAAGCTGACAGTGTTGATAACTGTGAATAAGGATTGTCATCAAACAATACTTAATGTGGGCTTTTTTTCTCTGCGAAACAAACAAATTAGCTGTTAACTTTCTGTATTTGAGCTAAAGTTATCGTTATAAGTCTAAAAGAGTTGATAAATCGGCTAAAAAGTGTTTAAACTTACCAGGAATTGGCAACAGAATACTCCAAACAAAAAGGAATAAATAGCTAGGGCCTAAAATGAAAACCAAACTTTTTTATATACTTATCTTCTCTTTGTGCACGAATCAGAAAACGAAAAATTCATAGCCATTTTAAAATGGTTAAAGTTAGAAAAAAGTTCGCAGACATACCATTTTTTTTTTTTTAAATTTACGTTCAAACGGTAAATCCGAAAATTACAAGTACCTCAATAATCCTATTGTTTTACCTTTTTATTCTCTTAAAAAATAAGAAAATTGAGCACCAAATATTATGAGTTCAGTTCATTCGCCGCAAAGAAACATTTCAAATCTATCGGATGTTCCCAATCGGATTAAATATACCTCTAGAATTTACATACATTGCAGATTTTCTCTTCCTCTTTTTATGCAACGTTATCATTTTCATTGATGGAATAACAATTTACTAATAAACTCAGAATGGTGGCAGAATTCTTCGCAACACTCAGTTTGATTATTTGTAATAACTTCTTTAGTCAAAAAGAAATTTGATTGTTTTTCATTGTCCCGTTTAATTGACATCACGCTGCTTGTACATGTATGTGTTCATTTCATATTGTATGATTGTTTTTCAACAATGTATTTTGATTCGAAGTAGTAGAATGAACGTGTTGCATTGTATGTGCACAAGTCTTTCATGTAATGTCTGTCGGAAGCTGTTCATTATAGCTGATAAAGAAGTTAGTATTATTATATATTATTTCATACCTTATTAGTATTTTATGGTACAATTTTGTTTCTGACGGTTCGATAACACAAACCAGGTTGAAGGACTCTTCTATAGAAATTAGCCCCAAACAAAACTCGATAAGTCTAAAAAGCCATTCGAATATTGAGATCATGGTATTTATTAAAACTCAGAGAAATATGGATGAATAAATCAAACTAGTTGCATGATGAATGATGTTAGTTTATTATGTGTAGTCTTGTGTGATAAATTAAGTTTACTCTATGTAAGTCATATATCTTCAACCATATATATTCCTCATTGTTGATAATAACACGTTCTGCACTCATCACCCCTGTAAAGAAAACAGAATATTTATAGTATTCAAAGTATTTATGCAGTTAGGATTATTTATGATATGTTTGACTTTCGCTAGCAAATTCATCCAACTTTTATACTTCGTTTGGAGAACTGATGGTTTTTAAAACAAACTATTGTTATGCTCCTGTAAAATTTGACTTCAAAATTTACCACAAAACCTCGATGATTGCTTATTTGTATTCGTTAAGAAGTCCTTTTGTCCGACAACAAATGATAAAATTACTACGAAATTCTTGTGTTCGTTGTTGTTTGTATGTAATTTTATCGGACAAGTCGGTTGTTGATGGTAGGTATGGCCTGTGTAATTTTATCGGACAAGTCGGTTGTTGATGGTAGGTATGGCCTGTGTAATTTTATCGGACAAGTCGGTTGTTGATGGTAGGTATGGCTCTTCATGTAATTTTATCGGACAAGTCGGTTGTTGATGGTAGGTATGGCCTGTGTACTGTCTAACATTTTGGCTCTTCACGTAATGTTTTTATGCAATATACAAAGTGCATTGTGCAATGTACAATAAATGATGGCTCCTGTATACATTTATCAATTATTCGGCCAAACCTTTTCATATGTGATCCTGTATTTGATTTTATTTCTTGTATAGAAAGTTTAGGAAAGGTTTTCAGATTTCTTTGTCGGTGTGGTACCAAATTTCGTGAGAAAGAGCATCTAAAGGTCTAAAGACCACCAAATTCACCCACTCCAAAAAATAGTGCCTTTGGTGCCTTTGTTTTCTTTAAGCCAACCAACAAATTTGCAGAAATGACACTTTTGTTGAAACGGAAATATATGTAGACCATTTTGAGCCAAAAGTTTCCAGAAAACCAGGGGTTATTTTTTGCAGTACTTGTCTTCCGAACGTTAGTATTTCGCTACCAGACTTTAAAAATTGGTTGAAAATTGAGATGTAGAAAGGTGATACATGTACAAATCAGGATATACCGGGTTTCTATGAAGTTAAACTTATAAGGTAAAATATTTAGAAAGCTGTGAAAATTGCAAAATTTGGATGAATAGATAGGTATTTTGAATTGGTGGTCTGACATTTAAAGATTAAATCCTTTACATTTGGCCGTCCATTTCATCCATAGATGAAGCTAATAGCAATTTGTGTTTAACGTCCTTTTTCTACAAATGTAAAGTAACGACAGTCATGTTGGCTGCTTTGTGTCACCATTGGATACTAAAAATGTAAAGTAACGACAGCCATGTTGGCTGCTTTGTGTCACCATTGGATACTAAAAATGTAAAGTAACGACATCCATGTTGGCTGCTTTGTGTCACCATTGGATACTAAAAATGTAAAGTAACGAAAGCCATGTTGGCTGCTTTGTGCCACCATTGGATACTAAAATGTAAAGTAACGACAGCCATGTTGGCTACTTTGAGTCACCATTGGTTACTAAAAATGTAAAGTAACGACAGCCATGTTGGCTGCTTTGTGTCACCATTGGATACTAAAAATGTAAAGTAACGACTGCCATGTTGGCTGCTTTGTGTCACCATTGGATACTAAAAATGTAAAGTAACGACAGCCATGTTGGCTGCTTTGTGTCACCATTGGATACTATTCAACATACACATACTATAGGAACTATTCACACCAATCAAATTCAAACTACGAACGCCAAGTAATGACAGTGGCCAAATGGATATTTAGTGAACGTAATTAAAGGCGTTGAACTGGAGTATAATGGGATATATTGTGAGGACTATGGGAAGAAAGCGGTTATAAACTGCATGCTATAGCTTTCTTGTGTAAGCTTCTTTTCTCCATGTTCGATTACATTACCTTAAACATTTTTCTCCCAATTTTAAACAGCTTTCAATGAAGTTGCATGATCTTTATTTCATGGTCGTACCACACATTTTCGCCTTGAAAATACATTGAATATATATCAAATAGATGTAGATTAATGAAAACATGTTCCCAAAAAATCTGTTGATATATGTAAATTACATACCGGAAGTTTCGCGAATCAATTATGTTTTGAGTGAGATTCAAGGGCGATATCGGTGTCACGAAAGAGTTAGTTTTTTTAGCATTTACGGATGCAAAGTTGAATTTTAAACAATTTTAATTTGATTGTTTTGTGTTTGCTTAACACCAATTTCAGGACGAGAACCAGTGAACAATAATGTTATAGATAGGTTATGTATAATGGGTCGACCCGGATGATGAGCACGGATTCCGACTACAACTGGAAAAAGAGAGCATGTTTGACACCAAAAATAAATTTGCTTTGCAAAAGGTCCCCTAAGTCCCTTGCAAGAGGTGTCGTGCTGAAGGCATGACACTTTCCCTACGCGAGGCATAGTATTCAACGCCCACATTTTGACAGCCTGAGGACGTGACTACATCCCTAGTAGATAAACGGATACCCCTCTTAAGCATGGGTTTTACTGTCGGAAGGAAGAAGTCTAGGGATTAGCATATTTCCAAAATTTAATGTGTAAAATGAGCTATTAAAATAAACAGATAATATATAATTTCTCAGTTGTATAAGCTGACAGTGTTGATAACTGTGAATAAGGATTGTCATCAAACAATACTTAATGTGGGTTTTTTTTCTCTGCGAAACAAACAAATTAGCTGTTAACTTTCTGTTTTTGAGCTAAAGTTATCGCTATAAGTCTAAAAGAGTTGATAAATCGGCTAAAAAGTGTTTAAACTTACCAGAAATTGGCAACAGAATACTCCAAACAAAAAGGAATAAATAGCTAGGGCCTAAAATGAAAACCAAACATTTTTATATACTTATCTTCTCTTTGTGCACGAATCAGAAAACGAAAATTTCAAAGCGATTTTAAAATGGTTAAAGTTAGAGAAAAGTTCGCAGACATACCATCTTTTTTTTTTTTGAAATTTACGACCAAACGGTTAATCCGAAAATTACAAGTACTTCAATAATCCTATTGTTTTACCTTTTTATTCTCTTAAAAGATAAGAAAGGTGAGCACCAAATATTATGAGTTCAGTTCATTCGCCGCAAAGAAACATTTCAAATCTATCGGATGTTCCCAATTGGATTAAATATTCCTCTAAAATTTACATTAATCGCAGATTTTCTCTTCCTCTTTTTATGCAACGTTATCATTTTCATTGATGGAATAACAATTTACTAATAAACTCAGAATGGTGGCAGAATTCTTCACAACACTCAGTTTGATTATTTGTAATAACTTTAGAACTTTAGTCAAAAAAGAAATTTGATTGTTTTTCATTGTCCCGTTTAATTGGCATCACGCTGCATGTACATGTATGTGTTCATTTCATATTGTATGATTGTTTTTCAACAGTGTATTTTGATTCGAAGTAGTAGACTGTATGTGTTGCATTGTATGTGCACAAGTCTTTCATGTAATGTCTGTCGGAAGCTGTTCATTATAGCTGATAAAGAAGCAGGGGCGGATCCAGACATTTTAAAAAGGGGGGGTTCTCAACCCAGGATAAAGGGGGTTCCAACTATATGTCCCCATTCAAATGCATTGATCGTCCAAAAAAAAGGGGGGTTCCAACCCCCGGAACCCCCCCTCTGGATCCGCCACTGAGAAGTTAGTATTATTATATATTATTTCATACCTTATTAGTATTTTATGGTACAATTTTATTTCCTGTTATTTACACCTCTAATGACTAGATGCTTGTGTAATGAAACTCGTGAAACTGTCCGCGCAATGTGAATGATTTGTTCGACCAAAAAAATGCTGATTCAAAGCAATCTTGGGAAGCTTAAACTTTATTCATACATACCTTTAATATATTTCCAACCTTTGGATATTTGTCACTGAAGGAAGAAAAATAATGATAAATACTATTAATTATGTGGATTAATTTCAACAAAAAGAGAGATTTCTGTACTTAGTTCTACTATGCATCATTTATTTTAGTTTTGTATCTGAATGATTTTGTATATTCCCAATCGTCATAGATGTACGAATGCACGAGCTCTACTCATATTTTTTCTAATAATTTCTTGAAATTAGAAGTGTGTCAATAGTTGCTTTATCTTTTCCGTCGTATTTTTGGTAAAAATTTAATCATCTAGACTAGGTTTTAATAGTCGATAAAATTTCTGGAGTAGACGAAACTGTCTTGTAATGGCAAATTCCAATAGTCTATTAAGTAGTTGCATGCCATTCAAGATTATTCCCACTCCATTATGATTTTATAGCTTGAAAATAAGCCCAGGGTAATATAAATATATTTATGTAATAACTTTTGAAAACATCAGAGAAATCTGTTTATTTTTACTGAAATTACACAATAACTTGCTAGAAATGATGACAGTCCAATACCAAAGTGGTAAAAAAATATATAAATTGAAAACAACTTACAGATATTCCTTGGTTGGACACATTGGTTTAGTTGGGGCTATTTATCGCCACCAAAAAGAATTACGACGTTGTCAAGGATTTTTAACGTCATAATGTTAACAGCCAATTTTCAGAGTGTTTGGATATCAAGTACTAAAAAAAAAATATTACAAATGAATACGACTTTGAGAGTGCTGACATTGGGTAAAATGCTGTTAAATTTGCTAATTATTTGAGGCCACTTAAAGAAAATACTGGTATCGACCTATAAACACCAAATCCAAACGAATAACCGATTTTTTTTTCAATCTATATACATAGTCATGTTAACCCCTTTCAGATTAAGGTCCTGGTCCTTTGAATTAAAAAAACCCATGAGTGAAAAAGACCAAATTGAAAATATCATCAAGAAACACATATAAAGCATGTATTATATGTCTTTGGTTCTTCGTAATTATTATTATAAAGAAAACATTAAAATTTAAACGTCATTTTTATTCAGGTCAGCAAGGATTTGTATATCTCACTATACGAATCCTTGAGGTAAGATCATAGTAAAGTAGTCGGTCACACTAGAAGTAATCTCAGCTATTTAGTGAGCTCCTAAATGTAGAACATTGGTCATTCCTTTTGCTCAACCGTCTCCCATCAACTTCGGCCTACCCCTCATCCCAAACTGGCTCCAGGTGTGATGTCTTCGGGACACTGAAATTCACTCAAGACTCGGACCTCTGGTCTTACCTATATCGGTAAGATTATTGGCCGTCGCGTAGAAGGGATTGCCTCATCATTCTCGATAGATATATTGATGCAAGGATCTATATACCTAAAATATACGGCCTTGATTGAAGTAAAATATATGTGTCTGATAAAGAATGACAACAAAACCAACTTCTGATCAAGCAATATTCTATTTAACATTTGCCAAGAGACTAACAGCAATGAAGAAAACTATTTTCATGAAAATAGATAGACACAGCTTTACTTGGATTTAAAATAATTCAACTGGAAAAATGTTCACACTACAATGTCTTGCTCACTGCGGTATTGAAATCTTTGTTTAAAGCATTGAACTCTCAACCAGAGGTCAACTCATTGGAACATTTCACATGTAGAATACTTCAACCTATCATTTATAATTTCTTAGCAGCACACTTCATCCACATGGAAATGATGTTAAAACCATATGACAAATCTCTGATGATCTTTCTGATGTATATTGATAATAGAATAGCCTGTAAAGTGTAAAATAACAATGATAACAACGCATTGTTGTCCTAATGAAGATAAATGCTGACAATTTAGAAATCATGTTACTAGTAACCAGTGATAGCAGGTCCCTGTTAGAACACAAACATGGTTATTAGCTCAATTTGGATTTGAAAAGGTCTATACTCCTCCATATATTATTACTGTTGACTAATAATGTACAGTTCTCACATCAAACGGTATCAACTTTACTGCACCAGTTTCCCACGTTGGTAACTAATGTCTCTTCGGCGATTCTCAAAGCCAAATTATATGAAAACCAAAACCGAAAAGAAATGTTAGTTGATAAATTATAAAGGGGAAAAATAATGCCAAACCTTGTCAAGGAATCAGAGCAGTATGCATGAAGAAGATACTTTCTCAATTTCATAGATATTTCAAGTTTATAACAGCAAATTTTAATAAACAACATCGGAAATTTGGGGCATGCCAGTACAAAAGTACTGAGGTACTTGGCTTGTGATATCTTAGAGGACTATCAGTCCAGCAAAGGTATCACCCCAGTTGTAGAAATCATATTAAACTAAAAATGGTTCTGCACAAGATATTCATTCCAACAATGTCTCTATGGTGATGCTCACAGATAAAATATTTGAAAACCACAACCTAATAGAAACATTGAAGAGCTTATAAAATCGAAAAGGAACAAAAGTATTGCCAAATCTGATTACTGAGGAACAGACCAGAGCCTGAAAACTTACCTTGACTATTGAAGTGTGAAATTGAGGTCAATGCCTTAGGACGTCAGACACACATTTACTCATTGCAACCAATACACACATAAAAAAATTTTCACAGGACATGAAAAGTTAATTTGACTCAGACCTCATCTTGAAAACAACTCCATGCTTTTGATGGTCCTTTTGATTCTGTTGACAGTTTGACTTTTCGACTCTTTATACTAAAACTTCCACACAATCTTATCAAACAAATGTTTTCTATTTAATAAAATGGACGTTTGAAAAATCTAATTTCAAATTTATTTGCTGCAACACATATAAAGCCTTTTTCTCTAATGAAAAGGTAAATATGCTAGATATACTAACTTGATGTGTGATGAGATGATTAAAGCTGTCAATTTTCTCCTTGAAAACATTAATGTACGTTTTTGCAATAAAGTTTATCGACAGGTTTTAGGTATTCCTATGGGCACAAATTCTGTCCCTATAATAGCAGACTTGTTCCTGTACTGGTATGAATCAGTTTATGGCCAAATTCCATTTAACTGATAAATTCATCAACACATACCGTTATCTTGATGATATTTTTTCGTTAAATAATCAAGAATTCTCTAAATATACTGCCGAAATTTATCTAAGGAACATATTTTAAATAAATCAAAAATTAACAGCAATAACTGTCCTTTCCTAGATCTTTATATTTCAGATTTACACGAAAACTCTACAAAAAAATTTACGACAAAAAGGACTATTTTTCATTCCTTTTTTGGACGGTGATGTTCCTTTGGCACTGTTTTACGGTGTTTATATATCCCAACTCGGTTTCTATGCCCATGTCTGTAGTGACGTTTTGTATTTCAATGAGCATAATCTATGTATTAAATGTAAATTAAATTAAAATTAAGTCATGGATTTCGTTAACACAAATCACTGAAAACCTTTACAAAATTCTTCCATAGAAACAAAGATTTGGTTTGGCAGTTTGACTGTACTTGTAGAAAACTTATTTCAAACCGGATAGCACATCCTAATTTTTACGGTGATGTTGTTTACCAAGCCCAGCAATAAAGCTACGATCCGATGAACTTAGCAATCCTTTAAATAAATTTATTCTAAAAGATCACCTATTCAACACTGTAATAAGATCTTTGAATATTGTTTTTAATGGTATAAATATTGATTTTATTATCAGTAAATTAAAACAATACTTAGTTAATATTATTGTTATACACATATGCACATTCATGGTTCTACAATCTGTTGATACCTATATTTTGGCGTTGCACAAGGTCATTTTTTTTTCTCTGGCTGTTAATGACATCTTTACAAAAAATCTATTGAATGTTGGATGTGTACTGATTGATATTTTAGTCTTAGATACATGATTTTTTATTAGTTGTTATTGGCTTTGAACTAGCTGTCAGTAACTGAGAGTACTCTCAGATATGTACTTTGTGTCTTTTTTGTTGTGAGGGATGTATAAACTCCATGCCACATCCTGTCTTTGTTTTTGTTAAGATTTTCTGCTTTGTACCTGTTTAACCCCGCCATATTTTGTGTGTGTCTGTCCCAAATAAGGAGCCTGTACTTCAGTGGTTGTCATTGGATCATATCTGTCATATTTGTTTTTCATAAATTGTTTTATTATAAATGAAAGAACCTTAGCGAGCGTGCTCACATACCCCACGTCCCCACATTGTCATTGGAGAAATAAAATAAGTGTAAGAAAAAAAAATTGTATTAGAAAAAAAAATTGAATCATAATTTCCTGTCAATATGCACATCTACATAGTATGTCCTTATTATCTACACAGTTTCATGAAATTTTGTTGTGTGGTTTCAGAGGAGTTGCGATGACAAACTGTTGCAGAAGTACATTGAAGCAAATAAGTTCAAAGGGGCGTAACTCCTGGGAAAAAAAATTGAATCGTAATTTCCTGTCGATATGCACATCTACATGGTATGTCCTTATTATCTGAAAAGGTTTCATGAAATTCTGTTGTGTGGTTTGAGAGGAGTTGCGATGACAAAAGGTTGCAGTAGTATATTGGGCAAATAAGTTCAAAGGCGCAACTCCTGGAAAAAAATTGAATCGTAATTTCCTGTCGATATGCATGTCCTTATTATCTGAAAAGGTTTCATGAAATTCTGTTGTGTGGTTTGAGAGGAGTTGGGATGACAAAAGGTTGCAGTAGTATATTGGGCAAATAAGTTCAAAGGGGCGTAACTCCTGGAAAAAAAATTGAATTGTAATTTCCTGTCGATATGCACATCTACGTAGTATGTACTTATTATCTGAAAAGGTTTCATGAAATTCTGTTGTGTGGTTTTAGAGGAGTTGCGATGACAAACTGTTGCAGTAGTACATTAAAGTAAATAAGTTCAAAGGGGCGGAACTCCTAGAAAAAGAATTGAATCGTAATTTCCTGTCGATATGCACAACTACATAGTATGTCCTTATTATCTAAAAAGGTTTCGTGAAATTCTGTTGTGTGGTTTGAGAGGAGTTGCGATGACAAGAAACAGGACTGACGGACGGACGGACGGGTCAAAAATATTATACCCTCCGCAACTCGTTGCGTGGCGTATAATAAGGCTGTTAGTTTTCTCAATTAAATTGTTTCATATTTGAACTACCTTCTTTAACCAATGTTCTATTTAAAGTAGCATCCACCATAATGGTTTGTGAAATTATTGGATAGTTCTGATAGAGAAAACTTAAGGATGGTGATATTGGCAGGGTATTGTCAGACGAGAATATTCCAGAAATTGTTGTTGAAAGCTGACAAATATGATGGCCAATGAGTGGCAAGTGACAAGAAATGCCAAAGGACTATGTTAGTTCAAGATGTTGACATTCTTACCCATAATCATATCACAAAGATAAATGCCATCTTAATAAAAGAAATACAAACATTAAGACAATGGTAGTTTTATTCAAAACAACCTTTGATTATATGAAAAATTCAGTTGACAATATGCACTTCTAATTCCTTTGATAAAATACATTAAATTCAAAGTTGCAGCCCTGGATACATGATAAAACACTACCTGAGGTCTACTGCATACATTTAAATTCTTTGTATGGTAAATGCCAAAGCACAAAAAGCCTATTTTCCATTTCTAAACAATATTCTGAACATTATATTATATCATGAGTTGCAGTCTTCTCACAAATCAAATAGTATATTTTTGAAGTAGCTTACATTTAAATCAGTATCTTGTAACATTGAGGATACTAATCTAATAGAAGCTGCAAAATCATTAATTAAATTCATGTCAAATTTTATAATGAAAATTTGTTGTGTGTGGTATGAATGAGTATATACAAAGTTGATCAGAAATGTTATAAGATGTACATATTTACAAATTATGATAAATAACAGGTTTTCAGTTTGGTTTTATATATCTAATGACAGATATTTAAATTTGACACTGTTCTGTAATGACAACTAATTGCACACAAATCACTAATCCAACAAATTTTCTTCCTCATAAAAACCAAGGTCCAGGTTTAGACTTACTTCATTAAAATGAAATGATTGTCACACATTTTTTCTTTAGATTATTTCACAATTTATCATCATTGCTTTCCTCGAGAACTGATTGATTTTAACACAGAGGTTTTCTTAAAATGCCCAGTTTTAACTGATACGTTATTTTGAGGACAGTATGTTCATACTACAAAGCATAAAAATAAATTAAATATATCAGTCTCTATATTTATTTTTCTTGTGCTTATGTCGATGTCTGCTAGGACTTCTGGATGATGACCTTTTCCTTGGAGTTCGCGACCTTGATCTTGATTTTCTTGATCTTTTGGGACTACAATGAAATAAAGAACTTAAAGTTTTCAGATGGTTCACATATCACAATATAACATCATCACATCCTATTGACAAACATTCTAAGTATTCATTCATAATTAAATAAAAATGTTATGTTAAAAGTTTGCACATTTTTGGATTTTATCTGGAAATTACATGATTTCAATTAAATACACCATATACATTCCAAAGTATACCTAACCTAAATAATTCAGTTGTTATAATCAGCTGCTCTAAGATGGCTACATTAAAGCCTGAATGCACAGACAAAGAAAAATTGTCAATCATTCAGAATTAGCTCAGGGTTTACTTTTCCCAGATAAAATCTAGCTGATTGCTGATTGGTCATCTCTTCCACATGGCACCAATCAAAATCCAGGATTCATGAAGAGTTTTTAGTGTAATAGGAATTCAAGCCCTTGCAAATAGGAGCGATCAATTTCAGGGAGGGACTGATTCATTTGGTTTAAAGAAGTATGCCTTATTTTTTGGTTGTACTGCACTGTAAAAATTACTGTAAATCACTATAGATCAGTCTGATAAATGGTTTATATTTATTTCTATGAACTAATATAATTTAATCTGATAACTGGTTATTTGTTTTTATATGAACATGGAAAAATCTTTATTTTCAATTACAAACTTACATTTTTTTCAATTTTAATTGGAACATCCTATTTATGGAATATATTCAAAATGTAACTTATCAGTGTGAAGTCATGTACTTCTGGCCTTGGAGTCATAAAATTTTCCAGTACAATCATCGTACTCAGACTCAGAATTCAACCAATAGAAATACTGGATTTGGTGTTTCCAGCACAAGTTCTGTACTATGAGTACTGAGTAAAGTTTTATGATGGAGAGCCCAGCAGTTGTTGAAGGCTATTCTGTTTATCAAGTATAATGCACAAAAGAAAGTTGAACACCATTATTTGTCATCCAATTTTCAAGAGTTTTGTTGTTTTATGCCATAAGATACAACAGAAACAAGTATCTTCTGGCAGGTTGGAAACTGACTACATTTAATAAATTATATGATCAGAAATACAAGAATTGAAATCAGGGTAAAATAAGAGGACTAATTAGCTAATCAAAAACCTAAATCTTTTTTAAGCCCCAGGCTTTCCAAAACACTTTCAGGAATTCTTACCTTTTGGACTTTTTAGGACGTTTAGGGCTATCTGATGGATTCTTGTATGCCGGAGATTGTGAACGAGATCTGTGTCTTTTCCTCCCCTCTCTAGGAGAATCAACTGTTTCCTGTTGATAAAATTGATACAATTGATAGGTAAATGACTTTAAAAACAAATCCCTATAAATGTATACACCATGCTGTAAATCTGTTAAATTTTCTCAAGTAATGAAAATAAATATCATAACTTGCAAATACAATTATAAAATTTGCAAGAAATAGCTGTCAAAGTAGACTATTATTATTATTTAGTTGGACTGACAAATGATGTAATAATTATCTGCCCACTTGACAAAACATCTTTTGGATGACATGACATAATTTGTGAACTAGACTGAAATTATTATTTTGATTTTAAGAAGTTTCAACTAATTATTTAGATGTTTTTGTGTTTTTGATTAAATATTTCCTTTTTCAAGCACTTCCTACTAATCATTTTGAGATTAAAGCACTGCTCATCCCTACAAGACCAAAATGTCTATTCCCCATAAAAAATCAACCTACTTGAAATAAATGAAAAACAATGGACATCAAATATGTTTTGAATTACCATCTAACTTTTTGTTTATTTTGCCATATTTGTGACCAGTGCAAAATTTGACTTTGAACAATAACAGTGAGTATTAATATACATCCATAATCAAAACTACAAATCTCATCTGATGAATTCTTCCACATCTTTTACACAAATAAGTAAAATAGCTAAACCTTAAAATGTTTGATTTCTTTAAACATACCTTCTGTAGAAGTTTCTTTCTATAATGTTCTACTTGTTGTTGTAATGACATGTGTGATTTCCTTGACCTTTTCCCCCCTTCTAACTCATCTTGGTATTTCATAACCTTGACCTGAAATGTAAAATACAGTTTATTTACTTCATTTAAACAAAAAAACCTTTTTTCCTCAGACACGTAGGTTTCCCCTCTCAGAATTGAACTATTTTATGTGACGTGTTTGATTTGAGTAAATAACAAATCTTTGGAGTTTTTCAAAGAAATAAATGGAGAACTTGATCTGTGTTTTGTGGTAATAAGCATTGTGCATAAGTTTCATAACATTTGGTTGAGGCAAACTAAAATTAGAGAATGGAACCAATTTTGGGACGTACGTACGGACAGACAAGGGTTTTCTTAACAAGATACAATAAAGGTGATTTCCACGCGTTCTGAATAAACACATCATAGATACCAGGATTAAAATTTTTAACACATGACACACGTATTGTCTACAAAAGACTCATCAGTGACACTTGAATTAAAATTTTTTAAAAAGGCCAAATAAAGTACGTTGTTGAAGAGCATTGAGAACCAAAATTCTGAAAGGTTTTGCCAAATACAGCTAAGTTAGTCTATTCCTAGGGTAGAAAATCCTTAGTATTTCAAAATTCAAAGTTTTGTAAACAGTTAATTTATAATTATGACCATATCAATGATAATTCATGTCAACACAGAAGTGCTGACTACTGGGCTGGTGATACCTTCGAGGAAGAAAAGGAGAGGAAACATTGATAAATGACAAACTTGGTATAAAGACAAACAAACTTGACAGCTCAGTCTTAATTGGAACAGTACAAATAGTATGATAAAATAACAAATATTGACAATATCTCATCAAAAGACTGTGTTTTAGGAAAATGTTTGTGAAACTGAGAACATGTAAAAATATTTTCTATGTCCTCTTGAAAATCTGTTAAATATTTAGATTATAATGAATTTGTTTTAAATCATTTAAGTAAAATTGTATTCAAGACGAAACATAAACTAAAATTTGAATCTATTATATTTCACACACCAATTCCTTTCAATTACCTCTATTTCTCTTAATTTTGCTCTTCTTTCTTCTGTCATTATTTGTTTTCTAAAATCAGCACTACTATTAAAAGTTGACGATTCTTCATCAGAGTTGTTCTGAGAGTCTTCTCCATCTTCAAGGGGTCTGTGAATGTACAATTTGATTATTTCAAAACATTTTTTGTTGACAAAAATCTTCTGTATGTCTATTTCTCTTCTATTCATTTAAATATTGAATGGAATTTCACTTTTTTAGGGGGAATACATATACTTTCAAATTTGTGAATAAAAGACTTACTGCACATTGATAAATTAACAAATAGCCCTCTGATATAACAAAAACAGATATGAATATAGTTATTTTCACACAACTGTAGAGGTGGATAGTTTCTTCCGTAAAATTCTCCAGAGCAGTATCTCAAAAACAGACATATATGTATTATTAAGTATATAATAACATATTATCTGATTATGTGTTATACATCTTTTTTTAAATAAATGCAAGCTAACTTCACGTAATATGCTAGACTGTCTAACAAATTAGACAAATTTGCTGTGGGTCAGACAAATATAGGCCATTAACCTGTCAAAATCTTCTGTGTGCATAAATGTTTAATCCCATATTCAGGTGCAAAATTAAAATAAAAACAAGTTTCAATATAACTTTTGTTGCCACAATCATTTTCATTAAACCTTAAATTATTAATCTGCTAACTTTTTCTGTTAAAATTTACAGTTTATTCTATAAATAAGTTGGGTCTAAAGAAGATGATTAAATTGTGAAGAGCTACCAAACCTATGCAGGGTGCCAGACACCAAGTAATGACAAAAGCACATATGGCCTTTGGTCAATTGAGCTAAACAAATCAATTTTTTTAACCTTGGTTTTAAATATACAGCAATATTTGTTCAAGCCAGAAATCATCATTACCTTCAGGAAATTATGGCTATACTTTGGGGCTTTGTAGAATTGCTTACCATTAAAACAACATTTTAATGTGATATTGTGTTCTTGTTTTGGCTGTCCCAATTATTTATAAAAAATTTTTTGCAGTATTAAAGAGACAACTTACTGTCCATCAATATCCTCGTCATCTTCTTCTTCTGGTTTATCTTCATTTTCTTGTTCTAACAAATCCCATTTTGATGTCGTCATCGCTGGAAAAAATATGTAAATAATCATACATTGAATTTTTATATACTATTATTCTTTGATAAAAACAAGAATATGTGTCAATGTGACACCATGCACAGGTTGCATTTACATATTTCCATGTGAACAATGTATTCTGGGTTAAAACACAAATTTTGCATATATTTTTAAAATTTTACAACATTATATACATGAGTACTCAACATCAAGTTGATGTTACCAATATTTTATGGTAAACTACTTAACCAAAATCTTTAACTGGAAACAGAACAGACAAGTAAATAGATGTACTAATGGCAACAGGCTGGAAAACCTATTGCCCTATTAGTATTGAAGGCTGGAAGTGAATTGGTATAATTCCACACTACAAGAAAATAGAGATGATATTAAAAGACAATATAAAAATTGCATTCAATATTTTCCAGGTATTTAATGCACAACTGTTCCCTGTAATGTTGGGACTTTTCAAAAAAATATTATACAGAATTCAAAGGATAACAAGAATGTGTCCATAGCACATGGATGCCCCACTCACACTATCATTTTCTATGTTCAGTGGACTGTGAATCTGGGGTCAAAACTCTAATTTGGCATTAAAATTAGAAAGATCATACCACAGGGAACATGTGTACTAAGTTTCAAGTTGATTGGACTTCAACTTCATCAAAAACTACCTTGACCAAAATCTTTAACCTGAAGCAGAACAGACGGACGAACAGACAGATGAATGGATGGACGGACGGAGGAACAAACGCAGACCGAAAAACATAATGCCATTAGGTGGGGCAAAAAAAACATCATGAGGACCACCAGACATATAAATAACTTGGAAGTTCTTGTGTTGAGTTTATATTCCTTCAAATGTAAAATACCTCAAAAATAACTAAATTATTCAATTAACACAAACAGGTCAATTTAGCTGTACTATTTTGAAGAAATTAAATAAATAGAATGTGTCCATGGGACACAGATCATCCCCACGCTTGCATATAACGTTAAAAGGGGATGTAACTCGACAACGGTAATAGTGACGCCACCCAAATTCAAACCTGATCTGTGTTTTGTGGTAATAAGCATTGTGTATAAGTTTCATAATATTTGGTTGAGGCAAACAAAAGTTAGAGAATGGAAACCAATTTCTGGACGTATGTACTGATGGACAAGGGTAACACTTTAAAATGCCCCCTAAGGTAATGGCGGGGCATAAAAATATCCAAACCTTGAGCTTCTAATTCTGTTTCATCCACAGCCTCCCATTTGGACTTGACAAACTTAGAGGCTGATGGTGTTGATGGCTGTGTATTAGGAGATTCAGCTTCTAACGGTTTTCCATCCAAATCATCTATCACTGTAAGGTAAAATCTATTTTCAATATGATGCATTGAAATTTTTTCATTTATCAAAGAAAAAAAACCCTCTGAATAGTTAGTAATGGAAATCACATTTTCAAATTTTCCTACACCTGTAAAAGTTTATACCATGCTGTGTTCAAGTCGTAAGCTGAACAAAGGTAAGGAGAAGCAACTTTTACTTCAATGCTTGAGTTAAATGCATATTTTGAAATAGTATATAACTGCTTTGAGATCATATCCTCCATATTTTTATGGACCTTCAAATTGTACTGTACAATTATTTTCATGAATGTCAATTTTCAGTAAGAGAAATTGTTTCAATGTTGGTCAATGTTTTTAATCAAATCAATTGAATATATGTATATTATTGACAACTTGTGGTCTTTACATGTGAATTACACCAAAAATAAATATGATCACAAGAAATAAGGAATTGACATTTACTGGCAATTTATCTTACATTCTGTGGATGAACCCAACCATGTTTTTGATCCCAAACTGTCTTGAAGAAATTTAGTTATTCAGAGACTTATCATGAAACCTACTGGGTGTTAGCTTGTGCATTCTATATTCTGTACACAATCAGAAATTTATTTTGAGATTCATCCTGCATGTCAGGAGACTGGTCTTCTGAAATATTTTTTCCAGTTTAAAAAGGATATCAGAAGGATGGCCTAAATATCTGGACAGTTGACAAAAAGGGAAATAGTACTTACAAGGAGCACCATCAACATCTGAAGGGTCTCCTTCTAAATCATCTAATGGTTTACCATCTAAAGAATCATCTTTTATTTTACTGTCATCCAAAGGAGCACCATCTAAATCTTCTGGATCAGACTCAACTGCTTCAACCAAAGCCTACAATCATATTTATTCCAGTTATGTACCATTTAATCACTAGTGCCATACAAAACTTTAGTTTGTGTTAAGAGGGGTGGGGTTGGGGTTGGTTATTATCATATTGCAACATATTTTCAACAGAATGTCATGAAAAGTTAGTGTGCAATATTCTATCATATCACAATAGTGTAAATATAGCTTTGACCCACTATCAGTGACGAAATATATTTTTACAGTTTTCTAAGCTTTGCTATACAATAAAAAGGTTATTGCGTATTGGTAAAAATTATCCTTTGAAGAATATATATTGCACTCGCAAACTCGTGCAATGAAAAAATCTACTTGGAACAATATTCACGCAATAATCCTCTAGTATAGTATTAGTTAAAAGTAAATGACCATCATCGGTAAACAAAGTTTTTTTTAACATTTTTCACTTCAAAGTGAGGTGCTATCTACGATAGATTATTTAATTTTTCTATATCAATTATATTTTCATTAGTAATGAATGTCATGTCACTGAATACAATTTGAATGTTTTGTTATAGACACCTGTTTATTTATATTTTTATGTAGTATGAAGTGACCACAATCTACAATAATTAATACATTTTATATCACAGACTGGATCTTCATACTAGTATATTGCATTCAAGACTGCTATTAAAATGTTATTTTATTTGCTGTGGACATGGGAGAGATTTTGGACATGTTAACAGTAGTTATATATTTCATATCTATAAAAGCTAAATTATTGAATATAGTATCAATGATGCTTGGTTATCTTATTAGCATTTCATTTCTCATTATGTTGAATTATTGTTGTAAATAGTATCTTATGTTGCATATTCTTGTTCTTAGTCATTTATTAAAAAAGCTCGATTTTCATCGTCCAGGACGCCGTATCAAAGTTATTAAATATTCTTGTTCTTAGTCATTTATTAAAAAAAAATCAAAGTTATTAAAACAAAACTTCAATGTAGAAAAGATCATTTGTACAGGTCACATACCTTTGTGTTTGGTACAAGTCCAAGGAAAATATTTTGTAAGTTAATTAAGAAATCATTTGGATATACTGCCCAGTCTTCCCATGCCTGAAAACATCCCATTACTTTTTGCTGAAAAAAATAAAAGAGATATTATTACTGTAACACTTTCTCTGTATTATCAATATTTTAATGTCATTAATTTGTATTGTCAGATTAATAGCCAGTAACTAAAAAAGTTTTCCATAAATCACAATTTATTTAATTGTTCTCATAATTTCTTACTGATTTGATATTCAATTACATCAATATTTTTTTCTTTATCAGTGTTTAAATAATTATTAGACAAGGTATATAATGTATAAAAGGTCTGAAAAATCTTCGCAATAATCAAAACTCCAGGCATTCAATGTCAACACATGGTAGATAGCACATGGATAAATTTATTATCTTCAAATAGCGGTATTGCTTTCATGGAATCAAAGATCAAAGCACTAGAGTTGCTTTATTTATGCATTTTACATAATTACATCTTTATAAATAAAAACAAGCTTACTTTAAACTGTTCAGCTTTCAATCTTCCATCGATATTTGAATAGGTTTCATGTACATCTTTAAATATCTCTTGAAGCTTTGTTTGAAAACTGTATGAGCAAAAAAAAGTTCATGTCACTGAACATGAGATACACTAATGATAAACTTCTCTCACATGCCTATTGGATGGATGCTTAACATCCAGTAGCAAATATGAGTTAAATATTCAGGATGGTTACCATCTTAATGATGAATAAGTGTGCCGGATGGTTACCATTTAATGTTCACATTGTATCAAGATTTTTAACATGCTAGCTCACAAGTAAACAGTCAGCTGGATGACACTGATACCTGCATATATTATTAGAATTCAGTCCCAACAAGTCTTTCCTCTTATTCTTATATGCTGCAAGCTTAGCATAGATGTGAGAAGCATCAACTTAATACTCTTATATTAATTAATGGTGTCTGAACATCCAGTGGCAAATATTACATTCATTTTCAGAAAGATAATACTCTTATATTCTGTAAGCATAACAGAGAAGCAGCAAATAACTTTGTACTGTATATGCATGATTTCCATGTCTAAAATCTAAATACATGTGTGTGTAAGCAATCAGTAAAAATTGTTTCAAACAATGATTTTAGTAATGATGCAAGGATAATAGTTATGTCAAATTCACTACAATAGTTGACTAACTAAAATGTCTTGCCTGTAGCTATAATAGACATCAAACTTAATTTATCTGTCAGGTGTACATGTTCTATCATGTATAATTTCTTTGCTACACTTTTTTCTTTAAATAACTTAAATGACCACAGAAAATGGGGCTAATGCCATATGACATGTTGACAGAAGATTGAAAGATAATCGTTTACAGATGGTAAATAAACTTAGGTAACCAGTTCATGATATAATACAATCGCATGCAATTAAAATCTGCCTTTTTAAAGTAATTCTAGCAGTTTCATATAAAAAAAATCTTCAATTTTTATGAAATTTTACACTTTTTTTCTTAAAATCTCAGTGGTGCAAAACCGTTTTTATCACAAGTTTTATTTATTAAACAGAACTTACCATTTCCTGAAAAATGAGGCATTGGGAACTTTAGCACTACTGTTAAATAAGATATCTGACACTAAAAATAATCTGGCAATCTGAAATAAAAAAATTGTATTTCATCCTAAAGCAAAAAGAAAAAAATCCCTTTCTTTTATATATCATATATAATAATTGTCATAAATTTGCCAGCTCATGCAAGAAAAAAAACAACAAACTAATTAATTTCAGAAATGGTATTGAAATACAGGAATGTCACAATTTCAGAAATTTTTTATTTGATGGATGAGTTATCATTCTGGTTTGAAATGTTTTACAACACTAGTATCTGTGTATTTTATCATGTGAAATAATTGTCATTGGTTTTTTTTATCTTACTTTTTTGGGAATGGGTGTTTGTAAGATGGATAATGATTCTGATATACACTCTACAATCTCCTCTCCGGCTTCAGCATGGTCTAAACACCACACCATACCATCCCCAACCTTTGCTCTCTCTGGTGTCAAGTCTCGCAACATATCTTCCAATCTGTCTCTTTGACTGAAAAGAAATGTTATAGAACCTGAATATGGAACTGTGTGTCTGTTATGGTTCAAAAATATTCACAATTAAATCCTATGTGTTACCAGATTATTCTATTCTTGCATTATTATTAATCTTTTAAAGTTGAATGTACACCCCTTTCTGCTTGTTTGGTACTAAGATCAACTTAAAACTTTAGATTAATATCTTTTCTATCTATTAATGATGTTTTCTTTGGACCTGGTAACAAAGCAAAGACATTTCTTATCGTTTCTTAATACTTTTCTTGTATGGAACTACCAGTACAGTTGTAAGTTAAAATCATCTTTTCTATATTTTTAAGTGGAACAGCCCTAACTAAGATCATACAGCAAACCTAACCTACCTATTAATGATCACTGCTTTTGACCTACCTATCTGTTAATGATCCTTTCTTTGGGCCTGTAGGTACATCCTTAGGTGGAGGATCAAAGTTTGCATCTTTGATCAGATGTTCTGGCATGCCTTGTGTATATGGATTCATGACAGGTGGTCGCCATGTTGATCCACCTTTGAACATTTTGTACTCTTCTGTTCTCCATGTATAAGGGGTATCTCCCTACAAGTTAAAAGAAAGCATAAATAGTACAAACCAGTTAAACACCCACATGTCAATGTGACTGTCCTTAGGAAGGAACCTCTACAGTGGTTAGTCTTTATTTACTATATATCTGGTTATCTTCACGTTATAAGGCTTAGACTGGGCATATTAATCTTCGCTGTGTTTATTATTCATGGCCTTTAACAATACATTTAAATGAACTGTGAAATTTTCGTGTAGAGTAAATTACACCATTTAATGTATATCATGAAAATAGCCAAATTTTTGGGATGTAATGTATATCTAAGTGTTTTGTCTTTTTAGACATTTGGTATTGTAGCAGATCGTTGGTTGTCTCTACTTAATTCATTCAAAATTTGTCAAGACTTTGGATATATAAAGTTTGACATATATCTATCTTCAGCAATACACTTGTATGTAAAAATATTATGAAATCTGTAGCTAAAATGCAACAGACTATACTTTAAAAGGTAGATAGCTAAGGTCCAGTACAAAAGAATTAGAAGGGGGTTATTTTTTATTGACACATTTCCTTTATCCTTTTCCCAAAAATTACATAAATTTGAACAAAATGTTGTTGATTTTAAACTCAATAATTTTTTAAGGAAAAACTAATTATTTTTTATAAACAAAAGACAGTATTAGAGCAAACTATCAATTATCTGACCATTAAACTTTAAACATCCTCAATATAAGTATTTTTATACTGAGCTTACACTTTCTACATTGACCTGCTACTATCTTAATTTAGCCATTAGAGAAATTATTTTATTCACGGAAAAGTTTGGTTGGCTGGTACAATTTAAACAGAGTGTCAATAGAAAGCTAGAGTGCTACTAATGCCATGATTTCAACATGTACTTATCAAAATATATTTAGACATCTATTAAGGACTTTTTTGAGAAACTAACTTAAATGACACCCTATCTCCATCATTAATTCACCAGTACTTACAGGATTTATTTTCAATAATAGTTGGCATGTATGTTTTACCTGAAGTATTGAGAACAATTTCCATCTGTAGTATAGATGTGCTGGACTTTGGTTATCAAACAGGAACCTACAAAACATCAACTCAATTACATTTTTTTATTGTGCAAGCAGGATATGCCTTTACATGTAACCATAACACTTCCTATTTATAAACGTTATAAAGTTCCCCTCATTCCCAAATTGTCATGACAATCCATAAAGAACAATTAAA
The DNA here is from genome assembly GCA_017311375.1 of Mytilus coruscus. Lineage (NCBI taxonomy): Eukaryota > Metazoa > Mollusca > Bivalvia > Mytilida > Mytilidae > Mytilus > Mytilus coruscus. Next base: position 94,845,906 of record CM029599.1, read on the forward strand.
AGGTTTACAAAAATAAAATTAAATTCTGTGTAAAAGGACTGAAATAAACACAATTTGGTATCTGAGAAACAACTAGAGGCTCTAAAGAGCCTGTGTCGCTCACATTTGTCTATGTGCATATTCAACAAAGGACACTTTCCAACATTGTAGATGTGAATAGAATTATGACAAAAATCTCTGTTTTGTTGATCTTGTATTGCTGATCATTTAGTCTGTTGAGTTCCTCTCTATCTTCTTTAGTTTTTTGCTCAAAACACAAAAGAGGGTAAAAAAAATCCTCATTGAAGGACAATCACTCCTATAAAGAGTGACAATCTACATCAGCAAAATTTGACAAGATAGTAGATCTTGACTTGCTGATCATTTTTGTGATTTAAAGTGTCTATTTATCTATTATAATGTTTTATCATATAAGGCAAAACGCAAAAAAAATGGTGAAAATCGTCATTAAAGGGCAATAACTCCAATAAAGAGTCGTCATACAATTACCTCCATATTGTCCTAATTGAAGTTCTTGTCTTGCTTATCATTTTTGCTTATTTAAAGTTTCTATCTATCTATTATAGTTTTCAAGATAATAGGTAAAAATGAAAAAAAAAAAGGTAAAAATTTGTCATTCAAGGGCAATAACTCTATATGAAGTCGTCTGACAGTTTACACATTTATGGACAATTGGTAAAGCTCAACATTCTGAACATTAATGCTTTGTCAGATTTTCTCTATTTATAACGGTTTTCAAAATAATAGACAAAACTTGCATTTAACCCCTATGTTCTATTTTCAGCCATGTCAGCCATCTTGGTTGGCAGGCAGGGTCACCGGACACATTTCATAAACTAGATACCCCAATGATGATTGTGGCCAAGTTTGGTTAAATTTGGCTCAGTAGTTTTAGAGGAGAAGATTTTTGTAAAAGTTAACAGACGACGAAGGATGCCAAGTGATGAGAAAAGCTCACTTGGCTCTGTGGGCCAGGTGAGCTAAAAATGAAAATTTTTAATAATCAAGTGTAAAATATTCATCAGAGTCACCTACATTCCCTGAGAGTCTGTTCAACTAATTGCAAATAACTATATGAGATATATACTCAAACATAAATTCTAAGACAATAACAGGTAAAAGATGGCTCTGAGTGACCTACTTTTTTACTGGAGGCTGCAATACTTATTTAGATGCACCATTGTATCAAGTAATGAGATTGTAATGTAGGTCTCTTAGAATCTGAGAAGGAAATCTTCATGTACAGTTCATAATTCAATGAAGTAAAATACAAGTCAAAGTGACCTCCTATTTGTCAGATGCTGCTATAAATGCATCAACACACCATATGGAATGATGGCATGTCACTAAGTATCGGAGATCTAGCCTTGCACTTACAAAATTTCTAGCAGGATTATCGTACTCAGACTCAGATATCAACCAATCAAAATACTGGATTTGGTTTTTCCAGCACAAATTTAGTACTCCGAGTACTGAGTTAAGTTTTATGACATAGAACATAGAACTCAGAAACTTAATAGGTCAATGAAGTGCAACATATAGGCCAGAGTGGCCTACTTTTAGTGGGATATACTCTCCTAGCTGCCTCTTTAAAATAAAGTACACATATATGATTATCGGTCACTTAGCAACTGAGATATGAACTTAATATAGGTCAATGAAGCATAAAACATATCAGAGCGACCAATTTTTTGTGAGATGCTGCTTACTCATCTAGATACATTTTTTCAATAATTTTGATTGTATGTCACTTAGTTTCTAAAAACTCAATTTTAGGTAAATCTGGTGTCTTTTTCTGAGCATACGATCCATTCTGGGCATGTTGCAAAATACTTTTTGAGCTAAAAAAATATTTTACCAAGTATTATTCAATATATAACAGAAACATTTAAAGCTTAAAATTTAAGGATTAAACTTTCAAAAAATTAAGTGTCGTTAAGTGTATTTAAAATTTAAATACTTATTATAAGTAAAAGTTAATCAAATCCAATAAACTATGAAATATTGGTCAAGTGACATTCATCTGTATATATACTAAATATACAGCTGAACGTCATAGAGTTTCTATTAATTGGCGGTCTACATGGAAGCCATGGTACTCCAATAATCATTATAAGTAAAAGTTAATCAAATCCAATAAACTATGAAATATTGGTCAAGTGACATTCATCTGTATATATACTAAATATACAGCTGAACGTCATAGAGTTTCTATTAATTGGCGGTCTACGTGGAAGCCATGGGTACTCCAATAATCTCATGGAGGCAATCTAAAAACTGTAACATATATAGTAACATTGCATACAGAGCAATCAAGTACAAAGCAGACACATTATTACAATATAAAGCTGTTCTTTGGTCTATAAAGAAAGAGAATATTTTGATCTATTTTTTGGTTTTGGTGTTTTTTTAATGTTCAGAGAGAATATTTGTATTTACAGGTAAATATAACAGAATTTCTAATTTTATAATAGCTCCATATATGAAACAAACAGGATAAAAGGCATAGAAAGCAATGGTAGAAATGATCACCTCAATCTTTATATAGATAACAATGGTAGAAATGATCACCTCAATCTTTATATAGAAAGCAATGGTAGAAATGATCACCTCAATCTTTACATAGAAAGCAATGGTAGAAACGATCACCTCAATCTTTACATAGAAAGCAATGGTAGGAATGATCACCTCAATCTTTATATAGAAAGCAATGGTAGAAATGATCACCTCAATCTTTATATAGAAAGCAATGGTAGAAATGATCACCTCAATCTTTATATAGAAAGCAATGGTAGAAACGATCACCTCAATCTTTACATAGAAAGCAATGGTAGGAATGATCACCTCAATCTTTATATAGAAAGCAATGGTAGAAATGATCACCTCAATCTTTATATAGAAAGCAATGGTAGAAATGATCACCTCAATCTTTATATAGAAAGCAATGGTAGAAATGATCACCTCAATCTTTATATAGAAAGCAATGGTAGAAATGATCACCTCAATCTTTACCAAGGATCTTAGTGTTAAAATCTGGTTAAGTGCATGTACAATCCATCACAATGACACAAAGGATAAGGTTAAATTGTCACTGAGAACTAACAAACATTAATTGTACCATATACTATTTCTGTGTAACACTAAGGATATATTTAAAGTAAATGCAGTGATCTCTAATATTCTCTACTAGAATGGAAAATAAGTTATGTAAATCAGAATGTCATGGTTGTATGCTGTAAACAGTTCATTGTTTATAGAAACTGTGCCATATAAACTATAATGCAAATTCCAAACAGTATTTTTTTCTCTCTGCCAAAATACATGTAACAATTTTCTCTGAAAGTTCTCAGTTGCTTATGCCAATACCTTTTAATAAACAATGAAACCAAATATATTGCTAAGCATCCATGCAGAAAATATTAACATGAATAAAAAAATATGGAAGGCGTGCATTACAATAATTATTTTTCTATGAACACCTACCTGAACATTGGATTATTTATTTCCCTGTTCATAATCATGGCTTCAAACATTGGTCCTTCTCGTACCACAAACTCTATCATTCGATGAATCACACATAATAAGTTTCTGAAAACAAATAGCCCAATCCAAAAACATGTCACAGGGCTTCTGTCTGCCCATTCAACTAGATTTAAAATGAAATTTCCCCAATATGACAAATGTAGCACCAAAGGGTTAATCTGTTTAGTCAAAACCCTTCCTTATCTTACTTAAATGAAAGGTCTTTCAAAATTGTCCAATATAAAAATAAATCAATGTTATCTGTTTAAAACTTGAGAGCAAATTTTTACTAATTAAAACCAAAATTAATCAAATAATTTTAAAATGATCTATTCATGTATTTATGTACCCTTTTATATATAAATATAGGTGTTTTTTTTTTTTTTTTTTTTTTGGTTAAGACATATACTGTAGATCCATTTATTTTCGTAGATACAAATTCATGTGTATTTAGGAAAAATTGTATCTTGATGGATATTTGATAATGAATCCACAGTATATGGGATGGGTTCCCCCTTTAAATGACTTGTTTGAAATAGTCCAGAAAAATGGGTAATCACTGAAAATTGGGGATATAGTTTTTTTTTTATCTTTATACATATGTTTCAATATTATTCTTTTTGTAACATTAAGGTTTAATCATAGATGCCATTTCTATAAGAACTACTGTCTCTGTATAAACTTGCCTAAAGTTTTAATTTCTATAATGATTTAAAATATTTCATTGTTCATTGAAAGTTATAAATATATTTCTGTGTCATCACAAGATTTCTTTTATCATCTTAAGGCAATAATAATCAAATGTTAAAATTTCGTTTTGTTTTCATAATTGAATATGTTGAACTGATATAATACTCCAAAATGACTGAAACCAACTGTTAAAACAGCTTTATAAGGGAATATTTTAACATACTGTAAATTCTAAGCAAAATTTAGTTGTCACAAATATACAATAAGAACTCATTCAAAAACCGTCTTGGCCTATATTTTGTTAATCCCATCATTTGATTATAATACTTCTGTCTACTACATTGTCAACATTATATTTCCTTATATTCCAAACTACATTAAGGTCTACTTTTTTTTTAAATTATCATAATATCCATTTGTTTTTAAAAGATCAATTATATTGAGAAATATAGATATTAAATCTATAAATGTATTTCCATCACTCTCTTATATTAATCAAAAACAAGGTTTCCTTATATCACATTGACTATACTTTACAACTGATATAACTCCCCACCTGCTGATTTAAAATTATTACTTCAACATTTGAATGAAAATTAAACAGTTAACCTTTTCTTTTACTTTGTGAAAGCATTGACTGATAATTTGCATAAAAAGGTAAAAATCTGATTTCACTTAAGTCTATCATAGATGTAAGGTGGTACAAATGTAAAAGAATTTCAAAATCACCACAGATGCTGTGAGAATTTTTACTATAAGTCTTCATTGTTGAATCAAATATTAAAATTACAGGATGATCAAGCACTCAAACATTTCATTTGAAAAAATAACTATCCCAAGGCCTAAACTCATATAATCTATGTGTCACCTTGGTATTCATTGATAAAACAAAATATTCACATAGGAGAAGGTATGATTCGGGGGATAAATTAGCCTGAAAATAAAATGCATTTCAATATTTTTCCTATACGCAGAATGAAATGTAGAATATATATATTTCTAATAAAACATTGAAGTTTTAGTTTAAATATTTATTTTTCATGGGAATTTTAAAATCACCATAAAAAGTCAGTTGATTAACTAAAATTGTGAAATTCCTAAAAATCTTAACTCTTTGATTTATACATGCTGAAGAAAAAAATAAAAGAACAACTATCGCCAAAAAAGATATTCACACAGGAGGGGTATTGTGTGTATATCTATTCAAGCATAGCAACGATGTACTCTGTATCAATTCAGCCAAAATGTTCCTGAATTTTCCCAATGTTGGCTTAAAATCTGACAAAATTTGCCTTATGAAGACACTTTAATGTCATCACAGTAAAACTTTGTCAATAAGTCAAAGCTTAGTTACATTTTCTGAAAGCCTTTATTCTGTGTATAAAAGTGTAATTACCGTAATAATGGTATAATACAGATTTTTATTTCCAGGCAAATCTACAGGGCCAATTAAACCCCTAAATGTACCTTCTCCTTTAATACTGCCTTTGGCAATATAACAACTTAATCATATTTGATTTTTAGCAACTAATTTCAAATACATCTGGTTAATGGGAAATGATGTAACAGACATATATTCTTTTAAAGAATTTTGCTAACCCACATCTAGTTTAAATACTTTTTTGTATCGGAAACATCTTTTTTTTTAACAAAAGACTTGCAACTCTTCTTTCAGACCATATGAGTGATCCATAATTTAGTTTTTAATACATGATTTATAGTTATATTTACTTGTTTAATTTCTAAAAAGAAATGAAAGAAAGAGACAATTTTACCTCAAATATATTCATCTAAAATCTATATAGGGAATAAATTTTTGAATGTTTCATATTATGAACAATTCACTGACATTAAACTGATATGGTTTGAATGATTGTTCGCTTCTTAAGATCTGTCAAAATTAATGAAGTGGTACCATTTTTTAGCAGTTTAGGCCTGGCATATACATGAACAGATTCATATCACAACAAATTGGTCAAATCCTCAAAAAAAATGCTTTTAATAGTATGCCCATATATGCAATGCATCAACAATTGTATACTCACTACACTAAATGTCAAATAAGAATTATTAAATTTTGCAATGTTGAGATATTTAATAGAAGATTTATAAGAAGCAAACAAGCAATCATTCTTTGTCTATATGTATGTTACAGGCATATTGATACAAATAATAGTGTACAATTTCCTACATTTCACAGTATTCAAACCAGTCATTTCTATATTAACAAAAGTACCTGATAAACAGTAGTGTACTCCATTGTGAGATAAATATGCAGTAAGAAGTCAAATTTGATTACTTCTTATTTACATATGGGTCATGTGTTGTTCAAACTTTTTTGCAAAGTCAGTAGAAACTTTCAGCGTTGTGATAATAAAGGCAAAAATTTTTATTAAATTTTGTAGTTTAAAAGATTCTTAACCCCTTTCTAAAGCACTAGACAAACTCTTTTACATAACAATTTCTTTTTATCAAAAGGCAGCGAAGTAAGACCAATGCTTTGGATATAAATAAGACTTATGTGCATATAACTATATAACAACTTACACAAGTTTTTAAGATGTGAATTACTAAACGGACTACTTCCATGAGAAGTTATTACGTAAACATTATACATATTATTTACTAAATTCAACCAAACATTTTAGACGGAAAATCCATTAACAATGACCATGCTAGTCTTTCTCCAAATAGATTTTGCCTATACATATTGAATATATGCAGTATGAATAAAAGGAGATTACGGAATATAAACCAATGAGACGTCAACCAAAGAACACAAAAAATCAAAAGACATGGAGAGGTCAAATTCTTTAATTGACTAGAAAAACTGTTAGCAGAGCTTACATACTTATATCCCCTCCTCCCTGCTCATATATATAAATATGGTTAAATCCATGTATTACTGTGGGAAAAATTCAGTCATCTCAAAATGAAAATAGAGGATGAATATTGCCATTAGATACTAAGATTGTCAACTTCTATTTAAGGGTTAAGATTTATTAAAAGGGTCATCCTTGTAGTAGTCAAACAAACTAAAAAGTCTATAATCCATATCTAACAGCTTATATGTTTAGAGAAATCCTGTGCAGGAGAGTTTATACTTCATATTCAATAAAAATAATCTATTTGACCCTTTTTTAAAACTGTATTACCAAATATGTGAAGTAACTTCTTTAACAACTTATTGCATATTTCAGATTTTATATCCATTTTATCATTTTGTTTTTATTAACCAGCATCTCATTTCATATCAGCTTCATATATTGATACTATTAAAATATTTAGTATCAGCTTCATCTCAAGTTTCCTGTATCTGTCCACCATGATGACTTAGTTCTGTCGTTGTTTTCCAGTGTAAATCTGTTTCCTTCTTCTCAAAATAACATTGGTTTAAAGCCTAACTTAAACAACCATCTTAACAAAGAATTAAATATACCTTTCTGTAGGAATTACCACTTTCACAACAGCCTTGGCTAAAATCTGGAGAATCGCATTTGAAAAACCAAAGTAAGCTCATTTAAGTATGGATTCTCAGACTAAACCCCTGATTATTTCATTTTTCATTTTTAAGATGTTTCTCCTATGATTTTAAATTCATTTTCATTACAAAATTTGTGCTTTAAAATATTTTCTTTCTTTTTTTTTTGTATTTTTTTTTTCTCTCTTTCAAATGAAAAATGAAAATTTGCAGAGGAAAAGCATAGTATACAATGTAAATAAAATATTGATATATAAAATCTTTACAAGTATATTTAATGAATTATGGCTAATTTTAAATATTTGTTTAAACATGTGTGTGTATTTGTAATTTCTTTATTATTTTTTTTAATTGAAATTAGTTAGATGATTTTATAATGTACTTTTGTTTCTCCTTGTCGTCGAGCATCATGTACAATGAATCTTTCTAGAAAATGAATGAAACTGATGACTACATAGACAAAATGTTTTTCAACTTTGTTAATAAAGCCTGTTTCTGTGTCTTTGTCTTTGATTTCATGGTTGTAAATGTTATTTCAAATAATAGTGGTTTTCAGATGCCTTCCGTTTATATTTAACAAGATTTGATTAGTAAACATGCACTTCAGAATTACAGTAAATATGCTTAAAAAATGTGAGAATTCATTAGTGCAGTTCTAGAGATTATTCAATGAAATAAACAGACCCACAATTTAGTTAATTACCCCTTTTAGCAAGAACATTTCCCACCTGCTGCCTTACCAAACAGAGTTGTTAAAATAAAAACATACCAATGGTCAGCACAGAAGGCTGACCACTTCTATGAAATTACCTTGTCAATGTCCTCATCTTTATCTGGGGGTGGTATGTTGCCAAATCCTCTGCCCCGCCTGTGTCGTCGATCATGTGGTTGAGCATTAAATGGAAGCCCTGAGGGTGGTGGTGGTTGTGTCAGCTCAGCTAAAGCTGGTGGTATGTAAATAGGATGGGGTGGTATAGGCACAGCCTTACCCCAACCTAACTTCATTTCATAACTCATCACATCTTTTCCTGTTATTAGATTTTCAGGTTCCAAAATAGAAACAAACCACAAACAACATTATTTTTCAGAATTACATTAGTTATCTGAAATATCTGCAGCTTATAAATAATTCTGGACTTCTTAAAATTTAACAATTTCCAATAGCAGTTTAATTTTACACTTACAGACATCTGTAACAGGACCTAGAATTTATTAATATTGCAGACATTATTTATTTACAGGATAAGGAACCCCTTTAATATCTAATAATTGTATGATCACTACCTGAAGACCACTATGGTGATGTTCGGGTGTCTTGTGTGTCATGATTACTGGGATAAATATAATGATACAATACATTTTCTTATATTCAAGAGGATGAAAAGAATAGTTTAAATTTGACAAGCCTAGTGACATTAGGTTATTCCATATAAATTGATTTTCACATCTAGAAGTGCTGCTAATCATACGTCAACAACCTACACACCATTGATCTTGGTCTATATTACAAGTTTTTAGCTCATGGTTTAAGACCTTTGAGCTACTGTCAAGATGAGTAAAAACAATACAAAAGTTATTCCTTAAAACGATGATTAATTCACACTATCTTAGGAAAGTTTTCTAATGTTTGAACATATTTTTTTTCGATATTCAACATTTGAAGATCAGGCTGAACAGCTGTTCCATAAAAACATACATGGGACCCAGGGAAAGCAATTTGAAATCTCCACTATTGGTGTGTGTCAAGACAGTGAAATGTAAGTGAAATTCTAAATTTGCCTCTATAGGTGGTTACCCCATTTTGCAAGTGCCTTCCCTGGGTACCATGTGTTTTTAAATGTAACAGACCTAAAACAAATTTTATTTCTTCAATTACTATTTGATTTTTATATTTAAAATGACAAAAACATTTCCTGTAACAATAAATATATAGAAACTGAAAGAAGAAAAGACTGTCAGAGAATATTTCAGTCTTGATATTTCAATATTACCCAATCAAAACAAGCAATGGCAAATAGTGCTTACAATTCAAACTCAAATTTTTTAAGCATTAGTAGCTGTTTATTATATTAACAGAAGTGAATATAAATAATATTAACTGCACGTAAATATAAGAACAGTGAGAACATTGATGCAATATAATGAACTGATAGTTTGATGTTTGGTAATAAAATTATATCAATTTTTACAAAATTTGAATTTCACACATTTGCCCTTCTCTTTAACATCTCTTTTTGGCAAAACTTAAAATTTTCAAAATAGAAAATGAAGCCGCATCAATTTGAAACCTTTTTTTTCAAGCAGAAAAGACCAAAAACATGAGACGAAGTATTAATAAAAGGCTTTTGAAGGCAAACAAAAACAATTTAGAGCACTAAAATTAATATAAAAATTGTATTATTTTTTTCTGAAGTAAAAAGCCTTGGTGAAACTTTTGAATTTCAAATACAGAAAATTCAATTTACTGAAATCTAAATCTGTATAAACTGGTTAAAAAAATATATGGTTTAATGCAGTGAAATTAAGATAATACCAGGAACTTTTTTTTATATACCTAATTAAACATTTACATTATATGATTAGACATGCAACAAATCAAGGTTACATCTTACCCTTTATACTATTTAAGGCTCTTTCACCATCTTTTCTGTTCATGTAAGCAACAAAACCACAATTTCTTCCTCGACTTTTCTCTTCGTCAGTTCTAGGCCACATTATTTTGACACTTGCCAATGGTCCATAGCGACCAAACAATTCACATAACTGTTGTTCTGACATCTGAAGATTACAAAAAGGTATTCTAAAAATGTTTTCAAAAATGTAACTTTTTTTAACATAAATTATAATATTCTTAATGAACAAGCATTCTATGAGTATTGCATGGCAATACATAGTCCCCTACTGGTTAAAAGTTCATTATATTGGAACAAAATTCGAACTTGATCTATAACTTGTCATGGTGTAAACTATATAACAAATATCAAGTCAATATCTTTAAGCATGACGAAAAAAAGTGTTGAAAAGTGATTATTTAAGTGAATTTTTTAAGTCCAAGGACCATAACTTTGCACAAAATCATCAGACCAGAACAAAATTCGAACTTGATCTGTAACTTGTCATGATAAAACTATATACCAATTTTCAAATCAATATCTTCAAGCATGATGAAAAAAAGTGCGGAAAACTGATTATTTGAGTGAATTTTCTAAGTCCAAGGACCATAACTCTGCACAAAATCATCAGACCAGAACAAAATTCAAACTTGATCTGTAACTTGTCATGATAAAACTATATACCAATTTTCAAATCAATATCTTCAAGAATGACAAAAAAAAGTGCGGAAAACTGATTATTTTTGTGAATTTTCTAAGTCAAAGGACCATTACTCTGCACAAAATAATCAGACCGAACAAAATTCGAACTTGATCTGTAACTTGTCATGATAAAACAATACACCACATATCAAACCAATATCTTCAAGCATGAAGAAAAAAAGTGAGGAAAACTGATTAGCCGGTCTGACCGATGGACAGACGGACGGAGTGCAAAACTAAAGTCCCCCTCGACTTCGTTGGTAGGGGACTAGCTAGAGGCTCCAAGGAGCTTGTTACGATCACCTTTCGAGATAAAAGACAATACTTGAATTTTACCCCTTAGTGCATGTTAATTCAGTAGGCGAAATTGTTGAACATTCTTTTTAACAAAGATACCTCACATATTGATTGTGGCCAAGTTTTGTTCCAATTGGCACAGTAGTTACAGAAGAGAATTTTTTTGGTAAAAATTAACAGATGTTGGACACCAAGTTATTGGAATAGCTGACATGGCTTTTGGCAAGGTGAGCTAAAAATGTGTCTGTAGGTGAATACATCCATAACTATTTGTGAATAATACAAAAGAAATAAACCACCATCTGTAAGCTAAGTATGTATATCTAGAAAAAAACTTTCGACTAATATAAAAATAAGGAGATGTGGTGTGATTGCCAAAGAGACAACTATTCACCAGAGTTCAAAAGACATGGATATAAGCAATAACAGGTCACTGTAAGGCCTTCAACAATGAAAAAATCCAGCCCGTTTAGACAGCTATAAAAGGCCCAGACATAAAATATGTGAAACAATTCAAAAGAGAAAACTAACATCCTACTTTATAACAAAACAATTTACGAAAAACAAATATGACAGGCATGAAGCATTGACAACCATTTTATAATTCTATAAATCATTTTATATAAGGAAGCAAATAAGAGCTTGTTCTAAAATTTGACCATACATATTTTTATTGTTGATCATATTCAGATAAACTAGTCATTTTTGATGTCAACATTTATTTTCATTCAATCAAATATTCTCATTCTCAGTCACTAGTGGTTTCTACAAAATGCCTTTTGATACATCATTATGTAACTCTGCTTACTGTCAGAGGCCATTCAGGGGAGTATTTTAAATTGTAGCGAGAGAAAAAAATGTTTGACTGCAGTATAAAGACAATAATTGTATGGACTTGACATGAACACAATATAAGACCTTAAATTTTCTTGGTTTTTTTAAACCTGCCCCTTCTATGGCCAATACACTATGTTTATATAAATTGATATTACCACATTCAGAGGCAATGTAATATGCCATTTCATTTCAATATTTCATTTAACTACTTTTCTTTATCAGAAACATATTCAAATATAGAATACATAAATCTTAAGACTAAAATTGTACATCTACAACATAAAACAGACTGAAAATTCAAACTCAGCTTAAAAATATAAGATAAGAATAAATTGCTTCGCTGAGCGCAGCTGGATACGACCGCAGATGTCCAACCCTGAAAAGTTGCAGCCAAAATGGACACATTATTCGCGCTTGATACAGGTCTGAATTTGGATTTTAATTAAATATTTGACACATAATAGGTTTCTGACACAGAATAAGTGTAGTCAAAGAACTTAAAATTGGTGAATTGATCCCTTCCCCAAAAAAAAAAAAATTACCCATTTTTGCTTTTGTGCAATACACTATGCTGTTGAATATTAACCCCCCCAAATATATTTGAAGAAATTTTCTTTTTAATTTCTGAAATCTGAAAAATTGTAGCCCCCCACAAATTCTTATTTACCCATATATACAACAGTATTCTTTTAATGGATTGGATTACCTCCCTTACACTGCTTTTACATTGTCTAAATTGTCCTTTAACCATAAAAACCCTTGTTTTTCCCCCTTTTTTGCCCCTAATTACTAAATGGTTTAAACCATAACCTCCCATAACCACCCCTTTGTTGTATGGAAACTTGTGGTATAATTTCAGAGAGATTCATACACTTAAACATAAGTTATTGTCTGGAAAATGCAAAAATGCTTATTTGGGCCCCTTTTTTGGCCCCTAATTCCCAAACCTTTGGAACCATAACCCCCAAAATCAATCCCAACCTTCATTTTGTGGTTATAAACCTTGTGTTAAAATTTTATTGATTTCTATTTACTTATACTAAAGTTATTATCAGGAAACCATCTGTCTTCGGACGACGCTGATGACGACGACGACAACGTGATACCAATATACGACCAAAAAATTTTTAATTTTTGCGGTCGTATACAAACAACAGACACACAGTATGTACAACACAAAGTTTGGAGTTTTTTCATTATAATTTTTTTAGTCTCTACAGAATTTTGTATTAAATTTAACATGTTAACTTTCTAATATGGAGAGAGAGAGAGAGAGAGACTTAGAGGTAAGTCATTTATTAAGATTTAAGGAAATTTCAAATTTACAATAGTTTATAAATAGGAAAATGTAAGGACCTTACATGTGCTTCCAGTTTAGCTTTACAGAATCAAGTTTGGTGCCACAAATAAAAAACATTAACGGTTGTTTACAACAAAATTGTGATAGAACTGTGCGACAGATAAAGGTTAATTAGTATAACACCTAGCTACTAAGTTAGTTGGGAAAATAGTTAAAGGGAACAAAACTAGATCTAGTGTAGCGACTTTCCTGTGACTGATATATCACAAACACAATCTTTATAAAATAGAACTCACTCTTCGTTTCCAACTCCTTGTGATCTCACATTTTATGTTAAGTATATTTTAGAAGATATATTTTCTTTTCAATGTTTTTTCCAGTTTTTATAACCAACTGCTGACCGACTATTCAGTGACAGGCCTAAATTGCCATAAAACCAACTTTTTTCTAGGTCAAAAAATATGTAAAATGGACAACTGGTCTAAAACAATGGGCTTCATGCAATCTCATTCAACATTCATACTATTGTACCTTAGGATTTATGTTTCCAACATAAATATTTGTGGTTGTATCATCATTAGGGTCAGCAAAAGGACCACCTAGAAAAATAAAATAATCAACAATTACCTTTGGATTTAGGTTTTTAAGATACATATTAGTGGTCGTGTCATTGTAAGGGTCAGCCCATGGGTCATCTGCAAATAAAGCAAACAAAACTGATGAAAATAAAGTTACATAATTAATTTTACCAACATCAAGCAACAATGGATATCAGGAGATGACAACTAGAAAATCCTAATGACTTTCATCAAAACATGTCAGATAATAAACTACACGCCTAATGACTTTCATTAAAACATGTCAGATAATAAATTACATGCAAATTGGCAGCTATGAAAAAACAACATTTCTGCGACATTAATGAAATTTTCGATGTTAAGAAGTTAAGAACAAAATCTGAGTGCAGTTGCTATAGATCTCATAGATTTATGGTCTCATTACCAATCTACAGTTTGATAAATATACAAAGGTTAAAAAAAAATGGACTAAGAAAAACATTCTTTATGTGCCTGTCCCAAGTCAGGAGCCTGTAATCAGTGGTTGTTGTTGGTTCATATCTGTCATATTTGTTTTTTGTTAACTGTATTGTTATAAATTAAGTCGTTAGTTTTCATTCTTGAATTGTTTCACTTTTTTCATGTCTTGGCCTTTTATAATTGACTATACTCTTTAAGTTTTCCTCATTGTTGAAGGTCAAACTTGACCTATAATTGCTTACATCTAATACATTTGAACTTTGCTGGATAGTTGTCTCATTGGCAATCATATCACACCTCCTCATTTTAATATAGAGCTTACTTTTATCATCTATGGGTAGTGGGTCATATTTTATTGAATTATTGCAATCTTGTGGTTCTACTGACTCTCCCGGGTCAGGAGGTATTTCTCCTCTTAATATCTTCTTTATTCTGTGTCTTTCCTCTCGTTCTCGTTGAATTCTAAATATAAAAAGTTTTGATCAATTTCACAACAAATGTTGTCTTAACATTGTTGTCAGTGCTATATAATGTCAGTAAAACATCAAATGAAATTGTACAAAAAAATATAAGCAAATACTTATTTGTGAATGACTACTGTCGTGAAAGGATCTTTCTTTTGTATGCAATTAAATAACAAGTACACCTTAATATGGCCAAAACTAAATAAATGTTTTACAGTACAAATTAATTAAGACTATCACATGAACAATATACCTAAAAATTAATCCTCTCACTGATTAGATGTGTATTAATTCTTCCATCAGTGTTCTCCCCAGGATTTTTGGATAGCACCAGAGTAACGCGTGGACAGGTTGGTGAAATGATTCATATAATCAGTCGCGTCACATAGCTATATTTCTAGTTACTGTAGTTTTTATGTCTCTTGTTTTGTTTTAATGCTGTGGTACTGTGTTGTGTAGACATCGAGTCAGAAAATTATTGGTAGAAAAGAAGTAAATCAATAAACAGTTTGTATACTTTAATATTTTTTAAAAATAAATAAAACAGGATTCATTACAAAATATTCATCTAAATTTAAGGTAATTAAATTTTTTTTTTAAAATGATCAATAAAAATAAGATAGCATTCAAAGGAGACTAAAATGTTCAATTTAAAAACTTTCTAGTTTCTAAAAGAAAGTTGTATGTGAAATGATTCTTGTCATAAGGAGATATAAAATTAACAAGCACAAATATTGTTTTATTATTTGAACCAGTTTCTATCTTAAATTTAATAAAAAGAAGTTTTTCATAAATCTTAAAACATTTTGCCATAGATTTTATGTAAATATTAACCTTCTTTGTCTTTGGTGATAATCAAACATAGATACAGACTTAATACTGCACTGAAATCTAAGTCTTTATTTGTCATGATCCATTTAAAAAGATTTCCTACATCTTTAAATTTATCTTAGGTCTATAGATCTATAAGTAACCATGTTTGATGTCGACAACAAAGTCTCCCTATTTTCCCGCCTAAATGACAGGAAGTAGATATAAATAGATTTAACATGTGCTTATGGATAAAATTTGCTAGAATACTTCTGTTATTCATTAATTATGGATATAGATATCCAGTTTGAAGGTACAGTCATGCATTTTATTTATAAAATAGAATATATTGCAATTAATTGTAAATAAACTTGAATATTCTGCGTGAACTAACTGGGTCATGTAATATGTACAATGTCCGTCTGTTGACAGACACTATCATAGTTTGAAACCTGACTATCATGCAATAACTATGTCATAATTTTGGCCACATGGTTTAATCAGGCATATAATACTATAATATAATAATTGAGAAATGTATAATTGTCATTTATACGTAAAAATCCAACTTTATTTTGTACAAAAAAGGTACCAGCGTGCAACTATCGGGTCCACACTGTGTACAAAGTATATCTGCCGACTTGTCACAGGTCAGCACTTGGGTGGTGAGTGAAGCCATAAAATAATTATCTGTGATCATAAAGTTATGATCTCTTAATTATAACATAAAAGAATCATGTAACAAGTGTTAATTACATCGATTAAATCCAATCAACACTGATAACCTCATAAGGTAAATCGATCACGTGGTGTAAACAAACTAGGTTGAACTGGTTTGAACTGGTCAAATTTCACCTGGAATTTTATACCACACGGAAATGATTTAACAAATCGTTTAAAACTTTACCGATTTACGATCTTTTAACTGAAAATTTTAGCACCACGGTAAAAAAATATACATCGCGGTAAGACTGATACCACCACGGTAAAAAATTATACATCGCGGGTCTGCGGTCCTTTAAGGGCCTGGGGAGAACACTGCTTCTATACATAAATTGTCTGCTTCAAACATACCTTTTCTTTTAAATGACAGTTTTAAATTTTCTGGCTATCATTTTGACTGACCCACTTTGAAAAACCTATTTTTTGGATTTATTGTTAATTAGTATTGGTTTTGAAATTCAATAAAAATTTGCCACTAGACATTAACCAAACTTTAATCAACCAATCTAATCGGTTTGATTTTGATGGGATTCAATGTAATATACATCTATACAGGCGGAAACCCAGTTGAAATTAAACAAAAGAAATGGAACTCTTTGTTAGAGAAGGTTAAAAAGGCCAAGTTGGTAAATTTTAATTGTTTACATCTGTTTATATGGGCTTTAAAAGTTTAATGAATGTGCCTAATTTAGGATTTTATGCGTCTTATGTATGTGTTTTTACTTAAATTATGGTATGGAGCTTCGAGATATTTGAAAACTTTTAAATTATAGACAAATTTTCACAAAACAGTCGATTGTGGTAGGTGCAAACTCACGTGGATCTTTTTTGTGCATAGGCATAAATTCCGCCGAAAAAAATTCCAAAGAAAGATAAAAGATTGATCTTTTTAAAGCATTAATTTGCATTTCTGCCACCCCCCAACAGATTTTTGGGAAAAAATCCCCAAAATGGGCAGTAATTTCATCGAAAAGAGAAAGTCGAGTACACCTTTTCATGTTCAGGTGTGTTTGAGTTGACTATTCGGTCTTGAAAATGTATAAAAGAAAAATATTTGATACATCATCTCGCTTCAGATTCTATTATTTTTATATATTTAGGCTCTAGGTTGATATAATAACATTTAAAAATTTACAGTACTAAAAAATGAAATATATGGGTCAAGTGAAATACCTTGCTAATGAGTCATAACAACAGAGTAGGTGTGTTCGAATAACAAATTTTTACTAAAATTACTTGACGACAGACTTTTCAAGTGGATCTTAAAAATGCATAACTTCAAAAAAACTTAATTTTTTGTGTGTGTTATCTAGGGTAATTAGTCTTCAACATCTGAAAATTTGTAGTCTGCCCTTCCACGAAATATTTAATTAGAAATTTTAAAAATATTTTTGAACTTTTCGAAAATTCCCCATGACAACCGATCAGACAATAATTTTAAGTTGACCAAACACATAAAAGTACATTAAATGATGCTCAATAGCTAGTAGATACATTTGTCTTTTAAAATACAACTGGCATATAAGGATTGTAATGATGCTATATGGATAAATTTATCGGTTTTCAAGAGCTAAATTGACAGCGCGTTATCACTACAATGGCTTCCATTTTACGATTATAAAAATAAGGAGGCGTAATGGGGAGATAATTTTGACGAAGTAGAATCCTGACTGTATACACTTGATTTCACTGTAATATACATATATACACTTTATTTCACAGTAATATACATATATACACTTTATTTTACTGTAATATACATACATCAGTGCTCCAGCTAGAAATTGAAAGGGGCAGGGTGCCAGTGGAGGACAGGGCACTTTTTTATGATAGGAAAAGGCACTGCTCATTTTTTTTGTCTACGTTTCTGTGTGTATCACGAGTTCACATTGTTTTTTTACTGTATATGTTGACAATAAAGATAATAAGTTGTTGTTTTGATTATTTATTCTATAAAATTTGCATTAGAAAAGTCATTCACACTACATGTTCATAATACATGGCAATACACGTTCATACATCACATCACTATTAACCTAAAGAGTCAAAAATAACTATAACTATGCCCCCCCCCCCTCCAAAAAAAAACCAGCATAAACTAAACATCTCATATTTTAGAGTTGTCTCATTTAAATTTTTCAGCTAGAGTTTGGCCCTCTCAACTTTTTTCATTGTTCCTGTCAATGAATTATTTAGTATAACTTCATCCTATTAACTTGTCATGATAGTTTAGCTAATCCTAACACAATTTTAATACGATTACAGCTTAACAACTTTAACCAGATATAATTATAATCTAAATTGACAATGTCTAGATAGAACATGGATTGATAAAAGTATGATTATCAAAAATGAATTGCAATATATTTTTTTTGTTATGTTCAAAAACAGTTTTGATCTTTAAGGTAACATTCTTATATAATTTTGTATTTAACTGGTACTTTATTCCTATTTTCAAAGATAGATAATATTTTAGGAGCACAAATTTGTAATAAGCTAAAAAAGGGGAAGTAACTCCAAAATTAATTTCCAACACGTTTACGATGAAGTTGAGATGGACGGCGTTTCTGTGAAGGCATAGTTGTATTTTGATGACTTAAATTCTATACTAAAGTCATGAAAGTCTTCATTTTTACACTCTTCCATTGGGACTCGGAGATCGAAAATGCCGACCCAAGCTTAAAACACTCGCCGACACATTCATCAATTTATATTCAATTTGACAAGGTACATTGTCTTAATTAAATTACCTAGTTATTAACACCTTTGAAGTCTAATCAACTGTAATTGATTTTAGTGACATGATTAACCTGGGGGCAATCACCAGGTGTCATATATGTATTCTAACTTTGTGATTAGAAATCGATGAGACAAAAAGCAATTTTACCAGTACATTGCCAAAACGGCACATGGGTTTTTTGGGAAAAGGCGTCAGGGCAGAAGGGCGCGGATGTGGGCACACAGGGCACGGCTGAGGGCACCCAGGGCACGGCGCGGCGCCCTTCTATTTTGGGCTAACGAGACCACTGTACATATATATACACTTTATTTCACTGTAATATACATATATACACTTGATTTCTCTGTAATATATATATATATATATATAGTCTATAAGAATCTACCAACCAGTAAACTTAATAGGTATTGGATCATCAAAATTGACAATACTACACAAACAGGAAAATTATATATATATATACACTTGATTTCACTGTAATATACATATATAACACTTTATTTCACTGTAATATACATACATAACACTTTATTTCATTGTAATATACATTTATACACTTTATTTCACTGTTATATACATCTATACACTTTATTTCACTTACTGTTTCAATTCTTCTTTAAATTGTTCCAACTGACTTTTCTTCTTTTCATCTCTCTTTGGTTTCTTTGCCGAGTTAGTCTGAGAATTTGACTATTTGAGAAATATAAATCTTTTATCATTTATAACTTATAATCAACACCAATGCATCCAAAATTTTTCCATTATGATATAATTATAATGATACATAATTGTGTAAAAATATTAACATTTGGATATATCTGACTCATAAACAATGTAAACATGATTTCAGTCATTCTGTATGCCAATATAAAATAAATTGTTAACACAAAGATATGTCTCGCCTTTTTGTTATTTTGATAATGCAAATGTTGATATTAAAATAGCAATACTTTAACATGTAGGTTATGCAAATATTCAAAGTCAATGAACCATTACTGAAAGTACAGGGCTAAACAATCTCGGCAGAAATGATATGTGCCAATGCTAATACAACTGCACACCAAATACCATTGACTTATCATAAGTCGTTCCCTTTAAACATACCTAAACACAAACATTAACTTGTAAAGTATGTAAAAGTTTCAAAGTCAATGAACCATGATGAGGGGGTGGGGGCTATATAATCTCCATGGAAATGAGATTTGCAAATGCCAGTACATTTGCATACCAAATATCATTTACTTAACATTAGTGGTTCATCTTAAACTGATCTGATCACAAACTAATACATGTAAACTAAGCGAAAGTTCCAAAGTCAATAGACCATGGCTGAGGGGTAAGGACCAAATATTCTCCATGGAAATGAGATGTGCTAATGCTTATATAACTGCATAACAATTATCATTGACCTACCACTAATGGTTCCCCTTAAACTGACCTAATCACAAACTAATACATGTAAACTAAGCAAAAGTTTCAAAGTCAGAAGACCATGACTGAGGGGGCGGGGCTAAATAATCTCCATGGAAATGAGATGTGCCAATGCTAATATAACTGCATACCAAATATCATTGACCTACCACTAGGTTCAACATAAACTAGACCTAATCACAAGCTAATACATTGTTGAAGCCGCTGCCGCTGACGATGGAAACAGCATACATATGTCTCATTTTTTGACTCCGTCAAGGTGAGACAAAAATGAGAACAATTCAAAAATTTAAATACATACAAAAATGTAAAACATCTTGTTGACGAAATAAAAAAAACACAATACTGTGTCTGGACCTGCATCGCTCCAAGCAATTGATTAAGGTAACATGTATACTGAAGCATAATTGATCATTCCCTAAAATCACTGAAGCCAAAAAACTTTGATGAAAATACAAATGTTGTCTAGCAGTTACAACACCTGCAGGTAAAAAACGAAACTTTCAGCCAATAGACTTTAAACATAAGAACCATCTCATATTCTTGTGTTAATGTTGATAATTATTTATCGGAGTCAGAGTTAATATAAGAATACATTTTTAGAGCAGCCAGCTATAATCTTTTCAAAGATTAGAAATAAATATGTAACCTACTTGATCCTCTTGTTTAATGGCATCCTTTTTAACAGACTGGAATGTGGCAGCTAACTCTGCCAGTTTTGATGTTGGTTTGTATAGCTTCTTTTTCTCAGCTTTAGCATTTGTTTCATGCTCTGAAAAGAAAATAAGGAACTTAAGATTTATACTGATTTTTGACAAATATCTGAACTGCCAGTTTAAAGTATGCAGTTTTGTGATACCTGTCAAATCCATTATGGAAAGGTCAAAACTTTTTTTAATATGTTTACAATAATTATAAATACTAAAATTTATAGAGGTGTTGGAGTTTGTTATTCGGCATTACAATGGTTAACAGGTTTCTGAGTTAAACTTTCTGATTCTATCTTATCATATTGTAACAATAATTTAAACTACAATTAAAATTGGTAAAAAAAAACAGTGAAGCTGATGAAAAAATTAGAAGTGTTATTAGTAAGTTCATTTTTTTTTTATGTACTGATTTCACATTTATGTATCAACAAGGATATCCAGTATATTCCAAGGGAGAACCTTTAATATTCTGGTGATAAAGGGACTTTTGAAATATCAAGGCACAATTTCTAGCTAGCATCATTGTAAAGACTGAATGTTTCTCAGATACAACATGCTAACTGTTACATGTTTGAGTTAAGGACTGTGGTGTGTCACAATACTCTTGATTTTTTTGCACAGTGTAGATGTTGTATTTTACTAATTATTTCCAAGGTACTTTATCAATTATTTCTAATGTAATTTACCTATCATTTTAATGAACTTTAAAAAATTGATATTCCTTTAAAAACACTTTCATATGCTATTTTGCTGTAAAATTACACCAACAATTTGCTTGAAGAAAATAAATTAAAAAAAAGAATCCAATTTTTTCACAAAATATACAGTTCAGTGTGGTAGATTATCAAAATAGATGGAACATTTTTCCTCAATATTATATATAATAAACTTACTGCCAGCACCTGGGTTAACAGTTCCACCTTTAACCCATGATTTCTGATGTTTTCCTGTATCCTGGAAGGAGGCTACAAAATCTTCATACACTTGTGCTGCAGCCTTCATATCCTCCTATATCATATCAAAACATCAATTAAATGTGAAAACAGCTGGTAGGGTTCAGCTTTATATTAAATAGTTACTTAATGGTTAAAATGAAGAGAACAGTTTAGGTTAAGAAAGTGATGACAGTTCTGTCGATACATACCGCTTTTTGGTATGTATAGTGTGCACATTTATACCCTGGGTCATGTTTCTTGTAAGAGGGTGCGTTATACATGCCTACAGACATTTTCTTAGTTTTTTCAGGTCCAAACTCCGACAAAGAAATTTCCAGGAGAAGTGAAGAGTACGGAATATTTTTGCTAAAACCTCGATTGTTTTTATGTTTTACATGTTATATTTGTAATATGTATCTTATTGTTCTTGATTTGTCATGTTTTATTCAAATAAAAACATTTTATATCTCTGTAGTTATGTTTATCGTAAATTTGTCCATCTGTTTGCAATCTGAAACTTGCCATGTCTTAATAAAGACACAATAAAACTTTTCTTGTCAGTTAAATTAGCCTCTGTGTTCCTTGTTGTCATAACTTACTGTTTTTGTATGTGTTCATCATAGAGAGAGAAGAAAAGTGTATGAAAATTGAAAAACCACGCTGCTTTGAAAAGATAAACCGCATTTTTCTAATGTATCAGGTGACCCCAGTCATGTGGGTCAGTCATGTGCCTTGATATTGTAAAGTGATGATTTAGTCTATGAGAAGTTTATTTTTATAAATACGTTTCTACTTTGTAACTTTTAAAACAACTGTTTAAAATCATTCAAGAAATTATGATTGAGAACATGATAATCCCATAAATGTAACCTGAACAATTTAATTAGGAACAAGGTGAACCTGTCACTGATTTGTTTTGACATCGAGAACAGCTAGAATCAACAAACAAAATTAAAAATAATGAGATTTTAACAATTTATTACAGCACTAATGATGTTAATGATAATCATTTGACTGATTCGTAAGTATGTTATTGTTTCAATCAGAACATTAATTTGGATTTTAATCTTGTCCTCGATACTCAAACAATTTATTAAATTTGGTTTTAAAAACAAACTTAAATGTAGATTTATCTCAATCTAATAAAATTCTTATTCATTTGTCAGTATATTTGCAATTTCATATTAATTACGTATTCGTTTAAATTCTCCGACATCGGTGTCCATTTAAAAACTTCCTGTTTGCCGATTTTGGAGCTGTAACCTATCCGAAAATGTCTATGAGACTTAAAAGAATAATAAACTTTTTCTCACCATAAAGGGGGTGCGCACTATACACCCCAAAAAACGGTATTTTAACAAAGTATTTTGAAAATGAATAGACTAACTGCAGCTGACAAAAGTGAAAAGAGTGAAAAACCACAACTTTAGTTCACTAAAGTACAATCATCTTGCCATTTAATTCTGTAAATTTAGTAATTTGAAAACATTTGATTTAAGGACTAATTTGGTTTTAAATGGATTATCTTTTCTCACAAATATTATCAGAACCATGCCAATTTAAATTGTATTAGACAAATTATCTGTACAAATATTTTGTAGGACAAGTTGAATTGACCATGACAAAACATGAATTTATTCTGTATTATTGTCAGGATTTTGAGGGCTTTAGTCACTTTTATGGATAAGAAAATCAACCTTTCTTGGGTAGCAATTTAACATGATACTAGAAGTACTAAAGTAGTTATTGAATAGGGTTTAATACATGAACAAAAACATGAGTATTTTCTTTTTCAGTATTTCATTATTATACATGTACAAATGAAAGCATAACAATTAAGATTAAAACAAAACAGCTGTATTTCTTCAAAAGATACACATTGTATGTTTTTGTTTTGATTTGTATGTCTGAAAACAGGAACTGATGGGACTAATATAATGAATCTATTGGTCAATGTTCATTTGCTTATGGTCTGCATATGCTACAGAATAGAGAACATGTTTTTATATTAAAAATAAAGAAAAGAGAAAAATGGGCATAAAAAAGAAGAAGAGAGAATAATATACAGAAAGAGAAAATTTGTATAAAAAATAAGAATACAGAAAATGATGACCCAAGGCCCCTCCCCAAAACCCTTAATTTGCATCATAACTCAAAAGACCTCCTAAACCTATAAGTTCTAAAGTCAGAAGCATGTACATGTAGACAGGATTATACACAGTGGAAGCACATTCAAATAATTGCCGCCGCTCTGTTATTCTATATCAAAAGTGAGGGCAAGCAAAACAAAATACATCTGAATCAGGGCTTCCAAAAATATTTGACCCAGCCAGACATTTTTTGTCTTATCCCGGTTTTAATCCCTTAAGACTGAGTAACAAAAGGCAACCATGGTAATCAGTTGGGCATCATATAAATTATGATGGGACACAAAAACGATATTTAACTTGATTTTTTATATAAATTCAATGTTCAGGCGTTAACTGTCAAATTGACAGTGCACCACTGGAAGTGTGCAACATCAGCGAACTGATATCTGCCTTAGACTCTTTATTTGTGCAAAATTACACTGTCAATAACTTCACTTTTGTTTTTAAAAAGTATATTTTCTTAATACCAGATGTTGACTTGACAATGGTAAAACACGGACCAGAGACGGATTTGTAAAATCCGTGTACATTTACAAAGCACGATTGAGTTTAAGTAGCTCTTACCGCTTTATTTCTTCAGGAAAACACTCAAGATAAATGTTAGATAAAGGTATCAATGATATTTTTAGCATTTTTGAAAATTTGGATGCAAAAATAAATCTCACACCTGCGCACATGCGCATGAGTGTACTAGTTCAAACAACGTGGTCCTGACAATTTTCACTTAAAACCTTTATTACTACCTTTTAAATTTTCATCAAATCATATTTATATAGATTTTCTGATAATCTAAATCTTGTTGACTAAATAAATTAGATGCAAACCGCTGAAATTTGAGAAAATAACTTTTAATAGACCGATCAATGTCCGTACAAAATGGTTAACCAGTCTGTTACCTGTCGCCTGAACAGGTAAATTTCAGCTGTCAGAAACTAATTATCCTTGATTGTAATGAGAGGGTATTAAAGTAGGGTTTGTTTTGATAGTAATTATTCATCATGTTGCTTATATGACCGGAAATGTGTGGCTGTTTCAGGCAAAATGTCAGGTCAAAAAGATGGCATAAACTTCATTTTTTTCTGAACTATGTTAAAATGCCCGTTTCAGCCTCGGCACAACAAGTCATTTATACAATTTACCGGTCAAGTCCGGACAATATGACCGTTTTGGGAGCCCTGATCTGAATTTAACATTTTTTACTGAATTCAAGAAAAACGATGTGTTTGAAAAAGTTGATTACGGTTTTTGTCTTTCTGTCAATTACGTTTTAATCATGAAACTACGGTTAACGTGTGGTATAAACAATTTCATACAAAATGACGAAATGCTGACTGACCAATTCTATTTATTTGAATTAATTTTGATGATCATTAATGACCCATCGGATTAGCGGATTACCTGTGACAACAGATTATGTCACCTGTTGTATCTGTTGATAAGGTTGGTTCGTAAACTTGTCACCAGGTAAAATTTTGCACAATTTACTTTATTTATTTTTACAAATTTAAGTGACGAAAATGATCAGAAATACTTTCGTCTTTTCGAAAATCGTTTCATAAATGACAAGAGCTAGCAAAATCACTGATTATTGTATCAATTGTCTTCTAAAGTATCAGGTTAAAAGAATTCTTGCCTTTTTCTTTAATTCTTCTTGTTCTCTTTTTGACAATGCCTTTTTACCAATATTCATTGTTCCTATCTCAAATGCTTTTAACTTGCTCTCTGGTATAGCCTACAAAAGAAACAAAATCCAAATTATCAATTTTATAGAACCAGTGTAAACATACACTGGGAAAGCCATTTGGTTAATGCGCCTGCTTATTATCTAGAACCCGGGAGTACATCTAAAAATATGGACTATGGTTAAAAGATAACCAGTAATCTCTAAATATAAATGTTCAACAAAGAATTAGATGTTTGACAGGGAATTAGATGTCCGTCTTTAACTTTAGCTGTTTGCTGTATTTTTAGACGTTTACCGTAATCCCTCTCATACTCTAAGATAATATTAATGATGTCCCTTTAATAACTCGCGTGAACGATAACGTGTGTATTAATTAACGTTAGCTTTAGTATTGAAATGTTCCAGTTAAATTAATGCACATGATTGATCTAGTTTGACGGGAATTACCTGTTCGTCCGACAAAACTGATGTGTATTGAGTTGTCAATAATAGAACCAGTGATGCGTGAGCGATGGTTATAAAAACATTGTTGTAAGGAGATGAATACATAAACAATGTTTACAGAATCTGTTAAAACTAACCATCTTATTTCCCTTCGTTTAACCCCAAGGGTGACTGGGGAATAGAAGTATGGTCACCATTGGTCTTCCTCCGACCGGCGGTAAAACCCTCGTCAAAGTGGGGCGTCCGTTTGGCTGTGTGGGATGTACAAATTTGCAGCCACGTCCGGTCAGAATGGGGACGTTAAATCCGATGCCTCGTGTAAAGAGAGTGCCACGCTTTTTGCACGTTAAGAACCCTTGCAACAACTCTTTGAGGGGTCCGTAGGTGACCTGTTGCAAGGCTAAATTTCTGTCCCTATCCAATATACCCTCATTTCCCGTGGCAGTCTAAATTTCTCCGACCTCAATCCAAGACACCTCTATTACAGAACCTACCTATTGTATTTATTGTTAATTTGTTCTCGTCCTGAATATGCATGAAATATTTGCCACTGGACGTTAAGCAACCAACAATCAATCAATCAATCCCTTCGTTTAAACGATGTTTTTTGAAAATATAGTTACCTGTAAATTAAGACAGAAACAGATAATATAGATCTATGAGTTAGATGGTTATAAATATTTTTTCTTGGAAGCTTTTATCAGTGTTGCAGGTTTCAAACTAAGTATATAAGGGGAAAGGTCGACATTCATATACGAAACGTTTTTGAGCATGGCTTTCCCGATGAATTAAATATCGAATTCTTTCATTGGTCAATAATAAAAATCTATTTAAATACGACCAATGGACAAGATAAATACACGTGGTAACATTGTAATACACAACTACAAATATTTATGAATGGAAGTGATTACATATCGATGCCAATAATTGGTCACGGAAACAAAGAAGCATATGGATAATATCACTATGGAATAATTTTGAAGGGCTTGACTTAAAAGAATTTGGCAGGTTTCTACACTGCAATACTGCAAAAACGCGTATTCCTTGATTCCGTCCTCGATTCCGTGATGGACATTCATTAAAATTCAGGAAAATCCTTGATGGACAAAATGAAATTATCACAACTTGTCACCTAGATTATGTCCCTATTGATCCGCGAAGTCCGCGCTGACAATCTTATATTTGGAAATTACGATTTAAAAATCAATTCTGATGCTGAAGTTTGCTATCTTTTTGTGAGTGCAAATAAGATAATTATACAAAAAAATAAATACGTCTTTATTTATACCAAATTTATATTGTGTCAATTAAATTACGTGTGTAGTTTCAACATGTTTTAATTTTAATTTTGTCTTCTAATAAAGAAAGAATTGTTTTTACTTACTTAAAACATGATACCTTTATTGTACCCCGATTTATGTGTTACATTGATTACAATACATGTCAATCATTACCCGGAGAAGTTGGAGATAAAAGGGTTATAAACGCATGACTGCATGTCGTAAATATCGATCAACGCACACCTGCTATTCTAAACAAGTCAACAGGTAAACAGGGTTAACAGAAGTGTGTGTGTAAATTGAACTTTCAAAGCTTCGGCGGTTAAATCTTTAATTATTATTATTTCATTGATTGTTGCAAAATGATTTTAGATTTTTAAAGAATATTATTGAGCAAATTTGGAAATGTGTGACTCTTGGGTCGTGTATACATGTACATATTTCCTGAGAGGACATATGGAGAACCTGTTAATAGTGTATATACGTTTATTGATACAAGAAATTCTTGGTGTTCCTAAATGGAAGGATAATACTAACAGAAGAAGAAAGACCAAGCAATTTAAATTGCAAGCATCATTTGTATTTTTAAAATGAGAGCTTTAATGCATTAATTTCAGAAAGATAGGACTGTCTGATTATTGTCTTCGTGCGATTTTATTAAAAGTTAAAATTAAAAAGTAGGATTTCGTTCTGAAGCAAATTTCGTTGGCTAGAGGTATTAAGGGGGGGTGGTTGAGATCTCAAAAAACATGTTTAACCCCGCTGCATTTTTGCGCCTATCCCAATTCAGGAGCCTCTGTTGTATGATTTTTAATTTTAATTTCTTGTGTATATTTCTTGTGTATATTTCGGAGTTAAGAATAACGTCCACTATCAATAAACTAGTATACATTTTTGTGAAGGGGCCAGCTGAAGCACGCCGCCAGGTGCGGGAGTTTTTCGCTGCATCGAAGACCCATTGGTGGCCTTCGGCTGTTGTCTGCTCTTTGGTCGGGTTGATGTCTCTTTGACACATTTCCCATTTCCATTCTCGATTTTACTAACTGGCATTTCTACTCATTTTGGACTGATTGGAAGTTTGTTGTTACAAGTCCAGTGGCAAATATTTTGTATATATATTTCTTTCTTATAACTAATGTTGTAGGTTAAAAGGTTTTTATTTATTTATTGCAAAGAGTTAACTTTCCGCCTTCAAAATCCTGGGACTGTTAGGGAACAAAGAAAAAATAAAAAATACTTACGAAAACTATCCCGAAATGTCAAAATGTGGAAATGAGTCAGCGATTCATTTTTGATTTTTTTTTTCATTCTTGAAATAAGAATGAATTTGACTTTAGAAGGAGCAGATGTACCAGACGTGGAAATAACTTATGCTATTCAGAAGGCCAAAAGAACAGGAGAGTATTCCATCTTTTTTTTATTTGTAAATAATGTTTTCAACTTAATTATTTTAAAATTCAACGTGAATTGGTACGAGAACCGTTAACAGAAAACAAAAATAAAGGTATACATTAATGTCTGATATTTTGTTTCAAGTTAATCTTTATTTCTTTCGTATATTTTTAAATCGGTGGTTTGTTGTAGCAATAAAATGACATCGTCTTTGTAGTAGTATTAATGCCTTCACATTTGTGACACTGTTCACGAATTACATCAATTAATAATTACTAACAGTTGCAATTTATATATTTATTATTTTACTTAAATGCGTTTTAATTCGTTTTGTTTTACTGTAATTTTGACATCTTGCTATTCAGCATTTATTAAGTTTGGCTAGTTCCCTTTTCTGTAAATACTAATATCTACATGTAATATCATCCAAAGGTAATGGAAATCTAGAATTTTGTATAAATCCTAGATGCCGAACTGCCTAACACAGCAAGGAAGGGTTAAAGATATTACGGACGGGGAAAACACGGGCGGAGGACATTTTAGTGAAAATTTTAAAAATACATGGGGACATTTTAGCGCATACATTAGAGCCCATTTTAGCGCAGGATTAGTCCGTTCAACTGTATTTTCGATATCCCAGGTTGAATAATACACCACCTTACTAAAACCATGAACATGCAGTTATTTATTCTGGCTTAATGTTTAAGTTGTTTATATGTTTACTTTGGTTCATCATTGAAACAAATGTGTTAAACGAATGTGTTGGAGGAAAGCATGCACTGTATTCTTTTCACATTGTGCTGTCTTGATTTTACAATAAAATTTAATTTATTATTTTTTATGAAATGGATCAAAAAAATGTCAGTGACTCACTAAAATGAGCATTTCAATTTTCGCTAAAAGGGTTAGGCTTTGGTGCTGAAACGTCCGATTTTTTTCATTAAAATGTCCTCCGCCGAAACACACTCGGATGAAAATTGTCTATGTCCCATGTCAACTAGACTGTGTTAGTAGCAGAACTAACGTACTAGATTTTCCGTCATGTATATGAGGGTATGGATGGGGTTAACAGAATAAAGGATGGACAACGGATGAAAATTTTCTGTACCCATGTCAACTAGTGTTAGCAGCAGAACTTACGTACTAGATTTTTCATTACGTGTATGAGGGTCTGAATGGGGTTTACAGAACCTGAAAAGAATTGAAAAAGTGCAGAATAGAAGGGCGAAAAAAAGTAGACTTTACAAAAATAGACTACAAAGAATAGAGAATAATGGATAATGGGTATATGCTAATATGTAAAGAATAGAGAATAATGGGCAAAATTTATTAAAATAGAGATAAATGACTTTAAAACAAAACCTAAAAATACTGGATTAAGATCTCTCCCCCACCCTTTTCCAATCCAGATCCTCGTTACAAGATTCAAGATTCAAAGATTCAAAGTTTTATTCAGAGTCGATATTCAATAAACTACATAAACGTATAAACTCGTATAATGGTCAAAGAAAATCTGCATAAACGAATAATTCATTGCAATTACGTTACGTTCACTTCATTTTTTTAAATTAAAGAAAATATAGAAAGGTTATATTTTTTATTTGTTTGAATTCAGTATTAAAATATTTTATAAACGCTCAATAAGTAGGTGGTTGAAAATAATCGGATTTTTCATTATCTCTCACTGATTATCTAAGTTAACCATTTGAGCATACACCAATACCTTGAAATTTCTTTACACAAGGACACCTGTGGGACAGCGATGACATGCTTATTAGAGTACATCCGAGGTATTACCTGTGCAGGCTTTTTCTAGAAAGGTTCACATGTAATGTCCCTGAGGCTAGTCTACATATAACGAGAGAGCATAGTGTTATATAACAAAAACAGCTGGGAAAATAAAGTAGCGGATTTACTGGGAGCAACGTGACCCCAGTCGGGATCACCAAAAATGTTTCTAACATAATTGTATTGACACTGAAACTGCTTTTTTAGCAGGTCTGCAAGAGTTACGCAAGTTTCCGATATTTATCGTGTCGCACTCGCAAAAGCGAGTGCAACGTAATGTCGATACTCGAAAATGCGAGTTTACTCACTTGAAGTGAATTATTCTCCTGTAACGATAATAAACAAAACTATCAATTCGTATTTCCAGCAATTCTACCAAGCAAAATTGTTATCTCTACTGTGAAATTATCGAGAACAACAGCACTAATTTAGATTCTCGTTAATCAATTGTAATGAACTTTCCTCAAGAGCCTCAACGCTAACGCACAACAATGTCAATCATTACACATCAAATTTAACCCTGAATTGACTTTCCACAGTCGGTCAGTTTTATCACTTGTGTTAGTTACATGCTATTTACCGCCGTATGAAAATCTCGTGCAGTTGACAAAATTGATTTCAGCTCTCTATTGTGAGCTAAGTCAAGTTCAAGATCAAATTGATTACTGGCATGCAAATATATAAATGACGTGCATAATTTCGCTATTAAAATTTACTTTAAAAGTCAAATCTACTATAAAAGAATTATTTAATACATTTTAGAATTCGTTATTGAAGATAAGTAATATAATTTTTTTTCACCACTTCTCTTTTAAATGTATGAAACAGTTGTTTTGCCAATCCCAAACTGTAATGCAAGATCTTTTTGCGTTGGCTTAGGTGTTTTTTTCATATTCCGTAATAAGATTGTACGTTTGTTTTAATGTAAGTTCTTTGCGAGACCTTTTCGGCGAAGGTGTATTAAGAATGTTATCAAAATCTTATATTCTCTTTTAGGCGTACATAAAGTTTCTGCATTCTTGTTTGAACTAACTTATTTTTCGCCACTTTCAATTTTTTCAATAATATAAATATATTTTCGTTTAAAATTTTCCTTCTTTTTAACAAAAAAAATCAGTTTGTCAAATTGTTATATAAAAATAAGAAGATGTATGATTGCCAATGAGAAAACTCATCACAAGAGATCAAATGACATAGAAGTTACCAACTATAGGTCACTGTACAACCTTCAACAATGAGCAAAACTCACACCGCATAGTCAGCCGTAAAAGGCCCCGAAATGACAAATGTAAAACAATTCAAACGAGAAAACTAACTATATATATCTTTTATAATTCTTAATTTTTTTTTAATGATTAACACTCAATAATAACAAACATTTAGTTTTGAAAAGATACTGTAAAATTGAATATAGATCATGAAATCATAATTTTTTACTTCTGCCGGAGAACACGGGATTCATCTATGATAGTTTATAAGGTGCTTCCCGTCTAGTTGTAGGATAAAGACTAAAGTCAGAGATTTTTCTTACTTTTGAATATTTTTCCTCTAAACAATAGTTTTCTTTTCCGGACCATCATTAAAAGAAAAGTTTGGACGTAAAACTATGCCTCAAACACGTGCGTCACTAAAACGATTGTAAATTACCCACTTCAAAAATTATTTCTATCAAAAGTTATAGGATAAAATTTGAAGTCCGAGATTTTTCTTACTTTTGAACATTTTTCGTCATAACAACAGTTTTTTCCCCAGGCCATCGTTAAAAGAAAAAGAGCAGACTTAAAATATGCTTCAAACACGTGCGTCGCTAAAACGTTGTAAAGTATTCACTTCAAAACAATTATTTCAATCAAAGTTGTAAAAAAAATCCTTAAAAAATGACATGTGCAGCCAATTAACCACGTCATTTCATGAACACTTAATTAATTATAATCCTTTGTTGCCGATAGGTATAAAATGCAATCAGCTGATTATTGATTTTCTATCAAAATCGTAACGAGTTCAAGGTGAATTCCCAGTATTGTCTGATCAGGGAAAAAGTCCGAGTAACCGGGAAAAGTCTGAGTAATCTTAAAAAAGTAAACAATGGACGAAGTCGAACCGTTATATTTCTTTCGCCAAATTCTTTCGCCAATAACAAATTTTAATCGCCACAATTTTTATTTTTTCGCAAAATGCGAAAATGGCGACCGCCAGCGGAAACCCTGTTGTAAAGACTGAATGTTTCTCAGATACAACATGCTAACTGTTACATGTTTGAGTTAAGGACTGTGGTGTGTCACAATACTCTTGATTTTTTGCACAGTGTAGATGTTGTATTTTACTAATTATTTCAAGGTACTTTCTAATGTAATTTACCTATCATTTTAATGAACTTTAAAAATTGATATTCCTTTAAAAACACTTTCATATGCTATTTTGCTGTAAAATTACACCAACAATTTGCTTGAAGAAAATAAATTAAAAAAAGAATCCAATTTTTCACAAAATATACAGTTCAGTGTGGTAGATTATCAAAATAGATGGAACATTTTCCTCAATATTATATATAATAAACTTACTGCCAGCACCTGGGTTAACAGTTCCACCTTTAACCCATGATTTCTGATGTTTTCCTGTATCCTGGAAGGAGGCTACAAAATCTTCATACACTTGTGCTGCAGCCTTCATATCCTCCTATATCATATCAAAACATCAATTAAATGTGAAAAACAGCTGGTAGGGTTCAGCTTTATATTAAATAGTTACTTAATGGTTAAAATGAAGAGAACAGTTTAGGTTAAGAAAGTGATGACAGTTCTGTCGATACATACCGTTTTTTGGTATGTATAGTGTGCACATTTATACCCTGGGTCATGTTTCTTGTAAGAGGGGTGCGCGTTATACATGCCTACAGACATTTTCTTAGTCTTTTTTCAGGTCCAAACTCCGACAAAGAAATTTCCAGGAGAAGTGAAGAGTACGGAATATTTTTGCTAAAACCTCGATTGTTTTTATGTTTTACATGTTATATTTGTAATATGTATCTTATTGTTCTTGATTTGTCATGTTTTATTCAAATAAAAAACATTTTATATCTCTGTAGTTATGTTTATCGTGTAAATTTGTCCATCTGTTTGCAATCTGGAAATTTGCCATGTCTTAATAAAGACACAATAAAACTTTTGTTGTCAGTTAAATTAGCCTCTGTGTTCCTTGTTGTCATAACTTACTGTTTTTGTATGTGTTCATCATAGAGAGTAGAAGAAAAGTGTATGAAAATTGAAAAAACCACGCTCGTTTTGAAAAGATAAACCGCCATTTTTTCTAATGTATCAGGTGACCCCCAGTCATGTGCCTTGATATTGTAAAGTGATGATTTAGTCTATGAGAAGTTTATTTTTATAAATACGTTTCTACTTTGTAACTTTTAAAACAACTGTTTAAAATCATTCAAGAAATTATGATTGAGAACATGATAATCCCATAAATGTAACCTGAACGAATTTAATTAGGAACAAGGTGAACCTGTCACTGATTTGTTTTGACATCGAGAACAGCTAGAATCAACAAACAAAAATTAAAAATAATGAGATTTTAACAATTTATTACAGCACTAATGATGTTAATGATAATCATTTGACTGATTCGTAAGTATGTTATTGTTTCAATCAGAACATTAATTTGGATTTTTAATCTTGTCCTTGATACTCAAACAATTTATTAAATTTGGTTTTAAAAAAACAAACTTAAATGTAGATTTATCTCAATCTAATAAAATTCTTATTCATTTGTCAGTATATTTGCAATTTCATATTAATTACGTATTCCGTACGAAATTCTCCGACATCGGTGTCCATTTAAAAAACTTCCTGTTTGCCGATTTTGGAGCTGTAACCTATCCGAAAATGTCTATGAGACTTATACGAATAATAAACTTTTTTTCTCACCATAAAGGGGGTGCGCACTATACACCCCAAAAAACGGTATTTTAACAAAGTATTTTGAAAATGAATAGACTAACTGCAGCTGACAAAAGTGAAAAGAGTGAAAAACCACAACTTTAGTTCACTAAAGTACAATCATCTTGCCATTTAATTCTGTAAATTTAGTAATTTGAAAACATTTGATTTAAGGACTAATTTGGTTTTAAATGGATTATCTTTTCTCACAAATATTATCAGAACCATGCCAATTTAAATTGTATTAGACAAATTATCTGTACAAATATTTTGTAGGACAAGTTGAATTGACCATGACAAAACATGAATTTATTCTGTATTATTGTCAGGATTTTGAGGGCTTTAGTCACTTTTGCGTGATAAGAAAATCAACCTTTCTTGGGTAGCAATTTAACATGATACTAGAAGTACTAAAGTAGTTATTGAATAGGGTTTAATACATGAACAAAAACATGAGTATTTTCTTTTTCAGTATTTCATTATTATACATGTACAAATGAAAGCATAACAATTAAGATTAAAACAAAACAGCTGTATTTCTTCAAAAGATACACATTGTATGTTTTTGTTTTGATTTGTATGTCTGAAAACAGGAACTGATGGGACTAATATAATGAATCTATTGGTCAATGTTCATTTGCTTATGGTCTGCATATGCTACAGAATAGAGAACATGTTTTTATATTAAAAATAAAGAAAAGAGAAAAATGGGCATAAAAAAGAAGAAGAGAGAATAATATACAGAAAGAGAAAATTTGTATAAAAAATAAGAATACAGAAAATGATGACCCAAGGCCCCCCTCCCCAAAACCCCTTAATTTGCATCATAACTCAAAAGACCTCCTAAACCTATAAGTTCTAAAGTCAGAAGCATGTAGACAGGATTATACACAGTGGAAGCACATTCAAATAATTGCCGCCCGTTCTGTTATTCTATATCAAAAGTGAGGGCAAGCAAAAACAAAATACATCTGAATCAGGGCTTCCAAAAAATATTTGACCCAGCCAGACATTTTTTTGTCTTATCCCGGTTTTAATCCCTTAAGACTGAGTAACAAAAGGCAACCATGGTAATCAGTTGGGCATCATATAAATTATGATGGGACACAAAAACGATATTTAACTTGATTTTTTATATAAATTCAATGTTCAGGCGTTAACTGTCAAATTGACAGTGCACCACTGGAAGTGTGCAACATCAGCGAACTGATATCTGCCTTAGACTCTTTATTTGTGCAAAATTACACTGTCAATAACTTCACTTTTGTTTTTAAAAAGTATATTTTCTTAATACCAGATGTTGACTTGACAATGGTAAAACACGGACCAGAGACGGATTTGTAAAATCTGTGTACATTTACAAAGCACGATTGAGTTTAAGTAGCTCTTACCGCTTTATTTCTTCAGGAAAACACTCAAGATAAATGTTAGATAAAGGTATCAATGATATTTTTAGCATTTTTGAAAATTTGGATGCAAAAATAAATCTCACACCTGCGCACATGCGCATGAGTGTCCTAGTTCAAACAACGTGGTCCTGACAATTTTTCACTTAAAACCTTTATTACTACCTTTTTAAATTTTCATCAAATCATATTTATATAGATTTTCTGATAATCTAAATCTTGTTGACTAAATAAATTAGATGCAAACCGCTGAAATTTGAGAAAATAACTTTTAATAGACCGATCAATGTCCGGTACAAAATAGTTAACCAGTCTGTTACCTGTCGCCTGAACAGGTAAATTTCAGCTGTCAGAAACTAATTATCCTTGATTGTCATGAGAGGGTATTAAAGTAGGGTTTGTTTTGATAGTAATTATTCATCATGTTGCTTATATGACCGGAAATGTGTGGCTGTTTCAGGCAAAATGTCAGGTCAAAAAGATCGCATAAACTTCATTTTTTTCTGAACTATGTTAAAATGCCCGTTTCAGCCTCGGCACAACAAGTCATTTATACAATTTACTGGTCAAGTCCGGACAATATGACCGTTTTGGGAGCCCTGATCTGAATTTAACATTTTTTACTGAATTCAAGAAAAACGATATGTTTGAAAAAGTTGATTACGGTTTTTGTCTTTCTGTCAATTACGTTTTAATCATGAAACTACGGTTAACGTGTGGTATAAACAATTTCATACAAAATGACGAAATGCTGACTGACCAATTCTATTTATTTGAATTAATTTTGATGATCATTAATGACCCATCGGATTAGCGGATTACCTGTGACAACAGATTATGTCACCTGTTGTATCTGTTGATAAGGTTGGTTCGTAAACTTGTCACCAGGTAAAATTTTGCACATTTATTTTACAAATTTAAGTGACGAAAATGATCAGAAATACTTTCGTCTTTTCGAAAATCGTTTCATAAATGACAAGAGCTAGCAAAATCACTGATTATTGTATCAATTGTCTTCTAAAGTATCAGGTTAAAAGAATTCTTGCCTTTTTCTTTAATTCTTCTTGTTCTCTTTTTGACAATGCCTTTTTACCAATATTCATTGTTCCTATCTCAAATGCTTTTAACTTGCTCTCTGGTATAGCCTACAAAAGAAACAAAATCCAAATTATCAATTTTATAGAACCAGTGTAAACATAGTAAATGCTTAATTTCATTAATACAAATGTATATAATATTAACTTTCTGGTCAATTCAATAACACGTGAATTTTTAGTTGTTTAGTGTCAGAAGTTATACCATCATCATAGAAAAGTGTTGTATTGGAAGAAGGTCATGGGGCATCTGAAAAAAGACATGATGCAACAAGCTATTTTGCTTTTAAAACAAAATGTAGTGGTGCAATAACAAATAGAAGCTCATGAAACTTTGCACATTGTTGAGCAACACATCAGGTCTCCAATTCTATTTACAGTTGTTGTCTACATCCTTTCAGAGCATACCTTTGAACGGGGTTTCCCCTGAGTCAATTTTCTTTCTGCCACCTCTTTTGCCAAAACAATTTTTTTTTTTCACCAAAGAAGTACTTCCTTAGCTAAACCGCTTACGGCTGACTAAGTATCTACTATTCAAGGGAAGCAATCCTGTCACATATGTATTTCTTTCGCCAATAATCAATTTTAATCGCCACACTTTAAGTTGTGCAAAATGCAAAAATGGCGACCCTAGTGGAAAAACTGCTTCAAAGCAGCTCTAGATCTGAAACCTTCTATAGGGTTGACTGATGTATCTCATGCTGGTACAGTGGTAGTTAATTCCAATCCTTCGTGGTCCAAAAACATTGTTGCCCTTTTTTCTTGGTAAATTTGGTTTTTGCCTATTGTTCGGCTGTTGCTTTTGATCAAGTATTGTTGTCCACTCCTTGGAAAATACATTTCGTTCTTTTTGGTGGCATTTTTGTTGTTAAATTGCTGCCTTAGGGAGCTGCCATTTGATTTTATGTGGGGGGGGCTAGGACGAAATTTGAAAAACAAAGCAGGATGAGCAACTTTGCAAAAAAAAAGGCAGGATGACAATTTATGTAAAAAA
Organism: Mytilus coruscus; assembly: GCA_017311375.1. Classification (NCBI taxonomy): domain Eukaryota; kingdom Metazoa; phylum Mollusca; class Bivalvia; order Mytilida; family Mytilidae; genus Mytilus; species Mytilus coruscus. Next base: position 94,884,373 of record CM029599.1, read on the forward strand.
AGTCAGGATAAACTAATAAAAAAAAAGGCAGGACCGAATAGAGTGAAAAATAAAAAGGCAGGTTAGAGATTACAACTAAAAAAAAATGCAGGACAATATTTTTCATCTTAGCCCCCCATAAAAATCAAATGGTAGCTCCCTTACTGATGTTAAATTATGTTATATCAATTAATTCTTGATGGTGACTGATCATATTTAGCAGGTTGGGAATGATCCGCACTTAAAATGGATATAATACCCCAAAGCAGCTATCATTAACACGGATTAATGTTTGAATTCTTGATTGCAGGATTCTGCCGATTTCTGGCTGCTATGTTGCAAAAACATGAAAAGTCACATTTCCCAGACTGTCTATGAGCATGAGAAATTGTGATGTGCAGGACAAGATAATGCTTGCAAGATAATAAATTGTCATTCTACGATTAGTCCTTATTGGTGAAAAAGACCAAGTGTGACATAAATTAGTAACCTTAACTGAACCAGGGGTAATTTTGTCATTTTTCAAACCCCAAGGTAAATTTTTGTCCGCCATTTTGGTTCCTCACACTGATTATATGTAAGAACCGGTTTAACTTCGGTATATTTTCCGGATATTTCACCGACACGTGTTTCATCACAGACATACTTTAAAAATATAATTTGTTTTGTAATCAAGAGATAGATTAATGATAAGTGTTTGCTTAACACACAGTGGTAACTAATTTATAAAGATACGAAAGATAATCAGGTAGCCGAATTAGAGATGCCTGACACACTGCCATGAGTATTCAACAATCTAGATGACTTTTAAAACTATTGGTATAATCTGTCTCTGGTCACTACGAATTGGATTTGAAAGAAACATGAGAAAGTTAATAAAAAAAAACAAAAACACCAAATGTTTCTACTTTATATGTCCATGCCTATTTATTAAGATCATGACAACCCGACTATTCTTTTCAGTATTTTGTCTAATCTTAGGGTCATCTTAACTACTGCAGCATGTCCAGTTACCTGGTATTTTTGTTGTGTAAAAAGGAAAAAAAGTAAATAATGAAAAATCCTAGAGAGAGCATTGAAATTTGTTTGTGGCAATTATGATCGATTATATGATGAAAATCGGTTGCATATGCATGTCTTCAAGTCAGAAGATTTCAACCAAATTTAGCTGTAGAAACTTTCAAAATTATATACCAAAAAGGAGTACATCATGATATGATTAATGTTAAAAATCACAAATATTCCTTTAGATATAGAAATATATCTGAACAGCACAGGTAAGAACCCAAGAGATATGGCATTAATTCCTTTCGCTCAACAGCTGCAAAAATTGGAATGAACGACCGCATAGTTTTGGAGAAGAAAACAATTTTCTAAACTTATTGTTACCTGGAATAATAGTTTCTGCCAATGCAATGCTTGCAGACAAATAATTCTTTAATATATAGGACGTTTTATGCTTAATGTGCTACAAAAGAGTGGCGGATGATACCAAAAGGATATGCAAACTCGTGTCGATGAAAAACTGACAACGCCATGGCAAAAAAAAAACGAAAAACGGCCAATGTAAGGAACACAGCACAGAAAACTAAAGACGGAACAACACGAACCCCACAAAAAATTGGGGGTGATATCAGGTGCTCCGGAAAGGTAAGAGGAATTCCTGCTCCAAATGGAACACCCGTCGTGTTGCTCATGTAAGTACAAACTCGGTGATAAATTTGAACATATCCATTGTCATATCAGTTAAAAACAGATATTCCATAAACGTTAACCAACTCGTGATGCCGTCCGTAAAATATATAAAACCCGGATGACTTCAACTTCAACACTTGTAACCCTTGGTTTTTAACAGTTCCCTGGTTAGCACCAACCCTCTATGAAGGAAATCATGATAGGAAATACAACCTCCGGAATGTCGTATCAACTGGGAGATACATATAATCAATATGCAGGTGTTGCTGGAATGTTCAACTTTCTACATTGTCGTCAAGTTTTGTTCTCAACCCTCATTGTCAATTTCTAGATGTATTTCAAGATATGAGGCAGACATAACTGTTGTAAAAATAAGGAGACGTGGTATGATTGCCAATTAGACAACTCTCCGCCAAAGTTAAAATGAAGTTAATGTCAGCAATTACAGGCAACCGTACAGCCTTCAACAATGAGAATAACCCATACTGTATAGTCGGCTATAAAAGGACCCGACATTAAAAATCTGAAACAATTCAATTCAAACTAACGGTCTTATTTATAACAAAACATTTTACGAAAAACAAATATGGCAGATTGATATGAACCAAATTCGATTTTGCCATTTGATAAGGGACTGTCCGTTTTGAATTTTCCTTGGAGTTCGGTATTTTTTTAATTTTACCTTTTTATGCTTAGTATAGTATAGTTACCCTTTTCAAGTCATTTATATAGTATATTTATCTTTCATGTCATGCTTTGCTTTGATTATGATTAAAGTATGCTTGTTTTGTTGTAAAAGCTCAATATCTGAGCTTATGTTTTCTGTATACTAATATTCGTCAATAAATAAAACTTTTGAACTTTGAAAAAAGAAAACCATAGTACTATCTTACTTGCCGCTGACATGGGAAGGACTGTAAACATATTGAACCTTCGTGTCATGTCAAATGTTGTTTATGCCCTTTGGACTCAACGAATATCGGATCATAATATAGAGACCATCTACTCAGCAAACACTAAACCAATATTTTGTGAATATGCCGCATAGTGGAAATTTGAAGACAATTATAAATATATACCTCAACGAGACACAACCGAACGACAAAAATAACCAAACGATGTTAATAAAGAGTGACCACAAAGCATGTTCAGAAAGTTATAAATTAATTTAACAGAAACTTTTTTTTTTAAATCGGTCACCAACACCAAATTCTCCAATAACAAAAAAACGAAAACAATTATATTTTTATTCTCTCACTTGAAACATTTAGAGGATGACACACGCCCTGACAATCATTGACGAGGCTCCTGGCATGGGACAGACACATAAATGTGTATTTATACAATATGGCTTTATACGTCTATAGCTCTAAAAGAGAGGCGAAAGATATCAAAGGGACATTCAAACTCATAAGTCGAAAATAAACTGACAACGCCATGGTTAAAAAAGAAAAAAGACCAACAGACAAACAATAGTACACAAAACACAACATAGAAAACTAAAGAATGAGCAACACGAACCCCACCAAAAACTGGGGGTGATCTCAGGTGCTCCGGAAGGGTAAGCATCCTGCTCCACATGTGGCACCCGTCGTGTTGCTAACTTGCTACCCATATTTTCGATGTTTTAGGGACACACACAGATTTGTTTCTAGTGAAGTACTTACAGGGTACGCATAACGTAAAATCATAAGCTGTAAAAAGTAATAGTTGAATGGTCTAGAACGAAAATATAAAAAGAAAATGAACGTAATAAATGTATAATTTTGTTCATAAGCATGGTATAGTTAAAATTGAGATGAAATGATTTGGCAAAACAATAAAAACTGTAACAGTCCAAAATTAACGTCAAGAACTTCCGGGCAATTACAATAACATGATTTTTTTTAAGTCCAATTTTGTCATTTTATAAAAGTAGGTCGCCCGGAATAAATCCCAAACTGGATCTGCAGGAGCGGATCATTAGTGAAAATAGCGAGTGGTTACTTGCAACCAGTATTTTTGGCAGTTTTAGGGACATACGCACTCCTTGTCCCGCCTAAACCTGTCCCTGATCTGTAACTCTCCATTATAAACTTTTAAACAAAAAAAATATGAAAAATTATCCAACTGACGTGCATTTAAGCAATTTAAGGACACCGCGTGACTGCAACAATGAACAAAACCCATATATATATACCACAACATGACAAACTGTGAAACAGTTCAAACTAAAAAAAAAAACAGCCTTTTTTGTGACAAAACAATAAACGAAAAACAAATATGACAGACAGCAACCAACGACAACCACTGAGTTACAGGTTTCTGATTGGGAGAGGTACATACATGATGTGGAAGGGTAACCATGTTTGTGAGCGCTCAACCACTCCACTTATCTTTGACTATGGTGTAGCAGCACTGGCTTACACTTTATTAAACCAGGACGTGACGTCACTTGCATAAATCTGGACACTCTTTTTCTTATTGTTTATTTGCAAGACGTGATGAGTATATAAAAGCCCAGTACATAATGGATATAGTAACAAGAATATGAAATAGAATCATAAAATGATAGATAAGTTTTCGTTACAATGTATCATATGGACCATCATCCCGATTCTTTTCTCTCTCGAAAATTGCATATTTTTGTCGCAGCACAAGTATGCATGTTGCTAAAAAAAGACCAAAAAAGTGAAAAGGTATATCTTAACAAAACGCATTTGACTAACAGGTCGAACAACAAATGTTCTTAAACCCTGCTGACTGCCATTGGCGATTCCCAAATAAACGGATCACCGATGTAATAAATGGATCTTAATTATAAATTTAATACTAAACAGAAAACAATAAACTTGCGGAAAAGATGATATACCGCAAACAAAAGGTGCAAAGGTTTTTGTATACCATATCCGGATTTCGACAATTAATGTATCTTCAGTGATGTTAGGAATCGAAACGGTATTTGGAAAGCCATACAATTTACCTCAATTTAGGATAGACTCTTGAATTTTGAGGAGTCAAAATAGGATGAACGGAACATATAAACCCGAAGGCAAATATAATACAAGCCCAAACGAAAAAATATAAACAAGTCTAAATTGAAAACAGCGTTCAAACCTATGATTGCGTTGGATAAAAACCGCAATTTTTATACGTGTGCATGCAAAACAAATTTCTTGTTAGAGGGGTCTAAATACAGCACAAACAACATTTTCCAAAAGACCAAAAAAGTGAAAAGGTATATTTTAACAAAACGCATTTGACTAACAGGTCGAACAACAAATGTTCTTAAACCCTGCTGACTGCAATTCGCGATTGCCAAATAAACGGATCACCGATGTAATAAATGGATCTTAATTATAAATTTGATACTAAACAGAAAACAATAAACTTCCGAAAAAGATGATATATATATAAATGACCAACCACTTTGAAAACCCAGATTAAATTATGCTAAACATTTTACGATACAGGATACGTTTCAGAATGTACACATTATTTCAGTTAACACTGGCCATACGTGGCAGGTCGACTCAAAAATCTGAACTTTCATGCAGAACTGAAAGACGAAATAAAGCATGTACTTATACGATTCTTTATAAATGCAAAAGAACGATCGATAAATAATGTTTTAAAACGCAACGAGATTTCGAAATTACAACAGTTGTAAATTTTAATGGTCTTATTGCACTACATGATCCGGATATATAAAAACCATACATGCACGCTGTGATATCCGTTATATCAATAACGCATAAATAGCAAATAATTGTTTAGGAAAGAAAGCTACGCATCTGTTGTCTCAAATAAAGGTCATATAAACAATAAATGAAGTAAATAAAGAGGTAGGGCACATTTCTCCGATATTTGTTTCACTCACAAGGTAAAAATCTAAGAGTTTACAAATTCTACCACGATTTGAATATTAAAGATTATATATCATAGACATACACATTTTTGAAATTAACATAACATCAAAATGTTTCTTCAGCGCGAAATGTAGCTGTTGGAGAGATTTTGGTTTAAAATTGCAAATTTACATGATTTTATAAAGTTTTACATAACAGGACGTCTCTAACCACAGTGAATTAAATTGCATCCAGAAAACAACACATAATTCGACTTACAACATCATTTGGGTTTTGATTTATAAGACCCCTCCCATATATAACCTGGAAAATACTAAAAATATTTCAAAATTCTGTGGTTCTAACAATGTTATAGCTTATTTTTAAACAGATGTAACAAAATATAAGCGCCTGAAAAAAGCGCAAAACTGTAATTTTGACATATTTTGAATATTTATCAACAGGACAAGATCTTTAAATTTGTCAAGAAGGCAGAAATCGTCAGTTGACTCCTTATATGAGTTATTGCCCTTTATTCGCGATTTTGCCATTTCTTTTTTTGCATATTCGGCCAAAAAGTATAGTTGATAAAGAAAAACTGTAAACAGCAAAAATTATCAGCAAATATATTAACTCCACTGAAATTACTTATACTTGAACACTGCAAAATGTCACGCTTTTGACTGTTTGTGATGTCTTGACACGAAACGTTTTGGATCTGTACTGACTGATACTTTAGTCTTTGGCTATTGTTATTAGTTAGTCAGAAGTCTGTAATTCAGTCGTTGTCGTTGGTTACTCTCTCATATTTGTTTTTCGGTTATTGTTTTGTTATAAATCTGACTGTTGTTTTTTTTTTCTCGTTTGAATTGTTCGTCATGTTTACAAGGCCTTTTATAATTGACTATACGGTATGAGTTTTCCTCATTTTTAAAGGCTGAACTGTGACCTGACGTAGCTGAAAATAGCTTCATTTGGACTCTTTTGGATTTTATCACATTGATAATTATACATCTTCCTATTTAATAGAGCACCGTAATGCCAAAATGAAAATCTGAATTACATCTTTAGATACATGTGCAGGGAAAACAAAGTCCTTCACTAGACACTTACATATTCAAATAAGTGTCAAAAAGTGGAACATTAAGTACTAGTATTGAACAAGAATACAGAATGATTTGATATCTACTCGTGAAACGGGTAGTAAAATGATAAAATAGAGAAATTTAATTCAATTATTTGTGTTCCTTGGCTGTTTTAATTTTAACTCTTAGCCTCATTAAGGCATGGAAAGCTAGATCTGATATTATTGGTTAGTTATATTATTATTGTATTGTTTTCTGCTATCAGTCTTTTGTCACATTGTGTATATATGTTGTATTGCCATAGCATGTCCGCAGGGGCGGATTCAGGCAGGGGCGGATACAGGAAGGGGCGTGGCGGGCGTTCGCCCCCCTAAAATTTGCAAAGCATGGGTTGTCCCCAGTTTAATAAAGAATATTTTGATAATTTTACCTCAAAAAACATTTTCCCCTCGGCGAAAATTTAAGTTTGCCCCCACCACAACCTAAAATCCTGGATTCCGGCCCTGGTACTGTATGCTCTTGCAAATAAATATTCATTACAAATAGTAAGACGGTAAATGTTTGCACTACAAAGCGATAATTTGATAAGAAATTAGGATAGAGATGCCCGTTTCCTCCCAATAAATTCAAAGCTTATAATGATCATCTGTGTAAGTAATCAAATATTGCAAAACCGACCATTTATTATTTGGTTTCAGATGGTTCTTCGTAATAACGACGAATGAAGTCCAGTTATTCGCAACATGTTATATCTTTCATATAATGATTGACATTAATCATTTCATATTTACAAAAATTGTAAGTATTATTAATACCACTATTTCTACAGTTACCTACGTCATTGTATTGTGACAACGTCACGCCAAATTAAGAGGGATATTGCAGTTATTCAAAGAACGGTAGAGAAAAACGCATTCCTAAAATGCACACAAAAACTCTTATTATTTGATTTTCTTTTCCCATAAGAGAAAAAGAGCTTTTCAATCCATGAATTTTCCATTCATTTTAGTTACACAAAATTTATTTGTCACATGTTTGTAACATGTTTGTAACATGAAATTTGTGGTTGACGGATGTGACTTGTATGTTAAGTTTTTCATTTGTAAACAAATGCAGGAAGGTCCCGGAAGTGTCCAGGAACGGCCCTTGATAGTAATATAAATATAAAATGTTTGTCTAATAAAATTATTTACTAAAAATGATAGCCTTACTCTTTTATCTTCTGTCGTTTTCAGGTAAGTGATAACATTTTGGTGATAAATTTTTTTATCTGTCTTTTTTTGTATGTATTCTACGAATAAAAAATAATATAACTAGTTACAAAGGTTTGTAGTCTGTGTTAATAGTTGTGTCAAACGACGTTTACTACCTCCGAAAATGAAGTTAAAACAGAGGATATGGAAATGAATCGCATGGATTGCTTTTGATTGACAAATGTTTATTAAAATTTGACAGAGATTGATAGTCATTTAATGTTTTATCATCCAATTAGCTCTGTACTTTAAATTATAGCAGGAAAATGTATCAACAGCCCAGTCAGTATCTTAGTAGTTCGGTACTGGCATGAAAATACGGATATTGTTTAATGGAATTTGCAGTGATACAATTTCGGAGGTTAACTAGAATAAAGGAATGTATCTCCCTCACGCGTAGCTCTGATTTCCCGTCCGGGTTTATACCTTTGGTCCTTTTCGGTTATATCAGCTCATAAACATTTAAACAAGGATTTGGGGTTCCAATTATTTTGACCTTGAGTAAGTATCACAGAAGAGAGACCGTTTGTCGAAATGCGCATCTGTTGCAGTAAAATTTAAACCGTTTAATGTAAATACAATATCAAACGATGAAATTCAATCTGAAACTAAAGTTCATATACTTCATTCATTTATATATAACTGTCACTTTATCCGAATAAGTACATGTTTGTTAAATTCTATGGTTACTGTAAATTATTTTACCGCCACGAAAGAGAAATATAGATTCCACCACTGCAACAAGTGTGTTACGGTATTTCTCCACTCGAGACAGTTAAATTTTAATATTTAAAGCGCGAGGCTTGTCGAGCTTTTTAAATAATTAAAATTTAACTGCTGAGAGTGGAGAAATATCGTAATCAACGAGTTATAGTCGTGGAATCTGTTTCTCTAATGAATTTTATCTTTCCTTTTCAAAGATTTGCAGAAAGTTGTGTTCATTATATGTGACGTCACCAGGCATGGTCCCCTTTTTTCATTACGTGACAATAGGAAATTCAGAAGAAACCAAGAAAATTTGACATATAATTAAATTTCGACCAATCATTTGCCGTGAACAGATATTTCACTACACTAGTGAGGAGAACAATTTTTTCACAATCGGTTGGGAAATGTGAAAATAGTGAAAAAAATAGAGAAATAAATTTTCAAAATGTGCAAATTTTATTTGGTTTCATGGAGTTTTTTATTTCAGCTCTTCAGTGTTTGTTTTATTTTAAGAATTCTAAATTATTTTGGTATCATGCATCACAATATAAGACCATTTCATACGCATCAAAATGGGCACCTAGCATTGTTTTTGTTATAGCTATCTTAATTTGACAATTGGAGACAAATGAATCCGGAGTTTAACCAATTTTTAAAACAAGTGGACAAATTTTGAATAAAAAACAACGAAGTGTTATAATAATCAATGTAACGAGCTTGTCCTCTTGTCCATTTCTCTTCCAGTATTTTGTTTTCAGCTTCCTTGAAATATGCCTGTTGTTATAGATAAACTCAACTGATGTTCTGTAACATTCACATTTCTCTCATTTTTTGCCAACAATGTAATATTATGAATAATTAAAATGCGTTGAGGGGTTTCTGTCAATTTGACGACAGCACGCAACAAATATAAGAATAAACAGAAAATATATCCCCGTTTCTCGTCTGCAAACATTGTGAAAAAGATATTATGGTGTATGATATTCAACTAATGCTGTTATTCAAACGACAAAATAAATATTATCAGGCTACTCAGACTTTATAAAACGTCACCAGTGTCTGAGCAGAAAGTTGATGAACCAGGGTTATGTCAAAGAACGTCTCGTCCTTTTTCTATAAAAAGTTCATCGGAAGATACCAAGACCTTGTTGATAAATATTCCGTATCAACTTCACAAATAATAGATGATGGTATTGAAGTATAGATTCTAGGTACTGACGTTGTTAATTACGTGTTATACTGTTCTTTTATTTGTCTTTGTAAATTATTAACCTTTACTTTTTAGTCCATTTTTTGTAATGTCCTTCTGGCGTGGCTCACTACTTAAACATCCCGCCATTGTGTTATTGTGCTATGGTCTTTTTTGTATTCTTGTCTTTCATTTTTGTTTATGTGCTTTGTCTATTATATGTCATTTTGTTTTTCTATTTTGACAAATTTGTTTGTTTTTATAGTGATTAAGATTATAACACAATGTAGACTGCTGTAAACCTATTTTTGACATTTTTTCCTATTATGTCTGTTTTTTCGTTCACACATTGTTGTCAATTTAATGCGACTGTCATACAAGTGAGAGGTTTAGCTAGCTATAAAACCAGTTTTAATCCACCATTTTCTACATAAGAAAATGCCTGTACCAAGTCAGGAATATGACAGTTGTTTTCCATACGTTTGATGTGTATGAGCTTTTGATTTTGCCATTTGATAAGGGACTTTCAATTTTGAATTTTCCTTGGAGTTTGGTATTTTTGTTATTTTACTTTTAAACAGACCATATTTCATTTTTTTCAGTGGCAAATGCTGAAATTCATCTGATGCTCAATACAGAGCATATAGATGTACAAAAAGGGGATAAACCAGATTTACAATGTTACACCGAGGAGAGCACAAGTTTCCTAATAATGAATCCCTTGACGTGGCAAAAAATAGACAGGGATGGTTCAAAGCTAAGAATATCAACGCTTGCAAATGTTGAAACTCGTTTTGAGCAAGAATATGATATCAAACTAGACACTAATGCAACAGGCCTTATATTTACACTACAATTTCTTCAAGGTATGTTACTTTAAAACCCTTTAAAACATATGAAAATACAAAGGTAATAAAAAACGGAAGTCGAAGATAGGCGACATTAGAACCTAAAAATAAAAGAAATTGAAAAAAAAAAAAAGAAACTAGTCTACACAATATTAAAAACAAAAAAGAAATGGAGAAAAGAAATCACACAAAAAAACACAAGTACAAAGAAAAAAAAACCCCATTAAAACAAACGAAAAAAGGTGGTGACCTGGAAAAGGTAAATGGTTGTTGATTTTTAAAAGTCTGGATGGATATCAGTATATATTTTCTTTATCCAAAAATAGCCATTAAAGCAAAATAGTATTCAACTCTACGTTTAGCCACAGATGACATAGCACATTTTGCTTGAATTGGCATATACTTGATACTGCAAGATTTCAATTTTACATTTATTCTGTAAATTTTAAGTTCATAAAATATATACTTACACGGAAGCAATAAAGGGACACATACAAAATAAAATCAATCCGTGATCAATGAGCGAAAGCCATATCGTACATAGTAAACAAAACTTTGCTTTTTAGGGATAAAGGAAGAGCATGATGGATTTTTCAGTTGTGTGATTCACTCTCAAAATGACCAGGTTTTAGCGGAAAAGTCAGTAGAAGTTTCTGTTATTCGTAAGTACCGAATTAGTTTTTTCTTTGCACAATAAGGATATATTATAACAATTGTAAGACTAACCCCGTTGATTGTACCTAACACAAAAAATCCCAAATCACAAGCATTTTGGACGTAGCAAACAAAGGAAATAGAAACGATACAAAAAAAAAAAAAAAAAAATACCACACACAAACACCCACACCCACACACATACAATAGGCGTAAAAAGATATTGCTTCGGTACAGCATGAGTTTAAAAAAATAAAATAATATGGTACCAATTCAAAGGTTTTGAAGCAACTCCTTCATGCAAAGTTGATCTTAAAAGGTTTTAGATGTTAGTTTTGGGTGAATTCTAATGTATTGTGTATTTGGCTTCCCATACTTTAGGTGTCTAGTGTATCCGATAAATAACATTTCAGAAGCATGTTTGTGAGAGGGGTGTGTGGATAGGAGGGGTGTCATCATAGATTACCTGAAAAATAAACGCTGAATCCCGAATTCCCGAAAAAATAAAACATTAGTTCCCGAATCCCGAAAAATAAATTCTGAATTCCCGAGTCTCAATAAGTGTATATCACGAATTCCTGCAAAAATAAAGGCCCAATCCCGACATCCAAAAATATTCTTGTCCTAACTGAATTTGGTATCATACGTTAATATCACACTGTATGTTGAAGGAACCTTGACAAATTTGAGATTAGATTTTTGAAGTTAAGGTGTTAAGACAACGTGTACGCGTAAAAAGGAAAAGATTGATTTGCATTTTTCAAATTCAAATTTTAAGCGACAATAGGACCAGAACCCGAACCAACTTCCCAACCCGAACCAACAGATCTTCAACCTGAACCAACTTCCCAACCTGAACCAACAGATCTTCAACCTGAACTAACTACCCAACCTGAACCAACAGATCTTCAACCTGAACCAACTTCCCAACCTGAACCAACAGATCTTCAACCTGAACCATCTTCCCAACCTGAACCAACAGATCTTCAACCTGAACCAACTTCCCAACCCGAACCAACAGATCTTCAACCTGAACCAACTTCCCAACTTGAACCAACAGATCTTCAACCTGAACCAACTACCCAACCTGAACCAACAGATCTTCAACCTGAACCAACTTCCCAACCTGAACCAACAGATCTTCAACCTGAACCATCTTCCCAACCTGAACCAACTTCCCAAACTGAACCAACAGATCTTCAACCCGAACCAACTTCCCAACCTGAACCAACAGATCTTCAACCTGAACCAACTTCCCAACCCGAACCAACAGATCTTCAACCTGAACCAACTTCCCAACCTGACTCAACAGATCTTCAACCTGAACCAACTTCCCAACCTGAACCAACAGATCTTCAACATAAACCAACTTCTCAAACTGAACCAACAGATCTTCAACCTGAACCAACTTCCCAACCTGAACCAACACATCTGCAACCTGAACCAGAACCAACACGACGTATAATCTCTGAAATAACACGTATGTTCAACAATTAAATCGCGATTTAAAATGGTTCTCAAATTTGGTTACATGTGATATGTTTCATACAGTCAATTAATTTAGTTTTAAATATATGATAAAATAAAACAATTCCCAAAAGTAAGGCATTTGCCAGAAAAATGTTATCATGTGGATAAAACAAATATATGAGACATAAATCAATGGAAAAGCGCCCAACACAACAAAAGACAAAGAAAGGACGACCAAGAGACTTTCTACGAGAATCCACATTTCGAACTGATCGGGTAGCACGTTTGGAAAGTGATGCCAAATAAGTTCATGGAACCAAATGGGAATTCATATTTTCATTTTTTCTCGAAGACTGCACACAATATCTACAGAAAAAAACTACAGAGTTATAATTATGGAGGGTCTTCATTATATCATTTTGTTCCGATCGAATGAAAACAAAGACCGCCAGAGGCAATTAACTATTCTGATGGCTGATTGTTTAAATTTCTCCTCCTCTTAAACAAGTATCAATGACAACACTTTCCTACTGTCGGGTTTTGTTTAATCTGCCTTCACTTGACAGTGGACACTCATTGCATAAGACATACCAGAACATGTCCTCATTGTACCGATTTTTCGAGACTGATTACAGTGTCAGAGGTATGCTCCAATTGTGTTCTCTTGAATTTTAAGAAATTTTGCATGCAATTAGAAAAGAACAAAAATCAGATAGATATAAGTAATTATAGATTGAAATGAACAAACGTGTGTAAAATCAAAGTAAAATCTGAACTGCATCACAAGGTCTTAACTCAAAAACTAATGTTGTAATGTTATGAGTAAGAACGACATATATTATGTCTCAATCAGTTGGTTGATCGACTCGTCGCAATTGTTCCTAATATTCCATGTTTTTGACTTGACTATTGTTATTTGAAATGGCATAGGAATTTGATGACGGCTAATGCATTCACCACTAAAATTTATTACATAGTCGATAAACGACTTTCTTTCCGTTTGAATTTTAATCGATTCCTATTGTTTTCAATGCACTATTTTGTTGTTATATTTCAAGTGATAAACCAGTTTACTTCCTTCATCTTTTAGACAGTATTACACACTTCCATCTTTATGTTTTATGGTCAGTAGACACAATGTGTTAGTGTTTTGAATTATAGAATGACTCAACAGTATCAACTGTAGATGTGGATTCAAACTCGAGATTTGTGGAACTAATGTTGTTTTTTTCTTCTTTAATTTCGGACGTAAAAGGGTCTGACTTTATTTAGATTTGAGTATTATTATATTTTGTGCATTCGTCTAGACATACAGTGGAAATTTCATTTCGAGTAGAGATTCACATCATTGAACTTTTAAAGAAATGTCTAATAGTAATTACTATTGATATATCTAACTTATTGATATTTTTTAATGTGCATTAAGGTCTATACTTGTATTAAAGAAGAAAAGGAGAGAAATATGCATGATGTTACATTTAAAAAGGAAATGATGTGTGTAATCATGAATGTAAACATATTAGCTTTTACTTTCAGCGGCCACCACAAACCGGGTTAATTTTTTTAGTTCTACTGAATCGTCAATTGTTTCTGAGGGCCAAAGCGTTTGTAATTACACAGGTATTATTCAATGCTTACCTGATGCAGATGCAAATTTATGGAAACTGTTCATAATACCGAGTTTCAATGATTCAGCTAAGATTGATCATATATGTAGGTAAGTAGATATAACCACAGATATTGGATTTTATTCGCTGTGAATAAAGAAGAATAATTTTCTTTAAATAAAAGTTAGTTACAACATGCTGATTATCTTGCACACAACACGCGTTTCCGGAATAACGTCATAAGATACAGTGATGGTTAGATATACATTTTCACTTTACATGTGAATAGCATCACGTATTTTCTTTATACCTTGATGGATTATTGAGAAATTATTGACATTTTTTGCATGTTCTTTTAGCAATATTTACTTTTCATATAAGCAGAGTACCGGTATATATTGCCACTTGTATAAATGAATAGCGATTCACATTTACAACTAAAACAACAAAAACAATATTTCAGCTGTTTTCCTCAGAGATGCTTACAATATTGTAAAGTGTTTCGGAAGAACATTTTTGGACTTTTTACTGCAAAACTGGTTTTGTCGATTTAGAAATGTGATGGTGTCAAACGAAGAAAAAAGAAAGTAAGAGGAATACAGGTTATCACCCATATTATCAATTATTTCATACATCTTTAATATTGATATTCCCGTAAATCAAATATATTCATTTTCAAAAATTTTTGTCGAATAAAATTTCCACAGATCTCTTGAAGATATATATATTTGCACGAAAACAAAGTTAGAATCCTGTTCGAGAGGTGCCCGTTTAGAACGAGATGTCGTGTTTTCTGGAGCCAGATTTATATGTAATACAGACAGAAGAGGTAATATACTAATCAAACCACATCTTCTTATTTTTATATTTACTGCAGGGTTTGTTGTCTCATTGGCAATCATACCACATCTTCTTATTTTTATATCAGCGACTCTTTTCACAAATAAATCTTACAATTGAAATTGATCGGACTTGTATTTTTTTCTGGTAAGGATTTTTTTGGTGAAAGTATCGCATATCTGTAAACTGTGTAATCTTTACTGATAGATATAAGAAGATGTGGTATGAGTGCCAATGAGACAACTCTCCATCCAAGTCAAAATTTATAAAAGTAAACCATTACAGGTCAAAGTACGGTCTTCAACACGGAGCCTTGGCTCACACCGAACAGTAAGCTATAAAGGACCCCAAAAATTACTAGTGTAAAACCATTCAAACGGGAAAACCAACGGTCTAATCTATATAAAAAGATATATAAAAGAAACACTTATGAACCACATCAACAAACGACAACTACTGAACATCAGATTCCTGACTTAGGACAGGTGCAAACAAATGCAGCGGGTTTAAACGTTTTAAAGGTACCAAACCTTCACCAGGTTAAGTTAAGCCATTTTTAACTGATTTATATAATTTGTTCTTATCTTGTGCTGCAACACCACTGACCCAGGTTGGAGGGGGGATTGAGCGCTCACAAGCATATTTACACCCGCCACATTTTTTTTTGTATTTGTCCCAAGTCAGGAGCCTGTAGTTCAGTGGTTGTCGTTGGTTCATGTCTGTCATATTTGTTTTTCGTAAATTGTTTTGTTATAAATTAGGCCATTAGTTTTCTCAGTTGAATAGTTTCATATTTTTCATGTGGGGACCTCTTCTAGCCGACTATACGGTATGGGGTTTTCTCATTGTTGAATGCCGTACGGTTGCCTATAATTGCTTACATCCACTTCATTTGAACTTTTATGAATACTTGTCTCATTGGCAATCATACCACATCTCCTTATTGTCATATTTATATACAAAGTTTAATAGTGTAGAATCCTTCTTATCTATTGTGTTTATTATCTAAACTATTTCTGAGACGTCTTTTCAGAGTAACAAACTACCATTAATTAGGCCCTATTATTAGAGGGTTCAAATAACAACCTAATTATCTTGAATGACTCACAAGAAACAACCAATAATTAGAAGTATACAGGTGGTGGATTTAAATTAAAAAAAAACAAAATTGCATGCACTTTCAGTATACTGTACTGAAAGTTTCAATGAATTATAACTAATCTGATTAATAGTATTATTTGTATTTTACAAAATAAGGCATATTCGAACTAATTTCTAAGTATATTTAATACGTATGCTACGGACTTTCATGAAAAAAACTAATTCTAACAACATTACGATTTAATCTCACAGTGATTTGTCAATATGCAAATTGAAAATCATATGACGCTTCAAATTTAAAATAGAGTTGAATATGTTTTATATACTTGAATGGCTAAATTTTACTTTGAAACAAGTGTTCATGAACTTTCTTGTGAAAGAAAATCCTTTAAATTATCAAAATCTCCATAAATGTACTGCTAATGAATTGTCTTCCCGTACACAAATTCGCCGATTATTTGCCGTATGCCTTGGGCTTAACTATGAGATCTCTCGTTAGAACTTATCACTGAATGAATATTATTTGTCGGTAATACGTTATAGATTCGTAATAAATATAAAAACGTGCATACAGAACTTAGTTAAGTATATATGCATGCATTGGTTCAATAATTTCGAAAACATTAAAGGGGCATTAGCTGTCAAATTCAAGTTCACTGATTTGTCTCAAATTGTTATATTTGACTTGTAAAATACGTAAACATACATGCATATCCAAATTACAATAAGTTTAAAATAAACAATTATCAATGCATGGACTCGATAATATATATCAGCATTTCGTGTGTATTTTAGTCTAGACGCCATCGAATTAACAATCGAGATGACCTCCGAAACTGTCGACGGTTATATAATCCGATATAAACACAAATATAAATATAAATAGATAACGATCACGTGCAATTGGATTTTTTTTTAGGTTTGTTTGATTTCATGTTATAGATTAAAAAAATAAGTTAATCATCGTTTTTACCTTTATAAGAATGATTTTTTTGTGTGGATAGAATCAGTTGACGAAATCGTTCACCCTTGTTTCACTTTCAATGATGACATTATTTTCCTTTTAAAGGCTGAGCACGCCTAGCACATGCGTTACCCATCTCCAGCTAAGGAGTTAAATTGAAGTTCACATGAATACGGTTTCAAATGAGGTCAAATTATTCACTTGCAAGTCAATAATACATTAGCGATGTTTTTTTAGCTTATTTCGACAAATTTGGGCCAAACTATATCATCAAATATTAATATAAAAAAAATGAATATTATTATTTTCTTTGAAAAATACATGAAAGAGCCAAAAATAAAACAAAAATAAACGGAAAAATCCGTTCTTATTGCAAAATTATCAACAACTACAGACAAAATAAGAAAAACGTAAAAAGCAAAGAAATTGGACAATAAAGAGAAAACAGGGACTCGAACCTAAACGACAATATATATAATTTAATTTTGGATGTAACACGTCTTCTGAGTGGCAGAAAGTTTTTGTCCATCAGCTCATAAACATTATTTTGTCATGTGACCGTGACGTCATCAACGTTTTTTTTTCATGATTTACTCCATAAAAATGGAATTTAGAATTAAATTATAAGGAATGACTGTAATATTTTTTTCTGTCTATTCGAAATAACCTCGGATTACTCAGTATGCACCACATTTTCGATGTTATTTCTTTATAGACAGAAAAAAATGTTACAGTCATTCCTTAAATATAGTCTAAACATGTGACAACTTTATGACACACATTCTCCATCGGATAACCAGTAGTTATATATATACAAGTCTTAATTGAAAACAACGTTCAAACCTATGATTGCGTTGGCTAAAAACCGCAATTTTATACGTGTGCATGTAAAACAAATTTCTTTGAAGAGGGGTCTAAATACAGCACAAACAACATTTTCCAAAAGACCAAAAAGTGAAAAAGTATATTTTAACAAAACCCATTTGACTAACAGGTCGAACAACTGATATTCTTAAACCCTGCTGACTGCCATTGGCGATTGCCAAATAAATTGATCACTAGTTTTAACGAAATAGATCTTAATATTAATTTAATACCAAACAGAAAACAATAAACTTGCGGAAGAGATTGTATACCGCAAACATGAGGTGCAAAAATTTGTACACCATATCCGGATTTCGACAATTAATGTCTCTTCAGTGATGTTCGGAATCGAAACGGTATTTGGAAGGCCATATAATTTACCTCAATTAAGGATAGACTCTTGAATTTTAAAGAGCCGAAATAGGCTGAACGGATCATATAAACCCGAGGGAAAATATAATACAAGTCCAAACGAAAACATATAAACAAGTCTAAATTGAAAACAACGTTCAAACCTATGATTGCGTTGGATAAAAATCGCAATTTTTGTACGTGTGCATGTAAAACAAATTTCTTTGTAGAGGGGTCTAAATACAGCACAAACAACATTTTCCAAAAGACCAAAAAGTGAAAAAGTATATTTTAACAAAATGCATTTGTAGCCTAGGGGGTTTCGTCGATGTGTTTAATATCAGTCATACATGATAGACTTTATAGAAGGACTCCCAGTCAAGGCAAATAAAAATGACAAAAAATAGTGGTAAGTAAGTTTTAAAATTAATACCATTAATGAAAAAACAATCAATAAATTAGCCAGTTCAAACTTAATGAAATTAAGCACGCATTTAGGAAACAATTGAATAAGATTTGGTGAGTCCATTTCAGCGATATATTTAGGAAGCGTTGATTCTAGAAAAAGAAACCCAGGTAAAGGAATTAGTTGACGTCACAGCAATGGTTTAAATAAATATCACTATTTTTATATCTGAATATTAACTTTCTTTTATAGCATTCCTCGATAATGTAGGATGTATACAAAAACTGACAACAGCAAACACTTTTTTACAATGTTTGAATGGTATACGTGCAGAACTTGGAAACTATTTTATTGGAGTGAAAGACGTCTTCAGTGAAACTAAAGAATTCTGCAGGTACAATTTATTGCAAATGTGTAAACACATCTGACTTTGAATATTAACTGCAATTAGTATAATGCCATAAATGAATCCACATTATGAATACTTTCAAACATGTTTGATTATATTAACCACTACGACTTGCATGAAACGCGTTAGACCATGTTTCATTATAGTAACCACTACGACATACATGAAACGCGTTAGACCATGTTTCATTATAGTAACCACTACGACTTGCATGAAACGCGTTAGACCATGTTTCATTATAGTAACCACTACGACATACATGAAACGCGTTAGACCATGTTTCATTATAGTTACCAATTCGACTTACATGAAACGCGTTAGACCATGTTTCATTATAGTAACCACTACGACTTGCATGAAACGCGTTAGACCATGTTTCATTATAGTAACCACTACGACATACATGAAACGCGTTAGACCATGTTTCATTATAGTAACCACTACGACATACATGACCAAACTCAGTAAAGACACGTCATTGTTACATTTGGTTGATACATTCAACAATACCTTCCGTTATCTAGATGATATTTTTTCGTTAAATAATCCAGAGTTCTCTAAATATACTACCGAAATTTACCCAATAGAACTTACTTTAACTAAATCTAACATAAACAGCAGTAGTTGTCCTTTTCTGGACTTGGACATTTCAATCTCTAAAGGAAAACTATATACGAAAATTTACGACAAAAGAGACGATTTTCATTCCCTATTGTTAATTTTCCTTTTTTAGACGGCGATGTTCCTTTGGCTCCATCATACGGTGTGTATATATCCCAACTCGTTCGTTATGCTCGTGTGTGTAGTGATGTCATAGATTTTAACGAACGTAATCAAGGCATCACTAGTAAATTATTAAGTCAGGGATTTCGTTACCATAAATTACGTAAAACTTTTACTAAGTTCTTTCATAGATACAAAGATTTGATTAGTAAATTTGGCTGTACCTGTAGAAAACTGATTAAAACGGTATTTCACATCCTAAATTTTACGGTAATATTGTACTTAAAGCGCGGAAATCACTATATGATCCGTGTAAACTCATCGAACCTTTAAATAAACTTATTAGTTCAGGTTATCTTACCAATGTTGTAATTAGATCTTTGAATATAGTTTACATTGGCACTAATATCGATTTTGTCATCAGCAAATTAAAACATAACTAAATTTGTATTCTTTTCAAACGGGATGTTTAAAGACACACCCACGTTCATTTTGATCTATAAAGAGGTTAAACTCCTAACTATCCTACTGTCTGTCGATACCTTTATTTTTGGCATTGCACTAGTCATGTCTTCTTTGACTGTCCATGACGTTAAAATACTAAATCCCTGGGATGTGTTTTAGTTGATTTTAGTCTTTGATGCATGATTTTTTATTATTAATTGTTTTGGCTTTTAACTAGCTGTCAGTAACTGCGAGTACTCTCAAATCGTACTTTCTTGTTTATTTGACCTGTTGATACTAATTGTAGTGCTTTTTTTGTTATTTAATGTTATTCAGGGTTATATCTGGTCTATATACCAGCTTTGATAAGTGTTTGGTACTAATGTAAATTTCCACTTCGTACTATGAACATCAAAATTATTTATTTTGTTAAGATATTTCCTTTCTCTATTGTAACTGTATACGTATACCTAACAACAAAATTATTTTATTTACCTGTGTTTAAAGTTATTGCAAATGGCTGATATTTTTGTTCGGGCATATTGTTTTTCTTGGATTGTTTAACGTTTCATACCGATATAACATGTTGCTTTTATTGTTCTTCCCTTGGTTTATTTATTTTGGGTTTACATTGTATCATAGGTCAAATTTATTTATTCAGTGTATGTTCAATGGTGTTAATATGTCCTTTGATTGAGTTAAGCTATTTCAGTTGATATTTTATAGTGTGTTTTTCTATGTTGTGATGTTACACTATTGTTTCAGAAAAAGGGTGAAGGTTTGGTACCATTAAAACGTTTAAACCCGCTGCATTTGTTTGCACCTGTCCTAAGTCAGGAATCTGGTATTCAGTAGTTGTCGTTTGTTGATGTGGTTCATAAGTGTTTCTCGTTTCTCGTTTTTATATAGATTAGACCGTTGGTTTTCCCGTTTGAATGGTTTTACACTAGTAATTTTTGGGGCCCTTTATAGCTTACTGTTCGGTGTGAGCCTAGGCTCCGTGTTGAAGACCGTACTTTGACCTATAATGGTTTACATTTATAAATTTTGACTTGGATGGAGAGTTGTCTCATTGGCACTCATACCACATCTTCTTATATCTATGAAACGCGTTAGACCTTGTGTCATTATAGTAACCACTACGACTTACATGAAACGCGTTAGACCATGTTTCATTATAGTAACCAATTCGACTTACATGAAACGCGTTAGACCATGTTTCATTATAGTAACCAGTACGACTTACATGAAACGCGTTAGACCTTGGTCTTACTCATGTTATGTCAAGTCATTGGAGGTTTTTAAAACTGTTACTCTCCAAAATATGGAATTTTATACCTTGATTTTTCAATAATATATACATGTTGATTTCATGACACATTATAGATTATTGATTTCAAATATAGTTTTAGTTTGTCTGGAATGCAGGTGTGTGTTATCGTTAACCATATGATGCTAATTTTGATACTGTCTGGAATGCAGGTGTTTGTAATCGTTAAACATTTGGTAATAATTTTGGTATGCACAACACGTGCTTCTGAAAGAACCTTCTTTCAGAGCACTCAAACCAAAGTTTGTACATGTGATACACAAAACTTTGCTGTATCAACACAAAAAGGATTTTTGATGTTCACAAAACATAGTGCATTGAGCAAAACATTCTTTACATCCGACCTGTGAAAATTGCAAGAAAATTATCAATGAAATATATATACTCAGATACGCAAATTTCAAAATTACATGTATGTGTATAACCATACTTGTTAAGGAATTACATAAATTGTGCATGGTGAATGAATCTGGTATCAGCCTAAAACAGCAATGATGTCAATGTTAAAGTCATATTTTTATCCTCTTTTATGCATAATTTAGTTGAAACAACGACAAATATATCTCAAACTCATAGTTTTGCCTGTCAATGCTTGATACATTACAATTTTTAATTTTCAGTTTCCATTGCAAAATAAATGCAATGTTTACCCATTAAGTGCTCCCACGCACTTTGATTGTTATTTTGTAGGTTAGCAACCAACTGGACAACTTGTTATTTGGAGACCGCAAAATCTCTATGTGACCACCAAGAGCACACATATATGTATAATTATGTTATGCAAACATTTGCACCCGTGAACGATACTTTACACTGTGATCTCTTGTCAGGTTAGTTTGTCATATAAAAATGTAAGAACTGATAGTACTTAATGCATTAAATAATGAAAGTTATTCCCAAGTTTTCACACTACTGACCAATTTCACATTCAGATACATTGCTCAAAATACAAAAATGATAACAGAAATACTTCATAGTACATTCTTAATTAAGGCTTGTTGACCATTTGACCTTATGACATATAAAGATTTTATGCATAATGTAAAAAATGCAGCAAAGAATGTAGCAGAAAATACTTGATTTTCACGTTCATATTGTTATACTTTACTGTAAATTACCTGATATTACACCTGTTTTCATACACTATATGAGATACTGCTTTGACATACTTACCATTTTCTAACAATGAGAAAGTTTTCGTATTTCAAAGGCAAATAGAAAATTTGGATCTGATAACAAATTTGTTGTGCACTGCCTATTGCGTTGAATTCCTTTTAGGTTGACAAATGTTATGACCAACACATAGCCTTACCAGTGAAACACATATATTCCAAAACTTAGTGTGGGTGAGACGCAATTCACTGCGGATTGCCTACTATAAAGTTGACCCTTCTCAATAATCCAAATATTCATGTTCCAAAAGGTTGGTTACTTTTTTATGATTCATTTTTAGTAGTAAGTACAATTCTGTCCACAGTGAAACTCAACAAGGAGTACTTATAGAGAATATATAAGAATATAGTTATCAGTTTATTGCTTTCTATTATTAGATACAGTACCCACTGGAAGTCACTGTTTAAGCTACCCTTGCTTCAATGGAGGAACATGCATCCAGAATACAGATGCATACGAGTGTTTATGTCCGAATAAAATGTTTGGAAGCCGTTGTGAGATCGGTAGGATAAATACATATTATCATCAATGAAAATTACACTTGAAACTTCAAACATAATAATGATATTATATGTCTGACTTGATAATATTCCTATATTTCAATGTTACCATGCAGTACATTTTTAAACCACTAAATTACCAGAAAATGAAATACGTTTGACATATTGACCAGAAACTTAACTTTTTCAATGCATTATTTAGGTAATTTTCAGCATCAGCGGATAACAAAAATATTGGTTCAGTTTCAAGTTTGTCCATTCTTTTTATTTGAAATCTATTAAATTGGTTTATTTAATTTTCTAAATATTTATCTTACACATATTAATTTACTCTGATAATCGATGAACTATGCCCTTTGCATTTCAATATTACCATAATAACTGATAGCCTTACAAATAAAAATTTGTCGGCATAAATTAATAACATGGCGCTACATGAATATTCATAAAATTACACAATGGCGCTATATGAATATGCCATGTATAATATTATCATTTGCAAAATGAGAATCAGCCCTTGTTTATAGACATAATTTTGAAATTGAATACCTGAGTTTTGACAAGTTATTGATGTAACACAATACTCCTTTAAAGAAGATATGGAGGACGACAATATAATGCCTCTGGATGATGTAACTGTTTGGTTTGAAGAAATTTAAAAACATAGCGAGGAATGTAACCATCGCTCACTATATTCTTGTCTTTATCGCTATAGTATTTTGTTTTAAAACTATGATATTTTGATAGTAAACTTTACTCAAAGGCCTCTTAGCATTTGTATATACTTTTTAAGATTATACTTCAAAGTATACATTCGAAATTATCACTGTAATGTTTTAAAACCTGATGTTTCATTAGTTTAAAGTCTTAATTGGTACCATAGGGCTTGTTCTCTTCATAGGAATCTTATTAATAGAGGTGTGCTCTGATCTCAGAACTCAACTAACGAGTCCAGAGAGTGACTAAAATCAACATATTACAGTTGCTACACTCATCGTCATCAATTGGTGAAGTGTTCCAAGATTACTGTTTTATCCTTATTGGTATCTTAATATGCTTAAGTTTTATTTTTATATAACTTTATTTTCATACATTTATAATCGCTTAGGTGTAGGCGGATGTCCGGGGTACCCATGTTATAATGGCGGGTCATGTTTTGCTGATGAAAGTGGACAAAGATGTGAATGTCCGCAAGACTTTCCTGGTCTTCATTGCGAAGGTGAGAAACTTTTAACAGTATTTAAAGAGTTTGACAATTTCTCTGCTACACATTCTTATAATGGAAGACATGTTTTGCTGTAAATTGACGAATATATATTTTCCAAATGAAACTCTTGGGAAGTTCAGATTCATATTCAGAGATATTGCAGTGGATGGAAGATTACATGCAGATTGCTGTTATATCTACCCCTTTAATGGACAAGTTCCAATACAACGAGATTGCAATGGTGTAAAAATCCTTACACACCCTGAAAAGCAGTCTGCTCCAACTGCTTGAAGTCAGATGTTCTGTTTAGGAGATTGTATCTTAATTTTTGTAAATATATCCTTAAAATGGAAATAATTGAAGAATAGCAGCGAAAATGCATTTTGAATGAGAATATCCGTCTTGCCATTTTCTCGGCAGACAGCGTTCTTGATGAAGGTATAATAAAAAAGTCGTATACGCAGCAAAATCTAACATTTTATATTACTTAGATTTTGAAGCCGACTTTTGTACCCTTGCACATGAAATACTTTATCACAATTAAAGCAAATCTAAACAGTTAAGCATACTGCATGCTTTTATAAAATTAACATTGAAAATAAAAATAAAATGATAATACATATGTTGACTGTATTTTTTAGGTACAATTAAAGGCATTACTACAGGATCACCATCTGAAGTAACAGCTTCAGTAACGACACCTGAGATTATGACATCAACACCAAGTAGGTCAATTATGAGTGAAGACAAAATGCTCTGCTGTTTCAATATAACAAGTATTTTAAAAGACTGTTATAAGTTGATAGTATATAATTAACGGAAATTAAAAAAGCTGAAAAAATTTAAATGTCAGCGGCCTTGGTTTTTTTTTTTAGATATAAGACATTGAAAAAGTGGCGGGAAATGATTCTCTCTAGATTTCCCATACATTTAACATTGGC
Organism: Mytilus coruscus; assembly: GCA_017311375.1. NCBI lineage: Eukaryota > Metazoa > Mollusca > Bivalvia > Mytilida > Mytilidae > Mytilus > Mytilus coruscus. The sequence continues at coordinate 94,909,941 of CM029599.1, forward strand.
ACCTTTTTTCTTTCAAAAACTTTGAAAAAATAACAAAGCTTTTATAAGATTAAAAAAAAATGGCTTTACAAAATTATACGTAATTAAATAATGAAAAGCGACCATCCTAAACTTGTAATAAATAATTTCCTTTCTGCCACCGTCCTATTTTGGCATTGAAATGCATGGTCATCATACGCTTTTGGCTTTATACAATAACTGACCGTATAAAAGCCTTGTTTGTGACGTTGGTAATGAAGTTTAACTATGACGGCGTCAAAGAATACAGCTTACTTCGTCGACTTCAAACTATAATGGTTGATTTTCCCCAAAATGAATCATTTGTAATACTTTAAAAGTTGCAGTATGAAGGAAACAACCATGCATACATTGTCTTAAAACTTATTATTCTCGCCTCGAGACAAGATAGAAATGCCTGGCGAAAACTTACAGGAATACATTTTGTATTTAAAAACAATGTATAGTTATCCAATATATGCAGATTAAATTCAACAGTATTTTGAAACAATTATATCTTCTTCATGCTTTAATTTCTTTTTGAAATTGAAATGATACAAGTGCGAAAATATTTGTCCTTCCAGGAAAGGAAAAACTGTGGATACATGGAAAGTTTCGGTTGGTAAAACCAATAACAATTTGGACAATACATCAATAATTTAACTATTTCCACCAATCTTGACACTCTTTACATATTCACCGATACATATTGATCTTTTGATATTCATTAGAATATACATTATTACTTGATCAATTGGTTTTATTTATCGAATTTTACTGTGTAAAGTCCGTATGCTAAGCAATGTTGTTTCAATAATTTGAAGTTCACTTTTGATAATAAAACCATAGAACAGGAGAAAAGATCAAGGACATCCCTTTCTGTCGTCCTACATCCTAACCATACTTAATTTTATTTCCACTGCATAAGGTCATGATTATTTAAGGATTATGTACCCTTTTGTTGTCAATGCATTTTAAGGAAAATACACAGTCATTCTCCGTAAACTCTATTTGACAGTTATGTAATTTATCGATAGGGGATTACTGCACGCAATGCTAGCAATGATTTCGCCAATCAAAGCCGGGCTTCACAACCCACCATTTTCTTCGGAAAATACTTGTACTAAGTCCGAAATATGGCAGTTGTTTTTCACTTGTTCCTTTGATTGAAAGCGTTTGATTTTGTCAGTTTTTATAGACTTCCCCTTTTCAAATTTGCCTCGGAGTTCGGTATTTTTGTTATACATTTTTTTCAAAGTTATTATGAAACTATCTACTCGAGGTACGGCGTCAATCGGATGTTGATACTGTAAATTAAGAAATTATTGCGATGTTTTTATTATTGCGAAAAATGCGACAGGGTTATAATCGCAATAATTTAAACTCGCATTTTGAAATTTTTAATATGAATTAAACAGTATTTTTCTCAATATCGCAAAAGTTAAAGTCGCATTTTAGTCTGAAATGACAAAATCGCAATAATAAATGCACGCAATAATTTCTGAATTTACAGTACTTAAAAATTCCAAAGATCTGTTAGAGTACATACAATCTAAATCTCTTGACTTTTCTACCCTTTACACAAATATTCCCCATTCCAAACAAAAAGACAAATTGAAAGAATTGGTGATGCTTTGTTTCATATAAAAGAATGGCCAACGTTGATACAAGTATGTTGTCTTGGGGGGGGGGAAATCGTACTTTGTACATTTGGAGGACGTGTTTTTCAACAAACAATCGGCATTCCCATGGGAACCTACTGCATGTGCTCCTCTTATTGCCGACATTTTTCTTTATTCATATGAAACTGACTTCATAAAGGAGCTTTTTATGAAAAATGAAAAGAAGCTAGCATTATTCGTTAACTTTACGTTCAGCTACATAGGTGATGTCCTCTCACTAAATAATTCAAAGTTTGGTGACTATGTTGAACACATCTATCTCATCGAACTTGAAATAAAGGAAACAACAGATACAGTTAAGTCTGCTTCATATCTTGACTTACATCTAGAAATTGACAATGAGGGTCGGTTGAGAACAAATTTCCGACAAAAGAAATGATTTCAGCTTCCCAATTGTGAACTTTCGTTTTCTATGAAGCAAAATTCCACAGCACCTTCATATGGAGTATATATTTTTTTGTTTCTTTTTACCAGAACGCTTTCTTATGAATTTATGATAATAAGCGTCCTTGCTTAAACGGGGCAAGCAGCTAAAAGGTCAAATTTCCTTTTTTTGCAGGGAAGGTAATATTTTGACACTAAATGTCCCACTTAGTTTGAGTAAATTAAGTTAGAAAAATTACTTCCTAAGATCTCTCATATATTTCTTTATATAAATGCCAATTCAAGAAAACTTTGCATGCATTAGTGTTCCGTTATTGAGTACATAGGCGTTCAAAGACACCGTCTTTTATTTATTGTTTTCTTCTTGGCAGGTTCAAATTGAAATTTCATGAATTATGCTACATACATCTGAAGAAGCAGACGTCTCAATATGTTATTAGAATAGCATACGCCATACGAATAATTTAAGTGGGGGTACAGAACACATTAGGGAGTTAACTCTTTAAAAAATCAGCTGAACGTTTTAATCACGAATTAGTAGTCAAGAAAAATGAAGCTTCTCAGTGATCAAAATTAGTGTTTGACAAATGCTATATATTCAATGAAATCATTCCTGTAAATTGTGTGGTTCAAATTTCTTGAAATTGTTTTTTAATTTTTGTCAACAGGTCAAAATAAATATTTTGTAAAAATTATTAAAATTAAGCGATCCAAGTCTATTTTAGCAAAAGTGTTGGGTACCCCCTTAAGTAGAATATATATATTTATCATTTACCATTATTTTTCCATTTTAGGATTGTGTGAAGAGGTTAAGGCTGATATTTGTCGTCAATTTGGTATTACAAAAACCACATTTCCTAACTTTTTCTCCGGTTATACACAAGAAGAAGCATTAAGAGTTTTCAATAATCCCATCTTTAAAAGGAATATGAATTGTTCCGATAATGCCATCCTATTCTACTGTTCTTCGTTATTTCCCAAATGTGACAATGGAAAGAGAGAGTTTCCGTGTAAAGAACTCTGTCTAGGTAATATATATATATATATATATACACTTCGTCTGATTAGTTAAACAATGTTATATCTGCATTATATGTTGCAATTTTTTGTCATTTCCTCAGCGGGATTTGAATGCATTCTGTTAGAACATCGTGGCAGATCCATTGAGTTTAGCGACCGTCGCACTTGGCAAACAAGGCTTTAGAAGTAACACGTCTTCTAAAACAGCGTCATTTGTAACGGCTAATGTCAATTTCTTTGTTAGACAAAGCTAATTCCCACCTCTTTATGATCATCTTTGCAAGTTACAGAATATTTTCAGATACACAATCATTAATAATTACAAAAGCATGCAAGGCACAATCGTTATTCATTTAAGTTTGATGTGGTTTTGATTATGCGAACGTCTACAATACATTAATAATTCTAATTTCCTGTCTACACCGATGAGCTGTAAAGGTTAAGGTAATAAAGTATATAAATTCCAAATATTGAATTTACAAAAATGGAAAAGTAGACTTATTTACAAACGAATGAAATCTTTGAGATGTCATAATGAGCTTTTTAATAACTGTATAACTTTTTATTGAAAAGAGTGCATTGTTTCAACCTTGCTTTTTTTTATCTTTAAGCAGGATCATACAAATTTTCACAGAAACTAAGTATTCTAAAATTATTAAAATAAGATTTACTACAACTTTATAACTTTGCAAAATCAGATGTAGAATTTGTAGTAGTTATCGTGCAAAAGAAGGCTAAATAGTTGTCTAATTTTTCATATTTTTGGAGATTAGAGTACTTAACCCGGCCATTATTTCGTCAATCAAGCCAATATGTTGTTAAAACTACTATCAAATATAGTATATCATTTTTAGGTCAAACTTAGTAGATGTTAAATTCTTTAAATCTTTATATTTTGCAGCTGTTTACAACGAATGTGGAACGGTATCAATTCTGAATGATGTCGACGATTGCCGCTACTATCCCAATGACAACTGTATTTCCCCGTTACCATCACTGAAACAGCCATTAACAACACCATCTTACACAAATTTGTTTTCAAGTAATTACATTAGTTATATATGAAAAATATTTTACTTTCTTTTTTCCCATTCTGTATGTGTGTTTAGATCAAATGTTTTTTTTTTTTTCAAATAGTACATTTAAAAGTTTTTAGAAAATAATTCTATGGTTCTATCCTTTTTAACAGTGGTGATTTTGCTTTACCTCATTCTTTAATTCAATTGTAAAAGGGGTAAGGCCACAGTACCCAAATTGAACAGATTACCCAAATTGCACCTATTTAGCAAAAAAAAAAAGCAGCGGGAATCTTACAAGTTTTCTTAGAGACCAAACAATTTGTATTTTTATGATTTGAGATTGTGCACGTCTTTCAACATAGGTAAATATATTCAAATAAACACAAAAAGTTCACAGTATATATCAACAGACGAAGTATTCACTGGAAAAAGTAAAATCTACGGAAACGTCGCTATGCGACGTGCACAAAAAGTCATCTTTTAAAAAAAGCAAACCAAATATGTTACAAGCATTCATTTCTTAAAAAAATGAATAGTAAGCATGGACTAATGTCAAATTGTTATAAATATTTGAACAAATAAAACAAAACATCCGTTATTCGATGTTTAAGGATGTTAATTTAAGCATGGATGCAATTTGGCTACTCCTCATTACAGAATCATGGATCGTTTGGAGGTCTGTTCAAACACTTTTTCTATAATTCAACATGGATTCAAAATTAAATTAGATGAACCTTATAGTACATAAGGATATATCTACAAAATAATCACATAATGGAAACTTCTGCCAGGATAATAAAAAAACGTAGGTGAAAAACTGTCAAAATAGGTGCAATTTGGGTACCCTCACGTTATATAGAGTGTCTACTTTCTAGTAATGCAAATATCTGAAGTTTTCTACGTGATAACATGAAAACTTTAATTGTAAGTTTGTTCTGTAAACAGACGTTTACAATTTTTTTTTAATTTTTTGTTTTGTTCATAAATCCTTTGATCGAAAAGAATTCATATAGTAGTTTGAACCTATATGTGAATAAAAAATAAAAGCAAATAAAAGCAAATGTTAATAGAATTAATGACTATCCCTTTTTACCTTTTTGTAATTACCGCGGATCATATTCTAAATGCAATAATGTCAATATAGCATCATATGAATGACTTCATATTTTAGAACGCAAAAGTTATAGAAATGTAACGAAGATTTGCATTTGCCTCGAGCTCTGCCTTTTATAAAGATTGAAATTTCTTTTACTAACGGTATGACCATTTCCCTTATAACTGCTAACAAGTTTTCGCAACTTGATTTGTTACATCAGTGTGCAAGTTCGGACGTCCATTACCAAAATTTGGATGCTGTTTTTAGACCTTTGGGATGAGAATATTACCTCTATCCATTTATACGGCAGAGTGTGTTCTTTTGTGAAGGTATATATATGTATAAAACAAGTCGTACGCAGCAAAATCATAACATTTCATTTTGATTTTGTAACCAACTATTGTACACTTGCGCATGCTATACTTTTTACAATTAAAGACAATTTAAACCCATTAGCACACTTTATTTTTTTTAACAACTAATGTGGAGAGTTGTCTCATTGGCAATCATACCACATCTTATTATTTCTATATAACATTGAAATACAAATAAAAAGATAAAATACAAGTTAACTGTATTTCTAGATACTATTATAGACAGTACTACAGGATCACCATCTGATGTAACAACACCGGCGGAAACGACACCAGAGATACCGAAATCAACGCCAAGTAGGTTAAATATAAGTGAAAATTAAAGCTTAATATGTAATACATCATTATATACTGCCTCTGTTCTATTTGCGCATGCACTATCATTATAAACTTTAGCTTTATACAGTAACTGACCGTTTAGAAGCCTTGTTTGTGACGTTGATAATAAGCTCTATTTATGTCATCGATTAAGCATCCAGCTTATTTCGTCCACTGCAAATTCCAAATAGTTGATTACTTTTGGAACAGCTTTAAACGTTACAGTCTAAAGATAACATCCATGCATACATTGTCTCGAAACTTAAATTTTATTTATATCTCCCTCGAGACATGATAGAAATTGCTGGCAAAGCTTTGCAAAAATATAATTTTATATTCTGAGACAATACACAATTATTTAACAATACACAATTATTTAATATATGTAGAGAAAATTGAACAGTATTTGAAAGACAATTATCAGAACTGTTTTATTCAAGCCTCAACTTTTTAAAATTTAAATGATGCAAGTGCGAAACAATTTGTGCTTCTTGGTATAGAAAAACTGTGAATACATGGGAAGTTGCGGTCGGAATAACAAATAAAATTTCAAATATATATTAATAATTTAACATGTTCTATAACAATACTTGTAATAGTGCAGCGTTATTAAATGGATGTTTAAAACTGGTCCTGTTTAATGACCCTATACGACTACATAACAAATGATCAATATGTAAACATCCATTTTATGACACCCTTGTTAACCAATGACTTAAAATATCCAGCAAAAACGTCCAGAGAACCAATACGACTATAGGAAGACCAGTAAATGATTAATATGAACTTATCGGGTAAATTTTTATTTAAATACAAAGAATGGCGAATACCCCTAAAATAAAAAATGTGCACCGCCGAATAACCCTTTAGGCCTTTCGATTATCTTTCTTCAAAAAGACGTCACTGACGTATCCGAACAGAATGGCAGTGACCAGGTTAAAAGTCCACCAAGGTACGAGGACACACGTATTGGAAATCATCTGGTGCCGAAAATAGCTTTCACAAACGGCCCTTTTCAAGGCCATTTATATTTTACAAAGAGAGTCTACCTTTGTTTCACATTACTACAGTAAGACATTTACAAGAGCTTCTTTAACATGCATTTTCAAAGGTTGGATAGGCCCTTTTTACTGTTAGTTCGGTAATACAATTATGGCCGCTTAGACGCGATGCATGTCCAAAATTATCAAAACTAGTTGCCTTTTCGTCTTCTTTCTTTCGGCAAAAGAGAGGCGAACGATACCAAAGGGACATTCAAACTCATAAGTCGAAAATAAACTGACAACGTCATGGCTAAAAAAGAAAAAGACCAACAAACAACAGTACACAAAACACAACATATAAAACTAAAGACTGAGCAACACGAACCGCACCGAAAGTGGAGGTGATATCAGGTGCTCCGAAAGGGTAAGCAGATCCTGCTCCACATGTGTCAATTGTGTTATCTGTCTTTTCTTGACTTATGAATACGGTCTATTTGTCTTAAATTTATGGTTTACAAGACTTCTTGGTACCTCTTCATCTTTTGTCTTCATAATATGTTACATTCTGAACGGGTTTACAAATTCGAAAGAAGAAGAGATATTATTTTTTGCATTTATTGTAAATTGAAAACAAAACTTTAAATAATTTTGTGTGTCCGATTTGCTTTTTTGGCTTTACCTTTATCAGGAACACTCAAAGCCCAAAAATTTGAAAGCCAGGGCTATATAATACTTGAGAAAATAAGAAGCTATACAACCAAAAGGTACATAAAAAGAATAGCCAAATTCATCTAAGGTCAACAATGCATGAAGGAGATTTAACCTTAGGTTGTGTATAATGTAAATTTTCAATTTTAATTTGAAATATGACTTCGTCAGGCCTCCAATGAATTTTGCAATATCCGCCAATTAAGCACAATTTTGTGTGCAATACTTTTACGTTATTGAGTACTTAGGCTACCCTAGACAAAATCTTTTATTTGTTGCAACCTCCTCAACAGGATATAATTAATTTCACGTATTCTGGTACACACATCTGAAGAAGAAGTCTTAGTATATATTAATGGATTAGCCGACGTCTTAAGAATAACTTCATAAAGAAAAACATATTCATCGCAGATAAAAAAACTTTACACACCATTTTGTTCATTTTAGGACGTTGTGAAGAGGTACAGGCTGATGTTTGTCGTCAATTTGGTATAACTAAGACGACATTTCCGAACTTTTTCTCCCAGTACACACAAGAAGCTGCATTAGACACATTCAACAATTACATCATTAAGGAGAATATGAGTTGTTCCGATAATGCCACCCTATTCTACTGTTCTTCATTCTTTCCAAAGTGTGACAATGGAAAGATAGAGCTTCCATGTAAAGAACTATGTTTAGGTAATATATATAGATATGCCTCGTCTTAAATTATTTAGTTTTGACAATGTTAGATCTGCATTCTTTCGGTAGCCAATTTTTGTCATTTCCTAAGCAGGATTCTCATTCATTCTGGTATGACAAAGTGGCAAATCCACCGAGTATAGCGACCTAGATCATTTAGCAATCAAGGCTATAGGCAATCAAAGATACCAAGCTATTATTGTTGTACGCCAGACGAGCGTTTCGTCTACAGAGGCGAGTTTACCCTTTTATGATCATTTTTGCATAATACTTTTGATGATTTCTGCTACCAAATCATCTAATAGAAAAAACAAAGGATATGTGGTTATCAATCCATGACACAAAATCAGTACATGCACAGCAAAAAACCCACAAAAAGCAAAGGAACAGCGCTTTTATTGCTGACCTTCATCTCAAATTCACAGCGAGGCCTTCAACACGGAGCAAAAAAAAAAAAAAAACCTCTCACTTAATCCCTAGCACCGGTTTGAGTGGAATTCTTTGCAAAATGATTCGGATAGACTTTGTAAGATGTATCATCACCAAATCGGGCCAGGTCAAACAAGAACATACTGGAAAGTAGTACATATTTTAAACAAAAAAGTTCCTACACATAGGTTTAAATATAATACTATGTATATTAAATAGAATATATTTAAGTTATTAAGGTATCATATGAAAGGTGAATGGTTGGTGATCTTTGAAGAATACATATTGACTGATAATTGTGAATAATACAAAAATGTATGAATGAATTCTAAAATTAAGGGCACATATTGCCTGTTTCTCAGATATGAAGTACGTGGTTTGGTGTATCCAAAGTTCCGGAACCAGTATGGTCCGGTGTATAAATAACAGTATATTGATCTCGGCCGCCATAAAATGTTTCGAAGTAAAAAAAAATAATTGGATAGGAATGAGGGCCAAGAATAGGTGGTGTGCGTCTTATTATCTAGTATAGAAACACCATACAATCACTATACATTAAAGTTTGATGATGAGAACGTTTGCAATACAATATCAAAATCCAAATATTTGTTAAAATTTGACTAATTCACTGTATAAACGAATGAGATCATTTAAATGCCATACTGAGCTGTTATTCCATAACTTTTTTTTACATACAAAACCAAATGACACATCGAGAAACGGTGCACTGTTTCAACCTTGCTTTTTTATCTTTAAATCAGGATCATACAAATTTTCACAGAATCTAAGTAATTCTAATGTCTAAAAAAATCATTTTAGAATAGCGTTTTTCTAATAATAATCATCAAAACAAAATATACAACAACTTTACAACCGTGATAATACAATTCATAAGAAAAATATTTGAACGTGCTTTATCCCAAATATGCTGGACAGAGTAGTTATCGAAACATGTCTAAGAAGACTGAAAAGTTGTCCATTTTTTTTTTTATATTTTTGGTGGTCTGACCCAAAAATACTTAACCCGGTCATTTTGTTCTTCAATCAAACAAAGATGCGAAGAAAACTACTATCGAATATAGTGTATCCTTTTAAGTTCAAACTAAGTAGCCGATACATTGTTTAGACCTATGTATTTTGTATTTTTGCAGCTGTTTACAATGAATGTGGACCATTAGCAGGCCTGGGTGATGACTGCAACTATTATCCAAATGAAGATTGTATTTCCTCATTACCACCATGGATACAATCATCAACAACACCATCTAACACAATAACATATTCAAGTAATTAACATGTTTTATCCATTTCACTTTTCAAACTTTGTGATTAATGCAATAATCTGAAATTTCTACTTGATAACTTACAAAAAAAAGTTAAATCACAAAAATACTGATCTCTGAGGAAAATTTAAAACGGAAAGTCCCTAATCAAATGGCAAAATCAAAAGCACAAACACATCAAACGAATGGTCAACAACTGTCATATTCCTGACTTGGTACAGGCATTTTCTTATGTAGAAAATGGTGGATTGAACCTGGTTTTATAGCGCTAAACCTCTCACTTGTATGACAGTTGCATCAAATTCCATTATATTGACAACGATGCGTGAATAAAACAAACAGACATAATAGGTAAAATGTCAGAATAGGGGTACAGCAGTCAACACCGTGTCACAATCTTAATCACAACAAAAACAAACAAATATTTAACAAAGAAGCACAGAAAAGCATATATCACATTTAACAACCTCGTTCATTGCTTACTTATTTTTGTATTTTATTTATGTATGTCAAATCAACCCATTAAGGATCGAGGTATTTTAAGCACTGGGACCGAATCGTTATTTTAACATTAACTCTGGCGTAGAATCGCGTGTTTGACGTCAGAATGTAAACGTCACACAGGTAGAGATATAAAATAATTTTGTCGTTCAAAGTATGCAAAAATTATTATAGAACAATAACACAATGGCGGGATGTTTAAAGTACAGAGACACGTCATATGTATCAAAGAAACATAAAAAGTCACACGGACAAAGCATACAAGTAAAAATGAAAAATAATACAAACAACACAATGACGGGATGCATAAGTACAGAGCCACGTCAAATGTATATCACCAAAAACAGACCAAACAGCAAAAGTAACATTAACAAAGACAAACAAAAGAACACTCCAACACGTTATTAAGATGATAAACAGCGTCAGTACGCAGAATCTATACTTCAAGACCATCATGTATTATCTGTGAAGTTGATACGGAATATTTATCAACAAGGACTTGGTACCTTCCGATGAACTTTTTTAGAAAAAGGACGAGACGTTCTTTTAACATACCCCTGGTTAATCAACTTTCTGCTCAGACACTGGTGACGTTTTACAAAGTCTGAGTAGGAGCTGCAAGCTCTTGCATACCGAATAAGTTTGGAAATGTATATCCCATATGCAGGTGAAGTTGGTATATTGCTACTAAGGTGGGCGAAATTGATAATTTTAAAATTAAAATCGTTTCGTTTGTCATAGATTCTGGTACTGAGATGACTGTGTATGTCAAATTCGTAGTATAAGTCTAATAATGAGGCGGAGGAAGCCGTGTCTGTTGTTTCTTTAATTTCTAGTTCTGGGGGATATATTAATGGAACCCAATCAGAAAAGTTCGGATTGTTAATGGAAAGAACATCATCAATATATCTGAAAGTGAAATTAAATAATCTGGCTTCATTGATCTTCTTGTTTTTGACAAATGTCTGAAGGAACTCCGATTCATATAAAAATAAGAAGAGGTCGGCAAGGAGAGGCGCACAGTTCGTTCCCATAGGAATGCCGACAATTTGTTGAAAAAGTCTACCTCCAAATTCAACAAAAATGTTGTCGATAAGAAACTCCAGCATACTGATTACTTGTTCCTCTGTGTTACCCTTTTGTTCGCAATTAACAAAATATGCCTTATGGTATCCCAAAGTAATAAATTTATAGCGTATGCTACCATTTTTATGTTGAAAGGCATTGTTGATTATTTCTTTTAGTCGATTTTTCAATTTCACATGGGGAATGGTGGTATACAGGGTTGAAAAATCAAAAGTTTTGAAAGAACTAATTTCAGAAAAAGACCGAGATTTTAAATTATCCAGAAGTTCTTTAGAATTTTTAAGAATTCACATATGATTAATACAACTACGCGAGTAAACAGTTTCACAGTATTTCTGAAGACCCTCTTTCACAAACTAATGCTAGTTTGTACTGTAAAGCAGAGGTTTATAAATCTTTCATTTTCTTATTTGAATCTTTCATTTATTTAATAGATATAATGATAAAGAATGTATGTACTACTTTTAACCTATATGTGAAAAAATAAAAGCAAAATACAACCAAACCTTGTAAATGGAAACGTTGACTATCCCTTTTAACCTTATTGGAATTGCATCTTATCATATTATAAATGCAACTACCTCGGTATGGCATCATATGAGTTACTTTATTTTCAGAACGCATTAGTAATAGAAAAATTACCAAAGTTTGCATTTGCCTATATCTCTGCCCTGTAAAAAGATTATACGTTCTTTTATAAATACTGTAACTATTTCCCTTGTAACTGCTTGAAAGTTTGCACAACTTGATTTGTTACGTCTGTGTTCGTATTACCAAGTTCTGACGTCCATTAGCAACGTTGCGAAATTTATATGCTTTATAAAATGGTTATACACTAATTTCACACATGTATAAGTAACAGATCAAGAATTGTGTGTCGAAATTGAGACAAATCTATGATTTATTCATACTAAGCAGTTAACATAAAGAATTGCCAATATTGGCGTTGTGTGAGGACAGTTTACGATATTTTAATTTTATTTTCATTATACAGGACAGCAAACACAGCAACCAGCCGTTTGTAACACCGCGATAGATGAGTGTATCTCAAATGTCGGAGAATCATGGGTTCAAGATTTATTGAAAGGAAGATTGTCGGTTATTGCGTCTTTAAATATTGATCATGTATGCAGGTATGAATGTTACAACTCTTTTAATATACTTACTATGTCAGTCAGTTCATTGAAAGAAACCAAAAATACTATTATATCTATTTTTCAATTATGTTATGCATTAAAACAATACTAATATTGGTTTAATATTGGTTTGTTTATGGGCAAGCTATCACTCCTGTTATCGAATTTTAAAATTATGAAATTATTTTACATGGAAATTCAAATAATTAATTAATTAGTCGTATCATTTTATACATATTCTAAATGAAAACCATGTACATAATACTTGTGAATTAAAATACACGGTTCAAAAATTCCTTAATTGCCATATTAAATATTAATGAAAATCCTGAGGATTTCTTGAGAGAAAAAGTATTAACAAAAATAGCGAACTCCAGCACATGATTGGCTTCATATTATTACTTTTCAGGTTTTTTTACTTGCAATAACATGCATAACAACACTCGTACGGACAATAAAGTGTCATTAATTAGGTTTAATGAAATTTGCTGGTATAAAATTTTGTAAATCATATAAAATTAAGGAATGTATCTTACTTATGCATAGCTTTATTCCTTGTCTTGATTTGGCTTCACTTTTGGTCCTTTTTTTGATTTATCAGCTCTTAAGAGTTTGTATTAGGTTTTGGATTTTAAAATATTTTGGCTTCAAGTATCACCGAAGAGACACTAATTGTCGAAATGCTGGCGTAGTAGAATTGCTACCATGAATCAAAAGCGTTTTCTTCGACCTATAAATCAAATATAATTTGTACTTATGTGTGTTTTTTTTTGTATAAGTGTACTGGATCACATATATCTTTGTACTGATTCCAAACTCCAAGACTGTAGTGATGGTCTTAAACTTGTTTTGTCGACTGTCGTCACCTCTGCAAGATATATCTGTAATACAGGCAAGCAAGGTATCAATTTCAATATTTAATCAATTAAGTAATAAACAAAACAAATATAATAAATAATAGAAAGACTAATATGATTCGCAATATCTATATCAATAAATTACTGAAAATAAACTCATCATTTGTGAAATATGATAAGATAAATGTAAAAATTCCATTAGTTGTCTTGAAAAGATTTTATATCAAAATAGGCAATTTATAAAGTGTTATGTTCATTTATTGCTGAACCTGTTTGAACGTTTTATTTGTTGTTTATATGCATATTGTTTTTATTATTGAAAGTAAACGCATCAAATAGGATTGATTAACATGATTGGTTTAACTAACTAACTGAAATGTTGAAAAGATAAAATGCCATATTATACAATCATAATGTCTAGATTCTATAATTTTACACGAGTATGTACCCAATAAAGCACAATCTGTTTTTATATAATCTATAGGATTCACACATAACAGGCACTGTTTTACGTATCCAACAATTCTATCTGATTTGCAACAGTGTACACTGAATCTAATTAGGGATTTCCCGAATGTACAGAATGTTTCTTTGGTCGAAAGTAGGGATGAAATATGTGGGTACGTTTTTTTATCTATATAGAGAAATGATCTAGATATAAACAATCAATAAAAGTGATTTAATCTGAAATTTACAATTTATTTTGATATTTTGATTACATAAACTGTTTATTTATTTGTTATAAACGGTGTTTTCATATGTATTTTATATACGTGTATTTTAAATGCAATACTTTCGGTTGCAAGTAAAAATATGACCCAATTATCAAAGCCCTTCTGTGGGATGTGTTTTTAAGATATAAGATTAAAAGAAAAAGAAAGAAAGATCCATGTTTTTCAACTGGTAATTGATTGCCAGCTTCATACTGTTTTGACTTAAACGATCGATACTGATGAATATTATGTAGACAAAATGCTAATCTGTAGTAATGAATTGATCTAATAAAAAACTCTTAAACGGGTTATATTATTAATTTATATGAACTTCACATGCATACTAAGTATATACTTTTCTCACATACTTCGTTTAAAGTGCAAGAGAGACCAAAAACTGTATGAAGAATTATTGAAGGAAGTAGCAAAAATAGAAAATTGTTGATAAAACGGAAATAGTCAGCGTCAGATTTCATTTTAATTTATAGGTTATTTAGGACATGGAAAACCTGTATGATTGAGCCTATAAAGAAAGAATGTAATCAATATGCATTAATATACATGCAGTCGTTTATTGATGCATCGTTGAGATCAGTAACAGACAATCTCCACTGTAATGCAGGTAATTTTTTCAATACAGGTGTTATCATTGTAAAAGGCCAAACCGCTCCTTTACATGTATTAAATACAAGACTAAAACTATATATATGTTTATTGTAAAGTATGTAATGTGTAACAGACTTCTATCCATTCAGTAATATTAACAAAAAGGTACCAACATAAAAATATCCTCAGTGACATGTTTTTATAAGGTACAAAGCATATCAAGATCAAATAGCACTGTGAGTCTTCTAGAGTTTTTATATCTACAGTTCTATAAGCCTTACTTTCGATAGGTATATATATCTCACTATTTCTCGCTAGTTCTTATATATACCATTTACCATTTAGATATGTTATATTTCAATGAAATTGGCGAAACGGGAAATTTTGAAAATAAGTTCAACCCCATTTTGTAGTTTAGTTATGGAGCACAGCCTTTATTTTTATGTGTCGTGGAGTCATTGTTTTCTTTGACTTTGTAACTTAGTACTTAAAAGTCTGCAAATATTTTGATAGTTGATTTCGGATAGTTTAATTGTAGATTAATTTGCATTTTTACCTTTTTAAATATTTTTATTTGTTTCATGTTTAACACTCAGACGATAAGCTTTTGTTTGCATTTACAATGTATTTCCAAATGTTCTTACCCAAATTCTGCAATTCTAACATGTTACTCATATTTTCAATATGTGTATACTTCTAAGAAGTTACGGATATGAACGTTGGTACGATTAAGCAGATCTAAGGGTTTCATTAAAGCTTAATTGTAGCAAAAGGTTTTTTCTCTCACTTTTTATAGAGAGACATTTCTAGGAGAAGAGTTAATAATCCGAATACATAATATGTAAGGTGAGATTTGAAGCTAGAGCAAGTAAAAGGCTATTAATAAGTTCACACGTCAAAATACTGGCAACGGACTGTAAATGCTTCAACTAGGCGACTAAAACTCTGAAATATAGCCTTACTTGAAATAAAAAATGACATATGGAATTTTTGTATGACAGTGACAAAATTTATTATAAAAGAACAAAGGAATATGTGGGCTACACGGCAATGAACACAAATAAGCAAAACACATTCAGAGGGCAATATACGATCTTCCTCAACATGCATGCACATATAGTCTATTAAATCAGGCTGTTGGTTCTCGCTTTTGAATTATTTCGCAATTCGTCATGCCGGGACCATTTATAGCTTACTATACAGAAAGGGATTTGCTATTTTTTAAAGGATGTACAGTGACCTATAAATGTTTACATCCTCTTCCATTGGGTTTAGGTGGATAGTTGTATCATTATGCAATCAAACCACACGTTTTTATGGAAGTAAAAATAACAAATTTCGTATTGGATAAACACCAACGGAGTGTGTCTAGATAGATTGATAGGATTAATCACCAGCACAATCTGTTATACGATTCCAAAGAAATAATCAGTAGCAAGTTTCAAAGAAACCAGAAATATTGTCACTTGAACAGTAGTGTACAGGTGTTATCTATTATAGATCTTCAATGACAGAATGTAGAGATCAGATTAACTCGGGAATATCTTAATTATGGGTTCTTCTACTTGCTGGAGTAGTTTCTGCAATAGTGATAATAAGGTTATGCTCAGGGATGTCGTATCAGCTATGATAAATAATTGGTATTGGCTGTATCTGATGGTGGTTACACATAAATATACGTATGCGATGTTAAAAGCAGGAAATCAGACATCATTTCTCATAGTATTGAGTTGTCAATGAACTCAATTTGGGAAAAGATCTTAGTAAGAACATTCTAAAAAATGACGCAGACACTCATGTTTATGTAGTTACAAGCCTATCATATCATTTGCCATTATTTTCATGAAAAAGCATGAAAAGTGTATTTAAAAATGAAAAGTGTATTTAAAAATCATTGATAAATATTTTACCTGAAAGATTTACATAATTATGTATATTGATAGGAATAAATGTAGCCATCAGATATACATAAATGCTCTGAATACCTTTTTCTTTATAGGATTTACTTCAAATCCTACAATCAGTTCTCCTGTGACACAATCTATAACACAGGTACCAGGAAAATGTGATTTTATGGGCGCTCTTCAATGTTCTAGAACAGTAGGAACTGACTCACTTCAGAGATTCGTTACTTCGAGCTTTACAAATATAACCGATGTTGAAAGCTTTTGTGGGCGAGTATATTTATATATTATTGAACTGAAAAAATCCTTTTGTTGTTATTTTTGAAAATTTCATCCATAAACGATGGAGTTAATTTTGCATATCAAACGAAGTTTGTCCTTGATATCAATAGTTTGATGTGTAAAAACAAGCTGAAAGGGAAACGGGGCGCGTTTTACGATCGGGAAATAAGCCAAAAATACCCGCGTTCCCAGCATCTTAAGGTTTGGTTACTAGAATGCATTATGTTTTAAAAAATAGTTTATGTTTATTTAAATGATATTCCGTTTTGTTCATACATTACTGAAACAACTGAGGATCATCAAAAGGATACAACAACAAAAACAGAAGTTGACCGATTTTGAAATGTCGTGAATCCATTTTATATACATTAATTAAGTGAAAAAAAATATCTGTAGGAAAGACAAATTCCAACTGAAACACGACAGGGTGTTTCGACATCTTAAGCATCTTTTGTTTTGCATGCATAACCCGTCATGAGAAACCAGTCAAAATGTTACGATCGTAAACTATATAACACAAAATAAGTGCTGACCACAAGTACAAACAATTGTTCGATAAACATACTAAAATGGCCTTGATATAGAATACAGAGACTTGCATGATTGTCAATTAGACACCTATCTAAAAAGGAGTCCACATAACGTCGATTTTATCAATTATATGTCACCGTACGTATTCAGCACTGAACAAAACGTATACTGTATAGTCAACTATAAAAGGCCCGACATAACAAAAATGTGAAAACACAAGAAATTCAACGCCAGAGTAATGATAAAAAAAAAAAAACGAAGAACAAATAAATCAGAGAGCAACCAACGACAACCACCAAATAATAGGCTTCTGACTTAGGATGACAGCGTATATTTATTCCGCCTAGCAGAAGTTCTCCTAGAAACTTTGTTATAAATAATGCCATAAAATCTGTTCCTGTCTACAGGCAAAGTTGGCTGCGAACAAATTTTCCTGCGTTTTAAGAAGCTATTGGTTAGGTTACATTTTCATCTTAATGTTATGGTCTCGGATTTACCTTATTTAGGTTATTCCAGAAACATGTATTCTAAGCACTTAAATTCGTACGTTATATAAACAAATCAAGAACAATTTCATTTTCTTTTTTACTTTATCCTCTAGGGTTAAATAATTTTCCTTTTCATCATTTTGTGCAAGTTGGAATACATTTTTGGTAACAGTATTTTACATGTTGCAACCTATAGAATATAACACAATTTTTAAAAGAAACACTTTTATATTTTCCACAGGAGCCTTGAACGCGTTTATTTGTGCATAGGAACACAGTTGGATTATTGTTCTAAAGATATCCGTCTACTGCGAGATGTTGTTTTGAGTGGTTCAAGATACCTCTGTAATACAGATAGAAATGGTATTGACATCACATGTTTATTAAAACACCATGAGCACAATTAATTCGTTTATACTGCATTATTGTTTAACATTTAACTGTAAAAATCCCTTTTGAATTAACTCAATTAACATTGCCAAATACTGATCAAGAATCACAATATATTGCCAACTTACTTATTTAAATGACATGATTGACATGTCAGTAAGGGCATTCAAGTATCTTGAATTTAACCTCAATGGAACACTTAGAGGATGTTAAAAAGCCAAAAACTTCGAAATTATTCATTAAACAGATATTGAGCATAGGTCACTTGTGATTTTCAATTCAGAAATAAGTTGTATATTAGGCTTGCTTTGATATGTGAAAAGATTTTTTATATTTCTCAAAGTTTCATGTTAAAATTGGAAATTTTCAACTTTGTAAAACTAAATCGTTTTTAATGAAAAAAAGATCATAAAATTGGTACTCTTCTATGAATTACAATTTAACAAAAAGATTGGTCGTAAAAGGCACTATATCTCTATACTATACACTATCTTATCTTTTGATTTGTTGTAAACTTAACTACATTAAAATATATTTTTCCTACAGCATTACTGAACGGCATCGGTTGTATACAGAGGTTGGGAATGGTTAACATTACTGCACACTGTACGAACAGAATAGCAGAAGAGTTTACATCATACATCTTGGGACAGAAAAGCGTCTTTAATCACACCGTCGAATTTTGCAGGTACCGAAATAATGTTTCACAAGTAACTCACAGTTACGTTTGTATTTTTGTTTTGATTATAAAGATCCCTGATTGAAGACATATTTATCACAAAGTTGCGTGCATTTACAAATACAATGTTTTCAAAACTATACTGTGCAGATGTTTCATTGTGATTTAAGTATATGTTTTTAATGTTTGTTTTTAAAATTACTGAAACTGTTTTTGCGCCCTAATCAGACGCTCCGAACAAACTTACTCTTTGATTCTCCATCAGATTCGTAAAGAAATACATTATGAACAAAAACAAAAGAGGCAAAAACAACAAACTTTTAAAAACCACTCGAACTCAAATTACAGATAGTGGTTATTGAAACTATAAAGAAATTCTAAAAATTCATGAATCTGGTATTTATCAAGTAGTTATAAGTCTAAAACAAAATTAACAAATTCACAAATAACTTAAAATATATAACAGTCTTATACATCTTTATTTGATAGGATAGGAACAAGCTGGACTACATGCTTTATGGCCACTGCAGAAACTGTTTGCGACCAGCAAGGGTACTCATATATGTATAATTATATGAGACACACCTTCATACCTATCAACAATGCACTTAATTGTGATCTTTTGTCTGGTAGGTTTTCTTAAATGACTAAAATGGAAATTTAATTTTTTTTTATTCGCCTAGCTGTATACAACCAAAATAACAAATCTAATGTGAATGGAAAAGATTAAGTTGTTCTGGAAAGGTTATCCCTACATTTCATTTTCCAATATTTTACCTATAACAGGTAAGAAACGCAAATCCAACTGAGTTAAAAGGGACATACGAGAACGAAAAGGTACAGAACACTTAGTTATCTAAGGCTTTAGGTCGTCCCTGCTATATGCTTTTAATATTCAAAGTTTTTTATACATTCAGTGTACATGTTTATTAAATAGAAGAGTGTAGCGATAAAATAAATGAGCATTGGGTGAAAACGAGTAGCTGTAGTGCATGCAAGAGGCCGGTGACATCTTGAGATTGAACATTTAAATATTTTCAGCACCATGTATTCGTTAACATGTTTTGAAAGTCCGAGGTCTTTTCAATTTTTTTTTAAGAACGAACTTTTAATCATTGTCCCTTTAAAGTCTTGCGAGTATACGATCCAGTAACAGAGGCAGATGAAAATGCATCTAAAAGTTGTAGGAAATAACACTGTTGTCTCCAAACTAATTTTGTGAATTTGACGAGAGTTGGATCATGCCACCGCGGGCATAACGTTGGAGGCATACTCCAACTCGTCACTTTTCTATCATGAATTACAGTCAAAAGTTTACCGGTTTTCGAATCTGGTGAATTCCTCAGAATAAACAATTCATGATAAAAATGTTTTATTAAAATCGTTAGGAAAAAAGTCAACAGTATTGGAAAAGAAAGAATATGATGGATCAAGTAATGACACAAAATCGCTGCTCGCAAATGAAAAAACCCTAACAAAATTAAAAAGACGAATTCCTAGCATCTGTTTCAGTGGAATCAATTGCTAGATGTCGATCATGTCATAGCTTTTACATGCTAAATATTTTTCTATATGCATTTGAAGTTGGCAAGGACAATTATTTACGGCCCTCTGTAACCATTAGTTGTATAATTTCACAATTTTTAATGCAATTAATCGTCTTCAATTTAACTTTGGATGACAGGCATATAGTACAAGGAACACTTTGCAAAAAAAAAACGGATGATCATTTTTAAACTTCAAGTCTTGAAACGTAAAACTTTGGTTTTTTTAGTCATGCATTCCTTTATAAAACTTAAATACATCGAAAAGTAAGCAATAAAGTTGTATTTTTTTTGTATATACCATTATCAAGATATCATCTATATCGTTTATCATAAACTAAATGTGTATGACCAGTTTACGAATTTGAAAGGAGAAGATATCTGATAAAAAAAGACATTTCAAGTTTTGTGATCAAATAAGCGGACATAAACCGCATTCTTGAAATAATATGTATTTTTCGTAGGAGTTATTAAAGCAACTGCATCAAAACCTGAACCTGAACCGACGCAAGACACAGCTACGGCAGGGACAAAACAACGTACGTATCAGTTGTACATGACATACACAGATAATTTCAGTAACATTGTTTTAAACTTTTTCGTAAAAAAAACAATGTAAAAGAAGCTCTACTTCCCGTTAACGAATGTTATCTTACTGCCCAATTTTGACAAAACAGGACATAAAAGAGATGGTTCTCTCTGAATAGTACGATAAAAAAAATAGTACCTAATTTCGTCTATTTTAAATAATTTGTAGTATGTTTTCTTTATTAAAATAACTATTTTCGGTTATATATATCAGAAAATGTAAAGATTTCTATTGCAAATATACAACAAATTTAAAAGTAAACTATTCAGTAGAACAAAGCGTGTCCATCTAAATCTATGTAAGAAAACATTGCATATAATTTAACTATTTTTAAAGGATTATATTAAAAGTATTCTGAAATGGCGTTGATAAACCTTTTTCAAAAGAATATCTGTCTTGACTTTTAGTTACTTTGCATTTGAAAAGAAAACCCAAGATTGCCTTGCATGACATTTTACTCAATAACGAGTAGTGTTCTTCTTTGCAAAGAAAATGTTTTTTTTTTATTGATATTAAGCTATCTGATATTCTAACTTCAACATGAAACTGGCGAGAATAAATTTGTTAATAATTAAATTAGCTTAATTTTATAATACAATAATACAAGAACAGTAATACAGTTATAGCTTATGTACAAATAATATATACACATAATGATGTTATTTATGCATTGTTGTATTAGAAGACGACTGTCAAAGTTCACCATGCTATTTTGGAGGAACATGCGTTCAGCAGCTTGATGGATATCGCTGTATTTGTCCAAGTAATTTGTTCGGCAGAAGATGTGGAATGGGTAAGGAACATGTTTTATATATATATTGTTGATGGGAATAGGTCTTAAAACCGATGATAGCGCGTTTTGTCTACACAAGACATATAAGTATCGCTTTAATAAAAACAGTTGGAAAGGGCAAATCCGTTTCGAGGTTAAAAACATTGAAATCAGAAATGAGTGCCAATTACTGGCTGGTTATACCCTCGGGAGCAAAACGATCACCGACAGTGGGTTCGCCCCCATGCCAAACACTAATCAAAGATAGCAGGCTTATAATTTTGTTTGCAAGTCTCGTGTTTAATTTGTATATGTGCGTTTTTTTTTGTCATCCTATTAAATATAGTTTAAAAGTCACTTCGAGATGTTAAAAATCGTTTTTCAAATATATGCTTACCTTTAAACAAAAATTCATATAAAATTATTTCAAGGTACTCATGACACAAAAACTATCACGAATTGGTTGATCGATACAATATGTCTGTGTCTCAACCCACTAGTGACATATTTTATGGATATTTAAATCTACAGATATCATAATAGTCGTCCAATCTATAAATTCACCGATTGTCTGATATTCCTTATTGGACACTATGACTGAGTGTTGACACGCATAGTAGGGGATACGTACATAGAAGGAGACGCTTACCCTGTCGACGCACCTTGTCTCCCTCTTTTTGGAGGTCATTCGACTCCAACAGTTTTTGTTTTACCATGATTTGTATCTTATTTATTACATTTGAGTATTGGTAAATTACTACTGCCTCTAACTTAACACACACTCGTTAAATTTCGATGTGCAGGTAATTTTGGGTGTCCAGGATACCCTTGTTATAATGGAGGTACGTGCGTTACAAATGATGTCGGCAGTACCTGTCTGTGTTACCAAGGATATAATGGAAAGCATTGTCAAGGTGAGAGAAGCTTTTAGAACATGCATCACAATGCTTGATGCAAACTAGTTCTTTTAAATCAAGTTGACTGCACGGAAAATGAGAAAAGTAATCTTAATAAGAATGACAGTTTGTGTAAAATTTAGTTGCTTATTATAAAACATGATTGCATTCATATTTGTTTTTCTTCAAATTTCTTTAACACAGGAATAAAAAAATACCAATATTTGTAAAATACGAAATGTGCAAAAACGAATATGTATGTGTGATGTTTTGAACATTTTACTTCGAAGGAAACGACTACAATGTTAAGTTGCAACAAGTCATTTTAGTCAGATATTAGACACCTTTTCAATTTAAAATATTTTATATAGAATTGGATGCTGCTTTTGAAAATTTATTCGAAGTGAAAGCAAGCAAAAGCGCTTATTGAGAAAAATATAACTGTCACTTGCTTTCATTTCGCATAAAAAACATGGGCTTGAATTCTTATATTTACAGATTTTTAAAATAAAAATACATATATATGTAATTCACAGTTTGAATCCAAAAGTGAAATTCAAAAACAGAATTTCAACATTATCATTCTACGTGAAATCATTTATACGTCATATAGCTGAAATTTGCATTATTTAGATGTTCGGAATTTTTAATTGAAAATTTCATCTAACAGAGAAGTTTTGTTTAAAAATCCCGTAAAATTATCGAGAAATATAAAATAGATATTCAATGTTTAAGATTTAAGAACAACACACAGTTTCCGCACTAGAATTAAAACAACAACGACACCACCAACTACTGCATCATATTCATCAACAGCTGTTCCACAGTTCAAGAGGTGCAGATACATTGGTTCTTATAGAAGAAACAGGCAACGTAACAACAGATGGTGTACACGTAAATGCAACAACGGACAATGTCCATCCAAATTATGTAGCTGTTTTACATGGACATGCCAGTCAAGAGGAATATACGAAAACCGAAATGGATTCAAAGAATGGTGTACTAACAACTGCAAGCGAGGTTATTGTCCAAAAGAATTCTGCAAATGCACAAAACAGAATTTTTCTTGATTTACATTTTACCTGTATGAGCTAATATTTCTATTTATACTTTCATATTTATTTTGAAATCGATAGGGAGGATTTTTAAAGACCACTGATATTTACATCATATGTTTTCACCTACATCTTTTTTCATCTCATTAAGTACATTTTACTTTCATGTACTATTGGTTACTTTTAGATTGAATAGTTTTATATATAAAAATGTAATAAAGTTTAAAAACTGCTTGTACATGTTATCTTTCCAGCCTTTTATTATCCATTCAGAAGAATAAATGATCCAGTATATGTATTCCATTATCACTCGGTCCGACAATTTTTAATGTGATCTACATCAAGTAAAATGAACCATCCAAATATACAAATCTATAGAACAAAACCAAACAAAAAAACAATTGATTTAGATATAATTCACACCGTGCTCTATATAAAACTATATAAAACGAGGAGATGTGATATGATTGTCAAAGAGACAACTATCTGTCACAGATCAAATGAAGCAGATGTAAGCAACTATAGATCACCGGAAAGCATTCAACAATGAATAAAACACATACTGCATACTGCATAAGCTATAAAAAGTCCCGACATACCAAAATGTGAAAGAATTCAAACAAGAAAAACAAATGGCCTTATTTATGTAAAAATTACAAACGAACTACAAGTATAATAAACAGCTACACACGACAAACAGTGAATTACAGGCTCGTGATTTGGGACAGGCACATTCAGAATGTGGTTGCGTTAGACATGTTTGAGGGCGCATAACCCTCCACTAACATGGGACACTGGTGTAACGGGACAAGATAACTAGCTTTCAATAACTGCGAGTACGTTCTTCGTGTTTTTAAGTAGGCATGTATGTGTGTATGTATATATAAGAATAAGAATATGTGGTATGATTGCCAATGAGACAACTCCACCAGAGACCAAATGACATAGAAGTTAACAACTATAGGTCATCGTACGGCCTTCAACAGTGAGCACAACAACCGCATAGTCAGCTATAAGAGGCCCCGAAATGACAAATGTAAAACAATTAAACGAGAAAACTAACTGCCTGATTTATGTACAACACAATGAACGCAAAAACAAATATGGTATACAGCAACAAACGACAACCACTTAATTACAGGCTCCTGACTTGGGACAGGCACATACGAAATGTGGCGGCGTTAAACATGCCTGCTGGCGCCCAACCCTCCCCCTAATCTAGGACAGTGGTGTAGAAACACAATATATGAACAAGCAATAACAATCAATTGAAAAGGGCTTAACTCATCAGATAGATACAAAGCAGAAAAAAATTCCTGATACAGTGATGAGACGATTTAAGCTGTAAATTGTCACGCTGACATCATATTGACAGGTTGAAGGTAATATTATTGGCACAATTTGCGCCTCTTGAAATACAGACTTGTTCCTGTATTGTTAAGATTCACATTTTATGGCTAAAGATTGGTATAAATTTCATCCAATTGAGAAAACAAAATAGTAATCTTTAAAAAATCAATAATTCAACTGCGAAAGTTAACCAAAGGGAACCAACTTATTCTTAAAAGTTTTCAATGTACCACTGCAGTAAAATCCCTGAATATTGTCTTCGTCGGTACTTATATTGACTTTGTTCTGATTAAATAAAACATGACTTAATAGGTATTGCTATACAGCTAAAGTTCTACATCCTGTCCATCTTATACTTTTGGCATTGCACAAGGTTAAAGAAGTCTTGACACTTAATCCCTTTAATGTACTGGTTGATATTTTAGTCTAGGAAATCAGATTCATTATTTTAGTTGTAATTGGCTTTGAACTAGCTTCTAGTAACTTTGAGTACTTTGTGTCTGTTGTCATTTTATTAGTTGTTTTTTGTTCCCTTTTCTGATTTGTCAAGCCCTTTTCAACTAATTTTTACAGATACGTTTAATGTTGTGCTGTTACACCACTGTCCCATTTTAGGAAAGGATTTATGGTTCATTAATATATTTATTCGCTATGTGCCCGTCTCAAGTCAGGAGCCTCATTTCAGTGTTCGTCCTCGGTTGCTGTATATCATATTTTGTTTATGCCTATTGTTTTAGCAAAAATCAGGTTATTGGTTATTTCATTTGAATTGTCTTAGATTTTTGCATGTTGAGGCATTACGCAACTTACTTTGCGGTAACGACTTTGATTATTGTTTGAATAAGTACTGTGACCTATAGCTGCTTACATCCACGTCAGTTGGTCTGTGGTGGTTAGTTGTCTCATTGACAATCATATCATATCTCCTTATGTTTTATGTTATACATAGTTTTCATTACATTTCAGTATTCCCTCCTTTGTTACTGTACTAACAATGTTTCACTCATATTTTGTGAATGATTTTATCATTTTTGCAACGACTCTGAATTATCAATACTTGCACCATGTATAATTTCCCCAAGTCAAGCTTTTTGTTTTATTATTTGAACAACATAGATTACGATTTATGATACATCAATATTGCAGGAAAAACTCATCAAAGATACCAGATTGATACTTGTGTACGCCATTTCGTGTACAAAAGACTCATCAGTGACGCTAGATTAAAAAGCTAATAATTCCGAAAGCGGGGACCAATCCATTCAATGCAACACAGACGCTAAATGTCAAGTTTATAGTAACAAGATGATGAGATATTGTAATGGAAAAAGATTAAAATTAATAATATCTATCATTTTCATTTTGTTATATCACTGATTGATTTAGAAACTGCTTGTATAATGCTATAAAAATACTAAAGACAAATAGTTTTTCACAGTTACGCCCTTACAAGATGTATAGAAACAGGACATCGATTTGCGAAAACAAAAATCTGTTCGACAAGAGTGGGAATGTATTAGTTGTCGATTTGCTAAACCAATAAGAATATCGATAAGAGTAGCAAGGATATAGTGAATAGATTAGGAATCTTATTTTATTATGACGTCAAATCAAACTTATTTATAGAACGGATGTCATATTGTCAAATATATATGTTCGAAAAGTTCTGAAACAATTTGTGTATATTTTGTTTTGTTTCTAGAAAATGTGATCGGTGCGTAAGACATATGTATATATTATTAGTTACATAGTGTGCTAATTACCTAATACGATATATACGGGGTCAGTAACTTCCATATGGGGCGAGAGCGAAAGAAGCTCGAACCCCATATGAAATTTGCTGACCTTGTATATATCATATTAGGTCACTAGACACTGTGTAACGAATTTATCTTACCGACTATCTTAATAAGGGGAATTTAGACGTATTTGTAAATAAATAAGAAATATTTTTCAGTTGATTTTATAGTGATCAATATGAATCATTAAAGCAATAGTTCATGTCTGGTGGACTATATAACAGTGATCAATTCTTCGATATTAAGAACCTACTAAAGAAAAATAAATCAATAACAATTAAATATGAAAGACCTACTACTTACTGTGTATCTAAAATAAACCACGCCCACTGACAGTGTATTTACATCAAACACGCCCACTGACCTAATATTAATAATACACGGTTCTCACGTACTCGCGTTTAACCAATGATATTCCTAGAAGTGTTCAGGCGGTAAGATAAACAGGGGGTACTGGTCTAGTTAATGATATTTCAACAGGACACTTGTATGTGTTTATAAATCTATTGTAATACATATCCCTGGCTTGACGATTAACTAAACTAAACAAACCAAAGTTATTTGTCACAGCTTTATTTCTAATGTGTGTTTTTATTTATTTTTTGACCAATAGCAACCACAGAGGAACCTACAAACTACGATTTTCACACCAATCTAAGTGAATCAATTTCTCTCTCGACAACTCCGGCACCAGAAATCTGTCGGATGCGAGGACATTTTCTTAAACTTATAGGATCTGTATTACTGAAGAAAATTGCCACAGCAAGTTTAGATGATGCAAACCAAATGAACACTGTTTGCAGGTAAACAAGTTAGCCCCAGTTAAAAAAAGAAACGAAAATATTTCAAATGTTTACATGTTACAATTTTAAATATCTACTAATTCGTACATAAAAAATCGCACACTAACATGACAATTCTTATTATAAATAGATCACAGAAAGAAGAAAGATCAGTAGAACAATCTGATACTTTGTTTAGAGTTATTTAAGAACACAATCTAGTGATTATAAATGCTAACAATATAACCAATGTTAAAAAGATTTGTTCTTTAAATGTTGTCTTAAATGCAATGATTTTAAAAGTCGTACAATTTCCATTCTGATTATTTTTATTCACTATTACCCTTTTGGTTATTAAAGTTTACACAAATGCAGTATATGAATGAATATTTCAAATTATTAGTTACGGTAAAACTGCCCTTCGAAAATCACAAAACAATAATTGCAAATATCACTCTGCAGATGACAATAAATATTTTTCTCGTCGTAAATTCATTTCGTTTCATGCATTTGATTTTGACTCTTAACCTTTGTTCATGTTAAAAAAAAACTGAAGTTGTCCATTTTCGAAATTTTCTAAAAGTTCCAATTGAGCAGTTGTCTTTCCCAAAGAGTGACAGAAAGTTTTATCTTTTTTTCTGATTTATTAGTTAGGGTAAGTCATATGTATCAATATCAATGAAATATTTTGCTCAACTTCTGCATAATTGGGTACAAAGGAGAATTTTGAAGGGCATGTGTACTGGAACAAAAATCTCATTGCAGAAAAGGGCATAACCTAGCTTTCGAAAGGACAGTGTTTTTAATAGCTAGTATACCTTATGATTTCAAGTTTATACTGTCATTTTGATATACTGTGTATTCATTATTATTCGTGGGATACCAATGTTCCGTGATTTCATGGATATTTGTGAACCACGAATTTAAATTTTAACGAAAAACAGTGTTTATATAGGCTTGTATGCAGACTTGTGTAAAACCGCGACATCAAATATCCGCTAAAATACAATTTTTCATTAATCCACGAAAATTAGTACCCAAAAAATAAGTGAATCAACAGTATTATGGCCATTATTCCTGAAAATTCAAAAATAATATTATCGTATTTATTAATAAATTGAATGTATTTTGAAGAAATTAATTGGTCTGCATCATGTTTCAATAAGTTCTATAGAAAAAAAAACGAAAAAAAAACAACATTATATTGAGAGAAAAACACTTAGATGATTTAAAGGAGGATTTTTCAATCAATTTGAAATACCATTTTAACATTTTTTAAGTTTTTTGATTTTCATAGTTTCTAGGTTTTTGCTGATTAACTGAAAATATATGCCGGTTGATGCATGTAGTATGATATAAATACCATGTTGAAATACATTATATAATTATGTATTGAGGAAGTAAGGCTACAATTGTTTTTTTATTCTTAATGTTTTTCTTCCTCTGGGTCGGTAACGCTGCTGGTGCTGTTAGGGTACCATACATCCATTCACCATTGTCATGATTCGGAGGGTATTTTTCTATCATTTTTGGTTTCTAAGATTATGAAATAAAGCTTATAAAAATGACCTTCTATGTGTTTAGGTTCTTTTGTTGGTTGAATTATCAAATGTTTTCTTTGTTCTATTTTAAATTTGAGGTCCATCTATGATTCTCTTTTAATTATCTGCTGTTACAATAACAAGTATTGTGCGCATAGAAGTCTAATAATGCAAACGTAACCAAAGACCTAGATGAGATTTAGATTATTACAATAGAATGGTTATTGCACCCAACAAATCTAAAAGCGAAAGCTATTTTACCATTATATATTGTGCAAAATTGTTTTTTTTTCTCTCGTTTAAATCTTAAGATCCAATATAATCAACCATTTTTGTAGGAGTTTCGAAATGGCATATGCAAATCCAGGGTTTCAAGCTTGCTCTGAAGATCTTCACTTGCTTATAGAAGTTATGATTTCTGGTGTAAAGTACATTTGTCGGACGAATCGAGAAGGTAAGGTTTCTTTGGGCAATCCCCTTATATTAGACTTGCATCATCATAAATGTTATTGATATTGTGTAGTTGGTTAAACATAGGTCATAAAAAGAAAAGAATGATAGAAAAATAAATACCGTTATTTTTTTCAATTAATTCCTTAGTTGAAAGAATTGCACCAAATTCAAGAAAAGAAAGAAAACTTAGAAAAAGGAAAAGGAGGAAGTAAAAAAATATTTCGAGGAAAAGCCCTGTTTCTGCTTAACAGGAGTTATGAATTCGATTGGCTAAATGATAACAGTCATAGCAAAATAGTTAATTTCTTTTTGAAGAGTGGACAGAAAGCGGGAGAACAATTTTCTTCTCAATATCAGCAAGACAGACATTGTACAACAATTGTTATGGATCATGATTAAAAGTAGGAACTTATTATTTAACCTTAATGTTGACGTTTATTTAAAAACAAAATAAATTTACGATCAACATCTTCAGTACGGAACCTTTACTATAGGGGATCTCCATTCTATATTAAAACATTCATGGTTGAATAATTCCATGATTACATCTGACTACTATTAACTGATCAATAGATTTACTTAAGCTTCTCGGTGCACTTTATTTGAAACAAATCATCACATTAAGCTTTTAATCCTACTCAATGTCGTGTGAATTGGCTTTTCATGTTTTATTTTTGTCATTTACTGGTAACTAGTGTTAATGATGTTTTTCGACAAAATTCAACTGATTAAAGATTTTTCGCAGGATTCCTCGATAACATAAACTGTACAGAGTCAATGGCTACAGCAAAGTTCGTTAGACAGTGCATGGAAGGAACCGGAGACTTCGAGAAATATTTCAAGGGAGAGAAAAGCATCCTTAGCCACACCAAGGAGTTTTGCAGGTTCACTTAGATAATCATTCATAATTCCTATAGTCAATCGATACCAAACTTTGCCTTGGATATATAAAGATTGATTGACAATTTTTTTAACGAACAAGTAAATTGTTTTTAAATTCCGCGACGACTCTGCATGGAACATGGTTTTAGAATGTGTCTTTTCGTCATTTTACGTTTTTGTTTGCCATTATTTTGTCGGTTTTTCTTCTACTTGTTAGTTTTGAATGTCTGTTTGATATCATCCGCCTCTTTTTTAGTTAACAGATAAGTGGTCTTTAATAAACATCGATTAAAGTTAAACGTTAAAACGGTTGATTATATTTACTTAAAGACCACAAACCTACCATTTTATAGGTTTGCAAGATGTTCTAAATAACAACGGGTCACACTCCTTCAAACATTGCTTTTATTTAGTTTGAAAACAATTTAAAATTAATTTAAAAAATTTAAAGTCTAAAATGGATCCTCTCTAACATGGACAATGTTTGATTACTTAGCGTTTTATAAAAGAATACATGATATATTTGTACAAAACAGCACAGTAAACATTCTTGAGTAAGTCTTTCCAGTTCTTTTGTACCAATAAATAAACTGATTCGAAATGATTTTTAGGGCAGGGAGTACAACTTCCGTTTATATGTATGACACTATTTCTTGTGCTATAAATTTTGTTTTTAAATCGTTTCATATTTTTTGCTTCTTATTTCAATTACTACAAATTTTTAATGTAATAGCTATGTGTGTATGACAAAACGAGATAAGTGGTATATGTCAATACGAGAGAATTCCAGAGACATAACAACATACAAGAATCTATAAAATATGTCAACATATATTATTTACATACACTTGAAAAACGGACAACAGTATGACAAAATAAAACCAAATGACAAAACGACAAACAACAATAACAAATTATTACACAGAAAACTTAAGATAAAACGGGGTGAAATCAGGTGCTCCAATAGAGTAGGCAGTTCATGCTCCACGTGGGGTACCCATAGTGTTGCTCACGCAAGTACAAAATTTGAGATAAGTCGCATTCGATGATTTCACAATCGAGAAAAAGAAGATTAGTGAGGTAACGACAAATGAAACATATCCATCGTCATCTGTGACACAGATAGTCCATAGCGGTCAAAAAAATTATTACTGCGCCGGTAAAACTTTGGAAGGGATGAAATCAAGTTTATTACATGGAACTATTGATACAAACGCTTCCTTGTAAGAAGTAATCCTATTTCAAGATTATAAGAAAGGCAAGCTATTGAATATCATATCAACTGGTAGATATAAACTCCATATGCAGGTTCTGCTGGAATGTTGCTACAAAGGAATGAAAAGTCCACAATGGGAAAAATGGAAGTAATCTACGTTTGTGGTAAAATTAGTTCTCAAATGGCCATATCGGCCATAAACTCCTGGTTTAAGTTTGGGAGTTATTTCTAAAATGCTGATGAAAATATGTATAAAAAATTGTTACAATAAAGTCAATTAGTTATGCATTCACAATTATAACATCACCATATAATCACGAATTTAAAATATGAATACCGTAGCTGTTACTTCCTAGATTTAGTTATGTTATTATCACACTGAATATAAAAGTAAAAAGACATGGTATGGTTGCAAATGAGACAACTTTCCACTTGTAGTTAGTTTTCTCGTTTGAATCGTTTTATATTTGTTATGACCTTTTATAGCTTGCTATGTGGTATATGTTTTATAGGTTGTGAAGACCCATTGGTGGCCTTCGACTGTTTTCTGCTCTTTGGTCGTGTTGTTGTTTCTTTGACACATTCCCGGTTTCCATTCTCAATTTTATTTGTTCATTGTTCAAAGCCGTACGGCAACCTAATGGCTATAGTTGCTAACTTCGATGTCATTTGGTCTCTGGTGGAAAGATGTCTTGTAAGCAATCATACCACATTTTCTTAATTTTATAAATTTCATCAGCAACATATTGATGTCATTGTCTCGTCATGATTGTACATTCGTTTTCCGTACAAATGATACGTTTTTTTTTTTTTTTTTTTTTATGGTGGTCTTATGTTTTTACAATGAATATGATCCAAACTGCAAAAGAAACTCAAAACCTTTCACGTCTTATTTCCTTGCTAATGTATTGAAAATAAGTATATACAAGTTAATAGTAATACAATCACGAACATGAATTTCTTACTTTATAGTTTATTAGAATATTTATGTACATTGTAGACTCGGAACCAAGTGGACTACATGTTATTTGGAATCTGCCAGAGCTGTCTGTGACAAGTTTGGATATATATACATGTATAATTATGTGAAATTTTTGTTCAAGCCGATCATCAGCACGTTAAATTGTAATTTTATCTGACATATTTTAAAATTACGTCAGACTAAGGGAATTGGATGGCCCGATAACACATTTACTAACGAAGTATCAACATTATGTAAAAAGATGATAACTTTTTGCTGTGGTTTAAATATTCTCATTTGGTGCAGTAAAACTGCTACCGTTTATGTTATTACATATTGTGGAGCAGATACTGCTTGCCCTTACAAAACACCTCAGTTTACCGCAATGTTTGATTTAGTTTAGGACGCTCTCTTTGACGTCTCTGTGTTTCGTAGACTTTTTGTCAGTCTGTATTTTTCTTTTGGTCATGGTGTCTGTACTTATTCGATTGCGATATTTATTGATTTTCCTTTTATACAATGTATCCTCTTATGTTTTTTTTTCTATAAGAAGCAATATTTAAAAAATTTGCCGTCTCTAAAGTTACAATTAAATTTAATGAACATATTCGATACAATTATTCGACCAAAGATGATTCTTCCCTAAAACTTGTAATTTGAAAAAAAATAATTCTGTTTTGGTTTTCCAGGAAAAGAGTTGTAAGAACTAATTTTTAATCAAAATGTTATTGATCTTGGCCTACTGTTTATACTATGTACATTCAAAGTTTACTGAAAGCCATTTACAGATCTTTATCCATCAACATTTAATAAATTACTTACTTGAAGGTAGTATGGAAAATTGTATATCTTATATATTAAATGAATTAATTAGTGTCTATGTATATTCTGCGTATTCTGATTTTGATACTAGTATTGTATTAATATAGCTTTAAATTATTTTGATAAAGTAATACTGGGGCCTGGTTTTCGAAAGTATCCTAAGATATGTCATACGATATATCTTAGGACAAATTTTATTTTAAATTATGATTATAAAATGATAAAATAATTATAAAAATAATAAGTATAAAATGATAATTATTACAATTCTTATTATTTACGAATATTTTATCTTTTTCATAATAATGAACATGAAATTATATATGACAAGGAATTACAATCTGAGTTGATAGTTTGTATATATATAATAAAATTCTAGAACTTTGCGTACATCGAGTACCCGCTTAACGAAATGCCCGTGCAAAAGGAAAATAATAATATATATATTTATCACACATAATCATGAGTAAGAAAAGGAGTCCAAATTTTACGTCGAAGGAGATTCAAATTTTAATTGACGATATGGAGATTAATAAATCTTTACTGTATAACAGACTGAGCAACACGACAACAAATATTGCCAAAAAGAGAGCACGAGAGGCTGCATGTGCAAAGATAAATGCAGTAAATGACACTGATCACCTTAGAACAGTAGAAGAGATTTGAAAAAAAATGTACCTGCTACGTTAGGTCAATGATAGATATTTAGAAGGTTTTACACCCACAAAAGGTGGGTTATTCTGTCACAAAGCACAATTCCTTAGCATTTTTGGCCTTAACATTTAATTGATCAACGGAAAGAAAGTATTTCCTGAAAGGTACATCATTTCGTGATGTTTTAACTTTTATGATAATCGTAAGACCATCATAAGTTATGTCGCGAGGTGTCTTAAGTTTACGATAAAGGTTATGATATATCGTAACTTGGGACACTTTCGAAAATATATCTTACGACTATGACATGTCCTAGGACCATCGTAAGACATGTCTTAGTCATAAGATACTTTCGAACACCAGGCCCCTGGTCTCTTTCTAAAACTACACCTATATGTTTTTTTTTTACAATATTGTTCATCCAAGTATTAGAACAATTATCGTATACTATAATTATATTGAAAGGGTATAGTCCAGCTGTTATGACATTATTGATATTTTTATTTAGACAAATAGACAATAAAATACGTTTAAGCTAATCTCGTCGTTTGAATAAAAATATTCGTAAATATCATGAACGGCATAGAGGTTGTTGATGTGTGCATAGATGTAATAGGGTATTACATCTATGATGTGTGTAACATTCAAATATATGCAGATGCTTCAGTAGCCAAAATTATCAAAAAATGTCGAAATGATTCATGCTTATACCGAAATACTTACTAAGCGCTTGTCGATAATTCCCGAAAGGTAAAAGGTAAATATCATTTACGAATCGATATCAACAATATACAAGTACAGTTTAAAATATGCATAATTAAAAATGTGAAATAAAACAAATACGGTAATGCTGAAATGCACTCTCAAGTTGATATCCTTCCAAAAATTACCCATGAAAGCGTTTCCGCTTATTTTCATTTGCGTCCTTGAATTGTATATCCCTTATATTAAATAATTAAGAAATTAAGAGTAGGCATGGAATTAATTGAATTTTAGTCACAAATAAGGATACAAATTTACTTACTTTTCAGATGTTGTTTTACGAATGCTTCTTAGTCATGTATTGATTTTATATTACATGTATTTGGAAGCGCATTCCAATCTTTAATATTATTAAAAAAAAAATATGTTGAGTCCACTCTGTTAACTTTGAAAGAATAAAATTGAAATGGCGTTATATCCGTGTTGTTCTTCGACTTTCGTAAAATAGAAAAGCAAAGGACCTAAAATGCTTCCCTGAAGTACACCACAAGTAACATTAAGAAGTTCAGATTCCGTCTCATTTACATTTACTAGTCGTTTCCG
Source organism: Mytilus coruscus (assembly GCA_017311375.1). Classification (NCBI taxonomy): domain Eukaryota; kingdom Metazoa; phylum Mollusca; class Bivalvia; order Mytilida; family Mytilidae; genus Mytilus; species Mytilus coruscus. Next base: position 94,945,712 of record CM029599.1, read on the forward strand.
TCCAGTAAGATAGGACCAGAGACATATAATACAAGAGATTGGCAACTCTAGAAGAGTCTATATAACAGCCAATGAAATGACGTGGCCACCGGAAAGCCGATTATTCCGATGGATTTATGGGTAAAACCCGTATTGTTGTAAAAAAGGTTCTACGCCTCACGATTTTTCTAATGGATAATGCCGATACCTTTCACAGCTAAAGCATGCAAGTATATTTAAAAGTTACAAAAAACTAATTCTAATAATTTGTTATTGATAAAATGTGTTCTAATGATGAGATTAATCAAATACAAACAAAGTTAAAACTCTACCCATTTTACTTCACCTCCTATTGCCGTAGAAACCATTTGATCTCCCAATTTTTTTCTTAAAACTTGGAAATATGCTAATAAATATATAATTTTATGGGGCAATAATACTCCCAAATGTTGTTTCGTGAAATTAAGACTATTTTCGTAAAATTTGATCCAGTAGTGTTTTTTTTATTCAAAATTATCAACAAATGTGGCGATTTTTTTTACTGATACCCGAAGCCAGCTGTGCTGGTACTATCATTTTATCTCGTAAAACTTGGAAATGTGCGAATAAATATTCAATTGCATGGGGCTATATTACTGTCAGATGTTATGTCGTGAAAATAAGACCAGTTTCGTAAAATTTGATCCAACAGTTATTTCTAAAAATATCAACAAAGTTGACTATTATTTTGTTATTTATACACAAAGCCAGCTATGCTAATTTTATCAATCTGTTTCGTCAAAACTAGAAATTTACAAATAAATATGTCATATTATGGGGATATATACTACTCCCAATTTTTTTTTTTTTTCTTTTTTTTTTTTTTTTTTATTAAAATGGCTAAATATTGAAATTGTTCATGGACAAATTTCCTTAAATCAGTCCTTCATTTTTGTGCACTATGAAATTTATAGCCTGCATTTTGTTAGGCAATTTATTCATTTTTCATTCTGTTTATGGCAAAGTTGCTTATTTTCTCTTATTCTGAAGTCATTGTTTTTTTCTTCTTTTTAGGGTGCCAAAGATGAACGAATGCAGTAAATTTACAAAAGGAGTAAAATTTTCCTAGAAAAGGAAACCTTCTGCTGGTCGTTATATTATGAATGAGCTCCATGCATCTGTTGTCGTTTCAGACTACGCTTCTCATTCAAAACATGAACCTAATTCATTTTTAAATTAAAATCGTATTGAGGACATTTCAGTGGTGACTGCAAAAGATATATATATATATATTTGATAATAAAAGATTTTATTTACACCTAGGATTTGTATATGTATACACATAAACAATCTTACTTTTAAACTGCCATCTCTTTACCCCAGAATAAAAAGACAAACCACTACAAATGATTAAAAGACAAAAACCACTACAAATGATTGTCTCGTGGAAATAAGGTTATAAAATACTTTTTAAATAGTGTCTTCTATGTTGCTTTGATGTATGACCTTGGCTCCCATTTCAATGTTGTGTTTTTTTTATAGATTTTTTTGTTGCTTCGAGGACACACATATCCATCTATGTATGCAGTATTGTCAATTGTTTTTGCTGGTGGGTCTCTCGCTTTTGTCTTCGTCACTTTCACTATCAACAAAGAGTTCGTTATCAGTTTATTCATCTAGGAGTAAATCTAAGTCGTAACTATTAAGATTGTCATCCCACGAAATAAAATCGGAATTATCCATATTGCGTGCACATGAATGAAGCTTTATTCAAATGAGAAATTAATTGTAATTTTCTTAAATATTAATTCTCAATACACACTTCGAACATGAAGAAACCATAAATTTACCGACAGTCATTTAAAAAACAACTCAATGCAAGCCTATGATGAAACTGTCAAACAACACTTAGAAATCAAACATTTACCGACAATCCTACAGAAAAAACTCAATGCAAGCCCAATTATTGGTGAATATAAAAATAAATAAAATTTTAATAATTTATAAATATCAAGAATAAAAAACAAAGCCTATCATTATTAACAATTAATTAACAAATAAATTCAGTTTTTTTCCACATTAACTAATTTTACATTTTGTAATTGTATTTTTGGAAAGAGTGTGGACACCTGTGGTGTAACAACTTCTTGTTTACAAGGTGTCAATTAAAACTCAATATTTATAACATGTTCGTGATTTACCTGGTCATCGAATAATTCCAACCTAATATACATGTCACACTGTGAAATTATGTCTCCGAGACAGGTGTATATTCAATAGAAACCCATTATAAAACTATCAAATAAAATGAACTCTGACACAATTTATCAAGTGTTAATTATTTAATATCAGTTTTTTTTTAATACATTAGGCCTCTTTTTCAATAATACAAATCTAAAATCAAAATTACATTAAAAGAAATAATTATATATGAACTCAAATTATTTAATTAATTATGATAAATTTAACACTGAAATAGTTTATGTTATGCTTAAACCTTTTTCCTTACTTCGAGTACTTTTAATACTTTTATTAATGACTTTATTACCTAAGGAGATCTCGCGAGGTTTAACTAGTGGCCGCGTGTTTTTACGGGATTTCGCCGAGTTGCCAATCTCTTGTATTATATGTCTCTGATAGGACTCAACCCACTTGACATCTGTCACGCCCAACGATTTTAATTTTTGGCATAATATTTGATGGTTAATTGTGTCAAATGGTTTTTGTAAGTTTGCAATTTAATGTGATCGAATAGATGAATAAGACAAAGTTCAGTTGAATAATAGCTACGAAAATCAGTTTGAAATTGGTACAATAAATTATGATGGATCAGATGTGTATGATATTGGTTTTGCCAGAGCCCTTGTTCCGTCATTTCTTAATCTTGCAGGAATGTTATCTATTCCCGTGCTCTTGGAAGATTTTAAATTGCAAAATTCTTTATATCTAAAGTCTTGGCTGACCTGTGTTAATTCTAATTGGACATTATTGTTATTAACTTCACTGTAGAATTGTTTAAACAGCATGGAATTAACATCGCATATTTTTGGAGAATATGGTTATTTGTCGACAGTGGTGAAGGAGGTGTTAAAATGATTTGCAATTCCTTTGAAGTTATGGCATGTTTGTCCGGCTAAGACGATACTTGCCCCATCCTGCTGTTTTTAACTACATCTTAGGGATTTCAATTGTTGCCAGAGTTTTTTGGGGTGAATTTTTATGTACTCGATATTGCCTGACACATAGTTTTCCGTAGCTCTTTTAATATCTCTCTTGTTTTTGTTTCTGATGTTACAAAATTGTACGTACTGGTGTTTGTTGTGTGTTCTTTTGTAAGTTTACAAGAGGTCGTCTCTATTTCTAATGTTATCTAGGATATCAGATGTCGTCCATAGTTCAGATTGTTGTCTTATTTTTATCGCTCTATACGGAGCAATGTCTTCAAGTGTTGAATGAAAGAGTGATCGAAATTTCTCCCATGCTTATTTTACTTTTCTGCATAGATACAAAGGTGACCAATCCATGGCATTAAGTTTATCATTAAAAAGCTCAAAACGGCGAAACGTCAAGATTCAGCATAACCGACAAAGTGACAGTAGACAGTGATCTTCATTTAATAAGCACAACACAGACACAATAAGATAAAAACAACAATAGAAAACAGTGGAAAACTTGATCAATGTCAACAGGCCTAGAATTCAAGTAAATAAGTCATGAATAAAGCTTTTTTTATTTTAAACAGTTTGACATATTTCTAAACGTAAACATTTTTTCAAGCAAATTAACATCAGAAGTATTGAGAGCTTGCTTATGATACTGCAGACGAGGTAAGAACGTGAAAACATACTTTTATTTTTGAAGAATGTTTATTGTTTACGAATGTTGAAACATTTTTCATACTCAATTCGAATTTAAATTCTTTGAAAATCTAGAAAACCCAGTACAAACATGTTCTGAATGTGTGCTACGTGATTATCAAACGAATTTACTTTTATGAATTAATTATTATCATCTCACTTATATTATAAATTAAGACAACATTAGTTAACCGATGTTAAAATCTCATCAATCGATTAAGAAAACAAATCAAGTTAACAAACAGAAACTAGGGGAATCACAAAAGCAGAGAGACCAGATGCGTCGACAGGGTATACCACAATTTATTTGACTGAATATACAATAAAGCATCCAGAAATTAAGGTGATAGAAAATATAAATATTCCTAGTCTGTCAATAACTACAGATAAACACTTCCAGAGTTCCGTGTTTGTACTTTCTTCCACGTCCTTGACTAAATCCCAAACGTTCTCCTGAAAGTAGAAAAATACAGTCCAAAATTGAATAAAATCGATACTTATGTATTGTGCAGATAAAGTAATATGCGTAATAATTGAGAAACAGTGTAGTAGTGTTTATGTTTATGTTTATTTATTTATTCAAATATATTTTATTTTTCGATGATGTTTTTGTGATCTTGTTTATTCTTTGTCCATAAGCACTGTTCGTATTTGTTTTTCAAACGTTCATATTCGGTCACTTTTTAGGGTTTTAAATTAACATTTATTGATAGGACGCCAATTTGACAATGTCATATGGTTATACAAGACACTACTAATCCAGTATCGAATGAAGCCTAATCAACAACAGTGACTTGAAGGATTTTATCTCGGTAACATAACGTGTCACTAGTGCAGCACAAGCCGATGATCCCTCTGGGTAAATATAAATATAAGAAGATGTGGTATGATTGCCAATGGGACAAGTCTCCACAAGAGACCAAATCACACAGAAATTAACAACTATAGGTCACCGTACGACATTCAACAATGAGTAAAACCCATACCGCATAGTCAGCTATAAAAGGCCCCGAAATGACCAATGTAAAACAATTCAAACGAGAAAACTAACGGCCTGATTTATGTACAAAATAATGAACGAAAAACCAATATAATATACAGCAACAAACGACAACCACTGAATTACAGGCTCCTGACTTGGGACGAGCACATACAGAATGTGGTGGGGTTAAACTAGTTTGAAGGAGCCAGCCTTCCTCTAACATGGGACAGTGGTGCAACAGTACAACATAAGAACAACCTATAAAAATCAGTTGAAAAGGGCTTAACTCATCAGATGGATACAAAGAAGAAATACATCTAACACAGAGTGGACGTGGCAGGGTACTTATACATCCCCACAACAAAATGACACATCCAACATCCAATGGATTTAGTGTAAAGACGTCATTAACAGTCAGAGAAAAACATGACCATGTGCAATGCAAAGATACAGGTATCGACAGATTGTAGAGCCATGAATGTGCATATGTATATCAAAATAATATTTAGTTTGATTTAAATTTACTGATAACAAAATCAATATCAATACCAATAAACCAATATTCAGAGATAAAATTATAGTGTTGAATTGGTAACCTTTTAGAAAAAGTTTATTTAAAGTATCGATAAGATTACCCGGATCGTAACTAAATTTCCGGGCTCGGTAAACAACATCTCTGTAAAAATTAGAATGTGCTATCCCGTTTGAAATAAGTTTTCTACAGGTACAACCAAACTTCCAAACCAAATCTTTATATCTATTGAAGAATTTTGTAAAGGTTTTAAGTAATTTGTGGTAACGAAATCCCTGACTTAATAATTTACCAGTGATACATAGATTACAGTCATTGAAATCCAAAACGTCACAACAGACACGGACATAGCGAACGAGTTGTAATATATAAACACCGTAAGATGGTGCCAAAGAAACACGACAGTCCAAAAAAAAAAAGGAAAATTAACAATAGGGAACGAAAAATCGTCCCTTTTATCGTAAATTTTAGTGTAGTGTTTCACGTGTAAAACGGAATTAACTAAATTTATGAAAGGACAGTTATTGCCGTTTATATTTGTAAGTTCCTTTGGGTAAATTTCGGCAGTATATTTGGAAAATTCTTGATTATTTAACGAAAAAATATCACCAAGTTAACGGTAGTGTTGTTGAATTTGTCAATTAAATGCAATTTAGACGGGTCTTTACTGAGTTTGGTCATAAACTGTGATTCATAACAGTACAAGCACAAGTCTGTTATTAAAGGGCGCAATTGCTGCCCATAGGAATACTTACAACCTGTCGATAAAATTTATTGCCGAAAAAATACATAAATATTATCAAGGAGAAAATTTACAGCTCCAATCATCTCATCACACCTCCAGTAAGTATATCTAGCATATTTACCTTTCTCATTAGAGAAGAAGGCTTTAAATGGGTTGTAGCAAATATATTTGCATTCAGATTTAGCAAACGAACATATAATTAAATAGGAAAACTTTTGTTTGATAAGATTGTGTGGAAGTGTAGTGTAAAGAGTTAAAACGTCAAAACTGTCAACAGAATCAAAAGGACCATCAAACTTCCAAAACAAATTTTACACTCCAAAAATAGTTAATACCACTATTTTCATATATTTTATTACAAAAGTTAATGTTAGTTCTTTGATAGTAGTTAAGGAACTAGTTAAAAACATTGAAAGATTAGTTGTAGAACAATTACTAGAGGCCGAGATGAAACGATATTTTAATGTTTTTTTTTGTGTGTAGTTTAGGTAACCAATACATAGAAGGGACCTTCAAATGTTCAGAAGAGGCCTTAAGCTTTGATGTGGTTATGATATGATTATTTACTATATGACTCTCTGTGGAGCGCACGGACTTGAATGTAGAAGAATTTAAAATTTCATTCTTAAGAACGTCTGCATAGTATTTACGGCATACCACCACCACATTGTTTGCTGCTTTGTCGGCCGGTACAAACACAAACCGCTTGCAAGGATGGTAGTGTACCTGTATACCAAACATCACTTATTTATCACCTATACTTTTTTCTAAAAGAACTTCATCACGAAATTTAATATTTGGTGCAGTTGTCAGGAAAGTAACGTCTATACCTCGCAAAGTGACATTACGTTGATCTTTTCATATCTGAGAAACATGCAATGTATGCCTTCAATTTTAGGATTCATTCATACATTTTTGTATTATTCAAAATTACCAGTCAAAATGTGTTTTACAAAGATCGCCAGTCATTCACCTTTCATCTGATACCTAAATTACCAAAATATATTCTACCTAGTTTGGTATTTACACCTATGCGTAGGTACGATTTTGTTTAATTATGTACTACTTTCCAGTATGTTCTTTTTGACCGTGTTCGATTTAGTGGTGTTGCATCTTGAAAAGTCTATTCGAATCATTTTGCAAAGAATTCCGCTTAAACCGTTGGTAGGGGCCGTCTTAAACTTGCAGTGAGGTGAGAGGTTAGTTTTGCTCCGTGTTGAAGGCCTCACTGTGACATTGAGATGAAGAACAGCAATTAAAGCGCTGTTCCTTTGATTTATGTGTAGTTTTTGCTGTACATGAACTGATCATGTGTCATGGATGGATACCATATATCCTTTGCTGTAAACAGTTCAACAAAAAATACCTCATTACAACATGTTGATGAAGGATTTCCAGGAATTTTAACAAACAGCATTAGGCATAGTGGTACAATGATTCCCTTTTTAATCCATTCTGGTACCTGTTTTTCTCCGCGGTAGTAGATATTGATGACAGCTACTTGTATCGTAGTGGTAATAGCTGACATGCCAAGTATAAAGTTGAAAAAGAACACTGAAATATGATGTAAAAAGTAATTGGAAATCGATTTATACAAGCAAAGACCAACAATATGAGTAAATTCAAAAATATAACCATACTACATACTAAATTGGAAAGAAAATGTTGAATGATATGTTGTTAGTTATTTACTTAAATATATAAATTAGTATCTATGTGAGATTTGGCAATCGATGTTTGAAAAAATTGTAGCATTCAAAGAGAATAAAAATTGTTTGAAAAGCGAAAATTTTATTTTTACTCTCCAAATCCGGTTTTGCAACCTCAGCCAACGAAATCCATCCATTTGTGATCTTTCTCCTCATTAGGACTATTAATGAAAAAAAAAGATGTTTTTATGTAGTAAATTTATATGAATAAAAACAAAAGCAGGCGTGAATGCGTATGGTTACACAGCCTTACTAAAGTAGACGTGAACGGGTATCTTTGACATCCCAATACTGCCCTAAGAACCACCATACGATTTTCGTTGTCTACGAATAAAGTCCCCAATATGGACAGTGCATTACTTGTAAATTTTCTTCCCACTCTATCTCCTCATACTTCATGTACAAAACTGAAGCAAGGGGAGGGGGTGTAATCACACTGTAAACACTTTGTTTGGGTATTTATATAAACGTAAATAAATATAACACTGTCACAATTTCGTACGTATACAAATTTATTCTTTTTCTAAAAAAAAATGTTATTGGAACATATGTGTTTAACTAACATGACTGGAGATTATATTCAAAATTAAGATACTTACTTATCCAAGGTGTTGCTTCGGCTGATGGTGGAAGCTTATCTGCAACAAGTAACTGAAATACTGACATGGCAAGTGTGATCATAATTACTAACGATGCCTTTTCTCCGGAGTCCACAGGGAGGAAAAAACACAGGACCCCAATTGACGTGATCATGATAGATGGTATTATAATATTCGTTACATAATATGCTGGTTTACGTTCTATATGAATATTAAATGTAACATCTGGATAAGGTTCCGGACAGCATCCATACGTTACCACATGTCTTTCGACTTCAATCTTTGGGATTAGCCATTCCACATTAGATTTCATAGATGATAAATCAATCGCACTCCTCCTTGGTTGTATGTCTAGTTGGTGCCCATGATACACCCATGAACCGAATATCAAAGAACAAATTTGAGTGTCAAACGGAAAGCTAGTTACGTCAATCTGACAAATCACTTCAATAAGAGTAGGAAAATTGTAATGAATTGAACCATCTGAGTAAACTAATGCTCTATACTTATCCATCCCATACATTTCTGTTGTGAGACTACAAATAGACATGAGATTCATTACCTTGTTTTCGTATGTTTTGTAGTTGTATTGCGAAGTTTGCAGCCAAAGACGGACATAACGAAATGCGTGTTAAACGCATTCAAGTGCCTACTACAGTTAGCTGTATGCTCCAAATTGCAAGAGTGTAGTTTATCAAATATGAATATCATCATTCATAAGCCAACACTAGTCACCAGCTGATCACTTCTAAGCAGACATCTTTTTCGCAATATAAACTAGAGGCTCTAAAGAGCCTGTGTCGCTCACCTTGGTCTATGTGCATATTAAACAAAGGACACAGATGGATTCATGACAAAATTGTGTTTTGGTGATGGTGATGTGTTTGTAGATCTTACTTTACTGGACATTCTTGCTGCTTACAATTATCTCTATCTTTAATGAACTTGGACCAGTAGTTACAGTGGAAAATATTTTGTAAAAATTTACAAAAATTCACAAAATTTATGAAAATTGTTAAAAATTGACTATAAGGGGCAATAACTCCTTAAGGGGTCAATTGACCATTTTGATCATGTTGACTTATTTGTAGGTCTTACTTTACTGTACATTATTGCTGTTTACAGTTTATCGCTATCTATAATAATATTCTAGATAATAACCAAAAGCTGCAATTTTTTTAAAATTACCAATTCAGGGGCAGCAACCCAACAACGGGTTGCCTGATTGGTCTGAAAATTTCAGAGCAGATAGATCTTGACCTAATGAACAATTTTATCCTCTCAGATTTGCTCTAAATGCTTTGGTTTCAGAGATATGAGCCAAAAACTGCATTTTAGCCTATGTACTATTTTTAGCCATGTCGGCCATCTTGGTTCGCAGGCGGGGTCATCGGACACATTTTTAAAAATAAATACCCTAATGATGATTGTGGACAAGTTTGGTTAAATTTGTCTTAGCAGTTTCAGAGGAGAAGATTTTTGTAAAAGATTACAAAAATTTACGAAAAATTGTTAAAAATTGACTATAAAGGGCAATAACTCCTTAAGGGGTCAATTGACCATTTTGGTCATGTTGACTTATTGTATATCTTACTTTGAGGAACATTATTGCTGTTTACAGTTTATCTCTATTTATAATAATATTCAAGATAATAACCAAAAACGACAAAATTTCCTTAAAATAACCAATTCAGGGACAGCAACCCAACAACGGGTTGTCTGATTCATCTGAAAATTTCAGGGCAGATAGATCTTGACCTGATAAACAATTTTATTCTGTCAGATTTGCTCTAAATGCTTTGGTTTCAGAGATATAAGCCAAAAATCTACATTTAACCCCTATGTTCTATTTTTAGCAATGGCGGCCATCTTGGTTGGTTGGCCGGGTCACCGGACACATTTTTTAAACTAGATACCCCAGTGATGATTGTGGCCAAGTTTGGTTAAATTTGGCCCAGTAGTGTCAGAGGAGAAGATTTTTGTAAAAGTTAACGGACGACGGACGACGGACGACGACGGACGACGGACGCCAAGTGATGAGAAAAGCTCACTTGGCCCTTTGGATAATAAGGAGATGTGGTATGATTTACAAACCTACTTTGTTTGGATTTCTAGTCTAATTGAATTTTCTAAAGGTTATTATTGTGTTACTTGCACGTTTGGATGGACTATTTCTGTGAGTGATCTGAGGAGATTTTGCGTTTGGTTTTTCCTTTTTAGTAAAACGAACTTATCACAATAGACCACACCAGGATGAAGCTATTATAGTTCTTATATGAATACATTTGTATGCCCCGTCGTAGCGGAGGGGGCATTAAGTGTTGCCCTTGTCTGTCCCGTCCCTTCCCCCAAATTGGTTTCCGTTCTCTAACTTAAGTTTGACTCAACCACATGTTATAAAACTTATACACAATGCCTATTACCACAAAACACAGATCAAGTTCGAAATTGGGTGGCGTCACTTTTACCGTTCATGAGTTATGCTCCTTTATAAACATAAAAAAATTGCTGAATTATTCGTTTCCGTTCTCTAACCTTAGTTTGCCTCAACCAAATGTTATTAAACTTATACACAATGCTTATTACCACAAAACACAGATTAAGTTTAAAATTGGGTGGCGTCACTTTTACCGTTCTTGAGTTATGCCCCTTTATAAATGGAAAAATTGCTAAATCTATCGTTTCCGTTCTCTAACTTTAGTTTGCTTCAACCAAATGTTTTGAAACTTATACACAATGCTTATAATCACAAAACGGTCTTTACTACGTGAATCCTGCATCTGTATGTTGAAGTTGACTTATGCATATTTACAAGCGGGGGCATATATGGCCCATAGACACATTCTCCATTTATTTACAAGTATGTTCTAACAACAGTGTTTTATAAACATATCTTTCGTTGATGTTCAAAGACTGACCTTTATGCTTAAATATTGGTTATGTTTATTTTGTCGTAATTGAAAGAAATCAATTTTAAGAAATCTTCGTTCTTCTCTCTTTTTTTTAATCCTGAATACATGTAATATTTTGCTCACACATTGTTGTCAATATAATGGAATTTTATGCGACTGTCATACAAGTGAGAGGTTTAGCTAGCTATAAAACCAGGTTTAATCCACCATTTTCTACATAAGAAAATGCCTGTACCATGTCCATTTGTTTGATGTGTTTGAGCTTTTGATTTTGCCATTTGATAGGGACTTTCCGTTTTGAATTTTCCTTGGAGTTCGGTATTTTTGTTATTTTACTTTTTTCTTTCTTACTGAACTAAGCACTGTTTCAACCTTATACAGGCATGAATGGTAATCATAAAAGTGAAAGGTAAAATGTCTTAAAAATTTACAAAAATACCATTATTTAATACTCATCAAAGATATCAGCCTATAATGTCGTTATACCTGTCATATAGGGTCAAATCTGGTGTCCAAATCCTTGATATTGGCACAGCAATATATTCTGTATTATTAAACTCAGATGGCTTCCATTGCAACGAACAGTCGTTCCATTTCTGAAATGAGGTATGAATATTATACACATTCATATCTATATCAATTATTTACACTTAGTACTTTGATATTTCATTTTAAAATAGCCCAAACTTAGGACAAAGCTACTGTATTTCCGATCTCTGAATAAAAATAAGGGAGGATGTGAAGGGACCACATAATTGGAGAGGTCAAGTCTGGAAAGTCTAATGTCCGTTATTCAGTGTAAAAAGTATGCCGTCTGAGACAGAACGTGAACTCGAATAGGACAACTGTTAGATTTCAGAATGGTGGTATGACAACAGTACGGACGTGGGTAATACTTTATGCTGCTACTGCGTCTTTTGTTTTATTAAAAATAATATTTAGACGGAAACATTCTGCTAATTATCATCTCCAGTTCATCATTTGTGAGCATTGCTTGATTATAGCTCTATAATTTATCTTATCTTTATTGCTTGCAAATTAGAAAAATGATTTTTAAAGTATTAAACTGAAAAATTTTAAGTAGAGACAGTTTATTTTTATGTCAATGTGAAATGGAAAATAATAAATTTCTTTAATTTTTAATGAATATCCAGTTTAAATCTATTTCTTTTAAAGCAAATGAGCTTAGCAATTATTTTTGCTTTTTTTGCGCCATTGACTTTAAGACCTTGATATCACGTATTTTAGCAAAGAATGACAGGAACGATGTCGAATGTTTTTGAGAGTAACTAAAAATCCAGTTTTATGCAATATTCCCCTTACGGCATGCATATCGAAACATATTTGCGCAGTATTCTCGTTATGCATTACGTCATTTGATGTAAAAGAAAAAAAAAGAAAGAAAAGAAACATGTATTTTTGGGGCCCTTTATAGCTTACTGTTCGGTGTGAGCCTAGGCTCCGTGTTGAAGACCGTACTTTGACCTATAATGGTTTACATTTATAAATTTTGACTTGGATGGAGAGTTGTCTCATTGGCACTCATACCACATCTTCTTATATCTATGTCTTTTGGTTAGTTTTTGTCGTTGGGTTGTTATTTATCGACGTCAACCCTATATAATTTTGTTATCCCGCAAATGAACAAATGAAAAAATGAAATTATTTGTTTATCGAGATCAAAGATAAATAAAACTTACCAAGTGTAGATTTAAACATCTTTGATATTCCTGATTGGGTTTCCTATAATTATGTATATTCCGAATGATCACATTCAAAACCCGTCTCGAGTGTAGATCGGAATTTTTGAATCCACGAAAAACACATGACCGACGAAAACAAGTTATAAGACAATATCCAAAAGATACAAGGAAGGCGTAGACAAATACACAGAACGAAAAACTTTGTATTTTACTATTGTCAGCTGGGCAAAAAATATAATTTAGGTGGATATGGCTTATTATTATGGTGGAAATAAGTGAAAAATCTTGAACTTAAGTTAATTTTACCATAGATCCGTTAATCATTAATTGCCAACATTTTCTTATTTCTCCAATTTGCTGCTCCAATTTCAAATCTTATATTAATATATTTTTAGTTGAAACATACCAATCGGATCCACAAGTTTATCTTCATTCTCTGATTTGGTTCGTCCTGTAAGGAATACATAAACATTTTATAGATTTAATTGCAATGTAAAAAATTGATTTTTATTTAGAATCATTTCTGAAATAAAATTATAGTTCTCGACGGAGCCCTGGTAAGGGATTCCAGGGGCGCAGCCCCCGGAAATCGAAAAGACATTCAATTTCTGCCATTAATAATTCATCAATAGCAACATAACGTGGAGACTATTTTTTTTTTTTTTTATTATTCATTGTGTTGATTTGAAATCTAATGTTGATTGGGTTTAGAGAAAAATGTCCAAACCAGTTACTGTAAAATACGTTTAAAGGAGATGTGGGGTAAAACAACCAATCGCCAAAAATTCTTAACTTTAGAGATAGTACTTTAAAAATCAAGGCTTAATTTCAATGGTGTTGTTCTATTAATTAATTTGACTACAGATGATTTTCTCCCCTTTTTATGCGCAAAATAAAGTGTTACTTTCATTTTTTTTTATAGTTCATATACAAATACAATGTATCTGATCTGCGACAGTCAATACTTTAAAAATTAAATATCTTTGAAGTACAAAGTCAGTTTTAGTACAGCAGAGACATTTTCCATGTTTTGCATGAACTTGAGTAGACTTTGACAGAAAATGAACAAATATATATTATTATAACATTTGATTAAAATGTAAATTTCGTCACTTTTATCTTCAAATCATTGGAGAAAGAATAACAAGTCTCAATGTGATTTTAACCAATTACTTTAATTCATTTAGATTTTTTTTCTCTCCAAAATTCATGTGAAAGCCCGGGCGTTTTGACGTAAACATAGCTACGCGACTGCAGAGTGCAACGATATAACTCCATAATTTCGTTAATATATAACCTACCAGATCTATCATTTGTCGAACTGCTACACCGATTGATAGATTTACTCGTGGTGCTCCTTCACATACTGGTCTAAGTCCACTGTCATAACCCGTAAATATGTAATCAGATATCTGTTTTTTTAAGCTGATACATTGAACATCTACAATTTGAAGAAATGGTTTCTAAAAATGATAAACATTTCAAGATGAAACGTTTCGGGAAGTATTCATGGTGACCGAATAAAATGAAAATAACACCACAAATTTATTGCGTCTGAAGCGAATACACTATATTGCAATCCAGTGTAAGAATGTTATAATTCGATTAGGGAAAAACAGTATCATAACCTCTTTTAATTTAGTTTAAAACTAGAATAAACATAATTTTAATCATTTAAAAAAGAACTTTCAATCAATGTATGTGAGTTGATATTATTGTATTCATTTATGCATACGACAAATTCTTCTGATATGTAAACCTAAGTGAGTTAAAGAGCCATGCAGAACAACAGTTTAAAACATAAGCATTGCGTGTGAAAACGGACGTTGAAATAATATTAATTAGGCTCTTTTACAGCTCTAGGAACGCACCAATTGAAATAATAAAATTAACAATAAAAGCTTAAAGTCATATGAAACGAGTTTCTGGTAATTATGTTGAGGAAATTATTGTACCAATGCATGGATATATGTTAAACTTAGTACTGTGCGCACAATTTTCTTACATTTATTACGAATCCAAACAGTATAATCGACAAAAAATATTTCATTCTGTAATTTTAACTTTCGGGTTGTTGTGCCGAAGTTTACCGATCGTTATCAATTGATAAACACTCAACACAGAATCAAGTAACACTTGAAAAATAAAAGAGATGATAGAGCAAAGTATTTTTGTTTTTTAATGTTTTCCATGCGTTTCCATTGGTTAAATTAACTTTTTTCATGACATTTTTTAATGTATTTGTCTGTTAATACTATCTTATTACACGTTTGTTCACTTTTTTGCCATAAAGGTTTTTTTTTTTTGCACTTACGCTGTGCGATTGTTGAATTTCTAACGAAAGGTGTCATGGTTAAGGTCACTGCATACGGTAAAGATGTCGGCGAATTAGAGTACGCGAAGACAATAACTAAATAGCAGTACATTTCTGAAAATTTTGACAAAGTAAAGCATTTTCTTTATAAGAAAGTCTACGTACACGTTTTTTTTTAAGTAAAAGATTAATATTTTTGTTACATTTGAGTTATCGTATGACTTTAAGTAATAAATTTTGTATAACCACTTACAAAGAGTATGAAAAAAAAAATTCTATTAAATTTTTCTTACGTAAAAATAATTATCTGATTGCTTAAGTGGATTTTAGGATTATTAGGAATAAAGATATGACATCAATGTTTCTGTTCAATTAATTAATATGATTAAATATCTCTTGAAAATCAATACAATGTACATTATTTCAAAAATATATTGTTTGCCAACCCTTAAGCATTGTAAAAAGAAAAAAAAAGATACTAAGGGGAATAAAAGTAAACACAAATCGAAGAAACACCATGACTTAAATGAAACAAGATGAAGATACTTAAAAGTTCCAAACACATTACAAAGAAAGAAAAATATTGAGAAACATGAACCCCGAAACTTGTGTGTCCGGAAAATATATTGATGGGTAATAGGCATCCTACAACAGAAGATTGGTCATTTGTTGTTTTCTAGCCGCAAGACATAAACCAAATCATGAACCATGGTACTTTTAAATTCGGTTAAAGTCAAACTTGACCGAACGTTTTTTTTAATGGAAATAGGGTTTTCCAGGACAAATGATAAACAAAACTTGCATGTTGAGACAACACTCATATTGAAAAAAATATCGCTGTAACATGTAATACTGCAATCTCCTTTAAAACAAGGAGTGAACATTATGTGCTATTAAAGAAGAAAAGTATTTCTACTTCACTAGCTAACCGTAAAGTATAACACGTAAGTAATGAAATAAATGATATAGTCGTAGTACGTCTTTTATTTATCTATGTATCTCCTTTTTCCTTACCCCTTTCAATTGATCATGTGTTGAGACGAAGGCTTTTGACATTAGAAGAATGATATTCACATTTTTTGGCATAAAAGTGTGCCACTGTTGTAAGTCAGTAAATTTATTATCTACATTCAAGGAAACGCTTGGTTGTTTGTTGGTCTATCTCCTCACAATACTTTTAAAATAAATTTCTTTTTCACTAAATGTATCATCCTTACCTACTGAAAAGGTTTGCCACACTAGTATAAAAATAAACATTTTTAAATCCATGCAATTATTTGTCATTATATCTTAAAACACAGTCTTTATCGCGAAAAAAAAGTCCGAATTTACTGTTCTTTAAGCAATAAACACACTTAAAATCCGTTTACATATATTAATATTGATTTATTTATAAATATCCCTATGCAGGACCTCAGACAGACAAATGACAACACTATTTGACATGTCTCTGATGTAATCTTTTCTGGTATTCAATTCTTATCAGAATCATTTTGTTAAACTTCGAAGATTATTTAATACATTTTAACACTACTTTACAATTAAGACTTAAATAATTAGTTCAGTATTCGTGAGACACAAATGCTATTAAATGTGTAGATTTGTTTTGGTTTTGCGAAACAATTTAATATTTCTATACAAAGGTTATATTACTTATGACTTCGTGTCTTTATTTTAGCATACTGATATTCTTTGAATATTTATAACACTAAATCCATTTTCCCGAAAATTCTTATTTTGTTTGTATGTAACTTTTAGACAAACATCCTTAATGACTTTTTTGTGCAAATTCAAACTTTTAACAATAGGTTAAGACAAACCCTCATCAATTCTTCATTTATCTTAACTTTAAATTTCTTATGATTTAAAACGTTACTACTTTTAGGAAGCCAACTATTTGTAAATGGTTAAAGTCTTCATGAAAAAAAGAGAATATTCCAAGGGTGATATCAAAACTATATAAGTTCAATAAAAGTAGACAACTCTAAGGTCAAAAGGTTAAACTACGCAAAATCAAACAACAGTCGACCGAACACACAAGATTGGACAACCCCACCAAGTGCTGTGAATTCAGGTGCTCTGTTGTGCTATTCATTGCAAGTTAATATTCGATAATAAATCGCTTCGGTGATTTCGCAATCGAGGAAAAAGCGACGAGATTGTGGCTACCATCAGTTATACATATAAATAGTTATTCCATTAACTAAGAATAAATAACCTTTTTTTCTAATGTAATACACCTATGCAGAGATGTCTGTAGACAGAGCCCTACAAAACGAAATGTAAGGTGCGCATTCAAGGTTTTACCTAAATTATTAATGACAAAATTCCATAACTTTTTTTTTAAACTTGCAGAAAACTTCCAATAAGCAAAAAGCAAACATTGTTAAAATAGCTCAACCATATGATAAATTCATAAAGCACTTTAACTGTTTCGGTTTTATACATCCTTGGGTTTTAAATATTCGGCTGTGTGATTCCCTGATGACGGTAAATATAGAAAAGCGCCTCGGATGCATGAAATTAATTACGTGTTGTTTTCGGTTTTTAATGAATTTAAAATAATGTTGGTCTCCCCAAGAAATGCCTACTAGTAAGCGCTTTCTTTTTTTTTTTCGCATTTAATTTGTTCTGGGAGAACTTCTTTCAACGACAGGGGGCCTCGGTGGCCGAGTGGTCTAAGTAGTTACTACTGTAATCACTAGCCAGTCAACACTGAGGTTGTGAGTTCGAACCCCGCTCGTGCGGGTGCACTCGACTCCAATCTTAATTGACTAGGATTGTCAGTTTTCCTATCGAAGGTCGGTGGTTTTCTCCGGGCACTCCGGCTTCCTCCACCAATAAAAACTGGCCGCCACGAAATAGCCCAAAAGCGGTGCTTAAAAGTGGCGTTAAAACACCAAAAATCAAAATCAATCTTTCAACGACTTAGGGAGTTCCCATGGAGAAATTTACTAATTTGTATACACCCTATCTTACATAATGGTCTAGGTCGCGGGACATAGTGCAAGAGGAGTTGCCATTATGTCACGGAAGTATTGGTTCAAACCATAATGAGCGAAAGACACAATTTTGCTACCCTAAATTTGAAGATCAAAATGCCTCACTGATAAAAAATGCAATGAATGGCCATTGCTCAGATTATATATGAGAAAAAATTAAAAATATATATATATGAGCTGAGTAATCCCCCAAGTTGTAAGATATTAAGTGAGGTGGAATTCAAAAGGGGGTATAAAGGGAGCCTTCAAGTCGCATGTGGTGAAAATGTAGAGAGAGAGAGAGAGAGAGAGAGAGAGAGAGAGAGAGAGAGAGAGAGAGAGAGAGAGAGAGAGAGAGAGAGAGAGAGAGAGAGAGAGAGAGAGAGAGAGAGAAACAAAATAAATATACAAAATATGATGCACAATAACATAACTGTAAAGTTTGAATGTATCTAGAAAAATAAAACAGCAACTCGTCACATGGCTGAATAATAAAAAAAAACTATAAAGTTCACATGTGTTACTTTTCACGTTCCCTGCAGGCTCTAAATTGAAATACGCATTTCTCGGCAAAAACTCAATGATACAAGTTCCGTAAATTACAGTAAAATATAAGTCCACATGTATCAGGGGAAAACAGCAACTCTTCGAACGGCTGAATATTCTATGAAATCGGTTAATTCGAATTCAAATAATTGTCACTATAGATAAGGCTTAAAGTTAAAATACATTGTTTCTTCTGCTAAACGATATTCGAATGGCTGGATACTTCATAACAAGTAAAGTTAATTCATATAAAAGTTCGAATGGCTGGATACTTCATAACAAGTAAAGTTAATTCATATAAAAGTTCAATTAGGGTCAACAAGTTCACAGTTAAAGTACTTTTGTTCTTTGGTAAAATAACATACATTCAAGTTTGATAATGTCCAAATATCAAATATGACTCAGATATTATTAGACAAAGTCAAAGATTTCTGTGCTTTTCGAGTCGTGTCCTTGAAAATACGAATATAACGACAATAACTGTCTGATGTCCACCGACCAAGTGTTTTGATAAGATGATCTGGAATATTAACAGACAAACAATGGATCTGAAAAACAAAAAAATGCTTCTCTACCCTTCCTGATTGCAAAATTCTTTTGAACAGCAGAGAAAGGACAAATGGTATGATCGGATTTGTGAAGCTGTATACTGACACCTTTACGAAAAGGATCTGTCTTAGAGGTTTCAAGGTGTAGAATAGCATAAGAATCGAGAATCTCAACATCCGTTACACTTAGATTTACCGTAGAAATCAAAATGTTTTGAAACTGTAAATTCACCACATCTAAGAAATCCAAAAAAGGCTACTGTACAAGCCTTTTCTAACATACAATCAGTAAAGGTAGAGAAAACACCTGCTCTAAGAGAATTGCAAATTCTCCCAAGTACCTGAAAAGTAATAGGAAGGCGTGGTTTTGGATTATGCTCTCCTTGTATACGTTTGACGGCGCGCATTACCATATTGAGTCTATGGAGTGTCGATTCATTTGTATAATCAAACGGATGGTCACAGTTACTTTGGATATAACAAAACCGAATTCCACATAAATACAATTTAATGGTTGTATGTAAAAGTCTCAAGTTTTTGTAACAATGTGCGACAAAATAAATCAAAATATCCTCAGAAATCGGAGGCATGGGTTTACCTAACCAGACAACCCCGTTGCTAGCAAGAAATGCAGTATAAGCTCGATATCCAACTTTATAAGTCTGAGATGTTCTAGTTGATAACACATGTCGCCATAAATCCGACACTGTAGACTTTAATGCCACATTACTCGTGAGACTGGCGGGCACTTGTGGGGTACTTTGTCTGCTAAAGGCGCAAGGATCTTGAAACGCTCTAGCTGTAAACGAGAAAGAGAGTCACTGATATTATTCTGAACTCCAGGTACGTGTTCGGCGCGAAAACAAAATTATTTTTACAGGCATACAAAGTAAGTGTTCTCATAAGTTTCATTATCAATAAATATCTGGAACGACCTTTATTAACAATATGTACGGTGGCTTCATTGTCACATCGAAATAAGCTTCTTCTAGTAGTCCATGAATGACCCCATAAGATGGCTGCAACGACTATAGGATAGAGTTCTAGAAAAGCCATGGAATATTTCTTTTCACATGGAGAATATAAATCATCCGGCCAAGGAGAGCAAAACCATTTCCCTTTGAAATAACCATCATAACCAATGGTAGAAGCTGCATCTGTATATAA
Organism: Mytilus coruscus; assembly: GCA_017311375.1. Classification (NCBI taxonomy): domain Eukaryota; kingdom Metazoa; phylum Mollusca; class Bivalvia; order Mytilida; family Mytilidae; genus Mytilus; species Mytilus coruscus. The sequence continues at coordinate 94,966,265 of CM029599.1, forward strand.
TTCGATATCCCTAACACTAGTATAGTCAGAATCATAAAACATGTTAATGCCATTCCAGTTTACCAAAAACGAGTACCAAAAACGCAAATCGGTACGACATTCATCGGTCAAATAGATTTTGTCTTTGAGATCCTTGACAGTTGTTGATAAAGAAATTAGGTATGAAACAAATGAACGACCCGGAATTATAACCCGCATGGCAAAATTTAAATGCCCTAACAATTGTAGAAGTTCACGTTTAGTACAAGAATGTCTGTTTAAAAACTTCTTGATAAATTCACTGATGCGAATTGTTTATCTAAAGGCAAGCGGGTCTCCATCTTTTCCGTATCAAGTATAATACCCAAATATTCAATAACTGTACAAGGGCCAACAACCTTGTGTTTAGCCAGTGGAATATTAAGTCTTTTAAAAAGAGTAGTCATTAATGCCATAGTTCTCTCTGTGCAAGAATCGGGTTTATCTATAGTCAAGAAATCGTCTAAAAGGTGAAATATATAATCAATTTTGTAGATATTAGTAGCAATCCAACAAATTGCTCTGGATAAGTTATCGTAAATAATTACCAAGCTCCTACAACCAAACGCTAGTCTATTAAAGAAATAGTATTCTTTACACCATTTAATGCAAAATAAATGACACTGGTCCTTTCTTATACCTAATTGTTTGAAAGCGGACTCTATATCGAATTTTGAGCAGAATGAAAAACGACATAATTTTCGTATAACTTTGATCGCATCGTCTATTCTGACATACGTCATTGTACAATCTTTTTTTTACTGATCAAGTCATTAATACTACAATTATCATCATCGTCATGTTGGGCTGATAAATCCAATATAAGCCGCTTTTTCCCGGAGTACTTCCCCACAGCAAGTCCCAAAGGGCTGACTCGATAATAGTTAAACGGTGGAATTTTATTCGGACTTGACAAGAAACCTTTTTCACATTCTTCGTCAATAAGCTCCCGCACGGATAAAGGTTGAGAGCGAGTTGAAAAGTTATTCTTACATTCAAGTGTCGGTATATCAGTACATTTAATCATAGTGTCAAACCCCTCGTTTATCCCACTACAAAGATAATTAACAAAATTTATATCCGGATGTGTTTGCAATAAATCACATAACAAGTTAACATTGATCGGTGAATTTTCGATAACGGGAATTGTTACTAGTCATTTTTTATCTTCGTTGATTGTTGTCGACCCTCTAGAAGATTTGTTCTTTTGAGTATCTTTGTTGCAGTTAAAGGCGGAATGAAAAGCGAAACAAGAACTGCAAATATGAGTCAAAGAACAACCCGGTCTGGCACAACCCCTTGTGGTGTTATAGTTATTGCAGATCTCTTTCCCATCGTGCAAAACTCGTGTTCTGCCCCTCCTATCAACGCGATCGGAAGATGGTCTATTCTTCGGATAAGTAGTACGTTCTACTGATTCAGAAGAAAGAGGGCAAAAATTTGTTCCGTGATCGATAGCGTAACAAAGTCTACAAACTTCTGGCCTTGCATGCGGAGCTTAAAGCGTAAGAATGTCATTGTCTTTAACTCCCCAGTCAAATTTAACTTTGAAATCGCGAAGTGCAGTTGCAGCTTTGGCGGCAAAAAGCTTATGATATTCATAAAATTCTTACCGTAGCTAGATTCAATCTGTAAAATTTAGCTAGGTAACAATCTAATTCTTCGCTGCGTCGAGGAAAAACCCTACACACGACGCGCTGATATTTGCCAAAAGCGCATACGAACTCTTTAATAGTGAGCGATCTATGAAGCCGGATATCCTTTTTTTCCTGGCAAATTAATTTCTAGACCACTGCTAGTGAGTAAAGTACTAGCTGCCTGAACGGATTCGTAATCTTTCATTAGTAATCCGGCTAAATTAACGTCCCTACCTTCAATGATTTGCTTTTTAAGCGCTGGTGAAATGATAACAAAAAAGGGAACAGACGATGATGGCACTCCGTTAATAGTAGCTGTAGATTTGTTAAGGGTGGGATTTATCCCGCAATCGCTTTCACTAGGAGAAACACCGTACCATATGTATAATGTAAACACATGATCATCTGCTGTGTGCACTTGATGAAACCTATTTCGTCTTGTATCTTGTATATTCCCAGAAAACTCCGCCGATAAAGGAGTATTAGAATTATTCCTGTTGGTGTTAGAATTCATAGAATCCCTTAGTCCTATTACAACTTCTGTTAAATTTCCTATCAGATGTGGAAGATCATTAGACGAATGACTGGTTACAGTTTGTAAAGTTGGCGAGCCTTCCTGGTCTTCGTTTGGCAATTGTTCAGGTTCGGAAACTGATTTGAGATATCAAAATAAATTTGTTGTAACACTGTTTTACTTAATTTTGAAGTAATGTTTATTCCAAAATGTGTCAGTTCTTCCTTGAATTTCTTAACTGACCAAGACGAACAGTCACTTTCTTGTCTGTTGATTTCAATTGAATCCGGAGAAAACCGACTTGTAGATTTCCTTTTTCTCCGAGAAGTCATAGTGTAAAGTAATCCGTAGAAACATTCAAAAGTTAAAAACTAAACTTTAGATATATAAAAAGTGTTGTAATTCCAGAATTATAATATTTTTGGTTAGACAAGAACTGCTAACGAAACTGATCGAAACAAGAAGACAGCGTTATCTATCAAAATAATTTCAATAATAATTATTTTAACGGCTATGATCTGACCGCTATCTGACTGCTAAGCTATAAATTCTCGACGAGACACAGAAACAAAAACAAACACCCGAAAGTCGTTATGGATCATTAAGAGAAGAACTTCTCAAACGAGCAATAAAATGCAGCTGTCGAAACAATTATAAACCAAATTATATGCTATATATTCAAATAATTTAACAATAAAACATTGTTGGGTTAGATTTGAGCACCGAAGTATACAATATTTGAGGTGTTTGCCCTGTATAATCACCCTTGGTTATATGAATGAGCATATCGACCATACAGTTGTCACATATTTAGACGTAACGACAACGAGTAAGAACACAACAGCGTTTGATACATAAATTGGATATTTATCTGGAAGATTTACAACGATAATTAAGAAAATGGATTCGATTTCTGTGTTGATACAGTATACCTGTCAAACACTTTACTAGAACTAAAGTAATATGTTAATTTGAAAAATAATAATACCATTAAATAAGGACATTAAACAGTGAAGTAAATAATTAAATTCACGGAAAAAATTTTGAAATGCGAAAAACCAAGCTCATGTGAGTTCCGCGTTGGTGCATATCACTATTCTTCTTTAGAAATTTCTAATTAAAAGGAAGATCACAAATGAAAACCGAAATTCAACGAAATCTTTTTAGAAATAGGTAGTTCCAAAATTGAAAAAGAGGTACGAGGAAAAAACAAAAGGTATGTGATGCGGGTATTATTGAAAAAATAACTCGCATCATCGAATGTTGCAGAAAACTGGAAACAGAATCTCACAGATGAGGAAGTAAGATCCCTGAAAAGATGTGAACAAAATAAAAAATGGCTTGAAAATTAAAATTACCGTAAACCAAATAAGCAAACAAAACCGAAGCACCAGGGAAAATCCCACAAAGCCCTTTGAAAGAAGCGAATACACGGTAAAGGCGTCAAAATTGCTAAATATCTAAGTCCTATGAAAACATGAAAATATCACTGTATAAATGTTGTGGGTTCGAATCTATTTTCTGAATATACCTTAATCAGTAGCGTTAAATCCAAATTTTAAAAGCTAAATATGTATAAATACATGATAACACGAAGAGCTTTAAACCTAAAAGGACCTATAAAGAATACAGTCAAATTCATCTAAGATCAACATTGCCTGAGAAAGATTCGTTCAAGAAGTCAACACAGAAAACGAACAAAGACCAACAAACCTCAACTTCTTTTTTCGAAATCGTAAAATGACAACGAAATAACGCTGTAAAAATGAAAAAAAGCAAGGAAAAAGGGGAACAGCAAATTGGTCATGATTAAGATACATACACGTGACTAACAACAATAAATGAAGATCGTAACAACTACAATCCCGTTCATTCATTTCTAGGGGGAAATAGGACAGTGACTGTAGATCTCATAACAGCAGACGAACAAACAAATCCATAGATGCCATGAACAGAGTCGACCAAAACAACAGTGTTACAGAACGATGAAGTAACGTCATTGAAACACTTCAGCAAAGTCTTGATAATCGCGTCACCGTTTTCTAAATTTACTGGTTAGTTATTCTCTGTAGACTCCGATAATATTTTTTCTTAATTACCTGTATTATGTAACCAAAATAATCCAAGTGGATTTAAGTTTCCATCATTTCAAACACAAAGAACTATTAAACAAAAATATATGGATGTAAAAAATTTACATTCACGTACATTTTGTAGTGCATTTCTGTAGAACAATAAAGAAAAATTATAACAAAAGAAGGTAATTTTCATTTTTTCCCTATTTGATTGGACACAATAACTATTTTGTCTTTAAATTCATGACCTAAACATAGTTTTAACAGTGTGATTATCCTTTCTACTTGCGGTTTTGTTCATAAAGAAGGAGGAGATGGATTGGGAAGGCGTGTGGGAGGAACATTTACAAGTAATGCACTGTCTTCACTGGTGACTATATTCTTAGACAATGTAACCTACCGAATAAGACTAATTACCGGGTTTGTACTTACATGAGCATTACGACGGTGCCACATGTGGAGCAGGATCTGATTATCCTTCCGGAGTACCTGAGATAATCCCCGGTTTTTTGGTAGGGTTCGTGTTGCTCAATCTTTAGTTTTCTATGTTGTGTTTTGTGTACTGTTTTTTGTATTTTCGTTGTATTTGTTTTTTGCCATGTCACTGTCAGTTTATTTTCGACTTATAAGTTTGAATATCATTTTGGGATTTTTCGCCTCTCTTTTAAACAACGTTAACCAAAAGGGATGCTTATACCTAACATGATTATACCCTTGGCGCAAAAACACAATGTCAGTTATAAATATGTGTAAATAATTATTCTAAGGGGCACGCACAACACTTGACCCTCGGAAAACCTTCATCAAGGTCACTTTACATCAGCATTTTGATGACCAAATATAACGAATACACAATGCACAATGCACAATACAACAACCCAAAGCAAATCACAATACACAAGTTAAGGGCCATATATTTACAAAAATATGTTGGTAACAAGATAAAGAAATCGGGCGGGTGCGAGTGGCAAAGGAATAAATAAGTAATGAATATAGCTATTTTTATTTTGATATTTTTAAACACCAATCAATAAAAACTTTTTCATTACAATAACATTAGAAAGTTTTTATTAAAATTTTGTCATGGTGTGAATAGTAAACGAGACCTGTAGAATAACGCACTGTTTCAGTGGTTTACGAATGTGATAAAGTTTTTATACTCAATGAACATTTGTTCTTATTAACCTGAATAAAACCAGACCGCAATTTGCATGCTACTTATCATTAAAATATAGATTTAAGGAGTCTCACGAAATATTTCATTTTCATTATAAAGTACCAGTTATTTAGCCGACCAAACATAAGAACTTCCAGCTATTAAGGTAATCGTAAATAATACTAGTCCAAGTCTATCAATGGCTACAGACAAAAACTGCCAGAGCTCCGTATTTGTACTCTGCTCGACGTCCTTGATTAAATCCCCAACTTTTTTCTGAAAAAAATTCAGGATAAAATTAACTTCATTTATCATCTGCTCTAATTTGAGTCAATGACTGACATTGTTTAGTATTTAACTTTCGAATACAATTAATTCAAATATCATCAAATAGCAAGACATAAGAATCATATGTATTTTCACATCAATAAAAATTCCTTTTTTTATCATAAAGCTCCTCACGTAGTCTAGTAGTGACACATCATTTTTTTTCAACAATCATTATAAAGGTAAATCCAGAAAAGCGCTTCAAGCGCCCCAAATTTATGAAATGTTGTTTCATTCTATTTTATAAATTAACATGCATGTTCTAAAATTGTGAAGATCAGGACGATGAGCGATATTTGTAATTGTTTATTGAAAAAATGGGCCATCTATTGGTATTGCCAGAAATGTTGTCATACAATAGTACCCCAATTGATACTAAAATAAGAAACGTTTCACAGGGATTCTTTACTTTTTTGAAATTGTGAGTCTTGCTCAAAACAAATAAGTAAGTTCAGATCAACTTCCAGGCAGATTATATTGCACACTTTTACATCTTTATCAGAATGATATGGCCAGGCAATCTGTAAATCAAACGACCTGTTGATCAGTCGGCCATTGACTATTATTTATGTCAATCTGGCGACTGGTCGGCATGTTGACCAATCTACCTTTCAATCCGAAATTGAAACAAGAAACTGGATTTTTTAATCATCTTTTTTTTTAAGAAAGAAATAAATTATTCTTTCCAGGTGCAATCTTATCAATGTAACTTTTGTCATTTACAATGGTTCTTAATCTTGTAAACCTTATAGTTAAAACCGTAGTGGTAATCTTCCAAAAGAACAGCATTTATCCGGTCTAAACATGATCGTATCAATTTACCATTGTAGTAAGATCTTTGACTATTGTAGTATAGGTCATAGTATTGATCTGATTATATTGAATACATGAATAACCATGCATTGGTATCTAGGTGTTTTACCATAACTGTAGTTCTACATCCTGTCGATACCTATACGTTGTCTTTACATAAGATCAGGCTTTTTTTTTTGGCTGCTTAAGATTATACATGTTATAGCGGTACTGAATGATATTTTAAATGGGGAGTCTAATGTTTATTTATTTATTAAAATAGTACATTGACCTAGCATTCAGTACTTGTGTGGTACCTAAAATCGTATTTTTCATTTGTTATTTACAATAATTTAGCGCCCATCTTATGCGTAAAGCCTTTTCCAAACGAGTCTTACATTTTGTTTTATTGATGGGTTTTTTCGAAGGCTAGTGACGGTTTAGCATTTTTTGATCTGCTAATGACATTTGACTCCTTTTGAAATACATAGATTAGTCATATTCGGTGATTGACATGACTTGATGCCTGATTGGCAGATTTTAAATAAAACTTTGACACAGAGTGGAACAATTAAGTTCAATGAAATAATGTATTTTTTTAATTATGGCAAATAATTTATACTGTTAATTTTATTGATTTTGTTCCAAATACGGTTCAAACACATCCTGTTGGGTTTGGTTTGAAATTACCAAACCAAATCTCATTTCGAAAACAAACCGGTAAAAAGCAACTGTCAACAAAAAAATAAAATAAATTTTACCTCTTTACCACAGATTGAAGAACGACTACCAGGAATGGTAACAAACGTCATAAAGCATAATGGTATGAGAATGCCCCTTTTAATCCATTGGGGTATCTCTTTTTCCCCGCGGTAGTAGATATTGATCACAAATACCTGGATCGTAGTTGAAACAGCAGACAGTCCCAGTATAAAGTTGAAAAAGAACACTGAAATATAATGTAAAATATGCAATAATCAGTTTTCGAAGCCCAAATGTTTTACGAGAATGTAAGCTATACATCAAATTAATACATTAGATTGAAAACTTTGGAGAAAAATAGTTACATTTTATTTTAATGAAAACTTGATATAAATTAAAACAAAAACATAGAAAGTTATATGGTTTCATATTTTAATAATCATTTTCACATGATTTTATTTAACCTGAATAATTTTCAAGATTTTTGGAATATTTGAATAGAGATTCACTCAAAAGTAATCTTAAGGTTCATGTGGACCTTTTGGCTAAAATGGCTGCATTTCCACCTCAAAATTTACTCTGAGTACAGACAAACCTGTGTATCTTGAAAGTTTTAAGGCATAGCATGCCCTAGATAGATAAAATTCACATATATTTTATGTTTTAGAAAATTAAAAACTTAAGAGGATTTTGCAGTGCACTTTTTTTCATTCCTCCAGAAGGTGCCAAAATAAACTAAGTTGTGAAAGAGGTTTGAGAACTTCCCCACAGGTAATAATTGAAGTGAACTGTTTTGATTGACATGGACAATAGATGGACAATAGATACCTGACAATAATTGGTGATTTAAACTGTGTACCTGAGTGGACCATATCAAGTGAAACTCAACTGTTTGTTTATTTTATCATCTTCTGCAGGGACGAAAAAAAGTGCACAGCAAAATCCAGTTAAGTTTTAAATTTTCTAAACCATACAGTGCATTTGAATTTTATTTATCTAGGGCATGCTATGCATTAAAACTTTCCAGATGCACAGGTTTGTCTGTACTCAGAGTAAATTTTGAGGTGAAAACGCAGCCATTTTAGCCGAAGGGTCCACATGAACCTTCATTAAATAACACATGTATATAACATTCCTTACAAAAAATTAAGACGTCGTTGCAGATGTGTTTTACTAACAACATTGTATTCAAAGGGAACATCACTTACTTATCCAAGGTGTAGAATCGGCTGATGGTGGAAGCTTATCTGCAACAAGTAACTGAAATACTGACATTGCCAGCATCACTGTGATTATTAACGAGGCCTTTTCTCCGGAGTCAACCGGGAGGAAATAGCAGAGAATACCTAATGATGTTATCATAATAGACGGAATTATTATATTCGTTATGTAATATGCTGGTTTACGTTTTACGTGAATATAAAATGTAACATCTGGATACGGATCCGGACAGCATCCGTATACTACCTCATGCCTTTCAACTACAATTTTTTGGATGACCCATTCTACATTTGTTTTCATAGAGGATAAATCACTTGGGTTGTCTCTTGCTAGCATATCCAGTTGATTTCCATGGTACACCCATGAACCGAATAATAATGCACAAACTTGAGTGTCAAACGGAAAGCTAGTTACGTCAATCGGACAAATCACTTCAATAAGAGTTGGAAAATTATAATAAACGGAGCCATCCGAGTAGATTGAAGCTCTGTTCTTGTCTATGCCATTCATTTCCGAATCGAGACTACAAATAGACAGGATATACAATAAGAGTTTATCAGGTTAGTATAGTTTATTTTGCGACTCCGATTTGATTTTCAAGTTGGATTATAATTAAAAAATTAATAACATTGCTATATAACGTAAATATATGTGATATTGAAGATTATGTACCCGATAAATAATTTTATGAAAAGCGAAAACTTTAGGTGCTCGTCGGGATTTGTTTATTAAATTAAGATAGTCAACCTGTCTTACGGGGTGCTGTTTAAACTACTTTCACCGGTCAAAACATTCTTCCATTTTGTGTTTTTAAAATAACAAGTTGGGGAAAGTGAGCTAAAAGGCCAAATCAATAATGAATTTGAAGAGCATTGAAAAGTACAAAACCAATAAAGGGGTGTGTTAATTGTAAATCTGCAATAACTAGGTATACAATCCCGGTGATCTACATTTTTCACTAAAATATCATTTGTCATTCTAACACGACCTACGCGGTATTAAGATATGACGCATTATCATTTTGACAATTATAAAATTATAAAATTAGAATTTAAATACTTAAATATTGTGATTGAATCATACGATTCAAGTACCAGTGTTTTATCCCTGGCGATTTTCCATCAATAAAATCATATTTTCGAACGATTCAAAATCAGATGTTGTGCAGCTATAAAAGAATAGGTGGTCGGGATCCCATACCTTAATTATTTATATATAATAAACTTCTAAATATTCAAATTCCCGTATTTTATTTTTATTTTTCATTTATTTAATTATCAACAAATAACAGAATTTCAATAAAAATTGTGTTAATAGCTAAACGAATAATATATTCTTGTTTCTTACTTAAGACTTAATGGAAGGAAAGGAGAAAAGAAATATTGAATTGCAACAATAATTCTTTAAAAGCATGCTTCATAATATTATAGTACACTATCAATACGATTCATATCAAACTTTGCAAACTTTATTCTCTTGTTATTAACTGCCTTCTGTCATGGCATGAAGCGAGAGAGTTTTTGAATATTTCAAATGCCAATAAATTATTTCTTTCCTAATAAGACAGAAACGGTAAAAAAAATTATTGGAGCGCTCCACTTCAAGACAAATATTTGATGTTCCCGCAATTGAACACACTAGAAATATTGAAATAAACCCTAAAATAAAAGGGAGTTTGTGAATGCTTTAACGATTTTTCTATTACAGGCGGTCAAGGTTTTCGTAGTGCACATTCATAAAATTTCCCTCCGATTTCTACTGATGTTCCAAATTTGAAATTTAGCTGGTCCTCAGTGGTATCGGCGGCATTTTCAAACAAGTTTTTGTGGAAATAAATTACTTACTTACTGAACATATTTAAATTATCTGATTTCAATTAAAGATTCCGCCCTTTAAACAAATTCGGATCATCGTTAGTTTATATGTTTCCGTGTTTATTGCCTTTCACAAGCGAGTAAATTGGAACAGTTAAAACAAATAATGACATTGCCGATCAGCTGATATACAAATACGACCCAAAGTGTTTGAAAGGCGTCATATTAGAATTGTATAAAAAAAGTAAAATAACAAAAATACCGAATTCCAAGGAAAAATCAAATAAAAAACTCCCTTATCGAATGGCAATATCAAAAGCTCAAACACATCAAACGAATGAAAAACAACTGTCATATTCCTGACTTATCGTATATAATAGATATCGTGTTGTGAATAGAAAAATATCAAGAGCAATTTTTTCTTTGAAACTTATTACTTACTTTAATTATTTATTCTGAATTGTAAAAGCAAACAAGTTTTTATTTTATTGAATTCAGCAAAAAGAGTCTTTTAAAATATCCACTCTAGTATATTTATTTTTTAGGTAAGGTAAAAAATAATTTCACAAAATTACAAAATCATCATTTTTAATGACTTGCGAAGTGAATGTTTTTGTTGAATAACACTTCAAGATGATACATACGCGTAAAGTTATCAAGACTTAAAACGAACACTACTTTATCAAAATTTGACAAAAATACCATTGTTTACCGTATCGGTATACCTGTCATAAAGGGTTAAATCCGGTGTCCAAACCTTTGATATTGGTACAACTATATAGCCTGTATTATTATATTCACTTGCATTCCATCGCAACAAACAGTCTGTCCATTTCTAAAACGAGGTAAACAATTTATATCTTCATAATAAACATCAGTTTTATTTACCTCGTAGCTTACATAATTAAAGATATGTCTGTAGATAAAACACACACACACACACACAAATAAAATGTATAAAATTCGTTTAAAATTTAGCAAATTTTTGTTCTTCCCTCAGCGGTATTCGAACCCTTGCTTCTGTGAGATTGTAGCAACACCGCATGCACCGTATCCAGCGCACAAGACCACTCGACCACCTATGCTATATCAAAATATAGCAATCTCTGGTCGATTATTGCCTTTCCTCGTCAGCTTTAACTAGGGTTGTAACATAGTTCATAATGTAAAGTGGCAAGTAGATGGTGTACCTTTAAGATCAGCTATTTTGTCTGTCGTAAAGGATGATAATGTTACTTACCATACCACCACACCAAATTTTAACTTTATTAGACGCGTCTAAACATTTGACAACTTTATTATAGACATTCTCCGTTGGATAACACGTGTTTATACAGGGATAACACTATAAATTAATATACATGTATATATAATTCGTCTCAAATTAATGTTAGATCTTCAAATTTGCGTAAGTAAATTTTTGTTTTTTCCTCAGCGGGATTAGAACCCTTGTTTCTGTGTATATATACATATATATATATATAAGTACGTCTAAATCAGTGACAACTCTACGACAGATTTTATCCATCGGATCACCAGTGATGGTAATACAAGGCTGAAAACACATTCTGTATATATAATTCGTCTAAATAACAGCCCAACAATGTTAGATCTGTAAATTTGCGGAAGCAAATCTCTGTTCCTCTCTGGCCGGGATTCGAACTCATGCTACTGAGATATCGTGGCACCAAATCGCCTTGCACTATGACCGGCGCTATATATATATATATATACTTATTTGGTCTTTTGGAAAATGTTGTTTGTGCTGTATTTAGACTCCTCTACCAAGTAATTTGTTTTGCATGCACACGTATAAAATTGCGGTTTTATCCAACGCAATCATAGGTTTGAACGTTGTTTTCAATTTAGACTTGTTTTATATATATATATATATATATATATATATATACAACTCGTCTAAACATCAACCCAACAATGTTAGATCTGTAAATTTGCTTTCGCAAATTTTTGTTCTTCCTCGACGGGATTCGAACCCATGCTACTGAGATATCGTGACACCAAATCGCCTGCACTGTAGCCGTATATTTATAAGTACGTCTGAGCCAGTGACAACTTTACAACAGATTGATCCATCGGATCAGACGTACTTATAAATATAATTATTTTCTGTGACTGTATCTTACATTAATTTGTAGGATCCTTTACTATAGATAATTTAGCTGATCTGTAAAATAACATCTCCATGCCTTATATATCATGTACTGTAGTACGACGCTAGATTAAAACTGACGTGGAAAGGTAACACCCGGCCACCGAAAGCTTCATTTTATGAAGCCCAGGTGGTCGTGTGGTCTAGCGGGACGGCTACAGTGCAGGCGATTTGGTGTCACGATATCTCAGTAGCATGGGTTCGAATCCCGTCGAGGAAGAACAAAAATTTGCGAAAGCAAATTTACAGATCTAACATTGTTGGGTTGATGTTTAGACGAGTTGTATATACATAATGTACACAGCCATGTATCACCATCACTGCTGGTGATCCGATGGATCAATCTGTTGTAGAGTTGTCACTGGCTCAGACGTACTTATATATATATATATATATATATATATATAAATATATATAGAAGTCTATAAAAAGGACCAACCAGCAAATTTACTATGTACCGGATCGTCTAGAATAGACGAAACTGTGCAGATAAGGAAAAAATTATATAAGTCTAAAAATTTGCACAACGATACTAATATAAGATGGTATTATACGAAGATGTTGTTATTAAATCGTGTTGACAAATATTTCGGCTTAACAAATAGCCTTCTTCGGTGTCAATGAGTTTAAACTCCATCTATCCAATTGAAATTGATACATTAAAGCTTCCTTATCTATCTTGACTTAATCAAGAGTTGACAATAAAAGAGGGGCAACAGATAACAGAGGGACATTCAGACTCATAAATCGAAAATAAACTGACAACGCCATGGCTAAAAAAGAAAAAGACAAACAGACAAACAATAGTACACAAAACACAACATAGAAAAACTAAAGACTAAGCAACACGAACCCCACCAAAATCTAGGGGTGATCTCAGGTGCTCTGGAAGGGTAAGCAGATCCTGCTCCACATGTGGCACCCGTCGTGTTGCTCATGTTAGTACAAACCCGGTAACAAGTCTAATTCAGTAGGTCACATTCGTGAAAAGGGGACAGGATTGTAGTTACGACATTAGGAACATATCCGCTATCATATGTGAAATGGATATTCCATAACGGTCAACCAACTCGTGATGGCGTCCGTAAAATTTACGAAGGGATGATTTCAACTTCACCATTTGGAACTCTTGGTTTAATAGCTTCCTTGTGAGCAGCAACCCTCTATTAAGGAAATCATGATAGGAAATACAAGCCCGGGAATATCGTATCAATTGGGAGATATATACTCCGTAAGCAGGTGCTGCTGGATTAATGTTGCTACATAGAAATGGAAAGTTCACCAATAAAGGTCATATGACAATACAATCAACTACAAATAAGTTTTCTATTGTAAAAATATTATTTTTGTGAGGGAACATCAGTGGCGAATTAACTGGGGGCAGAGGAAACGTGTCCCCAGTCCGGGTCAACAAAAAAATTTCTAACATAATTTTATTGCTACTGGATTTGCTACTGGTGTCAGACCACCATTTTACTCCCTCCAATTTAGAACGTATGTAAAAGTAACCCTACTCTGACACAAAATAGTGCCTTTGATGTCATTGTTTACTTAAACTAACCAACAAATTTGCAGAAATGAAACTTTTGGTGAAAGAAAAATATATTTAGACCATTCTGAGCCAAAATTTACTTGTCTATGAGTTTGCATTAAGAATTGAGGATTAATGCGCTCCATAGTATACTTATTTGAGATTTCCAGAAAACCAGGGGTTATTTTTAGTAGTACTTGGCTTCAGAAAGGCAGTTCTTTCTTAGAAGACTTTAAACATGGGTTGAAAATTTGCATGTAGAAAGGTGATACATGTACAATTGAGGTTATACCTGGTTTCTATGAAGTTAAACTTGAGGTCAAATATTAAGAAAGCTGTGAAAATTGCAAAATTTGGTTGAATACTACTGTAGAGCGGAAATTAATTACAGCTCACTCTGACTTCCTAAAATTGGTCGTTAATTAAACCCAGCTCCAACATGCCTGATTTATGACACCTTAATGATGGGTGCGTAAATATTTACACTTGTGTGTAATATATCTTTGCAAAAGCTTCTATGTAAACTATATGTACATGGTGATTGGAAAAGTACGAAAACTTTTATTGTTTTTTTTTATACACTTTTATAGGATAAAGGCTAAGTCGATTAACAGGTGAAATCTTCTGATCAGGAAAGAAATTACCAACTAAAATCGGTGTCTTTAAGGAATAGGTACAAAAGATTGTTAAGGGTCAAGGTTGTTAGTATCGATATATGGGTAATGTCTTCACAACAAAATACTCTAATTACCGTTTCTTTGGAATGTTTTTTTCTCCTCTCGGAACAGTCTTTTTTCGGACTTTATTCAACAATTTTTTTCAATAACATACCAGAAGAATTTTTTTCAAACTGAATGTCGTAAATCTTCCCCCCTCTTATTTTTAATTGAAAACAACAATGTGTTTTAAAAAAACCTTGCCCCCTCCACGAAGAATTCATTGTCACTGCCTTATATATAATCATTAATGAAATGCTATTGTATTTTTATAAGGCTTACTATATAACATAATATAGGAATATTTGTATATTTTTCTTGTTTCAATTACCATGTATGAGGCTATGAATGGGTCACCTTTTATGAGGATATGGATAGGGTCTACAGATTAGAGAATAATCGACAAATATGTAAAGATTATGAGAGAAAAAACGGGACAAAAAAAAAAAGAAAACAGAACAAAAGAGTGATGAAATATAAAGAATAAAGAACAATTGGCCGAAGAACCATGAATAGAGTGAATAGAGTGAAGAGTGAACTGGTCAAAGAAAATTTAAAGATATAAAAATATAGAAAAGTTGATCTGACCCTCCCCCCCCCTTTGTTTTCCCTAAAACTACTATCACCCACACTCGTGTATATACATCTCTAAACAAATATTTAAATTTGGTTTTATGGTTCTCCAAGATATCGAGGTTCTGGATCCGCCCCTGGTTCCGGCAACATTACAGATGCGCTAGTAGATGGAATAACAGCTGTTAGTCCAGGGATTATTGTTTCTCCCTTTTCTTTATCGCAATTTGCGATTGGTGAGGTTGAAGTCATCCCTTCGATAAAATGTACGTACATCATCAATATTTGCGTGAGCGTTATGGATTATCTGTTTCACATATGACCACGGATATACTCGACTGACTTGTTATAGCCACAATATTGTTCTTTCCTTCGCTTGTGACATCACTAAATTCGGCTTATTACAGAGATTTTACTTGCAAATAAAACATCACGAATGTCACTAAGTGAAAGAAAAGGAAACACTTGATGTATAGGGGTCATACGAATGAATTTTCGTCTAAATTCCATAAAAATAAGATCATCAGGAACGAACATTCATGTAGAAGTAACTAGCGTAAATTTTATTAGGAAGTCAAAACTATAG
The DNA here is from genome assembly GCA_017311375.1 of Mytilus coruscus. Lineage (NCBI taxonomy): Eukaryota > Metazoa > Mollusca > Bivalvia > Mytilida > Mytilidae > Mytilus > Mytilus coruscus. The sequence continues at coordinate 94,982,097 of CM029599.1, forward strand.
GAATTTTCCTAACATTTTCCAATGACCATAATACAATGAAAAATTGTCTATCAAAAACAAATTGCAAACTTTGACAGAAACTCACAGTTTTCTATCTATATATTACTAAATCCAACTGGTATAATGATAGAAATACATACAGCTGGAATGACGTTATGATTTTAAGATGGACAGTTGTTACATTTGTTTTCCAAATCAAGATGTGTCGATGGCAAAAATGTGATAATCGTGTATTAACATTGGAATGTCTAGAATTTGAATTTTGATATTTTACATATGCTGACTAATATAATGTTTAGTTGTCATTTTGAATATAAGGTATGAAAATTTAAACAAATAACGGAATGGTAAGATTATATCATTATCCTTAAGGAGCTTGTTTTAAGAAAAATGCGTATGGTGCTGCATAACAGCATTACGTTACCTCAGTAATATTATGGTAGATACATATGTATGGTACCAATAGTGGGTATCCAAACCAAGGTTATATAAAACCCTAGTTTAACACATTACCTGTTTTACCAATCGTGTGTGGGTGTGTATAGTTATTTATGTCTTTTCAAGGTATTCAACCCTTTTTTACGACAGGTCTTTTGTATGATTTATTTCCCAATTGTCATCTCTCGGAATGAATTCTATATGTTTGTGTGTAAATTCTTGTTTTTATGGATAATGAAGAACGCGCACAACGAACACACGTGTCCTGTACGCACATAGACTCACCAGTGGTGGCGCACTTATCAAAACAGCGGAGACCAAATAAATAATCATTTTCTAAGATTATAACTAGTGCAGTCGAACATAGAAGAATAGTTTAATTAAACAGCATGTATAACAATTTTTTTCAAATGATCCTTATAGTTTCTTTCAATTTCTAATATTATAGTTATCATAACTAGTGTATTTGTTATGAAAATACTTTATGTAGGCATTCCAACTAATTTTAAAAACTTCAAAAAGGAATAGCATAGTGGTATTTATAAATTGCTATCTGCATACTAAATGATTTTTTAAATTGTACAATCTCTTTCTTTTTCTGTTATTTTGAATGTCATTAATGCATCAATGTTTTAATGGTTACGAGGAACAACAAGCACCATAGTAGTTAAAACATAAATGGATCGGTCCAGGTAATGCCCTTTTGTCTAACGAACATTGAAATACAACTAAAAGAGACAATGGAAAATCACAACAAAAATTTTGTCGCCTTATCTTATGTTTATAAACACCTTTAGTACATGAAAGTAACATGAATGATGCTTCTCTTAGTGAGTAACTTAGGCAACTCTAAAAATCAACTCTTAACACATGTGCATTGGTAAATTTTCAACTAATTATTAGATCTTAATTTTTTTTTTTATAAATATCAATCTAGCTATATATAGGTAGGACATGTTTTTTTTTTAATCGTGAGAAAGACACGAACAATTGCTACATTAGATACTGACACACTTTTTATGTGTTTTGTGATAGATTTTTTTTCGATACAAACTTATTGCATCAATCTGATATAAAAGGTGATATAGTCCTTAAATATTCCAGTAATACATGTGAAAACTTACCAATCGAATCCACAAGTTTATCTTCATCACCTGATTTGGTTCATCCTGCAAGTGATACATAAACATGTTATACAACAAATTTAAAGAGAAAGTGAACAATATATTTATCGAACGTACATTTTCGTGAATTTTGTTTACATCTTAAATCGATATATGTAATTGGTCATTAGAAAAAGTAATAAATGATAAAGCGTTGTAGAAAAACGTAACATACCAGATCTATCAGTTGTCGAACTGCTACACCAATTGTTAGATTTACAAGTGTTGCTCCTTCACATACTGGTCTAAGTCCGCTGTCATATCCAGTAAATATGGCATCATATATCTGTTTTGTGGTGCTTACACATTCAACATCTACAAATTTTATTTAAAAAAGTATTTAGAATGATAAAAGTTTTAACAAAAATATTCGAAAAATATTCATGGTGTTCTGGTGCAGTTACAACAAATGTAGCTGGGATGTTGTTAACCCATGCAGATAACAGTTTAAAGCTATATATAAACTCATCATAGATACCAAGATTGAAATTTTGTACTTCGGACGCGCGTTTTGGCTTCAAAAGCCTCATCATTGACGCTTGAACCCAAAAGTCAAAAAAAAAAAAAATAATAATAATAAAAGTGCGAAGTTGAAGAGCACTGAGGATCTAAAATTCCGAAAGGTTTTATTAAATACACCTATATTGTATTTGGAAACCACGTTGATAACAGTTTAGAACTATGCAAGTGAAATCGGACGTTAAAACGTAGCTCTCTTATAGTTCAACTGGAAAATATACAGAAGACTTCAATTACAATATATCAATAATGGGATCAGTAGGTGCCAAATACTTAGTTGAATGTACTAATTGTCATTATAGTTAGAGTTTTTAAATTGAATTTTCTTTGAGAAAAAATGACTACATACATGTTATCACGGGTAGAAAAAAAAAAAAAACCCTTTTACTTCTTTCTATAATATTACCAATATTACGTAATTCCTGTTAAAAAAAAGTAATTTATATTTGTATCTTAAAGTTTTTCGTAAATTTTCTGATATTTTATGAGTTAAATTTTCAGCATGTTTGATTTTTACTTCGGTAGAATAATGCGCACAGTTTTACAAAAGTAAATGTATAACCGGTATACCATGGAACGTTTGCTTTTCTGATTCTCTCAGCAATTTCTTTTTAAATGTTTTTACTTATTGCAATTAAAATTCTTACCTACTAAAAATGCATGCCACACAATTATTAAAAGAAAATTGATTTTTAAATCCATACTTCTTTCAACACAATCTTTAAATTCAGTCTTGTTCGATTGAAAACTCTGAAATTACTTATTAAAACTACACTGCGAACTCGAAATATGTTACTTATACATTAATATGCTGTGTAATATTCAGTTTTTAAAGATGTGCATGCAAGACTTCAGCAATCAGCCTATTTGACATTTTATGATGTAATCTTTTTTTCGGTTATTTAGTTCTTTTGAGAATCGTTAGAATATACTTCAGAGATCACATATCAAAGTTTAACACTCCTTTTACAGTAAAGATTTATATAATATCTGCAATATTTGTCACATACAAATGTGTTTAATAAATTTCTAGATATGATCTAGTCTTTATAAAATGTTTTTTTAGTTCAATGCAAAGGTTATAATTCCTTTATCTTTGATTTTGAATAGTATTACACATGCCAATTGTTTTTGGTAGATTTAAATTATAATAACTCTTAAGAAGCTGTAATACTAGTCACTGTGTTTTTTTTACAACCATCCATGATAAGTTTGCTTGTGTGGTTTTATTTTAATAATTATTACAATTTAAGGGAATCTCAAAGTAAAACCTTTACATATATGAAACAGAATTCAACGGGATTAACTCTGCTGGTATATTGTAATAAAATATTTCATTACTCTCAACACTCCTGACACTTTTCCGGTTTATTAGTACAGTCCATTCCAGAAACGTAGCTTGATTCCTTCCTACCATCAATAAGAAGATGCCTTTTGGTTTCAATTCCAAATTTCTGTTATATTACATATCCTATTATCACCTAATTTTTTTTTTTTTAAATATTCCATTTATAAAAATAATGTGGGTTTTTTATGCGAATTAAGAAGAAAATATAAAAAAAAAAGTTAAAAGAAAAAATACTAATAAAACAAAAGACTGAGCAACGCGAACCCCAACATAAACTGAAGATGAAATCAGGTACATCGGAAGAGTAAGCAGATTCTGCTCCATTTGTGGCACCCGTCTCTTCACTCATGGTAACAAATGGAACATGGTAACATGAAATCAGTTATAAAAATATCATTCACAAGTCAGTCTTTTAGTATTAAATTCAGATGAACAAAGTAATTATTTGAAGTTCAAATCAGTACATAAATTTGGATAATGATACAATCGCCTAGTAAAAATTAGAACTGAATGCACTAATGGAGTGTATAACCATTTATATAAGACATGGTATAATATAATGACAAAATGATTTGAAAATGAATATCTATTTGAATAATCAAATGATGATGTATTTACATACAAATTTATAAATCAGACAAAATAGCAAAGGGCAAGTGCAGCGTAAGAATCAATAGTTAAAAAAGAAAGAAAGAAAGAAAGAAAGAAAAGAAGGAGGAACGGAAGAAAATTGGACAACATTTAGGTCAGATTTTTATCAAAATAGTTTAATTATACATTATCAGATAACCGTTAAAGGCGTTCATAAATAACAATTAGTATACTGTATGTGTTAATTCGTTCGTCAACTGAACATAAAGTATTTAAACCCTGGACCACGACACAAGGCTAGTACATGATTCAAAACCCTATATCGTTATGGGATCAGCTCCCCAGGAGGGCAGATATCTTAATTTATTATATCAAGAAAAAGGAAGAAAAAATCGGTCATATGTGACAACTGCAGTTGCCGATGCCACGTTGATTAAAATATCTACAGATACAAAACAGAAACAGTTAGTAAATAAATAATGGAAAAAAACTGTATAGTCTCCATATAATTAGTTATTTGTAAGAAGGGAGTTAGCTGCACTGTAAACTGAGCTTCGAATGCTTACAAAGTATTGTTTAATAAACAAAGCAATCTTTTTCGAATTAAAACATTAGTCGCAACTTTTTAAAGTCCAATTCGATCCAATGATTACTGTTTATTAAAAGACCTAAACAAATACAGGTGAATGTAAATGTGCATAAGTTGAACATAGGCAAGTGTACTAGATAACAGGTATAAGTACATTGTAATAAGAAGTAGTATAATCTTATAGTGCTATCACTTAGGGACAGCAGTATTTGTCGATACAGTTTTGATTCAATGTGAAATTTTGACGAAAATTTGCATACAAGCTATTTTTTACTTAGTCAATTCAAATATGTAATACAAAATAATCCTTTGGACAGACTTGCTAACTTTTTTGTTTCAAAAGACAAACGCAAGCACAATTTTATAAAACCATTTGAAATATCTTCTTTACAAAACTGTTTGTGTAACAAGTCTGTGGAAATAATTCCTTTTTATTAAATCAAAATGATTTAAGAAAAAAATCCGCCATTTTTTGCTGTATATTTATCTAATTTAAAACAATTCAGTAGTGATTTTTTCATAAAAATTGGTACATATAATCTTCATACATAACAAAGCCAAATGTCATTTTAAAAAGTAAGGGTTCATGTGCTCGTTTTCGAGCTGATGGTTTAAATCAGTCGAAAAATGTATCTTTTCTTGATATGTCACAGTGTGACGTCGCGAAAAAAATACATTTTGCGTGAGCAACGTCAATATCTCCCCTGTAACTGCACCGTATGCCCTTATTAATTAATAACGATATGTGATATGATTGCCAGTGAGACAACAACATATATCCACCAAAGACCTCCAAATGACTTACAGCCTTCAATATTGAGCAAAACCTTTACCGTATAGTAAGCTATAAAAAGTCCAGACAACCAAATGTAAAACAATTCAAACGAGAAAACCAACGACCTGATTAAAGATGAAATAAGTAACAAAAAATGATATATGACAGACAGCAACCTACGACAACCACTGAGTTACAGGCAGCTCTTGTATCTCTTGTTGGAAACAATATTCAATGACAGTAAAAACTAAGTCAAATGTGGTGAAATTTATTCATGAATTGTTCAAAACAATATCTTATTTTCGGTATAAGTGCCGATACTCAAGAAATAAATAGAATATAAATGCATTTTCTTTTCAAATGGCGAAAATTGGAAAAAAATCATAGAACATATGATATACATGTAACAATCAGATACCAGGTGTCTACAGAAAATATTGTGCCAAATCTTAAAACTGTGTTTGTCTGTTTATTAAAACGTCTATTTACCTGTGTTTACACTAGATTTTATTTTTTAAAGGAACATATAACACATTTTAACATTAATCTAAAAATTTATTTTATTTGAAAGTCTTTTGCAAAACAAATACCACATTTCCAAGATGATTACTTGTCTGACACACTCAATGCAAGTAACAACAACACGGGGGAATTGTTATATAATTTTGTCTAACACCCCTTTGCGATCACTTATATCCTCTCTAAATATGTTAATTATCTTTTGATTTCCAAGTCGGTTTCGTTTTCAAAACACAAATTTAGTATATTTCTTTTATTTTATGCTATCTGCACGGTTGTATTTTTTTCACCAAAATAATGAAAAGATTGTCAATTTTATCATACATATAAAAAAAAAGAAATGTGGTATGATTACCAATGGGACAAAACTGTCCGCCAAAAAATCTTTTACGAATCTAATAGGAAAATGTTCATGGTGATCGAATATTTGTTTCCCTTTCTTTCAAGAAAAACAAGAAATATTAGATATTGCGATGCAAGAGCCATTACCTGTTGACATTTAGGAAAAGTGAGATTAATAATATTTTGAATCATCAAACAAAAGTCAAATGTTTTAACTAAGATGAGCTTGTATGTTTTGAAACCATGCAGGCAAAAGTTTAACACTATGTATGACAGTTCAGACGTTTCAAAACCATGCAGGTAACAGTTTAGAAATTTGTAAGTAAAACCAGACATCAAAACTTAGCTCTCTTATAGTTCAGCTGGAAAATATACAGAAGACATTAATTGCAATATTAATGGGATCAGTATAGAACAACAGCCACCTACTTTTGTTGTCATGGAATCTCTAATATTTCAGATAATATAATGTTATTATTGGTTAAAGCGGCATTAGCTGTCAAATTCATGTTCACCGATTCCACTCGGAATTTCATATTTTAATAATAATATAATAAAACGCCTGTCTAAATTACAAAAAGTCCTAAATAAACATTTACAATGCACGAAGTTGTTATAATGTATCAACAGTTCGTATATTTTGGATGCATGTTTTTAACTATTCTGTAACCTTTGTACTTGCATGGTTTTATGAGAATAAACTATCTACCTGTTTATCTAGAATAGACGCCATCTTATTAACCATCGGGATGATCTTCGAAGAATTCCGTAGGTCTTATGACCTGATGTAAACAAAAATTTCAATATAAATACACAGACAAGCACCTGCAATCGTATAATGACGCTTTATCTAAGTTTTTTCTATGTCATATCATAGATTAAAGAAATATCTAAATCATAGTTGTACCTGTATTTGATTGATTTGTTTTGGGCAGAATCAGTCAACAAAAGAGATATTCCAGGTGGCTGCAAGTCAATAATACATCATCGTTTTTTTTAAGCTTTTTTGACAAAATTGAACAAAAACTGACTGCGAATAGCGAAATATTATTTATTTGCTTTTACAGGAGAAAGTCAAATATACCGAAGGGACAATTAAACTCACAAGTCGAAAACAAACTGACAATGCCATGGCAAACTAAAAACAACGAAAAGATAAACAACAGAACACAAAACACAACATAGAAAACTTAAGACTAATCAACCCGAACCAATCAAAAACCATTGGTGATCTCAGGTGCTCCGGAAGGGTTTACAGATCCTGCTATAGATAGTAAAAAATATATATACTGATTTTTTGTCAACATCGTAGCCAATGCCCCTTTAAGTAGTTATGAAAAAAAAATAATGTTTTTTTTATAAAATACTAAGTATAATCTCTTTCAATGCCAACTAAAAGAAAATGATTTGGCAACATTGAGCCAATATGACTTAATGCCTATTGTAGTCGTTTGTTTGTGTTTTTCGTTTCTTTTCTTTTCCTGTATTACTTTAATTTTTTCATGTTTCATTTTAAAATTGGTAAAATGATACAAAATTTTAAAAAAGTAAATTTATAACCTACACAACATGGATTTTGATTATGTATCATTTTCTTTCGAGCAATTCCTTTATAATATATTTTTTTTATTTTACTACAAGTGAAAGCCTTACCTACTAAAAATGCATGCCACACAATTATTAGAAGAAAATTAATTTTTAAATCCATACGCCTGTGAATACAGTCTTAAAATACAAGCTTTTAAATCAAAAACTTTGCAATTACTTTAAAAGTGTATGGAATGAACGGCAAACTCTAAATCAGTTACTTATACATTAATAAGCTGTGTTATATTCAATTTTTAAAAATGTGCATGCAAGACCTCTGCAATCAATTAACTAGACCATTTGACATTGTCTGACGTAATCTTTTTCGGTAATTCATTTCTTTTGATAATCGTTAAGATACACGTCAGGGATCAAAGTTTAGCACTCCTTTTACAGAAAAGATTTAATGATCTGCAACATTTGTGACATACAAATGTATTTAATGAATTTGTAGATATGATCTAGTCTTTATAAAATGGTTATTTGTTTTAATGCAAAAGTTATATACCTTTATCTTTGAATCTCACCTGTGATTGATTTTAGAAGATTTAAATGATTACGTTTAAGAATCTGAAATACTGGTCACTGTGTTTTGTGCTGAAACGTTGTGTTGTATAACCATTCATGATATGTTTGCTTCTATGGTTAAATTATCATTAAGCTTTGCTTAAGACAAAATATTTTCTTCATTTATCACAAAACCTTTTTTATCTTGTGTAGTATGTTATTTAAGAATTTGACTGACTATTTTATGACAATGAATTTACAGAATACAGCACGTGTGCAGTACGATTTAATGACTAATGCGTCCATAGAAAACAACCAACCAGCAAATCTAATAAATAACGGATTTGTTCCCTTATTGATATTTGATGATAACATTAACAGTACCATTTTTCTCTTCAATGATGCTCGGGGCCACAATATTTGAAAATCCAAAGCATACAATTTCAAAATGTATATGTACAGTCGGACCACAACATCGATGACTTCGACTTTAGGAAAATTTACTGATTGAGTATAATGTTTACTAGAATGATACCAAGCAAAAAGATCGACAAAAATTATATATAAAGAAATTAGCGTTCACAAGGTGTCTTTGTGGTACGATAGTCCAAAGAGCTGCGCCATGAGTGCATGATAGCCCGTCGCTTATTCAACGAATAAAGTTCCATTACTCCTCAATGTCATACCAGAAATTAGAAAAAAAAAAAAACTAAAGGGAGCTTATTTAAATAGATAAAAACAAGTCAACAAAGTTTCATGATAACTGCTCATTTTTGAGGTTTTGTCCGAAAACTGGAATAAAATTCCATAACTCGGAAAATGTTTAAAAATCGAAAGGGAGCTTACGTCAATAAATATAAACAACTTACCAAGTTTCATGAAAATTTGTTGAAGCGTTTTTGAGTTATTGTCCGACATGTTGACGACGGACGGACAGACAGACGGACGGACAACGGTATACCATGCATCATCTCGTAAACGGTCAAAGTCCCAAACTCCTGTAAAAGTTGTAAAATCGAACTTGGTCTAGAAAGTAGGTTGACACATAATTCTACCATGTATGGCAGCTTTTTGTCAAACGGTCTTGGCATATTGTTATGTTTCGGACGCACGACGACAGGAAGAACAGACAGACGGACAGACAAAGATTATAACTATATCCACAGGGCTTGAGCGGCGGGGACAATAATTAATTCTTTATTTCATTTAGCTATCACGTCCAGAAAATAATCTCAAATGATATACTAATTTATTTCTCATTTTATTGCTTTTTATAGAAAAAATTGGCACCATGTTTTGATTAATTTCCAGACAGTTTTGACACAATAATCAAATTAGATTAGCTTAAAAAAGGAGAATACAGTTAATAAAAAAAGATGTAAAAGGTAGAAAAAACAGCACTTTGATTTTGTTTACAAATACCCCCATCTGAAAAAATATTGACAAGTTTTTTTCGATTTCACTCAATACAACACATATTGCAATTAATCCTTTACAAATTTGGAAAAGAATATAACGCGAAAAAATAATCTGATGGTATGTTGTTAGGTATATCATTGGAGACTCTAACATTTTTCCAGTTTATTACTTCAATCCTTTCCAGAAATGCAACTTTCATCTTCCGACCTTTAACCAGCAGATGTTTCTTTGTTTCAATTCGAAATTTCTGTTATATTACATTTCCTATAATGTACCGATTTCAATTTCAAATATTTCATAAACAATAATAATGAGGGATATTGGATAGCTTCAAACCTTTAACAACCTCCTTTTAAAAAAGAGGCGGAAGATATTAAGGAGACACAAATAATTCACAAGTCGAAGAGAAGCTGACATGATGGCAAAAAACGAACTAAAACGAAAATTTAGAATAGTCCAAAAACACTCCTCTTAAAACTTAAGACATAGCAACACGAACCGCATCAACAACCGAGGATGATCTCGGGTATACCGGCAGGGAAAGTAGATCATGTTACATTAGTGGCACCCGTCGTGTTGCATATGGTAACAAATGAAATATATGAACATGCCATCACAGTACAGTTATAAAAAAATACCATACACTAGTCAATCTTTCAGTATGATTCAAATGAACAAAACAATTATTTAAAAATAATTCTTATATGATTTGCATATTAGGGAATGCGTTTATACGATTGGTCGAGAGAGCTTCCGGTAGTGGCTCTTGACGTTATTTATTTTTTGAACTCTATTGATTCTTAAACTCCACTTGCACTTCGTTTTTGTATTTGATTTATAAATTGTATCTAAAGATAGGAATTATCATTTAATTATTCAAATAAATATGTATTTGCAAATCCTTTTGTCATAATCTAATACCATGTCTGTTTAATCATACACCCCACCACGTAAGTGCAGTCAGTTGAATTTTTTACTAGGCGATTGCTTCATTATATTGGTGTATAAACTGGACCAATTCACTCACAAACAAATAAAAGTCCGCAGGACTTTTATGATATGTTTGTGAGTGACTTGGTCCGGTTTATACTACTAATAAATTCCTTTAAAAATGCGTTCAATCCTTATAATTCTTTAAAATTGGAGATAAGGAATTTAATTTCCCCAGTCGTAACATCTATCACACGTAAATTGTATATTTGAGTCATTGAATTTGCCTGGCGCATGAATATATTTTTTGGTTAACGCTGAAAAACATTCTCCATTAAATTTGCTATCTGATTAAAAATAAACGACAAAAATATCTTATTATCATTAACGATGAACGCGAAGTGAAAATAAATATTTTTAACGTCGAGCTGGTTTGTATAGCCGCCATCTTGTTTTCATTGGTTACAAAAACTAATTTCGTCAAAGTCGTCTATCAAAAAAGGGAAAGAAATAATCGAAAGAAAGAAGGAAATTTAGGTCAAATTTTGATCAAAATAGATTAACTGAACATTATCAGATACCAGTTCAGTGCGTGTATAAATAACAATTAGTATATTCTATGTAATAATTCATTTGTCAACCACACAAACAGTATTTAATCCTAGACCACGACACTAAGGCTAGTACATGATACAACAAAAACTATTTCATTTTGGCATTAGCTCGCCAGGTGTGCGGCTATCTTCCTAAATTTCATTACACACAAAAAATCGGTCACATATGAAAACTACACTTCAAAGTTGTTAAATGGAAGTATGCTGCGTTTGTAGTTTGAAGACGGCCATCTGAGTCAATTCAAAATAAGAGATCAAGACATGAAGCAAACCTTCTAGTTGCAGTAGTTTCCTTGATGTGAAGTTCACTGAAATACATATGATGCAGACATTTGTAGAATCATTGGTTATTGATTGACACGATATCATCATTGTATTTGAATACTGATATACAGTTTTTTGCTGCAGTTGATTGTGATCGATAATATCAGGTTAATATATTCTTACAAAACCCCAAAGATCTCTTTACTTTAGTATATATCTCCCAGATAATACGATATTCAACTATTGCGTTTCTAATCAGAATTATATGTCTTATACGAAAAATATACGGATGCCAGCATTATTTAGTTTACCAGAGCGAATATCTTTGTCTGTAGATTCCGTAACACTATAGCAATTTCATATAGAATTACGTCATTCTCTTAACGACATTTAATTAAACAAAATATCGATCTGTGGTATGATTGCAAGTTAGCCAACTATATACTAGAGACCACATGACGTACAGCCTTGAACAATGAGCAAAACCCATACCGCATTGCAAGCTATAACAGGCCCTATCAGAACAAATGTTTAACCATTCAAACGAAAAAAACTAACGTCCTGATTGAAGATTAAACAAAAAAACATGTATGACAGACAGCAACCAACAACATCTGAATTATAGGCATCATTTTATCTCATGTTGGAAGCAATATTTAATGCATGTAAAGCATTAAGTGAATCGTGGTGAAACATATTTATGAATTGTTGAAAACAATATCTTATTTTCGATATTGGTGCTCATACTCCAGAAAAAAAATAAATATAAATGCATTAATTTTGAAATGAGGAAAAACGACTTTGACATGACATATATAAAACTATTTTATTTATTTCAAACAGTTTCTTTTGCAATACAATTTTACATCTCCAAGATTACTACTTGTTTGAAACCATCTATGTAAGTAACAACAACAGGGATACATGACACTTTCCTTGAAAATATTCGTAACCTCTTACAAGATTGGGAAGATCTACTAGACAACATGAATACTCATACTGATAATGCCTAGCCATTCAATCTTGATGAACAATCTTATTTTACATTGAGCATAGATATAAATATGGAGGAACTTAATAATGCACTTAAATATGCAAAAATCAAACAAAGCAACAGGAATAGATAACATTCCAAATAAAACTTTGAAATGCGAGAGGATAAAGGAATTGCTTTTGAAACATTTTCAAAATTGTTTTGACAATGGCATTCTTCCAAGTATGTGAGATCTAAGTATTATACATCCAATACTCAAGAAAGGAAAGGACTACCGAATTCCAATAAGCTATCGATCTATAAGTCTACAGTGGCAAAGGTATTTAACAGCATTATATGAACAAATATAACAGAGTACTTAGACAATAACGAACTTCTCTGTGAAGAGCAGAATGGGTTAGCTACATTCGTATGTATGTCATATTTATACAGTATAAACAGTTTTACAAAAAAAAAGCAAAAAACCTGCCTACATTTTATGCTTTGTTCACTTTGCTAAGGCATTTGATTCTGTTAACCATCACCTACTTTTTCCAAAACTTCTGAGTATTGGTGTTACAGGGAAAATCTAGAAAGTTGTTAAATCAATGTACAAAAGTCTTACGAGCTGTGTGAAAATAGATGATCAAGCTACAGATTGGTTCTCTGTCAAACGTGATGTGAGACCAGGCGACACCCTAGCGCCTCTGCTATTTGCTGTTTTTTCAATGACCTTGCGCATGATATCAAAAGCTTAAATCTAGGGATTCAAATCAATAATGATGAACAGTTAAGCATATTAATGCATGCTGATGATATAATTCTTATTTCAGAAACTGAAGATGACCTACAGAACATGCTTGACACACTGAACAACTGAACTAATCTGTGGCGTCTGGATGTGAACCTAGACATAACCAAAATAATGCACTGCTGAAAACACTCAGTAAATCCAACTGACCGAATATTTTAACTGGGGGAGCAAAACTTCAGTCTGTGTAGCTCATACACATATTGAGGCCTTTTATGTGTGCGATTCCGGAAACTTTGAAGAGGGCATTAAAGTACTCCACGAAGCAGGAAGTAGAGCAATGGACAAATTATGGCAAAACATTTTAGTATGAAAAGCCTAAACTTTCCAGTATTTGAGAAACTTTATTTCAATACTGTAGTTCCAGTTACAGAATTTGCATAAAAAAATGTGGGGATACAAAAAGACAAAGTACAATATAGAACAATAAGAACATTCTCGGGAGTCGGAAAAAGGGAACCCTTATCCTATCTTACAGGAGAAACGTGCTGGTTGGACATGCAAACTGAGGCGTCGAATTAACATGATACGATTATGTTTGAGAATTGTAAGAATGTCAGAAAGCCGATTGCCTAAAAAGATATTTATATGGGACAAACAAAATAGTCCCAGGAATAGCTGGTCAATTTTGGACAAATGTGATATATCACAATACTATCAAGAAAGTAGTATACTTGAACTGGGATTGAAAACTTTTCTATTTATTGTTAAGGAAAAGATAACAAATATAGGTTCAGAGAAATGAAAAACTAATGTGAACAGGATGCCAAAACTTAGGACATACTCAAAATCAAAATTAAAGAAAGTTACTCTCAGGAACGAATCATAAACAAAACCATGTCATCAAGGCAACGATCTGTCATTTCGAAACTCAGGAGTTGTACATTTCCCATAGAAATAGAAATAGGTCGTACCCGCCAAAAACCTATATCAGACTCTGCAAAGCATGCCCTATTAAATCGAAAGGTTGAGGACGAGATGCATCTTTTGAATCAATGTCTTGCCTATTCCACCAAGAGACAAACATTGATACATATACATGAACTTGATGAAGATGAACCGTTTAAATTGCTGTTGATATCACAATGTGTGAGGTGGCTAATTTTCTATTGATAGCTTTGAACAGAAGATCCAGCTTAACGTAATCAGTACAGTTCTATGAAGAGTTCAGTTAAACAGTCATTATTGTAAAATATTTTTTTTTTAAACTTTTTGTGAAAATATGTTTATGAATATATAAGTTGCTTATGTAATTTTGGCTTGTAGATATTTTGTTGACTCAAAATCTATTTTAACTACTAAATGTTTAACAAATTTGAAGGAGATTTTTGTTCAAACCATACTTACAAGTTTATTCTACCTAAACCTTAGACAATTATACTACAAGATCATAAAGATCTTATACGAAAGTTAAAGTTGATCAATATATTTATATTTATTTTCAAAATTTGCTCAATTATAGGTTAATTTTTTAGCAGTCGATGACATAAATTTCTTTAAACCTTTAGCATTTACTGTGCATACTTTTTGTATATAATGTATATAATACGAATCATTTTACGGTAAATACAAGCTTTAATATTTTACAAACCAGATCAAGACAAAACACTTGTAGAATATACATGTATGTTCACTGGAACAAGCGCACATCAAACAATGATATACACAATAATGCAACATCAATAAAACACAATTATAATACATTAATCTGTTGATACCTATATAAAAAGGCAGACATAATAAATCCAAATGAGATGCAGATGCCAAAATTTCAAATGTGACAAAGGGAGATAACCCAAAATGTACACCAAGATAAAAAGGCAAACAGCACATATATACAAACTCTGGTCATTTGTTTATATTTTATAACATTCTATATTATAAAAGCAGGGTATGTTCTTTGTTGGATGTTCATAGTTATATATGATTGTGTTGTACTAATTGTGATAAATATTATCAGATGCATACATGTATGCATGTATATTCTCTATTATATTTTGTCATAAATCAACTATGGTGTTAACATACTATTTTGATGGCTCGGTAGAAGTGATAAATTATTGTTATATAGATAAACTATACAACTGTCACAATTTAGTCAAGTCTAGTTGATAATTTTTTTTTTTTATCTTTTATTACAAATCCTAATTAACACATGGGAAAATGTTAATACGAACAAAGAGAGGCAACTCTTATCCTCCTGCTTTTCCTGTACAACCCTTACATTATCAAACCAATAATAAGTTAGATACTTTTACCTTTACTTCCACATTATCAAACACAACTTATATATTATCTCAGAAGATTTAAGCCTCAGATATTATAAGGATTAATATGAATTTGAAATTTATTTATATAATATTTCGTACATAAATAAACTCATCATAGATACCAGGATTGAAATTTAGTATTTGTGCCAGACGCGCGTTTCGTCTACAAAAGACTCATCAGTGACGCTCGAATTAAAAATGTTTAAAGGCAAAATAAAGTACGAAGTTGAAGAGCATTGAGGGCCAAAAATTCCTAAAAGTTTTGCCAAATACAGCTAAGGTAATCTATTCCTGAGGTAGAAAAGCCTTAGTATTTCAATAATTCAAAGTTTTGTAAACTGTTAATTTATAATTATGACCATATCAATGATAATTCTTGTCAACACAGAAGTGCTGACTACTGGGTTGGTGATACCATCGGGGAATTAAAACTCCACCAGCAGTGGCATCGACCCAGTGGTTGGAAATAAACTCATCATAGATACCAGGATTGAAATTTAGTATTTGCGCCAGACGCGCGTTTCGTCTACAAAAGACTCATCAGTGACGCTCGAATTAAAAATGTTAAAAGGCCAAATAAAGTACGAAGTTGAAGAGCATTGAAAGCGAAAAATTCCTAAAATGACAGTGCGTCATAAGCCTCTAATATATTGTATTTGATGTACATGTACCAAGTTGTACTTCAAAATGAAAATATCTATCTATCATAGTTATCTTATTTTGTCTCACATCACTTTGCGATCACTTTTATCAGATTTAATCATGTTAAAAATCACTTAATCTTCAAGTCGGTTTCGTTTTGAAAACGCTGTTTTTAGTGTATTCATTTTTTATTTCATCTGTACGGTTGTACCCTTTTCACCTAATTCATAAAAGATACTGTTATGTTTACCTTTATTAGTTGTCTGATAAACGAACATACTTATAATTTTATGGAGAGCTGTTGATGCTATCGGCACTTCAAAAATTATATTACGAGCAAAGCAAAGTTTGACGAACATTTTCCTTGTACAATGAGCGCTGTAAAATTTCAAACTATCGGCAAACAGAGAGCGGCTGGACGGTAGATGCTTACTCACTACATATCAACATATGAAGCTGCAGACCAAAGAAAAGTTTGATGAATATTTTCCAAGTACAATGAGTGGTGTTGAATTTCAAACTATCAGCAAATAGGAAGTGAATGCACAGCTGATGTTAAAATTGCTTACTCGCTATAACTCATCGTTATCAATCTGCAAAACTAATATGAAATCATTTCCTTTCATGAATTGCAAGACAACTTTCACAAAGGCTTTCTACCCAGGGCGGACGGACGGACGAATTTGAGTGGTTACTAGACCTGCTTTCGCCTTTGGCGACGCATGTTAAAAAATAAACATCGAGCATTCAGTTGATCCTGAACAATAGGTTTTCTTGTAAAAATGGTCTGTTTATATAAAGATAAAGGATAACTAAAAAGGGCTGTGGATCAAGGGTCCAAGGGTCAAGTGCATAATTCTAGAAAACATCAGGTGTTTTTTGCAGTGGATCTTGGGTGCTAGTTTTGGGGACAAGCTACATTTATTTGGAGCTCGTTTTTATCATTAGCAATTGAAACAGCTCGCAACAGAAACACAGTATCGCACTTGTAGGCACTCCGAGGTTAGTATGCGACAAGAACGGTGATTTTTATTCATTACCTTTGTACACATTAACCAACCTTCTCCACCAGCTGCAAATTTGAAAAAAAAAATGTGATGACACAGAGTCCTGTCAGGAAGATAACAGTGGGCTTCGATTTATTGTTCTTAAATGTACAAACGAAAACTCAGCCACCAAAATTTTATCTTTTGAGAAAATTCAAGATAAATGTATGGCACCGATAAAAAATGTACCCAAAAAGAAATCAAGAAATTAATAACAAACCTTTTAAAATTGCCCTTTGATCAATTTTGAAATTATAAAGAAATTAAGGTTTCAACTCCTTCAGGCAAAGTTGACCTTAAATGAATTTAGCTATTTTTTTTTGGTCCTCTTTTAGTCATTTAGCTTTTCAACTGTTTCGGTTCTTAAACATCCTTGGCGTTCAAATATTCAGCTTTGAGTTTTCCTGATGTAGGTAAATCCAGAAAAGCGCTTCGGACGCATGAAATTTATAACGCGTTGTTTTCGTTTTTTACAGCACTGGGTCGATACCTCTGGTGGTATAATATCAGTCCACGAGGTTATCATTTGCTCAGTAGTCAGTACTTCGGTACTTACATGATTTATAACAAACCTTTCTAAAATTGTCTCTTTGATCAATTTTGAAATTATAAAGAAACTAAGGTTTCAACTCCCTCAGGCAAAGTTGACCTTAGGTGGATTTGGCTATTTTATGTCCTTTTTCGTCATATAGCTTTTAAGCTGTTTCGGTTCTTATACATCCTTGGCTTTGGTCGTTCCTGGTGAAGGTTAATCCAAAAAATCTCTCCGAACGCATGAAATTTGTAACATTTTGTTTTATTTTTTTTACAGCACTGGGTCGATACCTCTGCTGATGGACTACCAGTCCCAGAGGGTACAATCAGCTCAGTACTGGCATGATTTATAATAAACCTTTCTATAATTGCCCGTTGATCAATTTTGAAATTATAAAGAAATTTCAACTCCCTCAGACAGAGTTGACCTTAAATGGATTTGACTATTTTAGGTCTTTTTTCGTCATATAGCTCTTCAACTATTTCTGTTCTTATACATCCTTTGCTTTCAAATATTTGGCTTTCATCGTTCCAGATGAAGTTAAATCTAGAAAAACTCTTCAAACGCATGGAATTTATAACGTTTTGTTTTCATTTTTCACAGCACTGGGTCGATACCTCTGTTGTTTAAGTGTACCATCCGTTAGTGTCACATGTGATGGGATTCATCTAAAAAATGAATGAGGGACGTTAAATCCGATGCATCGTGTATAAAGAGTGTTTCTGTACGGTAAAGAACCCTTGTAACAACTATATGAAGGTGACCTGTTATAAAATGTTTGTACCTATCAAATATACCCTCATTTTTTATGACAGTCCAAATTTCCCTTTTTTCTCCCTAGTCGATCCCTAGCTTGAATATCCTACTCATTAAATGTTCATGCATGACATATTTGACACTAGGCATTTAGCAACAATTGATCAATTAATCTTGTCTTTGCTCAATTACAAAACATGTTACAAAAAAGAGGCGAAAGATACCATAGGGACATTCAAACTCAAAAGTCGAAAATAGAATTTGATACCAAGAAAACTTTATCACAAGTATATGGTGGCCAGAGAATTGCTCAAAGCCGCGAAAGCAAGCGATCTTCACACAGGAAATGATAATTATTGCGACAATGATTACCCACATGAGAATATATTTACTGAATAAGCATCCATGTGGTAGGATGGAAAATCCTTCGAGGCACAAGTGGAATTACGGTTTGGTTCAGATCTATTTCCATCTGACTTGAAAGTGGAATGCCTCATGATATACATGTAGCCTTAATGCCTAATTTAGGAGTGATACCACCATCATGAGTGGCCGTTCGTGTCATTGGCGGTATAAACATACCGTATGAAATTTTCAACGCGTTGGTTTTTACTTCCAACGTGTTGGTTTTCATTTTCAACGCGTTGGTTATCATTTTCAATGCGTTGGTTGTAAAAACTAACGCGTTGATTCATAATTCATACGGTATGAAAAAACAACGCGTTGGTTTTCAATCATACACAAGAATTGCGGACAGCTCAGCTGGATGGCTTTATCAGCTACCACACAGAGAACCGTAATCATCGAAAAATTTTTAACGTTATTGTCTATGGGGAATTATGACCACTAGCTAAATAAACGAATACTATGTCTATTTTATAAATCTCATATAAAATTAATAAATTATAGAGATCTCACCATTTTTTTAGCTTTGAAATGGTGTAATAAAATCCACTTTATCTTGATATTTACTGTTGTCCCTATTATGTTGAACGTCGGGTTCTCTTTTGTTTGAGATATGTTAAATTACGAGGTATACATATTTTATAAAAAATCATAGTAAATTCATTTTTTATTGTAAATCAAATTAACAAATAATACAGTATTGGCAAATAATTTATCTATCAAATGGTATAAGAATCGTCATTTTAAAATAATGTTTACTGTTGTCCCTAAGCATTTGAAAGTGAAACTTCATTATTTATGAATATGACGTATATTCATTCAACTAAGATTGACCGTATTCAAAGACAAATTGGTCTTGTTATTTATTTGAATTCTCATTTTTATGATGTGAACTTCTTATCTAATTACATGTACATCCATCATTTTAAATATCTAGTTAGGTTTTAAACAATATATTAGTTTCTATTATACCAAAGAGTTCTTTAAACATCAAAATTTTAAAAGTAGTGTGGTTTTGTTGACATCTTGAAGAAAAATATGCAAAAATTTTTTTTTTTTTTTTTTTTTTTAAATCTCTGTCTAATTAATCTTATTTTGATTTAAGTAATTATATTATTATTATCAAATATTTGAATACACAATTGCATGATTGTATTATTGAAAAAAAAAATGTCTACGAAATCTGAAAACTAAATTGAAATAGAAAAGATGAAAACGTGCAATTTTAATGTTATTCAAAACATACAAAATTTTATACAAGTTTTGTATAATGAAAAGGTATAGGAATATTATTCTTATCATTATAAGAAATGATCAAAGAAGTAAATGCAAGTATTTTGAATGTTTACAGTAAGATATCATAGCATCAAAATCATTGTTAGGATATGCTATCTTTATGTTCTCCTTCATACATTAATCCAAGGATTTGTATAGTGAGACTATACAAATCCTTGATTAATCTTATTGTTTAGTACAAGGATATGTATAGTACTATACAAATCCTTGTTTAGTATATTCATAAAATGTCGTTTAATAATATAAATGACCAAAAACATCGAAGTCCTTTTTAAGAAAAGCTCCATAATTATCGATCTCAGCTAACATATAAACACGAATGTGTCAATATTTACATAGCATATTGTATAAGCGTCCCATGGTGCCACGGCGAATCCTTTCCGGTGCTGTATCACTATTCAATACCATATGTTACTATTTTATCTTATCATTGAAGTATAATATTGAAAATATAGTAGTCCATGCACAAGAGCTTGTTGGGAGACCCCCCTTTTTTTATGCAGTTAATTTATAATTTGAAAATAGTCTTTTCACATCAACTTTTTTACCTTGTCTAAAGTGTTCAAACTCTTATCAATGCGATTTAACAATAATAATTTATATATTTTGCCCTCTATTCTTATGTTTAAGTGTATTCTACACATAAGAATATAGGGTAACACATATAAACTAATTTTATAAAGTGAAAAAAATTGAGATACGGCTGAAATATGAACGAATATTTTCAAATAAGATTAATTACAAGTAACTGTATCATAACAAAGACAATGTAGAACTTTATCTGAGATTTAATTGTGTCTGGGAGACACAAATGATGGCCCCGCAGATGCAAAGTGTTATTTTAAAATAATTTCAACTATCTCCCAAAAGAGCAAATATTAAACCCTGACCACATGCACACCTTCAATATATGTACAAACCACTAAACCAGCCAACAATTGACGTAAACACTTTCTAGCATTCAAACTGTAGAAGGAGTTAAAGTTAATAACTAAATACCCATAATGGGACGGACGGACGGACAAGGGTAAAACAATATGCTCCCAACTTTAAGGAGAAAGTCTGCGGTTTTATTTACTGATATCTATATCTAATTAAGGGTTGTGAATTATGTAAATTTTATGTTCCTAGAGGACAGGAAAATATTACAATTTAATCCACAGGTGTTAATGATTTTACGTGTTACCTAGATCAAATAAAATTCAGCATGGAGTATATATCTGGCTTATACAATGTCAATATCGAATACATGTGACCTACCCATATCAAATAAAATCTAAAATTGACAGTAATGTACATCTTGTCATATTTATGATATTGCCTTTCTGTAGCTTTTATTTATATGTTTTACGATTTCAACCCTCCCTCTATACCTCTAGCCTATGTAGAATAAACAAAACACAGCAATACGCACAGTAAAACTCAGTTTAAAAGAAGTCCGAGTCCGATGTCAGAATAGATAAAAAAAGACACTAAGCAAAATGACAATGATACATGACTGATAAATTAACTAAAGGACTACTAGCAATAACTGATTTGCCAGCTCCACACTTCAATTAAACTGATTGAAAGATTATGTTTTCGTCATATTCATAAATTGTCTATCCTTTTCTAGAATCACGTTGAATAGTTAAATGCTATTTTTTTTTATATATAAAACATAATCTAGATAATACTCAAGCCTGCTTGATGTTGAAAGGATTTGGAGAGGATTCTTATTGGCATCACCTCTCAACATTGTTTACATAACACAAATGCTAATCATTGATTGGTCAGTTACATGTTGTGATGTCACTGCAGATCTGAGAATTGGATTTTCATCTAACTCAATTAAAAAGAAATATACAGGGATAGATCAGTTTGCCTGCGGCTTTAAGAGGTTTCTTTTATTGAACTTGTTAAAATCAGAAACACCGATGATAAATTATTTGGACTATCTTAAAGCTTCCGAAAAGGTCGTGTGTAGTATAAACGGGGTTACAAATTTCATACAATAAGAAAATTTACTAGATTAAGAAAAAAAAAATTAAAAAGTATTGATCAACAGATATACATATATTATAAATATAGGAAATATGATAACATGTAAACGTATCTCTTTTGAACCATCGTTAACAGAAAATATTCTTTCTACATTATAGGGCATGCAAAACTTTTCTTTTTTTAATTATTTCTTTTCTATCGGCAATTTCTTCATCATTCATCTGTGTATAGTGTATGCGGGGTTTCTTTCTTAAATCCAACTGCGTTCGGAATTATCGTATAACTGCTAATATCATAAATTACCCTATAGGCATAACGTCAAAGTGACATCTATTGGCGGGGTGTTCGTTTAGGGGAGTTATCTATTCTTATCTACTGGTCACCAGACGATGAGAACAAGATGGGAACCAGAATAGAAAAGTAACACGAGTTATCTCGCCTTGAAATGTCCGTAATTCTTGTACATGTCTATACCGTAAGTTTTTTCATTCCATATCGTAAGTTTTGCACTTTTGTCAACCAATCAAAAACTGTCTTACAAAGTATTATAGATTTAGATAGATAATACACTGTAAGAAAGTTTTTGATTGGTTGACAAAAGTGCAAAACTTACGGTATAGAATTGAAACCCAACGCGTTGGAAGTAAAAACTAACGCGTAGAAAGTGAAAACCAACGCGTTGAAAGTGAAAACCAATGCTTTGAAAGTAAAAACCAACGCGTTGAAATTTCATACGGTATGTTTATACCGCCAATGACACGAACGGCCACTCATACACCATTGTTTTCCCCTGTCGGCATTTTTCAAAAAACTGTGCAGAATTGATCTTTGTTTCAAATAAAAAAGTACTTGGCATGAGTAATGTTTTATCCTGTCAAGTACCACAGAAAATATTTTACATAACATTTCAAAATAGACTGTTAAGTCTATTTTTGGTAATATCCATTTGACGTGGCTCGATACTTATACATCCCGTCATTGTGTTGTTGTGGTACTGTAAATTTTTGTATTCTTGTCTTTCGTTTTGGCTAATGTGCTTTGTCTTTAAGCCTTTTTGTTTTTCTTTGTTGACATATTCGTTTGTTTTTTTAGTGATTAAGATTATAACACAACGTTGACTGATGTACCCCTATTTTTGATATTTTTACCTTTTATGTCTGTTTGTTTTGTTCACACATTGTTGTTAATATAATGGATTTTTTGCGACTCTCATAAAAGTGAGAGGTTTAGCTAGCTATAAAATCAGATGGTGTAATCCACCATTTTCTACATAAGAAAATGCATGTACCAAGTCAGGAATATGACAGTTGTTATCCATTCGTTTGATGTGTTTGAGCTTTTGACATTGCCATTTGATTAGGGACTTTCTGTTTTGAATTTTCCTCGGAGTTCGGTATTTTTGTTATTTAACTTTTTTCATTGCATAAAAGGTAATAACAATCACTGGAAGTTAACCAATTAATTTTTCATCCCTTTTTTCCTGTTTACAAGATTAAGTAACCATGTAACCTCAACTTTCCAAAATATTTTATAGAAACTTCAAATAAAAAAAGAATGGCGCTTTAAATCACCCAAGATACATGTTAATGACTCAGAAAAATATTTCTACAATGAAATATAGGGTTTATTTCCTACAACTGTCAAATTTAAGGGAATTTTTTTTATAACCCTTTTTCGTATGAAACCGGATGTGACGTCCCATGTTTTGATAGTATTTTACCTAACAACGTGGTCAAGAAAATTTTAAACTTTGTAAATAATTTTCCCACTAACCTTGCAGAATGTTTGATACACATGATACTCAATGTTGATTGAGTCAAAATATTGAATCACTGCAATCGTGATTCATAGCACAAGGTACTATGAGATAATGGTCCAAATATTTTCACCATCTACATGACAATAAATAAGTTATACAACACCTGCAGGCTACGTTTCAGTGAAAGACAAATATGTTTAGAAAATATCAGCTAGACAAAATCAATACCAGAAAATAAGAGTAACAGATGGAAAGGAAAAATGAAACCAATTCAGAGATGAAATCATGCATGTACACATTATGGAAACAAAAGCAAGTGGAGGAAGTCATCATAAAATCTGATTTGATGAAGAAAAGACAATTTTTGGGACAAGAAGTATACTTTACGATTATCTGATATATTTCATATCAGATTTCCTTTTCTTTATATCAACTACACTTTATTCTAACATAAAAACCACAAAGAAAAAAGATTTCCCTCAGTTTATGTTTGCTACCTTAATTTGTCCTCTTAATCTGTTTATTAGATTTGTCCTCTTAGTCTGTTTATTAGATTTGAATAGTGGTAACTACTGTTGCCTATATTTACATTTCACATTTCATGAAAATGAATAGTATTTTGATGCAAACGAACTTTTTAATTTCGTCTTTTAAGGAATCGACATGCAAGCTGTCAAAAATCTCTTTTCTTAGACAAGAAACTTTATTCTTATCGCCGAATGAATATTAAAGAATTCAACATGCGTCGATGTATGAATAAATTCCAATAATGGAAAAAGTGTCTTAATATAATAAAAAGAGTACAAGTAAAGATAACTCCTACATGTTAACGTTTTATTTTAAATGCTTTTGCGTAATCAAGTTTGACAAATACGTTGACAACATACATTTGTAACTTAACCAACTTTTACAGCAAAACAAAATGCTTTCGAAAAAGATCTGTCTTTGTTTCCCTTTTTTGCTTCAAAATATATGTAATTAAAGTGTAATATTAGCAGATACAAATTATAATGGTCTTAGAAAAATAATTTTCGTATGAATATCGTTCTTTAGTGTCGGCTAGGTGTAATTATGTAGTTGCACCTGGAATATATTTTGAGCTTGATTTTGCACAACTTAAGTGCTAACACTTCACTAGGGCATTAACTTCTGTTTTTTCTAAAGTGGAAAGTAAGAATAAGCATACTTACACATACATTTGTATTACGATTACAGAAAATTGATTCTTAACTTTTAATTTTCTTAAGTGATGCTACATTTAGGTTTTATGATTGTCTGAATGAGATATCATATCATTTGCTTCCAAAAGCACTTGCAATTATGTGTGCTGTCATTTCATGACGAATAAAAAATCACCCGTTGACCATAAATGTCCATGTTTCGGTCTTGAATCTTATTAACAAGTATTGATATCGTAAATAAATACATCAATGAACTTTAGATGCAGTTTTTTTTTTATATTATTTGAGAAATACATCTTAATTTGTTATGTATATATTCTAAAACGTTGAAAAAGTGCTTCAAATTATTGTTTTGACACAATATTGCGAATTTCATTTTTTGTTTTGTAAACTTTGCATTAAAGGACGCAACTGAGGTTAACATATGATACTTCAAATTTAACCAAAAAAGTTGAATATATTTTATATAGATGTATAACAGATGTTAACTGCAGTTACGGACATCTAAAGATGGCAGCGGAAATCAACGAAAAAATAAGTTTTTTAAGTTTGTCAGAATCAAACTCATTCTTCTGAAAATTTATCGGCATATATATAAAACGGGAAAACTAAAACAAAACTGGCACATATCAAGTACAGCAGTTATCGTTTAGTGAAGAAATCAACCGTAGAAAGAATCGAGGGGATGTCCGTAACTGAGTAACACGTGTGTATTTCTTGTTCGTAACTGTTAAAATTTACGGAATCAAAACTTAGAAAATCGGAAATTTTGCAAATATTTCTTCATTTAAAACATTTTCATAAAATATTTAACTCGAAGTTACACCAAAAGCTAACTTATATAACTTATATTAAAAAATATGACACAATGTTGTAAATTCTGTTAAGCAAACAACAATCAATCAGTCAATTATATTGTTAGTCCAAATAAGTCAATATTGAGTTAAATGAATTAAATTAAAAAAAACCTCAACAATTTAACTGAACATTTCAGACATGCTGCATGCAATAGTTTCTATTCTTCTTGCCTTTATATTAATTCAAGTGCATGTTGTGACGGTAGACAAAATAAAACCTGTAAACTTGTTGACGTTCAGAAGTGTATCTTTATTATTGAACATTGCAAAGAAAGCGGCCTTCTTTGTAGATTTTTCAGAACATCGAGATTTGTCTGCAGTTTAAGCATTGGAATTTAACGAGTTGTCTGTACAAATGATGATTGTTGATTGATTAACTTCCAGTAACAAACATTTCATGCATATGCAGTGAGAGGACACATTCACAAACAATCCAATATGCATAGGTTCTGCAATGTTGGTCGACCGGGATAAGGGCGGGGATAAAGAATTCAACTGAAAATATAAGAAAGGGACAGAAATTGCAACAGGCCACCTGCGGAACGCCTAAAGAGTTATTGCTAGTATGGTTCGTTCTTGTGCAGAGAGTGTGCCACTCTGAGCCCTCCATGAATCATCTGATTTAACGTCCCCATGTCGAACTGAGGTGTCTGCGTATTTATACATCCTGCACAGCCAAACGGACACCTTTATGTAGCATGGATTAACTACTGAATGGGGGAAAATTAGGTGACCATATGTCCATACTTCACTTGATCCTTGATTTTCTGTTTGCTGTACATTTTGTTATTTCAATTGAATAAACAACTATGATAATACTTCAACAGATAAGTTCTTTGCCTTAAACTGTAGCGGATTATTATCTTCTCTTCAAAATTCGATATCCCTCTATTATTTTTCAGGATGCGTGTTTACGGCCTTTGTATCTAATTGTGAGACTTATTTTCATATGTATTGCCGTATCTCAATAGCTGTATGATATTCAAAGGAATTTGACAATTTAAAAAATAATTCACTCCGTTAAAACTGTCTTTTGAATGGTTATTTTATATAAACCACTAAGCTATATTTATTTTATTATATTGACGATTTTCAAAATGTTTATGGTACTTCAAGCCGTATCAATTATTTACGAGTTGTAAAAACGGTTGATGTCTTCACTAAATGAAAACCTCTGCAAGAGATACATTCCACTATGCATATTGAGACAACCGTAACAGCAGTTGAAGATATCAAATTTACCTCAGTGCTTATTCGTTCAATTTTTTTCTTTAAAAATACTGAAAATTTGCCATATTGTATCTAAATTGCGTTTTTAGCCTTTTAAAAATGATTGTATGGTATGATTGACAATAAGACAATTGTCCATACACCAAAGGCCGACGATGTGAACAATTTTAAGTCACCTTACGGCATGACACTTATCTACACTATGAGTAAAACCCGTATAGTAAGCTATAAAAGAAAACTCCGCCATGGTAAATTGTGAAACATTTCTAAAGAGAAAATCAACGACCTGATCTAATCTAAGGTGTATGATCTTATGTTTTTTTTAAATTTACGGCGTATTTATTCTTGAAACAACTTCTATTATGTGTGCTACATCATCCTCTCACTTTTAGGCCAGTTTGTGTATTCGTTTATTAATAAGACGCATACCACCTATTCTTGGCCCCAAGTGCCCTTTGTGTTAATTTTTTTCAATTTCAAGCATTTAAGAGGGCGAGGTAAATATACCGTTATTTACATATCAGAGCATACTTGTTACAGGTACTTTGGATATACTAAAGCAGGTACTTCATATATGAGAAACAGGCAATAAATGCCCTCCTTTTTAGATTTCATTCATATATTATCGTATTATTCAAAAGGCGTTCTACAAAGATCACCAGTCCTTCACCTTTCATTTATACCTTAATTACCTGTACATATTCTACATAGATGCTATTCCCACCAATGCGAAAGAAATATACTGTTAAAAAATAGAAACGCATAGCTCGGATGAATTTTTCAAAATGCAAAATATATATTTTACAAGGTAAAATGAAACGGTCAATTGCATCCTCGAATTTTTACAGGTAAGTTTTAAACTTTAAATGCCCGTTCTTTTGATTTGGCTCTCTGCCACATGAAATTTGCGACTCGCTTAAAGTGCTGGTGACCTTTTTCGCCGCGAAATTTTGCTAACGTTTTCACGAGAATTTTGTGGTCAATTCAACTGTTACACTTTTGAGCAATATAAGGACCAAGTTTGAAGATTTAATTCTTCGCAACGTTTAATTGCTGCCATGCCAAAGTTGGACCCTGCTATTCGAAATATCGTCATCGGCCGTCTCCAACCCGGAGTGTCCCAAAGTAAAGTAGCAAGAACTGAAAATGTTAACCAGAACAAAATTTCGCGACTTTGAAACAGATACCAACAGACTGGCTGTACTAAGGACCGCCCGAGGAGTGGACGACCTCGCATAACGACTCCTGGAAAAGATCGCTACATCCGAGTATTTCATCTACGGAATCGAACCGTTGCCGCAACAGCCACTGCAGTTGGGATACCAGGATTGAGAAGAATCAGCTCACAACAGTCCGCAATCGACTGCGACAACATGGCATTAGACCCAGAAGGCCGTATTTTGGACCCGTTTTGAGGCCGTTACACAGACGTAATAGAGTCCGATGGTGCAACAGATTGAGGGGCTGGACATTCCGCAACTGGCGCCGAATCTGGTTCAGTGATGAGTCCCGTTTTATGCTTCAGAAACTTGATGGAAGAACTCGTGTCTACCGGCGCATGAATGAACGTTTTGCTTCCTCGTGTGTCCAAGAAGTAGACAGCTTCGGTGGAGGAAGTGTCATGATGTGTGCGGCTATCTCTTAGGACCGTAAAACGGAATTGGTACATGTTCCGGGTAATTTAATGGCTCAAAGGTACAGAGACGAAATTCTCCAACCTCACCTTATGCATGTTATTGACCGACAGAGGGAGTTATTCCAGAAGGACAATAGTAGGCCTCAAACAGCGCGTTTAACAATGGACAACCTTGAGCAGAATAACATCAATGTGCTACCTTGGCCTTCCAAATCACCGGACTTGAATCCTATTGAGCATCTATTGGATAAACTGGATAAACGTGTGCGCCAGCGTCAACCCCCGCCTCAAACCCTTGATCAGCTCCGACAAATGTTGCAACAGGAATGGCGAGCAATTCTACGCAACAACATAAAAACATTGATAGAATCCATGCCGAAGAGATGCGTAGCAGTCTTAGCAGCGAGAGGTGGTCATACACGGTACTAACTTTAATGGCACGGGAAGTAACTCTAATTATGATAAATTGACTTTTATTCATGAATCTCGAAGGAATTGCAATCAAACACGTTTTGAGTGAATATCTTTATTAGTGATTGTAAAATTTCCATTCAAAATATATGTATTAAAATTCTTAAAAATCAATTATGCGTTTCTTGTTTTGCAGAGTATATTTTGTTTTCAATATGTACTAC
Organism: Mytilus coruscus; assembly: GCA_017311375.1. Taxonomy (NCBI): domain Eukaryota; kingdom Metazoa; phylum Mollusca; class Bivalvia; order Mytilida; family Mytilidae; genus Mytilus; species Mytilus coruscus. Next base: position 95,011,717 of record CM029599.1, read on the forward strand.
CTTCCGGTATGTTCTTTCTGACCGGGCCCGAGTTGGTGGTGTTATTATTTAAAAAGTCTACCCGGATTATTTGCCCTATACATACATTATTTCCTGTGTCAAGTTATCTAACATATGATGTGCCCCGTGGTTGTCTAAATGTTAGTATTGTTTTAGCACGCTTCAGTGTGATTGTCGGGCTAAATAATGACTGTAAATGTTTGATTTCTTTGTCAGATTTCTTTTATTGATATTATTCCAATGCTTTGTTCTTCAATTCACAGTTGTGGCGTGATCGTCAGTGCAGAGAATTCAGCTCAAACCGGTTCCAGGATCCGTCTTTAAATTGCACTAAGGTGAGAGTTTTTGCTCCTTGTTGAAGGCCTCACTGTGTCTTTGAGATGAAGAACAGCAATAAAGGAGCTGTTCCTTTGCTTTGTTTTTATTTGCTGTGTATATACTGATTTTGTGTTACTGATTGATACCCCATATCCTGTCTTTTCTATTAAAACAGTAAGCGAAAAACAAAATATGACGACAGCAAACAACGACATCCACTGCTTTACAAGTTCGCGGATTTGGAAAAGCAAATTAAGATTTGAACATGTGAATGAGAGCTCAATCCATTACATGAATTTAGCATTTCTTCAGAAATATTCATTAGTATATTATCCAAACCTCATATGAACATAAACACATGAAGCTGTGACTTTCTGTAAAGATTGAAATATTATCTTAATCGGGTTTGGTGTTGAAATTGGACCAACCTAATTAGATTTCAATAATATATCTTGTATATTACACTATATCAATCATACAGTTCCTACTAAAGTTAGGTTGTCATCTTACTTTCAATTGATCAGTACAAATATAGCATACAGTGAAATAGAAACTCCGATATTGATGAACAAAACAACTCGTAAAATACAGTTTACCCTTTCATCAAAATGCGTCCATGTTATTGTATGTTCATCGTTTTCTTCTTTTTCGGGGTTTTTAGTCAAATTTTGTAAATAAAGAACTGGTGTTAACACAATTTGCAGAAACAACGGTGGTTTCTTGTTTTCCGATTTATTTTGAAAATAAATGCTAACAGCAACAATCAACGTCGAAAATCCACTGATTAAAATTTGCGAAGCAATTATCAATGTAAAATGTGAAATTGTAAGTGAAGAAACAGGCATAGACTGTGCAACAAGTGTCAGAAAAACAATAACTGTTAAAAACTGTGCCATACAAAATCCTAGTTTTTCTCCACATTCCGTCGGGATGATAACAGAAAGTGTGTTCAGAAACATGAGGATAAAAAATGGAAAACCCGTAGTCAACAGGTGGTAAGAAGATCTCCTCTTCAATGTAATCAAATATTGTATTCCAGTATAAAATGTGGTGTTATCGAGATAATCTGTATAGTTATATGAAAATGATGTTAAGTTAGTAACTTTCCATTCTCCATTTTCTAGAAAATGACTTTCAGAAAAATCAATTCCAGGATTTCCAGGATTTAAAACAAAATCTTTACTATTGTGGTACCAGGATTCTATTCGTATACTGCACACCTGAATGTCAAAAGGATATTTTGAAATATCCACAGAACATGACGTCATCAATTCTGTTGACGGATACCACGTCATATGTCCATCTGATAACGCATTCACATATTCATTTTCCTCCAAACGACTAACGCGCATATCCTTCAGAGCATTTACGACAAAAACATCAGGTACCCACAGGTCTCTAACTTTAACTGTCATTTCTTTTACAGATTTATATTTCGTGTTGTCCCATTTGAATATAACATCCTGCCATCTAATAACCCAAAATACCGACATCGATAGAACTTGATGTTTCTCGTCCAAACCACTGAGAGCCATAACATACAAGGTAGCGTTCACCACAAGAGACACATTACTTGAAGATTTTGGAACGGCATCGACATTGTACTTCTTCAACATTGTTTGTTTAACTGCTCTCATGTTATCATAATATTCATATCCATTTAAAATTGTTAGAATTGAAAATAGCAAAAATAATTTTAAACCGGATTCCATAGCTATTTAAGGCGTTAAAATATTACCTAATGCTATCACAGCTGCTGAATACTGATCAAGGGATGTATGATGTTTGTGAAAATTATTAACTTATCTATTTCCAAACTGTAGAACATTAATATCTGTTTAATATGAACAATAATTTCACACCACGTTCCTTCAGTTTGTAACATATTTAGAAATTTATACTACATGCCTCTACTTATATTGACGGTTTATCTAAGTATCTACGATATACTTGCACAAATTATCTTACCTATCACGAGAATACACATATCAAAATCATGTGTCACATCTTCAAACTTTTGTGCAGTTATAAGAATAACATTATGTTACCTCCACTACTTCAAAGACTTAGACAATAGCATAAATATACAATCATCTATAACATAAAAATAACATGGCAGAATATACATACTTTTAATATTATTATGCAACAATTATATCTTTATATAATAAAATTTATTAAGGTGTGAGTTTTTTTACTCCGTGTTGAAGGCCTAACTGCGACTTTGAGATAAGAACAGCAATAAAAGCACTGTTCTTTTGCTGTGCACATGTAATGAAGTCAGTGGTTGATTAAATAATTTTATTATGTAATTACAAAGTCAAGAAAGATTCTAAAGTTCAAATGTTCGAATGTTCACAAACTGTCTTTAAAGTTGAATTGTTCGAATGTTCATTATCTCACACTGACACGTGATCGTATAGTAGTATAACTGTTCAGTCCTGATGGAGTATATTCGGATATTAGGTGCATGAGTTCCAGCCTACCCACGAGGGGAGACCTTAGCGGAATCTCCTATCGGCATCTATCTATACGAATCTATCTCTCTCTCTGCCGTTCGAGTCCAAAGCTGGATCTTATATAGTTCAGTGGGCCATTAATCATCTTTAAACAATGGCCCATAGCGGTTGGCAGGTTGCGTAGTAGTCTGGATGTTGAATAATACTAGTCTGAGGTTAATTGTCAAACAATGCAATTAACCTCTGCAGTGGACATTGTCATTTACTGGCTGCAGGGTATATGTCACTATTTGTTTCAGTTATGCTATATTTTACGGAAGCGTATTAGATGCGTTGTAACGCAAACATTTGCGTTACAACGCAAACCTTTTGCGTTATAACGCAAACATTTGCGTTATAACGCAAACCTTTGCGATATAACGCAAACCTTTGCGTTATAACGCAGACCTTTGCGTTACAACGCAAACCTTTGCGTTATAACGCAAACATTTGCGTTATAACGCAAACCTTTGCGTTATAACGCAAACATTTGCGTTATAACGCAAACATTTGCGATATAACGCAAACCTTTGCGTTATAACGCAAACCTTTTGCGTTATAACGCAAACCTTTGCGTTGTAACGCAAACATTTGCGTTATAACGCAAACCTTTTGCGTTATAACGCAAACATTTGCGTTACAACGCAAACCTTTGCGATATAACGCAAACCTTTGCGTTATAACGCAAACCTTTGCGTTACAACGCAAACATTTGCGATATAACGCAAACCTTTGCGTTGTAACGCAAACCTTTTGCGTTATAACGCAAACCTTTGCGTTATAACGCAAACCTTTGCGATATAACGCAAACCTCGTTGTAACGCAAACCTTTGCGTTATAACGCAAACGCAAACCTTTGCGATATAACGCAAACCTTTGCGTTGTAACGCAAACCTTTCGCAAACCTTTGCGTTATAACGCAAACATTTGCGTTAAAACGCAAACATTTTGATTTCAATTATTCATTAAGTTTTGTATATGCCCGTCTGTCATTAAACTTCTGTTGTGATTTAGTTAAGAAAAGAACCATAAATACAAGGAAAAGTCATTATAATAAATATGCATAGGAATCAGAAAAGTATATAATTTAACAAGAAAATAGATATGTTATAGACATATTTTATTTGAAAGGCCAACATTTTAAAATTTTGATGAAGTAGATAAGAGCAAAATAATGTCATACAATTGTAAAACTGTCAAGGCAAATAGACAAAATGATCTTTCTGCTGTAAAATGAATAATTAAGAAAGATTTTTTATTTTTAATTTTGATGTAAGAAATCTTTTTTTAAATCTCAGAATATGATAAAGATTCTTTGATAAAAAGTCATGAAATTTTCAATCTAGAGTGGTAACTTGGTAGCAATTTAAATGGAGAGAACATAATTTTATTAATAAAACATCTTCATTTTATTCATTTATTACAAAAGGTAGTTAACCAACCTTACAAATCCTCAAAGGAGAGCTTACTTTGTAATATATGTATATATATTATCATGTATATCATTTGGGGGCATTTATAGCTTAATGTTCGGTGTGAGCCAATGCTCCGTGTTGAAGACCGCACTTTGAACTATAATGGTTTACTTTTACAAATTATGACTTAGATGGAGAGTTTTCTCATCGGCACTCATACCACATATTCTCATATCTATTATCCTGCTCATTATTAGTTAAATAGTAAAGCATTTTACTTTGCAATGAGTACAAAGAAGATAAATTTTAATATATGCAGCCTCCTCCATTAATAACTGCTGCTTCCTTTGAATCTTAAATAAGAAATAAGATAAAACAAATGTTTGCGTTATTTCGCAAAGGTTTGCGTTATAACGCAAAAGGTTTGCGTTATAACGCAAAGGTTTGCGTTATATCGCAAAGGTTTGCGTTATAACGCAAAGGTTTGCGTTGTAACGCAAAGGTTTGCGTTACAACGCAAAGGTTTGCGTTATATCGCAAAGGTTTGCGTTATAACGCAAATGTTTTGGTTATTGTTATGAAACACATTGTGTTACACACATACTGATTTTGTGTCACGGATGTATACCCCATATCCTTCCTTTTCTATTATTCATAAGTCCACTTACTTTTTTCACTGAAAATTTCAGAAAAGTAATGTCATGAATTCCTTGGGCACAGCAAGTGTTTCTGGAATTACTTTCGTCAAAAATTTAAAAAATAAAATCAACTGGAAAGTGAATTATCTAAAATGCTTCAAAAATGAACACCAGAAAGGCCAAAAAATAAGAGGCAAAGCATATGACAAAATTCTCCTCAGAAAGTTGGTACCTTCCATTTTTCAATTTTGTTAAACCTTACATCAAGATTTTTCAAAGTAAACTTGCATGACCTCATTAACATTTTATTATTGTTATTACATAAGTGATATTAATTATAAAAATTCTTTGGTCGTCACAATAAATCGTTATCCGTTTTTAATACATACATAATACTTTGAAGATGCATTATTATTTTTTCAACTTAGGAATCTTTAAACAGTTAAAAGTGTAAATAAAATTTCAGTTCAAATTCCTGGCAGTACAGTAAAAAAATGATCACACAAAAGATTATTTCCTGAGGTGCTTAAAGTTCTTTTCAAATATAATAGTTTCTCTATAGATCGAGGAGTGATAGTATGTTTCGATGCACAGAGCAGACATTTGAATGCTATATGCAAAAATATTTCATTTTCTTAATAAATTTTCTCTGTGTGTGTGTGTGTGTGTGTGTGTGTGTGTGTATGTGTATGTGTGACAATCATTTCGTCGGTGTTCTCTGTTGACATGAGAATTACTTTAATTAACTTTATTCATTGTAGAGTAACGACATTACTTTTTATTAAATTAGCACTACTTGAATTAACGTGAAAGTCCTCCAAAAATAAGGCATGAAAACTTTACAGCAATTATTTAGTGTTTGAAATTATATTTCGAGCTATTTATTAATTAATGGGGGATAAGATTAAAATCCATTCTGACTACTTGAAAACTTACCAAATATTCCAACATTCGCTGATACATTATTGTATTGCAAGAAATTAATTCGGTCACATTTTGATTCGTATGCATGTGAAGTAAGTTGAAGATCGATTGTACATGTGCCCAGCATGTTTTTTAAATCTTTTAATAATGGAAATACTATTGCTCGTAGTCTTTCTTATATTGGGGGAAAATGTCCATCGGCAATCTTCGAAGGTCTATCATGTTCATGTTTAAACAGATGGCGGTTTCCAAAAAACGCACGAAATGTTGATATTTTATAACTATTCTTGAAGTTTTTATTTCTTTCTATTCATCTTTGTTATATACAAGTCTGATTTACGTTTCAGTTTGTGATAAATCTTTGAGAGTTTTATTTAATTCGGTGAACTGTATGCAGCTATAGCGTCTTTGGACACAAGAGCTTGATTCTTACAAAAAATGACAGCAGGTTAGGTTCATCTTTCCTTTTATTTTGCTAAAATGATTTTGGCGGTTTTTTTATAGTGTCATTAATAATTCATTTCTACCGAAATGAGATTCTACAAACAATCATGAATACTGATTCAGAATAAAGGGACCTCGAGTCGGTTTCACAAAAAAAACTTACGACTAAGATCGCGGATCGTAAGTCATGTCCAATCCTAGTCGTAATTTTTTGTGAAACCGACTTCAGGTACTAAAAAGCAGTGTATCATTTCTGCAAACAATTGAATATGTGTTATTCCCGAGGAGTAGCAATGGGTTCACTGGAATACAAAAAAAAAAATCGGAATTGGGTCATTCTTTATTATTTATATTCACATATTTTTATGTGTTCATATCATTCTAAATACTCCGTTTGTGACACTTTAATTATTTGATTACACATTTTGTACTCCCGAGTACTGAGTTAAGTTAACGACCGAGGACCCTAGAGTATACAATGTAAATCTTGAAATAATTGTTTATACAGGTAATAAAAAAAAATACTTCTCGTGCTCACTTTGCAATACAATAAACCAATCAACTTCTCATGCTCACTTCACACTACAATAAACCAATCAACTTATACTGCTTCGATAACTGTTTTTAAATGATAAAATTTATATATTTTATGCAGGGTTGGATTATGTACATAAGAATAAAGACCGGTGTTTGAAAAATGTCAAGCAGTCACGCATATTTTATCAGTTCAAAGATACAGGGACCCAGTTAGCATATAAAACGTTTAAATTACGTGTGAAATCAGCGTATAGTAGAAGAGTATTTCTGGTAATGAAAATAATATGGAGCAAACGTAATACGTTTGATCCATATCATAGAGTAGTGTAGCCCGATATTATAACTCATACAGTTATAATGCTACATTTTATATATTTACACTGACTCTAAATTGAGGGCTGGTAGACATTGTGTGAATACTGTCATTTTTATGTGCTGAATTCTTCAAATGAATGTGACCGTTCAAGTCGGCATATACTGTAAAGGAGAAGCACTCGCGGAAGTTTCTGTAGAGCTTGGTATAGTAGATGTTGTAGTTTGAGATGTCATAAATTTTGGAATTTTTTATGCCCTTCTCCTGCATAAATCTGTGGATGGGATTTTGGTTTTTTTTTTAATCTTTTGTTCCGCGGTTATCTTTCTGATACTTTTCAAAAACTTGAGGAAAAAAGACCTAGCAGCCGAGTCTAAATCTTTAGGTATAATACCCCGGTAATGTTTATCCAAAATGCAATGTCAGGATGAATTGCCCACATTGCAAAACTTCCTATCGGATAATACTTATCTGTGTCTGTGTTAACAGGATGTGGTAAAGCTTTTCTGGAAAATGTGTCTCGCGTATTCTCATCTGTTTGCTTTTTCAAATGCAGGTTCTGTTTCAGCTTCTTAAGCTACTTGCTCACATTTTTGGCAGTTGTAGATGCGTCGTGAAACTGTTTTTTCTCGACATCGTGCTTATCAAGATCATTACAAACCTGTTGACCTTCACGCATTCAAAGTTCGCAATTCCATTTTGTTTGTACTAGTTTCATGTGACTCTGTCCACACTGAGCTTTAGTTTTGTCAATCTTAAAATTCTCCCAATACTTGAGTTGTTCTTAGCACTATCAAACTCCACACTTTTAACGTGAACCTCATTTTCAAGCTCATCAATTTACAACTGTAATGGCAATCTGTAAACAGTTTTCCGTAACTGACACTTACTGTCCGATTCGAGTGTTTCAATGGATCTCTACAGGATTCGAAGAAGCATTTCGGTTCCATTACATCCCTTTATCCGTTGAAAATTTACTTGCACGGGAGAGCATCCATCACTATTCTTAATTTCATCTGTCCCATGTACTTTCCTTGATATCCTTCGTGCATATAAACGCATCCGTTAAGCAAGCGTCACTGACGGCAATTACCCAATTGTCCTCATCAAGATATTGGATTCTAAATTTTTTCTCTACTCAAGAAGGAATCAGACCCTGAATGCACTGTTTAATTCATCATATGTGCAAGGTGTTTTTGGTATATTAAACTTTCTGATTTACCCAGACCCATACCGACCGTGCAAGACCCTCATGGGAAGTCAAGGTCGTTAAAAAAAACCCTCGTCGTCGTCCAGACCCATACATAACTTGAACTTGTCCTATCCATGACCGATTTCTTTGTCCTGTACCTCTAGCTCGTGCATCATAACCTTGTTCTTGTAAATAATTAGTCAGGTACATGTGTTGAAATAATAAATGAATTGCCAGGACATGAAAAAAAGTATTATAAAAGTATAATAACAATGTCAAATTTGTTAAAAACATTTTTTTATAATGTAACAAATTTCTGGAAAAGATATGTCACAGAAGGCTCCATCTCAGAGAAAAAGAAAGCTTTGCTTGGAGGAAAAAATTGAATGAACCAGACGTTAGAATAATTGGATTCATTAAGAAAGAAAATCCCCCAAAAAGAGCAAGAGAATTGCAGGACAAGTTGCTTCGTTATTCTCCTGCGAATGCTAATTAGATGTGCACTATTTATTACACCATGTCCAGGAGATAGATTAACACCGAGAAATATGAGATATATTTTTAGATTTTTGCAAAACTAAAAGGCACCATCAAATCAAATCGATGAACGAAAGCGGTTTCAAGTTGGTCATTGCATACAGATGATATGGTCACTCACAAAAAGGCGAACAGTGTATCAAAATTGGGAGATTTATTCCAGATTCAAAATTGACTTTATATATTGTTTTTTTGGACTTGAATGCGTTTTATACTACAATTTTGTCGACTGTTCATTAAACACAGAGCATTTATATATATAAAAGGAATCTATACAATAATTAAAGGGCCCATGAAGAGCAAAGTAATTTATTACAATGATTTTTATAATTGTTACAATAATGTTGACATAAATCATAAATATGAATTTAACTATTTCAATTCTGAGATGTTAAACCACAGCCAGATCAGAGCCATACACATAAAAAGGCATAACAATATATCTATTATTAACAGGCAAATATTCTCAACGTCTTAAATAAAACAATATCTATACTATATTGATAGTTTTCTCAGTTCCAAACATTTATTAATATAAATAGCAATATTTTCAATACCTCTAGGTTTTCTTGAATAAAAAGCCAATTAAATTTGGCACTTGTGTTAACTTTTCAAAATTTTTACAACCTATTAAAATATTATCATAAAATTCTTTTCTTAAAAGTTATAAAGGGACACTGACATATAAAATGTTCTTCGTCTTCAACTTTATCTAAGGTGCATTTTTTACATAATCTTTGTGATTTATCTATATAGGTTTTAGCATATCTATCTGTCTCTACTTTTAGGGGATGTGCACTTATTCTGATCTTGCACAGTGCTTGTCTATCTTTAAATTCTTTTAATTGCAGATATTTTTCTGTACCAAAAAAATGTTTAATTGAAAAATAGGTCAAGAGTTTACCTCTACCTGATTTAACAGTATTTTCTCTAAATTCTTTCCAATGATTATGAAAACTTGTACATAATTTATTCTTAACTATAGTACATAAACGGCCAACACTTACATTTAAGTTTGGCAAGTCTAGTTCTGTCATTAAATAGTCAATACTAGAAAACCATGTAGTGATATTGTTTGCATGTAACTTTTTATTACAAATATATGCATCATATAATAAACCATCCTTTGTGTTCTCTAACCTATGAGCATATTTTAACATTGCCAATAAAATTGAAAATATACAGGAAATCTTCCTAATTCAGACATAACAGCAAAATTACTTGCTTTTCTGTTAACCCCAAGAATATACTTCATGAATTTTGTGTGCGACTTTTCAGATATGTCTTTTGAATAAACCTTTTCTAAAATATAATCGTTATTCTTCTTACATGCCACTGAAGTGGTTGAAAACATTCCCCATATTTCACTGCCATACATTAAAATAGGTTTAATTGTATGGTCATAAAGGTGCATTAAAGTTGCGACACTAGGATTTGATGATGCTAGGCATTGTTGTAATCAAAACAAGCTTTCATAGATTTCTTGTATAGCTCATCTTTACACTGTGTAAATTTACCACTAGATACAAAAGTAATTCCTAGGTACTTATAACATTTTATACTTTCAAGCTGTTGCCCATTCAAATACACTGGGCAATCAACATGTTTTCCGGGTTTGTTAAAAATTAAAACTTTTGTTTTATTAAGGTTTACATTTAAACACCATTTTGAGCAATATAATTGTAACTTATCCATTCTCTCTTGTAAACCATGTTGTGTTTCAGAAAAAATAACAATGTCATCTGCATACATAAGACAATCAATTCTGTTGTCATTTAGATCAACAGGGTCAGTACATGATGAAAAAGTTTCTGGCATATCATTTATAAACAATTTGAAAATATTCGGGCTTAATAGATCGCCCTGTCTAACTCCTATAAAAGATCTAAAGATAGGGGTTAATTCATTTTTAATTTTTACACATAGTTTATTTTTACTATACATATCTTTGATAATAGAATAAAATTTGCCTGTTATATTTAGTTTTAAAAGTTTATATTTTATGCCTGCATGTATAACAGTATCAAATGCTTTTTTAAGGTCGACGAAGCAAGCGAATAGTTTTCCACCTTTCTTTTTGTTAATGTATTTGTCGATTAGGGTTTTTAAAACAAACATATGGTCAGAAGTTCTTGATTTTTTACAAAACCCAATTTGTGATTTACTTATTATATTTTTTTCTTCTAAAAATTTATCTAACCTTTTATTCAAAATAGAGTTGAATAATTTACCAAGGCAGGAATTAATTGCAATACCACGGTAATTTTCTGGTTTGCTTGGGTTACCGCTTTTTAAAATTGGTGACAAATATGCGGATGACCACTGTGTAGGATATTGACCTGAAGACAGCACTACATTGAAGAGTCTTTGAAGCAGAGGATTTAATATAGAGGAACCTGCTTTCAACATTTCAGCAGGAATTTCATCTAGTCCACATGCTTTTCCACTTTTTATTTAAATATTGAATCTGAAATTTCTTTTACTGAAATTCTGTAATCTAAGTCACAGAAACTTTTATTTTTTTCCATATTTTCTACTAGAGCATTTATCTCATTTAATCTTGGTATATTATTTGAAGGTATTTTATTAAGATCTGAAAATAATTTACCCATTCATCTGGATCAACAGATTGTGCATTATTATTTTTGTTGATTCTTTTAATGAATTAACTGTATTTCAAACAATTCCAGTATTTATTCATATCATTATCTAAAGGAATTGACCATTTAACTTAATAAAAGGGGGTATGTCTTTTTCTAAAAATGATACCCAATTTTATGAGAAAAAATATTGTGGTCAAGCAGATGACAAAATAATGTTCTGATTCCCGATTTTCCGTATACCGTATATAATCGTCTAATTTCGAAAAAAATGAAAATAGTTGGGTGATAGCGTTGAAAAATAAATAATGTTCTTACTCAGAAAAGAAGATACCCCTTTGAAGCTAAATGGTCGGTCCGTAAGTGGTTTTTTCCTTCAACATATGGACATGAATAGTATTCTGGACAATGCTGAAAGTAAAGAAATGCTGGTACCAACGTTTATATTTCAATAAAAAGACAGGAAATATATATAAAAAATCAAATCTAATCAAAAGATAAAATCCTATCAACTCACCAATGCACGATTGATCCTATAAATAAAAAGTGTCCATGTAATACATGTTCAAATATGCAGCAAATCGTGAAGAAAAATCATTCAACTAATGTCATCAATTTTGAACGGTAAGCTGCGATTGGATCATATAGTGACACGTGTTAAATCCTGATCAACACTATCAGAGACATATAAAAAAACCTATATGTATGAACTATTAAAAAAATCCAAAATATATGCCTATATATATATTATATATATATATCAAATAACAAGACAAAATTCAGTTTTTCATAACATTTCATTCACTTAATATCAGTTCTGTTTATTTTAAATGGATTAACCCCCGCTTTCCTTCCGTTTTCCATGGTAGCTCTGTTTTTTTATGAATTACTTACTAGCGAAGTTGCATTCTAAAAGTCTCAAATGTAAACAACATTCATCTTTTCCTTGAAATGGTTCTTTTTTATAAAGTTAATATTGAAAAAATTAAACTGTAACTTTTAACTGATATATGGCCATTGAAGTTTCTAATGTGTTTAGTTTTGCTACCTCTTCTAAATGCAAAATGTACTACTTCCTTCCTGAAACGTCGTACTCAGATACAAAACAAAGGTAACAAAAATAGGCCGAAACAACCTGCCGTATCCTCGGCTAGCGCCTCGGACCTTGACCTGACTACTCGTGCAAAACTATCCGGCAACGGTTGTTACCGGCCTGTTTCTTTGTTACCTTTGTATTGCTAAAAAATACTTCTCGCTCACTTTGCAATACAATAAACCAATCAACTTCTCATGATTCAATAGACTTTTAAACCAATCATTGAATAGTTGATAATTCGTAGCAAAACATAATTTTAGAGGACTTATAACACGACCAATACGCTTGATTCAAATCGTTATCTTTCCGTCAAAGTGTTTGGTTTTAGTTGACGTCATTTGTGTGTTTGTTGGGCATAAAATCTACGTCAGTACGTTGAGCTAAGGGATGAATATTATAATGGGGATAACTTCCTTATGACTGCTTCGATAACTGTTTTTAAATGATAAAATTTATATATTTTATGCAGGGTTGGATTATGTACATAAGAATAAAGACCGGTGTTTGAAAAATGTCAAGCAGTATGCATAATCAGTTCAAAGATACAGGGACCCAGTTAGCATATAAAACGTTTAAATTATAGTAAATCAGCGTATAGTAGAAGTTATTTCTGAGACAATAAAATAATCAAACGTACGTTTGATCCATATCAAGGTTTGTAGCCAGATATTATAACTCATACAGTTATAATGCTACCATTTTAATATTTACACTGACTCTAAATTGAGGGCTGGTAGACATTGTGTGAATACTGCCATTTTTTACTGAATTCTTCAAATGAATGTGACCGTTCAAGTCGGCATATATGTATAAGAAGCACTCTTAAGTTTCTGTAGAGCTTGGTATAGTAGATGTTGTAATTTGAGATGTCATAAATTTTGGAATTTTTATGCCTATCCTGCATAAATCTGTGGATGGGAGTTTGTTTTTTTCTGTTCCGCGGTTATCTTTCTGATACTTTTCAAAACTTGAGGAAAAAGACCTAGCAGCCGAGTCTAAATCTTTAGGTATAATATAATGTTTATCCAAAATGCAATGTCAGGATGAATTGCCCACATTGCAAAACTTCCTATCGGATAATACTTATCTGTGTCTGTGTTAACAGGATGTGGTAATTTTCTGGAAATGTCATCTCATCTGTTTGAGTCAAATGCAGGTTCTGTTTCAGTTGCTACTTGCTCACATTTTAGTTGTAGATGCGTCGTGAAACTGTTTTTCTCGACATCGTGCTTATCAAGATCGTTACAAACCTGTTGACCATCACGCATTCAAAGTTCGCAATTCCATTTTGTTTGTCCTAGTTTCATGTGACTCTGTCCACACTGAGCTTTAGTTTTGTCAATCTTAAAATTCTCCCAATACTTGAGTTGTTCTTAGCACTATCAAACTCCACACTTTTAACGTGAACCTCATTTTCAAGCTCATCAATTTACAACTGTAATGGCAATCTGTAAACAGTTTTCCGTAACTGACACTGTCCGATTCGAGTGTTTCAATGGATCTCTACAGGATTCTGAAGCATTTCGGTTCCATTACATCCTTCCGTTGAAAATCTACTAAGAGCATCCATCACTATCCTTAATTTCATCTGTCCCATGTTTCCTTGATATCCTTCGTGCATATAAACGCATCCGTTAAGCAAGCGTCACTGACGGCATTATTGTCCTCATCAAGATATTGTTTTCTAAATTCTTTACTCAAGAAGCAGACCCTGAATGCACTGTTTAATTCATCATATGTGTTTTGGTATATTAAACTTTCTGATTTACCAGACCCATACCGAATGTGCAAGACCCCATGGGAAGTCAAGGTTTAAAACCTTCGTCGTCGTCCAGACCCATACTTTGAACTTGTCCTATCCATGACCGATTTCTTTGTCCTGTACCTCTAGCTCGTTCATAACCTTGTTCTTGTAAATATATAGTCAGGTACATGTGTTGAAATAATAGATGAATAGGACATAAAAAGTATTATACAAAAACAATGTTTTGTCATTTTTATAATGTAACAAATTTCTGGAAAAGATATGTTACTCAAGGCTCCATCTCAGAGAAAAGAAAGCTTTGCTTGGAGGAAAAATTGAATAACCAGACGTTAGAATCAATTGGATGCAAATAAAAAAAATAAAAGAGTGTACAAAATTGCAGGACAAGTTATAGTTATTCTCCTGCGAATGCTAATTAGATGTTATTTATTACACCATGTCCAGGAGATAGATTAACACCGAGAAATATGAGATATATTTTAGATTTTGCAAAACTAAAAGGCACCATCAAATCAAATCGATGAACGAAAGCGGTTTCAAGTTGGTCATTGCATACAGATGATATGGTCACTCACAAAAGGCGAACAGTGTATCAAAATTGGGAGATTTATTCTCCATTCAAAATTGACTTTATATATTGTTTTGTCGACTTGAATGCGTTTTATACTACAATTTTGTCGACTGTTCATTAAACACAGAGCATTGATATATAAAAAGGAATCTACAATACGTATTACACCAAATAATACCATGTATTATTATTTCTTGCAAATTTATCGAATTTTGTTTTTCTTTATCTTTAAAACCTCGAATTTCCTCGTTATTGTGCAATTCAATAAAAATTAATGTTTGTAAATACAACATCAAAATATAGTTCAATCAGGCTTGTCCGTCTTAGACTTTATAAACATATATCACCTAAGGAAAAAATGGAATGAGTGGTTATATGCTTTAACGGAATTCCCACGTTCGTCTTAATGTATCAAAAATAATAAATAATCAATATTAATCCCTAAATTCGGATGACAATAGAAATATGTCCTCGAAGAATGTGAACGTGAGTTGTGAAGTTCATTACGAGATCATTATCAAACGTAAATAGTGTCTATAATAAATTAACCTTGAGAAAACCTTCTGATGTATGACGAGGTTTCTTAAAATAAATATAAATTTGCTATGTAGGAAAATAAATGTTATTTATAAAACAAAGTATCAAATATTTTTTTTGTGTAGAGTTATATAAACACGGAATTATAAAATAGTGATCACTAGTTTGGTGAAAGCATAACCAGGATGGTCATTTCATACGTCATAAAGTGATCTAAAGTTACTTAATATAACTGGATCAATTTGATCAATATAGGAGAATCCGTGATCACTATAGTGTTATGTTTACAGAGAAATTTTCAAAGGTGCAATATTGCAGGAAATATCGTAAAGCATAGACAACAATAATGTATGTTTTAAGGAGCGTGTGTAGGTGTGGTTTACACAGCCAGGGATTAATTAAACAAATAACAATGGGGAAACCTATTTGGATAAGCAATATGTACTCAGTTTCGTTAATACAGGTAAACGTATAAACATAATTTAAACCTCTTTTCGCTTGATTATACACTTAAACGCTTTTTCATAAATGTTAAGCCTGAAACTCTCGCAACCTAACCTCTCTTTCTGTCTCTCAATACCAAAACAAAATTCATACCGTATTTCGTTTGGAACATGACATTTTGATCCCCGTTTTCAATCTCTCTCTATACCAAAACCAAAAATTCATTCTGTATATTTTGGAACTTGAACTTCTGAGCCCTCCTTTGTGGTTGATATTATATTGGATATTCGCGTTTTAAAATTGTATGTAATATGTATATGGCCTGTGCAGATAGTTTATGCATCTTATCAATACTCATCATAGATACATGTACTAGGCTTAACATTGTGTACGCCAAACGCGCGTTTCGTCTACAATAGACTCATCAGTGACGCCCGAAACAAAAAAGGTTAAAAGGCCAACCTGTTCCATGGGTAGAAAATCCTTAGTATTTCGAAAAAAATTAAAGTTTTGTAAACAGTTAATATATAATTATGACCATATCAATGATAATTCAAGTAAACACCGAAGTCAAGGTACATTTGCACTTTAGTTATAGTTCGAATAACAGTGAATCCTTTGTGTTTATTTATTATTGCATAAACACTACAATGAAACACATGAAATAGTTTGCTGCAGCAGAGCATTAAGCCCTCAAAGACATAATAACCTTGGTACGTGACGAACAATCAATACTTCCATGATGTTTTGCATGTTAACTTTAAAGAAATTCCTACATTACTGAACAGTATCGGATGAATGGACTTTAATAGAAATATATCAAATTTAATATAAATTTACGTAATTTTAAATTTTGATTACCTTAAGTGCGTCGGTGAAGTATGAGCTCTAAAATGCATGTACAATATCACAACATGTACAAAAAACTGCAACTGAACAACCAACAACTTTTTTCATTCCTCGGCGTTATGTGTTATGGTACATTGTTTCATCTGCAGCAAAATAGCAAGAGTGGAATGAAAGAAGTAGGAGTAAAGGTCAAAATGACAACAATCCCGAATCAAACACAGTAAAAACATCTAGAACAAATGATCTGGTCTTAACTATCATTAGGCATTTACATGATGAAGAAAGCTTATAATAACCACCAGAGTAATTGTTGAAAAAAAACTATTCAACATATACAAAATGAAAAGTCTAAGTACATGTTACCAACATACCAAATAAATAATTTTTAAAAGAGCAGTCTTCTCGTTGTCCGTCTCTCTATCTTAAATATAAATGGGGTTCTGAATCAAATGTTGGAAGAAAGATTTAATAAAACTGATTGATTGATTGTTATTTGTTGACTTGCAAATATTTCCTGCACATTTGGGACCAGAAAAAAAATGAACAAATTCAATAGAGAAGTTCTGTAATGTGGATCTTCACCCTACACAAGGCTTCGGATTTAACGTCCCTTTCTAAAAGCCTCAGACGGGGCTGAGGGGTGGTACACCCTGTACACCCAAACGAGGCATCTCTTTACTGATTGATGGGAAAAGTCTAGGAATAACTGTATTTCTATACTCCAGTAAAAACCTTATGGTATATATGATTTGACTTGAGTAGCCTTAATCAAATAATTGCATGTCTTCATTCGATTTGAATTGCTGATGTGTAAAAGTCTACCTTCATAGTTAAATGAAGTAACATTGTCATCAAATATTTAAGGCCATAAGTCACAATTCCATTACCATTACCCAACCAACTCGATTTGAATTCTTATCAAAAATATTTATATACATATAAAAAAAAGCCCTACAAAACGCGTGGACAGCGTATTACTTTCGTACATATGTTAGTGCTTCTGTCAAATTTACTTTCACCGTAACAAAGTCAAGCAGGATAAGTTATTTATCAATATACAAACAACTACATATTTAAATCAGAATTAGTATGTTTTTCGTGAAGTCTAAAAGGTCATAATTCGTTAAAAGGGTGTCAGTTCTGGAGAATCCGAAGCTATTAACTGATAAACAAGTGTGGATTCCTTCCATAAAAAATATGAGAGCGAGGGAATTGATATACTTTTATGGCTTCGACCACATTGGTTCGAGGGGATGAAAGTTAGTATTCTATAAAGTGATAAGAGTAAACTTCCATTTTCTTCCATTTTGTGTTGATATAGAAAATAGTATCTATCCTTTATTTTAATTTTTTGAAGGGAGTATATGTCCAAATAAGGAATTTAGCTACAAAGGACGAGGTGGACGAAAACGTGGAAAAATTCAGATCTGGAAATTATGAAACAATTCCAGACCCTCAACGTTTGCAACACTTCAAGTACGTATCTGCAAATCCTAAACAAGTCAAAAGTGTCTGGTGCTCGGAAATGTTAAAAGATGAAATTAAATTAAAGGGGTTGTTAAAAGTTATTGCTCGGCCGCGTAATACTGGTCTGAAGTTTTAAAAAATCAGCTGCGCCTACGCCCTTCTTGTGAAATTGATGCCAGAATAAAATGAATATTTAGAAGACAACTTAGCGGAAGTTATTAAATGGGTATGTAGAAAAACTAACGTGATGATATCATTCAATGTATGACTATTGTCTTAAATATGATTGTTAAAAAGTCCCACAACTCTGGAACCACAAACCAAGAAAATTTCCAAAATCAAAAGCAAGCCTGCATTCACAACTCCCAACAACAGTGTAAAGTTTGTAGTAATTTGATTTAAGCATATTCTTTACGTGTTAAAAACTGCTTTAAATCTGACGGTTAAAAGTACCATAACTCTTGAATGACAAATGAAAAAAATCAAAATCAAAAGGTATCTTACTTTCACCAATTCAAACAATTGTGTAAAATTTCCAATAAATCGATCCTAGCATACTCAAATTAGGGCACAAGTGAAAAGTTTATTTAAATCTGGAAGTTAACATACTCAAATTAGGGCACATGTGAAAAGTTTACTTAAATCTGAAAGTTATCCGTAACTATTACTTTGATATATTCTAGTCCTGTGATACAATTTCATTGAAAAGTATCACAGCAAAGTTGAGTTATTGTACAACATTTTATTAACTATTAAATTTTCCATGAATTAAGTCCTATAACTCTGGATGACAAAATTTGAAATTATCAAAAATCAAAATGGAGCATTCTTCAGTCAATCCTAATGTAGTGTTGACAAGAACTCGTGAATGCAAATTTTAGTCATCGTAAGTGGTGTTGACATACAGACGGACAACGGTTTACCATAATAACGTCTAAGCGAAGTTGGTATACATTTCGTGCCAACTTGCACTAATTAAAGTAAGATGCATATAAATATCATACAGGTGCTCCTACTAATGGTTGAGAAGTAAACTTAATTACATGAACAAAATTTGTATTTAATCAATCAATAATAATGCTTTTCTTTAAATAGGAAAAGCCAAGAAAATGTTTCAACAATATCCAAAGATGAAACTCCTCCAATTGGAGCAAATGCATTGCCTCATCCGATATGGTAAGATAACAAGTTTGATATGCTGTATTAAACAACTGTTACATTAGTATTTCATACATCAGATATGAAAGTGTACATCATTCAAAAAATTCTTTAAAAATCAAAAGTGAACATCAAATATTCTGGAAAGAATTTGCTCAATTTGACATAAGAATATATGGAATGTATGTATTAAAACTTTAGCTAAAAGCAAGTAGCCGGTAACAAAATTATCATACGGAAAGTTACCATTCCCCCATGCATGCAAATTCGCGTATGTTTATCTTGTCCAAACTAAACAGTGTTTAAAGCTGTTCTATATTCTCTTCAGATAACTAATGAGTTTATATATTCTAAGTATATAACCATACATATATACAAATGTGTATGTCGCAAGCAAAAGCGACACAAACAAAGTGGAAATCTGTACTTTTAAATAATAGGAAAAAAGATTCGGACCGAAAAATTCTCAAATCATTCGAATAATTATTAGCTTAATTCCTCATAGGTCTGAGGAAGAAGTCCATAATGTTGAAGTCACACATAAACCTCCAGAGGGTAAAGTTGACAAGGTAAGTATTCAGTTGACTAGTATTACAAAACTTTCGAGTTCTGTAAGTTCCAAGAAAAAGGCTGTGGACCAATAGATTGTAATCATTATAAAAATTAGATATGGTATGCTTATATCCGCTTCATTTGGTCTTTGTTGAATAGTTGTCTCATTGGCAATCCTGCCACATTTTACTTTTTAGCTCACCTGACCCAAAGGGTCAAGTGAGCTTTTCTCATCACTTGGCGTCCGTCCTCGTCCGTTAATTTTTACAAAAATCTTCTCCTCTGAAACTACTGGGCCAAATTGAACCAAACTTGGCCTAAATCAACATTAGGGTATTTAGTTTAAAAATGTATCCAAAGATCCCGCCCACCAACCAAGATGGCCGCCATGGCTAAAAATGGAACATAGGGGTAAAATGTAGATTTTGGTTTATATCTCTGAAACCAAAGCACTTAGAGCAAATCTGACATGGGGTAAAATTGTTCATCAGGTCAAAATCTATCTGCCCTGAAATATTCAGACAAATCAGACAACCCGTTGTTGGGTTGCTGCCCCTGAATTGGTAATTTTAAGAAAATTTTGCAGTTTTTGGTTATTATCTTCAATATTATTATAGATAGAGATAAACTGAAAACAGCAACAATGTTCAGTTAAGTAAGATCTACATATAAGTCAAATGACCAAATTGTCAATTGACCCCTTAAGGAGTTATTGCCCTTTAAAGTCAATTTTTCACAATTTTTCGTTAATTTTTGTAATCTTTTACAAAAATCTTCTCTGAAACTACTGGGCCAAATTAAACCAAACTTGGCCTAATTCATCCTTAGGGTATCTAGTTTAAAAAATGTATCCAATGATTCCGCCCACCAACCAAGATGGCCGCCATGGCTAAAAATAGAACATGGGGTAAAATGCAGTTTTTGGCTTATATCTCTGAAACTAATCTGACATGGGGTAAAATTGTTCATCAGGTCAAAATCTATCTGCCCTGAAATTTTCAGACGAATTAGACAACCCGTTGTTGGGTTGCTGCCCCTGAATTGGTAATTTTAAGGAAATTTTGCAGTTTTTGGTTATTATCTTGAATATTATAATAGATAGAGATAAACTGTAAACAGCAAAAATGTTCAGCAAAGTAAGATCTACAAATAAGTCAAACATGACCAAAATTGTCAATTGACCCCTTTAAAGGAGTTATTGCACTTTAAAGTAAATTTTTCACAATTTTTCGTAAATTTTTGTAATCTTTTACAAAAATCTTCTTCTCTGAAACTACTGGGCCAAGTTAAACCAAACTTGGCCTAAATCATCCTTAGGGTATCTAGTTTAAAAAATATATCCGATGAACGCGTTCACCTACCAAGATGGCCACCATTGCTAAAAAAAAGAACATAGAGGTAAAATGCAGTGTTTGGCTTATATCTCTGAAACAAAAGCATTTACAATAAATCTAACACGAGTAAAAATGTTCATCAGGTCAAGATCTATCTGGCTTGAAATTTTAAGACGAATTAGACAACCCGTTGTTGGGTTGCTGCCCCTGAATTGGTAATTTTAAGGACATTTTGCAGTTTTTGGTTATTATCTTGAATATTATAATAGATAGAGATAAACTGTAAACAGCAAGAATGTTCAGTAAAGTAAGAGCTACAAACATATCCTGCAATATTGCTTCTTAAGTAGCACTGAAACCAGTATATTTACCCTGTGATACAACCACACCCAATCTAAATATCTTTGTTGGTCTACGTAGCTGTAATGCTGTCATAAGGTGCATTCTTTCATTCTCTGCCGCTTCTGAATTAATAAAGGATTTAAATTTGAATAACGTCACCAAAATTGTCAAATGACCTCTTAAGGGGTTATTGCCCTTTAAAGTAATTTTTTTTTTTTACAATTTTTTTTAAATCCTTGTAATCTTTTACAAAAAATCTTCTCCTCTTAATCTACTGGGCCAAATGGAATTAATGGCATATACTTTCAGCATACTTAAATTGGGTAAATGCCCCCCGACCTGGTGGGTTAGCCTGGGTTAGCCGGGTTCGGGGGAACCCCTGACCAATTTTTAGCTCACCTGGACCAATGGGCCAAGTGAGCTTCTCTCATCACTTGGCGTTTGTCGTCCGTCGTCGTCGTCGTCCGTTAACTTTTACAAAAATCTTCTCCTCTAAAACTACTCGGCCAAATTTAACCAAACTTAGCCACAATCATTATTGGGGTATCTAGTTTTAAAAATGTGTCCGATGACCTCGCCTGCTAACCAAGATGGCCGACATGGCTAAAAATAGAACATAGGGGTAAAGTGCAAGTTTTGTCTATTATTTTGAAAACAGTTATAAATAGAGAAAATCTAACAAGAGCAGAAATGTTCAGCTCTACCAATTGTTCATATACGTCAAAACTGTCAGACGACTCCTTATAGGAGTTATTGCCCTTAAATGACAAGTTTTACCTTTTTTTCCATTTTTGTTTATTATCTTGAAAACTATAATAGATAGAGAGAAACTTAGAATTTCAAAAATGATCAGCAAGACAAGTTCTACAAATAAGTCAACATGGTCGAAATCGCCAGTCGACTCCTTTTAGAGTTATTGCCCTTTGGTGGTGATTTTTACCAATTTTTTGCGTTTTTGCCTTATATCTTAAAAATTATAATACTTATAGATAGATAGAAACCTGAATTAGCAAAAATGATCAGCAAGACAAGTTCTACAAATAAATTTGCATTGTCGAAATCGTCAGTAGACTTCTTATTAGAGTTATTGCCCTTTGATGATGATTTTTACCAATTTTTGCATTTCTGCCTTATATCATAAAAAATATAATATATAGATAGAAGCTTAAAGAAGCAAAACTGATCAGCAAGACAAGATCTACAATTTAGACAACATGGAGGAAATCGTCCGACGACTCCTTATTGGAGTTATTGCCCTTTAATGACGATTTTTACCATTTTTTTTGCGTTTTGCCTTATATGATAAAAATTATAATAGATAAATAGACACTTTAAATCACAAAAATGATCAGCAAGGCAAGATCATTAACAAGTCAAATTTTGCCGATATAGTTAGTAGACTGTAGTACTCTTTATAGGAGGGATTGCCCTTAAATGAGAAATTTTTTTACCCTTTTTTGTGTTTTGAGAAAAAACTAAAGAAGATAGAGAGAAACTAAACAGACTAAATGATCAGTCATACAAGATCAACAAAACAGAGATTTTGTCATGAATTCTATTCTCGTCTACAGTGTTTGTTAAATATGCACATAGATCAAGGTAAGCGACACAGGCTCTTTAGAGCCTCTAGTTTATAGAACATTTCTATCTTATTCCAACATTAGCCCAAGTAAAAAAATCAATCAATACGGATTAGTTGACCGAAAGTGCTTCTTCGCACGCAACAAAATCAACAAAAATGAAGCCAAAACTCTATTTATAGTACATATAGCCAAGATAGAAACAGATTTCTTTTTACTGAGTACCATACCTCTTTGTTTTTTACAGGAGTAACACGACGGGTGTCGCATGTGGAGCACGACCTGCTTACCCCCTTCTGGAGCACCTGAGATTACCCCCGGTTTTTGGTGGGGTTCGTGTTGCTCAGTCTTTAGTGTTTAATGTTGTATTTTGTGAACTGTTATTTGTCTTTTGGTCGTTTTCGTTTTTTGCCATGGGATTGTCAGTTTGTTTTCGACTGATGAGTTTGATTGTCCCGTCCTTGGTATCTTCGCCTCTCTTTTCGTTCAGAACAATGCAAAATGTCCATCGTTACTACTCAGTCATTCTCGCTACACCTTTAAAAAAAACTAGGTGTGTCTAGAATGTCCGAAAAAATTAAGAGCACTGGAGCACTTAAAGAAATTGGTGTTTTGTAGATGGCCTATTATACTGTAAAACTAATGAGGGGAACTTTTGATACACTGAGTGGTTTCAACAGAGGGGAAAGAAACGAACGCAAATGGGTTCTGTGAGTATTCTTATCTGTAAAAATATTCATTTGCTAATTAAATGAGAGTTTCATTGTTGCTTGCTTGGCATTTATTTCATGCATATTCAGGACTAAAAACCAGTAACACTTATAGTACAATAGAAAAGTACTGGAATATAGGCCGACCGGTTTGAAGGGCGGGAAATTTGGACTGCTGCTGAAAAAAAGAGTATTTTGGATGGGAGCAGAAATTTAGCCTTTGAACAGGCTCCCAACAGAACTTCAAAAGAGTTGTCGAAAGGTTTTTTAAGGAGCAGAGAGCGTCCCCATTCCGACCGAATGTGGCTGCGTATTTATACATCCCAAACAATCGAACGGACGCCTCAATTTGGCAAAGGTTATATTTATGTTAAAAAGAGTTACATAGGATTGAACTTTTTTACAAATACATTTATCATTATTTAGACAACTGAAAACATGCAATTGACTCTTTTTAATAGTTAAGAATGTAGTGACAAGTTAAGGTTTAAAGACTTCATGATGTAAGATGCATTGTGGAAAGACGAATTTGACCGTTGGGAATAGTATACGGACCTTATTAGTACAGAGCATAGTAAAGCCTTGTATCTTACGTGTATGGCTTGTATTGTTATCTGCCTCAATGCATACACATCACTGTCGAACTATATAATTATACGCATATCGACGTAAAAAGTGCGCGTGTTAAAAATAATAACATTGTACGGAAAATGTATATCAGAACATTTTGTTCTTTACAGACGAATATGTTTCCTAGAAACAGTTGCGGGTGTCCCGGGTATGGTGGCCGCCATGTTAAGACATCTAAGTTCTTTAAGACGAATGCAAAGAGATTATGGTTGGATCCACACACTTCTAGGTAAATGTTATTCCTTCTTCTCCTTTGATCGTTAGTGGAAAATTGTTTTATATGCAGTCACTCAGCATCTCCTTATTATGTATCACTGACTAACTAGACAAACTTAATAGCTAATGTGTATTCAACTTTTAGCCATCATAAAATGTCGGTCTCGTAAATTGTCATATCAGTGTATAATTTGTATTGCACAGGACTGTATTTAGTTTCATTTGTTTTAATGCTCCTTAGCAGTACCATTCCTTCACTTCATGTCATTAATTCCTAGTGTACTTTTTCCAAGATGTGCATAGTTTTCATATAAGTTTCTCCGCTCGTTCTACTGCCAAAAAACAAGTCTGATCCAAGAGGTGGCATTATAACGAGTGTGCATTGTACAGATTATTCGTAATATGAGCGAATAGTTTGGCAGAAAAGTGAGAGAGCAGTTTTGAATACGAGCCAATGACATGGTTTGCGTAGAATTCTATCCTTCTAAATGATGAAAATTGAATGTTACATCCTTTATCAATTCAGAAGAAGCAGAGAATGAAAGAATGCACCTTATGACAGCATTACAGCTACGTAGACCAACAAAGATATTTAGATTGGGTGTGGTTGTATCACAGGGTAAATATACTGGTATTCAGTGCTACTTAGGAAGCAATTGCAGGATATTTAAAAAAATACACGGAAAAAAGTATACTTAAAAAAATAATTGGTCGGTCGAGGGAACACTCACAAATGACAAAACAAAAATTGAGCACCAAACCCCCGAAATGAAAGAGAAAAAAACAACAAAAGAAACTAGGGGTTCTAAAGAGCCTGTGTCGCTTACCTGAACCAATGTGCATCTTCAACAATGGTCACTCTCCAACATTGAAGACTAGAATATAATTCTGACTAAAATCTCTTTTTTTTAATCGTGTGTTGTTTATCATTTACGGTCTACAGTTTCTATCTATCTTCTATATTTTTTGCCAAAAATGAAAAAAAAGGTAAAACTCGTCATTTAAGGGAAGCGACTCCTATAAGGAGTCAACTGACAATTTCGGCTATGTTGACCTTTTTTAAATCTGGTCTTGCTAATCATTTTGCTATTTGAATTTCTATCTATATGATCTATGATAGATTTCAAGAATATAGGCAAAAACGCAAAAAAATGGTAAAAATTGTCTTTTAGGGAATTAACTCTATAAAAAGTCGTCCAATATTGGCTCATTGGAGATCTTGTCTTGTGAGATAATAGGCAAACACGCTGTTATAAAATGATAAGCAATAACGTAAAAAAAATCGTCATTTAAGGACAATACCTTTTTCTTTTAAAAGTCAACGGACGATTTTTGGCCATTCTGACTTATTAGTATATCTTGTCGTGCTGGTCATTTGATATTTAAAGTTAATTTCTGTCTATTATAGTTTTCAAGATAATAGGGAAAACCTCAAAGCATTTGGAAATCTGTATTTAAAGGGCAATAACTTCTATAAGAAGTCGTCTCACAGTTATGATTTAAAGGGAAAGTAGACAGATTTTAACATTCTGAACAATTCTGTCTCGTCAGATTTTCTCTAGCTTTAGCTTTTTTCATTATTATTGTAAAACAAAATGCATTTTACTACTATGTTCGATTTTTAGCCATGTTAACCATGTTGATTGGCAGGGGGATCATTGGACACTATTTTTAAACCCAATTACCCCAATGGTGATTTTGGCAAAGTTTGTTTACAATAGGCCCGGTAGTTTCAGAGAACATTTTTGTAAAAGTTAACGGACGACGAACGCAAATTTTCAAATAATTAAGAACAATTATTTCTATTCAAAAATGATTTGTTTTTATCTTCATAATCTGACAGATCGAATTTGAAAAGAAACAAACTTTTGATAAGTCTAATTTTGACTATTTTCAATGTTAAACCTCTAAGGATGATTTACTAGTTCATGCTCAAAATGACACTGTTGTAAATCTACATACCAACTAGCAGACTGAGTAAATATTTGATGAAAGTAAACGTTAGTAAGTTTAAATGGATCAATTAAAAAACCATTTGAAGAAATCGTTACGACATTACACAAGTTACGTGAGTTACATGATGTATATACATCTAGTTTGTCAAAGTTTTAAAGCTGTATATAAAACTGTATTGCCTACATGTATTATGTTTGCAGTTTGTTGAAATTTATTTGTAAAATTAAGTTTCATAAACGCGCGGCTTACAAAAAATCAATCAATTTTTTTTACTTTTTATGTACCAAATCTTACAAAAAACTGAATGCAAAACTTTATAAGCATTAAAACTATTATATTTGACTTACAGGTGCTTTTGTTACCATGTTTAGTTTGGCTTATTTAATTAGTCCTAGATTTTGCCACAGATTTGTTGGATACTTGGAAGAAGAAGCAGTAATTACATACACTAAATGTGTGCAGGTAAAATTTACATGTACTTTTTCATCTTAAAAAAAATCTTTGATCTTCTCTAACCTCATATATACAAGGATTTATTACTATACAAATCCTTGATATATAGTTGCCTCAGATAAGTTTGGTTTCATCAGTTTTCCTTTCTTTTTATTGTAAAATTTATGAGAATCAATTGATATTAAAAATCTAACGAAAAAAATACAACTAAATAATAAGGAACAACTTTATTTATAGAAATGTAACGATGTGCAAAAAATTATGTTTGTGTGGTGTTGTAAAACATCTTTACATATTCTTTCTGATTTCAGGATATACATAATGGTTCCATGCAACACTGGAAGACACAATCGGCTCCAGAATCTGCTATTACTTACTGGAAATTACCAGTAAGAACTTTTACGCATAGTCATGTCTACATGCAACAACATATAAACTGATTATTCTTAATTAGATAAAAAACACAATACCTTTATACCCCAAGTCAGCGAAGCATTTCTCCAGTCAGATTGTAGAAATGTGCAATCCCATTTGGTGTCATCTGTCAAATATCAATACTTTTAACTGGTAGTGCGAATGTCGCACTCTTCGCCCGGGAAGGCAACAAATCAGAGGCGTCCGTGTATAACATGTTTTTACTCTTCCAATATCATTTAAATGTATCTGCTCCAACTCCAAGGCCACATTGCAGATTCTTAACTGATTTGTTACCCTTTTTCATTTCCTTAATCAATATTTCATATTAAACATTCAACAATCAATCAATCAACACCACGAAAAGTTTATGATACGTCGTAATCTGTAGAATTTTTCTTTTATTATTATTTATGCATCTTTAAAATTTTGTTTTATTCTGTTATAGGATAATGCAAAGATGTTAGATGTGATCCTTGCGATTCGTGCAGATGAAGCTCACCACAGGGTGGTCAATCACACACTAGCTTCATTAAAGGAAGATGACTACAATCCATATAAACCAGGAAAATGATATCTAAATCTTTTATCATGTTTAAAAGTTGACCAATAAAATATCCAGACATGTTAGTTCTCGCCATCTGTCATTTTTAGGAAATAAAATGGTTTGAAAAAAGAGACTTGCCTGCCGATATGGTTAGTGATAGATAGCATGAAAACAACAGACAATTTTTATACAAATGGAAATAGTTAATTTTTCTGATGTTTTGATGGCTCTTTTGTAAAAATGCTCGGACTTTTATGTTCCGTATTCTATGGAATCAAATTTAAACAACTGTCTAGTGTGTCTATATAGACGTTTTATAAATTATATCATTGTAATAAGTGTTTTATAATACAGGTTATGTTTTTCATTTATGTCCTCTAAAAGCAATGATTGTATCTGTTGTATTTGATTTTAGATGTAAACATTTCGTTTCGATAAAAGCCACAGTACGGGAAAAAAATGAATTTTTTAATCCTGTCATTTCAATTGACATAATATTGTTTCAAACATGTTTTTTTTTATTGTTTTGCTTTATTTGTTTTATGAAGTTGTTAACAATAAAAAAAACTTATGAGAAAACATTAATAAGCCTTGTATCAAAATATAATTTGTACATTAGTAAAGTATAAAGGTCCAGTGTTAAATGTAACCCAAACTAATCAGATGTTCTTGTGTGTAGGCGATTGGAGTTTACAATATAACGATATATTTATATCCGGCTATGAGTTGTCCATTATTTGTGTTGAAACTGAATTTTGTAGCATACTAAATGGTATGGATTGTTTTATAGTTTACCTCCTCGTCCTATGGTCCATATTTGTCTTAATGGCAATCACCCTGCATCTTATTGTTATATTACAGCCTTTACAAAAAAAGAAATTCGATGTCCAGCACGACTTAATACGCTTTGAAAAAGTGGTAGGAGTAACTTACTCAGATTTTAAATCAGACCAGGGCTATTTTGTAGATAAAATGGAAACTTAATTTGCATAATAATCTATAGTTTCGACCAAAATCCCTGAAACTTCAAAGATTGCACACATGTTGAAGTTGTACACCTGGTATTTTGGAGTTGTTTGAGGATTTTTTTACCATTTTTCTGAACTTGGGAACTTGTTCTTTTTCAGCAAAGTTACTACAGATGTTACCAATTTTGTGTAATCAACTTCTACTACAGTTATAAACCCAGATCCTTGAAACTTAACCGAATGATTGCTCATGTTTCTGCGATTTTGCACCTGCTATTATGGAATTGTTTGAGGAATTTCCCCATTTTTCCTGAATACGGAACTTAGTCATTTCTTCAGCAAAACGTTCCATAAATGGTAGACAAATTTGTGTTTTACCCAGAGCTTTCTAACTTCACTGACAGTTTGGAATCCTATTGAGGTTGAGCACCTTCTAATATGGAACTGTTTACAGATTTTTTTTTTCTCATTTTTACATTTAATTTTTCCATATATTTAAACGATCAATAAAGTCCTTTCTCTATTGTTTTAGAAAATTCAACCCATTTGAGTCTTTGATAATTTTTTATTAAGTCTATCAAACTAATCTAAAATTCATAGAATCAAAACTCCATTTGTGTACTTTGAGGTGCTAACAATATTGTGGACTATACAAATCATAAATGGGTGAAAACAGCCCAAGACCATTTTCTTTTACAGATTTAGACACATTTTAGTGTGTTTCCTCTGTTTGTTTTTTTGTTTTTTGTTTTTTTTTTGGTGTTTTTTTTAAGGGCGTCGTATTGTTCAGACTTTTCCTTAAAGGGTTTTATAGACTGTTGCTCGTCTTTTCAATGCTTTTCATTTTTGCCATGATATTGTCGCTTTTTCTCTGACTTATGATTATTGTATTGTCCTTTTGGTATCTTTTGCTCCTTAACCAAAACCAAAATCCTAATGGAAGTTAATTTTATTGTCTTACAGATGCAAATTAATTCATTTTAGTTTAAGATGTCATTAACCCAAAACTATTACAAAATTTTATCACAACTATAGAAATTGATTCACAGGCACTTGTCTGTGATTTTTTTTTACCCATATACCTTTATATAACACAACTCAACTTGCAATTTTGTGAAATGACACTAGGTCTCAAATTATCGTTATTTTTCAATTCCGTGGTCGTCTATCACAAAAAAAAAATTAATAATGCCACAAATCTATTTTACTTTATCAACACAACAGTGTATAAAACGTCTACCTTTGCTGTGGTGGTTCCAAGTAGTGAAGTTAAAATCATCCCTTCGAAAATTTTACGGACGCCATCACGAGTTGGTTAACCGTTATAAATATCTGTTTCACAGATGACGACGGATATGTTCCAATCATCGTAATCACAATCTCGTCCTCCTTTTCCCTTAATTTGACCTACCGAATTAGACTTATCACCGGGTTTGTATTAACATGAGCAACACGACGTGTATCACATGTGGAGCAGGATCTTCTTACCCTTCCGGACCACCTGAGATCACCCCCGGGGTTCGTATTGCTCAGTCTTTAGTTTTCTGTGTTGTGTTTTGTATACTTTTGTTTGTCTTTTGGTCTTTTTCTTTTTTAAGATTGGCCAACTTGGGAGGCCTGCCACGAATTAATTCAGACAGCTAATATGCTTGATTTACAAAATTGTGTAGATAAATTAGTGTAGATTATAGCAGTATGAATTTTAGCATAATGACATATCTCAAATCGAGGCTATTTTATCAGTTTTTGCTGTTTTGCACTTAATACAAGAAGTCTTAAGCCATGAAAGACAAAATTCAAAAATACAAACACAGATTCGGATAGACTAATGTCTTGAGAACATCATGGACATCATGGGTGTTATTTGCTCGATTTATAATGCTTTTGATTTTCGAATTCAAGGGGCCAAAAAAGTGGCCTTATCCAACCCTCACCTTTGGCTATCAAAAAGTGGTGATTAATAAATCTGCCTTTCAAATATTTGTAGCTGCCAAGACAATAAATGTTTAGTCTTTTCCACGAAATCTTTGCAGAACACGTAATTGACATTCAATGGATGATCATGCATTGTTCGCCATAGCAGAGTCGGTGAAATTGACACGTCCCTTTAGCTACGAGATATAAAAAAAATAAAAATATTTTTTTGTTCAATCATTAATGAAAGTGAAATAGCGAAATAATAATTCGCTTTTAGAAGCCAGTTTAGTTCAATTTTGTCAAAATAAGCTAAGAAACATCGCTGATGAATTATTTACTTGCAAGTGAATAATTCGACCTCATTGAATCCGTATTCATGTGACTTTCAATTTAACCCATTAGCTAGAGATTGGTTACGCATGTATTAGTCGTGTTCAGCCATTAAAAGGAAAAGAATGTCAACATTGAAAGTGAAACTCATTGACTGATTCGATCCACAAAAATCATTCTTATCAAGGTAAAAATGATGATTAACTTATTTTTTTAACATATAACATGAAATCAAACAGACCTAGAAAAGTCCAATTGCACGAGGTCGCTATCTATTTATATTTATGTTTATGTTTATATCGGATTATGAGACCGTCGGCACTCTTCGGAGGTCATCTCGATGGTTAATCAGATGGCTTCTAGACTAAAATACACACGAAATGCTGATATATATTATCGAGTCCATGCATTATTAATTGTTTTTTCAGACTTCTTGTAATTTGGATATACGTTATAGTATGTTATTAATCAAATATGAGCATTTGAGTCAAATCGGTGAACACGAATTTGACAGTTAATGCCCTTTATTAGAAATCGTATACAAATATCACTAAAATAACTGTTTCCCTCTAATATGAGTTAGTTAATAAATATTACCTAAAGATATCTTTGAGTCACTTGTCCAATCATGTGGTTTCTTTTGTCTATAAATATGTGTATTTCTTTGGAGTTCATGATAGAAAAATGTTGAGATGTTAGGGGAACAACAAAGAGGTAGTTAAAGGACAGACAATGCCATAGGCGAAAGAAAATAGACAAAATAAATATACAACGAAGTCTACAAAACATTACACTGAAAACCCTGTGAAGAATTCTGATGCTACGGAAAATAATGCAGATTTTGCCACTGGATTCTACTCCACTCAATAGAATAAACATCATCAGGTACGTCTCGCGATAAAAAAAAACCCGGTCGGACAAAACCAAAACTTTAAAATTATTCTATGATGCTACTCTACAAAGCACTTGTCATAGAAATTGGCCAAAGACTGGTCGGCTCTGACTCAGTCAGCATGTTAGTACTATTCAAAACATGGTATACCTTGGACAATAAATAGTCTGCAATCAATTAATCAAGCCAATATATTCATATAGTGCTCGAACTTGAAAAAATGACTTAGGTTTATCTACTACACGAAGTTGTTGTAATTCTATAGACTCCGTTACCAGGAAAGGAGCAGACAGAGAGTTATGTAGTACGGTATCGTATCTTAAATTACTCTATTACCTAAGTAGTTTACCATGTAAAGTGTCGTTTTGTATCTTAAATACAAGTACTTCAGATTTCATTCCAAATCCATAACAATAAAACTTCTTCTGAAAGTGTTACTGCATCTGACAAGAATAAATTAAGAATTGTTTTACTAAACGTTACCTGGAAGCATTTCTACTGATTTGACGAGGGTACCGCTTAAGAAATGATTAGAACAAAATTAAGACAAGATTTTGTGTTATACTCAAGAACTTGTGTTATACTCAAGCAGATCGAGTTTACAACTTGCTAATTTCAAAATATGTATTTGCATGTATAAAAATACAATTCGCTTGACACCATGATGTATACACAATATAAGGCTTGAACACAGTCCTATCAATATGAATACGTCATATACAAACGCAGTTTATAAATTGGGTAGCAAGTGTTTGTATAACTGATGAACATTTCGCGGATGGGTTGTGGGTGGAGGGAAGGAAGGAGGTACTGAGGGCAGGAGAATTTTCCGCATTGATTAATAACTATGTAAGGGAGGTTTGAGTGCTTTTTATGAACTTATTTGTGTAAATAAACACAATCTAAACTTTTTTTCTGGTTTAATTACCAAAACCTGAACTTTTTGCTTATAAATGATGATCAATGATAACACTTCTATCAGGTTTTAGTAATTAAATCAGAAAAAGATAAGATAGAATAGCGATGCATATTGCCATACAAGTGCTGTGATAAGGTATCAATTTGATGACAGAAAGATAGAATCAATTCAGATTTCATTCCAAATCCATAACAATAAAACTTCTTCTGAAAGTGTTACTGCATCTGACAAGAATAAATTAAGAATTGTTTTACTGTCTCTTTAAATCTTTCAACAAATTATTTTTATTTTGCAATTCGCCGTACAACGTCCTGCAATTCGCCGTACAATAAACAAACAATGTGTTGGTCCATATTCTTTAAAACATCTTTATGACAACAAATGTAAACGAAAATCATTTCTTAAGTGGTACCCTGAGATCAACAGTTTGTTAACCTCGGTATATTTATAAACGAGACTTCTCGATGTGTGACGAAATCCATAGGTAAACTTCATCAGATTTCTATAGTTAGTAATACATTATGTCGTCATAATTCAGTAAATCAACTGAGCAAACGAATAATTCCATTGAATATTTGTAAAGACTTTTTTGTTTCGTTTTGTGACTTTATTCATTATAATTGACATTGATGACATAACCCTATACACTATTTAAAACACGACCGGCAATCCCTATGTCAGTGATTCTAAATATAGAACACTGAGGAAATCGATACAAGGAAATCCGTGATTGCCAATCTTATAGGAGCTTGCATCAGCGGGTCAACGAGGTTAAAATTATACAATATATTAGCGCGAAAAACAGTATAGGCACCTATTACTACTTTTAAAAACAAATAAATGATGTCAGTCGTTAGAAGCTTATGTCGGTGTGGTTTGCAAAGTCAAGGTTTGATTAAACAAATTGGATTAGTAAAACCTTTGATCAGAAATGTTAACAATGTGTCTCTTGTTCAGGTAAGTGATAAAAGTATAATATTATACAAGTCTTCTTTTTCAGATTTAATATGACACAGTATAGATCTGATTCTTTTTATAAATAAATAAATTTGATTGATTGTCTGTTTGCTTGCTTAACGTCCATGCAGTGTCGAATATTTCATGCGTATATAATATAGATATATTTACTACCACTTGCAGTTGGTACCGCTGCCGAAAAACTGGTCCATATATTCATATGTACTTGTATTGGAGAGGGAAAACATTTTTTTTTTATATATTTATCATATCTGAGACTGTTTTATAGTAGTCTCATATTATATCTATACGGATATTTTTTTCTTTTCATGCCTCCTTTGATAGTTAAGGTCCAGAAGCTCTTTTCACAAAATATTTTAAGACAATAGTCGATTGTAAGTTATACTGAAATGTCAATTACTTCCACGAGGTTTTCTTTTGTCATAAGATTTTTTGTGAAACGAGTCGTATTCATGATCGCGTTTAGTTGTCACTATTTATACACTTTGTACGTCATGAAGTCTCAAACTCCGTACAGTGATCGTTTCCGTTCCGGAACTATTTTCCTTTACTCCAATTAGTGTTGAGGTGGCACGGTAGTATTTCCTGGCCCATAAGGGATAATGATAGCCTTTTTAGGATTTTCACCACTTTCTAACACTGCGAAAAATTCTACATACACAGTTAACTGAAGTACTTTCATTATACTAATCAGAAATAAATTTGAATATGTATCATGACCGTTTACTTTTTGCTATTTTTAAAACCTAAGGCCACTAGTGCTTTTAGGTCTTTTATCATGCAGTGAATACAAAATTAAAAATTCTCAAAATTCATTTTCACCTGTATTTAAAATTCTTTCATATTTTTCTACACCTGATTCACCCCTCAGTTTGGGAAAGTATGTTCAGTTGATACTGTATTTTTTGTCCAATCACACTGTTCAGATACATTGACCTAAGTAGGGTACACAAAAGAGCAACCTAAATTCCGGAATGCAAATACTACCGTGCTACCTAGAGTAGTATGCGGATCGGAGCTGGAACTGCCGGGGAGTTTGATGAAGTCTGTGTCATTGATCAGTTGGTTTTCCATACATGTATTTTTTTTAGCTGATTGATGGTCAAAATCAAAGATCGGCTACAGTTCTATTCTTAGTTTTTTCTGTTCGAATTGCGAAAATTCCCACATATATATTTATGTCGAAGATGTAGATCTGACTTGTTTCACAAAAAAAATGTTAAATTAAAATTTACTTGTTAGTTTTGTCCAGAATCTTGTCATTGTTTATGACTACATGTGTCTCTATATGGTTGTTTGCTTTCTGTATTTTTCTTTGATTTTTGTATGTTTTTTTAGGGGTGGGTACACAGGCACTTGTCTCAGAAAAAAAAATTCCTATATACCTTAATATAACACGTGTTATATTAAGGTATATAGGAATTTTTTTTTCTGTGACAAGTTCCTGTGGGTGGTTAGGGGCTTTGTCAATGTTACTGTTGAATTCATTTACAACTAACTTGGTTAGACTATGGGCGACTTTAGACTTGATCTTGTCTTTAGTTGAGACTATACATTTGAGTAAGAGTTTATAGGATATAGATTTCCATCTTTAGTTGAGTCTATATAGTAACCTCTACATTTGGGTAGAGTTTGTGGGATATAGATTTACAGCTTTAGTTGAGACGATGTAACCTATACATTTGAGTAAGAGTTTGTTGGATATAGATTTCCATCTTTAGTTGAGACGCTATAGTAACCTATACATTTGAGTAAGAGATTGTGGGATATTGATTTCCATCTTTAGTTGAGACTATATAGTAACCTACACATTTGAGTAAGTTTTTATGGGATTTAGATTTCCATCTTGACAGGTACTCACGGATAGATTTAGGTTTTATTTCAGTCCTTTCATGAAATTTTTAAAATAATGTCTCTCTCGTTGAATCTAGAAACGACTGCTATTATTTTTCTTCTTACTTTTCTAAGGGACTGAGTGTTCGAAAATTAGCTACTCAAAGAGAAGTAGATGATAATGTACAAAAATTCAAAGCAGGAAATTTTGAAACCATTCCAGACCCCAAAAGTTTGCAGCACTTCAAGTAAGTTAAATTAAATTCAAATAAGAAATCAATAATACGTGTATATGTAAATGGCATTTTGTAAAATGTTAAAGTTTCTGACAAACAACATATGCATATTATTATTCATGTACGTTTTATGCAATACACTAGACAAACACTCTTTGGGTTCATCTGTGTTTTTTGTCTCTTCCTATGTTTGTTTCTCTAACAATTTACATTACCTTTGCAGCCTTTTTGTATTTCATATTATAAAACCATGTTTCAAAAGATGGGTAGCTATTGAATCACGTTAACTTGTCGCATAACGACATTTTAAGCATCCGTTAGTTACTTATTTACAAGCTTTAGAATTTGTTCGATACTTGATATGTACGTTTTGGAATCATTTTGGTATAGTTCAGCCTTTTATTAAACCTAGTTAGTCTTTTCTCAAGGCGTAATAAATAAGACAGTAAAAAAGAGGCGAAAGATACCAAGGGAACATTCGAAACTCAAAAGTCGAAGTTAAAACTGACTACGGCATGGCAATAAACCAATTTAAAAACACGAAACGACGAACAAATCAACAAAACATCACATAAAAGATTGAGTAACACGAACACCACCAAAAGCTGGGATGAACCCAAGTGCTCCGTAAGTGTAGGCACCTCCAACACTTCAACTCTCCATACCTACATGTGCCTACTTGTAAATTTTTATTTAAGGTTCACTGACATTTAGAGTTTGGCATTGCTGTTTATTTTTTAAGTTGTCGATAATTTTTTGCAGTAAAGCATTCCTTAGGAAGTTTTATTTACCTCCACCGCGTAATTTCAGTATACTGAACTAATGAAAGTACTTTCTCTTGTAGGAAAAGCGAAGATAAGAGATCAGCAGTTGCCTCGGGAGACCCTCCTCCAATTGGCACACACGCATTACCTCATCCAATATGGTAAGTTCACTCTTTATGGCCATCGTATTTTTATGTAACACAAGTTTTAACCCTTTACCAACCAATCATTAGAAAATATCAATACCTCCAGAACCTTACATATGACGTAGAATTTTGATCGATTTTCTAGGAGAGGATAATGTTTCAACTGTTTACTTTACAATATTGTTGATAATATCGGTCTAACGAGCAGAAATTATGCAGTCAAAGCGGGACAAATATTAGAAAACAGGATACAATTTTACCAGGCTCAAGCTAGCAGCCACTCGCTAGCAGCCACTACGCTAGCAGCCAGTTTTCGGATATGTCTATGAACCCAAAAGATGCATAAGATTCAAACGTACTCAAAATGTTTTATTGATATATAACCAATATATTATCAGTGTTTAATATATAATAAAGCTGTCGGAGAACTATTCGATGATTTAAAAATACCTAGTCCTGTTCATTAATTTAAGACAATAGTAATCGATGTCAATATACCAAACAGCGTCCTTCCCGCTTTTAATTTTAATAGTCAACAGTTTTGAGTGTACATAGAATCGTAAATATGAAATAAAATTATTGAAATGCTTACAAAATTGCTTGTAACAGGAATTGACATTGAAATCATAAATTAATTTTGTGATATTGTGTCAAATGGCTTTCCATATTCTCGGCATCCTGTCAAATAGTTCCTGAAAAGTTATTATTGTTCTGCATGACAAGAAAAGAAAGTTGCACTCGTGCATTAATATTTTTTTAATGAGACAAATCTGTTTTAACGAAACATTCTATTTCTGAAGCAGTGGATATCGCTTACTTTTGATTAGACGAAAGGTTTATTTTTGTACAAAAAGTATGGTGGGCAAGCAAATTATTATTATTATCTAAAAAAAAAAAAAAAAAACGTGTTATACACAGACGTGTAATTTTGGTCAAATAGGCACTAGGTCCAAAGCTTCTGTTTGCACCAAGTATGGGTAAAAGTATTGCCGTAGAACATTTTTATTAACATTTCCGTAAGGGTGGGGTAGGTGTCCGACCCCAACTTTGGACCTAATTTAAAAAATCTAAGCCGAACCACACCCTGGATTTTTCTCAAGTAGACCTTAGCTATTCAGCTTTACATTGCACCTAGTGGCGAAAAAGTATTGCCGTAGAACATTTTTATTAACATTTCCGTAAGGGTGGGGTAGGGTGTCCGACCCCAACTTTGGACCTAATTTAAAAAATCTAAGCCGAACCACACCCTGGATTTTTTCTCAAGTAGACCTTAGCTATTCAGCTTTACATTGCACCTAGTGGCGAAAAAGTATTGCCGTAGAACATTTTTATTAACATTTCCGTAAGGGTGGGGTAGGTGTCCGACCCCAACTTTGGACCTAATTTAAAAAATCTAAGCCGAACCACACCCTGGATTTTTCTCAAGTAGACCTTAGCTATTCAGCTTTACATTGCACCTAGTGGCGAAAAAGTATTGCCGTAGAACATTTTTATTAACATTTCCGTAAGGGTGGGGTAGGGTGTCCGACCCCAACTTTGGACCTAATTTAAAAAATCTAAGCCGAACCACACCCTGGATTTTTCTCAAGTAGACCTTAGCTATTCAGCTTTACATTGCACCTAGTGGCGAAAAAGTATTGCCGTAGAACATTTTTATTAACATTTCCGTAAGGGTGGGGTAGGGTGTCCGACCCCAACTTTGGACCTAATTTAAAAAATCTAAGCCGAACCACACCCTGGATTTTTCTCAAGTAGACCTTAGCTATTCAGCTTTACATTGCACCTAGTGGCGAAAAAGTATTGCCGTAGAACATTTTTATTAACATTTCCGTAAGGGTGGGGTAGGGTGTCCGACCCCAACTTTGGACCTAATTTAAAAAAATCTAAGCCGAACCACACCCTGGATTTTTCTCAAGTAGACCTTAGCTATTCAGCTTTACATTGCACCTAGTGGCGAAAAAGTATTGCCGTAGAACATTTTTATTAACATTTCCGTAAGGGTGGGGTAGGGTGTCCGACCCCAACTTTGGACCTAATTTAAAAAATCTAAGCCGAACCACACCCTGGATTTTTCTCAAGTAGACCTTAGCTATTCAGCTTTACATTGCACCTAGTGGCGAAAAAGTATTGCCGTAGAACATTTTTTTATTAACATTTCTCGTAAGGGTGGGCGAAAAAGTAGCCGTAGAACATGTCCGACCCCAACTTTGGACCTAATTTAAAAAAATCTAAGCCGAACCACACCCTGGATTTTTCTCTCAAGTAGACCTTAGCTATTCAGCTTTACATTGCACCTAGTGGCGAAAAAGTATTGCCGTAGAACATTTTTATTAACATTTCCGTAAGGGTGGGGTAGTGTCCGACCCCAACTTTGGACCTAATTTAAAAAATCTAAGCCGAACCACACCCTGGATTTTTCTCAAGTAGACCTTAGCTATTCAGCTTTACATTGCACCTAGTGGCGAAAAAGTATTGCCGTAGAACATTTTTATTAACATTTCCGTAAGGGTGGGGTAGGGTGTCCGACCCCAACTTTGGACCTAATTTAAAAAATCTAAGCCGAACCACACCCTGGATTTTTCTCAAGTAGACCTTAGCTATTCAGCTTTACATTGCACCTAGTGGCGAAAAAGTATTGCCGTAGAACATTTTTATTAACATTTCCGTAAGGGTGGGGTAGGGTGTCCGACCCCAACTTTGGACCTAATTTAAAAAATCTAAGCCGAACCACACCCTGGATTTTTCTCAAGTAGACCTTAGCTATTCAGCTTTACATTGCACCTAGTGGCGAAAAAGTATTGCCGTAGAACATTTTTATTAACATTTCCGTAAGGGTGGGGTAGGGTGTCCGACCCCAACTTTGGACCTAATTTAAAAAATCTAAGCCGAACCACACCCTGGATTTTTCTCAAGTAGACCTTAGCTATTCAGCTTTACATTGCACCTAGTGGCGAAAAAGTTATTGCCGTAGAACATTTTTATTAACATTTCCGTAAGGGTGGGGTAGGGTGTCCGACCCCAACTTTGGACCTAATTTAAAAAAATCTAAGCCGAACCACACCCTGGATTTTTCTCAAGTAGACCTTAGCTATTCAGCTTTACATTGCACCTAGTGGCGAAAAAGTATTGCCGTAGAACATTTTTATTAACATTTCCGTAAGGGTGGGGTAGGGTGTCCGACCCCAACTTTGGACCTAATTTAAAAAATCTAAGCCGAACCACACCCTGATTTTTCTCAAGTAGACCTTAGCTATTCAGCTTTACATTGCACCTAGTGGCGAAAAAGTATTGCCGTAGAACATTTTTATTAACATTTCCGTAAGGGTGGGGTAGGGTGTCCGACCCCAACTTTGGACCTAATTTAAAAAATCTAAGCCGAACCACACCCTGGATTTTTCTCAAGTAGACCTTAGCTATTCAGCTTTACATTGCACCTAGTGGCGAAAAAAGTATTGCCGTAGAACATTTTTATTAACATTTCCGTAAGGGTGGGGTAGGGTGTCCGACCCCAACTTTGGACCTAATTTAATTTAAAAAATCTAAGCCGAACCACACCCTGGATTTTTCTCAAGTAGACCTTAGCTATTCAGCTTTACATTGCACCTAGTGGCGAAAAAGTATTGCCGTAGAACATTTTTATTAACATTTCCGTAAGGGTGGGGTAGTGTGTCCGACCCCAACTTTGGACCTAATTTTTAAAATCTAAGCCGAACCACACCCTGAATTTTTCTCAAGTAGACCTTAGCTATTCAGCTTTACATTGCACCTAGTGGCGAAAAAGTATTGCCGTAGAACATTTTTATTAACATTTCCGTAAGGGTGGGGTAGGGTGTCCGACCCCAACTTTGGACCTAATTTAAAAAATCTAAGCCGAACCACACCCTGGATTTTTCTCAAGTAGACCTTAGCTATTCAGCTTTACATTGCACCTAGTGGCGAAAAATTATTGCCGTAGAACATTTTTATTAACATTTCCGTAAGGGTGGGGTAGGGTGTCCGACCCCAACTTTGGACCTAATTTAAAAAATCTAAGCCGAACCACACCCTGGATTTTTTCTCAAGTAGACCTTAGCTATTCAGCTTTACATTGCACCTAGTGGCGAAAAAAGTATTGCCGTAGAACATTTTTTATTAACATTTCCGTAAGGGTGGGGTAGGGTGTCCGACCCCAACTTTGGACCTTATTTAAAATAAAACTAAGCGGAACAACACCCTGGATTTGTTCTCAAGTAGAAATTAGTTCTCTAATTTCTGTTTGTACTTGGTATGTAAAAAAGGACTTTGATGGTTTTTAACCTCTATCTTGTCATCTGCGGTTGTAAGTGATTGTTTAGATTTATCCGTAAGTTTCGATTGAACAATCACATCGAGGTATTCCTTGATTGCTGCACCCATCGATAACATGCTTTAAACAATTTTTTTATTATTTTTATTTTTTTCATGTTTGCGACCAATTCGAGCAAATTCTTTGTATACCAGCCTTTCTTCATCGGTTCATCTCCTTATTTTGCTCGGAGAGATTACTAATTGAGTGGTTCTGCATAATCTGGTCTGCATTCGTTTTACCATCGAGGTTCACGAAAAGAGTAACAATGCTCGCTTGTCTTTCACAAATACAAATTAATCTACCATCTTTCTTTTCATAATTTTAATCAAAACGTCACTTCATCAAACGGTTGACCATCTGAAAGCATTTTCAAAACATTCAAACAAATATTTTCAAACACTACTGTGTCGCGTTTTGTAGTTCATCTATGTTTTAGATAATTTATAGTTGTAAATACTCAATCGATTTCTTCGGGTGCTAAGTTCATAATAATCATAATATATATATATATATTTCAATCCGTTTTTAAATCACCATGTCCAGTGTGTTCCAGTTCCCGTGGAAGAATCTTGATTAAAATACCACACTATATATCCTGTGGTTCATATAGTAACTTATTCCTCAAAAAGACCTATCTGACGTGTATAATTTTTAAGTCTTTCGTTCACTTTTCGAATCCCATGTAAGACATTGATTTGTGGGGAGTACTATATTAAATATCTATATTCCACTCATTTATCTAATATTTCTGATCATTTTTGTCGAGCCTGCGACTTTTGTCGCAGAAAGCTCGACATAGGGATAGTGATCCGGCGGCGGCGGCGGCGGCGGCGGCGGCGGCGTTAGCTAACTTCTTAAAAGCTTTATATTTTAGAAGCTAGAAGACCTGGATGCTTCATACTTTGTATATAGATGCCTTATGTTACGAAGTTTCCGTCTGTCATATGTCCATTGTCCTTGACCTCATTTTCATGGTTCAGTGACTACTTGAAAAAAGTCAACATTTTTGTAATGCTAATTTCTTTCTTATTATGAGTAATAGGATGACTATATTTAGTATGTGCGTACCTTGAAAGGTCCTCATGCCCGTCAGACAATTTTAATTTGACCTCGACCTCATTTCATGGATCAGTGAACAAGGTTAAGTTTTCGTGGTCAAGTCCATATATCAGACACAATAAGCAGTAGGTCTACTATATTTGGTATATGGAATGATTGTAAGGTGTACATGTCCAACTGGTAGGTGTCATCTGACCTTGACCTCATTTTCATGGTTCAGTGGTCAAAGTTAAGTTTTGAGTTTTGGTCTTTTTTCTTATACTATATGCAATAGGTCAACTATATTTGGTGTATGGAAATATTTTATGATGTACATGTCAGTCTCGCAGGTTTTATTTGACCTTGACCTTTTCACGGTTCATTTCTCAGTGTTAAGTTTTTGTGTTTTGGTCTGTTTTTACTTCAACTATAAGCAATAGATCAACAATATTTGTTGTATTGAAGGATTGTAAAGTGTATATGTCTGTCTGGCATGTATCATCTGACCTTGACCTCATTTTCATGGTTCATTGGTCAATGTTAAGTTTTCATGCTTAAGTTTGTTTCTTAGATACTATAAGCAATAGGTCAACTATATTTAATGCATAAATTGATTGTAAGCTGTACATGTCTGTCTGGCATGGTTCACCTGACCTTGACCTCATTTTCATGGTTCATTGGTCAATGTTAAGTTTTCTTGTTTAAGACTGTTTCTTAAAACTATAAGCAATAGGTCAACTATGTTTAGTTTATTGAATGATTGTAAGGTGTACATGTATTTCTCGTTTGGTTTATCTGACCTTGACCTCATTTTCTTGGATCATGTTAAGTTTATGTGTTACTTGTAGTAAAGCTTTATATTTAGGACTATCACCATAAAATCAATGGTTAGTAAAGAAGTCGAGACATTTCAGCGTGTGCACTCTTGTTCTACTCTTCATTCTCGTGAAGAAGTGAGGTATCTAGTAGTTGTATGCTCATGTGGTTGCGTAAAATCTACTTCAGCCAAATACCATACAAGAGTATCTTAAAGGGAAAAAGTGAGTTAGAAAATTTCATATTTATATGCATATCTATATGCATATCCGTAAAGTTTGTAAATACTTTGCACTGCCATACAATCTAGGTGATTCTTACTTAAATTACCCAGTTCTCTGTATAAAAATGTAAAGAACACTATGAATGTTGATGGTTGATGAATTTGTTGCTGTCTTAGAGTTAGATAACTGTTAATTACCAATCCACTAACGTGTGCTTCAGAATCACTTGATATAGCCAATGAAAAAAATTTTATAGTAGTAACACGACGGGTGTTACATGTGGAGCAGGAGATGCTTACCTTTCCAAAGCACCCGAGATTTCCCCTGGTTTTTGGTCGGGTTCGTTTTGATCAGTCTTTAGTTTTCTATGTTGTGTATTGTGTACTGCTGTTTGTCTTTTCGTTATATTTTGTTTTTGCCATGGCATTGTCTGTTTATTTTCGACTTATTTGTATATATATCCCTTTGGTATTTTCGCCTTTCTTTTATCACTTCCAAAGTAAACAGACCCTTTCTCAGCAAAAATAAAAAAGATGACTACGAAAGTAACGATGCCGGATCAAGGAGCCTACCCAGATTTTCAAAACCATATGAGATCAATGAAGGTTCCATTAATTCGTAGTGTACGTAGAATTTGAGTGCTTTACTGATGACGTCAAGTCGAAAACATTGGGAGGATTCAAGACTTTGTAAAAAAATCAATAAAAGAATAAAATCCCGGCCGAAGAAATCATGAGTTACTGGTGCCGAATGAATGACTGCAAACCAGACAACAAACCCTACCAAAAGCACACACCGTCCTATTTCTATTGTATTAATTACTGTGACGATAGGGTGTTTACTAGATACCAGTTTGTTATTCAACATGTACAATGTAGAAATAGAGGATGATGTGGCCGAGATCCTTATATGA
The DNA here is from genome assembly GCA_017311375.1 of Mytilus coruscus. Lineage (NCBI taxonomy): Eukaryota > Metazoa > Mollusca > Bivalvia > Mytilida > Mytilidae > Mytilus > Mytilus coruscus. Next base: position 95,056,055 of record CM029599.1, read on the forward strand.
ATAAACTTAAAGAAGACATTTGAGCTCTGTACCAGAAAAATAATAATTATGTCCAAGGAGATGTCTAAAGAGAATAAACAAGCGTTCGACCAGGCAAAGAATGTTGAGAAAAAACTAGGAGATGACAAAGTGAAAGATAACTGTCAACATACCGGACAAAATTCACAAGTGAAACTTATAATACAAGGCACCTGAATTCATTCTGGTGATCTTCCACAACATGGCTGGGTACGACAGCTACCTCTTCATTAAAAACATGTGAGTTAGTAGATCACAGATTACTTACATACCCAAAACAAACAAAAATATATTTCGTTTAACAATAAAGTGTCGCAGAGCAAAAAAGGGATGAGGAGGGGAAGATGCAGACAGTGTACCGGCATTACGCTTTATTAACAGCCAGCCATTTATGAAAGCAAGTCTACAGAGAATAACCCAACCGTCGTATTTCCAAACACACAGAAAGTGCTTGGAGAAATTTCCTTTACCCGGAATTCACAATAAAACTAAATCCGGAAAATGGCAGGAATATAACCATGAGAGAAAAAGTAGACAGGCGAAAGTAAGAGTACATTGCGAATCATCTGGATGATTGCCAACTTAAGGCTCGATAGATCAAAGGAGTTAAAGTTAACACGAATACCTAGCTAACATGAATGCACGATTACCAAGCCAGCACCAATGTTAAAGGTGAAAGTATAATACGTTACTTCCAGTGGAACGGTTTTGAGGATATTGGGACCTCGGTAAAACTCGGATTTCAAAATACAAGCCTGAAGAAATAGACAAACACTTAAATTTGCGAAGACTACATGCATTAGATTGACACGAGGAATGATCATCCGAGACCTTACTGGCCAGATAATATTAAGGAAACAAAAAATTTATAGATACATTTAAGATAAAATTTTCAAGCTATTTCAACATATGTGGTGCGTTATATAAGTGAATTTAAAGAGTGTGTGACCCGGAAGTTGAAACTGAGGAATATCCATAAAGCTACATGTATCCTATCCAACCAAGGCCCATGTTGAAACCTTACATTAACAAAAAAAATTAACTCCGAGCCGAATCTAGGGTTATATTTAAAAAAAAGTAAAAAGTATGAAAGTGTTTGCAAAAAGCATGAACAATATCTGGAATCGTGCTGGTATCCGTAACAAAACGAAAGCTTGAAAACAAGCAATCAACCTGAATTTCAAGAAACGGAATATATTTAACGATTTTTTGCCTGCAATCCACAGGACACGAAACAAGTTGGGATTTGAGAAACCAATCGTTCTAGGTTTTGCAATTTTGGTCTAGTCCAAAGCATTGATGACTGACTTTGTATAAGACTACATCAAACCCCAATACGGACCGCGAGCCACGATCTGCTACATACGCAACACTGACAGTCTCGTTTGTGATATTCAGATCAGAGACATTTACAAATACATATATGAAAATGTGCATCAATGGTACGAGATGTCCAACTGACCATACATTCCAAGTCAAGACTAAGGTACTAGTAAACAAGAAAGTTTATGTTTCACGATCGATTATGCTGAAATACCAATGGTTGCACGTGTCGGTCTAAGACGGAAACGGTATGCCATTAAAACAGAAAGGTATGAAATCAGGAGAGTTAAAGGTGTGAATAAATGTGATCAAGGATGAGCTTGCATTAAGCGACTTCAAACAATATCTGAACTCGGGCTATGATTCCTACAACACAACGAAAACGATTCTGAGCAAATGCTACCATCGATATAGTACAACACAAAACAATAAAGCTCTTTCAGCAGACGACAAGGGATAGACATTATCGATTGGACAGAAACACTGCAAAATTGGAGACACATTACAGAGATTTATCTCATAGATTGTAGATCATGATGATGAACTTACTAAAATCAACTTCTAACCTAAGACCTTCCACATATGTTGCAAACTGATCAGAAATAGTATCCAGGCTTCAAATTTTGACCCATAACATTTATAAAAGAGAGGTGAAAGATTCCAAAGGTACTGGCTTTGTAGTCGCGAATTCATGTTAGTTGGGTATTCTTGTCTGCTTTAACTCCTTCAATGCACCGAGTCCTAAACTGGAAATCATCCAGATGATTCACAATGTACTCTTATTTTGACTGTACGCTATCTCTCTTATGGCTATGTTCCTACCATCCCTAGAATTGTGTTGTTTTATTTTATACAATTAAGGAATAACAGTACTGTAGTTGAAGAGTCGCCACCGTCAATTGGCGATTTGATGGTCGCAAATGCAGTTTTACTGGCGACGCGTAGCGGAGACAGTAAAATGGAAATTCTAATGCAATTCGTTTGTAACGATAATTTTCATTGGATGTTGACAAATATTTTAAAGGGTTAGATTCCACGTTCTACCAGTCCGTAGCTAAGAAAGCCACCATTTTGAATTCCGATTTTTTTTTGGTACGTGATTTCTCACAAAATAAACAAGAAAGTCACATTTTGAGCCTCAAAATCTTCTTTTTGTCAACATTGAAACAATTCTGAAGCGTACGAAAGGTATAAATACGTCTAGTGTTTATGTTTGACATCGTGAGTATACATATGACGTCACATTGTTTAGATGCTACAGACGATGCAACAGTTTCGCGGACTTTTTCATTTATGTAATTTTAAGCCAAAATATTGATAAAATGGAATTTATTTAAATATTCTGCATTAGAATGGAGATAACTGTATTGTATTTTAAGCTTGGCCTTCGTAAAACTTGATTTTACTGTCGCAAATATCCGTTTACCTAGCTCCGCTACGCGTCGCTAGGTAAACTCAATCAATTTGCGACAGTAAAATCTACGTTTTACGAAGGCCAAGCTTAACATACAATACTGTTATCTCCCAATTTGCGACCATCAAATCAAAATTGACGGTGGCAACTACAGTACTCTTCTTCCGATTTTAATGCATTACAAAAAGAAATACGTTAGAGCTTGAAAAAATGTATAAATTTGAAATAAAATAAAATTCCGCGAAACTACATGAATGATTTTGGCGCAAAGAAGTCATCGCTAAACGTGACGTCATAAAAATGAAAACTTACAAACTGAAGGTTATTAAGTTACTTCTACGATTCAAATTTGGATAAAATCACATCAAAACGGCGATTTTAGGTAGATGTTGTTTTATTTTCGATAATATTGTAGTTATTGATAGTTTTGATCCAAGCAATTCAAAATGGCGGGTCCCTCCTTAGTTACGCCATGTCAACTGTGGATTTGATGGTAACTTTTAGCCAATGAAAAAAAATGTTACATAAAAATTTCATTAGAATTCCTGATTTCTCCAAACACTTTCTGTATGTTTGGAAATTCGACGGCTGTGTTATTCTCTACAAGTACCTGAACAATTGCTTTTATAAATGTCAGGCTGCCAATAAAGCGTGAGTTCCGGTACATTGTCAACATCTTCCCCTCCTCCCCTTTAAACTCACCAACCGCAACAATGTTTGTAAAGGGAATGTATAATTCTTCGTTTTTGGGTATGTAAGTAATCTGTGCTCCACTCATGTTTGTAATGATGTAATGACTGTCGTACCCGGCCTGGTTATAGAAGATCAACGGGATTAATTTGGGTATCTTGTTCTTTAGGTTTCACTTGTGAGCTGCGCCCTGAATCCCCGGTATATTGATAGTTATGTCTCACTTTGTCATCTCCTAGTTTTTTTCAGCAGATCCGTTACATCGTTGCCTGCTCTAACGAATACTTATTTTTTCTTCTCCGACATCTCCTTGAACATTCAATAATTCTCTTTCTGGTACATATTCAAGTAATCACAAAGTTCTTGGTAATATCGACCCTTTCTTTCTACATTGAACATGTTGTATAACAAATTGGTTCTCTAGAATACACCCTGTCGTCATAGCCCTTAATGCTATAGCAAATTCTGGACGATGTGTACTTCTGGTAGGGTTTGCAGTTATCCATTCGGCACCAGCGACTCATGATTTTTTTAGCTGGGATCTTATTCTGTTCCTTGATTTTTGAAAAAAAAATTGCATTGTTTTCACTACAATCCCTCACAATGTTTTCGACTTGATGTCATCAGTAAAGCACTCAAATCCTGCGTACACATCGAATTAATGGAACCTTCATTGATTTCAAATGGTTTTCAAAATCTTCGTAGGCCCCTTGATCCGTCATCGTAACTTAGCATTCATCTTGTTATTACTGTTCTCTTTTTGCTGGGATACACTTAAATGCGGCCAAGCTTAGCGAAAGGTAGTGCGACGTAATCAGTCAAACAAACTTTATTAGATTAACTCGTAAAGGAACGATTGTTTTCATTGGTCAATTCAAACCTTCGACCTCACACCTGCGAAAATAGAACACGCGTACTATAAGTTGAATGGACTGATCAGTATTCACGTAACCCTCAAGGTTGTTATAACCTTCCATCGTCGTATTCACGTACATGATTGTGTTCTTGATTATCACATAGCAATTCTAGCTTTTATATACATGTGCATGTAAAATTCATTGAATTCGTAATTTTGTGCAATAGTAAAATTTTAAACTTTAAAATCTTAACAGGTTTCACATCGAAATATTTAATTCAACTGTCTCCTCTCAGTTGGTTCTGGATTGAGAAATATTCCATTTTATTTTGATGGGAGTGGGGCCTTGGATGAAACATTTTTCTTTTTTTTTTAGTTGTAATCTCTGTCCTGTCTTTTTATTTTTAAGTCTATTTGGTCCTGCCTTTTTTTATTAGTTTGTCTGGATTATTTTTACATAAATCGTCATCCGGCCTTTTTTGCCAAGTTGCTCATCCTGCCTTTTCATATCTTTCGCAAGTTTTAGGTATTCAACTAAGAATAGTTTGATTTTTTTTCTAATTCATTTTACTTAATTTTGAGAAAAAATCCCGAAATTCTAAGTAAATTCAGAACATGTAACCAACCATACTTTGTTTAGAGAAAAATGGAGATGGCAAACCATGGCACAGTGGAAGGAAATGTACTTTATAAACTCCAGTGATATACTTAATGAATTTTATAATTAACTGTTTTGCTATTCTCGGATGAAAAACGAACGTAAATAATATATTGTAAATATTTTTAAAAATATTACATAGAAAACAATCAGTTTTTAAAGACATATGAAACCTCAAATTAAAAAAAAAATGATGCATATGTTTTTTATAACTAAATGGATAGTTTTCACTATAAAACCTATGTACATATACTTTTTTTCTGAAGAAAATTCTATGATTTGTCCACATTTAGATAAAGTTTACTTTTTTTAATTGCTTGCTTCCAGGAGCAATTCGCCGACATATTTTCCGGATGCAAAGTGACCTTAGCGTGACTCGTCTCGTAAAATCCGGTGATCGCAATACGCATGGATCTCTCATTGAAATAAACAATTATCTGATTGTACATGCTATACACGTGCTCAATATCCATGCTTCTTTGTTGATTGTTTACTTTAAGGTGACAATCGGTAAACTTCGGCTTCAAAACACGACAAATAATAAGCCGCCATATTTTCACATTATAACAGACATATAGAAAACAAATTTGACTATTATACGATATATTTGCGTAAAAAAGGTTAACATTGTGCACAGAAGACTAAGTTTATGATAAATACATGCATTGGTTCAATAATTGAATAAACATTATTTTTCACCAGTCACTCGTTTCATATGACTTTAAAAGCGTGTTTATTCATTAAATGTATTGATAAAAAGGTGGGTCCCTTCTTGTACATGCATTCAGTCATCCTTATTAATAATTTCTTAATATTAGGTTTATCAGTTTATCTTACATAGATATAAGAAGATGTGGTATGAGTGCCAATGAGACAACTCTCCATCCAAGTCAAAATTTATAAATGTAAACCATTATAGGTCAATGTATGATTTTGTATTTCATTTTAAATACGCATGCATACTACACGTCACTTTGGCGGATAGTTCAACAATGTTATGCAAATCACTATTCTTACGGTATGAAATTAAAAGATAAGTTTTCAGCCAATTAAAATCGAAAACAGTACATTTATATTGTTCCTTATAAACTACGATATTTCTCACAAGTATTTATTTATTTTTTAGTTCCACACATACAAAGAAAATCTTCGTCGATGTAACATTTCAATCCTTTTACACCAACATGCCTTCACTGAATTCATTTGAATTTCGTTGTGACCATGATAGTACATTGCATACTACGTCTTCATTCACGTGTACAAATGATACGATTATTGTTGTTTTGTTACTATATTTCGGGGACAATTTGCTCCGTTTATGATACGGAATTTCTGAATGACCAAACGCTTAGCTATTGTGTAACGTTCTGTATGTTCGTTTTATAGCATGAAAACATTAAAAGAGGAATGTGCAACCCATCATAAATTATTGTAATTATTGTAATGGATCAGTATTATGAGATCCTTATTATAAGTAACTACGACATTGAAAGAAATTAAAAGTGATTCCTTAATCATCTGTATAAAAGCGGCACATGCATTTTATTTTATCCTTATTTTTTATAATGCGGTACAAGTTAATTATGTTGCTGCAGTATAATATTTCGACACAACTATTTGAAATTCACAAAACATTTATTTAATTCTTTTGACCAAAGATTTGTAAACTATACATGGTCAAATCCTTGTTTTACGTTCGTAGTAACATAGTAAATTCCATAGTCAGTCACCTGTGTCAATTCACGTGCACACTACGATTGTTGTTGTATTTGAATCTTTCGGCCAATGAAATGAGACGTTACAAGTTGTTTGTTTGTGATACGCCAGAATGTTATCAATGAACTATCAAACGCTAAAGTTGACTGCATTTCAGTGTAGGGTCTGCTCACTTTGGAAGTGATTAAAAGAGAGGCGAAAGAAACCAAAAGGATATTTTAACATGTTAAACTCGTAAGTCGAAATCAGACTGACAAAAAACCGGGGGTGATCTATAAAATATGTTGATACTTTAGATCAAGTGATAAGGCATCAGATAATAGCGGTGTGTCAATCCTTCTTTCTCAATCTCCAACAAGTCCACATTCAGTTCTCTTTTGTCAGTATCAGATATCCTGAGTGGGTAGGTCTTTTTCTTTTCTAAACCATACACGCTGGTTGATATATTGGATTGTTTTCTCAAACATGAGATTCACTGGGAAGTCAATCCCTTCAAACGTGAACTCTTCTGCCCATCGATAGTACTGGTTTACCCGGTCAGCACTTTTATGTTCTACCCATTCGTAATGTATCGACACCAAAATCGCCCAAATAAAACATTGCTCGTCCTGGTTCTTCACATCAATGATGGCTTTCTTGTGTGCCAGCCACTTAGGTAAGACCTAGTATTGACATCCGACAATTGATCTTTATCTATCGATATCAAATTTTATTCTAATCTTCTCATTCAGTGCCTAACCACTTTTGTCTGATGTCCAACTTGCAAATTTCTCTCCAAAGCTATTTTACACCATTTTCAACATATCTTCAAAGTTGATCACCTTTGTCATGTTTGTTCAGCAATGAATATAAGTTTCTTCTTCTTCCTTCTTATCACTAACCATCTTTTCAAACATGCAATTTAAAATCACATATACTTTTGCCAATTTTTGTTGTACCCCCATTTATAATTTCCATTCTTTTGAAACATGTGGTATTTTAAAATGTCTCTGGATCCATCTAGACTCTGGGTTTGATGGTCCTTGTGGTAAATTATCCACCAAGGCTTTTTTCTAGGTTTGACTACTTAAAAAATGTTCCACAAATGTCTGTTTCTTTCCGCCAGCATTATGTCAGTTTTAGATTGAATTGATTCAATCGTCTGAGCTTTCCCTATATTTTAATTTTTTAAAAACGTTGATTCCTAGCAAAAGCTTTCAACGGTTTTTTTGTTTCAACAGCAAACACCATTCTATTTGTTAATGCCATGTCATAATTGTATATCTTTTTATCCCCCCTGTTAAAAAAAGTTTTATTTTTATCATTTTAAAGTTTATTTAAAGTTTTTAAACCAACTCTGATACTATTTACAGATCAAAATGTAGGTCTATTTGTAAACCGTTACTTTTGACACAAGTTCCCACCAATTTATTTTATTTTTTTGTATATTATATTGTAAGCTGAGACTTTAGTGATTTCCATTTCTTCTATTTCTAAGAATTAACAATTTACTATTTCAAAATTTTCCATCCACTTCTGTAATTTCTGTGATATCACAGTGCACATTTCATAGCCTCATGAGACCTTTCCGTTCAGATCATCTGTATATATACAATCTTCCTCACTTTCAACTTTATATGTTGATGTCATTTCCATATTGTATTTTTCATTTTATCATTCTCCTGTCAGGTCAGTTGTTTTTTTCGAACTGGGCTGTTATTTTAAGGGTTTAGGGTGAGGGTTACTGGTTTATGTTTTAAAACCGGTGCTATGTTTTGTGCGGCCGAACTGTCAATTCTATACTACAGGCCTAATGTTTTCTTGACCAAAAGACACAGGGGGAAACCTAAGATAGACCTCACCACATATCCAATATCGAGGTCTGATAATACTCATCTCCTTCCTACTGCGTAAATTTAATTCGAAAATATTTCCAATGGCAATACTTGTATCCGGACTACATGCATATAAAAGGTAGACTATAAGGTTTCATCGACAAAAAGGCCCAGATGGGTTAAACAACAGAAGATCTACATCATAGGATCCAAATCGGGGTCTGAGATTACCTACCCTTACCATCACTTAATTAAAAGTAGTCTTTGACAACATTTCGATCCACACATGATGCAAATTTAAGACAGTGACCTCATATCTCTTGGACCAAAAGATCCAGGTGGGAAGACTCACGGAAGGTCTACGTTATAGGTTAAATATAGGGATCTGATATAACTGAACCCTTATCCACTCTAAATTTAACTCCATACGTCAATGCTTTTATTCGCACTAGTAAAAAATCAAACCTGTGGCCTACGGTTTTTTAAGTCAAAATGCCCAGTTTATGACTACTCTTAGAAAGGTCTAAACCACATTTAGCCTACTTTAGCTGTATTGATAAACCATTTCGGAATTTTTTGGTCCTCAATGCTCTTCAACTTTATTTGGTATTTTTAAACTTGATGATTAAAGCATCACTGAAGAGTCTTTTGTAGACAAAAGCGCATCTGGCGTACACAATTTTAATCCTGGTATCTATGATGAGTTTATTTATACAGCCTGAAATTAATTTGTAAAAAAATTCCTGCGTCGAAAATTTTATCTGCACTAGGTGTATATGAAAATCGGAGAGCCAATATGTCCTGGACCAAAAGCGGACATTTCACGGAAGGTCTATATCATGAGTCCAATATCCAAAAGTGGACATTTCACGGAAGGTCTATATCATGAGTCCAATATCGGTACTGAAGTATGCAACTTAAATCTAACACATAAACAAATCCTATTGGCCATGCTTTTAATTTGATCTGCATAAGCTTTAAATGCAAACGAGTGGCATAATGTTTCCTGGATAAAAGGCCCAGGTGAGAAAACTAAAAAAGTCACTCGTTGTAAATTTAATAAGAAAAAAGAAATATCTGTACAGTAATTTTATACGCACTAGATGCAAATCAAAGGCAGTAACCTTTTATTTCCTGGACCAAAATGTCCAGACAACCATACATAGGTCCAATATCGAGGTTTGAAATAACTGATTCCCTTCCACCGTTATATTTAATTCGTATAAAATCCACACGACAATGCTGTTCATAAATTTTGCACAATTCCAACATATGTACAATCGTCCAGTGAAGTTTATAGGATTTAGGTGGAAAACTTAAGGAGGAGTTGATTACACAAAATTTCATAAATATTGCTGAAAATGACTAAGATCCAAAGTCTAGAAAAGTTGAAAAATCACTCAACGAGTTATAGGAGGTGCGCAACCTTAACATAGGTTCGATCTTTTGTAAAGTGTATGAGATCTGGATTAAAACTGCAGTAGGAGTTGATTGCACAAAACTTGTATCCTATTTCATTTAGATTAAAGTTTCAAAATCTTGAAAATGATCCGCCTGGCTAAACTAAGACATTTTCCACCTTTATCTTGGTACCTGACGTAGAGGTAGACATTTTCACTAAAATGGCCAATACTACTTAAGCTATAGGCCCGGACGAGTTTTTCGGTATAGGGTGATGGGTACCTGTTATGTCATATAATCTAGTAACTATTGGCGACTGGCCTAACTAAGAGATTCTCCACATTGACCAATTGACCAGAGGTAGAGCGAAACATTGCAACTAAAATTGCTCATAGCGGTAATGCCTAAACCTGTACGAGTTGTGAGGAATGGGGAAAGGGGGGTATTTGGTATGTAAATAAAGGCAACAGTAGTACCGCTGTTCAATAGACATAGGTAGCAATACACAGACAGTTAGAAGTTTAGTTTCGCATTTTGGCCATAGAGATTTGAAAGTTTTTGCTGAAGAATAATATAGCCTTCCAAGTGGGTTTATATGAATATAAAGGTTATTTTTTGCATGTTTTAAATGCCATTTTTATGGTTTGACAGTCCGTATTTTTACATCCATACAGCCCATAGAAATTATTGCAGTGTTTTTCAACAAAGATTTGACCGTCGAACTTTTCAATTCAATTTTATGGGAAAATGAGCCGAAATGCATATGATTTATTTTGACACCTTGGTAGATAAATGTTTATGGTTTCAGAAAAGTATCACTTAAATGGATTGAAATTTTCCTTTGGACCAAATTTTGGGGACTTTTGTGACTTTTCACCCCTTTTGTAATATTTTGTATCAAATACAGATTGTTGCCATGGTTACACCAAAAGATATTATGTTTCACCATTTTAAGTATTGAAATTAAATCTATGGAAAATGCTGTTTCCATATATATGCACATGCATAACCCACACATTAAGCCTAATTTGTTAGAAAGCAATGGAAAGAGGGTGTTTTAAAATATTGGGTGTCATTTTAAGTTTTTTCCTAACTGCTTATTGCTACCATAAATCGATTAAGCGAAAACAAATCCGGGTCACAAACCAAAACCGAGTGAAACACGTCAACTATAAGAGGAAAACAACGGAACAACAAAAACACTGAACTGCTACCAAAACAAACACTAACATACATAGAAACGACAATTTGATAATAACTGCCATATTCCTGACTTGGTACAGGACATTTAAAGAAAAAATGGTGGGTTGAACCTGGTTTTATGGCTAGCCAAACCTTCCGCTTATATCCTGCAATAAAATTCTTTTTTAGACAGCTGATGACTAATTTAGCCTTCAAAGTGGGTTTTTAAGAACATCAAGATTATTTTTACATGTTTTATGGGCTATTTTCTGTTTGACTGTCCCTATTTTCATAGCCAGACCAACCACAGGTCCAGAAATTTGTGAACTGTTTACAAACACTTTTTTTCACACGAACTGTTTGAAATGAGACGAAAGACATATGATTTTATTTGATCTCTTGATAGATACATGTAAACAATTGCTGAAAAGGTATCACTCCAAGGATTGAAATTCTACTTGTGTCTAAATTTTGGGAAATATGTGACATCTTTACACCCCCTTTTTGCAATATTTTATAGCAAATATATGCAGGTTGTTGCCATGGATACACCAAAGGAAATTATCCTTAACCATTTCAACTACTGGATATCAAATCTATGAAAGATACTGATTACATAAATATGCACATATATGACACAAACAGTAGCTTAATTTGTAAGAAAACAAGGAAAAGGGGATGGTAAAACTTAGAAGAGTTAATTTTAATCCTAACTGTATATTGCTACCTAAATCAAAACTGTGTAAAACATATAAATCCTGTGCATATAGTTGTTTTAAGCTAAAAATCATATAAATGAACTAGCTAATTAATTATCTGAACTTTTCATACATATAGAAAATAAAAATAGAATTCAAACCATAAACGATAAGACATAACACAATATCCAATAGACTTACAAAAGAAACATCATAATTAAGGATGCTCTCTACTCTGTTTCAAAATAACAAGCTCTTTAAAAGACTGTAATAAACTGAAAGTATATAAATAAAGGAACTAAAATAGCAGAAGAAAATGAAGGGTCCGTGTGCTTGTTTTGGAAATATAAGCCTTTGAAAATTTGGCGGAAATAATTCTCTCTAGACTTTTCATACATTTAACATTGGACCCTTTTCTTTCAAAAATATGAAAAAATAACAAGGATTTTATTGTATTTTCAAATATTGCTATTTAAACTATATATAATAAAATTATAAAAAGAAAAGTAGGAGCTAGCGGAAAAATTTTTAATGGCACTACCAGAGGATTCCGAATATCTGGCAAAATTCAAAAACAAGAGGAGTGAACATCCTTAAATACACGAATGTGGATATACCGAGACACGTCTTATAGCAATGCGAATTCACACTCGGCAAAACAGTCATATTCGGGGATAGGTCATGTTCGGTACTTATCAGACGTAGATGAAAACCACAATCTAAGACGTGGTAAAATGTCGTTAGTTAGTTTAGACACCGACACATCGTATAGATCAACCAATTCGTGATGGTGTCCATACAGTTTACGGAGTGTCATTTTTAATCTTTCCTCCTCATTACTCTGTTGGCGCAGTTTCTGCGTAATAGTCCAGCTGATTCGTACATATTTTTAGAAGAATTGTGGGTTTGATGATAAAAGCATGAAACTTTGTACAATTGTAAATATATATTTGGTAGTCAATTTAAGCTATGGACCCACTCTGAAAAATCCAATATGGCGGCCATTTTCAAAATGTCTGCCAATCAGTCCAAATTTCACAACCATGTATAACTTAAAGCAAATAATATATAAACCGAATCTTTTAAATACATATAAAATGTAATCCAACGTTTCTCATAAGTCATTTTTTTTCAAAATGGCGGAAAATTGCAAAATGGCCGCCAAAAAGTGAAAATGAACGAAACTGAGAAAAGGCTTTACTGATATTTATTTCTTCTATCGAATTGCACTTTGCAGTTTATACAATATTCTAGGGATTGCGTTTCCATGATTCTCTGATGATGCTTGCATGACAAGTTAATCAAAGATCCCATAAATGGAAACATTCGAACGTTTTCAGGACGCCATCATAATATGTTTGACCGTTTAGTGCCATCTGAGTCATTAATGATATATGGATAAGTTCCACTTCTCCTTGTCACAATCCTTTCTTTTTCCTCGATTGTGGTAACATCAATATGATAAATAAATAATACTAATCACCGAATTTCTAAGTAAAATGAGTAACATCCCGAGTGTTACCAGTTGGCCAGAAAATACACACCTTCCTAACACCTGCGTTGACCCCTAGTTTTGATGAAAAGGGACTTGTGTTGTTTATGCTTTCAATGTTGAGTTATTTGCTCTTTATTTTTCAATGTCTGTGTTGTCAACCAGTAAAATTCTTGTTTATTCATCGTTTAAGCATGGAAATCCTTACTTCATTTCAAATGTCCAGATTCGATCAAGCTTAAGATAATTTACACGTACCAATGGTTTGACATGTTTTAAATGTTGTGATTCTAAGGGTTAGAAAAGAGACATTTATAAATCCACTAGTATATGATATATGCCTAAACTGGATATGACTCATCAATCTATTTAAACAAGAGTACCTAGGTATGTGTCACTTGTTGAACAAAACTGCGTATCCTTCTTAAGCACCTGAGATCACCCCCGGATTTAAGTGGGATTGGTTTAGCTCAATTTTTAGATTTTTGTGTAGTGATTTGTGTTAGCAATTTTTTTTCGTTTTTTGTTTATCCATGTTCTTATCTGGTTTTGTTTTACTAATGATTTTGAGTGCCTAAGTATCTTATCCATCGTTTTATCATCTAAACAACAACATATTTTCACAGCAGTTTTCAAATGTTTCTTATGGACCGCTCATTTAGTTTTTGTCCCACCTCACCACATTTTAAACAGGACCGTACATAACATCATTGTCCTCCGCATTTTCATCTACCGTGACATCTGTTTTATATCTGTCCACCACATTTTATTACCTCATTACAAAATGCTGATACCTCTGTGATAATTGTCCAATAGGGTATATCCCATCCGCATCATTCGAAGTAGCACACTGGGTAAAAGGCAGAAACATTCCTTCGCCTAAAGCTTTCACATGCTTTGAGAATGTTGTGTTTTGCTTTTAAATCGTTCCTGGTGTAGAACATCATGGGGATTATCTGATCACGTTATATTATTTCAAAGGAGGGTTTAATTTTGTTAATTACTATGGCTATTTCTAGACAAAACACTATTAAATGCTGTAGTTGTGCGATTTTGATAGTTAATCTGATTGCCCCACCTTCTCCTTTTACAAGTGTGTAATTCTACTATTGAGCTTGATCTACATTTTCATTTTCAAATTACGTTTGCAACACTTAAACTGTATAGTTTAAAATGGCATGATATAGCGCAGGGTTCTGGACGCCATAAGTTTGATGAAAAATGCAAAGAACCGATGAATAAGCAGTATAATGGAATCTTTGTACACTGATAAGGAACATTCTCTTAATGATCTCACATCAAAATGTCCAGTTCAATCTCTAATGTTGCAGACCAGTTGTGGTTAAGGGACTTTAAATTTCCTCTTATTACTCCATTCTTTGAATGTTACATAGTTCTCAACAGGGTCTCGTTCCTCATTAAGTACTATGTTTCCTTTGAACGAACACTTGTTCAACCACTGTTTTCTAACCAATCACATAAGGTTCTCAACGATACCATTTCTATATAAAGACCTTAAACAAAACTATTCTCTATTCTGCTCGAAATATGTTTGGCCTGTTCCACTGTTCCGATTTTCCAAAAGCAAAACAATAGTTGATCAAAAGTGATAATTGATACATGTCTCGGAAAAGATTAACACATTGCTGGATTATATTCATGGAATGTCGAATCGTTGTGACAGGTTTAATCTCTTCCTGTAACATTGGTCAATGCAGACTGATATATAAAGGTGGATGACCATTTTTCTTGGCTCTATATGCGTGGAATGATGTCCAGACATATTTAATGTTTTCATTATCATCTGCTTCAAGCCATCAGTGTGATCATTTTATTAACTTATTTATACCATGCAAGGATTATGTTGCACAATTGAGTAATTATACCAGGTCGGCATACATGTATTTCTGGTAAGATGTAAGTAAGAAACGCATGCATATATTTCAAAGCAAAAGGTTATAACGAATTGACAAGTTGGACTAAGAAAATGCGGAAATATTGAAATTGTCGTACTACGGAAAGATTCGTTAGCCGTAGTTGAACTCTTGTTGTTGTCAATATTGTCCACGGTTGCCGTTGTAAAACCACCAGGTTTCGCAGGAGGAACCACATATTCAATGTTGAATTTTTTATAAATATAGTATTGTAGATAAACAGATAATTGGATCATTCATAAATGACAAACGTAAACTGTACATGTTGTAATTTAGTACCTCCTTTTTCCTGGTCCTAGCATCCAGTAGAAGGCCTATATACATTATGCGATTGTTTTAATTCAGTTGAATATAATGTTAAAGAATAATAGAGAAATAAAACAGACGTAACTTTGAAATGGATAATGTCATATTTGCCTCAATTGAATAACTTGACTGCAACTGAATATTTGGCCAAACGATTATCAACTAATGTTTTAATGACTGTTGAAAATACTTTGCCTACATTATGTCTTCTTGAACTACCTGTATGTGCAGATTTTTCAAGTATCGTTGACATACAAACAGATTGTTGCGGTTGCTTGTTTAATTGCAAAACCAAAATAATTACTAAACAGAAGAAGCAAGCACCTGCCTTGTTAATGGCCTGTCAAGCCTGATATTACTGCAATTTTAGATCATTACTATGTCCTCTTCCAGTTGATCACAGGGAAAACTGTTCGACTCGAGAAGCATACATTCTAGTTAAGTTTTGCTTAAATATGGGAATAACGCCAGTGTCTATACGTGATCACTCTTTGTAGACTACTGTTATGCAGGAATGGTACCGTAGTTACGATTTTCTATACTTTCCTCACAAATCTGTTTATGTTTGACTTTAGTAAATAAATGTGGCATGCACTTGGTATTATAGAGCACTTAGCTTTACTGAAGGTACGTCAAAACAAAACACTTTGTAACCTTCTATAAGGGAATTTTGTCGATTTTGATATCTTATGGCGGCCATCTTGGAAAAAGCCGCCATATTGTAATTTCAAGTTGGGTCCATAGCTTATATTGTTCGAAGCACCCAGCACTACTAACATGACAAATTTGAACTAATATAAGGGATAGTTGTTGATTTTGATATTTTGTGGCGGCCATCTTGGAAAAACCGCCATATTCAATTTTAATGGTGGGTTCATAGCTTATATTTTTTGAAACAACCAGCACTACTGCCATGCAAAATTTTACCATAAATTTGACCTGATATCAGTGATATATGTTGATTTTGATAGTTTATGGCGGCCATCTTGGAAAAGGCTGCCATTTTGAAATTTCAAGGTGGGTCCATAGCTAATATTATTTGAAACACCAAGAACTACTACCATGCCAAATTTGATGCTTTTATCATCAAACCCACAATTTTTCACCGATCTGCCGGACTATAAAGATCACACTCCTGTATATGAAGTCCGTATAGTGTGAACTTGCACGAGCATAACCTATCAACTGAGATATGTAAACACCATACGATGGGGCAGAGGGTATGTTACTGCTGAGAAATGGGAAATTGATAATTGGGAAGTTGAAATCGTCACGTTGTCATAAATTTTAGTGTGAAGTCGTCCATCTGTGTCAACATAGTGCAACTTCAGTTTAGCCGGCTGGACAAAAAAAACCAGATCTCAAAGTTGACCATTGTAACATAAATTGTTCCTTAAAATTCAATACTACCTGAGGTAGAAGGAGATATTGCCTCTAAGATGGTCTACATCACTTATGCCCTTATCCGCATGACTTTGTCAGCATATGGTTCGGTGTACTTGTGTACTTGGCATGTCACATAGTCCATCTTAACTATTGTCGGCTGGCCAAACTGTGAGATTCTCTTTGTTGGCATAGGTACCGGAGGTAGAAGATATTGCCTTTAAAATGGCACATAGCACTTGTGTCCTAGACCCGAGATAATGTGTCAGCATATGATGAACAGGGTGGACCTGGTATGTCGCATGTCCAATTTCACTATTGCTGACAGGCAAAACAAAGAGATTCTCCACATTGGTCATGGTACTTGAGGTAAAAGTAAATATTGCCTCTAACACGTCTCAAAGTACTTATGCCCTTGACGCTTTCGAATGTTAAAATAAAAAGCTATATATATATAGTTTAAAACATTTGAGTCTTATAATGCTAGTTTAAGTCTACCCCACCCATACGGAACAGTTGATAAAAAAATCCATACGGCAATACTTTTTTCGCCACTAGGTGCTAAGCGAAGCTGAGTAGCTAAGGTCTACTTGAGAAAAATCCAGGGTGTGGTTCGGCTTAGATTTTTTAAATTAGGTCCAAAGTTGGGGTCGGACACCCTACCCCACCCTTACGGAAATGTTAATAAAAATGTTCTACGGCAATACTTTTTCGCCACTAGGTGCAATGTAAAGCTGAATAGCTAAGGTCTACTTGAGAAAAAATCCAGGGTGTGGTTCGGCTTAGATTTTTTAAATTAGGTCCAAAGTTGGGGTCGGACACCCTACCCCACCCTTACGGAAATGTTAATAAAAATGTTCTACGGCAATACTTTTTCGCCACTAGGTGCAATGTAAAGCTGAATAGCTAAGGTCTACTTGAGAAAAATCCAGGGTGTGGTTCGGCTTAGATTTTTTAAATTAGGTCCAAAGTTGGGGTCGGACACCCTACCCCACCCTTACGGAAATGTTAATAAAAATGTTCTACGGCAATACTTTTTCGCCACTAGGTGCAATGTAAAGCTGAATAGCTAAGGTCTACTTGAGAAAAATCCAGGGTGTGGTTCGGCTTAGATTTTTTAAATTAGGTCCAAAGTTGGGGTCGGACACCCTACCCCACCCTTACGGAAATGTTAATAAAAATGTTCTACGGCAATACTTTTTCGCCACTAGGTGCAATGTAAAGCTGAATAGCTAAGGTCTACTTGAGAAAAATCCAGGGTGTGGTTCGGCTTAGATTTTTTAAATTAGGTCCAAAGTTGGGGTCGGACACCCTACCCCACCCTTACGGAAATGTTAATAAAAATGTTCTACGGCAATACTTTTTCGCCACTAGGTGCAATGTAAAGCTGAATAGCTAAGGTCTACTTGAGAAAAATCCAGGGTGTGGTTCGGCTTAGATTTTTTAAATTAGGTCCAAAGTTGGGGTCGGACACCCTACCCCACCCTTACGGAAATGTTAATAAAAATGTTCTACGGCAATACTTTTTCGCCACTAGGTGCAATGTAAAGCTGAATAGCTAAGGTCTACTTGAGAAAAATCCAGGGTGTGGTTCGGCTTAGATTTTTTAAAATTAGGTCCAAAGTTGGGGTCGGACACCCTACCCCACCCTTACGGAAATGTTAATAAAAATGTTCTACGGCAATACTTTTTCGCCACTAGGTGCAATGTAAAGCTGAATAGCTAAGGTCTACTTGAGAAAAATCCAGGGTGTGGTTCGGCTTAGATTTTTTAAAATTAGGTCCAAAGTTGGGGTCGGACACCCTACCCCACCCTTACGGAAATGTTAATAAAAATGTTCTACGGCAATACTTTTTCGCCACTAGGTGCAATGTAAAGCTGAATAGCTAAGGTCTACTTGAGAAAAATCCAGGGTGTGGTTCGGCTTAGATTTTTTAAAATTAGGTCCAAAGTTGGGGTCGGACACCCTACCCCACCCTTACGGAAATGTTAATAAAAATGTTCTACGGCAATACTTTTTCGCCACTAGGTGCAATGTAAAGCTGAATAGCTAAGGTCTACTTGAGAAAAATCCAGGGTGTGGTTCGGCTTAGATTTTTTAAATTAGGTCCAAAGTTGGGGTCGGACACCCTACCCCACCCTTACGGAAATGTTAATAAAAATGTTCTACGGCAATACTTTTTCGCCACTAGGTGCAATGTAAAGCTGAATAGCTAAGGTCTACTTGAGAAAAAATCCAGGGTGTGGTTCGGCTTAGATTTTTTAAAATTAGGTCCAAAGTTGGGGTCGGACACCCTACCCCACCCTTACGGAAATGTTAATAAAAATGTTCTACGGCAATACTTTTTCGCCACTAGGTGCAATGTAAAGCTGAATAGCTAAGGTCTACTTGAGAAAAATCCAGGGTGTGGTTCGGCTTAGATTTTTTAAATTAGGTCCAAAGTTGGGGTCGGACACCCTACCCCACCCTTACGGAAATGTTAATAAAAATGTTCTACGGCAATACTTTTTCGCCACTAGGTGCAATGTAAAGCTGAATAGCTAAGGTCTACTTGAGAAAAATCCAGGGTGTGGTTCGGCTTAGATTTTTTAAATTAGGTCCAAAGTTGGGGTCGGACACCCTACCCCACCCTTACGGAAATGTTAATAAAAATGTTCTACGGCAATACTTTTTCGCCACTAGGTGCAATGTAAAGCTGAATAGCTAAGGTCTACTTGAGAAAAATCCAGGGTGTGGTTCGGCTTAGATTTTTTTAAATTAGGTCCAAAGTTGGGGTCGGACACCCTACCCCACCCTTACGGAAATGTTAATAAAAATGTTCTACGGCAATACTTTTTCGCCACTAGGTGCAATGTAAAGCTGAATAGCTAAGGTCTACTTGAGAAAAAATCCAGGGTGTGGTTCGGCTTAGATTTTTTAAATTAGGTCCAAAGTTGGGGTCGGACACCCTACCCCACCCTTACGGAAATGTTAATAAAAATGTTCTACGGCAATACTTTTTCGCCACTAGGTGCAATGTAAAGCTGAATAGCTAAGGTCTACTTGAGAAAAATCCAGGGTGTGGTTCGGCTTAGATTTTTTAAATTAGGTCCAAAGTTGGGGTCGGACACCCTACCCCACCCTTACGGAAATGTTAATAAAAATGTTCTACGGCAATACTTTTTCGCCACTAGGTGCAATGTAAAGCTGAATAGCTAAGGTCTACTTGAGAAAAATCCAGGGTGTGGTTCGGCTTAGATTTTTTAAATTAGGTCCAAAGTTGGGGTCGGACACCCTACCCCACCCTTACGGAAATGTTAATAAAAATGTTCTACGGCAATACTTTTTCGCCACTAGGTGCAATGTAAAGCTGAATAGCTAAGGTCTACTTGAGAAAAATCCAGGGTGTGGTTCGGCTTAGATTTTTTAAATTAGGTCCAAAGTTGGGGTCGGACACCCTACCCCACCCTTACGGAAATGTTAATAAAAATGTTCTACGGCAATACTTTTTCGCCACTAGGTGCAATGTAAAGCTGAATAGCTAAGGTCTACTTGAGAAAAATCCAGGGTGTGGTTCGGCTTAGATTTTTTAAATTAGGTCCAAAGTTGGGGTCGGACACCCTACCCCACCCTTACGGAAATGTTAATAAAAATGTTCTACGGCAATACTTTTTCGCCACTAGGTGCAATGTAAAGCTGAATAGCTAAGGTCTACTTGAGAAAAATCCAGGGTGTGGTTCGGCTTAGATTTTTTTAAATTAGGTCCAAAGTTGGGGTCGGACACCCTACCCCACCCTTACGGAAATGTTAATAAAAATGTTCTACGGCAATACTTTTTCGCCACTAGGTGCAATGTAAAGCTGAATAGCTAAGGTCTACTTGAGAAAAATCCAGGGTGTGGTTCGGCTTAGATTTTTTAAATTAGGTACAAAGTTGGGGTCGGACACCCTACCCCACCCTTACGGAAATGTTAATAAAAATGTTCTACGGCAATACTTTTTCGCCACTAGGTGCAATGTAAAGCTGAATAGCTAAGGTCTACTTGAGAAAAATCCAGGGTGTGGTTCGGCTTAGATTTTTTAAAATTAGGTCCAAAGTTGGGGTCGGACACCCTACCCCACCCTTACGGAAATGTTAATAAAAATGTTCTACGGCAATACTTTTTCGCCACTAGGTGCAATGTAAAGCTGAATAGCTAAGGTCTACTTGAGAAAAAATCCAGGGTGTGGTTCGGCTTAGATTTTTTTTAAATTAGGTCCAAAGTTGGGGTCGGACACCCTACCCCACCCTTACGGAAATGTTAATAAAAAATGTTCTACGGCAATACTTTTACCCATACTTGGTGCAAACAGAAGCTTTGGACCTAGTGCCTATTTGACCAAAATTACACGTCTGTGTATAACACGTTTTTTTTTTTTTTTTTTTAATAGATAATAATAATAATTTGCTTGCCCACCATACTTTTTGTACAAAAAATAAACCTTTCGTCTAATCAAAAGTAAGCGATATCCACTGCTTCAGAAATAGAATGTTTCGTTAAAACAGATTTGTCTCATTAAAAAAATATTAATGCACGAGTGCAACTTTCTTTTCTTGTCATGCAGAACAATAATAACTTTTCAGGAACTATGGATGCCGAGAATATGGAAAGCCATTTGACACAATATCACAAAATTAATTTATGATTTCAATGTTAATTCCTGTTACAAGCAATTTTGTAAGCATTTCAATAATTTTATTTCATATTTACGATTTTATGTACACTCAAAACTGTTGACTATTAAAATTAAAAGCGGGAGGACGCTGTTTGGTATATTGACATCGATTACTATTGTCTTAAATTAAAATTAATGAACAGGACTAGGTATTTTTAAATCATCGAATAGTTCTCCGACAGCTTTATTATATATTAAACACTGATAATATATTGGTTATATATCAATAAAAACATTTTGAGTACGTTTGAATCTTATGCATCTTTTGGGTTCATAGACATATCCGAAAACTGGCTGCTAGCGTAGTGGCTGCTAGCAAGTGGCTGCTAGCTTGAGCCTGGTGCCTAGATAGACCGAGTGTTGATGAATTAGTATGATTCATTCTTTCCGAGAGTTGAATGGCCCCTGTCCTCAAATTAAGAAACTACTGTTTGTAAAAATTAAAAATAAGCAATTGATATGCGCTATATGAATTAGTTTTGACAGGAAATTTGTTAAGATGGTCGTTTTCATGTTTAATCCCAAAACTACGTCATGCATCCTTTATTACAAGTGATAGGTCACGATTTTTATATAGATTAATTGAATATTGTTAATCGTCCAACAGGACGTTGTTGGAAACTATACTAAAAACATAACATTTCACAAAAACTAAAAAAAACCTGAATCATCACACGCTTGTAGTTTACTCATAGAAATGTATCTGATGATGAGATCTGTCATTTTAGATAAAGAATTTAAAGATTAACATTACTGGTACTCAACTCGGGTCAATTTTATGCATAATTGCAATATAATAAAAACAAGTCCTCAATTTTTTCTATATTTGAATAATTGTCCCGCAACTCTCTAAATTTTCTAGGTCTAAGATTAGGCATTTTTATGCCCCCGCCGTAGCAGAGGGGGCATTAAGTTTTACCCTTGTCCGTCTGTACGTCCGTCCGTACGTCCGTACGTCCCGAAATTGGTTTCCGTTCTCTAACTTTAGTTTGCCTGAACCAAATGTACTGAACTTATACACAATGCTAATTACCACAAAACACAGATCAAGTTTGAATTTTGGTGGCGTTACTTTTATAGTTCTAGAGTTATGCCCTTTACAAATGGAAACATTGCTGAATTTAACGTTTCCGTTCTCTAACTTTAGTTTGCCTAAACCAAACGTTATGAATCTTATACACAATGCTTATTACCACAAAACACAGATCAAGTTTGAATTTTGGTGGCGTCACTTTTACCGTTCTAGAGTTGTGCCCCTTTACAAATGGAAAAATTGTTGAATTTTTCGTTTCCGTTCTCTTTCTAAAGTTTGCCTCAACCAAATGTTATGAAACTTCTACACAACTCCTATAACTGTTCCAAATGAAATATTTAGGGTTAAAACCATCATTTTTTTAATTTGGAGCGGACGACGCAAAATTTCCGCGAACCTGTAATGTTTATTGACGTCATAAATAAAACTCTACGGAAACGCATTGTCATCGTCATAAACAAGGCGATATACGGTCAGTGACTGTATATCACAAATGAATATACGGTCAATGCAATTTGACTGCGCAAATAGAACAGCTGCAGTATATAACGTTATATGCAAGCGGGGGCATCATCTGTGTCCCATGGACACATTCCCCATTTATTTAAATGATATCTGTATTACTATTTTTATTATCTATTTATTGAATGTTTATTAATACATGTATATCATAGACAAAAATACAATATTCCTCCTCTAAAAAGAAATAAATAAGATTTTGAATTTATTATGTGTAGTAACGACAACAAACAATCAGATCTTCATCCTTTTCTCAACACAGGTCTGAAGAAGAACTCCACAGTGTTCAAGTCACACACAAGCCACCAGAGGGTATAGTTGACAAGGCAAGTTTTTAATTATACCAAGTAAAGCGATTTATCGCGGGATAATTTGAAATCGTTGTTAATCATTTCATAGTTTTAGGAAGTTCATGAATATTGTAAGGTTTATTACTGAAAATATTTTATTTGGAGAAAAAAAAAAACCACACGCTTCATGAGAACAATGAACTTTACAACATAGAACAAAATAGGTATTTTGTTAACTCTCTTTGTTACACTGTGGTCAGTTAAATCTGGAAAAGACTCAAATTTAAAAAGTCAAGAATAAGATAAAGCATTATACAGTTAGAACTAATTATAATAATTGAAACATATTGTAGAGGACTGAAGTCTGGCAGAGTGATTTTATTCTTTTACACTTCTATAATTTTGTAGATGGCATACTACAGTGTAAAAGTAATGCGAAAGACCTTTGATACTCTAAGTGGTTTCAACAGAGGTGAAAGAAACGAACGCAGATGGGTTTTGTAAGTTTTAATTAGTTTTGTTGGTTCCTCGAGACAGAAAATAATAATAGTTATGAATGTGTATAACTGGCTTCCATATCACTTGTATGCGTATTTTACAACAATATTTGACAAATAATTCATGGATTTGAGGACATCTCCCTAAAAACATATATGTGCCAAAGATGGGGAACCTTCCATTTTACACGAATTGCCATGAATTGTTGTTACATTATACAGTGTTGAATCAAAACAGCAAGATTTCCTTTTCATCGTAAATCTGAAATATATTACGAATGATTATTTTTATACAAACTGCAAAACAATTAAATGGAATATCTCTGTATGCTCAACATATGTATGCAAATGAGCAACTCAACAATATAAGCTCACGAAAAAGACATTCCGTCTTCACCGATGATTTAAATGGATGATAATGGAAGCACTTTGAAACGTCTCTTTTATTGTAAAAAAATATTTCCCGTCTTGTGCATTATCTGAATAACAGAAAACAATTACGTGACAACATTAGACACATTTTTTGAAGAACATTTTTTTTTCTTCGTGAATAAATTGATTGCTTTCTAGAGTGAGAGACCCATATTCGCCGCATAATTCGTTCATTTCCACTTACATCCGACCTACATTCGAATATTTGGAACTTTTTATGAAGGTTTCAGAAATTTAACTATATGAAAAAAATGTTTGATAAAGAAATTATCTTCAAAACATTGGTTATTTGTTTTAAAAACGAACGCAAACTCAAAAGGAAATCAAGTTGTTCGTGTACCATGGGGGACACATTTTTGCCGCAATGACCATCCTCATTATCCTGGTATATTATAAAAACGAATGTTTGCAATTACATGAATTAGCTTGAGAGATCATTCCTATACGATTTTTCTCACAAATATTTACTTTAAGACTGCGCATGATTGCCATATAAATCTTACATAATTGCCAAAATCATTTAAAAACACCTGCGTATTTCTCAATATGTGCGAATAACCTTGGAAATGGGGTAAAGAGGAATATCAACAGTTGTCACATTACAAACAGCCTTTACCATCTATTTAGGCAAGTATTGGGTAAAGGCACACAAATTTTACAGAAAAAATAGCAAAACAGCGAAAATGTGTCCAAGGCGAATATGCGCCACCCACTCTAAAGGTCTTGAAAAAAGTGCAATCACCCAAGTAAAAGAATTTAACAAAGATTTTCAAATACATTCTAAATGACATAAATTCTCAATTGATATATTCATGAAGTAAGAGCATAATGTGTAGATCGTTGATGAAGTTAGAGCATAATGTGTAGATTGTTGATGAAGTTAGAGCCTAATGTGTAGATCGTTGATGAAGTTAGAGCCTAATGTGTAGATCGTTGATGAAGTTAGAGCATAATGTGTAGATCGTTGATGAAGTTAGAGCATAATGTGTAGATCGTTGCAATGTCAAGACTGAAGAACGAAATTTATATTTCTATTTTTTCTTTACAGACGAATATGTTTTCTAGAAACAGTTGCGGGTGTCCCGGGTATGGTGGCCGCCATGTTAAGACATTTAAGTTCTTTAAGACGAATGCAAAGAGATTATGGTTGGATCCACACACTTCTAGGTAAACTTTGTTACACGTTTTCTTTAGAAAATATGATAAGATGTACATTATCTAAATCATTATAAAAAAAATGTGTCTATGACAACGTAAGAAGGGGAACAACATATTTAATCATATAATGTTTTGTAAAAAGAATATTATGGAGCAATGTAAATATATTTCCATTCAGAATTCAGTCCTTCTCAGTTCACAAATTATTTCATTAGATTAAAGTACAACCAGAAAACTCGAGTACTCTATATTTATGGCCACTAGTATTTTATAAAAGGTCCCACTTTAGTTTTTTTTTTCAGTACTTGGTTCCCTTATGACTAAATTCAGCTATACTTTTTCATTGCAGAGGAAGCAGAAAATGAAAGAATGCACCTCATGACAGCATTACAGTTACGTCAACCCAGTCAATTATTTAGACTTTGTGTTGTAGGGGCACAAGGTAAACTGTTACATTTATATGACTATTCTATGATGCAATTTGTGCCGTTTTCATCTAAACGTGCAATGTTTTGACCCTTTGGTATTATTCATCCTTCTTTTAAGATTGACATCCATTTCTTTGTTATTGATGATAAATTATGTATGTTTTTGATACCACATAGCAGAGAACCGAATCCAATACCCTGCACTCAAAACAAACACACTACCACGAGACAATTGTGTGTGATATGTTAAGTCTTGAAACTAAATTTTCACAAACTTATAGATCATTTCAATATATCGTAACAAAGAAAATTCATTGTTTCTCTATTTTACAATTTAAATGGTAAGAATTATTCACATCCGACATGAAACATTACACAATTCAAAGTAATTCATTTTCTTTTTAAAATGTTCATAATCTCACTATTAACATCATGTTTGCATTTTAGGTACTTTCGTGACTATGTTTAGTTTAGCTTACTTAATGAGTCCAAGATTTTGCCACAGATTTGTTGGGTATTTAGAGGAAGAAGCAGTGATAACATACTCTAAATGCTTACAGGTAAATCATGCACATGTTTTGTTACAAAGTATTTTAAATTAAATTATATTGCATAGATGACAAAGTAAAATACGACATGAGAGGTTTTTATGTTAATTGTCCGTCTGATAGCATTGCTTCGTGTAGTTTTCTGGGTTTACGATAGAGACCGTTTATTGAAATCAACATTCTACCTCTCATAATAAAAACTTTATTACATGCATGTATGTTCAGTTAAATAATTTTGTATTGCAATTTATCAATTTAGAAATAAGGAAATGTGGTATAATTCCCAATGAGACAACAATTTTCAACATCATCAGAGACCGTAGACTATAGATTACCGTACCGCATTCAACAATGAGGAAAACACATACTCATAGTCAGCTATAAAATGACCCGGCATGACAAAATGTGAAACAATTCAACCGAGAAAAATCATCGGCCTGAATTATGTATTCACGAATTGTTTAAATTACAGGACATTCAGAAGGGTTCAATGCAGCATTGGAAGACACAGGCTGCACCAGAAATTGCAATTAATTATTGGAAGTTACAGGTAAATATTATATTTTTTACATTTAATTGAAATAATATTTATGTACATGATATAAATGAAATACTACTGAAAGTATAAATTCTTCATTTTAAAATATATCGTGTACAAAATAAATTTTCAAATTGGTGCAGCTGAATAATGTCAGTTCTATCACCAGATAGTAAACGAGTGTATTACTATTGTCCTCATAGCATGTACGTAACTTCATTGCTCTTCAAAACATTCAAATAAATACTAAAATGTTAGGTTTTTCTTTTTCTTTCTTTAATCATTTGACTGTGTTTGGTTCATTCTTTACGTGAGCATTTATAATTATATATTTTTATTTAGTTCATTATTTTACAAATAGAAATATATGAACCAATTTTTATTGATTTTAGGAGAACTCCACGATGTTAGATGTGATCCTTGCCATTCGTGCAGATGAGGCTCACCACAGGGTGGTCAATCACACACTAGCTTCATTAAAGGAAGATGACTACAATCCATATAAACCGGGACAGTGAAAAAAACCTTATCACACGATTCCAGTCATTCATCATTTCGTGGGAAACCAGATTGCATGAGACTAAAGGGCCATGCAAAATACAAAATGGTTGTTGTTGTTGTCATCATAACACGTCATAGATACTTTGCAATCAAATGAATGAAACATCAAACAAACCATGAGTTAAAGGGAGGAACATAGTCTTGTGTGAGGTTTGATGGTATACATTGAATTTCAGAGTGCAGTCACATCATAATAAATAGACACGAACAGCACAAGAAAGAGAACCATAAGTTAAGGATTTTTCTTATTGAGATGTGTTCGACATGATAACAATATATGAAGTACTATTTAAATCTTTAGTAGGGAGCATTATCATTATCTTTAATCATTATGTTTTACTTGTTTTGTTCAATATAAACTAGAATCTCTTACTCTCCTACACAACTTATTTTTGTTATAGTTCATTTTGTTAAAATTAAGAAGCAAGAAATATAGGTGTTGTTTTTGATAGCAATTTATGAATGCTTTTCTTGTTGAAAGCAATTGCATGTTACATTACTGTATACTGGAAAAAGAAAGGCTGTTATAAAATGGAATAAAAACGTTATAAATTGTGTGCGTCTGAAGCGCTTTACTGTATTTACCTTAATTATGAACGCTTAAACCTATACATCCGAAAGTCAGGGATGTGTAAACACACTTCATAACGTTTCACTTTGAAGGTTAAATTTTGCGCTTTTTATTTTATATTTCAAAGAGTTTGTTGTGACTTTAACTAGAATAGTAATTTTTCACTAGCAAATCATCAAATATAACAATCCAGACGTACTATTTATCAGATAAGTCTGACTGTTCTAAACCTACGGAAATAAGATAAAGGTTCAATACACATTTAGGTAAATATGAATATTAAAATAATGTTAAAACCATGGAGACAGAAAATAGGGTACATTTTAGAGAAATAGTGTTCATGTTTATATAACCGGAAGTTTTTTTTTTTTTTGGTTTTATTTTATTTTATTTTTTTTTTTGCTTTATTAACTCAAAGTGGGACTACCTATGTATTGCTATGGCGAATCTTACACGTGACGACAAAATTTCCATGCGCTTGTAACAGGAGTTTTAAAACTGCATTACACCTAGTCCATATAGTTATTTGGTATTATCGTCGAAAACTTATGTCAATTTCTTCAAGGCTGGTACTTCTTGCAGGTCTCTCTGATTCCGTTAATTATGAAGGTGTTCATATTCTAGTTAGAGAAACCTAGCTTTAGAGCTCAGTACTTCGTGATCTTGATCTTGCCGCGGGTGTATCTAACAATATATTAACGGGAATTTTTTCGGTTTGTACTGTACAAAGTCGGACTGTCAATACCCCTAACTTTATTATCAGGGTACGGACAGAACCAGCCCAATGATCTAATCCGACTTAAAAATAATATGCAAAAGTATATCTAAAAAAACATTCTTCACAGAAAACGCCAAGAGTCCAACAGTAACAGTGCTTCTTTGTGGAGTGTGAAAACACTTGCATCAAAATCAGAAAAATGTAAAAGATTATTTAGCCGAATTTACAAGTTAACTCTTATTCACTTAAAATATATTGTGTAAATGTTTATTTTATTTCCAGTTGTATAAATCTTTCGTGTCATATTTATGGAAAAGGAATATTTGAACGATGCACATAACATAAGACAACCAATTCAGATGATTTCCATCCAAACTTAATCTTAAAATGTCAACTTCTCAAAACGAAAAAGTAAATTTAAAAGTAAGAGCAAATTGTGTGTAATCAAAATGACAAACATATTGTCATATAAATAAAATATTTTCTTTTTTATTTGAAGGGTTGGCTATTATAGTCCTTTTGAACCATTATGTCCTGTTTCAATTGCCTAAATAGTTTCAATAATCACAGAGAGTGAAAAACTAAGACTGAATATACAGAATAATGAAGGTATCGACGACGACGACGACAATTATGAATTATCGTAACAAGAACATTTAACAAACAGCTAATAATCAATATTACCTGTTTGTGTTTTCGTGATAACGAAAATAAAACGTCTTTGATGCCTGAAGACATAAATTGGCATATGCATTTAGTCAATAATGTCATGACTGAAATATCTAGTTCAAGTGCATCACAAGCGGCTTAATGTTTACATTATGCGAATTAATTTTATTTTTACGGTTATCCAAATATAGGACAATCATAAATCATTTATTCTAGAAGCCAGAATTCAGGTGTATGAGTTGCAAAACTAATATTTATAATTCAGATACAAAGAAGGTACGAAAAGACTACTCTTTTGGGCCTCTTGGATTCGAAATTCAAAAAGTATTATAAATCTTCCAAATAACATCCTCCATGTGTTCATAAGATATAAGTCTGTCGGACATAAGTTTCATTTTTTTGATATTGTCCTACATAGAGGCATTAAGGATAAAAAAAATACCAAAATAGCCTGATTTTCAGAATTTATCATTGATACTTAGATATGAACAACAGCTTTAACCAAAAAGATATTTTGCTACATAATGTATTTTATAAAGATGATACCGTGTGAAAAACATTTCTTGGTAAAGATTTTTTAACAAAAAAAAACATGCGCGAAATCGCCATTTATGTCAAATACGTTTTAGTAGGGTCCAGATTATATTATCCCGTTCATTTATCAATACAGTCAAAATAATTCTGAAAAGCTTGAATAAGTTCATTTTTTTCAATTTCAGGGGTCCTTTTGTGACATGATAAAATCAAATTGAATGTTATAGAGCAAATCGAAATTTAATTAACATTATATGGCTGTTGTACACATAGTTTGGGGCCAAAATTGTTATGGGATATTTCATCAACATTAAAATGGTTTATGATAATCAGTGAAGCACAATATCTCAAGGTTGATGACAAGTTCTCAAAACGAGGGAGTTTGGCAGATCTTGCAGTTTGCATGAAACACAAGAAGTTTAAAACCCTGCAGAAATACTCAAGACAAAATTTACCCAAAAAATGTATAATGGCATCGCACAGGCCAATTTGTTGTTGGCATCTAAAAGGTGTTATAAGAAAGATACTTTATAATTTAGTATTTCTATACACGATTCAGGCTTTTACAATCTAACATGATTGCGTAAAAAAAAAAGTATTTTCAATTATTTCCCAGAAATGTTAATGCATGCAGTATGATATGACTGTTTCATTGTATGTAACGTTCGTAGGTTTAATTCTAACTAAACTCTTTTCCATACCTTTATCAAAGTTAAATTCATTTTTTTAAGAGGCCCAAGTACAGATTAGTTGCAACAATTATGGACGTTGCGAACCATAAGCTATTCAAACCAGTGAAAACTACTTCAAAAGATCAGGAAAACGCAGTAACATACCTTCTACTCTATCCATATCTTGTGTTAAATATTTCAGTTAATACGTTACACTCACTCGTGCATGTTCACAACATGCGGACTTCATTAGAAGGGGTGTTCACCTTACACAAAAACTGCTCCAACAGAACTACTGGAAATCGACACTACAAAGCTTTACGGTCATCATCACGATTTGGTTGATTGTGTCGGTGTCTCAATTCACCAGAGATGTTTTTGCAGTCTTAAATCTTTAGATACAAGTAAAGTCGTTTGATCTGTAATTTTACCGTTTGTGTTTTATTCCCGATTGTAACATTCTGATTGTGTAAGAATTCGCATGGCGGATGATGTATGCTTAGCAGGAGACGCTTGCCCTGTCGACGCACCCGATCTTTCTCATTTTGGAGTTCATGAGAATTTCTCAGGTTTGTTATCTAGATATATCTCTTCTAATTGATATACAATATTTGAACATCGGCAAACTACTATCGCCTTAATTTATTTGATTACATTATTTTTGTTTCGATACAAAGATAATTTTAGTCAAATTAACTTTTATTCATAAACAATTAATCTCATTGGTGGTATTTATTTTTGTTTTTATGTGATGAGAATTAATCATAATGATTTTAATGTCATGTTACATGCAAACTTTTCTCCAAGTGTTTTCAAATCTACCTGAAATGTTGACATGATTTATAACAAACCTTTCTGAAAGTATACATTAATAAATTTAGAAATTATAAGAAACTGAGGTTTCAACTCCCTCAGGAAAAGTTGACTATAGAAAGGATTTGACTTTTTATGTCCTTTTTAGCTCACCTGGCCCGAAGGGCCTAGTGAGCTTTTCTCATCACTTGGCGTCCGTCGTCCGTCGCCTGTTGTCCGTCGTCCGTCGTCGTCGTCCGTCGTTGTTAACTTTTACAAAAATCATCTCCTCTGAAACTACTGGGCCAAATTTAACCAAACTTGACCACAGTTATCATTAGGGTATCTAGTTTAAAAAATGTGTCCGATCACCCCGCCTGCCAACCAACATGGCCGACATGGCTAAAAATAAAACATAGGGGTAAAATGCAGTTTTTGGCTTATATCTTTGAAACTAAAGCATTTAGAGCAAATCTGACTGGGGTAAAAATATTCATCAGGTAAAGATCTATCTGCCCTGAAATTTTTTAGATGAATCAGACAACCCGTTATTGGGTTGCTGCCCCTGAATTGGTAATTTTAAGGAAATTTTGCAGTTTTTGGTTTTTATCTTGAATATTATTATAGATAGATAGAACAGCAATAATGTTCAGCAAAGTAAGATCTACAAATAAGTCGACATCACTAAAATTCTCAATTGACCCCTTAAGGAGTTATTGCCCTTTATAGTCAATTTTTAACAATTTTTCGTAAATTTTTGTAATCTTTTACAAAAGTCTTCTCCTCTGAAACTACTGGGCCAAATCTAACTAAACTAAAAGGATAAAATTATATTTTAAACTGTAAAGAATCATGAGAAGAATACAGCATCTAATTATAAACAGATGCTGTTTTTTTTATATATATATTGAATATATATTATATAGATTTTTTTTTTTCGCCCATTTGTATTTTCCCTGGCAAATGGGATATGTTAAATGAAAGCATGGACCCCTCTGTCAGCTGCCCTGGACTGCTCAGGGTTTATGTATTCCAGGTGATTTAAAATAAAAGATATTACTCACAAAAAAAAAAAAAACAAAAATTTAGTATCTGTTTTAATAGTTTGAATGTTGTAATAGTTTTTAAGTACTTTGTGTTGAAGAAGGCTAACTGGAACACTTGATACACCCATCGATACACTTTTGTCCAAAAGGAGAGTTGTGCTGTTTTTTGGTATCAAATATATGGGTAGGAAACTTTGCCGAAAAAAGATAAGACAAATTCCCGAGTATCTCTTTCTCAGGTAAAGTTGGTAAGAATAAGATTTGAATTAATACAGTATTCATGCTCTATCCTTAAACCAAAAATGCATATAACCGGTAATTATTTTTCTTCGCAGCAAGTTGTTTGGAAAGTAATGTGTATTGAAATTTAAAAAAAATGAATATAACAAACAAACAAATGTTGTGCCTTTCAATTTTCTATACGTTAGTACGTACGTACAGTTAATCGTTTACAATACTGTATTTTAAAGCTCCTAAGCTTACAAAACAATGCATTGATTTTTGTTTTCTCTGAAACACTAAAAATATTTGAAAGATTGTCTAGAATTCTTGTAACTATTAATCAATATTTTCACACGACTCTTCGGAAAAGATAATTTGACAATGTGTTTAGTGTGCATCATCCTATCTGCTAACTGCAAAATCTGCAGTAACTTTACTTTATTGACAAGAAGTTTATGTCCGCTTTATGCAATGGCTTACAAACAAACATGAACAAACAAATAAAAAAAGGCATATAAACACTTGGCCACAGTCATCATTAGGGTGTTTAGTTAAAAAAAATGTGTCCGATGACCCCACCTGCCAACCAACATGGCCAACATGGCTAAAAATAGAACATAGGGGTAAAATGCAGTTTTTGGCTTATATGTCTGAAACTAAAGCATTAAGAGCAAATCTGACTGAGGTAAAAATGTTCATCAGGTTAAGATGTATCTGCCCTCAGATTTGTAGACGAATTAGACAACCCGTTATTGGGTTGCTTCTCCTGAATTGGTAATTTTAAGAAAATTTTGCAGTTTTTTATTATTATCTTAAATATTATTATAGATAGAGATAAACTGTTAACAGCAATAATGTTTAGCAAAGTACGATCTACAAATAAGTTGATATGACCAAAATTTTCAATTGACCCCTTAAGGAGTTACAATGTATTGCCCTTCATAGTCAATTTTAACAATTTTTTTGTAAATTTTGTAATCTTTTACAAAAATCTTCTCTTCTGAAACTACTGGTCCAAATTTAACCAAACTTGACCACAATCATCATTGGGTATCTAGTTAAAACAAATTTGTCCGACGACCCGGCCTGCCAACCAACATGGCCGCCATGGCTAAAAATAGAACATACATGACATAGGGGGGTAAATGCAGTTTTTGGCTTATATCTCTGAAACTAAAGCATTTAGAGTAAATTTGACATGGGTAAAAATGTTCATCAGCTTAAAATCTATCTGTCCTAAAATGAAATTTTAAGATGATTCAGACAACCCGTTGTTGGGTTGCTGCCCCTGAATTAGTAATTTGAAGGAAATTTTGCAGATTTTGGTTATTATCTTGAATATTATTATAGATAGAGATGAACTGTAAGCAGCAATAATGTTAAGCAAAGTAAGATCTACAAATAAGTCAAACATGACCAAAATGGTCAATTGACCCCATAAGGAGTAATTGCCCTTCAAAGTCAATTTTTAACAATTTTTCGTAAATTTTTGTAAACTTTTACAAAAGTCTTCTCCTCTGAAACAACTGAGACAAATTTAACCAAACTTGGCCACAATCATCATTAGGGTATCTAGTTTAAAAAATATGTTCGATGACACTGCCTGCAAACCAACATGGCAGACATGGCTAAAAATAGAACATAAGGGTAAAATGCAGTTTTTGGCTTATATCTCTGAAACTAAAGCAAAAGTATAACGGTTGCATTATTTCATGCATCAATTGCAAAAAATAAAAAATATCAGGTGAGCGACATAGGCTCCTTGGAGCCTCTAGTTTGGTAATCTATCTCTTCAACTGTTTCGGTTCTCATACATTCTTGGCTTTCAAATATTCGGCTTTGAGCGTTCCTGATGAAGGTAAATCCAGAAAAGCGCTTCGGACGCATGAAATTCGTAACGTATTGTTTTCATTTTTTACAGCCCTGGGTTGATACCTCTGCTGGTGGACTATCAGTCCCCGAGGGTATCATCAGCTCAAAAGTCAGTACTTCGGTACTGACATGATTTATAACAAACCTTTCTAACAGTGTCCGTTAATAAATTATGAAATTGTAAGAAACTAAGATTTCAACTCCCTCAAGCAAAGTTGACCTTAGATGGATTTGGCTATTTTTTAGGTCCTTTTTGGTAATATAGCGCTTCAACTATTTTGGTTCTTATTCATCCTTGGTTTCAGCTTTCCTGATGAAATTAAATCCAGAAAAGCGCTTCGGACGCATGAAATTAATAACGTGTTGTTTTCATATTTTAAACTTTTATATCTCATCACAATCGCATAAGATCTCCTACTTAGTAAATTGAAAACCACATTTTCACATTTTTGTAATGTATTCGATTTGTTTGAATCAATGTTCTCTTTCCTTTTAGATTTTACGTAAATATATATATATATATTCCAAAATTCAAGAGTCTATCCTAAATTGAGGTAAATTATATGGCCTTCCAAATACCGTTTCGATTCCTAACATCACTGAAGAGACATTAATTGTCGGAATCCGGATATGGTGTACAAATTTTTGCTCCTCATGTTTGCGGTATACCATCTTTTCCGCAAGTTTATTGTTTTCTGTTTGGTAATAAATTAATAATAAGATATATTTCGTTACGCTTGTGATCCGTTTATTTGGCAATCGCCAATGGCAGTCAGCAGGGTTTAAGAACATCAGTTGTTCGACCTGCTAGTCAAATGCGTTTTGTTAAAATAGACTTTTTCACTTTTTTTGGTCTTTTAGAAAATGTTGTTTGTGCTGTATTTAGACCCCTCTACCAAGAAATTTGTTTTACATGCACACGTATAAAAATTGCGATTTTTATCCAACGCAATCATAGGTTTGAACGTTGTTTTCAATTTAGACTTTTATATATTTTTTTCGTTTGGACTTGTATTATATTTTCCTTCGGGTTTATATGATCCGTTCATCCTATTTCGACTCTTTAAAATTCAAGAGTCTATCCTAAATTGAGGTAAATAATATGGCCTTCCAAATACCGTTTCGATCCCTAGCATCACTGAAGAGACATAAATTGTCGAAATCCGGATATGGTGTACAAATTTTTGCACCTCATGTTTGTGGTATATCATCTTTTCCACTAGTTTATTGTTTTCTGTTTGGTATTAAATTAATATTAAGATCCATTTCGTTAGATCTGGTGATCAATTTATTTGGCAATCGCCAATGGCAGTCAGCAGGGTTTAAGAACATCAGTTGTTCGACCTGTTAGTCAAATGCGTTTTGTTAAAATAGACTTTTTCACTTTTTTTGGTCTTTTGGAAATTGTTGTTTGTGCTGTATTTAGACCCCTCTACCAAGAAATTTGTTTTACATGCACACGTATAAAAATTGCGATTTTTATCCAACGCAATCATAGGTTTGAACGTTGTTTTCAATTTAGACTTTTATATATTTTTTTTGTTTGGAATTGTATTATATTTTCCTTCGGGTTTATATGATCCGTTCATCCTATTTCGACTCTTTAAAATTCAAGAGTCTATCCTAAATTGAGGTAAATAATATGGCCTTCCAAATACCGTTTCGATCCCTAACATCACTGAATAGAATTTCATTGTCGAAAACCGGATATGGTGTACAAATTTTGCATCTCATGTTTGTGGTATACCATCTTTTCCACAAGTTTATTTTTTTCTGTTTGGTATTAAATTAATATTAAGATCCATTTCGTTAGATCTGGTGATCAATTTATTTGGCAATCGCCAATGGCAGTCTGCAGGGTTTAAGAACATCAGTTGTTCGACCTGTTAGTCAAATGCGTTTTGTTAAAATAGACTTTTTCACTTTTTTTGGTCTTTTGGAAATTGTTGTTTGTGCTGTATTTAGACCCCTCTTCCAAGAAATTTGTTTTACATGCACACGTATAAAAATTGCGGTTTTTATCCAACGCAATCATAGGTTTAAACGTTGTTTTCAATTTAGACTTATATATATATATATATATATATATATACATGTATACTACCACATCTTCTTTATATAAACAGGTAAATCTGAAGGCAGATATGTTTTGGGCATTTTTATCATGCGTTTGTTGATCTTTTCCTTTAATTTTGAGAAAATCTCTATGAAAATTTCTCACTCCCTCCTCCCCCTCGAGGTTTCATTGCTTTGATTCCTTTTTAAATATGGTAACAAGACATCAAGAAGTTGGGGGTTAATCGTTTACAAACATGTTAAACCCTGCCACATTATTTGTGTGCACGTCCATAGCAAAGACCTGAAATCGAGTGTCTGTTGTTGGTTACTGTGTTGCATATTTATTCCTCGTTTATTAAAGTAGCATATATCAGGCGGTTGGTCTTTATTGGATAGTTGTCTCAATGGGAATAAAACAACACTTTCTTACTTAAGATTATCAGAATGCATAGTGAAAAACAAGAAAAATATTTTGTTATCAGACTTCCTATAATCATGGTGAAATCAGTGTTCATCATAAATATTAACCTATATTATCTTGATTAAACAAGAGTTTTATAAGCTTGATTTAAAATGTTGTAAATTTTGTTTTAAATTGATTCTATATTTGTCTTATTTCTCACTTCTCCAATTAAGACGGAAAGCTATTGTAATATATTTTTTTATTTCGAAACAATTATTGCAAAACAGTTTCCTTTTACGTTAAAACTTTGTATATTTCTTGATAAACACATAAAAACATCTTATATTTGTCTCATTACGATAGTTTCAAAATTTAGATGTTCAAGAACAGGATATGATTATACATGAATTGTACAAATATAAAGCTACTATTCAATTTAAAGGGTATTACGATTTATGTCTTCCTTTACCCGGGTGATGGTATTGAAAAGTATAAGACAATTGATTTTTTTAATGTTCTGTTATAATAATTACATAAATGCAGCATGCTAACGTACCATAAGGTTTTTAGTGGTGTGATACATGCAAACTTTCATCCAAGTTTCATGCAAATAAGTGATTTATAACTTCGTGTTTTCATATCTATTTGAAATGTTGCACAATGTACAAGTCTAAAGTTGTTTTTTTTTTACATGCCAGTAATGAAGTACTAGCTATTGGGCTTATAATGTATTCGCGAACCAGCGATAAACAAATTATTGTACAAATTTTACTGCAACAGATGTGTATTTCAACAATTAATGTCTTTTCAGTGACGCTCTATGACTAAACATTTTCAATGTTCCAAAACGTTCTAGACTATGGGCGATTAATCGCTTGCGGTATTGCATGGACATTTGTCAATTGCTGAAGACCCTGTGGTGCTATTTAGATATCTTTTGGATTTTAGTGTCATTTGATACAAGTGGAAAGTTTAGCTAGCTACAAAACCAGGTTTAACACACCTGCCATTTTCTTCGTAAAATGCTTGGTCTGTTGGTTGATATAGAAGAGCGTTCAGTTTTGTCAGGTTTTATGGACTTCTCCATTATTTTATTCACACATCTTTATATGCTATGGTACGAATAAAAAAACCAGATAATTTCAGCTAACCGAAGGACTATGATTTATGAAACTTTCATTACATTTTGGGGTAAAAGGTTTATATATGTTAGTTGTTGGGCTTGTAATCATACCGCCAATTCATTTGAGTTTCCAGCGTTGGAATAAAATCATCAGTGCATTAATAATGATTAGATCTTTAGAACTGAACTTTACATCTTCAGCGTTGAGATTTAAATCTTCAGTGCTGGTGTTAACATCTATAGCGCAAAACTTTACATCTCAAGTGCTGGACTTTACATTTGCAGCGCTGGAGTTCACATCTGTAAAGCCGGATGTTATTTATACTTTCAGCTCTTGAGTTTTCATCTCTAGCGCTTGACGCAATATCTTCAGTGCTAGACTTAGAAATCATAAGCCGTTATCTGAATCAGACTAACAGGGCTGTGTTTCTTTAATGAAATATTTTATGTTTTTTTTTTTATCTGATTATCTATCTGTCCTGACACCTGTACAACAGCTTTATACCAAGTACAAAGTTTAGAGCTAATTTCAAAAGCAAATATTCACAATGATAATGAACACTGTTGCAATACATCAATATGATAAAAAAAATCCTTTCTAATTGAAGTAAACAATGTTTTGTCTTGTTATCCATGAACAATTTCTACTTGGTGAAGTGAGATAATCTTATAATATGCATTCATTTATTGAACTGAAACACGTTTATGTACAGGAGGAGTACGTATTACACTTGAGCTGTTGAAAGCGTTTGTTTTCATGAATATATTTTATTAAAGCATGGTGAGAATTCACAATTTATGTTTCTATTTAAATTCATTTTACCAATAGAATAAATGGTTTTGAACGTCTTTTATTTGTTCTTTGATTCACTCAATGTACATTGAACGTCATAAATGATAAAAAGCTTTGCTTTATGATTGCGAGTAAACAAATGTATAAATATTCAGTGTCCAACAGCATGTATAACCAATAAAACATGTAACAAGTTATTCGTGTGTTAGCTTATATTTTATTTTCTCAATTAACACCGTTCTTTTGTGTTTTCTTTGAAATAATTTAAGTATTTTTGAATCACAATAAAACACATGCACACGTAAAATTGGTTTAATCCCACCACATTGTGTGCTTGTATCAAGTCATACTATCTAGACCATGTGTTTCTCGTTGTTGTTTGTATTTGTTTGTATGTTATGGGTGCCGGGTGTTTATTTATGTAATCTGTAGTACTTTGTGGGATTTTTGGCGATTAATGTTTTCCTTTTAATGCATTGTAACAATATTTCTTTATTATGGATTGGGAACAATAAATCCGAAGGTGTTTAATCACTTGAACTGATGAAGTTGTTTAACCATGAAAAATTATTTTCCGAACTAAGACTATAAAGTGCATGCAAGGTTTTACTGTATACAAATAGCAACGGAAAAAATAACTTAGAAACTAATGAAAAGAAAAAGAATATGTCGTGCATGTGACCAAAACCCAATGAAATACTATTGGAATATTAAGACTACAGTAAACAATCGATACTGTGTCATCAACATGATATTTCAAGGAAAGATGTCAAAACAAAATACTGAAAGAAAACAGATGAATAATTTTGAATCACTCGTCATAATTATGTTAAGTGAAGTATTGTGAAGTTCAGACAAAAACCCCAAAATATCGTTTTTGTTTGAAAACAGATTATATTAACTGCCTGATAAAGGATTAAGGTGTTGATAATTTTTTTTGAAACCCCAACATATACTCACACGAAACTTACAAAAGATGAAATCCTGAATAATCATACGTCTGCCTAATATTATTCACTTTCAACCAGAAATGAAGAAGTAGATCTTTCGTCACTCTACTTGATACCCAAATTACATAAGTGTCATTAAAAACAACGTTATATTGCTAGTTCTGCCAAAGCATTACGAAACCTCTTTCCAAATTATTAACAGGTATTGATCAGCAACCAAAACTGGATTTAAGAGTTACTGTAAAACAACCTACTCTAGTGGTGGTAGGAATCAGATATTAATACTAAAAAATTCAAAAGATCTGTTAGTATTCTTGCAATAGAAGTTCCCTCTCGTAATGCATAAGTATGAGAAAAAAAACATTTTACTTTTCTACTCTTTACACTTGTATCCTCATTCTAAACTTAGAGACAGATTGAAGGATTAGTTCAACTTTGCTTCATGAAACAGAATGGCAAACACAGATTCAAATATCTTGTTTTGGGTTGAGACAAATCATACTTTGTAAGAACGACCCTGATTCGAGTTCACTGGAAAAAAGGCATCATTAAAAGGCTGGATTTTGTATTATTGGCAACATATTTTTAGCGTTTGGAGGACGGGTTTTTTTTAATAGAAAATAGGCTTTCCTGAACAACTGTGTCCCTCTTCTTGCCGAGTTGTTCCTATCTTCTTATAAGACACACTTCATCTTGAAGCTTCTCACGAAAAATGAAAAGAAGCTGGCATTATCCTTTAACTTAATTGGTGATTTCATTTCATCATATAATCCAAAAATAATTTTCATTTCTCATACAACTATATAAAAAAATCAATTCAACTATCCAAATCAAACTGCTGTGAAGGTTTCGAAATTATAGGAAAAAAGTAAAATAACAAAAATACCGAACTCCAAGGAAAATTCAAAACGGAAAGTCCTTTAGCAAACGGCAAAATCAAAAGCTCGAACCCATCAAAAAACGAACATCTAGCGTACTAAATGTTGTGCATGATTATTTTGATTATATCATAGAGGAACTAAAAGTTAAAATCATCAATAGTTTAGAAATGATTTTGTGTAAAATTTTAAAATGAAAATTAAGCATATATATTTTTGATAACATCCCATAGAATAGAACATCAAATCGCTTTGATAATAACCAAAATATAGAACATCAATCCTATAAGCTTCATTTTATGACATAATAGCCAAAACATAGAACATTAAACCACTGTGCTACATTTTATGTGATAATACACAAAACATAGAACATCAAATCACTTTATTTAATGTTTTACCAAAACATAGAACATCAATCAACTGTGCTTCATTTTATGTGATAATCAAAACATAGAACATCCAACAACTGTGCTACTTTTCATGTGATGATAACAAAACATAGAACATCATGTGACAATATCCCAAAACAAAGAACATCAAATCACTGTGCTACATTTAATGTGACAATAACCAAAACATAGAAGATTATACTACTATGCTTCGTTTTATGTGACAATAACGAAATTTTTTTTAACATCAATCACTGCATCATTTTATGTGACAATAACCGAAATAAGAACGTCATACCACTCTGGGTTTTTTTTCTCACAATAACCAAAAACATCAAACATCAAACCAATGTGCTACATTCTATTTAATTTTGTTCAAACATAAACATAAAATTATTGTTATAATGACCAAAATATATAACAACAAACTCCCGTGCTACATTTCGTGTGGTAATAACCAAAATATTGAACATCAAACCACTGTCAAGGTGCTACATTTTTTGTGACAATAACCAAAACTTAAAACATAAAATGTAGCAGTGTGGTTGGATGTTCTATGTTTTGGTAATTATCACATAAAATGTAGCACAGTTGTCTGACGTTCTTTATTTTGGTTCTTATCACACACGATAGTTCACAGTTAGTATACTGTGCTTCATTTTATGTGCCAATAACCGAAAATTATAACATCAACCACTATGTATTATTGTGTGCGAATATAACAACAATAAAGAACATCAATCTACTGTGCTACATTTTTTGTAATAATGACCCAACATAGAAAATCAGACAACTATGCTACATTTTATTTGACAATTACCAAAACATAGAACATCCAACCAGAGTGCTACATTTATGTGACAATTACCAAAACATAGAACATCCAACCAGAGTGCTACATTTATGTGACAATTACCAAAACATAGAACATCCAACCAGAGTGCTACATTTATGTGACAATTACCAAAACATAGAACATCCAACCAGAGTGCTACATTTATGTGACAATTACCAAAACATAGAACATCCAACCAGAGTGCTACATTTATGTGACAATTACCAAAACATAGAATTTCCAACCAGAGTGCTACATTTTATGTGACAATTACAAAAACATAGAACATCCAACCAGAGTGCTACATTTTATGTGACAATTGCCAAAACATTGAATATCCAACCACAGTGCTACATTTTATGTGACAATTACAAAACATAGAACATCCAACCAGAGTGCTACATTTTATGTGACAATAACCAAAACTTTTGACTACTGTGTATTTTTGTATGTGACAATAACCAAAACATAGAGCATGCAAATACCGTGCTATACTGTATGTGACAATAACCAAAACATAGAACATCAATCAACTGTGCTGCATTTTATGTGATAATAAATAAATGGTAAATGTGTACATATGACACAGATGATGCCCCCGCTTGCATATGGCGTTATAAATTCAAACTTGATCTGTGTTTTGTGGTAATTAGCGTTGTGTATAAGTTTCACAATATTTGGTTAATTCTAACTAAAGTTAGAGAACGGAAACCAATTTCGGGACGTACGATCAAGACATATAGATCTGTGCTACATTTTCAGGTGATATTTCTACAAT
The DNA here is from genome assembly GCA_017311375.1 of Mytilus coruscus. Taxonomy (NCBI): domain Eukaryota; kingdom Metazoa; phylum Mollusca; class Bivalvia; order Mytilida; family Mytilidae; genus Mytilus; species Mytilus coruscus. Next base: position 95,098,944 of record CM029599.1, read on the forward strand.
AACCTTCACATAGAACATCATACCATTCTGTTACATTTTCAGAAACTGGTATCCCTACAATAAAAAATTGTTCTTCATTTTTAGAATATCAATATGATATCCCATTGGTGGTCTTGGGCTGTTTTCTGCTATTAGGTCGGGTTGTTGTCGCTCTGTCACATTCCCCGTTTCTATTCTCAATTCTATTGATAACCTAAACATATAACATTTTACAAGAGTGCCCGTTTCCATTCTCTATACTATTAATTTTCAGAATAGTAATTTTCAGAATATGATATCCATACCATAAACAAAACAAAGTACATAATAAAACTGTTAGAAAATGATATCCTTACAATTAAGTACAAACACGCAGAACTATGAACTCTTTAATTAATCATGATTTTGATCGTGCAACTTTTAAGATTAGTGGATTTGGAGCTGTTTTGTCGTGAAATCGTGAAACATTGTTGAAAACGGTATTTATTTTAAGTATCCACCCATATCCATCCGGATTTAATAATCATGGTCAACTTCAACTTGGATTGTCTGAAATTGAATTAAACATTCATAATCTTGCTATATAAATTCACATGAAACATAACAATTTAAAGTAAATTGTATTTAGAAAGCAAACAAAATTACGAGCCACTAGAATCAACCTATAGATTTCAAGTACACTGCCATAATATTATGATTGAATTTTTCTTATTGGAGTTTTATGAAATAATTAAACTTACTCGAAGAGAAGCAAGAATCTTAATGACGCTTCAAAGAAACGGTTCTAGATTAAAACACGCACTGAAGATGGAAAACGAGCATAAAGATGTCGATTAGAGTCTGTCCTTTGGAATTTATTATTGTAAAATCGACTACACAAATCATTAACAGTTTGTTCTGAAGCAATCGGATTTACGTCTGCTAATCATCAAATTACAACCGAAGGCATATAATATGACAAGAACCGTGTATACATGACAGGTACATAATATATAAATACATTTTTAGCAGGTGTTTGAGTTATACGGAAAAAATCGTTCCATATCAAATTTTGTTTCCTAACATTTTGTTTTTTTGAAATTCGGAATGGACCTTTAAAATGCCAAATCGTAGTTTTTGGATAGAGGCAAAAGAGTCGTTGGAGCAAAATGCAAAAACAACGCCTATGTCGTCTAGAATATTAGGAATTGGTGTAATTTGTGTGGCCTTTATTGTGCTTTCTATTGGACTTATTGTGGGACTAAAATTTCCGGGGTTCGTAGAGGATAGAATAAAAGAAGACCAGTGTGTTGTTAGCGAAGAATATTCACATTATAATCAATGGGTAAGGAAACTTACTTTCAAAAAAATGTCATTGAAAGTGACTGTTATATATTTCATTTTCATTTTATAATTGAAGCTTGGTTGATTGACAGGTTACAGACTAAGTTGTCTTTTAGTATTCCCTACAAGAATAATACAGAAAGGAAATTAAGAAAAACACAAATAAACAATTACTATAATGAATTGACGACCAAGTGGATGGTAATGCAAGTATGATTTGTGGATTTTAATAAAAAAAATATCTTTTGAAATAATAGATTTTTCATTTCTTGTAGGAATTTGATGAACAATGGATTCGGTATGAAAAATTATATTTTTGGAATATTACAAATCAACAAAATGTTTTATTGAGTGGTGCTGTTCCTCGTGTAAGTAATTATATATATTTTAAATTAATTCATGTTTAATAACGGACATAGTTTAATGTTTGTTTATGTCATTAAATGTAATATTATGCTTTATCTTAAATAATGCAAATTTCTGATAGACTCACATTCTGGATTATTGAATGCTATATTGCATTATCCATAATATCATAGAATGATAAACCTACCTAAAATACGTAGACAAAAATAGTTCAGTACATTTGGCCGGATAGTTGTTCGTATTGTCTTTTACACATTGATAAGAAATGTCGGGTATACGGCAATAGGAAAGTTTATCAACTATATAAAAACAGTAATGTTGATTTGTTCTGACTGAAGATGGAGTATATATTTCCGAAGTGAAACGATATTCTACGGCTTACTTTTCTTATCATAATTTCCTGGAGATTGAGGAAATGAACTCTTTTCAAGGAACAAAGGGTCCTTCATTGTAATGATGAAGTTTTCTCTTTTGCAGTTTAACTTTCCCAACGAATATGTTCATCTTAACTTGGCCATAATCGCGTTCCTTTTCCTTGTTTATGTATTCTATGTATAATATTACCTACTTAGAGAGTGCTAGAATGATATAAAAATATAACGGTTAGATAAGTAACCAATACTTGATTGCATTAAACTAGTTAATTACAGCTATAAAACTGGTTCTATCTTCATTTGAAAATATACTTGAAAAAAAAAAACACCAGCATTTACGATACGCCGAACGAAACCATTGTTTTTACAATGTTGTTAATGGGCTATAACGTATACGTATTGTAAAAATACAAAAAACAAAAATACTGAACTCCAAGGCAAATTAAAAAAAGGAGAAATCCATAAAAGCTGACAAATCAAACGCTATCAACCAAAAGAACAAGTGAAAAACATCTGCCATATGATATAAAGTCGACAGTTTCTACCAATCATGGTTTATGGAGTTTTTTTTTACTATGGATCGAATCTTATCAAACATCTAAACTTTCACACGTCCTTATAAATTATTGTTTTGTTCTTATTATATTATTTATCGAAGTCACGTTGCGAATGTAAGTAACTAATCTTCGTCTTCTGTTTTCCCATATTTATTTTTTCTGCAGAATAAAATCAAATCAAATCAAATCATATCATTTTATTGGTGTAAAATCCAAATGTTGGATTGTTACCAAGACAAACATGACAATCATTACAAACATACAATATTTAAATTTAAACAACATTCATATTCTATAAGACTATATTTAGATGTTTTGGAGGAGGTGATACTTTTGCAAATTTGAAAGTACAAGTACAAAAATTCATAATACAATTGTTATAAAATATAACAATTGATATAGAATATCAGAAATCCGCGCCTTCAAACTAACAACCACAGCATTCAAATAAAACAATTAACCCTGTTATTACGGATTATGATCAAGGACATGTAGCCTCACCAAGCTTGGATCAAGGACATATAGCCTCACCAAGCTTGGATCAAGGACATGTAGCCTCACCAAGCTTGGATCAAGGACATGTAGCCTCACCAAGCTTGGATCAAGGACATGTAGCCTCAGCAAGCTTGGATCAAGGACATGTAGCCTCACCAAGCTTGGCTATTTATTTCATTGTAGTTCTTGGTTTTATGTCATGTTTTATGACATGTTTTTTTAATTTCTTTTGAACATTAATTGCCGTAAGATAAATAAATCTTACATAAAATTTCTTTTCAATTAAACAAGAACAATATCTCTAAAGATGAAAGGAAAATTTTAAGAAGGGAATAGATCAATAGTTAAAATATGACGAACGTGCTTCGTGATGGTTATGAGGTTTTGTATGTTTTCTTTGTCAGGTAAAAGAGTCATTGTGTCATTGTGAAGATGTTTCTTTTGCTCGTTTAATGTCTGTTTTTCAATTTTATTCTATTTCTAATATTGACACCTCCAGCTTTAATTATATCTTAGTCGCTGCCAAATAACAGGTGTTGTTTTTTTGTTGTTTTTTTACAAAAATAAGACAGTACATGTCACTACTAATTATCTAATACTAATTTCGTTTGGATCTTATTAAAAATTAGATTAAAACGACGAATGCAAGTTCCTCCTTTCAATGTTTCCAATAGTAACAGTAATTACAGTGTATATCAAACAATACCCTTAATTGTTACCATCAGAATACCGTTAACATTATGTTTTCATAAATGCTTACTGGTAATAATACTATTTTCTTTTGTTTTTATTCCTGTCTTAGACTACTACTTATACCATTAGAAGATTAAGTGGTTATAATAAAGGATCTACTGTGTAACATTGTGTAACAAATGGAAGAAAATACTTAAAACAAGTTTCTTCTATTTAGCTAATGGAAAAAAAATTTTAAATTAGTAGAATAGATATAAAAGCATGCAATTTTAATTGCTCTTTTTATTTTAACAATACAGTCATAGATATGACATACTGAATACGGATATGACTATGGTTATTTAAGTTGCTTCTTTAATAATCTTTTTTTTTCAAATCTAACGTTTCCATGTTGTACGTTAATCATACATATCAACGTTGAAGATAGTATAGGAATGACGTGAACATATTTTTTTTTTTAATTCTTAAAGCATTCATGTTTTTCATTTGATTGATTATTGTAAATATGATCAGTTCGTTGGATAGTCTAAATAAACAAATGAATGAAATTCGAAAGGACCTCAGTAATACTGTTTTACTCTTTATGTTTTAGCTGGAAAAATGTGGTCCTTACATCTATAAAAAGACGGCAAGAAAAGTGAACGTTGTTTTCAGGGACGGATATGTTTCTTTCAAATACTTAATTTCATTCAACTTTGATGAAGATAAAACGCAGCAGGAATGTGGCGTAAACTGTAAAAGTGGTGACGAGGTGAGTTTGTGTTAAATTCAACACACTTTAGTGGTCGTATACAAACCTTGATAAATTTGTAAAATAAAGTTTAGCAGTTTTGATAAGTATGACCAATTCGTGGAGAAACTAACATCATCCATTAAAGGATACACAAGTGTCTCATAACCCAAAGTGACCCCTAAATCCATTAAAGGATACACAAGTGTCTCATAACCCAAAGTGACCCCTAAATCCATTAAAGGATACACAAGTGTCTCATAACCCAATGTGACCCCTAAATCCATTAAAGGATACACAAGTGTCTCATAACCCAAAGTGACTGGGAAATAAGAGAAATCCCTATAGATCCATCTTACCATGTGATATTGTATTGTAATAAAGTGTAAGAGAAATGTTTATCATCATACTTATCATTAAAATTAAACTATTCTAATCATAGAGAGAAAATGAATGTCAATTTTTGAGGAAATTCTTTAGATATTGTTTTGCAAAATTCATCTAATCTTTGAATACCCGGGGGCTGATTATTTTTATATATTAATAAAACGAGAAGGAGTGATTGTATTCTGATACTTTTTTTTATTTCGTTGGATTTTATGAAAGGTAGACACATGTGGTATACTGTATTATTGAAATAGGAGAGATAAACATATAATTCAATCCTGCAGATAAACTCTCAATGAACCCATCCACTATTTCAAATCAACGAACACAGTGCCTTATTAGCTGGTGACGTTAATTTGCGATCATTTTGTGTCTAAAAGTCAATTTTAAGAAAGTAAAATTACGTATATGAGGTTGGTAACAAGAAATGTATCTGTACATAAATAAGTGTATCTGTACATTTGTCATCTTCATTGAAACTGGTTGAAATCAGTTGAAAATCTATTTATGTAGGCCACCTTTTTAGTGAATAATTTATGATATATAAAAGCTTTAAGTTGTACGGATATGGTTTAAAATGTCGCTTATAGTCCCGTGAGATCATTTACAAATTGTAGCTTAGCACTAGTCCCGTGTGACTATTATATATAAATTGTAGCCTAGAGTCCCGTGTGACCATCGTATCCGTAAACAGTTGCTTTGTGTAAGTGGTTTCTAATTATGAATTCGCAATTGCTTATAACAATTATCTCTATATATATTGCCTAAAGTGGTATGGGGTATCCGTCAATGAGATAATAATTCAACGACACAAATAAATAAAAGTCATCTCTATAGATGCTAACATACAGCCTGTAACACTAGATGTCAATACAATGTGTCAAACGAGTCTAAAAATACCAACATAGATTGTTTATATAAAAATGTTACTTCCGAATTGAAATTGGAAACCCACATCACAAAAATATCGTTCTATACAAATATTAATTCCTTGCATAGCTATGCGCAAGGTTCAAATTTACTGGAAATATACAAATTTCTTTATAGTTTGATAGCAACGTTTGATAGGTCAAGCTATGTCATTAGCTTAAATCTGGAAATAGTATTCTGATTGATATATCAATATTTTATGTCCAGCTTAAACATCATTATATACTTACTTACTGGACCTGATTTGGACACAAGTTTTTTATTATTTGTTACAAGTTTTTGGCAATAACGAAACCTTCATATTTTACTATCATATACATGTAATTTTGGAACACATTTCAGTAAAAGAAAATACTCGTTTAAACGAACTAATTAGGTAGAACATTCGATAGTCAAATGTTTATGATTGAAAATATAAAGAATACTGCTGAACAATTGCAGTAAATGATATCACTCTTAAATACTTTTTACACAAATTGTGTCTTTTTAGATAATAATGCTCGATACAGATAAAATAGAAGAAATTGGAACGTTTAAAAGCTCTGAGGATTATCTCTTAGGAAATATTCCGGAATGGATCAATTCGAAAATAGCAGAGCTAAGTGTACTTCAAACAAATATTTCTGAGAATGTGTTTTCTTTGCTAGGATTGTTAAACAACACTGCAAATACAGAAAATATTGTGGATCATCTAGTTCAAAATATTTCCTTTGGTCGCTGGATTGGTAAAATGATACTGAACAGAAAATTGTAATAAATAACATCAGAAACTTTACTGATTTTTCTGAGACTGAAATGACACGCTTGTATAACGCTCTCTCCTCAGCGCAAGTAATGGGTTTACCTTTGACACAAGAAACAACTGAAACTTGCAGAACTTTTGCCCACACAAATACTTGTTCACGGCATCTTATAACTTTAAACAGTTCCACACCGGGGCTTTTGTATCCAACTATCGAGGATAATGATTTAAAACATTCTAATTTTAGAAATATTTGTGGACTACTTCTCTTCATACAAAGCATTAATGAATCTAATATTAACTGTTTTCTAAGTGTAACAGAATGGGTACGCGAGTTGTTTTGTTTTGCGAATGATACAGAATGTAAATCACTTATGTTGGATAATGTTTATATAGCAAACTTTCTACTAACTCTAAAAGATTTCGTTTTTTATTCTTTGTTTGATAATGTCAACAACTGGAGTGCCACAGAGCACCGAAACAAACTGTTTAAATTTTCAAGTATAAAACAGTTGGTGATTGGATACGACTCTTCTTCCGGTTATGTTTATGGTGAACTGACTAAAAATATGACTCGAGAAATTAGCCAGAGTTTCGGTTTGTCTGTCAAGTTGTCAACATGTATACTAGATAGACACTCTGGCAATAATATGATGCTATACAGTAAGTTTATAATGAAAGCAACAGTGCATTATAAGTAAACTATAATAACTTCCCATTGCTAGCTTCTATCGTGTTTTAACTTCTGACATGGTTTTTGGAAAACTGTTCAATAGTTAGGGATCCAGGTAACACAAGAGACATTTTGGTCCATTAGAAATGTTTCATAAATAATAGTCAGTCATTCCACACACATATCGAAAACTAAGATTGTAATGTTTCAGATAAACGCATGGTTTTATGCTTTCCCATATTTTAAGTACTTATAACTTCTTCTAAATTATGTAAAGCTTGTGCTTTTTCGGGAATGATCTTTCATACCTGTATTGGTGTTAGTACCTTCCAAAAATTGTACAACTCCTGAGACACTTTCGATCAAATATAATAGTTAAGTTTTTAATGCACAAATACAAGAAATAAACAAATACTTTTCATGTGAAATGTCCTTTCTTTTTGGGTTTTCCCCCCTTTTCAGTCAATATTTAAAAATAACATTATACTCGTAAGGCATCACAAAAAAAACTAGAAACTTGCACTCTTGTTGTGACTATTATAATTTCATCAAACAATTAAGTTTTTCGTTCTGTTCTCAGACAACTTCTAAAATGTGGTTTAAGTATATATTTGTTCTTACAAAAGGTAAAACAAGGAACTTTTTCTGTTTTTTTTTTTTTTTTTTTATAGATAGCTTCAACAGCAGGAATAATTTTTATCGGTTATCAGTCATTTGCTTCTTGATTTTGTTTTTAAAGTTTGGATAAGGTCAGGGCTGGTACAAACGACAACTTCAAAAGGGGATGGAAGAGGCTTTAGATAAATTCTAATGCTTTTCAAATAATCTTATTTCATGACAAAGTCCTCACTGCAAAACATCTTTTGCTTTATCTGAAAAAGAAACAAAATACAATGCACAACTGTGTACAACAGTGTGAAAATTGGATTTTATATTCCAGATTATCAGGATTCCGATCTTTCCACAGCGAGCGAACACAGCATATATAGCACGTATTTCATTCGACCTTTGGAAGATTTGAAAACATGTAGAAGTCAAACGCCTGCAGTAAACTCTTTCCTTCATTTTAGCGAAGAGTTTGCGTGCGCAGTATACTTTAAACAAAAAGGGATAACAGAATATTCAGGAATTGATTTATTCCAATATACATCAGGTAAGGAAATTATACACTTGCAATTTTTTTTAAAGGTTAAATACTAGTAGAAATCCACACTAAATAAAAGTTAACACTTTATTGAGGTAAACAATCTTTAAAAATGTAAGCACGTGAATAAAAAACTACGACGCAAGGTAAATAGAAACTCCAATATCCAAATCTAAAAATATGCTGTTTTATAAAACACAAACAATGCATTCATCTAGAGAATTAAAACTGGGTAATGAAAAAGATACTGTTTGAAAACTTCTTTTCCACCCTTTTTCCAAAATATTTTTGGAGTTTTTCGGTGGCTTCTACCAAATTTCTTTTCTTCTTTTTGGTTTGACGCTATATGTTTTACTGTGACTTGAAGGTAAAAGTTGGCACCGTATCTTTGCAGTCAGAAGACAGTCTTACCAAAGAAGAAGGGGCGTTAAGTCCCGTTTATGGTAATAGAAATTAAGGATTTTGAGAACTTCTTCAATCTTTCTAATAATATATATTACTTTATTATATCGTCATAATTACGTGATGCAAAAAACCAAATTCAACATAGGTCAACTTTTGCCTGTGAGAGTTGCAACCTTAGTTTCTTAATAGTTTCTTTATTTATCAACGGGGAATATATCTGATGACAACTTATAGTGTATTATTAATTCAGTCATGCCTTACATTTAAGACAGAAGCCATGTTGGTATAATTTAACACATACACTTCTACTTCTGCTGCCTTGTTAGATTTTTGGTCCAGAATCTGTTTAAGTGTTCTTACTAATTGCTCACACTTGTTTGATGTTACAAATTGCAATTTCGTAAGACTCGTTTATCGACTTTCGAAGACAAGATGGCAATAACGATGTAAGTAAATAAGGTAAACATATAAACCAGCGTAATAAGATAGTTCACGATTTCCATCAAATCAAAGTGTTTTCTTATATTTGAAATATCGATTTCTAGAAAGTCGACACAGTTCTCTTTTGCAGAAAAATAAAACAAAACAATTTGTCGTTGTTGGTAAGGTTAGCATCAGGATACAATTAAAATATTGAAAAAATGTTTGTAGATTTTAGATCCTTTCACCCCCAATGTCTTAATTTGATTTTTCGTAGTATATAGAAATAGTACAAATATGCAAAAACAGGTGTTTATTTATTTTGAAAGTAGAACGATATCTCAACTTGGTTTAAGCTTCATTTAAGTGAAGATTGCATGTCAAACAAATTTGTAATTTTTTGAAAAATTTTGCAAAAATGCATATTTTCAACTTTTCTGAAATTGGGATTTTGCGAAATTATCAAATTTTCTCTGGTGTTTTTCAGAAAAGTGCAAATGTGTACAGAATAGTTAGCACTGTAGTTATGAAGTTTGGATACTACTTTATCAAATTAAATAGAAAATGCGTGGGATTTTCTTTAGTTTTATCACCATAGCAACCGATTTTTCCTTGGAAACGGAGTTTTATTTGCAGAATATTGCAGTTCAAGAGCTTAAATGTCCTGAATTGTTTCATAACCGATAAGAAAATAAATAAAAGCTAACGCAAACTTTAAATTACTATCATTAAGTGTTGTTGACTTCAATTGTTACCATGGAAACACATATTATCCATAGCAACATCCACTCAAAACTGCATAAATAGAAATTTATGTAAAAAATACATAAATAGAGGGTGTTTATTTTCAAATTGGAATATGACTTTATTCTTTGCTTCACTCACAGTCTTGTCTGGTTTTTCTTCTTCAGATGGTTCAATAAATGTAATATATGATATAACATTGGGGTTAGGGGTTTGGAAAAAAGGGGATATGTTGATTTTTAAAATGTTTCATACAAGTAGATACTTGAAAAGATAATTGCGTTTGGTCGGACTTTGTTTCGAGTTCATCATCTGATAATCCATTTTTGAAAGTAAACAGATGATGAACTTAATGGGATTGCAATAGCCGGGCCAACCTGGCTTATGGTAAGGCATGATAGATATGGCCCTTAACAATTGTAAGAAAATTCTGAATTTCTTAGGGCACACACCGTCTGAGATGTTATTCCACCAGCATAAATCACAAAATTGACCTGTAACATAATATTAAGCTTACAAACCAATAATAGAATCATTTGGCCAAAACATTTCTAAACTGAAACTGAAGTGTGATGGACGGACAGATAGACGGACAGGCAAATTGAATCAAATTTTAAGTTGGTGGTGACTTAAAAAATAATAATAGTCAATTGGTGATCGCTAATATCAGAAGTGCAGTATAATGGAATCCTCTTAATATATAGCTATTAACATATCATTAATAGCTCCTTTGTTGTACTGCTATCCCGCAATTGGAATTCAGGATCCCCGAGATAGACAAATAGATACATCTGCTAACGTGGAATTGTGCTAATCCCGGTAAAATAATTATGCTATTACCGGCAAAATTATCAAATCAAAATTATTGTGCAAAATAATTGTATTAATTATGAATCATTCCTTACTATGCATCGTTCTACATATATCTCATAAGTTCATGATTCCGACAACATTATATCTTGTTTTGTGTGTGTGTGTTTGTTAGGGGGGTCAGCAAAAGCACACTTCTTATCCTTCTTCTGAAATCTCCTGCCTCTCCTTTAAGAAAGTAAACATGTAAAAATGTATCATTTCTTTAGGTTGAATCTTCAAAAAAATCGTTTTGCTATTCTCAACGTTTTTTTTTTTAACCTTTACATGAATTACGCCCCTATTTTCTGTATCTGTCTTTGTAACCTTTATAAAAGACTGTCCTGAGATTTGGAATGAAACCACTAAGCTGAGAATGTCTGCATGATCACAAGATTTAATAACAGTAATAATCTGAAGAGAAATTCCACACATGATCTTATTCAATTAGGTTTAACCCATGTCTGTCAGTACATTAGTCGTCACAAAGTTGGTTTCCATTTTCTAATTTTAGTTTGCCTCAACCAAATATTATGAAACATGTATACACAATGCTTATTACCACAAAACAGAGTTCAAGTTTGAATTTTGTTGGTGTCACTGTCACCTGTATAATTTGCCTTAAATGGCATGGTTAACTAAAGAAATTTCTCAAAGTGACCATTTGATCTTATGAGAACCTTTCTGGAACCCTTTTTTTCTGTCATACATACCATATTATATTTTTCGACTTTCATGTAGATTTTTTTTTATCTTTTCTGTGAATTTAAAAAAGAAGATGTGGTATAATTGTTAATGAGACAACTCTCTTCAAGAGACCAACATGACACAGAAATTAACAACTATAGGTGATCATACGGCCTTCAACAATGAGCTTATACCGCAGTCCCACTAGGCCACGATCGTAATTACGATCTGTGAAAAAAATACAAATTTAGACGATCGTAGTGCGATCGTGTAGATCGCAGTAAGGTCGTAATACGGTCGTGGTGAGGTCTTCAAGATCGTGATGAGCGTGGTCATCTTTGAACATGTTCAAAACAAGCGTGGTGCGGTCGTGGCGAAATCAGGTCGTAGTAGAAGCGTAGTGAGAGCGCAGTTAGGTCGTGGTAAGATCGCAAAGGTCGCTGTTACATCGTAGCGAGAGCGTAGCAAAAGCGGGATTCTATTCGGAGAGACTGCGCTACGATCTCACAGCGACGTTACTACGACCTCACTACGACCAGCACGTTCTCACCGCGACTCATCTACGCTTCCACTACGACTATACCACGTTTACACCAAGCTGTTCAAGACCATAGTACGATTCTAGCACGTCCATGCTGTCCTCATCACGCTCTTCTTACGACCCGACTACGTTCTTACTACGACCATCATGCTAATTGTCATTTTCACATGAAATATATAAAAGCCCTCCAGCTTTTGTTTGTCTGTATGTAATTTGGACCTCTTGTCTTTTTTCTCCAACGGCTCAACCCTGCTTGACACATCTCTGTCATCCCTGCTTTCGTTCACTAAAACATCGCCATTTGAGCTTGATGGACTAGAATAGGTTGTATATAATTTGTCACAAATCGTATGAGTTGGTTTATATGACAATAAAAAAAACTTGAAAAAAAAGAAAAAAGATTCAGGTTGCATTGGTCGGTGCGACATCTCTGCTAGATCAGGATTCGTTACTATCAGACCTCCCTCTGCCTCTACACCTACACCTACCACCACGCCCACGCGTTCTGGTAGATTTTGGTGGCATGACTGTGTTGTTTCCGAGAAATCTAAGTATTAATCAGAAATATAAGGAATGGAACAGTATTTATATGGAACACGATGTTGACGTTATTGCTGAGAACGTAGTAAGATCGCGGTATGAACGTAGTATAATCGTGGTAAGAACGGGCTATAATCGCAGTAGAAGCGTGGTAATATCGTGTTGCAATCGGATAACTCGTGGTATGGTCGTAGTGAGAACGTGATGAGCGTAGTAAGATCATGATAATCGTAGAGAAAGCGTGGTGAGAACGTGGTATAATCGTAGAGGGATCGTTGTGGAAGCGTAATGAGGACGTAGTATCATCGTGAAATCAACGAAAAATAATATTTTCATGCCGCTCATACCGCGACCTCACCACGATCTGAATTTATTCTAGATCGCGGTGAGCGTGGTGCGATCGTGGTCTAGTGGGACTGGGGCTTAAGCCCATGCCACATAGTCAGCTGTAAGTGGTCCAGAAATGACAATGTAAAACAAAAGAAAATCTAACGGCCGAACTTTGGTGTTGGGTTTATATATATTAACATAACCTCCCTTTAGTTTTTCATGAATTTGTGATATGACATTGAGAAGTTATTGAAATTTATTCTTTGAAAAGCGACGGGCGTAACATGTGCTCATGGCGCAGCTGTTTATTTTATTTTATGGAATAACACCCTTTCAAAGTCTAGGATCAGCCCCCAAAGGTATGAGTACATTTGAACTGTGCAGTAGTTAATGTACACCTTAGCATTGCATTATCCTGAGTAATAACAAAGAGATTTTACCTTTGTTATGTGTAAAGTGTTCTTAAAAGACCATGACTTTATATGTTTTGTTTTGGTCTGTCCGTCCATCTGTCCGTCCTTGTCACTTCAGTTTCAGTTTGGAAATGCTTAAACCAAATGTTTCTATTATTGGTTTGTAAGCTTATATTTATAAGTGAGATTTCAAGTTGAGTCTCTTGCTGTTTGAAATTTGTGAGAATTATTGCGCTAGGAAAATTAGAATTTTTCCAAAAGTTCTTAATTTCTTCCCATTTGTAAAGGACATATATTGTCAGAGCAATACTTTCAAAAATTATATGGACCTTGACAAAAGCTAGAATGTGCTATTGCAATCCCCATGAAGTCGATCATCTGTTAGTAACATTTCATGAATAATTATAGATTACCAGATTGAAACCAAATGTTGTAGAAAAGAGTAAAATAACAAATATACGGAACACTGAGGACAATTCTAAACAGAAAGTCTCTAAGCAAATGACAAAATCAAAAGCTCAAACACATCAAACGAATGGATAAAAACTGTCATATATTACTGACTTGGTACAGGTATTTTCTTATGTAGAAAATGGTAGATGACACCTGGTTTTATAGCTAAACCTCTCAATTTTCCTTAAAAGGATTTATGAAAGATTCAAACAAAAACTACCAAACCTCCACTCCTCCCCCAAAATGCCACAGTGTATATATTCAAATTTGTTGAGTCTTCTCAAGGAGCAAAGACAGGACTGAGAGTTAAATAGATTAAAGCATGCAGTTATATTCCTATTAGAAAAATGAAAATTATTAGCATAATTATATGTATTTGTAAAAATTATATTATATATATTTTGATTGGATGTTGTTATGGGTGATATTTGTTACCATGACAACTGTTGTAATAATACTTAACCGTTGTAGTTTAGATTTAGAGTGTATATATGCTTTTATGTATTTTCATAAAGGTTTGGAAACAATTGAGATCATTGAATTCCCTATACTGCAGAATTCAACAAATAAAAACCTCTATTTCCAAGGGACAAATACATTAATATGGTGATCAAATTCAAGAGAGCCCCACGCAATATTCTATTTATTTTGGTCAAGTAGTATTCAAACTTTGTTACTACAATGCTAGCTATAATGCTTTAATTATTTGCACTTTTCAATAAAAAAAAAACACATGAGAAAATTTGATAATTTCACAAAACTCCATGATTCAGAAAAAAAGAAAATATGTGGGTTTTTTTGTATATTTTAACAAAAAATCTAAAAGTCGGGTTGAACTGCAATCTTAAGGAAGTTCGCTTCTCAGTTTCAAATTAATTAACTTTTCAAAACACTAGTTAATATCGATAGGGGATCAATAAAGGAATCAAAAGAGTAAAAAAAAATATACAGATCAATGTGCTTGTTTTCGAGATATTACCCATTGAAATTTTGGCGGGAAAATATTCTCTCTTGACTTTTCATAGCTTTATCATTGACAAGTTTACATTCTCAAAAACTATTAAAGAATAATCGAAATTTTATAAGACTTTTACAGATGGCTTATCATTACACATGTAAAAGATTTATAAAAAGAAAAATGGAGGTCAATGGCCATTTTTTAAAGGCATTCAAATGAATAAAACCAGAGGTTTCCGAAAATCTGAAAAAAATCCCAAAACATGACAAGCGAACTACCTTAACTAAGCTCTGAAGCTAAAACCAAGTTATATCGATGTTATATATGAAATTTCTGAAAAAATTTGATTCTTTATATAATCAGGCTCTCCGACCAAACACCTGAAATGTTTCGTTACCTCAGTGTTTGTGTCGATTACGGATAGACCGTATGGAATTGAATCTGCTTCCATTGTACATGTAGAATAGGGATATTTTTCAAATTGTTTTCTCAGGCAATGACGAAAAGAGGACCGAAAAATTGAAGAAATTGTTAATTTCAAGATGGAAAGAAAATTAGTTTATACTTCTTAACTGTACTTCGTTTCGAAAATGCTTTAAATGAAAGCGCATTTTGACTACATTGCCTGCGCCTTATTTGACACAGCTTGTTTAGGAGTGATCGGTTTTATTGCTATTCAACTTAGTATTTGATAGGTCTTTCGACTGTTTTGATTCGAACGACACTGATGAGTTTTGTTTAGACGAAACACGCAACAAATTAAAAGCCTGGTATCTTTGGTGAGTTTTTAAAGTGGACATTTTGATAAGCTCTTCCATTTTGTTATTTATTTTGCTTTCCAAATGTTTTGATATGAGCGCCATTGAGATAAAACGTGCGTACTTATAAGCCTGATATCTTTGATGACTGATTATATGAGTTGTTTAATAATTAATTTAACATAATCATGATAGTTCTAGCGTGTTTTTTTTTAAATGTAACGAAGCAAATATTTGACCAGTTTCACATTTTACTGCATCTTTACTATTAAGAAAAGACATCTTCGTTTTTTCCCACAGTGTCAAATGTGTTACATACGGTAATTCAACAACAACCGAATTCGGTCAGGAGCATATTTCTGTTGGTTATTAAAAACTAATAATCTAATTTGATATAATGATCATTGCCCGACTCAAGTTTTAATAGTTTTTTGCAGATGTATCAAGATGTCCATCAAACACAAATGTTCCATGTTGTACTTTTATTGAGTCGTTTGTAAGTACTTTTATATATATATATAATTGGGAAATATATATTATCAATTTCAATACCTGTTTACGAAACAAATAGTATCCATGAATGAGTATAGACCGTCTGTACGTTAACTTGAATAGATTCTTTGACGGGTACCACAAGTAGAGGTGGAACTCGATATCATGCTGGTTTGTTCGTGTTTTCTTTGGCAGTGCCCGTCATTCTTCGTTTTATGGTTGTTTAGTTGCCTCCTTTGTATCTTCTTATCTTTTGCTAATACCTGAATTAAAATATAAGTCAAAATGTCTTAATTTTTTCAAACATTTCAAACATTGTCCCTGGCTTTACGTTGTACTTGTTATTGTAAACTTATCCAGCATTCTCACGAGCATATTTTATTTAAACAAATTGTGTATTTGTATTTTAATATCCCTGTCTAATAATCAAGTTTCGAATCTATGACATAATGTTGTATTTCAGATTGACATAGAACCTCTTTCGGGGAAAATTTGGAGAAAGACTCTATGCAAGCAACAGAAAATCTCTTTTTTCAAGTATGGAGATGTTACTGATAATGTATATCGACTGAATATTTCAACATATTCATTTTCAACGTTTTTAAGGGAATCAAGAATAGAAATTTCAAGTTCTGATGTTGGAAAATTTAAAACACGCGTAAGTTAATTATCTTATTTTAAGACTCTTATCTTAACTCCATAAAAAGAGAAAACATTGATTTTGCTGTCTAGATTCTGAATCATAAGAATGGCATTGACACTTATAGAAGGTTATGATGACAAAATAAAATAAAATAATATTATTTTTTGTTCAGAAAAATTAGTAGATTACGTAATTATCTTTAACAAATATATTTCAAAGTTCTTCAGGTTCTTGAACTCATACTTTGCTTTATTGTAAAAGAAGATTCAAATAAGCATGAAAAAATTTACTGTCTGACAGCTTCTTCATGTGTAATGTAGACTTGCGAGCGATGAAAAAAAGACATCATACAAAAGTCAGCTTATGTGTCAACATTCATTTATTGTAAAGTATATTATGTTCCCATTATTGAAACACTTAGTGATCCGGTCTGATTAAAATAGATACGTCTTCTAGTGCTGGAAGAAGGAAAATCAACACCAGTTCAGGAAATAATGCTAGGCCCCCTCATGTTCCAAATCTACATAAACTATATGCCAGAGACTACCAAAAACTCGAAGACGAGGACGACATCATCCTATCTATGCCATAATGGAACATCAGATATCCAGTTAGTGCATGTAGATCTTCGTGCGCTTGAGGAATCGGAAAATAGATTGCAAATGTTTTTTTAACTTAAGTACATGTATAGTAATAAGAGAAACACCATGTAAGCTCAAGACCATGACCGTTATACCTACTAACTATATGTATCAGCTTCTTTTATTATACTTCATGTCAAAATGCCAGATTTTGATTGGTTAATACGAGGGAGACAATTTACTCTATCCTATGGTAAATACTCTATTACCCTTCACGGAGACGCTTGATCAAGTGTGCGCATTATTAAATACGGATGATTGTTATGTTCAAGACATCATAGTTTATCACTTTGAATTTGAAATTTAATAGACAGTAATAACAGAACATTCAGTATAATAAATTAAATAACACATATCTGAGAGGGTGATAGAGCAGATTGTTACCCCTCGAAAAGACATTGTCAGCCTTGGCTTCGCTTCAGTTGACAATGTTTTCTCGGGGAAACAATCTGCTCTATCACCCTCTCAGCTATGTGTTATTTATATATTGTCACATACTAATTTAGCTGACTCCAACAACATGTCCTGAGACAAACATGTTAGCAACGAATCTGCCAAAGGAAACAGAACACATGACTTTATTAGAAGAAATCCGAAAAGCCGTCAAAGAGACATCTTAAACAAAAATAGAAAGACTTATCATTGGTTACTCAGTATGCAGTCACTGCATAGAAGTAAAATCAATATCCTAAGTTATTTGTAAAGAAGAGCGGCTTCGTTTTGCCACCAACAACTATACAGACAGAACACCTGGGTATGTTACCAACACGATAACAACACTAGGTTGGCAATATCAGAACAGAGAAGACAGAAAAGTAGACTGTACAAAATGCAACACAAGCTTATAGATATCGATCCTTGTACTAGTCAGCACATCTGGGAAGCACTTTCATTATAAGATAAATATCTGTACTGACCACGTAATAAGGCTATATTGTATAATGTTAAAAAAAACCAAAATATTGAAAACTCTATATTATTCTTTGCGAAGACAACGTTCCCATTGGTGTCTCCATTCCCTCTCCCCCCCCCCAATTTTTACTCTCATGTCATTTGAACGTTTGCCGTGTAACGTCATTCGATGCTACTTTACTAAATTAACGTTTTTTTTTATGAATATAACAGAGCTGCCATGTTTATTTTAGGCAATGTCTAGATCATATTACTAATTTACGGAAATAACGGGTTACCTGTCTGGTGAATAGGATCAAGATTTAAGGGAATGATCAGGTAGTCACGCCGTACAGACAATTTGCTATCACAAAAAACACATATATGAATATAAAAAGCTATATTTTAAATATGAACTGTAGTAGGAACTTTATTAAAAGTATAAGATAACTTTACACACACGAATAAAATGCATTTACAAACTTTTATTTTTATTTCCAGATCGAACAAATGCTTGACGCCTCATGTGCTGGTATGATAAGTTTAACTGTGATAGCTTCGGGTGTTTTTATTCTTGCTGTATGTATATTGTGTTGGCCTCAAGCGAAGACAAAGGTCCATCCATTCATTTTAGAACAAAGTCATAATTTAGCTCATTCAAGATTATAAAGATGTCTAACATGTATTAACAGTATTAATATGATATATGTCTTTCAATAAACCGGGCAACTGAAATAGATGATTTGGAAGTTCGAGCGTATTTTTTTTTTTTTTTGTTTCTCCTTGCCATAGTTCTTTTAATTAGTAAAAGCTTGCATTCGAATCCTTCTAATTCGTTAATTTCCGGAATTGTCACAAACATGTGTCTATATATGACGTCATATACATAAAGAGTGGTAACGCGAACATCTCATACTAGTATGTGCAATCTGGAATAGTGCTTTACGGTTTTGGCCTATGTGTCTGTAGTATGAGATGTTCGCGCTATCGCTCTTTATGTATACGACGTTATCGCTGTTGTGACGTTACTTACTTCAGAATGCCAATACAAGTATCATTGCAATCAGACGTATTTCTTACTTAGCCTTAATTTGTGTCTGATACAACCACTCTACGATTACAGTCAATTTGCAAGAAATATCATAAAGTTATAAACATAAAGATTATAAAAAATAAACTCTTTGCCTAATCATAGACAAACGATATGTATGTGCAATCTGGAACATTCTGGGGGCGCGCAAATGAATTAATTAACAATATAATGAAAATGAATTAAGTTAGTTTCACTTTGAATTACTGTCTCTGATAAATATAAAACTTCACTTTGAATTACTGTGTCTATTAAATAGAAAACTTTAAATAACTTAAATTGGCTTTCATAATGCACACGAATAAAGTAAAAATGATTTCTGAGTCTATAATAAAGCACGATTTAACTCATAAAACACAGTTAACAGTCCATAAAATTCTGATAAATAGTTCACATTAATCACATCCGACGGTCTCCTTTGGTCCACATCTTTATCTTTTCTTTTGCCTCGGTCTTCGCTCGTCTTGCGGGTAATATTTCATCACATGGTCCTGTGTCTTTATTAGATGTCAGTTCTAGATTATTTAATAGTTGCGGTTCCCTTTTCAGTCTTTTATTTACATTTTCTTTTCTCAACTTTGCAATATCTTTGTTCACTCGTAAAGGTGGGTGCTCTTCTTTCTTGGGTAAAGTAGCAAAATATCTGTTGTCATGGTAACTTATACATGTCTTATGATATAAATCTTGAAATTCTTTGTTTCCCGTTGTCTTCTCGTCAATTTGTCCAATGCCAAGTGATTCTATCCTCCAAAACTTATCCAGGTCAGATTCTTCTGTCTTTTTTTTATATCAATACATTCATCATAGATGTTTGCTGTAGCTTGATGTACCGTGAAGTGGTCCTGATAGTAAATAACCATTTTAGATTTCACGGCAGTAGGTCCCTCACCTCTGATGATATGGTTTTCTATAATTGACCAATAGTAGTCGGCTCCTACGAGTACTGAGACTTGCAAATTGTCGTTCGAAGTAACTGGATGAGCGAGCTTTATCCCTGATAAATACGTTAATTTTGATGCTTTATGGGAGTAAGTTTTGAGCGGTGTGGCGATTTCCGGTACAATCAATACTCTGATCGGTAAATGTCCTTCCTTTATAAGCAAATGAATAATAGCAGTTTTCTCCTTACATAAACGCGTGTGGTGACGCTTGTGACATTTTCTGCATTTTTTGTGTGACTTACAATCAACCAAGATGTCCTAAACAGTTGAAACATAAGCGGTCTCTTTTAACTATTGACATCCGGTCTTTATATTCAATTACTTTGGTACAATTTACCGAGGCGTGCGACTCGTGGCAATAAACTCACTGTTTAGAATTGAAGCTAGTGTTTTGGTGAACCTTATTTGGGTGTCTGTGACTTGGTTGTCGGTTTCCTGGTTTCGTATTTGTCAAAAATGACTGATTACTTTTAACTGTTTCATGACCCAAGTTTAATAAAAAAAAATCTCTGTAGAGTTTCTTTCATAATGATCCTCATTTTTTTTTCGTGAGGCCGACTCCATTGCACATTTGGACATAAGATCGGTGAGATAATGTTAATAAAAAAACGTTTTGTTGCATCAGAGACATATATACACATAAATGCAAATAAATATCTTGTGTTCAACTTCATTTGTCTTCTTTACATTTACAAAGTATACATGTACATAGTTTTACATACATGTATAACAATATGATGATGTAGTATGATTGCCAATGAGACAATGATTTACATGTATGACTATCATTGGAAGGCCATTCTATAATATCTTTGTACATCATGAGAAAATGCTTCCTTTGTACCATAAAGGTAGCATAATCATGATAATGTAAAAAAGAGAAAATGTTCATTTATTCAACAACACTCCTGTGAATATATAACTTGACAGTACTAAAGGCAAAATATTTCGTTTCACAAATTCTTTCCTCTCCTCGAAAGTAACATATTTAATTGTTTACATGAAATGACAAAATGTGTAGAATAAGAAGCAAGAAATGTTCACTCTACTTGTACACTAGTCGCTCATATTGGTCATCATCTATGTTTGTTTCAGTTATTTAACAATGGTGCCTGTTTATATTTATCTGTTGTGTTGTGTTGTTTCAGTTTTACATGTCCTCATTCTGTGATCACTATTTCACCTCTCCTGTTTTGAAAATGTTTATGCAAATATTTTCTGCAATAAATTGAAAAGGCACAGATGCTATGACTAAACAGAAATGTGAGGTATATGTCAATGAGACAACAACCCAACGACAAAAATATTCTTTGCACATCTATGAATGTTTAAAAATTCTTGTGGAGGTCAAAAGCACATAACGTGTACTTATATATCCGTGACCTGGTACATGTATGTACCTATTGATGCATTCCATCCTAAACATAAGTTGTGTGAAGAGACCAAGCAGTTTATATGCTTATAAAAAAACTGATATTAAAATGACTTCCTGTATAACAAATTCCGGGAATGAGACACTATTTTATTTATACCAGATGAGATATTAGTGGTAAAGGTTTGAACAGAAGCAAGAGATGTCAAGGGAAATACAAAAGTACAAGGTCGTGTAACACAGGAAAAATAACAAATGAAAAGAAAATAACAGCCCACATAGCACTGCACCGAAGATTACCTTGAACAACTTAAACCCACAAAAGATCAGATAAAACTTGTGTACAATTTTAAATCTTTCTAATTTCAAACTCGAGTTTCACTACCCGATAGGAAAGAGTAAAGATAAGAATGTTGAGTACTCCGGTGGTCTATGAAACAGAACATTAAAATTCTACAGTTCAGCAGAGTATTTTACTGTACTTATGATACACATTGTTTTTAATCAGAGTCTGTGATAATAAGTCTTAAAAACTACAAATAATGACAGATTCATATTCAATATTTCATGGCAGCAAAAAAGTGATTTCGACAACGCTATAATGTACGCACTTCATTTAGGAAATTCATGCAAGGTTCCACAAATAATTTAATTTTAGGTCAATCAAAAATTAAGCATTATAATTAAATTAAAACAGATATAAAATCAGTTTCCCACGAGACAAAATTCTACTGGCTACATATTTTTTATATGAAAAGTTGCTTTATTTCTTTTCTTGACATGTTAAATGACTTTTTTTTCCTGATTGAATACTATAGTATAGCCCAGTGTTTCTGTTAAAATAAAGTTCTGGTCATGGTTAAAATAATATGTCAGAATTTGTTTAGTTGTAACTGGGACTATTATACTAGTATAATAGTCCCAGGTTGTAAAACAATTACCAAGTAATAATCCATTTAGAACTTCACCTCCGGCAAAATTCAGGTGATCGGAGGGCAATAAATTGCGTAATCGCACACCTGTGAATCCACAGTCACAACTCTAAGGAAATAATGACCGGAAAATCGGACACACATAATTTCACTGTGTAATTTAGAAGCAAACTTTAGCAAAGAAATGTTTCTTGTAATATCATGATCATTACCAGATTTTACTTTTAAATTAAAAGAAATGCCGAAAAAAAGAAAAAAATATTTTCTCAATCAAATACATTAAAAAAATACAACTATTTCAAGTAGTTTTTTTAGAAAAAGAAATGATTTGATCTGAAATAAGTTTTCCTATTACTTTTCTTGATTAGCTATCGAGGTTATTCATCCCTGACTTGTTTACATGTTGTAGAATAATTATCGACGAGACTCTCATTCCGGGCCGCGTGTTTTAACGGGATTTCACGGAGTTGCCAATCTCTGTGTATATATGTCTCTGGTTGCATATATTTTCTCAATGATACGTTGAAGTGAGCAGTACTGGTCCCTACGCCTAACCTCCTCCTCTTACAATTTACCTTAAAGAGGAGGAAAAGTAAACAAAACATTTGGTAAAATTAGAATTCCAACATCTCAGAAAATAGTACCCAAAAATCAGTTGTTGAGGTTTCATGACCCACCAAACTATACGAAACTGGTAACGATCATCGGCATAGAAATTAGAGGAGCAAAAAAAGAGAGATTGATAAGTAATCTGTTCTTTTATAATATATGTGATTCCCTGTTTTTATTCGAAGAGACGTCCAGGGTAATTCATATCATGAAATAAGAAAGCTATGGTATTCAAACTCAACCTAATCGTAAAAATAAGAAGATGTGGTATGATTGCCAATGAGACAATTCTCAACCAGAGACCAAATGACATAGAAGTCAACTTATAAGTCTTGACCTTGTTGTATGGTATGAATGATTCGTTCATTGTTGAAGACCCTACATCAACTGTCAAGATGAAGAACAGGAATAAAAGCCCTGTTCATTGATAATTTTCTATGTTTTCTATGTACTGTGTGCGATTTTGTCCCATGTACATTTACTCCATATCCTTTTATTTTCTATTTATTCGTGCATTCTTTGGCGTTTAAGTAATAAATTATTATTCCAATTTATTATATACCTAGTAGTAAATACAGATAAATTGTATGTGTAATACAATCATTGGCAAGCGTGCTGTATCAGCCACCCGTGATGATATCGATATCAGCACGGTTGCAAAGGCTTTATCACACCTTTAATCTGTATGACGTCACGTCATCGATTGCAGTCACTGTTGCAAAGGCTTTATCAAACCCCTAATCTGTATGACGTCATGTCAAACCTATAATCTGTATGACGTCATTTCAAACCTCCTTATTAGCTGTATGACGTCATGTCACATAAAAAAACATCTACGTGAGGTACATGTATATAATAAAACGTGACGTCATACAAATGATGATATGGCTTTTTACAATATCACAATACCGTATCA
This sequence comes from Mytilus coruscus, assembly GCA_017311375.1. Classification (NCBI taxonomy): domain Eukaryota; kingdom Metazoa; phylum Mollusca; class Bivalvia; order Mytilida; family Mytilidae; genus Mytilus; species Mytilus coruscus. Next base: position 95,122,962 of record CM029599.1, read on the forward strand.
ACTTTTCAATATCACTCAACCAATATAATCCCTCGAGCAGAGCTCTTGGGATTATATTGGTGTCTCTGGTTGATACGGATTTGATATTGAAAAACCCATATGATATTCTCTATTTGCAAAATATGTCGTACAACAAAGGACAACATTATTTCTTTGTGAACGTTTTATAAACAATATAGTAATCTATTTGCATGCAATGATTTTGATTTCTTAAGCAATAGATACTAATTTTTTAAGTTCACATGACAGAACATAATATATATATATATATATTTATTTATTTGAAAGCGCTTACAGTTGTTACCATGTAATTCCTTGTGTGTTTTCGTTATTTTCCTAATGCAACTCTCCGATTCCTTGTCTGGGTTTGGATTTGTCTTTGGTCCCTTTTGGTTTTATCAGCTCGTCAACGTTTATATATGGTTTTTGGCATTTGCTTATTTTGGCCTCAAGCATCACTGAAGGGACATTATTGTCGAAATGCGCACTTGGTGCAGTAAAATTGGTACCTTTAATGTTATTTTCAAAATGATTTTTTGAGTCAATAATACATAAGGAACATCGGAAAGACTTGAAATCAATATACTTTTCTTATATTTCTGATACTCTTTTCGTGCTATACCTGTATTCGTACTTAATGAATTGTGATTCATAAATAATATTGTATATGGATTCTATAGAAATTATACTATAAAGGGTCTCGCAATTTCTAACGCAATATATGGCATACTGCTGTTTTCACATTGGGGGAAAATACTTCAATTACAATAAACAGTTTTGCTCAGGATGATGTCGGATATCATTATCACATATTACTTTTATTGCTGTCGATCTCTAATTAATCTAGAAAATAGAAACTGATTTCAATCCCTCTATTGATCAGTTTTCGTTTCACAAAATGGCATCTGCTGTTTATGAATCATCTCATATTTTAATTGGTGATTATTCGCTTTTCAGATGATATTTTATTGTGAGCAGCAGTGAAAAATGAGAACGAATTTTGTGGTTATGGAGGATTGTGTTGTTTACAGTCTGGCTTTCCTTTATTCCAGTTGTCTTATTCAGATCTATCCAATAAATACAGTCATTTTGATATTTCAATAAATGAATAGGCTTTTTCTAAAGTAAAAACAACTTTGAATGATTCTTATAGCATTTCAATCATTTTTCAATTAAATGATTTTGACATAGATGGACAGTAGAATCTGCACAGAAAGGTAAAGTATGTTTTATTTGATGCTTGATTTAAGGATGTATTCTTCTGTTGTTTCACTCTCGTTGAAATCTCGTTCTGGGATTATTTCCAAAACATGTGATACAAGTGGAAAATATCAATGAATTAAAAAAAAATATAATCAAACTAAACTCTGTGGAAAAATTGTGTACTTACATTTAGTAGTTTTTGAGTAATAACATTTTCAAATCTTATAACAAATCTGGTCAGTGTCATCAGACAAAATGTTGAGAAAATGGGTGAGGAGTACAAAGTAATGATTTAGCCAAAAATATGTACATCCCATATCAATTTATAATCAAGAAGTTGAAATATTATGCATTTTGTTCTAAAAAAAAGAAAAAAATCACAAATTTACAATGTTGACAGCATGGTCAATTTGACACGAAAGAGCAACAAAATTTTATAAAACTTTCTAATATTAACACCAACTTATAGTGTTTTTTGGTAGAATTTATTGGATTGGTCCACTTCATCTTTAGTGAAAGTATGAAAAAAAAGTTTAATTGTGAAACTGTGATTTTTTTTTCATGATAATGGCCCAAAAATGGGAAAAATTGATGAAAAATGGGAAAATCACTAAAAATGGAGTACTTGCAAATGGCCGTAACAAAAAAAAAAAAAAAAAAAAGAAGAAGTGCACCGCCATATGATTTTTTTCTTCATCAATTACTTTCTTTCAGTCATATAAACCCTAAAATCAGGTTAAGACAAAATGTTTAATTCTAGAAATTTTTGGCTCCTCAGAGGTGTACATCCCTAAAAATTTGCAGAGGAAGAATTTGAAAATGACATTTTCAACAGGAAAAAAATTGAACTTAATTTTATTTAAATTGGTGTTCATTCTTTTTTTTGCAAAAAATACATTTCCTGAAATCAAATATACTTGTACAAATACCTTCTACCTTTTAATTAATAATATAATGGGGAAAAAACAACACGAACAAATAAATTTTATTGTAGAAAATGCTGAGGTTAGAGCTATGCATTTTTGTTTGTTGTTTCAAGCAAATAATCACTGATAATAGTAACTTAAATTGTATATTTAAAGTCAAGTAGCTATTCGACCACTCTTTTCTTAATTTAAGGCCAAATTAAATGTAAAAAATAGGAAGAATTATTAAAATGGTGTAAAAACTTTCTGGAAGACATAAAACACGTCATTAGTTTCATGATATGTCTTCAATTTACAATTCTGCACCATGTTAAAATCTGAAGTGATCACATAGATCTAGCATGGCTAGATCAAAAACGAATAACAAGTAACTACCGACCAAAGCACGGAAATTACTAAGATTAGAATTTTTCCACAAAGAAACCCTTTTCAAGCGTGCGTAAGTTGTACTGGCTTGTCTTTTTGCCAGACAACCGAGGTTTTAAATGCTCTTTTGATCAGTGTTGTTTGATAACTGCAATACAAAAAATTGATAAGCAGTTTTTTTCAAATTGAATTGGCCCGCCTATGATCGCCTATTTGTAAACTAATTATCTAAATTTGACAGTATAACCAAGTAGTATTAATGAAAGCAAATTTTATGTCTTGTGTTTACCACTCGTCTTTGCTTTTTTTTCCGTCGAGTTATAATTGCATCTTTGGTCATCAGTTATACTTTTGGGGATTAATTAAAATTAAATTAAAATATGTAATTAGCCATTTTTTTTACGAAATTAGAATGTTAAAAAAGAATGTGGAGAAATGTACAATTATCCACCAAAAGATGTGTCGGAAAATTTTATTTGTTTGACCTGATATCAATTGCTTCGCATCACGGTGCGGAGCTATTAGTTTCAGTCGGTATACACGCCATCTTGAAATAATTACTTATAACATATAGATTCTGATTAGTTGCTTTATGATGCGGCTGAGATACAGCAACAGCTATTAGCTTAAATGATACGAAAATAACAAAACCGGCCGCCATATTGTTGATCATATTTACCTCTTCTACGTACTATGTATAATCCTCCAAAGAAGGAGCACACCCGAATAAAGAAAGATAACTCAATTTTATTTTTTCCTACCATTGGGAGACCTACATTAGATATGTCTAAGATATGTCTACATACTTCTGACTGAAGAATTCATATGTTTATGTATTTTGAGATATGGGTAGAGTTAAAGAGGGTCTTAGTAGCAGGATGGGTAATGTTTGAAGAGTGCCTTGGTCATCTTTTTCTGTACTCTTTATTTTTAATACAAATTTTCACTATTCTGTAAATCTAAACACCCATTATTATGTTTTCTTCATTCAATTACCAATTTTTTCTCTTTATTTTTTTATTTAAAAACAATTTTTCTATTCTGTAGCATATACAGACCATAACTAAGCTAATTATATTCTTATACATATGAAATACTGACAAAGAAAATAAAAGTACACATGTTTTTGTATGTAGGATAAAGAATTACAGAATTTTCTCGTCTCAAGATAAGACATCAAATGCCGGAAAATTAACTATGTGTATTTCAGTTCCGATCAACTGTCATTAATTCATGTTCGTTTTATTATGCATATATTGCACACTGAAATTCAATATTGAAATATCAATACTTAAATAATTAATACGCGTTTATTTGCCTTGTTAATCTGCAATATGCACGATTTGTTTTGCGGAACAAATGAATGTTCCTATACAATGTTTACAAAAATGCATTATCTGTATTTTATAACTTCTGCCAATCTAGGCACACCTCCAGAGTCGTGTCTATATGTAAATGTTTTAATTTTCAACAAGTAAAGTGAACAAAATTTTAAAAGCATGGGTGTATAACACACACTCTTAAAGTAGAACATCATTTTCACTGAAACTAAATATCTATTGCATTTTATATCGACCAATATCTAAAAATATCACATTTCCAATACTAAATCAACAACCAAATGCACACACATTACCTTAAATTAGGATAGAGCGAAGCAGTCCACAGCTTTTTAGAAAGCTCAAACTTGTGTAGTTGTCTCAGGTTTGACCGATTATATACTCCTCCGTGATATTGAATATTAATATTTGTATTCAAAATGGCGTCTGATGCTACGTAGCTCTATACAATAAAACAGAAATGATAAAACTTAATAAATTTTGAGCGTCCAAAGCGCTTTTATGGATTTCCTTTCATCAGGAACGCTTAGAGCAACATATTTGAAAGCAGAGAATGTATAAGAACTGACCTATGTGGAGAGGTAAATGATAATAAGGGACCTAAAAATAATAGCCAAATTCATCTATGGCTAACTTTGCCTGACGGTATCGACGGATCAATACAATATTACATCTTGCTTAGCTACGTATGACAAGAAACTTGTATAACCTTAAAAAATGTATAAATTCAGTAGGAGCCTATGCAAGACAATTGGCAAAATGTGAAAAAGAAAAAGTAAATATTCATCCAGTATGGATAAAAGCTGCGATACAAACCAAGATAAAAAACCAAATGGTTCTATGAACACTCGTGCTACATCTATATTCAACAAATGTTGATGAGCTCTTATCCTACCTTCACAACAAATGTTATGTTGTTCCTGCGAATAAATCCACTAAGAACATCGTGCTTTTTGTAAATAGCATTATATAAACTGCTTGATAAAGGAAATTTTGTAACCCAACATATACGGCCACAATACGTACCGAAGAGAAAATCCTGAACAATCTTAGGTCGGTTTTATGTTCCTTTGAATTTCAACCAAAGATGAAAAACTAGATCTTCCTTCACTCTACTGAATACCCGTATTACATAAGTTTCCTTACCAACAACTTGATATTGCTAAGTCTGAAAAATACTTTTCGAAACAACTATGTTATCAGCACTCACAACCGGTATTCAGAGTTTCAGCGAAACTATCTGTTGATACCAAAAAATATTTGTTAAATTTTATTTCAATCCAAGTCCCTCTCCTCATGCGATAGAATAAAAAAAAATCATTTGACTTTTCTAGTGTTAACACTAGTATTCCTTATTCTTAACTTAAAGCCAGATTGAAAGAATAAGTTCAACTTTGTTTCATAAAACAGAATGACCAAGACAGATACAACTATCTCGTTATAAGAAGAGACATGTCAGTCTTTGTAAAAAAAAAATCATTCGGATTCTAAATCAAAGCATAGCTAGTCTGATATTCTTCCTAACCATACATTTTTCAATATTGTTTCCTCTTTTTATTTCCAATCTTACTGTAAAATTGCTATGTTATTGTCCAAAGGGTAGGGAATTTCGCAATATTGATGCAAATATTGATATAAATATTGATATTTCAATTTTAGTCTCAGTCAGATTTTTTTTTTTATAAATATTTGCAATTTAATGGTATTGACAAGAATGAAAAGAGAAATCGTCAAACAAGTAATATATCTTTTTATATGCCATTAATTAATAACTGGCTTAATAATTTCCAGAAAGAGGCATTAAAATCCAATTTCTCAACAACAAAATTAAAAAAAAATAATAACTATTTTTTTCTCTTAATTGGTGTTCATTCTTCATTAAGAAAATATACATCTCCTGTATTCAAATTAAATGAACAAATACCTAATGCTGAGATATTTCCATTACTGTTAAATAGCAATATAATGGGATATAAATGTAGAACAAACAAATCAATTTTATGGCAGAAAAATGCTCAGGTATTAGAGCTATGAAATTTTGTTTATTGTTTCAACCAAAATTCTGATGATTGTAACTAATTAATTAGAACTTTATTATTGACTTATGTGACAGATGATAATGACACTGCTTTTACAAGTGAAATAAATTTTGCTTGCATTTTTTATACATATTTTTTTTTCATTTTTTATCTTTTAATTAAAAAAAAAAAAACCCACATCTGATTAATCATTCAGCTAGCTAGCAAAATAAACAGAATATTTTAATGTTGTGTATGTCAAAATAAACTAGTAATCCTGTGTTAGGATGCTAACACAAAAGTCGCCAAAACGGACCCAAAATCATTGTTCTGCGAAATCAATGGTTTCATTATATGCTAGGCAACATTTGTTTTAAGTTTCATTAAATTTGAAACATTTTGAAGTTTTTCATATTTTAGCCGTTTCCATGGTAACGGCGGCCATTTTAGAAATTCCAAACTCAAAAGTCAAGTCTACATAAGCTAGGCAACATTTGTTTTAAGTTTAATAAAATTTGAAGCATTTTGAAGTTTTTCATATTTTTGCTGTTTCCATGGCAACGGCGGCCATTTTATCAATTCCAAAGTCAAACTGCTGCTGCAAATTGTTCTCTCCATAATTATACACCATCATATACCATTTAATGTCTCTAGAATAAATTTAACATTGATGTTCTGGAATATTCCATGAAAATTCACCCCCCTAAAATTATGCCAAGGAGACCCCCTACTGAAATAAAAAGTTCCATGCTGAAGCAGGCATGTGTCTCTTAATATTCATAAAAGTAATCATAATTCCATCTACTCTACATACAGTAGCAAATTTAAGAAATGTAAAATAAATTCGACCACACCCATCTTTGAGCCCCCCTAATTATGCCAAGATGACACCCTGGTATCATCAAAATTGGGTTCTGCAACCCCATAATGCAGACCCATACCCAGAAAAAATATAAAGTTTCATCCTCTATAGCTTCCAAGAAAATGGTAGGACAGTTTAAGGGTTTAGAAAAAGAAGAATAAGAATAATAATAAGAAGAAACGGGACTAAAACAATAAGTCTCCAAAACTCCGTTTTGGCGACTTAATTAATAATACATTTGTAGGTATACTATTGAGGTCAAGAATGTGTGTATTCAGTTAGGTGTGTAATAAATTGTGTCTATTTAATTATGTAACAGGTCATGAGATAATAACTTTGATGAATTAAGACTGGGGTTGTTTCCAATTAATACTTACACCTTTGAGTGTAATTATTTGAAAATCATGACAGCTGATAATCATACTGACTCTTCCTTTCCTATGGAGTAATACCATTTCAAAAAAGTGTGGGAATCAACTTAGATATATTAATACACATGTGACCCAAATTACATTGAACAATCACTTACACAAGCATAAGATACTAATCTAATATTTTCAAAATTCTTATCAACTGATTCAATTGATGTACAAATACTTTTCAAATTAATTCATAGTAAATCATTATAAATTTTGACTTACAAAGGAACTATATGCAAGTGTATATCTAAAATAAAAGGGTTATTCGACCAATCTTTTCTTAATTTAAGGGCAAATAACATGTCAAAAGTTGGCAGTTGATGATTAAAATGGTGTAGAAAGTTTCTGTAAGTCATAAAAACACATAATTAGTTTCATGATATGTCTTCAACTTAGTATTCTGCACCATCTCCAAAACCAGAGTGATCGCAAAGATCCAGCATGGCTGAATCAAAAATAGTTTACTGAAACCGTCATCATCTAAAGGCCGAATTTATATTAAGGACAACGTATTTTTTCAACAGACAATTGACATTCTTATGGGAACCAACTGTGTCCCTCTGCTTTCCTACTGGTAACTTTATTCTTATGAGACAGACTTCAAACAGTAGCTTCTCTAGAAAAACACAAATTAGTTGTACATGTATCATCTTTTAACTTTCCTTTCCGCTGTAGAGATGATGTCCTTTAACTAAATAATTCATCGTTTGGCGACTATGTTGACTGCATTTATCTCAATGTGCTACAAATAAAGTATACCAAAGATACAGTTTATTATGTCTCATATCTTGACTTAAATCTAGATATTTGTAACATTTTTATATGTTAGGTCAAGTGTGTTATATATCTGATTGTATCAGGTTTACATACATCTGTATTTTCACACATAGCCATTTAATACAGTTAGAGATCATCAGAGATTATATTAATTAGGAGTTATATTTAGATTTCTTTGTTTGACTAGTGAGCCCTAATGATTTGCATATGGTGTCCTAGTAAATTTATGTAAGGAGCACGAAACACTAGGAGCCCGGATCACCGGAGCACCCGGATTACCGGAGCACGGACTACACGGAGCCCGATTGCCCTAGTAGTCTATATTTGTATACGGGCTTGTAGGAATCATATAAAAGACAGAAAGAGCCTGAGATGGAGGAGAGAGAATTTATAGTGAGGAGAGGACAGTTACGTTTGTAGAGTAGAGAGGAGAACTGTATTGTTGAGCCTGAAGTTAGATGTACATTTTGTTATACTTGTATAATGTGATTTTGATAATACAGTATTGAACTTTTATTCGACTTCGTGTTTATGTTCACTTACAAGACTTCGTTCAGACTGCACCAGGATCCATTTATTTATTTATGTGACCAGGATTCCCTTAATCACGCTACCAGTAGATTTCAAGGGTAACCCTGTTAAAGAGTATACTTGGCATTTGTCGTCCGTGTACGAGTGAAAGGCACGACCTGAAACTTATACACCCAACAACACAGCACAAACACACGGATAAACACTTTGGTTCAAGTACCATACTAAACTTTTTCGTCACAAGCGTGCAGTCTGAACGAAGTCTTGTAAGTGAACATAAACACGAAGTCGAATAAAAGTATTCTCTCTCTGACAATTAGGGTCGAATAAAAGTATTCTCTCTCTGACAATTAGGGTCGGTTGAGAACTAAACTTTAAGACAAAATTAGTATTTCAATATCCCCCGTTTTGAACTTTCCATTTCTATGTCCTCTTAACATTTCGTGATTGATTGATTGATTGATTGGTGTTTAACGCCACTTTCAACACTATTGTGCTATTTTTTGGCGGTCAGTTTTTATTGGTGGAGAATGCCGGAGTCTCCGGAGAAAACCACCGACCTTTAATAGGAAAACTGACAATCCTAGTCAATTAAGATTGGAGTCGAGTGCACCCGCACGAGCGGAGTTCGAACTCACAACCTCAGTGTTGACTGGCTAGTGATTAGGTAGTTTAACTACTTAGACCACTCGGCCACCGAGGCCCCTTCCTGATTGAAGATTACTACTTACAAGGAAGTTATTGCTCAACTGGTCGTTTCTCTCTTTTTTTATGATTAAGCATATTGCCTTAATCCATTGAATTAGAAAGGATCATTTCCCCAATTTATTTTCCAAATCCATATTCCAGAATCACCTGTCGTGCGCACTGACTTTATTTTCTTACATTTATATTTATCCCATCGCCGAAGTTAGATACCTTTCAGTCCCTAAAGGCACAGTGTGTCAAGGAGCCAGTTATTCCGAACTTATTTGGAACTGCCGATAATACTGTTACTATTTAGTGCTGTGTAATAGTAGTTTCGGGTTCTCACAACATTTTAATAAAAAAAACTGCTTCGCTGAGCGCAGCTGGATACGCCCGCAGAGGTCCAACCCTGAATAGTTGGGGGCAAAAAATGGACACAATATTCAAGCTTGATACAGGTCTGAATTTGGATTGTAATTAAATATTTGACATATTATAGGTTTCTGAATAAATGTAGTCAAAGAACTTGAAATTGGTTATATGAATTGAATTAATGTTCAATTAAAGATTTCTTGCTGTTGTGCAATACACTGTGCTGTTGCGCAATACTTAGTAAATCTGTTGTCAGACTATAAACAAAAAAAAAATAAAGTTCCACAAATAACAGAAATTTATGAAAAAAAAAATAGTGCTCGAACCATTTTTGAGCTATTGACAGATAACTGGGAAATCCCCCCTTATTTAATGAATACAACCATGACAACCCCATAAATCGGTAACATAAAATCTGAAATTTATAAAAATTAAAAGGGAAGTGACGTCAACAGATATAAACAATTCAGCAAAGTTTCATGAAGACTGTTTTTTGAGTTATTGTCCGAAAAGTGGAAAATCCCCCTTTTTGTAATGAATTAATTCCCATTAATCGGAAACGTATAGTCTAAAAATTTATAAAAATCAAAAGGGAGCTCATGTCGATAGAAATAAACAATTCACCAAAGTTTCTGACAAATTGGTGAAATTGTTTTTGAGTTATTGTCCAAAAACTGGAACCCCCCCTTTTTTTAATGATTAAAACCCCAAAACTCGGAAACGGTAAATCCGAAATTTATAAAAAAAAAAAAAAAAAACGAAAGGGAGCTCACGTCAATTGATATAAACAATTCATCAAAGTTTCATGCATATTGGTTAAAGCGTTTTTGAGTTAATGTCCGACATGTTGACGACGGACGGACGGTCAACGGTATACCATAATACGTCCCGTAAACGGGCGTATAATATATATTTTGATCGAAAAAATTGGCTTTTTAAAATGTAATTTTACCAAAACAAGATTGCAACTAATTCGGTCAAAGTTGAACGATTTATACAGCTCTATTCAGGGTATTTTTTTGTTTGTTTCTGTGCTCTTAATGTTTATGACTTCCGGAACTTTTGGTCTCGAGCGAGAACGAAAAAGTTATTCTAGAAACATGTCGTGGATTGCTGATAGAAATTAGCATCATATAATATTTCTTAATGGTTAAGTCACTGCGATAAATATCAGATATCATTTTAAAAATATTAGTACACAATGCTCTTCAACTTCGTACTTTATATATTTGGCCTTTTTTAACTTTTTTTATTCGAGCGTCCATTGATAAGTCTTTTGTAGACGAAACGCGCGTCTGGCGTACAAAATTTAAATCCTGGTATATCTCATGAGGTTATTTACAATTTGAGCATTGATCGAATCGAACAGAATGTGAACGCGGTCGAAGGTTTTGTTTTTATCTTAAAATCACAGTGTGTTTTATTCAAAATTACCCTTTGAGATGATAGATTGACAGAGTTAACCAAGGCAATACAAATGAATCTCATTTCATTATGCTGCCAGTCGATATTGACCTATTAAACATTTGAGTACATAAGTTGGCAATAAAACAAAAACGTCAATTTCGAGAGAAATATTGATATTAATTTCAGATGTTAGGTTAAAATCTTTATGTAATATATCAAACTTAACGATCGGTACAGATCCATTTTGCAAAACACTTAAGGATGTTTTTCATGGTTCTTAAAAGTGCATTTTTTAAATTTTGCAGAGAAGTACAACGAAATATCTTAATGTTGTTGTTTTTTTCTTACGATTCCTTAAAAAAGGAAAGATAAGGTAAGTATAGAGACAAAATAAGATTTTATTCATTTATTTCCTCTCATATCAGAAGTATACAGCCCAACACGAGATACGAGAATTCATATACACAGCCAATTCTCAGATCTGTAGTGACATCACAACATGTAACTGACCAATCAATGATTAGCATGTGTGTTATGTAAACAATGTTGAGAGGTGATGCCAATAAGAATCCTCTTGATTTTCCATAGACTTCAATGCAAATTAATTTAATTGATATGTATCGACACCAGTTAAATATAGTAATTTTACTCTTTTAATATTGTTAAAGACACTATATAATATCTCCATTTTGATTTTTAACATACTATATCCTCTGGTTAAAAAATAATTGGCAATATAAATAATCAGAAATCACCTTCAAATAGATGAAAAATCTAGAGGATTCCTGTTGGCATCACCCCCTGAAAAATTTAAATGCCAGGATGTCCGGATCTGAGAATATGAAACATCACACATTTAATGTCGCTGCAACCCGGGACTTTCTCCTTCAATACTTGTTTTCTCGAAAATCCCAAATGATCATTTGGGGAACTGGATGCTGTGGAAGTCCAGATGCAAAACATGCCCTTAATTTCAAATCGGAAGTTACTGATGTTCAGGGCACTGAAATGTTTTGGTTTCATCTATATTTCTGCAAGATATGCGAACAGCTGTAAACGGATACTAGTATACATCGGAAAAACATACAGATGTCTGTAAGATAGTTTTGCAGAACATTTGAATTCTTAGAACGACGAAAACAACGACTAATTAATTAGCTGACAATCATTTATGTCCGCCTGGTCATATCGATAAAGACATGCAAGTAACTGCGGCCCTGACAGAGGCACAAATAATTATTTGAGCAAAGACTTTTTGATTTGAGTACACTTTGACCTCAAGTAAAGAGAGGTGAGATTTATATAGTAAATCCTTGATCAGGACCAGGAAGATATTATCTGAGTTGACAGTCGATTGGAATTCTTATAATATTGCTGCTCATTTCGGTTATATTTCTTTTTGGGATGGGTTTTTTATTTGATTTTATTTGTTAACATTCTTTTTTATAACCTTCAAGTTTCAGATTTGTTTTTGCAAAGGTACTACAAGAATACTTCATAGCCAGTCGAAATATTGGGTCAAGTTTTACGGATCATGATTTGTTTTACAGATGACAAAGGATATTGCCCACTTGTTACCATTTTTTGTATTTTAGCTTAAATTGTTTTGTGTTTTTCCCCTTTTAAATAAAGTGGATGTAAATAAGAGCATTAGCTTTTTTTTGTATTTTGTCTTCTTGTAACCACTAGGCACACTATCTTTTTTTTAAATTAACAAACATTTGACTAATAGAAATCTGTGTTTCATGTCATTTCCATATGAATAATAGTAAATTTGATATCTAGTTAGACTCAACCTGGAATATAAGAGGAATATATCCTTATCCCCATTCTACCAGAATATTAATTATTATCTCCCTTACTTAGTATTTACATTATGATAATGGGTAATTCTATGGAAATTGTTTAGAAGGCACCTGCAATAAAACGCTTAAATAACAAATAAATAGGAACTTTTATTATTACAGCTCTTTCTTTTTTATATTAAAATATTTCGTTTAAAAGTTATACATTTAAATCAACCACAAATTACATTTTCAACAAACATGGACACTATGCTGCAATCACCAATAAACCTAGGTCACATAAGAATGAAATAAAATGACATAACCATTTTATTTGTTCTCTAAACATGCATAATGTTAGATTCAGTCAATGAATATTTATCATTTTTTCTGTAAAATCTGGCACACTGAAAAATTTTTAATCAATATTTGTCTGAATTTGATTTCTTTTAAGGAATTAGGGAAAATCAACATAAACATGTCTGTTGATATTCAATCAAGTGTATTATATTTTTGTATGGTAAAAACTGCTAGAAACATGTCTGTTGATATTCAATCAAGTGTATTATATTTTTGTATGGTAAAAACTGCTAGAAACATTTCTGTTGATATTCAATCAAGTGTATTATATTTTTGTATGGTAAAAACTGCTAGAAACATGTCTGTTGATATTCAATCAAGTGTATTATATTTTTGTATGGTAAAACTGCTAGAAACATTTCTGTTGATATTCAATCAAGTGTATTATATTTTTTATGGTAAAACTGCTAGAAACATTTCTGTTGATATTCAATCAAGTGTATTATATTTTGTATGGTAAAACTGCTAGAAACATGTCTGTTGATATTCAATCAAGTGTATTATATTTTTGTATGGTAAAAACTGCTAGAAACATTTCTGTTGATATTCAATCAAGTGTATTATATTTTGTATGGTAAAACTGCTAGAAACATGTCTGTTGATATTCAATCAAGTGTATTATATTGTTGTATGGTAAAACTGCTAGAAACATTTCTGTTGATATTCAATCAAGTGTATTATATTTTTGTATGGTAAAAACTGCTAGAAACATTTCTGTTGATATTCAATCAAGTGTATTATATTTTGTATGGTAAAAACTGCTAGAAACATGTCTGTTGATATTCAATCAAGTGTATTATATTTTTGTATGGTAAAAACTGCTAGAAACATTTCTGTTCTTTAGATCTATCTCCACTTTTTGTATTTCACATTCCATAATTCTTTGAAAAACAAACACTTCTTTTGTACACAGTTCAACTGATAGTTTATAGGTATATATATATAACCAGTATTTCCTATGTTGACTGAATATAACTCAGGTGAAATAACTTATTTCAGGTGACTTTATCTTACATTAACCTTGACCTTATCTTACATAAATCCAAGATGCATGTAAGCAACAGTTGGTTTTCAATAGCTCTTACAAAAATAAGCATAGAATTGAAAATTTTGAAGATTGATTTAAATGTCCTTGGTTTCTTGTGTAAATTCAGGCATAAATTAATACATGATCATCGAAAATCATATTTGAGAACTCTTTGGTTTTAAGCTTTCATAGTATGAAATTCAAATCTAATAACTTCAGTGCTATAAAGCTGAGAACTGGTTCTGAAAGAAAAACTGTATGACAATAATCATAAAAATGCTATTGTATTATACTTTTGATAAATGAAAAAAACAATATTTAACTGCTATTTTAACATGTTACTACATTTGCTGTGAACCATTTATTCATCCTTGGACAATTATTTTGATGAATTCCTGGGTTAAAAAAAAACAAAATGGAATACTATTTCTTAGTTGCTTGATAGAAAATTAATTATACCAATTAATTCAGTATTGTTTAAAAAATAACATATTGTTTCATTCTAAAAAAATGTTCAGTCTTATACCCCCAAAAATTTGTAAAATTCATATATATATATATAGTTATTGACAATATAATGTGAATATCTTAACAAGCATGTTAATTAATGGATTTACACTATGGTTTGATGTTCAGTTTCTAATTGCCAAAAATTCCTATTCTAATGCAATTTTTTGTGTCAATGGTTCTGATGACAATCAGGGTTAAATTCTCTATCTCCCTGTCTGTAACTAAAGGAGACTGACATCTTTAATTCGGAATGTATTGACATATAATTTCTCCAATAAGCAGAAAAACTCACATTTTACAGCTAGAAATCTTCTTTAAATCAAATTTAATCACAATCTGAGGCGGACAAGAAGCCAGAAAACACCCTGTGTTTACTTGTGACACCGGAAGCATACCTATGATGTCAAGTAGTTTAAGTACCAAAGAAGATAACTTTATTTTGCAGAATTTTCGTTTAATGAAAATTTTACACTGAAATAATGACTAAAATTGGATGATTTGTTTATTTTTCATTAGAATAGAGATAACTGTATTGTATTTGAAGCTTTGCGGATGTCCATCGGTAGTTTTACTGTCGTAAATTGAGTTTACCTTGTGATGCTATCTCTTAAATACCTTCATCTTAAAACAATGTTTTACTTCAGCACCAAAGTGAGGTGCTGAAATAAAGGAAATGGTTCACTTTAAGCCAAATATGGCTTTGAAATTCAACTTTATCATAAAATATCAAAATGGCTTTAATTTGGTTCTTCAATGGATTTATTTCAAACGCCTTCCTACTAGGTTGAACAAATCTCTTCATTAGAGTACATTCTAGGCATCAAAGTCAGCACATAGTGGATATATTGTCAAAAACAATGATTTTGTGCATTTTTCTGACTTATTGAAAATTTGACCAAAAATAATGTTACAACACAAATAATGAATACTTGAGGGGTCATTTCTTATGCATTTTTAATGTGATGTGCCTAGAAGAAGTTATTTCCTATTAATAGTTATATCACAACTATTTCTTTGTGAAATTTGTAGTTTTTTGGGCGGATAAAAAAAAAACATCTAATTCTTAGCCAATTTCAGCCCTTTGTGAACATACTCCTTTGTTGAACCTTGTATCAAACGTAATACAATTGAAATCTATATATTTTAGTCGTATATTTAAATTTTATAAACCTCTGAAGTATGAAATCTCTTTTCGAAAAAAAGATTAATACTGGAAGATTTATTGAACATTATTCTTTATCAAAAAGTATCTGCTAAATGACCTAATGTTAACAAAACAAACATGAAAAATATAAGGGCTATTCCATTAAACAGATGTGGGAGCAAGGGTCCGGAAACGGTCATATTTGCCAGTCATGTCCTAAGCTGAAAGCTATATGTCCTAAACGAAAAATTGGGATTTAGGACAAATTTTATTTTTTTTATAAAATAATTTCGGTCATTTCATTGAGATCGGATTTCTTAATCGCCATTTTGCACTTGTTTTTGTTTCCTGTAATAAAACTGCCTATCCAGTATAGTTTGATAATCCTGAGGGCCCTCCTAATAACTATATTATGCCTCAGTGAAATATTGGCTAATGATCACTAATCACTTTCTAACAGTGTTTTTAATTCACACCTGACAATGATCACAACTACACAAGCTCAGGACTAATATCATAAAGAAATTAAAATTCTATGACAACTGTATTCATTATTGAATTACTTTTCAGCAAAGACAATCAATAATTCTGATTTAAAAATTAAAACTTAATTTAATTGAAGTAGAAAAAAGTAATTTTTCACGAGTAACACATGTGCTTTATTTACCATGTAATACACATGCGTGAAATTGTCTTCAGAAGATTATTCAAGATAGGACACTAAATCGTAAAATGCAAAATGATTTTAATCGAGTGCAACTGACATCTATTATATTCAAACACTTTCAAAGGTAATAAAATTAAAAACCGGTGATTTCCTGTCAATTTGATAAACAAAACGAATATCGGAAATGAATCCGGAATTATTCGTACTATATTATTGTCACAAACTGCTAGTTTTAATTTCGTCTTCAAAATCCAAAATCGAAAGAAACGTTAGCGATGTCTGAGATATTAACCATTTTGAGTCATTAAAATCTTTCCAATTTTAAACTGTTGCCTTCTCTAAATTGTTCTTGAACGTTTTAAGTAAAATGATAAGAAAATTCATGAAGTAAATGCGATGAAACAGTCAATACAAGTTCGTTGATGCTATGAATATGGTGACAGTGTGATATCAACTATTTGAAAAAAAGGACACCAACTTTTAAGAGATCTGAAAATGACTGAAATTGTGTGAACAAAATTCCGGCTCCTTGTGTGGGAGGTAAGAAGAAAAATTTTATTTTTAGACAAGAGTCATAGGTAATTTATAGTTATGTGTCCATTTGATGTACACAAAATTACTCAAAGTATGTTAGTTTTGACGGTTATTTGGAAGTGCTTTCCTACCTCCCACATTCATTGTAATTTATAAGCCCTAAGGAAAAAGCAAAGTTAGAACCACCAAATTTATTCCAAGCAATACTATAAAAAAAAAGGCTATATAATTGATGGTGCATTTAAGACCAACAGAAAAAGGTATCCTGCTTTAATTTCCTGACAAAAAATAAGGACTAGATAAATTTTATAAATTACACTTGTGTATGGTATGTTGAAAAATTCATCCCTTTGTCTTTCAAACTGCAAGTCAACTGGGATAATCCTCAATCAATTTGTAATGATTATTTTGGGATTAACATTATCATACTATTTATATCACAGAATATTTGTCACCGGTTATCATAACCTCATAATATGTAATAATTAAATATAAATTAATATAACAAGTTAATAAGCCATGTGTATATTTTTGAAAAAAAAAAAAAAAAATGATGATCACTTAATTCCATAAAGGAGCAGTGAAAATTTAAAAAAAAATGTCTTTATAAGCCAAATAAAGAGCCATGCATGCTGAAAAAATCTCTAACCATTGGTCATATTAACATCTACAGTTAAAACTGTGAAAGGTCACCTATGTGTATTGAATTTGATAACGAGTATACTTATCCATGTTATTTCCATCATTACAGAGTTAGAAATTGATTATAGCCAAATGTCTTAACCATAAAAATAATTGAAAAACCTATTTTTGGGGAAATTATATTTTTTAAAACTTGAAGACGAAGATTTTCCAGAAAATAGAAATTCTGCTTTAAACTGAAAATGGTTAAGGTCTATAATCATTGAAAATTGCTATAACCTCTTTTTTCTACCTAACTAATGACAAGTTTATTAGTATCTATTAAAGAGATTAAAGGTTACAGTCAAATCTTTAAAAATGTCTGACCAACTGCTCCTCTTGTTTAGCCAAGACTTGTTGAGATTATATTAAGAGTATGAAATAAGGCACCAAATTGTATTATTCTATTTTACTAAATTAAGTATGAACCTTACAAAAACAAAATGATATGTTGATATAAAAATAAGTAGATGTGGTATGATTGCCAATGAAACAATTATCCACCAGATTCCAAATACATGTACCTGGATAAAAGCAATCACTAGTCTGTAAAACATACATGACCCACCAATAAAAGAAATTAATAAAATTTAACCATTAGGATTAAAAATGCAAAGGTTAGCCAGAGATATTGAACATAAAATGTAGGTCACAATGACATAAATGTTCCATAACTGTGTTTTTTACAAAAAGAAATTTTTAGTAAAATATCATTATTGTACGCAACATTGAAATATCAACAATATATAACTGTGAGTCCTTTAAGGTATTCATAACACATAAAAAATGACTTAATTGGAAAATGAAATGTAAATTCTGACTTAAAAATTGCTGAGCAGGATCTGATAACCCTCTTGAGTATTATACTACACAAGATGATCGCAAAGGTGAAATAGCTCTGAGATACATGTTCAAATATAAGTAACTTTTTTTAAATGTACTAAAATGCAAAATGCAAAATGTAACCAATACAGAATAAAATGCTCCCTGCTGGGCGCAGCTTGATACGACCGCAGAGGTCGAACCCTGAACAGTTGGGGCAAATATGGACACAACATTCAAGCTCTGAATTTGGATTGTGATTAAATATTTGACACAGCATAGGTTTCTGACACAGAATCAATGTGGTCTAAGAACTTAAAAATTTTTAATTTACCTATTATGGTCCAATATCCAAATTCTAAATGCACAGTTAGATTCAGCATATCAAAGAATCCAAAGAATTCAATTTTTGATGAAATCAAACAAAGTTTAATTTTGGACAAAATTTTTCTTAAAATCAAACTCAGTTTAATTTTAGACCCTTTGGACCTTAATGTAGACTAATTTGAAAACGGGACCAAAAATTAAAAATCTAAATACACGGTTAGATTCAGCATATCAAAGAACCCCAATATTTCAATTTTTAATGAAATCAAACCATATCATTATTATTTGCTTTTATATATAAATCAGAAATAACCAACTTAAAATGGAAAATTTTAAAGATAAAAAAAAAAGGAAAAAAAAAAAAATCCCCCCCCCCAATTTTTTGAACCCACTTATGATTCATCACCCCCAAACTCAATCCCAGCCTTCCCTTTGTGGTATGGTACCTTGCAGCACAATTTCAGAGAGATCCATACACTTGAACACAAGTTATTGTCTGGGAACTAGAAAAATGCTTGTTTTTGGCCCCTTTTTGGCCCCAAATTCCTAAACGTTTAGTGCAATTACCCCAAAACTCAAACCCAGCTTTCCCTTTGTGATATGGAAACTTGTAGTACAATTTCATAAAGATCCATACACTTACACACAGGTTATTGTCCAGAAACTAGAAAAATGCTTGTTTTTTGCACCTTTTTGGCCCCTAATTCCTAAAATTTTGAGGCAATTAACCCCAAACTCAATCCCAGCCTTCCCTTTGTGGTATGGTACCTTGCAGTACAATTTCAGAGAGATCCATACACTTGAACACAAGTTATTGTCTGGAAACTAGAAAAATGCTTATTTTTGGCCCCTTATTCCTAAATATTTTGGGCAATTAGCCCCAAACTCAATTCCAGCTTTCCCTTTGTGATATGGAACCTTGTAGTACAATTTCATAAAGATCCATACACTTACACACAAGTTATTGTCATGAAACTAGAAAAATGCTTGTTTTTTGCCCCTAATTCCTAAAATTTTGAGGCAATTACCCCCAAAATCAATCCCAGCATTCCCTTTGTGATATGGAACCTTGTGGTACAATGTCAGAGAGATTCATACACTAACACACAAGTTATTGTCTGGAAGTTACAAAAATGATTATTTTTGGCCCCTTTTTGGCCCCTAATTCCTTAACTGTTGGTACAGTAGACTCCACCTAATCGGATATCGGCTAAACGAATATATCGGCTATTGTAATAGTATCTCAAAACACCAAACCCTTCCCTATATGTTTAATGTTAATTTTATCGTGTAATCGAATATCGGATATAAGAATATATTGGCAAATTTGATAAGAATATTCAGGTAATTTTGTTCAAAACCATGCACAATCGGATATTTTCAATGTTTTTCTGACAGGAAATGGACCCAGAAGTTACGAATTTACAATCTTGCAGACAAGAAAAGTTTGATTTTACTAAATAAAAAGTAACTATTTCTTAATAAATGGTTGTCTTTATTCATTGTCTTCCTTTGTCATGTGAATTAGATGCCCTTTTACTTCAAATGGTTTGAATCTATTTATAAAATATACAAGACTCAGTTGACAGGATACGTTGCTGTTTGGAGAATTTTTATTAAACTCTAAATGCTCACAGAATCTAAACTGAATGTACCTCCTTCTGAATAATTTATTGCAATATAAGTATAAATCCCTTTTGATTAGAGAAATCTGACTTTTGTCAGAAATATTTTTTTCACATGTGCAAAAGTAAACAGATGTCATGGACGCCATTTTGGTTTTGTAAACAAATTTGTGAGGAAGCCTCTAGAACCATGACCTAAACATAAATAGTCTTCAGAAAACGTAAACTTTATGCAATAATATTTTATGAATCATGATTATTTTCATAAATTTAAATTTGATTATTTAATGAAATAAAGTTATAACAAATACGATTTTAGTTTAAAGATTCTTCACAGACATGCTTTGATCTATTTATAGCCAAATTAGTTTACCTGTGTGAAAATGTAAATAATGGATATTAATTTGTTTTCAAACCAAATAAAGTCGCAAACTATGGATGGTAGACATTTATTCACATAAATATTTCAGGACATTTGATTTATTTTAATAAATATAAGATTTAAAAACTGCAAACAAATTTAATCATTACATAACCAGCTGATATTTTTTTACACAAACATCGTGGTCATGTAACTGATAAAAATCACTCCATCAATCCTCCAGCCCTTTCACATATTTAGCAATTGTCAGGGTTAGTAACATCTCAGGATAAGATCTACTCATTATTGCAGAATAGTCAATGAATATACATTCATTGTCTAATTGAATATATCGGGTAATCAGATATTTTTAGCTGACATTTTGGGTATCTGATTTGCCGGAGTCTACTGTACCATAACCCCCAAAATCAATCCCAACCTTCCTTTTGTGGTATTGAACCTTATGGTAAGATTTTATAGAGATCCATTAACTTAAACTTAAGTTATTGTGTGAAAACCAATGTGTCTTCAGACGACGACAATGCCAACATCATACCAATATATGATGCTGTTGTATAAAAAGGAAGATGTATATGGCCCAGTCACATTTGTGGTGGACACAAAAATCATCCATGTGAAAATGAATAAGCACCATATTGTTAAATCAGGCCTTAATTGTTCAAGGAAGATCAACCATTATCAACTGTTTTTATCTTCTTCATCAAATTCTTCTGAAAACTTTTGTTCCATTCTCTGTCTTCTGTAAAATATTCAATTAAATTTCAGTCATGTTTAACCAGAAGTTTTTATACATTTACAAGTGAATCTTGGAGCTACTGCTCACTAATGATACCCCCACCCGCTAAAAGTATAAGGTTAACAGGAAGTTGTTGAATGATGAATCTGAAAACACATCACACGGTGTAGCTGACTCATATAAACCCTGAAACCAAATTTCAGAAATCCTTGTAATGTAGTTCCTGAGAAAGATGCGACGAAAAATATTCATGGAACAGACGGACAGACTGACGGATGGACGGATGGAAGGACGGACTGACAGACAGAGGTAAAAGAGTATACCCCATTTTTTTTAAAGCGGGGGTATAATTAACAACTTCAGAGTAAATATTAGAGGTAAATAACAAAATTATAGTCGGCAGTCAGATGTATTCTTTAAAAACAATTTCACACTAAATGTTACATCTTTAAAGACCAAAAGTGTTGTACTTTAACATTGCCTTCATAAAATAAAAGCCACATATACTTGTTTGCAATGGAAAAGAAATAATATAGTGTATTAATTCATGACACAGTATCACATAACAAATTCAAAAGCAAAGGAACAGCACATTTATTGCTGTTCTTAATTCCAAAGTCACAATGTTGCATTCAACATAGAGCACACACATTCACCTCACAACACGATGAAGTTGGCTTCTAGCACCTGTTTGAATATAATTCTTTGCTAGATGTTGATCTTACTAAAACTGTGCATTGGAAAACTCAGTTAATGGGTAATATCAACAAATTATAAATAATATATAAAAATGAAGTAGTGCACATAACAGAAATTACTCAATAATAAATAACCAAATCAGCAAATTTACCCTAGGTGAATATTTCACTATTATCTAAATGCATTGTACAAGGTTATGAAACACTGAAAATGAAAACCGGGAAAATTTAATTGCTATATCTTAGGCCCAAACAACGTATAAAAACTTTTGCAAAAATAACCCAATATAAGGTATGTTATAGCTGTAAAAAAGAGCATACACACAGCATGAGTACATAAAAAAACACCATGTTAATATGTTTTACCTACCTTGCTTCTAATCTAGCACATTTAGGACATTTATCTGGTACAAAACAGTCTCTATGGAAACACGATTTACAACCTACAAGTATTTAAGTTTAGATGAATCTGAAAAAATATTACTTCTTATTAAGAAACAGACTTGTAATCTAAAATTGTGTGAAATATCAATACAATGAAACATTTATATTTATTATAGAGAAATTAAACAATAACTTTCAAAATAATCAATATCAGCTTTATGGGTTAATATTTGGAAAAGACATAAGCTTAGCTCAGAGAAGCATATGCATATAAAGCTTTTGAAAATCTAATTACATGAGATTTGGAGATTCAACGATATAGTATATCAAAATTTTTAATATAACATCAATGTTTTTTGCAAATACTACATTTGTTTACACTTTAATATAACTTATACAGACACCTATAAAAGAAGAATGTGTCTATGGGACACAGATGCCCCCCTTGTTAATATGCATGAGTTAATGTACTAATTCAATTTGGTTGTGGCAAAGTAAAGTTAGAGTGAGGAAACTGCAAATTTGCTGATTCTTCCATTTATAAAGGGACATAGCTTGAGAATGGCAAAAGTGACGCCACCCATATTCAAACTTGATCTGTGTTTGGTGGTAATAAGCATTGTATATAAGTTTCATAACATTTGGTTGAGGGAAACTAAAGTTAGAGAACGGAAACTTATTTTTAGGCATACAGACGTACAGACGGACGTACAGATGGACAAGGGTAAAACTTAATGCCCCCTCTGCTGCAGCGGTGGTATAAAAATTCTAAGATTTAATTGTTAAAATTTACTCACCTTGACAAATTTCAACCTTATTTAGTTGAAATGGAAATATAACATCAGAGTTATTTCTGCACAGCTCACATATAAAACCAAGTCCCTGGCAAAACTATAACCAAAAAAAATAATTAAGAACTAATTACCTACAAGTGGCCATTTTGTATGCAATTTTTCTGTAATAATTTTAGTTCTATTCAAACTTTCTGATACCAAGATGAGTCACCAGATTCTTAGTCTTAACTACAATATATGCTCCTTATAAATGTAATGGTGTTATGTATTTGGTTGTGATTCATTATCTTAATGATTGATTGATTGTTGGTGTTTAACTCCACTTTCAGCACTATTGGCTATTGGGTGGAGAAAACCTTTAGCAAGGAAACTGACAATCCTTGTCAATAAAGATTGGAGTCAAACACACCTGCTATGTACCGGGGTTCGAACTCACAACCTCAGTGTTGACAGGCTAGTCATACAGTCGATGAACTAGTTGGACCACTCAAACACCAAGCCACTGCATGTCGTGATAGAAAGTATTTGATTCCTCCATTTCTATGTAAGGAATGGTGAACAGACTGATATATTGCTTATTATATTAATTTCATTATAGAATAACCAATATTTTCATTGTCATTTGTAACAATTCCAATGTCAAGCCTGCATGGCTCCCCCTTAGTCAAGAATGACCACAAGCTGTCCTGAAGGTTCCCAAGTCGTTTTGTTCCCATTATGGTAATTGTTTAGGACTTAAAATTGGAAATCTTTTTCACTGTCAAATTCAGAAGTCATGAACCAGTATTGACAATGGCGGGGATCATTTGACGATGGAGGAAGATAATTTAGCGATAGCGGTGAGCCATCATAAAACAGGTCATGGAGATCCCTGATGCTTACTATGATCCCTAGTGGCACTTAACAAAAATCTGATTTAAGACACTATGTTGAATGCAAGGTAACTTTTGGGTTTTTTGTGACATTGGGTTGCTGTCTTACTTATGAATATTCCACATCTCATTTTATTCACACTAAAAAGTTATTCTATTAAGTAATTGTGAAATGGACTATATATTAGTGATATGGACTATATATACCCTGCTACGTCCTGTCTGTGTTTTTGTTTGATGTTTTTCTTTGTATCGATCTGATGAGTTAAGCCTTTTTTAACTGATTTTTATAGTTTGTTCTTTCTTATGTGTACTGTTACACCACTGACCCAGGTTAGGGGGATGGTTGAGCGTTCACAAACATGTTTAACCCCGCAACATTCTTTATGTGCAAGTCCCAAGTCAGGAGCCTGTAGTTCAGTGGTTGTCGTTAGTTCATGTCGGTCATATTTGTTTTTCGTAAATTGTTTTGTTATAAATTATGCCACTACTTTCCTCAATTGAATTGTTTCATATTTTTCATGTCAGGGCCTTTCATAGCCGACTATATGGTATGGGTTTTTCTCATTGGTGAAGGCCACACTGTTGCCTATAATTGCTTACATCCACTTTATTTGAACTTTGGTGGATAGTTGTCTCATTGGCAATCATAGCACATCTCCTTATTTTTATATAAATTTTGGTATGCCTACATACCAGACAATTTTCCATGATTGATATTCATGAAGGTACTATATTATGTTGCAAATAAGTGACAACTTTTTCAATTTTTTAACTTAATATCATTAAAAAGTTTAAATGATGTTCAGTGTTTTGTAACGACTTGAAACGGAAATATTACACAGCCTTTTCGAGTACGACTTTCGATTATTATCACTGTTTCATTTCCGTTGATCAATTATCAGAACGCAGACTACTCAGAGTAAGAATAGTTAAACTGTCTGATTTATTCTTCCCAGCTACTTTATATTTGCTAGATGAAATGAATTGTAATAGCATAAAATTAAGTACTTGGATGAGAAATCAGAAATTACATCTGACAATGTTGACCAAAAATCCATCGTGAATGCGAAAAGACAAGTTCAGCTATGAATTCCTGTATCTTCTTCACGGTAAGATTCTTACTCTTTGTTTAATCGAAGAATTAAAACCATTTACGGTAATAAAAGTGTTATGAACTGGCTTTTTTTTGTATTGGTCCTGTTATAGATTCGTGGTTAGCTGTATTTGGATCCGAGACTCAATACATACCAGACTATTTTAAATATGTGATGCTGATGTGGTAAAATGGTGAAATTGGTGTGGTAATCTGGTACACTTACCTGACAATTTTCTACATGAGTTAATGACGAGGTGACTATATTCCTCAACTGATTTAACATTTGTAGATTCTTTACCTAAAATATTAAAAATGTATAAATAAATAAGGATTTGGAGTCATACCAGACAGAAAGAAATGGAAATCCCAAAGAACAATAAAGGGCTGTGATCAACATACCTGTACATTATTGAATTTGACTAAAATATAAATGCCTGATGAAATATTATTATTGAGTTTTAATTTAAGACTCAACAAATATTGTTCTGTTTGTAGTCTAATGACACTTCCTATCGTAAAATATTAAAAATAGAAACAGTCGTAATTGATCTATAACTAAATTTGTTTTCTGAATGAAATATTATACTATACACAAAGTTTTGATATTTAAAGTGTAATTAAGTACCTTTGACATGCAAAGGGTGTAACTCTCTTTCATTTCACTGAATATAGTTTCTGTATAGGCAAAGAAGTGAAGTGACCCTTTACAGATTTCTGTTTGATAGGAATGTTGCTCTTCAGAAAATAGGTATATAAAGGAAATGCAAAAATCATAAATTACACAAATAAAAAAAATCAATAAAAAGTAGTCAAGATGTCATATTACCGACTTTTGACTTCATAGTATATAATTTTTATCGTTGCAAATTTATGGGAAAATTTTTTTATTATTTCTATACACGATAAAATCTGGAAAATATTAAATTTCCCAAGTTGCACCAATTGTAAGCTTGATTTTACTCCTTTAAGTTGCTCTTATTTTACCAAATACCAGATTGTCCTACCACAAAGTAGGTTACCTGTAAAATAATTAATCAAAGTGCTGGATAGCACCTCTGGGAAGTTTGCAACTGTAGATGTATATAATTTCAAATAGGTTATAGATGTGTATTATTTCAAATATATATTTAATCACAGCTTTGATGTTTTTAACTAAACCATTTTCTTTTCAGTAATTACCAAAAAAAAATTTTTTTCATTGTTTGTCATTTAAATTTTGATATTTTCTACTGAAACCTTAAACTGTTGTTCTAAAATAATCAGATATACAATAAGCTCTGTTAAATTTCTTTATGTGCCCATGCCATATCTAGGGCCTGTGATTTTATAGTATTTTTTTTCCATTTGTAACTGGGCATAACCCTAACCATAACAGTAAAATGACGGTACAAAATTCAAATTTGAACTTGGTTTTGTGGTTAAACGTATTGTGTATAAGTTTCGTAACATTTGGTTGAGACACACTAAAGTTAGAGCACGGAATTGAAAAATATTTGTGAGTGTTCCGTGGAACCCGGTGTCTCGCCTACTTTTGCTGTTAATCGCAGGCTAAACACAAATAAGGAAAAAGTTAATAAAAATATTCCTCTCTATACTATCTTTTGATTGTTAGAAGCTTCAGTCCAAGTTTGGTAAAAATCCAGGATAGTTTATGAATCTAATAAATGTTTTAAAAAATTTAACTGCAGACTGTATGTAATGTTAACTGGAAGAAAAGCTAAGTCCATTAATAAGTAAAATACGGAAAAACAAGAACAAAATTTTAACTAAATTTCCTTCTAGGTACTAGCTTTTGATCATAAACAAGCTTCTGTCCAAGTTTGGTACAAATTCGGGATAGTTTAAGAAAGTTATTAAATTTTAAAAATTTTAGCCACAGAGTGAATGTAATGTTTCTAGGCAGAAAAATTAATTCCATTTATAAGTAAAATACTGAAAAGATGGAATTTTTTTTTTACAAAATTTACCTCTGGATACTATCGTATGATCATAAACAAGCTTCTGTCCAAGTTTGGTAGAAATCCAGGATAGTTTAAGAAAGTTATTAAAATTTCAAAAACTTTAACCACAGAGTGAATATTTGTGGACGCCGCCGACAATATGTAGGATCGCTATGTCTCGCTTTTCGACAAAAGTCAAAGGCTCGACAACAATCACAATTTTAGATTTGTAAAATGAGAATAACTCTAGAACAGTAAAACTGACGCCACCAAAACTCAAATCTAAACAGTGTTTTGTGATATTGAGCTTTGTGTATAAGTTTCATAACATTTGGTTGAGACAAACTTTAGTTAGAGATCGTACACAAAAATTCAAGCAACTTTTCCATTTGTTAAGGAGCATAATTCTAGAACTGTAAAATCACCACCAAAATTCAACTTGACCTGTGTTTTGTGGAAATAAGTATTATATAAGTTTCATACCATTTGGTTTAGGAAAACTAAAGTTAGAGAACAGAAACTAATTTTGGATGTACAGGATGTACAAGTAAGGGACGTACATACTAACAGAAGGGCAAAGTCAAAATAAATGGTTCCTTGCATATAAAGCAATATTTATCAATCATGCTGATCATTTGATTGGATAAATTGATTTCAAATGATGTGGCTTGATGTGTAGAACATTCCTGCAAAACATCTTTGGAAAATCTCAAGTATTAATCAAAGAGCTGATAGCTCTGAGGTGGAAGAAGGTGAATAAATTAAAAGGTAACTTGAATTACCATAAAAGCAGCCCCACTAACCCAGCTTGCTTTGTTCCATTATCGCTATGATGTATTTTTTTTCTTCAAACAAGAATGTGTCATAAGTACATGGATTTCCAATCTATACAATCATTTTCTATGTTCAGTGGACCGTGAAAATTAGGTAAAATCTTTAATTTGGCAGTAAAATTAGAAAGATCATATCATAAGGAACACATGTGTACTAAGTTTCAAATTGATTGGATTTCAACTTCATTAAAAACTACCACGACCATAAACTTTAACCTGAAGCAGGACGGACGGACAGACCAGTAAACATAATGCCCATAAATGGGGCATAAAAATAGTAAATAGATATAGGAAGATGTGGTGTGAGTGCCAATGAGACAACTCTCCATCCAAATAACAATTTATAAAAGTAAACCATTATAGGTCAATGTACGGCCTTCAACACGGAGCCTTGGCTCACACGAACAACAAGCTATAAAGGGCCCCAAAAGTACTAGTGTAAAACCATTCAAACGGTAAAACCAACGGTCTAGTAGACTTGTTACATACCTGCCAACTTTTGAAATTTCCCATGGGGGTTTTTAGTGTGCGACAACAATTTTAAAGGTTACAATTTTAGCGAAGTATTTTGCACGATCTGGATTGTCTTGAAAAAGTGTCATATTTTTATGATGAGCTTACATGCCTTTTCTTAAGTCCGTTTGCATGATTTAAGTTTTAAATCAGTAGAAAAGATGAACATGTAGCTAGCAGACCAGGGTTTATTTTCTTGTGTAAGAATATTAGATGCTTGTTGAAATTTCCAATTTTGAATTATGCAAAGATGTGTCACCCTCATTAGAAGAACATTAAAACCCACTGTAAAAATGAGCACCTCTATATTCATATTATTTGATGAAACTTTTCCCCAAGAACTATGCATCTATCAAGTATTAAAGTGTCAAAACATGTCAAAAGAATTTTGTGATGTTTCTAAACTTATATCTTCTTTATTAATTTGACCCTCATTTAGAAAAGTTGTTCCAAATATAATGAATTTTCCCACTTTTGAGTTAAAAATCTTAAAATTTTCTTTCTTTTTTTCAACAGTAAAATGATCCCTTTTTAGGGACAGTCCTCATTTAAGGGACACCACTCATAATGGGTGGGGTGGGGGTCCCAACCTGTTTGTTTGTCTTTGTGAAAAAGAATAGTACATTGTGCTTTAAATGATTTAATTGAATACAAAATAACATATGTTACAAAAGTATAATGTCAATAAATTAGTGAAAAAATACTATTTATTATCTTTATGGTAGTACTGCATCATTGAATTTGGTCAATCAGTCATGCTTTTATCCTTAAGCTGTGTAAGAACCTCCTTGCAGATGAAAATTCACATGCCATGTTCACGATTTTACAACTTCTTCTTCTTCTTCTTCTTCTTCGTATTTCCTTCCAATTAGGAACACCAAGTAGAACGGAGATGTTTTCACTTGTATTATTTAAAAGTATTTTTTAAAGTACTAGATGAAAACAACACAAGTTCAAAATCTAGCATGTTAGAATAATCTTCAGAGAAAACGGTTTTGATTGGCTTATTAATTTGATCATGAGAAACACAGAATTTGATTGGCTGAACACTATTGTCTTACCTTGGGAACAAAATAAGGAACAGATGATTTTCACTAAATCGTGTTTTAGAGCTTTTAACGATACTCTTAATATCAATATTTTTAATAAATGCAAGGACGTATTATAAAACGTTGTGTAAGATAAGAGTGAAGAGAATGAACACAGGGAGAACGATTACTACTGGCGAAAGAACTCAGGACGAACAGACCAAGGGTGAACATGTAAACAGGGCGAGTTGTCCCGATACCAAATTCACGCATGGGTACTACAAATATCTACATTAAAACATCCGTTACAAGTAAACAAATAACGTTCATGTAGATGAGATGAAATCTAATAAATTACATAAATAAAAGGGTAAATATTAACGATAGTGATTGTTTTCAATCTAATTTACAAATTAAATGATTCAGATGCTTAATCATGTGTAAAAATCGGTGTCAAGAATCGGAAGTTGTTATGAAATTGTAATACACAGAAACGGATGCGGCATACGGAGGTGGTTCAATGATTTTAAAGTCGGCACCATAGGCCTTCAGAAGACTTGAAGTCTTCTTCCACCAAAAAAATAACGTTAAAAAAAGATGTCAAAATTGTCAGGAGTGCAACACTTTTTTGTGACATTTTGAAAAAATACTTTTTTTTCAAGACACAGCAAATTGTTGTATGGAGGAATATACCTTAAATTCATATTTGTTTTACAACTTATATATCTTGGTGATGATTTCAGCTCAAAATGAAGCTTTTCCATTGAACCGTTTTGGCACAGATGTGTTTTGAAAAAAAGTTGTGCCATGTCAGGAGTGCAACACAAAAATTAGTATTACTGAGGAATAGAATGATTTTTGCTGAAATGACTCACACCTAAACATAAACAAAAGTCAATCCTGTAAAACAAATATGTCCTTTCTAAAATAAATAGTTCATTTACCTGATTATTGATATAAATAATGTGTGAGAGTCTAGTAAATAAGGCCTCCATATAAGTGTCAGGAGTGCAACTTTGAAGTTTAAAGACTCACACTGAAAAAATACAAAAGCCAATATATGGTTCTGTTTTATTTTTCAAAAGATACTACGATAGATACAAAATAGCACTCAAAGAGTAGCCTGAAAGAAAAGGAATTTTCTTTAGAACCATTTCTTTGATGTCAGGAGTGCAACAGTTTTAAACTGACATTTTCTTGGACCTACATTTTAAGATAATCTCAGCTTCTAGTGACTTATTTGCATCTAAACATGTTTTCTAACTATTTAGGTTACATGTATGAGTTATAATAAATTCTGAAAGGTAAATTTCAAAGCAGGACTTTGATCCAAGAATTATTGTTTGTCACAAGCAAACATATTCGAATGCTAAATTTTCATATTTTTTCAAATTATGGAAGCTAATTGTCTTAAACTTTGTCATTTGATTAGAAATAACCATGTTTCAATTAAAAGCTTTATAATGGTTTCATGTAATACTTATTAAATTATTATAATTGTTATAACAAACAATTAATTTTGTTGTACTCTGACATGAATTTACCATACTAAGCCGTTTTGCACAATTTGAGTTCAATTTTAAGACCCAACCTTTGAATGAATGAAAGATGGGAAAGATGGTTGTAAAACTAAACTTTAGAATAAAATCTTACAGGCTAAGTGCATACAAACACACCATCAAAGTCAAAAACTTCAACTTTGAGGAGTAGAAAATTGAGAAAACACTGAAATAAAACCCAAATCTGAAGGACAAACTAAACAAATATAAACAAAGAAAGAACAAAGAAAACAAAACAATGTAACACAGAATTCAAAGACTTAGACAAGAATTAAAACACATGAGAAAATGAAAACAAAACAGAAAGTGACAACAGAAGAGAAGAAGAAAATTGACACAAGCTAAAAAAGTTGCAAAACAGCAGAAAATTGTCCAGTCAAGTAGCAAAAGTTCAGATGCACTTCAATACCTAGAGAAATGAGAAAGAGAAGTCAAAGAATAAGACATTATCTTCCAGACCATCTCAAATCTTGGGCTAAAACAATTGAGCACATCATATTCACAGCTACACAAGGTGGTTGTCAGAGTTAATGTGAACTGATGGTAGCTGTGTGCAAGAATTTGATGAGTCTTGAACATGTTGAAGTATAAACAAAGTTGAGGAACCCCTTAAAGATCTGAAAATGTATAAAAGAAAATGGCATTTTCAAAGAGTCCCTTAGTTTTAAGTCTAAGTTTTCAGGTATCCTCTATTCTATTTGAAATTGCCAGTTTCTTTTCAAGTTTCCAGATCTATTAAGGGTCTCTCAACTTTGTTTCCACTTCAGCACCCATCAATTTCTAGCACACTTCCATCAGTACTGATTAGTTCTTACTATGGAGCATACAGCTGTCTTATGTGGAGTCAAATTTTGAAACATCATTGCGTAATGTTAAAACCATATAAAGAATAGGCAAATCATCATTACGAAATAACAAAACCACATCATGTAATGAAACAACTACATAACGTTAAGTCACATTCACATCAAGTAATGTTAAAACCACATTGACTAATGACACAACCACATTAAATAATGGTGAAACCACATCGAGTAATGACAAAACCATATTGAGTAATGACAAAACTATATCAAGTCAATACGAAACCATATCGTGTAATATCGAAATATCATTAAGTAATGACTATTCCATATTGAGTTATATCAAAACATCATTACGTAATGTCAAAACCATATTAAGTAAAGACAAAATATCATCAAGTAATAATAAAACAACATAAAGTAATATCAGAATTCCACATAAGACAGCTGTGGCATTCCATATCTTACAACTACCTTGGTGTAGCTGTGGATATGATGTATTCCATTGTTTTAGGGCAAGGTTGGATTGGTCAGGAAGAATTTTCCCTATATTTTGTCTTCTCTTTCTGATTTCTGTAGATAGTGTATTTGCACCTGTACTTTTGCTTCTTGACTGGACATTTTTCTGTGGGTTTGCAATCTTTTGGCTTGTGTAAATTTTCTTCTTCTCTTCTGTTGCCAATCTCTGTTTTTTTTTTCATTTTTATCCATCTGTGTTTTTGTCTTCAGGTCTAAGTCTTTGTAATTTAGTTTTACATTGTTTTGTTTTGTTTTTTGTTTTGTTTTTTTTTGTTCTTTCTTTGCTTTTATTTGTCTAGTGTTCTTGAGGTGGATCTTCTTTCAGTGTTTTTCTCAATTTTCTGCTCATCAAAGTTATAGTCGATGTTGACTTTGATGGTGTGTTTTGATCCCTTAGTCTGTCTGATTTTATTCTCAAGTTAGTTTAGTTTCATCAACTATCTTTCCCATCTTTCATTCATTTAAAATTTTAAATCTGTACACAACTTCTTCTTTTGGTAAATTCATTTCAGGAGTTCAACAAAATTAATTGTTTGTTATTATAGTTATAATAATTTAATAAGTATAACATGAAACCATTATAAAACTTTTAAATTGAAATATGGTTATTTCCTAATCGAAATACACAGTTTATGAAAATTAGCTTCCTAAATTCTAAACTTATATAAAATTCATCATTCAAATATTTTTGCTTGTGTCGTGACAAACAATGATTCTTGGATCAAAGTCCTGCTTTGAAATTTACATTTAAGAATTTATTATAACTCATACATGTAACCTAAATAGTTAGAAAACATGTTTATATGCAAATAAGTCACTAGGATCTGAGATTATCTTAAAATGTAAGTCCAAGAAAATGTCATTTTAAACTGTTGCACTCCTGACATCAAAGAAATGGTTCTAAAAGAAAATTTCCTTGTCTATCAGGCTACTCTTTGAGTGCAATCTTGTATCTAGTATAGTATCTTTTGAAAAATAAAACAGAACCATATATTGGCTTTTGTATTTTTTAGTGCGAGTCTCTAAACTTCCAAAGTTGCACTCCTGACATTTATAGGAGGACTTAATTTACTAGACTCTCACACATTATTTATATCAATAATCAGGTAAATGAACTATTTATTCTAGAAAAGACATATTTGTTTCATAGGATAAACTTTTGTTTATGTTTAGGTGTGAGTCATTTAAGCAAAATCATTCTATTCCTCAGTAATACTATTTTTTGTGTTGCACTCCTGACATGGCACAACTTTTTCAAAACACATCTGTATCAAAACTGTTCAATGGACAAGCTTCATTTGTAGCTGAAATCATCACTAAGACATAATAGTTGTAATATACATAAGAATCTATGTCACATATCATCAAATTACAAGTTGCTGTGTCTTTAAAAAGAATAAAATTTCAAAATGTCACAAAAGTGTTGCACTCTGACAATTTTGACATCTTTTTAACGTAATTTTTAATACTTGCGATTTTCCAAAGATATTTTGCAGGATTATTCTACACATCAAGCCACAAAATTCAGCCAATTTTAACATTGCAATGGATGCCATTAAAAAAATGTAGCCAAATATAATGAGACGTGAACTTATGTATACAATAAGTGATATGTATGATATAGTTCAAAAATATTGATTAAATGAAATTAAAATGTTAAATCTGAAAGGTATATACACTTAAAATAGAAATCATGGGCTTTTGATGATGTATAACTGTTTTGATATGATATATATTGAATGTCAGGAGTGCAACAAGATAGGAGAAATAAAGTACCTTAAATAGGTAATAATTTAAAAAAAAATTATTAGTTCAGAAAAACTTTGAAGATTGCAGATCTCTTTTTAAGTTGTCAAACAGCAATTCTGCTGAATATTTAATAGAATTTAGTTCATAGTTTGGTAACTTAACCTCATTTTTATAATAATGTGTCAGAAAAATCAATTTAAATATGATCTGAAGAGCATAAGATGCATAAGTTAAAATAGAAATAACATTCAAATGACAGATTTAGGTCTTTATAAACCAGCAATGATTACAAATTAAAAAAAATCATGAGTATTTTGTTCTAGTTTCTGTATTTTAGTTTGGTGTATAATATGTCAGGAGTGCAACAAAAACAGGGGAAATTTGATGTATTTTCTATTTGATATATCTTCTTTATTAAAAGATTTATCTATCAATTTTTTGTCCTCAGTGAATTTGAAAAAGGGTTAATTTTAATATGGAGAAGTTTTTTTATCAACTAATGATGAATTATTTTTTAATCAAAACTTTTTCAATCAACTTTAAATGAATTGATACAAAAAATAGCCAAAAACTAAAAAAAAATGATAATGAAAGATGAGATTATTAATCTTTGCATCAAAAGTAATGTTTGGATCTCTGCAATCAATTGGGGTAAAAAAAATATAAATATTTGATAGTGTTTGTCTGAAATCATATTCCCAAAAGGTATACTTGATTTAAATTTGTTTTATTGGTTTATGTCAATAAAGTTTCAGAACTTTTTTATTTCTTTATTCTTTTTTATATCCTTTTGGATTTGTTAACTTTAATGTATATGTATCAAGATACAACAAAAGAAAATGCACTAAAACAATGTTGAAATTTGGCAAAAAAAAATAAATTTGGACCATTTATTTTGACTTTACCCAGAAGAAAAAAGGATAAAACTTAATACGGTGGGGACATAACAATAACAGTATGATGAAAGGAATAAAAAGTTTATTAACACTAGATTCATAGAGGTGCTTACAACCCTGTAACACATTTTAAAGTTGATGCTGTGAAATTTAGCATTGAGGCAATAACTTTTGAGGTTTTTGGTTCGTCATAATTATTTGGACTAGCACTAAGAGTAAAAAAGTCATTTTGCTATTACATGGACAGGTTTTATTTAATCCTGTTGCTACAGCACTTGTCTTGATACACTGAGTTATTCTAAGTAGAAGCTGACTTGTCTGCCTTATCCTTGTAACGATTTGTGTACAAATGTTATTGTTAATCGTAACACTGAGGACATGGGCTGTGATATGCACGAACTGTCGTTGAGTCAATGTTTTTCAGCTGTCAGTTTGATCCACGTGACTGAGCATGCTGGACGAGTGAAGGTCCTTAAATTCACATTGGAATGTGAAATAGCTAGTATTTAAATAGCGGAATTCAAAAGTTTTCAAATGTTCAAATCAGATATTCCGATCGATGTTTTGACAAAAACATGCACTTTTCTATCATAGCCGGTATTTACCTTGTATCAAATTACTCATCCTTGGCGTGTGACATAAGCCATATGATTATCGAGTATTTCTGTCACCTGTGTATAATTTTTCAGTCAAACTTTTATCACTTGTCAATTATCCGACGGCTTGGTCAAAATATAAACATGTTAAAAAGTACGTTGCATTCAGTAATGTCAGTCATACGGGATTCTTTCGATACACTCGGGTTTTTACTTTATATTTAATACTAAACATTTGTAGTATCGTACATAGTAAAATTGCTGCGGGAAAATGTTCATTCATAAAATATTCATGAATGAAACGACGTCTGCCAATTAAGAGACAAATTGGCATGGCTGAAGACGTAAGCAACGAGATTTTCATTTTAAGCAATTTCTTCAAACATTTTTATCGGTCAGAATATGTATGCGTATGTTAAAACTGTATTGGATTTCTCGTTTCAGCATTTTTCAAGAAATGGCTGTACCTTTCCGGTGTCTATCCATGTGTTGTGTATTATGTATCATAACACTTTATAGTTATTGGACAGGTTGAACTTAGACGACGAAACATCCAAACAGCACCAGATCATTTGAGATTCCAGCTGATTTCAGATTAGATAAATGATAAAAGAAAGTTAGAAAGCTCCAGTTCGTGTAACTGATTTGATTAAATGTTTAACAAATAGTGAATTACTAAAATACAGAAAAAAGATCAAGTTTAATGATTGTAATAAAGGAAATGTAAATTGTGCTAATGAAATGAAACATGATGTACTGAATCATGGAAAGATGTATACAGCGAGTCCAGAGATACTGACAATATCCAGTACGTACAGATCAAAGAGAATGTGCACCAGTATCGATAATAGAAATAATTTTTATAGATATTGCATGGTTATAAACGTGGTACATGTATTATTGTATACAGGCGATTATGGAAAACAGATCTCCTTATTTTATATATTGAATGCCAATATACACTTTAATTAAAAATGGGTTGTCATAGACACAAAATTGTAATGCAGGTTTACATATAACATACCTCATATTTAGCATCTTAATAAAGTACAGTCACCAATCCATTTGTAGAGTGTATGTCCTGGATGACTTAATCAGTCATTCCCAAGGTTGATGGTCATTGGGCAAAGACCAGTAAAAATTGGTTTAATTTATTTGATTGAAATGCCTTACACAACAAAATGAGCAATTAAATTTTTAATTTTGTCCAAATCATGTGTGATTGTCCTGTAAAAAGAGTCTTGTCCAGTAAAGAAGAATTTTTACTGCACCAAATGTCGTTGTTTTCTGAGAGCCTTAGAAAACACTGAACTTGATATCATTTTAGCCGGCTATTGCATTTTCAAATTTCTTTTATTCTATGAACATTCGAAACATAAGCATATCAGACTGTAAAATTGTAAAATCAGACCACAATAGCATCACATGTATACATACTGACTATGCGGTATGGGCTTTGCTCATTGTTGAAGGCCGTCACGGTGACCTATAGTTGCTAATTTCTGTGTCCTATGGTCTCTTGTGGAGAGTTGTCTCATTGGCAATCATACCACATCTTCTTTTTATATGTCTTACATAATGGTAATCAAAGTTAGAAAAATAACATTAAAATTGGCCAATTGTTGGAAAACTTAGAACATTGACATAGTTTTATAAATATCTAATTGTTGACATCAGCATTCAAATGGTGAACTAGCACTTTACAAATCAGACTCAGTATGTTGATCAAGTATACATTTCACACTCTGATCCATGCTTTCTCATTCTCAATATGCATTAAACTGGCCACTGGACACGAACAAAGACAAAAATATAATCTTCCACTACATTCATCAGTAGTTTTTTTTAATGTTTCCTGGTTTACTGGATTGTTTTCATATGCATTCAACACACATCAAAACCTTAGGAAATGTACTGGGTGTTATATTGGTGAATTTGTACTAAAATCCAGTTGATAAGAAGCAGCATTTAAATTCGTATGACATCATGAAAAAGGTATGTCTGAATGGTTGTGATGCCAGAATCCCCATATTTTGGGATGCCAGCATCCCGATATGTTGGGATGCCAGCATCCCGATATTTTGGGATGCCGGCATCCCAATGTGTTGGAATGCCAGCATCCGGATCTGTTGGGATGCCAGCATCCGGATCTGTTGGGATGCCAGCATCCGGATCTGTTGGGATGCCAGCATCCGGATCTGTTGGAATGCCAGCATCCGGATCTGTTGGGATGCCAGCATCCAGATCTGTTGGGATGCCAGCATCCCGATAGATATGTTGGGATGCCAGCATCCCGATATGTTGGGATGCCAGCATCCCGATATGTTGGGATGCCAGCATCCGGATATGTTGGGATGCCAGAATCCCAATATTTTGGGATGCTAGCATCCAAACTGATGTGATGTCATCATTCCAATGTGATGGGAAGCCAGCATCTAAAAATAATTGAAAGCCAGCATCCAACCGTTGAGGTATTCAATATGAATATAAAGAATTACATCAGCATCTATCAAAGTTGAAGATGCAATTTTAATTTTTTCTTCATTATCTGCAGACAGTTTTTGAAATATGCTATATACAGAAATAAGAAGTGTTTTTTTATACAAAACAATTTCACAACTACAAAAGTTATTAATATAATCAAGAGAGCATCCATAATCTTTGAGAACCAATAAAATCCATTATGCAGCATCTGCTATTCATAGAAATAAATGAATCAGTATGATTTTTGTAAAATGAGCATATGTTAATACTAAAACAAATGCAATATAGTAGAAATATTCGAATCTGGAACATGGCTGTAACATTTTCTCTGGACATTGAAAAATTTAGTAGAATACAACATAATTTTACCTTAAAAATTCAAAATCATCAAAAAATTCTGTGATAGCATATGAGAATTACAAATTTTAGTTGAGAACCCATTCACTTCAAATATAAAGATCAAGATATTTCTGTTTGATGGAAGTCATCCTCTTTGTATCAACAAACGATTTCAAGAATAATGGCAATATAATGCAATGTTTAAGTATGATTAAGTAGATAAGATACATAATTATCTGTAAAATATAAAACTTTTTTATCTGTATTTCCTATGTAACAGGAATTTTCTGTGAATCAAAATCAAATCCTTTTACTTTAATAACTTTACTTTATACTCTAATTCTACCTGGAATGTATGATATCTGTTAGTTTTCAAATCTTCAGCATCATCAGGAGAAATAGGATAGGAGTCTGGCATTGGTAGTAACTACAATAAACATACTGTACACTGCAGAACACATATATTTATGAACTTTAAATTTCAACACTGAAGCTTAAGTAAAAATTATAAGTTTTAATTTTGATCCTGCCTTGAAATTGAAATTTTGTTTGTTGAATGTTTGGGTGTATTGGTTGAAGTCTCATATAAAACCCACACCACTGGATGAAAGTTTACAGACTTATTCTGGATACAACATAATCCACCCCTTAAGATAATATATCTGTCTTCCTTAAATCAAAGGGCTTGTGAGCACTGAACGATAAATTTTCCTACATTTATGCATTGAGAGGTTAAAAAACATTGTATTATTATTTTTGCAAATATTTTTAAAAAACATTGTATTATTATTTTTGCAAATATTTTTAACTGACCAACATTTTAAAGAGCAATACTGTTTTAAGTATTAATAGGATCATTTTATTCACTTCCTAGCTAAATTCGAAAAATGAAATTTGGACCAGTTATTCAGATTATCATCCAACATATATATTACAGAATCACATCATGGTAGAATAAATGTAGGTAGAACAGATTAATTCATACACTACCTCTACAACTTTTTTTGAAATAAAATGGTTTTCTTGACAAGTCTGGTTTACATACACATACATTGAAATTGGCTTGGATAATATTTCAAAAATTTAAAATGGGTTCCACAGAGACCTGTATCTCACCTCTGATTGACGCTGTCATGTTAAAAAAAAAAGGCCATTTGTCAGTTAAATACAGAATTTTTTTTAATTAATTAAAAAAATTCTCCAAATGCTATTTCTTGATCTTCTGTCCAAGTTTTGTAACATTCCATGAAGGTTTATAGAAGTTATTGATGTCTAAAAAATATAATTCCAGACTGTAAATGTTCAGTGCCAAAACTGTCCATCTATCAGTACAATGCAGAAAAATGAAGAAACAAAATATTTTCAAATTTTACCTCTTCATCATAAAAAAAATTCCAATAATGTTTTTAACAAGATATTGATGTTTAAAATACATTAAAAACTAAGTATTCTTATCCTTAAAAGACAGAAAAATGAGAAATTTATTTTCCAAATTTTGCTCTTGATATTGCATTTTGATCATAAAAAAATTCTGTCCAAGTTTCCAAAAACTCCATGAAGGTTTGATAAAGTAATT
This sequence comes from Mytilus coruscus, assembly GCA_017311375.1. Classification (NCBI taxonomy): domain Eukaryota; kingdom Metazoa; phylum Mollusca; class Bivalvia; order Mytilida; family Mytilidae; genus Mytilus; species Mytilus coruscus. Next base: position 95,163,151 of record CM029599.1, read on the forward strand.
GATGTTTATGAAATAATCTCTAACCACAGACTAAACATGTATGTTGAGAACACCATTGCACCGTAAATGTAGGATCACTATATAAAGCTTCCTCTCACAAAAAGTTGCAGGCTCGATAAAATGTTAAACTCACTGCACTATGTTCACAAAAACATTCAAAAATATGGTTCCATGCAAAAAAATTTTAATCAGCACCTTTTAAATATTGTAATTTTCCAACAAATAGTTAACCTATTGAAAACCTTTTTTTAATATTTTCATTAATTTGATTGACAAATTGTTGCTTTTTATTGCTTAATGTTCAGTGGAAACTCATAAATTTGAACTTAACAGCCAACTATAAATAAAACCCACCTTCTGAGGAGCATCACTTTCAGATACAAGCCAGACAAGATCTGAAGCCTTTGGAAGTTGTTTCTCTGAGAATTTCTTCAGTAATGATATTGCCACAGACTCTGCTGATAGACTGTTGGTAACATTCACACCATTTTCTGTAGTAACTGAGCTATAAATTATATATATATATTTTAAGTTAACTATGGGTTAAAAAACTAATTCATAATAAATGATTATATAATTTCTTGAGTCTCTTTGTCTTTTTCCTACATGTTGCAATCTATCATTTCATTTTTTCAGTCATAAATTATGATCCACGGTCATCCACAAAAATATGAACAAACAGAATTATATACAGTCTACAAGAGCAGTTTATAACTAGATGCAAGCAGCTATAATGAGTAGCATCTATTTATATACTTGCTTGTTTTCATAGTGGTTATTGGTTATATTACATATAGAATAATACATGGCAAAATCCGTATCGCATGCTGTATCACCACGAAACCAATATCAGTCCCGAGGCGAAGGTCCCGAGGCTGATATTGGTCGAGTGGTGATACAACATGTGATACGGATTTTGCCATGTATTATTCTGTTTATCACATATTTTAATAGAATCAGATTCATGGGATATCCATTTTTTTAAATCGTCCGAAATTATAAGCTAGAAAAAACATTATGATTTTCCTGTATTTTTCCAGCGTACTTGGTTTTTATAGACTTCCTTATTTGCTTAATATCCACATCCCTATAACCTTATTACATTCTCAATATACGTTAAAGACCATGTATTAAAATGCATCCACTAACGATACTGTCCTATTATTTCAACTAAAATTAATATTTATCAAATAAATATCATAAGATGTAGAAATCTTTAAAGTTTTATAGTTTATTTGGCGATGATATTATTCATGATCATTTTATTTTTCTGACGAGGTGAACAGTAAGAAAAATATTTCTTGAAAAGTTTGCATCTATAATTTGCATTTGTGTTTGATCCATCAGGTAATGAAAACAAACTTCACGAAAATTATGACCAAATAAACAATAAAACTTCAGATATTTCTACATCTTATTGTGTCTTTTTTTTTTATAAATTAAGCTCGTAAAGTTACTGGGTAATAATTTTGGAAAATATCGATTTTAGTTGAAATGATAGGACATTTTTTAGTGGAACTCATTTTTTCCTATGCCAGGAAATACAGCAACTGGACGTCATAGGTCAAACGTTGACGTCATTTGAATTATGACGTCACGCCAGGTATGCGATACACGTTTTACTATGCGATACGGGTTAGCGATACAGGTTTAGCTATGCGATACAGGATATGCGATACAGGGTTGTGATACAGACTGGAAAAAGAACCTTTATTAGATATACAAAATTACTGTATTTTGTACTAAATATATGATAAATAACATTATAACAGATAAATATACAACACAAGTTCAATGTCAGAAAAATATCAACATTTTTGTATGAGGCTTAGAAACTGAGAAAGGGCAAGGTTTTCCCCCCAAAAAAAAGGGATATTTTCTAACATTGACCTAAAATTATTTTTATACTGCAGCTAAAAATGGCTACAATTTTAGATATAATTATGAAAATGTTTATACAAAATATAAAACACATTTCAATCCCTAAACGAACCCAAAATTGTGAAAAGTGACACGACATGAAATCAACACAGCATGAAATATCCTTTTTTTTCACTATATTTGGTAGATAAAGACAACAGGAAGTGTTCTAGCTGCAGTATAAATGAAATAAAATTGCTGATCACAGTATTTGTTGTACAATTCACATACTAATAAATAATGCAGATTTTGTTGTTTCACTTAGTTTTATAATTATTTTCAGTTTTAAAGCCTGTTTGTCTTATATGTTACAAAGATTCAAAGAATAAGACAAAAGTATTGTAAAATTGAGGATTAATCTCTTGATATTTCCTTTAAAGTTTGAAGAATTTTGCCTCAAGCTCAATATATTAATATTTAAGTAATCCTTTTTTATTTCACTTGATGTCTACATGCATTACTTACCTTTGTCTGTCTAGCATCTTATTATTTCTGTCTTGGATATCACCATCTGCAAATAAGTCACACATGAAAAAATCCTTTCAGTCAAGATTATGTGAAGTACTGAAGCACCATTGGTGCATAAGGCTAGTAACAATCTTATGAATTTGTAGTAGAAGAACAGTTTTTAGTGTATGGTATTATTTAAAATATTATCCATATGAAAACTGAAAAATTTTAAATGATTGAAAACAAAATATTGCAAAATTTTAAGCCTATTAATTGCTGCTGTGACCTTGACATTTGACCAAATGACCTCAAAATAAATATGAAAGAGAATGGAAAAGGGGAAATAGGAGTCTGTTTCACCACAAGCTTATTATAAACCAAAGATAAATAAAGATCTGATGGTTAACAACTGTATCAGTCTATTTTATCAAAGAACATTAATTTAGAAGGTTTCATTACAAGCATGTTTACCTGAATATAATGAAGCAAGTGATAAGGACATTCCATCTTTTTCATCAATAACAAATTATTCTCACTTATATTTTCTGACACTGAAATGAAAAATTTAGCTTAATATTAACATTTACAGACATCATATAAATCAACATTATCAAGATCCATGAAAATAAGATAAAGATGAGATGAACCCTGCCAGACTGACATGTACATCTAGCAATCAATCCAAACACACCAAATATAGTTGACCTACTGCTTAAAGCATATGAGAAACTGACATTCAACTAGATGGAATGGGGACCCAATTATTTCCCCCATTACTTCAATGCAATTTTATCATAATTAAAAAGAGCTTATTCTATATTCCCTATATTTGACGGCCAAATTTCAATTACTTTCTCATACTTGTAGCCCCTTTCCATAGTGTTTGGGAGAATTATTAATGGGTTATGACCAACATTTTAAAGAGCAATACTGTTTTAAGTATTAATAGGATCATTTTATTCACTTCCTAGCTAAATTCGAAAATGAAATTTGGACCAGTTATTCAGATTATCATCCAACATATATATTACAGAATCACACAAAAATTAATAGAAGCTGAAAGTTTAATTAACACCTTTTGAATATACTACAAATTTAAGCACATTTACATAATTTTCATCTCAGTACAATATCCAATTTAACAGATGGTAGATTTAGTAAGGAACTTCATTCATGGGTACAGGACTGGTATGCTGTATCTGGGATTTTACTTGATTATGAATCAGTAACCCATGGATACCATGATGTGAACAATTACATGAATAACAACCATTTGCAAAAATTCCAAAAATAAAAAATTGCATGTATGTGTTAAACAATAAAAAATAAATAATAATAGGTAGTGCTGATAATGGTGAATCTGAGGTATAAAAGGATGAACCACAGAATATACTATCTGTATGTAACTACACAATGTATAAATATTTAAAACTTACTTGTAAGTTCTATTTGTTCATCATCAATTACACTTGAATCACTACTATCTGAAATTTTCAAAAGATTAAAATCAGTTTGTCATCAAATTTACACCAGTCCTCTGAACTTGTATAATTTTTTTCATTCGTAACTGAATATTTTTTTACAATAATTCCACATTATGAAAGTTGTTACAATATGCTTAGCTTCAACATATCACTCAACTTTTATAGCAGCAATAACACTTACTTCATTTGGTAATAGGCATCATTAATGTTTTTGTAAAATAACATGTTTTCTTGTGTACTAGAATTTCAAATAAAATTGACCATATAAATTTTTCAACCTGTTGGAGACGTTATTTTAAAATAATTAAGCTGTGTGACAATATTTAATTCTATAAAAAAAAACAGTCATCAGCATTCTAGTATTAAACAATTCTTTAAAAGTTGCATGTGTGTAAAACAAGCCTACATCTATGTCACTTTTTCTATGGTGGATAGTTGAGTCATTGGCAATCATATCACATCTTTTTTAATACTATTTGTATACTTGTTTCCAGCAACATTATCAAAACCACTCATATATTCATCACAATCTAAATTATATGCTACAGATCATTAAGGTATATATAAGTCTTCTTTATGTACAGTGTATATCAAAATTACCCTTATAATTTTTACACCAAACATTCCAGCATTAAAGCATATTTAATCAGGGGGTGTTGGGGGTGTTATTAATGATATGATTCTCACCAGAATGCAGGTGAAGTAACAATACATCTGAAGAGATATTTTTATTAGAACTTTCTCAGATACAACAATTTACAACAATTTGGAGAAATTTGCCTGTGCATTTTTCTAATGACTGCTTATAGTTCAGTATTTAAAGGGATTTGTTTCAATAAAACTAATCCTGTAATGACTGTTGTTATCTTGAGAATACTGAATCTATTGGGGAGCTGAATTTCGGTAATCTGAGCTAGACTTAACAACATACTAACACAAAACTGTGATATCTAGGGGTGGGTGTTGATTGGTTGTATTTTAAACTATACATTCCAACAAACTAACCTGAATCTGTAGTATCTATTGGAGGAATGTGATTGGTTGTATTTTGAGCTAGACATTCCAACAAACTCACCTGAGTTTTCAGTATCTATGGGGGAGCTGAATGTTGGTGATGTACTGTGACTAGTAGCTGCTAATATAATCACAACAATTAAGCACACAATTAAAAGAATAATACAAAGCTATTAAGCATAATTTCGACAACAGCAATAAAATATGGAAACAACATTTGAATCCCTCATTTCCATCTATGTAAAGAGCGAAATAATCAGGGTTGCATTCAGAGCACCTTTATTCTTCTGCAGTTGGCACAATAAACACAATTAAGCTCACAATAGTAATAACAACACAAGAGTCAACATGCTGAAATGTCTTTCCTGCTTTACTGATCTTGATTGAATTTTGTGTTGAATATCTTTAAAATAAAGCTTTTACTACAGGTATCAAATCAACATTACATTATCAATTATACATGAAAATGAGGCTGAAGTCAATTGAACCCTGCCAGATTGCCATGTACACCTTACAACATTCTTCACACCAAATATAGTTGACGTTTTAGTATTGTATCTGAGAAACAGTCAGGATCCTGTAATTCAGTGGTTGTCCTTTGTTGCTGTATATCATATTTGTTTTTCCTTTATTGTTTGTACATAATCAGGCTGTTATAAGTTTTTTCGTTTGAATTGTTTTACAGTTGTCATTTTAGGGCCTTTTATAATGGGTATTTATAATATAATGGGTTTTGCTCATTGTTGAAGGCTGTACAGTGACCTATAGTTGTTAACTTCTATGTCATTTGGTCTCTGGTGGAGAGTTGACTCATTGGCAATCATACCACATCTTCTAATTTTTTTATACTTATCAGAAAAGTTGACCAATGAGCCATGGAAATGAGGTCAAGGTCAGATGAAACCTGTTAGACTAATATGTATATCTTACAATCATTCCATCAACCAAATGAAGTCAAGTAATTGCTTATAGTATCTGAGAAACAGACCTTACCATGAAAATTTAAAATTGACCTTAGAGCCATGAAAATGAGGTCAAGGTCAGATGAACCCTGCAAGAGGGACATATAAACCTTACAATCATTCCATACACAAAATATAGTTGACCTTTGCTTATAGTATCTGAGAAACAGACATAACCATGAAAACGTAAAGTAAAAGTAAACTTAAAAAATGAACTATTAAAAAAGAAGGCCAAGGTAAGATGAACCCTGCTAGACAGACATGTACACCATACAATCATATAGCTTAAAGTATCTGAGAAACAAACTGCAAGTTGACCAGGTGAACCCTTTCTAACCGACATGAAGACCTTGCTATGGTTCTATGTACCAAATGTAGTAATCCTTTAACTCATAATAAAAAGGTCAATGACAATGGACATATGCCAGACAAAAAATTCAGATAAAGGGCATCTATATACAAGATATGAAGTAAAAAGGTCCTCTTCCTTCCAAAGTATGTTTATTACAAGCAGTATACTTGTTTTACTTCTGGTCTGTTCATTACTGACTGAAAAATACTTTCTGATAGCTCTTCCCTATGTTAATTTTGATTTTGAAATTGTGACAGCATGGCAAAAGAAGACCATTCAAGCTGATGCAGTTAATTAAAAAAAATACATATATACCTCCTGGATATCACTAATATTGTGTTAAGAAAAGCTGTTTATAGTTACTATAAAACATTAGCAATCAAAGGATTTTTATTTAAACAAATGACAAGTAACTAAATAACAACAGTAAGATTAGGTACAATTTGACACCTTTTAAATTTTAACTTACTGTCAGTTACGCCATCACTGAAAGCTGGTAATCCACGGGCTTTCTGTAAAAAATTAAATAGCTTGAAGCTATGTATTTACTCCATAGAAAAATTGATGTAATTCATACACTTTTACATTCTTAATATTCTCAGCATTGTTTTTTCTTGAAAATTTTTTCCAATTTATATTTTTTGGAAAAAGGACGGTTTTATTGTAATAAAACACATTAACTATTTTGAAAAATAAAACCTTATCTAAAAGTCTGATCAAAACGTAGAATGAACATTTAATAGAATATTTCCCTCATTGTTTGTAGAAGCTAAACAGTCATTTTAATTTCATTTCTTATTTAAATAAAAAAAAAGTTTAACTTAAAATTACAGAAAAAGTACAACTTCTTTTGATTTCTACTCTTTACAAAACCAAAGCATCTTGGACTAAAGATAATACACAATGAAACCAGAAATGAGTTGATCAATTTTAAGTCAGTATGAAAATACTACAGTGCGTACCTCTTTTAATCTTTCTCTTTTCCTTATCCTTATCCTTTGTTTTAACTGCTGTATTTCCTCGTCCGAATCCTCTTCCTCATTTTCCTGATTCTGATGTGGTGAAATAATATGGTTCCATTTCATTTGTTCTATGGCTGCAATCAATGCTTCTGATATACTGAAGTGTGCATTTTCCTTAAACATACATATGTTTATACATAAAAAAAACATGTACATCATTACTAAATATGAACTGCAAAAAGAAGTTGAAGGAGTTGTCATGCTAAGCATACCCCTTCTAGTAATCAAAGTATCAGATAACAGGAAATAGGTTACAACTCATCACTGCTTTGAAGAACTATGAAGTCTTTCTGTTCAATAGTACCAGAGAAAAGTGGGACAAAAATGAACGATGGATGAAAAGATAGAGGAACAGACAAAGTGAATGCAAATATGACCCACTCCTAGATAGGGGATATGATAAACAACTTTGAGTGCCTTTCCTATACAGCAGGAAAAGTGATTTCTATAGTTTAATTTGGTAAAAGTGTAGATTTTACAATTAGCAAAATGCTGCTCTTGTAATCCTTGTGACAAGTGAAAACTTCAGAGTCTATGGAGAGTTATAAAATTATCCAAATATTCACATAATCTGATACATAAACAATTAAAAATATCAAAATTTCCTGAAAAAAACTAGAGACAAAAACTTATCAACTGAAAAAGCTTATAAAATATGCAGATTCACATGTCCATACTGGCATTGAATGTGTATGCAAAGTTGTAAAAAAGTTTTTATTTAAATCTGAGAATTTTTCTATGAATTTCCTTTCTTATTAAAAAGAGCTATAAGAAAAAGTTAAAAGTTTTAATCTATATCATTAATTTACAGTTCTTGTAAATTATCGACATTTGGTAAAACTAGTAATTTTTATTGTACTTCCTTTGATTTTTACCCTAGACATTAAATTCAATACAATAAATATACAACTGAGAAGCAGAACAACTTCCATAGAGACCCACAATGTTTATATTTAGTAACAATAATAAAATGTAAAGACAAATACCTCAAAATGGACCAAAATGTTTATTTAATACATGCTTTAAAATATTATCTTGTGTATTCCAACTTACTTTATCTAGATTGGCACAAGTATGGAAGTCCTGCGTTGAAAGATAATGGATGAGTGACTGCCCTTGAGCTGGTCTACCCATGTATCCTTCTGGTGAGGCTGGGGAGTTTACATCTGTTCCTAAATACATTTCTATAATTAGAATTGCCATTTCAATATTAAGGTTTGAGAAATATCTAAATCTATGAAATCTTTGCCATGCTTTGACTTTGATCACTGCTAAGATATCTGTGTGATACAATTCAAGGCAATCATTCTTTATCAGATTTGTTTTTACAGCTAACATAACAGTTACGCTTTAAGGTAGCACAATACAAAAAATTTTTCACCCCCAATCAGACAACTTTAAACTGAAGTAATTTCTTTCATCGGACATCCAGATCTAAAATTCATAAATGAGGAATCAAAAGAAAGAAGAAAGATTAATCTTTCAAACAGTGATAATTTCATTATTACATAATTATTACATAATTGATTATTATGTAATTAGTTGCAAGATTCTGATATCCACATTTAAATGAAATTAGCTTTGTTATTCATACCATCCCAAAATTTTTGATAAGATTCTTGTGCAACCCAGTGTGACCTCCAAAACCATGTCTCAGATTTTTCCAGTTGTATTTCATTCTCTCATAACCCTTCAATTAGGTTTGCAACCTAATTTCATAAGAAATCACTCAATTTTATTGGGTATAAAATTTGTTCTATTGATGTTTTGGGAACCTGAGATACGGTTTTGAAGATAACTGGTCAAGGAACAACATGTGGTAAAATCAGGCATATAGGGGCACCTGTCTAGGAGCTAATTTCATTTAAAATTACATTTTCATGACAAAAATGTATGTGTCACAATTGAATAAATAAGGATTTTCCTATATGAACCTCATTAACTTCAATAGCATTCACACATGTACACATTGGGATACTTCAGGATTGGCCTTTAATCATAGATCAATTAGGTTTTGACCAGTAAGAAAGCATTCCATTTCAGCAATTCTAAATATAAAAAGAAAATGCACACCCTATGCATCAATCAAAGTGCTTGTAAGCACTGAAGGGTAAAGATTGCTTTAATTCATCAGTTGGAAGTAAAATTAAACATTGCATTGCATAAAGCATTGGTTGTACAATTATGAACAAAGTAAGATAACTCCAATTTTAAAGATTACTTTAACAAATATAAATCAATTGCTTTTAAAAAGCAATTGTAAACGGTCTTTCCCCCTTTGAAACATGATTGATTGATATGTGTGTGCGTGTGTTTGTTTGTTTGTTTCTTTCTTTCTTTAAAGGGTCCATATTAGTGTGTTGGTTAAGTTTCTATATTTAGTTAGTTGGAAAGTTTTTATTCTATTTCGGGTCCCGCGTGCGTATTTGTCTCGCGCCAGATTGTGGCGTCACGTGACGAAGCTTTATAATAGCGAAAACTTAGTATTTTTATTTCTTTTTAGGTGGAGACGTTGGACAGAGAACATGTATAGCGACGGAGTACACACAATGTATTTCTTTTGTCACTGTAGGAAATTGACGTTTTGATCAAAGTTCACGAGCAGTGCATGCTTTGGATTTAATTGATCCGGTGTAACTTTAAAACACGTTTATCGATTATTTTCATACAATGTACATTTTTCAGCAGCAGTTTGTAACACAGATTTTATTATAATGTAGGAGCAGACATTTTATTACAGGATTTCATGGAGATTTACGGACCTAGCAAGCGATTTTAACGGCATTGCAATTTCTTTTCTCTACGGAAATTCTTGAGAGGTAGCTGCACCACATTGTTTTATGAAGTTTTAGTACATGTATTCCCTGCTGACTGCAAATTTTGAAGTCGATTGGACTTGTAGTTTCAGAGTATATCTGATAACAAGCATGTGGATTTTTTTTTCAGAAGAGATGTAAGAACAATAATATAAATCAAAAGCAATTGTAAACGGTCTTTCCCCCTTCTGAATATTTTTATTTCTTTTTAGGTGGGGACGTTAAACAGACAACATGTATAGCGACGGAATTTACACAATGTATTTCTTTTGTCATTGTAGGTAATTGACATTTTGATCACAGTTCACGAGCAGTGCATGCTTTGGATTTAATTGATCCTGTGTACTTTTAAAACACGTTCATTGATTATTTTCATATAATGTACATTTTTCAGTAGCAGTTTGTAAACACAGATTTGTATTTCAATCTAGGAACGGACATTTTATTGTAGGATTTCACTGAGATTTACGGAACTAGCAAGCGATTTTTACGGCATTGCAATTTCTTTTCTCTAGGAAAATTCTTGAAAGATATCTGCACCACGTTGTTTTATGAAGATGTAATACATGTATACCCTGCTGACTGCAATTTTTGAGGTCAATTGGACATGTGGTTTCAGAGAAGAACAGATAACATGCATGTGGATTTTTTTTTTTTTTTCAGAAAAGATATTAATACAATAATATAAATCAATTGTTTTAAAAACAATTGTTAACGGTATTTTCCCCTCCGAAACATAATTGATTAATTGATTTGTTTATTGACTGATTGATTGATTGATTGATTGATTGATTGGTTGGTTGGTTGGTTGATTATTTGGTTGGTTGGTTTGTTGATTATTTAAACACGTGGGATAGGGTCTCTTGAAACAAGCGAAAAAGAAACAAATGAGATCTTGGACCCCGTATTAAACACACGAGACGGAAACATGCATGCAATGATTGATTGATTTATTGATTGATTGATTGGTTGATTGATTGATTGATTGATTGATTAAACACGTTGGATAGGGTCTCTTGACACAAGCGAAAAAGAAAAAAAGGAGATCTTGGACCCCGTATTAAACACATGAGACGGAAACATGCATGTAACGATTGATTGATTGATTGATTGGTTAACTGGTTGGTTGGTTGGTTAATTGGTTGGTTGGTTGGTTGGCTTATTAATTAAACACCTTGGAAATGGGTCTCTTGAAACAGGCGAAAAAGAAACAAAGGAGATCTTGGACCCCGTATTAAACACATTAGACGAAAACATGCATGCAATGATTGATTGATTGGTTGGTTGGTTGGTTGGTTGGTTGGTTGGTTGATTGATTGATTGATCGATTAAACACGTTGGATGGGGTCTCTTGGCACAAGCGAAAAAGAAACAAATGAGACCTTGGACCCCGTATTAAACACATCAGACGGAAACATGCATGCAATGATTGATTGATTGATTGATTGATTGATTGATTAAACACGTTGGATAGGGTCTCTTGACACAAGCTAAAAAGAAAAAAAGGAGATCTTGGACCCCGTATTAAACACATGAGACGGAAACATGCATGTAACGATAGATTGATTGATTGGTTAATTAGTTGGTTTGTTGGTTTAATAATTAAACACGTTGGATAGGGTCTCTTGAAACAGGCGAAAAAGAAACAAAGGAGATCTTGGACCCCGTATTAAACACATGAGATGGAAACATGCATGCAATGATTGATTGATTGATTGATTGGTTGGTTTAAATATTGATTGATTGATTGATTGGTTGGTTGGTTGGTTGGTTAGTTGAGTAAACACATGGAAACGAGCCACTAGGATCATGCAAAAACGGAATTTAAAGCCTAGATACTATATCTTAACACATGGGATCTAGCTTTTGAGAGATCCCTCAACAAGTAGTAAGGTCAAAGGTCAATGTCAACCTACAAAAGCATTAAAACACAATCAAACTCTTTAAATAGTGCCAAAAACACATAATTTGCCTCTTTGTACATGACCTTGACCTTTGACCTTGACCCCAATAAACATCAACCATTAATGATCTCAGAAGTTTAATTACACATTGCATTTGCTTTTTTCAATATGAATTTTTTATGCAATTAGTACATGAAACAATATATTTTGTTTTTTAACATTTTCCAAAAAAGTAAGTTATGCATGTATACATAAAATCATCAGTTGGCCAGTCTACAGGATTCTTATGGGGGATTTCTAGAATTATAATTGTATACAATGTAATATGGTGTTTTACACAAAGAAGAATTTTCTTATTTTGGTAGTTTGAAAATAAAATATTTAATTTGTGTTTTCTTTTAAAAAGAATTCATATTTACACATTCTCCTGAAGAAAATCTGATATAACCATCAGCATTAACATCAGCAACATTAATTGTTGTACGATTATATTTGTTTGATATCTGTACATTTATATTTGATTCCCTCTATAGCTCCAAATTATTTTTTTGTTTTTTCTTCTGGCAGCTCCTATATAGAAATGTATTTCTATTTGGAATTTATAATCTTCTTTTTTTTCATAAACCCATAATTCAACCTCTTTTCTATGACTTATATTTATAGCTGGTCAGTGGTCATAAAGCTGTCAAATGATTCTATTGATTAACCACAAAGTACTGCCCACATGTTCTTGTTTGTATCAGTCAGACACGTGCATTTGTTTATAAAACTAATTATTATCAAAACTCATTAACAGTGCAAGATATGGAAACTTATTTTTCTTCTGTGGTTTTGTAATATTAAGAAGTAACGAAAAGAGCTGAAAATGAAATTTTGATAAAATTTAGTTGCTTTTGTATTGTGCTACCTTAACATGTAGCTTTATTCTAAAGAGAAGTCTCATAATAGGAATCCTACATAAAAAAAAAAGCTCAATATGTGAAGAACATCTATAGACGACTTTAGGGTATGGGTTTTGCTAATTGTTGATAGCCATACAATGACCTATAGCTGCTTAAATCCACCTTATTTGGATTTTAGTTGATAGTTGTCTTATTGGAATTCATACCACTTCTCTTTAGATTATATCTATCCTAAAAACAGTAAAAGTCAAATAAGTTTGGTTGGAATCCATTCAGTGGCTTTTTATAAAATTCTTCACTACTTTTTTTAGACTTTGGCAATGTACAGCTTGATTATTGGTAACAATACTTGGTGAAGATTATATGTTGATTTTACATGTGTTTTGATTGTTTCATTGGATTCCTCCTCATCAGCATATGCACAAATCTTGTTTTATTTGTATCTACAATTCTCAAAGCTGAATTGAATCCAAACTAAAAGTGTTTTTTAGTATTAAAATTCAAAAATAATGTATAATCATTTAGCTCTATAAGATTTAGTTTGAGGATATTTTTTTTTTATTATATATGCCAATGAAGAAATATGTAAAAATCTAACAGGACATAAACCACCTTTGATCTGAAAAAAAATATAATTTTTAGCTTAAAATCTTCAAAAACATATTGCCTCTCTACGCTCTCATGATTTATACCATTTTTAACAATTACCCCTTTCCTTGGACCATGGATCTGCTCATGAGAAGGAATAAATTATTAAGATTTCTATCCACTATACCTGAATCTACTTCTGGTGCTCCTACAATATCTTCACTATGTTTTCTCATTGTTCTTTGAGGTTTTGTTACTGCATTGAGCCATGACATATCTGACCTTGACCTTTTATGACCTTTCTTTGTTGCTTTTGAAGTTCTCATTACAACATTCCTTTTTTCTTCAGTCAATGTTTCTGAATCAGAGAAAATTTCTCCTGGTCTACCACTGTAAGTTTTTTCAGAACTTCCCATGGGGTCAGGGGTCAAAGACTTTTTAACAGAAGACAGTGTTGATTTGCTTGGCAACTTTTCTTTAGGAGTTTGATCTTCAGATGAACTTTCTTTAGAATCTGCTAAATGTTCTGTCATGGAAACATGAGACAGTGGATCTTCTGTTTGGTTATCATAGAAACTAAATCCTGTTTCTGGAGAATCAGTTGGGGAATCAGAGCCAGATTTTCGCAAAACAGTTCTTAAAGCATCTCTTGCCAACATCTTTGCTTCTACTGGAGAGGCACTACCTACAAGTGTATAGCAAAAATTAATCATATAATAAAATAATTTAGTTTTTACTAAAAGAGAAATACAATGTGACCATTTATCAAACTATAATCATTATTGTGTTTGCGCTGTTACTTTAACCTATTGATTGTCATACAATACCAAGAGGGAGTGTTGTTGTTGAAACAGAAAAGCATTGCAATCAGAATTTAGTAACTACTAACCAAAAAATTGCAATTTAAGACCAAAAAAGCATTGAAACAGTCTGTTCTTAGTAACTTCAAAACTTCAAATTTACCGAAATTAGGAATCTAATTTCAGTTTTTTGTATCTGAAATAGTCATGGCAGGGAAATAATCCTGTTTTCAGACTCTTGCTTTACAACCTCTACTTTGTTTTATCAGTAGAATGTTTGAATTATAAAATTGTATTGCATACCAACATTAACAGGTATAGCATGCTCATCTGACAAAGAAAATACACTCTCCTGTCTTGGAGATGCAAAATGTGGTGCAAGTGCCAAAGCCTCATGGTGACTGGAAGCCCTTCTCATAACTGGCATTGATTCACTTCTCTTCACATCAGGTTTTCTTCTTCCACTTAACTTTTTGCAAAGAAAGAAAACATATGATTGAATTAAAACAGATTCATGGCATATATCTACATACATGTATATAAGATGAATTATATGTGTCCAGGGAACAGAAAATCAACTTGTTGTGCAGCATCAACTGATTAATCACACCTCAGGTAAATTAGTGACCATGTGATTGAATTAATGCCAACATATGGTGACCACCAATGGATATGTAGGAGGTCAGTAGATTTCATGGCGTTGCGTCTACTATCATTAATTTTGTATTTCATTGTTTATTTTTATACAAAACTTGGCATGAAAAGTCCTGTGTGCGATAAATTTGTTATACAGTTAGCTATTGACCCCCTATGGATCTGCAGGGGGTTAGTAGCAAACAGTATAACTTATAATATGGTTCCTGCTTACCTGTTACAAATGGTTGCAGCATGTTTGAATGGATTCAGTTATCAGATTTTCTGCATTTTGGTTTAAAGATTGATTAGAACAACTACGCACATAGAATAATCAATTATTTTATATCAAACTGTAAACCTGATGAACAAAAATATATTGACAAAGAAAACATACAAGATTGACATCTAGTTCTGCCAAAAGGGTAACTCTGTTCTGTTCTACTGCTTGTAGACAAAGGCACATAGAATGGAAGTATTCTTTGGTATTTAGAAAACTGTAATCTGAAATTAAAACCAGTAAATCAGGGAGAAAATTCATAAAATAACAGGTAAAACAAAATTCATAAAATAACAGGTAAAGCAAAATCATAAAGTAACAGGTAAAACAAAATTCATAAAATAACAGGTAAAGCAAAATTCATAAAGTAACAGGTAAAACAAAATTCATAAAATAACAGGTAAACCCTGCACATATTTCTTGACATCTTCATAATTTTGTTTTATAACTGTCATTATCACTTCTTCAATTATTAAGCAACAGGAAATTTGAAGTCAGTGATGTATAAATACTTGAGTATATGAGGAGCTAAATGATCAAAAGAGACCTAAATAGAACAGACAAATCAAACTAAGGTAAACTTGGATTAGGAACTTTAGTTTTTCAATACTTTCTAAATTTGTCAATAAGAATTTAAGAAATGATTGTCATAAATCATGTCAATATGGAAAACAATAACTACTGAGATGATAAAACCTTTGGGAACTAGCAGTCAACCAGCACAGGTATTCACTCAGTGCTAGAAAACGTAAATAACACTTTATTATTTTACAATTACTTGTTTTGTTTTAGGTTTTAAATTTTTTTTTTCTGTGTTGTCCTGAATTTAAGCTTGATTTTACTTCTTACAGTTGGTCTTACATGACAGAGTACCAGAATGTTTTATTGCAGTGGTCATCTGTCGGAATATTATAAATTCCAGTTAAAAGTCTGTAATATGTAAATAGTCTATTTATCATTATACTCATTATATACATTTTTAAGTTGTGTACAAACCATAATAAAACTGGTTTAAATGTTCTCTGTTGTGTACTAGAGTCTGTAGTTGAGCTGTAAGATTGTGTTCTCTTAAACCTTCCTTCACCCATACATGACCTTTATCAATGCCCTGTGTACTGTGGGCTAACCTAATGATTTTATCAATAGATGGAGACTGGATAGGATTCAGCCTCTTAAGTCCATGTACAAAGGGCCAAAAATCAACCTGACTGCCAAACTTTCCCTAAAATATTGTTTAACAAGTTATGTATACAATTTGGCTAAACTGGTTATAAATCAACTGTATAATTAACAGAGCCATTCATAAAATGTTTATCATAAAAATAAGACAGATTGTTAAATGATGGTTTATAGAATCACAAACAAAACAGAAACAAATCATCTGAACTGACACAGTCATTTATACTGTATTCATTTTAGTGCTTTTCCACTGCCACCTTAAACCTTTTTATTGCAAGAGCCTAACACAATATTAATTGTTATTTCCAATCTGATTCAAGCTTTGCTTACAGCGATCTGACAACATTCCTTTATACTTTCTGTTCTGGTAATTATTGCATCAGCCTATGAAATTTAAGCCTTTCAACTTTTGAAGGTGTGTATTATTCTGACAAAAGCAAACGATACCCAAAGGTATTTAAAACAGAAAGTAAAATGGAGTGTTTTCAGATCCTTGTAAGCAAAGCTTGGACCCAGGATCTGTATTTTGATCATATTGTGTTATTTCATTCTTGGTTTTGGTTTGCCAATAACCAAGAAAAGTTCTTTTTATCTGACATTTAATATACAGCCAAGTCAATATTGGTTTGAATGAGGAAACCTTAACAAGCACAATTATGTATTAAAGATTTCTCCAAGACATTTTTGAATGATGAAGTAGTACAATTATGTCACTGCAATCATCTTTGTCAGTGGATTGTGTACAATCAAAGTGATAGAAATCACTCATGGAAAGGTTGGAAGAGTAGTTTGAATAATTTCAAATTATATCTAGGTCTGGTGTGGACAAAAAAGAACATTAATATAGCACTATTGCTGACAATTGCATTAACTGTAGGCCTTCAGAAGGATAAGCACTTTTTCAGTAGATAAAAAGAGCTAAATGTGAATCAATGATAAAAGGTCCCTTAATTTGCACAATTTCATATCTTAACCAAATAATCTTCCCTGTTACATGTTTCACCTTTTACATTTTATCTTTAGAAACAGTAGAATTACCAAATAAAGAGTCTTCTAATAAAGTTTATCAATTATCCTTGTAGGACATGGGACCAACAAACAGACTTGAAACTAAGATCTATATTGTCTCCAAAAAATAATCTAAAAAGGTTGTTTTGGGGGCATTTTGTAAGTTGAATCATAGGTATACTATTTTCTCTTCTGAAAATTTATTATTGATTTTGAAAACAATCATCATGATTATATGACACTAAAAGTTGTAGGGTGTATTCTAATTCAATTTATAATCTAATATTTTCCAGAAAAGGGCATTGAAAATGTACTTTTTCAACATATAAAACAAAACAAAAAGATCTTGTTAATCCTTAATCATTTATCATAAAACAAAACAAAAGATATTGTTAATCCTTAATCATTTATCTTTCAGACATAATTTATAAAATAATTTTATGTATTGTAGATCAAAAGTAATAGGCAATGAATAAATCTATCAGACATACATACTTGAATGAAATGCTCTAAAGATATAACCAAAATTTTTCACAGTTGAAGTAAGTGTTCATGAGTGTTTAGGTACGCATACATGAGAATTATATGCAACTACAAATGTATATTTCAGTGTGTATACATTTTCTAGATTTAGTAGCTAACCTGTCCTACTTATTGTTTGGAAGGCCAGTGCCTTAGGAAAGACATGGAACAACAGTTCCAATCTTTCAAAAAACCCAAGATAAAGATTAATAGGAACACTCCGAACAGTGACAGAAATATTACAATGAATTGAAGTAGTTGCAGGAAAAACATTTCCCATCTAGGGGCCAAACATGCCACAATGTTAGGGATTAACAGAAGCACTATGGAGATTTTCATCTAAAATTTAAGACCCAAACAAAAATTTAGTAACCTGGTTCTCGGAATAATTTCATTGAAATCAGTTCTCACAAAAAAAAGAACAAATTTCGGACCACAGACCCACCAATCTTTTTGAGAATTTTTTCAAATACAATATATACATATACATATATACATGATATAGTTATTAACTTTGATGTCATTTGGTCTCTGGTGGAAGGATGTCTAATTGGCAATCATACCACATCTTCTTTTCATATGTAAAGAGTTGGGCCTGTAGATCAAGTAGGAGACTGTTAGATATCACATGGACCTAGCCACCTTAGGACAGGTAGACAAAATACCTGTGTACTTCTCAATCCATGGTAGAGAATTTTTTCTACTTCTTTTGTTACACGATTTAATCCACCATAAGTACTCCAAACATCTGTACTGTGAGTGGCCAATAAACCTTCCACTACAGATTTCAAACTGTTTATCAAGTAATGGTGATCTAATCTGAAACAATCAATCATATTCATTGATTAGTTAGAGGTTTATTGTAGGGTTAATACTTTTTTGACAGGCATTAAGCGAAAATATACTAATATACTTGAAACAAAGTCAGGTTTTTAATCTTTCATGTTTTTTCTGTTGGCCAATTAAGACCATGTAGCATATCAGTCACACTGCATGTGTTGTGATATCTGTTTAAAGCATATTCTGTAAGAATCAGTTGAAAAGGGTTTGACTCAGCAGATTGGTTCTACGCACAAAAAAGTATTCATTTTAAAAACTCATATTCATTGCAATTCTTTAGACCATTTATAGATATAGTAGAGATAAATACCTTCAATGGGTGGTTTAACATCCTACACAGTACTTTTATGCTCTAAATAGAGGAAACTTTAGATTATATATACCTATGATATAAACGAGTAAATCCTTTTAGGATAAACAAATCAAGGTAAAAAACAAAACCTGATAGAATCCCATGACCTCAGGGTAAGTGTCATCTGCTCTAATGCATGTATCACCCACTATACATCATGATACATGCTATATGAATTCACACTTAGCCAGAAAGTCACAATAGTGAATGGGATTAACAGATCAGCTGACTATTCTGGTACATGTAGCATAAATGCTAGATACAAGACATAAATTGACCACAGTAGCTGTGACTAGATTGGACCGTTGGAGACAACCTGCCAAATTGGGAACAATCCCTCATTGAGTTATCATTTGATAGTGCTAAAAACAAAATTTTATTAGCTGAGTATTTTTACTTAAAATGGCTCGAATTTATAGAAAATGGAACAACTTCTTCCAAAGACCCCTATTTTTATTTTGGGTTTAAAAAATTATTAGCCTTGAAAATTGTCCATTTTTTATGTTTTCATTGGCTTGTAACTTCTCAGTAAATCGAGTGAGCCCTTATGATTAAAAGGGAAAATTTGAGGGAAAGTTACTCATTTGGGGAACTATAATTCCTCATTTGGCAGGTAAACAAGCAGGTGTGACTGTAGCTCTCTAAAAGAACGTTTGGAAATAATTGGTAATGTATGGACCTATGGGCCACACAAATCTTATATTAGCAGTGATATCAGTACATAACCACAGAGCTATCTTCTGCAGCTAGCTATCTTTATCTAAAATTAACTATACTGCATTTAGTTGTCTGTATCTGTATTGGTACGTGTAGAATCCTGTTAAGGCTTTTAAACACGGTGGAGAAGAGCGCCGTTGTTATGGGCGGTGTTCTTGTAGAGCGGTCTTAAATTCCTCTACTGAACCTGCATGCACAACTTTATCTGGTAGTTGGTTCCAGTGAAAATTTGTTACCACGAAGAATGAATGTTTATATTAATTTATACTGTGGCATGTTGCTGTCAATCTTGATTTTAAGAACTGTAGAACAAATTTACTATCAACGTGAGCGCTTTATCGTTGACTGCATCTCAGCAAGCAAGCAAGCATACTGACATCGTAGAAAAGTCCCATTCATACTCCGGTTCCTGATAAAATTGAGACTGAGAGTGAATTAAAACCAGAGGGAGGGCTCAGTCAGAGGGCGTACCGAAATGAAAACACGTTTCCATATAAACTCACGAAATGACAACTTGTCAGAACATTGAGTTAAGTAAAATTATGAGTTTAAATTTCGTCTTTGGGCTTTGAAATAAGAAAATCTTGCTATAAAAACACAAAATACCTATGTTTTAAATGAGGATTTTCCTCATCCGCCATTCCTGTTTACATCACTAATTTACATTCGGACAACACATTTTTGTTTACCTGCAAGGTAAAGTCATAAGAGATCCAGAAGTACTTAAAAAGTTAAAATAGCGGGAAATACAAACTATAGATTTTTAAATGTTGAAAAAGCTTTAAAGCGGTATATTTAAATGGTATACAAATATCTGCTATTTTTCAGCTTTTAAATTCGACAAAAACAGTACAACATACAACACATCCATGCAGGAAAACACACAAAATATACCATCGGACACAAGATCACACAGGCGAGTCAGGCCGGGGCCGTGGACACCCCTTTTAGCTCACCTGGCCCAAAGGGCCAAGTGAGCTTTTCTCATCACTTGGCGTCCGTCGTCCGTCGTCGTCCGTCGTCGTCCGTCGTCGTCCGTCGTCGTCCGTCGTCCGTTAACTTTACAAAATCTTCTCCTCTGAAACTACTTGGCCAAATTTAACCAAACTTGGCCACAATCATCATTGGGGTATCTAGTTTAAAATTGTGTCCGGTGACCCGGTCAACCAACCAAGATGGCCGCCATGGCTAAAAATAGAACATAGGGTAAAATGTAGATTTTGGCTTATATCTCTGAAACCAAAGCATTTAGAGCAAATCTGACATGGGGTAAAATTGTTGATCAAGTCAAGATCTATCTGCCCTGAAATTTTCAGATGAATCGGACAATGGGTTGTTGGGTTGCTGCCCTGAATTAGTAATTTTAAGGATTTTTTCCGTTTTCGGTTATTATCTTGAAAATTATTATAGATAGAGATAAACTGTAAACAGCAATAATGTTCAGCAAAGTAAGATCTACAAATAAGTCAACTTGATCAAAATGGTCAGTTGACCCTTAAGGAGTTATTGCCCTTTAAAGTAATTTTTCCCAATTTTTGTAAATTTTGTAATCTTTACAAAATCTTCTCCTCTGAAACTACTGGACTAAATTCAACCAAACTTAGCCACAATCATTATTAGGGTATTTAGTTTAAAAATGTGTGGTGACCCAGCCAACCAACCAAGATGGCTGCCATGGCTAAAAATAGAACATAGGGTAAAATGTAGATTTTGGCTTGTAACTCTGAAACCAAAGCATTTAAAGCAAATCTTACAGGGATTAACTTGTTTATCAAATAAATATCTATCTGCCCTCAAATTTTCAGATGAATTGGACAACTGGTTGTTGGGTTGCTGCCCTGAATTGGTAATTTTAAGGAAATTTTGCCGTTTTGGTTATTATCTTGAAAATTATTACAGATAGAGATAAACTGTAAACAGCAATAATGTTCAGCAAAGTAAGATCTTCAAATAAGTCAACATGATCAAAATGGTCAGTTGACCCCTTAAGGAGTTATTGCCCTTTAAAGTAATTTTTCCCAATTTTTGTAAATTTTGTAATCTTTACAAAATTTTCTCCTCTGAAACTACTGGACCAAATTCAACCAAACTTAGCCACAATCATTATTAGGGTATTTAGTTTAAAAATGTGTGGGTGACCCAGCCAACCAACCAAGATGGCTGCCATGGCTAAAAATAGAACATAGGGTAAAATGTAGATTTTGGCTTGTAACTCTGAAACCAAAGCATTTAAAGCAAATCTTACAGGGATTAACTTGTTTATCAAATAAATATCTATCTGCCCTCAAATTTTCAGATGAATTGGACAACTGGTTGTTGGGTTGCTGCCCTGAATTGGTAATTTTAAGGAAATTTTGCCGTTTTGGTTATTATCTTGAAAATTATTACAGATAGAGATAAACTGTAAACAGCAATAATGTTCAGCAAAGTAAGATCTTCAAATAAGTCAACATGATCAAAATGGTCAGTTGACCCCTTAAGGAGTTATTGCCCTTTAAAGTAATTTTTCCCAATTTTTGTAAATTTTGTAATCTTTTACAAAATCTTCTCCTCTGAAACTACTGGACCAAATTCAACCAAACTTAGCCACAATCATTATTAGGGTATTTAGTTTAAAAATGTGTGGTGACCCAGCCAACCAACCAAGATGGCTGCCATGGCTAAAAATAGAACATAGGGGTAAAATGTAGATTTTGGCTTGTAACTCTGAAACCAAAGCATTTAAAGCAAATCTTACAGGGATTAACTTGTTTATCAAGTAAATATCTATCTGCCCTCAAATTTTCAGATGAATTGGACAACTGGTTGTTGGGTTGCTGCCCCTGAATTGGTAATTTTTAAGGAAATTTTGCGGTTTTTGGTTATTATCTTGAAAATTATTACAGATAGAGATAAACTGTAAACAGCAATAATGTTCAGCAAAGTAAGATCTTCAAATAAGTCAACATGATCAAAATGGTCAGTTGACCCCTTAAGGAGTTATTGCCCTTTAAAGTAATTTTTTCCCAATTTTTTGTAAATTTTTGTAATCTTTTACAAAAATCTTCTCCTCTGAAACTACTGGACCAAATTCAACCAAACTTAGCCACAATCATTATTAGGGTATTTAGTTTAAAAAATGTGTGCAGTGACCCAGCCAACCAACCAAGATGGCTGCCATGGCTAAAAATAGAACATAGGGGTAAAATGTAGATTTTGGCTTGTAACTCTGAAACCAAAGCATTTAAAGCAAATCTTACAGGAATTAACTTGTTTATGAAGTAAATATCTATCTGCCCTCAAATTTTCAGATGAATTGGACAACTGGTTGTTGGGTTGCTGCCCCTGAATTGGTAATTTTTAAGGAAATTTTGCCGTTTTTGGTTATTATCTTGAAAATTATTACAGATAGAGATAAACTGTAAACAGCAATAATGTTCAGCAAAGTAAGATCTTCAAATAAGTCAACAAGACCAAAATGGTCAGTTGACCCTTAAGGAGTTATTGCCCTTTATAATCAATTTTAACAATTTTCATTAATTTCAGTAAATTTTGGTAAGTTTTACAAAATGTTTTCCTTTTGTAATCTTCTTTTCTGAAACTGCAGTAGAAAATCAATATAGAAAACAATCTACTAATGTACTGGCAATAAAATAATTGATAATTCTATAACATGAAAAAAAACCACATTAATACCTGATGATGGTGTTTCTTTCTTTACATTGAAAATGATGTCACAACTATAATCCCGAACAATAGGTCGAATGTCAGATATGTTTCAGTACTTTGGCTTCATTTTCTACAGATTCAAGTGCAAATGATGCTTGAATTCCTACACTAATTTATACAGACTTCATCCCTTTCACAGGTAATGCCTGCCTCATATTATATTTAAAACTTTAATAGAATATCAGAAATTTTGAGAGAAAATTAATCAACGATGCAAGATCTAAAACTTAATTAATATTGTTCAAATTATCAATTAACTATTAAAAAAAATTCTCATTAAAAAATATAGTTCTTCATTTTATATTTTATCAGAAATTTAGGGAAAAATTGAATTTAATTGTGTCCCTTGTTCTCATTTCCTGGGATAAATCCAATACAAATTAAAGTATTGGTATTGAATTAATAATTAAGAAATATTTCAAACCTTACCATTTTCTTCACAAGAATGAAGACCATATTTTCAGTGTCATGAGTATCAGTCATCATATTTGTTGTACTTTGTTGTTTAAAAGTTGAATACAAAAAGATCAACAAAGCAATTCAAAACCACTTGAATTTTGCAACAACAAATGAGAGTTTTAACGACCTCAGGTGGCTATACAACCCTTGCACAATCAACTGAATTTTGCAGAAATTATTAATAGGAAAGATTGCCCTTAAATGATAATTTTTATTACCTTTTGTTTTTGGGGGTTGCGCAACAACAAAACTTCACAACAAACTTTCTCATCACTTCGCATTTCTCGTTAGATAAATTTTACAAAAATTCTCCCCTGAAACTACTGTCAAATTAAACCAAACTTGGTTTAAATCACCACTAGGATATCCAGGGACCACTGTGTATGATGACCCTCCTGCCAACATGGCACACATGGCTGAAATAAAATGCACTTTTAGTCTTATATCTCTGAAACTAAACGACAGTACAACAGTTGCATTTATCATGCATCAATTGTAAATAAAAATATCAGGTGAGCGACACAGGGTCCTTGGAGCCTCTAGTTTATTTACTTTTCTATTTTTTTCGTCTGGGACTATTATACTAACATAGTATAATAGTCCAAGTTTTTGTGTTCATCTTTTTTTTATATATATTTTTAATGGGAATGTGCTTAAAGCTGTAAATGTTATCCAGGACTACATCTATGTCATCTATGTACATTTCTGCAATACTATTTAACCGACAGGTTTTAGATATTCTGCTTCTGAATTGAGTATAGATCTGTAATTGTAACACTTTTAACGCAGACTTGTTCCTTTATTGATACGAAACACAGTTTCAGTGATTATAATCATCAAGATTAGGAGCAATAATCTAAGCTTTAAAAATATACATAATGAATTTACCGTATTGACACCCCATCAGCGACACATAATACAGTATGTCTCTGCCCCTGTCTGACCTATTCACATTGCAGATATTTTTTTATCAACTTTGTATGCTGACAAAGATATATCTATATAAATATATATAAATACATTTCAATTTAACCCTAGATGTGTGTCAGTTTTGTCACTTGCTAGTCTATCATGTGGACTCAGATTTGTTTAATTTCTACATGTATAATAAACCGTGACTGAAACGAAGTACAAAGATGACAATATTATTGTACTCCGTTCTCATTGGATTCTATAAACTGCTAGGGATTGCATAGAATTTCAAACACCTTTTACTGTTACTTTCTGAGTTACGATTTGGTAAGGAAAAATAATTTGTTTTGATTGTAGTCCAAAAAGTGTCTATTTGTTCAAATTTTTGCTGGAACATTTTTTTAAACAGACATAAAAAAAACCATAATTCCCTCTCCACGTAGGCAAAAAGAAGACTACTGGTTTCAAGAACTGGGAACAGCGACACCATATGGTTGCAATGATAAAAATTGATGGTATAAGTATTTAACTAGTCAGGTCTTCCTTGAGCTCGGTGAATGTGATGAACATTTTCAACTCTGCTTCACAGCTTTGGCGTAGCCGTGGGTCATGGTCATCATACATCACCTACTCTTCATGATGTTTCCATTGATGACCTTCTGCCATTTGTACAGAAGCAGTTGGGTATTCATTATATATGCACGAAGCTAAATTCACTACAGTACCCCTTCCAAAACTTCATTTTCTGTACAACGTATGAATAGGAACCTGTAACAAATCCCAATATTCAAACCCATACAAACTTTCAGCTATCTTATTGGATATAGTCCGCCAGAGACATTAATTTCAGACCAGCTGGTATTGGAAAAGATGTAACGATCTTTGCTAAGACTCACTCCCTTTGACAACAAATGTTTCGATGCCAACAATTTAGGCAACATCCTTCATAAAAAATAAGTTCAATCGAAATATCTCCCTACTTCAAAGATCAGTCTGTTCCCAGCTTATCTTATACATGCAACATAAATTTTTAATTTAAATACTAATGGATTCAGTCAAAGATTATGCCAGACAATGGACTAAACTCGAAAAAGAAGACATGGATACTTTTTGCGAATGGTCGGTTTAGACTGTGAGTTCGTTGATATAAATTAGAATTAAATTCTATGAACAATCGTGCTACATCTGTTTTCATAGACAAAAATGTTTATAAGCAGCTGTCCTACTCCCATGATAAATTTATTGTTTTCCCCACAGATAAAGCCCTTAACTAACAAAACTGTGTTTGTGTGTACATCACATTACAGAAACTGCTTGATAACAGAATTAGGTATTGACAATTCACATGGAAACTCATCATAAACTCGAATTAGGTATTGACAATTCACAAGGAAACTCATCATAAACTCCCTCAACACTTTACGAAAGAAATCTTGAACAATCATAGGTCTATTCTATGTTCCTTTTGGATCTTCAACTTCAGTGGACACCAAAGTTACACGTGTGTTCTTACATACCACTTTATATTGCAAGGTCTGGCAAGTGCTCAAAGAAACCTATTTCCAAACTGCTGACATCAATTTAATCAGCAATCAAAGCTGGGCTTCTGAGTTACTGTGAAACTACCTACTCTAGGGGAGGTGTTAATCAGATATGAAATCTAAAAAAAATCAACTATCTGTTGTTAGAGTTCATACAATCTATGTCCCTTTCTACTTGCATTTGACTTTACGACCCTTTATACTAGTATTTCCCATACTCAACCTAGACAGAGTGAGATAGTTAGTCTTATTTTGTTTCATTAAAAAGAATGGCCAACGAAGATACAAATATCGTTAAAGAAATGGACAGAATTATACTTTGTAAAAACCACTCTGATTCAAACGCAACATTTTAAAGTCTGACTTCATCAAGAGGCTTGATTTTTTTTTATTGATATGTTATTTGTTACATTTGGGGGAAGTGTTTTTCAACAAACAATTGGCATTTCTGTAGGAGCCAACTGTGCTCCTGTTCAAGCCGACTTGTCCCTTTATTCATTTGAGACAAACTTCATACAGAAGTTTTTAAGGAAGAATCACCAAAAGCTAGCATTATAGCATTATCCTTGAACTTCACGTTCTGCTATCATTGAAAAATGATGTCTTCTCACTAAATAATTCAACGTTTGGTGAATATTTTGAACACACCTATCCTATCGAAAATGAAATAAAGGATACCACAGATATAGTTAGGTCTGACTCATATCTTGACTCACAGCTAGAAATTAACAGTTAGTGTCGGTTAAGAACAGAAATTTACAACAAAAGGAATGATTCCAGCTTTCCAATCGTGAACTTTCCATTTCAATGTAGCGATATTCCCGTAAGCAGCGCCTGGTTGCATATAGAGTATTAAATATCTCCCAGTTGATACGATATTCCAGAGTTTCATGTCATGATTTTCTTAATATAAGGTGGCTACTTTCAAGGAAGCTATTGGTCAAAGGGTCCCAAGTGGTGGTTAAGGATGTCACCACGAGTTGGTTGACTGATATAACACCAGGGATGTATTTCCATTATCTGCTTAACCACAATCCTGTCCTCTTTTGCTTATCCTTCTGGAGCACCTGATGTCACCCCTAGGTTTGTTTAAAGGGGGTTTGTGTTGCTCGTGCTTAAGTTGTTTAGTGTTGTGCTTTGTGCTTTTTTTTTTCATTTTTTAATGTCTGTGCTGTTTCCACCCATGGCAGTCTTGTCGGCCCTTTGTCCTTAAAAAAAGTGTTACAAAAAAATTAGGTCAGAGTCAAGAGTAACAAAATTAAAATGACTAATGGTTTACGAATTTGGTGGTCGTCTTAGGGTTAGATAAGAGTTAATGTGATGGCTTATCACTTAATATTAGTTAGTTGGAATGTTTTACGTCATACACAACAACTTAATTAATATCTCAAAGTCGGACAGTTAATATAACTAATCAATGTATTTTATAGGAGTAATACGACAGATGTCATTAGCGGAGCAGTATCTACTAACTCTTCTTTGAACACCTGAGATCACCCCCAGTTTCAGTCGGTGGAGTTCGTGTAAATCAGTATTTAGTTTTCTATGTAGTCTTTTGTAAACTTGTACGTACTTCGTCTTTTCGCTGACTATCATTTTTTGATTTTATTGGCGTTATCAGTTTATCTCGAATTATGAGTTTTGAATGCTTCCTTGGTATCTTCTTACCCTTTGTAGCTTACCTGGCTCACGGGGTTAAGTCAGCTATTCTCACTTGGCGTCCATCGTCTGTTTACTTTTACAAAAATCTTACATTTTCTCCTCTGAAACTACTAGGCCAATTGGAACCAAAGTTAGATATCTGGTTTAAAAAAAATGTATCTGATGACCCATCCTGTCAACCAACATAGCCAACATGGTTTAAAATAGAACATAGGAGTAAAATACAAGTTTTGTCAATTATCATGAAAACCGCTATCGATAGAGAAAATCCGTAAATGTAGAAAAATTCCATTATTTTTTACTTATCTTTTTCATGTTTTTCAATCAGGGCAAAATACTACAAATTTCACATAGAATTAGTTGTGATAATTGCAGAGAATTGCAGAGAGACAGCTCAGTATTAAAAACATGAGAAGTAATAGTTGGTTCATTGAAATAAAAAAGCTATGCCTGAAATATGACATTGATGATCCTTATAGTTTTCTTGGCATTCCGTTATCCAAAATCTTATGGAAAAAATTAATATCAAAAAAGGTCAATGATTATTGGGAAAAACGTATTAATGATGAATCTAGAATGTATCCTTCATTATAATATTTGGAAATGACTTATACGGTAGGACAATGTCATCCTATAGCAAGAACTGTAGATGCAAACATCAGAGATATTTCGAGGATACCAGTACGGCTTAAAATTGCTACTGGTACATACATTTTCCAAACAAATAGAGCAGCTTTTAATCAAAACAAAATAGATGTAGTCTGTATGTTCTGCAATTGTAGTGAAGAGACGCTTTCTCATTTTCTGCTAGGCTGTACCCAGCTAGAATATATATACGTAAAGATATTCTTGAAAAGACCACCAACACTTGTAGCTTGCTATTTGCTAAATATAGACTCTTTGTAGAAATATATCTCCTAACTGTTGTAGTGAATCCTTATGCTTACTGTATCACCTCAGCACATAAAGAGCTTACTAATGACATTAAAATTTATTTAGAACCTCTGTGTAGATATCTTATCTATAGACTGCACCATAAGCGGTACAAATTATTGAACATTATGCCTAAAAAGAAGAATAGAAAATGTGGTTTTAAACATAAGTAAATGCTATAGTATAGTCAGATCACCTCTTGGCAGTATACAAATATCTAAAATGCGATTTTACAATATTACTTTTAGATTTTAAGATCGGTCATAATAATTTATGTGTGGATAAAGAACTTTTATCAGTGTATATAATTCTTATGGATCTGGTGTAAATACTTGGTGGAGGATATTCAGTGTATATACTAAACATTTTAATATACTGTACTCCGGGTTCCAGGAGGTGTGCCTTGATTGGCAAAAACAAAGATAGCACAATTTATACCAAAAAAAGTTCTTTTTGGCCCCTCACATTATAAATAACTATGTTTAACCCCATAATTATGCATAATTATGCATAATTAATGTTGAAACGTTAGTTATGGTTTAATTTTTCTTTTATTATTTATAACAGTTTTTAGTATAATTTACTTTGGCAGCCATGGTTATTTTTCTGTTTCAATAGGGCAATTAAAACAAAGCTATGGTCATTTAACGTTAACCCACAATGTGAAATCAATGTATTTGTGTTTATCCTGATTTAAGTCCAAATTTAAATTTTTGTTTGTTCGGTCTAGAACCAACCTGTATAGTACATGATAACTATTTTGGCTATGCCCAACATCTCCATTTATAAAAAGATCGTTTTCACATTTAACAGCATTAATTACAGATTTGCTTATTGTGAATTATATGCAAATCATCAAATTATTGTTTTCTTTCAATAAACTACAGGCTCTTAAGAACCTGTGTCACTTATATAAAATAGTCATTAAAGAGCAATAACTCCAATAAGGAGTGGACTGACAAATTTAGCCATTTAACTTATTTGGAGATCTTGTCTTGCTGATCACTTTTACTATTTAATTGTCTGTCTATCTATTATAGTTTTTAAGATATTAGTCAAAAATGCAAAAAATTGGAAAATATCAAAAAATTGATGCTGACTAATAATTATTTGGAATCTTGTTTTGTGCAAAGGGGTTTGCAAGATAATAGACAAAACTTGCATTTTACCCCTACCTTTTACTTTTAGCCATGTCAGTCATGTTGGTTGGGAGGTGGACATATTTTTAAACTAGATATCCCAATAATGATTGTGGCCCAGAGGACAAGATTTTTGAAAAAGTTAACGGATAATGCTGGACGACAAGTGATGAGATAAGCCCTGTGGGCCAGGTGAGTTAAAAAGCAAAATGTTTAAAAAATCAATCTCTAGAATGTCAAGATTAAGCATTTATTCTTTCTAGTTGTAGTGCTATAAACCTTTAATCCAGAGTTTTCACTGTGTTAAATCATTTGAAATTTCGATTAATGTTGTATTAGAATTAGAACTGGTCTAATTTTGTGTAATCATTTTTAACTGTCCAACTTGCAACCTCTAACAATTACAACAACTTTAATTAAAGTCTCTAAGCTCTGGGACTTTATGAAAATGCTTATTTAGGGTAGGGCTCATAAATTGACAAATCCTTTGATACATATTACCAGAAAAGGCAATAACTTTGCACTACAGTAACTTTGTTTATACTAGGTTTTTTAAAACTGTTTCTTTTAAAAATATCTTATTATATAAATAATCAAATATAAGAGTTTTATGTTCTTTATTTCATATATTCACAACAAAAACTTTATGTTCATATTAAAATATACAGTAAAATTAAGATAAAAATAACTTGTTCATTATCACAGTCCATGGTAAACAATAATTACAAAAGTAAATTTGAAATATTTCAAGTCTACTTCTTCTTTTTTCCTTTCTTTCCCTTTTTCCCCTTCTTTCCTTTCTTCTTTTTACTGTATGGTCCAAATCCTTTCCTAACCATGACACCTCTCCACCAGGCTTGGATCTGTAAAAAAGAGACATAAAAGAATTGTTTACTATAAAAGCAAATAAAAAATACACTATTTGTGTTTAGAATTTAGAATTGTGATTTTGATGAATTTTCTATGACTGTTTGTGCTGTTTGAACATATCATGCTATAATTCCTAATTGACTTTATATATGATGCAAATATTAATTACACTGTGCTTATTTGGTACAAAGTTGTATTTTTTTTCACCAAATGCATGCTGGGCACTGATTACTAGAGCTTCAGTAACAGAAAATACAACTTGATGAATCCTTAAAGACTGCAGAAACTGGAAACAACACTATCTGATCGGTGAAAAATCATGAATTTCGCATACAACGCAAGTGCTAAAATTAACACATTATCTCAATATTTATTTTGTTCAAATTGAGTTTGTTTTTGTGGTTCATAAATGACAAAATTAGATTTTGTATGTTTGTTGCTTAAAGTTTATCAACAGTAATTAAATGTGACTTTTAAATTTTTTTTCATTTTTGTACCAAGATATAAAATAGATACAGAATTCCCTACTGTCTCAACTACATTTTTCTGGCTTTTGGCTAGTTACTGAAAATTAGTTTCAACAATTTTGTTTGGTGATGACAGCAACCACTATCTAAGAAAATATTTACCCAGAAATCCATTCCAGCTTTGTATTTAAGACCAAAAAAGTACTGATTCAGTTTGATTTATTCATATTTTTAAGCATATTAAGGGGGATCTCATGTGCATTATGAATATTTATTCACGTTCTCTCCCCATTTCTGACATGTTTCAGTGCATTTCATGCCATTTTTATTATGAAATTGAAATCACTTTTACATGGTAACACTTACTTTTATATATTGATTTCAAAACATACTATGAAAGCCAACTCCAAAAATGAGAATACCGTAACCAAACTGCTCAATAAACTAAAGGGTGCCAAATTTACACTCTTTTTGCATATAATACAAAAAAACAGTTTTAGAAGCTTTTAAAGCTCTTCTAAAATTTAACTAAATTATTCCAAATTTTGAGTCTCATCTTCAAAGAAACTAGCAAATTTCAAGTTGCCACACAAAAGTGACAAAGCAATGTAAAACTGTATTGAATCTCCTAAATGAGTATTCTAGTATTTAATACCTAAGTTCATCATAGCAGTTTGAAGTTGTCTCCCTTTTTTAACACAAACGGATGTTTTTTTTTTTTTAATTTTCTCAATTTGAAAAATAACTCATCACTTTAATTCAAACATGCCAAATATTTCAGATTTCACATTCACAATATTTGATAATTTGTTCATTTCAGTTCACAGATTTTCAAGAAATAGCTTGACACCTTGAGACACTTTTTCTAAAAAATCAATTTCTTTTGGATATACCAAAAATAACATTTTTCAACAAGTGATTTTGTAGATTTATTTTTTCACAGAAAAAGTGTATAACGAAATGCAAATAAAACCGTTTTGAGAATTTGTAAATAAACACAAAATCAAAGATTCATGAAAATGCAACACTTATGACAGAGTCCACTATATAAAATGTGAGTCCACTATATAATACTCAGACTTGAGACCAATCTAGAGTTAAAGCAGAATGACAAATTAAATCAAAACGTTTAAACCTTGTAAACAAACTTCAACTTGTAACCCTAGGTTACCAAACATAAAAAAACAGGTTTTAATTGGTTTTATATCATTTAAGAGTTACCCTAGTTCAATGTACTATCATTTAAAGAATTGATCTACATAACCAATATCTAGCCAATCTCCCTTGCCTGGTGAACTAAGGAGCCTGCAGTTCAGTGTTTGTGGTTGGTTTATGTCTGTTATATTTGTTTTTCATAAATTGTGTTGTTATAAATTAGGCTGTTAGTTTACTCAGTTGAATTGTTTCATATTTTTCATGTCAGGGCCTTTTATAGCTGACTATACGGTATGGGTTTCTCTCATTGTTGAAGGCTGTATGGTTGCCCAAAATTGCTTACATCTACTTCATTTGAACGTTGGTGGATAGTTGTCTCATTGGCAATCATACAACATCTTATTTTTATATCAAGCAACAAAAATCTAACAGAGCAAGAGTTACGAGGAAATTATCTTCCTTCCTTTGTAATGACTACTTACCCTGATACTAGCTTTGAGTTCAATACCCTCTTGGTCTGCTTTTCTCCTCGCCTTCTCCTTCTCAATTCTGTCTTCAACAACAACTTGTTCATATTCTTTGTACTGGAAATAAAAGTATAAACATAAACAGGGCTAAACAGTTTTGAATAATTACTTGGTTTTCCTGTGTTTAAATTGTCTTTTGTCATTCACAAAGCATATTTTTCACAAAACATAAAAATACTATGTTGTACTAAAAAAATTTCTGAAATTTAAGATAAACGAAAAATGAGTACTAACAAAAAAAAAAAAAAAATAAGGCTAATAATTGACAGATGTACCGTAATTTAACAAGAGTGCACACGTTAAAATGTCTCGCGTGCTAAAACATGTAATAGATCATGATTGAATTTATATTGCAAGTCTTTCAGACAGATATATAGACCTTGAAATCATTCCATACACAAAATAAAGTTAACCTATTGCTTAAAGAATTGAGAAACAAACCTTACCATGAAAACTAAGTATTGATCACTGATCCATAAAATAAGGTAAAAGGTCAGGTAAAGGGAACCCTGTCTGATGGACATGTACCTTGCAGTGATTCAACATACCAAATATAGTTATTCTTTGATCTTTCCCTTCATAAGAAGTGAGAAAATCAAGTTATTAAAAACAATACAGTTTTTTAAGATGTTAATGAACCATGAAAATGAGCTTAAGGACAATGGGCAGATGAAAAATTCAGAACATATCATCTATATACAAGATATTAAGTATTCAGGGCTTCTCCCTACAGAACTATATAGTTTCATTTAAGTTTTTTAAGCTGTCTCTGCCAGATTAGTATCCCTCTGTCTTGCCATGTCTCAGACAAGACAAAAAATCACTCAGATGGGACTTTTAGTATCCCTCTGTCTTGCCATGTTTCAGACAAGACAAAAAATCACTCAGACGGAACTTTTAGGCCAGACTTTTTTTATTATCTGTTTAACGAGATCCGCCGACTCCAATTTCCCGATTCAGAATAAAAATAAAAGAAGTGCTTCTTAATTTTATTTTTATTTTTCCCGCCGACTGTTACAAAATCCTCAGAACAAAAATAAAATCTGTGGTTTACGATACCCGCTTTCGTCATCGGTAATACTTGTTACACGAGAGAGAACATCAAATCATTCTAACTTTCGGCTAAATAAGTTATTACTTCATTAGATCTTGATGAAATTAGCCTGAAGTAAATTTGTAATCCATGTATTGCATTAAAAACGTCATATTCCTTTCCAAATAGTGGATCAAACATTGTTTATTTTTGTAAAGTTTTCTTCGTCTGACTTTTTAATTATTGGGTATATTATTGAAGAACTACGGATCGGAGTCGGGATTTCATCGGAAGCGGACCAGCTATGACTGAAATCTGGATTCTTGCGATAATGACTACGGACGCATGAATGGCACTGCTGACAGACACCAAATGATCCCAGAAGGAAAAATTACGCATTCCATGCGCATTAACATACTTTTGGTTAGATATTTTTGATTAATGTTTATATTTCCTTTTTGATGCAATGTTTCAATTTATAAGTTAAAGTTGCTCAACTCTATTACACTGATATAATAATAATTATATTATTTCCAAGCGTATGGTTTAATGAGAAATAATAAATTTCATGAACATGATAACAGAGTAGTTTTTTTAATTGAATTGTATATACAGTATAAACATGCAACATACACTAAGAGGTTCCTGACTGGTAATATACATATATAGTGTATATGTATATGCAGGAGGTTGTAATATTTGCCTGGTGCATATGCATTGATCTAAATTAGAGGACATACAGAATCAAAAAATATTTTTTATGTTCATATTAATAGAAGGGTTAATATACTGGTCTGTTTTCATTTCAATGTTCTTGTATTTTGATAAATTCAAAAAAAAGAAAAAAAAGGTTACTTATAATGGTTTTATTTTTATTTTTAGTGTCGACTGGACCAATTTTGCCATTTTATTATTTTTTTATTTCGTCCCCTCGACCCTAATTTTTTACAAATTTTCTTGTTAAACAGATAAAAAAAAGTCTGGCCTTAAAATCAAACATTCTAAACCCTCATTGAAACAAATATTTACAAGTTTTGTTAGTTCCTGAAGCCTTGTAAAATCTTTCTGATTTGCAGCTTTTATTACTGTCAATTCATGCTGTTTGGCATCTACATCTTTTTCCATCTTCTCTTGCCAAAATTTCTCTTTTTTCTCGAGTTCCTGAAAAATTACAAACAACAATGTTTGTTTTTTCATAATTGACATTCTGTATCAGATAATTTACCTATCATGATTATCATCAACTATTGTCTTATTTATAAAAAAGAATTGTTCTCAGTCTGAATTTGTACTCATATTACTCATACACCAGTATATGTTAGCTCATTAAATGATTGATTGATGGATGCTTAATGTCCAGAGAAAGATAAATTCCCATTCTTTGGAAAATCACAAATATGTTTTACTGGCTCCCCTCTGTGTAAAACTGAATTTGCTACCATTGAGTCACTAAATTGTATGGCACTCTTCATTCCATCGCTTATAATTCTTTAAATATACTCCAATAAAATATCAAAATAATATACACATTCATGTTGAATAAATTGGCCCTGCAAATAACATTGTCATCTATAAACCAAGCTTCAATAGAAGTAATTATATTAGTGCATTGCACTCTAAAAATAGCATATTATTTTAGTGTTAGAAATCTGTTTACATCAGCAGACTCTAAATCATCTCTTTAAATTTACTATTCAACCCTAATTAATTAACTGCAGGAAAGTTAAAAGTATCATGACAAACACTGAGTTTGAATCATCAGAATTTACTTACATCATGATGGGTTCTGAGGTATGATTCTATTTCACTATGTGATCTTTCTTCATCATCTACTTGTTGTCGTAATTTCTGTAAATATAATTTGTTCAGAAGACCATAACAAATTAATAATATATATATAAACTTTTGTCTGTCTTGGTGACATGTTAAAGTAGTGTTTGGTTTGTAGTCTTGACTAAAAGATTTTATTCTCACTTTAACAAAAGATTTTAAAAGTATGTTGGTAAACTTTATATCCACATAAATATACCTGAATACAGTTAAAAAAATTATTTTAAAAACAAACAATACAAAATATTCTGCTTCAATTGTTTTTGTGTAGCTTAGACTAACTGTATTCTGCTTGGATTGTTTTTGAGTACAGTAGCTTATACTGACTGTATTCTGCTTGGATTGTTTTTGAGTTACTCAGCTTAGACTGGCTGTATTCTGCTTGGATTGTTTTTGTGTAGCTTAGACTGTTTCTCTTAATAATCTAATCACTGTAACTTTGAGATAAAAAAACAGTAATAAAAGCACTGTTCCTTTGCTTGCTGTGTGGATACCCCATATCCTTATTTTGTATTAAAAGCGAACCTCAATTTCATCCTGTGCTTGTTTTTCTGAAATGGTACACCGTTTCTGAGTCTGGGCAATTGAAACTTCAGCACTTTTCTTTATGTATTTTCCTTCCATATTTGTGCGTGCTTTGGCCTCTTGAAGTTGATCTTTGATGTGGGCAATCATGCCTTTTCTATCTTGAAGATCTTGTTCTTTTTCTTTTTTAATATCTTGTAACTTCCTCTGCAGTTCTCTTACTCTTTTTCTCCCATTTTCCTCCCTAAACAAACAAAAACAATTTTTTTTTATTATTAATTGCAGATTTTCCAATTCTCAAAACAGAATACATGGCAAATTTTATTCTGATTGGTTAAAAGACTACTTTACAGCACACCTAGTTTTTATGGAAATGTTAATTTTTATTCCCTTATGATTTTAATGAGTTGAATCTTGCCTTTCAAACAAGTAAGTACATCTACTAGTCTTGACTTAAAGTTATGTTGAACATAGCATTTTAAATTCCATAAATCTTTGACTAAATAGTACAATAAAACAACATTTATACTGTCAACCTAAAATTTTGTTTCACTTGATTACAAAATTGCCTGGCCATAATCTTGCCGGCGAAATGACGATTTAAGTCGCCAAAGAATTTTGAAAATCGCTAAATCTC
The DNA here is from genome assembly GCA_017311375.1 of Mytilus coruscus. Lineage (NCBI taxonomy): Eukaryota > Metazoa > Mollusca > Bivalvia > Mytilida > Mytilidae > Mytilus > Mytilus coruscus. The sequence goes on from CM029599.1 coordinate 95,200,294, forward strand.
GCCAGCCGACTGACTTCATAGCGAAGTCAAATCGCTATCAAAATCGGTAAAAGGGAGACAACTTGTGATTGACAAGTCTCACAGGTAAAAAAATGGCGGCTGATACGGAAAAATCGAGATTTTCGAAACGACCCAGGACTAATACTGTCAACGATCAAATTAATAAATACAACGGCGACTTTGAACATCCTTGGATATAATTTTTAAAACTATTCAATCAGAAAACTGACCGTCTGTTTAAGTTATCATTTTACGATGATTTTCATCTGAGGATGTTGCGTAATCACTCAGCTGATTTGTTTAATTTTTATAACTTATACACGAGTCAATCAATTTTACTATTCGGTAGGTAAAAGGTTGGAATTAAGGGTAGATTTATTATATTGATTGAATAAAAATTGAAATATAAAAGGTAGAAAGACTGCTGATGGATAATGTGATTGCAAACGTACGACACTCGACCCGGTTGTGATCAGCAGTGGATTTTTTTCTCACGACCATTTCGTTGATATGGATGATATTTTTAAAAAATGATAGAAATTAGCTCTTTGTCGGATAATTAATATGCGATTGAAAGATATTTTCATTTATAGACATGCAATCTTCAACGATAATCTCAATTTACAACTAACATAATGTCCTGGACATTCAATACTGTTTTACAAAATGATGACAAGTGGTGATATAAATTAAATTCCCAGTCATGTGAAATTCATCAGGTAAATTGGGAGTTATATTTTTTCTGGACTTTTAAAAATAAATTGAGGCAGATCGACATGAATTTAATGCATCATAATCATGATAATATTACTAGGCTACTCCCTCATGTCCCAATCAACAAATTTTATTTAGAACACAATGGTATCAATAAATAAATAACAACTATATATTGTCTAAACCTTTTTATTTAGAACTTTCTTTATATACATTGTGTACAAAAACACATGAAAAAACTGCAAGTATATCTTTTATTGAATGTATATAAAACAATTTCCTTAGTGATATGCATGAAAACACGATGCAACCGAAACGGTAATGGAATCTCACTTCTCCAAGATATTGACCACTTCTCCCTTCTCTCTCTTGGAAGGAGAAGTCACTTCTCCCTCTTCAAAATCCTAGATTAGGCCCTGAATTGCAATAGCAAATTACACGTGAAAATGTATTATAAATTTTTAAAATGCTATCTTCTTGCATATATACAGTGAGCATTTCAGATTTGTGTACATTATATGGTATTGTGTTTTAATCATGTGCATATTGTAATCTTATCTTATATATAGCAAAATTAATACAGAAATGGTACTCTGTTTTAATCATGGGCATATTGTAATCTTATCTTATATATAGCAAAATTAATACAGAAATGGTACTCTGTTTTAATCATGGGCATATTGTAATCTTATCTTATATGGCAAAATTAATACAGAAATGGTACTCTGTTTTAATCATGGGCATATTGTAATCTTATCTTATATGGCAAAATTAATACAGAAATGGTATTGTGTTTTAATCATGGGCATATTGTAATCTTATCTTATATGGCAAAATTAATACAGAAATGGTATTCTGTTTTAATCATGTGCATATTGTAATCTTATCTTATATGGCAAAATTAATACAGAAATGGTATTGTGTTTTAATCATGGGCATATTGTAATCTTATCTTATATGGCAAAATTAATACAGAAATGGTATTCTGTTTCAATCATGGGCATATTGTAATCTTATCTTATATGGCAAAATTAATACAGAAATGGTATTCTGTTTTAATCATGGGCATATTGTAAACTTATCTTATATGGCAAAATTAATACAGATATGGTATTGTGTTTTAATCATGAGCATATTGTAATCTTATCTTATATGGCAAAATTAATACAGATATGGTATTGTGTTTTAATCATGGGCATATTGTAATCTTATCTTATATAGCAAAATTAATACAGAAATGGTTGATTGATGATTCCTTGCCTAACAAAATGTACATAAGGCTGACAGCTGAACATATGCTTACAACCTGTTATCTCTTCTGAGTTTATATTTTCTGCAAAGTATTTGGATTGACCACTATTGACCGAGGAAATTTTTTAGTTAGCTGAATTCAACAGAATTGTTTGTTTATCTTGTCATGTTTATTACTTACTTTTGGATAGTTTCTTGTAACTTTGCTTTCTTAAATTTCTCTCTTTCAACTGATTCAATCAAGCATTGGAAACTACAGTTTTGTATCAGTTCTGACAAGGTATCACCCATTACATCCTCGCAGAAAGTTCTGAAATAGACAAATTAATTGAAATTATTAATTGATGAGTATACGTATATTAACTGACCTATCCATTAAATTTCATTTTAATACATCTCAGATGATTATTATTACATCTAAAAAAAGAAAAAGTAAAGCTGAGTTTTGTTCTTTCTCATAAATATTTCCATTTCTGACAAGATATTGTCCTTTAAAGATGATAAAAATCTTTAAAAAATAAACAACAAAATCTGTTCAAATGACTGCTCATTTTCAATTATTTTGATTGATTTAACATAATTGATTATTAGCATCAATTAGATTCCTTGATAGCTTCCAAAGATAGATAATCAATTTCTCATGATAATTGTAACACTTCAGGTTACTAATCTATAATTATACTGACTATGGACACTGTGAGACTGGTATATTACTTCACATCAGTTCTGTCACTTACAATACATAACATGACAATTACTTGGACTGTAAAACCTTTGGAATTTTAACTTGGAAGTTTGTTGTATATATAAAGTCATTTAAAAACAATTAACCTGTCTGCCTGTATCTTTGAAATGTTATCTCCTGTCAAAGGATTTTGTCTCAGACTGCGACCAAATACATGGGTACTATTTTTCAAATCATGTCCACTTTCTACCACTTCCTTCTCGATTTCTGTCAGTTTCATTTCATTTTTGGTATTCTGTCTCATTTCTAGTCTTTTTGCTAAAATTGTCTGGTATCTTTGTTCTAAATCTTTTTGTCCAGCAACCAGTTGATTAAGTTCACTTTGTACCATCTGAAATGAACATTTCCTTCATTATGTTTAAAACATTTCACTTTATTTATGTAGCATATAATTGCACAGCCAAGTAGGCTAATTTGATACATCTGTTAATGAAACATTATAACTGAAAATTAGGCATGGGACTTTTACATTGATGAAAAGTGGTGTGGTGGGAAATAACTGTCAGCCCTGTTTTCACGGCAAGGAAATAGTTTGCCTGGTCCTTAGGCAAGTTTTCATTTAAGGCTATGGTTGCAATATTCAATATTTATCTTGCCTTAACCCTGAAATTATTAGAAGTCCATTAGCAGTTCTATCATCACACACAAATTGACACAATAATTCAAAGTGTGAGGTGCGTCAGTTTAGCCTACAGGTCTGAATAACTTTTGTTTTTACTATCGAGATTTTTTAAATTTCTTTAAAATGATTGTCCAAATAGATTAATAGTCAGACTCAAAAATAGGCAACCCAACAGAAGGAAAAGTTATCTGTTTAAAGGAATAAGCTATATTTTCAGTCCAATACAAAAGTAGTTAGATTGAAAATTTGTGAAAAAAAGTTTTTTAGTTATTTCCCAAAATTAGCAAAAAAAAACTAAAGTGGACCAATGCGTTTTTCATCCCAGTGATATATGAGTGTCATGTACCCATATCTGCATGACAATGTACATGTATAAAGATAACCATCAGATGAATCAATGATTACATAGTACCTGTAGGTATTAATATTAATCCTAATTAAGATTGTAAATAAAAGATTACACTATCAAACAAGACAAGGCTAACTGTACCGGAACGCATGTTAGCTCTTATTGGTGTTAATCCACTAACATACATCTGAATAATCCAAAATTTTACCGAAAATATTAACAACATTTTGTGCTTTTATCTTATAATATTTTCATATCAAATTATATTTTCAAAACACACCTCTACAGCATCAACACGGCTATCAAATGATGTTGGCATAATTCTTCCCAGAACACAAAGCTGGTCAACACAATCCTCAAGAATTGTTGCAGCCCTAATGGCATCAGGGCCTTGCAACATAATAGAATCTGAAAGGAAAAGGCAATAATCATAGCTGTAATTATAATATTTGGTTTGAAAATTTTGTTTTCTAAATATAGTAATGACTGAAAAATGGTACGTTTGAGATAGCAAAAAATGTCATTATATGAATAATATACTGTTAACACAGAGACATGTCTCGTCTGTACATGTAAATGTTTTAAATGACATCACTTAGACATGTAAACAATGTGAAAGTTTCAAAGTCCAAGGAGGACCCCCTGAGGAGGTGTTGATAAACAATCTCCATTTAAATGAGATACAACTGCCTACAAATATCATTGACTAACCTTTAGCGGTCCTCTTAAAGTGACCAAACCACAAACTTTAACATGTAAATTATGCAAGTTTCAAGTCAATGGGTCAGAATAATATGTTTCTTGTAAGTAAGTTTAATACTTAACAGATCAAATTCAATTAATTAAGAAATTACCAATAAAAAAATGTTTAGAAAAGCATATTTTACCCAGGAAGTGAATTTAATTGAGGGGTGCAGACTATACAATCAGATCTCCTACTGCTTCTAAAGAGATAATTTCAGGTTTAGACAAGTTTTGTACATTATAACAACAGTGTAGCAGAAATGTCAACTCGTTTTTATTGCTGAAGTGTATGGGTGTTTCTGTATCATTCAACATTATATCAAAGTAAACAATTAAAATTGTTTTATATGTGATTTGCAAGAAAACACATATATATTTTGAGTGAGAAACCTGTATGCTTTTGTCAATCTACATGAAAACTGAAAATGTTTCCATATCAATGAACCCAGAGATTTTTTTCATAAATTGTTTTGTTATAAATTAGACGGTTAGTTTCCTAAATTGAATTGTTTCATATTTTTGATGTAGGGGCCTCTTATAGCCGACTATACAGGTTTTTTCTCATTGTTGAAGGCCGTACAGTTGCCTATAATTGCTTCCATTCACTTCATCTGAACTTTTGTGGATAGTTGTATCATTGGCAATCATACCACATCTTCTTATTATTATTATTATATTCTGAATCAATAAAATTATTTATTCAGTATAAACTAATCAACATGTTGAAACCAAATAAAATTTTGCCAAGATCAATTGTTATCCATGTTTCGTAGGTATATCAACATCTAAATATGATAACGTAACCCTGCATCTCTTCCCTTCCACCCCATTTTGAGTCATTCACTCCTGACACAGACTGCTGAAGGTTATGCTTGTCCCAGATTGCTTATAACGTCTTTACACTTCTTCTGTTGGTGTCCTGATTCATATTTCAGAATGGGAAAACATTGTCTATATATTGTGGGTGGTTTAATTTGTCAACCTTTACTTTTAATTTGACATAACAATGACAAGTTGCTCCTTATTAAAGTAATGTTTTGTGATTGATATAATGATGCAAGTATGCATGAGGATTTTAGAAATATGCATATAGAACAAGCAGTCATGTATGGCTTCAATCCTATAACATATATAATTAGCTGAAATGTGTACTTTTCCTATATACATATTTTTTTTAAATTTCTATATTTTTGTTACACTAACAGTGTACTTTATTTGTTTACTATTTACTGTTTTTACTACATAATTTTGTACATGAAATAGACGTATTTACACTTGTATGCAAATTTGTCCGCCATTACGTAAAATCACACAGGTTCTCGTAAACTTTGACATCATAATTCAAAACATTTGATTTCACAATTAAAGAGTGATTGTTGCCTGACATCAAAAGGTGATTCGGAGTAGATCTAAGGTCATTCTGAGGCAAAATATAGCTAAATACCAAAAGTGTAAATATGTTTATGATGTATCAAGCTGCTGCCATGCCCAAATTGGAAATATCAGCCTTTGGACATTGAACAGTGCATAGATATTATATCTACTGATGTAGTGTTTTTGATCATTGTACTGATTTTGCGGTCATCACGATGAGTTCTCTATTGAAAATAAATGTTTATCTGTAAAATTTAGCCTATATAATTTACAACACAGTTATAATGATTTGTTCATTGTTGAAGACCCTGCATCAACTGTCAAGATGAAGAACAGGAATAAAAGCCCTGTTCATTGATAATTTTCTATGTATTGTGTGCGATTTTGTCCCATGTACATTTACTCCATATCCTTTCATTTTCTATATCATGGGGCTTCAGATATTTAATTCACTAGAGTTACACAATTCAAAAGTTATTACTTTGTGTTAATGACATCTTTGGCTATGTCTTTCTTCTTCACTGAACAAGTATGTCGACAGCAAAGGAAAGTGTCTTTTTCTCAACAGTTCCTAAAATAGTAAAAAATAAAAGTTAAAACGTATTGAGAGTAATTATGACTTTTTAAGTGGTTTCAAGGACGTATATATGTTAGTTATACGTCCTTGGTGGTTTACATATAAACTTTAAAACATTTTTCACGTAAGTGATGACTATTATCGTCCTTATTTTCTTCTATAATGGCAAAAAATACCTTATTTTTTACTGAAACTGGCTAAACATTCTGTTTACATGTTGCTAGGTGGCATGCGCTGAAACCGGAAGTCAAGGACAAAATCTACTTCCGTTTCCTTTTTCAATTTTCTGCAGGTCTGCATGATGAAAATAAATGAATATGTTGACAAAATAATGCTTTTCTTAAAGAATAATTTAGATTAACTAAAGCAAAGTATATTAGAATTATATTCACAAGTCATTGTTCATATTTGAATAAACGGATGGGTCTTCAAACGACTGATAGACTTAGATTTTAGGTCTTCATAAGGATTATTTACTATAGATTTTCACGTTATTATTGCTTTCAAGCAAAGACCACTTGATTTGTGTTCCTCATTAGGTAAAAGGGACGATCTTTCTGGAGCACTCAATATTACTCCTGGGTTTAACGACTGCTTGCGTTCTCGTATAATCCAAGCTTTTATATAAAAAAGGATCAAAAAGTACCAACACTTGTTCTACAAATGAGAACATGGCTCCTCTAGGAGTTTAAAAATAAGTTAGATTTTATAAGGACAATCACATTATAAATTACACTGAAAAAGTAATGTCATTCCATATCAATCATCCATGTAAGTACTGCCCACATTCAACCTGAATCTGCCCTTAAAGTTATAAATCTGATTTGAAGCCTTGAACCATAGGGAAGGTATAAAGTCAGCTCATAAGCAGTGTAGTCCATGTGCATTTCTGAAAAAGCAAAACCTGTACCCATACAATCCAACACCCCAAAGGCATATGACACGAAACTTGTTTTGGAGTGTTTTCTTTAACATGAATACATTATCTATAGACGCAGGAAAGGAAAGTCATGTGCACTGGACTAGACAAGTCACAGTTATAAGTTTAATATGAAACAAATGAACTTGTCTGTTTATTTTTGTGTTGTTAGTTTAGTTGCTACCTCATTTACTAATGTATGCACCCATATCTCCTTTATTAAACTTATATTTTATATTGAAGTAAATGTTTCAAAGCACAGAAACTATTTAGTCTTCACAATAAACTTTTGAATCTGCAGACCCATAGCTTAATTCTATATAAAAATTTAGTTAGATTCTATTGGCCTGTAGAGATGATTTTTACAGCCCGACAGTAATTTTACAAGCATGGGCTGGTGGGCCTGTGGTTGAGTGTGAAGACTGCTGAGAATATGCTGATATTTTAATGTTATACGCACTAGCTTTATTTCATAGTATACAATTTTTTTATTACAGGTGACTGACCAAAATGACAGAGGCAGCACCAAATCCCCCTAAAAAATCAGGAAGGTATGTACAAATTGATTTATAATCCTAGATCTTGTACTGATGAATAGATAGCATTATTTATTATCATGTTTTAATGCACTTTGTTTAACCAAACAAAGTATTTATCGGCTAAAATGCTCCAGCTGTTTTGAAAATATGTGTACATATAATTGCACATGTAATTATGTACACTTCAACAATAGACTTTACTTTCTAACTACAATATAGAACAAACAAAAGTTTGGATACTGACTGGCGCAGTGACCAGCTCAAATTTTATTATTTAATACAATATTATCTGCTGTAAAAGTCCATCAAAACAACACAAGATACACTGCCTGGCAGAATCTTGAACAATGTTATGTTCTGTAACAAAATAATCTACAAAAGAAATACAACACATGTAAATACTGTACTATGTAAAAACAAAGTAAAAAAAAATTAAACTTCTACAGTGATCTGGAAGGATTTTTTCTCTATGGGCCCAGGGCCCCCCAAACATAAATTCAGTGGGCCATTTTTAGAATTAATGGGCCATGTTGTCAAATGAGTGGGCCATTCGTTTACAATGAAAAAAAATAATATATATTTCAGCAAAGAGGTAGTGGTTACTGGTATGATTCTAATTGATATCATGGATATTGTTCCTGTGCTTTTGTAATTTCAATTTCAATGAATAACTTCTTCCAAACCGGGCAATATTTACGATAACCTTTATCTACAATGTTAAAACTGGTACTGTTGCCTTGTTCATGTTCATGTTTTTTTTTACATTACATTTGGGTCTTTGTCGATTGCCATCCTTTATTCCAGACGTTCTGTATTAGAGGACGTTTCTGACATTTCCTCTGCACTTCTTGTATTATTATAACATCATCTCGATGACAAGAAATAACAGTAGAGAGTTTCGTTAATTGATAAGGGACAACAACAATTCGCTGAAGGCATGTTTACAAAATATTCAAACGAGCCAAAGACCAAAAATTGACAAGGACAGGTTAGCTCCTTTTGTGGAGACCAATACTAAATTCATAAAAAGGCTTTTGGGTTTTTCAATCAAAATAGCAAGCTTACTTTAAAGATTATAATTAGAAAAAAAATTTCGTCTGTACTAGCCAAATTTCAAAAATTTTAAGTTGTTTATAAAAATTTATACCATGAATGATGGTTAATTACGTTTTTTTGGAAAGGGATTAATATAAGTTGCAATAACTTGTTTTCTAATCCACTATAAATAGATATGTTTAAACTAATTATGTTTTTTTCGGTAATCAGTTATACCGCATGTTGCTGTTATTACTATAGGAAAACGCCCGAGACGTCCCAAAAATATATAGGCGTTGCTCCTATCATTGGAGGGAACACTGCACAGTTTTGTACACACACACATGGCGACACGAAACACGATCGGAAATCCATTTTATGATATCTAAACGTTTCAAAACGAAGTGAAAAATATTGTCCGCCACGTGGGCGCTTACATTTGTCACTCTATGCGCCATTTCTGGTTGAAAAGCGCAATTGGCGCATGGCGCACGTCCTTCCCGATCACTGCTTCTACCTATATATACTAAGCGTGTTTGTGTGGTCACTACCAAGTCCCCGATAACTTAAAACCCGTGCAATTAGCTTATATACTGACCACCAAACCATTCAAAGGCAATAGTTATACAACCTATATAAATTCCCATTATAAAATTATTGTGCAATCTTTCCAATTCATTCCGCATACTGCACAGAAATCATTTAAACATTTTTTTTAAAACTTTTTTATTACAAATCATTGCATTGAATTTGTGAACCAATTGTTGATTTTTTTTCATTTGATAAATAATATCTTAATGATTTAAGAATTCAGTCATTTGTAAAAAGTAATGCATTAGTTAACCAGTATCAAAAATGATTGCCAGAAAGTGATTAACCTCCCTTGTATGGAAATGCATGAATTACATACAATAGGAAACGTGTATGATTACTATAAAATTTCAGACTTTACTGTAAAGCTGTCTTCACTGGGTACAAAAGAGGATTACGTAACCAGCATGAAAACACTGCACTTCTTAGGATTGAAGGTGTTACAAGCCTAAATGATGTACCATTTTACCTTGGCAAAAGATGTGCTTATGTTTACAAAGGAAGAAGGTATGTTCTAAACCTAAATGTTGAAAATTATTTCAATTCTGATTCTAATAGGACAAATATGGTAATTTTGTCTACAGGGAAAGCCCTATACACACACAACCACCTCGACAGAATTTTCTTTTTTTATGAATTGTACACTGAATAACTGAAACTGACTGATTTGTTTATTTTGCATTAAAATAGAGGTATTTGAAGTTTGGCCTTCGTAAAACCTGGGTAATACTGTTGCAAATTGAGTTTACCTGGTCATATAAATAAGATGGACCTAATATCTTTTAAGTGCTTTGAGCAGTTTTCATGAAACTTTGGTGACTGGTTTATATATATTAAGATAACCTCCTTTTAGTTTTTCATAAATTTCTGATATGACATTGAGAAGTTATTGAACTTTATTCTTTGAAAATGTGAAGGGCGTATCATGCGCTCATGGCGCAGCTGTTTATTTGGCCATGTTTTCAAATTGGTCCACATTGAGGTCGAAAGTGTCCAAAATTAAACTGTTTTATTTCATCAAAAATTGAATTCTTGGAGTTCTTTGATATGCTGAATCTTAACCATATATTTAGATTTTGGATATTTGACCATAATAAGTAAACGTCCAATTTCAAATTAAAAAGTTATTAGACCACATTCATTCTGTGTCTGAAACCTATGCTATGTCAAATATTTAATCACAATCCAAATTCAGAGCTGTATCAAGCTTAAATTTTGTGTCCATACTTTCCCATCTTTTCAGGCTTCGACCTTTACGGTGGTATCAAGCTGTGTCCTGCAGAGCATTTTATTAATATAAGAAAGATTGACATATTACGCTATACTACTCTAGTACTGGACTCCTATTAAATAAGGAGATGTGGTATGATTGCTAATGAAGCAGATATAAGCAACTATAGGTCACAGAAGAGCCTTCAACAATGAGCAATATCCATACTGTAAATAGTCAGCTATGAAAGGCTCAGACATTACAAAATGTGAAACAATTAAAACTAGAAAACCAACAGCTTGCATTGATATATGACAAAACATGATTACATAAATTTGCAATCTAATATTTATCACAAATTTCACTTCCATGAAAACTTAACTTAATGATTTTATGATTTATTTTTCTGTATTCAGGGTTTTCACTAGAACATTTTAAAGATGAATCCTAGGACTTTTTGTAGAGTTTAGTACCTGTTGGTTTAAATTACATTGGTTGTTATATTTGTCAATGCTGGGAATAAAATTAGAATATAACCACCCAGGTCATGTGAACATGTCCATCAAATCTATGGCATGCATGAATTATTTCTTAAATAATAAGGGATGTATGTGTTTGTGTGATTCGAATCAAATATTGAGAGGAAATACGCTTTAGCATACATGATAACAACTGATATCATTTCTTTTTTCTGTAACAGATTTCTATTTTGTTTTAACAGGAGGACTGCCTGTCCAGGACACGAGAAGGCTAGTCGTATTAGGGTGATCTGGGGCAAAATAACCAGATCACATGGAAACAGTGGAATGGTGAGGGCAAAGTTCAAGAAAAACCTGCCATCTGTTGCCATGGGTAGAAGAGTTAGAGTGGTAGGTACCTTTAATATGTTATTGTTATAAACTATTTAGGGAATGTCAAAAAATAGTGCAAGATCTGGTTGCATATCCTAGTTTTTCTTTCCCTGCATATCAGAGTTGACACAAAGGAATCACTATCTGTTTTTCTTGTCACTCTTTTGTTGTTTATGATCTCTTTGACCACTGAACAGACAACTCTTGCAGAGTTTCTTCTATAGGAATTGAAATTGAGGTTCTATTTTAATTTTGCTTTGCATTGATTTATGGAGTTCCTATAGCCAAACAGGATTGCAGTTTGGTCCAGAGTTGGTAGGGCAAACATCTCTCTCTTCCTTTATCCTTTTCTTTTTTATATCATTCTTAATAATGAAAAAGGCTGGTCTTTTGAGTTTAGTTTCTTAAAGTCCACTATTCACAAATGTGTATGCTTGTGCTTGATTATAATTAAGAACATCAAGAACATAAGTTTTGTCATGAGGGTAAGGTTATTTGAAATTTTTATGGTTATAAAAAATATTTCCCTCAGTTTTATTTGGAAATTTGTAAGAGTCAGAGCTGAAAAAGGATCTGTTTAGAACAACTATTATTTTGGCCTGAACTACTGCAACACCTAGATCATTCTACAGAAAGTTGTGCACTTCCCATTTTAAATTGGGTCATGCTGGTTGTCTGTGGTTTCCAATTACCAAACAGGAAATGCAGACATAATTTTTCTCCCTTCGAAGACCCATATGCAGGGTATCAATGATACACCAACCATCATCAAATCTAGCAGTCATAGTTCAAAGAAATTCTATAAAATCCTGTAAAGGGTTTGTAGTTTGATTATTACAATTCCATAGGCAAGACATTTGATTTTCCTATTTCTGCAGACAAGGAAGTGTGTCAAGGGAAGGAAACTTGACTGAATTACCATGAAACATAAAATTGTTAATTTTCAACCATTTTGTTTATTAGGCCAAAAAAAATATATGCTTGTTTCCTGCCCCCAACCAACCATAAGTTTGATCACAGATTTTAAAATATTATATTGCCTTTCCAAAAACATTATTCAAGAAAAAGCATTGAGAGCCTTCTTATTTGTCTATGAATCAATTTTCCACTGGATGATGCACTCAAATTTGTAATCAGATCGACGTCAAATCAAGTGTAGAACTTGTCAACCTATTTAAAATTATAAACGTATCATCAGGCATGCACAAATTAACGGATGCATAAGTGTAAAATGGGACCAAACTCAGAAAAAACATGAATTTTTTCCGAATTTGGTTAACATGGAAAAAATAGAAATAAAGAATAAAACAAAATCACGACTGACCTTGTTTTATACTGGTTGGAGACAGGAAACCGACATATATTTTTTTGGCCTTAGAGATTTAACATTTGTAACATAGTTATTAATCAAGAAAGGGAATATATTTTAATGTGCTTTGAATTTAGTGCTGTTATTGTAATAATAATATTAAAGTAAGAATATATCGTATGACTGCCAACGAGACAACTCTCCACAAGAGACAAAATTATATTAAAGGTCACTGTATGGCCTTCAACAATGAGCAAAACTTATACTGCATATAAACAAGCTATAAAAGGCCCAGAAATAACAATTTTAAAAACGACAACCACTGAATTACAGGCTTCTGACTTGGGACAAGCACATACAGAATGTGGTGGGGTTTAAAATTCAACAGTAACAAGATTAAACTACAAGAGAAAACTTGCATTTAGCTATAACCATACTGATACATAGATTTCAAAATGACAATTCAAACATCATGTACATGATGTAATTTCTATGTATTTACTTCATTATGCATCTTTATTCTCTATTCATTTAATATTTGGAATGAAATATACAAAACTGAGCATTGAGGACAGTTTTTTTTTTTTTAATTCCTCATGAAAGCATGTGGCCTGAAGTATTACTTTACAAAAATCTGAGTCTGTTCCAAGTCCTGATATATATTTTAAATACTCTTAAAATATCTACAATGTAATATGTTTGCTACAATTATGCCTCAGAATGATTTTCAGCTGTGCATTGATATAAATTCAACTTAGTTTACATTCACATGTTTTTTATTGATGTTTTTTTTTTTTTGTAGATGATGTATCCATCAAGAATATAAAATAAAGAAAAAAGACTCAAAAATTGTTATGTGAATTTCAAAGCCTTGTGTTAGATCTCCCTATCTATATATAGTGTGGCAACTTTCCTATCTTCAAGCAATCTTCGCTGTGTTAAATGTAGTGAAAGGGGTTATTTTTACCTGCATCACCAACAGTGAAACAGCTTGACTCTGTCTGTCTTTACGAAATACCTTGGGTAGAAAACTAAGGAAATGACTTTTAAGTACTACAGCTTGATAATGTTGAGTTGTAGCTTATGAGCAATTTTTACATCTGCCTTGCAGCCACTTCCTGTTAGCTGATAGTTTGAAATTTACAACACTCCTTTTACAATGAATAATTTTATCAAATTTTTTTAAAAGGGCCAAATGAGCTTTTCTCATCACTTTCAAGTTTGTATTTGTTGTCGTCAATACAAAAATACAACACCGCATAGTCAGCTATAAAAGGCCCTGAAATGACAAATGTAAAACTATTCAAACCAGAAAACTAACAGCCTGATTTATGTACAAAATAATGAACCAAAAACAAATATGATATGCAGCAACAAACGACAACCACTGAATTACAGGCTCTTGACTTGGGACAGGCACATACAGAATGTGGCTGGGTTAAACATGTTAGCAGATGCCCAACCCTCCCCCTAACTTGGGACAGTTAACTTTTTTAAAAATCTGCTCCTCTGAAATTACTGGGCAAAATTTGACCACACTTGACCACAATCATAATTGGGGTATCTTGCTTAAAAAAAAATAAGTCTGATGACCTGCCTGCAAAACCAACATGGCAGACATGGCTAAAAAAGAATATAGGGATAAAATCTTAGTTTTATCAATTTTATGCCCCCACTGCAAGTTATTTAGGTTTATAAATGGAAAAAATTGCAGTTTCTGTACTCTGTAACTACTTTGCCACAACCAAATGTTCTGAAACTTGTACACAATGCTTATTACTAACAAACACAGATCAAGTTCGAATATGGTAGCATCACTTTTACCATTCTCGAGTTACTCATGCATTTTTACAAGCCAGGGCATATGTGTCCCATGGACACGTTATTTTTTTATTTGCATGTTTTATAGGCCATTTTCTGTTAAAAGTTGGTCGATTTCAATTTTTTTTCCCTAACTCTTTCTACCTTAAATATGCTTAAAATGGGCGTATCATGAGCTTATTGCACAGCCGTCTATAGCAATTATCTCAGTTTTCTTCAGGAAAAAATTAAGGAGAAAAATTGACAAGCATCAACTAACCCCTGATAGAGTTGTTGCCCCTGAGGGATGATTTTACCCATTTTTGGGTAAAGCTCGAGTAGATAAAGAGAAACGAGTTATTGCTTTTGAAAGACTGTTTTTCACAAATTATATTGTGCTACTTGCAGAAACTATAATAGAGGAATTGTAAATAGCATAATAAGATATGAAAATAAGTTAACTTGGACGAAATTGTTAACTAACCTTTATAGTTATTTTCCGTTGAAGGATGAATTTTACCTATTCTTAGCTCACCTGGACGAAGAGCCAGTGTGTGCTATTACTATCACTAGATGTCTGTCAACTAGAATCTTATCTAAAGCTACTATGCCAGTTGGAACCAAACTTGACTAAAATCATCCTTGGTGTTTCTCTTTAAAAGAGTGTCTGATGACCCAGCCTGCCAATCAACAAGGCAGACATGGCTAAAATCAAATAGAACAAAAGGTTAAAATGCAAGTTTTGTCTATTGTGTTGAAAACAAAAACTGAAAACTGAAAATAACCTGGACAAAAAATTTCAGAATGTAAAGATCTACCTAGTACAGTCTTGTAATCAAATATTGTCAGATGACACCTTATAGGATTTGTATTAACTTGAAAACAACAATAAAAAAACGTTGAACAGGAAAAATTAATAGCTTAATGAGAACTTCAAATAATTCAACATGGCCGAAAAATCTAGCAATTAGTAGTGTGAAAAGATGACTTGAATAGTTCTTCAGTTTTGTTAAATATCTAAACAGTTTGATTTGATGAAGCAAATTGAAATTTGGTATGCTGGATTTTTATTCCCAACCTACAATAGTAGAAGGGGCATGTTTTCTGGTCTGTGTTTGTTCGTTCGTTCATTCGTTCGTCCGTCCATCTGTCCCGCTTCAGGTTAAAGTTTTTGGTCAAGGTAGTTTTTGATGAAGTTGAAGTCCAATCAACTTGAAACTTATTACACATGTTCCCTATTATATGATCTTTCTAATTTTAATACCAAATTAGAGTTTTGATCCCAATTTCATGGTCCACAGAACATAGAAAATGATAGTGCGAGTGGGGCATCCGTGTACTATGGACACATTATTGTTTTTGATAATTGCAATAGGTGGAGAGAGACCCTTGTAATAAAGTCGGTAATAACCAGTGGATTAAACCAGTTTTGTATGTAATGAACTACTTATTCGATCTTTAAAAGACTGAAATTGTCAGAATCCCAGAAAAAAACCTTTTCATTACACGTATTGCAGACATTGAAAAAACAATACAAAATGCCACATTAAAGAATGCTTCCAGTTTAAAAGCAAGCTTAGAATTTTTCAATCAACAATGTAATCATTTTCTTCCTATAAAAAATGATATATGTGGTACGATTGACAATGAACCAACTAACTACTATCAAAGGAGGATATAAACAACTACACTTCAAACGATTCCAACAATAAACAACTAAATTGTAAAGTAAGCCATAAATAGCCAGGTGCATGTATAACAAATTTAAACCATTCAAAAGAGAAATAACAGCCTGATATAAGTTATTGGTAATAACATTACACGAAAAATGATCACACCAGACAACAACACTAGGCTTCTGGTTGGGACATCCACACAGAATATGGTAGGGTTAAAATGTATGCGAGAAACAGCATTGGAAATGAGGGAATTTTGGATAGAGACGGGCATGCATTTTGCATTGGAACAGGTCACCTACAGACCCATGGAAGACGAGTTGAAAATGTTAACGTGCAGAGTGTGGCACTTGCCCTACACTAGGCATTGGATTTGATGTCCCCATTCTGATCGACATGGCTTCGAATTCATACTGCAAAACGGATGCCCCACTGGCTAGGGTTTTACTGTCGATTGGAAGAAGACCAAGTTGACCATATTTCTATACCCCTGTTACCCTTGGGATGCCCAAGTAACTATTGATACAGAGCTTTATATTTCAAAAGAAAGATTGATAAAATGGTGCTTAAAGCCACGTTAAGCACTATTGGCTATTGTGTGGTGGTCAAGTTTTAATTGGTGTAGGAAACCGGAGAGAACAACTGACCTTGGGTAGGAAAACAGAAATCCTAATCAATTATATATAATTAAGATTGGAGTTGAGCGCACCTGCTTCGAACTCACAACTCCAGTGTTGACAGGCTAGTGATTCAGTAGTTGGACTACTTAGACCAATTGGCCAATGAGGCCCCCTCGATATTTAGTTGCTAGTATATTCATCTGATTTGTTATTTAACAGATTGTGAATAAGCATGGCGAGTAAGGCATGCATAACAGGAGGTGCTTACCCTGTTGAAACACCCAGTCTTAGTCCTTTAGGGGTTCATGCGATTCCCTCAGCTTTTGTTTTTTTGCCTCGTTTTAATGGATTTGTGATATTTGAACATGGATAAACTACTTTTGTCTTAATTTATAATGACTTTGCTGCATGAAATCTTCTATGAAGTACAGTAAACAATATTAGATCTAGATTGTAGGACATGATTTCTTATCATGAATACGAATCTGGGTCCGTTCGCCCAAAATCATGTTCGCTCCCATTCACGTTTGCCCCCCTGTTAGTCAGTCAATTTGGTAAACAACCTGCAACTAATTGCAACACAAAGTTTTTCGCTGAAAAACAAGTCTGTTACTATCTATGAACAACATATTAAAAATCTACAAAAATATGTTTTGAGGAAAGTGGTATAATTAATCAAACTTTTTGGTAGTAAAAGTAAGGTAATCTGAGTTGTTTCCCCTTATTTGGCAAAGTTGAAAAAAATTGAATCATACAAAAATGTTCTGTATTTAAAAATTTGATTTTTCATTTCCCTGCTGAAACAAAATTTTTTCAAAAGATTTATAATCCATCAATAATTCCATAAAATAAGATGAATGTTGAGTGTTAATTGATTTTAATGTTGAATATTTTTCAAAGGTAACTTTGTAATGTTAATTTCTCTCTTATTATGAGTAATAGGATAACTATATTTGGTATGTGCGTACCTTGCAAGGTCCTCATGCCTGTCAGACAGTTTTCACTTGACCTTGACCTGGTTTCATGGATCAGTGAACAAGGTTAAGTTTTGGTGGTCAAGTCCATATCTCAGATACTAGAAGCAATAAGTCTAGCATATTCGGTGTATGGAAGGACTTTTAGGTGTACATGTCCAACAGGCAGGTGTAATCTGACCTTGACACCAATTTCATGGTTCAGTGGTTATAGTTAAGTTTTTGTGTTTTGGTATGTTTTTCTTATACTGTACGCACTAGGTCTACTACATTTGGTGTATGGAATGATTGTAAAGTGTACATGTCTAGCTGGCAGGTGTCTTCTGACCTTGACCTCATTTTCTTTGTTCAATGGTCAAAGTTAAGTTTTTGAGTTTTGGTCTTTTTTTCTAATACTATATGCAATAGGTCAACTATATTTGATGTATGGAAATATTTTATGATGTACATGTCAGTCTTGCAGGTTTTATTTGACCTTGACCTCATTTTCACGGTTCATTGCTCAGTGTTACATTTTTGTTTTTTGGTCTGTTTTTCTAATACTATAAGCAATAGGTCAACTATATTTGTTGTATGGAATGATTGCAAGCTGTACATGTCTGCCTGGTATGGTTCATCTGACCTTGACCTCATTTTCATGGTTCATTGGTCAATGTTTAGTTTTCTTGGTTAAGTCTGTTTCTTGCATACTATAAGCAATAAGTCAACTATATTTGGTGTACATAAAATTGAGAATGGAAATGGGGAATATGTCAAAGAGACAACAACCCGACCAAAGATCAGACAACAGCCGAAGGCCACCAAAGGGTCTTCAACGCAGCGAGAAAATCCCGCACCCGGAGGTGGTCCTCAGCTGGCCCCTGAATATAATTGTGTACTAGTTCAGTGAAAATGGACGTCACACTCCAAAACATATAAATGAACTAAAATTAAAAAGCATACAAAACTAACAAAGGCCAGAGGCTCCTGACTTGGGACAGGCGCAAAAATGCGGCGGGGTTAAACATGTTTTGTGAGATCTCAACCCTCCCCTATACCTCTAGCCAATGTAGAATAAAGAAACACATAGCAATACGCACAGAAGTCCGAGTCCGATGTCAGAATAGGTAACAAAAGAAACTAAGCAAAATGACAATGATACATAAATTAACAAAGGACTACTAGCAGTTTCTGACATGCCAGTTCCAGACCTCAATTAAACTGATTGAAAGATTATATCTTCGTCATATGAAAATCAGGTACAATCCCTCCCGTTACGGGTTTAGTATCATACAATCATAAAATATATGAGAAGAACATAACCCGTATCATGCCAACAACTGGTTTTAGAATAACAGTGTTTATTTCCGATGCAAAGACCCTATGAGTGAATCAATATTAATACCAAAATATGCAATCCTTAATGACCTGACAACAGTATAGTAACTATATCCTTTCCGAATAAGTCTGTTTAAAGGTTTGGTTAGCTTTTGAGGTGAATGCCGACATTTTTGTGCTTTGTAAAGAATATTACCATAAAATATTGGATGTGAAATACCTGAACGTATAAGATGTGTACATGTTAATTTATATTTACGAATGATGTCCTTGTACCGATGATAAAATTTAGTAAATGTTTTGACTAGTTTGTGATATCGAAAACCCTGGTGTAATAATTTTTCAGTAATACAGAGGTTTCTTTCGTTGAAATCAAATACGTTGTTACAAACACGAGCGAATCGTACAAGTTGAGATATATAAACACCATAAGATGGTGACAAGGGAACGTCACCATCTAAAAATGGATAATTAACAATAGGGAATGAAAAATCATCTCTTTTATCATAAATTTTGGTATTAAGCTTCCCGTTAAAGATATAGATATCAAGATCCAGGAAAGGGCAGTATCCATTGTTAGTATTAGCTTTATCTAAAGTCAGTTCGGCAGGATAAATCTCTTTAGTGTAGATAATGAAGTCGTCATCATTGAGAGCTAATATATCATCTAAATATCTAAATGTGTTATTAAATTTTTGAATCAGATGTTGTTTCGATTGGTCTTTGCTGATTTTAGTCATAAACTGTAACTCATAACAATACAGAAACAGGTCCGCAATAAGTGGTGCACATTAAGTCCCCATGGGAATTCCGATAACCTGACGATATACGGAATCTCCATAGCGAACAAAAATGTTATCTAGTAAAAATTCAAGGGCAGTTATAGTATCAAAGCAGGTCCAACTGACATAGTTCTTTTGTTTGTTGTTACTAAAAAATGATCTAAAATAGTTTGAACATATATATTCGCATTCCGACTTTTTAAATGCCCATTTAATCAGGTGTTTGAATTTTTTCTTAATAAGATTATGAGGCAAAGTGGTATATAGGGTAGAAAAATCAAAACTTTGAACAGATTCGAAATCACCAATATAAGCATGCAATTTATCAAGTACTTCCAACGAATTTTTGACACTCCAAAAGTAATTAATTCCACTATTTTCAAAAGCCTTATTTGAACAATTTATTACCAGGTTTTTTATTGTACCATGTGTATCTAATGTTTAGTAGTTGTCGTTTGTTGATGTGGTTCATAAGTGTTTCTCGTTTCTCGTTTTTATATAGATTAGACCGTTGGTTTTCCCGTTTGAATGGTTTTACACTAGTAATTTTTGGGGCCCTTTATAGCTTACTGTTCAGTGTGAGCCAAGCCTCCGTGCTGAAGACCGTACTTTGACCTATAATGGTTTACTTTTATAAATTTTGACTTGGATGGAGAGTTGTCTCATTGGCACTCATACCACATCTTCTTGTATCTAGTAAGTAGAATAGATAGTTTAGTAGTGGAACAATGGCTTGAAGACGAAATAAATCTATATTTGTAAGGAGTTTTGTGCAGCTTCGGAAGCCAGTACATAGTCGGAACTTTCATTGTATTTGGTTCTGCTTGTAAAGAGGTAGCTAAAAGTTTATGTTTGTTACAGAAGTCATTTTCCGAAAATGGAGTCAGTTGGAATGTTGGTGAATTCGTGATTTCCTTTTGTAGAACCTCAATGTAAGATTTACGTCAAACAATAATGATATTGTTAGCAGCTTTATCAGCCGGGACAAAAACAAATTCCTTGGCGAGTTCTTTTATGTATATCTGGCTTGATTTATCTGACCTTGACCTCATTTTCTTGGATCATGTTAAGTTTATGTGATACTTGTAGTAAAACTTTATATTTAGGACTCTCAACATAATATCAATGATTAGTAAAGAAGGCGAGACATTTCAGCGTGTGCACTCTTGTTATCTCTTGTGGATAGTTTTCTCATTGGAAATCATACGAAATCTTCTTATATTCTATTTTAAGTGGGAAGATTTTTCAATAAATCATGGTCTGACTGTCAAGCCATCAAACACATGACTTCCCACATTTGAGACAAGCGCACTACCAAGAGATCACTGATAGAATTTAGTGGACCTTAAAAGCTAAACATTTATATCAGTTTGGCATCAGGTGTATTTTAATTGAAATATTTTTGGGGTTTCATTCTAATGAGTTGAATACAGGTCAGCATTCAGGAAGCAGGAAACAGCGTCTTTCAACATTTTTATAATTTTCAAGTACTTTTTATATAATAGAGTATTTTCGTGAATAAAGGGAGGTGTGAGATATTTAAGGTCAATGAGACAGCAACCCATACTCAAAAACAACATTAGAAATAATTTTAGATTATACAGGACTATTTAAACGATATCTCAGGCCCTAAATGGCCCACTTAAACTACAAATGTTAGTTCATTTTCAGATGTTGAATGTTGCATGATCGTTTTATAGTTCTTGGATAGGCTTAAGCTGATTACCATTTATTAGATTAAGTCATTGAGATATCTTAGAAATGAACTTTGTAATGCTTTACTTTATATATATCTTTGGCCGTGATATTTTCATTGAATAGATAACTCATGTTAGTTCTTTGTCATTCTCATTTGGTCGATTTTTCAGATCACCACAAGTATGTTTACAGGGTACACACATTATGCGTGGTTGCTATTAGCACTCCATCGATTCATTTAACAGTGATATATTCAGACTGAGACTACTAATTGATTGTATTATATGTCTCTGATTGTACCAAAGTGGTCCAATTTAGGATGTTGAATATGAGATAAACAGGGAAAATGTTGTCTTGCTAAATTCAGACAAAGATAAATCAGTACATCCACGCCATTTTGACTCTGGTTGAAAATGGAAAGCATACCTCACATTCGTTTTATATAGTGTGGTGTTTTTCTGACAAGAAAACAATAGGCAGTTCCGACGATTCACTTAGCCCGGAAAAAAATGTCAAAGAGTGGTATAAGGAATTTTCTAGATATTTAATATCCGAGTTATCATGATAATTCATACATATTATATGTCTCTGGTACAATTACTTTTTAAATTCAAGATCTTGAGGTAAACTTATAATTGTATTGATAAAGCTGCCCTTGAAATTGCTTCAATACAACATAAGATCTACATTTCATGTTAATTCAGTGTACTAGTATATTCCCAAATTTAAAAAGCGTATATTCCCAAATTCAAAAAACGTGGATAATGACAGAGATTGCTAAATAGAATTAGCAACTGGTAATGGGAAAACGACAATCACATCATATGTGTTAAACTGAGAATTTATGCAATTCAAATACTGTAAAAGTAGCTAATGAAAAAATACCAGTAAATGGTGAAGCAAGGACACTAGAACAATAACTCTTTCAGCAATAAACATGACAAAATCAAAGTCATTAACCAAACTGATTTAAAGTTATTTTTGAACCACAATTACACGTGTTTGTTTATTATACCTACACTTATAATTACTATATAAGTACATAACAGAAACATAACATAAAATGTCCAAACTTCGACAAAACGTACTTCTTTAAACGGAGTTTTACTGTGCATATTGCTGTATGTTTGTTTATTCCACATTGGCTAGAGGTATAGGGGAGGGTTGAGATCTCACAAAACATGTTTAACCCTGCCGCATTTTTGCACCTGACCGAAGTCAGGAACCTCTAGCCTTTGTTAGTCTTGTGTATTTTTTTTAAATTTTGGTTCATTTGTATGTTTCGGAGTTAAGTGTGGAATCCATTGCGCTGAACTAGTATACATTATTGTTTAGGGGTCAGCTGAAGCCCGCCTCCGGGTGCGGGATTTTCTCGCTGGGTTGAAGACCCATTGGTGGTTTTAGGCTGTTTTCTGCTCTTTGGTTGTTTTCTCTTTGACACATTCCCCGTTTCCATTCTCTATTTTTTTTTTAAAAATCATTTTTTTGTAATTTGTTCCTAAAACTACATGTTTCACCTAAAAATTATATACCGTTTATATTGATAACTAGAGGAATGCATATATATATATATATAAACATAAGATGATAAGGACTATCTTCTATAAAGGTCATATTTTAATAGTTTTAACCATGAATAACCAAGCTTTTTATTCCATTTTTCGCAATTTTTCTCTAAAAACCACATTTTACCCAAGAATTACCATTTTTAAATACTGATAACTATAGGACTTCATAATATAAACATAACATAGTATGTTCTACTTTCTATAAAGGTCCCACTTCAAAAGTTTTAACCATAAATAACCGCGCTTTTCATTATTTCCAGTTTTCAGCGTTTTTCTCTCTAAAACATGTATTTCAACCAAAATTACCCAAATATTAATATCAATAACTACAGGACTTCACATTATAAACATAAAATAGTATGTTCTAATTTTTATAAAGATCACATTTAAACACTTGTAAACATTAACAACTGAGATTTTTTTAATTTCCAGCTTTCAGAGTTTTTTCTCTAAAAATCACGCATTTCACCTCAAAATTACTTTAAAATAAATACAAATAACAAGAGGACTACATAAAATACTAATAAGTACAAGTGTCCTGTCTTCACCAAGCTATAAGTAAAAAAATGTAACCATAAATAACAATTTTACTTCTTTTCCAGTTTTCAGTATTTTTTCTCTAAAAATCGCATAACTCTTTTCAGAGTGGCTTATGTATACGCTGTTGTTCATATATGTCTATGTTTTATATGTATGTACATGAGGTGAGACTTTAATAAAGTATTTGTCTTGTCTTGTCTTGTCTATTTCACCCCAAAATAACCTTTTCCTCAAATTATAACAATGTAGATTTTTAGTATGTTGTTAGTACAAGTCTATATTCTAATTTGCACTGAAAAAACCTTGTGTTGTAATTAGTTGCAGGTTGAGTGATTGTATAGCTAAATTGACTAGGCTATTTCACGTTCGCACCCCACACGTTCGCACCCTGGGTCTGTTCGCACCCTTTTATTTGGTTTGTGTGGAATAAAAAAATTAATCGTGTTTAAGTTAGTGTCTTCCTATAAATAAGTATTTTTTATTGTTTCTAAATAATGTGACATTATAAAAACTTAAACAGGTTTCCTTTAGTGTTTTATTAATTATTTTGACGAAATGAATCATGATTAAAAAATTATCATGATGATCTTGGACTATTTATTATACAATATATGGTGTCCAAGTGATGATCAAAGCAAAGTTCGTTCATCTAAGACTGTAAAAGAAAGGTGGACGATTACAATTCTTCATTGAGTTTAATCAAACCAAGCTAACTACGTGCAGTATTAGCATCTAGTTATAACAACAATCATGATTTTAAAACACAGAACAATAATACCAAATGTGGCTTTGTAAATACCAATTAACAGTAATCATACATAATTAACATTTAATAATTAGTTATCAAATCACCAAATAAAATATTTCATTTAAAAATCCTGAATTTTTATTCATAAAAGTTTAAATATTTTGATAAATACATATTAAAAACAACCAGTATCTAAATAAGAATAGGGTGCGAACGAACCCCCCCCCCCCCCCCTTTAGGGGCGAACGTGTGGAGTGCGAACGTGTAGGGTGCGAACGTGTATTGGGAGCGAACGGACCCGATACCCATAAATACGGTACATTTTTAGCTCACCTGGCCCATAGGGCCAAGTGAGCTTTTCTCATCACTTGGCGTCCTTCGTCGTCCGTTAACTTTTACAAAAATCTTCTTCTCTGAAACTACTGAGTCAAATTTAACCAAACTTGGCCACAATCATCATGGGTATCTAGTTTAAAAACTGTGTCCGATGACCCCGCCTGCCAACAAAGATGGCCGACGGCTAAAAATAGAACAAACGGGATAAAATGCAAGTTTTGTCTATTATTTTGAAAACTGTTATAAATAGAGAAAATCTGACAGGTGCAAAAATGTTCAGAATGTTGAGCTCTTCCTATTGCCCATATATGTCAAAACTGTCAGACGACTTCTTATATGAGTTATTGACCTTAAATGACGAATTTTACCATTTTTTTTCATTTTTATACGACCGCAAATTTATTTGCGTTCGTATTATGTTATGATGTTGTCTGCGTCCGAAGACATTTTGGTTCACAGACAATAACTTGAGTATAAGTTCATGAATCTCTATGAAATTTTAGCACAAGGTTCCATACCACTAAGGATGGTTGGGATTGTTTTTTGGGGGCTATTGTCCTAGCGGTTTTGTAATTAGGGGCCAAAAAAGGTCAGTTTTACTGGTTCATAGAAAATAAATTGGTTCGCAGACAATAACTTTAGTATTACTGTATGGATGAGTAAGACATTTTAGCACAAGGTTCCATACCACAATATGAGGGTTGGGATTGATTTTGGGGGTTATTGTCTTAGATGTTTAGTAATTAGGGGCCAGAAAGCGGCCAAAAACAATTATTTGCCTGGTTTTAAGACAACTTGAGTATAAGTGTATATATCTTTGGTCAAAATTTTAGCACAAGGTTCCACACCACAAAAGGAAGGTTGGAATTAATGTTAAGGGTTATTGTCATAGCTGTTTAGGAATTAGCGGCCAAAAAGGCCTAACAAACACAATTTTTTGTCTGGTTCTCAGACAATAACTTGAGTATAAGTGTATGGATCTCTATTAAATTTTAGCACAAGGTTCCAAACCACAATAGGAAGGTTGGGATTTATTTTGGGGGTTATTGTCGTAGCTGTTTAGTAATTAGGGGCCAAAAACAAGCTTTGTTCATGTTTCAGGACAATAATTTGTGTATAAGAGTATAGATTTCTATGAAATTTTACCACAAGGTTCCATACTTCAAAGGAAAGTTTTGATTTTTTGGAGGGTCATGGTCCAAACCATTAATTAGGGGTCGAAAAGGGGCCACAAACAACTATTTTTCTGGTTTGCAGGCAATAACTTTAGTATAAGTGTACGGATTTCTATAAAATTTTAGCACAAGGTTCCATACCACAATAGGAAGGCTGGGGTTTATTTTGGGGGTTATTTTAGTAGCTGTTTAGGAATTAGGGGCCAAAAAGGGCCTAACAAAATCAATTATTTGTCTGGTTCACAGACAATAACTGGAGTATATAAACTGTATAGATCTCTATTAAATTTAAGCACAAGGTTCCATACCACAATAGGAAGGCTAGGATTTTTTTTTGGGGAGGGGTTATTGTTGTAGCTGTTTAGTAATTAAGGGCTATAAAGGGGTCAAAAACAAGCATTTTTCTTGTTTCTAGACAATAATTTGTGTATAAGAGTATGGATCTCTATGAAATTTTACCACAAGGTTCCATACTTCAAAAGAAAAGTTGGGATTGATTTTGGGGGTCATGGTCCAAACCGTTTAATAATAAGGGACCGAAAAGGGGCCAAAAAACTAGCATTTTCTGATTTCTAGACAATAACTTGAGTATAAGTTTATTTATTGCTATTTAATTGTGCCACAAGGTGTTATACCATAAAATAAAGTTTGGGATTGATTTTAGGGGTTATGACCTTATTGGTTTAGTTAAAAGGGGCCAAAACTAATACTTAGTATAAATTGCTTATTTCTTTAGCAATTTCAATGGGGTTTTATTCAAAAGTGTTGAATTCTTGGGGGTCTTTATTAAACTGAATCAAATTGGGTATTTAGAATTTGGATTTTAGGGTCTGTTTTTGAAATGATCCATATTAAGATCCAAAGGGTCCAAAATTAAACTTTGTTTGATTTCTTTAAAAAATAAATTATTGGTGTTCCTTGATATGCTGAATCTAATTGTGTATTTAGATTTTTTTATTTTGGGGACTGTCTTCAAATTGGTCCACATTAAGGTCCAAAGGGTCCAAAATAAAACCTTTTTTGATATAGAAAAAAAAGAATGGTTGGGGTTCTTTGATATGCTGAATCTAAGCGTGTATTTAGATTTTTGATTTTGTGCACAGTATTCAAGTTGATCCAAATTGGTGTCCAAAATTGAACTCAGTTGTTTGATTTCATCAAAAATTAAATTGTTGGTGTTATTTGATATCGTCAATCCAACAGTGTTTTAGATTGTTGATTTTGTGCTTGATTTTCACAGTTGGTCCAAATTCGGGTCCAAAATTAAACTTTGTTTGATTTCTTTAAAAATTAAATCATTGGTGTTCTTTAATGTGTGCAATCTATTAGTGTTTTAAGTTTTTGATTTTTGGCCCATTTATCAAACTGGACCCCATAAAGTCCAAAGTATCCAAAATTAAACTTAGTTTGATTTTAACAAAAAATGAAATATTGTGGTTAAATTTGATATGCTGATTCCAAGTATGTATTTAGAATTTGAATATTGGACCATAATTGGTAAATGTCCAATTTTAAAATTATGTAAGAACTTATACCACATTCATTCTGTGTTAGAAACTATGCTATTATTGCATATTTAATCAGAATCGAAATTATATTTTGGAAATGTTTTTTTCTTCATTTTTTTCACAATATATTTCTAATTACTCTGTATAAATTGCTTTTTTCTTGACTAATTTCGATGTGGTTTAATTCAAATTCTTGAATTCATGTGGTTCTCTGATATGCTGTATCTAACTGTATATTTAGATTTAAGATTTTGGGCTCCGTATTTGAATTAGTACAAGGGTCCAAAATTAAACTTTTGTTTGATTTCATCAAATATTGAATTATTGGTGTTCTTTGATATGCCGAATCTAACTATGTATTTAGATTTTAATGTTTGGGCCTTCTTTCAAATTGGTCCACATTAAGGCCCAAAGGGTCCAAAATTATACTTTGTTTGATATAAAAAAAAAAATGAATTCTCTGGGTTCTTTGACATGCTGAATCTAACTGTGTATTTTAAATTTTTGATTTTGGGACCAGTTTTCAAATTGGTCCACATAGTCCAAAATTAAAGTTATTTTGATTTTATGAAAAAATGTTTTCAAGGGGTTCTTTGATAAACTGAATCTAAGCATGTATTTAGATTTTTGATTTTGGGCCAAGTTTTCAGTTGGTCTAAATCGGAATCCAAAATTAAACTTTGTTCGATTTCAACAAAAATTGAATATATGGGGTTCTTTGATATGCTGAATCTAACAGTGTTTTGGATTTTGGGCCCCTTCGTCAAATTGGTCCACATTGATGTCCAAAGGGTCCAAAATTAAAACTTTGTTTGAATTAAAAAAAAATGAATTCTTGGGATTCTTTGATATGTGTATTTAGATTTTGGAAATTGGGCCAGGCCAGAATAGGTAAAAGTCCATTTTCAAATTGTTCAGTTCTTTGACCACATTCATGCTGTGTCAGAAAACTATGCTATGTCAAATTTTTAATCACAATCCAAATCCAGAGCTGTATCAAGATTGAATGTAGTGTCCATACTTGCCACAACTGTTCAGGGTTCGACCTCTGCGGTCGTATCAAGCTGTGTCCAGCAGAGCATTTTATTGCCTATTATCTTGAAAACTTTAATAGAGAGAAACTTTATATTGCAAAAATGGTCAGCAAGACAAGTTCTACAAATAAGTCTGCATGGTTGAAATCGTCAGAGTTATTGCCCTTTGATGACAATTTTACCGATTTTTAGCGTTTTTGCCTTATATCTTAAAAATTATAATAGATAGATAGAAGCTTATAAAAGCAAAAATGATAGGAAGACGAGATCTACAAGTAAGGCAATATGGCGGAAATCGTCCGACGACTCCTTATTGGAGTTATTGCCCTTTAATGACGATTTTTATGCCCCGTTTATGGGCATTATGTTTTCTGGTCTGTGCGTCCGTCCGTCCGTCCGTCCGTTCGTTCGTTCGTCTGTTCGTCCCGCTTCAGGTTAAAGTTTTTGGTCGAGGTCGTTGCTGATGAAGTTGAAGTCCAATCAACTTGAAACTTAGAATACATGTTCCCTATGATATGATCTTTCTAATGTTAATGCCAAATTAGAGATTTTCCCCCATTTTCACGGTCCACTGAACATAATAAACTGTTATCACAGAGATATGTCTCGCCTTTTTGTAATTTTGATAATGCAAATGTTGAAATTAAAATAGCAATACTTTAACATGTAAGTTATGCAAATATTCAAAGTCGATGAACCATGACTGAAGGTACATGGCTAAACAATCTCCATGGAATGAGATGTGCCAATGCTAATACAACTGCATACCAAATACCATTGACTTATTATAAGTCGTTCCTTTAAACAAACCTAAACACAAACATTAACTTGTAAACTGAACAAAGTCAATGAACCATGATCAGGGTGGGGCTATATAATCTCCATGGAAACGATACTTGCAAATGCCAATACATTTGCATACCAAATATCATTGACTTAACATTAGCAGTTCATCTTAAACTGATCTAATCACAAACTAATACATGTAAACTAAGCAAAAGTTTCAAAGTCAATAGACCATGACTGAGGGGGCGGGGCCAAATATTCTCCATGGAAATGAGATGTGCTAATGCTTATACAACTTAACACCAATTAACATTGGCCTACCACTAATGGTTCCCCTTGAACTGACCTAATCACAAACTAATACATGTTAACTTAGCAAAATTTTCAAAGTCTATAGACCATGACTAAGGGGGCGGAGCCAAATAATCTCCATGGAAATGAGATATGCCAATACTTTTACAACTGCATACCAAATATCATTGACCTACCACTAGTGGTTCCCCATAAATTGACCTAATCACAAACTAATACATGTAAACTATGGAAAGTTTCAAAGTCAATAGACCTTGACTGAGGGGGCGGGGCCAAATAATTTCCATGGTAATGAGATGTGCCAATGCTAGTACAACTGCATACCAAATATCATTGACCTACCACTAGTGGTTCACCATGAACTAGACCTAATCACAAACTAATACATTGTTGACGCCGCCGTCGCCGGAAACAGCATACCTAAGTCTCGCTTTTTGACTTCGTCAAGGCGAGACAAAAATGATAGTGCGGATGGGGCATCCGTGTACTGGGGACACATTCTTGTTACTATTTTTTTTGCGTTTTGCCTTATATGATAAAAATTATAATAGATAAAAAAAAACACTTTTTGTGAATTGGATGGAGAGTTGTCTCATTGTCACTCATACCACATCTTCATATATCTACTTTAAATCACAAAAATGATCAGCAAGGCAAGATCTACTAACAAGTCAAGTTTTGCCATTATAGTTAGTAGACTTTTCACTCTTTATAAGCGTGATTGCCCTTAAATGAGGATTTCTTTGGTGTTTTCAGTAAAAACTAAAGAAGATAGTAAGAAACTAAACAGACTAAATGATCAGCAATACAAGATCAACAAAACAGAGACTTTTGTCATGAATTCTCTTCTCGTCTACAATGTTGGAGTGTGTCCTTTGTTGAATCTGCACATAGACCAATGTGAGCAACACAGGCTCTTTAGAGCCTCTAGTTATTATTTTGTGTTCTTGTGATCCATTATTCTGAGATTTTAGAGTTAAGAATTTTCTACATTGATTTTTATTGTATGTTCTTTCAAGTATGTATTGTTAGTCCATTGATCAAGAATAAAAAGAGGGTCGAGATTAAAAAAAAGTTTAATCCTAACACATAGTCATACTGTCCCAAGTTATGAACCTCTCTAACAGTTGTCTTATGTCATATTGTAATCTTATAATTTAAAGAATTTGGTGAAGATAGCAAATCTTTGATAGTTTGTTTTTAGTTTAATTTATCCACAACTTTTATAGACTCTAAACAATTTAGAGTTTAACATATTGAATAGACACCTATCTATATATTGTTGACATATACCCCACATCTCTAAATATGACATATGGCATTAATTCTATCTGTTCAAACATTTTTTTCAAAATTAATAAAAAACAAAACCAATTTGTTGAGGTTGCAGTGTCGGATCCAGAGGGGGATTCCGGGGGTTGCAATCCCCTTTTTTTGGACGATCAATGCATTTGAATGGGGACATATAGTTGGAACCCCACCCCCCCTTTTTAAAATGGCTGGATCCGCCCTTGGGTTGTGATATCCAACCCTGCTCTGGCAAGGTATGTTCGACTCCAAACTTAATTGACAATGATTGTCAGTTTTCCTATCTCTCTGGGTGTTTGGGCTCCTCCAACATGATATCGACAAGAGAACTGACACTGGCATTGATCAACACCAAACAAACAAGCAAACAAGTATTTGTTACTTTCCTGCCTATCAGCCTTGTAAAAATTGCAGACAGTAAGTACGGGGCTTAGTTTTACATCAGACAATATGGGGAATGTTTAAAACAGAGAGTACACTCAAAATATCTTACCTGCACAATTGATTCTGTGAATATGTAGAAATCGGAGGTCATGCTTGAAATAGATATATCCTGGGTTTCTAATGAACCATGAAAATGAGGTAAGTACAGGTTAATGCTGCAAGAAAGACTTTTAAACCTATCAATTATGCAACAGACCAAATAAAGTTGGCCTATTACAAACAGTTACTGATCAATGAACCATAATCATAAGTGCTTGTGAGCATATACCATGCTTGTTCTGACCAGTCATTATAAACACTGCTTGTTCCGACAAGTCACTATAAAAATGCTTGTTCTGATCAGTCTATAAACAATGCTTGCTCTACCCAGTCTCCATAAACAACACTTGTTCTGACCAGTCTCTATAAACAAAACTTATTCTGATGTCAACACATAAATCAACCAGTCTCTATAAACAATGCTTGTTCTGACCAGCTACTATAAACCATGCTTGTTCTGACCAGTCATTGTAAACCATGTTTGTTCAGACCAGTCTCTTTAAACCCTGTTTGTTCTGACAAGTCACTATAAACCATTCTTATTCCGCCCAGTCACTTTAAACAATGCTTGTTCTGACCAGAGTCTATGATTAATGCTTCTTCCGACAAGTCACAATAAACAACGCTTGTACTGAGCAGTCTCAATAAACCATGCTTGTTCTGACGAACCTTTATACACCATGCTTGTTCTGACCAGTCTTTATAAACCATGCTTGTTCTGACCAGTCTCTATAATGAATGCTTCTTCCGACAAGTCACTATAAACAACACTTGTTCTGACCAGTCTCGATAAGCAATGCTTGTTCTGATAAGTCAAAGATATACCAACTAGTCAATATTAACAATGCTTGTTCTGAAATCATCCCTTCGTAAATTTTATGGATGCCATCACGAGTTGGTTGACCGTTATGGAATATCTGTTCCAATTGTCGTAAATACAATCTCGTCTGCTTTCCCCCTAATGTGACCTACCAAATTAGACATATCACCAGGTTTGTACTTGCATGAGCAACACGACAGATGCCACATGTGGAGCAGGATCTGCTTACCCTTCCAGAGCACCTGAGATCACCCCCAGTTTTTTGATGGGGTTCGTGTTGCTAAGTCTTTGGTTTTCTATATTGTTTTGTGTGCTGTTGTTTGTCTGTTTTGTCTTCTTTTTTAGCCATGTTGTTGTCAGTTTATTTTCGACTTATGACTTTGAATATCCCTTTGGTATCCTTAGCCTCTCTTCTACTGTAAACCATGCTTATTCTGACAAGTCACTATAAACAATGCTTATTCTGACTAGTCTTTATAAACCATGCTTGTTCTGACCAGTCATTTTAAACTATGCTCGTTCTGACAAGTCAATATAAACAATTCTTGTTCTGACCAGGCCAGTTCCTACAAACAATGCTTGTTCTGACCAGTTACTATAAACAATGCTTGTTCTAACCATTTTTTTAAACCATGCTTGTTCTGACCAGTCAAAATAAATAATGCTTCTTCTAATGGTCTTTTTAAACCATGCTTGTACTGACCAGTTACTATGAACAATGCTTGTTTGTACCAGTCACTATAAACAATTCTTGTTTCACCAGTCACTATAAACAATGCTTGTTTGTACCAGTCACTATAAACAATTCTTGTTCCTCCCAGTCACTATAAACAATGCTTGTTCCACCCAGTCACTATAAACAATGCTTGTTTGTACCAGTCACTATAAACAATTCTTGTTCCTCCCAGTCACTATAAACAATTCTTGTTCCTCCCAGTCACTATAAACAATTCTTGTTCCGCCCAGTCACTATAAACAATTCTTGTTCCGCCCAGTCACTATAAACAATGCTTGTTCTGACCTGTCACTATAAACAATTCTTGTTCTGACAAGTTACTAAACATCATCTTTTATTACTTTTTAAATACAATATACAAAAAGTTTATTTACATTAAAAGAAGTAACATATATCTTGCTATAATGAAAATTAAACAAAAATATTGTAAAATATCCAAAAATATACTGTGAATTGATTGAGTATGAAACTTTGTAAATTATGTGATTATATGAAGTGAAGTATATGTATTTGGGCCTTTTTTCAGATTTGAATTAAAATCTATATGCATTTAAAACTCGTTGAGCTGCTTCTGAATTAACAAAAAGTTAATACATGTATATGTAAAATTTATACTTTCATAGATACAATCAATTAGACATTTATGAAATAGATCTATATATGTATAGAATGTATGAAAAGGCGGCAAAAAATGCAGTTTTGTCACATTAAATAGCAATTTTTCCAAATTCTGTCTTCAGAATTTTCTATCAAAATAAAACCTTATTGTTGTTTTAATGATATGAAAATGTTAGGTGGCAACCAGATTTGTTTTTTTCTGTCTTTATCATTTAGGTTTCAGTTATGTATGAATGGTTATTTTGTCATTTTTACTAGTTTGTCACTCTATACATATTATTTTACCCTGTTTCAAGCATGGCTTCCAAAACGGTCATATATTCCGGACTTGACCAAAATTTATATAAAAAGTCCGGCTGCTCTCAGCCTCAAACGGTCAAATATCATAGGTTTGCCACTTTTTGTTATTCAAGGCATTTTCATAAAACGGTCATTTCACTTTTTTTACCAACTATCGATCGGTAAAAATGTCCGTTTGGGCAATAAGTTTATAATTGTGGCGATCTATTTCACAAGGATATTTCGGTCATATTTGGGTTTAATTAAACATATGCAGCATATTTCATACTTTGAGTGTCTCAGTTTGTCTAATCATAGATGTATTTTATACATCTATGGTCTAATCCTCTGGGTACATAAATGCACGGCTTGGTACATCAATAAAAAGTAGAAAAAACATTTGTTCTTTTATTTAAAAAACAACAAGCTGTCAAATAATTATCCCTTCAATAAGTAATAATGAAGCCATAAATCATTCACTGATTACATGTCATTAGAGACCTTAGCTTGTCTTAATCAATAGAATTGATGATGCATAACAATGGACATAAAGGTGATCAGGTAAACGAGGTCAAACATGTAAGCGTGTATGGAACAACATCCTATTTTAATTACGCTTTGTAGATATTACTGTAAATGAACATTCAGTTTTAAAAAAAGTATCCTTAGATTTTAAAACAATTCTTCAATTAAGAATATTTATAAATGAATTCGAATTTGTACGGTATTCATTATAAACACTGTACATCGTGTTAAATACTGGGGTACGCTAAAGGGTATTCAAAGTTATTTTCTTACATTTCAGCGGGTTGCATCTAATTAATTTAGTCTAAAAAGTTAAATTATAATAAATACGTTAACAAATATGATTTGATGAAAAATTTGAAAAGGTTTTAAACGAATAATCGTCAGAACCACGTTGTTTGAACTAGTACACGTGTGCGCATGTGTCTATATTGTGCGCTGGTGGGAAATTTAATTATGCATCCTTATTCTTCAATAATGCTAAAATTATCATTGACACCTTTATCTAACGTTTATTTCGAGTATTTTCTTGAAGAAATAACTTGAAAAGGATACTTAACTCAATCGTAAACTTACACGGATATTACGTATCCGTCTCTGATCCGTGATTTACCATTGTCTAGTCAACATCCGGCATTAGGAAAATGTGATTTTAAAAACAAAAGTAAAGTTTTTGACAACGTTATTTTGCACAAATAAAGAGTCTAAAGCGGAATTAGGCAGAATTAGTACGCTGATGTTGCACACTTCCAATGCTGCACTTTCAATTTAACACTTTACGTCAAAACATCGAATTTATATCAAAGTAAAGTTTAATATCGTTTTAATGTCAATCATTGGTTATATCATATATGATGGCCAACTGATTATCATAGTTGCCTTATTTACTAAGTCTAAAGGGATTTAAAATCGGGATAAGATATGAAATGTCCGGCTGGCTCAAAAAAATTTTGGAAGCCCTGGTTTCAAGACTAATTGACATGTAATAAAAAATAAAAAACCTGGTGACTTCCTAATATTTTCATATCCTTTAAACAAAAAAGTTCACAGCAATAACATCAAAAATATAATTGATCTTGGCATTGTGTTGGTATTCCTTGTGTTACAGTCTCATTGACATATAACTCATATCTTCATTTATTTATTATGTACATGTTTAACTATTGAGGTAGTTTCTGTCAGAATCTACCCACAATTCCATATTAATTTGAAAGAAAACCAACAGCATAAAAACAATTAGACCAGTACACCTAAATCTTAACCAAAAGTTGGGTTTAAATAGTTTTCAAATAGATCAATCAAAAGTATACCTTTAGTTTATTTAGTTTATGCAATCTAAAAACATTAATCTTATCTAATATTTACAAAAGGATATTTGTAAACTTCAAAAAGAAGATACATCCTCAAACTACATACAATATTACTCAGAGGGTAAGTACTTAAAAACTAAGGATGTCAACAAATATATCTTGGTTGGTTTATAAAAATAACTCAGCTAAAAACTGTAAATTCAAAAATTTATGTGTATATTCATTATTGCAAATCTATTACTACTGGCAAAAATACAAGATATAATTTATCTGATTGCAAACATTTGTATTAAAGGCAAATCACTACTAAAATTATGAATGTGAGTTTTTATTATTGTGAACCTCATACTGTCCAATTTTTTGCATTAATAAAAACCACAATAATTACTGAATTTACAGTAGACTTATTCATTTCAGTTTTTTAGCCAGTTAGCTTAAAAGCAGAAACACTTCAGACTTTTTCGTTCTGTATTTAGAAAACTTGACACAAACAGACTTAACATATAAAACAAAAAAAGTAACAAACTATTTATGATGAATATCAATAGGATAATAAAATAAAACAAAATATAATGAGTACTAGTAATTAGATACATGTAAACTTCACATCCTCATTCTTACTGCTGACATCATTCAAACAGGAGATATACTTTTCTGCTAAAGCTGCCTTCATTTGAACAAAAATTTAAATTGTGTACTGAATACATTTAAAATAAATAGGGAATGTGTCCATGGAATACAGATGATGCCCACGCTTGCATTCAACGTTATAAATGGACATAACTCAAGAACAGTAAAAGTGATGCTACCTGAATTCGTACTTGATCTGAGTTTGTGGTAATAAGCATTGTGTATAAGTTTCAAAACATTTTTTTGATGCAAACTTAAGTTAGAGAACAG
The DNA here is from genome assembly GCA_017311375.1 of Mytilus coruscus. Taxonomy (NCBI): domain Eukaryota; kingdom Metazoa; phylum Mollusca; class Bivalvia; order Mytilida; family Mytilidae; genus Mytilus; species Mytilus coruscus. The sequence goes on from CM029599.1 coordinate 95,236,977, forward strand.
AAACGAAAAATTCAGCAATTTTTCCATTTGTAAAGGGGCATAACTCTAGAACAGTAAAAGTGACACCAACAAAATTCAAACTTGATCTGTGTTTTGTGGTAATAAGCATTGTGTATAAGTTTCATAACATTAGGTTGAGGCAAATTAAAGTTAGAGAATGGAAACCAATTTTGGGACGTACGGACAAGGGTAAAACTTAATGCCCCCTCCGCTACGGCGGGGGCATAAAAATCATTGGTATCATTTGTGCAATGAATTAAACAGTTAAGCTGATTTTAAAATAGCAAGATTACAATCAAAGTTATGGTTTTTTCTCTATTTCTTTACGTCAGGAATGACTAATTACCTGCTACGCGGGTTAATCAGTTTGCACTACATTTTTGAGGTTATTTCCTATAGACAGAAAAAAATATTAGTCATTTCTTATAATTTAATTCTAAATTCCATTTTTTTAAGAGTAAATCATTAAAAAACGTTGATGACGTCAATGTCACACATGACAAAATTATGTCTATGAGCTGATGTACAAAAAACTTTTAGCCAATCAGAAGACTTGTTACATCCAAAATTAAATTATTTAGATATAACCAAAGTAATATCATGTGTAACGGTAATACATTCTCCTTTATTTCTGACTTTATTTTAATGACATCCATTACCAAGTTGTTTGATATATAGATCAGACCTACAGGATTGAAGCTAACGTCTAAATTTACAGAAATATTTCTCTGACATGGATTCTCTTTCTTTCTTTCTGTCATTTGTTGGAAATTTACAATTTTTTTCCTCTATATTTTCTAACGAAAGCAGCAACATCAAATTTTCTTTTACAACCTTCATAATTCATGTAGCGAATTTTTCCAAAAATTTCTCTTTCCTTCCATCCTTGATCATGGATTCCACAAATTGACCACATGCAGCCTATAAATAACAAATCAAATAAATATGAAAGATAAGTATGTCAACAATTTTATATTACTGTCCTCACCACTTGTGTAAAATTTGTTTAAAAATCAGAGACAAAGATAATCAAAATAAGGATATGGGGTATACACCAATGAGACAGCAACCCGACACAAATAACCAATTGACATCTAAACTAAGCTCTATACCAAAATACTTCTTAGTCTCTCGTATAGTGTATTTTTATATAATTGGACACAAATTTTCAAGGGTTTTAATGATCTTAAAAATTCATTGATTATATTTTTCAGAATCAAGGAACTAATTCTAATATAACAAACATTTCAAAATCTGAATGGTTTTGTTAGTTTATCTTACAATTCCTGTCTGGATAGCGCACCAAATTTTGTCAATATAACAGAATTATAAACAAGTGGAAGGTTTAGATAGCTATAAAATCTGGTTTAACCCACCTTATTCCTCAGTAAATGCTTGTACCAAGTCAAGAATATGACTGTTGTTTTGATTTTTGTCAGTTTTTTATGGACTTCCCCTATTTGAATTTACCTTAGATTTCTGTTTTCTTTGTTCAACATTTCTACATAAGAAATTGAGTTATAAAACTTATCCAATAATATACTGAGTAGTATTTTCACTAAAACTTGTACTTTTCAATTTGACACGAAAGATTACTATGTGATCAATGATACTAGCCGAGTTTCTTTTTGTTATCATGTTGCATGTAGAAATATCCTCATCAAATATGATGATTTTGTCAAATCATAAGTTTCCAAGGTTACTGAGGCAATAAAGAAGATACTTCACTTCCATATCCATAGCTAGAAAAGAAAGCACTCAACTGTAGACTGTCATTTTCATTTCCATCCCCTCTCTTTTTCTTAATGTAGGTATTTCTCACTTACTTAAAATTGCCTCATTTTAACTACAACATATATATCAGTGTAACCCTCTTTCAATTATTCAAGGGAAGACCAAAACCATAATATAAATAATATGGCTCTAAAACATAACAAATTCATATGTATATAACTTACCGACATAGCCATTAGGATCTCTGCCGTCTAAATTAAATCTGTCATTCAGATAGATTGCCGTCTCTAAAGCTTCTGTTGGACTTCCTGTCCATTCTAAGATTTTCTTGGCCCAATACATTCTCAAGAATCCATGCATCTTTCCCTCTATTGCCATTTGAATCTATTAAAGTAAAAAGTTCCAATTACTGTCAGCTTTAACTTCTACCCCAATTATTTTATAGTAGTTTTTTTGAAAAATTAATTTAATCGCAATTAATAAAAAAAATAAAATGCTCCATGAGGCGCAGCTTGATACGACCGCAGAGGTCGAACCCTGAACAGTTGGGGCAAGTATGGACACAACATTCAAGCTTGATACAGCTCTGAATTTGGATTGTGATTAAATATTTGATACAGCATAGGTTTCTGACACAGAATGAATGTAGTCTAAGAACTTATTTTTTTAATTTACCTATTATGGTCCAATATCCAAAATCTAAATACATGGTTAGATTCAGCATATCAAAGAACCCCAAGAGTTCAATTTTGATGAAATCAAACAAAGTTTAATTTTGGACCCTTTTGACCTCAATGTGGACAAAGTTGATAACGGGCCCAAAAATCAAAAATCTAAATACATGGTTAGATTCAGCATATCAAAGAACCCCATATATTCAATTTTGTTGAAATCAAACAAAGTCTAATTTTGGACCCGATTTGGACCAACTTGAAAACTGGGCCCATAATCAAAATCTAAATACATGTTTAGATTCAGCATATCAAAGAACCCTAAGAATTCAATTTTGTTAAAATCAAACTAAGTTTAATTTTGGACCCTTTGCACCTTAATGTAGACCAATTTGAAAACGGGACCAAAAATTAAGAATCTAAATACATGGTTAGATTCAGCATATCAAAGAACCCCATATATTCAATTTTGTTGAAATCAAACAAAGTTTAATTTTGGACCCGATTTGGACCAACTTGAAAACTGGGCTCATAATCAAAATCTAAATACATGTTTAGATTCAGCATATCAAAGAACCCTAAGAATTCAATTTTGTTAAAATCAAACTAAGTTTAATTTTGGACCCTTTGCACCTTAATGTAGACCAATTTGAAAACGGGACCAAAATTAAGAATCTAAATACATGGTTAGATTCAGCATATCAAAGAACCCCATATATTCAATTTTTGTTGAAATCAAACAAAGTTTAATTTTGGACCCGATTTGGACCAACTTGAAAACTGGGCTCATAATCAAAATCTAAATACATGTTTAGATTCAGCATATCAAAGAACCCTAAGAATTCAATTTTGTTAAAATCAAACTAAGTTTAATTTTGGACCCTTTGCACCTTAATGTAGACCAATTTGAAAACGGGACCAAAATTAAGAATCTAAATACATGGTTAGATTCAGCATATCAAAGAACCCCATATATTCAATTTTTGTTGAAATCAAACAAAGTTTAATTTTGGACCCCGATTTGGACCAACTTGAAAACTGGGCTCATAATCAAAAATCTAAATACATGGTTAGATTCGGCATATCAAAGAACCCCAATAATTCAATTTTTGATGAAATCAAACAAAGTTTAATTTTGGACCCTTTGGACCTCAATGTGGACCAATTTAAAAACGTGGCCCAAAATCCAAAAACTTAATACACGGTTAGATTCAGCATATTAAAGAACTCCAAGAATTCAAGAAAAAAAACCCATTGAAATTGGTCAAGAATTAAGCAATTTATACAAAGTATCTTCTTTTGCACAATACTGTGCAATTGAATATTTCTTGCAATTGCGCAATACTGTGCAATTGAATATTTCTTGCTATTGTGCAATACTGTACAATTGACAATTTCTTGCTATTGTGCAATACTGTGCTATTGGATATTTCTTGCTATTGCGCAATACTGTGCAATTGAAGATTTCTTGCTATTGCGCAATACTGTGCAATTGAAAATTTCTTGCTATTGCACAATACTTATTATATAATAATTTACATATCCTGTTTGGTGTGTATCTCCTGCCATATCATTATTATTTGCTTTTAAATATATATCAGAAATAACCAACTTAAAATGGAAAATTTTAAAGAAAAAAAATCCCCCAATTTTTGAACCCCTTATGATTCATCACCCCAAACTCAATCCCAGCCTTCCTTTGAGGTATGGTACCTTGCAGTACAATTTCAGAGATTCATACACTTGAACACAAGTTATTGTCTGGAAACTAGAAAATGCTTATTTTGGCCCTTTTGGCCCCTAATTCCTAAACGTTTAGGGCAATTACCCCAAACTCAATTCCAGCTTTCCTTTGTGATATGGAACCTTGTAGTACAATTTCAGAAAGATCCATACACTTACACACAAGTTATTGTCCTGAAACTAGAAAATGCTTATTTTTGCCCTTTTTGGCCCCTAATTCCTAAAATTTTGAGGCAATTACCCCAAAATCAATCCCAGCATTCCTTTGTGATATGGAACCTTGTGGTACAATGTCAGAGATCCATACACTTACACACAAGTTATTGTCTGGAAGTTACAAAATGCTTATTTTTGGCCCCTAATTCCTTAACTGTTGGTACCATAACCCCAAAATCAATCCTAATCTTCCTTTTGTGGTATTGAACCTTATGGTAAAATTTCCTAGAGATCCATTCACTTAAACTAAAGTTAGAGTGCGAAAACCAATGTGTCTTCGGACGACGACGACGACGACGCGGCGGCGGCGCGAACGCCAACGTCATACCAATATCGACCACAAAAATTTTTGCGGTCGTATAAAACCAATCTGATTGAAATGGAGATATTGTGTCAATGCTTCCCTTACCAGTATCAGACAACACTCTGCTATATTTTCTATTTTCAAGACTTTTTTTGTATCCTCTGGTGTTGTCTTAATAAACACACTTCCAAAAATCTGAAGGCATAAATTTCAATCTCTGTTGTAATAATTACCAGAACAGTAGAACAGTGTTTTGTTAGATACTTGTTAGCAGAGCATGGACAGAGGACTTGTATTCTAATCATCTTAGAAAAACATATTTACCTACTTATCATTTATTTCCAGAACAGAAGGATTAAAATCATCCAAGTATGAAAAAATAAACTGTACTACCCTGATAACTTGCATGAGTATAATAAGTATGCAAGTTTTATTGATGGTGAAAATAATGGTAAAATGAAGAGTGTCACTTTAACAAGTTACTCCTTAAACACAAATAATATCAATAGATTGTTCATTTTTAACTTTGATATTGGTCATTTTCAACTTTGATATTGAGTTAATTAGCAAAGAACACTAATGATTGATCTAACAATTAATGCTTGTTGTTTATACTCTGTATCAAGTTTTTGATCTTCTGAAATTCCTACCACTATGATTAGCTTGATAATATTTAACCTTGTTATTGATATAAAAAAAAAAACAATATTCAAGAAGAATTTGCAGATGATAAAACTAACCTGTGCGGCATTCCAAAGGTCATCATGAGTTTGACCTTTTTCTAGCTGTTCTCTAGTGTACAAATACTTTCGTTTATCTTTTTCATGCAACTTCAGTGATGTTTTAGCCCAGTCATAAGCACCTGCGAAAGTAAACAATAATTTCTGATTAAAGTCGTATGATCATTCCAATTTAATAAAAAAAGATGAATATGTTTACTATACTCATGATACTTAAATGGCTAAGTTTTACTATAAAACACATGTACATAAACTTTCTTATAATCATTTATTTTATCAAAAATCTTCAGTATGTACTGTTATTGACATATTGTCTTTACATACTAGGGGCCGTCTTGACCTTGTTGTAGGGTATGAATGATTTGTTCATTGTTGAAGACCCTACATCAACTGTCAAGATGAAGAATGGGAATAAAAGCCCTGTTCATTGATAATTTTCTATGTTTTCTATGTATTGTGTGCGATTTTGTCCCTGTACATTTACTCCATATCCTTTCATTTTCTATTTAATGCACATACAGATTTTCCATAGGCAATTAACTTAACCATGACACCTCTGGTTAGAAAGTCTGCAATATTCACAGTTAAAAAAAAAGGAGTAGACTCTACTTATTTCTGTAACTGAGAATGAAAAGAATAACTAGAATTTATGAATCATTACTTTGAGTAAAGAAATTGTTTTCAAACCACATTCTTACACATCCATAATAATCACACTGTGAGCCAATCTGAAAATTAACAAACTACTATAACAGCAGCACATTTACAGGAAAACAGTTTTATGACAATATTTTTTTCTACCTGTGTATCATTTTTAACCTTTTATAACAATTACAACTAATATATATATACCTTCTATCGAATCATAATTTTTATTGTAAAAACAGAAATTATCAGCTAGCTCTCTTCTAATAATAGCTTCCTCTATATAAGCCTCCACTCCTTCCTTATATTTACTCCTGTACTGTTTAACTGTTAGAATACATCGCTGAACTGAGATCTGACCTGTAATATTCACATCTATACCTTATATTTACTCCTGTACTGTTTAACAGTTAGAATACATTGCTGAACTGAGATCTGACCTGTAATATTCACATCTATACCTTATATTTACTCCTGTACTGTTTAACAGTTAGAATACATCGCTGAACTGAGATCTGACCTGTAATATTCACATCTATACCTTATATTTACTTCTGTACTGTTTAACAGTTAGAATACATCGCTGAACTGAGATCTGACCTGTAATATTCACATCTATACCTTATATTTACTCCTGTACTGTTTAACAGTTAGAATACATCGCTGAACTGAGATCTGACCTGTAATATTCACATCTATACCTTATATTTACTTCTGTACTGTTTAACAGTAAGAATACATCGCTGAACTGAGATCTGACCTGTACTATTCACATCTATACCTTATATTTACTTCTGTACTGTTTAACTGTTAGAATACATCGCTGAACTGAGATCTGACCTGTAATATTCACATCTATACCTTATATTTACTCCTGTATTGTTTAACAGTTAGAATACATCGCTGAACTGAGATCTGACCTGTAATATTCACATCTATACCTTATATTTACTCCTGTACTGTTTAACAGTAAGAATACATCGCTGAACTGAGATCTGACCTGTAATATTCACATCTATATAACATACACACAAAAACAAAAAAATTGAAAAACAACAAACAATTGTAATTTGAAAAGTTTTTCATGAAATATCTTACGAGTCTAATTTGCCTGCTCAAAGTAAAAATAACAAAAATGCACTTGTCGTCTTGCTAAGCATATCTCACTTAAGTTATTCAAAGTATTGGAAAACAGGGAATAGATGTCTGACAGTTCCTAAAAGCGTTCAAATGGAACAACATATCATTACCAAATATGAAGTCATTCTGTTCAATGTACTTGAGAAAAACATGACAGAAATATATAGACGGATAAACAGACTGACAAGGTGAATGCAATAAAGCCCCCACTCCTAGGGGGTGTAATAATAACATATTTATTGAAAAAAAGAAAGAAAAAACAAACATTATCTTACCAAAGTGAATCCACGGAGATAAATTACTCAAAGCTGTCTTATTTGGATTATTTCGATCTTTTGAAAAGTACTTGAGTCTTTCTTTACAAAAAGATTCCAGCATTTGTAGACCAGCCAATGAACCTGGTGTTGCCCAATCTACTGGTCCAACTGTTCTGTCAACTGTCAAACTGGCCTCAATGCTTGTCCAATCAATGTTCTGTTAAATAAAACAGACAAAAATCATCTATTTATCTGTTTTACTCTTGAATTCAAGTTTATTTTAGATTCTTTTTCAAGGTCGATATCATGTCAAATTTTTTATCTGATACAGATAAATTGATTTTTATAGTATTACGCATCATAAACATATATTTATTAAAAGGTATTTATGAAAACATTGCCAAATAATTTTCCACAATATATACTTTCTCTACCGCACTAAATATTGGTAAGAAAATTACTTGTTTATTTTTTTGTACAACCGAATTAATCAATGAATGATTGGTTTTTCAAGGAGAAATTTACATGAATGTTCCTGTTGAAAGAACTCAATAGAGGAGGGGGGAAGAGGGTGCTAATTTCCCAATTACGCTTTTTTTTATAATTTTTCCCAGTTCCCAATTTTTCCTCTTTCTTTTTCAAAGATCTCACAATTTTACCCTTTTATTCCATATCCCCACTTTTTTTTTACCCCATATTTCTAACTTTTTTTTACCCGCTATATCCAACATCCCAAAAGCAGAGAACAATAGCTATTTATCTATTCAATGGTAAAATTCAATTTGCCAAATTTTAAATACCCAGAGAAACACAAACTGATTCTGAGAAAAGGTTTTATTTCATTACAATAATTATGGACATTGTGATACATTTGTACCTTCCTTTAAATTAAGGTTTTCTTAATACAATCAATTTAAATTATCTCATATGATATGGTAATTCCTACAGGTATGACAGAATATATTATATATATATGAGACCAAATAGCTGATCTGAAAGGTACACCATCTACTTGCCACTATACATCATGTACTGTTTTACAACCCTAGATAAAGCTGATGAGGAAAGGTATTACATCGACCACAGAAAGCTATATTTTCATGTAGCCTAGGTGGTTGAGTGGTCTAGGGAGCTGGACACGGTGCAGGTGTTGTTGCCATATATATATATATATATATATACTTTATTTGTAAAATCAGATATAATTAAACTTTGTCTTTCGTTGGCTAAATATATGATGGTATTTTGATATAAATATCCCTTTCTGTGATTATGACACTGTAGACAGTACCTGTGGTTTCTGTTTGGGAGTATAAGGGTGTACACAAACAGGAGGAAACTCTGTTAAGTAACCAGACAGCTGATTATGGATTTTATTTCTGATTGTTCTAGCTCCATATTCAAGTTTTGGTGAAGCTTCCCAACAAGGTACTATATTATGTGCATCTACCTAAAAATGAAAAAGTGAAAAAATCAACAAGAGAACAGATGCAGTTTATGCATAGTGATGAACGTGACCTGACTTATTGACTGCATTACGACACAACCTTTTACACTTATATGCCTATAGGTATGAAGTAATTTTACCTACATTGTAACTGCATGTTCTTGGAGAACTACAATGAATTCATCAATACAAGAATGTACTGCAGCAGCAGAATAAAGCATACCTGCAATCCTATAGGTTTCCTTAACATGCTTAATATGCTTAACTACAGTTGAATCTCCATGTGTTGAACTCGGTTGTGTTAAAAACCCAAGTATCTCAAGCTTTTGTTAGTCCCAGTAAATTCTTGTTTCTTTGACTTGTCCGGACAATACAGCTTTTTTCGAAGCCCTGTGCTAGGCCAGGTGCATCAAGAAACCCTTGCAGAATTGAAATATTACATTTGCAATGACTGATCTTGCTGTGAAGCACTATATGTTAGTTTTATTTGCATTCTAATTACTATTATTCTTGCCAGAATATTTGAAATACTGTACCTGACAAATCGGTATATTTTTTGGTAAGGCTGTTGTGACATCATCAACCCACTGCATCGGCGTATGTAAGGGAGAGAAATCTGTCACTACACCACCAATATCATGATCTGTAACAAACTGTGGCAACACATCTTTGGCATAACCAATCAATAAATGGAAAGCTATTTCCAACTTATTGCAATCCTATAACAAAAAAGAAATCTGGTTACAATGATGAATGAATTTTACATTTATTAAGTATGAAAAAAATAGCAAACTAAAAAAAATATCCCATTTATCTATATATATATATAATATGAATAAACATGATTTTTTTTTCACATTTTATCAAGGTTTTCTTCATCTTCATTTTTTCTTTACACTTTATTTTTCTATGTAGCCTTTTCTAAAGCTTAAGCTTTCCACACAGCTTGAATCAGATAAAAGTGCTTAATTTCAAACAAAGAAAAATATCTGCTATGCCCATTCCTGAATAATGTATTGTTTGGTTATTCTTAAATACTTTTTTATATTTAATTACTTATTCTTTAATTGTATTGTAAAAATAACAATACTTGTCATTTTATGGTTAGTCTTATATTGGCATTTTCTTTATCTTTTATTTCTGATCTTTTTATGTGTACAGTTTGAGTCTATCAATTATAGTTTTCAAGTTAATATAAAAACTCTAAAATTGGTAAAAAAAACAACATCTAGTAATTTTTAATATTTTAGATGCTGTCAGATTTTCTGTACTTACTATGGTTTGCAAGATATTAGACTTGTAGATATATAATAACTTTTACAAAGATTGTTATATTTTTAGCCATGGTGGCAATATTGGTTGAAGGATTGAGAAAAAAATAAACATAAACTAGAAGCCCTAAGGATTGATTTTGCAGTTTTATTTCAATGCACTGTTTCAGAATCTAATGCATCCTATGTTATATTTTCAAAATGGTACACCAAAATGTTTTGATTATTTACTGTAACAAAGTTCTACATAATGAATATTCAGCCAACGATGCTATGTTATTTTCATACTGTTGTACAAACAATGAAATTAACCATAACCCTTTAGGTTCTGAATAGGCAGATTGTTTCTGTAGTTTAATTTATGAGATTTTTGAAAAGGGTTATACTGGCCTGTGGCCAGATGAGCTAAAACTCATCAAAAAAGTAATATAAGGAATCCTTCACCATGTTCACAGCAGTAAACAAATTACAAATTTTCAATGAAATTTTGAAAGTGTTACCATTATTATGTACTTTAAAATTCAATATAATTTCAAGTGGCCTTAAAATGCACTCTTAAACTGATATTAAGAAGTAGTCTTACATTTTGACATTTTTATGATGCAACACAACAAAAATAATTCATAGATTTCATATGCACACTTTTAGTTATATGTACTATAAAAAAAATATATGAATAACTGACTTGTTCAACTTCTTTCAGACCCTCCATCATAAAATGGTAATGTCTGATAGTTGCTTCTAAAAACTTTGGTACCAGACAGAAACAAACATGTAATGGTACTTCCATCTTCAATGCAAGTTTCTGTGCATACAGGAAAGCCCAATTATCTGGAAAATATAGCACATACAACTGTATTATTATTTATTCAATATTTGATGACACTTAGTAGTGTTTAAGTTGTACATTGGAGTTTGGTATTTTGTTTTACTTTTTTACATTCTCCTTCTATCAAGGTTAGGATGAGGATATATTGTTTCTCTAATGTTCCGTTAGTTTTACATATTTCATTCAGATTGAGAGAGTATTGAATCCTTGCCTAAAGTGACAGAGAACATGGGTTTGATCCATGGAAAGGTCAATCAGATGACTTAACATGCACAATTGGCATTTGCTATTTCTCTGGTAAACTTAAAATATGGAATACTTAAGATCTCTGGTAAGCAGTTTGAACTTAGAAATAAAGTCCAGGTTTTATCATATGTCTGCATACTGACTTCTGCCTTGTTAGTATATACATTGTGTAAGCATTTAAAAATGTGGCTCAAAGTGTTGATGTAAAGTAAAAGCAGAGATCCATTTAATTTCACATGTTCTTGTCCAGTGTATTCATTTAAAACATTAATCATGTAATTGTATGTCAATGTACAAGTATGCCAATGTATGTGTTATTAGAAGAGCATCCCGGCAAAGGCTGATAAAAATGTTGTGTGGCTAAATAAACTTTCAGCTTGCCAGGAACATGGAAACAAATACAACCAGCAAAATAAGAGTACTGTACAATGTAACTTAATGAAGTGTGGCGAATGGCATTTGTCTCTTGCGCTAACCTAGGACAATAAATTATCAATCCATACATACATGCCAATCAGTCACATATTTGCTTTGATGATATATTTGGACTTTCTTTAAATATACCGGTGCATTTGTGTAACTGTAATATGTATATTTCTTACAAATCAAAGAAAAAACTTAGAGACTTATAAATTTCTTTGTCTGGTTTCAGAAAGATTTTGAGAGATGTCTTTTTACACTTTTAAAGGATTGACCTTAACCCTCTGTAATTACCTTGAACTCTTTGATCCCTTGACATCCAGTATACAACTCCTTGACTATCCTCAGGAAAATCTTTGACCTTTGATAAAACACGCACCCTCTTCTTATTAAATTTAAATTCAGATATTGATTTACAGACATTGCTCCTACTTGCTGAAATTTTATCAATAAAGTCATCTGATTTGATGTCACTTGTTCCCAATTTTTGCTTCTTTTCTGTTGGAGGATTCTCATCAGTCTCCATTTTACGTTTTGCAGACATTTTTTTCTTTTCAGCCATTCTGTTTTTAATTATAGATGTAGAAAATCTGACTTGAAGTTGTCTTACGCTTGCATTATGATGCACAAATTCTAAATATATTTCACTATAAAACAAATGAGAGTTGAACTGAACTGATTTAAATTTTTTAGATGAGAGCTCAAATGCTGGTAATGAAAGTTGCCTTGTTCTTAAACATGTTAAAGCATAATAGGTCTGCTTTAAAGTTGTGCAAATAAGTGATGAATGAGTATAATCTAAAAGACATCCAATATTTCTCAACATGAATCTGTATAACAAACCTAAAATAAAGAAAAAAATGTTCATGTTTTTGTAAAACTAAACAAAAGATATATTTTGTGATCAGATTGTTCCTTTAAATATTTTTATGAATAATTAAACTTATTTTCAATACTTTTTTTTGCCATTCAAAAAAAAACATCATACTTTAGGGTGAGATGATCATAGAACCTATCCAACAGTACTTTATGTGATGGCTAGGTTGTGACTGGAAGCCTTTTGTAGAGTCAAAATTAATTTGGGCTAATTCATCGATGTGTACAAATAAAGTTCTGATGTGTTACTGGTCAGTGCTTGGGTGGTGAGTGAAGTCACAAAATTGATGTCAGAAGTCATTGATTATCTCTTAATCATTTAAAACACAATAGAATCCAGTAACAAGGTTAATTAATCAATTAAACCCAATTAACAACAAGTTAACCTGATCGGGTAAATCCAATCAACAACAAGTTAACCTCATCAGGTAAATCCAATCAACAACAAGTAAACCTCATCAGGTAAATCCAATCAACAACAATAGAAAATGAAAGGATATGGAGTAAATGTACATGGGACAAAATCGCACACAATACATAGAAAACATAGAAATTATCAATGAGTTAACCTCATCAGGTAATTAATTCAATCAACAACAAGTTAACCTCATCAGGTAAATCCAATCAACAACAAGTTAACCTCATCAGGTAAATCAATCATGTCCCATTGCTTTTAGGCCCTGGGGAGAACAATGAACATTACATTCTACATTCTTCTACATGTATACGCCAACTTTCAAAATAGGATGCCCAAATAAACAAATACAACACAAGAAAGGCAGCCTGCTTGTAATATGAATATAATTACAATTACATATACATGTATATCTGATGAACTTCACCTCATAAAAAGGAAAGATTAATATTGGAAATTGAATGCTAATTAACAGCCCCTTCATTTCATTAAATATAATTGGCATTGCATTATTTATTATTGTATAATTGGGGTCAATGGTCCAGAAACGGTCGTATTTGCCAGTCATGCCCATGGCCTAAACTGAAAGCTATTTGTCCTAAACAGCAGATTGGGATTTACGACTATACGTATAGTATGATAATCCTGAGAGCCATCCTAATAACCATATTAATGCCTCATGGAAATATCGGCTAATGATCGCCAATCACTTTTACATGTTTTTAATTCACACCTGACAGTGATCACAAGCTCAGAACTAGTATTATAAAGAAATTAAAATTCCATGACAATTTCCTTCATTTTTTAATTACTTTTCAGCAAAGACAAGTTATGGAATATGTTTCACAGATGAAAACAGATATTTTCCAATTGTCTTAACTACAATCCTGTTCCCTTTTCCCGAATGTGACCTTCTGAATTAGACATATCATCAGGTTTGTACTAATATGAGCAACATGGCGGGCGCCTCTTTTGATAAATTCTGTTTAAAAAATTCAAACTTGATTAAATTTACGTAGAAAAAAAAAAATTTCACAAGTCAAATGTGCATCAATTACTATGAAATACACACACGTGAAATTGTCTTCACTAGATTAGACACTTAATCATAAAATGCAAAATTAATTTCATACTAAATCAAATGAGTGCAACTATTATCTGTTATAATCAACTCAAAACACTTTTGAAACTAATAAAATTAAAAATCTGGTGACTTCCTGTCAATTTGATAAACAGAATTAACCCTTGAAATAAAACTGGAATCAGTCATTCTTTAGTATTAATCTAAAACTTCCACTTTTCATCTTCAAAATCAAATAAAATGCTCCGCAGGACGCAGCTTGATACGACCGCAGAGGTCGAACCCTGAATAGTTGGGGCAGGTATGGACACAACATTCAAGCTTGATACAGCTCTGAATTTGGATTGTGATTAAATATTTGACACAGCATAGGTTTCTGACACAGATTGAATGTGATCTAAGAACTTAAAAATTTTAAATTGGACATTCACCTATTATGGTCCAATATCCAAAATCTAAATACATGGTTAGATTCAGCATATCAAAGAACCCCAAGAGTTCAATTTTTGATGAAATCAAACAAAGTTTAATTTTGACCCTTTTGACCTCAATGTGGACAAAGTTGATAACGGGGCCCAAAAATCAAAAATCTAAATACATGGTTAGATTCACCATATCAAAGAACCCCATATATTCAATTTTTGTTGAAATCAAACAAAGTTTAATTTTGGACCCTTTTGACCTCAATGTGGACAAAGTTGATAACGGAGCCCAAAATCAAAAATCTAAATACATGGTTAGATTCAGCATATCAAAGAACCCCATATATTCAATTTTGTTGAAATCAAACAAAGTTTAATTTTGGACCCGATTTGGACCAACTTGAAAACTGGGCCCATAATCAAAAATCTAAATACATGTTTAGATTCAGCATTTCAAAGAACCCTAAGAATTCAATTTTTGTTAAAATCAAACTAAGTTTAATTTTGGACCCTTTGGACCTTAATGTAGACCAATTTGAAAACGGGACCAAAAATTAAGAATCTAAATATACAGTTAGATTCGGCATATCAAAGAACCCCAATAATTCAATTTTTGATGAAATCAAACAAAGTTTAATTTTGGACCCTTTTGACCTCAATGTGAACAAAGTTGATAACGGGGCCCAAAAATCAAAAATCTAAATACATGGTTAGATTCAGCATATCAAAGAACCCCATATATTCAATTTTTGTTGAAATCAAACAAAGTTTAATTTTGGACCCCGATTTGGACCAACTTGAAAACTGGGCCCATAATCAAAAATCTAAATACATGTTTAGATTCAGCATATCAAAGAACCCTAAAAATTCAATAATTGTTAAAATCAAACTATCTTTAATTTTGGACCCTTTGGACCTTAATGTAGACCAATTTGAAAACGGGACCAAAAATTAAGAATCTAAATACACAGTTAGATTCGGCATATCAAAGAACCCCAATAATTCAATTTTTGATGAAATCAAACAAAAAAAGTTTAATTTTGGACCCTTTTGACCTCAATGTGGACAAAGTTGATAACGGAGCCCAAAAATCAAAAATCTAAATACATGGTTAGATTCAGCATATCAAAGAACCCCATATATTCAATTTTTGTTGAAATCAAACAAAGTTTAATTTTGGACCCCGATTTGGACCAACTTGAAAACTGGGCCCATAATCAAAAATCTAAATACATGTTTAGATTCAGCATATCAAAGAACCCTAAAATTCAATTTTGTTAAAATCAAACTAAGTTTAATTTTGGACCCTTTGGACCTTAATGTAGACCAATTTGAAAACAGGACCAAAAATTAAGAATCTAAATACACAGTTAGATTCGGCATATCAAAGAACCCCAATAATTCAATTTTGATGAAATCAAACAAAGTTTAATTTTGGACCCTTTGGACCTCAATGTGGACCAATTTAAAAGCGGGCCCAAAATCCAAAAACTTAATACACGGTTAGATTCAGCATATTAAAGAACCCCAAGAGTTCAAGAATAAAACCCCATTGAAATTGCAATTTATACAAAGTATCTTCTTTTGCACAATACTGTGCAATTGAATATTTCTTGCAATTGGCAAATACTGTGCAATTGAATATTTCTTGCTATTGCGCAATACTGTACAATTGACAATTTCTTGCTATTGCACAATATTGTGCTATTGGATATTTCTTGCTATTGCGCAATACGGTGCAATTGAAGATTTCTTGCTATTGCGCAATACTGTGCAATTGAAAATTTCTTGCTATTGCACAATACTTATTATATAATAATTTACACATCCTGTTTGGTGTGTATCTCCTGCCATATCATTATCATTTGCTTTTAAATATAAATTAGAAATAACCAACTTAAAATGGAAAATTTTAAAGAAAAAAAAAAAAAAGGAAAAAAAAAATCCCCTGAAATTTTTGAACCCCTTATGATTCATCACCCCAAACTCAATCCCAGCCTTCCTTTGAGGTATGGTACCTAGCAGTACAATTTCAAAGAGATCCATACACTTGAACACAAGATATTGACTGGAAACTAGAAAATGCTTATTTTGGCCCTTTTTCCTAAACGTTCCAGGCAATTACCCCAAACTCAATTCCAGCTTTCCTTTGTGATATGGAACCTTGTAGTACAATTTCAGAAAGATCCATACACTTACACACAAGTTATTGTCATGAAACTAGAAAAATGCTTGTTTTTGCCCTTTTTGGCCCCTAATTCCTAAAATTTTGAGGCCATTACCCCAAAAATCAATCCCAGCATTCCCTTTGTGATATGGAACCTTGTGGTACAAAGTCAGAGAGATCCATACACTAACACACAAGTTATGTCTGGAAGTTACAAAAATGCTTATTTTTGGCCCCCAATTCCTTAACTGTTGGTACCATAACCCCCAAAATCAATCCCAACCTTCCTTTTGTGATATTGAACCTTATGGTAAAATTTCATAGAGATCCATTCACTTAAACTAAAGTTAGAGTGCGAAAACCAATGCGTCTTCGGACGACGACGACGACGACGACAACGCCAAAGTCATACCAATATACATGTACATTTACTCCATATCCTTTCATTTTCTATTGATTCTAGAGTTTGTCTCTAGTGCTGTGTGGAGGCAGTAGAACGTTTCCCCGTGCTTGAGGTGTATTCTCTTATAATATTTACAGTTATGGTGTGCTTGTTCATGTGAGAATTTCTCATATTAATACACCGTCAAAATTTCATGTTTGGTTAAATTTCTTCAAAATACTGGTCTGGTCATCTGTTTAGTATATTGCCCTTTCATACTATTTTAAACTGCTAGGTTTTCTTGCATATATTTTGATGTGCCCCGTGCTGTCTATCATTTGTTGTTAAGTTTTATATGTATTGTCTATCATTTGTTGTTTCGAAATTATTGGTCTTTTGTTGGGCAATGTATGACAAATATATGTTCAAAAACCTCGCCGTAATTATAAATTATGTAATTCATTGACCGCTCCCGACGTGTAACTTCAAGGCATATTTTAGCGGCGATCGATGTCCTTCAAAATTACTTTATTTTTATCAATA
Source organism: Mytilus coruscus (assembly GCA_017311375.1). NCBI lineage: Eukaryota > Metazoa > Mollusca > Bivalvia > Mytilida > Mytilidae > Mytilus > Mytilus coruscus. The sequence goes on from CM029599.1 coordinate 95,254,526, forward strand.
GTACCGCTTAAGTCGACGCTAGGGGCCGTCTTGACCTTGTTGTAGGGTATGAATGATTTGTTCATTGTTGAAGACCCTACATCAACTGTCAAGATGAAGAACAGGAATAAAAGCCCTGTTCATTGATAATTTTCTATGTTTTCTATGTATTGTGTGCGATTTTGTCCCATGTACATTTACTCCATATCCTTTCATTTTCAATATACGACCACAAAATTATTTTGCGGTCGTATAAAAAGGCGTTGGAGATTCCTAAGAAATTTACCGTCTTGAGTCATTAAAATCATTTCCATATTCAACTGTTGAATTCCATATATTGTTCTTGGAACAATTTTAGAAAAACAGTAAGAAAATTCCTGACATAAATGCGATGAAACAGTCAATACATATTCGTTGACATGGTTGATGCCATGAATCTAGTGTGAATAATTTCAAGAGTTTGAAAAAAAAGGCCCCAACTTTTAATTCCTCTCTAAATGACCAAAATTGTGTGAAAAAATTTCTGTATCTTGACTGGAGCATTACAATAAATGTATTATTATTTTCTATTTTTTAATTTGAAATTAAAATTTTGTTGAAATCAAACAAAGTTTAATTTTGGACCCCAATTTGGACCAACTTGAAAACTGGGCCATAATAAAAATCTAAATACATGATTAGATTCAGCATATCAAAGAACCCTAAGAATTCAATTTTGTTAAAATCAAACTAAGTTTAATTTTGGACCCTTTGGACCTTAATGTATACCAATTTGAAAACAGGACCAAAAATTAAGAATCTAAATACACAGTTAGATTCAGCATATCAAAGAACCCCATATATTCAATTTTGTTGAAATCAAACAAAGTTTAATTTTGGACCCTTTTGACCTCAATGTGGACAAAGTTGAAAATGGGGCCCAAAATCAAAATCTAAATACATGGTTAGATTCAGCATATCAAAGAACCCAATATTTTCAATTTTGTTGAAATCAAACAAAGTTTAATTTTGGACCCCGATTTGGACCAACTTGAAAACTGGGCCCATAATCAAAATTTAAAGACATGTTTAGATTCAGCATATCAAAGAACCCTAAGAATTCAATTTTGTTAAAATCAAATTAAGTTTAATTTTGGACCCTTTGGACCTTAATGTAGACCAATTTGAAAATGGGACCAAAAATTAAGAATCTAAATACATGGTTAGATTCAGCATATCAAAGAACCCCATATATTCAATTTTGTTGAAATCAAACAAAGTTTAATTTTGGACCCCAATTTGGACCAACTTGAAAACTGGGCCCATAATCAAAAATCTAAATACATGATTAGATTCAGCATATCAAAGAACCCTAAGAATTCAATTTTTGTTAAAATCAAACTAAGTTTAATTTTGGACCCTTTGGACCTTAATGTAGACCAATTTGAAAACGGGACCAAAAATTAAGAATCTAAATACACGGTTAGATTCGGCATATCAAAGAACCCCAATAATTCAATTTTTGATGAAATCAAACAAAGTTTAATTTTGGACTCTTTGGACCTCAATGTGGACCACTTTAAAAACGGGGCCCAAAATCCAAAAACTTAATACATGGTTAGATTCAGCATATCAAAGAACCCCATATATTCAATTTTTGTTGAAATCAAACAAAGTTTAATTTTGGACCCCAATTTGGACCAACTTGAAAACTGGGCCCATAATCAAAAATCTAAATACATGATTAGATTCAGCATATCAAAGAACCCTAAGAATTCAATTTTTGTTAAAATCAAACTAAGTTTAATTTTGGACCCTTTGGACCTTAATGTAGACCAATTTGAAAACGGGACCAAAAATTAAGAATCTAAATACACGTTAGATTCAGCATATCAAAGAACCCCAATAATTCAATTTTGATGAAATCAAACAAAGTTTAATTTTGGACCCTTTGGACCTCAATGTGGACCAATTTAAAACAGGGCCCAAAATCCAAAAACTTAATACACAGTTAGATTCAGCATATTAAAGAACCCCAAGAATTCAAGAATAAAACCCCATTGAAATTGGTCAAGAAATAAACAATTTATACAAAGTATCTTCTTTTGCACAATACTGTGCAATTAAATATTTCTTGCAATTGCGCAATACTGTGCAATTGAATATTTCTTGCTATTGTGCAATACTGTACAATTGACAATTTCTTCCTACTGTGCAATATTGTGCTATTGGATATTTCTTGCTATTGCGCAATACTGTGCAATTGAAGATTTCTTGCTATTACGCAATACTGTGCAATTGAAAATTTCTTGCTATTGCACAATACTTATTATATAATAATTTACACATCCTGTTTGGTGTGTATCTCCTGCCATATCATTATTATTTGCTTTTAAATATAAATCAGAAATAACCAACTTAAAATGGAAAATTTTAAAGAAAAAAAAGGAAGAAAAAGGGAAAAAATCCCCCAATTTTGAACCCCTTATGATTCATCACCCCCAAACTCAATCCAAGCCTTCAATGAGGTATGGTAACTTGCAGTACAATTTCAGAGAGATCCATACACTTAAACACAAGTAATTGTCTGGAAACTAGAAAAATGCTTATTTTTGGCCCCTTTTTGGCCCCTTATTCCTAAACGTTTAGGGCAATTACCCCCAAACTCAATTCCAGCTTTCCCTTTGTGATATGGAACCTTGTAGTACAATTTCAGAAAGATCCATACCCTTACACACAAGTTATTGTCCTGAAACTAGAAAAATGCTTATTTTTGCCCTTTTTGCCCCTAATTCCTAAAATTTTGAGGCAATTACCCCAAAATCAATCCCAGCATTCCCTTTGTGATATGGAACCTTGTGGTACAATGTCAGAGATCCATACACTTACACACAAGTTATTGTCTGGAAGTTACAAAATGCTTATTTTGGCCCCTTTTGGCCCCTAATTCCTTAACTGTTGGTACCATAACCCCAAAATCAATCCCAACCTTCCTTTTGTGGTATTGAACCTTATGGTAAAATTTCCTAGAGATCCATTTACTTAAACTAAAGTTAGAGTGCGAAAACCAATGTGTCTTGGACGACGACGACGACGACGACGCCAACGTCATACCAATATACGACCACAAAAAATTTTTTGCGGTCGTATAAAAATGTACTCTTATGTAGCAATGCTTATTTGCATAATAATGGAAATGAAACTCATAATGAAAGGCAGTGGCTAATCTGCTGGCACCGGCAAAATAAAGAAATCAAAGAGCTGAAAGCTCTGAGGAAAAATGACGCCACTGTCTCTAATATTGTGATATTTTTTATGCAAGTCTTGATTTTCACATACCGTAAATAGTTTAACATTCCAACATGTCTCGTAAGCATATAATTGATATTCGTATATGTGTGTGTTATGTGAAGATGACAACTGGCTGTTTTTTTAGTACAAATGTATAGGTCAAGACCACCTGAATGATCTACAGTATCCAATGAATACTGGCTGTTTTTTTTCTATAAATAAATAGGTCAAGACTACCAGAATGATCTACAATATCCAATGACTACTGGCTGTTCTTTTGTACTAATAAATAGGTCAAGACTATTTGAATGATCTACAATATCCAATGACTACTGGCTGTTCTTTTGTACATATAAATAAAGACTACCTGAATGATCTAAAGTATTCTAAGTAATGTGATTTTTGTCTTGCAATTACATTTTTCTAAATCAAGAATATAGACTACTAGTATCCTTTTCAAATCAAATGATTATGAAGAGCCTGTTGTTATCAAGCTCTTATACACCACATACTCATTAAATAAGTTACTAGTGACCTAGTTATTTCTGTTACTTGAAGCAAATTATATTTCTGTAGATTTAGACAATAGTATAATATTGTTTTACTAGTTTTATTTCACCTTGAAAATTAGACAAATAGGGATACTCCTTTGATTTTTTATTTCATGTCAGTCAGGTCGCTTTATATGAAACTTGAAACCACTTCTCTGCCATATTGTTATTTCATAACAACTCTGCCCTTGACCATGTTGACCCATGTAATTGATATTCATTCTTTAACCATATATCATAGTCAGTTAGTTTTTTTATTTTGCACTCCCACACCACCTTTTAGGTCAAATGTCTGTCTCCATTTAAGTTAATGACATTGAACAATCATGGTATTAAACACAATTTCAATAGTGATAATGCTGTTCTAGTAGGTCACCATATATTCAACTTGGGTAGCATTCCAGTTATTGAAATTTGTGTCAGATTAGAACAATGATCTAGACCTTTAGGAATGGATCTTACAATTTAATATGGAGCCATAGTATGGGACCCCTACACGGTAACAAAAAAAAACAAGCTTGAAAGGATACAATGTCAAGCGGCAAAATCTATCACCAGAAATTACAAGTCAAGAGAGGATGGACGGGATACGACCCTAAAATGCTTGCCTTACTGGAACTACAACAAGATCTCCAGACAAGACGAACAAGGAGTTGAAGCCAGAAGTTAATATTTATGTAAAAAGTAGTTGAGGGGCTGATTCCCGCTATTGAACCATACTGTCATTCTATAATATTATTGCATAAATATTTCTGTATTGTCCTTGTTATTGGTCCATGTCTTGGTGCATTGGTCTGAGGCGAAGCCGAAGGCCAATACTGCTGGCCGAGGACCAACAATAAGGCCAATACAGAAATACATGTAATAGTATCTTTATTAATTAACTACAGTGTTACAAATTTTTTTTATTTCATTTCACAAGAGATAAACATTTTTACCTTGAAGTGGAACTATCCAAATCTCAGTTTCTTTTTATAAGATGCAATATCTAATGATTTGGTGCCGTTTCCATGTATCTTCAGCCTTTTCTCATGTGATGAATTTTTCTACCCTTTCCAGTCACTATAAGGGAGCTACCATTTGATTTTTATGGGGGGCTAGGATGAAATTTGAAAAAAATAGGCAGGACAGGAGTTTTGAGAAAAAAAAAGGCAGGATGAGACACTTGCAAAAAAAAAGTCCGGATGACAATTTAGGTTAAAAAATTCAGGATAAACTTTTAAAAAAAAGGCAGGACCGAATAGAGTGAAAAATAAAAAGGCAGGACAGAGATTACAACTAAAAAAAAATGCAGGACAAAATTTTTCATCCTAGCCCCCCCCCATAAAAATCAAATGGTAGCTCCCTAAAGTGTTACAACTTTAATTTAGACAAAACACATAAACAGTAATTGGAAAGGTACTGCCATTGCATGTGTAATGCAAATATATTTAAAAAAAAAATAATGTAAGAGTTGAAATTGATACAACTATCCATAAGCCAATTGACCAAAGAACGAAGATTTGCGCAATTACAGAATGCAAATGCCTGGTTCGGGTTTAAAAATAAAAGACCGTTTACAAAACATGAGAAGCGAAAGTAAACAGTAAAAATCGATTTGTACCATCGACATGATGAAATTATGAGGCCGTTAAGAAATGAACTTTGTGATAATTTACTCGTTCCCCAAACCTGAAATAATTCCATCGTCTACTTTCAAAATGCTTTTCAAATAAATGGGACCGTCTTTAACCTAAAATATATGCTATACTGAACGTTTCAGCTTGTTTATGGTGAGTAAATAAAAACTGCGTCGTACAAACAACTGTTTACTTTTAGTTTGAGTTTATCGTGACTTACGATCTAAAAACTAGAGACGTTCAAATCCTGTTTTGGCGGATCAGAACTCGCCAATCTGGAAAAAAATCTGTATTGGCGAATTGACATCTTATATTGCATATGCAGTTTTCATCATATTAAGTACAATAACAGTGTAGTTAATTAATAATGATACAGTTACAGACTCTGCTGCTATAACTTTGTAAACGAAGATTCATACGCACCGCTTGGGTATAACCGTATTACTAATTTCCGATTATTAAAATCTTTGTAAATCTGGATAAAGACCAGTTTCTATCCAATGGATATCAAAATGATTCCTATTATTACTTTTTAATGATTGTAAAGTTGAAATGGCATGAAAGGCTGACATTATTTAGGAGAACTATTTTGTCTAGCGATTGCTGATCATTGGAGGGTAAAAAGTCCAACACCATAACAAACCGGATCTATTTACCATTTATACATACCGATTGTTTACGATTGTAAGACATGTGCATAAAAGTGAAAGCTAGAATAAATATGAAAACGGATAGCTCCAAATACCATTTAATAACAAAAAACATATGGACAGGTCAAGATATCTTTTTGGTAAATAAAATAAAGTATGTAAACTGGTTCCCATCCGACTACAACACTTTGTTTTGAGTGTAGCGTAATACAAGCAGATTCCAGTTAGTATGTAAAATAGTAAATATGAAACCGAGTGCGGTAGGCAGAGGCATAATCAACTTCCGTTAGTTCTGGTCAATGGTATCGGAAACATGCCACTGATAGCGTCATTTTCCAAAAACCTATTTTGCTGGCGATAGTTAAGCAGAAGCCAATTTTGCCAGTAAAAACAATTTTGTTTACCGATATGCAATCAAAGAACTGACTATTATTTCAAAAGCAAATATAATTTAAAACATTTTTGATTTTGAAGCTATGTGATTGATTTGTTAGATTGTATAATTTTTTATCAAATTAATATACAAAGAGATTTTTAACTTAATTTTTTTTTACAACATATAGTAAAAAAATTAGAGATTTTATTCTTATGCATGCATGTAGCATTAGACTGTGACTGATTTTAGAAGTTATTTCAACTAATTGTTTTGATGTGATTTCATTACTACCAATGGATGCTCAATATTTTTTATTTTTATTTCTTTTTACAATTTCTTATGTAAACTTGGACTGATAAATCATGTAAATGTTTAAAAACTATTGCATCTAAAAAATTGTTACTGTTATCTTATTTAACTATACGAGTAATACTTTGATTCTTTATTTAAGTTGACTTTGATTCTTTTAAGTTGACAACACACATTTTTGTAGTCAATATTAAAATGCACTCTTAACAAAGAACCAGCAAAATAACAGGTTCACTACATTGCCAGAGCCGGCAAAATAGCCATTACTATAGAAACTATATAAGATATTTTAATCAGAGCTGACAAAATAGCATATTTTGCCAGCACCTGCATGTACAACAATTAAAAAGGATTCTAATTGCAATTTGTTTATAGCAAAAGATTGGCATGATTAGTGAACAACTTTTTTTCTTTTAAAAAATAATAAAATGCTGACAAGCAATCTATCATATCTGTGAAAGACAAATGTGACAGCCAAATCAGCTTCAAAGATGCAAATACAATATTAAGCTTTTCTATGGTGTTTTACAAGTAAAAGTAACCAAAATGATTGCTTCAAGTCTGTGAAATGTATCTATATATAGATCTCATATTCTGAGTAAGGCAAATTTGCATTTGTGATTATTTTGAGGATGGTGCAAGTTACTTTCAGTGAGATTGAATGTGTGAATACTGGCATATTCTATGTCTAAATTTGGTTGGAAAGTTTGTAGGTTTATTTCCAGTAAGAATGAATTTTTCTTTATCACTTGGACAGTGATGAGAGTCATTTTGAAAGTTGGGGTGAGTTGGTGTAAGTTGAGTGATTATGGTTAGATCATATGTTTTCGTACGTCATATGAATTTGTACTATGTTTGCCTTTTCAATGGAAATTGTGAGGTCACAATGCTTTCTTAACAAGCTAGCACGAAAACCTATAATAAGAGGATAGGTGTGAGGCACATTGGCAGTTGGGGGATCCCAGAGTTATCCTGCTTCCTGTCATGGGTAACATAGGTAAGACTAATAAGACCAATAATCCCTGGGAGGTAAAATCGAAAGGGATTATAAGATCTACAGCTTTCCTTACCAGAGACATAAATACAATGTTGTATTATATGGATATTCACTTGTTGTCGAGTATCGAATTGCGAGTTATGAAAGTCGAGTTGCGAGTTACGAAATTAGATTTGCTGAAAATGGGAAAACTATTTAAATTTTTTGGTGTACCTCTTTAACATTTTTGAATGATGATTTGCTTATTGAATTGTATACAGTATTGTTGATTCTTTTTGTTGTTTGGACTTCATATGAGTCTCATGTAAAAAAATGGATTGCTTACATAATCACTACGCAAGGTATGGTTATTTTCTGAAGAAACAGATAGCCTTTTGAAATACAGCTGATGGCTTGTAGCTTAATTATTATTAAATTTCATAGCTAGCACCGTCATATTAAATGTAAAGGGAGATAGATAGCAACTAAACTATAGTACATAAACAGTTTTTTTCAGCATTCCACCTTAATGTTCACACTTTTTTCTGAATGTTTACATTGTAAATACAGACATACATTTTAAATGAGTTTATTCGAATACAAAATTCAAATACAAAACACTTGAACAAAACACTGTTGACAGAACTTCTGTCATACATGTCATAATAATAACATTTTAAGTTTTGATTAGAAACATAATACTGAAATAAACTTGGACATAAACTCAAAATTACACAATAAGGGAAAATTGAATGTCCTGTAAGTCCTGTTTAAAGATTCAAAATACTTATACAACTATGAACTGCATAACTGTCACTTTGACACTTAAAATTTGACTAGTAAAACTGACGTTTAATGACTAGAATGCTTTAATAAAGATGCATGGTTTTTTTTAACACATTTTAAAACTAAAGGTAAGGACTTAAACAAAGCTGAATCAAATTCCTGAACAACTTGGATTGGTTCCTCAAAATCGGGCTCAAACGAGTGTCCTGATCGGTCAGAGACAGTCACACAAATTTCATCAGTTTTCTGTAGGGGTAGCATAAAATCGTCATCACACACATCATCAAACACCTCTTTCCATGTTTTTGTGTTTTCAAAACAATAGAGTTTGTCGGAAACTACAGGTTTCGATTTTAATCCAACCTTTATTGTACTGATTTAGAGACGGTAAACATGTTGTTTTTCATCCGTATCAATTGGAGGCTTTTATACATAACACAAATTGTCCTGTGATAAAGCGCGGTCAGATCGGATTAGGTTATTCTATGCAACAAACTCAAGGATACAGATATGACAAAAATCTGCAAAAAAAACATCACAAATTTTGAATATAAAAAGATTTTGACTCGGGTGCTTTTTTATGGGTCGGTCAGGTTAGGGCAAACCAACCTATTCTTTTTTATGGCCCGATTTGTTCAATTTAAGCGTGCGTGACTTTGCAACATATAGACTCTTATAAATAAGTATCACATAACTCTTTCAAATCCTGCAATCAAAATACTGGGACCCTTCCTCATGCAGTGTATAACTAAGTTCGGGTACATCTGAGACTACTATAACACATGTGTTATAGCAGGAACATATATATACTGTTCCCAGGTTATAGTAGTCTCAGGGTACATGCAAAAATGACATGTATGCTTTGTTTATTAAATGTGAAGTAAACCTGAAAATTCTGTTTCAAAAATCAGACGACACGACCGTTTATAAATATATAATTCTTAAGAAATTACAGAAACATAATATTTTAGTAACTTGCAACTAGACCTTCATAACTCGCAACTCGCAACTCAATCTTCGTACGTGTCGAAACTACTTGCAAATCATTCTTCATGAGACCAGGGATTTTATCAGACCTTGACGAGATTTAACATTTCAGTAAATTTCTTTTTTTGGTGATTTAGTATTAGAAGCATTATGATTATTAGTTTGTAAAAATGAGGGGTTATGCAATCCAAATTTGGCGGGTAAACTTTAATCAGTCAATTGAGGTGCTCTGACAAGTGTAGGCCCATGTATCGGTGTATTTAATTTATAACAAGTAACAAATTCACATAACATTGACAATGAAATTCTTTTGGTAGACAGCAGCAGCAGCAGTACCTAAGGAAGCACAACACACGATCAGCCGTTATACAATTTTAGGGGAGACAACTGTTTCTTCTTATAACTCAGAAACACGCAGATGCGGAAGTTTGAAAGGTCAACAAGGAAATCCAAGGAGCTACATAATCAGACAAAAACTTTGTCGCAGAAACACATTTTATTACAGTCAAGATGACAATCATCAAAGGTTCATCACATAAACAAGACAAAACCATTCTTGAGAAGAAGCTGCTACAGGAGTCTTTGGTAAGATGTCAAATTTTTAATTGTCAATGTTAGGAAGGAAATTTTCCAGCAAATTTGTTTACAAAATAAACCTGTCAGCCATTACTCATGTTACTCAAAAGTTTCAAAAATCATTTTGAAATATGATACTTAAAAGCTACCTATTTAAATTCGACAATTTTTAAATGTATTGTTTAGAATAAGTTTGAAATCTTAAAAAAATTTTTTTTTTATTAAATTCACTGATGGTAATATTTCTGTACTTTCACTTTCTGAATTTGTTTACAATCATGAGATTTTGTATACAGTTGCCTTCATGTATTTGGTATGAATAATTATTGGGACAAGCAATCGGTACTTTGTTTTGGATAGTTCATTTTTCAATTAGCAGAACCTTAAGGTTCATCTAAAGGTCAATACACCTTTTCTCTATTTGTCCGCCACTCATTACTGGACATCACTGAAGTTCCCATAAAATTTTGACGTCGCAAGAGAAAATGTCTGATGCCACAAAGGAAAAGTGATTGTTGCATGACGTCAGTAGTTCAAGTGTCATTCGTAATTTTCGGGTCAAGTGTCGCAGATCCCCATAGCTTCTCAAACCTCTTTCTCAATTACAATGTAATTTTATTTTAGCACCTTCTGCAGGAATGAAAAAAATGAATAGCAAATTCCAGTTAATTTTTTAATATTCTGAAACTTAAAATGCATTTCAATTTTATATATCTAGGTCCAGCCATGCTTTAAAACTTTCCCAGATGCACAGGCTTGTCTGTACTCTGAGTGAAATTTGTGGTGTAAATACGGCCACATTTGCTAAAAGGTTATGATGAACCTTAAAATGTTCCCAAAAACCACTAATGTTCATCCTTTCATTGTGATTGTAAAATATAATCCTGACCTTCACATTATCCTAAACTGTTTTCCATTGTAAATCCCCAATCTTTGTTTCTATGAGGATCTTTTATTATTTACATATCATTCATTACTCTCCCGTAATATGTAGTTCATTGATGTGATACAGTTTGCCACACTTTACAGCCTATCCTCTGCTATAGAATATTTTTCTGGACTAACCATGCAATTAAGCAAAAGTTCTGAGTGGTCCAAAAATATGAAATGAACTCAAGGTTGGGCGGTATTTACCACCCCTGGTATTTACCACCCCTGGTATTTACCAGTGGTATTTACCGGTATTTACCGCCCCGGACAATACTCCCCAAGTGGTCAATACTGGCAAATACTGGTCAATTGAAATTTTCATGCTTCTTTTGACTGATTTATCTATCAATTCTAGTAAAAAAATGGTTGATGAGGGAAAACTTTATTCCTTTGGCATGATTCAGTTTATAAAAATTAATGATATTGATATGTTATTAATTATTAAAACATTAAAAATGACTACTTTAGTTCTTAGGGGTAATGATATTGCATACTTTTGATATACATGTAAAATTGAGCAGCTATATCAGTTATTTTAACATGTATAAATCAAGATATTTTTTTTTCTTGAAAAATTTTAATTTTACAAGTAAATAGAATTACAAGTGACTAGCAATATAAATTATCAGAGCATTACCTATTATATGGCTAACAGGTGTCAAAAGTTTAATTACTATAACAAATTAACTGTCCCTAATAAATGTTGACATAACAGGAAAAAGAAATAAAAGTAATTTCTAAAGATTGTTTTAAGCAATAAATTAATTCCTGACTATTCAACAGAATGATAAAATGTTCTGAATGCAGAAAATGTTTTTTTAATAAATATATAACATATATATATAAAACAATTTTTAGAATTTTTAATTGCATCTTTCAAAATAACTGTTAAGAAAACCAGAGGATATAGTCTTTCTTAAGTGACTGAATTCATGGTGTTAATGACTATATCTGTTGTATGATTAAATTAATATTTGATAAATCTTCATTAAACCATGTTCATGACCTAATTAATTGTGACTTTTTGACCTATTACAATGTAATAAATAAGTGACCATCTGCCTTGTGACTATATCTATCCATTTACCAAGTAATTGACCTGAGGTAGGGACTAGTTTTATAGTAAATAAAGTCCTATCAAAATTTCAATTGACCAGTATTTGCCAGTATTTCCGGTATTTACGGTATTTACCGCTGGCATGGTCAATACTAGTATTGACCGCCTTTTTGCCAACCTTGAATGAACTGAATATGAAACTTTGCAGCAACATTTCCGGAGAAAATAATGTCAGATGCCACCTTTGGAAATGGTCTAGGATACTGTGAAGGCCAGGAAAGTTGGTACAGTATTGTTTTTTTTTTTGGGAACATTTTAGGTTCTGCTAAGTATTTAAAAATATTTGGTAAAAAACTTGGTGCCAGTTAGACATTACAGCGACTATAGATGTTTTTTGTCGAGCCTTCGACTTTTGTCGAAAAAGCGAGACATAGCGATCCTACATTCCGTCGTCGGCGGCGTCCACAAATATTCACTCTGTGGTTAAAGTTTTTGAAATTTTAATAACTTTCTTAAACTATCCTGGATTTCTACCAAACTTGTACAGAAGCTTGTTTATGATCATAAGATTATATTCAAAAGTAAATTTTGTAAAAAAAAATTCCATTTTTTCCATATTTTACTTATAAATGGACTTAGTTTTTCTGCCAGGAAACATTACATTCACTCTGTGGTTAAAGTTTTTGAAATTTTAATAACTTTCTTAAACTATCCTGGATTTCTACCAAACTTGGAAAGAAGCTTGTTTATGATCATAAGATAGTATCCAGAAGTAAATTTTGTAAAAAAAAAATTCCATTTTTTCTGTATTTTACTTATAAAAGGACTTAGTTTTTCTGCCAGTTAACATTACATTCACTCTGTGGTTAAAGTTTTTAAAATTTTAACAACTTTCTTAAACTATCCTGGATTTGTACCAGACTTGGACAGAAGCTTGTTTATGATTAAAAGCTAGTATCTAGAAGGAAATTTTGTAAAAATTTTGTTCCATTTTTTCCGTATTTTACTTATAAATGGACTTAGTAATGTTAGTTTTTCTTCCAGTTAACATTAGGGGTCATCCATAATTGTCAACCATTATCCAAAGTGTACAAAACGTACACTTGGGGGGAGGGGGTTAAAAAATCAACATTTTTACCGTACGCTTTTTTTTTTTTTTCCGGAATTTTTTCCCATTCATTAAAACCAACAAAACAACAAAATGGTATCTTTATACTCTTATTCTGACAAAACACAAGCACCACAGACAGATGTCATCAAATAAAACAGTCAGATATGTTTCAGTTTATTTTCAATGCAAATTTCTATATTAAACTAAATTGTAATAGATAGGATCTTCTTTTTATTAAGAATGATCGATTGATTCTTGTCTTGAAATCTGAAAATGGTCGATGTACACTTTTTGAGGGAGGGTGGGGGGTCTGAAAAAGTGTATGTTTTGTACACTTTGGAAAATGATTGACAATTTTGGATGAACCCTTACATACAGTCTGCAGTTTAAGTTTTTAAAACATTTATTAGATTCATAAACTATCCTGGATTTTTACCAAACTTGGACAGAAGCTACTTACAATCAAAAGATAGTATAGCATGCATAGAGAGGAATATTTCTATTAATTTTTTTTCTCGTTTTTGTTGAGCCTGCAATTAACAGCAAAAGTAGGCGAGACACTGGGTTCCGCGGAACCCTTATGAATTTTTTTACACTTTTATGCAAATTAGTCTACCATTATTGAGTTATATACATATAGTCATGAATGTTCCCTGCAAAAATTTGCATCACAATTAAAACATGACGTTAAAATTAAAAAGTGATTGTTGAATGATGAATATATCATCATTTAAGTTTGTAAAATAGATGGGGGGCATGTGCATATACAAACAGGACATAATTGACATTTCAAGATAATCACAAAAGTAAAAATAACTACACATTGCTTTCTATCAATTTCATGAAACACAGTGAATAGTGAGCGTCAAGCAGGAAAGCACATGAAAAAAATGCAAACTTGTTGCACAAAATAACAGTTAACCAACCCTTTTTGCTAGGTAACCTTTTGATATCCAAATAGTTGATGTCGAACAATTTTCTTACAACTTATGAACATGATGAAACAAGAAAATTCCCAATTGTTTGTGGTCATCTTCTGTTACTTTTTAAAATTTTACTTAAAAGTCTTTCCTCTCTGGACGGGTCCATTTCATAAATTAGAATGAACCAGCTTTTATATCGCAAAATGGTTCATTTTTTTTAGATTTTTTTTTACCCATGGATGATATGTTATCATTTCTGTTTCTGTTTAAATATGATACTGTAATGCACATAATTTGAGGTAAATGCTAATACGCATATGTTTTTTGTCGAGCCTTCGACTTTTGTCGAAAAAGCGAGACATAGTGATCCTACATTCCGTCGTGCGGCGGGGCGTCCACAAATATTCACTCTGTGGTTAAAGTTTTGAAATTTTAATAACTTTCTTAAACTATCCTGGATTTCTACCAAACTTGGACAGAAGCTTGTTTATGATCATAAGATAATATCCAAAAGTAAATTTTGTAAAAAAATTCCATTTTTCCGTATTTTACTTATAAATGGACTTAGTTTTTCTGCCAGGAAACATTACATTCACTCTGTGGTTCAAGTTTTGAAATTTTAAAACTTTCTTAAACTATCCTGGATTTCTACCAAACTTGGAAAGAAGCTTGTTTATGATCATAAGATAGTATCCAGAAGTAAATTTTGAAAAAAAAAATAAATCATTTTTTCCGTATTTTACTTATAAAAGGACTTAGTTTTTCTGCCAGTTAACATTACATTCACTCTGTGGTTAAAGTTTTTAAAATTTTAATAACTTTCTTAAACTATCTTTGATTTGTACCAAACTTGGACAGAAGCTTGTTTATGATTAAAAGCTAGTAACTAGACGGAAATTTTGTTAAAATGTTGTTCCATTTTTTCCGTATTTTACTTATAAATGGACTTAGTTTTTCTTCCAGTTAACATAACATACAGTCTGCAGTTTAAGTTTTTAAAACATTTATAAGATTCATAAACTATCCTGGATTTTTACCAAACTTGGACAGAAGCTACTAACAATCAAAAGATAGTATAGAGAGGAATATTTTTATTAATTTTTTTCCTCATTTTTGTTAAGCCTGCGATTAACAGCAAAAGTAGGCGAGACACTGGGTTCCGCGGAACCCTTACGAATTTTATTTATATTTCAGGGATAATGAATTTGGTTTCAAGTAGGGGGGACAAGATTAGAAATTAGTTTTTCCTTTTGAAAATCAAAAAATATTTGGTCTGTGGATCCGTAAACCAACAAATTAAAAAACCCTTGCCTCACCAAACTAGATCATTGAATTTGTTCTTACCATTCATGCCATTAGCAACATGACAGGTGCCACATGTGAAACCAGATCTGCTTACCCTTCATGAGCACCTAAGATCACCCCCACTTTTGGTTGGATTCGTGTTGCTCAGTCTTTTGTTTTCTATGTAGTGTTTTGTTGATGGTTGTTTGTATTTTTGTAATTTTGTCTTGTATTGACGGGGTCAAAAAGCGAGAAATAGGTATGCTGTTTCCGGCGTTGGCATCAACAATGTATTAGTTTTATGATTAGGTCTAGTTTATGGTGAACTACTAGTGGTAGGTCAATGATATTTGGTATACAGTTGTATTAGCATTGGCACATCTCATTTCAATGGAGATTATTTTGCTCTGCCCCCTCAGTCATGGTCTATTGACTTTGAAACTTTTGCTTATTTTACATGTATTAGTTTGTGATTAGGTGAGTTCAAGGGGAACCATTAGTGGTAGTGTTAATTGGTATGTAGTTGTATAAGCAGTAGCACATCTCATTTCCATGGAGAATATTTGGCCCCTTCCCCTCAATCATGGTCAATTGATTTTGAAACTTTTGCTTAGTTCACATGTATTAGTTTGTGATTAGATCAGTTTGAGATGAACCGCTTATGTTAAGTCAATGATATTTGGTATGCAAATTTATTGGCATTTGCAAGTCTTGTTTCCATGGAGATTATATAGCCCCACCCCCTCATCATGGTCCATTGACTTTAAAAACTTTTACAGAGTTTACAAGTTAATGTTTGTGTTTAGGTTTGTATAAAGGGAACGACTTATGATAAGTCAATGATATTTGGTATGCAGTTGTATTAACATTGGCACATCTTATTTCCATGGAGATTGTTTATCCATGTACCTTCAGTCATGGTTCATTGACTTTGAATATTTGCATAACTTACATGTTAAAGTAGTGCTCTTTTAATTTCAACATTTGCATTATTAAAATTATAAATGGTTAAGACATATCTCTGTGTCAACAGTTTATTCTGGATTTGTTGGCCTTCAATTTCTTCTTTTTATGTCCCCTCCATAGGCAACGGGGTATTAAGTGTTACCCTTGACTGTCCTTCCATCTTTCTGTTCTTCTGTCTGTCCGTCTTTCCTTCCGTCCCATTTTCCTATCCACACTCTAACTTAAGTTTGCTTCATCCAAATTTTATAAAACTTATATACGATGCTAAAAACCAAAACTCAGAGGCGGAGTTCGAATTTAGGTATTCACATACCGTTCTAGAGTTATGCCCTATATAACTTGGAAAATTGCAAGCTGTAGATCTTGTCTGATCTAGATTTTGGTTAAAATTTACATTTTTGATCTTTCTGGCTGTGAAACAAGTCTTAATTAATTATCATTCCTCAACGTTGTCTTTTTAAAAACATGGTAAAACTTGAAAAAGCTATAAAGTAAAAAACAAAAAAACAAACTACTTGAGTAACTGTACTACTGGCCTTGTCAGAATCAGCTGGGACTCGTGCGATCACCACTTAAAATAGTGATGAGTCCCAAAGACTCAACCTAAAACTATTCTAGTGATAACCCTGTAAAGTATTCCAGGAAAAATAAAAACAGCTTAAAAGTTACCACCAGGTGGGAGATTTATTCATGTTGACTTATTTTGCCACAACATGCACACAGATAGCATTTTCTAGTTATTTTGTCAAGTTGATAATAACACTTGTGTCATCATGAGTGTATATCTTATCAACTTAAACCACAGTTTTGTGCCCTACCATCAAGTTCCACATATATATGTTTCTTCACCAAAACAGAAATAGACAGAAACTGTATACTGAAATTGTGTGCATTTATTATTGCGATTTTGTCATTTTAGACTTAAATGCGATTTTATTTTTTACGATTTTGAGAAAAATCCTGTTTAATTCATTTAAAATAGTTCAAAATGCGAGTTTGAATTATTGCGTTTTCAACTCTGTCGCATTTTTGGCAATAATTAAAACATCGCAATAATTTCTGAATTTACAGTACATGTTCAACAGCAATATGATCAGCAATATACATGTATACAAATGTCAGGTCTACAAAAATGCAAATAGACTGAAACCAGCATTTGACTCTTTAAACTAGGTATATATTGTCCCTTATCATGTTAATCATGTTTATTGATGAGTTATAACCAATTTTAGGGTTTCAGAATTCTCACTATTAAAGGATTTTTGAAGATAATTATTGGCCATGGCAAGTCCAACAGTGTGAAAATGAAATTTTCTTGCTCTGCAATTTATTATTTTAGTCTCCTTGACAAAAAGAGCAAGGAAATGACATTAAATTTACATTGATTTTAAACTTTTGTTATAAAATGATGATATATGTGCTCAGTTGAAATAACATTTTATAATCTTGGTGCATCTTTGGACTCACCACTTTTGAAAATGTTGAGTTCAGAACTTGTAGACTCGCCTAAGTATAACTCTGTTTTTTTTCTATTTTCTTGAAAACTTACAGATGAACAACCAAAATGATTGCAAGGCTAGATACAAATGATAATGTATACAAATAAGTCACACAACATAAACTGCTGATGGATTATTTAAATGACTTGTTGACCCATTTGTATGCACTCGGTGAACATGTTATAAATATGGTGTTTTATGTAGCTCTTTTTCTATTTTTGGATTCTCAAGATCTATACTTTTAATTTGGGTGACTGACTAGTCAGTGTTGTTCACTTTAGCATGTTTAGTGAAACAGGCTAATTTGAACCTTTAGTTTTTAATTTATTATTGAATATTAAAAGTTGAAGACAGTAAAATTAACTTTCCTTTTAAATTGTAGGAAGAAGGAGGAGAGCCAGCACATGCACCAGAAGTCCATGTAACACATTTTCATGTACAACAGAAAAGGAGATGTTGTTTCAATATTTTTCTGATTTTACTTGCTTTGTTAGTATTGGCTGCTGGTATTGTGTCTGGCGTCTATCTGTACAAACACCTGTCTAAGAAGGTAAGTTAAAACTTTTGAAAGCTTTGTCATGTTTGTTAAAGCATTGTTGTGAAATGTTATTGTAAAGTAAGATGAAGTCATTATTCCTTGTATCTTGTATATTTAGTTTGCCACAACAAAGTTGTCAGAGGGCTATTGGACAATTTTGACATTTTATGCACAGATGTGGATCCAGGATTTTGAAAAGGGGTGGTGGTGGTGGGGGTAAATAAAAAAGGTAGTCATTGAATTGATAGTTTTCTTTTAAAAAAATGTTTTTAAATGAGGAGGTAAATTGTGAGAATTTGATCAATAAAGTCTCTTGTCTGGTGTGATTGCATTACATAAGAATAGAAAACTTCAATAAAGTCTCTTGTCAGGTGTGATTGCATTACATAAGAATAGAAAACTTCAATAAAGTCTCTTGTCGGGTGTGATTCCATTACATGAGAATAGAAAACTTCAATAAAGTCTCTTGTCTGGTGTGATTCCATTACATGAGAATAGAAAACTTCAATAAAGTCTCTTGTCAGGTGTGATTCCATTACATGAGAATAGAAAACTTCAATAAAGTCTCTTGTCTGGTGTGATTGCATTACATGAGAATAGAAAACTTCAATAAAGTCTCTTGTCGGGTGTGATTGCATTACATGAGAATAGAAAACTTCAATAAAGTCTCTTGTCGGGTGTGATTCCATTACATGAGAATAGAAAACTTCAATACAGTCTCTTGTCGGGTATGATTGCATTTCATGAGAATAGAAAACTTCAATAAAGTCTCTTGTCTGGTGTGATTTCATTACATGAGATTAGAAAACTTCAATAAAGTCTCTAGTCAGGTGTGATTGCATTACAGGGTGTGATTCCATTACATGAGAATAGAAAACTTCAATAAAGTCTCTTGTCAGGTGTGATTCCATTACATGAGAATAGAAAACTTCAATAAAGTCTCTTGTCTGGTGTGATTGCATTACATGAGAATAGAAAACTTCAATAAAGTCTCTTGTCAGGTGTGATTGCATTACAGGGTGTGATTCCATTACATGAGAATAGAAAACTTCAATAAAGTCTTGTCTGGTGTGATTCCATTACATGAGAATAGAAAACTTCAATACAGTCTCTTGTCAGGTGTGATTTCATTACATGAGAATAGAAAACTTCAATAAAGTATCTTGTCTGGTGTGATTCCATTACATGAGAATAGAAAACTTCAATAAAGTCTCGTTGTCAGATGTGATTCAATTACATAAGAATAGAAAACTTCAGTAAGTTTCTTGTCAGGTGTAATTTCATCACATGAGAATAGAAAACTTCAATAAAGTCTCTTGTCTGGTGTGATTCCATTACATGAGAATAGAAAACTTCAATAAAGAATCTTGTCTGGTGTGATTCCATTACATAAAAATAGAAAACTTCAATCAAGTCTCTTGTCAGATGTGATTCAATTACATAAGAATAGAAAACTTCAATTAGTTTCTTGTCAGGTGTAATTTCATCACATGAGAATAGAAAACTTCAATAAGTTTCTTGTCAGATGTGATTCAATTACATGTACTTAAGAATAGAAAACTTCAATAAAGTCTCTAGTCTGGTGTGATTTCGTTACATGAGAATAGAAAACTTCAGTAAAGTCTCTTGTCTGGTGTGATTTCATTACATGAGAATAGAAAACTTCAATAAAGTCTCTTGTGAGGTGTGATTCCATTACATGAAAATATAAAACTTAAATAAAGTCTCTTGTCTGGTGTGATTTCATTACATGAGAATAGAAAACTTCAATAAAGTCTCTTGTCTGGTGTGATTCCATTACATGAGAATAGAAAACTTCAATAAAGTCTCTTTGTCTGGTGTGATTTCATTACATGAGAATAGAAAACTTCAATAAGTTTCTTGTCAGATGTGATTTAATTACATAAGAATAGAAAACTTCAATAAAGTCTCTTGTCAGGTGTGATTCCGTTACATGAGAATAGAAAACTTCAATAAAGTCTCTTGTCAGGTGTGATTCCATTACATGAGAATAGAAAACTTCAATAAAGTCTCTTGTCTGGTGTGATTTCATTACATGAGAATAGAAAACTTCAATAAGTTTCTTGTCAGATGTGATTCAATAACATAAGAATAGAAAACTTCAATAAAGTCTTTTGTCAGGTGTGATTCCATTACATGAGAATAGAAAACTTCTATAAAGTCTCTTGTCTGGTGTGATTCCATTACATGAGAATAGAAAACTTCTATAAAGTCTCTTGTCTGGTGTGATTCCATTACATGAGAATAGAAAACTTCAATAAGTTTCTTGTCAGATGTGATTCAATAACATAAGAATAGAAAACTTCAATAAAGTCTCTTGTCAGGTGTGATTCCATTACATGAGAATAGAAAACTTCAATAAGTTTCTTGTCAGATGTGATTCAATAACATAAGAATAGAAAACTTCAATAAAGTCTCTTGTCAGGTGTGATTCAATTACATAAGAAAAGAAAACTTCAATAAAGTCTCTTGTCTGGTGTGATTTCATTACTTGAGAATAGAAAACTTCAGTAAAGTCTTTTGTCAGGTGTGATTCCATTACATGAGAATAGAAAACTTCTATAAAGTCTCTTGTCTGGTGTGATTCCATTACATGAGAATAGAAAACTTCAATAAGTTTCTTGTCGGGTGTGATTCAATTACATATAAGAATAGAAAACTAAAAGTCGGATCGAAGAGACAGAAACTGCCTTTTAAGCACTCCCACACTTAGATTTAATGCAATATTTATATTCATGTATATATATATATATATAATATATATATTTGATATGATTTTCAGCATTACAAAGGTTCAGTAACATTTGAACCTATTGAACCACACTATTTACCAGAGCAACAGAAAATGATGGAACCATTTCACAAGGACCATGTTGGAAAGGAAAAATCTCATATGAAGCATGTCCACATGAATTTTAATCGTTTGAAGATGAAACCTACCAAACCTTTCAGAGTTCAGCAAGATGTGGAAGTTGAGGACAATAGTTATGAAAGAATTCACATGCCAAAGTTTGGCATCTTTAAGGAGACACTAGTGCTCCATGATTTCACAAGGGTAAGTACTGACTACTTTTATATCATTGTAGACATATTCTAAGATACTTAAAATGCATGTTTTTTCAGGGATTATACCACAGATAAATTTTCAAGGGTGGTGCTTATAAAATAATCAATTTACTTTTGAGTTAAACCTTTTTGTAACACTTGTCAATATACATATTCTTAGATTGATGTTGAGAACACTTAGAGTAGTGCTGGAAATCTTAGTGTTTTGAGTCAAAATACTCTCAGGTCAAAATGTAAAACCACTTCCAAACAAGAAAAAAAACATGGATGTTTTCCCCAAAGTCTTAAAAATATTAATACCAAGATAACTTTTTTGGAAAAAGGGAGTTTATTTAGATATTTTTCATTTGTATTTGCCAGCTTTTTCCTTAAATTGTACATAGTATTATAAAATATATCAAATTATGCCAATCAATTTTCACTATTTTTTTCTCTAGGTATACATATTTATTATAAATGAAAGCTGGTTAATCCCTGAGATGTTTATTATAAATAACAGTTTGCAAAGAATTGCCATTTTGCTTATGTTCTAGTTTGAACTACAAAAATTGTCATTTGACGAAAATAAGCTGAATAATCATGATAATAAGACTGACATTTACATAATTTAGATAATACCTGAGTGGCTTCATGAAAACTGCAAAAAAATTATTGATTTTTACATGAATAATGTCACTATCATTTTAATATCATAACATCTGGAAACTGTAAAATACAGTTAGGGTACAGAGATGATGAAAAAAAAAAACCAATCAAAATCGTGACTTATTCAGTTTTTATACGCCCGTTTACGGGAAGTATTAGGCTTAAATTAAAATATTGTTTGTTTGCAGTTTACCGACCGACCTTCGAAAATCCGTCCGACTGTGGAAATTTTATTGCTTTTAATTTGAAGAAATTATTATTAATACTTCTATTAACTCAATACGGAAATTTGGGTCGTTTCCGGAATTGATTTAAAGTCTAGGTCAATTACACGTTAGAAGATTGGTTTTTTTTCCCTTCCTGTCAAGAGTTCATCGGACCCTTTAATGGTAAAGCACATGGAGATTGTTTACAGGTATCCACGAAGTCATGGAGAAGTACTTTATTCTGTTGTCTTCTGTCAGTTTTTAATAATAAGACAAATAATACACAGAAAAGTTTAATAGTGAACTGTTTATACTGATTCAGGCAGAGTTGCACATGGAATGATGTCTTCGACGATCATATCATTGACGATATGAATTGCAGCGCCAGATATTCATAAAACCGACACGATAACTGTTTCTGTCTCAAACAAATCGGATACAGAATCTTTTGAGCATGACTTTATGGAACCAATATATATATCAGTGGTTCAACAATTCGACAGCAGCCTGAAGTATGCTATATATTTTTTAATCTTTCTGAAGACGACAAAGATGAAACCACTCCTCCGTGACTTCATGGATACCTGTAAGCATGTCTGTACGGTGGAAGGGCGCATTTGAAATGTAAAATCAATAAGAAGCCACACAAACTACACAAAGATGTAGAGAAAATGAATGGTTGGCTTGAAAAATAAATATATTCTCTCTATATCAAATCCATCTTTGATTGCAATGAGTATGCTCCTTTAGGATAAGGGGGGCTGCCCCACTTATTGCAATTATTCTCTCTCTTACAATATTAAATATACCCAAACTATGTGAATTGAATTGAAACATGTCCTTATGTCATGAGCTATGCTGCCAATTTTTTTATGCAGTCTAAACATTTCTGTACAGACCATTTACTTTAAATGGGGTGCTATGGATTTCACCCCCAAAGCTAGTCTTAAGATTTTTGTTGGTTTTAATTAAAGCCTGGCATCAACATATCTTTCAAGATATAACCTTATTACATATAATCAAATAAAGTTAAAAATATGAAAACAGTCTGATGTCTAATATATTTTTTTAAGTTGTCTTTTTTTTTCAAGTGAGGAAGATTTAATGGTTGATTTTTGTCGAGCCTTCGACTTTAGTCGAAAAAGCGAGACATAGCTATCCTACATTCCGTCGGCGTCGTCGTCGGTGGCGTCCACAAATATTCACTCTGTGGTTAAAGTTTTTGAAATTTTAATTACTTTCTTAAACTATCCTGGATTTGTACCAAACTTGGACAGAAGCTTGTTTATGATCATAAGAGAGTATCCAGAAGTAAATTTTGTAAAAATAAAATTCCTGTTTTTCCGTATTTTACTTGTAAATGGACTTAGTTTTTCTGCCAGGAAACATTACATTCACTCTGTGGTTAAAGTTTTTAAAATTTTAGTAACTTTCTTAAACTATCCTGGATTTGTACCAAACTTGGACAGAAGCTTGTTTATGATCATAAGATAGTATCCAGAAGTTAATTTTCTAAAAATAAAATTCCTGTTTTTCCGTATTTTACTTGTAAATGGACTTAGTTTTTCTGCCAGGAAACATTACATTCACTCTGTGGTTAAAGTTTTGAAAATTTTAATAACTTTCTTAAACTGTCCTGGATTTGTACCAAACTTGGACAGAAGCTTGTTTATGATCATAAGATAGTATCCAGAAGTAAATTTGTTAAAAAAAAATTTCATTTTTTCCGTATTTTACTTATAAATGGACTTAGTTTTTCTGCCAGGAAACATTACGTTCACTCTGTGGTTAAAGTTTTTAAAATTTTAATAACTTTCTTAAACTATCCTTGATTTGTACCAGACTTGGACAGAAGCTTGTTTATGATCAAAAGCTAGTATCTAGAAGGAAATTTTGTTAAAATTTTGTACCTGTTTATCCGTATTTTACTTATAAATGGACTTAGTTTTTCTTCCAGTTAACATTAAATACAGTCTGCAGTTAAAGTTTTTAAAACATTTATTAGATTCATAAACTATCCTGGAATTATACCAAATTTTGACAGAAGCTTCTTACAATCAAAAGATAGTATCTAAAGGAATATTTTTATTGATTTTTTTCCTCATTTTTGTTGAGCCTGCGATTAACAGCAAAAGTAGGCGAGACACTGGGTTCCGCGGAACCCTTACAAATTTTTTTTTTTAACACACTCTTACATTGTCTTTTGAATCTTTAATATCTACATTTTTCTGATGCAAATACTCTACTCATGAAAACATTCTAGTAAAGATGCATATATGTCAGTGAATATGTTTCTATACAACAATTCTAGTCATTCCTTGTTTATAAGTGTTCCAGTATTTCATTATACCATATATATTTTTTTTTGTCATGAATTGTATTATTACACTATGTTAAGTTTCAGTTTTGGTTATAAGGGTTTTTACCTGAAAATGCCTGTTCATTTCATGTTGGCTTTCAGTGTTGTTTTAAAATGTTTTTTCTTCACAAGAAACTTGTTTTATGTAACTGCTTGTTTAAACTTTATTTTTGCTAATAAAACAAAATATTTGTCCTACCTACCGACCCTGCAGTCTGAAGTTACAGTCGGAAAACTGCAAACAAACATATTTTTAAGGTTGGCCTTATGGTATACCATTGTCCGTCCGTCTGTCTGTCTGTCGTCAACATGTCGGACATTAACTCAAAAACGCTTTAACCAATTTGCATAAAACTTTTGTGAATTGTTTATATCTATTGATGTGAGCTCCCTTTCGCTTTTTATAAATTTTAGATTTTACATTTCCGAGTTATGGGGTTTTATTCATTAAAAAGGGGGGATTTTCCAGTTTTCGGACAATAACTCAAAAGTGCTTTGAGCAGTTTTCATGAAACTTTGATGACTGTATATCTATGAAAATAACCTCCCTTTAGTTTTTTTATACAACCGCAAAAAATTTTTTGGGATCGTTTGATGTCGTCTGCGTCGTCGTTCGAAGACACATTGATTTCCGGACAATAACTTTAGTTTAAGTTAATGGATCTCTATGAAATTTTTTAAGAAGGTTCAATACCACAAAAGGAAAGTTGGGATTGATTTTGGGGACATCATGATGGTCCCAACCGGGCCCAAAACAAACATTTTTCTACCACAAGTAGAAGGTTGGGATTCATATTAGGGGTTATGGGCCAAACAGTTTAGGAAATAAAGGCCTAAAAGGGGCCAAAAACAACAATTTTCGTAGGTTCCGGACAATAACTTGTGTGTAAGTGTATGGATCTCTCTGATATTGTACCTTAAGGTTAATATAAATCTTCTATATTGCTTGTAGGAATTGAGAAGGGCTTGAAATTCCTGAAGCTTGACTGGAGAGAATAGTCTGTTCTGCAGTTTTAGCTGATATTTTTTATGCAATGTAACTCATAAAATTTGCATTGCTTTTTATGGATAAACATAAATTTGTTATGGTAATTGAGAAGTTATACTAGTGGTACTCCTCTAACATTAAATACACATTCCTCTGGAATATTTTGATACTACTTCAGTCTTCATGCTGGTCAAGGCAAGTGAAAATGCAGAAGGGGTCAGTTTCAGGTTTTTTTAAAAAGAGAGTTACTAGCTTAAGCCTTAAATATTTACTATAATAATCTAGAAATTTTGTCAAAATCTGATTTTCAGTCATCATGGGCATTTGGTTAATGAATCACAGTCTAGGTATCTGGAGGTTTTTCAAGATAAAATCTGATGTCAGTCGAAAGCTTGGTCAGTGAAAACATCAAGATGTTAACCATCAATAATTTGTGTAAAATGCAGCTGGTTTTACTCTAGTTTTAAGGTTCTGTGGTCACAGTTATTACAGTTCAGCTTGATGTGACTGTCTTGGTCAGAGATTCCTTTGCAAATGTCAATGGACACAGATATCCTTGGTTTTTCTGGTTTCCGGACAAATACTTAAGTATTAGTTAATGGATCTCTATGAAATTGTACCACAAGGTTCCATACCACACACGGAAGGTTGGGGTCAATTTTGTGGGTTGTGGCTTTAATCGTTAAGAAACTAGAGGCCAAATAGGGGCCAAAAACATGACTTTTATACGACCGCAAAAAAATTTTGTGGTCGTATATTGGTATGACGTTGGCATCGTCGTCCGGTGTCGTCATTGTTGTCCGAAGACATATTGGTTTTCACACTCTAACTTTAGTTTAAGTGAATGGATCTCTATGAAATTTTACCATAAGGTTCAATACCACAAAAGGAAGGTTGGGATTGATTTTGGGGGTTATGGTACCAACAGTTAAGGAATTAGGGGCCAAAAATAAGCATTTTTGTAACTTCCAGACATAACTTGTGTGTTAGTGTATGGATCTCTCTGACATTGTACCACAAGGTTCCATATCACAAAGGGAATGCTGGGATTGAATTTGGGGGTAATTGCCTCCAAATTTTAGGAATTAGGGGCAAAAAAAGGAGCAAAAAACAAGCATTTTTCTAGTTTCAGGACAATAACTTGTGTGTAAGTGTATGGATCTTTATGAAATTGTACTACAAGGTTCGATACCACAAAGGGAAAGCTGGGTTTGAGTTTGGGGGTAATTGCCCTAAACGTTTAGGAATTAAGAGCCAAAAAACAAGCATTTTGATACGCCCGTTTACGGGACGTATTATGGTATGCCGTTGTACGTCCATCTGTTCGTCAACATGTCGGATATTAACTCAAAAACGTTTTAACCAATTTACTTAAAACTTTGGTGAATTGTTTATAACTATTGACGTGAGCTCCCTTTCCTTTTTTATAAATTTTAGATTTTACGTTTCTGAGTTGTGGGGTTTTATTCATTAAAAAAAGGGGGATTTTCCAGTTTTCGGACAATAAATCAAGAATGCTTTCACCAACTTGCAAGAAATTTTGGTTAATTGTTTATATCTATTGACATGAGTTCCCTCTGGATTTTTATAAATTTTAGATTTTACGTTTCCAAGTTATGGGGTTTTATTCATAAAAAAAGGGTGATTTTCCAGTTTTCTGACAATAACTCGAAAACGCTTCCAGCAGTTCTCATGAAACTTTGATGAATTGTTGATATCTATTGATGTGAGCTCCGTTTAGAATTTTATAAATTTTAGATTTGACATTTCCGAATTATGGGTTTTATTCATTAAAAAAGGAGGGATTTTCTAGGTTTCAGACAAAAACTCAAAAAATCAATTCGTATGAAACTTTGGTGAACTGTTTATATCTCTTGATGTAAGCTCGCTTTAGAATTTTATAAATTTTATTTGTTTATAGTCAGATTTACTAAGTATTGCGCAACAGCACAGTGTATTGCACAACAGCAAGAAATCTTTAATTGAATATAAATTCAATTCATATAACCAACTTCAAGTTCTTTGACTACATTTATTCAGAAACCTATAATAGATGTATGTCAAATATTTAATTACAATTAAAATTCAGACCTGTATCAAGCTTGAATATTGTGTCCATTTTTGCCCCAACTGTTCAGGGTTAGACCTCTGCGGGCATATCCAGCTGCGCTCAGCGAAGCAGTTTATTCTAGTTTCCAGACGATAACTTGTGTTCAAGTGTATGGATCTCTCTGAGATTGTACTGCAAGGTACCATACCACAAAGGGAAGGCTGGGATTGAGTTTGGGGGTGATGAATCATAAGGGGGTTAAAAAATTTGAGGTGGGATTTTTTTTTTCATTTTTTTTTCTATAAAATTTTCCATTTTAAATTGGTTATTTCTGATTTATATATAAAAGCAAATAATAATGATATGGTGTGAATAGGTAAATTAAAAATTTCTAAGTTCTTAGAACACATTCATTCTGTGTCAGAAACCTATGCTGTGTCAAATATTTAATCACAATCCAAATTCAGTGCTGTATCAAGCTTGAATATTGTGTCCATACTTGGCCCAACTGTTCAGGGTTCGACCTCTGCGGTCGTATCAAGCTGTGTCCAGTGGAGCATTTTATCTAATACTGGCTAAGCTGGTTCTAACATAAATTATTTCTGATCTATATAAAGAAACAACAAATACTGATATGGCAGGAGATACACATTAAACAGGGTGTGTAAATTATTATATTTAGTTTGTAAACAGATTTACTAAGTATTGCGCAACAACAAAGTATTGCACAACAGCAAGAAATTTTCAATTGAAAATAAATACAAATCTTTTAACCAATTTCTATGAGGATTAATTTAAAGTCTTGAATTGTTTGAGGTTTTTACCATGTATTACTATATTGGATATTTGAACATTTTTAAATTGGTCTACATTGAGGTCCAAAGGGTCCAAAATTAATTTAGACTTTGTTTGATTTCATCAAAAACTGAATTCTTGTGGTTCTATGATATGCTGAATCTAACTGTGCATTCAGATTTTTAATTTTGGGCCCTGTTTTCAAATTAGTCCATATTAAGGTCCAAAGGGTCCAAAATTAAACTTTGTTTGAATTCATGGTTTTTTTTTATATGCTGAATCTAACCATGGAATTAGATTTTGGATATTGGACCATTAAGTAGATTAAATGTCCCATTTCAAATTTTTAAGTTATCTGACCACATTTATTCTGTGTCAGAAATCTATAATGTGTCAAATATTTAATCACTATCCAAATTCAGAGCTGTATCAAGCTTGAATATTGTGTCCATACTTGCCACAACTGTTCAGAGTTCGACCTCTGCGGTCGTATCCAGCTGCTGCAGGCAGAGCACATTTTTTTCAGTTTGAGTAGTTTTTTCATCAGATTTTCTTTGCAAAGGTTTCATTTATAGCAAGGCAATCTGTTTTATTAAGCATTCCAGAAATTTATCTTTCAACTCAAAAGAAGACCTTATCGTTATGGTCATGGTTAAACTTGTACTATACATATAATATCAAGCATAATTCTTTGACCCTTTCTAACCATTACTGAGAGAAACATTTAGTTAAGTAATGTACAGTAAATAGACAGAACTTATTTAACATATAAAAAAAATTGTGTTTATAACTTATTCTCTGTATCTTCAGGATACATGTTTAAGAAAAATTACCAGGAAGGAAGGTTTCATTATGAGTTACAAGTATTTTCAAGTGGAAAGTGACTAGAGATAAGTCACACATAAAAATAACATCATCCTTGTATGTCTAGTAAGACACATAGACATTATTGTACACTCCGTAAACTTTATACATTGGGAAATTTTTTTTGGTATACAGTGAAACCTATATTATCCAAAACCATTCTATTTAGAAATACTGTAAGAAGATGTGGTATGATTGTCAATGTCCACCAGAGACCAGATGACTTAGAAATACAGTGTATACTATACCAGCCCAACATTTATCATGTATACAGAACATTTTTTACAAGATGGTGATTAACCTGACCTTAACACGCCAAATCTGAAAGGAACTGGTCCTATATTTTTTCACCAAAATAAATGTCTTGATTTCAATGTAACACAATTTTTTGGGGGATGAATATTAGATGTATTCTTCACATTCCTCTCAAAAATGAAAAATTTTTGATATATCACATGAATTCATTCATAATGAGTGCCTGTCATCTGTAAAATATTTGACTGTAAATTGACATTTTAGAATATCCACTAAAATATAAAAATAAGTTGTGGTATGATTGCCAATGTAGTGTTTCCTGCAGCTTTTGAAAAAGGCAGGGTAATTTTTTTCTCGCATCATACATATACTTTAAGGCGAGTATATCTTGCAAATATACCTTTTTCATTACAGAAGAAGGCTTTATAAGATAAAGATAAATTTTTATTTCCAATAGAGGACCCATTATGGGCATAATCAGTACAGTGATTTTTTTTTTATATTAAACATTGCAATATATACAATACACAAGAAAAACAACTCTAACATGAAATATAAATTGAGTTAATAATATATATAGCCATATAAACCATAATGTTAAGTGTTTATTGACCATGCACCAGAAGCAGCATCATATCCATTATAAAAATAGCTTTTATGAGTTAATTCCTTCCTCCTGGCTGATGCATATGAACAAATAGTATTGTTGTCCATATGCAGGAGTCACTAAGGGCAGGTGGTTAAAGGACACTCAAGCAAATACACTCAAATATGAATATTTAAACACTTTACAACACAAGCATAAACTAATAGTCAAAAAGGATTATTATATAGTCCTCCTGGTGGCTAATGCACACTATTTTCATATGCTTTTTTTTTCGAAAGTTAGTGATGAGTTCTATGACCTTTGTACAACAATGAAGCCATGTGAATGCAATGCTTATAAGACCTTTTTACCAAAAAAGCTCTCAGACTTAATTGGATTGTTGTCTATTATGTGTAGTTGCCAATATTGTCATTTTGATTCAACCATTTTCATAGTACTTTTTTTTTAACTATTGTATCACAATGACACCATGTTTGGCCTATTGAACAATGACACCTTGTGAATCTCTTATAATTTGTTCTTCATTCCCACATTTCTTTTCATTAATAGAAATCCAGACAAACACAAAAGCCTGAAATACAGTTTATAATGTAATCTTTGCCCTGTTGTAAAACTCTATACTGTACACACAATTGTATTTCTAAAAAATCTAAATACAGTGGTGGGGGATATTTCGCTATAGCTTAGCAATTTGTTTTTCCTGATCTTAATGAATTTCTGGGCTTAAATGTTTGTAGTAATTTGGATAAATATGCAAAAATTTGGAATTTCATTTACTAAACATAACACTATCTTCCACTTTTTCATTGAAACTTCAAAGATATATGCTGTGATGTTAGGCAGGTTGGATTGAATAATATAAATATCCTTTTAAGGAAAACCAGGTTATAACTTCATTATAATGTGTCTTATAGTTTCAATGACCCAAGCTTTTAATATCTTTCTAGTTATGCTAGTATATATCATAAATAGACGTAAATGATGTAGTGTTTGTTTATTACTTTCAGAACTACTCTGGAATTGTTGACTTTGATGAAGGAGTATGCTATGTTATGAGGCTGAATAGAGACAAAATCACACCACCAAGAGATTGGTTCGACTTGATCAGAAAGTTTGCAGTATGTATATTTCCTGTTAGAATTATGATAGCATTAACCACCCTTCAGTTTATTAGTATCAGCCTTTTGACTTCTTTGGGACATGTCGGTTAACAGAAGAGATTTTGAAGAAAAAAATTGAGAAAACTATGAACATGATGAAGTATAGTCATGGAAGTTTGTCATTTTTAAATACAAAATAAATGGTAAAAACAGTAAGAAGCGATTGGGCAATGTAGTCATTTAGGTCAACCAGTGTAACACAAAACTTAAGATTAGTCTATACACACATAACATCAAAAGATATCTTGAGTACTGCTAAAGAAACTTACATATTAATACTCTTTAACATTGGATACAAGTTTGCGGTTTGATTTCTTTCTTTTGATACATTTCTTGATTCTTAAACCCAATTAAACAGCTCAGTTTTCATTGTTAACAAAAATGTTTGGGACCCAAGTGATCAAATGGACAGCCTGTCTTATTAAATCATCCTGACTGATGTGTAAGCATTCACAAATCTTATTTCCATTGAGATAATTTAGCCCCAACCCATCAGTCATGGTCCATTTACTTTGATTTTTTTTGCATAGTTTACAGGACATAGTTTGTATGATTAGATCAAATAATAAAGTAACATATCAGACATGACAAGAATATATTCATACTATGTTTCGATTGTAATATCAACATTTGTATTATTCTATCAATATTACACACAGGCAAGACATATCTCTGAGTCAACAGTTTTTGTCTCTCCTGTGACAAAAGTGACAGAATGCGAGACATAGGGATTACAATCAAGCGGTGGCTGCTTAAACTATTTGTATTAAGTTTTATATTTCAGATGGTAGTAGACCTGGAGGCTTCATACTTTTGTATATGGATGCCGTATGTTACGAAGTTTCTGTCTCTCATATGTCTGTTGTCCTAAACCTCATTTTCATGGTTCAGTGACTGGTTGAAAAAAAAGTTTAGTATTTGTTGTGTGAATTTCCCACTTATTATGAGTAATAGGATAACTATTTTTGGTATATGGGTTCCTTGCAAGGTCTTCGTGTTGGTCAGACAGGGTTCACCTGACCTCGACCTCATTTCATGGATCACTGATCAAAGAAGCTGGATCATGATTAGGTCCTTTTCTCAGATATTGTAGGCAGTAGGTCAACTATATTTGGTGTGGAATGATTATAAGGTATAAATGTCAGTCTGGCAGGTTTCATATGTCCATGACCTCATTTTCACAGTTCATTGGTCAATGTTAAGTTTTTGTGTTGTGGTCTGTATTTCTAATACTATAAATAGATCTGTCTGGCAGGTATTATCTGTCTTTGACCTCATTTTCATAGTTCATTTGTCAATGTTAGGTTTATGAGTTTTGGTCTGTTTTTCTAATACTATTATAAGCAATAGGTCAACTATATTTGGTGTATGGAATGATGGTAAGGTGTACATGTGTCTGTCTGGCAGGTTTCATCTGTCCTTTACCTCATTTTCGTGGTTCAATGGTCGATGTTAAGTTTCAGTAGTAAGGTTATTTTCTAAGATACTATAAGCAACAGGTCAACTATATTTGGTGTATGGAAAGATTGTAAGGTGTACATGTCTGTCTGTCAGGGTTCATCTGACCTTGACCTCATTTTCGTGGTTCAATGGTCGATGTTAAGTTTCAGTAGTAAGGTTATTTTCTAAGATACTATAAGCAACAGGTCAACTATATTTGGTGTATGGAAAGATTGTAAGGTGTACATGTCTGTCTGTCAGGGTTCATCTGACCTTGATCTCATTTTCATTGTTCATTGGTCAATGTTAAGTTTTCCTGGTGAAGTTTGTTTCTCAGATTATATAGGCAATAAGGTTAATTAAATTGGATGTATGGAATGTATGTAAGGTGTACATGTCTGTCTGGCAGGGTTCATCTGACCTTGACCTTATTTTCATGGTTTATTGGTCAATATTGAGGTTTCATGATTTGGTCTGTTCTGGTATACTATAAGCAAAAGGTCAACTATATTTGGTGTATGTAATGATTGTAAGGTGTATGTCTGGCTTAATTTATCTGACCTTGACCTTATTTTCATGAATCATCGATAATGTTAAGATTATGTAATACTTTTAATAAAATTATATCTTGAGGACTATCAACATAAAATAAGTCATGAATAGTAAAGCAGTTGAGACATTTCAGCATGTGCACTCCTGTTCTTATCATCTGCAAGATTTTTAATTTCATGAAATTGTTTAGTAGGAAAAACACCAAATGTCTTCAATTCTGTTAGTTTTTTATTTTTATTTTGTTGTTAATTGCACTTGATAAATAAACACAGAAATGTGTGTAGCACACTTATTGATTTCCTTGTACATTTCATTTAGTCATGTTAATATAATAATATCATACATGTGATGTATGAAGCAATTACTGATAATAACCGTGGAATTTCCATAGATGTTCTTTGTGACATCAGTTATATACATGTACTAACAAGGAGGTGACAGACACAAATAGATGAAGTTATTGTTTGACGTTGAATTGGTTATTTTCAGTTTTGAAGTTCATTTGACCTCATACTCATTCATTAATATGATCATTAAGAATATGATATTATATGAATGCCAGATTATGAAATATTAAAAGTGCAGTGTGTTTATTGATTTTTCAGGATATTTACTTTTGTCATATTTATTAGTTTGCTTTTATACAATCATAATGTTGCATAAGGTGTTTTTTGGAGAGAGATTGGTCATTGGTGAATCAAAAAAACTTTTTTTTGGTAATATATAGAAATTGGCAAAACATATTTCTTTTGATAAGAATGTCTTGTGTATATGAGATGGGAGAGCATTGTAAAGCTGATCATTATATCATACTTAAATAATTCCTTACTGAGTTTTCCAATGGAAATCTGGTTATTGATTAAGGGTTGTACGGCAGGTGGGCGGCTACAAATGTTTTTGTGCAAATAACTTCTGAAACGTTCAACCAATACTTTTCAAATTTTAATATATTGTTACTGATGAGGAATATCACTGTTTTCTTTTGCCATTCAGGAGTAATGGTCCTTGATTGATTGGAAATTTGCACATTGTGTTGTTTCCTTGCAGAAATTAACAGTTCAACCAATTCTTACTGATGACAAAATGGAGGCTCAATATTGATGATTTTCATTTTTGTTCCCAACCCTTCAGTCATGGTCTGTTGACTTTGAAACTTTCGCATAGGTTACATGTTAAAGTTTGTGTTTATGTCGTTTCAAAGAGAATCACTTTTGATAAATCAATGCTATTTTGTATACAGTTGTTCTAGCATTGGCATTTCTCATTTTCACAGAGATTATTTAAAACTCCACCTTCAGTAATGGTTCATTGACTTTGAATGTTTTGCATTGATTACATATTAAACTACTGCCATTATAATATCAACATTCTCTTTAGACTCAAATTACATAAAGGCGAGACATATATCTGTGTCAACAGTTTATAGTATATATTAATCAAATTTGAAAATTTGAAGGAATTCAGTGCACCCTTTAAAATATCTAATATAAAAAATAAGAAGATGTGGTATGATTGCCAAAGAGACAACTCTCCACAAGAGACCAAATGACACAGAAAGTAACAACTATAGGTCACTGTACAGCCTTCAACAATGAAGAAAACTTAAATGCATGGTAAATTATTTTCTGTCATTGTGAGTTTCATAGAGTTTATCATTGACTCATAACTTTATTGTATTCAATTTTTACAGACTGGCTACTACATGCCCAAGGCATCAGTACTAAAAAGAAAATACAGAGTAGCTGAAGGACCTCTGAAAGATCTCTCCAGATTTGGGATCTACATTGAAAAAGAATGCAGCAACTACCGTACTTTCTGGCTGGAAAAGAAAGTTGGAGATGGTAATTATTATATTGGGGGTCAACCTTAAAATTTAAAGAGTTTGTTCCAGGTGGGTGCCATGAAAATGGGTAGTAGGTTTCAACCCAATGTCATAAGCACATGTACATAGTTTATCTTTAAATATTTTATATAGAAGTTTAGACCTCTCCTTCCCTTTCTATAACTTAAATGATTTTAATATGAAATGTAATTTGCACATGAAAAAAAAAGGATGTAGTCCTGAATTGTTAAAATCTAAATGGAAATCAAATCTTTTCACTTCCTTGAAATTTTTCAAAATTTATCATACTTAGAAAGGCGGAATCAACTTATTTAATTCTGTGAAGTAGAAACTTCCTGGAAAAGAAACCTTTCAAAAATATTTATCTTAAGTATTAATAAAGTCTCCCTAACAAAGTTTGGAAGACTTATTGTTTTTTCTCTGTTATTCC
Organism: Mytilus coruscus; assembly: GCA_017311375.1. Classification (NCBI taxonomy): domain Eukaryota; kingdom Metazoa; phylum Mollusca; class Bivalvia; order Mytilida; family Mytilidae; genus Mytilus; species Mytilus coruscus. The sequence goes on from CM029599.1 coordinate 95,290,194, forward strand.
TCTTTTTCGTCCACTGCTTTTTTTGCGGTCATATATTGGTATCACGTCATCGTCGTCAGCGTCGTCTGAAAATATTTGGTTTCCGAACAATAACTTTAGTTTAAGTGTATGGATCTCTATGAAATTTAACCAAAAGGTTCAATACCACAAAAAGAAGGTTAGGATTGTTTTTGGGGGTGATGGTCCCAACCATTTAGGAATTAAGGGCCAAAAAGGGGCCAAAACAAGCATTTTTCTAGTTTCAGGACAATAACTTGTGTATAAGTATTTTGATTGCTCTGAAATTGTACCATAAGGTTCAATACCACAAGTAGAAGGTTGGGAGACATTTTGGGGGGTAATTGCCCAAACTGTTCAGGAGTTAGGGGCTAAAAAGGGTCTTAAACAAGTATTTTTCTAGTTTTCAGACAATAACTTGTGTTTAAGTGTATGGATGTATTTTAATTTGTACCACATTTAACAAAAAAATTTTTTTTTCAAAATTAATGTTTTTGGAAAAAGGAGGGGGGCAATTTTTTTCCTCAAAAGAAAATTCTCTTCAAATATTTTTTTTTTGGGGGGAGGGGGGGTCAAATTTTTTTCCCTCAAGATTTAAGAAATTGTCAATTTTCCAAAGAAAAAAATTGGGGGTCACAATTTATTTTCCTAATTCTTTGCATATAGTCTGAAAACAGTTTTACTAAGTATTGTGCAACAGCACAGTGTATTGCACAACAGCAAGAATCTTCAATTGAATATAAATTCAAATCATACAACCAATTTCAAGTTCTTTGGCTACATTTATTTTGAGTCAGAAACCTATAATGTGTCAAATATTTAATTACAATCCAAATTCAGACCTGTATCAAGCTTGAATATTGTGTCCATTTTTGCCCATGACATGACATGAAACATACATTAAGCGCTTATAAAAGAAGTACCCAGTACCACCCCTAAACAACATATATTATCTGATTTAACATGAAACATACATTAAGCGATATATAGGTGTCAGACCACCAATTACTCCCTCTTATTTAGAATGTATGTAAAAGTAGCCCTACTCTGACACAAAATAGTGCTTTTGATGTCCTTGTTTACCTAAACTAACCAACAAATTTGCAGAAATGAAACTTTTGGTGAAAGAGAAATATATTTAGACCATTTTGAGCCAAAATTTACTTGTCTATGAGTTTGCATTAAAAAATGAGGATTAATGCGCTCCATAGTATACTAATTTAAGATTTCCAGAAAACCAGGGGTTATTTTTGGAGTACCTCATTTTGAAGGTCAGTTTTTTTCTTAGAAGGCTTTAAATGTATGTTGAAAATTGGCATGCAGAAAGCTGATACATATACAATTCAGGATATACCTGGTTTCTATGAAGTTAAACTTAAGGTAAAATATTTAGAAAGCTGTGAAAATTGCAAAATTTGGTTGAACAGATAGGGATATTTAATTGGTGGTCTGACACCTATAAAAGAAGTACCCAGTGTCATATGAGAATGTTAAGATATTTTGAAAATGGTTGAGATCCCCACCCCTTACCCATATATTTTCAGCATGATGAATTAGGTGAATAATAGTGGGAGTCCCATGGGGTTTATACTTATGGGGACTTTGCTTGGGCTACTTTGTAACAGCATCCTGCTACAATCATTCCTTGTTATTAATAGGGAAATACTTCTTGATCTCATTGATTAAGTCAAAGTAAGTCACAGAGAGAAAATGAAAATGCAGAAAAAGATAAACATGGCTAGCAGAACAGGAACGACAAAACTATACACTATAGTATTCTTAGTTTCTTATCAGACTTCAATAGATAAACCTCCTCGACCTGTCAGTCATACTCAATCTATTGTTTTCACTAACTTAAAACAAAACATTCATATAACATAATACTTGAAAGGTAAATAAATATCATTGCAGGTTTGATTGAGAAGAGAAGTGCCTCCAGTGAGAATTGTTATGGAAACTTCAATGGAATTGACACTGTTGTAGAATATTGCATCACACAGTAGATATGAAGCACACAATTTGTTATTTGTTTTCTTGTTATAATGTATACAAACTTCATTGCAAAAGCTACATTATATACTGTTTCATACATTTATGTAAATTCATATTTGATAATTGGATAGAGGAGAATCCATGATGAATCGAAGTCCATAGAATTTGAGAGTAGTGTTCTGTGAGATTTGTTAATATGGATAGCATAATTTTGTTCATCTGTGGTTATATGTTTTGGACATCTCCACAAGTTTAACAAGTGGTAAGATTTTTTCAGAGTTAAAATTGTATATATTTTAAAGTAACGGTCAAATTTTCTCATTATAAATGATTAAATTAATAATTTATGAAAATCATTATGAAAAATTAACACATTTGTATAACATTGTAAACAGCAGACATACAGAGATTCTCTACTGAAATAACTTAAGAACTTTGTGAAAGTTAAATGAAAACCATTTTTCAAACATTGGTTTGATTGGATAGACAGCTTAGCATGAATTCAAAGATAAAGTAAATAAAAAGTATGCCTCTTTGATATATTTTATACCTTTCTTTCTGTCGATGTTATAACAGAATATTTTATCAGTGTTTACCATTACAACTGTTGTAAATGTTATTTGAGGGCCGTTCCAAAAATGTATTGTGGTGGGGAATACATTTGAGGCACTCAAATTATTTATGGGAGGTTGCATTATTCTTCATAATTTGTAAAAATTGATAGTTAACTTAAAATTTATATTATGGGTTGTTGGGGTCTAAAAAAAAGGTGCCTCCCATGCCCCATGATTTTAATTCTGGAAAAGCCCTTTGAGTTCAGTGATTTTTAAAATTTTCAATGGAAATCACTAAGCCTGAGCGACACTTATAATTCTATCTGTAAATGGTCAATATGAGAAAACATTTTAGTACAGTATGCTATTAAAACTAAAACTATCTCCCAATAATAAGGTTACTATTTAAAAAGGACTCAAAAATGCAAAGTTTAATTGAGAATAGAAAGTCCATTAGCTGTTATTCTGTAAAATTCATATAAAATCTGTATCTCAGTATAAAATGAATACATACCAAAAACTCAGAACAATAGATTCATCAAAAACAGAAAAAGGAAGAAAAATCCAAAATTTTAGTAAAGACCAGTACTTGTACTAATCCTGTTTCTTGTATTAACCCTTTATTCCATTTCCAAGGATATATTTCATTTTTTTCATCTTTAACTGTCAAATTCAAAGTTTATCCTACAAGATTTGTATATATGTGTTTAATGAACAATAATAATTTGCTTTTTTATTTTCATTTTTTTTTTCAATTCATTGATATTGATATTGTTTTTGTTTGTTAAACTTTCAAACCTTCTTTTTTCAAAGTCTTGTACTATCCATTAGATACATCTGCCTTCAGCTTGATATGCTACATAGCAATCCTCATATTTTTGCCTTGCAATGTATGTGTATTTTTTTAATTATTTTTGTATAAATGTTATTTGCATTGTTTATTATTTATTTGTAATTTTGTGATTGTTTGGAAACACTATTACTGGAAAAACACAATTTTTGTCTTTTACATAATTTAAACACTTTCTTTCTTCATTTTGAAATAATAGTACAGTTTTTTTTTGTCTGGGATAGATACAATCTGAATTGCAAACTACATAATAAAATGCTTTTTAAAAAATACCAATGTATCCCGTTGTTCCTCTTTATATGCCCTTATCTTCCAACCTGTTTACCAAATCTAACTCTCTTTTTTTTTATTCTACCTCTATTGTAAAGCTGTAATTTCTGTAAAACAGGGGACACCTTTTGACAAGAATTGCCAATACAATTTTTTTTCAGTTTTAGTAGGAAAAGCCAAGGTTATAAAAAAAGGTTAAAATATTGTTTTTGATAGCTGTATTCTCCCAATTAAATGTTTAAATAGGTTTATATTTTGTTTTGTTATATTAAATATATGTTGTCTTTAAATTGAATGTTTGAAATAGTTGCAAATATTGTTTTGTTTTCAGTTGATACATCTTTTCATGCTATAATATTAAGTGAATTATTTTGTAAAACAAAAAAAGAATTATAAACAAATTTACAAATTTTCTCTGATAACCAAGACAACTAAAGAATTGAGTTCGATGTTAGCTGACATATTCTACTGTTATCATGCCCTATAAAAGTGAACAATTTTATATTTTATACACATAAGAAAGTTTAAAAAATCATTCATAGTTCATAAGTCAAACCAGATTTGTAATATTCACTTAACACCCAAAAATAGGAAATGAAGGTGAAAAATAATAACAGTTCACAGACAAGTGATACAGTAATTTTACAATGTATATACTGTAGAAAGAGATGAAAGGAAACACAACAAAGAAGTTTTAATTTAATCAATTAAACATTCAGTTTATTTTTATTTTTTGTCAAAAGAAGCCACAGTAGTGTCTTACATTCATTGTATTATATATATATATATATATATATATATAAACCACGAAAATTAGTTCCCATAAAATTATTTTTAGAGGCAAAACTTTAAAAAAATTTCCAACCTAAGAAAAATTATTGTTTCTACAGTATTATATAATCCTATGTTTAATACATATAATATCTTTGGTAAAGATAAATTTCTATTAATTTCATGATCTATTGTTTAAAGAATATCAAGTTTTTTTGTTTTATTTTATTGAAGCTTAACAGACTAATAAATAAATAAGAATTTCTAAGATATAGAAAACTTTTTAAATTTTGTACATTTTGTAATGTTATTTGTTATCATCATATTAAAATAAAAGTATTCATAAAACATGTATGTGACTTTAATCTGAGGTTCTGTAGTTGTTAATGTGGTGGTATTTAACCATGAGTCAGGTGAACAGATAGTGATGTCTTGTTTTATTACACAGAATTAATAAAAATAAGTGGCATGATTTCTATTTTTTGTGTCTTGGTTAACTTTTCATATCTGTTGTTTGTATGATAGTGGAGTGACAAATCAAGAAAAAGTCGCTTATTTTAAGAGTTTAATGGACCAACATACCTCACGGCTGAAAATCCACATGATGATAGAGTATATATTATACTATCGTTTTAGCCCTGTGGTAGAGTTTTCCCATGGTGCAGTTTTTTGTTAAATCGTGATAAAGCGTGATTTTCAGATTTTTGATTCAGCCATGCTGGATCTATGCGATCACTCTGGTTTTGGAGATGGTGCAGAATACTAAGTTGAAGACATATCATGAAACTAATTATGTGTTTTTATGACTTACAGAAACTTTCTATACCATTTTAATCATCAACTGCCAACTTTTGACATGTTATTTGCCCTTAAATTAAGAAAAGATTGGTCGAATAACCCTTTTATTTTAGATATACACTTGCATATAGTTCCTTTGTAAATCAAAATTTATAATGATTTACTATTTATGAATTAATTTGAAAAGTATTTGTACATCAATTGAATCAGTTGATAAGAATTAGTATCTTATACTTGTGTAAGTGATTGTTCAATGAAATTTGGGTCAACATGTGTATTAATATATCTAAGTTGATTCCCACACTTTTTTGAAATGGTATTACTCCAATTCTTTCCATAGGCAAGTAAAACCTGTTGCATAATTAAATAGACACAATTTATTACACACCTAACTGAATACACACACACATTCTTGACCTCAATAGTATACCTACAAATGTATTATTTATTTTGATCTACACAACATTAAAATATTCTGTTAATTTTGCTAGCTAGCTGAATGATTAATCAGATGTGGGTTATTTTCAATGAAAAGATTAAAGAATGAAAAAAATATGTATACAAAACATGCAAAATGCAAGCAAATTTTATTTCACTTGTAAAAACAGTGTCATTATCATCTGTCACATAAGTCAATAATCAAGTTCTAATTAATTAGTTACAATTATCAGAAATTTGGTTGAAACAATAAACAAAATTGCATAACTCTTTCCTGAGCATTTTCTGCCATAAAATTTGTTTGTTCTACATTTATATCCCATTATATTACTATTTAACAGTAATTGGAAATATCTCAGCATTAGGTATTTGTTCATTTAATTTGAATACAGGAAATGTATTTTTTCTTAATGAAGAATGAACACCAATTTAGATAAAAACTTGTTAATATTTTTTTTTATTTTTGTTGTTGAGAAATTGGGTTTTTAATGCCTCTTTCTGGAAATTATTAAGCCAGTTACTAATAATGGCATATAAAAAGATGTATTACTTGTTTGACGATTTCCCTTTCCATTCTTGTCAAAACCATTAAATTGCAAATATTTATAAAAAAAAATATCAATATTTATATCAATAGTTGCATCAATATTGCGAAATTCCCTACCTTTGGACAATAACATAGAAATTTTACAGTAAGATTGGAAATGAAAAGAGAAAAAAATATTGAAAAAAGTATGGTCAGAAAGAATATCAGACTAGCTTTGAATATGGCTGGATCACAACATTGGGGATGCTTTGATTTTCTTTTTCATTATCAAACACGGAACACTTATAATTAATTCCTGAGTGAAGATATCAGCAAATATTTGCTCTGAAATGCAAGAAAAATGTATCAGCTTTCATTTAATATTAAAATTAAATTTCATTTGAAAAAACAAATTGAGTGAATTTGAAGAATTTCAATTGCATGTGACATTTTTTTTTAATCTTACCGTCTGTCAAAGTATATTAAATTTCTTACATACTTCAACCGTAGTCGATTTTGACAAAAAATAGTGGAACAATCAATACTTAAGAAGTTTTAATATGTCAAAGTTTGATGGAACATTCAAATCAACTTTTACAAGCCTTTTTATAATACTCATCATATAGCAGTTTTACTATTCAATATTCACTTCAATAAGTCATGTAACGCTCCCTTTTCCTATTTTCCCCATGATTATGAATTGCTGTGTTTTTCACAATGAATTTTATATGCATTTTCTTAATTTTTGTCGAGCCTGCGTTTTTTGTCACAGAAAGCTCGACATAGGGATAGAAATCCGGCTGCAGGGGCGTTAGCTAACCTCTTAAAAGCTTAATATTTCAGAAGGTAGAATACCTGGATCCTTCATACTTAGTATATACTAGTAGATGCCTTATGTTATGAAGTTTCCGTCTGTCATATGTCCATCGACCTTGACCTCATTTTCATGGTTCAGTGACTACTTGAAAAAAAAGTTAAGATTTTTAGTATTCTTAATTTCTCTCTTATTATGAGTTATAGGATAACTATATTTGGTATGTGCGTACCTTGCAAGGTCCTCATGCCCGTCAGACAGTTTTCACTTGACCTCGACCTCATTTCATGGATCAGTGAACAAGGTTGAGTTTTGGTGGTCAAGTCCATATCTCAGATACTATAAGCAATAGGTCTAGATATAGGAAGATGTGGTGTGAGTGCCAATGAGACAACTCTCCATCCAAATAACAATCTACTATATTTGGTGTATGGAATGCTTGTAAGGTGTACATGTCCAACTGGCAGGTGTCATCTGACCTTGATCTCATTTTCATGGTTCAGTGGTTATAGTTAAGTTTTTGTGTTTTGGTCTGTTTTTCTTGTACTGTATGCAATAGGTCTACTATGTTTGGTGTATGGAATGAGTGTAAGGTGTACATGTCCAACTGGCAGGTGTCATCTGACCTTGACCTCATTTTCATGGTTCATTGGTTATAGTTAAGTTTTTGTGTTTTGGTCTTTTTCTTATACTGTATAAAATGAATTAACTATATTTGGTGTATGAAAATATTTTACGATGTACATGTCAGTCTGGCATGTTTTATTTGACCTTGACCTCATTTTTACGGTTCATTGCTCTATGTTAAGTTTTTGTTTTTGGTCTATTTTTCTAATACTTTCAGCAATAGGTCAACTATATTTGGATTATGGAATGATTGTAAGGTGTTCATGTCCAACTGGCAGGTGTCATCTGACCTTGACCTCATTTTCATGGTTCAGTGGTCAAAGTTAAGTTTTTTAGTTTTGGTCCTTTTTTCTTATACTATATGCAATAGGTGAACTATATTTAGTGTATGGAAATATTTTAGGATGTACATGTATGTCTCGCAGGTTTTATCTGACCTTGACCTGATTTTCACGGTTCATTGCTCAGTGTTAAAATATGGTGTTCTGGTCTATTTTTTGGTGGAAGAAGACTTCAAGTCTTCTGAAGGCCTATGGTGCCGACTTTAAAATCATTGAACCACCTCCGTATGCCGCATCCGTTTCTGTGTATTACAATTTCATAACAACTTCCGATTCTTGACACCGATTTTTACACATGATTAAGCATCTGAATCATTTAATTTGTAAATTAGGATTGAAAAACAATCACTATCGTTAATATTTACCCTTTTATTTATGTAATTTATTAGATTTCATCTCATCTACATGAACGTTATTTGTTTACTTGTAACCGGATGTTTTTAATGTAGATATTTGTAGTACCCATGCGTGAATTTGGTATCGGGACAACTCGCCCTGTTTACATGTTCGCCCTTGGTCTGTTCGTCCTGAGTTCTTTCGCCCGTATAGTACGTTCACCCTGTGTTCATTCTCTTCACTCTTATCTTACACAACGTTTTATAATACGTCCTTGCATTTATTAAAAATATTGATATTAAGGGTATCGTTAAAAAGCTCTAAAACACGATTTAGTGAAAATCATCTGTTCCTTATTTTGTTCCCAAGGTAAGACAATAGTGTTCAGCCAATCAAATTCTGTGTTTCTCATGATCAAATTAATAAGCCAATCAAAACGTTTTCTCTGAAGATTATTCTAACATGCTAGATTTTGAACTTGTGTTGTTTTCATCTAGTACTTTAAAAATACTTTTAAATAATACAAGTGAAAACAACTCCGTTTGTACTTGGTGTTCCTAATTGGAAGGAAATACGAAGAAGAAGAAGAAGAAGAAGTTGTAAAATCGTGAACATGGCATGTGAATTTTCATCTGCAAGGAGGTTCTTACACAGCTTAAGGATAAAAGCATGACTGATTGACCAAATTCAATGATGCAGTAGTCAGTACTACCATAAAGATAATAAATAGTATTTTTTCACTAATTTATTGACATTATACTTTTGAAACATATGTTATTTTGTATTCAATTAAATCATTTAAAGCACAATGTACTATTCTTTTTCACAAAGACAAACAAACAGGTTGGGACCCCACCCCACCCCACCCATTATGAGTGGTGTCCCTTAAATGAGGACTGTCCCTAAAAAGGGTCATTTACTGTTGAAAAAAAAGAAAGAAAATTTTAAGATTTTTAACTCAAAAGTGGGAAAATTCATTATATTTGGAACAACTTTTCTAAATGAGGGTCAAATTAATAAAGAAGATATAAGTTTAGAAACATCACAAAATTCTTTTGACATGTTTTGACACTTTAATACTTGATAGATGCATAGTTCTTGGGAAAAGTTTCATCAAATAATATGAATATAGAGGTGCTCATTTTTACAGTGGGTTGTAATGTTCTTCTAATGAGGGTGACACATCTTTGCATAATTCAAAATTGGAAATTTCAACAAGCATCTAATATTCTTTCACAAGAAAATAAACCCTGGTCTGCTAGCTGCATGTTCATCTTTTCTACTGATTTAAAACTTAAATCATGCAAACAGACTTAAGAAAAAGGCATGTAAGCTCATCATAAAAATATGACACTTTTTCAAGACAATCCAGATCGTGCAAAATACTTCGCTAAAATTGTAACCTTTAAAATTGTTGTCGCACACTAAAACCCCATGGGAAATTTCAAAAGTTGGCAGGTATGTAACAAGTCTTACTATTTTTATGCCCCATTTATGGGCATTATGTTTACTGGTCTGTCCGTCCGTCCTGCTTCAGGTTAAAGTTTATGGTCGTGGTAGTTTTAATGAAGTTGAAATCAATCAATTTGAAACTTAGTACACATGTGTTCCTTATGATATGATCTTTCTAATTTTACTGCCAAATTAAAGATTTTACCTAATTTTCACGGTCCACTGAACATAGAAAATGATTGTATAGATTGGAAATCCATGTACTTATGACACATTCTTGTTTGAAGAAAAAAAATACATCATAGCGATAATGGAACAAAGCAGGCTGGGTTAGTGGGGCTGCTTTTATGGTAATTCAAGTTACCTTTTAATTTATTCACCTTCTTCCACCTCAGAGCTATCAGCTCTTTGATTGTTTAACTATAAGCAATAGGTCAACTATTTTTGGTGTATGGAATGTTTATAAGGTGTTTATGTCTGTCTGCCAGGTATCATATGACCTTAACCCCTTTTACATGGCTCATTGGTCAATGTTAAGTTTTAATGCTGAACTTTGTTAATAGAAAATATAAGCAATAGGTCAACTATATTTGGTGTATGGAATGATTGTAAGGCGTATCTGTCCATCTGGCAGGGTTCATATGACCTTGACCTTATTTTCATGGTTCATAGGTCAACGTTAGTTTTTTTTATTCTTCACTGCCATCTTTAATCACAATAATCAATATCAATGGTATATCACTAAGTTATTTCACTCTTAACCACAGTTATCCAGCATATCTTCATATAGCGAATAATAACCTATACAATTAGTAGTATGAAGACACTATGATAGTTGTCTTCAGCAGGCCTGGCAGCAGCTTTAGCGTTCATACAGGCATCATCAGCAGCGACATTATCTCATTATTTACAGCTTAAAATTTATAATGTATGTCTGATAGCATTTACTTTCAACATAACTTCAATAAGAAATACACGACAGGCGAGACATTTCTGTGTGTCCTCTTGTTGTATATAAGAATATAGATTTGTATCAATATTTGTGTCTAGGTGTTTGAATAACTACAGATGTAAGGTTTAATAAGTTTTGAGGTATTTTATACGACCACGAAAAATTTTGCGGTTGTATATTGGTATCACGTCGTCGTCAGCGTCATCCGAAGACATTTGGTTTCCGGACAATAACTTTATTAAATGTATATAGAAATCTATGAAATTTAAACACAAGCCGAGGTTTATAACCACAATAGGAAGGTTGGGATTGATTTTGGGGGTTATAGTCCTAACAGTAAATAGGAATTAGGGGCCAAAAAGGAGCCCAAATAAGCATTTTTCTAGTTTCCAGACAATAACTTGTGGAACGGTGTATGGATCTCTCTGAAATTATACCATGAGTTTCCATACCACAAAGGGATGGTTAGGATTGGCTTTGGGGGGTTATGGTTCAAACCGTTTAGGAATTAGGGGCAAAAAAGGGGAAAACAAGGGTTTCCTGGTAAATAGACAATTAAATAAAAAGTACAATGTTATGTTTGGATTACCTCCCTTACACTGCTTTTAAATTATGTATAAAGAAATGTTGTATTGTCTTGGTGATTAGCTGTCAATTTATTTTTAGAAGTTACTATTTAAACATGCTGATTAAGGAATATTAATTTTAGCCATGATTATGTATGTCATTTTCTATTTTAAGACTTTTATGATGTATTTAAATGATGGGTAATTATGGTTGCAAACTCCATTGGAAATTTGAATTGAGATGACCATATCTTGAGGGAAAGAATTTTTTTTGGAAAAGGGGGGTAAAAAAGAAATTATGAGGGGGCGCAATTTTTTCTCATTTCCGAAATTAAAAAGAAATTTTTTTTTTTTGGGGGGGGGGGTCAATTTGCAACAGCATAGTGTATTGCACAAAAGCAAAAAATTGAATATAAATTCAAATCATATAAGCAATTCTAAGTTATTTGACTACAGTTATTCTGTGTCAGAAACCTATTATGTGTCAAATATTTAATTATAATCCAAATTCAGACCTGTATCAAGCGCGAATATTGTATCCATTTTTGCCCCAACTGTTCAGGGTTGGACCTCTGCGGTCGTATCCAGCTGCGCTCGGCGAAGCAATTTATTATTCTTGTTGAGGGTTTCGAATATACTAATTTTAAACCACATTGGAACACATCCGAATAAATCCGGAAAATTATGGGCAGTGCTTATTCCATTAATTAAGAATAAGAAGTAACGTAGCTTAGGTTGTGTTATTAAGCCTTTACATGTACAAGAAGGATACATTTTAATGCAATTGAATTAGGGAAAAAACAATGCGTGTGATGATGAATCACCTTTCGTTAAAACACGCTCCATGGCATTACCATTAGACTGGTCCAAATGTTTATTCTGCATACAAGTCATACAACGAGCTAAGCAGTTAAGGCATGTCGAGTCATCTGAATGTGCCGATTATGTTTTAAATGACGCAAATTACCAGGCAGGATATCCAGCGGTGAGTTCACTCTCCATAGATAATTTCAAGGACAAGGTGCTGCATCATTCAGTATGCATTGTCAACTACTGAATGAAATGAAAAAATAACTTGCTTCTGATGCTTCAAATCAGTCGAAGGGGCCTCGGTGACCGAGTGGTCTAAGTAGTTACTGCTGTAATCACTAGCCAGTCAACACTGAGGTTGTGAGTTCGAACTGCGCTCGTGCGGGTGCACTCGACTCCAGTCTTAATTGACTAGGATTGTCAGTTTTCCTATCGAAGGTCGGTGGTTTTCTCCGGGCACTCCGGCTTCCTCCACCAATAAAAACTGGCCGCCACGAAATAGCCCAAAAGCGGTGCTTAAAAGTGGCGTTAAAACACCAAAAATTAAATCAATCAAAAATCAAATCAGTCGGAGCAAAAACTAATGGAAAGTCTACATGATGATCTGTTTGTGAAAAAAAAAACATTTTTGTTGTCGTATAGTTTGCTAGTTACATATTGTTCCTTTCTTCCAGATCCTTCATGGTGCGGGAAAAATTGTGAAAAGCAGTTTACGATAGTTCGAAATTTCAAATTATTTCCATCTATTTCCGTCAAAATTAAGTATCCACAGCTTTACAATTTATTCCTACCTCTCTGATAAATATTTTGCCTGGTTACTAGATGACAATTATTTTCATATGGATAATGATTACAATGCACTCTCATGTGATACTGTACGGAAATGTATACTTTAGCTGAGTGTGTGTTATCTCTGTATGAATAACCAGTACACCCCTGATCAGATAGATGGCATTGGTATTGTCCAAAGTCTTTATGTAAAAAGGTACAACAGTTATTATGATTTGGCCAATGACGCCTTTAAACCCATAATATAAAAAAAGAAGATGTGCTATGATTGCCGATTAGACAAATCTCCACAAGAGACCGAAAATGACAGAGAAATTTACAACTATTGGTCACCGTACGACCTTCAACAATGAGCAAAGCCCATACCGCATAGTCAGCTAATAAAGGCCCCGAAATGACAAATGTAAAACAATTCAAACGAGAAAACCAAAGGCCTAATTTATGTACAAAATGATAAACGAAAAACAAATATGTATCACAGCATCAAACGACAACCACTGAATGACAGGCTCCTGACTTGGGACAGGCACATACAGAATGTGGCGGGGTTAAACATGTTGGCGGGCGCCCAACCCTCCCCTAACCTGGGACAGGGGTGTATATAAAAAGAGGATGTGGTTTGATTGCCAATGGGACAACTCTTCACACGAGACCAAATGACACAGAAATTAACACTATAGGTCACCGTACGGCCTTCAACAATGAGCAAATCCCATACCGCATAGTCAGCTATAAAAGACTCCGAAATGACAAAATGTAAATCAGTTCAAACGAGAAAACCAATGTAGCTTGTTTTGAAAACTTCGGATGTGTCGTGGACGTGTTTGGTCGATATGATGTGGAACATTCTACAAAATCAGCAGAAAAAATAAGGAGTTAAATTGAAAATGGAAACGGGGAATGCGTCAAAGAGACGACAAGGTTTATTTCAAATGGTGGTAGATCTAAGGTTCTTCAAGTCGATCATTGAATGCAGACCAATTAGAGATTGTAAGAAATTTCTTTGTGCACCTGAAAATAAACATGGGTGACTATGCACTATTGCACTGCAATGATTTTAATTTGCAAGAACATGACGAAAAATTCCTAGCGGGATCTTTTCAAAATCTATAGACTGTGAAGCAGTTTTGTGCAGGATCTGTAAGTGACTGAAGAGGCAGATATAAGAATTATTCTGACAGATGGGAAAAAGTTGTTCCAGGGGTTGCATCATATGAAAATCAAGACAGTTATGTTTTATTTCTAATAACGTCTTTTCCTCAGATGTCAAACATAATGAATTGTGGTTTCATATTGGAAGCGGTTCTTCAACCAAAGCCACAAGACGGTTTTTACCCGTTCACGACATATGCAACTTTTTTTTAGTTATTGGACCACTGATGTCTGGCACACTACCAGCTGCTCATCCTCTTACAGGATGCGACACGTCTTCATTAATCGGAATTGGCAAAAAAAAAAAAAGACAATTACAAGGGGTCGAAACAAAACTCATGCATGTATCAAAATTTGTCTCGATCTAGCTGGTTCTAATAATGACACATTTTGTGCAGTGAAAAATCAATTCACCGCGGATCAATATGACCCCAGTAGCAATGGCCAAGCAGTACATCGTGATCTGATTAAACTCATGATTAAAGTCGGCGCTATACAATGACATCCACATTTTTTTCTAGTATTCCGTTACCTTTTCAAATTGATGTGGATATTGATGTCTAGTGTTAGTGTATTATATACCTAGACAGCTTCTTTTGTAGCGTAATATCTCTGTGAATCGTGTTTGTTTGTAGTTCACATATATATCGGGCTTTCAAATCGGTTTTAGTCTAATATGACCCGAAAATTGTTCGTTCAAAGTTCACTTTTAGGATTTTGTATATTTTATAATTCATGCTTTTATTATCATTCCTAGTCCTCATTGCGTTTTAATTGAGGAAATGAAACGACGGAAGAAGAGAAAAGTTATTCGTTTACATTGGACATATTCTTATCATAACTATGTGGAACTTTTAATATAAATATAGATCTGTACAACTAAATTCATAATGGATCCTACGAAAATTTTATCAAAATTCAAAGGTGATTTTACAGAAAACCCAAGTCGTTGGTGGAAGTTATTTGAAAATTTCGTAGCTTTATACTGGGATGAATCTAAATTATGCAATGCGTTCCCCCTATTTCTAGAAGAAAATGCTCAAATATGGTATAACAGATTGTCAGAAGATGTTACAAAAAGTCGAAACAATTTAAAGTGTGAGTTTTTAAAGAAATACGAATTTTCTTCAGGACAAAATTTTCAAACAAGTACCGAATTAATAAACATATCTCAGCGCGAGGAAGAATCAGTGTCAGAATATATCAACCGGCTTCATGTTTTATCGGAAAACCACAATTATGGAGAACAATTTACTTTATGGAAGCTCCGGAATGAATGTAAACCTGAACTTATGCGACAAATGGCCTTCGGTAAATGGCCAGAGACAGTGGCGGAAGCAGAAAATCGACTACGTTCAGTCGAAGCAACATCCAAATGTTTACAGGAGGAAGACCAGAAGAGAATGCAGAATAATATCGCCACAAAACTGCAACCGGAAATAGAGAAGATGCTACAACAAATTAGTGCCGTAAACAGCAAATCGCTCCAGCAAACTACTGCAAGTCCGACAATGGTGGAACCACTTCTTGATGATCGCATGGCCAAAGTTCAACATCGAATCAGAACGCCAAGACGACAACGCAGACGTAACCCATGCTACAGATGCGGTGAGTGTGACCATGTACCATCTCAATGTCGCTTTATTAGAATCAAGTGTAATAAATGCAAATCCATAGGCCACAAAGCAAAAATGTGTAGATCAAAACAAAACAAATTTTCGGCGCAACCAACAAAATTCATTTCGGCAACAGGTTTAAATAATACAAAAGCATCAAATTTAATTAAAATTCGGGTTGCAAATCATTTTGGTATGGCTATGGTTGATTCTGGAGCTACTATTAGCGCAATTTCGGCAGATTTTTATTATGCAAATTTGCAAAAGACAGTACCACTTGAAAAGGCATATCTACTTGCAACAGGCGCAAGTGGAGCATCTTTAAGAGCAGTAGGACAAATTCATGTTACTATAGAAATAGGTCGTTTATCTATGGAACAAACATTTCAAGTTTTTGAAAATTTCACACATTCAGTTATTCTTGGTTTAGATTTCTTAGATCAACAAAAGCTAGGCTGAATTTTGATGACAAAACCCTTGTTTTACAGTCCGGTATAACTGAAGTTCCCTTACTAATGGTGAAAATAATGACAATAGTATTTGTTTTATTTCTTTAATTAATGATGAAGTAATTCCCAGTAGGTCAGAAGTCATTATCCCCGTTCAAACTGTTGACAAAAGTATAAAATCTAAAATAGGTATTATTGAACCGAACCCAGCATTGGTTGGTAAACAAAATATTGTAGGGGCCACATGTCTTGTACAAATAAGAAACAATAAATCATTTTTACAAGTTCTTAATCCTACAAATTCTAAAGTGCGGTTATCGAAACATACAAAAATAGGCAAGTTCAGTGAAATCATAGAGAACTCGATTTCAAGTGAAATCACCGATGACACAATACAAATAAATTCAATAGATAAGGGTACACAAAATAATAATAATGAAGCAAAGTACATCGAAATAGCTAAAAGTTTAAATTTCAATTTTCTAACTCTGATTTAACAACAGAACAAAAACAAAAACTTATGGTAATGTTAGGTACAAATAGGGACGTTTTTGCTATAAATTTATCCGAACTTGGTTGTACAGATCTTCATCCCCACCGTATTGATACTGGCGATGCAGCACCCGTAAGACAAAGGTTCTACAGGCAGTCACCAGCCATGAAAACAGAATCAAGCAAACATATCAAAGAAATGCTAGACAACAACATAATCGAACCGTCCCAAAGTGAATGGGCGAGTCCTGTTTGTCTAGTAAGAAAAAGGTTCCACATCTTCGTCCTCAGCATCCAATCAACCACAATATAGATTTTGCATTGATTTTCGACAATTGAATTTGCTTTGTGTTAAACGCGTTTACCCAATTGTTCAGATGGATGATATAGTAGATATGTTAGGCGAGGCGAAGGCGAAATTCTACAGCACTGTCGATATGTTCAATGGATATCATCAAATAAAGTTAGATCCGGAGACTAAACATAAAACAGCTTTCACCTGTCACGAGGGAGTCTTCGAATTTAATAGATTACCGTTTGGCCTGTCAAATAGTCCTCATACTTTTCAACTAGTAATGTCCGAAGCCTTACGTGGTATAAACTGGAAAAGCGCACTGGTATATATGGATGATGTACTAATATTTTCAAAAACTTTCGAAGAACATTTACATCACTTAACAATTTTATTTCAAAAACTACGGGAAGTCAACCTTAAATTGAAACCAACAAAATGCACTTTTGCCGCAAAAGAAGTTAAGTTTTTGGGACATGTTCTGTCAAAAGATGGCATAGCAGTCGACACAACAAAGATAGATGCTGTTAAAACATTTCCAGTTCCACAAAATATAACAGACGTGCGAGCATTTTTAGGACTTGCGAACTATTACAGAAAATTCGTGAAAGGTTTTTCCAAAATTGCCAGCCCATTACACAGACTACTTGTTAAAGGTGCCAAATTTATTTGGGACAATGATTGTCAAAAATCATTTGATGAAATAAAGACACTTTTAATCTCAGCTCCAATACTCGCGTTTCCAGACTTTTCGAAAAGACTTTATCCTCTATACGGACGCTTCACAGATCGCTATCGGTTACATACTTGGACAAAAGGACCGTAAAGGTAGAGAACAAGTCATTGCGTATGGGGGACGATCGTTACGAGGAGCCGAGAAGAATTACTGTATCAGAGATCTTGAATATTTAGCTTTGGTTGAAGGAGTTAAGCAATATCATGTTTATTTGGCTAGCCGAAAATTTAGAATATATACAGATCACGAAGCACTTCTACACATCCAAAAGCTTACGAAGGAGAAAAGCACAGGCCGACTTGCAAGATGGGCTATGTTCCTACAAAGCTATGATTATGAAATAATTCACAAAAAGGGAACGGCTAATGGTAACGCTGACGCGTTAAGTAGAAGACCATATGGTACCGAAATAGTTACTATTACAACAGCTACAGTCGAATCGTCAACACAGACAGAAGCCACTTTCATCGAGTTAGACCCATATGCGTCCATTTGCGAAATAACCACAAGTCCAAAAGAAAAAGTCGTAAATGATCAACGGACAGATGAAAATTTCAAAGATGTCATTAAATACATATTAGATAAAGAACTACCCATCAAGACCAGACAAGCGAGAAAAACTGTTATTGAATCCCAAGATTATATTATAGACGATGACGTATTATTTCATTTATACTACCCGAAGGGAAAAGGTCACAGAGCGGATAGGATAGTTAAACGATTGGCAGTACCATCAACCCTAAGAGACGATATTCTGAAGTCATACCATGACAGCTTACTCGGTGGACACAATGGCATTGAACGTACTTACCATACAATACGATATAAATACTATTGGCCTGGTATGTACAATGACATTCAACAGTACGTACAGACGTGTATGCAGTGTCAAAGAGCTAAACCTGACGCCCATAAGCGCCCGACACCACTGCAGCCACTTCCTGTGCTGGACGTATTTAGAAGAGTACACATGGACATCTTAGGACCATTTAGAAAAAGTTCCGGCGACTACACACACGTTCTACTAATAGTCGATTCATTCACAAAATTTATGGAAATACTCCCTATGAAAAATACAGGCGCGAAAGATGTAGCTGACTTATTTTATAATCAGTGGATATGCCGTTATTCAGCGCCTGATGCGATCCTGACAGACAAAGGACAAAACTTCATGTCGAATATATTGAAGGAGGTTTGCAATATCTTCGAAATCCAAAAGATAAATACAAGTAGTTACAGACCCCAAACAAACAGTACATGCGAACGGAATAACAAGACAATAGCTGAAAACTTCGCACATGCATTGATGCAAACCAATTAAATTGGCCGGAAAAATTACCAAGTATTGCTCATGCTATGAACACGTCGGTATGCACCGAATCAACACAGTACACTCCGTATTTCCTCGTATTTGGAAGAGAATGCAGAACTCCTATTGACACAGTTTTAACAGAACCCTCCAAAGTCGGACCAGTCGCTAAGCAGTATATAGACCAGGTACATGAACACCTAGTTTTAGCTAGAGCAATAGCGCGGGAAAATGCACTGGAAGCGCAAAAGAAGTACAAAGCACAGCACGATAAAAGAGCAAGAGAAATTTCTTACAACATTCATGATAAAGTATGGCTGGATACTAAGAAAACGGAAGTTGGGTTATCCGAAAACTTTGTAATAAATGGCAAGGACCGTATTACATAACCGAAGTTAAAGGTAGAAGCACGTATAGACTCCGGCGCTGTTCTGACGATGTACCAATTAAAGGACTTATCAACGTCAACAGGCTAAAAAGTTTTTGACCCACAAGACAGGCCTACAAACAATGTAGATTTTCCAACTGACGACGAAATGTCAGACGATGAAGATAATGAAGAGAAAATGCTGAAGATGCCAATGAAATTGTTCAAACTGATACACAGCCAGACTCCAATGACCCTATACGAAACGATACTCAGGTACAACGGCACACAAATGATGACCGAAATAACGATGATTCAGATCTGTATCTAGTAGAACGGATAGTAAAAGCAAAACGTATAAACAATAAAATGCATTATTACATAAAATGGTTAGGTTTTGGTAACAGAAGCAATTCATGGGAACCGGAAGAAAATATTCCTCCAGAATTAAGACACGAATTTAAAGTTCGCATGGATCAGACTAAACGTATAAAAGCACGTAAAACAAAGAGATAGAAATAGCCCCACCCCACCCCCTTTTATTCTTCTGTAGAGTTGCACATCATAATTACACATCACTTTTCAAGTTAAATAGCAAAACTTACATACAAGCCGGTTTTGTTTTCTCGCATTTTGATAGATATTAACATAATCAAGTACTCCATATATACAAAACAAGTCATATTTTTTTTCTCAAACGGTAATGTCAGTATAACAAAATTCAAATTCATATTGGATTGTCATAGTATATTTGTCGTAAGTTTGGACCTAGTGTTTATACACAAGTTAATGGTCGTATTATCAGACAAACATTAGTGACAATTCATACATCAAGTAACAGCAATAACAAAATTGGTGTTATCTTCACGTTCTAACAATGGTATAACGGGTACAGTCGTACCAAACTTTTGGAATTTCTTTCGACCCCTTTCGATCATGACTTGGACTCGTCACCCAATTCGTGTTCAAAGGAGTTTCAGTATAGGAGTGACGATCCTATGCTGAAACGATCAAACCTTGAAAAATCATTTTAACTGCTTTTTGTCTTTAAAGAAACCATTGTTAAACATTTATTTTATCTCAAAACATGCATTAAAATATTTTTTAACAACACGGCACAATTTCATTAGCACATAATTATTATTGTATAAGTCAGTTGTAACCATTCTATTTAGACAAATCAGTGTCTTATCTTTTTTTATTAGAACTTGGTTTTTTTTTTCAAATACACAGCACGTTTACAATCAGAAAGATTTTTACACTTGAATTTTATACGTATTTCGTTCTTATGTCTTATTTTCTTATTTTCTCAATTTGAAGTCAACAGTTCCCCCCAACCCCACCCCCACCCCCACCCCATTTTTTTTTACCAGCATTTTATATCCGTAGCCAAGTTATCATAATATTTTTAGATGAATATGTTGAGATTTTATTTACTTGCAAATATATATTTTAAATTTACAATCAATATTATCGACAATGTTCCATACAATGCTTTTCAAGTATCGAAATGATCTACACTTTGCGTTTTTGTTGAAATAGATATCGAGTATATTAAGCGACATTTTGAAAATGGTCACATTCAAATAGATGTATTCAAAGTATTAGTACAAAGATGTGTACATAGATATTTATATAGTGCTACAGAGATAGTTCGGACAAATGTTCCTGAAACTAAAAATATGTAGTAACAGAGTTCAAATTGAAGAGTATCGCCGTGATATTCTTGATATTCATTCCAGGTGGAAAAAGAGTTGGTGATGAAAACAGATTTATTTGACAGAACAATGATTTTATGCTATGACAATGTTTTAATTATTTTTTATATTCCTATGTTGATTCGAATATCACATTTCTGTGAGAAAGACACAGTGTTCATTCGTTATTTGGTTGGTAGCAAATATTACATACATGAAATAGACAAATCGTTCGTTTTATACATATTGCTTCATGAAATAGTTGTGTTGGTATTTAGACACACTTGGTTCAATTACATGTACTTTTAAGAAATTTCGAGAGAGAAAAATTAGACGACAAATGTTCGTAATAGCGCTTGTAAATAAGATGTACATATACTTGTTCGTTTATATTTTTCCTTTATGCATTTTGAAATATTATTCTTAATAATTTACATGCTGATACTGGAGTATCAGATAGGGAGCGACGGGGTAATATGACCCGAAAATTGTTCGTTCAAAGTTCACTTTTAGGATTTTGTATATTTTTATAATTCATGCTTTTTATTATCATTCCTAGTCCTCATTGCGTTTTAATAATTCAATAGTTCATTGTATGTTACACTATTCAAAAGTTACTTGTATTTAACACTTAACTATAATCCTTTCACTTGAATTAATTATTAAAGATTTATATCCGTCTCTATGATTGAAGATTGGGTAACAAAGAATATAGATAAATTGACACTAAGTGATAACTGCCGAAAGCCATTCTTGACAAACTTATACGAAACATGTTTTTAATCCGTAATCCCCGCTTTCGGCAAAACGCGATTTATAATATTGGATAACAAGATATTTTGATTGGTTTCTGTTCCGCATGTCAATCAGTCTTTTGAAATTGTGATTTATATTTGTTTTTATGTTGTTATTCAGTCATGTTTTAATGTTTGAAATAGATGGATGCGAAATAAATATGAAAACTTTCCAGCGACTTGGACTTTATCTAAGATACCGCTAGTTTCCCCCGAAACTAATTAATATGACAGAGGTGACCAATAACCTGGTCATACTAGTCTGCTATATATCTCATTGTTTGTCTTGTTTTATAAAAAAAAAGGTTCTCAATATGCTATTGCTCTTGTACTGATTTATCTATTAACATAAAAACAAACTTCATATACTATAGTGTCCATGCTGACATTTATGCATGAAGACTATTTTTATATAGTTCCAACATACTTTTGGGTTTTAATAATCAGTCAAGAATTTCATCATTTTTTTCATTAAATCATGGACCGGGTGTTAACTTTACAGTACTTATTTCTCCTCTGTTCTTTATGGCATTTTAACCAATTTTCCCAAAAATATCTTTATAATTTATGTTGCCATATAATATTGCATAGCTAAATCTTAATTATGAACATTTTTTGTCGATAATTTCCGTAGATAAAGATATTTTTTTCATTTTCTCACATGTTGCAAGCGAGGGTATGTATCACTATTCTCTGGCAATCAGACATAAATATGACTAGCTGAATTCGTGGAGCATTCCCAGAGCATGCTTCCATAGAAAAATTTCTCAGTTATCATGAGAGACTACCGAGAAATTGGCCAAAATGTCCAAAATTTGCGATTTTTTAAATACCCCCCTTTTGACCTTTGACCACAGTTTTCAAAAATCTGCACCACTTTGGCACTCTACGACATGCCTTAATCAGAGGGTATTATATTTATCTACAAAATAAGACCAAAATTAGCCGTGAGGTATTTCGGTCCATTAAATTTTCAATTTTACCTTATTTGTCACCGTACTATGATACTTGACGAAGGACTATGTGCAGTGGCGTATCTAGGCGGAAGCTTGGAAGCATGCAAGGCTTCAACATCGTTTTGTCAAGAAAAAAAAAACATAATAAGAAAAATAAAATAAAAAGGAGCTAGACGGATGAGAGAGTGAAAGGGAAGACAAATGTGTGCTGTGCGGTTAAATAAAAAAAGTTGTTTTAGTCAACGAGTCGATACCACTTCTCAGACTCCCGGCGTTCGTTCCCATCACCTGCGCATTATTTCCCCTCTTTTTATAGCAGACGAAAATTTTGTATGCGGGGTGTTCTGTTAGTTACAATGCAACGCAGAATTGACATTGCCAGTGACCAATGGCACCGCTGAACAGGTTAAAACACATCTGCGTTCTACGATGACAACCGAACTTCTGTACTTTCGGGGCTATGTATCCTTCACGCATACAAGGAGACGCCCATTGATAAAGAAATTGACTGTTTTGCAGATGTTTTGCAAAGATGACAGGATGCTTGCTTTTTGTCGAGCCTGCGACTTTTATCGCAAAAGCGAGACAATATAGCAATCCTACATTCCGTCCTCGGGGGCGGCGGCCATAAATATTCATTATGTAGTTAAAGTTTTTGAAATTTTAATAACTTTCTTAAACTATCATGGATTTCTTTCAAACTTGGACAGAAGCATATTTATCATAATAAGATAGTATCCAGAAGTAAATTTTGTAAAAAAGAATCCTTTTTATCCGTATTTTACTTATAAATGGACTTAGTTTGTTTGCCTGTTAACATTACATTCACTCTGTTGTTAAAGTTTTTTAAATTTTAATAAATTTCTTAAACTATCCTGGAATTTTACCAAACATGACAGAAGCTTCATACAATCAAAAGATAGTATCTTTAGAAAAAATATATTTTTCCACATTGAGCCTGTGACTAACGGCAAAAGGAGGGCACATGCGAGACACTGGGTTCCGCGGAACCCTTACGAATTTTTTGTTTAAAGTCACTGGTGTCAGAGACTCTGACTCTTTTAATAATTTATATCCCCACATATGGTTTCGACTGGATGTATCTACAACGTAAAATGTTCCTCGAACAACTACCATACTGAGTTTGTATTTTTGAAATAAACAAGAATTTTGTTTTAATTTATTCACTGACAAACTTTGCAGGAAATTTTGAATCGTATATAATGTTGTACATTAAAATATTGCTCAGCTTTTGCACGATGTTTCCTTAATACAGCCAAAGGCAATATTGAGCCATCACCTTCGTTTATTTTCATTTAGTTGACCTCGTACGTTGTATTCCGCTGTCCATCAATATTGATAGAATAAGATGTGGTAATGATTGCCAATGAGACAGCTCTTCACAAGAGAACAAAATGACACAGAAATTAACAACTATAGATCACCGTACGGCCTTCGACAATGAGTAAAATCCATACCACATAGTCAGCTAAAAACGGCCCCCAAATGCCAAATGTAAAACAATCCAAAAGAGAAAACTAACGGCCTGATTTATGTTCAAAATAATGAATAAAAAAAGATATACAGCAACAAACGACAACCATTACACAAAGTTACATGCTCCTGACTTGGGACAGGTAAATACCGAATGTGGATGGGTTAAACTAATTTGAAGGCGCAAACCCTGTCCTAACCTGGGTACCCATTATATTAAACTGAATATATTGTTTACATTCCATCTCCAAACAATTTATGATGGTGTGGTTTTTATTATACTGGTCTTAATAAATATAACATTTTTACCCCTCTGGAATCTCATGATTTTTACAGATTCTTTGAGGAACAATATGTATTTTTTCACAAAATAATCTGACTTGTATCAAACAAAAATGCTTTTGGCTACACCTTAACATTCAAAATTTTCAGTTAATATTTGTGGGTCTAAAACCCTAAAATTCAGGAGCTTCCGGGAGCTTCACCTTCATCATTTGTTTAGCTACGCCACTGATGTGTTACAATTACTGCTGTAAATGGCATTGGAAGTTGGTAATGTCAGAAGCAGCAAAGAATGAAGTTAATAATTAAGTGTAGCATTGTGAAATATTTTCATATTTTTATGCCCCTGCCATAGGCAACAGGGGCATTAAGTGTTACCCTTGACCGTCCGTCTTTCCATCCGTAGGTCCATCCAGCCATCCGTCTTTCCAAATTTTATGAAACATATACACAATGCTAAAAACCAAAACTAGCAGACAGAGTTTGAAATTGGGCAGTGATTCTCTTACCATACTAGAGTAATGCCCCTTTATAACTTGGAAAGTTGCAATTTTTTGTTTCCGCACTCTAACTTAAGTTTTCATCCAAATTTTATGAAACTCATACACAATGCCAAGAACCTAAACACGCAGACTGAGGTCGAATTTGGGTTGTAAGTCATTTACTATTTTAGAGTTGTGCCTCTTTTTTACTTTGAAAATTGCAAAGCTTGAGCAAGGGCATTTGTGTCCTCAGACACATTCTTCTTTTATTCATTATTTTATTCATTTACTATTTTATAACTAAGTTGAGGACTTGTCATGTAGAATGCAAATCACAAAAGCATATTGAGTAACAAATACAGTTAGTCAACCTTCATCACACTGGTAAGCAAATTCTCATCCTTCAAAAATAAGGCTTTTCCTTCTTATTGAGACCCTCTTAATTTAAAAAGTTGGACTTTATTATTTCTTTTTAAAGATAAAAAGAGACCGTGATGCTATGGATAATGATAAGAAAATTTAAAATAAGAATACGGAGTTGTGGTATGAAAGCCAGTGGATAGACAAGTAACCATCAAAATTAGCAGCTGTGAAAGTACAATAATATCAGGTCTTCATAGATGGATAAAGGTCCATATTATAAGTACGTTCTATTAAAATGGACACTGGCAAACCGTTCAAAAATGAAAATGTCAAAGAAACGACTAGATAAATAATGGAAAAAAAACAAAACCGAAAGACAACTATTATTGAATAATTCAACAGATAATACCCAAATATTGTGGTTGGTTCAAAACAAACAATACTGCACAATAAATTCAGGATGTCAGTTAAAAGGAGCATATATAAAATGCCGTTCTCAATATATGAATAAAACAGGCACTGGTCATTAGCATACAACAATCAACATCAACCAATTAAAAGTGGAAAAAGTGTTGGCTCCTAGACAAATGATACTTTAAAAGTCTTCAATAAATTTTAGATCCATACCTGAATTTCAAAAAAGGCAAATGATTTTTAATTGACTTTGTTTAAGGAACACCATATTTTTATCATCAAAAATACTTTAAAATATTCATAGGCTAAAACAGCTTAACAAAACTTAAAACCATGTGGCAGGATCTGCTTACCCTTCAGTCTCACCTGAGATCAACCCCTATTTGGTGGGGTTTGTGTTGCCCAGTCTTTTTATGCCCCATTTATGGGCATTATGTTTTTCGGTCTGTGCGTCCGTTTGTCCAATTGTCCCGCTTCAGGTTGAAGTTTTTGGTCAAGGTAGTTTTTGATGAAGTTAAAGTCCAATCAACTTGAAACTTAGATATAGGAAGATGTGGTGTGAGTGCCAATGAGACAACTCTCCATCCAAATAACAATTTATAAAAGTAAACCATTATAGGTCAATGTACGGCCTTCAACACGGAGCCTTGGTTCACACCGAACAACAAGCTATAAAGGGCCCCAAAATTACTAGTATAAAACCATTCAAACGGTAAAACCAACGGTCTAGTCTATATAAAAAACGAGAAACACATATAAATTACATAAACAAACGACAACTACTGTACATCAGATTCCTGACTTAGGACAGGTGCAAACATTTGCAGCGGGATTAAACGTTTTAATGGTACCAAACCTTCTCCCTTTTTCTGAAACAATAGTATAACATCACAACATAGAAAAACACACGATAAAATATCAATTGGAAGGCTTAACTCAATCAAAAAACGTAAATTAACACACTATGAACGAATAAATTCGATCTGTGATACCTGAAAGTAAATACATAGTTAATAAAATATTAGGGACAAACATTCAAGGCCAAAAAGCAAACAAACAAGTCCAAATAAAGCCATGGCAAGACACCACCGCGAAATAATTAACCCTTAGAAAATAATCACTTTTGAAAAAAAAACGGTTTTCATAATATATACAGGTAAATGAAAAAATAACTTTGTCGTTTTAGGTATACTTTTTCTGTCTATATAAAATCTTCCAATAATTAGGAATACCAAGAAAAGTCTGTCATATAAATACCTAATTTAACACTAGATACATAAGGGGTAAATATCAACAATAAAACTTCCCTGTACAGATTTAAGGAGAATAATCTTGATGTTCATACAAATGTAGTATGAAGAAGTGAAAATTAGTAGATATTCCAAATAATCAAAGTACACATGTTCCCTATGATATGATCTTTCTTATTTTAATTCCAAATTCGAGTTTTGACCCCAATTTCATGGTCCACTGAACATAGAAAATGATAGTGTGAGTGGGGCATCCGTGTACTATGGACACATTCTTGTTTTTATGTTGTTACTTGTAGACATGTATGCTATTCATCGCTTTTCATTTTTAGCCATAGCCTTGTCTGTTTTCTTTTTGGATGATTAAGTATGAAAATCCCTTTAGTATCTCTTTTAAAAGGAAATGTGGGGTATATGTCATTGTAACCTAGAGAGTAGAGACACACTTAACACTAATAACAAAATTCTACTTGAAACATGAACATCTTTATGAGTGGAATATTACCGTCTTAAAGACAAATCTTCTTACCGTCAAGTAAGTAAATGTGTGATAAAAATGTTTTTATAAGATTTTGCATTCAACTTTGGCATGTTAAAACAATTTATTCTTCTCTTATTTTTATACCTCACATAACAAAGGGTATACCCTATGCAACAGTTGTGAAGAGTTTGTTTTGGACCCGTCCTTCAGGCCTGTTCTTGTCATCATAACTCCTCTGAAACCACACAACAGAATTTCATGAAACTTTGTAGATTAAAGGATATACTATGTAGATGTGCATATCAATAGGAAATTATGATTCAATTTTTTTTTATAGGAATTATGCCCGTTTGAACTTTGAATTTTGGCCTAAATATAATATTGCAACAGTTTGTCATTGCAACTCCTCAGAAACCACAAAAAAGAATTTCATAAAACTTTGTAATTAATGAGGACATAATATGTAGATGTACATATCCACAAGAAATTTTTATCATGGATTTTTGTAGGAGTTGTGAGTCTTTGAACTCAGGAATATGGTGAGATTGTGTTTGCCCAATGACAGTGTAGGGGCATGTGGTATCTGAAAAAGTATTGATTGCATGTTTTTTAAGAAATTTTACATATGAACAATATCTTCAGCATATATTTGCTAATAGATAAACTTACAGTTAACTGATAAAAATGGATGATGACTCTAATGGTCAGGTTGCAGATACAAATGGCATACAAGTTATGTATATTGATATATAAGGAAAAGTGCAGAAGTTATCTTTATACACCTTATCGCTATTTAGTCCATTCTGAAAAAAAAACCAGTCATTTAGACAATTTCCTGTTTGGGTCAAATATTGCAAAAAAACATAGGTCATCAGCAATGAGCTGAGGGAGGAAAATGTTTGAAAAGTGAACATTTTTCAAGTTTTGATAGTTTATGAAGCAATTTTTAAAAGACAAATTAAAGTCATTAAAAATGCTTTGTTTGATGTGTTTACGATGGTTTGAACATGTCTCTATGAAAAGTTTTATGCACAATATATTGTTTGAACAAGGCCCCAGATAGCTTCAACTGTTTAGAAAAAGTTGTGTAATTTAAGAACTTATCCGCATTGGCATAAATAGTGATAAGGTGTATTGTTTCTTTTGTGTTTTGTGAGCTTTTTTGTGCTTTGTATCGATCTGAGTTGACCCTTTTTTTTTCAACTGATCTTTTGGGTAAAGATTGCATGAAATGCAATCAAGAACCCTTATGGTACTGACTTGATATCTATGTATTCCAAGGTTTATCACTACTGTTGATAGTTCAAACAAAATAGTGCACTAAAGTGATCATTCATTAGTTCCTATCCAGTCAGATGTCATGCAATTTATTGATGATATGTTATACTGAGATATTTAAGTTAAAATATGATTTGTATTTGAGTTACTATACCTTTGAAAAAAAAATTATTACCGAAGTAATCCATGGCGTATGAATATGTGAACAATCATCAACCAAGTAAGATAACTCTTAAATCAAATTTATAATTTTCCTAGCTAAATACAATTCAATGTTTTATTTTAAATTCACAATATCAAAATGAAAGCAATCTTTACCCTTCAGTGCTCACAAGCACTTTGATTATAGTTTGTTCTTATGCTGTATGCTGTTACACCACTGTCCCAGGTTAGGGTGAGGGTTTGGCCCCAGCAAACATGTTTAACCCCACCACATTCTGTATGTCCCTGTCCTAAGTCAGGAATAACATATTTGTTTTTGTCTCGCTTGCAACGAAAGTCGCTGAAAGGGAGACATAGGTGTTGCTTTTCTGACAGCGGCGGATGCGTCAACAGTTGTTAAGTTTTCTGCTTAAGTCAGTTTGATAGAAACTACTTGTGATAGATCAATGATATTTTCTATAAAGATGATTACTAAAGAATCTGTTTGGCGACTATTTCGAGGCCCTGCCCCCTAGGTCATGGTCCAGCGACTTTGAATTAATTAGCTATGTTGCTTTACATCAGATTATCTTTTTTTGAATTTTCTGCCTATAGGCGAGACATATCTAAGTGTCAACAGTTTATTTTTTTATTGTTTTGTCCATAAATCAGGTCTTTAGTTTTCTCCTTTGAATTGTTTTACATTTGCCATTTCAGGCCTTTTATATATAGCTAACTATGTTGTATGAGTTTTGCTCAATGTTGAAGCCTGTACAGTGACCTATAGTTATTAAATTCAACATCATTTGGTCTCTGGTGGAGAGCTGTCTCATTGGCAATCATAGCACATCTACTTATTTTTATACAAAAAAGGGATGTTTTAATATTAATAAGACTCAATCTTCAAGATGGTTTATTAAATGTTACTATTTTTGGATACAAAACCCCATGAGATTCTCCTAATCTTCGTTCACTAATTTCTCTACTTCCAAAGTGAATATTTTTCACCATTCTTTCATTGCCAGGAATTCCTAATCTTCCTAACAATTGATCTGTTAAATTTGGCACAATTGGTTGTAGAATGATGCCATTTACTCGTAATGTTTCCATCACTACATGTATGAGACATTTTAAGAAATGTAGATCCTCATCATTTTTCTTAAGTTGCCATGGTTTATTGTCTGCTATAAGTTTATTGGCCCATTTTATATATAACATTACACATTCTATCACTTTGTATATGTTGTACTCATTGAAATGTTCATCAACAATATCTGAAAAAAAAAAAAAAGAATCTTAATTAGCATCTTTCTTTTTGTGAACCAAAACAAAATATAAATAGCACTTAAAAGTAATGTACCGATGCATTTAAATTTGAATTTTTTAAAAAGCATTTACTATCAGCTGTAAAATAATCCTTATATGATGGCCTAGAGGTTTAAAGGAGTTAGTATAGCTTACATCATACCTATGTACAATACTGATACATTGATATAATCCCTGACGACCACCTACTTTTAGTCAAAACAGGCAGCAAAACAATTATGTTTGACAACCTAAAAAGATGTGCAGATCATGTCAATCGATTTGAGTTGTCATATTAATTGAGGTCACCAGATAATCTGAAAAGTAGACTCCCTGAGGAGGATTGAGGCTAAGCTTGGTGCCATTTGACATAGTGGTATTAGTCAGGAAATTTAAAAAAAAAAAATTTACAGATCAATAAAATTTCACAATCACCATCTTTTAACATGGTATATAGCATTTAAGTAACCTTGTGGTCAGCTATTACTTCTTATCAACTTTAGTTAAGGTTACCTGGCAGTTGTTGTAATGATTTGTACATTTTCACATCTTCACGAGAAAACTTGCTTTCCAAAATTTCCTGGTTGAGAGCTGGAAAAAGATCAGGAAAGTTTGCATTTATTTTCCTACTGGTACATCTATTCAATAGATTTCCTAGCTTATCTGCTAAATCATTGTTCAGACAATCTAATGCCTTAAGATCACTGTAATCTGAAATGATAAATAACAAATTATATATAGACTTCTTTTTGTACGTATTTGCATAATTTATAAAATCTGATATATCTCCACTCAACTTACAACTTTTAATGTTAAATATTAATTTGAATGACTTTTATTCTAGGATTTCAATTATTTTGTTTTTAAAATTATTTCAATGACTTATTTATTTATTTTGGGGAGATTGGGGGTGAGCAGTTTTTTCTCCATTAAAAAATTATGGCAAGCTTATAATTATTGTTTTGACTGTTTCTACATCTGATAACTATATTGCCCTTTGAATATTTCTTTGCAACATTATTATCTCCCATGAAATGCAGGTTATACATAATTTTACATCTTACTTGTTTTCATATATTTTGTTTTAAACAAACATTCATTTATACATCAAGTGAACCAACACCTTCTATCGGTACAAGCTGGTAGAGTTATCAGGATGGATAACAAAGTATGCTACCTCACGAAAATAAAACTATAAAAAGACAACAACATCCTAGATTACCGTTAGGAAATGCTTTATTCTGGTCTACATGTTTCGCCCCTTACAGTGGCATCTTCAGGAAAATTTAATAATAGGAAACAAATACTGAAGTACATAAAATGAGGTTCATGTGGGGTTACAAAAGGTTAACAAGACGTTAGTTACTGGTTCTACGATATTAAAATGAAAGTGAAATAAAAAGTCAATAATGAATTGTCAGTATCATTTTAAAAATGGACAACACCTAACTGGCCATTCCATACCATTTCAATTGGCTTCACTATGAATGAGGTACTTGTGTACCAATTGTGTTGGTAATATTGTGAGATGTATGGAAGTCCATACCTGTTAACTGACCCAGATTTTGTGGATCACAACCGGGAATTTAAGGGCTAACCCAAGATTTTTCTATAGTTGCCCGGGGCATCTAATAACCAGGTATTTCAGCATTTGACCTGTTTTCTTGTGCCTTGAGACTTTTGAAGTATAAAATGATAGTTTTCGTAAGTGATTTTCTTTGAAATGCTGGCAAATTTGTTATTCTTCCTGGACAGGATGTTCAACTAGCTGTGTTAATTATCAAATTAAGTGCGCCATTCAGTGCATGGCTTCACTTAACAGCTTTGGTGTCAAACAAACTATTAATTAACACTAATTACCTTAGCGTAACTTCATAAATAATTTGTGTACTGTGGATTCATTTATTTTCATGGGTATCAATTTTCGTGGATGGAGAAAAAAAGACATTTTGTTGGATACGTAAATTCGTAGATCGCTGTTTCAAAAATGAAAAATAAATGTTTCAGATACGTAAATTCATGGATTTATTTGTTGAATAATAATAAAACAAAATATAGAAATTCTTTGAAAATGATTTGAATTGTCAAAATCCTCGTTTGGTCATTTTAGGTTAAAATGTTCATTTAAAACGATTATCAGCTTGAACAAAAGCAAATAATCATTTGTTTGTTTTACAATTTATAATTTCTTGTCAGAATTTTATAAGGTATTCAAAGCTCTTTGATGTACAACTGATTGAAAATTATTTTCCCTTATCACACATAATATTATTAAGCAGTCATTAGACAATGATCCAAAGTAAGAAACAAGCTTACGATGTTTGCAACCCAAGCTGGAAAACAAGCCATAAAACGATGATACAATTTATTCACCTTGCGGTTGTGTTTTTAATTTTAACTTTCATGTCGAAAATCATTTTTTCACTTATATAATGCACAATATGTACCGATAATTGTCTAAAAGGATTATAATTTAATGGGTTACACGTGTAAATCACGTTAGGTTCATGTTCAAGTAAATTATTATTTTGAAAAAATGGCGTTTCTATCCAGAATAAAGAAGCAAACATGCTTAAATGACATTTTAATGAAATAGTATTTGAAAGCAATTTGTAACCTCCGAGCTCCCTGTATTAAAAAATTGCTTAGTAAAGTTTTATTTCAAAATAAATTTCGTTATTGTCCAGAATAAAGAAACAAACATGATTACATGACATTTAATCAAATTATTATTTGAAATGCAATTTGTGTCCTTTACTCTCCCTTTAAAATTTAATAATGAAGAAATGTTATTTTTTCTGGAATTTTAAAAGTTAACAAAATGCTTGAACTGCAATTGATCGACATTTTATTATAAAAGCAATTGTGTTCTACTTGAGCTACCTTACTAAAATTTTCAAAAATGTTTTAAGTCAAAGGTGTGCAATTTAGTGTTCCTGTCATAAACATTATTATCTACAGGCAATGTCCCGTACTTAATCCTATTGATTTCTAATCACCAATAAACCAAATTTTGACACGGGAATCAACAACTTGCATTTATTTCCCATGAACCTTTTTTTATCAATTTAAATAAAGTAAATCGCACTGATATTCTAAAGATATTATTGTTTATTTAATCAAAATACTGTTACATGTATATTTTATTTCAAAAACATGTTTAATGTTACCTTGATTATCACAAGTCAACACAACACAACCGCAAATAAACATCAGACTCAATACACATTTCTCGAGGGTATTCTTCTTTTACTTCTTAAATTGTGGTTTGCTGTGACCCACGAAACCCACGAAAATTGGTATACCACAAATAACAAGAGGCTGTCGAGTGACAGCAAACTGGATTTTCCTGCAGATGTCACCCCCCTGAATAGTTGAGCAAGTATGGACACAACATTTAAGCTTAAAACAGCTCTGAATTTGGATTGTGATTGAATATTTATAATAGATTATTATCTAATTAATAATGAAAATGATATTAGCAAATCTGAACCCCAAACAGGATCATGTAAAAATTAACATCAACACACACAACAAAAATAAAATACTACATAACAACTGTGACATCTACCTTCATAACACACATGACTTAAAAAAATAGTTATAAAGAAATTTTGATGTTATCATTACTGGTTCATGGAATAAGTTTGAGTTATTTCCCTTTGAACAGAAATATGGTTTAACATAGTACTCTAACATTAGATATGATTTCACTAAAAATAGTTCACTAAAATTAGATATGATGTAACACAATGTATATCTATTTTCAAATTATAATCAAATATAATTAATAGTTCCAAATATTTTTTCTTTCATTTGTCACAAACTAATATAGATCTGCAACTTACTCATCTATCAATGTATTGTTATTTTAACTTTGTACTTGACCTTCATTTAGTCACAGGAAACAACATATCTAAATTTGAAAAAATTTCTTCAAAGCATTTTCATGTAAATGAATGGACACTGTTTGGCAGCTGCCCACTGGCCCACCGTACATCCCCAAATCAATAACCAATTTTTACTTCAAAAATCCGGTTAAAATGAATCCAAAGTATTCCAAAGATGATTGAAAAAAAAATTCTAGTTACTCCCCTTTATTTGCCACTTTTCACAGTATGCTCTTTAAATTGATGTTTCTTTGTAAAAAGATCAAATATAAGGGCAATTAAATGCAAAGATATATAAGAATATTACTTAAATGATTTTAACTTTTCTTAGGACAATAAAAAAATTAATATTTTGAAATTTTTTTTTTTCATCTCTACTTCCTTTAAATTATACACTCTTATATAATCCCCTACTATTGGACTGACCATGCGACACCTCATGTCAAGGTTGTTAAACAACCCCCATGTAAAGATTACTATTGGAATATGTAGTACAGTACTGTGGATTCATTTTTATTCGTGGTATACCAATTTTCGTGGGTTTCGTGGGTCACAACGAACCACAATTTAAGAATTCAATGAAGAATAATCCGAGAATTGTGTATGGAGTCGGATGTTTATTTCCGGTTATGTTATGCAGTTCTAGTATAGTGTTGACTAGCGATAAACATTGTAACATAACACGTGTTTTTATTGAAAGAAGATACAAGTATTTTGATTAAATCAATAATATATATATCGAATATCAGTGATAATTTACTTTTTAAAATTGATTAAAACTGTTCATAGTAACTGCAAGTTGTTAATTACCGTGTCATAGTTTGGTTTACTGGTGATTAAAAATCAATAGGATTAAGTATGGGGATATTGCCCGTAGGGAATATTGTTTATGACAGGAACATTTATTTTCACACCTTTTACTTATATGACTGTTGATTAGGGAAATGAGCTTTCAATCATAGAGTTTTGAATGCCTTATAAAATTCCGACAAGAATTTATAAATTGTAAAATAAACAAATAATAAGTTGTCTGTCAATTATTATAATAGAAGTTTTCAATGAACACTTTAACCTAGAATGACCAAGTGAGGATTTTGACAATTCAACTTTTCAATGAATTCCTTCCTTCTTTTTTGTTTGTTTTATTATTGATCAAACCAAGGAGGTTATATGATCTCCAAAACCAAAAGAAATCCACAATTACGTATCTGATTTTTTTTGTAATCAGCGATCCACAATTTACGTATACCACGAAACGTCTTTTTTCTCTATCCACGAAAATTGATACCCACGAAAATAAATGAATCCACAGTAATATATTTTATCCATAAAACATGTCGGGGTTATTTACAACAGTGTGAACGAAACTATAAGATTGGTATGACTTGACTTGATTTAGTATTATAAATTAATAATTTATGATTAATAAATGCAACGAAAACATAAAATTAAAGTTTAAAATTATTTTCAGTAATTACTTTATCATGTGAATATGTTTTAAGAACTGGTATTTGATTTAAAGTATCAAAAATGTCCTCAAATACTTAAATTCAGCTGAAAAAAGCTTGTACGCATTTTGACCTAAGAATTTCTTCTTCAATGCAGGTCATGACCTGCATTTTTATTTTCAGAGGTTGACAGGTATGTGGTAGTCCCACATGTAGGGCATTGTGGAAATGGTGGTAAATCTGTTTGATATGTGTGGTTTTAGTACTCTATCCATGTTTTAAGTTCATTTTGATAATAATGTTGTGCTGTTCTGCAGTTCATTCCATTTTGCGGTACTCTTCTTTGGATCTTGTGTGTGGTAGGTTACTGTTTTCTTTCTAGAAAATCAGTAATTTCGGAAGGGGTCTGTGATATTATCCATGCGGTGTGGTTGTACAGTACAATGCTCTTTTGGCAAAGGTGGCAGATGGTAACTTGAGTTTCCCTTGCTTGATTGGAATGTACTGATATGGATGAAAAATATAGGAAGCCTACTGTATTGGGGTCAAAGGAGAAAGTTACTTAAAATAAGAATATTTTGATGTATATGACATTTTTTCATGGTGTTCTATAGTACTAAAGAAATAACACTTCTTCTTGTACAATGCAGTGTTCATTAAAGATTTATCCAGTTAGTACTTACTACAATCTACATGTGGTACTCCAGTTTTCAACAAGAAATAACGTAATCCATCTGAGGTGTATCTGTCTATTCTATCAAATGGATCTATGACATTCCCTCTACTTTTGGACATCTGTATAAGATAAGAATACATATTTCGAATATTGTTAATATCATTTTCATGGTATATTTAATTTCAGGTATTCTGGGGAAGGCACAATTTTCAGAATTTTGTACATTTGAACAATATGCCTACCAAAAAGGACCCAAAAAAATAGACACTTTTAATTTATATAGGACCAGAATTGTTTCTTAATAGCCTTACTTTTTACTTGTTTTATATGTTCAGTGTTTGTTTAAAATTTAAAGATTCCGATAATCATCATTTTACATCTAATATGAATAAAAAGAGATGTTGGTACATGTCATTTACAGTGATCACTAAATGGTGTTGGTTGGTAGGCAGGATCAATCAACACAAATTTTAAAATGGTTGTCACCAAGTTTGGTTCCAAATAGCCCAGTAGTTTCAGAGAGAAGAGGACGACGACATATAACAGACGCCAAGTGAAGAGAATAGCTCACTTGTCACTTAGGGCCAATGTAATACTTGCCAAAGGATATTAACCAACTGACATTTAAAAACAATCAGCTAGCAAAGGATAAATGGAAAACATGACACATTATGATCTAAAGGAACAAGTGCACCTATTCTATTGCTCAACTGATCTTCTAATTGGACAAATCATGTTCTAGTTGATTTTTGTTATTATGATTAATTAATCACAATTATTTTGAAAATAAACATTGATCAGCTGTAAAGCAAGTCTTAATGAAAATGTAAGAGCTTTGTAAAAATAATAACAAGCGATTAAAACTTTATTTAATATCATAAAAATTAATACTGCAAGGTTAAAAACATCCAGTTCATCTGAACCACTTAGTTTCCTACACACAAAAAGAGTGAATAACTGAAAATAACATTGTCTAACCATTTAGATTTTTAGATATATTGTGAATAGTGAGTAGGTTTTAAAGCTTATGTCCTGCTTGTATTTTCCTTTATTTTATTAACTTCACTTCTATATACCTAACCTCAAAGTTTTAAGGGAATAGAGATATGGTCATCCCATTTGATTTCTCCCATTACGGCAGTCAAACTCTTGCTTAAGTTGGGCATCTATTTGACTGTGCAGGTTGTGTAAATACGCAGCCATGTCCAGTTTGAATGGGGATGGTAAATCTAATATCTTGTGAAGAGAGAGTGCCACTCTCTCTGTATGTTAAAGAACCCTTGCAACAACTCTCTGAGGAGTCTGTAGATGGCCACTGGACATTAAGCAAACATTAATCATTCAATCACTTCTAAGTAATGAACACCTCTGACACATAATAACCTTAGTATTATCCACCAGGAAATGAGAATGGCTTTGTATCCGTTTTGGAAGTGGGAGATCTGCTGCCAGTAAAAAGGCTGGCCAATATATTGCATGAAATCTGAAAGTATAAAATTCCAATACTTAATTTACTGTAGAAAAGGCATGGGTTTTCTGGGGGGAATAAGCTATGTTTTAAATATGTACAATGATTTAAGGTTTAATATTTAAAATGCAAAAGAAATAAAAAATATTGAGATTATTTTAACAGTGGCTCACTGTTGTTTGTAATTTCACTTGTGCATATATATTTCCCTTACTTAGACATTTTTTCATGTCTTTCTTGACTTTAACCTTTTATCTTATATACTGAACATTTATTCTAAACATATTTATTAAAAAAATTGAGGTCATCACATTTAGCAAATTCAAATACATGTAGCAAATAAAAACAAGAACTGTGAGTAAACTCACAAAATGATACCCCTCATTTAATATGTTGGACCATGATTATATTTCTTTATGCACATCCTCAGATAGAGTCTTACAATTTTCATCAATATCTGTTAAGCTGTTTAGGAGGGGTTTAGGAAGTTACATGAACAGACAGACATGGGTGGATTGACAGACAGTGTGATTCAAATGTACCCTCCTAAAACTTTGTTCACAGGTTTAATGAAGTTTTAAAAAAGAAGATGTTAGAATGATATATGCCTAGTAATGGCATAACCTTATGGGTATCTTTTAATCCGGTGGAGGGGAATTCAATGGAGATCAGTAAGAAAACAAATACCATATTGATAGTGGGTATGTACTTTTACCATATCCACAGGATATAGCTTCTACAACAATACTTACCTTAAAATGTCTTTTCCAACCACATGACAATCAGGAGGCCAGTCATGCGACTCATTTGGATAACCAGATACAGTTAGATAATTTACTAAAGCATCTAACCATACATATATCTGTGGAAATTATAAAATACAATTCATATAGATCAATATATGTCTTTATAGTTTAAATAACTTTAATTTATCAATTGTATGAACAAGTACACAACTAATCCTGGTAACCAGTCTCTGTTTATTTTTTCACAACTTATTTTTAGTCTAAGAAGTTGATATATTGTATAGTACATATTTATCTGTTGTTCAAAACCATATATGTTGCCCTCTAGATGTCTTTTCTTGTTATAAAAGTTTTGTTGATGTATACCTCATATTGCTTTCTATACCTTCCTGAATACAAGTAAATGTTAATTTCACTAGAAATGTTCTCTCTGTTGAAAATATTTAGTGTAAAATTCTGTCAAATTTGAAAGAGCTGAGATAAAAAAGATGAGTTGATTACATAAAAATTTTGTAAGGGGTTCCGCGGAACCCTGTGTCTCGCCTGTGACTGCTGCTGTTAGTGTTAAAGTGTTATGATGACTTAACTAGAGGCTCCAAGGACCCTGTGTCGCTCACCTGATATTTTTATTTACAATTGATGCATGATAAATGCAACTGTTGTACTGTCGTTTAGTTTCAGAGATATACGACTAAAAAGTGCCTTTGAAACCTATGTTTTATTTCAGCCATGTGTGCCATGTTGGCAGGAGGGTCATCATACACAGTGGTCCCTGGATATCCTAGTGGTGATTTAAACCAAGTTTGGTTTAATTTGACAGTAGTTTCAGGGAGAATTTTGTAAAATTTATCTAACGAGAAATGCAAGTGATGAGAAAGTTTGTTGTGAAGTTTTGTTGTTGCAACACCCCAAAAAAAAACCAAAAGGTAATAAAAATTATCATTTAAGGGCAATCTTTCCTATTAATGATTTCTGCAAAATTCAGTTGATTGTGCAAGGGTTGTATAGCCAGCTGAGGTCGTTAAAACTCTCATTTGTTGTTGCAAAATTCAAGTGGTTTTGAATTGCTTTGTTGATCTTTTTGTATTCAACTTTTAAACAACAAAGTACAACAAATATGATGACTGATACTCATGACACTGAAAATATGGTCTTCATTCTTGTGAAGAAAATGGTAAGGTTTGAAATATTTCTTAAATATTAATTCAATACCAATACTTTAATTTGTATTGGATTTATCCCAGGAAATGAGAACAAGGGACACAATTAAATTCAATTTTTTCCTAAATTTCTGATAAAATATAAAATGAAGAACTATATTTTTTAATGAGAATTTTTTTAATAGTTAATTGATAATTTGAACAATATTAATTAAGTTTTAGATCTTGCATGGTTGATTAATTTTCTCTCAAAATTTCTGATATTCTATTAAAGTTTTAAATATAATATGAGGCAGGCATTACCTGTGAAAGGGGATGAAGTCTGTATAAATTAGTGTAGGAATTCAAGCATCATTTGCACTTGAATCTGTAGAAAACGAAGCCAAAGTACTGAAAAATATCTGACATTCGACCTATTGTTCGGGATTATAGTTGTGACATCATTTTCAATGTAAAGAAAGAAACACCATCATCAGGTATTAATGTGGTTTTTTTTTCATGTTATAGAATTATCAATTATTTTTATTGCCAGTACATTAGTAGATTGTTTTCTATATTGATTTTCTACTGCAGTTTCAGAAAAGAAGATTACAAAAGGAAAACATTTTGTAAAAACTTACCAAAATTTACCAAATTAATGAAAATTGTTAAAAATTGACTATAAAGGGCAATAACTCCTTAAGGGGTCAACTTACCATTTTGGTCTTGTTGACTTATTTGAAGATCTTACTTTGCTGAACATTATTGCTGTTTACAGTTTATCTCTATCTGTAATAATTTTCAAGATAATAACCAAAACGGCAAAATTTCCTTAAAATTACCAATTCAGGGCAGCAACCCAACAACCAGTTGTCCAATTCATCTGAAAATTTGAGGGCAGATAGATATTTACTTAATAAACAAGTTAATCCATGTAAGATTTGCTTTAAATGCTTTGGTTTCAGAGTTACAAGCCAAAATCTACATTTTACCCTATGTTCTATTTTTAGCCATGGCAGCCATCTTGGTTAGTTGGCTGGGTCACCGCA
Source organism: Mytilus coruscus (assembly GCA_017311375.1). NCBI lineage: Eukaryota > Metazoa > Mollusca > Bivalvia > Mytilida > Mytilidae > Mytilus > Mytilus coruscus. Next base: position 95,330,843 of record CM029599.1, read on the forward strand.
CACATTTTTAAACTAAATACCCTAATAATGATTGTGGCTAAGTTTGGTTGAATTTGGTCCAGTAGTTTCAGAGAAGAAGATTTTGTAAAGATTACAAAATTTACAAAAATTGGTAAAAATTACTTTAAAGGGCAATAACTCCTTAAGGGTCAACTGACCATTTTGATCATGTTGACTTATTTGAAGATCTTACTTTGCTGAACATTATTGCTGTTTACAGTTTATCTCTATCTGTAATAATTTTCAAGATAATAACCAAAAGCGGCAAAATTTCCTTAAAATTACAAATTCAGGGCAGCAACCCAACAACCAGTTGTCCAATTCATCTGAAAATTTGAGGGCAGATAGATATTTACTTGATAAACAAGTTAATCCCTGTAAGATTTGCTTTAAATGCTTTGGTTTCAGAGTTACAAGCCAAAATCTACATTTTACCCTATGTTCTATTTTTAGCCATGGCAGCCATCTTGGTTGGTTGGCTGGGTCACCACACACATTTTTAAACTAAATACCCTAATAATGATTGTGGCTAAGTTTGGTTGAATTTGGTCCAGTAGTTTCAGAGGAGAAGATTTTGTAAAGATTACAAAATTTACAAAAATTGGTAAAAATAACTTTAAAGGGCAATAACTCCTTAAGGGGTCAACTGACCATTTTGATCATGTTGACTTATTTGTAGATCTTACTTTGCTGAACATTATTGCTGTTTACAGTTTATCTCTATCTATAATAATTTTCAAGATAATAACCGAAAACGGAAAAAATCCTTAAAATTACTAATTCAGGGCAGCAACCCAACAACCCATTGTCTGATTCATCTGAAAATTTCAGGGCAGATAGATCTTGACTTGATCAACAATTTTACCCCATGTCAGATTTGCTCTAAATGCTTTGGTTTCAGAGATATAAGCCAAAATCTACATTTTACCCTATGTTCTATTTTTAGCCATGGCGGCCATCTTGGTTGGTTGGCGGGTCACGGACACAATTTTTAAACTAGATACCCCAATGATGATTGTGGCCAAGTTTGGTTAAATTTGGCCAAGTAGTTTCAGAGGAGAAGATTTTTGTAAAAGTTAACGGACGACGACGGACGCCAAGTGATGAGAAAAGCTCACTTGGCCCTTTGGGCCAGGTGAGCTAAAAAGTGAGTCCATTCATCAGTGAAATACAGAATTAAAAAAAAATTCAAACTTTTTCTTTAGATGCTGTTTTGGTCTTGAAGATGAGCTTCTGTACAAGTTTCATAACAATCCATGAAGGTTTACAAATTTATCATGTCAAAATAGTTTAATCCCAGACTGTCTGTAAATGTTAACTGTGAAAAACTAAGTCCATCTATCAGAAAAATACTAAAAATGAAAAAATATATTTTCAAAGGTTTGTTTCAGACATTATCTCTTACTTGTTAAAAAGCTTCTGCCAAAGTTTCATAAAACTCTATGACTAAATAATTGATGTGTAACAAACTTTAACCCCAGACTGTATCTATTTGTTAACTCTAAAAAAAACAAAGTCCATTTATCAGTTAGATATGGAAAAATGAAATTAAATATTTTCAAAATTTTGCCCTGGATACTGTATTTTGGTCATAAACAAACTTCTGTCAAAATTTCATAAATTTCCATGAAGGTTTGACAAAGTTATTAATGACTGAAAAACTTTAACCTCAGACTAAATCTGAATGTTAACTGTAAAAAAACTAAGTCCATTTATGAGTAAAATACAGAAAAATGAAAATAAATATTTTAAAAATTTTGCTCTGGATACTGTATTTTGGTCATAAACAAGCTTCTGTCCAAATTTCATAAAATTCCATGTAGGTTTGACAAAGTTATTGATGTCTAAAAAAACTTTAACCACAGACTGAACCTAAATGTTGACACTGCCAACGGCGACACCGACATCTAGGATCGCTATGTCTCGCTTTCGCAAAATAAATTTCTCAGGCTTGTCAAAAAGTCAGAGTTAACAAATGACAAAATTTAAAGGTAGGAAAAAATTCCACAACCATTCTTTAAAGTAACATGAAAAACCCCAGTATGGAAGCATTTTGTGCAGTTTCAAATGTGTGGGTTAAAAACTGGTGAAGGAATTGATATAAATTACATAACACTCTTCCTTATATCTAAATCCCACTTTTATACTACCTGTAACTTGTCCAAAGTTTTTAAAATATGACATTCCAATTTTCTCTCTAACATGATATAATATCAGTTCTGTTTTTCCTCCTTGTATACATCTTTATTTATTAGAAATTGTATAATGCATCGAAAGGTACCAAAATCATGATAATTTATACGGTCTTACACAGCATACATAGTACACTATATATTAGTTTGGTTGCTTACTGTTTGTGTATCATCACCAGGCACAGGTATACCCCAAGTCAATCGATTCCTTTGTCGAGATACTGATAAATCATCTAAGTCATCAACCCACTGTCTAACCATGACTTCAAATTTTTGTGGATGGATCACTGAAATAAAATATCCAAAAACAAAATGAAAACTGGTTAATGAACTACTGAGGTATAGATTCACCTTAATCGTTCAAAGAAGGTTATTCAATAGAGGATTCACACCTTACATTTTCACAGTGTCTAATAACTAGGAGGTCCTGATGTGAATAATACTGAAATTCAGAAATTATTACAAGCATTTATTAATGCGATTTTGACATGATCAACCAAAATTTAAGATTAATAATTGCAATTTCAGGAAAAATTGCATACAGATATATGTATCAGATATCTTGAGAATTATTAATGTGGAAAGTTAAAATTGGACTTAAACGGTTGTTATTTAATTTCAGCATATCAAAGCTTTAGCTCAAAATTTTATTATGAATTTTCCTTAATCACAAAAGCTGTCAACTTGATTTTCCGTTATTTTCAAAATATCAAGATTTTACTGTAAGAAAAATCCATTATCATAACCCATGATTTATAGTCATGAAAATCAACATAAAGATGCCTATTCTAATTACATGGTATTTTATTGAAAAACAAACTTCTTAAATCCTTGTAAACCTGAAATTTGTTGTCTGTGTTATATGCTGCAACTAAAGAAGGAATGACATGCATGCACCATTGCTTAGTTTAAAGATAACAATTTTTACATTAAATTCATGAGATTAATAACATTTCTTGGACTTTTCCTAAAAGAAGTAGTAATTCCAGGGCATACACAATGTCATACAAAAGAGATGTTTTAAAGAGACATTAGCAACACTGTCTTTTTGCATGACATTTATTTTATATTGTAGTAACGGTAACATAAGACAACAAGTGAGATATCTTTTTATTGTTCAAGTTGATGTTTTATAATTTTCTCTTCATTTAAACTTGCAAAAAATACCTCCACGATCAAGCCATTCTGTCAAACCATCTTTAAATGCTGATAATTTAAACATATAATTATCTTCTTTGGTCCAAACTACAGGATGCTTACTGTCATAGGCAACCTGCAAACATATTACCATACTAAATATTTACAACAATTACTAAAATGTAAAAAACTTCTACTACATACAAAAGGCATGTCTTAGTCAAAGTAAACAGCATTGTAAAGTTCTCTGTAATGTTTGGTTAAGCGGAGGCAAGGACAACATAAACATGGAATGAATGTCAATACAAAGGTACAACCTTTGTTCAGGTCAAAACACCTCCTGATGAACACACAGGCTACCAGAAAAAAACGATTATAAGGTTTAATATAATTAGTGTCAAGAAATCTATCTAATATAATATGAAGATTTACAATGTGCCCAAATTTTATGTATGTGGTAATTTATTAGAACTTGTTGATGAATTTAAATACCTTGGGCATACGGTTTGTAATGATTTATAAGATGATTGTGACATAAAGAGGGCCTGATGGGTTATTTTCGTACTTGTGATCGGCGCATTTTCGCTATCGTGATCCGTTTTCTACAGATTTATTTTTTTATATTTTCGTGATCCGTGATCACGGAAATTTATTTTCTGTGAATCGTGATTGACAAAAAATCAACTCGTGAATCGTGATGAGACCCCCATCAGGCCCCTCATAAAAGACAATATCAAAGTTTATGCAGGAAAGTTAAAATGATGTAGCAAAAATTTAATAAATGTTCTACAGGTGTTAAGATTAAACATTTTAGTCTTATTATATGAATGTCTATTGTGTATCTTTATGGTCTAAATGTAAGTCTGCCTCTTTAAATAAAATGTGAGTAATGTATAATGCTTTCAGAATAATAATGGGATATTTTAATATAGATGTAGTGCAAGTAATATGTTTATCGTAAATGAAGTTATGTCATTCAAGGAAGTTATGCGAAAGTAAATGTTTAGTTTGTTAAATCGCTTAAAATATCTGAAAATCATTTAGTTAATACAATTCTCAGAAGTGCATTATTGTATTCTTCAACATTGTTAAGAGTATGGTACAATGAGTTATATCTAAATTTTTAACAATAATTAATACTGTAAACATTTTAACATTGTATCCTGTTTAAACAGAATATTTTGTATCATGTATATATATATATATATGGACTTTTTTGAGTCTGAAATAAAGATTACCTTATCTTATAGCATTGTCATGATTTTTCAAACACCTGCTTTAGAGCTTACTTTTACATGTATTGACAGGTTATTATTCACTATGTTAATTGTAAATAGCCTTTAACTATATTATCAAATATAATCACTTAATGTAAAACTTTACACAACCATACCATCTTACCTTAATTTTCTTCCCATCTTTATCAACTATTTCAATAACTTCTTTTTCTGATAAATACGCCTCATCGGCCACAGAATACCATCCTTCATAAACACCTTTGTAAATATAACCATTCTTTATAAGGGTTTGCTGCAGAAAAAAATAATAACTTTTAGGGGTGTTTGCTTCTCACATTTCAACTCCTCTTAATCATTTGTTACTTTATTTGTTGGTCTAACATTACTTTCAGCTACATTTGACTTTATCGTGGCTGCCAGTTTTTATGGGTGGAGGAAGTCAAAGTATCCAATGGAACCACCAACCTTAGGAAGGAAAACAGGCTCTCCTTCATATTTTGTCCCATCTCTGGATTTTTTTAAAGTCTATGCATAATAAAAGTTTTGTGCAGTATCCACTTCATTCCTTAATAGCAGTTAAACACTGGAATCTGAAATTCACTTATAGTAAAATACTCTGAAATTTTTAATTTCTAATAAATTTTCAGTCCGTTTAAAATTAAAGTTTTCCAATGCATTTCATATGGCAAAAAATCATCTTATTCCTATCAAATACTCCATTTTTTATTGCTTGTATCTTAAATACGAGCATTTTGGACCTACTTTTATTTTCTATTATTTTGATTGATTATGCATCATCTGTTTAAAAAGATGACATTTATGAAAATGATGTTATTTCAAATATCAGGAGTGAATATCCTAAAATGCAGTTGACTGGCATCTTGGCAAGTACTATTCTGACATTTAACTGTAAGGAGTTTAAATGTTTTTGCTTTATCAAAACTATTGTTAGAATAATGAAAAAGAAAATAGTGCAAATTGAAATATAATTTATACTTTACATTCCTTTTGTGTTCACCTTTTCTTTGTTTTTGGATTGAAAAGGTCTTGTATGGTGACCTACAGTTGTGAACTTCTTCATTAGATCTCTGGTGGAGAGTTGTCTCATTGGCAAAAATAACTAATCTTCTTATTTTCATATTGTAGTTTTATTAACACTTTACCATTCATTAGCGGTAAAGAATATTTACATAGACTACTAGTTCTTATTGTAAGACTACCTACCCAGAAATGACTGACAACTTTTTTATGTCTATTTTCTGTAGTTCTGATGAAATCTGTATATTTAATATCTGTTACACTGAATAAATCCTAAAAAAAAAATGCCATTGAATTTTAATACTGTAAGTTTAGAAATTATTACAGGCACTTATCATTGCGGTTTTTGAAGAATGAACAAAAATGTGAGATTAATTATTGCAATTTCAGGAAAATCTGCGAACAGATATTTGTATCAGATATCAGATGTGAGTTCTTGTTATTGTGATCATCATCAAGTCATGAAGGACTAAAATAATGTGAACACATCTTTCAAAATATTTTACAAGAATATCCACAACTGAGTATTTTAAAGTCCTTATAGTATCTTAAGTGCCTTAAAATATTCATTTTGCTAGTCCAATTTCAACATTTGAATTATATATACCCAGTATTATTCAGTCAAAATAGCAAAGAAAATGCATAAAATATTTTTTCAGCAATTTGTACATTTTCCCTCTGATCCTACTACCAAATACTTGTTTAGATCTGACATGGACAGGACCTGACACCTACAAATATAAGGCAATGACATCATGTAAAACTGTAGCAATATCACAGCTTCATGTCCTTCCAAATTAATTATTAATGCAATTTATGCATACCGGTATTCATTTACATGTATACAACTGAACAACCATCAAAATATTTTGTAACTATTTTAATTTTACTTCATATTCTCAAACAATATATATTCCGTATTATTCAGACAAATTACAAATAAAAAGAATAATGGCATTATATCTTTTGATACTGACTTTATAATATCAAATGTCAACATGCCCTAGCAGACATCGTTGATATCCTTGCCGATAGAGTCAGTATTAAAAACCAAAATGCCATTATTTTATCTATATGTGTATACAAACCCTGAATTTCTGTGAAATATTTGTGCAGTGTTGGTCTGGTGATAAGCCAAATTTTTCGGCTGCCTGTTGTATCTGTAATATAAAGGTTGGGGTGTTTTACAATAATGAAGTCTTTTTTCAAAACAGTTTATGATATTTTGATTTAAATCTCTTAATGTTTTTAGGTCCTAGAATATCCTATTTTGAATTTTCCATTAATCAAAATCAATGTCAATAAGATAGAAATGTTCATATCCAAGTCAACCTTTTTGAACAGTATGCGTTATAATAAAGTACAATGTAGGTGGTCATTTTATAACATTTTTTGGATGGCAAGCTTTACTTTTATTTCACTTCATTCATATTATACTAACAACCTTGCACTGAAGCAATGAGCTAAACTATTTTACCAAACAGTTGATCAATTTGTATAGATGTTTCAAACTGCAATTTGGTTAAAAAATTTTAGCCCTTGGTATTGTGATGGGGCAAAGCCTTCTGAATAAATATAAGAGGATGTGGTATGAGTGCCAATGAGACAACTCTCCATCCAAGTCACAATTTGTAAAAGTAAACCATTATAGGTCAAAGTACGGCCTTCAACACAAGAGCCTTGGCTCACACCGAAAAAGCAAGCTATAAAGGGCCCCAAAAATGACTAGTGTAAAACCATTCAAACAGGAAAACCAATGGTCTAATCTATATAAAAAACGAGAAAAGAGAAACACTTATGAAACACATCAACAAATGACAACCACTGAACATCAGGTTCCTGACTTAGGACAGGTGCAAACAAATGCAGCGGGTTTAAACGTTTTAATAGGCGCCCTAACCTGAAACAATAGTGTAACATCACAACATAGAAAGACACATTATAAAATATCAATTGAAAGGGCTTAACTCAATCAAAAGACATATTAACAATAAAATGCTTTGCTGAGCTCAGCCTGATATGACCGCAGAGGTTGAACCTTGAACAGCTGGGGCAAATTTGGACACAATATTCAAGCTTGATTCTGTCTGAATTTGGATTGTGATCAAATTTTTTAAATAATATAGGTTTTTGACACAAAATAAATGTGGTCAAAGATAAAAATCTATTGTGCAATACTGGCCAAAGATCTTTAAAATCTATTGTGCAATACTATGCAATTGAAGATTTCTTCTTCAAACTCTTCAAAAATTTTGAAAAAAATAAAAAATGAACCCCTTAAAAAATTAGAACCCCCTCCCCAAATGGAGCAATTACCCCCAAACTCATCCCAGCCTTCTCTTTGTAGTATGGAACCTTGTAGTACAATTTTAGAGAGATCCATACACTTAAACACAAGTTATTGTCTAGAAACTAGAAAAATGCTTGTTTTTGGCCCCTTTTGTGCCCCTAATTCCTGCATGTTTGGGGCAATTACCCCCAAACTCAATCCCAGCCTTCTCTTTGTGATATGGAACCTTTGTGGTACAAAGTCAGAGAGATCCATACACCTACACACAAGTTATTGTCCAGAAACTACAAAAATGCTTGTTTTTGGCCCCTAATTTCTTAACTGTTGGTACCATAACCCCCAAAATCAATCCCAACATTCCTTTTGTGGTATTGAACCTTCTTGTAAAATTTCATACAGATGCATTCACTTAAACTAAAGTTATTGTCCGGAAACCAAATGTGTCTTCGGACGACGACGACACAGACGACGACATCATAGCATTATATGAACCCAAAAAAATTTTTGCAGTCGTATAAAAACAAGTGAACATACACTGAACGAATAAATTTGATCTATGACACAATGTACTAAAATAACAAGCATTCTGAGAGTATTGCATGGCAATACATAGTCCCCTACAGGTTAAAAATTCATTGCTCTGTAACAAAATGCTAACTTGATCTATAATTTGTCAGGATAAAACTAAATACCTATTATCAAATCAATATCTTCAAGCATCAGACGATAAAAAGTGTGGAAAACTGATTATTTGAGTGAATTTTCTAAGTCCAAGGACCATAACTCTGGACAAAATCATCAGACCGGAACAAATACAAACTTGATCTGTAACTTGTCATGATAAAACTACATATCAATTATCAAATCAATATCTTCAAGCATGACGTTAAAAAGTGCGGAAAACTGATTACTTAAGTGAATTTTTAAATTCCAAGGACCATAACTCTGGACAAAATCATCAGACCGGAACAAAATTTGAACTTGATCCGTAACTTGTCATGATAAAACTATATACCAAATATCAAATCAATATCTTCAAGCATGAAGAAAAAAAGAGTGGAAAACTGATTTGCCGGACTGATGGATGGACAGACAGACAGACGGTGTGCAAACCTAAAGTCCCCTTCGACTTAGGGGACTAATAAAACAAGGGGATTAGATGTAAAACAATATTAGAAAGACAACCATAACCTTGGACAAAATGCCGCCAAATAAAATAACGTACACAGGTAAATAAAAATTATTTTGTTGCAAGGTATACATGGAGTACGGAAATATTTTTTACAAAATAAGTAACTTTTTTGTTCATAGAACGAGAACAGAAGTGAAAATTTATTGTCATACCAAACACTCAAAGGTGGTATATATATCAAAAATAGTTAGACGAGATATAAGCATTGTAAAAACAAAACAAATACAAGGCTTGATTTTACAAGTAATCTCCTGGTTTCAGAATTAAAACAAAATGATTAGAATTGAATTCTTCTTTCACTTTAGTGACTTTATTCTGTTGTAAAAGCACTGACCATGTGCACATTTCTAGTATGTGTTCGGTCAATTCTTTTACACCCCAATTCTTAAATATACAGATTTTAAAATTGATAATCAGTTAACATTTTTAAACGAATACAGTTTTTTTTTATACTACTACCACTTATTCATATAACATTTATCTTCAGACAACTTACTTTTAATCCATGTTCATCTGTTCCTGTGGTAAAAATGACATTACCTCCCTTTAATTCATGCCACCTAGCAAGAGTATCTGCTAAAACAGCTGTGTACAAATGTCCAATATGTGGCTCTGAAACATATTTATGATTACTCAATATGAATGATATGTGTAATTAAATTAATTTTCCTTAAATTTAAGGTTTATCAAATAGGAAATTTAATAAATTACATTATATAAGCTTTACCTAACTACCAGTAGCCAGATATCTGAAAAAAAAGTTAAACAAATTATAGGTGTACATTATGTACATTTTATTTAGAACCTCTGCAATATTTTTTTCTTTATTTTTCAAAACACTTTTTCACATACTGACATATTCATTCTCTTTCATTTTTTTCTCAGTTTCAGATTTTTTTTTTAATATGGTTTAAAATGTTTGAAAAAAAGCATCTTTTAAAATAAAGATTTCATGAGCAATGAAAGTCAAAAATTGACATAAAGATATGGAAGATTCAATGAAGTCACAGACATATGGGTAGGGTTGGTATGATTAATACTTCTCTTTTGTATTGATAGTACAAATATGATGTTATAAAACAAGGCAATCATAATGAATGAATTATTGAATTATGATTTTTTTAGAAAATGAGAATTTTCCATATGCACTTTACCATTATATATGAAATTATAACGACTAAGTGACCTCCTAAGATCTTGTCTAGTTGCCAATCTCTTGTATTATATGTCTCCGACGACATGTATGATTTCCAACAATAGACAGGTGTCTATGAAAACAACGTTATAAATTTCATGCGTTCGAAGCGCTTTTTTTTTATTTACCTTCATCAGGAACTCTCGAAGCCAAATAACTGAAAGCCAAGAATGTATAAGAACCGAAACAGTTGGAGAGCTATATGACCAAAAAGGACCTAAAATATTGCCAAATTTATCTAAGGTCAACTTTGCCTGCATGAGGGAGTTGAAATCTTAGTTTCTTATGATTTCAAATTTAATTAACGGACAATTTTAGAAATCATGTCAGTACCAAAGTACTGACTACTGATCTGATAATCTATGTATATAACATGTCAGGCTTTAAATTGTCCCATGTCCAGGAGTGTAGCGAATATTTTAACAAACCTTTTGCCTTTTTTTAGATTTGTTTCAAATAGTATTGATTGGTGTTAAATGCCACTTTCAGCACTATTGACTTTTTCATGGCGGTCAGATTTTATTGGTGGAGGAAAAAGTAGTGCCCAGAGAGAACCACCGACCTTCAGCAGCAAAACTGACAATCCTAGTCAATTAAGATTGCAGTCAAATGCACCTGCCATGTACAAGGTTCAAACACACAACCTCAGTGTTTACAGGCTAGTGATACAGTAAATTAATCTGATGTAATGATAAAACAGCAACAGTATTATCATAGCCTTTATCAATAAGTTTATTATGCCAATAAGAAAGATTAGAAGGGGAATATAAATTCAGAAACTTGTTTGCTTGATGAATAATTATATGAGATAGGTGATCAGGTATTACCAGTGAAAGAGCAAAAAGTCTGTATTATTTTTCATGATATTTTTAGATCAGATACATTTACACAAATGCAGGGAATTGTTTGCTCCTTTATGATATGTATGATCTAAAAATATAGTATGAGTTGGTAATTGAAATTAAAAAAAGTATACTGTCTACTTGTCAATTGTAGACCTGTCAACCACATATTCCTTTAGATCTACCGTTTTCTTTTCAACCTCAAATTTAACAGTCTAATACATAGTATATTTCATTACTTGACAATTGTACATGTTATACTTATTGACTGGGTATGAGTGGAATAGTAAGTTTATTGTCCCCCAGTGTGCAACTATTGCCCTGAGGCGTAGCCGAGGGCAATAGTTGTATCCAAGGGGACAATAAACTTACTATTCCACGAATATCCAGTAAGTAAGTGTTTTATTATACAGAAAAAGACAACAGACAATAAATGTCGGGGCTAAATCAACTATCGTAATATAAAAATCAGAAAGACAACCATACTTTTAACGTTTACTTCATATATATTCTGAATGCTAAGGCTACGTCCCGAACTGACGTCAACCCTAGATACAATAGGTAAACGTGACGTCGTAACTCCCTTAGTATACCAACATCCTCCGATCCCGAAGCTGCATTTGAAATTCTGCGAAATATAATGACACTTGCAGTTAAATTGTTTCATCGAGGGCCAATAGTTGGAAACTATTGACCAGTCAAATAGTTCAATGCTTGCAATTTGAAAAATAGTGAAAATATTGTGTACTTATTTTATATAGAAAATGAGAACTGAGGTATAATAATGTAGATCTACCAACCAATAAACCTCATTATAAAACCTATTGAAATGTTAACTATGCACATGTTGCATATCAATATAGATTTATTTAGGAACTATTGATTTCCTATACTCCAGTTGAGCAGGACATCCTCTATCAGGTCTATTCGTTCTGTTCGCCCCAATAACATGTTCGCCCTGGGTTTGTTTGACCATAGAGTCTGTTCACCCTACTTTTATAAAAAACATATTAGATATTAATGGTATTAAGGTTTTATAGACTTATTCAGATATTTATATGGTAATTATTAAAGAAAATATATATTTTATATATTAATGGCTTGTTTTTTAGCATTAATTTGCTTCATTGTTACATATGTCTTATTCAGAATTACTTTAAATGAATGTTGATTGTAATTTAGAATGCTGATTAGTATATTTATGATATCTTTGATCTCACAGATTGTTATATTAATTGTCTTTGGTGGATTAATAACGAAAATTAAAACAGTCTTTTACCAATTATGTACATGAAAGGTAAATTTTTTTGTAGCTTGGCTTCTATGATCTCAAATTTGTTTTATATAGTAAATCATGGTGTAGAAATGTAGAGTGAATGGCAGAGACTCAGAGTGAATATGTATTTCCTAGTATTTTGTTTTTTATAGAATATTTCAGTTGAGTTGTTTTAATATATCCAATGTCTTGCATTCCTGTGCACTTTAGTGCAAATAAAAAAAAAATAATTATCTGGTAACAGCATACAACTGGCATAACAACATAAATATTCAGCGAAATTTTCAACAAACTTTAACATACTTTTTATAGCTGACTTTGCAGTATGGGTTTTACCCATTGTTGAAGGCCGTACAGTGACCTATATCCTCGATGACTGGAAGTTCGTTACCCTAACTCGAAACGGAAGGAAAAAATCACAACCTTGGAGCAAATATTATCCACTGTGGATGTAAATATTCTTTACTTATTTGCAAACAGTTTGATACATTTAATTGATGAATAGCTTCAGAAACATGGTCAATCTTTCTATGTTTGTATTGTGACCCGATTCCGTAAAATAAGTAGACATGCTTGTCAGTTCGTGACCTTTGTCTTGGACAGTGGCTTTTGCGCATGTGCAACAATATATAGGTCAGGCCTATTGTATTATGTATTTGAACATTACAGAATAAATTTGAGATCAAATAACAAATGAATATCTGGGGAAAAAAAAGAGAAATTGGGACATACCAACTTATTATTCTCCCTACAAAGATTATTCTAATTTTTACGTGTGACTTTCAATGGTCAATTGGAAAGTCCAGAATTAAACACTTTAAACACGTTTAAGATAACTATATAACCATGTCACAATGTCATTAATGCATCAAAGTATTTTTTCATTCAATTTGCATTCAATGGCATAGGATTAAATTACTTTTACGAGCCAATATTCGGCAGGTTTTGTTTTATCAAAATATATCAAATCATTTTCTGATCTTAAAAAATCCGCTCACATACAGACTTTAAACAATAATACTCTTGGCCTTAAAAAAAGGAATAAGAGGCTACATAACCTAAAAATAGATGATGACTCATTCTTGAGATGTCAATAACATTGCTGAAAGGATTTTCCCAAGAATTCAATGAAATTCTAGGAAAGGAATAAAACAGTAGTAGTGGAAATAGAAGTTTAAACAAATAATATGCTAGAACATACACAATTTCTCTTTTTCAAGCCGATATTAGTGAAAATGCAATGAAAAATATTCGTTAAGTTTTTTGAAGTAGTATGTTGCCGATGGTAAATATTTTTGCATGACATCACGAATAAAGTGGAAATCCCCAAATGTCACGAACTTGCAATCATCGACGATAGTTGTTAATTTCTGTGTCTTTTGGTCTCTTGTGGAGAGTTGTCTCATTGGCAATCATACCACATCTTCTTATTTTTATACTTATTCAAATAATTTACATTTACCAACAAGACAAAAAAATAGAATAAAAAACAGGGAAGAACGAACCCAGGGCGAATGGTTATCAGGGCGAATGAACCCAGGGAGAACAGGTACTAGGGCAAACGTGAATCAGGGCAAACAGACCCTGTCACCTTGCAGGTGGAATCATACGTTACATACTTTGACTGGTTGGTAAAAAAGTGTCTACGGTCTCTATGATAACTGACTTAATGTACAATATTTCATCAATGGTCATTCTAAGTAACGGCTGACTGGTAGTGATTTTACATGTTACTATACCTGCATTTACGTAGAAAATTGGTGTTGTCACAAAATAGTTATTACACGTATAAAACCTTATTTGCTTGAATAATCTCCCACATTGTATAAGTACAATTTTCTTTTGGAACAACAATGATTTTGTCAGCATTATTTACAAGAGGAACACGATATCAGGGACGATACCAGAATGGGGAATGTAACGGGTCCAATGTAACGAATAATTATTTTCAAGATTTTGTTCTCCAAATTATCATCCTTTCTATAATGGAGCACTACCTGCAGTTAGGTTACTGTTCGTAGTCTGCTGTCTACATTTTATCAATGACGTCATCAATGCATATAACGTGATGGTACCCAAATTGCACCTATTTTGACAGTTTTTTAACCTACGTTTATTTATGCTCCAGACAAAAGTTTCCATTATGTGTTTATTTTGTAGATGTATCATTATTTACTATATGGTTTCACCAATTTAATTTTGAATCCATATCAAATCATAGAAAAATTGGTCTGAACTGACCTGCAAACCATCAATGATTCTGTAATGAGGAGTACCCAAATTGCATCCATGCTTTAATTCGCATCGTCAAAAGTCGAATAACAGAGCTTTTGTTTAATTTCTTCAAATATTTTGAACAATTGGATATTAGTCCATGCTTACTCTTCATTTTTTAAGAAATGGATTCTTATAACATATTGTATTTAATAATTTTAAAAAGATGACGTTTTGATAGCGTCGCATGGCGACGTTTCCGTACATTTGATTTTTTTCAGTAAACACTTCATCTGTAGATAAATACTGTGAACGTTTTGTGTATATCTAAATATATTTACCTATGTTGAAAGACGTGCATAGTATCAAATTATAAAAATACAAATTGTTTAGTCTCTAGGAAATCTTGTAAGATTTCCGCTGCTATTTTTTGCTAAATAGGTGCAATTTGGGTACTCGGTGCAATTTGGGTACCGTGACGTTATAGATATTATTTTATATAGATCTAATTGGTTCATTATTATTAAAAATCAATTGATTTTGTATGAAGATACACTGATAAATCATAGTAAATATCATGAATTTAATTTATCAATATTAATACTATTTTGATGCTAAAATTTTGCATAATGTATACTGTAGTAAAGATCATAGGGGTGAATCTTATGTTTAAGTGTAATAAGTGGGTCCAACGATTTATTGAAAGTCACCCAAAAACACACCCAAAAAAAATCCCAAAACATAAAAAATATACAGTTAGAATCGCATATATATCAATTGTTAACATGATTTTGATGTGGAATCACATAATTATATGTAGGCACTGGCTACGATAACGTAGAAAACGTTACAAAATATTATGTTACGTTTAAGACTAATTGCTGGAATGCCAGGTACTAAGGATCAAGAACCGATTAATTACGAACGTAACAATAATATTTGTGTCTACGGTTACATATATATATATAGCGTTATTGTAACATCAATGCATTTCGATGTATGATGGGAAAAGTAATATAATTATGTCCTGGATGTATGTAATATATTAAAGTACAACTTGAAAACTCTTTTATTCTTAATCAATACAATTATACAAAT
Source organism: Mytilus coruscus (assembly GCA_017311375.1). Taxonomy (NCBI): domain Eukaryota; kingdom Metazoa; phylum Mollusca; class Bivalvia; order Mytilida; family Mytilidae; genus Mytilus; species Mytilus coruscus. The sequence goes on from CM029599.1 coordinate 95,346,555, forward strand.
GATTTCATACAGATTGTATAGTTCATTTACAATGACAGCTTCTGCACATCCAGTATGTGTTTTTGGGGCATGTTTAAGCCGATGCATTTTTGTAAGAACCACACAAGGCAGCCATCACGAGGGACGCCTCAATGTGCACGTCCGTTATGAACACCGTCCAAACAATTCCACTCTGGGATTTCCCTTTTGACGTTATACCGACTGTCCGTCTTTAAATGCCTTCCATTATGAACACCGTCCAAACAATTCCACTCTGGGATTTCCCCTTTTGACGTTATACCGATTGTCCGTCTTTAAATGCCTTCCATGCTTCGGGTGAAAACTACCTTATTTATTTTGGAAATATTTATATTTTCGTCCAAATGTTTTGTCGGAAACATGTGATGTTGATCAAAACAAATCAAAGTTATATTTATTGTCGATACATTGCAAACAAAGTAACACAAGCTCTAGTGAGCTTTTAAAATCGACATTATTATACCATAGATATAATAGCCATGGCTTTTATATCTATGATTATACATTACACACAAACAAAATGATATGTAAAAAAACTTACATAAGTTAAGACAAACATACATATAATAAAACATAAGACAGCAAGCAGTCAAGCACATAAGCAAAATAAAATAATACTGTTCATGCAGAGAAATTATAAAATCAAAGCAAACTAATTTAGCATAAAAAGCAGCAAAAAAGCCAAGCTAAGCTCAAATCATAAAACACTAATTGCATGCATTACATTGGCATGAGCTGCCATTCCAGGTCTGTATTAAATTGGAAAATTGAATTAAAGAAGTTTCCTGTCTGATGTGGTTTGGCAGCTCATTCCATAATTGTGCAGCACTATAACGGAACGATATTAGCCCATATCTTGTAGTATTTACTCGGTATATCAGCTGTGTCCTTGGATCTAAAATTATAACGTTGAGTTTTGATATTTATTAAGTCATGAAGATAACTTAGACTTTTCTTGTGTACAATTTTAAATGTTTCAATTCCAATGGTTCTTAGTTTGCGAATTTTAAAGATGGAAGTTTAGAATTCAAAAGTAAATTTTCATAGCTGCTTATATATTCCTCATATATTAAGCGGAGAGCTCTTTCCTGAATTTTTCAATTTTTGTGTATAATTTTACTACAGAAATGCCAAATTACCGGACAATAATAAAATTTGAAAGAATGAAAGAGTAGTAAGCTGTTAGACGTCCCAACCTGTTTAAATATTTGCCGATACGTTTAAGAATGTTAAGTTGTCTTGAAGCTTTTTGCAAATTTGCGAGATACGTTTATCAAAATTTAGTTCAAAGTCTATCGTTACACCAAGGAGTTCAAGTAACATCTTCATCACATGAATTATTATTGCCTTCTAAATCAAAAGTTAAATTATAATTTTTTGTCTTTTTCCCAATAGCAATGGCCTGGAACTTGTCTGGATTCGCTTTCATTAAATTTTGTGAAAACCATTTTATCATTTTTGAACTGTCATTTTCAAGTGTTTTAACTAAATTATCTACATTATTGTCACAGTAAGACACGGTATTGTCATCTGCATAGTTATAAATCGTACTGTCTTGAACACAGTTGAAAATATCGTTGATGAAGACATTAAACAACACTGGTCCAAGAATTGACCCTTTGGGGACCCCCTTTATCAGTATTTCCCAGTCACAGTAAGTGTTGCCAATCTTTATACGTTGCCTTCTATTTTCCAGGTAACTTTTAAATAACTTTAAAGAGCTATCAGAAACGCCATAAGCCTCTAATTTTAATAAAAGTAAATCGTGGGGCAAACAGTCAAAGGCTTTTGATAGATCAATTAGGATGGCCGCAATATATTTATTTTCATCAGAGCTTTTTCCCGAATCTTCTATCATTTTTTAATAACGCTGTTTGACAACCGAAACCAGAACGAAAAGCATTTGCTTATGTTGTTATTTGTTTTTGTACCTTTATTTGATAAAAATGGTTTAATTGTTGGATTAAAAGTGGTTGATTTTGGTCCACCAGCTTTTGTATCAAAAAATTATGTTTTTATGATTTATGTTGTCTTTTGATATTATCTCCTTTCCGTCAATTACTGTTAAGTTGAATCGACTCGGTTTTTAATTTCGAATGGTTTGAAATTGGGGGAAAATACAACATAAAAGTCAGGAACTATTTGTGAAGACATTTGCCGAAAGGTGTCAACGAAATTTAGCTGAACATGAACCGGTTTTCATTTTTTTTTTTCTGTAAAAGATGTAACTCGCATGTATCGAATAAATAAAGGTAGTTTTAATCAATTTCAACATATATGAAACATACAGTGCTATATTTTTATTTCGCATCAATATATACTACATGTACTATCTCATATTGTTGTGATCAAGATATTTACCTTTCTCTTTTCCCTTTGGTCGTCTTTTGAGAGACTGTAACCTCTATTTTGGGCAATCCAACGATCTGCACTTTTCAGTCTTCCTCTGCGTGCCATTTTAGTTTGTATGTACAGAATATAAATCTTGATATTTTTGGAATTTTGACTCAATCGCATCCAAAGTTTGAAATGTTTCCACCCAAAGAAAAATTGGCAACGGGAATAACTTCGTCCACTGTATACATGCCAGTTATAGGGGTAAGAATAACTTCGTCCACTGTATACATGCCAGTTATAGTGGTAAGAGTAACTTCGTCCACTGTATACATGCCAGTTATAGGGGTATGAATAACTTCGTCCACTGTATACATACCAGTTATAGGGGTAAGAATAACTTCGTCCACTGTATACATACCAGTTATAGGGGTACGAATAACTTCGTCCACTGTATACATACCAGTTATAGGGGTAAGAATAACTTCGTCCACTGTATACATGCCAGTTATAGGGGTAAGAATAACTTCGTCCACTGTATACATGCCAGTTATAGGGTAAGAATATCTTCGTCCACTGTATACATGCCAGTTATAGGGGTAAGAATAACTTCGTCCACTGTATACATACCAGTTATAGGGGTACGAATAACTTCGTCCACTGTATACATACCAGTTATAGGGGTAAGAATAACTTCGTCCACTGTATACATACCAGTTAAAAGGGTAAGAATAACTTGGTCCACTGTATACATGCCAGTTATAGGGGTAAGAATAACTTGGTCCACTGTATACATGCCAGTTATAGGGGTAAGAATAACTTCGTCCACTGTATACATGCCAGTTATAGGGGTAAGAATAACTTCGTCCACTGTATACATGCCAGTTATAGGGGTAAGAATAACTTCGTCCACTGTATACATGCCAGTTATAGGGGTAAGAATAACTTCGTCCACTGTATACATGCCAGTTATAGGGTAGGAATAACTTCGTCCATTGTATACATACCAGTTATAGGGGTAAGTGTGCTGTTTAATATATACAAGAGAACGCTATTCTTCTAAACATCGTACCATTGAACTATATTATTCGCCTTTGGCACTGATAAACTATACTTATTATTTTGATTAACATTAATACAATTAATACTTAAAAACTATTTCAACATTATTTAATGAAATGTTAAAATTAGTATAAGTCTGTTAAAAAATTAATAAATCTAACGTAACAACTCGCAATGTATCCGTAGACACAAATATTATTGTTACGTTCGTATTTAATCGATTTAGCAATTTTCACAGCTTTCTAAATATTAACCTTAACTTTAACTTCATAGGGTATCGGGTCCGTTCGCCCTAATTACATGTTCGCCCTGGGTCCGTTCGCCCTGAGTCCGTTCGCCCATAGAGTCCGTTCGCCATAATTTTTATAAAAAATATTAATATTAATGGTATAATTTAAGGTTTTATAATATTATTCAGATATTAAAAAAATATATATATCTCCAAATTCATGAATAAACATGAAAATTTAAAAAAAAAGTTTTTGTTTTTGAGCATTAATCAGGCTAATTGGCTACATTGTTCATTTGTTTTTCAGAATTACTTTTAATAACTGTTGAATGTAAATAAACTCATCATAGATACCAGGATTGAAATTTTGTACGCTAGACACACGTTTCGTCTAAAAATAGACTCATCAGTGACGCTCGAATCAAAAAAAGTTAATAAGGCCAAATAAAGTACGAAGTTGAAGAGCATTGAGGACCCAAAATTCCTAAAAGTTTTGCCAAATACAGCTAAGGTAATCTATTCCTGAGGTGGAAAAGCCTTAGTATTCCGAAAATTCAAAGTTTTGTAATTTAGAATGCTGATTAGGTATGATTACGATATCTTTGATCTCACTGATTGTATTAGTTATTGTTTTTGATAGATTGATAATGAATTTTTTTTAAATAAACAAGTCAGCTTGGAATGAGTTAATGAGTTAAAACAATGATTTAGAAATTGTAAGACATTAAAGGGAAATTGTTTTCGCCGTCTGTCCTCTTTGATCTCAAGGTGTTCAGTGAGTGAGTTGGATCTTGTTATACATGTTTGGATTGTTTTGAAATTGTTATAAGGTTTCAAAAAAGATAAATTCATATAGATAACTTGGTCTCCAGTTTTTGAACACTTCTTCTTCTTCTTCTTCTTCTTCAAAATACTTCCCACATTCAACATGATGAATATTCTGGCAAGAATATTCAATGCAAATCACTAATAAAAATAATTATTTAGGAGCAGCAAAACAACATAAATATTCGACGAAATTTTCAACAAACTTTAACATAATTAATTCAAATAATTTATATTAAGACAACAAAATAAAACAGAAATCAAGGCGAACGGACTCGGTACGAACAGGAATTAGAGCGAACGACCCAGGGCGAACAGGTATTAGGGCGAACAGGTACTAGGGCGAACGTGAATCAGGGCGAACGGACCCGGATTCCCTTCATAGAAACCAGGTATATCCTGACTACATGTATCACATTTCTACATGGCAATTTCAACCAATGTTTAAAGTCTTGCAATGACATACTACTGTTCGGAATTCAAGTACTACTAAAATAACCCCTGGTTTTCTGGAAATCTTAAATAAGTATAATATGGAGCCAGAGACATATAATACATTATATGTCTCGGATGAAGCGCATTAATCCTCAATTTTTAATGCAAACACACGGACAAGTGAATTCTGGCTCAAAGTGGTCTACATATATTGCTCTTTGAATTCGCCAAATGTTTCATTTCTGCAAATTTGTTTGTTAGTTTAAGTAAACAATGACATCAAAAGCACTATTTTTTTGTCAGGGAAGGGCTACTTTTACGTTCTAAATTGAAGCGGGGAATTAGTGGTCTAAACGTAACAATAATTTTTTTATTGTTACGTTTTCAACGTAATCGTAGCCAGTGCCTAATAGGTGGTGGGTTGTTGGGTTCGGCGGTCGTATTTGAAATTTTTTATATTAGTATTAGTAACATTAATATACTGGTGTGTGCACATCAGTGATGAACATATACTCTTTCAAAACTGTAACTTTACAGGACAGTTGATAATCCGTATGATACAAAAGTAGTGGTACTCCAGATAATGGAGGGAAAAATAAAAAGAAGAAGATCTGTGGTACTTTTACTAGTTTCTTTCCTATTTCCAAAATGTCTCCTTGAACTTGGCCGATATTTACAAAATGAACCTAGCACTGAGACGGCTGCTGGCAAAGCCGTCTTACAAATCATTTATTCCAATCTGCTCTTCATTTAAAAAATGTCCCTCACACATATCAGAGAAATTCCGTGCATTTTCTACGAACAAACCACTATTGATGTCCAATGAACGACCTTTAAAATTAATGAACTTGCAAAAAATAGTTCAGCCCAATTTTATTTTATGGCTGAAAAATAAATACTTTGAATTTTTGATAAGGAACTACTATGATGCAACGTTTTCACAGTCAGAATTCCTAGCAGGAGCAACACAAGTAAGTTTATAATGTGTAATTTACCAAATTGCCGAATTAGGCCTGTCACTTGGTTTGTATTTACATGAGCAACACGACAGGTGCCACTTGTGGAGCAGAATCTGCTTACTCTTTCGGAGCACCTGTTATTACCCTGTTTTTTGGTGGGGTTGGTTTTGCCAAGTCTGATATAAAAATAAGGAGATGAGGTATGATTGCCTATGAGACAACTATCCACCAAAGTTCAAATAAAGTGGATGAAAGCAATTATAGGCAACCGTACAGCCTTCAACAATGAGAAAAACCCATACCGTTTAATTGGCTATAAAAGGCCAAGACATGAAAAATATGAAACAATTCAATTGAGAAAACTAACAGTCTAATTTATAACATCAGATCGATACAAAGCAGAAAAACATCAAACATAAACACAGACTGGACGTGGCAGGGTATTTATCCATCCCTCATCCCTAACAACAAAAAGGACACCAAGTACAGATCTGAGAGTACTTGCAGTTACTGACAGCTAGTTCAAAGCTAATAACAACTAATAAAAAAAAGTTATGTATCTAAGACTAAAATATCAATCAGTACACATCCAACATCTGATGGATTTAGTGTAAAGACATCATTAACAGTCAGAGAAAAACATGACCTTGTGCAATGCCAAAATAAAGGTATCAACAGATTGTAGTACCGTTAAAGTGCATATGTGTATAACAAAAATATTTAGTATGATTTTAGTTTACAGATAACAAAATCAATATTTATACCAATAAAAACAATATTCAAAGATCTAATTACAGTGTTGAATTGGTAACCTTTTAGAATAAGTTTATTTAAAGGATTGATAAGTTTACCCGGATCGTATATAAATTTCCGGACTCGATAAACATGATAATCAACATCACAGTAAAATTTAGGATGTGCTATTCCGTCTGAAATACGTTTTTAACAGGTACAGCCAAACTTGCAAACCAATCTTTGTATCTATGGAAGAATTTAGTAAAGGTTTAAGTAATTTGTGGTAATGAAATCCCTGACTTGATAATTTACCAGTTATACATAGATTACGTTTTCTATGTTGTGTTTTGTGTACTGTTATTTGTCTTTTCATAGTTTTTCGTTTTTTGCCATAGCATTGTCAGTTAGTTTCAACTTTAAATCCAAATTCATATTATGAGTTTGGATGTCCCCTATGTATCTATTGCCTCTCTTTTACCATTTTGGAATCTAAAGAGTTGTGGGTTAATTTCATTGTTCATACACTGGCATTCAAATAATGTTATGGCATTGGCTGAATATCTATGTTGAGGATGTAGTTGAGCGATCTCAAGGTTTTGGTGTACACTTTTGAAAATATTGCCCTGATTGCTTTTAATTTATTAGATCAATCTTTAAAAAGTAGTGAACTGTATAACAGATTTATTGCACAGGGGACTGCCAAGTTTTTAATAAAATGTTAAAAATAAACATTGAAATACAATAACAATAATAGCTGAATAGTAGAAGTGATGTCATGATACCCTTTATTAAATCCACTGACCCCTACAGATCCAAAGGTGGTCACCAAGTGACGGCATTAAATCAATCACATCGTCATTATTTTACCAAGGTGCGATAATCACTTATATATCATAAGACATAAGACATGTTACAAGACACTTGTTTATTTTTTTGTTTGTTTAGGCTATCACTCATGTGTCTAGTCTTATATCAAGGGGACAGTTTGAAGATTTAGAAGAATTGGTTGATCCTGATGTAAGTTAAATTACTTGATTATCTTGCAGAATAACCATTGATACTGTTATCATAACATGTATGGGATTTCATTGATACCAGTAGGAAATATTTGATCGTTATTAACAAATTTAAAAAGCATTTATGTTATTGTAAACTGCTCTGTGCAAGGTGATAGAGGTTTACAATGTATCATACTATGTTTTATCAACAACAAAAACTAATTTTAAACTTGATTTTCAACAAAAAGTGAAGTATGGAAACCTTATTTTATTTCTAGTTCATTTTTTCTTTAAACCATAGCCAGAAAGGGGGCTCTTTTTCTTTAAACCATAGCCAAAAAGGGGGCTATCTCATAATACATAAAAATGTATCCTCTTAATATATGCTTGATTCATTTTGATAACCAGAAAAACTATACTATACATTGATTTTTCCATTACTTCATTTACACATTTTAGACTGTATATTAAGGCAAACTGGATCCTTTCATTTTTAGCTCACCTGGCCTAAAAGGCCAAGTGAGCTTGTCTCATCACTTGGTGTCTGGCGTCGTCTGTTAACTTTTACAAAAATCTTTTCTGAAACTAGTCATGCTAGTGGGGCCAAATTTAACCAAACTTGGCCACAATCATCATTGGGGTATCTAGTTTAAAAATGTGTCCGAAAACCCGGCCTGCCAACCAAGATGGCCGACATGGCTAAAAATAGAACATAGAGGTAAAATGCAAGTTTTGCCTATTATTTTGAAAACCGCAATCATTTCACAAGGTCATGTTTTTCTCTAAATGTTAATGACGTCTTTACACTAAATCCATTGGATGTTATATGTGTACTGATTGATATTTTAGTCTTAGATACAAGATTTTTTTTATAAGTTGTTATTGGCTTTGAACTAGCTGTCAGTAACTGCAAGTACTCTCAGATCTGTCCTTAGTGTCCTTTTTGTTGTTAGGGATGAGGGATGGATAAACACCTGCCACGTCCGGTCTGTGTTTATGTTTGAAGTTTTTCTGCTTTATATTGATCTGATGAGTTAAGCCTTTTTCAACTGATTTTTGTCTCACCTGTGACAAAAGTTGCAGTATGCGAGACATAGGTATTACTATACGGTGGCGGCGGCGGCGTTAACTATTTGTATAAAGCTTTATATTTCAGAAGTTAGAAGACCTGGATGCTTCATATCTTGTTTGCAGATACCTTATGATATGAAGTTTCCATCAATCATATGTCCATTGTCCTTGACCTCATTTTCATAGTTCAGCGACTGCTTGAAAAAAAAATTTAGTTTTTTTGTCATGTGAATTTCTCACTTATTATGAGAAATAGGATAACTATATTTGGTATATGGGTTCCTTGCAATGTTTACATGTCCGTCAGACAGAGTTCACCTGACCTCGACCTCATTTAATGGATCAGTGATCAAGGTTAAAGTTACATGATTAGGTACGTTTCTCACATACTATAAGCAGTAGGTCAACTATATTTGGTGTATGGAATGATTGTAATGGGTAGATGTCAGTCTGGCTGGTTTCATCCAACCTTGACCTCATTTTCATGGTTCATTGGTCAATGTAAAGTTTTTGTTTTTTGGTCTGTTTTTCAAGTTCTATAAGCAATAAGTCAACTATATTTGGTGTATGGAAAGATTGTAAGGTGTACATGACTGTCTGGAAGGTATCATCTGACCTTGACCTCATTTTCATGGTTCATTGGTCAATGTTAAGTTTTTGTGTTTTTGTCTGTTTTTCAAGTACTATAACCAATAGGTCAACTATATTTGATGTATGGAATGATTGTAGGTGTACAAGTCTGTCTGGAAGGTATCATCTGACCTTGACCTCATTTTCATTGTTCATTGGTCAATGTTAAGTTTTTGTGTTTTTGTGGGTTTTTCAAGTACTATAAGCAATAGGTCAACTATATTTGGTGTATGGAAAGATTGTAAGGTGTACATGACTGTCTGACATCTGACCTCCTCATTTTCATGGTTCATTGGTCAATGTTAAGTTTTTGTGTTTTTGTGGGTTTTTCAAGTACTATAAGCAATAGGTCAACTATATTTGGTGTATGGAAAGATTGTAAGGTGTACATGTCTGTCTGGAAGGTATTATCTGACCTTAACCTAATTTTTATGGTTCAATGGTCAATGTTAAGTTTTTGTGTTTTTGTGGGTTTTTCAAGTACTATAAGCAATAGGTCAACTATATTTGGTGTATGGAAAGATTGTAAGGTGTACATGTCTGTCTGGAAGGTATTATCTGACCTTAACCTAATTTTTATGGTTCAATGGTCAATGTTAAGTTTTTTGTGGTTTGGTCTGTTTTTCAAATACTAATAGCAATAGGTCAGCTATATTTAGTGTATGGAATAATTGTAAGGTGTTTATGTCTGTCTGACACAATTTATCTGACCTTGACCTCATTGTCATAGATTTTTAAAAATGTTAAGTTTCTGTAATGCTTTAGTTAAACCTTTATCTTTAAGACTTTCAACATAAAATCAATGATCAGTACAGCAGGTGAGACGTTTCAGCGTGTGCACTCTTGTTATAGTTTGTTCTTATGTTGTGCTGTTACACCACTGTCCAAGGTTAGGGGGAGGGTTGAGCGCTCACAAACAATTGTAACCCAGCCACATTATGTGCCTGTCCCAAGTCAGGAGCCTGTAGTTCAGTGGTTGTCGTTGGTTCATGTCTGTCATATTTGTTTTTCATTAATTGTTTTTTTTATGAATTAGGCCATTAGTTTTCTCAATTAAATTGTTTCATATTTTTCATGTCGGGGCCTTTTATATCCGACTATATGGTATGGGTTTTTCTCATTGTTGAAGGCCGTACGGTTGCCTATAATTGCTTACATCCACTTTATTTGAACTTTGGTGGATAGTTGTCTCATTGGCAATCATACCTCATCTCCTTATTTTTATATAAATAGAGAAGTTTTAACAGGAGCACATATGTTCAGAATGTTGAGCTCTACCTATTGTTTATTAGAGTCAAAAGTGTTAGACGACTTCTTATAGAAGTTATTGCCCTTAAATGATGAATTTTACCATTTAAAATGTTTCTCGAAAATTAAAATAGATAGACAGACACTTTAAAAGCAAAAATGATCAGCAAGACAAAATCTACAAATAAGTCAACATGACTAAAATCATCAAACCACTCCTTATTAGAGTTACTGCCCTTTAATGCGTTTTTGCCTTATACATTTGTATCTCAGGGAATAAGACTAACCTTTTCCAACTAGGGGCCCAACCTGCCACAATGTGAAAATTAGCATAAGCACTATGGGCATTTTAATAAAAAATTTAGGGGCCCAACCCAAATTTTAGTAGCATTAGCTACTGGGCCCCTGCTAATCTTTTTCCCTGTATAATCTTAAAAACTAATAGACAGATAGAAACAATACAGGCAAAAATGATCAATAAGACAAGATCTACAAATAAGTCACATGACCATATTGCCCTTTAATGATGATTTTTCCCATAATTGCCTATTATATTTAAAACTGTAATAGATAGATAGAAACTTAAAAATGGCACAAATGATCAGCAAGACCAGATCTATAAATGAGCCAAAATTGCTGAAATCTTCAGTAGACTCGTTTTGGAGTTATTGCCCTTTAATGATAATTTTTTACATTTTTTTGCATTTTTTGCCTATTATCTTGAAAACTATAACAGGTAAATAGAAACTTTGAAAAGGAAGAAAAGGAAAAATTATCAGCAGGATAAGATCACTGAAATTGTCAGTTAACTCTTAATAGAGTTGTTCCCCTTTAATGCTGATTTTTACTTAAAAAAATGGTCATTGTTGTACATGCAGGTGAGAGACACAGGCTCTTCAGAGCCTCAAGTTTAACTGAGCAGGTCATTTTGGTTGTTTGAAATTGTACAAGCAACTTTGTTGTATTGTTATGTAAATTATTCAACACTATCCACAGAAGTATGTTAATTTTATCATTTACCAGTTACCACAATTATTTAAGTCACAATATGGAAATTAGTGCTAATCCAATGGAGAAATTTATCCCTTTTCTCAACATACTGATTTAGATTTTATGCCCAACAATGACGTAAAATAACATTGTCAAAGATCAAATATTATGATAGAATGATAACCATTGAAATCAATCTTATTGTATTTCCCTTTTATTATCTTACAGTGGTTGGGGAGGTGAATGTCAGATCTTTTGTACGTATGTATGCATTAGGCATAGAAAAGAAACCTTTAATCATTAAAAGTTTCAAATCACATTAAAATCAGCCTGTAGTTCAATGGTTTTCGTTGGTTCATGCCTGTAAATTTGTTTTGTTAAAAATTAGGCTGTTAGTTTTCTTGATTGAATAGTTTCACATTTTTTCATGTTAGGGCCTTAAATAGCCAACTATGCGGTATGGTTTTTAAATGCTAGTCAAAGACAGGATGTAAAATGGTATAACAATGTCCGTCTGTCCATCAACACTTCATACAAAAACTCAAACTGGCTTTAACCAATTCTCATACAACTTTAACACAACATTAGAATTGACAGCAGAAAGGTCCATCAATAGTGAATTTTTGTTATTATTGGATTTGTCATTCCAGAGTTGTGGAACTTTGACTGCTAGATTTAAGGCAATTCTTCATAAATCTTGCACTAACTCCAGTATTCCTGGATTGATTTCCTCCAAACTTTACTTTATTGTTGGGATTGATCAAAGAGTTACGGGACTTTAATCATCAGATTTTAGTAAATTTTTCACATATTGTGCCACAACTTGAGGTTGTTTTGATTGATTCAGTGGAAACTTTACATAATTGTTGAAATTGGTGAACATATGATTAAATGCCCTCAAAATATCCCATTGTATTCTTGCACCCGTTTCAATATGCACAATAAGGGTGTATCATGCACTTTTGGCATAGCTGTTTATTCTCATTGTTGAAGGCCATACAGTTACCTTTTATTGCTTATATCCATTTATTATAACTTGGGTGGATATTTGTCTCATTGGCAATCATACCATATATCATTATTTTTATACTGTAGAAATGTGCTGGGAAATGTTTAGAACTTGTAAGGATGTGAGAGTTTATGCTCCATGGTTATGGCCTCACTTTGACTTTGAGATGAAGAACAGCAATAAAAAAGTTGTTACTTTGCTTTTGATTTTACTCTGAGGTGCACGTAGTAATTTTTACTTGTAGGCTGTTGAAGAAATTAAGAGGAATTACGATTGCTTAAGTGACAAGCAACACAGAGACTTGAAAGTAATGGAGGACCATATTATGAAAATGTTTATACATCAGATTGGCATGATGTTTGGAAACTCAGGTATGTATCAACAGATGTATTGATTTTATGTTGGAGAATGTACATAGAATGCTTGCAGTTACAGAAAGCAAGTTCAAAATACTGAATTTCCAATTTTTTTAAAACTCAGGATGATTGATTAGTTTGATATATTGAAAGGACAACAATCTATCTCTTAGGCATTAAAATTAACCCTTCCCTCACATGGACAAACCAAATTGATGTGATCTGCTCAAAAATTTCATCTAGGCTATATCTACTATTAAAGATCAAGAAATTTCTAAATCTAGACTGCAGAAAATTATTCTATCTTGCCACTATCTTGACTATTGATTATTGTTGTATAGTGTGGAGTTGTAGCAGTGAGGGTTTAAAAGGATATTAAAATTACAAAAGAGAGCTGCTAGATTAATACTAGAAACAGACCCTTTCGCTCCTTCCGAGCCCTTATTCAAACACTTAAACTGGATGACAGTTGAACAGAGAATAAAATATCACAAGTTTGTGATGACATTTAAGTGCTTAAAAAATGATGCACCATCATATCTTACTAACAAGTTTCATTATGTTTCAGACAAAAATCCATACCCCTTGAGAAATGCTATTCATGGAAACCTCATACTCCCTAAACCAAAAACAGAATTGCTCAAAAAATCTTTTATGTATTCTGGACCATTCTTGTGGAATAATCTGCCAATACCGTTAAGAAATATTACAAATGTTAATTCTTTCAAATACAAAATAACAGATCATTTATTGAAATCAACCTAGCTGTATAAAAAATATTGAAAACTGATTATGTCATCACGTTTATTTTTTCATAACATTTTATCAAGTTGTATTGAACATTATTATCATGCTTGTCTTTTTATACTTATGTATGCAATGTATATGTTTGCATTTTGTTTGATTTTTTATGATGAGGGCCTCAGGGAAGATTAGTTATATAGCTAACTGTGTAACCGTCTTAAAATAAAGTATTGTTGTTGTTGTTGTTGTTGTTATTGTTGAAGACTGATGTTGACCTATAGATGACCTTTTGGTTATTTGTGTGTCATTCTTTACAGTGCTGTTTATTTGACATATATACTCCACATATCTTTATACTCATATTGATGTCATCAGAGTGTTGATCCTGAAGTCAGACAACTCTTCCTTGTGTCTTTATCAGTAAACAACAACATGTAATGTAGTACTGTTCCTACTATGACATACAGCAAACAATTCTATTTAAGTAGCAAAGAAAAGGGATAAAAATTACTTTTCTGTTAAAAATCTTGTAGATAAATGAATATTAATGGTAAATAATGCTAGGTTTAAAGATTTAACAATGAATCATTATATTATATACTTTTGATACAAGTTTATTCAGTGAAGCTGAAGGTTTCAAAGAGCAGTTGTTGTACTTGTTTTCTTTGTCAACAACATGATCATACTTTTATGTGTTTTCCTCATCCAAATTTTATGAACTCATACACAATGCCAAGAACCAAAACTTGCAGACAGAGTTTGAATTTGGGCAGTGAGTCACTTACCGTTCTAGAGTTATGCCCCTGTATAACCCTTGATAACTTTGAAATTGCAAATTGTTTAATTTCTGCACTCTAACTTAAGTTTGCCTCATCCAAATTCATAAAACTCATACACAATGCAAAGAACCACAACTCACAGAGTTAAAATTTTGGAAGTATGTCTATAACTGTTCTAGAGTTATGCCCCTTTTTAACTTAAAAAATTGCAAAGCTTGAGCAGGGGCATTCTCAGAAACATTCTTCTTTTATTTTTTAAATATTTTGATCAGCTTTAACTGGCCAAATAATTTGATGCAGGAAACTATATATAAAATTTTTGTTATGTATTTATGATAAGTTAAAGATTCTGCCTATGAAGGAGGGTATTGTGGTAGATGTCAATAATGCTATTTCTTTGCTTTGAAGCACATGGATATCAACAAATTACAGAATTTTCACAGGCAAAATAATCAAATCATGTCATAATTTTCCCGAACAGCTCAGGGGAAAACACATTAACAATGCAAACATGTAAAGTTTCACTGATTAACTGCATTATATACAAACAAGAAAGAAAAGTGAAATTGTACACACAGGAGAAGTTATCTCAAGAAAAAATACACTGTATATGTATGTACCAAGTGTGTGTAGAGATTTTGTTACATGAGTTAACCATCATAAGACCAATGTAAGGCCTGCATGCTGTTAATTATACTGAAATAACTGAATGAATTATAGTATAAAAACAAGGAGATGGGTTACCATTGCCAATGAGTCAAATATCCACCAGATACCAAAGGACATTGATGTAAGTGTATATTTTCAGATATAGAGTAGATGGATTTTAGGGTACAAAAAATGTTTTTTCTTTCTGAATATCACAATAACAGTATGTTTAATTATGAAAATTCAACAGTTGAACTAGATTGAGTTAAGGCAATGTTATGCCAAGTTAAGAGTACGAAAAAAAAACAAACATAAAACAGACAAGTAGGAGCATTAGTGTTTATACTTTAATCGATTGTTTTGTAGTTTTGTAAGATGTGATATAATTTTAAGTTATTTAAGTTTTGTTTTTTTTGCCATACAGGGAAGGTATTTGTTGAAATTACTGTTGTGCTTCATTATAATTCCCCTGATGATAAATCACTTCAAGAAACCTCACATGAAATAAAGACAGCAGAGGATATAATCAAAGCTGCCTTGGAAATAACAAAGAAAGTTGTCAATGCTAATTACAGGTAAAAAGTAAACAGTTGCAGTATTAAGTTCACCTCAATATTATATTGAAAGGAGTGATTTTAGTATCAACAGTGTTTTTTATATTTGTGTCTGTTTGCTTGTGCAGTTTGCGAGACACATTAAGGGAACAATAATAGAAAGGAAACTGTACTTTTTATACTTACAAATATGTCTTCTGAGGTGTTGCATCCCATTTTATCAGACCTGTATAATACAGAAGAAAAAAAAATAAAAATAAAATTTTGCTCTCAATGCTTAGTGTCTTTTGATCATAAAAAAGCTTGGGTTCAAATTTTATAAAATTCTATGAAAGTTTCACAAAGTTATTGATATCTAAAAATACATTTAACCACAGACTGAACCTAAATGTTGATACTTATGGAATGTAGGCTATGTCTCCCTTCTGTCACACTTTTTTCTTGCAATTAACATTAAGATACAGTCTGGGGTTATTTTTTTAGACATCAATAACTTTTCACTGACTGCAGCAATCATAGGCATGAATCAGGGCTCCAGGGAATCCTTTACTATTTTTTAGAACATGTCAAGTTGACGTGAGATATATCATTTGTGGGTTTTTTGTGCACACATGCCAAATTTAATTTTTTATATTTTTGTTTTTTTCTTTGCAGATTTATCAAAGAATGCACAAAGGGTTCAGAGAGTGACTGGGTTATTAACGGAGTGAACCATTTTTCTATATTTAGTAATAAAGACGAGGATTAAAACTCAAATTTGAATGTTTTTCTAATTGAAATGTATCTTTGTTTATATAATATTAAAACTTGATATGGGTTAAATATTCATTAGACAACAACATGTAAAAATTACTGAAAATACCTAACTATTATATAAAAGATTAATTTATTTGTAACAGAAATTTAATGATGACTGCTTCATTACATCAGCTCTTTAATTTTTAAATTAGTTTTGGATATTCAAATATTCTGGCTTCGAGCATCACTGAAGAGACATTTATTGTCCAAATGCCCATCTGGTGCAGTAAAATTATCACTGTTTACATTATTTAAGGAGGAGAAACTTGTATACCCCATAAAATACACTGAATGAAAACAAAAACAAATATGCAATAAAACACTCACTGATGTTTTCCTTTATGAACTAGCTGAGGAATTTGAAAGTTTGTCTAGTTTAAATTTAAGAAAGTATTTGAGCTCAACTGTCTTACAAAGACACTGATAGCAAAAACAGAGATGCATGATAAAAATGCAAACTAAGGAAGGAAAAAAAATAGAACCATGCTGTTAAAAAGCAATAAACAGTTAAAGTACTTCACAACAAGTGTTTCAGCATATTTTGTTGAAAAGAATAAATATTTTTTGTCTTTGAAAACAAATGTGGTCAATAAACAAAATCCAATTTTATTCAATTTTTAACCATTTGCTTTTATAAATAGAAGCTTATAATGTGTATAAGCATTTTTTATTCAAGGGATAATCTATATGTAGACCAATGGTAGAGATGTTAATTGTCTTCAGGCACTTATGTGCTGTCGTCATTTGGTTAGGAAATGGGCTGTGGTTCTATCCTCTATGAGAATTCTATCAGTTTAAGTTTAGTTGTCGATAGCAAAGGTCAAAGTTTGTAGTGCTAATGCTGAAAATTAAAATTTAGAGTGTTATTTAACCTTTGCGCTAACAAGATTTCTTTGGATTTTGTTTATTATTAATTTATGGATTATCTGATTTAAATTCTGAATACAATTCCCAGTGTATTGTAAGTGATTTTCAATTTACAAACTGTTATAGTATCCAGTAAGCTACAAAAGGCAAACAAATTCCCTTTAGCTGGTCGTAAAAACAGGTTAAAGTACAGACAGTCTAGAAATAAAATGCCACATGGAACCAAGAAAATCTTGAAAACTGAAATGTTCAGCAATTTAGAGAGAAATTACAAAAACTGAATATAATTATTCCAAAGAGTCTGCCTAAATCAAAACTATATGTAAGAAGTCGTTAAAAGTACAGATGCAGTAGAATCAGCAGCAAATATCAGTGAGAACGAACATTCTTCTGTGATAACTCCAGCATATGAAATCCGGACAGACACTGTTGATTCTCAAAATGTTGAAAGCTCAACACAAAATCAAAGAGTTGCGCAAGGAAACATTATTGGACAGTGATTTGGAAGTTACTGTTTCATGTGATCCTGTGGATGTTCAGGTAAAAAGAGGTATTTCTTCACCTGATGCAATCATCATGGCTGTTATGAGTATTATGTTTGCCAGATTCACACAATCTATGACTCAAAGTGTTAAAAAGGTCTGCTGCAGCAGACGATCTCATTTGGCAGCTTGAAGACCCGAATCAGTGGCGGATCCAGAGGGGGTCCTTTTAACGATCAATGCATTTGAATGGGGACATATAGTTGGAACCCCCTTTTATCCTGGGTTAGGAACCCCCCTTTTATAAATGGCTGGATCCGCCCCTGCGAATCATTTCAGAACAAGAATTTATATAATTTGGAGCTGTGGTATCAGGCAAGAAACCACATTGATGTACCCATTCTGCCAGCCACAAATCGTGTTGGCCAACAGTGATTCCCAGAAACATAGGAGTCAGTGCAGATTCGATATTGTGTCCTCTTTGCTACAAAGGAGTATTATTGAGCGTAAGAATATAAATCTAGCTTCATTACTAACTCCTAGTTTTGAAGCACCACAACAACATACAGTCATTGCTGGTATGCTTCGTCTTAGTGTGGGTGATAAACTGTACTCCCAGATTGCATAGGCATATTTCAATTCAGGAATTTATTCAAGCTTTTGGAAAATTCAAACGAATGTTGTGCTCAGATCGTCGTAATGAATTTATATATATTCATATGAGAAAGATATAATATCTATTCAGAATTTTTATGGATCAAAGTTTTATGATTACCATAGAATATCATCTGCACAAACAGCAGTTCTTTTGAGGGAAAAGGGAGTCAAAGTCAACTAGAGCTTACGTGACCGTGATTAATTATCCTTAGTAGTGGGGTGGGGGACTACTGTCAACAACTGCAAATTTTGCCAATCATGTCACTCAGTTTTGTTCATTACAACTACAAATCAAGATCAACCTGTTTCATGAGTGTCTGGAAAAGTTTCAAACAGATCCATTGATGAGCAAGGTCGCCAAAGAATATATGTAGAAAATAGGAGAGTGTGCAACAACTTCAATAATCCGAAAGTACGTGTAATGTATTACATGCGTGTTTAAAATGTAAGTAATCTGGTCATTCAGCTATGTCATGTCGCAAACATCAGGTGTTACTGTTATCATCGTCATTTTCTAATTCACAGCAAGACCCTACAACTCTTCAGTGGATTTTTCCAAGAGAGAGAGGAATTTATGTGACTTAATAACAATAATCTTAAGATGTCTGCTTCAATCCCTATAAATGTTGACAATTAGAATATGGGTTAAAATTACATCCAAATAAGAAGTTTGTCTCTTATTTTGTAAGGTTTACGATCAGGTTTTCATCGTATGATACGTGAAGAAATTTACAAAGAATACAAAACTAAATTTTCTGCGAGGTCATAAGGCAGCAACCATTTGATTTTCTGGGGGGGGCTATGGATTTTTTTTGCGGACAAACTTTTTTTTTCGCCTTTGGCGAAAAACAATCTATTTTTTTGGCGACAAGTCAAAAACAATTTTTTTCTTTCAATTTTAGCATTACATATAGTGGCAGCTGAGGTGAAACAAACAATTTTTTTCTCAGGGTCAAAACAAATTATTTTTCTCCAAAACTGAAACAAACTTTTTTTTCCAAAAAAATCCATAGCCCCCCCAGAAAATCAAATGGTTGCTGCCTAACCTAATATTATTTTTGATTTAATTGAAAAAGAATGTGCAAATGGTTTTGTTTGTGGTTGGGTGTAGCAACTAACGGCCTGATTTATGAACAAAACAATGAATGAAAAACAAATATCATATACAGCAACAAACGACAACCACTGAATTACAGGCTCCTGACTTGGGACAGGCACTCACAGAATGTGGCGGGGTTGAACTAGTTTGCTGCCACAAAAGCCTTCCACTACCCTGGGACAGTGGTGTAACAGTACAAAATAAGATCAAACTGTAAAAATCAGTTGAAAGGGCTTAATTCATCAGATCGATACAAAGCAGAAAAACAGCTAACAAAAACACAGACCGGACGTGGCAAGGTATTTTATACATCCCAACAATAAAATAGATACAAAAAAGTTCAGATCTGAGAGTAATTGCAGTTACTGACCGCCATTTCAAAGCCAATAACTAACAAACAAATCATGTATCAAAGACTAAAATGCATATCAGTACACATCCAACGTCCAATTTATTAAGTGTAAAGACATCATTTTAATGATTTTTCATAGATCTATTGCTATATTGTTTATGGTCATTTTTAATAAAATTGAGAATGGAAACGAGGAATGTGTCAAAGAGAAAACAACCCGACCAAAGAGCAGAAAACAGCCCAAGGCCACCAATGGGTCTTCAATACAGCGAGAAAATTCCGCACCTGGAGGCGGTCTTCAGCTGGCCACTAAACAAAAATGTATACTAGTTCAGCGAAAATAAACTCCGAAACATATATTTGAACCAAAATTTAAAAAAAACATACAAGATTAACAAAGGCCAGAGGTTGACTTGGGACAGGCGCAAAATTGCGGCGGGGTTAAACATGTTTTGTGAGATCTCAACCCTCCCCTATACCTCAAGCCAATGTAGAATAAACAAACACAGCAATACGCACAGTGAAACTCAGTTTAAAAGAAGTCCGAGTCCGATGTTAGAATAGGTAACAGAAGAAACTAAGCAAAATGACAATGATCAACATTAATTAACAAAGGACTACTAGCAGTTACTGACATGCCAGCTCCAGACCTCAATAAAACTGATTGAAAATTATGTCGTCATCACATGAAAATCAAGCACAATTCCTTCCGTTATGGTATTAGTATCATAACATCAAAAATATACGAGAAGAACATAACCCGTATCATGCCAACAACTGGTTTTAGAATAAATGTGTTTATTTCCGATGCAAAGACCCTATGAGTGAATCAATATTAATTCAAAAAAATGCCATCTTTAATGACCTGACAACAGAATCGTAACTATATCCCTTCTGAATAAGTCTGTTTAAATGTTAAGTTAGCTTTTGAGGTGAATGACGACATTTTTGTGCTTTGTATAGAATATTGCCATAACAGTTGGGATAAGAAATACCTGAACGCATAAGATGTCAGCATGTTGATTTATATTTACGAATGATGTCCTTGTACCGATGATAAAATTTAGTAAATGTTTTGACAAGTTTGTGATATCGAAAACCCTGGTGTAATAATTTTTCAGTAATACAGAGATTTTTTTCGTTAAAATCAAATACGTTTTTACATACACGAGCGAATCGAACAAGTTGAGATATATAAACACCATAAGATGGTGACAAGGGAACGTCACCATCTAAAAATGGATAATTAACAATAGGAAATGAAAAATCATCTCTTTTATCGTAAATTTTGGTATTAAGCTTCCCGTTAAAGATATATCTATCAAGATCCAGGAAAGGGCAGTGTTCACTGTTCGTATTAGCTTTATTTAAAGTGAGTTCAGCAGGATAAATCCCTTAAGTGTACATACTGAAGTCGTCATTATTGAGAGCCAATATATCATCCAAATATCTAAAAGTGTTATTAGATTTTTGTATCAGATGTGCTTATACCTCGAATTTGACATGAACGGTCTTCTCAGTACCAGAATCTATGACAAACGAGACGATTTTAATTTTGAAATTATAAACCCCACCTTAGCAGCAATATACCAACTTCACCTGCATATGGTCTATAGATTTCCAAACTCATTCGGTATTCAAGAGCTTGTAGCTGCTACTCAGACTTTATAAAACGTCAACAGTGTCTAAGCAGAAAGTTGATGAACCAGGGTTATATATCACAGAACGCCTCGTTCTTTTTCTATAAAAGTTCATCGGAAGATACCAAGACCTTGTTGATAAATATTCCGTTATCAACTTCACAAATAATGCATGATGGTCTTGAAGTATTGATTCTAGGTATTGACGTTGTTTATCAACTTAATTACGTGCTAAAGTGTTCTTTTTATTTGTACTTTGTCTTTAGAGAGTCTATATGCCATTTTTTTCTTTGTTGAAATAATTATTTGTTTTATAGTAATTAAGATTATAACGCAATGTTGACTGCTGTACACCAATTTTTGACATTTTTACCTATTATGTCTGTATGTTTTTCTCACACATTGTTGTCAATATCGTGTAATTCTATGCGACTGTCATTCAAGTGAGAGGTTTAGCTATCTATAAAACCAGGTTTAATCCACCATTTTCTTCATAAAGAAATGCCTGTGCCTATTTTTCAAATATATTAATCTATTTTTCAAATATATCAATCTATTTTTGAAAAAGATTAACCTATTTTTAAAAAAGATTAATCTATTTAAAAAAAAAGATTAATCTATTTGAAAAAAAAGATTAATCTATTTTTAAAAAGATATCTATTTTGAAAAAATTAATCTATTTTGAAAAAGATAATCTATTTTGAAAAAAAAAAAAATATTTTTGAAATAATTAATCTATTTTTAAAGTATAGTAATCCACCAAATTCAACAAATATGTAGTTTGGTGCTTCACAAAGTAATACTTTTCGTGACGGAGACAAGAACTTGTACATGTATTTACAATTAACGAGAAGATATAGTCAATCTTTCAATTGAGCATGGGGAATAATAACTTTTGATATTATTGCAAAATTGTAATGATTGAAGATGCTTTAAAAGATTTAAATTTTTTTTAAGAATCTTGTCTTGAAATCATTGATTTAATACATCTAATCACTTTTTTTAGGCAATCTTTTATTGTAGAAAGAATGGTATTACTGATTTAAAAAGATGTTTCGTTGAACATCCAGACAAGCCGGTCATATATAATTCTTTGAAATATTTTTTATTTGTATTTTGGTATATTGTATATGAAAGGGATATTTTTATCGTCCTTTTTATGTTGAACCCAAAGGGTGAAAAGGGAATTTTTGATTTTCTAAACTCGACTATTTCGTGAATGATGTAGGTGTGATTTCCAGAATTGCTGTGAATTTTCTTTTCCTTTGTTTGATAACATTTGAACATCGGTATTACTGCTGTCTCTAGTTCTAGACAGTGACCAATGGAAATTTATTAACATTGAAAAACAGTTTATCACAAAAACAACACATAAAAATTAAAAAAATCGTAAGGGTTCCGCGGAACCCAGTGTCTCGCCTACTTTTGCTGTTAGTCGCAGGCTCAACAAAAATGGAGAAAAAATTATTAAAAATTTTCCTCTTGATACTATCTTTTGATTGTAAGAAGCTTCTATCCAATGGAAGAAAAACTAAGTTCATTTATAAGTAATATACGGAAAAACAGAAAATAAATTTTTACAAAATTTCCTTCTAGATACTAGCTTTTGATCATAAACAAGCTTCTGTCCAAGTTTGGTACAAATCCAGGATAGTTTAAGAAAGTTTTAAAATTTTAAAAACTTTAACCACAGAGTGAATGTAATATTGACTGGCAGAAAAACTAAGTCCATTTATAAATAAATAAATTTGGTGTATTTACTGTCTTCTGATTGGTTAAAAGTATTACTTTTATTTTCAATGTTGTCAATTTTTATGGCGACACGCCCACTCTGACGTTGTGTATTCATACGCCAACATGTGTGTGTACGTTGTTATTGTTAATATAAATAATATAAAAAGTTCTTTGAGCCTTATTTTTGATAGAAATTTATTTATAATGAATGGCAATAATTTATTTTGAATTTATTGAACCATGAAATTAATTTTCGACTCTTCACATTTAACATAATCCGCTTCGCGGATTATTCAATGTGAAGAGTCAAAAATTAATTTTATGGTTCAATAAATTCAAAATAAATAATAGCCATTCATTAAGTAAAATACGGATAAACAGGATTTTTTTTTTACAAAATTTACTTCTGGATACTATCTTATGATAATAAACAAGCTTCTGTCCAAGTTTGGTACAAATCCAGGATAGTTTAAGAAAGTTTTTAAAATTTCAAAAACTTTAACCACAGAGTGAATGTAATGTTAACTGGCTGAAAAACTAAGTCCATTTATAAGTAAAATACGGATAAACAGGATTTTTTTTTTACAAAATTTACTTCTGGATACTATCTTATGATCATAAACTAGCTTCTGTCCAAGTTTGGTACAAATCCAGGATAGTTTAAGAAAGTTATTAAAATTTCAAAAACTTTAACCACAGAGTGAATATTTGTGGACGCCGCCGCCGCCGACAACGACGACGACGCCGACGACGGAATGTCGGATCGCTATGTCTCGCTTTTGCGACAAAAGTCGCAGGCTCGACAATAAAGCAACACAAATTAAATAAAATAAATTTGACTTTTGTACCAAAGAAAGGGACATTACAAATAGAAGATTAAATAAGTTGTAACTGGTTGTGTTAATAAACAAAGTAAAGGAATAATACAATAAGCAAGAAATAAAAAAAACCATCAGAACCTGTTTTGGTATATATACAAGGAAGACTGTGGTTTAATCAACAACATAATAAAATAATCTATGTATGACGCTTGAAAGTTTGAACCACTTCTCAAACTGACATGTCGTAGCATTACTTTTATACTATATTTCTATATCGACTTTTGTCGATTGTAAAAATGCATTGAAACCAGAAAATCTTTTGTAAATTTCTATCAGGGGATTTACCTCACTAGTTAATTGACAAGCAGGTGTGAGACAAGGCTGTCTAAGATAACAACAATAATATGATAATGGCAATTTTATTAGCTTGGTAACCCCAAGCCTTACACCCCCCTTGTATATGATATATGACATAATAAAAAATATAACCCCATACAATAAAACAATAAGTATTACAAATACTCAACTACAAAAAATATTAAAAATAAGCAAAGCAAAATACCACAACACCCTTAGTAATGCTACTGGGAGGATGGGTGGGGCTTAAGGAAAAACGTGCTTGCATGCTTACGAAGCTGATCACAATGCCATGTGGTCACTATCTCTGCGAGGCTGCGCATGAGTGAGGGGTCGTCTCAAGGCTAGCTAACCCTGGGATATTAATACACGTGGCTAAAATTACATTTATCCTAAATTACACTGTTTGTAACGAAAATTAACATGTGCCGCTTATGGGTTTTGGTTGTCTTTTTTTTTTTGTATCTTCTTTTTATTTCCCTTTAGGACAGTGCATGCGAATTCTTATTTAGTGAATTGTTAACCAAATAACATGACCGACATTTTAATAAACATTGTTTTGTGTGAATGTAACACCCTACTAAGTTTTTCCATTAGGATAGTGCATGCGAATTCTTATTTAGTGAATTGTTAGCAAAATAACATGACCGACACTTTAATAAACATTGGTTTGTGTGAATGTAACACCGTACTAAGTTTTTGTAGCCTTAGTTATTCATACTTTTTTGCATCACGTAGAGGTTATTATCAAATGAATACGCATTAATTTGATATGCTATTTTCGAAAAATCTATCGTTGCTCCCGCATATTAGATATCAAACAATTATCCATTGGAATACAATATTTAAAAAGTCTTCTTGTGTCGTCTCTTGATCAGAAGGCAACAGCTAGTTTATCAATGAAATCATAGAAGTAAATACAAGCCCTGGGATATCAAATCAACAGGAAGATAAATTGTATTCTCCATATGAAGGTGCTAATGGAATGTTGCATATAAAGAAGTACAAAGTTCACAATGGAAATTGAAAACATCTCTTTTGTCGTAGTTCAGTTCCAAACCGACCATAACTGTCAATTGAAGTTGAGAATTAAAGCAGACCTAGCTGTATGTGCAGTATACATTATTTTAGTTGGAAGTCGTCCATCTGTGTCAATATCGAAGAAACGATAAAAAAAAATATGAATCAGACCTCTAGTATCGGCAGTATCCTTAATCACAAGTTCACAGGGATAAATGAGATGCGAGCACTCACTGAAATGTGGGTTATTGAGTGACAGGACATCATAAATATATCTGAAAGCTTAATTAAAGAACCTTACAAAATCTTCTCCTAATGTCGTTGAGCAGGTTCTGTATAAAATTCTGCGTCATATGAGTACAAAAACAAGTAGGCCAGTAGGAGGGCACAAGCAGAACCCGTTGGAATAGCAACTGTATGTTGAAATATCAATACACCTAACTCAAATAGGTAATTGATCATTAAGTCCAGCATTTTGATAATACTAACTTCAGTGTATTGTTGTGGTTCTTCACAAAATAAGATTTTTTTCATGACCTAAAACGAGGAATTAGTATCTTCGATTCCCATATTTGTAGAAAAAGCTCTGTTTAATGAGACGTTGCAGTCGATCTTCCAATTGAGCACGAGGATTGTAATGGAAAGGGTAGAAAAATCAGAAGTCTTGATATCACTGCAAAACAGTCGAGAATGTGATTGACATTTTGGAGTTGAAGATAAAAGAGAGGCGAAAGATACCAAAGGGACATTCAAACTCATAAGTCGAAAATAAACTGACAACGCCATGGTTAAAAAAGAAAAAGACAAACAAAAGAACACAAAACACGACACAGAAAACTAAAGGCTGAGCAACACGAACCCCACAACAAAACTGGGGGTGATCGCAGGTGCTTCGGAAGGGTAAGCAGATCCTGCTCAATATACTTTTCCACTTTTTTTGGTCTTTTGGAAAATGTTGTTTTGTGCTGTATTTAGACCCCTCTAACAAGAAATTTGTTTTGCATGCACACGTATAAAAATTGCGGTTTTTATCGAACGCAATCATAGGTTTGAACGTTGTTTTCAATTTAGACTTGTTTATATTTTTTCGTTTGGGCTTGTATTATATTTGCCTTCGGGTTTATATGATCCGTTCATCCTATTTTGACTCCTCAAAATTCAAGAGTCTATCCTAAATTGAGGAAAATATTGTGGCCTTCCAATAACCGTTTCGATTCCTAACATCACTGAAGAGACATTAATTGTCGAAATCCGGATATGGTGTACATAAAATCTTTGCACCTTTGTTTGCGGTATACCATCTTCGCCGCAAGTTTATTGTTTGCTGTTTGGTATTAAATTTATAGTTAAGATCCATTTATTACACCTTGTGATCCGTTTATTTGACAATCGCCAATGGCAGTCAACAGGATTTAAGAACATTTGTTGTTTGACCTGTTAGTCAAATGCGTTTTGTTAAAATATACTTTTTCACTTTTTTGGTCTTTTGGAAAATGTTGTTTGTGCTGTATTTAGACCCCTTTAACAAGAAATTTGTTTTGCATGCACACGTATAAAAATTGCGGTTTTTATCCAACGCAGTCATAGGTTTGAACGTTGTTTTCAATTTAGACTTGTTTATATTTTTTCGTTTGGGCTTGTATTATATTTGCCTTCGGGTTTATATGATCCGTTCATCCTATTTTGACTCCTCAAAAATTCAAGAGTCTATCCTAAATTGAGGTAAATTATGTGGCCTTCCAATAACCGTTTCGATTCCTAACATCACTGATGAGACATTAATTGTCGAAATCCGGATATGGTGTACAAAAAATCTTTGCACCTTTGTTTGCGGTATACCATCTTCGCCGCAAGTTTATTGTTTTCTGTTTGGTATTAAATTTATAGTTAAGATCCATTTATTACACCTTGTGATCCGTTTATTTGGCAATCGCCAATGGCAGTCAGCAGGATTTAAGAACATTTGTTGTTTGACCTGTTAGTCAAATGCGTTTTGTTAAAATGTACTTTTTCACTTTTTTGGTCTTTTGGAAAATCTTGTTTGTGCTGTATTTAGACCCCTCTAAAAAGAAATTTGTTTTGCATGCACACGTATAAAAATTGCGGTTTTTATCCAACGCAATCATAAGTTTGAACGTTGTTTTCAATTTAGACTTGTATATATATATAAAATGACTGAATAATAGCCAGCGATAAATCTTACGGGGCGATGGATCATATAATTATGATACAGTACACTACAAAATATAATATATAACAAGTCTAAAAGGGTACAGCATCACCAAAAAATAACAATAAAATGAACAAATGTTAAATATTTCGAATAACAGATATCCTTCATCAGTATGAATATGATGTAAAATGAATCTATTCTGATCATAAAACTATAACAATCTTGAAATTTATACAATAAAACAGTTAAACCCGAACATCATAGAGACGCTTGTACAATTCTATTTTTTTTTTTTTTTTTTTTTTGTAAACAGCTATTGACAACAAAGTTTGCAAAGATATGCTTTAAATAAAAATAGTAATGTGCGATATGAACTGGTACAATTCTAAAATGTAAACAGTTTCGATGTTACAACAACGATTGAGTGGAAATACATTCCCAATAAACAGCACTGACCGATCTAAGCTGGAATAATATTTCAAATTTGACAATGGTAGAGTATTTATAACAGAGGCTGCGTATTTAAACATTCCAAATAAATAGCAGATTGATTCTGATTAGAAAAAAATAATAGTAAATTCTGACTAAGGTTAAATAATTGAACGTGACTGCGTACATCCCTCCCAAATGAATAGAACCCTGTAATTTAAACTGGTATAATTAAAAAATTCATTAAAACTGTAAGAGTCCAGTAC
Source organism: Mytilus coruscus (assembly GCA_017311375.1). Classification (NCBI taxonomy): domain Eukaryota; kingdom Metazoa; phylum Mollusca; class Bivalvia; order Mytilida; family Mytilidae; genus Mytilus; species Mytilus coruscus. The sequence goes on from CM029599.1 coordinate 95,374,874, forward strand.
GGAAGCCTAAGTTACTGGAAACAAGTGATGGTAGGGAAAATGAGTGACTCATTCTATGTTTTTTTCATTTATGCCCTCTGGGGAAACTGTCCTTACCTTTCATATCCAAAACCTTTCCCGAGCAAGTCTGTCGGCCATTGACCAACCCTCGTTGTGGTCTATGATTGTGATGGTAAGGTTTTTGAGATCAGCTTGGGCGTGCCCAGGTGATCTCAAATGACGATTTACGGGGAGGTCGGGCTTGCAGGTGTAGTCACTTCGATGACCATTCATGCGTTTGTTGAATGGCTGTGTGGTCTAGAGCGCTGGACACAGTGCAGGCGGTGATGTCTTGATATCCCAATAGCATGAGTTCGAATCCCGGCGAGGGAAGAACAAATATTTGCTTCCACAAAATTGCAGATTTAACATTGTTGTGCTGATATTTAGAGTAATTATATATATAATATGTGTTTTCAGCCGTGTATCACCTTCACTGGTGATCCAGTAGATGGATCTGTCGTAGAGTTGTCACTTGTTTAGACGTACAAAATGATTACTAGTATTTTTGTGACTATATCTTACGATCCTTTACGATAGATATTTAGCTAATCTACAATCAATTCCATCTTCATGCCTAATATATCATGTACTGTGTTACAGCTCTAGATTCTATTGACGAGGAAAGGTCTAGAGCCTAGGTGGTTGAGTGGTCTAGCGCGTCGGGCATAGTGCAAGACGATTTGGAGCCACGATATCTCAGTAGTATGAGTTCGAATCCCGGCCAGGAAAGAACAAAAAATTTGCTTCCGCAAATTTACAGATCTTACATTGTTGGGCTGTTGTTTAGACGAATTATATATACATAATGTATTTTCTGCCTTGTATCACCATCACTGCTGGTGACCCGATGGATAAAATCTGTTGTAGAGTCGTCACTGGTTCAGACGTACTTATATATTCATATATATATATATATAATTCGTCTCAAATTTAGCATTACAATGTTAGATCTTTAAATTTGCGTTCGTAAATTTTGGTTCTTTCCTCAGCGGGATTCGAACCCTTGCTTCTGTGACATTGTAGCAACTCCGCATGCACTGTTTATATATATACATATAGAAAGTTCAGTTATGTCTTGGAACCAGTACAAGATAAAAACATTTCTTTTAAATTTTTCTTCCCTGCTATCTTTAATGGCATGTGTCTTCAAAGAAGTGGGTTACAGATGAAATTTATTCTGTCAAACCAGTCACCTTGACATTCTGTGAAACAACTTAGAATTCAATAATTCTATGGTTCTTTTTACTACTTCATCAATAAAAACTGCAAGGTGAGGATTATTTCTAATAAAACTACTTGCCATTTTAAGATATCTGACCTTCTTAAAGACTTTAATAACAAAGATTGATATGTGGTCAAAAAGGAAAGAAAGGTGCATGTCACAAATATTCCTGCACAAAACAAAACAATCGACTTTCAAACATTTTAGTTAATCAAAATGACGTTGTGAAAAGTACTTTTGTCTTAAGCTGGGGTCACACATGTACGATTTTTACTGCCGTCCTTGACAGGACAATTCCCGATTAAAATTTGTCAAAAGTCTGATCAAGATCCTGTGAATCGTGGATGGAAATTCAAACTTTAATTAAAATTTAAAAAAATATATTTAATCACAACAACCAGATATTGTTCAGGAAGCGTCGATATTCAACCGTTTTCAAGCGAATTTGTCCCGATAATCCCGTTCTCAATCCGATTCTAATCCGATTTGTATCTTTCGCATGGTAAAAAACGACAGAATCTGTCCCGACAGCGTCCCAATTCTATCGAATGTAATCCGACAGAGATCAGACAGTGACCAGACAGTGAACCGACGCTGACGGAAAATATCCGTTAGAAAACTGTCGGCATATTCGGGATGATCAGGTACTGTCGGAACGTAATCCTATAACGCTCCGCTGTACCGCATCGCAAACGGCTTTGTCTGGAATCAGTCGTATTGTGTTCTGTAATTGTCGGGACTCTGACGTGGGTATCATTGCCGAATTTTTGTATTAATTACGGAACTGTTCCGGAACGGTTTCGGCAAAGACGGTTCGCATTCGACAAGATCTGGATGCAATCTGGACTCAATCGGCAGAAAAACAGCAATAACAAATTTCTCCAGATCATTCCCGTTCCACAGGACACCGTCCAGAAAACACAGTACATTGATTCACGACATAGTCACGATTGTAATCCGACTAGACAAAATCGGCTGAGTTTCCCCGAATGTTACAGGACGCACCTAACTGTCGGTGGTTCTTGGTCGACCTCTCCGGACCATTCCCGATCCGTAGGAATCTTTTACGAACTTATACGACTGCGTTCAGACAATGATAGGACATTCCAGATAATTGAGGATAGTAATCCGACTTTTTCACTTTTCATGTCTTATCGCTGTCTGGTCTCAAACGGGAGCCATAATCGGCAATGTGTGAACGCCGCATTAGTGGCGTTTTTACTCTTGTCGAAGTATTTCCAGTTGTTCAATTAAAATAATTATATTGATTTTTATCTCGCCTGAGACGAAAGACCACCAGTCTTGTCGGCGTTGAAGCTTGAAATTATGTCAGTTTTAGGGAAACCACTATGGATGTGGCAGACAGTATTATTAGTATAACATCTCATTTCCATGGAGATTATTTGACCTTGTTCCTCTGTAATGGTCCACTGACTTTGAAACTTTTTACATGTCAAAGTTTATGATTTGATTTGATTTTTGATTTTTGGTGTTTTAACGCCACTTTTAAGCACCGCTTTTGGGCTATTTCGTGGCGGTCAGTTTTTATTGGTGGAGGAAGCCGGAGTGCCCAGAGAAAACCACCGACCTTCGATAGGAAAACTGACAATCCTAGTCAATTAAGATTGGAGTCGAGTGCACCCGCACGAGCGGGGTTCGAACTCACAACCTCAGCGTTGACTGGCTAGTCATTACAGTAGTAACTACTTATACCACTCAGCCACCGAGGCCCCCGTCAAAGTTTATGATGAAGTTAGTTAAAGGGAAACGTAATGGTAAGTGAAAAATATTTAGAATGAAGCTGTATTAGTATTGCCACTTCTAATATCATGGAGATTCGCTGACCCCTGTGCCCTCGATAATGGTCTGTTGGTTTTAAAACTTTTGTATAGTTTACATTTTCAATTTTTTTCCTTCGAGAATAAATAAGCTTAAATGCGTTTTGGCCGCACAATCTTTCGGAATTTTTGGTCCTCAATGCTCTTCAACTTCGTACTTTATTTGTCATTTTTAATAAACGAATAACAAATATGACATATATCAAACTATCTATCTGTTTATGTTAAGAAGATGGAATTTTAATCCTTTGAGGACGCAATCCTGTCTATTTCAACGACTTCACCGATGTGTTCTACATTATAAAATCAATAGCATTGAAATATTCTCATTGTAACAATTAAAGAGTTTAAAGAGATCCCTTTGTTTTTGATGAAATGTTTAATTTATCTGATAAGATATCTATATTTTTTACAGCTGATGGCAACATATAATCATTTCTGTCTCGTATGAGACGAAAGTCGCAAAAAGCGAGACATAGTGTGATTACAATCAGGCGGCGGCGGCGTTAGTTATGTGTATAAAGACCTGCAAGCTTCATACCTTGTATTCAGATCCATTTCTGTTACGAAGTATCTTGGTCAAATGCTTATTGCCCTTTATCTCATTTTCATGGTTCAGCGACTACTTAGAACAACTATTAGGGTTTTTTTCGTTATGTCAATTTCTCATTTATGAGTGACAGGATAACAATTATTGTATGTTATTTCCTTGCAACGTCTACATGTTCGTCAGACAGGGTTCACTTGACCTCGACCTCATTTCATGGACCGGTGATCAATGTTAAAGTTACGTGATTAGGTCCGTTTCTCAGATACTATAAGCAGTACGTCAACTACATGTGGTTTCTGTCTGACAGGTTTCATCTACCTTGACCTCGTTTTCACGGTTTATTGATTAATGTGATATTTTGGGGCTGTTTTTCAAATACAATAAGCAAAACGTCAACGACATTTGGTGAATGGAATGATTGTAAGGTGTACATGTCTGTCTTTCGTGTATCATATGTACTTGACCTCAATTTCATAGTTTATTGGTCAATGTTAAGTTTCCGTAGTTTGGTCCTATTCTCATGTACTATAAGAGATCGGTCAACTATATTTGGTGTATGGAATTATTGTAAGGTGTACACGTCTGTCTGGTAGGGTTCACTGTCTGCTGACCTTCATCTCAATTTCATGGTTGATTGGTTAGTGTTAAGTCTTCCTGGTTACGTTTATAAAAAATAGGCCAACTATAAATGGTGCAAGGAATAATTGGAATGTGTACATGTCTTTCTGGCATGTATCATACGACATTGACCTCATTTTCATGGTTTATTGGTCAATGTTAAGTTTTCATGGTTTGATCTTGTTTTTTTTTTATACAGTAACCAGTAGATCATCTATATTAAGTGTGTGGAATGTTTTAAAGGTGTGAATGTCTGTCTTGAAGGATTTATCTGATCTTGACCTCATTGTCATGGATAATTGTTAATGTTAAGTTTATGTGATACTTGTAGTAAAACCTTTAGGACTTTCAACTTAAAGTTAATTATGATCAGCGAAGCAGCCGAGACATTTCAGCGTGTTTACTCTTGTTAAACGTTTATTTACAGTAATTGTTAAAGAAATTAAGACTTAAGAAAGACACTTTAAGGAACACTGGCTGATTTTCTGCAACTTTAACGTTGTTTGTAAGGAGACTTTTGCGATTTTGGAATACAACAAAGATAAATGGAATTTAAGGTGGCCAATTTTTGTCTTTATTGTCAATTTTAATAGAAATAAACACCGATTTGATATTTTCTATATCGTCTTTGGTGCATATATTGGGCTTAAAGAGTGTTATTGCTTTACAGGTTACAAACAGTCAGTGTTATACGTTATATAGGCAGTGGCTATTCGTCCGGCTAGTCGGACAAATAGTCAAAAATGTCTATTCATCCGGCAAGCCGGACAAATAGCATTTTTACGGTATTTTGCTACTTGTCCGGCCAAACATATATTGGTGAAGATATAACATCGTGATTTAAAGAGATAAATAAACGCTGAGTAGTTATGAGAAATATTGTCTAAAATCGTATCTCAACATATATGCAGCAAATACACTTTTGAATTAGTTACTTAGTGTCTTGGCAAAAATTGTGCAAATTATTTCCATTCATTCACTAAAACAAATCAAAATGCAAATGAATAGACTACAAAGTATACATTTTATTCAAATTTTTTTATTCTAAAGGAGTTTGGGGAGGGGCAAAAAAGACTCTCATCTTTTTATTTGTTCTACCTATGTATTTCATGTAAGGTAAAGAGTTTGACCACTGATTATTGGCTTCAATAGACATCTATGATTGCAAAAGAAGATTCCGAATTTATTGTTTCTTTGAAGTTTGGTTCAAATCAGGTCGTCAAATGATTTTCAGACACGTTTTTTTAATTTAAAATGTTCGAGGATTTCTAACTCATAGGAAATAAGAGAGAATGGTAGGCACGTGCAACCTTCCCCAAAAGTAAGATTGTGTTTACGATAGAAAAATATAGAAAAAAATGTGTATTACGTTAAACAGAATAAAAAAGGGGGGTTACCCCAACCCTGGTATCCTATTCCGAGTCACGGTATATCAGTGCATGTTCATAGATCGCCGTTGTAGTAGAACTTATAAATAATGCATCCAAGCATATTTGATTTAGTCATTATCCGAATGCGTTTTGCCTCCATGGGGTAAATTAGCAATTTCAGTTTGATGGCAGGCTTTATTCCTCTCAGTTTACATGAATACTATATACGCTATTGTTCTGGAGTCACTTATATATAAAAATTTGTTTTAAAGCAATCACATTCTCTCTAGTTTTCTTTATGACACCTTGAAATATAAATCACGATCTCCAATTCTCAAATACGCGCGTTTGTTATCGGACACCTCATCCGGGACACTTTCAGCGCCACATGACACTTTTATTGATATTAAAGATTTGCGCATCCGCAAACGGAAGGCCGGACAAATAGAGATTTTTAACTATATATATATTGTAAGGAGATTAGTACTTTGAAAAATAATCAACACCAACGAGATAAAACACATTTTAAGTTCATGACGTCTTCGAAATTTCTGATGCTTTTATGTTCATTGAAACTTGAAGAACTCAATTACGCCTTGACCTGCGACTATAACGAAGTAGTTTAATCTAAGAAGTTTTAAACATCCTATTTTCTCAATTCTAGAATAGTGTTCCACAATATCAATCAATATTTTCAATTGTGCATTAAGGTACACATTATTATAAGAGCCTTTAGCTTAATATATTACATATGTTTTCATTGTCAAATAGGTTAAGGTTAGCAGTCATAATGTGACATGAATACAAATAATTCATGAATAAGGAGATTTGGTATAATTGCCAATTAGAAAACGAACCATAAACCAGAGATGTGAACAATTAGAGGTCACCGTAGGACCTTCACAAATGAACAAATGCATATCGTATAGTAAGCTATAAAAAATAATTTATGACAAATGTGAAGCATTCAAAAGAGAAAACCAACAGTCTGATTTATACTTAAAAAAACAAACCAACCACTGGATAACAGATGACTTGTGATATGAAAATATGAAATGTGACAAAGTTAAACATTTTCATGAGCGCTCAATCCTTCCCTATCCTGGAATATTGTATAACAAAACAACGTAAGAACAAACTGTAAAAATCAGAAAAAGACTCGAAGTACCGTCCTAAGTGTACTTACAGTTACTGAAAGCTAGTTCAAATCCCAATTTCGATTAATAAATAAATCATGTTCTTCTAGACTAAAGATCACAAAGTCGCGATTTTTACTTTCGGGTTTTTAATGGATGACGAAAATGCCATGCAATATTTTAAGCATAGTAACTATTCTGTTATAGCTAAGCAATCAATCTAAAATACAAAATATATAATACTTATATAGAAGAAGTGTAGTTACAACGTTCTGTATCTCACTTAATTAGTAAGATATAAGAATAAAGACTTTGTGTTTAATTTTTTTTTTTTCATGTTTATTAAAATTTTAACATTTTTGCATATTTATTGTAATTCCTCTAAGGTGAATAAACCTTCTATTTTTCAGAAGAAACATACATAATTCCATCCTCATGTCCTTACAAAAATCAATAAACTTGACAGTTTTTCTGTTCTGAAGTATTTGTTTTAGACAAAATATGTAAACTTTGTTTTTCGAAAAGGTCGTTCAAGATTACATTTAGAAACCAAATTCAATTTTGTTTCCAAGTATTAAACGTTGTAAGACTTTTATTTGATATATTGAACTAACTTAACCAGTAACTGACTAGTAGTTACTTTAATCGTATTTTCACTGACTGTCTCGCTTGCCAACAAGTGAAGAAGCTAATGGGTCCATGTATCGTTTTCCTACTAAACCGCTGGCTAATCTGTCGAATGGCCTTTTGCCGACGAGTCCACTAGCTAAACGATCGAATGGTCTTTTGCCAACTAAACCACTTGCTAATCGATCAAATGGACGTTTGCCGACTAAACCACTTGCTAAACGATCAAACGCCCTTTTACCAACTAAACCACTTGCTAATCGATCAAATGGACGTTTTCCAACTAAACCACTTGCTAAACGATCGAATGGCCTTTTACCAACCAAGCCACTTGCCAATCGATCAAATGGACGTTTTCCAACTAAACCACTTGCTAAACGGTCGAATGGCCTTTTACCAACTAAACCACTTGCTAGTCTATCAAATGGGCGTTTTCCAACTAAACCACTGGCTAAGCGATCGAATTCACGTTTTCCTACAAGGCCGCTTGCTAATCTATCAAATGGCCTTTTCCCTACAAGTCCACTAGCTAATCTATCAAATGGCCGTTTTCCCACAAGTCCGCTTGCTAGTCTTTCAAATAAACGTTTATCTATGTCACCGGTATCTATGTCACTGATATCTTGGTCCATAAATTCACTGTTATCTCCCACATCGTTGTTTGATTCTGTGGAAGCAGTAAGTACTAGACATCTGAAAAGAATAAGAACCTTATATTATCTAAGTTAATTCAACATTTCTCAATGTTACTGATAACTTCTGAGATGAATTTATTTTGTTAAGATAAAATTGACGATGAATGGATGCAAAGTATCCTCGATTAGTGTTACGACATGAATAACACGACGTGTGCCATTGGTTAAGCAGGAACTGGTTATCCTTCCATAGAACCTTTTTTGTCCCTTTAATTTTCAGCTATCCGTGTTGTGTTTTATGACTGTTGTTTGTCTTTTCGTATATTTTCCTTTTAGCTATGGTGTTGTCTTTTTATACTATTTTATTATTGGCACCTTGGCATTTTTTTTTATAGTAACCCTTATACCTAAACTATTTTTATGCAGCGTGTAATACTTTTTTATCACAAGTATATACTAGTAAATATGATTAGCTAAAAAGACCATGTAGTTACTTCAGCTATATACTTAATTCGTGAATTATGTTCAAATGCAAGGTAGGAATTAGTATTTGGAATAGTAAAGAGGGAGGGGCAATATTCGTGTTCGAATAGTAAAGAGGGAGGGGCAATATTCGTTGTCGAATAGTAAAGAGGGAGTGGAAATATTCTTTGTCGAATAGTAAAGAGGGAGGGGCAATATTCGTTGTCAAATAGTAAAAAGGGAGGGGCAATATTCGTTGTCGAAAAGTAAAGAGGGAGGGGCAATATTCGTTGTCGAATAGTAAAGAGGGAGGGGCAATATTCGTTGTATTTGTTTCATTCACAGGGTCACCTAAGAAAGTTGTTAAAACCTGGTGGAATTTTAAAATTCGAGAGTCTCTTAAAGTGCACTTAAAAAATTGTTCAAAGTTATACACATTTCCTAAAAATGAAAATGTCTTCAGCGCTACATATTGCTGCATGTTATAGACAATTTTTTTTATAATTTTGTAATTTTTCATGTTTTAAGTAAAGACACCTTAAAACGTCTGTCTAAAACTGAAAATGGTTCTTCATACCGGTATATTGAGTTCATCAATTTGAGCAGTCACAATAGATATAAGAAGATGTGGTATGAGTGCTAATGAGACAACTCTCCATTCAAGTCACAATTTATAAAAGTAAACCATTATAGGTCAAAGTACGGTCTTCAACACGGAGCCTTGGCTCACACCGCACAGCAAGCTATAAAGGGCCCCAAAATACTAGTGTAAACCATTCAAACGGGAAAACCAACGGTCTAATCTATATAAAAAACGAGAAACGAGAAACACTTATGAACCACATCAACAAACGACAACTACTGAACATCAGATTCCTGACTTAGGACAGGTGCAAACAATTGCAGCGGTTTAAACGTTTTAATGGTACCAAACCTTCACCCTTATCTGAAACAATAGTGTAACATCACAACATAGAAAGACACAAACATGTTTAAACCCGCAACATTCTTTATGTGCCGGTCTTAAGGCAGGAGCCTATAGTTCAGTGGTTGCTGTTGGTTCATGTCTGTCATATTTGTTTTTCGTAAATTATTTTGTCATAAATTATGTCGTTAGTTTTCTCGTTTGAATGGTTTAATATTTTGTTATGTCGGGATCTTTTATAGCTGACTATACGGTATGAGTTTTGCTCATTGTTGAAGGCCGTAAGGAAACCTCTGATTACTTATATTCACGTCATTTTAACTCTGGTTGATTGTTTTCTCATTGGCAATCATACCCCATCTCCTTATTTTTATCTTATGTGAAATTAATCCAGCAGCAATTGGCCTTTATATCTTTCATTTACATGTTTTATCTGCAAGTAACTCTTTTATTTGTGTTTCATATTCAAGTTTGATTTTACAAATAATACATGTTCTGTAATTATTTGAAAAAAGAATAAAAACGGTTACTTACAAAACAAGAAATGAAATGTAACCCATTTGTATGTACTCAATCTGTGACATCTGTATTTCTATACCAGCACTTTTTACCTGAAATATAAACCATACTATCTAGTTTAATTTACCATGCAAAGTTAATGGTTTACCCACTGATCAAAGTACATGATACAAACAGACAAGGTGGCGTATGAAATATGAGAAAATAATCAACATACCAAAGGATATCCTTGAAAGTAGACTTCTGCTTAAAAGGAAGCTACTCGCACAAGAATTTAAAACAAAAACTTAAGCCATCTCCTTGAAAGCTTTACGCACGACATGTTGACTTGGTTAGACAGAAAGGTTAGCTTAAGTATGATATTTGATATTCCATAGACGACCATTAAATAGTCTGGGGGAATATATAAACGTGATTCGAAAAAGATGAAAAAGTGAAATCTGACCAGAAAAATGTCCTTCTGCATCCCTTTCACCCCTCCAACCTGAAGGAGAAAAAAATCAAGTAATAACAGAAAGCTAAGATATAATTAAATTTAAAAAAAAATGCAAAGTTGATGTGAAACGGAAATTGAAAATGCAAAGCTGAGATTTTACCAAAAGTAAAAAAAATACAAAATTAGAGGATTTATCTATGATACAAAAAACTCTTTTTTTGGGGGAGAACAGAGTAATACAAGAATGGAAAACGAAAGGTTAAATACATAAATTATGTGTAACGGAAAGTCAAAGTATAATGCTGAGATATAACAGGAAGTAAAACATTCGTTTGAATTGTTGTACATTTGTCATTTCGGGGCCTTTTATAGCTGACTATGCGGTATGGGCTTTGCTCATTGTTGAAGGCCGTACGGTAACCTATAGTTGTTAATTTCTGTGTCATTTGGTCTCTTGTGGAGAGTTGTCTCATTGGCAATCATTACAAAGCTACGGTATGACAATTATACAGCAACATAGCCATAGCTTTGGTACAATGAAACATGTATGAAGCTTCGTTTAAACCGTGTTTATGAAGCTTAGATATGACATATTTGCAATCTTGGATATAAAGCAAAAAGCTATTACAGAAGGCCTGTTGATTTCCAGATAAATATAGTTCAAGTAAAAGTTTCCAGCGTTCAGTCATATTCACCTTCTTCGATTAATTTGAAATAAATCTAAAGTATAAATTTTATTCCGATTGTCCAGTCTTTAAAAATCCATTTCAAAAAAATCAGCTTTCCCGAGACAATGAACATCTGGGCTCTCGGTCATAAAACTGTACTCAGTACTCGGAGTACAAAATTTGTGCTCGAAACACCAAATCCAGGATTTTGATTGGTTGATTTCTGAGTCTGAGTACAAAAATCGTGCTCGAAAGTTTTATGACCGCAAGGCCTTAAGTCACTTATCTTTCAGAGAATAAAAGTCTCAGATAATATCAAACAAAGGATGGCGATGAAATTCAACAAATTATTGAGATTAAATCTAGTCTTAATTAAGTCATTCTCTTATTTATTGTACAATTTTAATCTAACAAAAGTGTTGTGTTTAATCAAGATGGTAACATCTAAAACTAGTTTGTCTCTTTCTAATATAGTATGCCATTAGTTTGAAAGCATCAATGGCATGGTGAAACAATAATCCTTTTTTCTTCACATGAAGCAAGTCCATTAAAACTTAAAACACACATTCAAATCCGTTATTTATCATTGGGGTAATCAAGACAAGCGTTGAAGAGAAGAAAAACATTTTATAATATTTCACAAAAAAGAGCAATTCAAAATATATTCATTCTGATTGTAGAGAACTGTGTATTTCTGACCCCATTTAAGTAAAAGACCATGAAGCATTTGAGAAAAAACTATTCACTCTCTTATTTTTATAGCGATTAAGATAATAACACAATGTTGACTACTGTACCCCAATTTTTGACATTTTTACCTATTATGTCTGTTTTTTTGTTCACACATTGTTGTCAATATAAAGGAATTCTATATGACTGCCATACAAGTGAGAGGTTTAGCTAGCTATACAACCAGGTTTACTCCACCAATTTCTACATAAGGAAATGCCTGTACAAAGTCAGGAATATGACAGTTGTATTCCATTCGTTTGATGTGTTTGAGCTTCTGGTTTTGCCATTTGTTAAGGCACTTTCCGTTTTGAATTTCCCTTGGAGTTCAGTATTTTTGTTATTTCACCTTTTCTATTTATAAAATTGTACAAACTCTGTTGGTCTCATTTTGATTTGGCTTTAACACTAGTCTGTTGAGGAAAGGTGGAATTATGATTTTAACTGTTATTTTGCCTGGAGAAATGGTAAAAATAGCCATATTCTTTTAACCCCTTTCCAAATTATATCAATTGTTTGATTTATGAATATAATGAAATAGGTCATTTTAGTACATTTGGGCATCAAACCATTGTTGATGTCACTGTGACGTCATATAAAGGCATGTCAAAATTGATATAGTTGATGAAAATGTAAATTTTACCTAAATTTTATAGTAAGATTGATAGATGAAAGCATTTTTCCTTAGCTGTGTACATTTTATAGATCAGGTATCTCACTTATTCTGATTTTAAATTCCGGTTCTCATAAACTTATAGACATAGGTATATGATTTTTTAAAACTTTTATTTAAAGTTGATTTGCCCATTTTCCCGTGTATATTCACTTGGACATATATGCCATATTTTGCCAGGTGATAAATCCAGCTTTTTTCAAAGCGCAACTCGACCAATCTGGGAGACATATATTGTGTTCAGTTCAAGACGTTACACGATATCCATATCATTACCGGGTCCTAATCCGTTCATTACTTCGTTAGCGCCAGTTAGCTCTGACTTACATTTCACGATTCATTGAATATACAATATGTATTATGTTTTACTTCGGATTTCATTCATCAGACACTGAAAAGTCAGTCTACAGTTATAGATATTATTAGTAGAGCGCATTTTGAGAGTATAACTCACCCTGCAACATAGTGCATGTTATAATGAAATTTAAGTCTCAAACTATAAAAATAAAGTTTCAAATTCAATTCAAGCGAACAGTTAAACATATTGGACATTACAGTAATATAATAACGGCCATAAAATTTCGAACAATTATTTCATTCTTATTCAATTGACCATGGATACAAAACGTAATTAACATTGAATATCGGTCGTCTTTATAAGCAACTTTTCAACTCAAGGACGACAGTTCTACCATAAGTAGTCACTGATGAAAACCAGAGAACGTGAATAAAATATAGCTTAGTTAAGAATGTCAATCAAGCAATTCCGATCACAGATAATTTGCTTGAGATGTCAGAAGATTTTCTCTTGTTTTCTGTTATCTTAAAAGTTAAAACACGTTCGGTATGTGAATACATGAAAGATATATTAATTTGTTTTAATTTCTATACTATATTTGAACGATCTATTGTTATATCATATACAACTTTCAGACAATCTGATATATACCACAAGACTCAAGGTGGCGGTCATTAAGTAAACTTGATTTTAATTTTCAACATATGTAACATTATTTGCGCCTAATAACCTCTTTGTCTTTTTGAACATTTTACTTTGAATGATAGAAAATCCGAAAAGGGAGCTACGAACGTAATGATATTCATTATAATCATTAAGCAATGTATGTAACCTGTCATTGATTGCTTTGTTCGTTCTCCTTTTCACACACAAATACAAACATTCTCCTTTTGCATTCTTTAAGTTTTTTTCGGTATGCCTATGCTACTAGTAAGAAAGGTCTTGGATAATCTCCAAATAGGTTGCCAAGCAGTGATCATGGGTCCACAGCTATTTTTAGATGTCCTTCGAAGCACACTTAATATCTATCGAATTAAATGGTCAAGTATATTACCTGACTAATAGATTGAATGGTCCATCTATTGATCACTTGATTAACGATTATCTAATTACACGAGAAGTATCTGACTCAACGAATGGATCACAGTTACAAATGTATCTAGAGAAATTTTCATACTTGGCCTGTTAGAACTACAATTTGATGTTAAAATCAATGTAATTTGACATGCAACAACAATTACATTAGATATAAAACGGTATTTGATTGAAAGCGTCAGATTATAAAATTTTGTCTGTAACATAAAATCTGCAGACACCTGATAAATTGTTATATAATGTACTATAACTCGTAGAATTAACAGATTCTTTTATCTAAATGTAAAATTATATGTTTATGGCACAGTAAAAGCTTTATTTGATATTATATAAATACAAAAAATGTTTAAAGTAATATATGACTTTACATTTATTTCTAACACTCCAGTGTAGAACTGAAAGTTTTACAGATAGAGGCAGAAGATACCAAGAGGGAATCAAAAGCTATAAGTCGAATAAAACATAAAACACTATGGTCAAAAAGAAAAACGACAAACAAGATTGTCTCTGTCAAATTAAGAGCATTTTTTAGGTGGGGTGGGGGCTCGGGACGATTTAGAGCGTGAAATGTTGTACGGATACCTGTTTGTTGTTGGTGACTGTATGTTGGCTTTAAAATGCACTATACAGCAATATAAGAATGAACAACACGGAACCCACATGAGGTAAACTGATAAATAATACATGCATGTACCAATGAATACATGATTTTGTAAGATTTAAATGTACACTTTGTCCTTTTTAAAGTGTTAACGCAAAGTCATTAAAGAATTGAAAAAAAAAAAAAACGAAAAACAAAAACACAGAAGCTCCAAATTATTTTTAAATTTGAAAAAAAAGTACGTTTTTAATCCTAGCAGCTATCGAGTAAAAACAAATAAACTAGGAGTACAACATTACTACTTTTCACTAAGTAAATAATGTTATTTATGGTTGTGGATTGGTTGTGTTAGCTTGATATAAGCTTTTCCTTACAAATATTTGAACCATATAACATTAAGAATATTTCACTAAATAATCACAATTTATTATTAGGTTTTCTCAGGATGTTGTTGTTAAATTTTCGACTCTGATATTGAAAAACTATACATATGTATATATAAAAGCATCTTTATGAATCCGACTGAAAGAGACATATTTCAGAGTAGCAAAAAGAATATGGAAAATTTACATGTAGTTTTTTCTTCAAATAAATATTTTTACAAAAATACAAAAATATGATATTCAGACGACAATACATATTGCACCAATAAATTGAATTAACAAATACGATTTAAAGTTTTTTTTTCCGGGTTTTTTATTTGTTTTATTTGGGGGGATGTATAGTTCAGCTTTTCTCACCAATAACTATGCTCGTAACAAAGCGTTTGGTTAAATATGAGTTGTAGAAGTTTTTTATTGACAAGACAGAATACACGAAGTCATGTCAGAAAAAAAGATGACACATGACACATGAAAGCTACTCTACAATAATAGGGATAGAATTGCTATTTGTTAATTTCACATTTCATGCAACAGTTTCAGTTTTGTGCAATAATCAAAATTTTTAAATTTGCTACGGAAAATAAATGAAAAACCTGTAAACCCAATAAACTGAATGTTGAATGTATTTGACTATTTATCCTTTTTGTTTTACTATGTTAGAGTATGATCCTTGAATGTAAATGTGTCTTTCTGGATGGTAGAGACAGTCACAATTCCAAACTCATTTGAAGCCTACGAACTAAATTGTAGAACATTCAAAATAAAAAGTAAGTTATTATTTTCGTTTCATTCCAAAAGAAGAGTGCAAGTAGATTGAAAAAGAGAGGCGAAATATACCAAAGGGATATTCAAACTCATAAGTCGAAAACAAACTAACAATGCCATGTAAAAAACGAAAAACGACGAAAAGACAAACAACAGTTCGCAAAACGCAACATAGAAAACTAAAGACTGAGCAACACACACCCTACCAAATCCGGGGGTGGTCTCCGGTGCATAAGTTGAATGTATGTCATTCATTTAACATTGGTTATATAAACTATGGTTGCAACAGCATGGGGATCTTTCATTATGATACCACGCTTTTAATGATTTCAAGAAGTGAAACCATATGAATAATCTACAACACCTTAAGCGGTAATGTAAAACATGCATTATAGAAATCACGAGATGTGGTATGATTATCAATAAGCCAACTATCCACAACGAATGGATTTCCATAAACTATGGAGGATTTCTCAAGCTTTGCGCAAAATACGATAATTTCGATTTCTATCATACTTTATGTGTTTATATTTAGAAAAAAGTCAATATAAATTATGACATTGTCAAATAGGTCATCTTTAAGACATGGGTAATTGACCCTGGCAACCGGTTTAACAAAGGACCAAATATGTTAGAAGAGATTTATGTTTTTTAATTCACTTTGTTATTTTAACATTTGCTTCTATTAAACACATAGGCATTTCTGACTTTTTATTTCTAACGATAACAGAATAGAAATATCAATTTATAAAGAAATTCACTTCTATAAACCAAGATTTATATAAACATAAAAAGACTGGTCCCACTTTTTTTTTATAGTGATCTCTTGTAAAAATGTAAAGGTAAAGATAAATACTAATGACAAACAACCACAAGGGTAACTTGGATTTGGGTACCGTCAAGTTATTGATATTTCGACATGAACTGTGTCTCACTTATTGTAGATTTGCTTTTTTACTGCTATGAAACGCAATTTATGGCTGAATTTTATTATACAACATAATAAAACATCCCTAGATATTTCTAAAATTGTCTGCAGATGTTAAAACGGCGTATTCTTTCTAAATAATCCTGATTTTTCTAAATAAACCAAAGAAAGCTATCAGCCTGAAATTTATTTTACAAAATCTATTATTGAAAGTGATTAGTGTCCTTTCTAGGTCTTTTATATTTGAATTTGGCTACGTAGTCTTCGCACTGAACCTTTTAACAAACAGGACGAATGTTCCTTATCTATAGTATATTTTCCTATCCTTGATGTCTATGTTCGGTTCAAGTTTGTTCAATATAAGCGTGTTAGCTAATCTCAAATTTCATTGAACTCAGTATTTTATCACAAACAATTTTACTACAAGGATATAGATAGCAAATTTTAGTTTCAAAGATTGAATGTTGACCTCTCGATGCCATGGTTTGTTTAATGTTATTTGGTACCTTACGATTTCTTCATATCTAATTTATTCTTCTTATTTATCTTTGATCAGTTCTACGTTCATTAAAAGGTTCAGTATTTCTTTTTATTGTGAAAAACTTATCATTATTATTATGATCACTGTGTCAGGTATTCATCTGGCTGATTGATTTAAACAACGTGCTTTCTATTCGTATTAATTTGCATTCAAACCTCTCTTAGTATTCCAATGGAAGCATTAACTGTAATCTGCTTGATAAACAGTAAGAAAAACGTTTCATAGAAGACATGCTACTACTGTTAAACTTCAATTTATTCCATATTCGTTGTTTTGAATATTACATTATACAATGAAATCATCATTGTTAAACGAAAACAAATTCAGTTTATTTACATACAGGAGTTAACAAACTAACAGATGAACTGTCATCTGAAATCTTTAATCTTTACAACTGTTATAGTAACATATCAGTGCAATTTGGGATGGTTCTGTCGTGGTCTACATGAAAAAAGGGTGATGCTTTCTGTGTAATTTCGTACACTTTTTCGTGATTTAAAAAATAATTAAAAAAAAATTTGATTTCAACAACTTCTTGGTCCGCGATTGATTCTGAAAGCATTAATGTAAAACCAATTAAAGAAAAAACAACTGCTTTGCCAATATCGTATTCCTGAAAAAACATAGACCTCGCCTAAGGCAAAATGTCATAGTAGGTGTCACAGCAGTAGCCAGAGAAGAATTTGGTATGTAAACAAAGCCAAGATATATGGAATTGTTCCATCAAAAAATCCGACAACTAGAAAAAGAGAGTACACAGGTGAACTGAGAAGGCATGAAGCAAGGAGCTAGAAACGGGATCTTTTTAGCATCGAGGTATAATGCCTAAAATGTTTACTAAGATCAGTGTATGATGTACTACCGAGCCCATTAAATATATATGTAGGTTGGGTTTGAATGAAGAGCCAACATGCACTTTATGCAAAGACCACCTAGCAACTCTATAATATGTGTTACTCGCGTGTTCATCAGCAACACCCGATTTGTAAATACACAGCGCGATATGACAATGTACTTAGAACCATAGCAACGAAATTAAATGCCTCCAGGAGGAAGAAGATAAAGGCCATGAACAACATCACATATGTAAACTATGTAAAAGCTGAAGAGAGGAAAGACAGTTCAGCAGAAGGTCTGTAGATATCTGCAACAACAACAGACTAGCAGATGACTGAACGTTCAGCAACGCATGTGTTTCCCAACAGAAATATGATGACAGGATGAATTAGGCGCACGACAGAATGATTTCAAACTACCAGTAGCCTGTAGAGGATTGTCAGAAGCGACCGTGGATTGGGAACGTGGTGCTTGAGATTGAGTAGGTTGTTAAGACGTTGCAGGGCAGAAGAAAATTTAGATTAAATAATGGACTTAAGATGATAGAGTGAATTCAGAAACAGCTGTTACAACGGCACGTAAGAATAAATGACAGCAGTTAAACCAACTGAGACATCGGGAGTCATGTAGATTTATAGTTCCAGGTTCCGCTTGGTCACCGGAGTTGGTGTACATCAGGAGGTTGTTATGAACAGCACATTCAAAGCCAATGTATGAGAACTCTACCTGATGGTGGAACTCGATCAATATTTATTTGATGTTTACAAGGTAATAAACACTTAAAATGTGGAAACTATATTGAATACCTAATCGGTATATTAAATAGTTCATGAACTTGAAAATCATATTTTAGAAATTTTGAATAATTTTTTCATAGTGCATGTTATATGAGATTTAAGTATTCTAAATAAAAAAAAATACTAGTATTTGCAACAGATATAAGATATGGCTGGATGATATTTGATAGCTCTTGTTTAATTATTCACACCTTTTTAAGACTCGGTGCGATTTAGAGCTAGTGACATTACCGAATGAGACTTATCATCGAAATTGTATTCAAAGTGAAGCACGACAGTTGTCACGTGTGGAGAAGGATTGGTTTATCCTTCCAAAATACCTAACATCAATCAGTTTTTGTTGGGATTCGTGTTGCTCAGTCCTTAGTATTGTATGTAGTGATTTTTTTTTTGGAACTGTTTGTCTTTTCGTCTTTTTTCGTTATTTTGCAATGGCATTGTAAGTTTCTCTTTGACTGATGAGTAATTAGAGTGTTCCCCTGGTAACTTCCGCCTCTTTTAACATATTGTATAATCACATGTCGTTTAGCGAATACCGTATGTTCAGCTATAGATGTTTTTATGTTTTTCAAGTCGATGGTTACCGTCTCATTGCCATATGCCCAAAATTTCCTTTAAGTAATTGGCAAATGAAAGTCCATACAAAGTTGAACTTAATGATACACTCTTTATCTTTACTCGATAGTGTATCAAAGAAACAGTTTGCCATGAACAACAGTATTACATTTGAGTTCATTTGAAGAAGGTTTAACTGCTCTCGTATTTTAATAAAAAGTTTTCCCACATTCTGCTCTTTGAGTTCCTTGTTAAGGTTAAGCTAGTGGATATTCCCCACCTTTTGCTTTATGAGTTCCTGGTAAAGGTTACCCAAGTGGTTTCCCACTATTTTACCTTTGAGTTCCTGTTAAAAGTTAATCAGAAAGCTTTCCACCCTTGTGCACTATGAGCTCCTGGTAAAGGTTAACGTAGGAGCTTTCCGATTTGATACTGTATGACTTCCTGGTAAAGTTTAATCCAAGGTGTTTCCACTTTTTGCTAAACGAGTTTCTAGTAACGGTTAATCCAGTGGCTTTCCCACCTTTTGAGCTATGCGTTACTTGTGAGGGTTATCACAAAAATGGACATCGAACGTAACAAATCTATTTCGGACTATTTTATTGATGCTGACCGTTTAGGGCATTCACCGAGGACATAACTCTAAAAGCTAATTGAATTGTTCTGTTTTTGTTTCAGGATCATTATAGTTATTTACTTTTATTGCTCACTTTTTTTTTACCGTAGTAGATTCATAAGGGGCAATTTAATGAAAACTTCCAAATCATTTATATAAACACGAACAGCAAAGGTCAGACAATATTAGCCTCGTTTGAAAAACCAAGATTCACGGTATCGATGACGCAGTTAATGATGTAAACAGAGAAGCAATCTGAATTTTAGAGCTAATTTGTAATGAAAACACTGGAATCACTCTAATGAAATCATCCACAAGATGCTACGAGCAAATGAATGAGTTTGAGGTTCATTTAATCATAGTTGGCTTTTCATTCTCAAAATTGTCATTAAGAAACGAAGTCGATTTACGGGCTTCGTCGAAAGCACCCTAGTATCAATCTGTCAACAAAATTAATGATCAGAATCATATGTCTTATTCGTAAGAAATTAACACCTCTCTGGTATATATTTCATCAAATTATCGGATTTAATTCAATTAGATGTTCTTTGCAAATTAACTGATGAGATTACAGCTTGATTTCTAGCTTCTAATTGATGCTATATCATACTCGTGGGTGAGAATATTTTTAAATCGCTTTCAATATGAACACATGCCGAAGCAATACAAATATATACTGCGAAAGCCCAAACACAAATCCATACTATAAAAGGGTGTATGCTACTCAAATGAAAATATTTGCTCTAACAGGATGAATTCTTTCCAACATTAACCTGAACACTGTTTAAAGAATGTAGTATTTCTATCGCTTGTTATATTTTATTTTGGCCTTTTTTATATAAAAAAATAATAATTGTCGAAAATCATCGATTGAAATGAGCTTTGAAAAACTACAGACATTAACCGATTTCAAACAACGAGCTCTGATTATACACACAATGAACATAGAATTATAGATGCATTTTTTACAGTTGTGAATTCTTACGTGTGTACATTTTTATACAAGACTTTTAATATGCTCTTTCAATTTTATTGTAAAGTCACAATGTTGAAATGCTATGTGACAAAACATAAAATCACAATAAACAAATGTGTTTATGTAAAAGGGTATTTCATTACTGACATAAAAAAATTTCTGCCTGATATTAATAAATTCACTTGATTTTTTCTATGAATGTATGGAATGCTGTCTTAACTAAAACACAAACACACTTCTAATCTTAGTCACACACGGTACATTGCTTATAATTCCTATACCGTGTTGATAATGTAGTGCTTCAATGCACGTATGAATGACCTGAGTTAATGCGATAGCAGTTCACAGTTTAGTTTTATTCTTTTAAGATTTGTAGATCATATTTTGGCAGGTTTAATATTATTTGTTGTATAACTGTTGCCTTTAATTTAAAATAAATTGCCACAAAGAATTCTCTTATCTTGGTTTATTTTTTTTTTTCATTTCGCATGACATGACTTTTGGCCTACCAAATGTTTTCCTCTCCTCGTTCTCGATGACGTTTTCTCTAGGATAGCGCTTAGAACGCAGCATCAACGTTGTGTTTGATGTTTAGATTTTTAGATTTCGACGCCTTTAAGATAAAGAGAAATGTAACATTGCTTACTATAATCCGTCCCCAAAAACTGATGACATACAATATTTGGAGAATGCTCTGTCAAATTGAATAAAGTAAGAGTAATAAATACAAAATAAGATTGATTATATATATAAGAACGTTTATCTAAGTTAGATATTCGAAATTCAGTCTTTCAAGTTAAAGCTTTTTAACACATGTAGATGTTTATATTTAAAAATGCAATTTCCTCTGTAACTATTACATGAAGTTATTAAAAATAAGATTCATTCGCATCGAGAGAACCTTTTTGGCGATAATCATTTAAAGAGAAACAGCGATACTTGTCTTACAAAAATATATAATTTGGTCACACCTCCTTGATCGTCCCTGGAAAGTTAGAAAACAAATGTCATAATGAACACTTAATATACAAATAAGAAGATGTGGTATAATTGCAAATGAGACAACTCTCTACAAGAGACCAAATGACATAGAAGTTTACAACTTAAGTGGGTTCTGTAAAGCATTATTAATAAAGGAAATAATTGTAAATTATTTTATTGGATAATAAAGTTTTTTTTCAAATAAATGGGTCTTTAACTTAAATGATAAATCATATTCTTTATGCTTCAAAAGTCATTAAAGTAGAGATTAATAGTTTATGTTACTAGAATATAAATTTCGAATAAGAAAACTCCCATTTTTAGTTCTAAAAACAGACTGTAAACGGGCACTTTTAAAGCTGAAATCACTCTTTTATGTTAGTCCTATCATAAAGCAATATTTGTTATTTGGTATTGAAAAGGACAGAATGTCTAAAGGAGTGTGTTGCATAATACTTTTCTCGTCAAGATAAATAAGGAATCCATAAAAAAAGTAATAATCGCAGAAAGTGAGTAAAAGCTATAGCTTTAATGTTTATATTGTTAAACTATTTCCACTTAACTTCTATGATAAAAAGCTAAAGTGTCTACTAATAGTCTTAGAAAACAAACACGTCATCTTGGATGTATCATCAATGAAAACTGGAAATCCTTCATACTTCTTTTGCAAGACACATTTTTTTTTACTGTATAACTTTTTTTACAATCACCATAGAGGTACTTGGTAGTTTTTTCTTGCTTAATTAAGTATTGAAATTTATTTTAAAATGTAAAGAAAACATATTTCAAGTAATAATTAGTATGAAATAACATTCATAGAAAATAAACATCTGCATAAATAATTTTGTTTTTATTGTTCTTATTTAATATTTTCATCATTCATAATTTCTGATATCGCAGTCCATATTGATGTTGTGACCCTAATACACTTCGTATCTTAATCAACAGAAAGTGTTATCCGAATAATACAGCAATAATGAAAATGTATACAGTTGTAAATTAAAATAGCACTTTATTTATTTCGTGCGTCCGAACCGCTTTTCTGAATTTTCCTTTACCAGAAACACCCAAACCCAAACATTAGAAAGCCAGGGATGTATAAGACTTAACCATGTGAAGACCTATATGACCGATTGGAAAGCCAGGGATGTATAAGACTTAACCATGTGAAGATCTGTATGACCGATTAGAAAGCCAGGGATGTATAAGACTTAACCATGTGAAGACCTATATGACCGATTGGAAAGCCAGGGATGTATAAGACTTAACCATGTGAAGATCTGTATGACCGATTGGAAAGCCAGGGATGTATAAGACTTAACCAAGTGAAGATCTGTATGACTGATTGGAAAGCCAGATATGTATAAGACTTAACCAAGTGAAGATCTATATGACCGATTGGAAAGCCAGGGATGTATAAGACTTAACCATGTGAAGACCTATATGACCGATTGGAAAGCCAGGGATGTATAAGACTTAACCATGTGAAGATCTGTATGACCGATTAGAAAGCCAGGGATGTATAAGACTTAACCATGTGAAGATCTGTATGACCGATTGGAAAGCCAGGGATGTATAAGACTTAACCAAGTGAAGATCTGTATGACCGATTGGAAAGCCAGATATGTATAAGACTTAACCAAGTGAAGATCTATATGACCGATTGGAAAGCCAGGGATGTATAAGACTTAACCATGTGAAGATCTATATGACCGATTGGAAAGCCAGGGATGTATAAGACTTAACCATTTGAAGATCTGTATGACCGATTAGAAAGCCAGGGATGTATAAGACTTAACCATGTAAAGATCTGTATGACCGATTGGAAAGCCAGGGATGTATAAGACTTAACCAAGTGAAGATCTGTATGACCGATTGGAAAGCCAGATATGTATAAGACTTAACCAAGTGAAGATCTATATGACCGATTGGAAAGCCAGGGATGTATAAGACTTAACCATGTGAAGATCTATATGACCGATTGGAAAGCCAGGGATGTATAAGACTTAACCATGTGAAGATCTATATGACCGATTGGAAAGCCAGGGATGTATAAGACTTAACCATGTGAAGATCTATATGACCGATTGGAAAGCCAGGGATGTATAAGACTTAACCATGTGAAGATCTATATGACCGATTGGAAAGCCAGGGATGTATAAGACTTAACCATGTGAAGATCTATATGACCGATTGGAGAGCCAGGGATGTATAAGACTTAACCATGTGAAGATCTATATGACCGATTGGAAAGCCAGGGATGTATAAGACTTAACCATGTGAAGATCTATATGACCGATTGGAAAGCCAGGGATGTATAAGACTTAACCATGTGAAGATCTGTATGACCGAGAGGGACCTAAAATAGCCAACTATATATCAGCATCAGGGAATTGAACAGCTTAGTTTCTCAATAATTTCTATATTTATCAACGGAGAATTTAAGAAAAAGTGTGTTTAAATCGTGTCAGTACCTAAGCACTGACGACTACTGAGTTGACCATTCCCACGGGGACTTACAATCCACTAAGGGACTTATCATTTTTTATCTGGGAGGGGGGGCTGGTCAAAATGCAGGGGGGATCAAGTTTTTTTTCTGTATGTGGAAAAGGGGGGTTCAATTTTTTTTATAAATTCAATGTAGGCGGATCAATATTTTTTGCACATGGAAATAAGTAGTTCACATACTTCAAGAGACAAAATGTCAAGAAGAACATTACAACAGTCAAATCGAAATATATTTTTAACACCATTCATATACAATTAAGGTAGCACAATACAAAGATTTTTTCACCCCCAATCAGACAACTTTAAACTGATGTAATTTCTTTCATCCAGCTTTGGATTTTATAAATGAGATACCAAATGAAAGAAGAAAGATTAATCTTTCAAATGGTGATTATTTCATTATGACATGATTATTACATAATTAATTATTATGTAATTAGTTGCTATATTGTGATGTCCACACTTGAATGAAATTAGCTTCTTTGTTATTCATACCATCCCAAAATATTTTATAGATTCTTGTGCAACACAGTTTGACCTCCAAAAGGGTGTCTCAGATTTTTCTTATTGTATTTCATTCTCTCATAAACCTTCAATGAAGTTTGCAACCTCAATTCATAAGAGATCACTAAATTAAATTGGGTATAAAATTTGTTCTATTGATGTTTTTGGAAATCTGAGACACCCTTTTGAAGATAACTGGTCAAGGAACAACATGTGTGAAAATCAGACATATAGGACACCCATCTAGGAGCTAATTTCATTTAAAACTACATTTTCATGACAAAAATGAATGTGTCACAATTGAATAAATAAGGATTTTCCTACTTGTACCCCATTAACTTCAATATAATTCACACATGTATCATGGGGCTACTTCAGGATTGACCTTTAATCATAAATCCATTAGGTTTTGACCAGTAAGAAAGCATTCAAATTCAGGAATTCTAAATAAATAAAGAAAATGCACACCCTATGCATCGAAAATCAGATCTGGTGGGAGATGTTATATCATTATTGACCTTGCTGTAAGTCAGTTGCTACTGATATGGTCAAAACTCCGCCCACCACGATAAACCTTTACTATTAATGATCTCAGAAGTTTAATTACACATTGCATTTACTTTTTTTCAATATGGATTTTATTCTTTTAGTACATTAAATGATATATTTTGTTTTTTGCATTGTTACAAAAAGTAAGTTATGCATGTGTACACAAAATGATCAGTTGGTCAGTCTAGAGGATCCTTATGGGGGATTTCTAGAATTATAATTGTATACAATGACAATATGGTGTTTTACACAAAGTAGATTTTTTAATTTTTTGCAGTTTGAAAATGAAATATTTAATTTGTATTTTCTTTAAAAAAGAATTCATATTTAAACATTCTCCTCAAGAAATTCTAGTATAAACATCAGCAACATTAATTGTTGTACAATTATATTTGTTTAATATCTGTACATTTATATTTTGATTCCCTCTATAGCTCCAAATAGTTGTTTTGTTTTTTCTCCTGGCAGCTCCAACACAGAAATGTATTTTTATTTGGAATTCATTATCTTATGATTCTATTGATTAACCACAATTTACTGCCCACATGTTCTTATCTTGTATCAGTCAGACACGTGCATTTGTTTATAAAACCATAGATGTAATACCCAATAATTCCCTTTTCGAGAATAATCTGTTATATTGTTTTATCTATAAGAATATTATTTTTCATAATCAAGTCAATATAAAATATATATTTTGACTTTGTTTCTTTCTGATTTTAGCATGTTCAACTGCTAAGTAGCTTTTAATTGTCAGCTTTCTATTGTCTAGATTGTCAATCGGCATCTCAATGACCAACTGGTTCATATCATTATCAGATAAGTGTGAAAGCCATTACAACGCACATATAACCTTTGAAGTCAGGGTTGAGCTTCATCTATGGGTATTACATCTATGATAAAACTAATTATCATCTAAACTCATTAGCAGTGCAAGATATGTAAATAATTTTTCTTCTGTGGTTTTGAATATTAAGAAGTAACAAAAACAGCTGAAAATGAAATTTTGATAAAATTTAGTTGCTTTTGTATTGTGCTACCTTAAGTAAGACATCACAAGACTTTAGTGATGTAGGATCTGAAGCTGCCATTTGTGTCATTTTGTCCCATATAAAATGCATAGGTGCTTCATAATCTGAATAATTTAGTCGTTATATTTCACTCACTTCGATCACTAAATTAACAAGCATTACTGGAAATTTTTGTTATAATCAGCTTAATAGTTTGAGAGAAATTAAGTATAAATTAAAACGAAATCTACAGCGATTTGTGCAAAATTTTGTCCAAAAATACAAATCACGCCACATTATGGAAGAATATAGTGTAGAGCAATAAATTCTCCAATAAATGATTAAATATTCATCTAATCTGCATACAAACAGTTGAATATTGATACAACAGATGATTCTGAGATGATGAACAACACTAATGTATCCTTTTGTTTCATTACAAGATCGCTTTGGGTCCATTTATACCTCTCACTCCCTCAAAATTTGTACTTTTTAGGCTAATAAATCAAAATTTTGAGGTTACTATCACACATTTATGAATGAAATGTGACAATAAATGAGTAATTGAATTGTTCAAGCTGTAAGCATGAACTATCTTTATATATAAAAGTTTAGCGACTCAATGGAGGTTTCAATAAGGCCTTACGTAAAACTTAAGTTTAAGCAGCGTTCAAGAGAGGGACATATAATAGATCCCTCTTAGTAAATAATGTGTTGTTACTGTTTCAAAAAGTTTACTTTTTAATGTATATTTTTTACAGAGTTACTTAGGATAAAGTTTTCTTTAATA
Source organism: Mytilus coruscus (assembly GCA_017311375.1). Taxonomy (NCBI): domain Eukaryota; kingdom Metazoa; phylum Mollusca; class Bivalvia; order Mytilida; family Mytilidae; genus Mytilus; species Mytilus coruscus. The sequence continues at coordinate 95,402,058 of CM029599.1, forward strand.
GCCCAATATAGGAAATTAGAAAAAGTCAGAAAAAGCTATTCAAAGCACTGGCTTGCTCTACCTACTAATATTCATGGAAGAGTCCTATTGCAAGGCAATTTTCCCTCAAATATGTTTTTGGACTCAATCCACTGAGAATATTTCATTTTCAATATTTGTCATGAAATAACATGATAAGTGTTTTTCTCATGATAAAATTTTGGCATGTTTAATTTATCGACATTCAAGACAATTATTAAATGTTTTAAAAGGGATGGGGGATCAAACAAAATTACTAGTGAAATATTTTGGGGATCAAAGAAATTTTGTGTTTGATTTCAATATTTTGAACAGTCACAATGCAAAACTTGATAAAACACTTAATAATTTTACCTTCATCCTGATCGCTCGAATCGAAATAAGCTAAGGATGTACTTGAATACGTGGAGAGCTTTATGGCCGATAAAGACATAGCTAAATCAGTCGAAGGTAAATCTTACATGAGGGAGTTAGAACCTTAATATCTTATAAATCTATCAACGGTGAATTTCACTGTGCCTATTCGATTAAACAAGCCAATTTTCTGTTAGCAGAGATTACATATATGAGGTGGATGTTTGAATATGACGCTGCGATCTTTGAAATATTCGAAAATTGATATCAAAGTGTAATTCCTTTGTATGCAGTAAAATTGGGCACATTGTTGGTTTTGTGACATTACATTTGGTTACAAGTCATAAAACTATTCATCCAAATGGTAAAACATGTTTGGAGTTCAAAAACAAGGTGATGTCAGTAGACAATAACAAAACATTGAGGAGTGTTGTGCTTACTATCTAACCTAAAAAAAATCTACTTAAAATATGACTTATATTTCGTCATTGTTTTCTACAAAATGATACTGTAGTGATAAACTCGCTATATGTGTGACTTTTGAAGGTCAACGACCTCATTTCAACAGATTCCAAGCTATTGCTTAAATCTTCACCATAACGTCTTATAGCAAATATATCTGGTTATGACATTAGGTTTTTTTTAGTGTTTTAACTGGAACAATGTATTTACATAGCTTGTGAGACTTTAACAATAGATGTAACGTAGTGTGGACGTTTTGAGAATGTAAATTTATACTTTAGATCAAGTTGAGAAGCACATAGAGGAATCTCGATGCTTTAAATCATTTATTGTTCAGACAAAAAAAAATCATTGCTATATAATTTGTTTAGAAGGCACAGAATTGTTTAAAGAAATGACTGTGCGTTAGGGCCATATTAAGATATTGAAGTAATACAAAAACATGTGATTTAATGTAGTTTTAACTATACAAGATATCTGAATGTTATATCTGTTTTTCCGGGTACAAATATCAATTGAAAAGTGACCATATTCTATGCAGAACAACTTAGAAATGGTTCTTTTGAAGTTATAACTCTACCTGATGTAACGTAATAAATCTTTCACTGTTGTATTATCTCAGTATAAATGAAAAATTAAATGTTCATCCTGAATGGCAAGACATATAAAAATTATTTGATGCATCAAGCAAGCAACAAGTAATCAATCAATTTAATTTAATAAAATGAAAATTAGTAAAAATAAACCCCTTAGGACACTCTGTCCTTTGTTATGATTGATAGATAATCTAGATCTATATTTTAATTGGGTAAAAATGTCACAAAATATATATTTCTTATTCGTTATCTGAAAGTTCTGAAGCTCTGTAAAGTAAAGGAAAATTAGCACTTACATCAGTATAGTTAAGCACACATGGTATATAGATAATACACTTACATCAGTATAGTTAAGCACACATGGTATATAGATAATACACTTACATCAGTATAGTTAAGCACACATGGTATATAGATAATACCCAAAAAGGAAAACAGGAATCCCCAAAATAATAGAAGAACAGCAAACCACACTAACCACCAAATTTATACTCTTACTTAAAAACAGGTATACAACGTTGACGAGCCCATGATTAGTTGGTGAAGAGAGTTGTAAGTGAACAACAATTCCAAAAATTTCTGACTTCAATAAATAAAGCTCTTATACGCAAAGTTCCCAGAAAATTATCAAATATAAAATAAATATCAGTTGTTATTAGAACGTAATGCCATCATATAAACTAATATTATCATTGGTATTTGGTCAATCGAAACAGAAAGGGAACCAAATACAAATCTAGGGACCATTTTCCTTTGTCAAATGCTTATTTAGATTATATAATGAACAGCCTATCAGAAACAGAAACTGTAGTGGTCTGGACACATATAACATAAGACTGTTGTGTGAGAAGGCCATGCAAATCAAAGAGTATTTTATATTGTTAAAATACTAATAAACAAACATTCGTTTCGTGATTTTTCGTCATATGATTTTTAAAGAAAGACAATCAACTGGATCTATCAATTCTTTGTACCGTTCAAAGGAAATTAAAACACTAGTTTTTAAAACTGTGCTCTATGTGATTAATATTCTTATAATAAAAGAAGTTACCCATTTTCACTGAAAATGAGTAAAATAAAGACAATAGTACTGTAGATTACCGATGTTCAAGACTCGTAAATGCATTTGCAATGTTCCGACCAAGAGAAAAGAGGAGTCGCATGAACTCCAAACGAAAAAAGACCGGGTGGGTCTAATTACCTTTAAAGCATGTACGTTCGAATAAGATGGTCTATTGTTGTAAGCCAACCGATACAATTATTGATTGATGTTCCTCAAAAAAGCGATCATACGGTAGTAATTTTGCTCTTAAAATTGAACAGAAACCAGCCGTTTAATCGAGTCTCAAAGAACACCAGTCGGTCATTTAATCGGTTTTCACATAAAACCAATTATGTCTCGGTTTGCACTTGCTGTGCATTGAAGTGATAGCGATTATTGTAAAATTAACTTTGGATCAGTGACTTGTTTAAAACAATCACATTTAATTTTAATGGGCCACAAAGAAGTCATTTTCACAAATTAAAAATTCTTTTGTTGTGTTGCAAACAAGTGCGTTAACAGAGTATTGCTGTATCAAATATTATAAAAGCAATTCATGTACACGAGTTTGGCGTCAAAGCATTAGTCTTCAACTGTAAACTGTATAAACGCAGACAGAACAATTGCATTATCTTCCTTTTAATCAACTTCAAATACAAAATGTAAAGCAATAAGTGAAAACACAACAAAACAATGGTTAAGAAAAGGATATGTAACCGTCTATAAATGAATAAAACTTTGGAAACACAGCTGATAGAAAAGATTGAGATTATCGTAAAATGTATGCCATACGATCGTTATTGCATTTATTTACCTCTCTTAAAGAAATGAGCAAGTGACATCATAAACATTATACTAATAGTTCCAAAATGTTACAACTTCCCCTGATTCCAATGTCTTCGAGGGAATGTGTTTCAGTGTTTCTTTATTTTACTTTATCAATGTTGTACTAATGGAAAAATGAACCTAATTAAATCTTTAGGAAGACATAATTTGAAGTATCTGTGGCGATGAAGATTGATTTTTATGCATTTAGCAATTTCCTGTAAGGGACATAGTGGTACAAGCATATTTTGCAAAGTTAATAATAATCACAGTAGATCTTACCAATGTCACGATTCTATGTTCTGTGTTTTGACTTTGGTTAACATATAGATCGACAGAAGGGCTGCATCTTTTATTCTTCCATTTTAGTCAAGGAAATCATGACCTTAACAATAGGTATAATAATAAAATATCATGCAGATTATCAATCTTCAATTCATATTAGTCGGAGAATTAGGCACTTTCAACTAAATGGTCAGTCTTTAGATATTGTGTTCGTCCGGTTCAAAGGTTGTTGTTCCATATATATAACAGACGACCTAAAAAAAATATCCTAGAAAAAATACAGCTCTTCTTTAAAAGTTTTATCAACTAGATTAATTTTATTCTAAGACGTTTTTAAAGAAACACATACAGACAAATATATTAAACAAGTGGATGTTTTATTGTCGTAAAGGAATGGTTCTTAAATTGGTTAAATATGTCAATGGTGAAAGGCAATATCTTTTGCCGTTGAAGCCGTGTACAACACACAAGTATTTCTCAAAATAAAGATCCATAGATTTGGATTTTAGCATACGTATAATAGTATTATTTGACAGTATGAATTTATGAATATTTATTATCGACGAGTTGATTTTCTTTTAAGTAAATCAGCTCAATAAGCAATACATTAAGATAATATTACATGCATTAGTGCTAATGTAAGTACTAGTATTCGGTATTGAAATGGTTTAATTTAATTTGTTTTTAATAGATTAATCCAACTCAGAACTAGTAAAGGTAGAATCATTTTTTGAAAGTGATTTTATCTGCAATGTCATATTTGAACCGCAATATTTCAATTCCTTTCTTATGATTGATATAAGTCCTGTAAAGTTTAATAGAGTTTAATTTCACCTGTTTTATTTTGCTTAAAGACTTATTTATAGTAAGAGTTTATTCCCATTTTCGTGTTTTTTGTTGTTGTTGATTTGTATTTTAAGAATATTCGATCCTCTGTTTCAAAATAACCAGCTTTTAAAAAGACTGTAATAAACTGGTAGTATATAAATAAAGGAACTTAAAAAACAGAAAAAATTAAAAGATCCGTGTCCTTGATTTTGAAATATAATCAATTGAAAATTAGGCGGGAAATAGTTATTCTATAGATTTTTTATACATTTAACATTGGCACATTTTTTCTTCAAAAACTATGAAAAAATAATAAGGATCTTATAAGATTTAAAAAATGGCTTTTCAAACTATGTCTAATAAAACTATGAAAAGACAAGTAGGGGTTAGCGGGCGTCTTTGTGTATATCAATTTTTACTCCGAAGAAAACAATCGTTCGTGATTATTACAAAAATGCTTTGAAAGTGTAATTGATATGTCTTGATATCCACCGTCGCAATTGTCATCTACACCTTAATGTAGCTATGGTTCAAATGCTGACATTGAATTGGAGATGACATCATAATCACTATTTCATAAATTTCTAAGGATATCAAAAGTATATAAAAACCGAAAATTAACCATAGTGACATTAAAACAAGTAAATTTCTAACTTGTTACAAGTATTTTCAATAGAAAAGGACAGTAAAAACCTATATTTGGTGCAAAACCGACCTATTTAGCTTAGATTTGCGAAAAGGTGTATAATAATGTATTGTTGCAACAATCTAAAAAAAACTTCAGACAAATACAAATAATACGATAGAGCGTTAAGATGCAATGTTATACACTTCAGTTTTCTGGAATCGAGTCAAAGTATTGAATATATTTGTCTACCCTTATCAGCATATATGGTACAAAAAGTTTCAAAACAGCTCTAACAAATGTGATAAAAAGCACTAAGTGGAACAATTTAATGATACAGCAAAGAAACAAATTCGTTTTTCCTAGACGCTTGTGTAATCAATTTCATCTGAATAACAAGACAAATGTTAGACATGTCAACATGCTGTCCTATGGAAGAATTGAATTATGTACATTGTGTTCCCCAGTCAATTGTAATAAAAGTGGGGGTTGTAGAGCACCTACTCAATAAGATATAATCTGTCTTTGGAGGTTTATGGATGTGGCTCCAAAGTGGAGATTGTGTCTTGTGGTAGCAATAAAGCATTCCCTTGCGAGTAATTCTTCAGTTCAACGTCTAGAGTAAATTAGGAAATAATCTACCAGTGTCAGACTGGCAGTTTTAATCAACAGATTTAATTGTGAATCATTTTCCCTTCCTCCAATGGTCATTTTCTGTCCGCTTAATTCTTCGGAAATTATATACAATCCTTTGTATGCTATCAAGAGTGTCAAAACTAATAGCATTTTGTTTGTTATTCTTCGTTTGATATAAGAATCAAGAGGGAAAATTTATGGCTGCTTATGAACTTAAAACTGTGAAACTGATTTATGTGCAGTTGTTAAATTGAACTTGAAAGAATTTTTATTTGAATGTAACTTCTTCGAAGATGATTAATTAGATAAATGATAAGCATTGAACTGTAATGTGTATTATAAGCGAAGAAGGTGTTAAAGTTCATTTAAATACCATATGTATTAGTACAAATTCAAATCAAGGACGTAAACACATTTGGAATCGCAGTGAGTGAGATTAATATATCCTTATGGTAAGGTAGCACCCAACAGTTGAGAAATAAAATTAGAATTTATCCTCATAATTTTTAACCATCCTTTTTTCCTGTCTTTTTAAGTAATTAAATTAAAAGAAACATACATTTGCACATGTATGTCATCAGTACATTCCATAGATTTCATTTCCAATTGTTAATGTTAGGAAATATGAATATATTTTGCTTATCAATGGTAATATTCTGCATTCATTTATAAGGAATTATGGCATGAAGGGGCCAAAATTAGGTCCAAAAAGGAATTTCAATCGCTTTGAATAATACCTGTTCTGAAAGCAATGAAATTAGTTTTCAGAAAGGTGAAATAAAAAGCAGATGCTGTTTGTTTCATTTTCCCGTAAAATTGCATCACAAAATTCATGCGCACAAAAAAGGGGGAAGCAAACATTACAAGAATTTCTCGACATATGTCTAGTATTGATATAAAAAGAGCTGTCAAACAGACGATATATTGATAATTGTCTGTTTTACATCTAGTTTCAAACTTTCATGCAAATTCAGGACGAGGACAAATTACAATTAATGCAATATGTAGGTCAACCAGGATGAAGGACGGAAATTGAGGAGTTATGATTATCAGCCATCATTTGGTCCCTGAAATTGCAAAAATAGTAACATTAAACAAGATAAATAAACATGGTGAAATAATATGGAGACTTAAGTGCAAAAAAGGGTTACTTATGATGTGACTATGATTCTATTAACATGTCCAAATTGACATCTGGCCTTTTTACACATAAATTTTTTTTTAGAAAAGCTTTACCTTAAAAGATATTTTAAACACATTTGTCATTTTTGTAAACACCTTTTATTGTATCTTTTTTTGGGGAAAGTCTTCGGTTAAGTCTAAATATTAATGACAAAACCTCAAAATCAGGCTATTTCAGCGTTTTTTGCAGTTTTGCAATAAATTCAAGAAGTTTGAAACCTTTATGTAAATATGTTTGGCAAAATACAAAACTACAAATACTGATATCAGTGAGACTAATGTTTTATCATACCTTTTCCATTTTGAATGAAACTGGAAAATGAGTATATGTTAGATGATGGGTAGAAATTTACACTTACGGACCCCTCGTACAAGTTATTTCTTAAAATTGATAAACGTATAGAGAGCGTGGTACTAACCCTAAAAGACGCATTTTCGACCGGACGTGGCTGTATATTTACACATCACGCACAGCTTAACGGACAAAATGAAACTAACGGTACCATTGTGAGAACTTACAATGCAATTTGAGACTACTATTTAATATAATGGTCTAGATTGTCACATACCGTTGTATTTCCTTTGTTCCAATCACTGAAATGTATGTGAATTGTCTGTTTATTCTGGGTATAGTTTACCAGTTATAAGTGAGACATCGTATGCGATCAGTGCAACGATAGTTAAAGATTGATGATTCGTTATTTATAGATTTTTTCAACGGATGAGAAATGAATAGCGCTTGATATTTTATTTCAATATAGAAGTAAACGCGCTTTTGGTAGGTATATTATAATTCTTGAAAAAAAATAACGAGAGTTGATTGATATTCAGCAATGTTCAATTCTCATAAGTTATTCAACCTATTTCTCTTAGGTGGACATTATTTTTGTAGGACTTTGGACACATCAAATTTGTAAAATGTTGTTTTAATTTTGTTTTCTTTGTCCTGGTGAATATTTTCAATTTCTAAGCTTCATTTCTAATAAAAGTCCGCGTACTATATTGAGAACATTGTGTCAGGAATCCAGACTACTGTTAACATCAGACGTTTTCAAACTTTTTGTATGCCAAAGAATGAATAGAAACAAATTTGACAAAAAGTATATACAGGTGAAACATGTGAGTGTTTTGTAGATTATTGACGAAATTGAAAAATCTCCGTTGACAAGCTGGAAATAGGGCTAACTCATAGCCAATGAAAAGTCGCAATTTCGCAACATCTTGCCGGATACGCCAACCAAACACATTTTTCGTATTAATTATTCATATCACACTCCGTATAATCTGATTCGAGAAGTATCCCTTCATGCGGAAAATAAATAACTGGACAAAACATTAAGATCAGAAACATGTATCTTGTTAGTTGACTGTAAAAAGTGATAATGTTGATGTCTTATTACATCATTGGGACCTCGTTATGATATTAATAGTTGACAAAAAATTGTGATATAACTACTAATGATTTTCGAAGGAAATAAATTTAAACAACAGCTCATTCCATAAGCTGCACATCATCATATTGGATTATAAGTCAAAACGAAAAAAAATATTTTTCTTAAATTTTGGGGCAAAAGTTATTAATGAGTATAGAATATTTTTACTTATACGTATTATATTGTCCTCAGTTTTAATATAAGTGTGCAAAAAAGGTTATTCAAGAAATAATTCTAGATATAGATAACTATTACCTAGTCGATACTTGCTCCTGGTGGTGTTCGCCAAATACTAGGTAATTATTTCCTTTACTCATTTACTTCAATTTCTTATTTCCTGAATGGATGAAATGTAAAGTAAAACCTATGTGTTGCTGCTCTTTTAGATTTGTTTGGTTTTATACCTCCAATGACTTATCGGATTCTTGTCTAAATTGTTGACAAGGAAGCGTTGCGTTCCAAAAAAACAATTGTGAGCATCAATGTCAATATATTAATTAGAAAAAAAATGTATATACATTTAATACCTAAAGGATGAAAAGGTAGAGATTGGGGACGTTTGTGATTTTAAAATTAAAACAGAAAGAGGCGTTGAAAACATTCTTGCTTCAACAAATAAGAGAACTATGTAAGATCACCATATTTTGTACGACTTACTTATAAAAACTATTGCATTCCAATGTACAAATGGTTTTGGTCTGTTAATTTGATTTAGAATGTCAAAATATAAATAGCTCTGTATAACAAATATTATACTCTTACTATCAATAACATTGCTTCTGTACTTTTTCATATTTTTCAAAAAGTCTCTCACAAATTATTTATGAAACAATTTTTAATGGTAAATGTAGTCGAGCAAAATATGAAAAAATAGTAAGAATAGTAAAGAATATATATATTCATATATATTTGAAGTAAACGATAAATTCAAATATGCTTTTTGAGCTTAATCAAATAAGAGCAAAAGCTTCGCCGAAAATAGTTTTGCCTAAAGTAAATATAAAAAAACAAAATACGCGCTTACTCTATGAATATCGTTTTTGGAAAGGGTTGTGCTCTTTTTTATTAAAAAGCATGTGCAAGTCAAACATTCAAGATTTTGACATTTTTTTTTCTTCATTTTATTGAATGAACACTCGTTTTAGGATTGAATAACCCGTGAAAAAATATTTTAAAACTATAAAATGCAATGTTTTATTGAATTATATATATTAAGCACTGGATTCTAAAAATCTGAGACTATTTGAAACAAATCTAATGTTTTAACCAATTTCATAAATTGAAACCATCATCTTTTCACAAAAACTGTAGTAAAATGTGATTGTCATAGCATTAAGATTTTTTAAAACGTGTGAAGTGACACCAGAGAAAAAAAAAATAAACAACACGAAGAATAATAAGTTCCCATTTATGTGTCGTTTTCTAAAAAAAACTTAAAAACTTATTTTGCATTGCATTAAAGTTTTTAGTGGTAAACATTTAAGAAACTAAAATTACACTTTCGTTATTAAGATACTGTCCGGATTTGACTATACTTTAGATACTTTTTTCAAATATCTAGGCGTCGAGTATCAATGCAAGAGACATTAATTGTAGAAATGTACATCTGCTATTACAATTGATACCGTTTATGTATATTATATTTCATTAAAATGACGTAGTGATTGGATGAAAAAAAATTAAGTAAAAAGGTCAAAATGTCAATATTGGATAAGTTTTCACAAAATTAAGTGTCCTCGCATGACTGTCAAAAGATATTACATGAATACTCCAACAGGTTAATATTAATTTATGAGATACATATTGCTTTGGAGAAATCTTTGAATTATATTCCATAACTAAAAGTGAGAGAAAACTTTTTATCATATTTTCCAGAATATTAAAAGATCAAACTCATATACTATGCTATTAAACTTAAATCCATGAATTTTGTTAACCTATCTTTTCAAGTCGCATAAAAGTAATAGATAGATATAGAGTAATGAGATAAGTGTTGTCTTTTCTCAGTTTATATTCATAAAACTGAAAATATTTTGGAAAAATCGGTATTTTCACCACGCCATTACCCTTTTTATTTATATCCTTCTGGCCTGTTGGTTAAATGCTACATAATATAAAGGGAGTACAGGTTTTATGCTAGAACTATAATGAATGAAAACAATGAATACATAACACCCTATATTCAATGGTCCTTTGATTTTGTAAGAAAAGCAGAACAAACGCAAAGCACAAGTTGTTTAATATCTGATCCGTATAGATGTAAGATTTTGTCTCCATCCATCTGTACTTTTAGACATTCATCTATAGACATTTTGTTTTGTCGTCCGTCATCTGAGTTACACTTTAGGGAGTTCTGACAAATTATAATTTCAAATCTGTTGTGGCAGACTTTTTTAACCTGATTAAAGTATTGTACCCTTAAAAGGTAACAGGACAACAATGGAATACCCGAAAGCCAAATGTTTATAAAAATATTAAATGATTTATAAGAGAAAAGTATGCCTTAAAGAATAGTCCAAACCGCCAAAGGTTATCTTTGCCCGCAGGAGTTGGAACTTTAGTGAAGACTGCGGGCGCATGATACTTTTTTTATTGAATAAAACCAACAAGTTTGTAATTCAATGCTTGCCTTTAAGATAATAAAGAACATGCACGCAACCACATTGTTGAAAACTATCGATATCATTATTTGAATCGATGTTGATGGTTTAACTATGTATTACTTTATCATCGCTTAATGTAAAATTTCATTTTCATTGAAAAAATTTTAAAGAAGTTCTTGTACTCTTTTCCCTCTTTCTATATTAGCATAAAATTTGGCTTTAATTTCATTCGATACTGACCATTCTTGGTCGCTTTACTTACTGGAATGAATTGAAAGGATTAAATTGAAAATATTTGTGTTAATTAATTTATTGAAACATTACCTAAGCTTCAGTTCTGGTAGCAAAAGTCTTGTCACAAAAGATTAAAAATTTTTTACGCTGAAACGGCTGAAACGATTTAATTTAAGGTCCCTTTAATAGTAAATTAAACTCCCAAGCGCTTACACATCAAAATGCCCCTTTCGCAAAAGAACACTAAGTATTTACAAATTGCCCACACAATAAAGTGCAATTGCGATCATACAACTAAAGAAAATATTGTATTTCCAACATTTGATTCAAATATGCTTTTGAGCTTAATCAAATAGAGCAAAAGCTTCGCCGAAAATAGTTTTGCCTAAAGTAAATATAAAAACACAAATACGCGCTTACTCTATGAATATCGTTTTGGAAAGGGTTGTGCTCTTATTATTAAAAGCATGTGCAAGTCAAACATTCAAGATTTTGACATTTTTTTTCTTCATTTTATTGAATGAACACTCGTTTTAGGATTGAATAACCCGTGAAAAAATATTTTAAAACTATAAACTGCAATGTTTTATTGAATTATATATATTAAGCACTGGATTCTAAAAATCTGAGACTATTTGAAACAAATCTAATGTTTTAACCAATTTCATAAATTGAAACCATCATCTTTTCACAAAAACTGTAGTAAAATGTGATTGTCATAGCATTAAGATTTTTTAAAACGTGTGAAGTGACACCAGAAATAAACAACACGAAGAATAATAAGTTATTTTGCATTGCATTAAAGTCTTTAGTGGTAAACATTTAAGAAACTAAATTTACACTTTCGTTATTAAGATACTGTCCGGATTCGACTATACTTTAGATACCTTTTTCAAATATCTAGGCGTCGAGTATCAATGCAAGAGACATTAATTGTAGAAATGTACATCTGCTATTACAATTGATACCGTTTATGTATATTATATCTCATTAAAAGGACGTAGTGATTGGATGAAAAAAAATTAAGTAAAAAGGTCAAAATGTCAATATTGGATAAGTTTTCACAAAATTAAGTGTCCTCGCATGACTGTCAAAAAGATATTACATGAATACTCCAACAGGTTAATATTAATTTATGAGATACATATTGCTTTGGAGAAATCTTTGAATTATATTCCATAACTAAAAGTGAGAGAAAACTTTTTATCATATTTTCCAGAATATTAAAAGATCAAACTCATATAGTATGCTATTAAACTTAAATCCATGAATTTTGTTAACCTATCTTTTCAAGTCGCATAAAAGTAATAGATAGATATAGAGTAATGAGATAAGTATTGTCTTTTCTCAGTTTATATTCATAAAACCGAAAATATTTGGGAAAAATCGGTATTTTCACCACGCCATTACCCTTTTTATTTATATCCTTCTGGCCTGTTGGTTAAATGCTACATAATATAAAGGGAGTACAGGTTTTATGCTAGAACTATAATGAATGAAAACAATGAATAAATAACACCCTATATTCAATGGTCCTTTGATTTTGTAAGAAAAGCAGAACAAACGCAAAGCACAAGTTGTTTAATAACTGATCCGTATATATGTAAGATTTTGTCTCCATCCATCTGTACTTTTAGACATTCATCTATAGACATTTTTTTTTGTCGTCCGTCATCTGAGTTACACTTTAGGGAGTTCTGACAAATTATAATTTCAAATCTGTTGTGGCAGACTTTTTTAACCTGATTAAAGCATTGTACCCTTAAAAGGTAACAGGACAACAATGGAATACCCGAAAGCCAAATGTTTATAAAAATATTAAATAATTTATAAGAGAAAACTATGCCTTAAAGAATAGTCCAAACCGCCAAAGGTTATCTTTGCCCGCAGGAGTTGGAACTTTAGTGAAGACTGCGGGCGCATGATACTTTATGTATTTTATTTGAATAAAACCAACAAGTTTGTAATTCAATGCTTGCCTTTAAGATAATAAAGAACATGCAAGCAACCACATTGTTGAAAACTATCGATATCATTATTTGAATCGATGTTGATGGTTTAACTATGTATTACTTTATCATCGCTTAATGTAAAATTTCATTTTCATTGAAAATTTTTTAAAGAAGTTCTTGTACTCTTTTCCCTCTTTCTATATTAGCATGAAATTTGGCTTTAATTTCATTCGATACTGACCATTCTTGGTCGCTTTACTTACTGGAATGAATTGAAAGGATTAAATTGAAAATATTTGTGTTAATTAATTTATTGAAACATTACCTAAGCTTCAGTTCTGGTAGCAAAAAGTCTTGTCACAAAAGATAAAAAAAATTTTTTCGCTGAAACGGCCGATTTAATTTAAGGTCCCTTTAATAGTAAATTAAACTCCCAAGCGCTTACACATCAAAATGCCCCTTTCGCAAAAGAACACTAAGTATTTACAAATTGCCCACACAATAAAGTGCAATTGCGATCATACAACTAAAGAAAATATTGTATTTCCAACATTTGATTGAAATTTTGATGGTTAAATAAATAAAAAATTAAATCGTGTTGTCCACTTCATTTCACTTCTTTATGATACTATAAAGTGTGTTTATTTTCCATGTTAGAATAATTATTTTTTAGCCAAAGATATATCTTTATATATATTTTAGCTTCAATTACTTAATAATTTACAAACCGATTTTCAAACTGAATTAATATAAAGATTGAAGTAAACCTACCTGCTACCTCCCGTCTGTTTACTGCCTTGGTTTTAAGTGAACGTAACTGCAGCTAGCGATAATTTATATAGTATCCTTAATTATGCGGTAACGTAATAAACTACTAATTAATCGTTCAATTGCGAACACTGTGAATAAAGTAAGTACCGTTACTAATATTTGAACATTAAAAATTTTACTATTAATCTAACATGAAAAATGTTTCTAATTTTCCAGAACCAATTCTTCTCTCATGACATAAAATAAACTTAATGTTTTGCCGTTGACGACTTAACGTTGTTCCGTTGTACATATATCATATGCTTAACGATGAAATAGATTACGCTATCGTCACCCAACGGTATTTGTACTGTATTTCTTTGCTATAATTAATTGCCAATAGGATGGCCAATAGTTTTTGATTCTTCATTCATTATAGTTGTGAGCGACATGTTTATTGTTCAGTTGACTTGTGGATTTATCTGTACAATTGATCATGCTGGCATAAACCACTTCCTCAAAAGTAGAAATGTGCGATGAGCTTACAAAGTCTGCTATTGACTTTGTTATAAAAGGCTAGCGTCAAACTTTGATATGATAATAAAATGTGTTTTATGGGTTAGTTTCTGGGGTTGCAATAGTGTTAGACATTCTGTTAAGGTTTTGTGAGACATTGCGAGGGTTGTTCCGTATATTTTCTGCTAGATTATATATTCAAAGTCAACAGTTAGTAGGCTTATATCGTTTTTCTGCAACACAAACAAAAGCATTGGTTGTAACAAAAACTATCATGATACAAGTTGCCAGTTATCACTGATATAAAGGGCACCAAGCTTAATGTGAGGATAAGACAATTTGAAAAAGAGAATTCCTGCTCCATAAGTGACATCCAACGTGTTACTCCTGCTAAAATACCTTGATTAGTCATGTCAAGTGATTATACATCAAACAGTTGCGGATTATTGGATGATCTTGTTGAACGGTACATGCATTGATTCTAACCCTAACATGTGACCGAATGTGAAGTCAAAACTTACATACTAGTAAATTACAGAACAATGTTTTTAGAGCGCGTATGATGAGTCTTATGTAGATGAAATGCGTATGGCTAACTTAATCATAAGCCTGGTATCTTCGATAATTCCCAGGCATTAATTGCATTAACCGTATTTCTCACAACTTTTTAGAATTTTCGGTATTTTAATGCTGTTCATATTCAAGTTTGATTTGGCTTTTCAGCTATTTTGATTCGACCGCCATCGATAAGTCATATGTAGACGAAACGCTCACGTGGCGTAACTAATCATAAGCTTGGTAACTGTGAGTTTTTACAACTGGTTTGATACAACTGCTGGTGAACAAGCCCAGTATTCAACACTTTGTGTTGACATGAAATATCATTGATTTGTGATTTTATTTCTATAAATTTACTGTTTATAAACTATTCGAAACTTTTTTTTCTACCTCCATGTAAAGATTTCGTAGCCATATTTGCTGAATTAAAATTTTCTAATGCTTCTTCAACTTCGTATTTACCTCCGCTTTCGAACTTTTTTGATTCGAGCCATTGATAAGCATATTGTAGGCTAAACGCTCGTTTTGCGTACCAAATTAAAAGCCTGGTATCTTTGAGAAATTTTTAGAACCACTGGGTCGATACCACTGCTGGTGAACGTGTCGTCCCAGAGGCTATCACTAGCCCATTAGTTAGCTCTTTAACATGAAATATCGTTGATAAGTTCATTTTCTGTAAATTTATTGTTTATAAAATGTTGAATTACTCAAAACACTGAAGTTTTACTACCCACAGGCATTGATTGTATTAGCCGTATTTGGCAGACCATTTCGAAAGTTTTGGTTTTGAATCCTTTTCAACTTCGTATTTGATTTGGTCTTCCAACTGTTTCGATTCCAGCTCGACAAATGAGTCCTGTGTAGAATATATGATGAGTTTTTACTTTCATAATCAATTATAGAATTAATTGTTTGCTATAGAAGATAAAAGAAAAATCTTTAATTAGTATACCTTTAGATTGCATGTTACCTGAAGATAATTTTGTTTTATTTATTTTTCTTATTTTTTTTTTTTTTTTTTTTTTTTAAAACAACAAAATGATTGGAGTTGTTGAACGTGTAAAGTTATCATGATAATAAAGTGCATTTTGTATTATACTGATAGCAAATGCCCAAAAGGGCCGACCTTGCGAGACCCTCATGGGTAGTCAAAGTCGTTAAAAAAAATCACCCTAGTAGTAAATTGATATCAAAAAGTAAGGTCGAACAAAGCGACATTGGCTATTAAGAATTGATTATCTTTGGATTCATGTCGAAATCATATTGTATTTCTCTTTAAATCAAATTTCATGCAAATCTCAACTACATAACTCTTGATGATGTGTATTCGACGTACTTTTAACAGGAACGTCTACGGTGTAAACATAAATGCATTCATGATATAAGACCAATGCAATGAATACAAGAGTTATTTCATTGTGTGACTTAACGTTCAGTTGGTGCTGAAAATCATTTTCCTGTAAACTTTTCTATAGCTAAAATTAATTAAGTAAGGGTAAAAATACAATTTTCATTCCACTTATGCTAAATAAATTCTTGCTTCCAAATGTTTTTAATGTTTTCAGTCATATGATAAATCTAAGGCAATTGCATTAGTGTTTAAACATGTGCTGTTCAAATCTTAACTTTTTTCCTCAGACCAGGCTAAAACACAATGTGTCATATACAATATGTAAATGGAGTATTTTATTTGTTCAAAATTTTGGACATAGACTTAAAAAATCGCAAAGCAGTCATTAGGTGATGTTAAGATGAAAACCATGTGAAAATTGATTTCTTGTTCTGCAAACTAATACATACATCAAAGAAATACCAACAAGAATGGCTGTCAACGTACACGAATAAACAATTTTGGTTACATTCTTTAATGAAATGTTTAAGAAATTAAAAACGATTGGCAAGGCATATGTCTTTTTAGTTTGAAAGAATTGAAGACACATTTTTTTCTTCAAATTAATGTATTAAGAACCGAGAATTAAAATCAAGAGGAAAAACAACACTTTCTAGATCTGTAATGACTTTATATGCATAGGGAAAATGAATGTAGCCTTGGTAAACATTCTGAATTAATTTTCTGCTTTTGTAGAAACAAGATTAAAGTTTTTGAACCGTATTTAAAATATGAGCTGTATGAGCTTCAATAATTTAGATCAATTGTGATTTTAAGTAAATTCCAGTGTTAGCTGAACATTATTTGCATTTCAACACTTCTTAAATTCAATGCCATGCAGATGATATTCAGACAAAAGAGTTGAGTTTAATTGGTGGATAAACAAGGATATTTTGAAGATACAACAAGATGGAACAATAACTGCTATATGATACCGGTATGTGTAATTTTATTGCAACACCAGACGAACACGGTCACACACATTTCTGTCAGTGGCTTCATTCAACACATCAAACGAATGGAAAACAACTGTCATATTCCTGCCTTACTAATTTGACGTCATAACGACATCATTGTGAATGTTTGAATATGAGCTTCTTTATTTTGCATTTTCCAGATATTTTTATACATTCTTTCCTCAACCGTTATGAAAATTACTTAACTTAAAAGTATAAAGTTTAAATTTCATAGAATTTTGAGCAAGTATTAACCCTTCTGGAACCTATTCCTTTATATAGTATCTCGAAGGTGTGTATATCTTCTTTAAAATTGGTCAGACAATTATATGATCATTACCAGTATTATCTAACCTATACATCTTTTTGTCATGATGTGGTGGGTTTTTTTCGCTGGAATTTTTATGGACATGTTGAATAATTAAGAAGTTTTTTTTTATTAAATGGCCATCAACGATAATTAGCGTGTCTTTTATAAACGCTTCAATGCAATCTTATACTCGTGTTTCAATTCTTACTCTTTTCATCGGTGTGTTTGTATAAATTTCCTGTGAAGCATGTAGGTGGACGTGAACTTTTCAATACAAATTAGTAGGCATAGGAATGGTGCAATATACACAAAAAGTATCACTGTTTCATTACAGCGTCTTTCGCACTTCCAGATGCACAATAGTCAACGTTTTAATTGGGCTCAATAGTGTATTCATTTGAGAACAGTTAACTTGATAATATTTCCTTTCACCTACCTAAATGATAGACGTGAAATCAATCATCCATTCAATTCTCTATGTCAGTTTTCTGATTGAGCTATTACAGAAAATTGTCATTGACAGAATAATTTATAATATAACTTGATTGTTTGACAAATAGTTATGCTCGTTTTTTTTTTTTTTTTCTTCGTTCTTTTATATTTAACAAAATGTTTGTAACAGTAATGGGTTACAATTTTTGCATTGAACTGTATTTGTTCCCAACGATTTCTATAATAAAACTGAGAATGGAAATGGGGAAGGTGCCAAAGAGACAACAACCCGACCAAAGAGCAGAAAGCAGCTGAAGGCCACCAATGGTTCTTCAATACAGCGAGAAAATCCCGCACCCGGAGGCGGGGTTCAGCTGGCCCCTAAACAAAAATAGTTACTAGTCCAATGAAAATGGATGTCACACTAAACTCCAAAACATATAAATGAACTAAAATTTAAAAAAAAACCTACAAGACTAACGAAGGCCAGAGGCTCCTGACTTGGGACAGGCGCAAATATGCGGAGGGGTTAAACATGTTTTGTGAGATCTCAACCCTCCCCCTATACCTCTAGCCAATGTAAAATAAACAAGCACACAGCAATACGCATAGTAAATCTCAGTTTAAAAGAAGTCCGAGTCGGATGTCAGAATAGGTAACAAAAGAAACTAAGAAAAATGACAATGATACATAAATTAACAAAGGACTACTATAGCAGTTACTGACATGCCAGCTTCAGACCTAAATTAACTGATTGAAAGATTATATCTTCATCATATGAAATATTCATTCAAAGACGAATAAGTCTGTGTTGGTATTTCTGGATTAAACCCCCTTTTTTGCCGTCTTCAAATTTGTTTTGAGTTGCCAGCACAGCACATATACGATGTCGCCATTTATTCTTTATATGGTTAATTCTATTATATCTTGCTATTTCTGTCCTCCTCTACTGAAAAATATTTTAAAACTATTTCCTTTACATGAGAAGTGAAGTCATCCTTGCTTTTCTTCATCTTTGTAAACATCATGTTTTAATAAACATTCAACTAAATCTGAAAAGGAGCAACGATGTGAATACAAAATAAAAGAAACACTTTTACTTCAAATAGCATTGGAGAGGAACATGATGTAGGCAAATTAATCAATATCATTCATCTGGCGTTGTTACATATAAAAAAAAAAACAAAGCTAGATGATCACATTTCACTTCCTTTGTGATGATGTTCAGTTGACTTTTTTGTGTTGATGTTTCATTAATTGTTTACTTAGTTTCTAATTAGAAGAACTTATTGTATTTAAATGAACGTTCAGTGGAATATGTTTTGATAAGTAGGTATCACATCAAAGAATTCGGCGTGATAATTTGACAGTTAGAAAACAGATCACATTTTTATCACAAACCAAACAGCAACAATAAAGTCCGCGAAAACTCAGTTAAACCACAATCGATGCAAACATTAGAATTTAACAGTGATATTCTTTTGTCAAGAGAAAATTTTGATAATTTTAAGGAAGCTAGAAATTAAATACGAATTTTAATTCATTGAAGCATCTACTTGAGTAAAACACTCAGTAAAAATATTCAGTCAACAAACAGTTTTATATGCAAACATCCAATTATTTCACACGATGCAGTGGCTTGCTTTGTAGAATTTGCTAAAAGCGGTCACACTCCTGGTAGTCCAGATAAATATGAAAATCAAACTATGTTGATGAAAGGGAGCAAATATTTGGAAAATATTCAAACTGTGGTATGCGTATAGAAAAGAATGTTAACAGTAAGCAAAGTCAGAAGATGCACTTCTCGTCAACGTTAATAGAAATAACGACAATGTATTATGTTTGTGTCTTTATAATCCAATAAGTTGTCACTTTGTTCCCACTATAAAAAGCTTAATAATTTCAAAATAGAATAAACTTAATCTCTGTCTATGATTAACTTTGCATGAGGGAGAAGTTGCAATCTTAGTTCTCAAATTAACAAATTTTCATGTACTTGAAAACTATAATGATCATGTGAGTTGCTTAGAGAAATTCTAATGAAATTATTCTGAAACTTGTGCTTGCATAACAAACTATCATGAAAAATTATAAAATTGCTTAGGACAACCCTATACCGCAACAATATCAAAGATGTACAAATCGAAAATTACCACATATATATGTTCTTTTGTTTGGCCTTTACTTCTCGCTCTTGCGTAACAAACTATCTGTTTTCACAGTAGGTTCAAAGTAGTGGGACAATAAAAACATCTTTTCTCTTTGCATACACTATACGCATCATACTTTGTTCGATTCCAGTTATATCCTGTAGTAGTGTATAAGTCAGGAACATAAAAACTAGACATAATGTCTAATATAAAAGCGTGAACATGGAGGATTTAAGACCGAAGTAAATGTCTTTAGTATTTATGTGTGGCTCTTGTAAATTGTGGTGTTGGTCGAATCATAACAAGAACTTATTTTCCAATCCATATGAGGAGTAAAAGAAATAATCAAATAGACACATAGATAAATAAAAGAAGTGAAAATATCTTCAATATAAAACCATAATCGGAATAGCCAAACAAAGTCACCAGATTTATATTGACGATGCGTAGTTTTATTTTTTACTTTTCTGATATGCCAAACATCCATAACTTTGTCTTTACATGGTTTTTTTAAGTAGGAAGTATAAAAGTTTTCATTAGTGATGCTTAAACTTGGTGTTTTAACCAATATAGGAATAAACATTTTTTTTTTTAATTTCAGTTTTCTTTGAACCCCAGTGATTTGTATGTGCTTACCTAAGATTCAAAGTAGGTCCGGCAGCAGCATGGTATATCGAATATATAAAACCTATATTCTCGATATCCCAATAGCATGAGTTCGAATCCCGGCGAAGGAAGAAAAAACATTTGCTTCAGCAAATTTGCAGATTTAACATTGTTGTGCTGATATTTAGAGTAATTATGAATATAATATGTGTTTTCAGTCATGTATCATCTTCACTGGTGATCCAATGAATGGATCTGTCCAAGAGTTGTCACTTGTTTAGATGTACTTTTCAAAATAATTATTTCTGTGACTGCATCATACGATCCTTAAGTACAGATAACGTAGCTAATCTGCAATCAACTCCATCATCTTGCCTAATATATCATGTACTGTGTTACAACTCTAGATTCTACTGACGAGGAAAGGTAACACTAGGCCACAGAAAGCTGAATTTTTAGTACAGTCTAGGTGGCCGAGTGGTCTAGAGCGCTGGACACAGTGCAGGCGGTGTTGTCTCGATATCCCTATAGCAGGAGTTCGAATCCCGGCGAGGGAAGAACAAAATTTTGCTTCAGCAAATTTGCAGATTTAACATTGTTGTGTTGATATTTAGAGTAATTATATATATAGATATACATACATATATAACTTCGTATTTGATTTAGCCTTCCAACTGTTTTGATTCGCGCATAACTGATATTAATTATTTAGACAAAACGCTCTTCTGGCGGAACTAGTTATTAACATGGTATCTTTGAAACGAATTTTTCCCTATACGAATTATAACTAACTAACATTCATGTTAATTTTATATACACAAAAGACAATTCATCGTCATTAAAAATAGGTAAAACCACATCTTTTGTTTCATTAGACCTTCCATGCGAGACCCTAATGGGTAGTCGTTAAACACACCCTAGTAGTAATAGTTTCATAAGAAAAACATTCAGAATAGTTTATAATAAAATTTAAATTTAAATTAAATGTGGTTTTAAATAATAGACACTCGCAACATGACGAAACTAAAGAAAATTAATCTACTGGACACAACCGATTTTCCATTATTCTTAAATAGTTAAACGAAGGAAGGTACATTAATGTATAAATAATAAAAGCTTGCCCACTCTTTACTTAAGCAAACAGAATTATTCTTATATCATGGAATTAACAGAGAAATGATTTCCGTTCTATCAACAACTATTATGTCATAATATGAATATTAATATGAGTTTATGTTAACTATTTGTTAAACGTTGTTTAATTGGACATCATGCTTAATGTATATCATAGGTTTGAACGTTGTTTTCAATTCAGACTTGTTCATATTTTTTCGTTTGGGCTTGTATTATATTTGCCTTCGGGTTTATATGATCCGTGCATCCTATTTCGACTCTTCAAAATTCAAGAGTCTATCCTAAATTGAGGTAAATTATATGGCCTTCCAAATACCGTTTCGATTCCTAACATCACTGAAGAGACATTAAGTGTCGAAATCCGGATGTGGTGTACTAATTTTTGCACCTTTTGTTTGCGGTATACCATCTTTTCTGCAAGTTTATTGTTTTTTGTGTGGTATCAAATGAATAGTTAAGATCCATTTTGTTACATAAACAATCCGTTTATTTGGCAATCGCCAATGGCAGTCAGCAGGGTTTTAGAAAAACATCCGTTGTTCGACCTGCTTGTAAAATGCGTTTTGTTAAAATATACTTTTTCACTTTTTTGGTCTTTTGGAAAATGTTGTTTGTGCTGTATATAGACCCATCTACATAGAATTTGTTTTGCATGCACACGTATTAAAATTGCGGTTTTTATCCAACGCAATCATGGGTTTGAACGTTGTTTTCAATTCAGACTTGTTCATATTTTTTCGTTTGGGCTTGTATTATATTTGCCTTCGGGTTTATATGATCCGTTCATCCTATTTCGACTCTTCAAAATTCAAGAGTCTATCCTGAATTGAGGTAAATTATATAGCCTTCCAAATACCGTTTCGATTCCTAACATCACTGAAAAGACATTAATTGTCGAAATCCGGATGTGGTGTACTAATTTTTGCACCTTTTGTTTGCGGTATACCATCTTTTCCGCAAGTTTATTGTTTTCTGTTTGGTATCAAATGAATAGTTAAGATCCATTTTGTTACATCTGGTGATCCGTTTATTTGGCAATCGCCAATGGCAGTCAGCAGGGTTTTAGAAAAACATCCGTTGTTCGACCTGCTTGTCAAATGCGTTTTGTTAAAATATACTTTTTCACTTTTTTGGTCTTTTGGAAAATGTTGTTTGTGCTGTATATAGACCCATCTACCAAGAAATTTGTTTTGCATGCACACGTATAAAAATTGCGGTTTTTATCCAACGCAGTCATAGGTTTGAACGTTGTTTACAATTTAGACTTGTTGTTGTATATATAAAAATATATATACTGCAATCGATGTTGGAAGTGCTAGTAATTGATTAAGCATTGTCAATGATCTTAAATAACTGGAACATCGTTTTAAGGAAAACTAAAATTTGTACATGTATCAGCTCATATAAACCATAGTATTGAATCTATGGAAGCTTGTGTTACTAACAAACTGTCGAGTTGTTTCATATTCTTGCTACAGTCGAGTTGTTGGTTTCATATTTAGCACACGGGGAAATCAGGTTGTTCTTTCTTGTCAGCATATGAAAGGCTGATTGTTTTTAATGTGAAACTAACTGTAACTTTCTCTCCTCCTATTGTTCTGTTAAATAACATGCGACAGCTTATATGAATAATGACACGGATATTCCACTTGTCATAGCCACAATCCTGTTCTCTTTTCCCCTATTGTGAAATCATTAAATACGACTTATTACGGAATACTTAACACAAGTTACGGGTGCCCCTAGCAAAGCAGATTCTTCTTAGGAGGCACACGATTCCTGTTATTCCTTTTTATCAATTGCTAGAAGATAAATTGTCCAATTAAAAATTTATAAATAATTTAAAAAAAATAAGCTTCCAACTACCTTACGCAAAGTTTACCTTAGATGGATTTGGCTATAATTTTAGTTCCTTTTTGGTCAAATGACTATTCAACGGTTTCGATTCTAATACATCCTTGGCTTTCAAATATTCGGCTTTGAACGTTCCTGGTGAAGGTAAAGCCAGAAAATCGTTTCAGACGCATAAAATTGTAAAGAGTTTTTTTCATTTTTAACAATGGGTCGATACCGTTGCTGGTGGACTATCAGTCCCTAAAGGTATCAACGAAACTAAAGAAAATTAATCTACTGGACACAACCGATTTTCCATTATTCTTAAATAGTTAAACGAAGGAAGGTACATTAATGTATAAATAATAAAAGCTTGCCCACTCTTTACTTAAGCAAACAGAATTATTCTTATATCATGGAATTAACAGAGAAATGATTTCCGTTCTATCAACAACTATTATGTCATAATATGAATATTAATATGAGTTTATGTTAACTATTTGTTAATCGTTGTTTAATTGGACATCATGCTTAATGTATACAATAATCATTGTTTAATTGAACATCATACTCATGTATATATATATATATATATATATATATATATATATATATATATATATATATATAAGTGCCTATAAATAGCAGCACATGACATACAAATCTATGGGAGTGTGGATTAATCAGTACAGAGATTAATTCAATTACACAAATAAAATTATAGATTGCCTAACAATGTAATTTTAACACACTATTTAGTTTGTAATATAAGAATGTTTGAAATATTTACAAATGATGAAAATAAACGCAATATTTCGCTAGACTAACTAGCTTTATCAGCGTGCATCTATCCAGGTGAAATCGGATGTAGATGATAAGAAACTTTGCAGCTCAATGTATATGTTGCACTTGAATTTAGCTGCCTTGAAAATAATACATAATTTGGATGAAGTTCAAGATTTTACAAAATTGATAGTTGAAGTTAGCAACGTCCATTGGCCAATATTACAGGATAAAGGACGATGCTGTACTCAATTATTCTTTATCTTTCCTGTATCTTTTCTCATCTTTTTCGTTAAGACCATCAGGTTCTAGTGTGAGTTGGTGGATCCAGAAATTTTCTCCAGAGAAGGAGAAGAAAATTTCTGGATCCACCAACTCACACTTTAGAACCTGATGGTCTTAACGAAAAGATGAGAAAAGATACAGGAAAGTTAAAGAATAATTTAGTACACAGCATCGTCCTTTTATCCTGTAATATTAGCCAATGGACGTTGCTAACTTCACCTATCAATTTTGTAAAAATCTTGAACTTCATCCAAATTATGTATTATTTTCAAGGCAGCTAAATTCAAGTGCAACATATACATTGAGCTGCAAAAGTTTCTTATCATCTACATCCGATTTCACCTGGATAGATGCACGCTTGATAAAGCTAGTTAGTCTAGCGAAATATTGCGTTTATTTTCATCATTTTGTAAATATTTCAAACATTCTTATATTTACAAACTAAATAGTGTGTTAAAATTACATTGTTAGGCAATCTATATATATATATATATATAAATTTGTTTTCCATGCACACGTATAAAATTGCGGTTTTTATCCAACGCAATCATAGGTTTGAACGTTGTTTTCAATTCAGACTTGTTCATATTTTTCGTTTGGGCTTGTATTATATTTGCCTTCGGGTTTATATGATCCATTCATCCTATTTCGACTCTTCAAAATTCAAGAGTCTATCCTAAATTGAGGTAAATTATATGGCCTTCCAAATACCGTTTCGATTCCTAACATCACTGAAGAGACATTAAGTGTCGAAATCCGGATGTGGTGTACTAATTTTGCACCTTTTGTTTGCGGTATACCATCTTTTCTGCAAGTTTATTGTTTTTTGTGTGGTATTAAATGAATAGTTAAGATCCATTTTGTTACATAAACAATCCGTTTATTTGGCAATCGCCAATGGCAGTCAGCAGGGTTTTAGAAAACATCCGTTGTTCGACCTGCTTGTAAAATGCGTTTTGTTAAAATATACTTTTTCACTTTTTTGGTCTTTTGGAAAATGTTGTTTGTGCTGTATATAGACCCATCTACATAGAATTTGTTTTGCATGCACACGTATTAAAATTGCGGTTTTTATCCAACGCAATCATGGGTTTGAACGTTGTTTTCAATTCAGACTTGTTCATATTTTTTCGTTTGGGCTTGTATTATATTTGCCTTCGGGTTTATATGATCCGTTCATCCTATTTCGACTCTTCAAAATTCAAGAGTCTATCCTGAATTGAGGTAAACTATATAGCCTTCCAAATACCGTTTCGATTCCTAACATCACTGAAGAGACATTAATTGTCGAAATCCGGATGTGGTGTACTAATTTTTGCACCTTTTGTTTGCGGTA
Organism: Mytilus coruscus; assembly: GCA_017311375.1. Lineage (NCBI taxonomy): Eukaryota > Metazoa > Mollusca > Bivalvia > Mytilida > Mytilidae > Mytilus > Mytilus coruscus. Next base: position 95,428,172 of record CM029599.1, read on the forward strand.
TACCATCTTTTCTGCAAGTTTATTGTTTTTGTGTGGTATTAAATGAATAGTTAAGATCCATTTTGTTACATAAACAATCCGTTTATTTGGCAATCGCCAATGGCAGTCAGCAGGGTTTTAGAAAACATCCGTTGTTCGACCTGCTTGTAAAATGCGTTTTGTTAAAATATACTTTTCACTTTTTGGTCTTTTGGAAAATGTTGTTTGTGCTGTATATAGACCCATCTACATAGAATTTGTTTTGCATGCACACGTATTAAAATTGCGGTTTTATCCAACGCAATCATGGGTTTGAACGTTGTTTTCAATTCAGACTTGTTCATATTTTTCGTTTGGGCTTGTATTATATTTGCCTTCGGGTTTATATGATCCGTTCATCCTATTTCGACTCTTCAAAATTCAAGAGTCTATCCTGAATTGAGGTAAACTATATAGCCTTCCAAATACCGTTTCGATTCCTAACATCACTGAAGAGACATTAATTGTCGAAATCCGGATGTGGTGTACTAATTTTTGCACCTTTTGTTTGCGGTATACCATCTTTTCCGCAAGTTTATTGTTTTCTGTTTGGTATTAAATGAATAGTTAAGATCCATTTTGTTACATCTGGTGATCCGTTTATTTGGCAATCGCCAATGGCAGTCAGCAGGGTTTTAGAAAAACATCCGTTGTTCGACCTGCTTGTCAAATGCGTTTTGTTAAAATATACTTTTTCACTTTTTTGGTCTTTTGGAAAATGTTGTTTGTGCTGTATATAGACCCATCTACCAAGAAATTTGTTTTGCATGCACACGTATAAAATTGCGGTTTTATCCAACGCAGTCATAGGTTTGAACGTTGTTTACAATTTAGACTTGTTGTTGTATATATAAAAATATATATACTGCAATCGATGTTGAAAGTGCTAGTAATTGATTAAGCATTGTCAAGGATCTTAAATAACTGGAACATCGTTTTAAGGAAAACTAAATTTGTACATGTATCAGCTCATATAAACCATAGTATTGAATCTATGGAAGCTTGTGTTACTAACAAACTGTCGAGTTGTTTCATATTCTTGCTACAGTCGAGTTGTTGGTTTCATATTTAGCACACGGGAAATCAGGTTGTTCTTTCTTGTCAGCATATGAAAGGCTGATTGTTTTAATGTGAAACTAACTGTAACTTTCTCTCCTCCTATTGTTCTGTTAAATAACATGCGACAGCTTATATGAATAATGACACGGATATTCCACTTGTCATAGCCACAATCCTGTTCTCTTTTCCCTATTGTGAAATCATTAAATACGACTTATTACGGAATACTTAACACAAGTTACGGGTGCCCTAGCAAAGCAGATTCTTCTTAGGAGGCACACGATTCCTGTTATTCCTTTTATCAATTGCTAGAAGATAAATTGTCCAATTAAAATTTATAAATAATTAAAAAAATAAGCTTCCAACTACCTTACGCAAAGTTGACCTTAGATGGATTTGGCTATAATTTTAGTTCCTTTTTGGTCAAATGACTATTCAACGGTTTCGATTCTAATACATCCTTTCAAATATTCGGCTTTGAACGTTCCTGGTGTAGGTAAAGCCAGAAAATCGTTTCAGACGCATAAAATTGTAAAGAGTTGTTCTCATTTTTAACAATGGGTCGATACCGTTGCTGGTGGACTATCAGTCCCTAAAGGTATCATCAAGCTCAGTAGTCAGTACTTTGATACGACATTATTATAACAAACCTTTCTAAAATAGCCCTATTATAAATCTAGAAATTATCTAAGGCAAAGTTAACCATAAATGGATTTGGCTTTTATTGTTACGTCCTCTTTGGTTTTATAGCTCTTCAACTGTTTCGGTTCTTAAACATCCTTGTCTTTCAAATATTCGGCTTTGAGCGTTCCTGATGAAGAAAAGCGCTATGGACGCAAGAAATTTATAAAGCATTGTTTTCATATTGTACAGCCCTGGGTCCATATCGCTGCTGTTGGACTATCAGTCCCCGAAGGAAACACTTGCTCAGTAGTCAGTACTTCGACACAGACATGATTTTAACAAACCTTTCCAAAATTGTCCGATTATAGATTTAGAGATTATTAAGAAACTAAGGTGTCAACTTCCTTAGGCAAGGTTAACCTTAGAAGTATTTGGCAATTATTTTAAGTTCTTTTTGATCATATAGCTCTTCAACTGTTTCGGTTCTTCTGCTTGGCTTTCAAATATTCGGCTTTGAGTGTTCCTGACGAAGGTGAATCTAGCAAAGTTCTTCGGACGCATTAAATTTATAAAGTGTTGCTTTCATTTTTTACAGCACTAGGGCGATACTATTGCTGGTGGGCTATCAGTCCCCAAAGGTATCGTCATTTCAGTAGTCAGTACTTCTGAACTGACATGAACTATAACAAACTTTTCTAAGATTGTCCGATTATTTATTTTGAAATTATAAAGAAACTGAAGTTGTAACTCCCTTAAGCAAAGCTGACCTTAGATGGAGTTCGCTATTATTTTAAGTCCTTTTTGGTAATATAGCCCTTCAACTGTTTCGATTCTTCAACATTCTTGGCTTTCAAATATACGGCTTTGAGCATTTGAAGGTAAATCCAGAAAAGCGCTCAGACACATGCAATTTATAAAGTGTTGTTTTCGTATTTTGTCAAATTCAAAATTTTGCAAGGTTTTTCTTTTGATTACACACGGTGCCGTAGACAAATATTCCTGAAAAGATTATAGCTTATTGGAAGTCTCTGAAAAAAAACCCGAGATTTATCGCTTACTGGTAAATGAAAATGGATTAAGAAAACAAAAAGATTCCAAACTAGTTTAACCCCTCCACATTCTATATGTGCCTGTCCCAAGTCAGGAGCCTGTAATTCAGTGGTTGTCGTTTATTGCTGTATATCATATTTGTTTTTCGTTCATTATTTTGTACATAAATAAAGGCAATAGTAGTATACCGCTGTTCAATAGTCATAAACTGATTTAACTGAAACAAATCCGGGTCACAAACCAAAACTGAGGGAAACACATTAACTATAAGAGGAAACAAAACGGAACAACAGAAACACTGAACTGCTACAAAAATAAACATCAACATACGTAGAAACAGACTATGTGAAAACAACTGCCATATTCCTGACTTGGTACAGGACATTTTAAGAAAAAAATGGTGGGTTTAAGCAGGCCGTTAGTTTTCTCGTTTTAATTGTTTTACATTTGCCATTCCGGTGCCTTTTATAGCTGACTGTGCGGTATGGGTTTAACTCATTGTTGAAGGCCGTACGGTGACCTATAGTTGTTAATTTCTGTGTCGTTTGGTATCTTGTGGAGAGTTGTCTCATTGCCAATCATACCACATCTTCTTGTTTTTATATATATCCAAGTGTTTATTTCATCGGAAGAAGACTTACAAGGAGGGCTCCCATATAATCATGACCACAATATATAAGGCTTAGGAGTATTTTTTAGGCGATTGTTATGTAACTGAAATACTCTAGCGGAAATCAGGATGAAAACGGGCGTTGGAAGTAATGCGAAGTCTCTTATAAAACTTCAGAAACGTATATTCATGTAGACATACATGCAAATGTTCTGGTCGGTTTGCTACTGTACCTCAAGGATACAATTACTCCTTACACGCCTATACACAATGTGTAGATATTACTTTCATCAATCAACAACAGCGGTAAAAATTTGTTAGAGTCTGAAATTCTTATAAAGTAAGAACACAATGTTTTTAAGTGATAACACAAAGTGGTATTTTTGATATGTTATATCAGCAAAAACAGAAATATTTGAAGCTAGGAATAACTCAATATCCTTTTCCTTTCACATTTTGTACGATTGACAGTCTAAACAATAAATATACAAAGGTTTGTCTAAAACGTAGTTGAAGTTATGAATTGGTAAATACAATGTACTGTAGTGTTACTCTCCGGGATACTAGTAATCGAAGATGATTCTCCTGTTCCTTAACTTACTATAACTATCACTAGTTTATAACAATTATAATAATCTTGTAAAATTTTTAAAACAGAGCAATTGAACTGAAATATCTTACTTCACCAGGAATAATGATGATCTGAACTTACGGATTAAAATGTAACCTTTGCGGGTAGATATATGTCGCTGAAACGAAAGATGGGCTAAACAAACGAATGTGCACAGTCATAGATCAGGCATTGATAACAATTCAAACGACATTGTTTATCAACTATTTAATTAGTCTGATAATTCCATTTTCTATTTCAGAATTACTATAAAACTACCTACTCTAAGGGTATTGTAAATCATATATGTGGATACAAATTCAAAGTTTGGTTACTGTACTTACGATATATGACTGTGTCTCAATACACTAACGAAATGTTTTCGCAGTCTTAGATCTTTTAATACCAGAATAGTCTAGTACGTAATTTTACCGATTGTGTACTATTCCCGATTGTCACATTTTGATTGATTGTGGATTCCTATGGCGGATGATGCATGCATAGATGGCGACACTTACCTTGTCGACTCACCTAGTCTCGCTCCTTTTGGAGTTCATGCGATTCCCTCAGTTTGTGTTTGTTATCTTGAATTGTCTTTTTACTCAATTTATGAGAATTGAACATAGGTTAACTACTGTTGTCTTAATTAACAGTCCCTCTCTTCGTGCAACAGTAAAAAAAAAAAAACATTTTGACATTTCTGCCCTTTGCACAAGTATTCCTAAAAGACAGTATAAGTCTTATTTTGTTAAATAAAAAAATAATGGTCAACGTGGATAGAAATATAGTGTTATGACGAAGCAAACCAATTAAAAAAAAAACAGTTTGATTCTCGAAACTTACATCATCAACATGCTTGACATAATGATTGACAGCATATTTATTACATTTTTGGGACGTGTTTTTCAACCAGCTTCTGCACGTCTTTGAGAACCAACTACGCTTCTCTCAATTATCGGCTTGTTCCCTTTTTCCTAAGAGCCAGACCTCATACAGTAACTTCTCATGAAAAATGAAAAGAAGCTTGCATTAGCCTTTTATTTCACGTTCAACTATACAGATGATGTCCTCTCACAGAATAATTAAAGTGTTATTACTATGTTGGTCGCATCTTTCCCGTTAAACTTTACATAAAGGATTCCATCGATATAACTGAGTCTGCTTTATATCTTGACTTGCATATTTAAATTTACAAGGAGGGTTAGTAGAGAACTACACTAGACGACAAAAAAGATGGTTTCAATTGTTAACTTAACATTTCTGTGTAGCAACATTCCAGCAGCAAATACATATGGCGTAAACATATTCAAGTTTATGTGTTAATCCAGGGATTGCGTTTATTTTCATAATTTCTTTATAGAGAGTTGCTGCTTTCATGAAAGCTATTGAACCTAGGGCTCAAAAGACTAAAGCTAAATCTGAAGTAATTCCGTCGAAGGTTTTACGGAAGCCATCGTGGTTGGTTTGATCATTATGGAATATTTGTCACAAATAACCACAACTATGTTTTACCTGTTGTAGAATCCTTCTTTTTCCCGATTGTTACATAACCGAATGCAACTTATCATCGAGTTTTCCCTTGTAATGAGTAATACGACGGGTGTCGTTATTGGAGCAGGAACTACCTATTCCACGAGAGAATCCTGACTCCACCCCTAGTTTTGGTTCAACGGGTTTGATGTTTGCTTTTGCTTTAATTTTCAATGTTGTTTTTTTCAATGTCTGTGTTGTTTCTATCGGTAAAAGAGAGGCGAAAGATACCAAAGGGATATTCAAACTCATAAGTCGAAAACAAACTGACAATGCCATGGCAAAAATACGAAAAACGACCAAAAGATAAACAACAGTACACATAACACAACATAGAAAAGTAAAGACTCAGCAAGACGAACCCCTTCAAAAACCCGGGGCGATTTCAAATGCTTTGGAAGGGAAAGCAGATATTGTCCAAATGTGATAAGAGCCTTGTTTATCCTTTGTCATTGTAAGACCTACTTTCATTACAAATTTTCACATTCCGGCAATTTTAGGGTTAGATAATTTACATGTACCGATGTTTTTTTTTTTTTTTTTTTTTTTGGTGATGTATTAGGGTTAGATAAGAGACATTTATAAAACAGCTATTGTAACTTGTCTTATCACTGGATATGACTCATCAAAGTAATTCATGAAAGCATAAATTTCTAACCCTTTTGGGGCACCTGAGCTCATCTCCGGTTTTAATTGGGATTCGTGTTACTCAGATTTTGGATTTTTGTTTACTGTTTTGTGAACTGTATAACGCGCGTCTGGTGTACAAAATGTTAATCATGGTACCTATGATGAGTTTATTTATTACTTTTTTTGGTGTCTGACATTACATAATGGTTTTTGATTGATCAAATGGTACATGCTCCCTCTTGTTCAACTACTAGTGGAAGTATATTCAGCACCTCCAGGTTATGAAATTGATACCATCATCTAGTATGGGGAGTATCTTTCTGTTTCTGAAATGTAACTTGTCACAAACACCAATTTTGAATTTGTAAAAAAAAAAATAAAATTCTTGACAATTTTTCTATAAGAAGGGCATTAATGCCGATTTTTGGCCAAAGAAAATAAAGTGTTATGACAACTATTTAAATTGAACTTTTATGGAGAAAACATAAAATGAAAAAAAACAAATGATTGAGACAAATTTTTGAATGAAAATTGAAAAGTAAACATATGTAATGATTCGTAATGTTATTGTTATCATGAATAATTGTCATTATCTGTAGAGCACGTCTTTATCTAGATATTTACCAAACAAATAAAAGATGAGAAAATACTAATGCCTTGATATGTTATCAATTCCTTTAGAAGAATAACTGCTTTTATCCTTAAAGATAAATTTTACTAGAATGAAGGATCACTAAAAAATAAGTATTGGAATAGGTTGTTGTACTTTTAAATGCTACATCATAAATATAATGGTATTGCAATCTGTAATTTACTCAAACTACATGTAATATTAAAGTATATGATAAAAACAGATTTCAAATTGAGCCGATCGTTACCTTAATTAAAACAAAGCATCTAACTTTAACTGGAGAACAATCATTATCACACAGTCTTGTGAAAATAAGAGGTCTGTAACCTTAGATTTGATTTACACAAAAAAATCTTGCATAATTCATTACATTTAATGGAGATATTCCAGTAATAAGTTATTTATGTTGTGGAACAGGAGTCGACAGGTTTGCTGCGTACCAGAATATCAAATAAGTATACCATCCAATCAAATTAACTGACATTGTCACTGTTAAAGTAGAAAAAAAGACAAGTGTTTTCTTTTACATTTGTGAAGTTTTATCTTAGACACAATTGATTTCTTAGGGGATACCTAGGTCAAATAACTGAGTTTGCGTGTTCCAAATCTTTGTTTAATATCAAATTTCAGGTCAGTTCAACTTTGATGTCAGATTTTCAAGCGCAAAAACGTGTTAATGTTAACATAGTAATTTTCATTAGGCTATGTTTTGCATGCACACGTATAAAAATTGCAGTTTTTATCCAACACAATCATAGGTTTGAAAGTTGTTTTCAATTTAGACTTGTTTATATTTTTTTCGTTTGGGATTGTGTTATATTTGCCTTCGGGTTTATATGATCCGTTCATCTTATTTCAACTCTTCAAAATTCAAGAATCTATCCTAAATTGAGGTAAATTATATAGCCTTCAAAATACCAGTTCGATTCCTAACATCACTGAAGAGACATTAATTGTTGAAATCCGGATATGGTGAACCAATTTTTGCACCTTATGTTTGCGGTATACCATCTTTTCCGCAAGTTTATTGTTTTCTGCTTGGTATTTAATTAATAATTAAGATCCATTTTGTTACGTCTGATGATCCGTTTATTTGGCAATCGCAATGGCAGTCAGCAGGATTTAAGAACATCTGTTGTTCGACTTGCTAGTCAAATGCGTTTTGTTAAAATATAATTTTTCACTTTTTTGGTCTTTTGGAAAATGTTGTTTGTGCTGTATTTAGACCCCTCTACCAAGAAATTTGTTTTGCATGCACACGTATAAAAATTGCGGTTTTTATCCAACGCAATCATAGGTTTGAACGTTGTTTTCAATTTAGACTTGTTTATATTTTTTCATTTGGGCTTGTATTATATTTGCCTTCGGGTTTATATAATCCGTTCATCCTATTTCGACTCTTCAAAATTCAAGAGTCTATCCTAAATTGAGGTAAATGATATGGCCTTCAAAATACCGTTTCGATTCCTAGCATCACTGAAGAGACATTAATTGTCGAAATCCGGATATGGTGTACCAATGTTTGCACCTTATGTTTGCGGTATACCATCTATTCCGCAAGTTTATTGTTTTCTGTTTGGTATTTAATTAATAATTAAGATCCATTTTGTTACATCTAATGATCCGTTTATTTGGCAATCGCCATGGCAGTCAGCAGGGTTTAAGAACATCTGTTGTTCGTCCTGCTAGTCAAATGCGTTTTGTTAAAATATAATTTTTCACTTTTTTGGTCTTTTGGAAAATCTTGTTTGTGCTGTATTTAGACCCTCTACCAAGAAATTTGTTTTGCATGCACACGTATAAAAATTGCGGTTTTTATCCAACGCAATCATAGGTTTGAACGTTGTTTTCAATTTAGACTTGTTTATATATACATATATATATATATTTTCATCACCAAATACATAGGTACAGAGAAGACATGTAATACATTTCTTTAAACACAAAAACATAGATATACAATAAATACAATAAATACAACATAAACAACAAAAACAATTTCAATTTATTCAGGAGGACACACTCGCTTGTTTATAATTCTTATAAACTTACATAAATTTATGAGATCTGTCCTATTTGTAGAAGTCATAATTTCAGTAAATAATATTATATTTGGCCTTCTATTTAACTTTTGTTTTATAAATTTCTTTCTCTCTTCTTTAAAGTGTGAACAATTAATAATGTAGTTGAATTCATCCCCAGTGTTTAGATTTCATAAATTACACTTTCTTTTTCCCCTTTCTATATTAAACCATCTTCCAAGTTCGACTGGATGTTATGGTTACATATTCTAAATTTACATAATGTCAAAAAATCTCTTTCGTCTAAAATGTTAAAATATTCTTCAAAACAAAATAAATTCTAAAAAATACGATATTTCAAGGCTTTCGAACAGTTTTGAATAGTCTCATGTCACGTTTGAATTGATCACACAATCTTGCTTTGATATTATATTTTAACCATATATCATTTAAAAAGTACTGTGTGTTCCAGATATAAGAAAATCAACTTTCATCAAATATACGCTTAACAAATCTTAACCATTTAAAATTTTTGTGTTTGGTACAATACAAGTGGTACAGTAACAGTAGTTTATATATAATACAAGAATACTTTGACTGTTTTCTCATAATCAATTTCGACCAGTAGGATATCATCCTTAATTTTACATCAATATTAAGTGGAAAACGTCCTAGCTCATCATATATCATAGAGTTGGGAGTGGAAGATTTTAGATTAAGGATCAACTTACAAAATTTTAGATGAACCTTTTCAATAATATCACAGTTACTGAATCCCCATATTTCTGATCCATATAACAGATCAAGTTTGACTACTCTATCAAAAAGATCTAACTGACAAGAAACTGATAGGCATGAAATTTTCCCCTTTTAAGTATCTCATACATCGCTTTTGTCCCCTTTTCAATCTGTGATTTAATTGCCTTTTTATAATTTCCTGTTTTTGTCAATAAAATACCAAAATAGCTAAACTCTTGAACGATTTCTATATCTTGATTATCTAAAATAATGTGTAAATTGTCTGGTAATCTTCCACATAAAAAACATAATATTTTGGTTTTTGGATACTTTTAATTTCCAGTTTTTACAGTATTCATAAAAAATATCTAACTGACTTTGAAGATCTTGTGGTGTTTCGGACATAAAAACAGTATCATCTGCATATAATAATAAAAAGATATTAAGAAATACATCAAGTTCATGTTCTATTTCTTCTGTAACTGTGAAAAGGCCTTTGCAGTTTTTCGTCTGTAAAGAAATTTCCAAATCATTTTAAAATACTGCAAACAAAAAGGGGACATGTTTTCCCCCTGCCTTACCCCGTTATTACACGGAAAGTAATCAGACTTGCTGTTGTTAAAAATAATATTTGATTTTATTATTCTGTACATATTTTTATCACATTTAACATTTATCATTTATATTGTTTAAAAGTAACTTATGCCAAAGCCCATTCTCCAAATTTTGTCAAAAGCCTTTTCAAAGTCTATAAAAAAATTGAAAACAACACGTTTAATAATTTCAATGCGTCCGAAGCGCTTTTCTGGATTTACCTTCATCAGGAACGCTCAAAGCCAAACATTTGTAATCCGAGGATGTATAAGTACCGAAACCGTTGAAGAGCTATATGACAAAAATACCTAAAATTGATAGCCAAATTCATCTAAAGTCAACTTTGCCTGAGGGAGTTGAAACCTTAGTTTCTTAATAATTCCAAAATTTATAAACGGACAATTTTAGAAAAGTTTGTTAAATCATGTCAGTACCGAAGTACTGACTACTGAGCTGATGATACCCTCGGGGACTGATAGTCCACCAGCAGAGGTATCGACCCAGTGATGAAAAAAATTGAAAACAACACGTTTAATAATTTCAATGCGTCCGAAGCGCTTTTCTGGATTTACCTTCATCAGGAACGCTCAAAGCCAAACATTTGTAATCCGATTATAAATGCACAATAAAGTTTTTTTTCTTTCTTCTCTTCAGAAGTTCAGACAGAGCATGCAATATAAATAAATTGTCCATAGTGCTATAACCTTGCATAAAACCACATTGTGTTCCATGTAAAATCAGGAAATCGTCAGAATATGTGTTCATACGCTCGGTTAAAACAGCCGTAAACAGTTTACCCAAACATCTAACAATGGTTATTGGCCGAAAATTTTTTGGATTTTTTCTATCTCCTTTATTTTTAAATATTGGTATAATATTACCAACTATCCAACTTACTGGTACAAATTCGGTATCAAATATCAAATTGAATAAATGTTTTTATTATACTTCATGTCAAAATGCCAGATTTTGATTGGTTGATACGAGGGAAACAATTTACTCTATCCTATGGTAAATACTCTATTACCCTTCACGAAGACGCTTGATCAAGTGTGCGCTTTATTAAAATGGATGGTTGTTATGTACAAGACGTCATAGTTTATTACTTTGAATTTGAAATGTAATAGACAGTAATAACAGAACATTCAGTATAATAAATTAAATAACACATATCTGAGAGGGTGATAGAGCAGATTGTTACCCCTCGAAAAGACATCGTCAACCTTGGCTTCGACTCAGTTGACAATGTTTTCTCGGGGTAACAATCTGTTCTATCACTCTCTCAGCTATGTGTTATTTATATAATGAATATCGATAAGCTGGTTTGAAGTTGCTTTTATGTATTCATTTATAACAGCATCTTCGCCACCAGTCTTGTCATTTTTCATTTTTTTATACATTTCAAAATTTCTTCTTTTTCTATATACAAATTCAAATAATAATTCAGTTGATTAACCTGGTCTTCATCGAGAGGTGGTAAATCAACTCCATTATCATCCGTCGGAGCAGTGTTTAGATCCTTAAAGAAATCAAATAATTTCTCAATTGGGATATCCTGTTGTTTTTTACTCTATCCCTGGTTAAGTACTTCCAATAGTCTTTGGAATTCTTTGTTCTAAATTCTTTCAGTTTTTTTGAAAGATTTTGCAGGTATAATCTATAATTTTTGTCGAGAGTTTTCTTATATATTCACAGGTCCATGTAATGCACAGAGACGCCATCCACAGTACCAGTAAAATAACAATATAAAAAAAACACAAAACCAATTGTTACTTCTATCTATATTGATATTAAACACAATCTGTTATACACTTTCAAATGTGATAGTATATTTACTTTACATGCAGTCTTACATTTGTTTCCTTCAGACAAAATTTTTTTGCACCTCGTACTTGGTGTATATGATTTTTGTATTATTGATTTGGGGTAGAAATTATGATAAAAATTACCTTATTATCCACTTTTTTCTAAATGATTTTTATTAATATATAAAGAATTAAGTTAATCGAACCGTTTTGCTACTGAATAACTATTAATATTATTCCGGAACAAAAGGTTCGATTTATCTTTTATATATACATTATCATTAATATATATTTATATCATCACTTATCATTAGATACTTATGTGTTTTTTATTCTGAGATTTTGTACAAATGCCCGGCTGAGTGAAATGGTTTTGGGTTACACACTTGACGTATAATCTTTTTTTCTTCCTTTTTTCCACATTGCGCTAAGGCCCAAATGTAAAATGACATGTTATACAGCTTTTGACAATAATTCTAGTTTATATTTTGATTTGATAGTCAGCCTGCATAGAAATATTTCATTAAAAGATGTGCAGTAAACTTTGAATTTACGTAATTTGTATTTATTCTTAAAAACACAAAAAGTTGTAGGTGCGGCTTCATCTGTAGAATATGAGTTTTATCAACAAAGGTTATCACTTTTTAATTAATTTTCTTTAAAAGAGAGGAAATGTACAGAGGACGGGTGAATTGTTCATGTCTCGGCGTGTTCATTCAAAGGAATTTATCTGGTGAATTGTTCATGTCTCGGCGTGTTTATTCAAAGGAATTTATTGACATCTTTCTATAAATAACATTTAATACCAAACTATTATCGAAATTTTATATATGCATTTTTCTAATCATTTTAAAAATACAAATCGTCATTAAAAAAATATTCATTGTGGTTTAATTGAGATAACTATCCACCATCTGTTATGGTGGATTCTTAACCAAAGTATGCATGTTGAAGACCGTACTTTGACCTATAATGGTTTACTTTTATAAATTTTGACTCGGATGGAGAGTTGTCTCATTGGCACTCATACCACATAAATAAGAAATAAAATACCAATATGACAAAAATATTATTTTCTTATGATTCTCAAAATAAGAAACATTTTCGGGTAATGGTTCGGTCACAAAAGTGTCCAGTTTTTTTCATCATGAGTGTTTACTCTTAGTTTCTAATCAAATGTTCCGTTGTTATCTGTTTTTGTTACTTTTTCCTTGTTATGGCTTATTTTCTTATTGCAATCCTCTGTGGAAAAATAGTTCTTAATATAACAATTCCCGTTCTGCAACGATAAACAAAACTTTAACGCATAAACCTATTACGTGTGCGTCAATATGTCAAGCCCTAAATCCTTTTATGTCTAGAAAGTTGTGAATAAAATATCTGCTAGTAGCACAAAAATCCCTAAATGACTAAAAACATTTAGATTTAACCAAAGACGTGGCTCCTGTTTGGGACGGACACCTTCATATTGTCTGGATAAAACTTTTATTTTATCCCTTTCATTCTGTTATGAGTTCCCGAGACTTTTTTCCGATACGATTTAATTTAGTCCTTCTACGTTAGGAGAATTTTTTCAGGAAATGATCAAAACAGAATTTTCTGCGTTCATATACTAACTTGTATATGCTATATTGGGTCCTGGTGTTTGGTTCACGTCGATTTAAAGCCTGACATTAATTAATGACTGCGGAAAGAATTTATATTCTTCATCTATCATTCAATCATGTGTTGTATCATTTACCCCTTTTGTTTGACAGAATGGACACCATTAACAACATTTTAGCGGTATTTTACGTTTACTGAAGTGTCTATACATTCTTCAATTGTGACAATTTTGTGAGGTTAATATTAGTTTAAGATTGAAAGTCGTAATTGCCTACTCTCTTGAAATCAACTTCCTGTGACGATGTAATATCAGAAATAGAATTTTCTGTCTTTTGTGATTTGATTGTCTGTCATATAAACAGATAATAGGCTAAATGACAGTTTGCAAAACCACCGTCAGTTTCATTTGATGTCAAAGTAAAGAAAGAAACAACTTTTCCAAATTATATTTAAATGAAGCTATAAGCCTTTTCTTTTAGAAAGAAGAACTTGTGATTAAAAACAAAAATTTACATTTATGTAAATGTACAACTACAAAAATAATATTTTTTCAAACACTCAAATATTAAAGAACATTTGAATTGTGTTGTAGATTTTTAGGATTGTTACAACGATCGCTTGGGATTATCAGTGACACCTTTTTATACTACAATTTGTTGCAATATAATTCCATTTTCATGATAATAGTTAGTTTTATCTTGATTAACAGTGCCTTAAACAACATTTTGCCTTCGAAAGTCTAGTCAGACAGTCACTAAAATGTCTTAATCTGTAGTGCATCTGCACAATTATCTGTACAAGTAGATATAAGATGTATTGTATTACATGTATGCTAATGATTTAGTTTTACTAAATGGAGTGTTATCTGTATATATTTGATAATTAACTTTTTGTAATTAAGAAATTCCTTGATTTTTATACATTGTGACTTGAATGGAGGGTTGCCTCATTGGCACTCATACCAAATCTTCTTATTTATAAGTATTATATTACTTCCACAATTTTGACAAAACCATGACTCCGTGTTCATTCAACAATGTCCGTTATTCAGTCATCCTCTTAATGCACTTTACCCAGAATTCAGCCGTTAAAATAACAACAAAAGAAGACTTAGTCATGACAAGTTCTGTGAATTATATTTTGAGTTATTATGGATAAATTTTTATCCATACCGTCACTTTAAAAAAAACCGATGTGATCAAACATCGCGAATACAACGCATCAAACCATATGTTTAAGTCTCACCGTATCTCAAACAGTATTCAACTGATTCTTAATGTCTTTCTGTGTCATTGTGTTGCTGTTTTATTTACGTATACCCAACGATTCATATTATTCATATGCAATCTTTATATTTGTTACAATCAGATAAAAAAAGTTTAACAACAATGGCGAATATTTTCAGACCAGAGGCGGATTTAGAGGGTTTTTGAGGGGGCCCGGGCCCCCCCTTTTGTGGGAAAAATTTTGTTGATTATATAGGGAATCACTGAAGCATGACTGGAGCGGGCCCCTCTTAGGCAGTCAGTGGGCCCCCCTTATGAAAATTTCTGGATCCGCCACTGCAGACTACCACACTCAAACCGATCCAATACAAGTAGATATTTGCGGTAGCATAAGACAACTTTATCGGTCAACACTCTGCTCTGCTCTTGATAAAATTGTATATCACGGCTTTGTTGCGTCAAATACGTTGTCACTTGACCCGGCCTTAATAACTTTGACTCGGACATATCATCGACGTCATAATATATGAACCGACGTTAATAAGTTTGACCCGAACTTATCACGTCATCTTCCGGTTTGCTGGTGAAACAAAGAAAACACTTGTTTCTATCATGCAAAATACGCAAATACAACCCGATAAATCGATTATCTGGATGTCTGCATATTTATATTTCTAGCTTTGCACTTTTAGTTCATGATTGTTTAATTATATGCAGATAAAAACTGAGATAATATAAACTTAACACAGCAAAACGCAATTTCGTTTAGCTTATAGTAAACACAAAACACATCTGCCGGCTAAATCTTTATTGCAGTATATATACAGAAATAAACATGTAGATTATAATGTAATATGTCATGTCCGTTTGACCATTTCGAGAGAAGATATCCTTAATAAACCCCTTTCTTTCCACGATATCCGCCACTCAAACCATATCCGATACCATATCCAAGGTAATCTCCGCCATATCCTAAACCTAATCCACCATATCCTCCGATATATCCTAAACCTAATCCACCATATCCTCCGATATATCCTAAACCTAATCCACCATATCCCTTGCCATATCCACCATATCCTCCGTCATATACTAATCCAATCCCGCCATATCCTAATCCATATCCGCCATATCCTGATCCAATCCCGCCGTATCCTAAACCATATCCGCCATATCCTAATGCATAACCACCATATCCTAAACCATAACCGCCAATGCCGCCATACCCGCCATCATAGCCTCCACAACCCTTACCATAACACGGAGCATGGGCATTTATGCACACGGCTGACAATAGTACAACGAGAGCAATGGCGAGCTTCATTTTTAGCTAAAAATGTTATAAAGATGACAAATGAAAGTAAAATATACACAGCAGTAATTATAGATTATACCATGTCCTTTTCCATATCGGTCCTTATATCATCCTGAGGCTCCGATACTAGGCCAAGACGCTAACTGAGGGTTCAAATGGGTCGAGGGATGATACCAGGGCCCATATGGAATAAGACATATTATAATTTATTTATCACATATTATACAAATTAAAAAAGAAGAAAGAATTTTGTTATTCCGTATGGAAAAGTCATACATTTTTTGTCCGCCACTGAAATATCTTTATTATTAAGAAGCCCCCAACCGTTCAAAACTATAGTCCTTGAACATCATAATTCCAATGTAGGATTTTCATTTAGTATTAGTGTATAAGTTTATTTCTTTAACAAATTCCGCTGTTATTTTAATTGACGTTTCTCGTCCGTCATTGTTGCTCGGAACGTTTTGACATATCATAATATTTTCTCTGGATCTAGAACTCTATCATTATAGAAACTGTTGTGTGCATTAAATTAATTATATAATTGGTTTATTTGCCAATGCGCGTTCGGTCCATTCTACTGTATAACATGTTGATTTTATGGAGAATGTTAAATAATAACACGATATTACATGTTTTGATAATAGATCAAATAGTACAAAGCTGTAGGCGTAGAAAATATTTTATTTCTGAATTTCAATTTTAAAATACTATATAGATTTTTAGTGTATATTTTGATTGGGTTGAAAGTTCATTATCAACGCAAGATCTCGCGTTGTCCCTATGAAGCGGTCTGTCGAAATGACCATCGTATACTGTATAGTGTTATCTCTTGTTTTTTCCTGAGCGTGCCTTGGCCGTTGATACGGGGAAGAACTTTCTTAGTTGTTTGTAAATGATTAGTGAACGAAATGTATGAATGTTTACTCAAACAATATATTAAATACCTATTATATTATGTTGAATATTTAATAATAAAATCCGACGTCCAACGTACTAAACGGGCTAGTCAGGAAAATTAATTTCATTAAAACAATTGATTAAAACTTGCAGCTCTAAAAACACATAAGCATTCTTATGAATCATTCAACCCTCCTTCCCTCCCCCAAATAAAAAGACACAAAAAATGAAAGAATTAGGGTAACTGTCAAGAAATTGCTAACTATATGAGGGTCGAGATGGGGAGCAGATATTTGAATTGACCAACTATATATGAGGGTCTGGATGGGATGTATAGATTTCTTTATTGTTTAATGTTTAGGCAATTTTTCTGTATTCTTTATTTTTTGCCCATTATTCTCTGTGTTTATATTTTAGCACACTACTTTCTCTGTACTTTATTTGTTTTACCTATTTTTGTATGTGTTTTTTTTCTATTCTTCTTTTCTTTTCTGCTCATTATTCCGTATTCTCCCCCTTCCCCCCATTATTCTCTATTCTGTAAACCCCATCCAGACCCTGCTATATTCACAGTCCCAAAAGTCATCATACTATCACCTACACAGATTATCGTCTGCTTAAACCTTATTACAATTAACTCCAGTTCATTTCTAATGAAAGAGTGTGGATAAAACATAGAATCTCTAACAAAATACAAGATATTTCACTTACCTTTTGAGACGTTGAATTGTGCAGATGAAGTATTTTCAGTGGTTTATATACTCTAGCATGGACCACAAGATGGATTAATATTGCCAATTCGTTAAAAAAAAGTTTGACATTGAAATATACGACTTTTTTTATTATTTTGTTTTTATCCTTTTAATGACGTTACATATCTAATAAAAATAACCGCTCATTAAAATATCATTTATCAACATGATTTACAATATTTATCCTTTGTAATATTAGTAAGTATTGGGTTTGGTTTCTAGAAATTTCTACTGGAATATGAATAAGTTTTAGAGGTTTTTATGACATCCCAATTTTAAATTTCAAGTACATTGACTGATGACCACACAGACAATGAATGCAACTTTTTTACCTGAAATTTTTAGTGTGTTCAATTATCTTTTTTATGTATATTTATACGTTTAATGGTTCTCATTCTTTAGGATGCAAACGTTGGTTTGTAAAAAAAAAAAAAATCTTAAACAGCATATGATGTATAATCTTTCGTTTAATAGAGGACTGAAAAGAATTAAAAGGTAAATTTGCAATATGTAATTTATCATTAAAACGTTCTGAATATCACGAGCAGTAGGCATGCCATTTAGCATCACACGTATTTGAAATGAAACAAAAGGCAAATACTACAGATGAAGCCGTGGCATTGTTTTTAAATGAGGAATTATTTTAAGAGTATAATACTTTTTGATGGTTGTCGTTCCTAGTATTTAGATCATTTCAGTGTAAATCAAACCATATCCTTCATTATCGATTACTACTTTAAAAACGTTAAGATACTAAGAAGGCGTTTGAAATCATGAGTTCGTAGGGACCTACAAAGCCAAAGACAAACAACGGTTCACCAAACATATCAAGTACACAGAGATTCAAATAGTAAATAGTCATTCACTACCATATCTCAGCTTAAGGCCTGCTCTGAATATTTGTAAGTCCCTACTATGCATTACTTTTGACCTTAGTTATTTATCCCTTATACTTTTTATTAACTATGTATTTGCATTCAGGTATCACAGATCAAATTTATTCGTTCATTGTGTGTTAAATTACGTTTTTTGATTGAGTTAAGCCTTCCAATTGATATTTTATAGTGTGTCTTTCTATGTTGTGATGTTATAATATTCTATATTCAGAAAAGGGAAAAGGTTTGGTACCATTAAAACGTTTAATCCCGCTGCAAATGTTGGCACCTGTCCTAAGTCAGGAATCTGATGTACGGTAGTTGTCGTCTGTATGTAGTTCATACGTGTTTCTCGTTTCTCGTTTTATATATATTAGACCGTTGGTTTTCCCGTTTGAATGGTTTTACACTAGTAATTTTTGGGGCCCTTTATAAATTGCTGTTCGGTGTGAGCCAATGTTCCATGTTGAAGGCCGTACCTTGACCTATAATGTATTCTTGCTTTATTCATGAGGAGGGAATGTACAAACAATGTACCATTTTGATTATGTTGGTACCACAGAACTGGCTACTTGGCGGTTGCAAACCGCGAGCTGCGTTACCGACTAAGTGGTTCAAAAAAAGGTAATTTCAGGTTGGGAACCGGAATAAAAGTGTTATTGCTTTGCATTGAGTTTCGTCATAAATTGATACATCATCTCTCATATTTTCCTTTAATACAGTGTTTGAAAACAAAATTCTGTATCATGTATTGTATTTCATCCTGGAACAAAACGTTTTGTCATGCAACAATGATGAACCAAAAACATTATTTACTTTTAACAAACGATTAAATTAAACAATGTGGAAGAATTACAACATTTCAAAATTGAAAAGATTGAGAGTTTAGTTAATCTATCTCTTTTTCTATCCACTGAGTTCCCTTTTACAATTACGCTACATGTCAAAATGGCAAACGGGGTAACTGAATTACACCTAAAGAAACAAAGAAGTTGAGAGTTCAACGGTTTTCCAGGAAAACATATTCGAAAGATTCTGAATTTAAAACAAGGTTACATATATTGAAGCAAAATATCCATCGACATGCAATTAATAAAAAAATTAGTCTCGTTGATATAAAGTTTAGTACCCTTCCGAAGCACCTGAGATCACCCCCAGTTTTTGGTGGGGTTCGTGTTGCTTAGTCTTTAGTTTTCTATGTTGTGTCATCTGTACTATTATTTGTCTGTTTGTCTTTTTATTTTTGGCCATGGCGTTGTCAGTTTGTTTTCGATCTATGAGTTTGACTGTCCCTCTGGTATCTTTCGTCCCTCTTTTAGTAAGTTAGAGATTGCACTTTTTGCATAACAATTCTTTACATGACAAATTACT
Source organism: Mytilus coruscus (assembly GCA_017311375.1). Taxonomy (NCBI): domain Eukaryota; kingdom Metazoa; phylum Mollusca; class Bivalvia; order Mytilida; family Mytilidae; genus Mytilus; species Mytilus coruscus. The sequence continues at coordinate 95,448,136 of CM029599.1, forward strand.
TCCTACTATATGTAAAGACTATCATAACAAATACTTATGTTTAAGGCAAAAATGTACATATCGCCAAATAAAGGAGTTTTGATATAAATGCAACTACTCTTTTTCACCAGAATGAATTGCAAACAATGAAATTAATGAGACAACTTTTGATGAATTACATGCACACAGTAAACAGACTTGTAAACGTATAACTTATAAACTATTTGGTATCATCAATGCCCACTTTCACGTTCTTATTCATCGATCAATGCAATGGTAGCACCGTTATCTTAAAATTGCTAGAAGAAGCGAAAGTGAGAATCGACCAAAGAGATGACTTCCACTTACCGATTTTTTAATCTTCTAAATAGAAGATTGCTGCTTATTTAGGAACTACTAATCTAATGTTTTTAATGGAAAATTGAAAAATCTCTTCAAACGTTTGACATTTTGCACTTTTAACCGGTTGCCATTTTACACATAACCATTCATTTTTCATATTTTTTCGTATCCACAACTCCTTTCTTCTTTCACCTTCGTGATCTGAAGACCGAACACGACTTGTAATATTCTCAAGGTAGCAATAAACAGTTAGGAAAAAATATTAAAATTTTCCCTCATAAATTTTACCATCCCCTTTTCATTGCTTTCTTGCACTATTAAGCTTACTGTTTGTGTCATATATGTGCATATGTATGTAATCAGAATCTTCCATAGATTTTATATCTAGTATATAAAATGGTAAAATATATTTATTTTGTGGTGTATCCATGGCAACAATCTGCATTTTTTTGTTATAAAATATTGCAAAAAGGGGGGAAAAGATGTCACATATTTCCCCAAGATTTGGTCAAAAGTAGAATTTCAATCACTTCAAGTAATACCTTTTCTGAAACTGTTTACATATATCTTCCATTAAATCCAATGAATTTCATATGTCTTTCATCTCATTTTTTTGAAAAATTGCGTCAAAAACTTCGTGTAAAAAAAAAGTGTTTGTAAACATTACATTAATTTCTGGACCGAAGACCGGTCTAGCTATGAAAATACGGAGAGTCAAACAGAAAATAGCCCATAAAACATGTAAAAAATAATCTTGATGTTCTTATAAACCATCTTTGAAGGCTAAATTAGTACTCAGCTGTCTAAAAATGAATTTTATTACACAATAACTTTCATATTTGAAAAATCCACCGGGGCCAAAATGTGAAACTAAACTCCTAACTGTGTATTGCTACCTTAATAGTAAATATTTTTTCAAATTCTCCTTTTAACTTATTTTCTGTGTTCTGCTAGCTAAAACGAGTAAAATGGCCTTTTATTTTGAAAATTGGTTGAGTAATGAATATTTTATGAAGGTTAGCAGTTGACACTGAAACGCGACAAAACTGATTTAAAGAAAGGTGCCAAGTCAAAGTGTAAAATCTTGTTTCTAACTCAATTTTGGCAAAATCTTAAAACTATACCTCTTTTGGCAGTGTTTTAATGTTGAAAATCTTAATAAGATCTCTGATAATGCAAAATTGTACAAAATTTAGCAATTTCAAGCATGAAAATGGTAATCTTTATGTTTATTGTATACCAAAGACTTGATTAAAAACTTGGTAATAGGGAATCAATTTCTTACAGCTGAATCAAATATACATTTAATATATGTCAAAATGTAACATGAAATCTTGATAAAAATATTTAATCTGATATATTCGCAAGAAAAAATACAAAGCGTTCAATACTCAGGCTACTACATACAGAGAAATCCTTCAGAAGCAAGGGTTAAGCCAATAGAGTACAAAAATAAGCCTTTTGTCAAAATGTCTAATTTTGGTTGCTAAGGACTGTAAACAATAAAATTGACATGTATTGTCATTCTAAAACACTTAATCCCTCAGAAGTTGATTTAGAATCTAAATATCAATAGATTTGTGGTATGAAAAGTCTTAAATTATACAATTCTGAGCTTGGTAAGTATGCCATAATAGTAAATATTTTTTCAAATTCTCCCTTTTAACTTATTTTCTGTGTTCTGCTAGCTAAAACGAGTAAAATGGCCTTTTATTTTTGAAAATTGGTTGAGTAATGAATATTTTATGAAGGTTAGCAGTTGACACTGAAACGCGACAAAAACTGATTTAAAGAAAGGTGCCAAGTCAAAGTGTAAAATCTTGTTTCTAACTCAATTTTGGCAAAATCTTAAAACTATACCTCTTTTGGCAGTGTTTTAATGTTGAAAATCTTAATAAGATCTCTGATAATGCAAAATTGTACAAAATTTAGCAATTTCAAGCATGAAAATGGTAATCTTTATGTTTATTGTATACCAAAGACTTGATTAAAAAACTTGGTAATAGGGAATCAATTTCTTACAGCTGAATCAAATATACATTTAATATATGTCAAAATGTAACATGAAATCTTGATAAAAATATTTAATCTGATATATTCGCAAGAAAAAATACAAAGCGTTCAATACTCAGGCTACTACATACAGAGAAATCCTTCAGAAGCAAGGGTTAAGCCAATAGAGTACAAAATAAGCCTTTTGTCAAAATGTCTAATTTTGGTTGCTAAGGACTGTAAACAATAAAATTGACATGTATTGTCATTCTAAAACACTTAATCCCTCAGAAGTTGATTTAGAATCTAAATATCAATAGATTTGTGGTATGAAAAGTCTTAAATTATACAATTCTGAGCTTGGTAAGTATGCCATAATAGTAAATATTTTTTCAAATTCTCCTTTTAACTTATTTTCTGTGTTCTGCTAGCTAAAACGAGTAAAATGGCCTTTTATTTTGAAAATTGGTTGAGTAATGAATATTTTATGAAGGTTAGCAGTTGACACTGAAACGCGACAAAACTGATTTAAAGAAAGGTGCCAAGTCAAAGTGTAAAATCTTGTTTCTAACTCAATTTTGGCAAAATCTTAAAAACTATACCTCTTTGTCAGTGTTTTAATGTTGAAAATCTTAATAAGATCTCTGATAATGCAAAATTGTACAAAATTTGGCAATTTCAAGCATGAAAATGGTAATCTTTATGTTTATTGTATACCAAAGACTTGATTAAAAAACTTGGTAATAGGAAATCAATTTCTTACAGCTGAATCAAATATACATTTAATATATGTCAAAATGTAACATGAAATCTTGATAAAAATATTTAATTTGATATATTTGCAAGAAAAATACAAAGCGTTCAATACTCAGGCTACTACATACAGAGAAATCCTTCAGAAGCAAGGGTTAAGCCAATAGAGTACAAATATAAGCCTTTTGTCAAAATGTCTAATTTTGGTTGCTAAGGACTGTAAACAATAAAATTGACATGAATTGTCATTCTAAAACACTTAATCCCTCAGAAGTTGATTTAGAATCTAAATATCAATAGATTTGTGGTATGAAAAGTCTTAAATCATACAATTCTGAGCTTGGTAAGTATGCCATAAGGTAGCAATAAACAGTTAGGAAAAATATTAAAATTTTCCTCATAAATTTTACCATCCCTTTTCATTGCTTTCTTTCACTATTAAGCTTACTGTTTGTGTCATATATGTGCATATGTATGTAATCAGAATCTTCCATAGATTTTATATCTAGTATATAAAATGGTAAAATATATTTATTTTGTGGTGTATCCATGGCAACAATCTGCATTTTTTGTTATAAAATATTGCAAAAGGGGAAAAGATGTCACATATTTCCCAAGATTTTGTCAAAAGTAGAATTTCAATCACTTCAAGTAATACCTTTTCTGAAACTGTTTACATATATCTTCCATTAAATCCAATGAATTTCATATGTCTTTCATCTCATTTTTTGAAAAATTGCGTCAAAAACTTCGTAAAAAAAAGTGTTTGTAAACATTACATTAATTTCTGGACCAAGACCGGTCTAGCTATGAAAATACTGGAGAGTCAAACAGAAAATAGCCCATAAAACATGTAAAAATAATCTTGATGTTCTTATAAACCATCTTTGAAGGCTAAATTAGTACTCAGCTGTCTAAAATGAATTTTATTACACAATAACTTTCATATTTGAAAAATCCACCAGGGCCAAAATGTGAAACTAAACTCCTAACTGTGTATTGCTACCTTAATAGTAAATATTTTTTCAAATTCTCCTTTTAACTTATTTTCTGTGTTCTGCTAGCTAAAACGAGTAAAATGGCCTTTTATTTTTGAAAATTGGTTGAGTAATGAATATTTTATGAAGGTTAGCAGTTGACACTGAAACGCGACAAAAACTGATTTAAAGAAAGGTGCCAAGTCAAAGTGTAAAATCTTGTTTCTAACTCAATTTTGGCAAAATCTTAAAACTATACCTCTTTTGTCAGTGTTTTAATGTTGAAAATCTTAATAAGATCTCTGATAATGCAAAATTGTACAAAATTTAGCAATTTCAAGCATGAAAATGGTAATCTTTATGTTTATTGTATACCAAAGACTTGATTAAAAACTTGGTAATAGGAAATCAATTTCTTACAGCTGAATCAAATATACATTTAATATATGTCAAAATGTAACATGAAATCTTGATAAAAATATTTAATTTGATATATTTGCAAGAAAAATACAAAGCGTTCAATACTCAGGCTACTACATACAGAGAAATCCTTCAGAAGCAAGGGTTAAGTCAATAGAGTACAAATATAAGCCTTTTGTCAAAATGTCTAATTTTGGTTGCTAAGGACTGTAAACAATAAAATTGACATGAATTGTCATTCTAAAACACTTAATCCCTCAGAAGTTGATTTAGAATCTAAATATCAATAGATTTGTGGTATGAAAAGTCTTAAATCATACAATTCTGAGCTTGGTAAGTATGCCATAATAGTAAATATTTTTTCAAATTCTCCTTTTAAATTATTTTCTGTGTTCTGCTAGCTAAAACGAGTAAAATGGCCTTTTATTTTTGAAAATTGGTTGAGTAATTAATATTTTATGAAGGTTAGCAGTTGACACTGAAACGCGACAAAAACTGATTTAAAGAAAGGTGCCAAGTCAAAGTGTAAAATCTTGTTTCTAACTCAATTTTGGCAAAATCTTAAAACTATACCTCTTTGTCAGTGTTTTAATGTTGAAAATCTTAATAAGATCTCTGATAATGCAAAATTGTACAAAATTTAGCAATTTCAAGCATGAAAATGGTAATCTTTATGTTTATTGTATACCAAAGACTTGATTAAAAACTTGGTAATAGGAATCAATTTCTTACAGCTGAATCAAATATACATTTAATATATGTCAAAATGTAACATGAAATCTTGATAAAAATATTTAATTTGATATATTCGCAAGAAAAAATACAAAGCGTTCAATACTCAGGCTACTACATACAGAGAAATCCTTCAGATTTGATTTGATTTTTGGTGTTTTAACGCCACTTTTAAGCACCGCTTTTGGACTATTTCGTGGCGGTCAGTTTTATTGGTGGAGGAAGCCGGAGCGCCGGAGAAAACCACCGACCTTCGATAGGAAAACTGACAATCCTAGTCAATTAAGATTGAGTCGAGTGCACCCGCACGAGCGGGTTCGAACTCACAACCTCAGTGTTGACTGGCTAGTGATTACAGTAGTAACTACTTAGACCACTCGCCACCGAGGCCCCTCGAGAAATCCTTCAGAAGCAAGGGTTAAGCCAATAGAGTACAAATATAAGCCTTTTGTCAAAATGTCTAATCTTGGTTGCTAAGGACTGTAAACAATAAAATTGACATGTATTGTCATTCTAAAACACTTAATCCCTCAGAAGTTGATTTAGAATCTAAATATCAATAGATTTGTGGTATGAAAAGTCTTAAATTATACAATTCTGAGCTTGGTAAATATGCCATAAGGTAGCAATAAACAGTTAGGAAAAATATTTAAAATTTTCCTCATAAATTTTACCATCCCCTTTTCATTGCTTTCTTGCACTATTAAGCTTACTGTTTGTGTCATATATGTGCATATGTATGTAATCAGAATCTTCCATAGATTTTATATCTAGTATATAAAATGGTAAAATATATTTATTTTGTGGTGTATCCATGGCAACAATCTGCATTTTTTTGTTATAAAATATTGCAAAAAGGGGGGAAAAGATGTCACATATTTCCCCAAGATTTGGTCAAAAGTAGAATTTCAATCACTTCAAGTAATACCTTTTCTGAAACTGTTTACATATATCTTCCATTAAATCCAATGAATTTCATATGTCTTTCATCTCATTTTTTTGAAAAATTGCGTCAAAAACTTCGTGTAAAAAAAGTGTTTGTAAACATTACATTAATTTTGGACCAAGACCGGTCTAGCTATGAAAATACGGAGAGTCAAACAGAAAATAGCCCATAAAACATGTAAAAATAATCTTGATGTTCTTATAAACCATCTTTGAAGGCTAAATTAGTACTCAGCTGTCTAAAATGAATTTTATTACACAATAACTTTCATATTTGAAAAATCCACCAGGGCCAAAATGTGAAACTAAACTCCTAACTGTGTATTGCTACCTTAATAGTAAATATTTTTTCAAATTCTCCTTTTAACTTATTTTCTGTGTTCTGCTAGCTAAAACGAGTAAAATGGCCTTTTATTTTTGAAAATTGGTTGAGTAATGAATATTTTATGAAGGTTAGCAGTTGACACTGAAACGCGACAAAACTGATTTAAAGAAAGGTGCCAAGTCAAAGTGTAAAATCTTGTTTCTAACTCAATTTTGGCAAAATCTTAAAACTATACCTCTTTTGTCAGTGTTTTAATGTTGAAAATCTTAATAAGATCTCTGATAATGCAAAATTGTACAAAATTTAGCAATTTCAAGCATGAAAATGGTAATCTTTATGTTTATTGTATACCAAAGACTTGATTAAAAACTTGGTAATAGGGAATCAATTTCTTACAGCTGAATCAAATATACATTTAATATATGTCAAAATGTAACATGAAATCTTGATAAAAATATTTAATTTGATATATTCAAGAGAAAAATACAAAGCGTTCAATACTCAGGCTACTACATACAGAGAAATCCTTCAGAAGCAAGGGTTAAGCCAATAGAGTACAAATATAAGCCTTTTGTCAAAATGTCTAATTTTGGTTGCTAAGGACTGTTAACAATAAAATTGACATGTATTGTCATTCTAAAACACTTAATCCCTCAGAAGTTGATTTAGAATCTAAATATCAATAGATTTGTGGTATGAAAAGTCTTAAATTATACAATTCTGAGCTTGGTAAGTATGCCATAAGGTAGCAATAAACAGTTAGGAAAAATATTTAAAATTTTCCTCATAAATTTTACCATCCCCTTTTCATTGCTTTCTTGCACTATTAAGCTTACTGTTTGTGTCATATATGTGCATATGTATGTAATCAGAATCTTCCATAGATTTTATATCTAGTATATAAAATGGTAAAATATATTTATTTTGTGGTGTATCCATGGCAACAATCTGCATTTTTTTGTTATAAAATATTGCAAAAAGGGGGGAAAAGATGTCACATATTTCCCCAAGATTTGGTCAAAAGTAGAATTTCAATCACTTCAAGTAATACCTTTTCTGAAACTGTTTACATATATCTTCCATTAAATCCAATGAATTTCATATGTCTTTCATCTCATTTTTTGAAAAATTGCGTCAAAAACTTCGTAAAAAAAAAGTGTTTGTAAACATTACATTAATTTTGGACCAAGACCGGTCTAGCTATGAAAATACGGAGAGTCAAACAGAAAATAGCCCATAAAACATGTAAAAATAATCTTGATGTTCTTATAAACCATCTTTGAAGGCTAAATTAGTACTCAGCTGTCTAAAATGAATTTTATTACACAATAACTTTCATATTTGAAAAATCCACGGGGCCAAAATGTGAAACTAAACTCCTAACTGTGTATTGCTACCTTAATAGTAAATATTTTTTCAAATTCTCCTTTTAACTTATTTTCTGTGTTCTGCTAGCTAAAACGAGTAAAATGGCCTTTTATTTTGAAAATTGGTTGAGTAATGAATATTTTATGAAGGTTAGCAGTTGACACTGAAACGCGACAAAAACTGATTTAAAGAAAGGTGCCAAGTCAAAGTGTAAAATCTTGTTTCTAACTCAATTTTGGCAAAATCTTAAAACTATACCTCTTTGTCAGTGTTTTAATGTTGAAAATCTTAATAAGATCTCTGATAATGCAAAATTGTACAAAATTTAGCAATTTCAAGCATGAAAATGGTAATCTTTATGTTTATTGTATACCAAAGACTTGATTAAAAACTTGGTAATAGGGAATCAATTTCTTACAGCTGAATCAAATATACATTTAATATATGTCAAAATGTAACATGAAATCTTGATAAAAATATTTAATTTGATATATTCGCAAGAAAAAATACAAAGCGTTCAATACTCAGGCTACTACATACAGAGAAATCCTTCAGAAGCAAGGGTTAAGCCAATAGAGTACAAATATAAGCCTTTTGTCAAAATGTCTAATTTTGGTTGCTAAGGACTGTTAACAATAAAATTGACATGTATTGTCATTCTAAAACACTTAATCCCCAGAAGTTGATTTAGAATCTAAATATCAATAGATTTGTGGTATGAAAAGTCTTAAATTATACAATTCTGAGCTTGGTAAGTATGCCATAAGGTAGCAATAAACAGTTAGGAAAAATATTTAAAATTTTCCTCATAAATTTTACCATCCCTTTTCATTGCTTTCTTGCACTATTAAGCTTACTGTTTGTGTCATATATGTGCATATGTATGTAATCAGAATCTTCCATAGATTTTATATCTAGTATATAAAATGGTAAAATATATTTATTTTGTGGTGTATCCATGGCAACAATCTGCATTTTTGTTATAAAATATTGCAAAAGGGGGAAAAGATGTCACATATTTCCCAAGATTTGGTCAAAAGTAGAATTTCAATCACTTCAAGTAATACCTTTTCTGAAACTGTTTACATATATCTTCCATTAAATCCAATGAATTTCATATGTCTTTCATCTCATTTTTTGAAAAATTGCGTCAAAAACTTCGTGTAAAAAAAAGTGTTTGTAAACATTACATTAATTTTGGACCAAGACCGGTCTAGCTATGAAAATACGGAGAGTCAAACAGAAAATAGCCCATAAAACATGTAAAAATAATCTTGATGTTCTTATAAACCATCTTTGAAGGCTAAATTAGTACTCAGCTGTCTAAAATGAATTTTATTACACAATAACTTTCATATTTGAAAAATCCACCGGGCCAAAATGTGAAACTAAACTCCTAACTGTGTATTGCTACCTTAATAGTAAATATTTTTTCAAATTCTCCTTTTAACTTATTTTCTGTGTTCTGCTAGCTAAAACGAGTAAAATGGCCTTTTATTTTTGAAAATTGGTTGAGTAATGAATATTTTATGAAGGTTAGCAGTTGACACTGAAACGCGACAAAAACTGATTTAAAGAAAGGTGCCAAGTCAAAGTGTAAAATCTTGTTTCTAACTCAATTTTGGCAAAATCTTAAAACTATACCTCTTTTGTCAGTGTTTTAATGTTGAAAATCTTAATAAGATCTCTGATAATGCAAAATTGTACAAAATTTAGCAATTTCAAGCATGAAAATGGTAATCTTTATGTTTATTGTATACCAAAGACTTGATTAAAAAACTTGGTAATAGGGAATCAATTTCTTACAGCTGAATCAAATATACATTTAATATATGTCAAAATGTAACATGAAATCTTGATAAAAATATTTAATTTGATATATTCAAGAAAAAAAATACAAAGCGTTCAATACTCAGGCTACTACATACAGAGAAATCCTTCAGAAGCAAGGGTTAAGCCAATAGAGTACAAATATAAGCCTTTTGTCAAAATGTCTAATTTTGGTTGCTAAGGACTGTAAACAATAAAATTGACATGTATTGTCATTCTAAAACACTTAATCCCCTCAGAAGTTGATTTAGAATCTAAATATCAATAGATTTGTGGTATGAAAAGTCTTAAATTATACAATTCTGAGCTTGGTAAGTATGCCATAAGGTAGCAATAAACAGTTAGGAAAAAAAATATTAAAATTTTCCCTCATAAATTTTACCATCCCCTTTTCATTGCTTTCTTGCACTATTAAGCTTACTGTTTGTGTCATATATGTGCATATGTATGTAATCAGAATCTTCCATAGATTTTATATCTAGTATATAAAATGGTAAAATATATTTATTTTGTGGTGTATCCATGGCAACAATCTGCATTTTTTTGTTATAAAATATTGCAAAAGGGGAAAAGATGTCACATATTTCCCAAGATTTGGTCAAAAGTAGAATTTCAATCACTTCAAGTAATACCTTTTCTGAAACTGTTTACATATATCTTCCATTAAATCCAATGAATTTCATATGTCTTTCATCTCATTTTTTGAAAAATTGCGTCAAAAACTTCGTGTAAAAAAAGTGTTTGTAAACATTACATTAATTTTGGACCGAAGACCGGTCTAGCTATGAAAATACGGAGAGTCAAACAGAAAATAGCCCATAAAACATGTAAAAAATAATCTTGATGTTCTTATAAACCATCTTTGAAGGCTAAATTAGTACTCAGCTGTCTAAAAATGAATTTTATTACACAATAACTTTCATATTTGAAAAATCCACCGGGGCCAAAATGTGAAACTAAACTCCTAACTGTGTATTGCTACCCAAGGGCTTCACTTTCAGTTTTAACGAGGTTAACGTAGCCAAATCTTTTATTAATGTTCTGTGTGAAGTTTGCGGACTACTGTTTGTCTTTTTGTGTCTGTTTAGTATTAATTTTTGCTCTGGTGTTTCTGATCCTTCTTCGCACTAATTTTTATGTTGATATTGACATGATGCCCTCTGGCACTCTTATACCAACTACTGTATTTTCTATAGCAACTTCCACAACATTTCTAACATTGCAACATTTTTTATTGGCAATAGTTAATATATATAAAAGGATACGTGAGGTATTTGTCATTGAGCATGAAACACACCGACAAAAATAATAAAAAGACATCTAGAGAACAACGTGCATGCTTCAACAATAGACAGATGTCAACACATTATGTCCAGCTTCAAATCGTCCCGAGTCTATGAAAGCAGTCGTACATTCTTCAACAACAAAAAGATGTCAACACATTATGTCCAGCTTTAAATCGTCCCGAGTCTATGAAAGTAGTCGTACATGCTTCAACAACAGACAGATGTCAACACATTATGTCCAGCTTTAAATCGTCCTGAGTCTATGAAAGTAATCGTACATGCTTCAACAACAGACAGATGTCAACACATTATGTCCAGCTTTAAATCGTCCCGAGTCTATGAAAGTAGTCGTACATGCTTCAACAACAGACAGATGTCAACACATTATGTCCAGTTTTAAATCGTCCCGAGTCTATGAAAGTAGTCGTACATTCTTCAACAACAAAAAGATGTCAACACATTATGTCCAGCTTTAAATCGTCTTGAGTCTATGAAAGTAGTCGTACATGCTTCAACAACAGACAGATGTCAACACATTATGTCCAGCTTTAAATCGTCTTGAGTCTATAAAAGTAGTCGTACATGCTTCAACAACAGACAGATGTCAACACATTATGTCCAGCTTTAAATCGTCCCGAGTCTATGAAAGTAGTCGTACATGCTTCAACAACAAACAGATGTCAACACACTATGTCCAGCTTTAAATCGACCCGAGTCTATGTAAGTAGTCGTACATGCTTCAACAACAGACAGATGTCAACACATTATGTCCAGGTTTAATCGTCCCGAGTCTATGAAAGTAGTCGTAAATTCTTCAACAACAGACAGATGTCAATACGTTATGTCCAGCTTTAAATCGTCCCGAGTCTATGAAAGTAGTCGTACATGCTTCAATTTACAGACAGATGTCAACACATTATGTCCAGCTTAAATCGTCCCGAGTCTATGAAAGTAGTCGTACATTCTTCAACAACTGACAGATGTCAGCACGTTATGTCCAGCTTTAAATCGTCCCGAGTCTATGAAATTAGTCGTACATTCTTCAACAACAGACAGATGTCAACACATTATGTCCAACTTTAAATCGTCCCGAGTCTATAAAAGAGTCAATAGATTTACTATTGGCGGGGTGCTTGACTTGGAACAGGTACATGGAAATGTGGCGGGGTTAAACTAATTTTTGAGATCTTAATCCGCCTCTATCCCATTTTAAACTCGATCAACAGATTAACAAAACATAAAAGTATTAAAAAAAACTAATATAGGAAAATTATATGACAAATTAAAAAAAAAACCGGTAGTATAAGTAAAAAGCACAAAATCAAAAATGACACCCTATTAAAGACTGCTCACAGTAATGAAAGCAAGCTAAAACACACCGTCCTAACACTAAATATTGGTATCTCATTTCATAAAAAGTTTCACGCAGCTATTTCATAAACAGTACACGAAGACTATCTCATGTTCAGTACAGAAAACAAAACACTATACAGAAAAACGAATTTAACTTATGAGTATTGTTTCAAAATCTGAATTAGCAAATGGATATTTTCCCTTCAAAGACAAACTCAGTGATTCAACAACTGTATATAATATGAATAACCTTTATCAATGCAATAAGTCTATTAAGCCAAGGAGACAGATTTAAAGGACAGTTCCTAACTTTATAAACAATAACACTATAATAACCTGCATATGAAATGCCACTTTTTATTCAATTTCAGTAAGTGGCATCATACTTCCAAAGTCTATACAAAATTCCGAGTCTAATGACAAAATTATACGATTATACCATGTAGTGTCAGTTTGAAATTGAGAAACGAGTATTTATCCAAAGTTTCATATCAGTTCTGGAGTTGGTTGACCGTTATGGAATATCCGTTCCAAATGTCATAACTACAATCCCGCCCCTCTTTCCCCGAACGTGACCTACCGAATAAGACATAATACCGAGGTTTGTACTAACATGAGCAACACGACGGGTGCAATATGTGGTGCAGAATCTGCCTACCCTTCCGGAGCACCTGAGATCACCCCCAGTTTTTGGTGGGGTTCGTGTTGCTCAGTCTTTAGTTTTCTATGTTGTGTTTTGTGTACTGTTGCATGTCTGTTTGTCTTTTTCTTTTTTTGCCATGTCATTATCAGTTTATTTTCGACTTGTAAGTTTGAATGTCCCTTTGGTATCTTTCGCTTCTCTTCTTCTTCTTCTTCTTCTTCTTGAAGAAAATTATCTATTTAAAGTTGTGTAAGTTGTTTTCTCTACATCTCCATAAGATTTTCTCTTTCTTACGTTTAAACAAATCATATTCAAAAGATAATTTTACATAGATAAGTATAATCAATGCCACATCTTTTTAAACTGTAATATTCATTTTGGATTCCTATGAAGGAATGGTTCATACAAGTGTACCTGCTCAGACATAAGAAATAAACCAATCAGTACCAAGTAAAAGTAACATTCAAAACCAGTGTGGAATGTTATTGAAATAAGTATATACCTGTAAGAATTATATTTATTCTTATTCTTATTTTGCCATCTTTGCCGCCCGTCTTTATGACGTTTCGTTTCACTATGATGATGTTATTTCAATTTGTTTACCGCGGTTTATTGTTTTGATAATATTTGGACACACAAGATGATTTTTATTAGAGAGCATAATCGGTAAGCGCATATTTAATTCGACTTTAGCATGCATTTCTTTATCAAGAATTGTAACAATGTTCCGTAAATGAAAAACATTAATTTAATCTTTTGTGCAAACTTTTTACTTTATCAGAAAACATGTTTCTTTATCTTTTATTATTATGATTGAGAAGTAGTTAATGCAATGTATATTATTTTTATGATAAACGGAATTTAGTTTCGCTGTTATTTATGATTTATAATTATAATCGTATTCAACGTAATTAAAGAACTATGATAAGCATACTTGACTCGGTTTTTGATTTACTCTGTGGTTCAAACAATTCTCGATTTTCACTATAAAGAAAAGATGGATGGAGAGGCTAATTCGGACGGCGATGGTCGTATTTATGAAACAGTTCGAAGACAACGTACAACTAATATGTCACAACTGTATTATGAACTTGAGAAGAAAATGATTTCCCGCTATAACATAGAAACTGTAAAGAATTTGTATGTCAAACTTTGTGACCGTTTTGAACAATTTAAAACAGCTCACATCAACTGTTTAGATATATGCCCAGATTTACATGTAGTGGAGACTTTGGAGATTAACTTTGATAGCTGCAAGAAAAACCTGAAGGAGTTCCGGGAAAGATTTCAGAATGTATAAACGGATCGCTAGAAAAATGCCGATAACGAGGTTGGTAGCCGTATAAGTTCATCAAGTTCTACTTCATTGAAGGCAAAAGTGAGGACGGCAAGGGCTAATGGGTTGAAGGCCGAACACAAACTAAAGAAAACGAAAGAAATACTCAAGCTAGAGCGTGAAAAAAGGGAGTTAGAAATGAAAGGATAATTATTAGAAAAACGTAGTGAACTGGAAGAAGCAAAATTGGAGGAACTAGTGTGGCAAGAAGCGTGCGATGGAGACAATGACACTATAAACACAAATCAAAATAAAGGCATCATTACAGAAACAGTAATTTTCTTCACGCAGAAATAATACTTTGATTAATGGTGACATAGATATTCAAAAGCTTCTAGAGACGAAAGCGACAAAGACCGATCCAGAAGAAAGGTGTGAGTTTACAGCCGGAAGTCCCCAGTCCAACATCAGCAGTATCGACTCAGCGTTTCAGCGACTTCAAGAAGGATTTTTACCAAAACCAGAACTGTTACCATTTGATTGTAAACCAATTCCTTATTCCAAATTTATTAAGAATTTTTAAACAAATGTAGAAAGTAGAGAAGGTCACGATCAAATGAGGTTACGTTACTTGATTCAAAATTGTAAAGGTAAAGCAAAGTCTTCTATTGAAGACTGTATTGTTAGAGCCAAATTATGATTATAAGCGTGCTAGGTCAATATTGTATTCCCGTTATGGTCATTGAAATATTGGTATATGGAACACAGATAAATGCACAAGATCTAGTTTCTTTGTCAAAACTATCCCTTGATATGCAATAGTGTGAAATTACATTATCACAGTTTGGTTTTATTTCTGACATCGATAATTCAGACAAATCTTACAAAATTTATTGGTCAGAAATCTCGCATAGCTGCGTCTATGTTTGGGCTTGATCTTGCTAAAGAAAAGGCTGATATTAAAGGTGCAAGTGGCATGAGAAATAAGCCGCGTGATTTTACCACAGAAAATGTCTCGATATATGCCACAAATAATTTACATACAAGTGAAAATGTCAAACATGAGCAAAAGTGTTTTTGTTGTAATGATACATGTAGGTACATAGAATTTTGTAGTGAAATTGTTTAATTATTGTTTCAAGGGTAAACATTAAGCAAATAGTTGTAGAAAACCAAAAGCATGTACTGTTAGTGATTGGGCCAAAGTTGTGTTTTTTTGTTTTGCGTCAACTGAAAATGAAAAACCTACCAGCCAGCCAAGAAAAAACACACACACCAAAAAAACACAAAAGTTTAGAGCACCAAAATGCAAAAGGACCATAGATATTAGGAACAAAGGAAGACAATTCCATGCTAAACCCATCTGACAACATATATCAGGCAATAGGAGACGTTTAATTGGTATTAGATGATCAAATTAGTTGACAACATTTGTTGAAGATCTCATGGTG
Source organism: Mytilus coruscus (assembly GCA_017311375.1). Classification (NCBI taxonomy): domain Eukaryota; kingdom Metazoa; phylum Mollusca; class Bivalvia; order Mytilida; family Mytilidae; genus Mytilus; species Mytilus coruscus. Next base: position 95,463,808 of record CM029599.1, read on the forward strand.
AACCCTTAACATTTTAAATTCACTTAAGTTGGTAAGATAAACCTTGTGCATATGTTACCTTTCAGGGATGTTCCAGAAAAAAAGACATCATGGGGCTTTGAAGGCACTTTTATAGTACCCACCACCCATAGAATTTATATCAATGTCTCTTGATGATGAAAAGACAGCCCTTGTAGAGTTTAAAATGAGGTGCTATCAAAGGGTCCATGTATTTTTTTTTTGGTGCAGCCATTCTTTCTCAACTTGTAATAAATATATAAATCTTTTTTCAACTTTCAATACTCAAAACTTTTAAAAATACAACAAAATTTATGACAATATGAAAAAACTGACTAGATTGGAATGTAAAATTAAAACTAAAAAATGGGACTAGATCAAACAAAGAAACTGACTAGATTGATATGTAAAAATATAAAAATAAAAATATGGGACAAGATCAAACAAAATAAAAAAAAAATCTGTTATATTTAAAGTAAAAATGTAAATTTAGTTTGATGATCCCTCAAAAGAAAGGAATGGTATTAACAAGAAATATTAATCTCAGAGGAATTGTCACTTAACAAGGCTTTAAATCTAAAACATTCTAATAAAACAACATATCAAATTCATCTTTCAAATTTAAAATCTATAATACTAAAATAACGAGGTCCAATTTGTCAGCCGTCATGGGGTAAAAACGACAAATCAAAGAATTCAACTGTATATATAGCTAATATAGGACAATGGTGTTGATTAAAAATTACACCACTCCAGACCCTTTTGTTTTCCCCATAATTAATATTGCCAATAATTAACAAGTTCCGGGTCGAATCCGATACCGATACAATAGTATGTTCACATGTTACCTATACCTTATCTGTACGTTCCGCATCTGACAGGCGCACCACCAAACGGTGTATTTAGGATTTGCTATATACACGAGTCATAATCACAGGGATGACATTACTAAATTCTATCATTGTCACATTGTTTCCTATTGTAGTATTTTAATCAGTATGACTTGAAAAGATGACAATGCGAATACTAAAATCTAGACTTAAAATAAGGCGTATAGGTACAATTTCCAATTTGTTAGCCGGCATGACGCAAAACAGAGAAACAAAGAATTCAACTTTATTTATAACTAATATTGACAATGCTGTTGATAAAAAATACTCCATTCCAGGCCCTATTGTTTTCAAATAATTAATATTACCAATAATTGATAAGTTCCAGGTCGACAGTTTCAAACAGAAAGATTTTGAAAGTAGAAAACTGTGCATCTTATAATCAGCATGAATTTATCAGATGACAATAGCAATACTAAATATCCAGGCTAAAATAAGGCTTACACATACTTATATACTTTAATTCAGTCACGGACCAGCGATTTCATGGGTGTGTTCTAGTGTCTATTTAAAATAACTCCAACAACACCATGAACTATAGGTTACAAGAGCGCAATTATTCGTAATGCATTTTCCATAGGGTACCACTGGTGTTCCGTATTTTTTCTCGAAGACTACACAAACTAGGGAAAACGGGTAGCAGTTCCTGTTACTAGAAATGCCAGTGTTGCATTACAACCAAAAAATATATAGGGTCATGCGGCTCAAATTGACTTAAAATGCAGTTGAAAAAGATCGTCTATTTTTTCGCTTAATGAAAAAGGCATATTTTAATGGCTCCGACGTGCAGAAATGGAAGATATTTTCTATACTTCGTAAAATGTGAATATGATTTTCTGCAATTTTAAACCTAATTGGATAAGCTTTCGATTAAATGTAATTCCAATCCTGTATCATCCAATCAGAAGCCGTATAGGATTCTATTCTGAGTACCATCTTGGGGTAAAAACTTGCCGGTAAAATGTAAACAAATAATTGCGACCTTGTAACCTATACGGTAATGAAAAAATTCCGAAAATTAAGCGCCCGGGCCAAAAGAAGCGCTAGCGTCTATGTAGATAATATCACATCTTCAAAACATTATCTGATCACTCTCTGAATTTGAGAATTAGTTTTGCCCGCAGATCAGGCCAAAATTGGAACTGATTTTTCACCAAATACGGTACTGTTCAAAAGACATGAAGATAATGTTTATTTACTTGCCTAATTTTTCAAAGGTCATCCAGCACTGATCATATTGTCAACAAAACCGTTCTGATACGGAAAAGCTACATCGAATTTTGAAGAATGGCTTTAAATGAAACCATTTCTTGAAAAACACGTTTTGAAACAGACTATAGTTTTTCCAAATTTTGAAAATATGATAATATTACTACTTTGGCAAGAGAAACTATTCTTGGACTACAATATTCAATGCCAAGATTATTTTTTCTACTTTGCAATTTAACTAAATCGTTGGTGTTTGCTTAGGGACCCTTTTGGTCAATTTTCACCAAATTAGCTTTTTGCTAGAATAGCAACTGAGTCACGGTCATTATGATTAAAACCAAAATTTATCTTCAAATTTAAGATAAATACATGCTTTTCCCAATAAAAACAGTAGATATCTCAAAAACGTTCTATTCTCTTCAAACTTTGTGGACATTCGAGCCCACCCTAGATTTAGATATAGAAATAAATACAAATAGGAAACAGACTATAGCTTGAATTCACGTTGATGAAAAGTCCATTTGACCCCATTTCTTACTGTTTCACATTTTTCCGAGCAAAATGACTATTTTGATATTTTTCAAAGCCTTATTAAAAAAATGTCATTTTCTATAGGTTACAAGAGCGCAATTATTCGTAATGCATTTTCCATAGGGTACCACTGGTGTTCCGTATTTTTTCTCGAAGACTACACAAACTAGGGGAAAACGGGTAGCAGTTCCTGTTACTAGAAATGCCAGTGTTGCATTACAACCAAAAAATATATAGGGTCATGCGGCTCAAATTGACTTAAAATGCAGTTGAAAAGATCGTCTACTTTTTCGCTTAATGAAAAGGCATATTTTAATGGCTCCGACGTGCAGAAATGGAAGATATTTTCTATACTTCGTAAAATGTGAATATGATTTTCTGCAATTTTAAACCTAATTGGATAAGCTTTCGATTAAATGTAATTCCAATCCTGTATCATCCAATCAGAAGCCGTATAGGATTCTATTCTGAGTACCATCTTGGGGTAAAAACTTGCCGGTAAAATGTAAACAAATAATTGCGACCTTGTAACCTATATCAACTGTCAATGTTTTCTTGTTTTGACACTTCCGAATCACTTATTTCCGTTAACACGAACGTTATAACACCGTTTTGAAATCGCAAAAGATCTTGATCGAGGTGCCAATAACATTAGACATGTTTCCGGTAAATTTTCCGGAATTTATAAAAACAAAACCGTTTCCGGTACATTTCCCGGTTTTTTCTGTGTTTGTTTTACGATTTCGGCAGTAAAACCTAACCGCACGCGGACGCAAAACAAAGAAAACACAACTTTGGCCTAATGTAATGTAAAACACAATTTATTGTTACACAGTTGAGTAAAGCCAGAGTCTGATCATACAGCTTCCCATCCTTCTGTTAACTGTGCTGCCACTGATAGTTCTTTTATCAGAAATTGTCTGGGGATTATTCTTGTCCTTGTAAGGGATGTGGAGGTAACTCTTGTTAAACGTATGCCTTATTAAACGATGGTGCGGATAAAACTTTGTGTGATGAGCGTCTATTGAAAAAACGAAATCTCACTAGCAGACCAGTAACATTTCATTTATCTACAATAAGGTAGTCCGGTAGTACGATTCACGGTAAAGAAGTCGACCCACCGATAAGATCCATCGATGGCAATAAAGACGTTTTATTACAAAAAAAAGTTTGGTCAGTGCAAAAGCTCCCGATATCCACCCGCTCAGCAACTGAAAACTTCGACATTAGAAAACTAGCATATTTAGCTGATATTGATATTCCAAAAATTGATACCAAGGATGTAATGTTACTGATTGGTACTGACTCACTTGAAGCATATTAATCGTTGGAAGTCAGATCTGGTACAGGTAAGCAACCTTATGCAATTCGATCACGCCTCGGGTGGGCAATTCGAGGACCTATAAGAAATATTTCTACATCAAATGTTATAAATGCACATTTTGAAGAGTCAAGATATGTTCTGTTACAGCGACAACTGGAACGTATGTGGACAACTGAGTTTAACGATAACAAGAGCAATGACAAGAATGTGATGTCTGTAGAAGACAAACAAGCATTGAAGATTATGAAATCTTCCATTATTCATGAGGATGGACATTACAAACTAGGACTGTCTTGGCGGGACAAAAACACTTCGTTAACAAATAATATGGTTATGGCACAAGCCTGTTTTCAGCAGCTGAAACGAAAGTTGGAGTGTGACGACACATTATATTACTAGTAGATGTACACGACCACTGTAAATGAATATATAGAAATGGGGTATGCGAAAGAAGTGTCAAACATCGACTCAAAATCAAAACGAATGTGGTACTTACCTCATCATCCTGTCACGAATGTAAACAAACCAGGAAAAGTATGAGTAGTTTTTGACTGCCCAGCTAAATATCAACGAATATCACTCAACAGTCAACTTTTACAAGAACCTGATCTTATGAACAGTTTGGTTGGTGTTTTAATTAGGTTTAAACAGGAGCAGGTAGTATTAGCGGCCGACATCGAAGCTATGTTATATTAAGTTTGTGTTCAAGAGGAGGACTGTGATGCCTTGCGTTTTCACTTAAACCAGAAACCCTTAAGTTATTGCATGCAGGTACATTTGTGTAGTGCTACATTATCACCCAGTTGTGCAGGATATGTATTTAAAAACGGACAGCAAGAGATAATTCCCATCTTTTTGGTCCGAAAGTATCCACTACAGTAGAGAAAAATGTTTATGTTGACGATTGTCTGAAGTTTGTAGACTCTCTATAAACTCACTTATGAAAATGGGTGGCTTCCGCCTTACAAAATGGCTCAGAAATAGTGAAATATATTAAAAGCTATACCAGAGTCTGAACTTGCTCCTGCTGTATTAGATCTTACTTACACAATTCTTTATTAATATTTTTGTAATTGTTAGAAAGTAAATAAAATAACACCATTACAAACTTAATCCCAATTTTATATTTAATTTTTAGAAATTTACCTGTGGCGTCAATTTTTATGGCATTGATACATTCGTGTGACGCAAAGTTCATAATTCTATCGTGCTGTGTTTGTGTACTGTCGTAAATTGATTTTAGGTGTTCGTTGTTATTCTGTAGTTTACGTGTTGAAATGTACTATTATATTATTCATTTATGTATTTCTCTGCCCTGGGTGTTCTTGCATTTATTTGTACTGTATTCATGTCACGTAATGTTGTAATTTTAACGGTATTTTTAACATTGCCATATAAGCGGGAGGTTTGGATAGCCATAAAACCAGGATCAACCCACCATTTTTTCTTAAAACGTCCTGTACCAAGTCAGGAATATGGCAGTTGTTATAAAATAGTTCGGTCCTATGTATGTTGCATTGGCGTTTGTTTTTGTTGCACTTTAGTGTTTCTGTTGTTCCGTTGTTTTCCTCTTATAGTTTCCCTCGGTTTTAGTTTGTAACCCGGATTTGTTTTCTCTTAATCGATTTATGACTTTTGAACTACTGTTGCCTTTATTTAGCCTTGGAAATGTGCTGCCGAACGATAAGGCCCTATGTGTAATCTGTAATGTTAAACAAGACAAAATCAGATTTAAAGTAAAGTTAACAGATAAACCGTTAACTAGACTTGGTATATTGTCCATTGTAATTCAATATTTGTTTCTCTCGGACTTGTGTCACAAGTTACACTGAGAGCAAAAGCAATTTAACAGAAGTTATGCAGATTGAAGCTTGGATAGGATGAACAAATTCAACAATATTACTGTGACGAATGGAAAAATTGGTTAACGAGTCTACCCTGTATTGAAAGTTTGTCCATGAATCGCTGTTTTCGACCACAAGAATTTCAACACATTAAGAACGCTCAATTTCACCTTTTCAGCGACGGATCAGAACTTGGTTATGGAGCGTGTGCCTATCTGAGACAAGCTGATGTAAATGATAAAATTACTTGCTCTTTAATCATAGGAAAGGCACGACTAGCACCAATCAAACAGATGCCAATACCAAGACTTGAATTATCAGGAACTGTCACTGCATGCCGCTTATACCAAATCCTGAATGATGAACTTGAAATAAAGATTGATAACGTAACCTTTTGGACAGAGTCGACTATATTGTTGGGCTACATTAGAAATACATCACGGCGATTCAAAACCTTTGTAGCTAATAGATTAAGCATAATCCACAATACAACTAGTCTAGATCAATGGCGCCACGTTGATTCACCTTCGAATCATGCGGACAGAGTACCAAGAGGAAGAGACGCTTGTCATAGTAAGAAACAAAATATATGGTTAAATGGTCCGAAGTTATTCTTGAAAGTTTCAAGATACTGGGAACAAGGTTTAAGCAATTAGCTTCACGAAGTAACTGAAAATGACACCGAACTTAAGAAAGAGATAGCGATCAATGCTATGACAAACGACACCATTGATTATCTGATGAACTATTACTGCGACTAGACAAAACTACTACGAGCAACGGCGTGGTTTGATTAGGTTCAAGTTTTATTGTAGACAACGCTACCTTCATCATCAAGTTCAGTGTAGAACTGGTGATATCACTTTGTCAGATCTGAAAATGGCTACCAATGTAATATTAGTCAATGTACAAGTAACTTGCTTCAAGGAGGAAATAAGCAAACTTTAGAAGGATACGCCCGTGAAAAGAGCAGCAGTATCGATTCTCTTAATCCCGTACTGGATAATGAACTTATCCCAGCAAAAGGACGCTTAAGTACCCATAACCTTGATTAATACCCCATAATCCTACCAGATAATCATCACGTTACTTCGTTAATTGTTCGTTTCTTTCACGAAAATCAGGATCACATAGGAAAACAACAGGTGCTTGCAGTCACACGTTTGAAATACTAGTACTGGATTTTATAAGTAATCGGATGCTGTATTCCATGTAAACGGCAACACCGTCGACTCTGTGAACAACAAATGGCACTTCTTCTTGATGAACAGATGACTGCCGACAAATCCCCGTTTACATTTGTCTGAGTCGACTATTTTGGACCTCTTTTGGTTAAGTTAGGTCGTTCACACGTATGGTTGCCTGTTTACATGTCTAACAAGCAGAGCGGTTCATCTAGAAGTGGCCCACGCCTTAACCATGGAGTCGTATTTATCCGCTTTTGAACGCTTTATAAGCCAACGAGGTGTACCAGAAAAGATTTACAGCGACAATGGAATTAGTCTTGTAAGCGGAGACAGTAAACTACGTAAATCAATCAAAGAATGGAACCAATCAAAAATTGGAAGACACATGTTACAACAGGAGATCGAATGGTATTCGAATCCACCTTTAGCAAGTTATATGGTTGGTTAATGGAAGCGTTTAGTTCAGTCCACTCGTACAATTTTCAAAGCATTAGTAAAGGAACAGCTTCTAAATGATGAACAGCTTTTAACGTTGATGGTTGAGGTTGAGAAAATTTTAAATGACAGACCTATAACTGGTGAGCGATGATCTCAACAATCCGTCTGTTCTCACACCTAATATGGTACTATTAATGAAATCAAATTCCTGTATTCCAGGTGGTATCTTCAAAAACACTCATGTAACACTGCCCTCCTTAGATTAATTGATGCATGGTTAAGCGAAATGGATAAAGGGAATTTAACTTCTGCTCTTTTTTTAGACTTTAGAAAAGCTTTTAATATTGTTAATCATCATATTTGACTGAGCAAATTACAAATGTATCACTGTGATGATCATACTATTGATTGGATTAAATCTTATTTATCGGGAAGATTTCAAAAGGTAATTATCAATGATATTGAATCTCATTTCAGAGAAGTTCAGTCAGGAGTTCCACAGAGTTCCATACTAGGACCTTTACTTTGTATAATATTTATCAATGATTTATCTCTTGTGCTTGAAAAGTTTCTTCTGAACTTTATGCAGATGATACAACATTATATAAGTCATCTCCATCAGTGATAGATTTAAATGCATTTATGAATGTAGATTTTTGTAATGTTATGAATTGGTGTAATAATAATGATATGATATTGAATAGAGATAAGACTAAGGTCATGTTAATTCGATCTAATAGACAAAATGTTTTTGAAACATAATTAAGTATTAAATTTGATGAGGAACATATAATAGACGTCGTTCATAATCAAAAACTGCTAGGAATCAATATTGACAAATCTCTTTCGTGGGAAAATCAAATTGACAAACTTTGTGCAGTAATTGTAAGCAGACTGCATCTTATGGGCCGACTAAAAGCATATTTTCCAGTAAGTGTTCTCAAACTATAGTATAATGGATATATACTTTCAATAATGGACTACTGCTGTACCGTGTGGGGAAATGCTTCAAAAACTAATATTGACTAGTAAATTATACAAGTTACAAAAGAGGGCAGCAAGAATAATTTTAAATGCAGGTTTTGATATATCTTTATCAGTTTTGTTTAAAAAGTTAGGATGGCTTACCATTTATAATAGAATTAAATATTTTATGATAGTGATGGTTTATAAGTGTATGAATAATCTAGCACCTGAATATTTATCTGAACTATTTTCAAGTTGTTCAGTTGTTAATAAATACGCATTAAGATCATCTTCCCAAAATAATATGTTTGTTCAACGATATGAAACTAATTATGGTAAAAGAACATTTATTAAAAAGACAGATATTTATGCTACAAGATGGTGGAAACAGGTCCAGTATCACGCAAACGTGTTCTGGAAAAAAATGGATTCGCGAGTATCTAACAACATTGCAGATGCGTCCAAAATATCAAAGATTAAACACTGATATACGAAGAGGCGATCTCGTACTAGAGACTGAGGAGAATGTGCAAAGAGGACAATGGCCTTTGGGCAGAGTTACCTAGGTGAAATGGGTCAGGATGGGCCTAGGCGTTAAGTTATTGCCCGAAATTTCAGGCATTAAGCTTATTTCCTGAAATCTGATGATGATTGTTCAACCTATTTCCAAACATCATTTCAGGCAATAAGTGAACTTTGAGATTTTTGTTTTATCTTCCAAGAACATGTACATTCGGTGAAATATTTTTGATGTAAATTATATTCCAAATATTTGATATACATTAGATACATTAGTTTAACAGACCTTAAAATTTTAGTATTTTTCCAAAATCACAACATAATAAACTTATATTTCTTTGTGGTATTACATCAATTAATATGTTTCAAACAAGTGATTTTATCTAATGGAAGGAGGGTGATTGAAGATTCTATCTGAAAATAATTTAAAGAAAATTCACACTTCACTGGTAGAGCTGGTTTTGGTCTGGTTAAAAGTAGACAAATTTAGATATGAATTTTTGGTCACATCATGTTTCCATTGATTTTATTTGATATGTAAAAAATTACTATTAAACATTTTGGTCAAATATCCCCTGGCCATCTAGTCTTTTTTTTCACTTCTTAATCTGGATTATTATCATTTAAGTGACATGCTACTGAGGACAAAATTATAGAATCTTCGCGGTCTAAATTTGAATCAGGGAAATCAAGAAATATATACCCAAAAAGTTAAATCACAAAAATACTGAACTCCAAGGAAAACTCAAAACGGAGAGTCCCTAATCAAATGGCAAAATCAAAATCACAAACACATCAAACGAATAGACAACAACTGTCATATTCCTGACTTGATACGGGCAATGATGATGAAAATTTAAAAATTTATGTTTTTCTAGAGGAACTGTATGGTACTTTGGAAAAGGTACATAAACAGGTCATGGCGACAGATACTGTATGATTTAAACTACTTGATAATGACTATGCAAATATTTCTCGTGATTACATGGCTATGCAAATATTTCTGGTGATTCCATCGAACTATTTATTTCACTTTGTGAAAATTGTAACATCTTGTAACAGGCCTGTTGTAACATGAAAAAAAGTATTTAGAGAAAGGAGTAGAAGTGAGACCCATCTTATCCAAAAAGTTCAACAGTAGAGGACAGGTTGATTTAATGGATTTCCAATCAAACACAGATGGAAACTATAAATTACTCATGGTGTACCAAAATCACCTAACTAAAGTTTGTAACATTAGATTTCTTAAATGTGCTTCAGAGGTGACTTTCTATTTAATTGAGTTTTACCAATTTTTTGTGCGCCCCTTGGTAGTTTATATTTTAAACTTCAGTCTTTATCATGTTATTATGAACCAAATGTATTTTAACTTTGAATAAATGTCGTTTTATCTACTTGCATTCACATTTCAGGCATCAAGATTAATGCCTGGACACATTTTGCAGGATTTAAGCTTAGATCCTATGATATAATAATAATGCATAACATTATCTAGACAAAAGACTTATTTAAAAATAAGGAATGTATCTCCCCATGCAAAGCTCTGATTCCTTGTCCGGCTTTGGCTATACTTTTTTGCACTTTTTGGTTTTTAGCTCTTCATCTTTTTAATAAGCTTTGGATTTTCAAATATTTTGGCCTTGAGCATCACTGAAGAGACATTGAGTGTCGAAATGCGCATCTGGTGCAGAAAAATTGGTACCGTTTATGTTATTTTTACTGCCTAGGCGTTAGCTTATTGCCTAGGATTAATTATTAATGCCTATAATTTCGCTTATTGCCGCTAACATATACATTGTCACTTAGCTTCAATTTGTTTACGGCAGTTTATTATTTGTGTTGTATTTGAACACACAAGATGATTTTTATAAGAGAGCATAATCGGTAAGCGCATATTTAATCCGAATTTAGCATGTATTTCTGTATCAAGAATTTTAACAATGTTCCGTAAATGAAATACATTGATTTAATCTTTTGTGTAATAAAACTTTTTACTTTATCAGAAAACATGTTTCTTTATCGTTTATTATGATTGAGAAGTAATTAATGCACTGTATATTATTATTATGATTAACGGAATTTAGTTTCACTGTTTTTTATGAATTTATGTATTTGCAGAGATTGTATCGTATTCATCGTATTCAACGTAATTAAAGATCTGATCTGATACGCATACTTGACTTTGTTTTTGATTCACTGTGTATTTAGAATTAGAAATGGAAACAGTGTGTATATGAGCACTAAATTCACTTTTACAAGAATGTGATTAAAATAGACTGATTAAGTTAATTCATTTGTGTTTCATCTGTTTGATAAAAAATGCTTTACGTTTAAAGTTTAAACGAAGTATGTCTTATTGCATATAAATAGAAATAAAAAGTTTTATAGGTTACTTTGAGTACCTGAATCCTAGAAGTTTGCTTCTAACCTAATTTCCTGTGATTCGATAGTTTCCAAGAAAATCTTTGTTCATTCACTTGGTATCAAAATTCTCCTTGTTTTATGGTAAATAAACTAATGTTCTGTAATTATATAGCGGACATAAAAACTGTCAGTTATCTAACTATGTTTATGCTTGAACACTTATTCTTGTATCTCAGTAGATTTTTCAAGTTACAAAGCAACCTGTCAGAAATCTGAACTCTAAGAATTGAATTTATCTATTATGGTGAGTGATGACCGAAACGATTAAACTACTTCAGTAATTTTTATTCATACACTATTACATTGCATGTATTTATTTTGTGTTTATTAGTTTAGTTAGTACGTAGTGTTTATAATTATACAATTTCAGTATCTAGGATGCAAATTTTTTACTGCAATTTTCGGATTTACAGAAGGTATTAACTGACGGATAATTGTTCTGTTTTCACAAATTTACATCTTTCTAACAAGGATACAGAACCTAAATTTATAGTTAATCAAACAAACTGTAATATATCACTGAATATAAGTGAAGCTCCATACTTATCCATACTTATCCTATTCTCCTACAAAAGAATAAATAAATAACCAAAATAATTTACGGACCTCCCTATCGGATTTATATTAATTTGTTCTTGACATGAATATCTATGAACGTTGTTGTTTTGAAAATCTGTTCGTCATATCTTTGAATGATTCCAGAAGTTTGCTGGCCTATGCGAGTACAGTATCAATGAGTCAAATTCGGGACACGAATTCTACTGTATTTCTTTTCTTTTTTTTTTACTAAGAAACAGATTCAAATTATATACTAATGCTACGGAAATATATATTGTAACAAAGTGCTTACCACATGGCTGTATGCCATTTTGTTGTTTCAGAGGAGTTATGACCCGTAATAATTACTCTAGATTTAGTAGAGTAGATTATTGTTTTATACTTTCATCTTCTATTTTTGCAAATGATATAGATTTTGTTGTTTACACTTTGAAACTGGATTACACTGTTTTATAATGTTTTACTCACTATCGGTACATATTTTTCGCACAATCCTTAGTTTCATATGGTAGTTCTGTTAAATATTGATATTCTCTCATTGTAGAGTATCTTGTTTATCTGTATTCTATTTTGATTTAAAGATAAATATGAAAAGTATGACGGACGACTATAAGATTTTCTGATTCCTGGATACTTATGCATGTGTTTATGTCAGCTGTATGAATATGTGTAAACTCAAAGTATGGCGCAGACTACGCAATTTTAATTTCAAGCGCGGTATGATAGATGATATTTGGAGTTATCTAAAAACTGAGGGTTTTTTTATCCACAAATTATAATGTTTAAACTAAAAGAAGTTTTTTTTTCTAATATTATAAATGGACGAACATGAACAGCAAACTCAACAAGGAGTTTCTCATATTAATTGGTCATTAAATTCTACAAATACATTATGAAGTATTTAGATAACATATACCTTTGAATTTATGTACTCTTTAAGCTCGGTTTTAGAAAAGTCATGGCTCAGTAAAAGAATCTGGGATAGCACCGTTTCAGCAAAGTGACCATTAGGAAACATTGTGTCAAGACCAAGAGGACAAGGTATAATTAGGTATAAATACATCTTTAAATCACGACTGTATGTCAGATAAAGACATCAAAAGACACGAGAAGTTGGTCATTGGTTAATTGCAGTTGAATACTGCAAGCAATTCATAGCATTAAATATATAACAAGAAAACTAAGCTTTATTTCCTATAATTTAAACCGTTTTCAGAAAATATACATGGGATATGCATTTCTCCGTGTAACATTGTTTTCTTCTGAACAAATCATACAATTAAAGTTCTGCATTTTGTTTCATTATAGTTTTAAGATTAAATAAAAAGAGTCTTTGCCATTAGATGTATAATATTCATGTTTAATCTAATAGCAAAAATAGCAGTAAGCTGTGAATTTTCTAAAACGACAAACAAAGATATTGGAAACCCTTTTTCGCATTCAATAACGTTTTATTAGTCAATATACATTTTAGTGTGTTTAATGATTTCATGATGCTTGGAAAGAAAGAAATATGATACAATTAAAAAAAGTCTTTCATTTAATGTATCAGATAAAAGCTAAAAGTCAAATTAATGATAAATGAGCAGCGGAACTGAAGCATTCTTATATCATTTGTCTTAGTTATAAAGTACAAACATGTTAGTTCTTAATTATACAACATGTACTGATTGTCCTAACTATAACCAAACTGCCATACTGCCATTTATGGATCAATATTGTTCCATATATTTCTTTCTAAAAATAGTTAGCAGATACCTTTTATATGTAATTGTGCAAAAGTATATTTTGCAACTGCATAGGATTCCATTTGGTAAATAAACGACCCTTTATTGTATTTGGTAAACAAACGGCCTTTCATTGTCTTTGGTAAAGATACGACCCTTCCATGCTAATAGTAAACTAACGACCCTTCATTGTCATTGATAAACAAACGAACCTTCATTGTAAATGATAAACAAACGACACTTCATTGCCATAGGTGTACAAAAACGACCCATCATTGCCGGGATCATGTTTTCTTTTTCAAGAATTAACGCTTATCTATCTTCATCGCAATTCGTTACCAAACAACCCGTCATTGCCATTGGTAAACAAACGTCCCTTCATTGTCAATGGTAAACATACGACACTTCATTGTCATTGGTAAACAAACGGCCCTTCATTGTCTTTTGTGAAAATACGACCCTTCATTGCCATTGGTAAACAAACGATCCTTCATAGTTATTGGTAAATAAACGACCCTACATTGTTATTGGTAAATAAACGACCTTTCATTCTAATGCAATTCGATTGTAACGATAATTTTCATTGGACGTTGACTAATATTTTGAAGGGGTAAATTCCACGTTTTACTATTCCGTAACTAAGAAAGCCACCATTTTGAATTCCGATTGTTTTTGGTATGTAATTTCTCACAATATAAACATGAAAGTCACATTTTGCGTCCCAAAATCTTGTTTTTGTCAACATTGAAACCATTCTGAAGCGTACGAAAGGTATAAATACGTCTGGTGTTTATGTTTTACATCGTGAGTATACATATGACGTCACATTGTTTAGTTGCTAAACACATTGCGACAGTTTCGCGGACTTTTTCATTAATGCCATTTTACGCCAAAATATTTATCAAATGGTTTTTCTTTTAATATGCTGCATTAGAATGGAGATAATTGTATTGTATTTTAAGCTTGGTCTTCGTAAAACTTGATTTTACTGTCGCAAATATCCGTTTACCTAGCTACACTCCGCGTCCTAATTATCATTGGTAAAAAACGACCCTTCATTGTCATTGGAAAAAGATACGACCCTTCAATGCTAATGGTAAACTAACGACCCTTCATTGTCATTGCTAAACAAACGAACCTTCATTGTAAATAGTAAACAAACGACACTTCATTGCCATAGGTGTACAAAAACGACCCATCATTGCGCGTTTTGTCTTCAAGACTCCCACCAGTGGCGCTCAAAACACTTGGTAGGCCAAATCAAATATGAAGTTGAAGAGGATTAAAATTCGAAAGTTCTAAAAAGTTGTGCCAAAAACCAATAAGGCAATCTATACCTGGGGTAAAAAACCTTATTGTTTAAAATAATTCAACATTTTATTAACAGTATATTTTAGAAAAATGAACATAACAATGATATTTCATGTCAACACAAAGGTGATGACTACTTGGTTGGCGATACCCTAAAGACGAAACGTCCAACAGCAATGGCATCGACACAGTGGTTATAAAACTCACCAAAGATACCAGGCCAAGTTTTGTACGCCAGACCCGCATTTCGTCTACTATAAGACTCATCAGAGACACTCGAATCAAAACAGATGGAAGGCCATAGAAACAATAATTCATAAAAAGGTGCATAGTCAATTTTTGACAAAAGAATTTCTATTATTCTTACTGCATTTGGAACATAATTGTACCGAGAAATATATGCATTTACAAAACAATTTTGCAACTGCCAATGCAATCCTTTAACTTTTTGGTTCGATATCATAAAGGAATTCATGGCATATCAAAAGTACAGTACTTCGCTCCCAGATCAAAGGTCTTTCTCTGCATTACTCAAATTTAAAAGTAATTGGTCTAATTAAATCGGAAACGGGCATCACTTTACTGTTACACATCATGTGTGTTAATTGGCAAAAATATCGAATAGTCTTGATGATATTCCGATTAACATAGGGAAAAAAAACCACAATTTTCTATTTCTAAATTTCATTAGGCCAGTCAAAAGATCAGAGATAGAGGTTTTGGTGGTAAATAGGAAATAAATAGGTATTTGATGAATAAAAGTAGTCATTTTGTTTCATAATGCAATCACAAAATACATTCCACTCTACTAACTGTAGCGATAGACTGTTTCAAAACAAATTCCAATACTAACTTTCATCACATCACACGATGTATGTTATCAAAGTTCAAAGTAGTAAATGTTTGCTTTTCACAACTTAAAACCAAAGATTCTATAAGAACACGTTTCTGTTATTAATTGAACTACAAGGATCTTGTAAATACTAAATACAACTTTCTAATTCAAGTAATTAAAATATTGCATTAATTTTCAAAAAAATACAATTTAAAAAACGGAATAATGTTCTTTAACATAACAACATTTCCATCGAAAAATCACAACTTATAATAATAGCATTAAGGTACATATTTTACTGCACAAGATGCGCATTTCGACAATTAATGTCTCTAAAGTGATGCTCGAGGCCAAAATATTTGAAAATGCAAAGCCTAATATAAAAATGTAAAATGATTTACGACAAGTTATAATAGAAGAGGTATAGACCCAGTAAATAAGTAATGACTTGGATTTACCATTAAAAACCCTTTGTTCAGTGGTTCAAAAGCTACCTTGATAGCACCAACAGAAGCTCATGAACATATCATTAACTAGGAAATACAAATTTCATATAAAGATAATGCTGAAATAGTGCTATAAAAAACTGAAAGTTCACTAATGGAAATATTTTAGATCTATTTGTCGTAAAAGTTTTCGAGACTTGCTGAGTGTTATTTTTAATTTCAGTGGTGTTTCAAAAAAGCAAGTGTCAAAGACACTAAACTTGAATCATTCACTTGATTTAAATCATCTGTATTTCGTATCCTATCTCTCCTCTTTAGAGAAGCCCTCTCCTCATCTACTTTATACGAAATAGGGACTAAGGAGAGTATTTTTTGGCAGAATATTGTTCGTTTCTCTGATTTAGTACACAGAATATGATAATCTCTCCATAAAAAACAATGCCTTTTTTAAATGTACTTATAACAATAAAACCGGATCATTAAAGTTGCCGTTCAGAATGAACTATCAAGAGTCTTGGAATTGCTAAAAATTCGTTATGTCTTTCGTTAGAAAATCATCTAATCATTAGAACACCAATAAAAAGACTTTGCAGCATATTACTGTTTAACGTGATAGGATCAATGCAAATTTAATGCTAGAAAATGTCCCCCGCATAGCAGATTTGTCGAAGGTGTTGAAAATATAGATAGCCGTATTTCAAACAGCTTTTACTAATGTTTATTCAAAAGAACAAAATTTTCTGTTTGCTGGGTCAATCAAGTAGAATCATGACTAACTCATTTAAACTGTTAATGGAATGGCTAGACCCGTGTTTCAATTTGTATCAAGAGAATTCTAAGTGTGTGTTTTATAAAGCGATTTACAAATCTGTCATTGCAAACGGAACTGCACACAAAGAAGACACCAAATGAACATCTCCATCAAGAGAAGGAACAGTCGTGCCGTTTTTCAACAGTTTGGTTTGAAGATAACTGTGACAAACTATAACATCAAGGTCTGAAAAGGACAATAGTCACTTTAAACGTTGAATTAATATAATCTAATAAATCTATTGCTATACTTATAGAAAAATCTGGATGATTAAGAGGGAATATGTATACTCATTCAGCGCAGGTGACACCTGTCGTATAGACATGTGATCCAATTAAATGTTTAAATGTCAAATTCATTAGTAGAAAAAAAATATCTCTGGAAAGGAGTACAGTCATTGAGGACACCAAAATTTTGATACCAAATTTTAAAATTACCTTGAGCATTCTTTTTGAATTATATGCAAAGATCTATCAATTTTCCTAGCTTAAAGAATAAACGTAGCTATCATGGGTCAAAGATCCGATATTTGACAAATTTGGGCAAAACATTTTCAGTTTTTGGTAAAATTATAAGATTAAAGTGCACGCCTGACCACGAAAAAGAGTTGTGATAAAATTAAATAATTGAAAAATAGTGTTTTTCAATTCCTTAAAAATATGGTTTGTTCTTAGTTTTTTTTTTTTTTTTTTTTTTTTTTTTTTTTTTTTTTTTTTTTTTTTTTTTTTTTATAAACAAAAAGAAAAAGATGATGCGGTGTAGATCTTTGACTTTTAGTGATTTAGTTTATTTTTTTAACATAACATCTTATACAAAAAAAGAACTTGAAGTACGTGCCAAAATTTACATTTTGAACAAATAATGGGCGACTTTACACATAGGGTTTGATGAAATTTAATATATGTAACATCCTTACGCAAAATGTAGTTTACTTATTACAAAATCTCTGTATAAGTGACAGTTTACAACAAATGTTCATAATGGTTAAGCTGTCTACTATATCTAAAATTAGCGACAACACAAAAGGAGACTAAATGTACAGTTCTCTACGTTTTTTTTTTTTTTCTCTCAATAAGTTTAAGGAGTTTATACCCAAAGTAGTAAATATAAAAGACAAAAGCGAAAAAAGTCCTTCTAACATCTGAATAATGTTATTTGTAAGATTTATAATACTTCTTGATGTTCAAATTCTAGAAGCAAAAAAAAGTTGGCCAGAGATGATGCCTTCTCCTTTTTTCAGGGCAGTGTAGATCACACTAATTTGAATACTTATTCCTTTATCACAATTAAATCCTTTCAGAAAAAAGAGCGTGTCTGAATAAAATAGATGTTTTGTATAGGCACATTTTATATTCTATATTAACTTGAACTGTATAAACTTTTGAAAATACTAGTCACGAAAACAGGCAATTTCTGTTCAATTACTTTCATTTTCCTTTTGGTCGTGAAATAAATTATCACAGAGAAGTTATCAAAAAACCAATTCATCTTTGATTTATTTGTTAAATTACTTTTCTATATGAATTAAGTTTGCTGTTACTTTTTAACCTGAGTTTGTATACCTAATTTTTTTCCATATACCATTATTTTTTGGCTTATGGGGAGATACGTGAACGTGAGAATGAAACGTAAGGAAGAACGTAACAAAAATCCATAATGCACAGATGTCACAATGTTGCCATCAATTTCAAGCTAGTGTTCACAAAGTAAGGCAATTTTTGATATGAAACACTTAAATGATGACTAAGAATATTTTGTAAATGTCTCAGATCTAAGAGAATGTCATTTGCTGTAGTAATCACAGTTGACATTACTGAACTGTATCTTCAAATGCAGTGCTAAAAATAGACGAATTCACTAGATTATTAAGGCCAATCAATATCTTATGTATAATTTTTACCAGCTTCCAAAAATCTGAAATGTGAAAAGCAGATTGTTTTGTCCACTAACTACTTACAAGCATAATATATTCAATGTATTTGTATAGCAAACTCGATAAAACAGTGAAATAAATAGTTTTTAATTGTCCTAAAATTAGACTTAAGTCAGGGATATGACAGATCTATTCGTTTGATGTGTTTGAGCTTTTGATTTTGCTATTTGATTATGACTTATATCTAGAAATTGACTATGAGGGTCGGTTGAAAACAAAACTTTACGACAAAAGAGATGATTTCAGCTTCCCAATTGTGGATTTTCATTTTTAAACCAAAAGTTCCATATGGTGAAGTTGAAATCATCACTTTGTAAATTTTACGGACGCCATCACGAGTTGGTTGACCGTTATGGAATATCCGTTTCACAGATAATATCGGATATGTTCCTTATGTCGTAACCACAACCCCGTTCCCTTTTCACCAATGTGACCTACCGAATTAAACTATTTACCCCTATTTGTGACATTTTTACCTATTGTTTTTGTTTGTTTTGTTCACACATCGTTGTCAGTATAATGGAATTTGATGCGACTGTCATACAAGTGAGAGGTTTAGCTGGCTTTAAAACCAGGTTCAATCCACCATTTTCTACATAAGAAAATGACTGTGCCAAGTCAGGAATATGGCAGTTGTTATCCATTCGTTTGATGTGTTTGAGCTTTTGATTTTGCCATTTGATTAGGGACTTTCCTTTTTGAATTTTCCTTGGAGTTCAGTATTTTTTGTGATTTTACTTTTTTTTTTCCTTGGTTGTGTATAACCTTTATATGTTTACATTTCATTTTATTTTTGTTTTTAAGAAGGAATCTGAGAATCCCTAAGAAATCATGCATGAAAATACTGTCATTTATTGTGTGTTTTGATGTAGATGTGAAAGACAGAGGTTGAAGAACTAGAGCAGGAATCAAATCTATAAACTTCCGTCATTAATTACGTTAGCATTTCTATAGTTGACGAGAATTCGAATATTTGAGACATCAGTAGTATTAAAATGTTTGACACTACCAATTTGTTCCTTGTAAATCGACGTTTTGTTTCCTTTATTTAGAAGTCGTATCTTGATTTGCTACATTTTCCACGACAATGGTTAATTGCTTTGTAATATGAATTCTCATTAGAAAGCTCTTCTCCTAACCACGGTTCTTGATTAAGAATCTGAATAGACACTATTTTGTATGTATAAACTGCATCAAATATAAATAGTCCGTCAACATTTAAAAACCCATTTTATTACATTTCCACATTTTTATGTGATGTTTAAAATGCGACTGGGATTTGAGAATGGGTTCTTCTTAATTTGCCGTAGGTAATGAAAGGAAACTTTAAGCCTTTAAGTGAAATTGTTTCTTTTGAATTCTATAAAAAAAAAACTTTTCAAAACATCTTGTTGATTAATTAATAGTCTCTAGTTTGGATTAAGATCGATACAAAAAGTTATTTCATGGACTGATTTGATCTAGAAATATACCAGAGCTTGAAAGATGGTTAACTGATAAAGCTTAGGTTAGTTTTATCATTTAAAAAACATTGAGACAGGGAAGAAATTTTCATGAGATATAAATTAAAATTGTAAAAAAGGGAAAGACATTTAATGGTGTAGCTAAAAACTACTGCCTATCATACGGGAAGCCTTCTGTAATGAGACAAATTTTCATACTACACATCGAGTAAATTTATGCTGGTATTTTCAGTTTTTAGTTAGCTATCAATTGCCATTCTTGTTAATTTAAATAATTCATCAGTTTCCTTCTTTTTTCTCTCATTACATTACCTAGTTAAAACAATCTCTTCATAGGTTTTGTAAAATAAACATCAGTCGGTATAACCCTTTTTGATATTTATTTCAGACATTTCATCTTTAAATCAACTCCAAGTTACAACGTTATTTAAGACACATATTAAGATAAAAGACTTATTCTAATTAGCAAATACACCTTTACGGCCGAAGAAATAGTCATAACATGTTCTTTACCTATTTATCTATCATACATAAAGCCAGAAGAAGGGACGTTTACTCAGACAACTGGACGACAAAGGACAAAATTTGAGGCAACAGTAGTTTGATTCGAGCGTCGGTGAGTCTTTTGTAGACGAAACGCGCTTACACAATTTTAATCCTGGTACTAGTAACTATGATAAGTTTATTTACAACCACTGGGTCGATGCCACTGCTGGTGGAGATTTTCTCCCCGCGGGTATCACCAGCCCGGTAGTCATCACTTCTATGTTGACATGAATTATCATCGATATGGTCATGATTTTAAATTAACTGTTTCACAAAACTTTGAATTTTTCGAAAAACTAAAGATTTTCTTCCCCAGGAATAGATAACCTTTGCTGTATTTGGCAAAACCTTTCGAAATTTTGAATCCTCAATGCTCTTTAACTTCGTACTTTATCAGGTCTATTTTAACTTGTTTTATTTGAGCGTCACTGATGAGTCTTTTGTAACCGAAACGCGAGTCTGGTGCACGCTGGTGCACGAAATTGTAATCCTGGTTTCTATGATGAGTTTATTTACCGATGTCCAAATCCAATAAATCGATTAAGAATATAGAAATTAAGGTAACTAAGTTAAAACTCACATCCAATAGGATGTAGGACAAAAAATCTGACGACTATTCTGTTAACTTAAAAGTTAACACCGTGAGAACAGGTCGCTTTTGAATTAAGGCTCATACACACATCGTACCTGTCAACCAATTTGTGAATGTGACCGTAAAACTTATGTAAGGTCGATTTCCGTCTTTATTCCTCGTAATCATGCTGGAGCAGTTTTTGTGTCAGAAGCACATTCTGTTGATGAGGTACGTATGGTGAGATATCTTAACACAATACCATAGGACAGAGGGCATGCTACTACTCAGAAATTGAAAAATGATAATGGGAAAGCCTGCATCGTCACGTTTATCATATATGCTTCTTTATGTGTATGATTAAGATTATAACACAATATTGACTGCTGTACCCCTATCTTTGACATTTTTACCTATTATGTCTGTTTGTTTTGTTCACACATTATTGTCAATATAATGGAATTTTATGTGACTGTCATACAAGTGAGAGGTTTAGCTAGCTATAAAACTAGGTTTAATCCACCATTTTCTACATAAGGAAATGTCTGTACCAAGTCAGAAATATCACAGTTGTTTTCCAATCGTTTGATGTGTTTGAGCTTTTGATTTTGCCATTTGATAAGGGACTTTCCGATTTGAATTTTCCTTGGAGGTCGGTATTTTTGTTATTTTACTTTAAAGTCGTCCAATCTGTGTCAATATCAAGAAAAAATCTAAATATGAAATAAACTATCTAGTTTTGGTAGTCTCCTTGAAAGTTCACTGGGATATGTGAAAAGTAAGCATTCACTGAATGTGAGTTATTGATTGACAGTACATCATCAATATATCTGAAAGTTAAATTAAAGAACTTTCAAATATGCAAACACATCTATTGCCTCAAAAAGACTTCCCCCTTTCTTGTTTGCTTTGACAAATTGCTGGTGACAGAAATTTAGCTAATAATGCATAATTGCCTAAGACATTTTATTCTACTGTTCGGCATTGAGTGAGCAAATTCAACAGGAATGACTTGTATTTTCCTGACTAACCCAGTTATTCTATTCCCATGTTGAAAAGAAATAATCTCTCAAAAAACACACGAGGAAAACACTCCAAAAGCTACTAAAAATAACAAAGTTCTCTACTAAGTCAAACATAAAGACACAAAAATTCATACTTAATATGTTTATTGGGTGGATTGACACTTCAACAGGCAGTCGGTATTCCAATCGGTACTTATAGTGCATACCTACTGGTCGACTTTTTTGTACTCCCACGAAGAAGAATTCATACAAAACTTTTCTCAAAAGGCAAAACATGTCTACACGACGGGTGTCACTAGTGGAGCAGGATCCTACCTTCTGGAGCACCTGAGATCACCCACAATTTTTCACGGAGTTCGTGTTGCTCAGTCTTTAGTTGTCTACTTTGTGTGTTTTATACTGTTGTTTGTCTTTTTTGTCTTTTCTCGTTTTCTGCCATGACGTTGTCAGTTTTTTTTTTTCAACTTATGAATTTGAATTTCCCTTTGGTATCTTTCGCCCATCTTTTGTTCAGATATATAGATGATTTCCTGTCACTCAATAACCAACATTTCAGTGAGTGCTTGCATCTCATAAACCAAGTAAACTCGAGATAAAGGATACTACCGAAACTAAAAGGTATGCTTCATATCTTGATCTTTTCCTTGGTATTGACACAGATCGACGACTTTTAACCAGAATGTTTTGTTTTTTTAACATTAACATTTTTTTTTCTAGTATTGCACTATCTAGTTGTTAACAACTGTCCTATATAGAGGTTTATCCCTGTGTGTTAATCGTCAAATGAACCAGGGGATTGACTTGACGAAATTGTGAAGTCTTCTTTGTTAGAGTTATATACATTTGCATTAAAGAAACATTTATTTTGCAGATATCTGTTTTCTCTGAATCTCTAGAATCCAATACAAACATGATGATATCAACTTTTCCATTGTCAACGTCTCTTTTCTCAACAGTATGTGCATGGTGTTTACATATCTCAATTGATACGTTACGCTAGTGTATGTTCACAATATACGGACTTCATTGGCAGTGGTGTGCTCCTTACAAAAAAAACCGCTCCAACAGAATTATTAGGAAGAACGACTGCAATCAACACTACATAGGATATACGGTCACTATACGAATTAGTTGATAGATACGGTGTGTATCAACTGACTAGCAATATGTTTTCGCACTCTTAGATCTATAGATATCAGAAGAGTCGTCTCATCTGTAATTTTACCGATTGTGTCCATTTCTCGATTGTGACATTTTAAGTGAGTGTAGATTTGCATGGCGGGTAATGTATGCATACCTTCAAACACTTACCCTGTCGACGCACCCAGTCTCTCCCCTTTTGAAATTATTGCGATTCCCTCAGTTTGTGTTTGTTTCCTTGATTTGTCTTCTTAATCGTTTAATGAGATTTGAACATCAGTAAACTACTGTTGCATAAATTAATTACATAACACAATTATTTGATTCATTGTCAACAACGTTAACACTGCAAATCGGGGGAAAAAAGAAGGGAACGCAAAATGAATTAGTGATGTAGAAAATAAACAGTTAACTGAAATATGATAAGTCGTTTAAAAAAGTTCGTAAAAGTGTGATTTTTTTTATGTTCTGTCAAACTATTATTGCTATGACCTTTATAGCAAAATATTGCAGAAACTATCATTTGGGAATTAATTATGAAAGAGAGACGAAAGATACCAGAGGGACAGTCAAACTCATAGATTGAAAATAAACTGACAACGCCATGGCTAAAAATGAAAAGATAAACAGACAAATAATAGTACAGAAGACACAACATAGAAAACTAAAGACTAAGCAACACGAACCCCACCAAAAACTGGGGGTGATCTCAGGTGCTCCGGAAGGGTAAGCAGATCCTGCTCCACATGTGGCACCCGTCGTGTTGCTTATGTTATTACAAATCCGGTAAATAGTCTTATCGTTAGGTCACATTCGTGAAAAGGGAAGGGTATTGTAGTTATGACATAAGGAACATATCCGATATCATCTGTGAAACGGTTATTCCATAACGGTCAACCAACTCGTGATGGCGTCCGTAATATTTATGAAGGGATGATTTCAACTTCACCATTTGGCACTCTTGGTTTAATAGATTCGTTGTGAGCAGCAATCCTCTATCAAGGAAATCATGATAGGAAATACAAGCCCGGGAATATCGTATCAATTGGGAGATATATACTCCGTATGCAGGCGCTGCTGGAATGTTGCTACATAGAAATGGAAAGTTCATAATTGGGAAGCTGAAATCATCTCTTTTGTCGTAAAGTTTTGTTTTCAACCGACGCTCATTATCAATTTCTAGATGTAAGTCAAGATATGAGGCAGACTTATCTGTATATGTAGTATCCTTTATCTCTAGTTCGATGGGATAGATTCGTTCAACATATTTTGTATTATTTAGTGAGAGAACATCTATATAGCGGAACGTAAAGTTAAAGGATATTGCTAACTTCTTATCTTTCTTCCTAAGAAGTTCCTGTATGAAGTCAGCCTCATAATAATAAACAAGTCGGCAAGAAGAGGGGCACAATTGGTTCCCATTGGAATTCCGACAGTCTGTTGAAAAACGTTCTCTAAACGTAACAAATATGTTGTCAATCAAGAAATCAGGCATCTTGATAATGTCAGTTTCAGAGAATTTTTTTGTTTGAATCAGTGATTCTTTACAAAGTATAATTTATCCCTCCCCAAGATAAGATACTCGTATCTACGTTCGCCATTTTTTTAATGAAACAAAGTAATACCAACTCTATCAATTTGTCTTTAAGGTTGGAATGGGGAATACTTGTGCAAAGCGTAGAAAAGTCAAATGTTTAAATACTATTGCAAGATGAGAAAGTCTTAGATTGTATGTACTCTAAAAGATCTTTGGAATTTTTTAGTATCCACATCTAATTCACGCCACCTCTAGAATAGGCAGTTTCACAATAACTTTGGAGCCCGGCTTTGATTGCTGATAAAATAGATGTTAATAATTTAGAAAGAGGTTTCGTGGAGCACTTGGAAGACCTAGCAATATACCGTTGTTTGTAAGGACACTTATGTAGTTTAGGTATCCAATACAGTGATGGAAGATCCAGTTCTTCATCTTTGGTTGAAATTCCAAAGGAACATAGAACAGACCTATGATTATCCAGGATTTCCTCTTTAAGTGTCGTGAGGGTATATGTTGGGTTTTCAAGTGAATTGTCAATACCTAATTCATTTATCAAGCAGTTTATGTAATGATATTTTCACACAAAAACGATGTTGTTTGGGGCTTTACCTGCGGGGACAACAACATATTTGTCATGGCGGTAGGACAAGAGTGTTTGGGTCTTTAAAAATTGACGTAGCGTGGGTATTGATAGACCCATTTAGTTTTTAATTCGGATTTGTATCAACAACCTCACAGCCTTAACCCATTCGGAAAGAGTATCTACGTCTTCTTTCTCGCGTTTAGCCCATTGCCTGGCATAATCCTCGACTGAATCCATCAGTATTTTGAAGTTGTATTTCCAATTGATGGATTTAGGCTCACGATATTTCGGACCTTTAGATAACAAATTTCGCAGGGAAGTGTTATTGACAATGTTGAGGTCTCCGGTTATAACGTGGCCAGCCGGATTATATGTGAATCGGGAACTAGCACAGGTGCAATCAGGAGGTTTAAACTTGAAGTCATCAATGTTGAGATTCTGCAAAACATGTTTATAATTGAAAATTTTAGTTGCAATTGGTTTGGTATAGGTATAAGAAATTATTGGTACAGACTGATCTTTAAAATAAGGAGGTATTTTCGACTGAACTAATTTATGATGAAGGATATTGTCTAAGTTGACGCCATCGAGACGTTTGTTGTCAAAGGAAAGTTAAAGAAAAGATCTTTTCTCTTTTTCATCTTTTCCAATGCGAACTGGTTTGAAAAGTCTGTGACTTGCAATATCCGAAATGATAGCTGTAAGTTTGTATTGGTTTGAATGAGGGTTTGTAACAGTGGTTTCCAAACATAAATTGAACAGAGAATGAAGTTTTGAAAGGGGTAATGAATAAAGTTTCGTGCGAATGTGATGAATACCTAACGGCTTTTGTATAAATGGCAGCAAGTCATTAATAGAGACATCATGCAAAGTAGGTGATGTATAATGACGATGACCATGACTGAGTCTACGTCGAGGAGTAGAGTTGAAAATATTCATCACATTCACCGAGCTACAGGAAGGACTAGATAAAATACCTATACCATCAATTTTGTCATTGCAACCATATGGTGTCGCAGTTCCCAATTGTTGAATCCAGTAGTCCTCTTTTATGACTGTTCCCGTGTAAGACAATGAAAAATAAAAAATTGGAAAGTCACACTCTGCGACAGGGCAAAAATATAAGTATATTGTTTACTATATCCTTATGTGGATTTGCAGTCTTCGGGTAATATAAAGAAAGCGCGAAAGCGCTGATAAAGGCATTTACCGTATACTATAAATGTGCGTGAAAGTGTTCTCCCTTTTATAACAAGTTTATACAAAATTAGTTCCGTTATCACAAGTTACGAAATGATATTATACTAATTTCACCAGTAACATACCAAATATCGCCAGTAAAACAGTTATGTTAAAACACTTTTACCAGTATTTAATATAAAAGACAATGATTTACTGACACTTGATAAAAAAAAAAAAAAAAAAAAAAAAAATGGTATCGTAAATCTGATGTCATTCATCATTCATAATCATATTAAAATATCCAGTATATATGTATTGTCTGAGACTCGATTAGCATGGTCAATTATAAAAATAAGATGTGGTATGATTGCCAATGAGACAACTCTCCACAAGAGACCAAATGACACAGAAATTAACAACTATCGGTCACCGTACGGCCTTCAAGTTTTAATATTTTGCATTTCACAATAATTATTTCTTTAAATAAGTGTTGCAATTCATATTCATAGTTTTTTTCTATAATTAGGACACATTTTTCGCAACAGGAACTAAGGTAAAAATGTTTAGTAATTTGGTCTCATCAGTTCATTTGGAGCCCAGATGCGGCTACCATTGGAACTTGGTGCTCTATCAATTGTACCAGAAGTCCTAACGTTAAGGCTTAAAAGCCCTACCAGCGGAGCCCGGAACCAACAACCATTGCTCAAAGGAGCACTGAGTCTATAATGTCAAGCAGGCTTCAGCTGGACGGTAAAATTAAGATAAAGCCCAGAGCCTGACTGCTTTCCCAAAAATATTTCCACGGAAAAATTCTATTTCCTTCATCATAGAACTTTATCAACGCTACAAAAATTATTTTAGAACACTATCTGACTGTTAAAGGTAAACAAAAAAAAAAAAAAAAAAAAAAAAAAAAAAACTACAAACATTGCCGGTTTGTCTCTAATTGGAAATTTAAATAGTATATTCAATTCGCCAACATATTACGTTGTGAGAGCGTGGAAATCACATATTTTATACATTGTATATACTACATTTGTACTTTGAAAGTAAAATAGTGCAAAATTTATTTAACACTTAAATATTTGAGAGAGTCTTAGCTTAACGAAAACATTGACACTCAGTCGAAAATACCACAAATCCAAACGAATAACAATTTTGATACATTCCTTACTTTATGCAAAGTCATGTAGAACCTGTCTGCAGAACTTTTTTTACCTCTTTGGGGTTCTAACCATTGATTTACGAAAGTTTACGTGCTAAAGAGACCAATAACAATCAGATTGGTTATGCGTGAGAAAACTTTAAAATTTACCATCATTTTTATTAAGATCAATTCATAATAAAGTAGTTCGTCGCACTGCCATATTCTTTTCCTTCCTCCTTAGACATAATCAACAACAGCTGATTGTTTACCTTTTTTTTTTGTTATAAAATTTACCTCTTTTGTATCCTTTGTTTAAAATATATTTTAAAGAACACTTAAATACACAATAACAAAACATTGAAATTACTAGTATCATACACAGTGCAATACATAATCCAATAATAACTGTACTAGGACTGTTCTACCTCTCTTTATTTTGACGGTGGGATACAACCGCTGGTATAATAGTAGACATCAGGGTCAGTGTGGTTTTGTCGTGCTTCATCTACATTACATCAAAACAGAGGCGAAATATACCAAAGGGAAATTCAAACTAATAAGTCGAAAATAAACTAACAACCCCATGGCAAAAAAAAAGACCAAAAGACAAACAACAGTATGCAAAAAAACAATATAGAATATTAAAGCCTGAGCAACACGAACCCCAACAAAAACCGGGGGTGATCTTAGGTGCTTCGGAAGGGTAAAAAATCCTGCACCCGTCGTGTTTCTCATTTAAGCACAAATCTGGTGATGAAGTCTTATTCGGTAGGTCACATTCGTTGAAAAGAGGACGGGATCGTGGTCTCAAGAATTGTTTCACAATAACTTTGAAGTCCGGCTTCGATTGCTGATAAAATTGATTTCGAAAGGGGTTTCGTGAAGTACTTGAAAGGCCCAGCAATATAATGTTGTTTGAAGGGACACATATGTAATTTAGGTATCCAATACAGGGAAGGAAGATCCAGTTCTTCATCTTTGGATGGAATTCAAAAGTAAAATAGAACAGACCTATGGTTATCCATGCCAGGAATTACTTTGATAAGTGTTCATCTTTGACTTAGATATTCAATAATGGTCAAAAGTTGCCTTCTGTACTAGTCAGTGTGGTTTCCGCGCTATACTGAACAAAGGTTAACCCAAAGTAAACTCTCTCTACTTTGGTAAGTGTGGATTTTCAAACCTTGGTATCTAAAATACTCCAATTGACTACTCCGCCAATCTCTTTTATTACATCTGTGAATTTTAGTTCTGCAACATTAAAGAGTTGTATCATATAGTAGTATTATAACAGTGGAAAACAAATCGGGTGTTCTTGTTAGGACAGCACTGTTTATACTGACTCTATGTAGTCTACAGATATTTTTAATATGTAAATCTACCCACGATAAGCATCTGTGAGGTGACCTAGCCATTTGTATTCTTAATATCAAAGTGATTCTTAAATTCCTATCTAATCCATTGAAATAAATCATGGCTGCTGTAAGTCAATACTACAGACATTGACATGATACAAACTAGAACTTCTCACAAAAGGTCGACAGAACAACTATCCAACAATTCCATATCTGAGGTGACTATTATAAAACCATACAATATGAATATAAAAAGGCTCTTAGCAAGAAAGAAGAAGCATGTGATCGGCCTTCAATTACTTTTTGTATGAAAAAGGGGAACAACTTCAGTGCACAAATGTCCCTTTGGTATAATTCGCCTTTCTTTTAGTACTGTTGAATAGGAACAATCCAAGCAATATTTACAAAACAAGCTTGATAGGCTTGCTCAAGAAGACCAAAATGGCTCCTCTGTCTATCAAACAATTAAAATCTTCTATAACCAAAAGAACCATGATGAAGGGAAAAGTCCAAAGTTCACAACTAACCTATATAATTCAACATCAATCCTTGTAATGGAAAAGGTATAACATCTTTTGTTGAGGATTTTTTTACACCAGCTTAAAACTTCTTATAAGAGAAATATTTTAGATTCCTAAATAGAAGTCAATTGAATTCATCACTTCGAAAGGTGTTACAGATACCATCATGACTAGATCAATAATGTGGAATATCTAAGTCACAGATGAACATGGATATTCTTCCATTGTGACAATCACTGAATAAGACTGTCATCATATTTCATATACCATGGTAACACAAGTGCCAACTCAGCAGGATCTGGTTATTCCTCCTTTTTTTTGTGCGGTTTCTGTTGCTAAATTTTTAGTTTTCTATGTAGTGTTTTGTGGACTTTTGTGTCTTTTCATTGGTGTTTTGTCATGGTTTTGTTGGTTCTTCGACTTACTTGTTTCCGTTTTCACTTGTCCCTTTGGTGTCTTCTGTTTCTTTCATAAGCACTAACCATCAAATAATGATTAAGATTAGCCTTGGTATAACACGTCATGTACAGCAATTACTGTGATGCTGAAATCTCATACATGCACCATAGAATAACACATATAAGCAATGAGAGTGTAATTTATTTGCATATTGCACATGGTGACAAAACTGATATGGTAAATATGATATAACAACATAATTGACTAGACATAACTAAAATTAAAATCAAATTCGAAAAACACTGTACAATAAAACTGTACATGGTTTATGAACAGACATGAAAGGGTAATAATACAGTTTTAATTTCCATGACAACTACTGGATCCACATTTACAGGATTAAATATTGCAGAAAAGCAAATTAGGCTTCATTAAAATTTATAAGGACACTACTCATAAGTCTATATATTAAGGGACACACTTATGTATTTTTTTTCCATTCTTCCAATGAGCCAATGCGCAACCTCTGTTTTTGTTTGGGAAAAATAATGCAGCAATTGAAATAAAAATATTTGATATAAAATCAAATCAAATTTATCAAAAAATTGTTTTAATCACACAAAAACAAACCATTTGTTTTTTTCTGTAAATATGAAGTTCCATGGGAAATAAATTAAGCCTCTGGTATCTCTATAAGAAAGTATATATAGTAAGTGATGAGCAAAAGTAAAAAACAAAAAGTCTACATAGCTAAATAGCTGTCTGTTAAAAAACAAATTTAAAAAAGATCAATTGAAAAGTCACTTCTGTCTTTTTGTTTGTGTGGCCCAAAATTAAATTATTTTATAAAAGCTTTTTAATTCAAATTAAATCAATTATATATCAAATTGAAGAATTTTAATTCAAATTAAATCAATTATATATCAAATTCAAGAATTTTAATTCAAATTAAATCAATTATATATCAAATTGAAGAAAAAATACAATTCTACAAATATTACATAGGGAGACAGATTTTCAAATAAATACTATCAGATCTGGATTTCTTCATAATTAAACTTAAAGGGCAAAAACAATATCCTTTTTTAAACTGAAAGTTTTAAACAAAATCAATTTAACAAAAAATCAAGGCCCGATATTTAAAAATAGTGAAAATAGCACTGATCATTATACAGTTATCATGTCATTTTTAAATTTTAAAAGATATTTTTGAATCTGAAATTCTAAAATTTGACAGTATATTTGCACATCAATATGAAATAACTTACCAGAATTATCAAAATAAAGCACTATATACTTTTCTAATTTCTTCTCTAATTTACAAGACAAGTATTTTCCTTTTTCCTTTGTCTAAAACATATTTTGTTCTCTTATAACAATTAAACCAAAGATGAAATGTAAAGCTAAGCTTTAAATTAAAACCTTTTCTACATGTATTCCTATTTCTAACTGCTAAATCCTGATAAAAAAAGATACAACATTTTGAATAATTGAAAATCAAACCCATAAACTGACTAAAAAGTAAAACTCAAAAGACTCTGGACACAATAACCTGTTAACATCCCACTTGATATCATTCACATAGGAGTAAATGTTACACAAACAGATTGTTTACCTCAAACTTAGTATATTATTCAAATACACACTTTTAACCTTAGACTTGATTGCATGATACACAAACAAATTGTTGACCTCAGTCTTAAGTTCATATCATATAAACATAAATTTTACCTTAAGACTTGAGTACATAGTAAACAAACAGATTGTTTACCAAAAGACTTAAATTCAAGGTGAAGGAAGATTGTTTATCTCAAGCAGAGTTAGCCTCTTAACTGATGTCAATACCATTCCTCAATCCTTTATAATGTTTATAGGTTTACTTTAGTAACAAACCATAAAATCTGTCCACAATATTGTGTAGCCAAATATAAATCAAATCTCTAGAACAACATACTTGACTCCTGAACAGAAATATAAGTTAGAAGGGGATTATTCAATGTAATATATAATTGCACAATATACCTTGCAAAGATAACGTTCAGATATATAAACCTTGTACATAAAATACACTGCTTTATAGTATACAAAACTAGTCTAATACTATGATATTCAAAATACACATATAAAATAAGTGACTTAAACTGAGTATTAAAAACTAGGTAATAAAAATACATAATAAATCAAGTATGGCAGTAAATAAATATAAAGCTTCCTGCACCACTTAGGTCACATGACTTATTGCACATGTACTTAATGCTACTATATTCAATGCCAAAAAAAAGCTAGGTAATGTTTTGGGGGAATGAGCAAATACACTATTACTGAATGTGAATAAAACAGTGATGTTTTAGTAGGTGGTTTTTTTTTCTCCTCTAATAACAAAAGTTATTCTCACAAACTTAAGCTTACTATACTTGCAATGCCTTCATATTGGAGAAAATGCAATTCACGAATTAATAACAGTGGTGGCTTAATCAGTAAGAAATATACAATAATTTGATCAGAGGTCTATTCAATATTAAAGCTAAATCTAGCAAACTTTTTAAATGAAGAAAAACAGCTCATATAATTCTAATATTTTAACTTATTCTTTGCATAAATATAATGTTAAATAGTGTGTCACCTTTAATGTTCTTAAAAAAAAAAAAATTTATAAAAAAAATTGCAATTATTAAACTTTACTTCTTTTGAATAGAAACAGCAGGAGCTTTACATACAAACAGAGATCATTATATATAGATTATACAAGCAGCACTATAAAGAGAGAGCTTGTGCTATTACAGACAGACTATACAAGGTAGAACTAACAGACTGTTAAGTTTCAAGTTTATACTCAATATATAAAAGAGAATGACGTTAAGTAGATTATAAATCACAGGTACAGGTAAACTACATCTATAGATTTACACACTAATACATATATGTACCAACAGTTATATTTAGTAACAACAATGAGTTACTTTATGACATTACACAATTAATTTAGATATTATGTTGCTTTCCAGCCTTCTTCTTATACAACTTTTTAAATTATTATTTCTAAACAATAAATATTTACATGTGATTTTCTTTTCTTTATCAAAATGATATTTTATGTAAATAAATGTATTTTTCCAATGTTTTGCTTCAGAATAGAAATATATCTGCAACACTCTCAAACCTGTCCATCACCCAAAAAAAGTGTCTCCTAGCCAAAACATGTCCATATCACCCAAAATTGTCCAATTTTATTCCATGTCCAATTATATTCCTCACTCAAATGTGTCTGAACAATGACATTTCCGAAACATGTCACTTTAAGCGCTAAGTTGAACTCAGTGACGTGGTAGGGCCTCTAACAATAGTTTTGTTTGTACAGCAACACACATAACAATATCTATTATACAGTTTATACTATTAAATAAAAGGTGAAATTTTAATTTCTAATCTTTTTTTTTTTAAATTACTTGGAAATGCAGGTTTACGATCAGGAGTTACGGATTTGTTTAAATAAGCTTCAATGTTGACTACCTCACAAATCCTATCATCAATAGATAATTGTAATGTTCAACAGTAGCTACTAAAGGAAAGGAGTGGTAATTTGGATAAAAAAAGTACTCAAGATACTGAACACTATACATACAATAAAGGATGAGATATTTGCATCATAAAATTTGATTTTCAACAATTCGTATTTATTTGCTGAGGATGTTCAGAAAGGAAGTTCTTTTTCTTAAATCAATGAATTGTATAAAACCATTTATAGCAGAGTTGTCTTCCATAATGGTGGAAACGTTTGGGATATTTAAGATAATTGGATTTTAGTGGAAAGACACATGTAGGCATCCAACAATATTTAAGCCTGTTTGGGTATATAATAATGTCATATGGACATGTTTCTGAGTGTTACATATTTGTAACTAATTTTTTAATTTTGAGTCATCAGCAATCAAAAGTTAAAACTGACTCAAAAAACATCAAAAATGATAAAATAAAAATTTGCTTAAACATGATAATATAAAAATTAATGATGGGTCTATTTAATGTTTTTAAACTTAAGTTTGACTTCTAGTACACTGTATATCAACATTTATATACAAATTGTCACAACCTAGTGTATCTCTTTAACAAAACAAACTTCTCAAAATACAATGGGGACTTTACTTATTTCCAGTATTCACATGAAAGTCACTACCCTTTCTATGTGAAAAATATATTTCATGACTAGGCAAGATTGGAATCATTATTTCCTATTTCATGACTAGTCAAGATTGGAATCATTAGTTCCTATTTCATGACTAGTCAAGACTGGAATCATTAGTTCCTATTTCATGACTAGTCAAGATTGGAATCATTATTTCCTATTTCATGACTAGTCAAGATTGGAATCATTATTTCCTATTTCATGACTAGTCAAGATTGGAATCATTATTTCCTATTTCACGACTAGTCAAGATTGGAATCATTATTTCCTATTTCATGACTAGTCAAGATTGGAATCATTATATCCTATTTCACGACTAGTCAAGATTGGAATCATTATTTCCTTTTCCACAACTAGTCAAGATTGGAATCATTATTTCCTATTTCACGACTAGTCAAGATTGGAATCATTATATCCTATTTCACGACAAGTCAAGATTGGAATTATTATATCCTATTTCACGACAAGTCAAGATTGGAATCATTATTTCTTATTACGTTAAAAAATGGTTTTACTATCCTGCTTACCTGGAATTTTTCTGATACTAAAAACTGTCAAAATAACATCTTCCTTAATTTTATATCCATATAAGAAAAAAAATACTTACTGGACCTGAATAATTTTGTGCTATAATACCTAAAGCCTGACTACATGAGGCAAGCATTACATACCTTAGAAATCTCTATAAACAATGCCATTCTCTCTCGTTTAGTATCCATTCAAATAAATACATATATATGGTAAATCTTAACATTACGGTAAATAAGCACCTCAAATATACACCCTCTTTTCTAAGCAATTATAAACATTCATAAAAATTGTTGCAATATTATACGCATTAAGACTAATTCAAAGGCCAGATAATAAATTAGTGTAAAATATAATCAGTATTTTTATCCTTACAAGGACTGTTTACCTAGACTACCTTCATAAAAATCAAGTTATACACCATTTAAAGGAAAATGGTATACTATAATTTTGGAAAAAGGAAATAAGATAATGTCATGTGTCTCAGAATAAACTGGTTTTTATTTATGAAGTCAAGAGCATGATGTTGACAAAACTAAGAACCTGAAAGAATTATATAATATGAAAAATTTCAAAATTTGGGGATTACAAAATAATCTTATTTATTTTCATCTCTTAATAGAAAGAAGATTTTGATTTAAACCTTAAATATTTCACTACCTACAGTGATGGTAGCTTACTTAAAACATGAAGAGTTTTAGAAATTTTGAATTGGACAAATGACAATTAAATGTATTAAAATTGCCTTTTATGTTGTTTTTTCCTTTTTTTTTTATAATTTTCGAACAAATCTGTTAATTAATGTTCACAAAATGATGGCTTTACAAAATACCTTATCCCTTTAACAAAAATCTGCCAAACATCATATGTACATGTTTATTATTATTAGGCATCAAATAATATCATGTGACTTGTATTTGAGTTTCTCTTTAAATCTAAAATGTATTTTTCCAGAATTTTTTAATTTATGTTACTATCTAATCTGGTTATTGTAGAGAAATATAATTATATCAAGTGCTTGTCTTTCTGCAATTAGGGAAAAAATTAAGGTAAAAAAAAAAAACATGCATTTCGAAAACTCCTTTAAAAGTTTTGTCCTGATATATTTTTTTTTCTATTTCAATACAATTGCAAATACCTATGGTACCTTTGTTAAAAAAAAATTTAAACAATCCTATAACTTTTATGGTGAGTTGGTATCAATCAATATGGGCTGTCCACATATACGTTTTTAATGAAATATTAATAGGATGTGTCTGCAATATCAAAGATATAAATCTTAAACTTTTCTGTAAAAAGAAGATATACATGAAAGTGGTATTCTTTATAAATGGAGGGCTTATTCAGCAGTTAGTCCATGAAATCTGACTAAATATTTTGCAATGCTTCAGAGAAATTAAACTTTGTCTATCAAATCTTGATAGTACAAATTTCATCTAAATTCCTAGACAGAATATTTTATAATCACCAAGCATCATTTTATATTTGATTTCCAAATTTACATTAAACCAACCCATTGCAATATGCCTATCAATGTTTACATTAAATAAATTAAACAACATTTAAGTCATTTTAATGAATGCCCCATTCTCCTTAATATCACTCTGAAAGAATTTTACCAAATTTTTAAAAGTACATTGGCTTGTTATAAAATCTTTTAAAAACAAGCAATATGTGCCTATAAAGTGGTAATTTGAACGACATTCATTTTTACCACTTATAAAATTTTTGTTATCAAGATGCCTTTTTACATTATTTTAGACAAATTTCTAAAACTAATTTGACAACAGTACTAAGGGAGTGAATGATTGTCAGTACAAAATGTCTATTATGTCTCAAACATGGTATTAAAACAAACAAACAAAAAACACAATATAACAAGCATGTTAACTTTGACTCAACTTTTAACTTTGTGTTGTACCTTACTAACTTGTTAAATCACTGTAGTCAGGAATCATAGCAGTCACTGTAGTCATTTATGATCAAAAGTTTGTACAACTCAACTGTCATAATTTATAATTGTACAAAACATTTTACCATTTAACACTTTCTTTTATATTATAATTGTAAACTAGGATGCATTACACCAGTACAAAATGTTTACAAATGACTATACTTATATTTCAGGAACAAATATCTACAAACAAATAATTTAATGCTAAACAATCTTCTTTTTTTTTTTAAATATCTTTAACTTTATTATCTCCCCTTTTTGACACCAAAGAAACAGAAAACTTATTACCTTCCCATTATATTGGCTATTCAAAAAGTCTGTGAAATAACACAAATTAACACAACTGCAGTTTAAACACGTTTCCTTGAACGTACAATTCATCATTTTTATTGCTCTAAAATCTTAATCTAGCAAAGCTGACAAAACCCCATAAGGAGAAAATATTAGTTTTCAAAAAAAAAACCTTCGAAATGATAAAGCTTGAGATTACAAAATCCTGGCAAAGAAAAGGCTAATTAAATAACAGTTCCTAATAAATGATAATATGACCATATTGTTTGATTGATGATAGATTTACAGTAGTAAACACTGGCGATTTTTTTGTCTAACTGGCTGTGGCTGTAGAACTGCTCGACAAGCTTCATCAAAGACCTAGAAAATAAAACAGAATATTAATAGACTTATATCATGTCAACAAATGATTTCAGTTGTCAACAAACGAAGCAGTACCCTTTGATACAAACACTTATAGCAGAAAATATACTGTATCATTTTTTTATCACTGCAGGGTACTATCAATGCCATTCAATACTATCACAGTTGGAAAGCAAGCCCTTGGAAACGTCTGTTGTCGTCAAGCTCTATCAGCAACAATAGCAGAGGGAATTAATTAGGTAGCGCTACAGTCGTCGGTGACGTTAAAAATTCCGCAAAATCAATCGGCTAAAAAATCGACGTCTAAACTATTTTTTTCAACTTGTCATGCTGTTATTATAATTGATTTTAAAGTTGTAGGTTTTAAAAGCAATATAGTTTCAATACAACGTAGAAACATTGTCCAAAACAACTTTTATTTGCTATTTCTTTACCCTGTACATGTCCGTTCTAAAAATTATCAGCCATCTTTTTTGTTTGCCAAAAACATCAAATTTAGATAACTTGACGTTTGCGTATCCAAATACGGAAAAGGACAGTAAAAATCTTAAATGAAACCTGGTAACCTATTTCAAATTTCTACACAATTATGAAGCCATCATTTTTTACTCTAATACGACAATTTTAGTGACCACCAGTCATGCCAATTTGTAGCTGGTTTTGGCTGCGTTTCTAGTTTGAACAGTGAATGTTCATCTTCTTTTCATTGTACCTGTTTCCAAAGTACTCTAAAATACTGATTTTATTAGAGATATGAATGAAATTGTGATTAAAGACTGTTGTTTTTCACAATTCCATACGATACCTCCATTTCAAAGTAACTAAAACCCTTCTTGATCCCCTACACAAATTGACGGTGACATTGTTTTCTTTTTTTCAACATACGTCATATAATGTTTAACAAAATATGTGTCAGGGTCATGTGCATTGTGAAAATTTACACATTGGAAAAGTGAAACTTGACGGTTTGAAACTGTACGTGACGTCTTTGAATATTTCATTCATACTGGAAACAAATCTGACAAATTAATGATAGCCTTTGGATGGACAAAAACACAAAGAAAAATCAAGAGAAAATGACTTGCAATGAATATTTCTGGAGGAAAAAACATATATGAAAAAGGAAATGAAGGTCAGTTAATTATATTTATAATTTCAATACAAGTTAAAAAACTTTGTTATTTGGTTATCTCTTTACTAAATAAGCTACAATAAAGTGCAAAAACTGGCTTATAAAGTCAAACAAGAAATTGAACTCCTAAAGATTTTTCTTACAAAATTGAACTTATTCAAATGGGACACTATTCCTGTCAAATTTAACAATCCATTGATCATTAAGTAAAAGGCACAAGATTTGTCCCACCAACTTTCATTTGTGATATAAATATCCAATTTTTAAGGTAAAATATACAATAAGGCCTACTTTTGTATAAATATATATACCAGCTGATACTGTGAATCTGAAGAGTAGAAGCCTCATTTTGTTTTTCAAAAAGTTTACTTTCATAATCTAGAAAATACCCTGAGAAAAATGGCAAGGGCTACTAGCTGTGCTAGCTAATCTACATTTAATAATTGAATTTTACAATAATAATGATTTTAAAATTCAAAATTATGTCACTATAAATAATTTTAAGTATTATTTTTTTACAGAATTTCTGTCAAATTTTTGGTAAACTTATCCTTTTTCTGTATGATATTTTCTAGGCAGTACAGTACTGTTCAACACAGAAACATAAGGTTGAGCTAAAAGGCTTTTTTACTTTGAAAAAACAATTTTGTCTCTTTGGTACCACTGTTTTATAGAATATAAAATTTAAATATCAGTATTATTTATTATTTCTATTTCAGAAAGATTATTTAAATTGTGTAAAGTAGGTTTTATTGCATTAAACATTGTTAGAAGTATTAAAAAAAATCTACTTAGAGTGGTCCCATATCCCATTATAAAATTACAAGTAAATTTCATCAGTCAGAGCTAATTTATATCAATTCAGCTAGGTTTCTGAATTTTTACTATTTTTTTTCCTTTATTTTTTTTACTCCAATCCTTCTCTGAAAGTAGGGAAGTATCTCTTCTCAATATTATAAAACATACTGTTAAATCGAATTTCATTTATTTTCTTCTTAATTTTTGTAAAGTTAATTTTATTTTTGACAAGTGATATCAAGGGGAGATAACCACTTGCACAAATCGGCAAAAAAAACACAGCTTCGTGTTCAAAATAACTTGATGTTTGCGTATCCAAAACTCTACTGCCTAGATATTCATATCAAGTGTTTGTCTTCATGAAATGCTTCATCAAATTTAAATTCAGCCCATCATTTTTAAGTTTCCTCGAAAATATTTAGATTTTTCTATCAGGAGACTTGACAATTGTCATACAAACTTCAAGTTTGAAGATAAAATGAAGAATGAAGGACTTTGAGATGATGTGTAAGCTTTGACGAGATAAAACTATGTATATTCAAGATTATATTTATCAATAAGATTTTATCATGACAGTGGTACTTCAGTGAGTAAAAATGAGGTTTGTCTCATCCGTAGTTTTGCTGAATTTTCACAGTCACGTGACGTCTATTGTTGCTGATAGATTTGGGGTCAAACCATGACCTGCTTTCCAACTGATCAGGTCAACATTTTTTATATGGCATCTCCCTTATACTTTACAAATCTGATACAGGTGTTTTTTTATGGGGGTTGTTGCTGAGAAGGAAGCTATTGACCAAGGGATCTCAATGGTAAAGTTGAAGTCACTTCCTCGATAGTATTCCATCTTGATTTGGTTGACAGTTTTGGAATATGTGTATCCCAAGTCAGGAATCTGATGTTCAGTAGTTGTCGTTTGTTGATGTGGTTCATAAGTGTTTCTCGTTTTTTAGATTAGACCGTTGGTTTTCCCGTTTGAATGGTTTTACACTAGTAAATTTTGGGGCCCTTTATAGCTTGCTGTTCGGTGGGGGCCAAGGCTCCGTGTTGAAGACCGTACTTTGACCTATAATGGTTTACTTTTTTAAATTTTGACTTGGGTGGAGAGTTGTCTCATTGGCACTCATACCACATCTTCTTAACCTATATAACAGATGACAAGAGATATGTTCCACTTGTCATTGCCACCTTCCTCCTCCTCTCATTTAAGACATCACAGAATATAACTTGTCACTGAATGTATACTTGCCATGAGCACCATAATGGATGCCACTTGTGGAAGAGTTTGAAGACTACTGTGTGCATGCTCATCATTGATATTGTCCAACTATTTTTCTTCATGTTTTTTATTGCTCTTTTGATATCTTCTCCCCCCCTCCCTTTTTTGTGGCATTAACAAATAAACAGTGAAAGAACATCTTCCAAGAAAGTTTCTATCCAACCAGCATAGGAACTTCTAAATATTTTTGCATATGCAGATGAGTCTGTTTAATATGTCTTGTAAATTTAATGACATCATACAGCAGACAACATTTCAGAAATTCAAGATTACATTCAAAGATGTAATTGCAAACCAATTTCTAACGAGTTTAAGAGGAAGTTTATTTGAAGTATTTTTATGCCCCACCTACAATAGTAGAGGGGCATTATGTTTTCTGGTCTGTGGGTCCGTTCGTCCGTCCGTCCATTCGTCCGTTCATCTGTTCTGCTTCAGGTTAAAAGTTTTTGGTCAAGGTAGTTTTTGATGAAATTGAAGTCTGGACAACTTGAAACTTAGTACACATGTTCCCTATGACAGGATCTTTCTAATTTTAATGCCAAATGAGAGTTTTTGTCCAAATTTCACGGTCCACTGAACATAGAAAATGATAGTGCGAGTGGGGCATCCGTGTTCTATGGACACAATCTTGTTAATCACTGTTTTTGGTCATTTATGTTATATTTAAAAAATAGTTCATGGGGGCTTGAATTTATTGTGATTTTACCATGGATAGGCCCTTTATGCTAAATATTTTACCTTGAGCGATAGCGAGGGGTAAAATATCAGCATAAAGTGCCAACCTGTGGTAAAATCACAATAAATTCAAGCCTTTTCCCGTAGAATGCTTATATTCTTACATCATTGTTCGATGACCGCATTTACACTGTCTGACCTCGGGTAACTCATTCATAAAAAGCAAACAATGTGGGAGTAAGAACAGCCCAAACAATCCATGATGTTGGCATATCAATATATTCC
Organism: Mytilus coruscus; assembly: GCA_017311375.1. Lineage (NCBI taxonomy): Eukaryota > Metazoa > Mollusca > Bivalvia > Mytilida > Mytilidae > Mytilus > Mytilus coruscus. The sequence goes on from CM029599.1 coordinate 95,505,715, forward strand.
TATTTTACCATGGATGTGTACTCAAAGCATTTGAAGAACGTCATATTAGAATAATGATTGTACTCTGACATAAATATCACTGAAATAATTCTATTTAACAAACATAATTGAAAACAATTTAAAAATATGATATTTTTTAGTGATATAAGAGGCAAAATCATATCCATATTAATGAGTTTCTGATATGAATACATATGTCATCTTTGTTTTCTACAATTCAGTTACAAAAGAAAGAACTATAAAAATTTTAAAATGATCTGCATAAATCTTCACATATGAAACAAATCTGTCACATTTTCCTCTATTTATTCAATTTAAAGGAAAGTCCAATATGACAGTTTCCTTTATTCATGTTTTGCTACAGCAAAGACAACACTGAAAATTAATCAGATCAAGAAAAAAAATTAATTTATGCTTTTCTGATCTTCTCCATAAAAGTCAAATGATCTTATTTGTCAATATGACTGTTGTATGAAGTAATTCAGTCACTTTTGGTTCCATTCCATGTATATATACAGCAAGGCATTTTGTACTGATAAACACATACAGAGTTAGAAAATTTTTTTTGGTTACTGATCAATCTTTTTCACACATGGTATGAAATAAGCCAACACTGACAAATTTGGTTACATTCCTCAGTAAACTATAGTAGTTTCTTATCAAGTTTTAAAAAATGAAAATAACGCTTTATATATTTGCTGCATCGTATGCCCTTTTCTGTATTAACTCCATGAAAAATGCTCATACCCCCAAAAAATGAAAGCTAAGTATATAAACTTTAACCAAAGTAGAAATAGTTAATTTCATGTTTGGAAAAGGGAAGTTCTAAAACTTTTCCCTCTATTCAATTGATACACACCTGTTTTAAACCTCTCTGTGTTAAAGCAGAACATTCCATGTATTTCACAGCTCTAATTTTATTGGCTAATTTAATTCCCTGTTCTCTTTTAATTGGTGATAAGCCTTGGGCTGTTAGCTGACCTATAGCCTCTTTGTTTTCTCTCAGATCTATTTTTGTTCCTAAAATAATAATTGATTACTATATATCTACATATTGTTATAGGTTCAAATCATTACATCACATTTTCAGTGACCTTGCTATGTTGCCATGGTGCTAACTTAAATGTATTCAATATAAAGTACCTGTATGCAGTTATATCTTAATTATTTAACATAAATTGATACTATAAATATTTTAATGTTTATCCTGTTCAGACAGAATATTTTGTGATATGGACTTTTAGTGTCTGAAATAAAGATTATCTTATCTTAAAGTATAGTTGGACACATTTTATTAGAATCATAAAGTGAAGTCATAAATGTTGTTTTTTTTAAATTGCAATATTTGATTTGAAAAGTTCTCAACCATGTCAACATAAACAAAATGTCCTGTGAGCTATTATTCATTATTCACTAAATAATACTCCATCCTCCAATAAGTAGTGTGTAAACAAGAATTTGATGTGGTATGGATGTGAAAATGCATCATACAGTAAAGCATGCGAACATGAAGCTGAACCTTAATACCAAATTTCATGATAATCTGATTTGTAGTTCCTGAGAAAAATTAAATTTGCTACAAGAGGTTCTTGTAAGGCCAGACAGAGCAAACCTGCTACCCTGATCCTTCATAATAGGGGTATATTAAACTGTTAACACAGAGATATGTCTCGCCTTTTTGTTATTTTGATAGTAAAATGCAAATGTTGAAATTAATATAGCAATACTTTAACATGTAAGTTATGCAAAATATTCAGTCAATGAACCATGACTGAAGGTACAGGGCCAAATAATCTCCATGGAAATGAGATATGCCAATGCTAATACATATGCATACCTAATATCATTGACCTACCACTAGTGGTTTCCCAATAACTGACCTAATAACAAACTAATACATGTAAACTAAGCAAAATTTTCATAGTCAATAGACCATGACTGAGGGGGGCGGGCCAAACAATCTCCATGGAAATAACATGTGTCAATGCCTATACAACTGCATACCACATACCATTGACCTTCCACTAGTAGTTCCCCATAAACTGACCTAATCACAAACTAATACATGTAAACTATGCAAAAGTTTCAAATTCAATAGACCACAACCGAGGGGGCAGGGCCAAATAATCTCCATGGAAATGAGATGTGACAATGCTAATACAACTGTATACCAAATATCATTGATCTATTACTAGCGGTTCCCCATAAACTGTCCTAATCACAAACTTATACATGTAAACTATGCAAAAGTTTCAGTCAATAGGGCGGGGCCAAATAATCACCATGGAAATGAGATGTGCCAATGCTAATACAACTGCACACCAATATCATTGACCTACCATAGTGGTTTCTCACAAAACTGACCTTATCACAAACTAATACATTGTTGACGCCACTGCCACAGCCGCCAGAAACAGCATACCTATGTCTCTCTTTTTGATTCCGACAAAGATGTGAAAGGATAAAAGAGTTAAGTGGAAAAACAATTGGTAGCAACTGGACCTTTAGCAGATTTTATAGAATGTTTTAATTTTTATTAACTTTTTCTTTACTGATATATGTACACTTTTATCTTTCAATGTTGCTAGGTTGGTAGCTACACCTGATATACTTTTCACATTTACCATATCATCTGTGATCTGGCTTGAAATGGTCCAGAGGTTTCAAGTTAATAACAGAAAGGAAGCTTATGAACAATACATACCAACTAATATAACAGGAGCATCTGGACAGTGGTGTTTTACTTCTGGGTTCCATTTTGTTGTTACATTTTCAAAGGAGGAGGGACTCACAACACTAAAGCATATTAAAAATACATCCGTCTGCAAGAATAAAAGAAATCTATTATTTTATCTCCTTATAAAGCATACAAATGAAAAATAGTTCTATTAGAAGACAAAAATTACAAGGTGTAAGTGCATGTACAAAAGTGGACGACTGTCACATTTCATATGTTTCCTGTCATTTTGAAAATTTCTTTAGAGCTTACTAAAAAGAATTATCTGAGAACCAGCTCATCTATAAACTTAAAAGATGTGTGCCTCTTTTTATTATATATTCTAAGAAGACACCACAAGAATAACTTGTCTTGAGTATATGAAAACAAACCTGAGGATAAGACAAAGGACGCAACCTATCATAGTCTTCTTGTCCTGCTGTATCCCATAGTCCTAAATTGACAGAGTAACAATCCACTACCATGTTGGCTGTGTAATTATCAAATCTATAAAAGAGGTAACGTTTCATGATTATTCAAGAAATGATATTTAATTTAATGATAAAATTAAAGATGATGAGTAGTAATCCAAAGATATTGATAAGAATTTTGTTTTACAATAACTGATACATTTGTAATTAAAGAACCTTAGTGAGCGCGCTCACATACCCCACGTCCCCACATTGTCACTGGAGAAATAAAATACCTGTAAGAAAAAAAATTGTATAAGAAAAAAAATTGAATCATAATTTCCTGTCGATATGCACATCTACATAGTATGTCCTTATTATCTACAAAGTTTCATGAAATTCTGTTGTGTGGTTTCAGAGGAGTTGCGATGACAAACTGTTGCAGAGGTATATTGAAGCAAATAAGTTCAAAGGGGCGTAACTCCTAGAAGAAAAATTGAATCATAATTTCCTGTCGATATGCAAATCTACATAGTACGTCCTTATTATCTACAAAGTTTCATGAAATTCTGTTGTGTTGTTTCAGAGGAGTTGCGATGACAAACTGTTGCAGTAGTATATTGAAGCAAATAAGTTCAAAGGGGCGTAACTCCTAGAAAAAAAATTGAATCGTAATTTCCTGTCGATATGCACATCTACATAGTATGTCCTTATTATCTAATAAAATGCTCCGCAGGGCGCAGCTTGATACGACCGCAGAGGTCGAACCCTGAATAGTTGGGGCAAGTACAAAAATGTATGGACACAACATTCAAGCTTGATACAGCTCTGAATTTGGATTGTGATTAAATATTTGACACAGCATAGGTTTCTGACACAGAATGAATGTGGTCTAAGAACTTAAAAATTTTAAATTGGACATTCACATATTATGGTCCAATATCCAAAATCTAAATACATGGTTAGATTCAGCATATCAAAGGACCCCAAGAGTTCAATTTTTGATGAAATCAAACAAAGTTTAATTTTGGACCCTTTTGACCTCAATGTGGACAAAGTTGATAACGGGGCCCAAAAATCAAAAATCTAAATACATGGTTAGATTCAGCATATCAAAGAACCCCATATATTCAATTTTGTTGAAATCAAACAAAGTTTAATTTTGGACCCGATTTGGACCAACTTGAAAACTGGGCCCATAATCAAAAATCTAAATACATGTTTAGATTCAGCATATCAAAGAACCCTCAGAATTCAATTTTGTTAAAGTCAAACTAAGTTTAATTTTGGACCCTTTGGACCTTAATGTAGACCAATTTGAAAACGGGACAAAAATTAAGAATCTAAATACACGTTAGATTCGACATATCAAAGAACCCCAATAATTCAATTTTGATGAAATCAAACAAAGTTTAATTTTGGACCCTTTTGACCTCAATGTGGAAAAAATTGATAACGGGCCCAAAATCAAAATCTAAATACATGGTTAGATTCAGCATATCAAAGAACCCCATATATTCAATTTTGTTGAAATCAAACAAAGTTTAATTTTGGACCCGATTTGGACCAACTTGAAAACTGGGCCCATAATCAAAATCTAAATACATGCTTAGATTCAGCATATCAAAGAACCCTAAGAATTCAATTTTGTTAAAATCAAACTAAGTTTAATTTTGGACCCTTTGGACCTTAATGTAGACCAATTTGAAAGCGGGACCAAAAATTAAGAATCTAAATACACGGTTAGATTCGGCATATCAAAGAACCCCAATAATTCAATTTTGATGAAATCAAACAAAGTTTAATTTTGGACCCTTTGGACCTCAATGTGGACCAATTTAAAAACGGGCCCAAAATCCAAAAACTTAATACGATTAGATTCAGCATATTAAAGAACCCCAAGAGTTCAAGAATAAAACCCCATTGAAATTGGTCAAGAAATAAGCAATTTATACAAAGTATCTTCTTTTGCACAATACTGTGCAATTGAATATTTCTTGCAATTGCGCAATACTGTGCAATTGACTATTTCTTGCTATTGCGCAATACTGTACAATTGACAATTTCTTGCTATTGCGCAATATTGTGCTATTGGATATTTCTTGCTATTGCGCAATACTGTGCAATTGAAGATTTCTTGCTATTAGCAATACTGTGCAATTGAAAATTTCTTGCTATTGCACAATACTTATTATATAATAATTTACACATCCTGTTAGGTGTGTATCTCCTGCCATATCATTATTATTTGCTTTTAAATATAAATCAGAAATAACCAACTTAAAATGGAAAATTTTAAAGAAAAAAGGAAACCCCCAAATTTTTGAACCCCTTATGATTCATCACCCCAAACTCAATCCTAGCCTTCCCTTTGAGGTATGGTACCTTGCAGTACAATTTCAGAGATCCATACACTTGAACACAAGTTATTGTCTGGAAACTAGAAAATGCTTATTTTGGCCCTTTTGGCCCCTAATTCCTAAACATTTCAGGCAATTACCCCAAACTCAATTCCAGCTTTCCTTTGTGATATGGAACCTTGTAGTACAATTTCAGAAAGATCCATACACTTACACACAAGTTATTGTCATGAAACTAGAAAAATGCTTGTTTTTGCCCTTTTTGGCCCCTAATTCCTAAAATTTTGAGGCAATTACCCCAAAATCAATCCCAGCATTCCCTTTGTGATATGGAACCTTGTGGTACAATGTCAGAGAGATCCATACACTAACACACAAGTTATGTCTGGAAGTTACAAAATGCTTATTTTGGCCCCTAATTCCTTAACTGTTGGTACCATAACCCCAAAATCAATCCCAACCTTCCTTTTGTGATATTGAACCTTATGGTAAAATTTCATAGAGATCCATTCACTTAAACTAAAGTTAGAGTGCGAAAACCAATGCGTCTTCGGACGACGACGACGCCGGCGCCAACGTCATACCAATATACGACCACAAAAATTTTTTTGCGGTCGTATAAAAAGGTTTCATGAAATTCTGTTGTGTGGTTTGAGAGGATTAGGATGTAATTGAATCAATGGGATTTCCAAAAGGTTAAATAATTTGTAGAATGTTACATTAAAAGTGTAATTTACATTAGAATAAAAGAAATTAGAAAGACTAATAAAAATTCAGTGGGTCTATAGCTATGAATAGGCCACTTCAAAATAATTTGAACTAGATTTAATGGGTATAAAGCGATGTCTGAGCAAAGAAAACTTTACATAATCTTAGCACTAATATATGTGTATATTCTCTACTGCTAAATAAGAGTGCACACACTGAAATGTCTCGCCTGCAATACTGACCATTGATTTTATGTAGAAAGTCTTAAAAGATAAAGTTTTACTACAAGTATCATGTTAACTTAACACTTTTAAAGATCCATGACAATATGGTCAAGGTCAGATAAATCCTGTCAGACAGACATGTACATGTACATGTACCCTGCCACGTCCACTTGTATTTTTGTCCATCTGATGAGTTAAGCCTTTTTCAACTGATTTTTAGTTCGTTCTTATGTTGTACTGTTATATCAGTGCCAGGGATGGGCACGATTACTGACAAATGTAATCGATTAATAATCGATTACATGAAGGTATTTAGTGCAATCGATTAATAATCGATTACTCAAATTTTTGTATGTAATCGATTGCAATCGATTACTTTATCAAAAGTAATTACATTACTTTTCGATTACTGTCAATTACATGCTTCAAAATTTAAAAAAAAATACAGTAAGTTAAACACAATTATGTTGATCAACTTTTGTATAGTTGAAATTTAGAACTTTACCAAAAAAACAGCATTTAAAGCATTGTTTCCAAATTATAAGTTGATAGTTGTTATCTAGATGGAATCTCTTACTGAGGATCAGAATTATTAAAAAAAATCTTGAAACTTTGACTTTCAACATGAATTAGAGATGACATCGCATTCCATCAATCACTTATATATATGTTTAAGGTTTTTTCCATAATTTTGCTTTTCGTACTGACTTAAGTTAGCTTTTTTGTTTTTATTCATTAAAAGCAGGTATATTTTAGCATAGTTATTTACAAGTTGTAAAAACAAATGTTGGAAGTTTTCTCTGAAGAAAATATAAAAAAGTAGATTAATTAGTTCAGCTAATTTTAAAGATCAAAATTTATAATTATAATGACAGACATGATTTAATCCTTTTGTTGGATAACCACCTTAATTATAGGTTATAAAACTGCCAATGGAGTACAATTATAACCTGGGGCAAAATAATGTAAATCTCCATCTTAATTAGACAAACAGTAATTGAAATAAAAACAAAGTATGTGTCTTATATAGTGATTAGAAGACTTTGATCATCTGATTAGTAAAGACAAGAAGTTTGTTAAGATTTTTTTATTCTCTAATAAAATTATAAACAGTATATATTTATAGTGTCAAAGAGGATACATGTATCTTTTCTGAAAATAATTTCAATGCATAGGCATTGGTTCATTATTAAAAGGATTTTGTGTACTTTCTTATTTTTATATACATGTATATCACAACATTATAAGAAATCAACTGTTTATCTATTCTAAGCTTAAATCTTATTGAAAATTATGCTTTTAGGAAATTTAAAACAAATAGCTTACTACTGTAAGGAAGTACAGAACTTAACATAAGACACATTTCTTATTTTAAATCTTATTTTCTTATTTTAATATAAAATGTGTTGACTTATTGACAAGCACATAAATCCATTTGTTTCAAAAGCTAGATATAAAGTAAATTATGGTAGGGGATCTGGTTGATCATAATGCAGCTTGAGACAATAGATAGAAATATAAAGGCAGTTGATAAACTCTTAAGTCATATCAGTACTTCAAAGTGATGACTACATACATGTTTTCATTTAAAATAGGTTATATTTCATCAAACTATTTTACTAAAGTAATCGAAATGTAATCGAAAGTAATCGATGATTACAGCATGATTTTTGCTGTAATCGATTAAATTACGATTACATGTAATCGAAAATGTCTTCGATTACAGATTACTGTCGATTACTGGAAAAAATGTAATCAATTACAATCGATTACGATTACAGATTACGATTACCCCATCCCTGTATATCACTGTCCCAGGTTAGGGGGAGGGTTGGGATCCCGCTAACATGTTTAACCCCGCCACATTATGTATGTATGTGCCTGTCCCAAGTCAGGAGCCTGTAGTTCAGTGGTTGTCGTTTGTTTATGTGTTACATATTTGTTTTTCGTTCATTTTTTGTACATAAATGAGGCCGTTAGTTTTTTCGTTTGAATTCTTTTACATTGTCATTTCTGGGCCTTTTATAGCTGACTATGCGGTATGGGCTTTGCTCATTGTTGAAGGCCGTACGGTGACCTATAGTTGTTAATTTCTGTGTCATTTTGGTCTCTTGTGGACAGTTGTCTCATTGGCAATCATACCACATCTTCTTTTTTATATGTACACCTTACAATTATTTCATACACCAAATATAGCTGACCTATTGCTATCAGTATTTGAAAAACGGACCAAAACACAAAAACTTTAACATCATCCAATGAACCATAAAAATGATGTCAAGGTCAGATGATACTGGCTAGACAGACATGTACACCTAACAATCATTCCATACACCTATATATAGTTCACCTATTGCCTATAATACTTAAAAAAAAGACCAAAACACAAAATCTTAACACTGAACAATAAACCAAGAAAATGAGGTCAAGGTCAGATAAAACCTGACAGACAGACATGTACACCTTACAATTATTCCATACACCAAATATAGCTGACCTATTGCTGTTAGTATTTGAAAAACAGACCAAAACACAAAAACTTTAACATCAACTAATGAACCGCAAAAATGAGGTCAAGGTCAGATGATACCGACTACACAGACATGTATCCCTTACAATCATTCCATACACCACATATAGTTGACCTACTGCTTATAGTATCTGAGAAACGGACCTATTCACGCTGTTGAGAAAACTGTGGTACAGGCTATGTTTTAAGTTACCTTTGTATCCAAGGGCCTTAGCTTTGATTTGTTACAAGTAAAACTTCATACTGAATAGTTGTTGTTTGTTATGTTAGAGTCAGATAATAAGAAATCGTCCCCACACAGCTAACTTTAACCTTGATTACTGATCCATGAAATGAGGTCGAGGTCAGGTGAACCCTGTCTGATGGACATGTAGATGCTTGTCAGACAAAAAAAACTTATTTTTTTTCAAGCAGTTGCTGAACCATGAAAATGAGGTCAAGGACAATGGACATATTTATGAGACGGAAATTTCGTGACAAAAGGTATCTGCATACAACGTATGAATCAGCCAGGTCTTCTACCTTCTGAAACATAAAGCTTTATACAAATAGTTTATGCTGCTGCCGCCACCAGAAAGTAATCCCAATGTCTCACATACTGCAAATTTCTCCTCAGGTGAGACAATATACAATTTTGAACATAATTTAAAATTAAGCTGATGAAACTGATGTAAATCCCTTTTTCATTTTTGAAAGCTGTTTTGATTATTGCTACATGTACTTTTCAAATATTTTATGAGATACTTACACAGTAGGAACATACTCTCCAGGGAAACTATCTGTTGTGTAGGATATTAACATACAGGTTTTTGTAAGAGATACAAACTCTCCAGGGAAACTATCTGTTGTGTAGGATATTAACATACAGGTCTTTTTATGAGATACTTACACAGTAAGAACATACTCTATAGGGAAACTATATGTTGTGTAAGATATTAACATACAGATTTGTTTATGAAATACTTACACAGTAGGAACATACTCTCCAGGGAAACTATCTGTTGTGTAGGATATTAACATACAGGTTTTTGTAAGAGATACTTACAAACTCTCCAGGGAAACTATCTGTTGTATAGGATATTAACATATATACAGGTCTTTTTATGAGAAACTTACACAGTAAGAACATACTCTATAGGGAAACTATATGTTGTGTAAGATATTAACATACAGGTCTTTTTATGAGATACTTACAAAGTAGGAACATACTCTATAGGGAAACTATATGTTGTGTAAGATATTAACATACAGATTTGTTTATGAAATACTTACACAGTAGGAACATACTCTCCAGGGAAACTATCTGTTGTATAGGATATTAACATACAGGTCTTTTTATGAGATACTTACACAGTAAGAACATACTCTATAGGGAAACTATATGTTGTGTAAGATATTAACATACAGGTCTTTTTATGAGATACTTACAAAGTAGGAACATACTCTACAGGGAAACTATATGTTGTGTAAGATATTAACATACAGATTTGTTTATGAAATACTTACACAGTAGGAACATACTCTCCAGGGAAACTATCTGTTGTGTAGGATATTAACATACAGGTTTTCCCTACAGTACCATCACCAACCACCACACATTTTATTGGTCTTGGGTGTGCCATATCTTAAATTTAACCTAAATGTAAACAGATTTTTTTTAGTTACTAGCTTTGACTTGAATACAAAATGAGTTCTTCATGTATAAGATTTTCAATATGAATGAGTCAACTAGTCAAGACTTAATCATGTTAATGTAATTATCCCATTATTAAAATTTATGTCATAGCTGTATAACCCATAAATAAACTGTTATCAAAGAGATATGTCTCTCCTTTTTGTTATTTTGATAATGCAAATGTTGAAATTAAAATAGCAATACTTTAACATGTAAGTTATGCAAATATTCAAAGTCGATGAACCATGACTGAAGGTACATGGCTAAACAACTCCATGGAATGAGATGTGCCAATGCTAATACAACTGCATACCAAATACCATTGACTAATTATAAGTCGTTCCCTTTAAACAAACCTAAACACAAACATTAACTTGTAAACTATGTAAAAGTTTCAAAGTCAATGAACCATGATAAGGGGTGGGGCTATATAATCTCCATGGAAATGATACTTGCAAATGCCAATAAATTTGAATACCAAATATCATTGACTTAACATTAGCAGTTCATCTTAAACTGATCTAATCACAAACTAATACATGTAAACTAAGCAAAAGTTTCTAAGTAAATAGACCATGACTAAGGGGGCGGGGCCAAATATTCTCCATGGAAATGAGATGTGCTAATGCTTATACAACTGAACACCAATTAACATTGGCTTCCCCTTGAACTGACCTAATAACAAACTAAAACATGTTAACTTACCAAAATTTTCAAAGTCTATAGACCATGACTAAGGGGGCGGAGCCAAATAATCTCCATGGAAATGAGATATGCCAATGCTTATACAACTGCATACCAAATATCATTGACCTACCACTAGTGGTTCACCATGAACTAGACCTAATCACAAACTAATACATTGTTGACGCCGCCGCCGCCGACACCGAAAACAGCATACCTGTGTCTCGCTTTTTGACTCCGTCAAGGCGAGACAAAAAGGAAATGTAATGTTTATTTAACCAAAACTGCAACCTGTAAGTCCAAAGAGTCAAAATATAATTTTGGTAATTAGAAATTCATAAAAATGCATCAGACTTAAGGACTAATTTCATCCCCATTTAACCTGTAAGTCCAAAGAGTCAAAATATAATTCTGGTTATTAGAAATTCATAGAAATGCATCAGATTTAAGGACTAATTTCAATCCCATTTAAACTGTACTATTTTCCACACTCACAAACTTCCCTATATAAATATATATATATACAAGTGGCAAAGTTCATGTTTTGTAATGGGAATCATTATCTCAAAAAACAATATGACCAAAAACAAAACAGGAAGTGCACAACTACTCAATTAAAAATATTAGGTCAGTAAATACATGCATATTCCTTTCCTACATACAATTTTAACAATTATGCATTGAAAAACTTTTGGGACAAAGATTAAAAATCAACCATCTACCAAAGTCAGTATTAACAATGTCCCATTGTCTTACATTGTCACTATGTCTGGCCTATTATAAGGACATGTAATAATAATGTTAAATAATCTGGTTTCTAAGCTTTTCTGTTTTGTAGATACACAACCTTCTTTTTATCACAGTAGACTCACCTTGGTCCATTATTTGTGTTATTTATCTATGAAAGAGGAAACTACCTTAAGTCATTTTAATTACTAGTTGTTGTTTCTTTTACCTTAATTATATTTTATCTTTCTTATATATGCCGCTTCCACTCAAATGAAACACTATGGAGATCTGGATAAAGTTCCTCAAAATTACACATCTGAAATACATGTACATGTAAGGTAATTTACATACAAAGAAACATTGCAAAGATACACATAATACAGTAGTGTTACATGTAAAAACACATAATACAGTAGTGTTACATGTAAAAAAATATAAAAAGTAGGTATTGCAATCACACATAATTGAGAGGGGTTAGGAGGGGATTTCATCCTGAATACCTGAATACCTGGAAAAATATATGATGAATCTCCCAAAAATAAAGCCTTCTTTCCTGGTTCCCGAAAAAATTAATAATCAATTCATGCAATTCCTGAGTCTCTATAAGTGTAAATCCTGAATTCCCGCAAAAACAAAGCCCAATCCTAGCATCCCCAAAAAAGTCCTTCCCCTCATAATTAACAGGGACTGATGAGGATTCATAACACTTATCTGATTTTTAGATAAATTCCCTTTTGATGATGGTCTCACACAAAACAATAAAATGCTCCGCAGGGCGCAGCTTGATACGACCGCAGAGGTCGAACCCTGAGTAGTTGGGGCAAGTATGGACACAACATTCAAGCTTGATACAGCTCTGAATTTGGATTGTGATTAAATATTTGACACAGCATAGGTTTCTGACACAGAATGAATGTGGTCTAAGAACTTAAAAATTTTAAATTGGACATTCACCTATTATGGTCCAATATCCAAAATCTAAATACATGGTTAGATTCAACATATCAAAGAACCCCAAGAGTTCAATTTTTGATGAAATCAAACAAAGTTTAATTTTGGACCCTTTTGACCTCAATGTGGACAAAGTTGATAACGGGCCCAAAATCAAAAATCTAAATACATGATTAGATTCAGCATATCAAAGAACCCCATATATTCAATTTTTGTTGAAATCAAACAAAGTTTAATTTTGGACCCAGATTTGGACCAACTTGAAAACTGGGCCCATAATCAAAAATCTAAATACATGTTTAGATTCAGCATATCAAAGAACCCTAAGACTTCAATTTTTGTTAAAATCAAACTAAGTTTAATTTTGGACCCTTTGGACCTTAATGCAGACCAATTTGAAAACGGGACCAAAAATTAAGAATCTAAATACACGGTTAGATTCGGCATATCAAAGAACCCCACTAATTCAATTTTTGATGAAATCAAACAAAGTTTAATTTTGGACCCTTTTGACCTCAATGTGGACAAAGTTGATAACGGGGCCCAAAATTCAAAAATCTATATACATGGTTAGATTCAGCATATCAAAGAACCCCATATATTTAATTTTGTTGAAATCAAACAAAGTTTAATTTTGGACCCGATTTGGACCGACTTGAAAACTGGGCCCATAATCAAAATCTAAATACATGTTTAGATTCAGCATATCAAAGAACCCTAAGAATTCAATTTTGTTAAAATCAAACTAAGTTTAATTTTGGACCCTTTGGACCTTAATGCAGACCAATTTGAAAACGGGACCAAAATTAAGAATCTAAATACACGGTTAGATTCGGCATATCAAAGAACCCCAATAATTCAATTTTTGATGAAATCAAACAAAGTTTTATTTTGGACCCTTTGGACCTCAATGTGGACCAATTTAAAAACGGGGCCCAAAATCCAAAAACTTAATACACGGTTAGATTCAGCATATTAAAGAACCCCAAGAGTTCAAGAATAAAACCCCATTGAAATTGGTCAAGAAATAAGCAATTTATACAAAGTATCTTCTTTTGCACAATACTGTGTAATTGAATATTTCTTGCAATTGCGCAATACTGTGCAATTGAATATTTCTTGCTATTGCGCAATACTGTACAATTGACAATTTCTTGCTATTGTGCAATATTGTGCTATTGGATATTTCTTGCTATTGAGCAATACTGTGCAATTGAAGATTTCTTGCTATTGCGCAATACTGTGCAATTGAAAATTTCTTGCTATTGCACAATACTTATTATATAATAATTTACACATCCTGTTTGGTGTGTATCTCCTGCCATATCATTATTATTTACTTTTAAATATAAATCAGAAATAACCAACTTAAAATGGAAAATTTTAAAGAAAAAAAAGGAAAAAGGAAAAAAAATCCCCCAAATTTTTGAACCCCCTTACGATTCATCACCCCCAAACTCAATCCCAGCCTTCCCTTTGGGGTATGGTACCTTGCAGTACAATTTTCAGAGAGATCCATACACTTGAACACAAGTTATTGTCTGGAAACTAGAAAAATGCTTATTTTTGGCCCCTTTTTGGCCCCTAATTCCTAAACATTTCAGGCAATTACCCCCAAACTCAATTCCAGCTTTCCCTTTGTAATATGGAACCTTGTAGTACAATTTCAGAAAGAATCATACACTTATACACAAGTTATTGTCATGAAACTAGAAAAATGCTTGTTTTTTGCCCCTTTTTTGGCCCCTATTTCCTAAAATTTTGAGGCAATTACCCCCAAAAATCAATCCCAGCATTCCCTATGTGATATGGAACCTTGTGGTACAAAGTCAGAGAGATCCATACACTAACACACAAGTTATGTCTGGAAGTTACAAAAATGCTGATTTTTGGCCCCTTTTTGGCCCCTAATTCCTTAACTGTTGGTACCATAGCCCCCAAAATCAATCCCAACCTTCCTTTTGTGATATTGAACCTTATGGTAAAATTTCATAGAGATCCATTCACTTAAACTAAAGTTAGAGTGCGAAAACCAATGCGTCTTCGGACGACGACGACGACGCCAACGTCATACCAATATACGACCACAAAATTTTTTTGCGGTCGTATAAAAATCACATTAATATATTCTCTCCATGATATGCTTTTTATACTTGCCATTGGAAGTCATTGCCTAACCCAATCATTTCCAACTCCTTGCATGTGTTTTATCTTCAGACAAAAGTAATCTGTTCAGAGTACAGCCTTTAAATTTGATTTTAAAAAATTAAATATTTCTTTTATGCGGTATACTTTCTTTCAATAACGGACTGAAGCACTAAACATTAACTATATATCTTTCTAACAAGGAAGGATATCATTTATGAGCTTGTTTTGTGGGTCTGTTGCAATATGTTCCACAAATTCCTAATGTTTTTCCTGTTTCCATATATTGTACATTTAGTTTTCCCTCAATTATTTTAAAACTGCTCACTCTGTATGAATTAAATAGGACAAATTAACCCTAAGTTGTTCAGTGTTCCTACTTTTGTCTTTATTTTCAATGAATTATTTAAACTAAAAGATTGATTATTTACAAATTCCATGAAATAAATCAGTTAATCTGTTATCTTACAAATTCACTGTAACATATCTACATGTATGTATTTGTACATGTATAAATGCATCTAATCTTTATTGTGATGGAGCACAATATTAAGTAGCAGTGTCAACAAGTGCTACTTTTAGTATGAGTTAATTAGTAAGCATCAACATTGATCTCAAAATAGAAACAAATTTATTACTAACATTGCACAAGATACGGTCTCATATTTGGCTTAAACAATTATTATGTTATCCAGCAGGAATTATTTTTAGGGAAATTCCTTACAGGATTTTACAGGGTTGGGCTTTTTCTTTCTTTTTATATTTTCTGGCTGTATTATATATACATGATATATACAATGTATTATCAGAAAGCCAACAAAAAATAAAAGAATTTTTTTTTATACAACATAAAACTATATTATCCTTTCTTGCTTGTCTATATCTATGTTAACCAATTATGTTAGGGGACGACCATTTGATATTCTGGGGCAAGAGCATATTTTGCAGAATTACTTCATTTACATCTGCTGATACAAATGCTTATATTTTTCTGCACATTTGCCACACAAAAAAATTATTTTCACTTTTGTACACAATTGTTTCCTGCATTTTGTGTTGCAGAATACTCATCCTGTCTTATGCAAGGTTATTTATTTTTCAGACCTTACCAGGCTAGGACATTTATTTTCAAAATCATCCTGCCCCTGCTGAGAAAAATAAAATGGTTGTTCCCTCATGGTTGCCAGACAATCATAGGAAAAGGTGAATATCAAAACAGGTACTCTGATGTGTTAAACATACAAGAGCTGTCAATACCTGAGAAAAATAAAAGTTTCATCACTGTAGATTATCTGATGTCATAAAAATCTAACTTGGACAGTGTAAAAACATTCATGATATCTTCTGATCTAAATTTTATGCATGGGAAGCAACTTTTTGAGAATAAATGTTTCCCATGGCACCATTTCTTTCTTTGGCGTCAAGGTTGTTTTCTTTTTAGAAAAAAATATGAAGCTTAAGTATTTTTTTAAAACAAATTTCTCTAATCAGAATTTCGTGGAATTTCTATAGTGAGTCTAAATCAGTATAAATGAAGTGCCACAAACTTGTTGAATCTATCAATAAGAAATGATGTGTATTCACCATGTAGAATATGTACAGATAATCACCTGAGTGATACATCACCTAATTACAGGATGATCAAGACACTACATATTGTTTATATACCTTTAAAGTTTTGTTATTTCTTCTTTAAAGACACCTGCTGTTGTAGGGCTTACATCTATCTAATCAACTCATCAAAAACAGATGTTAAATATGTAATCATTTTGTACTTGAATTAATATATTAATGTTACTTTTTAGTTTGAAGGTTCCCATCGGTCAGCAGTCAAATTTAAGCCTAAATCTTCAAATTTGCAGTTTTTTCTAAGGGAAAACAGGAACATGATTTTGATTCAAAAAACATGATTGAAACATAATCAGTAAAATTTAGAATGGAAATGGGGAATGTGTCAAAGAGACAACAACACGACCAAAGAGCAGAAAAAAGCCTGATATACATGCACATCTTTTAAAAAGAAAAAATGAAATAAAAGTATAAGACCTTGTAATTATATTATAAACATAAAAATTGATGCAAATTATCAAAATCAGAGTACAAGTATATAAATCGCCTATCTAAAATTGTTCCTCTACACCTTTGTGCATCCCTTTAGATCAAATCATTGCTCATTACATGGGTCAACAACTCCCTTAATATACGTACATGTACATGTACCTTGGTTTTTATCCTCTCTATGAAATAGAATATTGCTAGCAGGAAAGCACAACTCATTACATACATCTATGAATGGCTTACATGTATATATACTAGTAGATATAATTTCAACTTGTAATATTAATATGAAGTAATAAAATGCTTCGCTGAGCGCAGCCTGATACGACCGCAGAGGTCGAACCCTGAACAGTTGGGGCAAGTTTGGACACAATATACAAGCTTGATACTGTCTGAATTTGGATTGTGAACAAATTTTTGACATAATATAAGTTTCTGACACAAAATAAATGTGGTCAAAGATCTTACAAATCTATTGCGCAATACTGTGCAATTGAAGATTTCTTCTTGAAACTTTTAAAAAAGTGGAAATTTGAAAAATTTAGAAAAAAAAATATGAATACCTTAAAAAAATTGTAAACAAAAAATCCCCCCCCCCCAACTTATTGAAACCCCCCGTTGGAGCAATAACCCCAAAACTCAATCCATGCCTTTCCTTTGAAGTATGGAACCTAGTAGTATAATTTCAGAGAGATCCATACACTTAAACACAAGTTATTGTCTGGAAACTAGAAAAATGCTTCTTTTTGGCCCTTTTTTTGGCCCCTAATTCCTCCATGTTTGGGGCAATTAACCCCTAACTCAATCCCAGCCTTCCCTTTGTTAAATGGAACCTTGTGGTACAATGTCAGAGAGATCCATACACTTACACACAAGTTATTGTCCGGAAACTAGAAAAATGCTTGTTTTTGGCCCCTTTTTGGCCCTTAATTCCTAAACTGTTTGCCTCATAACCCTTAAAATAAATCCCAACCTTTTACTTGTGATATTAAACATTGTGGTACAATTTCAGAGCAATTGAAATACTTATACACAAGTTATTGTCCTGAAACTAGATAAATGCTTGTTTTGGGCCCCTAATTCCTAAACGGTTGGGACCATCATCCCCAAAATCAATCCCAAACTTCGTTTTGTTGTATTGAACCTTCTTAAAAAATTTCATAGAGATCCATTCACTTAAACTAAAGTTATTGTCCGGAACCAATGTGTCTTTGGACGACGACGCAGATGACGATGACATCATACCATTATACGATCCCAAAATTTTTTTTTCGGTCGGTCGTATAAAAAGTTGTTTTAATGTTAATCAATTTATGTAGATTGTTTTGAGTAAATAAATGACCTAATATATTAGTAAGGCGAGACTTCCCATCAGTCCCACTGGCTATAAAGCTAGTAGAGAACCCTGTGAATGAAAACATTTTACGTTCTTTAAAAATGCATTTAACTACATTGGGGTCATATATGCTCTGTTATAACTAGTCTAAATCTCAACATCATTAATACTTATGAATTAATAATTAAAGTTCTTAGATTATGCATTACTGAATAGTCTGCCTCCATAAAGCAGTTTCGTTTAATTTTGTAAAAAAATTCTTTTAATAATAAATTCTCTAGGACTCCTTGGACATTGAGTATACATGCAATCATAGAATATGATGCCGGCTGTTTGATAAGAAATGTATACAGTTATAAATTTTAAATGCTAACATACTGTCTAAAGCATGCATAATCATGATAATTGTAAATTTAAAATATACCAGCTTGAGTTGAGAATGTTTTATATGTAAATCAATGTTATCCATGGACTGATAGAGAGTACTGTCAAGCTTTGATGTAGTATCCAATTTGTAGGACATAATAAAATTTATAATACAATACACATGTACATGTATGTCAACAGCATCCCTATGTACATCTGTAATCCAATCTAATTAAAATCAGATCTTCCAGTTAAGGGGAAGAAACTTAAGTAGACTGACTGTAAACTGAAATTTTATGGTTCACTTATTTTCAAAATAACTTGTTTGTAAACATCTTTACCTAAAAAATGTGGGTTGAATGAATATAACATGAGCATAAATCCCTGTTTCACTACCTAAGAATTTGGCAGGTCTATATCAATGCTGATAAGATCAAATTGACTGCATTGGTTATACATATCTCTATATATATATATATATATATATATATATATATATATATATATATATATTATTCTATATCACTTTTACCATGTTTCCAGATAAAAAAAACATTTTTTCTTCAAAATGTGGTTTTATCATTAAATTTATTAAATACTTGTACATGTACTAGCATTACACAAATGTAGAGATACATGCACTTAATTGTGTAATGCTAATTATCATAGACCTTGTATTGATTAATACCAACTTATCAAACAATCTATTCTATTTTCCTTTAAAACATCACCACCTGTATCCATACACAGCAGGAACCATACTGCTTCGAAAATATGTACAAAGGTGTGATATAGGCTATTAAAAACTGTTCAAAGGTTATTAAAAAAACACACAAACAGGCTTTAAAGAGCCTATATTGCTCACCAGGATATATTTGTACATTCAACAATATTGCAGTCTAGAATATAATTCATGACTTAAAATAAATTATTTTGTTGATCTAGTCTTGCTGATCATTTTGAGGTGTTTAGTTTTCTTTATTCACCAAAGTTTTTGACAAAATGCAAAATGGGTAAAATCATCATTCAAGGCGATATTTCCCATAAAGAGTTGTCGGACAATTAATTTGGGCCATCTTAATATATAGCAGATCTTGTGTTAGTCATGATTTTGCTTTTTAAAGTTACTATCTATCTATTACAGTTTTCAAGATAATAGGCAAAACAAATAAAAAATGGTAAAATTGTAATGTAGGGTTATACATATCTCTATATCTCTATATATATATATATATATATATATATATATATATTATTCTATATCACTTTTACCATGTTTCCAGATAAAAAAACAACATTTTTTTTCTTCAAAATGTGGTTTTATCATTAAATTTATTAAATACTTGTACATGTACTAGCATTACACAAATGTAGAGATACATGCACTTAATTGTGTAATGCTAATTATCATAGACCTTGTATTGATTAATACCAACTTATCAAACAATCTATTCTATTTTCCTTTAAAACATCACCACCTGTATCCATACACAGCAGGAACCATACTGCTTCGAAAATATGTACAAAAGGTGTGATATAGGCTATTAAAAAACTGTTCAAAGGTTATTAAAAAAAAACACACAAACAGGCTTTAAAGAGCCTATATTGCTCACCAGGATATATTTGTACATTCAACAATATTGCAGTCTAGAATATAATTCATGACTTAAAATAAATTATTTTGTTGATCTAGTCTTGCTGATCATTTTTGAGGTGTTTAGTTTTCTTTATTCACCAAAGTTTTTTGACAAAAATGCAAAAATGGGTAAAAATCATCATTCAAGGGCGATATTTCCCATAAAGAGTTGTCGGACAATTAATTTGGGCCATCTTAATATATAGCAGATCTTGTGTTAGTCATGATTTTTGCTTTTTTAAAGTTACTATCTATCTATTACAGTTTTCAAGATAATAGGCAAAACAAATAAAAAAATGGTAAAAATTGTAATGTAAGGGCAATTACTCCTACAATATGTATAAGGAGTTGTCTGACGATTTGGGCCATGTTGACATAAATGTAGATCTTGTCTTGCTGACCATTTTTGCTATTCAAAATTCTGTCCATCTATTTTTTAGTTTTCAAGATAATAGATAAAAAACTATAACTATTGCTAAACATTGTTAAAATTGTCATTTAAGGGCAATAACCTATGGATTTTACTAACCCTCTATGGATCCGTAGGAGCTTGAGGTCAGTAGTGAACTGTATGACAAATTTATCACACACAGGACTTTCCTATAAGTTTTGTATAAAAAAAAAAAAATAAACAATGAAATACAATAACATTAATAGATGACTTCACCAGTAAAGTAGACGTGATGTCATGAACCCCATTTGAAATCTACTGATCCGATATGGATCCATAGGGGGCAGTGGCGGATCCAGAGGGGGGTTCTGGGGGTTGGAACCCCCCCTTTTTTCTTGACGATCAATGCAATTGAATGGGGACATATAGTTGGAACCCCCCCTTTATCCTGGGTTGGGAACACCCCCCTTTTAAAATAGCTGGATCAGCCCCATATATATATATATAGACCTTTTGAGTTTGAAATAAATAAAGATTAGATTATCTTATCATTTGGTTTGATCCTTTGAGGAGAAGATATACATGTATCAACCATGCCGACTAAAATATCTTAATTCATGCATTTGTACACTATGTAGAAATACTTAACATTAAGACTTCATAACGCTAAAGTAGTCTTCTTGTTACTTCTTGACCATTCTTATCACTTCTCTACGCTTCTTGTCCCTAATTAGTGAGACCCTCAAATTTAATGAACACATGTGTTCTACCAAATTTACTTTAAAAACATCCAGTTACAGTAACTAGAAAATTTCTAATTCAGCAAGATAGAAGATAAGTAAGATGGAATACAAAAATTAACGTAAATAAAAAGGGAGATATTAAAATATTCAAAGATGAGAATCTACAAAACTAACGTTGGTAATTGTTTTTAAGCATAAACTGTACATTGGTTTCTCTCTTTGTTTCATAAAATGATGCAGATGCTATTTTACAAACTTGCTACCGATCATGTGTACAAATGAGTGTCGAGATGGGGCATGGAAGTTCTAAAATTTGAAGCTCAGAAAGGGATAAGGTAACACTCCTGGAAACATTTCTATATTTAGAAACAGATACATGTAGCAGTATAAAGACTTTAAAGTCTTCTTCCACCAAAAATCAATCACCTTTGGGAGTTCAATGGGTTTACCTCTACACCTTTATTTAACACGGAGTTCCTATCACACATTTTTGAGGCTATACTTCGATTCTGAGGTTGTCTATCCCACTGAAACATGATATGTCATAAACCTACATTGACACCAACAAAATTGTGAATGGCATGCTTATCTGTTTTGTTGAAAACATCTGTAGTACTAAGGCCTTCCACATAACCGTAAATCGTTTCTTCTTCAAACAGCAAAATGGCACCAGCAGGTAGAGAGGAGGTGTAAAATGTTGACAAATATATGATAGATATAGATTATAGCAGAATTATTTCAATTTTAATAGGAAAATTTATTTTGTACTTCAAAGCTGACCTAAAAGACACATTCAAAAGGTACAAATGTAGCTATTTTGATTTGATGCAGCCAAAAAGTTAAAGTAAACCAACTGTTTCCGATAAAAAAATTAATAGATACATGTAAAGAAGAATGTCCTGTAAGGGCTAGTTTTGGCCTTAAAATCCAAAGTACCTCTAATGAAAGACTTTTGACATTTTTTAAACACTTAAGTGTCTACTTCAGTCGATTCAATTAGTTTATGTTAAAAGATTTGAACTGATTTGGTCATGAAAGGCGCTCAAAGTCAAGCTTATATATGAAAAATCTATCAAATATGCCATAAAACGTCACTTTTCAGATGGTTTTTGTCTTAAAATGTACATGTATGTGGCTGCATTCGTGTTCAGTCACAACCTTTATATATGTTATGTATTATCATCAAATACAATATATATTTAATTAAATATTAAGACTAAACACAAATGTGGCCACTTCCATTTTAGACAAAAACCGTCTTAAAATTAGCACAAATATTGCATAATTTATGATGCTAGTACCTAATGCATGTGCATTGTATTGTAAAAAACAGTCCATATTTATGGAACAGAAGTATTCTACTTTCCAATAAATAGCTAAAAATTTACATTTCAACAAATTTGTAAAATGCTATATTATGAAGCCAAAATGGGGTCTTACCAGGCCTACTCCTTTACTTTAAACATCTAGTTTCCAAATATGGAACACCAACACAAACGTCAATTTTGATCTACACTGTTGTTTTCAAAATATAAGTCAAGTGATGTTGCAATTTATAATTGTGATGTTAATCACATGCATCCCATTTTCTATTGGAATAAGGACTTGGTTTTTTGGCGAAAGAAGAAAGTCATATTAGAATACATGTATAATATAACGTATTTCAAAACTGTAAAACATTTTTAAAATTTATCAAGTTGGTGCAAACCTATTCTGAATGCCTTTGTTTAAAATAAAGAATATCTATTTTTGTTCTATTGGATGTTGTCTGTTTTAGTGAATCCAGGTTCGTTCACCCTCTTTCACGTTCGCACCCTTTTAAAAGGTTTTGTGTTGATTAAGTTTTTAATCAGTTTTAGTAAGTGTATTGCTTTAAAATAAAGATATTAACTAAATAAGATTTTATTGATTTAAACTTTTCAACTGATTTTTATAGTTTGTTCTTATGTTGTGCTGTAACACCACTGTCTCAGGTTAGAGGAGGGTTGAGCACTCACAAATATGTTTAACCCCGCCACATTCTTTATGTGCCTGTCCCAAGTCAGGAGCCTGTAGTTCAGTGGTTGTGGTTGGTTCATGTTTGTCATATTTGTTTTTCGCAAATTGTTTTGTTAAAAATTAGGCTGTTAGCTATATAGTTTCCTCAATTGAATTGTTTCATATTTTTTATGTACATGTCGGGCCAGTTATAGCTGACCATACAGTATGGGGTTTTCTTATTGTTGAAGGTCATATGGTTGCCTATAATTGCTTACATCCACTTCATTTGAACTTGGGTGGATAGTTGTCTCATTCACATTTCCTTATTTTTATAATGTAACATTCTATAAACATAAACGGTTTTCTTTTAGTGTTTTGAGAACTTATTTTGATGAAATGAAAATGAATACTGTCATGATGATCAAAGGCCTAATTCATTCATCTAAGACTTGTAAAAGAAAGGCGGAAGATATCAGACTGTTATAAAACTTGTCACAATGACACTAAATCTTGAAGCAATGATAAACATCTCACACAATCATTCAAATCATGCACTATTCCAAACCAAAAAGAGCACTAAAATATTTAG
This sequence comes from Mytilus coruscus, assembly GCA_017311375.1. NCBI lineage: Eukaryota > Metazoa > Mollusca > Bivalvia > Mytilida > Mytilidae > Mytilus > Mytilus coruscus. The sequence goes on from CM029599.1 coordinate 95,529,946, forward strand.
AAACTACAACAAAGCTAGTTTTAACAATTACCATGACTTTCAAATTCATAAGCATTATACCAAATTAGCTCTGTAAATACCAATTAACAGTAATCATAAATAATTAACATGTAATGATTAATCATCTAATGACAAATTAAAAATACTTCATTCACTGTATATGAATCAAAACTGGGTATGAAAGAACCCTGATGGCAAACGTGTAGGGTGTGAACTTGCTGTAGGAGCGAACAGACCTGATACCCAAACCTGCCAACTTTTCAAAATCTCCATGGGGGGGTTTAAGCGGATGAGGAACTTATGCTCCTCTTTTATCGTCATAACTGTTTTTAATCTACTACTATATTGTTTGAATGAGTATGTATGTGCTAAAATACTATTTTAACTCAATTGAATGCCTGTTTTGAGGTTTTCAGTTTATAAAATAAAGAATTCCAAAATTCAGGTCAACACCTCTCATGGGGATATCCCCATAAATAGGGATAGTTGGCAAGTCTGGATACCTGTTTTAGTCAAAGTATTTGTATCTAATTTGGTAACAGTCATTCCGGCCCCAAGTCTATCCAGCCCAAAGTGAATTTGGCCCATAATAAATAATGATTAGTTGATATAAAAAATCTGAGAGTTTTGTAAAGTACACGTACATGCATATGATTCAGGGTGATTAGCACTTTGCACATGAAAAAGATGTGTAAATTTTGCTGATCTTAGGAATATTTTTTTAGGAAACAGAAATAATGATCAGTACAAAAGGTAAGTAACTTTTCAAGTTATGGAAGGGATTCGGCCAATTAAACAAGATCTCTCAATTTGAGTAGTTATTAACTTTTAAAAGAAAGAGTTTGCGTGCATTAGCTTGGTGATCAATCTGTGTGTAACAAATGTGTTAATTTAAATAAGCATCAAAGTCACAATTTTTGATTATCTACCTTTGCTGTAATTCACAAAATGCATTATAATATATAAAATACATGTCAAATATACATGTATATAAGTTTTATCCCTTGTAAAAAAAATTTAAATTCGGGTGGATTCTTCAGAAATCAGCTGAATCCACTAGGGCTGAACTGACTTGAACCAGAATGCCATGTGGCCTGATGGACATGAAAGCTCTGATTTAACTTGCTTTTCATAAGCCATTATTGATACACTAGTTCTATAATAAAGAATTTGGATCTGAACAAGTTACTGTAACATCCTCAATCAGAATGTTGACATAACTTGTCACATTGGTGTAGGTCTCCCCTCCAGTTGGTGCTTTTTACTCATTGTCTTTTTTCTCTGTGTTAGTAAATGATATTTATGCACTGATCAATATAAATTGTTAGAGGATGAGGATCTTGAGAGTAAAAATCTTCAATTCTGTTGAATGCAGTCGAACACTATTGGTTATTTTGCTTTTTGTCACATTTGTTTGTTCATTTATAAAGAATGAGCTGCCTTCAGTTTTTAAAAGAAAATATTTAACTAAAACCGGCAGGCTGACTAATACACTGTCACTGATAACAAGGCCAAGGATATGTCAAGATGTTATTACAAAACCTTTATAGGATATTGAAAGATTTGAACAGAAGTCAGTCTTACCAACTGATTACTAAATAGTAGATATGTCGATAAAAACTACTGAATCAGCATATTGTTTTGTTCTCATCACAGTAGCTTTTCATCGCCAGCCATATTTATTTCCCAAAATTTACTATATTTATCAACCAATCAAAAGAGTATACGTTATCATTCGGGTGTCTCTAGTCATATGCATTTTACAATGTTAAATTCTTGGGTTACACTAAAGACCTAAACGCATAATTTAATGGAAATGTTCTAGAGTGCCTTCTTTATATTTCATCAAGAATAGAATTAAAAAAAAAATGATTTCAAACGTTTCAAAACATGAAAAACATAGAATAAGAAAAAAAAAAAAAAAAAAAATGTATTGGGACCATGACAAATGAAGATTTATATTTTCACATCATTTAGTCTGAATCTAAGTCACAAACGCATATAAACAAATGTTTGATAAAGAAATTATCTTCAAAACATTTGTTAATTGTTCTAAAAACGAACGCAAACTCAAGAGGAAATCAAGTTGTTCGTGTACCATGGGGGACACATTTTCGCCACAATGTATGATATGACCATACTCATTATCCTGGTATATTATAAAAACGAATGTTTGCAATTACATGAATTAGATTGAGAGATCATTCCTATACGATTTTTCTCACAAATATTTACTTTAAGACTGCGCATGATTGCCATATAAATCTTACATAATTGCCAAAATCATTTAAAAACACCTGTGTATTTCTCAATATGTGCGAATAACCTTGGAAATGGGGTAAAGAGGAATATCAACAGTTGTAACATTACAAACAGCCTTTACCATCTATTTAGGCAATTATTGGGTAAAGGCCACACATTTTACAGAAAAATAGCAAAACGGCAAAAATGTGTACAAGGCGAATATGCGCCACCCACTCTATATATATGTAACACTCCCAAACGTGTCCATCCCCCCAAACGTGTCCGATTCCCCCAAACGTGTCTATTTCGACTAAACATGTCCTTCAAATCATAAATCGCACAAACGTGTCCGATTTCACATCCCTAAACGTGTCCGATAATTGTTATTCGCCAAAACGTGTCCAGATGAAAACACTAGAACGTCTCAAAACTTTTAGCGCCAATATTACTCCGTGAAGTCAAAAACGTTTCCGGCAATTCAATGGCGTGGGATACGATAAAAGACTTCGGGTACGGTTGTATTCTTAAAAAATCTAAGTAGCTATACCCACAGAAATCTAGAGGAAAAGTGTAGTAACCGTATAGATAAATGTCCAAGACATGCTACATTGTGCACAGTGACTTCTGCTTTCAAATAAGTAGACACCAGGTTAAAAAAAATCGCACTATAAAAAGCTATTTTTACTTGCAGCGGTTTTATTTATTTTTTATCAATATAATTATCATTGTTTTAAAGTTTACATGGAGGTTTTTCACAATTAAAAAAATTAATACATTTTATCTTGTTAGTTTTCCCAGTGCTTCACATGTAAATAAAGTGGTCATTTATTAGCATTAATTTGTTCAACGCCGGTTATCTATTTTACGCATTTGCAACACATACTTAACTATTGACTGCTTATTGCTTAATGTCCAGTGGCAAATATGACATGCGTATTTAGAAAAAAAACATAAACATTGCAAGTTATTAGTTTTGTACAGTTTAAATCCTAGTTTACTATTGTACTAATATTGTCCGATGATGCCTAAATGTATTTATTATGTATGAGGGTAATGCACGACCTGCTTCATGCAGAATTGGTTTCTGTGCTTTTAAAAGGGAGACCTTAGAGTTTCATATGAACCGGAAACGTTTGCATGGCCTTTTTACAATCGGCAATCCTCGGGTGAATCCGCTACTCTCCTTCTATGTAGATGAAGGTACGGAATCGGCCGAGTTGTGACGAATGGGCCTTTTTAATAAAATGGACACAATTGGGCGCTCAGAAACAGAACACGTTTTGGCGCCCTTTAACAAGGGATATGTTTTGCAGTTCAGCGACGTCATATGGACACGTTTGGGGGAATCGGACACGTTTTGGGGAATGGACACGTTTCTTAGTGTTACATATATATATATATATATATATATATATATAAAAGTCTAAATTGAAAACAACGTTTATACCTATGATTGCGTTGGATCAAAACCGCAATTTTTATACGTGCTAAACAAATTTCTTGTTAGAGGGGTCTAAATACAACACAAACAACATTTTCCAAAAGACCAAAAAAGTGAAGAAGTATATTTTAACAAAACGCATTTGACTAACAGGTCGAATAACAAATATTCTTAAATCCTGCTGACTGCCATTGGCGATTGCCAAATAAACGGATCACAAGGTGAAATAAATGGATCTTAACTATAAATTTAATACCAAACAGAAAACGATAAACTTGCGGCAAAGATGGTATTCCGCAAACAAAGGTGCAATGATTTTTTGTACGCCATATCCGGATTTCGACAGTTAATGACTCTTCAGTGATGTTAGGAATCGAAACGGTTATTGGAAGGCCACATGATTTACCTCAATTTAGGATAGACTCTTGAATTTTGAGGAGTCAAAATAAGATGAACGGATCATATAAACCCGAAGGCAAATATAATACAAGCTCAAACGAAAAAATATAAACAAGTCTAAATTGAAAACAACGTTCAAACCTATGATTGCGTTGGATAAAAAACGAAATTTTTAAACGTGTGCGTGCAAAACAAATTTCTTGTTAGATGGGTCTAAATACAGCACAAACAACATTTTCCAAAAGACCAAAAAAGTGAAAAAGTATATTTTAACAAAACGCATTTGACTTACAGGTCGAACAACAAATGTTCTTAAACCCTGCTGACTGCCATTGGCGATTGCCAAATTGAACGGATCACTGATGTAATAAATGGATCTTAATTATAAATTTAATACTAAACAGAAAAAAATAAACTAGCAGAAAAGATGATATACCGCAAACAAAGGGTGCAAAGGTTTTTGTACACCATATCCGGATTTCGACGGAATCGAAACGGTATTTGGAAACTTCCATACAATTTCCCTCAATTTGGATAGACTCATTATCATAGATTTAACAAATTGAATTATCCCTCTTTGTATACGCCCGTCGCTTTTTCAGTGAATAAATTTCCACAACTCCTCAATGTCATATCTGAATTATATATATAAAAAAAAACAAAAAAACTAAAGGGAATTTATTTTAATAGATAAAAATCTGTCACTAAAGTTTCATAAAGACTGCTCAAAGCACTTTTAAGTTATTGTCCGAAAACAGGAAAATCCTCCCTTTTTTATGAATAAAATCCCATAACTCGGAAACGTAAAATCTAAAATCTTTAAAATACGAAAGGGAGCTTAAGTCAATAGATATAAACAACTCGCCAAGTTTCATGCAAATAGATTAAAGCGCTTTTGAGTTATTTTCCGACATGTTGACGACGGACGGACCAACTGACGGACGGACGGACGGACAACGGTATACCATAATACGTCCCGTAAACGGGCACATAAAAACTACTTTTGAATATACGCAAACCTGAAAATAGGGTGCCGAAACTCAGACCTTTAAGTGTTGATTTTTCAAATTCCCATAACTTTTTTTTCCAACGGATTTCCTTCAAACTAGGATTCTGTTAAAAAGAATATATATTCTAATGAAATTATCAAAAAAGTAAACATTAAATATCAAACATTTTTTTTGTAAAACTTCTGACCAAACACTTTATCATGGAATGACCACATCGGAAATATCACTATAAAGGCAAAAAAAATATAACATTAGGCTTTATACAACGGAATCTTGGTAAATGCCCAATGAATATAAAACGACACTGGGCATATATAACGGCCTCGTAAGACCAACAGTAGAATACGCTAGCAGTGTCTGGGACCCACATCTCCAAAAACACATACAACAACTGGAAATGGTCTAAAGGAGAGCAGCCAGATTCATCAGGCATGAGTATTCTCGAGACCCAGGCATAGTAACATCTTAATTAGAGGACCTAGAACCACCACGATTACAAGAGAGACGAAAAACATCACGTCTACTCCTTTTTTACAAAGTAATCCACCAACTAATTGCTATCCCAATTCTAGAATACTTGATGACACCAGCAAGACTGACGCGTCAGTTCCATCAAAGACGATTTTTCAGATTAGAATCTATTTCTAAACAACAAAAAACATAGCTTCTTCGAAGGAACCATCATGCACAAACTGGAATAAACTAGCGCCTAGCCTATTGGACATTGATGACTATGAGGCATTCAAGACCCACCTCATAGCACACAGATATCCGTAAATCAACACACAAATATTTTTATCTGCAATGGCACCTGTATATATATATATATTAAACACCTGTACATATGATTTTAAAAGAGCACATTTTGGATGACACCACAACTTTAATTCAACATATTCGTGTGATGAGTCAACCGACTCTTTACGGATTACTCATGTTGAGACCAAAACGGGGAAATGAAAAGACTCAATGAACTTGAAATATACAGGTAGATTTTGTCAAATGTAAATAACTTTTTTTATTGACCTCCTTCAAATTTGAATTTTGTTAAAGAAAAGGGAAATGATTTTATCAAATTTAAAAATTATTTTTTAAGGCCAAAAGTCAGACATTAATGGGGAAATGTAAAGACCTGAACAGACTTAAAACTCTACTGATAGATTTTATTCAAACTTAACTTACATTTTAATTTTTTTATGGACTTCCCTCAAATTTGGATCTTATGAAGGAAAAGTTAAAAGAATGTGTTAAAAAAAAAAAATAAAAATAAATACTTAATGACAAAATCATTTATGCCTAAAACCAGAACGGGAAAATGAAAAGACCTCAATGAACCTGCATAGACCCGAAAAGTATGTGTAATTTATTAAAACTTGAGAAAATCTTGTTAATTGTCAACGGATTCTCTTCAAAATCGGATTATGTTCAAGAAAGAGAGCCTGATAATTTATAAAAGTAAATTAACATTCTTTTGATAATAAATCATTAGCCTTGCATCCTGACCCAATCTAATACTTCGTCGATAGGGCCATGCGTAATACAATTCATTAATTGGATGCTGATACTTGGCAATGAGCGGGGGAAACTGAGACCTGAATGCCGAGTCCCTGAAAATTGTTTAAATGTATGTTACTCCTTTACAAAGATTTAACATTGCTCAGTTAGCCTCAAAGAATACCACCAACAAGCATACCATGTTTCAACCGAAATTGACACACATACCCCAACGCTGGTTTGTAACAACAACAACGAATTCCTATTGCTTTGTGTTAACCCACACGCGATGAAAAAAAAAAACAGACCAACACCTAACCGAGATGCCTTGCTAAACAAACTCATGATACCAAGAACACGATCACCCTCAACGAGTAACGATGCTGTCTTTCCACTAGCATATACAGAACGCTCTGTACTGTCAACATAAGAAACAACAAGTCAGCCTCTAATACTAACGCTTGAACCAAAACGTTAGCCACTACTACCAACACCAAAAGTCAACTACACAAGTGCTAAATAGACAGGTTCTAGTTTGTTTCTATATAAAGTGGAATATAATGTACACAAAATTCTACCCAACACTCAAGCCAAGCACTAATGATGACAGACCATATACTGTACAATTGACATTTGATTATTACAGAGTTTTGACGACTTCAAGTGCATCTACGCTAAACTTTGTCATTAATTTTTAATTTAACACGCTGAAATATCTCGCCTGCTTTACTGACCATTGATTTTATGTTGATAGTCCTAAATATAAAACTTTACTGAAAGTATCACATAAACTTAAAATGATCCATGAATATGAGGTAAAGGTCAGATAAACCAAACCGGAAATACACGTACACCTTACAATCATTCCATACAACAAATTTAGTTGACCTATTGCTTATAGTTTCTTAGAAACGAACTTAACCAGGAAAACCTAACATTGACCAATGAACCCTGAAAGTGAGGTCAAGGTCAGATGAACCATGCCAGACAGACATGTACACCTTACAATCAATCTATGCATGAAATATAGTTGACATATTGCTTATAGTATCTAAGAAACAAACTTAACCATGAAAACTTAACATTGACTAATGAACCATGAAAATGAGGTCAAGGTCCAATGATTGCCAGACAGACATATACACTTACAATCATTCCATGTACCAAATATAGTTGACCTATTGTTTATACTAGTAGTTTAAGAAAAACAGACCAAAATATAAAAACTTAACACTGAGCAATGAACCGTGAAAATGAGGTTAAAGTCTAACAAAACCTGCAAGAATGACATGTACATCATAAAATATTTCTATACACCAAATATAATTGACCTATTGCATATAGTATTAGAAAAAAAGACCAAAACACAAAAACTTAACTTTTACCACTGAACCATGAAAATGAGGTCAAGGTCAGATGACAACTGCCACTTGGATATGTACTCCTTACAATCAAATATAGTAGACCTATTGCTTATAGTATCTGAGATATGAACTTGACCACGAAAACTTAACCTTGTTCACTGATCCAAGAAATGAGGTCGTGGTCAAACGAAAACTGTCGGACAGGCACGAGGACCTTGCAAGGTACGTACATACTAAATGTAGTTATCCTATTACTCATAATTAGAGAGAAATTTACATTACAAAGAATCAACTTTTTTCAAGTAGTCACTGAACCATGAAAATGAGGTCAAGGACAATGAACATATGACAGACGGAAACTTCATAACATAAGGCATCTATATACAAAGTATGAAGCATCCAGGTCTTCCACCTTCTAAAATATAAAACTTTTAAGAAGTTAGTTAAAGCCGCATACTGATCACTATCCCTATGTCGAGCTTTCTGCGACAGAAGTCGCAGGCTCGACAAAAATGTTTGTGAAAAAAAAATAATGTAGAGGCTCTTTTTTTAGGTATATTATCGTATTCCGTCGAGGAGCAAAGCCCCTGAACCACCGCACTGAACCTGCTGTGAGCCCCAAGCGGCCACCATGCAGGCCCCTGTCGCAATATGTGCCTACAGTTCATTGAATACCTAGCTACAGCCCTAGCTGTGTATATATTGCATTGTATATTCATTTGATTGTGTGTTAAATGGATTTTATAGGACAACTATGTGTTACAAATTGGTTTTGGGATTTATTAATACAAGTTACATCAGTAATATTGTTAAAATGGGAATTTTTATCAGGTTAGACTCATAAAAAATTGTCAGACCATACATGTATTTTGCATCAATGGTCAGACCAACTAAGCCAGTCTAATTTTGATTGGCCAATTAAAAAAATCATTTTCTCTGAAACAATAAGGCGAAATGTTTTTAAAACTTTCGGAGGTAGATGATTAGAGGATTCTTTTATAAAACCAATCCTTATTTATTGTTGATCGTGTGGCAAACATGTGGGCAGTTCCCATTACAATGTTGACATGAGTGACATACAGTTCCCATTAAAAGTGGACATGAGAGACCCACAGTTCACATTAAAATGTGGACATGAGTGACACACAGTTCCCATTAAAATGTGGACATGTGTGACATACAGTTCCCATTAAAATGTGGACATGAGACATACACAGTTCCCATTAAAATGTGGGCATGAATGACATACAGTTCCCATTTAAATGCGGACATGAGTGACACACAGTTCCAATTAAAATGTGGGCATGAGTGACATACAGTTCCCATTAAAATGTGGACATGAGTGACACACAGTTCCCATTAAAATGTGGGCATGAGTGACACACAGTTCCCATTAAAATGTGGACATGTGTGACATGCAGTTCCCATTAAAATGTGGACATTAGACACACACAGTTCCCATTAAAATGTGGGCATGAGTGACATACAGTTCCCATTAAAATATGGACATGATTGACACACAGTTCCCATTAAAATGTTGGCATGAGTGACATACAGTTCCCATTAAAATGTGGACATGAGTGACACACAGTTCACATTGAAATGTGGACATGAGTGACACACAGTTCCCATTAAAATGTGGACATGAGACGCACACAGTTCCCATTAAAATGTGGGCATGAGTGACATACAGTTCCCATTAAAATGTGGATATGAGACATACACAGTTCCCATTAAAATGTGGGCATGAATGACATACAGTTCCTATTTAAATGTGGGCATGAGTGGCACACAGTTCCCATTAAAATGTGGGCATGAGTGACATACTGTTCCCATTAAAATGTGGACATGAGTGACACACAGTTCCCATTTAAATGTGGACATGAGTGACACACAGTTCCCATTAAAATGTGGGCATGAGTGACATACAGTTCCCATTAAAATGTGGACATGAGTGACACACAGTTCCCATTAAAATGTGGGTATGAGTGACATACAGTTCCCATTAAAATGTGGACATGAGTGACACACAGTTCCCATTAAAATGTTGGCATGAGTGACATACAGTTCCCATTAAAATGTGGACATGAGTGACACACAGTTCACATTGAAATGTGGACATGAGTGACACAGTTCCCATTAAAATGTGGACATGAGACGCACACAGTTCCCATTAAAATGTGGGCATGAGTGACATACAGTTCCCATTAAAATGTGGGCATGAGAGACCCACAGTTCACATTAAAATGTTGGCATGAGAGACACACAGTTCACATTAATATCACATTATATCATCATATCTGCTTTGTTTCACATTCGTTTGGCCAAACGATTTTTATTGGCATTAAAAAATAAAAACCAAAAGTTTCCTTCTTTGTAGATATTGAGTAGATATTTGTTATGTGATTGTGGAGTAATGAGTTACATAGTTTTGCAGAGATACATTTCAATTTCGTTCTGATTGACTTTCCTTTGACATAATTATAGATACTTTTAGGTTATCTGACCATTGGCGTTTTATTCCTATATATATATATATATATATATATATATATATATATATTATCATATATATGGTCATTTATCTACTATACATAATTACAGGAGAGGAACATGACTACAACATTAAATTCTGAGTAAAGATTTATTTTATTTTTCAGAGACATCCTACATAAAATTTATTTATAACACTGATAAAAATATACAAACATAAAAACAATACATAAAATAAACAAACATAAAAACAAAACAAAAATATACAAACATAAAACAATACGGAAAATATACAAACTTAAAAACAATACTCAATTATAAATTGAGTTCCATTTGTACAAAACATAGTATTTCATTTGTGTAACATCATAGTGATATTCAGAATATATGGTGCGTCATAAATGTTGTTTTTATCACATTATGCCTTTTGTGTACCATCTAAGTAAACACCCGGGATTCCTTTTATTCAGAATTAAAAACAAATGTAATTTTGTGTGCTACAATAAAATTTCGCGTGAAACTCTTTCGTTGATAAATTATATCAAAGGTACTGGTAAAGGCTATTACGGGTAGATTGGGCAAGGATATGCCTGTAAAAAGATAAAATCATAATATGAATAAACTCATCATAGATACCAGGATTAAATTTTGTACGCCATACGTGCGTTTCGTCTACAAAAGACTCACCAGTGACGCTTTCAAGAATATAAGAAATAAAAAAATGTTAAAAAGGCCAAATGAAGTACGAAGTTGAAGGACAACATCAGCCACGCTCTGCGATTACGTGTTTAGGATATGCAATCAACAAGTTACCTTTTGTAGCGTGAGACGATTACTGTGAATATAAAATTGAGAATGGAAAAGGGGAATATGTCAAAGAGACAACAATCCGACCAAAAAAGCAGACAACAGACGAAGGCCAACAATGGGTCTTCAAGGCAGCGAGAAAATCCCGCACCTGGAGGTGGTCCTCAGCTGGCCCCTAAATAAAATTGTGTACTAATTCTGTGAAAATGGACGTCACACTAAACTCCAAAACATATAAATGAACTAAAATTAAAAAAACATACAAGACTAACAAAGGCCAAAGGCTCGTGACTTAGGACAGGCGCAAAAATGCGGCGGGGTTTAACATGTTTTGTGAGATCTCAACCCTCCCCCAATACCTCTAGCCAATGTAGAATAAAGAAACACATAGCAATACGCACAGTAAAACTCAGTTTAAATGAAGTCCGAGTCCGATGTCAGAATAGGTAACAAAAGAAACTAAGCAAAATGACAATGATATATAAATGAACAAAGGACTACTAGCAGTTACTGACATGCCAGCTCCAGACCTCAATTAAACTGACTGAAAGATTATGTCTTCATCATATGAAAATCAAGTACAATCCCTCCCGTTGGGGGTTAAGTATCATACCATCATAAAATATATGAGAAGAACATAACCCGTATCATGCCAACAACTGGTTTTAGAATAAATATTTTTATTTCCGACGAAAAGACCCTATACCCTACCGAAACCATGCTTACCATGGTAATACAACACCATGCTTACAGTGGTAATACAAAAATTTCGACATCATCATCAAAATTGTGCAAAATGAAAACAAATATAAAAATAAAACATCAAAATAGCTCATTCAAATATACAATATACAATTCTCTTTTACCAAGTACAGAATTTCTTTCTTGGTAGTATACAAGTAGTTCTTGACATACAACTTGCGACATCAGTATTGACGTGTATTGTTATCCATTGGCAAATATAAAAATTCAAAAGTTTTGACACCGACCATTCTTGATGAGTATGTTGCATGTATTTATCAAATACGTGTTTACATTTCAAGACGTGTGAGCATTTCTGTGAACATACACTCCTGATACCATGCCACCAGTGATCATACGAAATACACCTAAATATAAAATATAAATATCCAAAACGAACTAAACATTCTGTATGTGCCTGTCCCAAGTCAGGAGCCTGTAATTCAGTTGTTGTCGTTTGTTGCTGAATTTCATATTTGTTTTTCGTTTATTGTTTTGTACATAAATCTTTCTGGCATAGTTTCTCGTTTGAGTTGTCTTACATTTGTCATTTCGGAGTCTTTAATATAGCTTGCTATGCGGTATGGGTTTTGCTCATTTTCAAAGGCCCTACGGTGACCTACAGATACTTACTTCTACGTCATTCGGTCTCTAGTGGAGAGTTGTCTCATTGGCAATCATACCACAACTTCTTATTTTTGTAAAATTCCAATCTTTCAAAGAGAATATACAAAAAAGAATGTCGAATGGAATAACAACTTATATTAAACTTACTTTAGTAATTTGTTTTTGTTTTTGATTCTCCTCCCCTTTATGAATATTGAAAAAGATAAACAAAGCTTTCTGGATATTTGTTCAAAATCTCCTCTGAGACGATCTCATACTAAAGACAGCGAAGCAAAGGGTTCTGTTTTTCTTTGAGTTTTCGGTAATCCATAAAACAGACTGATGATACTTAACTGTCGAATGCGCACCTAAACGCATAAATTAATCGACGAAAATCTTGGATTTTAAAACTTTTTAAAATTTGAGAAAAAATAACAAATTAGGAAATCCATCCTTACCGGTACGTTAACAATTTTAAAGAAGTGTAAACTTAGAAGAATACATTATGTGGTTATAACTGGGTAACTTGTTCCAGGACAAATATAAGCTACTTTCCATACTTATAAAAATAAGGAGATGTGGTATGATTGCCAATGAGACAACTCTCCACCACAAACCAAATGACGTAGAAGTTACTTTGGTTTATGTTTACATCAAAGTTTTCATAACTACTGTATGATATAGAATTATGAAATAACTCCAGTGAGAAGATGTCAGCTATAAGAGGGAAAATAATTCAGTTAGGTCTATTTCTTATGCTTAACACATGTTGGTTCAAGTGTACACTTAAGTCCTCAAGTTAAAACATCTCATCTCGCTGTTGTATAATCAAGCCGGTATTTATGCACAAGAAAGTCAGTATAACTTAATCACCATGCTTAACTAACATTTCTTTGCCTTAAATGTTTTATCTTGTAAAGCAATCTTGTATTTATGCTCTTGTGTTTTATTTTGTAAAGCAATCTTGTATTTATGCTCTTGTTTTAAGATTGGTAGATACGATAATTCCATACTAAGACATAGTTTTGATTAATTGGATAACGCGCGAACTTTTTATTTGTAACTAAGCTTTGTCAGAATTTGTAATAACTTTTAACATAAGCCGACCTACTTGCCTTATTTTCAAAATATTCATCGGAATACAAATGCATTCGTCCTATAACAAAGAAAAGACATCTAAGGGAGCTACCATTTGATTTTATGGGGGGCTAGGATGAAATTTGAAAAAAATAGGAAGGACAGGAGTTTTGAGTTGAAAAAAAGGCAGGATGAGCAACTTGGTAAAAAAAAAGGCAGGATGACAATTTGTGTAAAAAAATTCAGGATAAACTAGTAAAAAAAGGCAGGACCGAATAGAGTAAAAAATAAAAAGGCAGGACAGAGATTACAACTTAAAAAAAAAGCAGGACAAAATTTTTCATCCTAGCTCCCCCCCCCTAAAAATCAAATGGTAGCTCCCTAAATAGTACAAAGAACATACTTTTATGGGGCAATTGTATTTTGCACAACCACTATCTATGTTTCTACTTGGATTTCAGTTTGATGTTCGTTCTGTGAACCGTAATGGACCCGGCTGGGACTGTTCGTAGTCTTCTCCCTATATAAAGGAGCAGACATCTGAAGTGGTCGATACAGACTTTTATACTTTCGGTATTTCACGATAATTGCCGATGCTGCTACGATACAAGCGATTGTAGCTATGATGGAAATTCCAGCTACAACTCCTTTAGAAAGTCCAGGATTTTCAGACGAATCGGAATCGGCAGTACTTGTGCTTTTACTTGTGTCTGCTTCCTCGGGTGTCATTATTTTCCAAATAAGTCCATCGTCACTAATGGAGTACGACGAAGTGTCCGTGAATCCCTCAGCAGGTATTTCCATAAAAGGAGGCTGACGAACAGGTGGTAGTCCATGAGGTGAAAAAGCGTCAGCTTTAACGCAGTAGTCAATTTCGCAGCCATTTTCTACTGTGGCAAGATGCTGACTGTAACCGTTTGGACATCCTTTTGGCCATTGTCCAGATCCAGACTGTTGGAAGTATGAACCTAATGTGTGAGTAGATTTTAATAAATTGCTGTCCGACTTCGGTCCGATCATTAGAGGATTACCAGACCTACAGCTATAGAAACCAGCAAACGGAACAGAAAATTCATATCCCAGCTCATAATCATCACTGACACAAACTTTCATGTCATTTCCAATGTTAAGTGGATAGAAATATAGTGGACACTGCTTAGATCGTGTTACTGGGTTACTCACTGTAGCTGTATAGAGACCACCGAATAAAAATCCTGATTGTTCTGGAACACTTCCTCTAGCCACGCACCAGTATGCAGAATATGTTGCACTTCCATAAACAGTATGGTCTTTGCAACAGTGTGAGATTAGCCAACATCTGTGGCATTTGTGAACTGATTCAGAAGAAGATCTGGTAGATTCTTGTATCAAGATGGCTTCATAGTTCGGTGGACATGAATAATCTCCTGTCAAAGGATTTTTTTGGTCTAAACCACTGCAAAGATTTTTAGACAGTCCTCCATTTCTGTTGCACTTTTGGTAAACACCACCAAATGTGAAATTTGTAGATGGAGCCTTACAAGTACCGTCATCAACATTTGCTTGGAAGCTAAAATTTGGAGAATCAGTGTTTGTACAGCCTCGGTATATATTAAATTTATAGTACATTTCAATGGCAGATTTGACAGACTGGACAAGTTTGTAAACTACAGAATTTGGTAGTTCTGGCAGAGAATATGGTGTTATCAGAAAGAACAGCGGATCACCAGCACGATCAAGAGGGACGAGATCATCACCGATTTTGTCTCCCCAGTCATTTAAACTGAAATTAACTGGTTTGAATATGGGACCGCCATATGTTTCCACAGTTGAGTGAGATCTGTTTCCTAAATACTGATCGATCATTTCTTTTGTTGTTTGGTGCTCATAACTAGAGCTTATTTCAAATACACTGAAAAACGAGGCACTAGCCGATGCAGAGATTTTACTCTTTGACGAACTGTAGTCTCGACTAAATGTTGATTTAATTTCGTCGACTTGAACCAAGGCTGCTCCAGCATCTACACTTGTAACAACATGTGTACCAAAATCTCTCACTAACAGTTCACTTTCATATGTGGCCATGTTTGTGTTGTTCAACTGAATATGTGCTGCAATGCTTAGCAGACGAGATTTAAATGTTGGGTGTAACGGAGTGTCAGGCTGGAGTTTAGCTGTATATCGCACATACCGTACTTGAACACGTGTTGTTGTGGCCTTGTCATCTACTTGGTGGGATTTTATATTTTCCGATTCTGATGAAAATTTACCACTTATTCCAAAATGAGTTAAAGTGAGGCCGGCACCAACATTTATAGAACGTGAAGTTGTTGATGTATAGTTCGACCAATGATCAAAAAGTTCTGCATATGTCTCAACTCTGCTTGATTTGATAGGTATGGTGTAGATCGTATCTGGCACAATGTAACGACCATCGTCTGTGGTTTTACATTTTGAGAAATTGAAATTTACAACAATTCCGGCATCTTTATTCATCAAATTATCCCATCCATTCCCTGGTAGACTTTCATATCGAATCAGGTTTTTGTCGTTTAAGATTGAGTAACATCTTCTTGGGTCTCCAGCTGGAATGGAGTCGGTCCTGGATTCCTGGGTAGCAATTGCTAAACCCAACATCCAAAGAATAAAAACTAGGAAGTTTCCCTTTCGACCAGCCATCGCATCACTGTGGCTATGAAATGATCGAACAAGGAAAATAAAAAAAAAAACTCACGTGGTAGATAGATTTTTACTTTTGAGGGGGAAGTCCCATTTAAATTTCTATATGACACTAAGTCCTTTAATGGCTTATTTCCGTATTAACAATTGCATCAAGTCACATGTTCTCATTTTCTGATTCATTCAATTTGTTTACAAGGAAGAAATTTAAAACTGAACATAACAAGAAATGAAACATTGTAATTGTTAAATGTTAAAGTTCTAGGGACTTGTTATGCTAAGAAATCATTTAATCGTATTTCGAATACTTGGCTTTCTTACACAGAAACCAATTAAATATTATTTAGTTAATTTCCCCAATCAATATTAAATGACTGGTGTCTAAACTGAAGCAACCTACATGTTCAATGATCGAATTTGACAAGGAGGTATCTGGACCAAATTGCTTATATCCACTTCATTTGAACTTTGGTGGATAGTTGTCTCATTGGCAATCATACCACATCTCCTTATTTTTATAAGAATCGTCTTTGAAGGCCAAAAGCTTCTAACAATTTCTGCCATGTTGACTTGTTTTAAAATTTTATTAGCTGATAATTTTTGCCGTTCCAATTTAATGTCTATCAAAGTCTTCAGGGTTAAAGCCAGAAGTAAAAATCATCATTGAAATGGCATATTTTCCTATTGACGCAACGCGCGATAATAGTATTGTGTCTCAATCAGTAACTCCAAAATTTGACGTTTATTGCCGATTTTATTTTTTTTTGTCTGCAAGGTTGTTAGTTTAATAGAAAAATATTGATACTGATACTTCTAACTGTAAAGGTAAGATGATCGGGAAATAGAATGTAATAACCATGCATAGTTTCCCTTTTAGTTCTGAGAATAGGAAAGAAGTCCTCATTTTTGTTAAATGAAGAAGTGGGCGAATCGAGTCTTACTTAAAAAAATGATGCAATAATCACCACTTCACGATTTGTAATAATTGGCCAGCAAAATTCAGTAAGATACGAATTGTGAGAAAATATAAGCATATTCATCCGATATATTTATAGACTTTGTATAATACTGAGATGCAACTTTTCAGGTACACCAACTTTGTTTTTACTTTCTGCACATATGAAACATATTGCAGCAATATA
Organism: Mytilus coruscus; assembly: GCA_017311375.1. Taxonomy (NCBI): domain Eukaryota; kingdom Metazoa; phylum Mollusca; class Bivalvia; order Mytilida; family Mytilidae; genus Mytilus; species Mytilus coruscus. The sequence continues at coordinate 95,547,422 of CM029599.1, forward strand.
ACAAATTGCAATTTAACTTTGGATGAGTTTTAAAAGAATATTCTTGATCCTATCATACTAGAAGCATTTAACAACTTTCGAACCTTGATCGACTGATCAGCCCATTGTAAAATTTTCTTTGATTCTCGATTGTTTGTGGTCTTGCTATTACTTTTAAAGGGTGATATTCTTAATTTGGATCATCTGCTTAAACCGCAGTTATTATGTCTTAATCAACTAAGTAATTGATAAAATCATCATATGTATTGCAAGTTCCATCATTTGTAACAGAATTCGAGTCACAAACAATTTGAATCATTATCACTTTTCACAAATGTTCAAGAAATTGTGTTTTCTCACAATCGCGTTTCACTGCTTTGAAACAGTTGTCGATGTTCTCCGACTTAAGTGAACAAACTTACAAGACATAAGAATTGTTCAAAAGTCCTACCAAACTATAATCAAAGCACTGTAAGCGCTATAGGCAGTTAATCAAAAACATGATGAAAACTGTGGCAGTGTTGCTTAAATTGTTTATGACAGCTTGTTTTATCTGTTAAATGTTTCAGATTTTTTTTTGTCATGTGCTGTACTGATTTCCACTATCCTACACACTTTTCTCTAACAATATACCATTTTTTTTTTCAAACGTTTATTATTTATTTTTAAATTACTTTAAAATATGTATCTTTTCGATGATTGAATGTCTGAGAAGATGTATGTACACTGTCCCAACAAAGTGGAAGGTCTGGAGCCAGTAAACATGTTTAACCCTGCCAGATTACGACGGTGTGTCTGTCCAAAGTCATTCAGTGGTTGTAATTTGTTGCTGTATATCATATTTATTTTTCATTATTGATTTGTACATAAATCAGGACGCTGGTTTTCTTGTTGGAATTGTTTTACATTTGTCATTTCAAGGCCATTTACAGCTTTATACTATGCAGTATGGGTTTTGCACATTGTTACAGGCCGTATGTGACATACAGATGCTTACTTCTATCAACTTCTCAATACACTGATGAATGAATTTTTCTTATGCAGGAATAATATCATCAGAATTAAGGTTTTCCACAATGGTGTATAGTTTAATTCCACTATGTTCTAAGAGTTTTCATAGGCCACATTAGCATTTTTAGTTAGATCAGCAGGTGTCACTCCGTACAAAAACTTATTTAATGATACTGGGAACAATCTGAGGTGTGGTAATTTTATTGTTTATCATGCATGGATCATATTACACAAAAAGATTATGTTGTTGGGCTAGAAATGCTTTTAATTTTCTTTTACATTATTGTACTTCTAAGTGTCCAACCTATTACATTTACATCAAATTTCATACAAATATTTTGTCTGTCTTTTTTTAATATGTTTACATTGTTCATTTCTTACATACTTTATAAAACATATTTAATGTATTTGCACATTGTAACATCATTATGTATTCAAACTATCTTTATATAACTGATACCTGGGTTACTACTTGTATATATATTGATAGTGTGCAATAATATGATGTACATGTACCTCCCACATTTTATAGTAACAGTTGCACAGACATTTCATAGTTCTGATATTATCATTAGACAGCCTCTAAAAATAGCTGGACCGTTACAGTAAACTCCATGACAAATTATATTCATGTTTTGTAACCCCTGGCAATTTTGTAAAAATTTCCGTCAGAATTCTGAACCAAAATTTGTCTGACTAGTCGTCATATGATAAGACCCGGTAAAAATTTTCATATATACATGTACTTTAATCATATCTGTAGATATACATGTATAACTATATATATAAAAAAATCAAAAAGGTCTAAAGTTTCATAGCGGTCATGGAATTATTATGATGACTTGTCAATGCAGCTACTAGATAGTATCATATATTGCACATGTATGTCTTGTCACTTCTAGGATATTAAAGCCAAGAATTGGAATCTACCGGAAATAAAAACAAATACAAAAATTTATATTGTTTATTTAGACATACAATCATGATAAAATATATTTACACAATTTTTGTCCATGAAATTGAAAAGAAATCATTATGGGATCATGGGATATTCTTTTTTTAGGGTCATATCAAAGTTTGATTTTCGACAAATTAAAAAGATGAGCAGTTTGAGAGTCAGAGAGATAAAATTATGACGAAATTTTATTTATTTCATTCGATTTTATACATACAATGTACATGTCATTTAATATAGTATGCTCTAGTCTACCTCTGTTGTAAGTTGACTCATGGTCTCTGATTGGTCTATCAGACAGAATTATATTGTGAATACCAAAATTTAGTAATTAATGTTTATTTGAGTTGACTTTTAGTAGTATCAGTTGGTTTGCGTGGTACGACTTTGCAATAGTGTGAGTTGACTTCTTTCCCTGTGGAGAACACTGAGTTTGTTCAATCTAAGTTCTACGTTACAATGACACAAATCAGATAATGCCTTACTATTACAGCAATCAAAGGTGAGGTCTGATTGACCTGCCTTTAGTAAATGTAAATGACCCGCCCCCTCCAAGTCCATGATGTTACTTGAGATCTATACCAAGATTGGAATAAATAAATGGTTGTTCAAACATTCTTGGACTTCACACTTATTGAAAGATATAGCTTCTTTAAAATAAGCCATAAATGAAGATTTTCTTTAGGCCCAGAAATAAAAAAAGTTCTGGTTTAGAAAAAATGTCATAAACATTGAAATGTCAAAGTCGGACCACAGGCACTTGTTTTTATGCATGGGAAGATCCACTATCAACGTATATTATGAGCTCCTAAATCTTCCCATGGATATAAACAAGTGCCTGAGAGTCGGACACTGGCTTCATGTCATGATCAAGATAATGTAGATCGAATTCTTCTATCCGCATATATTTCCCAATTCACATTTGCTCTTTATTGTGACTTACTATGATCACACGATCTTTCTAGGTCTAATATCCATTTCACATTCTACTGTCATTCTCTGCAAAATTGACATATTTACAAGGTCTCACTAATTAGAGACAAGAAGCTACTTTTTCAAGTTCAAAGTTCAAGTTCAAAAGTTTTATTTATAGACGAGATCATTATACAGAAAACATAAGCTCTATTGAACTCTATTGAGCTACTAAATGCAACAGAATTTAAAACTTTACAAAACAGAAAAAAATCAACTGTTTTGAAATTGACTTTTTTTTAAATTTATTATTTTAATAGTATATAAACTTTCTTGTCTCTAAATTTATCCTCTTGTCGCAAATTCATTCTTCCTGTCAATTCTTCCTGTCGTTATTTTTTTTCTACTTGTCGCTTATTGTCTCTACAGTCTTCTTTACGCTTATTAGTGAGACCTTCTTGATTTCCGGTTTTATTTCATTCATAAATAACAAGTGTAAACACTCCCTGTTGATGCATTAATACTTGACAAGGTCATTTATGTGAAAAACGGAATAATATAAAAGGAAGAAATTCAAATGTGAATACACAATTTATTAACACTCATCTTAAACAAAATGAATATCATGATTAACAATAATTACCTTTCTATCATCAGAATCCTCGAAATTTAAAAGGTACGTAAATTTCGTCTTCTAAGTTAAAATTGCCGCCAACTTAGACTACTGTAATACGTATTGCCGACAAACAATATTCCTACGACTTTTGCCATTACGGAAATGTAAACGACTTGTCTTTTGAGATTTTCGGCGATTAAATATTTCATACAATTGTTCTTTGACATCTTAGCCATAAGTACAGGGGAAAATAAACTACATAAGGATTTCTACTGAGCACTACTTCCTATGTGCAACTTCAAAACTTTTGGGTTGTTCGACGATCATTTAAGGGTTTTCTGGTCATATTTTTTGTATTCCAGAATTGATAGTATGAAAAAAGTGCCCAATTAGTTATTAATAACATATTAGCCAGCTAGATAATAACAACAGCACTTTTTTCACCATTCAGTGGGAAGAACATAAATCTAGGGTGGTAGCATAAGGCAGCTTAACTGCCTAAAAATGTATGCTACTGTTTTGTAGGGTTCAAGTAAAATTACGAAAAAGCAAACATGATGTCGTATACATGAAATTAAATGACGTCCCATGTCACTGTTTACTTGAAAGTATGTAACTCGACAATGGAGATTCTTGCAAGACATTTTACAGAAGCTGTTGCGTTTATATTTTTTGTGAAGTTGTAAAAAGCCGGTTTAAATTATGTATTTACTTTTGTAAGCATTATTTATCATAACGAAATATCATATATATCGTCAGTTTTGGTCGTTGGATCAGCGTGAATTCGATAATAACATCACTACTTGTAAAAAGCAGAAATTCGACAATCATATTATGGACATTCTTGCAAGACTTTTAATATTTCTATTGCTTAGTATATAGATATGAAGATGATATGATTTAACGATTAAGATTTTTCACAAAGAGCTGCTTTATATATTTGGGATTTGATGATTTCGCGGTATTGACGCAATAACGTTCGCGTCATCTATTTGGAGTAGACTGACGATCATAAGAATTTCTTAGCAGATCATTATTGCTGTTTACTATCTCTCTAAATATCTTATATATTTTTCACCAAAAATTGTAATACAGATTTTCTAAAAATCGTCATTGTAAGATACGAATATTTATAAGGAGTCAGGTGATGTCATTTTAAATAACTTGTAGATTTTACCTGGCTGATAATTTTTGCTATTTAGTTCTTCTTGATCCATTATGTATAGTTTTCGTTATTTTAGCCAAAAGTGGTAATACAAAGGTAACAATTACTCCCATAAGGGGTCGACTCAGAATCTCGGTTATATTGTCTAAATATTTGTAGATCTTATCTAGCTGACCTTTTGTTCTGTTGTAGGTTTATCTCTATCTATTACAGTTTTCATGATTATTGTCAAAATGCAAAAATTCGTAAAAACGTAATTGAAGGGCAATTTACTCATAAAAGTAGTCGACTGACGTATTGATTACACACCAAATTACATGATGCCACCTAAAATAGTTTAAGAGAAGTTTGAGGACAAAGGCATTTTCGTTTTTCGATCACCTCAGGATCATGTTCCAATATGTCGCGTGAATATTACGATATTGTTGGTCATGTAATAATTGCATATGATTAAGTACCTTGTAATTCAAGTTTAAACTTTCTATCCACAATAGAGTTATGTATCGTATAAAACCTTAAATGAAACGAAAAGCAAAAATCAGACCGTAATTGTATCTTCCGTTCTGTGCGAACCCATGAAACGGTTTATTTCTCCTATTCTTTTTGGCCCTAAAATATAGCATTTTTTCAATTTGTTAAAAATGTAAACTTTTAGCTATTTTTTGGGAAAGTATAGACAATGAAAGGATATGGAGTAAATGTACATGGGACAAAATCGCACACAAAACATAGAAAACATAGAAAATTAATACTTGTGTTGCATACATATGGGCTGTTTTTGACAATACAGTGCACATGCATCAAGTACAAGCATCATTAGTTCATGCAAAATAACTTAAATCTTCTCAATTTTAGCATTTGTGCTAATTTTAAGACGATTTTGTGTAAAATGAAAGTGGCCGCACATGTGTTCAGTCTTAATATTTAAATATATGTTGTATTTGGTGATAATACATAATATATATAAAGGTTGAGACTGAACACGAATACGGCCACCTACATCTTAGACAAAAACCATCTGAAAAGTGACGTTTTATGGCATATTTGATAGATTTTTCATATTTGAGCTTGAATTTGAGCGTCTTTAATTACCAGATTAGTTCAAATCGTTTACATAAGCTAATTGAACCGCCTGAAGTAGACACTTAAGTGTTTAAAAAATGTCAAAAATCTTTCATCAGATGTACTTCGAATTTTAAGACAAAATTAGCCCTAAACGGACCTTCTCCTTTGTCAATTGTTTCCATACACCATGCAATAACCATTGTTCGATTCGCACTTACCGTAATTAAAATATTATAGTGTACAGAGGTCGTTATCTTTCAACAGCTGTGTAGAAAATTGAAAGAAAACGAAAGCTTTTGTCAAGGTAAACCAAAACTTCACATTGACCCTAAAATGAAATATATTTGACTGTCTCTGATTTGCATAATCGAATGTACTTTGATATAGCTGTGCAATTTTGGTCTGAAATATACAATTTCCATTTGTTAATTTTATGCAGCTATAAAATGGCATTTAATTAAGTAAAATGACAAAATTTTCGCATAACCTTGATGTTTTTACTCCAAAATAATGAACACAACCCTCGTACAAAGAGATGTTTATACTTCAATATAATATGGCAGGTATTGTTTCAAATATTTAATCACCATCAATTAAATGAAAGTAAACTCAGGAAAATGGCGAAAATACGCAAAATCTTGACTATTTGACTCACAGATGCATCGACATTAAAAAGGAGGACAACCCTCAACCATAAAATATTGAACAATCGCCCTTATTACGATTTTTAATGACTTGCCATTAATGCCAAGCTTGAATTAACATATTTTTTGTTAAACCTTGCTTCTCAATTTAAAACATATCTAGTAATTGTAACACTCATTTTTTTTTTAATTTTCGATAAAATTACAGGATCAACAGAGCCCAAAATTTTACATTGACTTACGCTGTTCAGGCCACACATCCTATTTTATACCGGCGATCCGTGTTCCCGATTTCTATTAAAAACAATTGTTTTGACTATTGTGTACATCATATTTTTTTGTGTATTTCCGATTAATCCACCAGATTTTGCAATGGCGCAGATTTTGACTTGCGTTACTTGTATTACATCTGCCATACCGATTGCAGGTGATGGGGTGTGGAGCAGGTTGATATGAAGAGTTTTGTATATACCATTGATAGGAGAATCACACATGTCCGAGGGTTTGGGTTGGACAAGCAAGATAAGTATATACCACTGATAGGAGAATCATATGTGTCCGGGGGTTTGGGATGGACAAGCAAGATAAGTATATACCACTGATAGGAGAATCACACATGTCCGAGGGTTTGGGTTGGACAAGCAAGATAAGTATATACCACTGATAGGAGAATCATATGTGTCCGGGGGTTTGGGATGGACAAGCAAGATAAGTATATACCACTGATAGGAGAATCATACATGTCCGGGGGTTTGGTTTGGACAAGTAAGATAAGTATATACCATTGATAGGAGAATCACACATGTCCGAGGGTTTGGGTTGGACTAGCAAGATAAGTATATACCACTTATAGGAGAATCATACGTGACCGGGGGTTTGGGTTGGACAAGCAAGATAAGTATATACCACTGATAGGAGAATCATACATGTCCTGGGGTTTGGGTTGGACAAGCAAGATAAGTATATACCACTGATAGGAGAATCATACATGTCCGGAGGTTTGGGATGGACTAGTAAGATAAGTATATACCACTGACTGGAGAATCATATGTGTCCGGGGGTTTGGGATGGACAAGTAAGATGAGTATAAAAACCTCGCCGATGTCTTTCAAAATTACTGCACTTTTCTTGTATCCCTGGTGCTTTCGACTGGAGAACCGTCGTACACAAGCATCGCACATGTTGGCACTCCGACGCGGGTGGGGAGCAAGAAGGTGAACTGTGGTTTATTTTTATCAATAGTACCGCTTAAGTCGACGCTAGGGGTCGTCTTGACCTTGTTGTAGGGTATGAATGATTCGTTCATTGTTGAAGACCCTCCACCAACTGTCAAGATGAAGAACAAGAATAAAAGCCCTGTTCATTGATAATTTTGTATGTTTTCTATGTATTGTCTGCGATTTTGTCCCATTTCCTTTTACTCCATATCCTTTAATTTTCTACTGATTCTAGAGTTTGTCTCTAGTGCTGTGTGGAGGCAGTAGAACGTTTCCCCGTGCTTGAGGTGTATGCTCTTATAATTTTTACAGTTATGGTGTGCTTGTTCATGTGAGAATTTCTCATATTAATACACTGTCAAAATTTCATGTTTGGTTAAATTTCAAAATACTGGTCTGGTCATCTGTTTTGTATATTGCCCTTTCATACTATTGTAAACTGCTAGGTTTTCTTACATGTATTTCGATGTGACCCGTGCTGTCTATCATTTGTTGTTTAGTTTTATATGTATTGTCTATCATTTGTTGTTTCGAAATTATTGGTCTTTTGTTGGGTAATTTATGACAAATATATGTTGAAAAACCTCGCCCGTAATTATAAATTATGTAATTCATTGACCGCTCCCGACATGTGTAGCTTCAAGGCATATTGTAGCGGCGATCGATGTCTTTCAAAATTACTACACTTTTCTTGTATCCCTGGTGCTTTCGACTGGAGAACCGTCGTACACAAGCATCGCACAAGTTGGCACTCCGAGGCGGGTGGGGGGCAAGAAGGTGAACTGTGGTTTATTTTTATCAATAGTACCGCTTAAGTCGACGCTAGGGGCCGTCTTGACCTTGTTGTAGGGTATGAATGATTCGTTGATTGTTAAAGATCCTACATCAACTGTCAAGATGAAGAACAGGAATAAAAGCCCTGTTCATTGATAATTTTCTATGTTTTCTATGTATTGTCTGCGATTTTCTCCCATGTACATTTACTCCATATCCTTTCATTTTCTATATACCACTGATAGGAGAATCGTACGTGTCCGGGTGTTTAGGTTTGACGAGTAAGATAAGTATATACCATTGATAGGAGTATCATACATGTCCGGGGGTTTGGGATGGACTAGTAAGATAAGTATATACCACTGATAGGAGAATCATACGTGACCGGGGGTTTGGGATGGACAAGTAAGATAAGTATATACCACTGATAGGAGAATCATACGTGTCCGGAGGTTTGGGATGGACAAGTAAGATAAGTATTTACCACTGATAGGAGAATCATACGTGTCTGGAGGTTTGGGATGGACAAGTAAGATAAGTATATACCACTGATAGGAGAATCATACATGTCCGGGGGTTTGGGTTTGACAAATAAGGTAAGTATAAGACATGGCTTCCAAAGTCACGAGTCAGCAAGAATCCAATAAACAGAAAATACTGCATTTTGATTTTTGCAAACTCACTTCAATATCCGTCGTGAGTACAGGTCTACACGAATATCATCCTTTAAAGTGCATAGGTGCTTGAGGACAGGACCCTGTGTTGAGCTTCTGGATATTCTATAAGAGTGGAGTTAAATTATTCCCTCACATATAATGGTTTACAGTTATCGTAGATTTATGCTAATGAAGGGGAAGGACTAAAGGGGGGTTCAACCGACAAGTGACTGAAAAAAGTTCCTAAAGATTTAAGGAATTCAAGAAAACTATTTGTTACATATATTAAATTGGTTTTACACAATGTTTATTTTTAAACCATTTTTCAATTGCGGAAAATAAAAGATCCAACAAATTATTAAAATAGCTTCTTCTGAATAAGCACAAGTGCATGCATTCATCACATGATACACACATTTTGATTAAATTGGAGCAATGCCAATATGTACAATATCGACAGGATGTAAAATGAGGACCATATGAGTGCTCATAACTGTAAAACCAATTTAATATAACTACTTTCCACGTCATATCATATATTACGTTCGCTATGTCCATGTCTGTGGTGGCGTTTTAGATTTCAATGAACGTAATATATGTATAATTGGTAAATTATAAACTCCGTTTCTACTAATTACTTTAAACCTTTACTAAAATCTTACAAATATAAACACATTTGGTTTGGAATGTTGACTGTTCCTTTAGAAACCTTACTACAAACAAGATGCTACATCCTATGTTTTACGGTGATGTTGTTTAAAGAGCCCGTTAATTTAGATACGATCCATGTAAACTTATTGGTCCCTTGATTTGGTTCGGTTCGTGTTGCTCAGTCTTTAGTTTTCTATGTTGTGTTGTGTGTACTATTGTTTGTCTGTTTGTCTTTTTCTTTTTTAGCCATGGCGTTGTCAGTTTATTTTCGACTTTTGTGTTTGAATGTCCCTCTGGTATCTTTCGCCTCTCTTTTGAATAAAATTATTCTGAAAGGTTATCAATTTAACACTGTAGTAAGATCATTGAATATTGTCTTTATTGATATTTACATTGGTTTCGATTTTAATAAATTAATTCATAACTAAATGTTTTCTTATACAGTAATGAGCACTCATGGTTCTTATTTTACATCCTGTCGATATTGTACATATTGGCATTGTTTTTCTCTCTCAGACTGTCAACGTATATTTGTTCTGCCTAACAGAAGTTCCGCTGGAAACTTTGTTATAAACAATGCCACAATATCTGTTCCTGTTGGAAAAAATATTTTATACCCTTTATTCCGTAAGAAACAAATGTTCCAGTGGAAATAATATCACAGAATATTTCTTCCATTTGGAACTTATATCATGAAGGAACTTATATTTCGTGACATTTTGTTTTTTGCTCTTTTTAGTAAAAATTAATGCATTTTTTCTTTGACTTAGTGCACAGTATTATCGATGTACCGAGTGACAACCGTGGCCTAGCGGGAGAGAAGCGGACGTTGTATCTATATTTAAAGAAGTAATTGTATAATTAGAGAACATATTTATACAATTAGTGAGCATATCTTAGGAGCACATCGTTTTAAAACAATGCCATTTAACCTGGAATATATGTGGATTGCAGTTGCTTAAAAAACTGACATCGTGACCATAGGCATTTTTAATCGTGACCTTGTGTGGTATCCTATTGTAGACCAACGATTTATTTATAAATATCTGTATGCTTCAAGAGTGAGTCTCCTTCAAATCAAGCGCATGCCCAGTATATTCTTATATATATCGAATCAAACAGACCGATTACAGTGTCCATTAAACACCAGGACAGGGCGGCAAAGTAAACAAGAGGGTGAGCTAGGAAAAAGTATGAAACAATTTTAATCAACTTAAGCTAGATTATTTGATACTTATCTGTTTCATTTAGGTCGAATTTTGTTCTTTATTTAATTTCCTAGATAGACCTCTTCAAAAATTCAACAATAATAGTGACTAGTCTACGCGTTATAACCCAATCACGCAGACGTATGATAATATATGGTATAAGATGTCTCTGTCTAAATGGAATAGAGAGCAAAATACATTTGGAATTTGTGTACAAATTTTTTAAAAGGGTTCAATTACGATTCATCATAAAATATGGACAAAATGTCTGTTTACACTTTTAAACTTTTAAAATTAGGGAGCTACCATTTGATTTTTATGGGGGGGCTAGGATGAAATTTGAAAAAAATAGGCAGGACAGGAGTTTTCAGTAAAAAAAAGGCAGGATGAGATTATTTGCAAAAAAAAAAGGCAGGACGACAATTTATGTAAAAAAAAAAGTCAGGATAAACTAAAAAAAAAAGGCAGGACCGAATAAAGTGAAAAATAAAAAGGCAGGACCGAATAGAGGGAAAAATAAAAAGGCAGGACAAAATTTTTCATCCTAGCCCCCCCATAAAAATCAAATGGTAGCTCCCTTACTTTGATTGCCTGACCTGTGCAGCTGGAAAGGCCTAGCGTCCACTAGAGAAATAAAAAGTAAAATGCATTTTGTCTTTCCCATGTAAAAAAATCATAAAACTGTAAACTTCCCACGTAAAAAGTCATAATACTGTAAACTTCCTATGTAAAAAGTCATAAAAACTTTAAAGTTCCTAATGTAAATAGTGTATAATGTTGTTGTGTTATGATTGTTAATTTTTATTATTTTTGTTTATATTTTGGTGGTGGAACTGTTCGACATACGAAAGTATGGTTACCCTTTAAAGGTGTAAAGATCCAGAGAAGAAGTTTCAGCAGAATAAAATGTTTTTTTTTTATTATGATTAGAAGTTTGTGTAGGTGATTAAATGAATCTCAAATGACAAAAACGAACATTGTCTGAAAAGTTGAACTGAATCACAACTAATTGTTTTCTTGAAACAAGATGATGTTTCATGTCATGAAAGTGGGTACTGTGATATATATATATATACTAAGAGGGGAGGATTCCTGTTCAATTCAGTGAGCTTTGATTAAAACTCTCACTAGACCCAATTTCTTATATATATTTCAATAGATATGTAACCTTATAATTAGCATCACTGCTTTCAAATGCTCCTGAAGAGCACTTCAAATGCACAATGCCACTGGACGTTAAGCAACCAACATTGAATAATCAATCAATCAAATGCACAAAGTTATAAAGTGTTATTTTCATATTGCAAATGTACTGCTGTCTGAATTTTGTTTGTTTATTACAGATCATGTCAGTACAAGCCACAGCCCCTGCTCCTCCACAGGCTGTTGGATACTACCCTCAAGGTAAGCAACACCACCTCTACTCCATGGGCTGCTACTCCTCCACTGGCCGTTTGCTATTACAATCAAGGTGTAAGCAAGACATTCTATGCTCCTCGTTCTCTACTCCATAGGTTGCTCCTCCACAGGCTGTTCCTCCTCCACTGGCTGTTGGGTATTACCCACAAAGTAAGCAACACCTTCTCTGCTCCCCTCTTTCTCTACACCATAGGCTGCTCCTCCTCCAATGGCTGTAGGATATTGCCCACAAAGTAAGCAACACCTTCTCTGTTCCCCTCTTTCTCTACACCATGGGTTGCTCCTCCTCCACTGGCTGTTGGATATTGCCCACAAAGTAAGCAACACCTTCTCTGCTCCCCTCTTTCTCTACACCATAGGCTGCTCCTTCTCCACTGGCTGTTGGATATTACCCACAAAGTAAGCAACACCTTCTCTGCTCCCCTCTTTCTTTCCTCCATAGGCTGCTCCTCCTCCTCCGGCTGTTGGATATTACCCACAAGGTAAGCATCACCTTCTCTGCTCCACTCTTTCTCTATCCCATGGCTGCTCCTTCTCCACCAGCTGTTGGATATTACCTGCAATGTAAGCAACACCTCTGCTCCCCTCTTTCTCTCCTCCAAAGGCTGCTCCTTCTCCACTGGCTGTTTGATATTACCCACAAGGTAAGCATTGCCTCTCTGCTCCCTTCTTTCTCTACTCCATAGGCTGCTCCTTCTCCACTTGCTGTTGGATATTACCAGTAATGTAAGCAACACCTTCTCTACTCCCCTCTTTCTCGCCTCCATAGGCTGCTCCTCCTCCACCGGCTGTTAGATATTACCCACAAGGTAAGCATGATAAAATTGAGAATGGAAATGGGGAATATGTCAAAGAGACAACAACCCGACCAAAGAGGCCATTGGATATTACCCACAATGTAAGCAACACCTTCTCTGCTCCACTCTTTTCTCTCCTCCATAGGATTCTCCTCTTCCACAGGCTGTTGGATATTACCCAAAAGGTAAGCAACACTTCTGCTCCCCTCTTTCTCTCCTCCATAGGATGCTTCTCCTCTACAGACTGTTGAATATTACCTACAAGGTAAGCAACACTTTCTTTGCACCATGTTTTCTTAATTTCACTGGCTATTTGGAGACTACCCACATAGTCTCACCTTCCTTTCATGAAAAGATGTTTGACACTATTCACAAGACAAGCCACAACTCCCTTCTTCATTTATATGCTGTTTGATACTATTCGCAAGGTAATTTGCACTTTCAATTATCCATTTGCACAAGGTAAGTTTATTAGCAATAGGCCAACTATAATTGGTCTATAGAACTATTATAAGGTGTATATGTCTGTCTGACTGATTTTTGTCGAGCCTTCGACTTTAGTCGAAAAAGCGGGACAGCGATCCTACATTCCATCGGTGTAGGTGGCGGCGTCCACAAATATTCACTCTGTGGTTAAAGTTTTTGAAATTTTAATAACTTTCTTAAACTATCCTGGATTTGTACCAAACGTGGACAGAAGCTTGTTTATGATCATTAGATAGTATCCATAAGTACATTTTGTCAAAATAAAATTCTTGTTTTTCCGTATTTTACTTGTAAATGGACTTAGTTTTTCTGCCAGGAAACATTACATTCACTCTGTGGTTAAAGTTTTTAAAATTTTAATAACTTTCTTAAACTATCCTGGATTTGTACCAAACTTGGACAGAAGCTTGTTTATGATCATAAGATAGTATCCAGAAGTAAATTTTGTAAAAATAAAATTCCTGTTTTTCCGTATTTTACTTGTAAATGGACTTAGTTTTTCTGCCAGGAAACATAACATTCACTCTGTGGTTTAAGTTTTTGTAATTTAAATAACTTTCTTAAACTATCCTGGATTTGTACCAAACTTGGACAGAAGCTTGTTTATGATCATAAGATAGTATCCAGAAGTAAATTTGTTAAAAAAAATTTCATTTTTTCCGTATTTTACTTATAAATGGACTTAGTTTTTCTGCCAGGAAACAATACATTCACTCTGTGGTTAAAGTTTTGAAAATTTTAATAACTTTCTTAAACTATCCTGGATTTGTACCAAACTTTGACAGAAGCTTGTTTATGATCAAAAACTAGTATCTAGAAGGAAATTTTGTTAAAATTTTGTACCTGTTTATCCGTATTTTACTTATAAATGGACTTAGTTTTTCTTCCAGTTAACATTAAATACAGTCTGCAGTTAAAGTTTTTAGATTCATAAACTATCCTGGATTTATACCAAATTTTGACAGAAGCTTCTTACAATCAAAAGATAGTATCTAAAGGAATATTTTTATTGATTTTTTTCCTCATTTTTGTTGAGCCTGCGATTAACAGCAAAAGTAGGCGAGACACTGGGTTCCGCGGAACCCTTACAAATTTTTATCTAACTTGGGATTATTTTCATTGTTTAATGACCAATGCTAAGTTTATGTAATAAGGTTAGTTTAGATCAGCTACCTTTGGTCTATAGAATTATTTTAAGGTATACATGTCTGCTTGGCAAGTTTCACCCAACACGGATCTCAATAACATGCTTCATAATGAATAACATTGTTTTTAGAGATTTTCCCTTGTACTCTAAATAATAAGTCAACTATATTTTGTCTATAGAATCATTAATGTCCATTTGACAGGGTTCAAGTGACTTTGACAAACAACATTGATTTTGAGTGTTTTTTTAGATCATTGAATTTGTTTAAGATTTATTTTAAGGTAAAAATTTCCATCTGACCTTGACTTTGCCATGAGGTATTCCGAGGGAGGGCCCAGATGACCCATTATGGCTGACAATTGTGTTTTTAGTACAGTTATATATGATTTTGACTGCTGCAAAAGAAGGTTATGCTTAGATACATTTCATGCTTATTTTGGTTTTATTTTTCTTAATACATGTAGTTTGTTTTTCAATACTTTTTTTTCAAACAATTTTAGCCTTAATTCAGACATCAAATACATTCCTTCCCCTATATATATGCAGCTTGATGATTCCAAAGGCAAGTCCTGATTAATTTCGCAAAATGTCAGATCCGACCCATAAGGCAAGTCATGACTTTCTCTACTCTTCAGACTGAAAGTACAATGTAATTCTACCTCACCAAGGTATTGGTAATTACCTGTAAGGTAAATTATATATCAGTTCTTTTATAGGCTGTTGATTTATGGAAATAGGCTGTTAGTGCATGGCATCAATTATATTTCCTGTTTGATATTCACCAAGACCAGACATTTTGTTCAAACTCTGTGAATTGAACCATGGGTTTTCCAGCACAAACAACAGACTTAGGCATAGAATAAATATGAAGCTGATAATTATATAATCCTTCTGGTGTGTCTTAGTTAACAATCTATTTTTTTGTTTTTGTTTTATTTTTTTTTTTTTTATGGAGGTAAAAATGTCAATTTAATTATTGAAATATTAGAAGACATGTTTGTACTAAGTAGAATATTCATTACGGAGGCAAAAATTTGATTCTACATCTGTTTTAGTTTCATAATGCAAATAACACATATATCTGTCCTTGTTAGGTCAGCCTGCTGGTCAACAGAGTTCACAACAATCCAGTACAACTGTAGTGATTACAGGAAATGATAATCCTCCAATGGGTATGGCTCTTCAGGACTGTCCAATTACAACAAAATGTCCAAGTTGTAATAGCAACATTGTGACCCAAATCAAATTTGAGATTGGCTGTATTACATTTTTGGTGACTTTCCTTCTCTGTCTCTTTGGGTAAGTTCAAAGCAATGGTTTGGTGTGTGCCTATTAGAATCAAAGTACCATCCTGCTAAGTTAGCTGGAAATACCTGGCTTAGAGCCAGAAATTATAATCTATTGTTAAAAATTCATGATTGAATTAAACTTTTAAGATTTATAGTTGTAAATACTGGATTTGCAAATGTTTTGATTTTTTTTTTTATTGAATTTTACTTTAAACATTGCATGAAATTCTAGTTTTACAGTATTATTTTTATTATATAGAATTCACAAAATTCTCTCTGGAATAAAATTTACAAGCTGTATTATACAAGACTTTGTAAGGCTTTCCACAATCATTTTCTTTTTTAGACAATGAAAATTAATTTTCAGACAATAAAACTTCATCAATGAAATCTCCATCAAATGTATATTGTCATTCTACATGATATTTGGAGTATATGCTTGATATATATGCACTTAACTAACCTGTTTTACTGTAAATATTAATTTCTGTAAAATGAAGTACAATTGTATTTGTGTAATGAAAATATTGCATTCTAAATAAAATATAACTACTGCACACAAAAAATAAACATATCCAGTTCTGATGACCTGTCAGGTATAGTTACTTGGAAGTAGATCTATATAAATTATAACAAGTCAGCATTATTTGGTATGTGGATTGTTGCAAAGAAGTATATTGCTGTCTGTTCTGATTGAAAAACAGGTTCTGTGTCCACGCTCACCTACAAGCTCAGTACTAATTTCTGTTTTGAAGAACTTTCATGATTCTCTGGTTTTGTCATAAAGATTCACACCTTTTAAAATTTGAAATCATAAATTTCATTGGGTGGTGTTATAATTACCAGAACAGAAAGTAGAACTGGGTGTTGTCAGATCCTTGTGTGGTGTTATAATTACGGAACAGAAAGTAGAACTGGGTGTTGTCAGATCCTTATGTGGTGTTATAATTGCCAGAACAGAAAGTAGAACTGGGTGTTGTCAGATCCTTGTGTGGTGTTATAATTACCAGAACAGAAAGTAGAACTGGGTGTTGTCAGATCTTTAATCAGATTGATGTCTATCTGACACACAGCTTTGATCACATTTTAAAGGCAGACAAGACATTTGAGTGTTGTTGCAAATTTCTCCTGCTTTCTTTTTTAGATTCTACTTGTGCTGCTTTATTCCATGCTGTGTGGGTAGATGTAAAGATGTCGTCCATTTATGTCCAAACTGCAAATACATTATTGGAAAATACAAAAGGATGTAAAAAAAAAAAAAACACGAAAATTTATGAGGAGAATAAATTTTGCAGAAAACTAAATATTGGGAGAAAATGATGAAAATCTAAAGTGATGTGATAGATAACAGTCAAAAGTGGTTGTCAATTACAGATTATTTAGTGCTGTATTAATCATTTTCCTAATTATAATTTCATTATCTTCCCTGTGAAACTGTCAGATATGTAAATGAGACTTTGTTTCTATGAGGACACATTTATTTTTGATAGTGCTGTTTGTTTCAAGTTTATTTATATTTCTATCATGTTTTGTCATAAAAATCATTTATAATTTATTTATATTTTTACAGAATTATTAAATTGAAGCAACTAGACTGAGTTACAGTGTTTTATTCAAATATTCCTTATTTGTTGATAGCCCATTGTGATAATTGTGTTGTTTTCATAGTTCACTAATTTTGAGGAAGTTTTTTTAGCTCACCTGGCCCGAAGGGCCAAGTGAGCTTTTCTCATCACTTGGCGTCCGGCGTCCGTCATCGTTAACTTTTACAAAAATCTTCTCCTCTGAAACTACTGGGCCAATTTAACCAAACTTGGCCACAATCATCATTAGGGTATCTAGTTTAAAATTGTGTCCGTGACCTGCCAAACCAACCAAGATGGCCGCCATGGCTAAAAATAGAACATAGGGTAAAATGTATATTTTGGCTTATAACTCTGAAACCAAAGTATTTAGAGCAAATCTGACATTTGATAAAATTGTTGATCAAGTCAAGATCTATCTGCCCTGAAATTTTCAGATGAATCGGACAATGGGTTGTTGGGTTGCTGCCCTGAATTAGTAATTTTAAGGATTTTTTCCGTTTCGGTTATTATCTTGAAAATTATTATAGATAGAGAGAAACTGTAAACAGCAATAATGTTCAGCAAAGTAAGATCTACAAATAAGTCAACATGATCAAAATGGTCAGTTGACCCCTTAAGGAGTTATTGCCCTTTAAAGTAATTTTTACCAATTTTTGTGAATTTTGTAATCTTACAGGGATTAACTTGGTTATCAAGTAAATATCTATCTGCCCTCAAATTTTCAGATGAATTGGACAACTGGTTGTTGGGTTGCTGCCCTGAATTTGTAATTTTAAGGAAATTTTGCCGTTTCTGGTTATCTTGAAAATTATTACAGATAGAGATAAACTGTAAACAGCAATAATGTTCAGCAAAGTAAGATCTTCAAATAAGTCAACATGACCAAAATGGTCAGTTGACCCTTAAGGAGTTATTGCCTTTATAGTCAATTTTAACAACTTTCATTTATTTGGTAAATTTTGGTAAGTTTTACAAAATGTTTTCCTTTGTAATCTTCTTTTCTGAAACTGCAGTAGAAAATCAATATAGAAAACAATCTACTAATGAACTGGCAATAAAAATAATTGATAATTCTATAACATGAAAATAAAATGCTCCATGAGGGCGCAGCTTGATACGACTGCAGAGGTCAAACCCTGAACAGTTGGGGCAAGTATGGACACAACATTCAAGCTTGATACAGCTCTGAATTTGGATTGTGATTAAATATTTGACACAGCATAGGTTTCTGACACAGAATGAATGTGGTCTAAGAACTTAAAATTTTAAATTGGACATTCACCTATAATGGTCCAATATCCAAAATCTAAATACATGGTTAGATTCAGCATATCAAAGAACCCCAAGAGTTCAATTTTGATGAAATCAAACAAAGTTTAATTTTGGACTCTTTTGACCTCAATGTGGACAAAGTTGATAACGGGGCCCAAAATCAAAATCTAAATACACGGTTAGATTCAGCATATCAAAGAACCCCATATATTCAATTTTGTTGAAATCAAAGTTTAATTTTGGACCCGATTTGGACCAACTTGAAAACTGGGCCCATATTCAAAAACTAAGTACATGTTTAGATTCAGCATATCAAAGAACCCCAAGAATTCAATTTTGTTAAAATCAAACTAAGTTTAATTTTGGACCCTTTGGACCTTAATGTAGACCAATTTGAAAATGGGACCAAAAATTAAGAATCTAAATACACGGTTAGATTCGGCATATCAAAGAACCCTATAGTTCAATTTTCGATTAAATCAAACAAAGTTTAATTTTGGACCCTTTTGGCCCCTAATTCTTAAACTGATGGGATCAAAACTCCTTTTTATATAAATCAGGCCCCAAATTTCCTAAACGTTTAGGTGAATTACCCCAAACTCAAACCCAGCTTTCCCTTTGTGACATGGAACCTTGTGGAACAATTTCATAAAGATCCTTACACTTACACACAAGTTATTGTCCTGAAACTAGAAAATGCTTGTTTTTGCCCTTTTGGCCCCTCATTCCTAAAATTTTGAGGCAATTACCCCAAAATCAATCCCAGCCTCCCTTTGTGGTATGGTACCTTGCAATACAATTTCAGAGAGATCCATACACTTGAACACAAGTAATTGTCTGGAAACTAGAAAAATGCTTATTTTTGGACCCTTATTCCTAAACGTTTTGGGCAATTACCCCCAAACTCAATTCCAGCTTTCCCTTTGTGATATGGAACCTTGTAGTACAATTTCAGAAAGATCCATACACTTACAAACAAGTTATTGTCATGAAACTAGAAAATGCTTGTTTTTGCCCCTTTTGGCCCCTAATTCCTAAAATTTTGAGACAATTACCCCAAAATCAATCCCAGTATTCCCTTTGTGATATGGAACCTTGTGGTACAATGTCAGAGAGATCCATACACTAACACACAAGTTATGTCTGGAAGTTACCAAAATGCTTATTTTGGCCCCTTTTGGCTCCTAATTTTTAACTGTTGGTACCATAACCCCAAAATCAATCCCAACCTTCCTTTTGTGGTATTGAACCTTATGGTAAAATTTCATAGAGATCCATTCACTTAAACTAATGTTAGAGTGCGAAAACCAATGTGTCTTCGGAAAATTTTTGCGGTCGTATAAAAACCACATTAATACCTGATGATGGTGTTTCTTTCTTAACATTGAAAATGATGTCACAACTATAATCCCAAACAATAGGTCGAATGTCAGATATGTTTCAGTACTTTGGCTTCATTTTCTACAGATTCCGAAGTGCCAATATAGAAAACAATCTACTAATGAACTGGCAATAAAAATAATTGATAATTCTATAACATGAAAATAAAATGCTCCAGGGCGAGCTTGATACGACTGCAGAGGTTGAACCCTGAACAGTTGGGGCAAGTATGGACACAACATTCAAGCTTGATACAGCTCTGAATTTGGATTGTGATTAAATATTTGACACAGCATAGGTTTCTGACACAGAATGAATGTGGTCTAAGAACTTAAAAATTTTAAATTGGACATTCACCTATAATGGTCCAATATCCAAAATCTAAATACATGGTTAGATTCAGCATATCAAAGAACCCCAAGAGTTCAATTTTTGATGAAATCAAACAAAGTTTAATTTTGGACCCTTTTGACCTCAATGTGGACAAAGTTGATAACGGGGCTCAAAAATCAAAATCTAAATACACGGTTAGATTCAGCATATCAAGAACCCCATATATTCAATTTTTGTTGAAATCAAACAAAGTTTAATTTTGGACCCCGATTTGGACCAACTTGAAAACTGGGCCCATAATCAAAAATCTAAATACATGTTTAGATTCAGCATATCAAAGAACCCTAAGAATTCAATTTTTGTTAAAATCAAACTAAGTTTAATTTTGGACCCTTTGGACCTTAATGTAGACCAATTTGAAAATGGGACCAAAAATTAAGAATCTAAATACACAGTTAGATTTGGCATATCAAAGAACCCCAATATTTCAATTTTTGATGAAATCAAACAAAGTTTAATTTTGGACTCTTTTGACCTCAATGTGGACAAAGTTAATAACGGGGCCCAAAAATAAAAAATCTAAATACATGGTTAGATTCAGCATATCAAAGAACCCCATACTAGTATATTCAATTTTTGTTGAAATCAAACAAAGTTTAATTTTGGACCCCGATTTGGACAAACTTGAAAACTGGGCCCAAAAATCAAAAATCTAAATACATGTTTAGATTCAGCATATCAAAGAACCCTAAGAATTCAATTTTTGTTAAAATCAAACAAAAAAGTTTAATTTTGGACCCTTTGGACCTCAATGTGGACCAATTTAAAACGGGACAAAATCCAAAACTTAATCACGTTAGGTTCAGCATATTAAAGAACCCCAAGAATTCAAGAATAAAACCCATTGAAATTTTGTCAAGAAATAAGCAATTTATACAAAGTATCTTTTTGCACAATACTGTGCAATTGAATATTTTGCAATTCGCAATACTGTGCAATTGAATATTTCTTGCTATATGCGAATACTGTACAATTGACAATTTCTTGCTATTGAGCAATATTGTGCTATTGGATATTTTTCTTTGGACATACAATGCAATTGAAGATTTCTTGTATTGCAATACTGTGCAATTGAAAATTTCTTGCTATTGCACAATACTTAATATATCAATTTACACATCCTGTTTGGTGTGTATCTCTTGCCTTATCATTATTATTTGCTTTTAATAAAATCAGAAATTTAATAATAAAGTTTTGGCAAATTTCAATATACATAATTTAAAAGCAGTTTAGGTGAGATAAACAAAAAGCTTCATCAGCAATACTTTGGCCCCTCATTCCTAAAATTTTGAGGCAATTACCCCAAAATCAATCCCAGCCTCCCTTTGTGGTATGGTACCTTGCAATACAATCAGAGAGAGATCCATACACTTGAACACAAGTTATTGTCTGGAAACTAGAAAAATGCTTATTTTTGGACCCTTATTCCTAAACGTTTTGGGCAATTACCCCCAAACTCAATTCCAGCTTTCCTTTGTGATATGGAACCTTGTAGTACAATTTCAGAAAGATCCATACACTTACAAACAAGTTATTGTCATGAAACTAGAAAAATGCTTGTTTTTTGCCCCTTTTTTGGCCCCTAATTCCTAAAATTTTGAGACAATTACCCCAAAATCAATCCCAGTATTCCCTTTGTGATATGGAACCTTGTGGTACAATGTCAGAGAGATCCATACACTAACACACAAGTTATGTCTGGAAGTTACCAAAATGCTTATTTTGGCCCCTTTTGGCTCCTAATTTTTAACTGTTGGTACCATAACCCCCAGAATCAATCCCAACCTTCCTTTTGTGGTATTGAACCTTGTGGTAAAATTTCATAGAGATCCATTCACTTAAACTAATGTTATAGTGCGAAAACCAATGTGTCTTCGGAAAATTTTTTGCGGTCGTATAAAAAAACCACATTAATACCTGATGATGGTGTTTCTTTCTTAACATTGAAAATGATGTCACAACTATAATCCCAAACAATAGGTCGAATGTCAGATATGTTTCAGTACTTTGGCTTCATTTTCTACAGATTCCGAAGTGCAAATGATGCTTGAATTCCTACACTAATTTATACAGACTTCATCCCCTTTCACAGGTAATGCCTGCCTCATATTATATTTAAAACTTTAATAGAATATCAGAAATTTTGAGAGAAAATTAATCAACCATGCAAGATCTAAAACTTTATTAATATTGTTCAAATTATCAATTAACTATTAAAAAAAAATTCTCATTAAAAATATAGTTCTTCATTTTATATTTTATCAGAAGTTTAGGAAAAAATTGAATTTAATTGTGTCCCTTGTTCTCATTTCCTGGGATAAATCCAATACAAATTAAAGTATTGGTATTGAATTAATATTTAAGAAATATTTCAAACCTTACCATTTTCTTCACAAGAATGAAGACCATATTTTCAGTGTCATGAGTATCAGACATCATATTTGTTGTACTTTGTTGTTTAAAAGTTGAATACAAAAAATCAACAAAGCAATTCAAAAACCACTTGAATTTTGCAACAACAAATGAGAGTTTTAACGACCTCAGCTGGCTATACAACCCTTGCACAATCAACTGAATTTTGCAGAAATCATTAATAGGAAAGATTGCCCTTAAATGATAATTTTTATTACCTTTTGTTTTTTGGGGTGGTGTTGTGCAACAACAAAACTTCACAATAAACTTTCTCATCACTTCGCTTTTCTTGTTAGATAAATTTTACAAAAATTCTCCCTGAAACTACTGTCAAATTAAACCAAACTTGGTTTAAATGACCACTAGGATATCCAGGGACCACTGTGTATGATGACCCTGCCTGCCAACATGGCACACATGGCTGAAATAAAACATAGGTTTCAAACGCACTTTTAATCTTATATCTCTGAAATTAAACGACAGTACAACAGTTGCATTTATCATGCATCAATTGTAAATAAAAATATCAGGTGAGCGACACAGGGTCCTTGGAGCCTCTAGTTTAGATTCCAAGAATTTAGATTTTTTCACTTCAGGGTCGATAATATTTGTTGTATTTATTCTTTCTTAGGTGTGTTGTTTTGTATCAATTTTGATAGGGACACTTCAATCCTTTAGTGATTGGGGTGATTTTTGAGAAAAAGATGTATCTATAGCTATCATGATTACTCTATTTCATAGACTCAGATAAGAAGATTTAACAAATGTCTTGTGCATTTATGACTGGTTTTATCGCATCTGTGAAAAAAATCAACATCTGATGAGTTTCAGATACTTGTGATTTCATCAGCAACCGTGTAATATATTTCATCTTAATTTCTTGACCTTATATAATGAAGCTGGAAAAAGTTACCTATTCCAGCGGCTCATCCCTACTACTTATTACATACATGTAGTAAGTGCCTCGAGATTGTGATCAGCATATTTTACTGATCAGACTGAGAGTATAAGAAAAGGCTATTACCATCACTTTGTTCTGTGGTCTGTCATAAACCTTTTAAAAAATCCTTTTACAGCACAGATCAAATGAAACCACAATTTTCCAGAGGGTGTCAAGTTTCAAGAGTATCTGTGATCCTCAGACCAACCACCATGACGTGTATAAATAGATTATAAATAAATTGCTTCGCTGAGCGCAGCTGGATACGACCGCAGACGTCCAAACCTGAAAAGTTGGGGCCAAAATGGACACTATATTCATGCTTGATACAGGTCTGAATTTGATTGTAATTAAGTTTTGACACATAACAGGTTTCTGATACAGAATAACTGTAGTCAAAGAACTTCAAATTGGTTATATGATTTGAATTTATATTAAATTTTTGCTTTTGTGCAATACACTATGAATTCACCCCCCAAAAAAATTTTACCCCGTTTTTTGCGTTTGTGAATACACTATGTTGTTGAATATTAACCCCAAAAATTTTCTTTTAATTTCTGAAATCTGCAATGAGAAAAATTGTCCCCTCCAATTTTTTTCCTCCCCTAATCCCTTTTTCCAAAAATAATTCCTTCCTCAAGTTGTGGTCAGTATGTCAGAGAATCATCTTTCTTAATACATAATTTACAAGCAGTGTAAGGGAGGTAATCAAACATTGTTATTTAAATTGATTTGGATTACCCACTTACACTGCTTTTAAATTTTCTCAATTGTCCTTTAACCGGAAAAAACCTGGTTTTTCCCTTTTTTGCACTTAATTCCTAAATGGTTAGAGCCATAACCCCCAAAGTCAATCCTAACCATCCCTTTGTAGTATGGAAACTTGTGGTATAATTTCAGAGATTCATACACTTTAACACAAGTTATTGTCTGAAACTACAAAATGCTTATTTGGGCCCCTTTTGGCCCCTAATTCCTAAACAGCCTTGCACAATCAACTGAATTTTGCAGAAATCATTAATAGGAAAGATTGCCCTTAAATGATAATTTTTATTACCTTTTTGTTTTTGGTGGAAGAAGACTTCAAGTCTTCTGAAGGCCTATGGTGCCGACTTTAAAATCATTGAACTACCTCTGTATGCCGCATCCGTTTCTGTGTATTACAATTTCATAACAACTTCGGATTCTTGACACATTTTTTACACATGATTAAGCATCTGAATCATTTAATTTGTAAATCAGGATTGAAAAACAATCACTATCGTTAATATTTACCCTTTTATTTATGTAATTTATTAGATTTCATCTCATCTACATGAGCGTTATTTGTTTACTTGTAACCGGATGTTTTAATGTAGATATTTGTAGTACCCATGCGTGAATTTGGTATCGGGACAACTCGCCCTGTTTACATGTTCGCCCTTGGTCTGTTCGTCCTGAGTTCTTTCGCCTGTATAGAATGCTCACCCTGTGTTCATTCTCTTCACTCTTATCTTACACAACGCTTTATAATACGTCCTTGCATTTATTAAAAATATTGATATTAGGGTATCGTTAAAAAGCTCTAAAACACGATTTAGTGAAAACCATCTGGTCCTTTATTTGTTCCCAAGGTAAGACAATAGTGTTCAGCCAATCAAATTCTGTGTTTCTCATGATCAAATTAATAAGCCAATCAAAAACGTTTTCTCTGAAGATTATTCTAACATGCTAGATTTTGAACTTGTATTGTTTTCATCTAGTACTTTAAAAAATACTTTTAAATAATACAAGTGAAAACAACTCCGCTTCTACTTGGTGTTCCTAATTGAAGGAAATAATGGAAGAAGAAGAAGAAGAAGAAGAAGTTGTAAAATCGTGAACATGGCATGTGAATTTTCATCTGCAAGGAGGTTCTTACACAGCTTAAGGATAAAAGCATGACTGATTGACCAAATTCAATGATGCAGTACTACCATAAAGATAATAAATATTTTTTTTTCACTAATTTATTGACATTATACTTTTAGTAACATATGTTATTTTTGTATTCAATTAAATCATTTAAAGCACAATGTACTTTTCTTTTTCACAAAGACAAACAAACAGGTTGGGACCCCCACCCCACCCCACCCATTATGAGTGTGTTGTCCAATAAATGAGGATTGTCCCTAAAAAAGGGTCAATTTACTGTTGAAAAAAAAGAAAGAAAATTTTAAGATTTTAACTCAAAAGTGGGAAAGTTCATTATATTTGGAACAACTTTTGTAAATGAAGGGTCAAATTAATAAAGAAGATATAAGTTTAGAAACATCACAAAATTCTTTTGACATGTTTTGACACTTTAATACTTGATAGATGCATAGTTCTTGGGGAAAAGTTTCATCAAATAATATGAATATAGAGGTGCTCATTTTTACAGTGGGTTGTAATGTTCTTCTAATGAGGGTGACACATCTTTGCATAATTCAAAATTGGAAATTTCAATAAGCATCTAATATTCTTACACAAGAAAATAAACCCTGGTCTGCAAGCTACATGTTCATCTTTTCTACTGATTTAAAACTTAAATCATGCAAACAGACTTAAGAAAAAGGCATGTAAGCTCATCATACAAATATGACACTTTTTCAAGACAATCCAGATCGCAAAAAATACTTCGCTAAAAATTGTAAACTTTAAAATTGTTATCGACACTAAAAACCCCATGGGAAATTTCAAAAGTTGGCAGGTATGTAACAAGTTTTTTTTTAGTATTATTTTATGCCCCATTTATGGGCATTATGTTTACTGGTCTCTCCGTCCGTCCTGCTTCAGGTTAAAGTTTATGGTCGTGGTAGTTTTTAATGAAGTTGAAATCCAATCAATTTGAAACTTAGTACACATGTGTTCCTTATGATATGATCTTTCTAATTTTACTGCCAAATTAAAGATTTTACCTAATTTTCACGGTCCACTGAACATAGAAAATGATTGTATAGATTGGAAATCCATGTACTTATGACACATTCTTGTTTGAAGAAAAAATACATCATAGCGATAATGGAACAAAGCAGGCTGGGTTAGTGGGGATGCTTTTATGGTAATTCAAGTTACCTTTTAATTTATTTACCTTCTTCCACCTCAGAGCTATCAGCTCTTTGATTGTCATTTTTATTTGGGGTGTTGTGCAACAACAAAACTTAACAATAAACTTTCTCATCACTTTGCTTTTCTTGTTAGATAAATTTTACAAAAATTCTCCCCTGAAACTACTGTCAAATTAAACCAAACTTGGTTTAAATCACCACTAGGATATCCAGGGACCACTGTATGATGACCCTGCCTGCCAACATGGCACACATGGCTGAAAAAAAACATAGGTTTCAAACGCACTTTTTAATCTTATATCTCTGAAACTAAACGACAGTACAACAGTTGCATTTATCATGCATCAATTGTAAATAAAAATATCAGGTGAGCGACACAGGGTCCTTGGAGCCTCTAGTTTAGATTCCAAGAATTTAGATTTTTTTCACTTCAGGGTCGATAATATTTGTTGTATTTATTCTTTCTTAGGTGTGTTGTTTTGTATCAATTTTTGATAGGGGACACTTCAATCCTTTAGTGATTGGGGTGATTTTTTGAGAAAAAAGATGTCTCTATAGCTATCATGATTACTCTATTTCATAGACTCAGATAAGAAGATTTAACAAATGTCTTGTGCATTTATGACTGGTTTTATCGCATCTGTGAAAAAAATCAACATCTGATGAGTTTCAGATACTTGTGATTTCATCAGCAACCGTGTAATATATTTCATCTTAATTTCTTGACCTTATATAATGAAGCTGGGAAAAGTTACCTATTCCAGCGGCTCATCCCTACCAGAAATGGGTCTGATTACTTTCAATGTAATTGATTAAATTACAATTACTTTGTCAATTGTACGATTAAATTAAATTAATGATTACATCATTTCTCAAAGTAACTGATTAAATTAATGATTACATTGGCAAGTAATCATGATTACATCTGATTACAATAAATTTCAAAATAACCCATTTGAATGGTGTAAATAAATAAAGGTTTAATATAGCTGTTGAACTTTTTGAGAAAGGGTTTTATTTGATATGTAAGTAAATAATAACTTCAAACTTCATCAATTTGATAAACCACAAAGATTTACAACATATTTACATGAACATTGTGTCACCGGTTATGACCCATTACACTTTATCATCATTAATCTCTAAATTATTTTGACTTCAATTGAATAAAGGTTTATAAAGGGGTTTGGTATTTGTCTTCTGACATCTTCCAGACTTTATATGTATTTCACGGTGCAGTTTCTGGAAGTTAAAAGATGGATGAAATAAATTTACCAGTTAAAAACATATGTAAAAAAATTTTAAACGTAATATAAGTAGTAAAAATCATTG
This sequence comes from Mytilus coruscus, assembly GCA_017311375.1. NCBI lineage: Eukaryota > Metazoa > Mollusca > Bivalvia > Mytilida > Mytilidae > Mytilus > Mytilus coruscus. Next base: position 95,575,796 of record CM029599.1, read on the forward strand.
CATTTTACATGTCCATATACATGTATATACCAAAATTTGCTTATTTAAACAAGATATTTGTCACACTTTTTTTGTGTGTTAATTAGATAAATTTTCAAATGTCTTATCTTTTGTCATATATATTGCCCTACAGCTACACACAATTGGTAATTGCAATAAAAACAGACCTTGATTGGTCTTCTACTTGTCATTTCAAAGGTGACAATAATCACAATATTAACAAAGGATTATAATTCAGAAGTTAAAGAAATATATAACTTAAATATAACAGTCATTATCAAATATATACATCTTTAAATTGTGAATATATGTACAATACCTTTTAATTAGGCTAATGATGACTTTCAATACTGTAAAGTTTATGTTTACTGAAGTAAATAAATCAATTAACATGCTTACAGTAAACCTAACTATTTTAACAAATTCCTACTACTTATTACATACATGTAGTAAGTGCCTCGAGATTGTGATCAGCATCTTTTACTGATCAGACTGAGAGTATAAGAAAAGGCTATTACCATCACTTTGTTCTGTGGTCAGTCATAAACCTGTTAAAAATCCTTTTACAGCACAGATCAAATGAAACCACAATTTTCAGAGGGTGTCAAGTTTCAAGAGTATCTGTGATCCTCAGACCAACCACCATGACGTGTATAAATAGATTATAAATAAATTGCTTCGCTGAGCGCAGCTGGATACGACCGCAGACGTCCAAACCTGAAAAGTTGGGGCCAAAATGGACACTATATTCATGCTTGATACAGGTCTGAATTTGGATTGTAATTAAGTTTTTGACACATAACAGGTTTCTGATACAGAATAACTGTAGTCAAAGAACTTCAAATTGGTTATATGATTTGAATTTATATTAAATTTTTTGCTTTTGTGCAATACACTATGCGAATTGACCCCCCCCAAAAAAAAATTTTACCCCGTTTTTTTTGCGTTTGTGAATACACTATGCTGTTGAATATTAACCCCAAAAATTTTCTTTTAATTTCTGAAATCTGCAATGAGAAAATTGTCCCCTCCATTTTTTTTCCCTCCCCTAATCCTTTTTCCAAAAATAATTCCTTCCCTCAAGTTGTGGTCAGTATGTCAGAGAATCATCTTTCTTAATACATAATTTACAAGCAGTGTAAGGAGGTAATCAAACATTGTTATTTAAATTGATTTGGATTACCCACTTACACTGCTTTTAAATTTTCTCAATTGTCCTTTAACCGGAAAAAACCTGGTTTTTCCCTTTTTTGCACTTAATTCCTAAATGGTTAGAGCCATAACCCCCAAAGTCAATCCTAACCATCCCTTTGTAGTATGGAAACTTGTGGTATAATTTCAGAGATTCATACACTTTAACACAAGTTATTGTCTGAAACTACAAAATGCTTATTTGGGCCCCTTTTGGCCCCTAATTCCTAAACAGTTGGGACCATAACCCTAAAATCAATCCAAACCTTCCTTTAATAGTTATACACCTTGTGTTAAAATTTTATTGATTTCTATTTACTTGTACTAAAGTTATTATTCGAAACCATCTGTCTTCGGACAACGCTGACGACAACGTGATACCAATTTACGACAAAATTTTTTTAATTTTTACGGTCGTATAAAAGAGGAGAGGTCTTAAAAAACTCTTAGATAACTTTCTCTGACAAAGCAGCTTATTGGTGTTAGTGTGGTTGGGTTTCTGCTTCATGTTTACCCCACATTTCCTTTTGGAGGCCAACTGGTTGTCAGTACCATGAATCCTATTTGTTATGAATAAACAGAGTATACATCAATGAGGCAGCAACCTGTCGACATAAAAATCAAAAAGACATCTGGTCTTATGTTCTTTTCATTTTCCAGTGTTATATGAATGCCTTTGGCTTTGCCATTCTGGGCACAAGGCATACAAGCAAAGTTAGCAATACAGGCTAGTAAGGGCTACTAGTATTAGGACTGAAATCTTTCCATCAACTGTTGACATTTGATATGTGTCTACCCTTTATGTCATTTTGATAGTACATGTATAATGCAAATGTTGAAACTTGAGTGACAACACTTTTAACATGTACTAGTAACTAAATTATGCAAAAGGTTCAAGGTTAGTCGAATGAATAGACCATGATTGAGTCAGGTGAGGATTGTCATTTAAAGCCAATCTGAATACAAAATCAAAGAGCTGAAAGCTCTAAGTAAAAATGACGCCATTGTCTCTCATATTGGGATATTTGTGATGCAAGTCTTGATTTTTACTTAATTTACCTACTGAATCCAAGGCCGTAACTAGGCATATTATTTTAGTGAGGCAAAACTGATCGCCACGAAAAAATTTAGGTTGGGGGTCTTCGATAAATGGTGTAAAATCCTGCATTTCCAGAGAGCTTGACATCATTGCATAGATTGAAGATGTCATGGTTTGATTTCAAACCGTTTCAATGCATACGGAGCTAAATATCACTTTTCAGTTTAAGCCTTGAAACGGATATATTGGAATCTACTTTGCCATTTCACATTCAGGAATATGGGATAATCATAACTTTGTCATCTGGATTCAGAGATATGGGGTAACCCATATGTCACTTGATGTTATTTTAGGAATATTATTTTGGTTCTTCTTTTTGCTACATTCTACCTTTTAATGTTATGGATACGAGAAATCGAATATAACAATACCGTTTTATGTTATTCTAGGAATTTTTTTTTATGGATACGGGGAAATTGGACTGAAGTTTTCGCCGTTTTTAGATTATTTCTGGAAATAGTCAGTGGTAAGATATTTTAGATCAACAATCGCATAACGAGGGGTAGGAAGGGGTCCGATCCCGAAATTCCGAATTGAAAGACACGAAATCCCGTAGTCCCAAATTATAAAACACGAAATCCCGTTTTCAAGGTCCTACCGTTCCTCAATAATGTCAAAATTGGATTATGGGATGTTCTTTCAAATTTTAAGAACGAATAAAGTTTGGGAAAACGGGGAAATGAATACTCAGACAGGACTGCTCCCATGTGTTGACCCCCAAAAAAATTTTACCCGTTTTTTTGCGTTTGTGAATACACTATGCTGTTGAATATTAACCCCCCCCAAAAAAATTTTCTTTTAATTTCTGAAATCTGCAATTAGAAAAATTGTCCCCCTCCAATTTTTTTCACCTCCCCCTAATCCCTTTTTCCAAAAAATAATTCCTTCCCTCAAGTTATGGTCAGTATGTCAGAGAATCATCTTTCTTAATACATAATTTACAAGCAGTGTAAGGGAGGTAATCAAACATTGTTATTTAAATTGATTTGGATTACCCACTTACACTGCTTTTAAATTTTCTCAATTGTCCTTTAACTGGAAAAACATTTGTTTTTCCCCTTTTTTTTGCACTTAATTCCTAAATGGTTAGAGCCATAACCCCCCAAAGTCAATCCTAACCATCCCTTTGTAGTATGGAAACTTGTGGTATAATTTCAGAGATTCATACACTTTAACACAAGTTATTGTCTGGAAACTACAAAAATGCTTATTTGGGCCCCTTTTTTGGCCCCTAATTCCTAAACAGTTGGGACCATAACCCCTAAAATCAATCCAAACCTTCCTTTAATAGTTATAAACCTTGTGTTAAAATTTTATTGATTTCTATTTACTTGTACTAAAGTTATTATTCGGAAACCATCTGTCTTCGGACAACGCTGACGACAACATGATACCAATTTACGAGAAAATTTTTTTTAATTTTTGCGGTCGTATAAAAAGAGGAGAGGTCTTAAAAAAACTCTTAGATAACTTTCTCTGACAAAGCAGCTTATTGGTGTTAGTGTGGTTGGGTTTCTGCTTCATGTTTACCCCCACATTTTCTTTTGGAGGCCAACTGGTTGTCAGTACCATGAATCTTATTTGTTATGAATAAACAGAGTATACATCAATGAGGCAGCAACCTGTCGACATAAAAATCCAAAAGACATCTGGTCTTATGTTCTTTTCATTTTCCAGTGTTATATGAATGCCTTTGGCTTTGCCATTCTGGGCACAAGGCATACAAGCAAAGTTAGCAATACAGGCTAGTAAGGGGCTACTAGTATTAGGACTGAAATCTTTCCACCAACTGTTGACATTTGATATTTGTCTACCCTTTATGTCATTTTGATAGTACATGTATAATGCAAATGTTGAAACTTGAGTGACAACACTTTTAACATGTACTAGTAACTAAATTATGCAAAAGGTTCAAGGTTAGTCGAATGAATAGACCATGATTGAGTCAGGTGAGGGATTGTCATTTAAAGCCAATCTGAATACAAAAAAATGCTTGGATAATCTCTATATATATATAATCATCATTCTCCCATCCTTATTTTCACCACAGGAATTGAATTGAGGAAAAAAGCTTGTTCATAACTAGGTGAAATTCCTGTTAATTTCTAGTTGTATTTGGTGGTATGTTGTAATTCCAAGAACAAATCAACTTTTCTTTCAGAAAGAAATTTAAAATTGTGAATAAATAATTCTAGAACACTTCACAAATACTAAAAAAGTCAAAAATCACCAACAAAAACAACAGTTCCGTATAATGCAAACACCTTTGGTGCATTTGTGTGAAAATCTTGTATTTGATAGATGCTACTTTTTAATCAGCACTACAGTCTGGTAATTTGAAATTAAGAGTAATAAAATATGACTTATACAGTATCTGAAGTTTAATATAATGCACTTAAGTCGTCATACAAAAGCATAAACCGTTGTGATTAAAATGAAGATCAGTGTCAACATGAGGCCTCAAATATTGACATTGGTGCTGCGAAACAATAGAAACTTAGAAGTTATAAAGCACAAAAAGGTTAAGATAAAACTCTTTAAAAGATTCAGAAAGATCTGGCCGATGGTATTAGACATAAGAAGACTTGACAAACTTCTCTTCCTAAAAATAAAACAAGACAAATACCAAGGTCTTCGGGACAGACAGACAGACGCAGTGGAGCAGTTACTAGACCTGCTTTTGATGTTAGCAACACAGGTAATAAACAAAAGATTTCGACTCTATTAAGACAGATTTATTTGACATAATTATTACATGAAATGAACATGTATACAGACAACAAGCTAAAGTTTTGTTTGTCAACAAAGCACCATATAAATAAACAACTATATTAAGGTATACATCACATCTATATTATATGTACATTAGTATAAATACAGCTAACAATATTATACCATTTTACATCTATCAGATCTATCAGGCGTATGAACCTTTGAAAATAGTTTTCCAAGTGACCATAGTAAACACATCATTTTTCCTCATTTTTTTAAATTGACAGTTCCCCTAATTTTAGGTTAACTTGGATGAAAAAGGTGTAAAATTGTGAATACTATATCTTCAAACAATTATGGTCAGGACTTAACAGGATATCAATTGCTATAGGAATACCATCAATGACCACATAAATTAATTGCTTAAAACTCAATATTTTCTATACAATATATATGTGTATAAAAATTTCTAATTTAAGCTAGAAATGCAGTGTGTACTTTATATGCTTTTCAGTTTTATGTTCCAACATACCATCTTGGCCTATAATAATTATTCAACACATTTTATCTTAATAGTAACTGTCAGATGAAATTGCATGATTTTATATATATCAAAATATAATAATAAAATGTATTAAAATCAAATGTTTCTGAAATTATGCATAATATGCAAAATAAAGCTATATTTACTCCTCAAAAGGAGAAGATTCATAGACTCTTTTGTCCTGATACACTAAAATTTACATAATGTTTCAAGAGAAATAGAAAGCATTTCTTAAATAATTAATTTTATCATGCAATATTCACTTATTTAGAAATTATAAAAATCTTCACATAGAAAAATACAGATCGCTTGCAAAATATACTGTAAAAGTATATAATAACGTAAAGTTGATTATCATCTGTCATTAAAAAAATTCATTGACATTTTTTACTTTCAAAAGCTGTAATTTGACGAATAGAAAAAATAACTTTAATTAACTTCTAATAGTGGTTTCATCATGTCTTAAATTCTTTCTACACTAGTCTGTATACTTGAATCTAGCAATTAAAGTTTACAGGCATGTACACTCCTCAAATATAAAACTTCTTAAACTTTTGTCAAAGGCTTAGCATCTGAACAGCTGGTTCCTGCCGAGGGCTAAAAATGTTGGATTTTTTAAAGACAATAATGTCATCATTTTTAAAAGAATATATTTTTTGGCAAGCAATCAATACAGTTTAGTACTTACTTCCTAAAATATAATGGAAAACTACATAGCTATTGAAATAGAAATCACATTTACTATATTTCAACAATTGATACTACATGCCCAACATCTTCAAATTGCTATTATGTGATTAGCTTTTGGATACATGTTGTGTTTCCATCTTAATAATAAATACATTTCATGTTCAGCTGCCAATAATCTTTGCTTACAGAAAATTAATGACATACACATCTACGTATAGACAGCTCAGATAATACAAACTGCCATATATAACAGATACATATTAACATGATCAAATATTCTTCATTTTTTTTTCACACAATATGTAAAGCAATGCATTATTTTTACACCTACCTAAGTTATCAACAGAAGAATAACTATCAAACATCATAGCAATAATTAAGTCAATTAGACCCTATCTCAATTAACCAAACCTTTACATAGACCAGAGACATATGTACACATATGTGTATATATGTCTCTGCATAGACAGAGATTTCCATAATAGGTGGTATAACTAAAGAGGTATATTCACTTGTTAGAGGTAACAGCAAATTAAATCTAGGCTCATCAAAAGATGATTTCTCAACACTAAAGCTTAACTATGCATGTATTCTGTTGTCTGAGCCTATCACAATCAGAGAAAAGCCTACTTTATACTCTATATGTAGATGATTACATACCTTATCAATACAGAGGTATTTCTGTGGTAAAATAAATACTGGGACTTCTAATTCATAAACACACTAACACAAGACCGACTAGAGGAGCTATTAACAATGTGTTATCAAGATTATGAGATAAACAATGTATTGCACAACTAATAAATCTTTGTCAACATAGTGTGTGGAAATTTATTCATCCTAGTAAATTTGCTTACCGTTTGATATAAAAAAAAATCTTTAAACAAATCAAAAAATGCCTATAAAAAAAATTTAATTTATCTTAAGTAATTTAAACTTAATAACCATATATCTGGAATAAAAGCATCAACAATTTTATGACATATACAGACTTCTTATTTAAACTTATTCCAAGGAGCAAGAATGAATATTTGAATGACATAAAATAACTACAAAAACACACATGATTGCCACTAATATGATCTCCATTCTTAAAATGACAAATATATCTCATTTTCATTCCAAGAAATTTCTCATTCACTCATATATAAATGTTTTCCAATACAATACAACATTAATATAACATGTGGTTTATGTTACAATTCACATTACTATGAAGCATAGTCTACATTTACATTGATACAAATCTGCTTTTATACAAATCGATAAACCATTTTTAAAATAAGCATATTTCAACATCTAAAATAGTCACTAATCAAGTATTTTGTGATAAGAGCTGACTACCATAAAATGAATGCTGGGCAAAGCAATGCAAAAAATTATGCATGTTTATGCATTATCATTTCAAAGACTGAAATCTAAAATATATTCCCCTGTAATATTAAGGAGTAAGAGCCTTACATGCCCCATCTGAAAACTACCCTAAATGTTTTCTGTATACTGAATAAAATCTTAATGGATCCAGGATATCGAATACTGTAAACCAACTTATTTTCATGAGTACTTTATTATTTCTTGTTCAGCCTATACTAGCTGACTTTGCTGAGATTTATTTCAAAATTTTCTATATTTTTCTTGGGAGTATTTATTTCAGGTTAGATCCAAGATTTACATATTTGTGATGATTTATATTCACGTTATTGTTCTACTTGTAAAGGTCACGAAAATAAATCACTCGTGAAAATTAGTTGGCTTTCAGTACCTGGGGTAAGTACAGCTAAAGTTTAAATGGATATTGTCAGAACTTGATCCAGAATTTTTATTCAGTACAGCTAAAGTTTAAATGGATGTTGTCAAAACTTGATCCAGAATTTTTATTCAGTACAGCTAAAGTTTAAATGGATGTTGTCAAAACTTGATCCAGAATTTTTATTCAGTACATCTAAAGTTTAAATGGATGTTGTCAAAACTTGATCCAGAATTTTTATTCAGTACAGCTAAAGTTTAAATGGATATTGTCCAAATTTGATCCAAAGTTTTATTCAGTACAGCTAAAGTATGATTGAATATCGTCTCACCTGGATCCAGGATTTCAATAAAGTACATTTTGTACCGCTAGAAGCTTTAAAAAACATTGCCTAAACTGGACCCAGAATTTTTATTAAGTACAACTTAAGTTTTAAGGGATATTATTAGACCTGGATCCAGGAGTTTTAGTAAGTACAGCTCAAGTCTAGAACCTTTTCTGATATACCATTAATCAAAAGTTCATACATGGAATTCCAGAAATTTCAGGTATGTATTTTGAGTTGAAAAGTGTTTATTAGTTATTGCTTGGATAAAATGCAAACTCATCATGTCAGATGCCACTTATGGACAAGGCTAGGCTAAATTTAGCATTGATCAAAGCAAGATGAAAATATAATAACATATTTATGTATCATTATGGGTTTTTCCTGAAAAAGTTTCAACTTTTTGGGGTGCGTACCAGGTGTTTAATCCTTAAAATATTTATATTATTGACTAAAGATGAGACATTGCTCTATTTCCCCAAAGTTATCTTGAAACAAATCATATTAGCTTGTCCAAAGTTCAAATCAATGGTGCACAAAATTATAAGCCATGTGTTCTTGATGAGTTTTATCTGAACTAAGCATTTTTGTGAAAAGCATCAATGGATTTTAGACTAGGATTTTCTATTTATGGAATTCATAAGATTAATATATTTTTTTTCGATTAGAACTATAAACAAATTTTGTGTAATGATAATAATTATTTTCAATGATGATATAGATTAATATTTTCATAATGAGCTTTTTCTATCGAAATTATTTATCAATATTTATCAAATATCAGCTTTACTAATGATAGACTTTGTCTTGATAATTTCATCAATTATCTTTTCACTAAGTTATGCATTATATTTTCTACTGATATTGTGTTTCCAAAACAATTTAAACAGCTAAAATAACCGGAGAGAGAGAAAGTTTTAAAAAATGACCTCAACATTCACTTCAGGATTAATTTCATGTTCTGTGATTGATTTTTAATTATGGCACCACCATATTTTCCCTGTACCAGTTAGTACAACTTAAAGGGCAATCACAGTGGAAGCTTTTCTTTATCAATCATCGGTAACATTTCTCATGGGTTTTTCGATTTTCAACATCCTCACTTAGGTTTAAATGTTGAAATTTAAAAATCATTCTAACTTATCTGAGGTGGAGAAACATATCTTAAACAGAAATCTATATTGATAATTTATGATTAATAAAATATAATTGACAAGCAATCTAAAAATAGCCAAGTTTTATACTTCATCCCTGTAGAGATACATTTTATATTTAGGTTGATCAACAAGCATTGATTTAATAGTGGTACATCAATTCTATGAGATTTACTATGCTTCTGTGTCATCTCCTTCATGTCCTTTCAGTCGTAACCTTGCAAAGTCTTCAAAGATGAAATCATCATTCTGATCTAACTCACCACTGAAAAATAAAACAATTCTTAAATCACTGTTGAAAAAACAAAACACTCTCTAACACGGGTGCAACTAGTGGAGCAGAAGCTGCTTCTCCTTTTAAAGCACTGAGTTCGACCATGGTTTTTGGGTGGGGTTTGTGTTGCTCAATTTTGTAGTTTTCTGTTCAGATTTTTGTTATGATTGTTTTGTAATTTCGTAGTTTTTCTTTGCAGCCATGTTTTTTTCTGTTTTTATTATTATGATTTTTGGCTGCCCTTGGTATTTTGTCTCTCTTTATTCTAAAGAGCTTGAAGCACTCACTATTTTATTTTTGATCAACCAGAATTAAGATCTGTCTTAAGAAACTAACTTTTTGCCCAATGGAAATAAAATAATGACCTATTTGAATAACCTTCCATACATTATTGAGGACAGATTAGTAATGAAGTTTTAGAAAAAACTACAGAGGTGCTAGAGTGATCACAGATACCCCTGCCTGCAGCAACAGAGAGATCATGTTTTGTTTAGTGATCAAAAACATTCCATTCAAGTTTTAATCAATTTCAATAAGGGGTTCTCCAATTATTTTCTGGAAATCACAGGATTTTTAATTTTTTCCAACAAAGTACAATAATATGAAAAACAATGAAAATTGAACTCTTGAACCAGTCTCAAGTAGTTCCAACGATTCCATTAAATTATCAATTAATTTCAAACAACTGTTTTCTATGTATCTTCTGGAAACAAAAAAAATGTTTGAATTTTTCCAACAATCAAGTACCTTAACTCTGGAATGATAAAAGTGAAAGCAACAAAAATTAAATTTAACCTGTCTTTAGTGGTCCAAAACATTCCATCAAAAATTGAATTAATTTGAAATAAACAGCTGCTCCATGAGCGCACAATACACCTTTCGCTTTTTCAAAGAATAAAGTTCAATAATTTCTCAATGTCATATCAGAAATTCATGAAAAACTAAAGGGAGGTTATCTTAATAGATATAAACAAGTCACCAAAGTTTCATGATAACTGCTCAATGCATTGTCCAAAAACTGGAAAATCCCCCCTTTTTTATGAATAAAATCACACAACTCTGAAACGTAAAATCTTAAATTTATAAAAATTGAAAGGGAGCTTATGTCAATAGATATAAACAATTCACCAAAGTTTCATGAAAACTGCTGAAAGCATTTTTGAGTTATTGTCCGAAAACTGGAAAATCCCCCTTTTTTTAATGAATAAAACCCCATAACTCGGAAACATAAAATCTACATTTTATAAAAATCGAAAGGGAGCTCATGTCAACAGATATAAACAATTCAACAAAGTTTTTTGCAAATTGGTGAAAGTGTTTTTGAGTTATTGTCTGAAAACTGGATAACCCCCCCTTTTTCATGAAAAAAACCCCCCAAAACTCTGTAGCCCTTTTCACAAAAAATCTTAAGTGTAAAATTTATCGTAAGTCTAAAATATTCCTTAACAATTCAACTGAATATTTTATCGTATTTTACAAAAAACTACTAAACTTAAAATCTAAAATTTATAAAAAATGAAAGGGAGTTCACTTCAATAGGTATAAACAATTCATCAAAGTTTCATGCAAATTGCTTTAAGCGTTTTTGAGTTATTCTGACATGTTGACAACGGACGGACGGACAGACGGACGGACAGATGGACAGGACGGACAGACAGACAGAGGTATACCATAATACGTCCCGTAAACGGGCGTATAAAAACTGTTCTCTATTTATCATCTGAAAACTTTTAACGATGGACGGACATGAGGATTCCTATATACCCCAGATTCTGTCGAGCAGGGGATAAAAATCAAAAATGAAATTTCCCATTGTGTTGAATCAAATTCAATGCTGCAAGAGTGGCACCTTGTATGCTTTCCAATGCAAATAACAATTCTTTCTAAAAATCATTATTGTTATATAATTTTATAAGATATTACTTTGTAGTTTCAGGGAAGAAGAAATTTAATGCTAACTATCTAGTCATTAGAATCAATAATTATTTTATTTGGCAATGTGTTTTAGTGCCAGTAGAACCTACATTTGTCATAAGCAACCTTCCACACATAATTCCTGTCACGTATAGGTTATATTAAACATGAAGAATATACAAGAAATGAGCTGTCTAATTGACAGCAAACCATGTTTTCTGTATTTTGAAGGGGCTTTCAGGCATGTTTGACCTGCTACATTCTGTGATTTCTACGTGTATTTATTGGGAATATGTGGCATTATTGCTACCATGTACAGGTATTCATCAAATGGCACCAACAAACCAAATTTTTTAAAATTTAAAAGGGTTTCTGATTCAATATTCTTACATAAGCTACAGATTTTACAATGATGAAAAGTTTGAAAACTAACAAATCACAATTGAGAATTGCTTTTGGTTAATTGTACTGTAATTTTTGTTTTTTTTTCTGGCCATCATATGCCCTTTGTAAATTCATTCATTTGAAAATCAGAATCAAGAATTGCTCTAGCAGTCACGTTAATTGCTCAATCAGAATCAAGAATTACTACAATCAATCAGATCAATTGTCAAATTAAATTCAAGGAATACCCCAAACAGCCATGTCAATTGTCCATCAGAACAAAATTTTTATAATTAAAGACCCAACATACATTTATTTGTCAACCTTGTTGCTTGATTTAAATATGAAAGAATAAACAAGAAAACAAATAGATAGTTCACTCAATCTGGCATTCAGACTGATGAACGAATAAAAATCGAACCTAGCATTGTAAGCATTGATGGATATATTTCAAAAGGTTAGAGGTCTTTCACATAAAATTAAGTGGGTTCACTTTTTTTAAAATATTATCTTGTTTTATTTTCTTTTTCTTTTCCAAATGAGAGTATCAATAGATCAATAGAACAGAGACAGGTACAACACATTCTTAAGCAATGCACAAAATATCAATCAAAATTTATATCTGTATTTGTATTTCATGAGGATATGTCACAAACATACACATGTAGCTCCTTTTCATACTATGAAGTTAAACTGTTTAAATCAAATACCATTTTTTTTGCATATGACTTTATTAAGGAAAAAATTAACAGTATTTTTATTTTGAAACTTCTAGAGTAGATCATCATAGCATACACATTATTATCATAGTATATATAAATGATGTTCATGGTGCAAACATTTAGGTTGTAATAGGAAGGATCACTTATATTGATAACTTCTGTTCATTGAGCATGCACATACATAATGGTTGTGTGTTTGATATATGATGGTGGTTCTATACACATTGGTTCTTAAAATAAAATAACTGTCTCTTACTGATTAAAACTTGACAATTTCCATATCGACTGTGTTATCAGTTTAAAATAATCTGTAAACTAAAAACGGTCTGTGTTTTTGTTTGATGTTTTTCTGCTTTGTATCTATCTGATGAGTTAATAGATATAGGAAGATGTGGTATGAGTGCCAATGAGACAACTCTCCATCCAAGTAACAATTTATAAAAGTAAACCATTATAGGTCAAGGTACGGCCTTCAACACGGAGCATTGGCTCACACCTAACAGCAAGCTATAAAGGGCCCCAAAAATTAGTAGTGTAAAACCATTCAAACGGGAAAACCAACAGTCTAATCTATATAAAAAGGAGAAACGAGAAACACGAATGAACTACATAAACAGATGACAACTACTGTACATCAGATTCCTGACTTAGGATAGGTGCAAACGTTTGCAGCGGGATTAAAGGTTTTAATGGTACCAAACCTTCTCCCTTTTCTGAAACAATAGTATAACATCACAACACAGAAAGACACACTATAAAATATCAATTGGAAGACTTAACTCAATCAAAAAACGTAAAATAACACACAATGAACAAATAAATTTGATCTGTGATACCTGAATGCAAATACATAGTTAATAAAAATAAGGGATAAATAATTAAGGTCAAAAGTAAATAAACAGGTTTAAACAAAGTTAAAATATGATACCACTGTGAAATGTTAAACAATTTTTAGAAAATCATCACCTTTGAAAAAACCTACGTCATATTATACACAGGTAAATGAAAATAATTTTGTTGTTAAGTATACTTCTTCTGTGTGTATAAAATCTTCCGTTTAGGAATACCAAGAAATTTCTTTAATATCAATAAAACTAATCTAACACTTGGTACAAATGGGGTGAATATCAACAATAAAACTATACAATGAGTGCTAGATAAAACTTCCTGTACAGGTGCAAGAACAGTATTTAACGAGAAATGAAATAATTTTGATGTTCATAGTACGAAGAAGTGAAAATCTGAAGTAATTTCAAATAATCAAAGCTGGTATATAGACAAGATCCATGTTAACATTAAATAACAAAAAACCATTACAAATAGTAACAACAGGTCAAATTAAGCCTTTTTCAACTGATTTTTATAGTTTGTTCTTATGTTGTACTGTTACACCACTGTCCCAAGTAAGGGGGAGGGTTGAGCGCTTACAAACATGTTTAACCCCACCACATTCTTTATGAGCCTGTCCAAAGTCAGGAGCCTGTAGTTCAGTGGTTGTCATTGGTTCATGTCTGTCATATTTTTTTTTCGTAAATTGTTTTGTTATAATTTAGGCTGTTAGTTTTCTCAATTGAATTGTTTTATATTTTTCATGTTGGGGCCTTTTATAGCTGACTATATGGTATGGGTTTTTCTCATTGTTGAAGGCCGTATGGTTGCCTATAATTGCTTACATCCACTTCATTTGAACTTGGGTGAATAGTTGTCTCATTGGCACTCATATCACATTTCCTTATTTTTTATATGAATTTGTGTGACATTATGCAGTGTATGATTTTCCGTTTGAATAAGTGAAATTCCTCCATGAAAGGGCATGATATTCCTCCAAAAGAGGACATGATATCCTTGAATGAGCGGGCATCATATCCTTGAATGAGAGGGCATGATATCCATGCATGAGAGGGCATGATATCCCTGCATGAGGCCATGATATCCTTGAATGAGAGGGCATGATATCCCTGTATGAGATGATATCCCTGCATAAGAGGGCATGATATCTCTGCATTAGTGGCCAAGATATCCCTGCATGAGAGGCCAAGATATCCTTGCCAAGAGGGCATGATATCCTTGCATGAGTGGGCATGATATCCATATTCCAGCATGAGATCCCTGCATGAGAGGCCATGATATCCTTGTATGTGAGTAAATGATATCCCTACATTCAGTGGCATGATACTACTGCATTAAAGGGCATGATATCCTTGCATGAGAGGGCATGATATCCCTGAATGAGAGGCCATGATATCATTGTATGAGAGTAAATGATATCCCTACATTAAGTGGCATGATACTACTGCATTAGAGGGCATGATTTCCTTGCATGAGAGGGCACGATATCATTGCATGGGAGAGCATGAAATCCCTGCATAATAGAACATGATATCCCTGCACGAGAAGGTATGATATCCCTGCAAGAAAGGGCTAAACCCCCTCACTCTAATAAATGCTGGTGTTTACGTAGTATCAGTAATGTAACAACACCAATGCATCATTAAAGAACTATGTCATAAAGTATACTTTTATAAAGCTTATGTGAAATCAAACACTCTCAAAATGAAGTTTAAACAAACTGATTCTTGCTACATCTTGCCAAGTTAAACTTTAAAATGATTTTTATCATAAGTAAACCAGATATACCTATAATATGGGACAACAAGGTGATTATCTTTATTTCTACATGCAGCATAACTTTCATGATATATTTTTACAATTATAATGTCTATCCAGAAAATTACCACAAATCTTAGTCCTCCTTTTTGCTAATGCATAAAAAATATTCATCACAATTGATTTCATATTACTGGATCAAATACTTCTTTACAATCTTTTCCATTTCCTTTATATTCTTAAATTCATAAATTCACATATTTTATTCTTAGTGAATGAATATAAAATCTGGTATAAGTACATGAAAATATGCAATCAGCATTACAATGTAAAGCCATAAGAAAAGAATAAAAAATATCACTTTAATACTTTTAAAGAATGTATTTTTGTACATATATTTTGATGAAAACAAAGGACATTTTTTTTTCAATGGTTCTAATGCTTTTATTTAAATTCATATTTGTTTTAGGTTAAACCAATAAATCTCCTGATACTTACTTAGTGTCAAGCTGTATAAGATTAGTGTCTACTGGAACATCTCCGTCCTCTGTAGGTACCAGACTCACGGATCTTGAGGGAGGTGGCGACTCGAGAGGCTTTGGATGTGTCAATGTAAATGGCAGTTCTACTGATAAATCACTAAAAATAAATCATTCATACTTTGTAAGAAATCACTGAAAATCAAAATCATTCATACTTTGTGATAAATCACTGAAAATTAAAATCACTTATACTTAGCAAGTTGTATTCTACTGATAAATTACTGAAAATTAAAATCATTCATACTTTGTAAGTAAGTTGTAAAAAGACATCTTTTTTCTCCTTGATTTTTTTATGCAAAAAATTTAGGGAAACAAACATTAGAAAGTCATTAAACCAAATTTTGGTAGCATTCAAGTTGGTTTGATGAAGTGTAGTGGTATTACTTCCATGAAAAGTTAACTACCTATAGAACAATCTCATTTTTAAATGATGTCTGCTTGATTGTTGAACTTTTTTCGTTTTATTTGATTTAGTGATTCTTTATATAATATAATGAGTACAACATAAGTACAACTGGCTTGAAGAAATGTCTACGGAAAGTTTAAACTAAATTATATTATAAAATGTTATCATTAAGGATAACTATGCTGTTGACAACTTTGACAATTAAAACTAAGAGAATCAAAGTTCTTGTAAGCACTGAAGTGTAAAATTGCATTTATTTTGCAATGGGGAACTAATAATTTAACATTGCATTGTATTAAGCTCTGAAAGGCACTACTATGAATAAGAGATTTCTTCCTTTGTCTAATAGGGGCCTCGGTGGCCGAGTGGTCTAAGTAGTTACTACTGTAATCACTAGCCAGTCAACACTGAGGTTGTGAGTTCGAACCCCGCTCGTGCGGGTGCACTCGACTCCAATCTTAATTGACTAGGATTGTCAGTTTTCCTATCAAGGTACTACCAATAAAACTGGCAAAGTCTAACTACAACTATAGGCAAAGGAAGATAACTCCAATTCTTAATACAATTTTTAACAAAGTAGCATTGAAATATTTCATTGATAAATTTCTTGATATGTTCATGGATAGGATGTACATAATTTTGTACTCAATACACTGTTACTGTTGAAACAGAGATACGTCTCGCCTGCATCTAATGTTATAGTAAAATGCAAATGCTGAAATCAATATGGCAATACTTTAACATGTAAAATATGCAAAACATTCAAAGTTAATGAACCATGACTGAAGATGCAGGGCCTACCGGTACTAATGTTTGAGGAAATGAGATATGCCAATGCCAATACAACTGCATACCAAATATCATAGATTTATCATAAGTGATTCCCTTTAAACTGACCTAATCGCAAACTTTATCGTGTAAACTATGCACAAGTTTCAAAGTCAATCGACCATGATTCAGGGAGTAGGGCCATATAATTTAAATTGAAATAATACCAAATATGAAACAATTGTCATGAATGGTTCCCTTAAACTGAACTTATCACAAACTTTAACATTTAAACTATGCAAATGTTTCAAAGTCAATAGACCATGACTTAGGGAGCAGGGCCAAATAATCATCATGGAAATGTGATGTGCCAATGCTAGAACAGTAGTACCACTGCATACCAACTATCATTGGCTAAACATTAGTGGTTCCCTGTATCTGCTGCCAGAAACAGCACATCTAAATCTCACCTTTGTGACTTCTTTGAGGTGAGAGAGAGAAAAAAAAAAGAGGTGCTTTACTTCACTTTAAAGTTTAGTCAAGTGCACTTGGTTTCTTTCTTAACTTAAATCTGATTTCAAAGTAAACTAGTTTGTCCTTTTGACATAATATGAATCTACTTTTAGTCAAAGTAACATGATTCAAATCCCCACAACAGTACACAGTTCTTACCCTGATCCAAATCCTAGGATGAGACGAACTTTAACCTTATATGAAACAACAATCCCTAAGTTTTCTTTCTGACAAGTCTCTGTCATTCTGAAAAAGTTACAAAAATAATTTACTCTTTATATATAACAAGTAAAATATTTGTTCTGGGTTTGTCACTTCAATGCTGAAACATATAAGAAGTTGTACTTCAAGTAGCAATTATTTCAATGCTGAAACATATAAGAAGTTGTACTTCAAGTAGCAATTATTTCAATTTCATCAATGTCAGTTAAATATTTATAAACACAAACTTGTTTTTATACAGGAAGAATGAAATATATGAAGACTATTGAAGGTCTTTTTCAAGAGAACAAAAAGTAAACTGAACACAAATTATTATTTTTTTATTTTTATTTTCATCAATTTACCAACTTTATTTGTGGTTATTGTTTTCTAAGCATCTGTATATTTATATACTTGCTGCTGGATTCATATTTCCCAACCTTTTTCATGTTCTTATAATGTGCAAAATTGCTGAGACTTACATGGTTGAAGATCCAAGATTAGTATCTTCATGTTTTAGTTTACCATCCAAGGCTAAACCCCGTTTATCCCGATTATTGGTTAATAATGGAGTTAAGTGGTATACTTTACAAAATCCAGTTTGACTAGGTTGAATCGGAAATCCTTCTCTGTAAAAATAAAAATGCATTATTAATTTATAGAAATGCGTCAAAATTATAACAATGTCAAGTCAACAGGTAAATTCTAAATATTTAAAGCCCAAGAAATAAAGATGATTTTCTAAAAAGAACTTTTATCTGACATACAACACTGGATATTGTAGAATCCCTAACAAAAGTCTTCTTTGTAAATTTTGCAGTTAGATTTTGTACCATGAATACTATAAATTATAATTTGGCGCTATCTCAGAACCCAAAATTAATATTCTTTTCTAATTAAGCCCCAGACTTACCATTAAACTTACAATGAATTCTCAGTATAGTATTTATGCTTCTTAGTGATAGTCACAAAAATATCCATATTCAGAAGAGAGGAAAATAATAAAATCCAAAAAATTTTTTTAAAAAGCCAGTGAATACAAATATTTTTTTTGAATTTTTATCTGCAATAAATAGCAATCTGAGTATCTTTTTTCTCTCAAGTAACAAAAGTCCATTTTAATCAAAACAAGTCAATTAGCTGCATAATAGCAGCAAATTTCCAAAACACTTGGACTAGGAAAGTACAGATGCATTATATATAACGATGTTGGTTTGGTTATCAAGGGTAGCAAAATATTAGCAAGCACAGCAACTTCCGTCAGCAAGCATGGCCATCAAAACACCATACAGCAACATGTATACAGAGAAAATTCAGGTAATTGTAAAATAATGTCTTTGCGCAATGTTTATTTGATCTTAGTTCTACATGTAATTGCATTTACATGACATTTTTAAAAGCTGTTGATCTTATTAGATAAATGAGTCAGTGTCTTGCATGGAAAAGTATGTATGTATGGGGAATGGATCAAATAGCTGAACTTGCTTTTCAAGACAATGCTTAACTCATAATACCAATCAATGTTGGCACAAATCATTAATACAATATATGCATGAAGGGGAATTCCTGAAAGATATGAGAAAGGAAAAGGACATTTGAGTAGTTTATAATTTATTATGTTTTGGTATATCATATTAATGGGAATACAAATCCAATGTTGCATAAAAACTTCTTTTCTAAAAGTTAAAGTCTCCTGACAGGGAGGTAAAATATCCCTTTTTGACAACAAAGTTTTTCTCCTATTCACCATTGTTTAAATCAAAGTAGCTGTTTGTCAATGCATTGTTGTTTTAACAGTATGGTGTTTCCAATTGAGTATTGTAAAAGTATTTTTTATATCAAAAGTTAACCTGAAAAAAAAAATACAATACAGAAAAGATGTTAAATGGGTTATAAGGTCTGGCTAAACAATTTCCTAGTGAAAACTCTCACTATAATAGAACAATCAAGCAAAACCTCTGAATTGCAATAAATTTTTCTGAGAGATAGAATCATGTAAATACAAGATAACTTGGTTGCCGTAATCCCGCTATAATTCCAGGATTTTAATCCCATTATCAGAGGTAATACAAGCCAATACAAAATACAATGTTTGAAGAATTTTCCAGAGATTATTCTCGCCATCTTCCATTTCATATTACCCTTGAGAACATAAATATAAAACTTTGTATCTAATCACTTAAGACTGATTTTTTACTTAATATTTTCTCACCAGCATTGGCATAGTAAACTTACAATGTCTCAAAACACAAATAATTCTGTGTTTAATGGGAATAAAGTTTTAATTTTTAACATACTCTAAGATGTTTCCAAAGATCTACGTTATAAGAAAACACAAATCAGTATTCAATAGTGACTATAAGATATTCCTATACAGTACACACAATTCATTCAACAACTGTAACAAAAATAAGACGTGTTACTGTGGATTCATTATTATTCGTTGGATACCAATTTTCGTGGATTTCGTGGGTAGAGGTGAACCACAAATTTAAATGTTCAACGAATAGCAAATGTTCTATAGGCTTTATATGCAGAGATTGGCAAAACCACGAAATCAAATATCCACGTAAATGCAAGTTTTCCACAATCCACGAAAATTGATACCCACGAAAATAAATGAATCCACAGTACAATAGAAATAAAAAAAATTTAATAATGTTCCAAATATTTCATACCAATTCTAGAAAAGTTTGAGAAAAACTCTCAAAACAGGCAGAATTTTTTTCCTGTTTTTCACAAGTATATATTCCAAGAAACATAACAAAAGAGACTATATATCTTACAGATTATAATTCGAACAATCTGTATTTGATGGCCTTTGTTTTTATATATTCTTATAAAAGTTTGTCATTCTTACCCACAGTTTGTACATTATGGGAATTCTATCAGAAAAGACCATTAAATCTGGGTAAATTTTTCACTATTATTTTAGTGGATTATGTTAATGTGGTAAGAGTTATCACAAAGAGAGTCATTCCATAGCCATATTTTCTTAAGATAATGTCCAAGTTGTATAAATCAAGTTGTTCCACCAGAGCAATTACAGAAAATAAATATTATCTATATTTTCACATTATACGATATTACCTATAAAATTAAAACTATACGTTTTCAGATGATTTCTTCATAACTAACACCAAATAATTTTTAAAATAAGCAAAGGGGTGTCATGTTGGAAAGGAAAATAATACAGGTTTAATCTACATGAAAGGCAATATAAAATAAACTATTTGGTTTTTAGACTTCTCTTTTCAGTAAAGTGGACATAATACCTTTGAAACAATTTGAACACCTAATAAACATTCCTATGTTGACCATAACCAATAACCCCAAACAAAATTAATAAGATTTTTTTCAAGATGGGAGTGTTGTGCAAAATATTTAAGAAAAGGGGCCATAAAAGATTTATTCCATGTTGGTCAATTATAGTATTGACTATTACATTAAGTTCCAGTTGGGTCCAACATACTACTACTTGAGTTGGTGGGCGACACTTGAGAAAAAGTTGCTTATTTTTGAAGATTTAAGTCTTATAACTCTGGAAAGACAGGAGTGAAAATCATCAAACGGTATAGAAATCATAGTCTACTATTAATAAAATGCTCCGCTGGGCGCAGCTTGATACGACCGCAGAGGTCGAACCCTGAACAGTTGGGGCAAGTATGAAAACAACATTCAAGCTTGATACAGCACTGAATTTGGCTTGTGATTAAATATTTGACACAGCATAGGTTTCTGACACAGAATGAATGTGGTCTAAGAACTTCAAATTTTTTAATTTACCTATTCAAACATATCATTATTATTTGCTTTTATATATAAATCAGAAATAACCAATTTAAAATGGAAAATTTTAAAGAAAAAAAATGAAAAAGAAATCCCCCCTCAAATTTTTTGAACCCCCTTATGATTCATCCCCCCCAAACTCAATCCCAGCCTTCCCTTTGTGGTATGGTACCTTGCAGTACAATTTCAAAGAGATCCATACACTTGAACACAAGTTATTGTCTGAAACTAGAAAATGCTTGTTTTGGCCCCAAATTCCTAAACGTTTAGGGCAATTACCCCAAACTCAAACCCAGCTTTCCTTTGTGATATGGAACCTTGTAGTACAATTTCATAAAGATCCATACACTTACACACAAGTTATTGTCCTGAAACTAGAAAAATGCTTGTTTTTGCCCTTTTGGCCCCTAATTCCTAAAATGTTGAGGCAATTACCCCAAAATCAATCCCAGCCTTCCCTTTGTGGTATGGTACCTTGCAGTACAATTTCATAGAGATCCATACACTTGAACACAAGTTATTGTCTGGAAACTAGAAAAATGCTTATTTTTGGCCCCTTATTCCTAAACGTTTTGGGCAATTACCCCCAAACTCAATTCCAGCTTTCCCTTTGTGATATGGAACCTTGTAATACTATTTCAGGAAGATCCATACACTTACACACAAGTTATTGTCATGAAACTAGAAAAATGCTTGTTTTTTGCCCCTATTTTGGCCCCTAATTCCTAAAATTTGGAGGCAATTACCCCCAAAATCAATCCCAGCATTCCCTTTGTGATATGGAACCTTGTGGTACAATGTCAGAGAGATCCATACACTAACTCACAAGTTATGTCTGGAAGTTACAAAAATGCTTATTTTTGGCCCCTAATTCCTTAACTGTTGGTACAATAACCCCCAAAATCAATCCCAACTTTCCTTTTGTGATATTGAACCTTATGGTAAAATTTCATAGAGATCCATTCACTTAAACTAAAGTTAGAGTGCGAAAACCAATGTGTCTTCGGACAACGACGACGCCAACGTCATACCAATATACGACTGCAAAATTTTTTTGTGGTCGTATAAAAATAAATTTTGATAAAGTTTGAAATAAATGGCAACAAGCATACTTGAATGAGTGCGTCACAGTATGAATTTACTTATTCACATACATGATCATACATGCATAGTCATTATGGTTTATTAACTTAAGTTCAATTTGCAAACCATCAGTAATGGTGTTTTCTGCAGACTTCAGTGTATATGTATAGTATACAAAAATAAGAAGATGTGGTATGATTGCCAATGAGACAACTTTTCACAAAATATCAAATGACAATGAAATTAACAACTATAGGTCACTGTACGGCCTTCAACAATGAGCAAAGCCAATATATTCATATTTTATGTCTAATAAATTATGTACTGTCCACTTTTTACTTAGGCATTAACCTGTAAACTCGTTAAGTAGCATGGGAAAACCTGTTTTTGATGAGCTGATCATCAGGTGATGAATAAAGGTGTGGTCCCGCTGTATATTTGTGTTTAAATCAAGTTTGCAATGTGGTGTGAACATTCACTGGATTTCTCAGGCGGGATTCTATTTATTCATATTTAGCTTACTTTTATTCATGCTAAAATGTTCCTTTTTCTGAAGCAACGCAAATATAAGAAATAGTCATTCTAATCTTAATTTAGGACATTATACTTTTATAGATAAAAAATAAAAGGAAAAATGTGTCAGAGGAAACGAAAGCCCCCGCTCAGGCTTTGCAATTTTTACAAATTAAAAAGGGGCATAACTCTAGAAAGGTAAGTGACTCACTGCCCAAATTCGAACTCTGTTTGCGATTTTTGGTTCTTAGCATTGGGTATGCGTTTCATAAAAGTTTGGATGAGGAAATCTCAAGTAAGGGTGCAGAAACAAAAAAATTTGCAAATTTCCAAGTTATCAAGGGGCATAACTCTAAAACAGTAAGTAACTCACTGCCAAAATTCAAACTCTATGGGGGTTTTAGTTTTAAGCATTGGGTATGAGTTTCATAAATTTTGGATGAGGTAAACTTAAGTTAGAGTCTAGCAATGAAAATGGGACAGACGGAAAGTCAAGGGTAACACTTAATGCCCCCTTTGCCTATGGCAGGGCAAAACAAATTAAAATAATATGCTGTATAATAACAAGTTAGAACGAAGATTTGCTTCCCCCTGTAGTCAATATTAGATTATTAAAACCATTTGTTTGGGTATTTTCTGTAGGTTTACTTGCAATAATGCAATGTAGTATGTATCTCCTCATAGTGTTATTAAGTTATATGCAAAGTATTATCATACATGTATATATATCAATGTAATAACTGTGTATTTTGTGTAGTAATTCCATAAGGACTTTATGCAATGTGTACAATTATTTGCTGAGTAAAGTAAGGCATTATGCAATATGCCACAATTATGTATTAAGTAAAGTTAGGCATTATAAAGGAGTATAATTGAAAACTGACAAGCATTCTGTGAGTATTGCATGGCAATACATAGTCCCCTACCAGTTAAAAATTCATTGCATTGGAACAAAATTCTAACTTGATCTATAACTTGTCATGGTTTAAACTATATAACAAATATCAAGTCAATATCTTCAAGCATGACAAAAAAAGTGTTGAAAACTGATTATTTAAGTAAATTTTGTAAGTCCAAGGACCATAACTCTGCACAAAATCATCAGACCAGAACAAAATTCTAACTTGATCTGTAACTTGTCATGATTAAACTATATACCAATTTTCAAATCAATATCTTCAAGCATGACAAAAAAAAGTGTTGAAAACTGATTATTTTAGTGAATTTTCTAAGTCAAAGGACCATGACTCTGCACAAAATCATCAGACCAGAACAAAATTCTAACTTGATCTGTAACTTGTCATGATAAAACTATATACCAATTTTCAAATCAATATCTTCAAGCATGAAGAAAAAAAGTGTGGAAGACTGATTATTTTAGTGAATTTTCTAAGTCAAAGGACCATGACTCTGCACAAAATCATCAGACTGGAACAAAATTTGAACTTGTTCGTTAACTTGTCATGATAAAACTATACACTAAATATCAAATCAATATCTTCATGCATGAAGAAAAAAAGTGTGGAAATCTGATTTGCCGGACTGACGGACGGAGTGCAAACCTAAAGTCCATTCGAATTCGTCGGAAGGGGACTAATTAACAAGGACTAAATTTAATATGCAAATTACTGACAAAATATCATGTATTCATGAGGGATTGGTTATATTTGAAGGAAATGATGGAATTTTGTTTGGTGTCATAGCTAACAGTTTATTTTCACTAGCAAGCATTGTTTTTTTTAATTTTCACACCAAACTGTCAACATTGCAAAGAAGCACTGGCAAGTAATTCTTCATTTAGATCTACACATATTGGTTGAAATTCCTTCACTTATTAGAGACACTCTGCAATGGTTATCAATGAAACATGTATTTTTACTGACATTTTAATTTAAAATTGTATTATCAAGGAGAAAAAACTATTAATTGAGGATAAAAATAAACAACAAATATTACCCCATATCACTACCTTTTTGCTGATCTAATACAAGTGAAAAGACAAAATATATATATATATATGTATACTGGTTATATGTAGCTCTAAATTACTGTGCTGCAATGTAAAATGTTTACCTTTTTGATATACTATAAGAAGACAAATGAAAATCATTTTTAAATAAGTAAGCAGAGACATTTTTACATTTTGTTGTGAATACAAAACTTAATACAAATAATAAAAGACAAATCATGCAGTCAGAGAAATAATATTTTAAAGAGATAACAGTTATAATAATGCAATTTAAACAACAAGGTTTGCATAAATGAAAAGAGATTATAAGAAAATGTATTTGGATTCCTCAGCACCCAATAGATATCTGAAATCCATGAATTGAACCATTTGTGAAATACAATTAAAATGAGTAGCATGCTATTAAAATTGGAACTTGCCCTGAAATTTTGTGTATTTTCTTCATTTAGGGGCATACATTTGAAAATATGTGAAATTCTATCCATATCTGTGTCCTCAAGTTGTATTACCATATACTGTAAATTCAGAAATTATTGCGTGCATTTATTATTATGATATTGTCATTTTAGACTAGAACGCGATTTTAATTTTTGCGATATTAAGAAAAATCCTGTTTAATTCATATAACTTTTTCTTTAAATGCAAGTTTAAATTATTGCAATTGTAACCCAGTCGCATTTTTCGCATTAATAAATACATCTCAATAATTTCTGAATTTACAGTAAACTGATTTTCACATTTCAAAATCTTTTAAAATTTTTGTTATTTTCTGCATTTTCAAGGGCATAACTATGGAACAATTGAAGTGCAATGGGTATTGTTTCATTTTCATTCTGTTTACAGTTGTTTCTAATAACATTTATATTTTAAATGATTTTGTCAATTTGTACTTAAGATAACTCTTTATTGTATGTACAGTCACATGGACAATGGTGAAACATCATGTCCTTGTATTTTTGCAGGCTATAAATAAAATAAAATAAGACGTATTGAAAATTTGCAGATTGATCAGTATATAGTTGTTAAGTCCATCACAATAACATAAATGTGTAAGTTTGGAAATTAGAATCTGAAATAAAGACAAAATCTTAGAAAAAAAGTAGAAGTTATTCCAAAAATAAAACATCTGCTAGTGCAGTTAGAGTTTTGTAAAAGTGTACTGTCACCTTCCCTGTTATTTGCCTTTATAGGTTACACTTAGTAAAAGTGTACTGTCACCTTTCCTGTTACATCCCATTATAGGTTACACTTACTCGCTTTCCAGTTCTGCCACTGTACACTTGTATTGAGCAGTTGAAAATAAACATATGTCTGCAAACTGTCGAACTGTAGTGCAAAAGATAAAGCATGCTTTATAAAACAACATTTATAAACTTGTGCAAATATTTATATCATGTTATATAATATTATATATACTCATCACCATAGAAACACTTTCTTGTAAATTCACTTTTACCTTCTATAAAATATGTCTTACCATTCTCTTGTATACTGCAGAATAAAGGTCACTTAATTTGTAGGTTTCAATAACCAGATCCAGTGTTTGCAAAAAAGGGGATGACCTTGAAAAATTAGGGTTCTTTTAATAAGAAAATGTACAAAAAAAAAATTGGTCATATCCCATCAGTTTCCTGAATCCCCCCTCCTCCACAATTTACTATCAAAAAAGGTTGACAGTTTTTGGATTTTATTTTTAATCAGAATGGGAGTCCTAGTAAAGCTTAATATACCTAATAAATAATATAGTATTAATGTATGGACTTTTTCATTTTGGCCCTGTAGCATGCCCGAGGTATTAATGATGGCCAAGGTTGGTTGTAATGGCCCTGAGGCAACGCCAAGGGCCATTGCAACTGTCCGAGGCCATTATTAATATCAAGGGCATGTTACAGGGCCAATATTAAATTATTATTCATACTTTTATTAACCAACTTAAAAAAAAAAAAACTTCATTCAAGAACAGTCTTCCAGTCTCGGATTCAAATGCAGCTAACCGCGAATCAATAACAGGACCAATACAGAAAAAGCCAGTTCATAACACTTTTATTAAATGGTTTTAATTCTTCGATTAAATAAAGAGTAATAATCTTACCGTGAAGAAGATATGGGAATTCATAGCTGAACTTGTCTTTTCCCATTCACGGTGGATTTTTGGTCAACATTGTCAGATGTAATTTCTGATTTCTCATCCAAGTACTTAATTCTATGCTATTACAATTCATTTTATCTAGCAAATATAAAGTAGCTGGGAAGAATAAATCAGACAGTTTAACTTTTCTTACTCTTTGAGTAGTCTGCGTTCTGATGATTAATCAACGGAAATGAAACAGTGATAATAATCGAAAGTCGTACTCAAAAAGGCTGTGAAATATTTCCGTTTCAAGTTGTTACAAAACACTGAACATCATTAAAACTTTTTTTTATGATATTAAAGGAGACGTGACACGATTTTTTAAATTTTTGTTTTTTATAATTAAATTAATAAATATTAGTATTAAAACATGTTCTGTACAATTTTGCTGGTCAAAACCTGATCAATCGGATTTTTTAGGTCGAGGAATCCAGCGCTTGTCATAATGAATGATTTTTAATTAGATAACTATCACGTGATCGTGCTTACGTCAGTGGTTACAAGCTGGGAAAATGTCTCTAACTGGACGATGTCGATACACTATGGACGGTATTGACAGCACTTTTCCCGATTACTGACAAACTACAAAGACAATTGACCTCATCCATTTGAGCCACTGTGTGTGGAAAATAACCAAGACAAGGATATTAATTATTCATGCAAAGTGTCCAACAACGACGATTTTTCGGACAATACTGATCGGATTGTTACCATACATATGGGTTTGTCTGATGAATAAATTTAATAAACCGCTTTCTGCATTTTTTTTTTATTTAAATAGAACTACTTTAAATCATGATTGAAAATATAAATTTCTAATTATTGATGATCAAATTGTTCTTTTTTCTCTCTGTTACGGTAATGATAAATTATGTGTGCACCAGAACCAGAAAACAACGAAAGTAAAAGTCAAACTAGGCGTTCGCAAAGGGTCATTTTTTTAAATTTTATTTTGTTTGGTTACGTAGAGACATTTAATAGGTATAAATTATCACCAAAAGTTATGCTTCTAATTTTTTTGGTTGGAAACCAAACATCACACCAAGGATTTGTATAGTGACAAATCCTTTTACACTCTATTTCTGCATTAATTAAGATATTCAATTAACAATTTTATTACTTTCCCCCTTTTATGTAAACAATTTAATTCAGTAGTTTATTTACGTCTCACCTTATGTATATAATTACACAATACAAAACATTTATTGGAGGCTGTTGTTTTAGTGATTAAATTTTGACACCTATAGCATACTTAACCAGGTCAAAGGTAAGAAGGCACCTGTAGTGTGGTTTAGTCACGTGTCATTTCTTTTCCCCAATTGGATATTTTGCATCAAAGAAAAGGTAAGAATTATAAGAATTAGTATATATGCAAACATTTCTAGCCGTCAGTGAAATTTGTTCTCAGTGGACCAGTGGAATAACCTGTCTCTTGACTGTCAGATTTAACAGGTGAAGGCAAGGACTCCCAGGTCTGAATGCTTTTTCATGTTTTCAGTCGGATTTAAATAATGAGAACTGGAACCTTACGCGAGGAGAAATTCTTACTATAGTAGAGGGGTCGGTAGAAGTAGAAGCTAAACTT
Organism: Mytilus coruscus; assembly: GCA_017311375.1. Taxonomy (NCBI): domain Eukaryota; kingdom Metazoa; phylum Mollusca; class Bivalvia; order Mytilida; family Mytilidae; genus Mytilus; species Mytilus coruscus. The sequence continues at coordinate 95,604,659 of CM029599.1, forward strand.
TTTTTTTTTTTTTTTTTTTTTTTTTATTTTTATAACTTCCAATTTACAACATACTATACACAAATATAATAGCAAATCAATACATCTTTCTAGGGAAGCATTTTTTTTTTCAAATATACAAATATAAGATAGAGAGTAAAGCATTTTAAACGTCAGAGAGAGAGAAATAGAGAGAGTGAGAGAGAATAGTGTGGTGAGTTTTCAATACAATTCATATAGACATTGAATTCTACTTCAATATAGTAAATCCAGCATTTTCATTTATAACATTAAATTTAAAGTATATACTTAACTAAGTAATCTATCAAAAATATTCCATTCTCTAAGAAACTGATAGTAGAAGCTAAACTTAGGGAACGGTCATTGTTTATCAGATGAGGGGTATGTTCAAATTTTTCACCACATAATGACCTCCTCCTCCCCCAAACTTTAAGAACCACATAATGACGCCCCTCCCCTTACCACATAGCTTCAAAACTTTGACCCCCAAACAAAAATCCAATATAAGATTGTAAAAGACTTATGATTCACATTCTCGTATCATTTCCTTTTTGTTTGCTTTTTGCCTAACAATTTCCTATGAAGTTATAGACTTGCAAGCATACACGGCAGGAATATTACTTTTCCATCTCAGGAAGTCAATTAAAAATGCATCTGTTATAAACATTTTTATATATCTGCATATTCTTAAAAGCAATAAAAATAAGATCTATATACAGATTGTCTATTTTATCAACACTGGTTAGGGTATTTAATTGGTGGTGCATAGGGTATTGTATGGTCGTACTACAGGTATTCATTTAACTTCACGTAGTTGTACCTGTATTACTGTAACAATAATATATTCCAATCTCACCTGTGCCCTCGGCAAAACCAACATCCAGGATGTACACAAAGAGCTTATGAACTAATATTGCGTTATAACTATGTCTTATCAATCCCCCGTGTGGCGTGACACCTGAAGCTTCCAACTTCAAACGAGACCTGAAATTGCGAAACCAAATCACCTGTACCGTACACCTGTGACCTATGATGAACTCATGGCATGGCACCCGAGGCCCCAACTCTGGATTCCTTATGAAAGTGGGCGGAAAGAAATGTAGTTTGGGCTTGTTCAAAAGTCCCATCTTTACACCTTCTAAGTCTGCGTATCATTCGAAAAACAGAAAATATCATGTAAATATTCTTTTTAATTATGTTGTTGAATCCATCGGCATCACATATAATAATTGTTTATCACTGTCAAGCGTTTTGTTGGATAATAATCGAAACTAAATTTGCACTGTACTCATATGTCAATATGAATGAAAGGAACCACTGACGTAGTAGCCTCGTTCTGAGTGACTTCCGGGATAGAAATATGCATATTTGACAGGTCGATAAATCGTTGCATTAAAAGCTCATTAAAATACATATTTTACCAAATATTTGAAACTTATATTGCTATCGATGTATTTTTTGGGAAAGTTAAGTATAAAAAAATATTTTGAATCACAAATTGAAAATCGTGTCATGTCTCCTTTAAGTTATAAAAAAAATTTTAAAAGTTGTCCCTTATCTAAAAAAAATAAACGACATTTTGATTTAATCGATGTCCCATTTCATCTGTTCATAATGCATGGCTGTGATTTCGTAATGCACGGGTGTGATTTCGTAATGCATGACTGAGATTTCGTAATGACTGGCTGTAGCAATTTCTCCGTTCATAATGACCAGTTGCCGAAATTTTCCTCTAATAAAGCATGGGCATTTCTATACATATTGTAGTAAGTTGGTTAATAAAAATGATTAATACATTTTCCTTAAACACATCTGATTAGAATACAAAAATTTGTTGGCATGGTAAATATTAGCAGTCATATCAACATAATTGAGAGAAGTCTTAAACAACTGAGACGTATGGATGTCAAAAGACCATATCAGTAAACATAACAAAATGAGTTAAAAATGACAACTTCAGTGTCTCACTTCAGGACATTCTTAGCAGTCTGACAATAACTGTAACAAGGAATGTAACAAAGCAATCACTGCCATGTAGTTTTTCTTCTTCTGATATTTCAATATTGTAATATATAAAACATTGAGGTATTCATGCCAGTTATATAATTCATTCTATATCTGTATGAGGGTAAGGTAAGATTTATCTGATTATAATATAAGGCAGTGTGTGTGCATGTTTGTTTATTATTTACATCAGGAATGCAGGCACAACTAATACCATTAACTTACGATTCAGATGAAAATTTTGTTGTCTCAAAATCATAAAATGAGACTTGAAACAGACATATCTCGGTATGCTGACAAACTAACAAAATACATATATTACAGTATTTTTATACTTAAAGTTCATGAATCTAGAAAAGCTTTGGATTAAATATTAACTTCATCATTTTTTGGCTTTTGAACCATTAAAATAACATTTCATCTGAATTATTTATCCCAAAATTGAAACTGGTATTCCCCTAACATAGATACTCATTTACAAAATTTACCTCATTATCTTTCAAATAAATAATAAATTGCTTTGCTGAGCGCAGCTGGATACGACCGCAGATGTCCAACCCTGAAAAGTTGCAACCAAAAGGGACACATTATTCGCGCTTGATACAGGTCTGAATTTGGATTGTTATTAAATATTTGACACATAATAGGTTTCTGACACAGAATAAATGTAGCCAAAGAACTTGAAATTGGTTATATGATTTGAATTTATATTCAATTGAAGATTTTTTGCTGTTGTGCAATACACTGTGCTGTTGCGCAATACTTAGTAAATCTGTTTTCAGACTATATACAAAGAATTAGCAAAATAAATTGTGATCCCCAATTTTTTTTTGTGGAAAATTGATGATTTCTTTTTTTTCATGCTTGTTTTGGCCCCTAATTCCTGAACGGTTTTGGCAATTACCCCCAAAATGAATCCCAACCTTCTACTTGGGGTATTGAACCTTGTGGTACAATTTCAGAGCAATCAAAATACTAATACAAAAGTTATTGTCCTGAAACTAGAAAAATGCTTGTTTTGGGCCCCTAATTCCTAAACGGTTGGGACCATTACCCCCCCAAAACAATCTCAAACTTCCTTTTGTGGTATTGAACCTTTTGATTAAATTTCATAGAGATCCATACACTTAAACTAAAGTTATTGTCAGGAAACCAAATGTCTTCGGACGACGACGATGTGATAGCAATATACAAACGCAAATTTTTTGCAGTCATATAAAAGTACAGTATATTGCTAAATAAGTTTATAAATTACCAGAAATTTTTATTTTCTTGACTGTCTTATTTGTGTTATTATCCACCAGAACATTAATTGCAATACTTTCACCATGGTAGTATTTCTGAAAAAAAAAAAGGTTATTTATTTTAAAAGCTGTTAATTTTTTGGATTATGCAGCAACATCTTTAAAGCTAAAATGCAGTTTGAAAAACTTAATTTTACAATTTTTCACCAAATACTTTCATTAACACAAAAAAAAATCTAGTTTTTAGAAAGTTTATCTGCAGATGAAATTCCTGTTTTGAACTCTGTTTTATATACAGTGCTATAACCAGTCACATTCTATTCAACAGTAATGTTATATTGGCTGAATTAAGATTTTTAACACACAGTCACTGACCATATAGAGCAAAATTTGTGAAAGTCAAAGCCTTTAAGCAAATGATTACATAACTTCAAAGCAAAATTTCACAATAACCACTATCTTAATTGTAGAAATATTGTAATCAAAAAAGAAACAATGACTTTCAGATATATTTTACAATGTATATTGATACTGTACTTCTTTATCTAGTGATGCTTCCAGTTTTATATTGCCAGGGCTCATCATGAATTCTTTGGTTGCCTCAGCACTTGGTTGTGGGGCCGGTTCTTCAGGGGCATATGTAAGCTTTCTTATTGCCAACCGGACGGAATTCCTGCAAAGAAATAAAACTTAGGAAAAACAATCTAGCTATAGTGCAGAACATTTTACAAAACTTTTAAATGTATAAGTTTCATTTCGGTGTCATTTTTTTTTTTTTTTTTAATGTTTCATGCTTTTTTTCTGACAATAAATTACAAACAGATATCAAATATTTAATGGAAGATATGCAATCTTTCCTCAGGAATTAAGTTTATATCAAGTTTTTGTATCTTTTATATAACAAGGCTTTTGGTCCAACATCAAAGGATATGTTTCTTTATCACAAAGTAAAACCTCTTATTAAAATATTTTGACTTTCCTGAAAACACAATCACTATACTTTAAAATATGTTCACTTGATTTACATGAAACTAAGTTGAACTTAGTGTCATGGCAAAGTGGTAAACTTTAAGTTGTTTAACTAGTGAACATTCATTACACATGTGTACAGTAATCTGGCTATCTGCACAGAGTTGGTTTTTATATATTTGAATTTGACTGATGCTTTTAAACTGATATAATCAATCTAACATAATGAAAAATAAAGTTCAGGATCACATACAACCTTGCACAGATAAATCATGATGTAATATTTAACAGAGGTAGTCAATTCTCTTTCAAAGTTTTTTTAACAGATAAGAACACTGGTATTTCAGACTCTGTTGATGACATATTTAGAAATCAATGATAGCATATGTTAAATCTTAGAGATTATATTACACCAACTTGATTTAACTTTCAAAATCAAAGTTTTTCACTGAAAAGAATTGTTGAATTTAATTGGTCATTATAGACATAATTTTGTGTGTTTTATGCTGTGCATGTACTGATTTTCTATTATGGATGTACACCCCATATCCTTTGTTTTTTCTATTATAAAGCAGAATCTGGCAATTGATAGAAAGGAAGACTTTAAAATCTAAAGACAAGGAAAGACTTCCCATCTTGATAAAGCTTGTTCCAGATGTTACGGAAAGTCAAAGATTTGTCAGTATTGCACTTCTGGCAGTGTTTCTTTTTGTTTCTGTTTCATACACATTTAATCGGTAGTTAACTTGATTAAAACCATTCAAAATTGACTAGAAGAAGGGCATGTATATTGTCTCAACCCTGTGAGATAGGAATACCTTACTGAGTCCATATTAGCAACCAAGTAATAATCACCTAATAAAATGCTTCGCTGAGCGCAGCCTGATACGACCGCAGTGATCGACCCCTGAACAGTTGGGGCAAATTTGGATAAAATATTCAAGCTTGATACTGCCTGAATTTGGATTGTGATCAAAAATAAATGTGGTCAAAGATCTTACAAATCTATTGCGCAATATACTGTGCAACTGAAGATTTCTTCTTTAAACTTTTCAAAAATTTGAAATTTGAAAATTTTTGAAAAAAAATATGAATTCCTTAAAAAAATTGGAAAAAATCCCCCAAAAAAAACCAAACTTTTGGAAACCCCCCTTGGAGCAATAACCCCAAGACTCAATCCCATCCTTCCCTTTGTAGTATGGAACCTTGTGGTACAATTTCAGAGAGATCCATACACTTAAACACAGATTATTGTCTTGAAACTAGAAAAATGCTTGTTTTTTGTCCTTTTTTGGCCCCTAATTCCTACAAGTTTAGGGCAATTATCCCAAAACTCAATCCCAGCCTTCCGTTTGTGATATGGAACATTGTGGTACAATGTCAGAGAGATCCATACACTTACACACAAGTTATTGTCTGGAAACTACAAAAATTGTTGTTTTTGGCCCCTTATTGGCCCCTAATTCCTAAACTGTTGGCCCCATTCCCTTAAATGAATCCCAACCTTCTAATTGAGGTATTAAACATTGTGGTACAATTTCAGAGCAATCAAAATACTTATACACAAGTTATTATCCTGAAACTAGAAAAATGCTTGTTTTTGATCCCTTTTGGGCCCCTTATTCCTAAACGGTTGGGACCATCATCCCCAAAATCAATCCCATCCTTCCTTTTGTGGTATTGAACCTTCTTAAAAAATTTCATAGAGATCCATTCACTTAAACTAAAGTTATTGTCCGGAAACCAATGTGTCTTTGGATGACGACGCAGACGACGATGAAATCATAAAAATTTTTTGCGGTCGTATAAAAACAGAGAAAGAAATATGTTGTGTACCTCAGATTGTCTTTATCTGGCTTTTTCTCATTATCTATCTTCATGTGGTAAGTAACGTAAATATTAAGGGTAACATGTCTCACAAAGTAATAGAAGTAATTATTACATTGGTTGTAAAGAAATACTTTGATATCCCAGTAAAATAAAAACTACATTACACATGTCAAATAAATCCTATAATTTCACTTCCATGACATCATACTACATGAGTGTTGCCAATGAATGAATGAGTATGGTGAAACTGAAGTTGATCTCCCTTACACTGAAAGTTTAACAAGAGTGCACACACTGAAATGTCTCGCCTTCTTTACTAATCATTGACATTATGTTGATAGTCCTAAATATAAAGCTTTATTACAACTGTCACATAAACTTAACATTAACCAAGAAAACTAAACATTGACCAATGAACCATGAAAATGAGGTCAAGGTCAGATGAACCATGCCAGGCAGGCATGTACAGCTAATAATTCTTCCATACAACAAATATAGTTGACCTATTGCTTATAGTTTAAGACCAAAACACAAAAACTTAACACTGAGCAATGAACCGTGAAAATGAGGTCAAGGTCAAATAAAACCTGCGCGACTGACATAAAGATCATAAAATATTTCCATACACCAAATATAGTTGACCTATTGCATATAGTATTAGAAAAAAAGACCAAAACTCAAAAACTGAACTTTGACCACTGAACCATGAAAATGAGGTCAAGGTCAGATGACACCTGCCAGCTAGACATGTACACCTTACAATCATTTCATACACCAAATATAGTAGACCTATTGCATACAGTATAAGAAAAACAGACCAAAACACAAAAACTTAACTATTACCACTGAACCATGAAAATAAGGTCAAGGTCAGATGACACCTGCCAGTTGGACATGTACACCTTACAGTCCTTTCATACACCGAATATACTAGATCTATTGCTTATAGTATCTGAGATATGGACTTGACCACCAAAACTTAACCTTGTTCACTGATCCATGAAATGAGGTCGAGGTCAAGTGAAAACTGTCTGACAGGCATGAGGACCTTGCAAGGTACGCACATACCAAATATAGTTATCCTATTACTCATAATAAGAGAGAAATTAACATTACAAAAAATCTTAACTTTTTTCAAGTAGTCACTGAACCATGAAAATGAGGTCAAGGATATTGGACATGTGACTGACGGAAACTTCGTAACATGAGGCATCCATATACAAAGTATGAAGCATCCAGGTCTTCCACCTTCTAAAATATAAAGCTTTTAAGAAGTTAGCTAACGCCGCCGCCGCTGCCGGATCACTATCCCTATGTCGAGCTTTCTGCGACAAAAGTCGCAGGCTCGACAAAAATGAAAGTTGCCTTTCAATAACATCACTTACCTTTTATGTGGCTTTTCATCAAGGTTCTCTGCTACATAAGTTTTCAATTCATAATCTACACCACACGGCTAAAAAATAAAATATACACATATATATTTCCTTTTATTCACATTATAAAAGTAAACAAAATCAGGAATATAAATAAAAAATACATTGTGTTTGCAATATCCTTTAAAGTTTTGTTTTATAATTTATCATAATGCCATCCACAATAAATCCTTGTCTGGAATATCAACAGGATTTGAGTTCATCCCATTATTTAAGTGGGATTCATGCTTTTTTTTTGTATAATAATATGTTGTGTTGTATTTTCAGATATTCTGCTTTTTTTTGTGTTTCATTGGTTATGTAGCTGTTTTTCCTTTATCCTGAGAAATTTTCATTTCAAGCTCTCACATTTAATTACGTTTAAGAGTTTGAGAATTTACAGGTGCTGATGGTTTTTAGAATTATTTGGTAATGTCTTAGGATTACATATCTACCAATCCACTGTGGTATGGAGGGCTCTAGTCAACTAACATTTATCACATTTTAAAAGTAGGCAATGCAATATGTATTACTGATGGAGCAGGAACTACTAATCTTTTTGAAGCACATGGGATCTCCTAAGGTGATCTTTCTGAAGCACATGGGATCTCCAAAGGTCATTGATTGGGTTTAAGTTACTTTTTTGTTTTCTTTGGAATTTTGTTTGTCTTTTTATCTTTTTTCTTTTGGTCAAAGTTTTCTTTTTCTATTATTTTTATCAATATCCTACTTTTAAAGTTTCTTCTTACTTTTTTTTGTCTACATTAAGATCAATGATCTCATTTATCCAAAAGTGATAAAAAACAAATAAGTTTTAAACACATTTAGAAGAAGAAAAAAAGATTTCCCAAGCAATGAAACATGTGATCATTACAGATGATAAATCATTCAGAAATTGTTCTACTCTTAAGCTCTTTACTTTAATTATCCAATCTGATTAGGGAAAACCTAATATTTTGTCACGATTTTACCAAGGTTTAATACTACAATCATGCACACTGAAAATCTGTATTGCATTTTAGTAAGATCTGATAAAACATCCATTTGCTTTCTTTGCCAACAGGAAGAGATTACACAACAATTTCAAGCAAATCTTCATTTTCTTGCTTATTGTTTAAACACTATTCAATTGATAAATAACAGCATATAAAATCATAAATCATAAATAAATGGAAGTTTGGGTATATGTCAATGAGAAAGGAACCCAATAAAAAAAAAACCAAAAAAACAAAGAATATTACTCATTGGCAATATATTATATTTTTTTTTTATTGCAAAATGGTGGATGAACTATAATCAAGACAAATCAAATCAGCAGAAAAACATGATAACTGGAGAAGATAAATGGTCATTTGTTGCATGACAATGCACTCAAACTGGAGAAGATCAATGGTCATTTCTTGCACGACAATGCACTCAAACTATTGGAATTGTTGATGTTAACAATATGAGGTTGTTGTCTGATAATAAGAATTTTACAAGAAGGTTCTTGCCTTTTCAATACCATTAATAAACTCTTCATTTCTTTCCACTATGTTAAGCAAACATCAACCTATTAGAACAGATATCAAAATATCATTTTTATCATTGAAAAATCTAATTTTGTCCTGACACTGACCTGTGAATCTTGCTGAAATTACTTTCTAAAGGAATTATATATATACAAACAAACTAAAACAGTTTATTTACACAACTATGAAATGTCATAATCCAGATGTCTTATATCAAATGTCATAATCCAGATGTCTTATATCAAATTTTTTCAAAATATTCCTACATATAGTATACTGACAGTCTATCATAATGCAACAAATATTCTAAAACCCTTAAATTATTGATTCTTTCCATTTATTTAAAAGCCTTGTTCATCTGTCTAATGTTGGGGAAATTTTTTTAATGTGACATTTGATACATAGGAAATTTATCTAAATCTGTAGTGAGGTCTCCATTTTTCCATTTTTTAATGGAATAAATTGTTGACACAGATATATGTCTTGCCTTGTGCTGCATATGTTGAAATTAAAATATCAACACTTTTACATGTAAACTATGCAAAACATTCAAAATCAATGAACCATGATTGAAAGTGAATGCAGGGCCAAAAACTCTCCATGAAAATGAGATATATGATAATGCTCATTCAAAGGGATAACAAATATCTGATATCTGGTTCCCCTTAAATTGACCTAATCAGATAATTTACATATAAACTATGCAAACATAAAAATAAAAGTCATTGAACCATGACTGAGAAGACAGGGCCTTAAAATCTAGAAAATTAAAGAGTTTTTAGGGAGAAAGTTATTTTTTTATGGAATTCAATACACATGTAATAAAATGCTCCCGCAGGGCGCAGCTTGATACGACCGCAGAGGTCGAACCCTGAACAGTTGGGGCAAGTATGGACACAACATTCAAGCTTGATACAGCTCTGAATTTGGATTGTGATTAAATATTTGACACAGCATAGGTTTCTGACACAGAATGAATGTGGTCTAAGAACTTAAAAATTTTAAATTGGACATTTACCTATTATGGTCTAATATCCAAAATCTAAATACATGGTGAGATTCAGCAAATCAAAGAATCCCAAGAATTCAATTTTTGTGAAAATCAAACTAAGTTTAATTTTGGACCCTTTGGACCTTAATGTAGACCAATTTGAAAACGGACAATACTGTGCAATTGAATATTTCTTGCTATTGCGCAATACTGTGCAATTAAAATTTCTTGCTATTTAATGAATGGCTATTATTTATTTTGATTTATTGAACCATAAAATTAATTTTGACTCTTCACATTGAATAATCCGCAGCGGATTATGTAAATGAAGAGTCAAAATTAATTTTATGGTTCAATAAATTCAAAATAAATTATTGCCATTCATTATAAATAAATTTCTATCAAAATAAGGCTCAAAGAACTTTTATATTATTTATATTAACAATAACAACGTACACATGTTGGCGTATGAATATACAACGTCAGAGTGGGCATGCGCCATAAAATTGACAACATTGAAAATAAAAGTAATACTTTTAACCAATCAGAAGACAGTAAATACACCAAATTTATTTATTGCACAATACTGTGCAATTGGATATTTTTCTTGCTATTGCGCAATACTGTGCAATTGAAGATTTCTTGCTATTGCGCAATACTGTGCAATTGAAGATTTCTTGCTATTGTGCAATACTGTGCAATTGAAAATGTCTTGCTATTGCAGAATACTTAATACAATAATTTTCAAATCCTGTTTGGTGTGTATCTCCGCCATATCATTATTATTTGCTTTTAAATATAAATCAGAAATTACCAACTTAAAATGGAAAATTTTAAAGAAAAAAAAGGAAAAAAGGAAAAAATTAAAATCCCCCATTTTTGAACCCCCTTATGATTCATCACCCTCAAACTCAATCCCAGCCTTCCCTTTGTGGTATGGTACCTTGCAGTACAATTTCAGAGAGATCCATACACTTGAACAAAAGTTATTGTCTGGAAACTAGAAAAATGCTTGTTTTTTGGACCCTTTTTGGACCCAAATTCCTAAACTTTTAAGGCAATTACCCCCAAACTCAAACCCAGCTTTCCCTTTGTGATATGGAACCTTGTAGTACAATTTCATAAAGATTCATACACTTACACACAAGTTATTGTCCTGAAACAAGAAAAATGCTTGGTTTTTTTTGCCCCTTTTTGGCCCCTAATACCTAAAATTTTGAGGCAATTACCTCCAAAATCAATCCCAGCCTTCCCTATGTGGTAAGGTACCTTGCAGTACAATTTCAGAGAGATCCATACACTTGAACACAAGTTATTGTCTGGAAACTAGAAAAATGCTTATTTTTGGCCCCTTTTTGCTAAACGTTTTGGGCTATTACCCCCAAACTCAATTCCAGCTTTCCCTTTGTGATATGGAACCTTGTAGTACAATTTCAAAAAGATCCATACACTTTCACACAAGTTATTGTCATGAAACTAGAAAAATGCTTGTTTTTTGCCCCTTTTTTGGCCCCTAATTCCTAAAATTTGGAAGTAATTACCCCCAAAACCAATCCCAGCATTCCCTTTGTGATATGGAACCTTGTAGTACAATGTCAGAGAGATCCATACACTAACACACAAGTTATGTCTGGAAGTTACAAAATGCTTATTTTTGGCCCCTTTTGGCCCCTAATTCCTTAACGGTAAAATTTCATAGAGATCCATTCAATTAAACTAAAGTTAGAGAGATCCAAACCAATGTGTCTTAGACAACGACGAATGTGTCTTCGGACGACGACGCCAACGTCATACCAATATACAACTGCAAAATTTTTTTGTGGTCGTATAAAAATATTTCTGAAATTATTAAATGTTTAGAAAATGATTGAACCGACATAGAGGGCAGACAGTTAAAAGGGTACACCATTTCCAGGAATTAATGACAAAATAATGGCACATATAACCATTAGAAAATGGATTTACTACACTCCTTCCCTTTATTCATCAATGTTACTTCTTTATTCTAATAATTTGTTTCAGGACTACAATATCAACTCCAATATAAAGTGATCGAGGCTTCCCATTTTGCACCTATTTTGACATTTTTTCACCTTTGTTTATTGTTTTTTTATGAAACAGACATAAGTTTTTATTCTGTATTTATTTTGTAGATATATCCTTATTTACTTTTTAGTTCCACAAATTTCATTTTGAATCAACACTGAATTATAGAAAAATTAGTTTGAACCGACCTCCAAGCAATCCAAGATTCTCTAATGAGGAGTACCTAAATTGCACCCATGCTTAACTACACATCCATAATAAATTGAGATGTTTTGTTTTATTTCTCCATAATTTTTGAACAATTTGAAATAGTCCATGCTTGTTATGCAGTTTTTAAGTAATATATATATGCCTTGGAATTTCATTATTTCTCATTTCTAAAAGTCATCTTTTTGTAGAAGTTGCATGCAACGTCCCTATTTTACTTTTATCACTGGAGATATAAGATATCCTTAACTTTTTATGCAAAATGGGTGAAAATTGAGTACTCAGTGCAATTTGGGTACTGTTACATTAGCTTACACTTATAACATAAACATAATTTTGTTTGCTCACTCAATCCATTACAGTACAAGGCAATCATCAAACTTTCTGATTATGACTGCAACAACCAGATAAGCCTCCAAATTAAATTTCATATTTTCTAAATTGCAGACAGGTATTAATTCCCAACATGCTATAATTTTACCATGTTGACAGGAGATTAAATGGAAAAAAAATATGAGAGATTTGTTTGTCATATATAACAAATGATGACTTTAATCCCTGAGAGTAAATTCAGGCAGTATTTTATTCTGAAGAAATGTAAACACAATCTCATAAAACATTTATACAATTCATTTAGGATGGCAAAAGTGTCAGAACTGCAATACAGATAACCAGCTATTTATAATTTACTAAGGACACAGTCATTATTAGTTCAAACAGTTTGAATAGTAGAGTCATCTGTTATGATTTCAATGGTCTGCTTTTTCAGAACACTATGAAAGCCCAGTACTTCAATGTCCTTCCAATGTGTTAAATATCATCAAAATTTAAATCAATAGCCCAAAAAACCAGTTATCAATCTGTAAAATGCTACTAAATTACAGCAGATTCTTAAGTTTTACAAAAATGCCAAAATCTATATCTTAAGTTAATCTGGTGACCAAAAAATTGCATCTACAATAATATATTTTTCAAACCCATGAAATAAATAAAAGGTTGTAGATGATAGAATCTTGTCAAAATACATATGGTGATAATCTGTATAGCATCTGTCTGATTAATTTTTAGATCCTATCAAATAAACCTGAAATACTAGCATGTAAAATACAAAAATTATACAGATAAGAGCTTTTAGTGCAATATTTGTTGAAATATAGACTTTACAGATGCAGTATTGTCTACCCAGTCCACCACACAGCCCTAGATATATGCACAATGTCAATAATGACCACTCTTTACCCATATTTTATGTAATCAATTGTTTGAAGTTTGACAGCAATAAGTCCAACTGTTTACAGGAATGTTCAGAAATTTAAGTAGAATTTTAAAAATCAAAACAACTGACTTTAAATTTTTTTTTGACTACCGGTAATTAGATCATCTGTAATTCATAACAATATTGAGTATTATCTTCCATATGCATTTTGATATTTCAAGTTAGCTGGGTTCAAAATGACCATATATTTTCAAAGATTAAATGTTGACACAGAGATATGATTTGCCTGTTTAACATGTAAACTATGCAAAACTGAGAGGGTGGGGTCAAATTATCTCTATGGGAATGAGATGTGCCAATGATTATAATTATACATCTGCCTCCCAATATCAGTGACATACTACTTTAATGTTCCCTTTAAACTGATCTAATCGCAAACTTAAACAATTTGCCGCCTACACTGACACCAGAAATAGCAGTGTCCTCCATAACTTTGTTGAGGAGAGACAAAATAAAATGCTCCGCAGGGCGCAGCTTGATACGACCGCAGAGGTCGAACCCTGAACAGTTGGGGCAAGTATGGACACAACATTCAAGCTTGATACAGCTCTGAATTTGGATTGTGATTGACTATTTGACACAGCATAGGTTTCTGACACAGAATGAATGTGGTCTAAGAACTTACAAATTTTAAATTGGACATTCACCTATTATGGTCCAATATCCAAAATCTAAATACATGGTTAGATTCAGCATATCAAAGAACCCTAAGAATTCAATTTTGATGAAATCAAACAAAGTTTAATTTTGGACCCTTTTGACCTCAATGTGGACAAAGTTGATAACGGGCCCAAAATCAAAAATCTAAATACATGGTTAGATTCAGCATATCAAAGAACCCCATATATTCAATTTTGTTGAAATCAAACAAAGTTTAATTTTGGACCCTTTTGACCTCAATGTGGACAAAGTTGAGAACGGGCCCAAAATTCAAAAATCTAAATAAATGGTTAGATTCAGCATATCAAAGAACCCCATATATTCAATTTTGTTGAAATCAAACAAAGTTTAATTTTGGACCCGATTTGGACCAACTTGAAAACTGGGCCCATAATCAAAAATTTAAAGACATGTTTAGACTCAGCATATCAAAGAACCCTAAGAATTCAATTTTGTTAAAATCAAATTAAGTTTAATTTTGGACCCTTTGGACCTTAATGTAGACCAATTTGAAAACAGGACCAAAATTAAGAATCTAAATACATGGTTAGATTCAGCATATCAAAGAACCCCATATATTCAATTTTGTTGAAATCAAACAAAGTTTAATTTTGGACCCCAATTTGGACCAACTTGAAAACTGGGCCCATAATCAAAAATCTAAATACATGATTAGATTCAGCATATCAAAGAACCCTAAGAATTCAAGTTTTGTTAAAATCAAACTAAGTTTAATTTTGGACCCTTTGGACCTTAATGTATACCAATTTGAAAACAGGACCAAAATTTAAGAATCTAAATACACAGTTAGATTCAGCATATCAAAGAACCCCATATATTCAATTTTGTTGAAATCAAACAAAGTTTAATTTTGGACCCTTTTGACCTCAATGTGGATAAAGTTGATAATGGGGCCCAAAATCAAAAATCTAAATACATGGTTAGATTCAGCATATCAAAGAACCCAATATATTCAATTTTGTTGAAATCAAACAAAGTTTAATTTTGGACCCGATTTGGACCAACTTGAAAACTGGGCCCATAATCAAAAATTGAAAGACATGTTTAGATTCAGCATATCAAAGAACCCTAAGAATTCAATTTTTGTTAAAATCAAACTAAGTTTAATTTTGGACCCTTTGGACCTTAATGTAGACCAATTTGAAAACGGGACCAAAAATTAAGAATCTAAATACACGGTTAGATTCGGCATATCAAAGAACCCCAATAATTCAATTTTTGATGAAATCAAACAAAGTTTAATTTTGGACCCTTTGGACCTCAATGTGGACCAATTTAAAACGGGGCCCAAAATCCAAAAACTTAATACACGGTTAGATTCAGCATATTAAAGAACCCCAAGAATTCAAGAATAAAACCCCATTGAAATTGGTCAAGAAATAAGCAATTTATACAAAGAATCTTCTTTTGCACAATACTGTGCAATTAAATATTTCTTGCAATTGCGCAATACTGTGCAATTGAATATTTCTTGCTATTGTGCAATACTGTACAATTGACAATTTCTTCCTATTGTGCAATATTGTGCTATTGGATATTTCTTGCTATTGCGCAATACTGTGCAATTGAAGATTTCTTGCTATTGCGCAATACTGTGCAATTGAAAATTTCTTGCTATTGCACAATACTTATTATATAATAATTTACATATCCTGTTTGGTGTGTATCTCCTGCCATATCATTATTATTTGCTTTTAAATATAAATCAGAAATAACCAACTTAAAATGGAAAATTTTAAAGAAAAAAAAAAGGAAAAAAGGAAGAAAAGGGGAAAAAATCCCCCAATTTTTGAACCCCTTATGATTCATCACCCCAAACTCAATCCCAGCCTTCAATGAGGTATGGTACCTTGCATGACAATTTCAGAGAGATCCATACACTTAAACACAAGTGATTGTCTGGAAACTAGAAAAATGCTTATTTTTGACCCCTTTTTGGCCCCTAATTCCTAAACGTTTAGGGCAATTACCCCCAAACTCAATTCCAGCTTTCCCTTTGTGATATGGAACCTTGTAGTACAATTTCAGAAAGATCCATACACTTACACACAAGTTATTGTCATGAAACTAGAAAAATGCTTATTTTTGCCCTTTTTGGCCCCTAATTCCTAAAATTTTGAGGCAATTACCCCCAAAATCAATCCCAGCATTCCCTTTGTGATATGGAACCTTGTGGTACAATGTCAGAGAGATCCATACACTTACACACAAGTTATTGTCTGGAAGTTACAAAAATGCTTATTTTTGGCCCCTTTTTGGCCCCTAATTCCTTAACTGTTGGTACCATAACCCCCAAAATCAATCCCAACCTTCCTTTTGTGGTATTGAACCTTATGGTAAAATTTCCTAGAGATCCATTTACTTAAACTAAAGTTAGAGTGCGAAACCAATGTGTCTTCGGACGACGGCGGCGACGACGACGACGACGACGACGACGACGACGACGACGCGCCAACGTCATACCAATATACGACCACAAAAATTTTTGCGGTCGTATAAAAATTAGAACGATTTCTCTTTGGATTCAAAGAAATCTATCTATGTGGCATCATTGAAGCTATGAAGGTGACCCAATCAGCACGGAATTAGATATCTTTTTAAAGGATCTCTAAATAATCAATCTTTCAAAAGATCAGTAAACTTTGGTTCCACATGGACCAGTGGTTTAACAGAGTTTTAAAAGGAAAGGAAAAAAACAAATAATTAAGGGTCACCATTATCTGTATTTCAGTTTTGATCATTTCGTTTTGTTTTGGCATTTGTACCTTTCACCAATTCTACTATCTTAAGGAAAAAACATAAACTGACAACCAGAGTGATGGCAATAATTTGGTAAAAGTCAAATTTTGGACCAGTTCATCAAAATCTTTATTTTGATTACAATTTGAAATTTTTACTTCATACATAATTGCAATATTCCTATATACATATATAATATATATAATAATAACATAGTTTACTTAAAGTTTGAAATAAAACAAATAATATGCATTTACCCATAATTAGGTATATTTTTGAACAAAAAATATAAAATAATTCTTTGACTGTTTACTGCTAATAGTCAAGCTTAAAGACTATATTACTCAAGGTTATGGATCTCAATCATAATAAAAGACTTTTCACAATAATATTTCTCATAAATGAAACTCTGACAAGAAAAGTTTCTGGCTTGAGAGTTAGTGACTATTGATCCTAGCATTACTGAATGGATGTATTCATGGAACCCAAAACTAGTTAAACACAAATGATCACAGAACAAGAAATCCTCATTTTCAGGAAAAATTCCTTATGAATGAAATGCAATAATTAAAAAAGTTTATACTACGTATCAACAAGAACAATTCATTATGGAATCATTGGATCTCATAGCTAAAAAAACAGTTTGGTTAATGTCTTGATTTAACATGCCAAAAAATCAAGTTCAGCCTCTTCATTCTGGGAATTATGCACAATGTTTGCCATTTTTCATTATTATTATGCAACATTAAAATATGCCCCAACTATTATCAAATTAACATAAAGGGTTTCCAAGTCATACTTTCTATAAAGTTTTATAAGATTTGACCTTCTAGATTCAAATGATAAGAAATTTGAAAAATCAATTGATCAAAATAAAAAAAATGCCTCTACTATGTTTTTCACCTAATTGGAAAAAATGAAATCTTTTTTTGTTTGTTTTAGCATTTGATTCTCAACTCATTCCCTTTTTCTTCATAAAAAAAAAACCTATGACCTATTACGGATAAATGCCATTACTGTAATCAGAATTATTTTTTTTATTTTTGAATTACTGACAAAAAAGTGTCCTGTTTAACATACCCCCACTGGTAATTCAAAGTATTGAATAACAGGAAGTAGGTCTCTGACAGACCCAAAAAAGTTTTCACATGGTACAACACATCACTGTTAAGCTGTTGATTAAATATGAATGTATCATGTGTTAAGTGATGCCCGAGAAAGTGTGACAGAAATGTCTGTTGTTCATTTCACATGTTCAATGTTCAATTTACAGCATTAGAATGCTGTTAGATTGATGGTTACCCAATATCTACTACTACTATACTCAAAGTTCTGAATACACAAAAACACTATGATCTAAGTATATGATGTACAAACCTTCCCTGTATCCCCTGGTGCTGGTTGTAATGTAACTGATGCTGGAGCATTTGGTGGCAACTGAAACAACAGAAAATCATAATTCATTAAATGGAATAATTTAAAGATATTTAGCTCATATATTAGTTTGGTTAGTTCCATTTCAGTTAAATAATCCGACACAGAAATTAGAAGATAAGTTCGAGGAATGTACTCAGTTTTTGTCAGTGTTTGCTGTGTCATAAGATTTGATTTTTGATTTTTTTGTGTTTTAACGCCACTTTTAAGCAACGCTTTTGGGCTATTTCGTGGCGGCCAGTTTTTATTGGTGGAGGAAGCCGGAGTGCCCGGAGAAAACCACCGACCTTCGATAGGAAAACTGACAATCCTAGTCAATTAAGATTGGAGTCAAGTGCACCCGCACGAGCGGGGTTCGAACTCACAACCTCAGTGTTAACTGGCTAGTGATTTCAGTAGTAACTACTTAGACCACTCAGCCACCGAGGCCCCCCTGTGTCATAAGAAGATGTGATATAATTACCAATGAGACAACTCTCCACCAGAAACCAAATGTCACCATACAGCCGATATATATTTGGTTTTAACCACTGTGTCATAAGAAGATGTGGTATAATTACCAATGAGACAACTCTCCACCAGAAACCAAATGTCACCATACAGCCGATATATTTGATTTTTTTTGGTTTAAATTGTTTCACATTTTGTTGTGCAGGGGCCTCTTATAGCTTACTATATGGTATGTTGCTCATTGTTGAAGGATGAACAGTGACCAATAATTGTTTAAATCCACTTCATTTGACTATTTTTGGAGAGTTTTCTCATATGCAATCATACCAAATCTCCTTATTATTCATAATGTAAGAAACCAACAGATCAGCTCATCATATTCTCTATCAAATTCTGTTCTTTGTTCCCAACATCAGATCCAATGCAAATATTCATATCATCTGTTATAATCCTTCTCTTGAACACAACAATTTATGTATCCTCAAATCTATTAGGAGCATCCTTAAGTTAATCTCAGGTTAAAAAGTAAGATTTAAGCATTCTTTCCATTGTTTTCTATCAATCAAAGTGCTGGATAGCACCTCTGGGAAGTTTGCAACTGTAGATGTGTATTATTTCAAATAGGTTATAGATGTGTATTTTTTCAAATATGTATTTAATCACAGCTTTGATGTTTTTAACTAAACCATTTTCTTTTTAGCAATTATCAAAAATTATTTTTTTTCATTGT
The DNA here is from genome assembly GCA_017311375.1 of Mytilus coruscus. NCBI lineage: Eukaryota > Metazoa > Mollusca > Bivalvia > Mytilida > Mytilidae > Mytilus > Mytilus coruscus. Next base: position 95,624,183 of record CM029599.1, read on the forward strand.
TTGTCATTTGAAATTTTGATATTTTCTATTGAAACCTTAAACTGTTGTTCTAAAATAATCAAATATACAATAAGCTCTGTTAATTTCTTTATGTGCCCATGCCATATCTAAGGCCTGTGATTTTACAGTATTTTGTTTCTATTTGTATCTGGGCATAACCCTAACCATAACAGTAAAATGACGGCACAAAATTCAAACTTGATCTTGGTTTTGTGGTTAAAAGTATTGTGTATAAGTTTCGTAACATTTGGTTGAGACACACTAAAGTTAGAGCACAGAATTGAAAAATATTTGTAAGTGTTCCGCGGAACCCGTTGTCTCGCCTACTTTTGCTGTTAATCGCAGGCTCAACAAAAATAAGGAAAAAAGTTAATAAAAATATTCCTCTTTATACTATCTTTTGATTGTTAGAAGCTTCTGTCCACGTTTGGTAAAAATCCAGGATAGTTTATGAATCTAATAAATGTTTTAAAAAATTTAACTGCAGACTGTATGTAATGTTAACTAGAAGAAAAGCTAAGTCCATTAATAAGTAAAATACGGAAAAACAAGAACACAATTTTAACTAAATTTCCTTCTAGATACTAGCTTTTGATCATAAACAAGCTTCTGTCTAAGTTTGGTACAAATCCGGGATAGTTTAAGAAAGTTATTAAATTTTAAAAACTTTAGCCACAGAGTGAATGTAATGTTTCCTGGCAGAAAAATTAAGTCCATTTATAAGTAAAATACTGAAAAAATGGAATTCTTTTCTACAAAATTTACTTCTGGATACGATCGTATGATCATAAACAAGCTTCTGTCCAAGTTTGGTAGAAATCCAGGATAGTTTAAGAAAGTTATTAAAATTTCAAAAACTTTAACCACAGAGTGAATATTTGTGGACACCGCCGACAATATGTAGGATCGCTATGTCTCGCTTTTTCAACAAAAGTCGAAGGCTCGACAACAATCACAATTTTTAAATTTGTAAAGGGGCATAACTCTAGAACAGTAAAACTGACGCCACCAAAACTCAAATCTAAACAGTGTTTTGTGAGAATGAGCTTTGTGTATAAGTTTCATAACATTTGGTTGAGACAAACTAAAGTTAGAGATCGTATACAAAAAATTCAAGCTACTTTTCCATTTGTTAAGAAGCATAACTCTAGAATTGTAAAATCGACGCCACCAAAATTCAACTTGACCTGTGTTTTGTGGAAATAAGTATTGCGTATAAGTTTCATACAATTTGGTTTAGGAAAACTAAAGTTAGAGAACAGAAACTAATTTTTGGATGTACGGACGTATGTACAAGTAAGGGACGTACATACTAACAGAAGAAAAATTTGTAAGGGTTCTGCGGAACCCAGTGTCTCGCCTACTTTTGCTGTTAGTCGCAGGCTCAACAAAATGGGGAAAAAATTATTTAAAATTTTCCTCTAGATACTATCTTTTGATTGTAAGAAGTTCTGTTCAAGTTTGGTAAAAATCCAAGAAGGTTTATGAATCTAATAAATGTTTTAAAAACTTTAACTGCAGACTGTACATAATGTTAACTGGAATAAAACTAAGTCCATTTATAAGTAATATACGGAAAAACAGGAAATAAATTTTTACAAAATTTCCTTCTAGATACTAGCTTTTGATGATAAACAAGCTTCTGTATAAGTTTGGTAGAAATCCAGGATAGTTTAAGAAAGTTATTAAAATTTTGAAAGCTTTAACCATAGAGTGAATGCAATGTTAACTGGCAGAAAAAACTAAGTAAAATACGGATAAACAGGATTTTTTTTTTTAACAAAATTTACTTTTGAATACTATCTTATGATCACAAACAAGCTTCTGTCTAAGTGTGGTACAAATCCAGGATAGTTTAAGAAAGTTATTAAAATTTGAAAAACTTTAACCACAGAGTGAATGTTATGTTAACTGGCAGAAAAACTAAGTCCATATATGAGTAAAATACGGATAAACAGGATTTTTTTTTTTAGAAAATTTTCTTCTGAATACTATCTTATGATTATAAAGAAGCTTCTGTCCAAGTTTGGTACAAATCTAGGATAGTTTAAGAAAGTTATTAAAATTTGAAAAACTTTAACCACAGAGTGAATGTAATATTAACTGACAGAAAAACTAAGTCCATATATGAGTAAAATATGGATAAACAGGTTTTTTTTTAACAAAATTTTCTTCTGGATACTATCTTATGATCATAAACAAGCTTCTGTCCAAGTTTGGTTGAAATGCAGGATAGTTTAAGAAAGTTATTAAAATTTGAAAAACTTTAACCACATAGTGAATATTTGTGGACGCCGCCGCCGGAATGTAGGATCGCTATGTCTCGCTTTTGCAACAAAAGTCGCAGGCTCGACAAAAAGGGTAAAACTTAATACGGTGGGGACATAACAATAGCAGTATGACGAAAGGAATAAAAAGTTTATAAACACTAGATTCATAGAGGTGCTTATAACCCTGTAATACATTTTAAAGTTGATGCTGTGAAATTAAGTATTGAGGCAATAACATTTGAGATATTTGGTTCATCATAATTATTTGGACTAGCACTAAGAGTAAGAAAGTCATTTTGCTATTACATGGACAGATTTTATTTAATCATGTTGCTACAGCACTTGTCTTGATACACTGAGTTATTCTAAGTAGAAGCTGACTTGTCTGCCTTATCCTTGTAACGATTTGTGTACAAATGTTATTGTTAATCGTAACACTGAGGACATGGGCTGTGATATGTGCGAACTGTCGTTGAGTCAATGTTTTTCATCTGTCAGTTTGATCCACGTGACTGAGCATGCTGGACGAGTGAAGGTCCTTAAATTCACATTGGAATGTGAAATAGCTAGTATTTAAATAGCGGAATTCAAAAGTTTTCAAATGTTTTTGGCATCAAAACCTTCCGATCGATATTTTGACAAAAACATGCACTTTTCTTTCATAGCCAGTATTTACCTTTACTTATCCTTGGCGTGGGACATAAGCCATATGATAACTGAGTATTTCTGTCACCTGTGTATAATTGTTCAATCAAACTTTTATCACTTGTCAATTATCCGACGGCTTGGTCAAAATATAAACATGTTGAAAAGTACGTTGCATTCAGTAATGTCAGTCATATGGGATTCCTTCGATACACTCGGGCTTTTACTTTATGTTTAATACTAAACATTTGTAAATATTGTACATTGTAAAAATTGCGTGGGAAAATGTTCATTCATGAAATATTCATGAACGAAACGATGTCTCGCGTAGATTTCTTTTGATTTTCTCTTCAGTGCATGGAAAATCCACGAAGTAGTGTTTGTAATAATCATTTTCAAAATGAAGTTAAATTCACCTGAATTGTCGGTGAACATTCATTCCTTTTTTATTCAAGCTGTAATCTTTTCAAAAGGACTCAAAATTTAAAAGCATCTTCCTAGAATCAGTATTCAAACACTAGTACTACATTATCTTGGAGCAGAAAATTTGTGATAGTCTGTCACCGGAAGTTAGAGGCCAACGCCTTAGGAAAGTATTGCTATAGCAAACTTCCCAAAAATGGCAAGGATTGCCCCCTTAAGTGGCCAATCAACATCAAATGATGAAAATGTCCATAAGTTTCAAAACATTTATACTTGAAGTTTTAGAGCACAATTTTTTTTAAGGTGGCCAATCAGAATTAGAGGTTGCCTCTTTATCACATTAAATTATAACGAAATGAAGAATCTTTATAAAGGACCTTCCATATAAAAGTCCTGCCAAATTTGGTTCAAACTGACAAGCTTTTTTTCAAAGAAGGTGAAATAAACTTTAAATGTTCAAAAAAGGAACATAGCTATAGCCCACATGGCCCTATGTGCCAGGTGAGCGAATGAAGGTAAGAATAGAGTATTACTGAACAATCAAAATACATATACAAAATATTGCCATGTCTGTCAGTTCTAATGGTCAAATACTCCTATGGTTCAAGCGGACTCATATCAGCAAAGGAATATATATCTAGCAGAATATCAAACAATTTTAGGTCAGACATGAATTTCATGTTCCAATTTCAATGACAATGTGTCCTTCTAAAATTTTAGGAATTTATACCCCAGACACGTACCATGTCGGTTTGTGAGTTTGAGCATGGCTACAGGTCATAAGCATGTCTGTTCTACTCTTTTTATTGAATGAAATGTTATTAGTGTCTGAATTATTGACCAGCAATGGAAAAATATTAAAGATCATTTCACAAACTGAATGACAAAATATATGTTAATACTTTTGAAAAAACCCATATAAATGCGAGTATTTTTTTTGCATTTATCAAACATTAACATAAAGTAGTTGTTAAAAAAATTCCCATGAATAAAATATAATGTGAAAAAGAAATTTGAGTATATAATGACTCTTTTCCTGATCAATATGCAGTAAACAAGTAAACTTTCGCCCACACACACAATTATTAACTTATCTCTTATAACCTATTGCGTAAAACAACTTCATCATGTAAGCATGTTTGTTAGTTAATCATTATTACATTTGTATGCAAATGAAGCTAATGTATCAGATACTATTGCAAGATCAATCTTAAAGAGTTTAAGACACTTTTATAATAGTTTGTTTTTTAATTTTAATTTTTTTTTAAATATATATGGAAAGGAAATTGTGTCATCATTTTCACAATAAGAAAGGGTTTAAGTGTATTGTATTATCTATAGAAACAATACAAATATGATTTATGTTGACATGACTACCAGAACCACCTAGACACAGGAAATTACTTTTACCAATTTGCAAGTCGGAAACTGGTCTTATAACGTTTTTTGCATTATATAAATAAACATAAGTTCTTTTTATTACAAATCGCCAGAAATAAATCTAGAGACTGTCTACAGATTCAGTTCATTATGTGCTTAAGGTTTAACCTATCACAATATCTTGGTCTATATTTCAGCTAGGTCATATAATTACAAGTACTTGTAAGCTTGTTTGTGTTAATGCAGAGCAGCTTTCAAATATATTCAAGGAATCTGACACATTTTATAATAAATTAAAACAAAATCATTGATTATTTAAATCTAACTGCAGCTTTTTTTTCTAAATTTGTGGATATTTACACTCAAGCTTCTTTATATGAAATAAACTGAGTCTCACCTGTCGACAGATAATTCAGAAAAAGACAATCTGATGAACAGTAACATTGCTAATTAATTCAAAGTCGATGGACCATGAACTAGGGAGCAGGGCTTCGAAATGATTGACAAACAGAGATGTACTGATAGTAATGCAACTTTATGGAAAATATCATTGTCTATCATAAGTAGTTCCAATCAAACTAAATTAAGTAGAAAACTTAACATTGAATCAAAGTCACTGGACCATGACCTACGGAGGCAGGGCCTCAGAAATAGTTGTCAAACTGATATGTACTGATAGCAATGCAACTTTATACAATAAACTGTTAACACAGAGATATGTCTCACCTTTTTTATTATTTCGATAGTAAAATGCAAATGCTGAAATTAAAATAACAATACTTTAACATATAAGTTACACAAAATATTCAAAGTCAATGAACCATGACTGAAGGTACATGGCCATATAATCTCCATGGAAATGAGATGTGCCACTACTACAGAAACTGCATACCATTTATCATTGACCTACCAATATAGGTTCCCCATAAACTGACCTAATCACAAACTCGTACATCCAAACTAAGCAAAAGTTTCAAAGTCAATAGACCATGACTGAGGATGTGGGGCCAAATAATCTCCATGAAAATGAGATATGCCAATGCTAATACAGCTGCATACTGAATATCATTGACCTACCACTAGTAGTTCCCCATAAACTGACCTTATCACAAACTAATACATGTTTACTAAACAAAAGTTTCAAAGTCAATAGACCATGACTGAGGGGACGGGGCTAAATAATCTCCATGGAAATGAGATGTGCCAATGCTAAAACAGCTTCAAACCAAATATCATTGACTCATCATTAGTGGTTTCCCAAAAACTGACCTAATCACAAACTAATACATTGTTGACGCCTCCACCGAAGCCGGAAACATTATACCTATGTCTCGCTTTTTGACTTAAGTCAAGGCGAGATAAAAATCGTTGATCTATCACAAATTGTTCCTATCAGCTGTCTGAAGCAGAAAATTTAACAATGAAAATTACTAATTAATTCAAAGTCACTACACCATGACTTAAAGGGCAGGGCCTCGAAATAGTCATAAAAAAAAAACTGTACAGATAGTAATGCAACTTTATAGAAATTATCATTGATCTATCACAAGTAGTTCCTATCAAACTGACTTAAGCAAAAAACTTAACAATTTGAGCCGACACAGCTGAAAAAGCAACACCTCTCTCTTGCAAGACAAAAAACCAGCTGTATTTTATTTAAGGGTTTGACTCTGATGAGTGAAGTTTTACAAAAAATCACAGACTTAATGTGTAATGTATCTATAGGTATTCTTTTAGAAGATAAATCTACCTTTAAAATAGAGAATGACAAAGAAACTGATATATTAACCAAATATAGCTCCATAAATCATTATCTTGTATCTTAAAGATAGTCTACCTCATGTTACAATCTATAATTTAATTTTGAAGTCACACTGTGAAAATAGAACCATAATTAGAAACCGTTCTAGTCAAAGATTTTTTTCAGATTACCTCTAAACATATTATTTCCACAGTTCATATCAATCAATCTATGAATTTATACACTCACAATTCTCTATTATAGGTGGTCACTTGGCAAATTAATTTGAATTTGGTGGTCACTTGGCAAATTAATAAGAATTCAAAGAACATTTCAAACCAATTTCACAAAAAAAACCTTTCCTATGTAAAAGTTACGGAAGTCCTTTTATTACCCATGATAACCACACTTTATCTCTCAAACAATGTCAAATCAGAGCAAAAAAAGCAGACAAGAAATTTCATAAAGAATCCAAGAAAAACTATAAAAATGAAAGAACCTTAGTGAGCTCGCTCACATACCCCACGTCCCCACATTGTCATTGGAGAAATAAAATAAGTGTAAGAAAAAAAAATTGTATCAGAAAAAAAAATTAAATCATAATTTCCTGTCAATATGCACATCTACATAGTATGTCCTTATTATCTACACAGTTTCATGAAATTCTGTTGTGTGGTTTCAGAGGAGTTGTGATGACAAACTGTTGCAGAAGTACATTGAAGCAAATAAGTTCAAAGGGGCGTAACTCCTGGAAAAAAAAATTGAATCGTAATTTCCTGTCGATATGCACATCTACGTAGTATGTCCTTATAATCTGAAAAGGTTTCATGAAATTCTGTTGTGTGGTTTGAGAGGAGTGGCGATGACAAAGGTTGCAGTAGTATATTGGGCAAATAAGTTCAAAGGCGTAACTCCTGGAAAAAAATTGAATCGTAATTTCCTGTCGATATGCACATCTCGTAGTATGTCCTTATTATCTGAAAAGGTTTCATGAAATTCTGTTGTGTGGTTTGAGAGGAGTTGCGATGACAAAAGGTTGCATTAGTATATTGGGCAAATAAGTTCAAAGGGGCGTAACTCCTGGAAAACAAATTGAATCGTAATTTCCTGTTGATATGCACATCTTCGTAGTATGTCCTTATTATCTGAAAAGGTTTCGTGAAATTCTGTTGTGTGGTTTGAGAGGAGTTGCGATGACAAAGGTTGCATTAGTATATTGGGCAAATAAGTTCAAAGGCGTAACTCCTGGAAAAAAATTGAATCGTAATTTCCTGTCGATATGCACATCTCGTAGTATGTCCTTATTATCTGAAAAGTTTCATGAAATTCTGTTGTGTGGTTTGAGAGGAGTTGCGATGACAAAAGGTTGCAGTAGTATATTGGGCAAATAAGTTCAAAGGCGTAACTCCTGGAAAAAAATTGAATCGTAATTTCCTGTCGATATGCACATCTAAGTAGTATGTCCTTATTATCTGAAAAGGTTTCATGAAATTCTGTTGCGTGGTTTGAGAGGAGTTTCGATGACAAAAGGTTGCAGTAGTACATTAAAGTAAATAAGTTCAAAGGGGCGTAACTCCTAGAAAAAGAATTGAATCGTAATTTCCTGTCGATATGCACAACTACATAGCATGTCCTTATTATCTAAAAAGGTTTCGTGAAATTCTGTTGTGTGGTTTGAGAGGAGTTGCGATGACAAGAAACAGGACTGACGGACGGACGGACGGACTGACGGACAGACGGACGGGTCAAAAACATTATACCCTCCGCAACTCGTTGCGTGGGGTATAATAAAAGATAAAAAAGGAATAAGGTATGATTTCTGTCTAAACAACAAAATTTCCGGTATAGCCTTCATCAGATATGCTTGTAAGCAAACATTTTGAAAACCCAAAATACATACTATTTGATAGCATGAAAAGAAGTGATTCTCATGAAAGGATCTATTACCTATGCAATAAGAGTGCCACTGGGATCACATTTTGCATCAAAATTGAATTTAATTTAGGTTTCCAATCCTATCAAGCCTACTGAATGCCATGAATTGATATTCACTTTGTCTTAAAGCTTTTGAAACACTAATGATACCCTGCTACTAAGTATTAAAAAAATCAGAAAGCTGATGAGCGATGGATGTGAAAACACATCACAAGGTATAGCATGCTTACATGAAGCGTTTGGATTAGGGGTATAATAAACTAGAAGTCCCATGCTATCAATAAGAACATAACAGCATGGGGGATCTTTAAAAAGTCAAAATTAATGAGCGCAAATGATAGACAATACAGGAAAAGAGCAGAACAACAGAAAAAGTTCATTAATACAAAAATGTATCTAGAAAGTTAGATACCGAAACCTATTTGAAACTGAAATTTCATATTCCAAATGCCAAGACCTGTCAACTTACATATTGTGGACAAAAAAAGGCCTTTGTTATGATATTGCTAAATTGTTAATTGGGAATCTATTATTTTTATGACTCTTAAGAGCATTTCAGTGTCTCAGTTTTTTATTATGACTATAATGTAAATTTCCTTTTCTATGTATTTATCTCCTTTGCATGCGTACATTTCTATATCCACTACTTATGATGACAGGTACACATGAATAGCATAAATTTTTCCCCTGTCAACCAATCTGACTTGAATACATAGGTACTCTAAATCTGGTCTTTATTATACTGGAGTTCATGTAGGAAATAAATTAGCAAAAAGAACTTCATATTCTTAATTTCTACTTTGTTAATACACACCTTTATCAATGCCAAGATATGAACTTAACTGGTGTTGTACAGGTCTGTCTCTATTAAAAAGCAAATAACACCTGTAGGAAATATAGCTGTGATGCAGTACTACCAGCTCTATGAACATGATGAAGTTTTTTGCAAGTTAAATCAATATATAGTCATGTAAACATGGCAGAGAAGAAGACAAAAATTGATTGTATACCTAAGCTGTCACTGGTTCAAAACAATTTGGTCACATTAAAAACAAAATGCTTAATATCACGTGACCAATTCTGTACACTGATTGGATTTGTCTATTTTTAAATTAAATACAGACTTCTCTTTATTGTAAATGTCTTCACAGAAAATTGATTACCCATAAACTACAGCAGAAGATATTTTGTAGTGAAATGTATTTATATGAGTTGGGTTGGCCATCAGTAAATCTGTCATTATGTCTATAGAATGTGTGAGTTAGATAGCTATATAAGGCATCCATGCAAAAAGAAGACATCTATTTATTTTCTGTACTATGCATTTAAAACTTTTTAAAATGGTATATCGTGCTTGCAATCATTTCAACTTACTCTTAGTTGAGATTGATACAATACTTCCCTTCAAAATAAATAACATCCAAGGGAACCCTTGTTTTAAGACCTAAATTTCAGACTGAGGGGATATGACACTAATAAGTTATGTTGGACATATCAGATATGCAACACTTTGTTAAGACTGGACATACATGTTTTACCTGTAAGGAGAGTGTTAAGTTTCAAAGCACTAAAAAGATCCATCTAAAATCATTCAGTACTAAACAGAAGGCATATTTAGGGGATGATGTCAAGGATTAATTTCCAACCCTACTCACCTCTCAATTTATTTCCTATGCTAGTCAAAATTTCTTTCATTTTGTGTCCCATCCCATCCAACTTTTCATTTCAAAATGATTTCATTTCATCCTTTTTTAACTGTGACGGATGCTTTGGCATAAAACAATCATTAATCAATCAATTCTTTCAATCCAATCAAACTTCATATTACTAATCTTCTAAAAAGTTTGTCACTTAATGTCAATTTTAACTTTGATCTGTTCTAGCCTGTGCGTATTAAGTTGCTTGATGTCAGTAAGATTTGGTCTTATCAATGCATAGCCATTTGATGTTTGATTTAAATTCGATCTAATCAAGTCTGTGCATAGTTAGTCACTTGTTGTCAGTTTTTAATTGACCTAATCAAATCTGTACATAGTTAGTCTCTTGTTGTCAGTTTTTAATTGATCTAAACAAGTCTGTACATAGTTAATCACTTGTTGCCAGTTTTTAATTGATCTAATCAAGTTTCATAGAGATCCATTGACTAAAACTTAAGTATTTGTCCGGAAACTAGAAAAACCTTGTTCCTCCCACCCCCCCTTTTTGCCCCTTATTCCTGAACGGTTTAAGCCATAACCCCCAAAGTCCAACCCAACCTTCCCTTTGAGGTATGGAACCTTGTGTTTCAATTTCATAGAGATCCATAGAATAATACTTAAGTATTTGTCCGGAAACCAGAAAAACCTTGTTCCTCCCCCCTTTTGCCCCTTATTCCTGAACGGTTTAAGCCATAACCCCCAAAATCAATCCCAACCTTCCTTTTGTGCTATTGAACCTTGTGGTTAAATTTCATAGAGATCCATTCACTTATACTAAAGTTACTGTCCAGAAACCAAATGTCTTTGGACGATGAAGACGACGACGACATGATAGCAATAGACGAACGAAAATTTTTTGCGGTCGTATAAAAACAAGTGAAAAGCAGTGTTAAATAGGACCTATGTTCACTTTAGACTTTTGCGGTCGTATAAAAACAAGTGAAAAGCAGGGTTAAATAGGACCTATGTTCATTTTAGACAACATATTTGTGTACCCTTTTTCCTGATATTTGAATTCTGTCCATTTTTGGTGTTTGCACCAATTGCGATACAGAGAAAAATCATTAGAAAAAATCAAATGTTGTACCCAATTTCATTAGAATATGATAAATTCATACATCAAGTAATAATATTGAGAAATATATAAGTAAGTATAGGACTTACTTTGTATAATATCAAAGTTTTTCCTTTATTTCAAATTAATCAGATTACATTTTGTCAGAATCAAGCATGTTGTAGCAAATCAATTGATGAAATGGATTATGGCTACCATCTTGTCTTAACACTGCACATAAATGAATTAAAAGACAATTTCATTTCCAATGTTTGAGAAGAAATGAAGTTAATCACAGTTTATTGTGTTAACTTGAACAGTAATCAACAAATGAAGCAGTAAATGTCTCCAATTATTCACATACAAAAATCATTCACTTTTATTTCAAAATACAGATATATTGAACTAAAGGCAATTCCTAAAAAGTTAATTATAATTAACCTCTGAAATTCTATTGCATGTATTTTTATATTTGCTCAACCCAAGTTTTATGTACATGCATGGGAGGCAATAAAGGAATTGATCAAAACATGGCCTTACAAGTATCAGAGTAAAGTAAAGCTAGGATTTATGTAGGTTGAATATTCATGTTTTCAGCCAACAAAACCTTCAACTATGTTCAAAACTGAAAGGGAGTTAAATATAACTTTAGTACTTCTATAATATGTTGACAAATGAAATTTATCAACTGATTTTTATTTTTATTTTTTCTATTCAACAACAATATTGCACAAGCTGTTAACAATTACTCCACTGACTCAGGTAGATTAACTGCATAATGTTAGTTGTTTACAAAAATATGAATATTAAATCAATAAATAAATAGTGTCAATATTTTAATGTATTTATATCATCTGGAGTTATTATCTGAATTTCATAGCTCATCCGTAGAATTTCATGGCGCCAGTAGACATGTTAATCCTGCCGCATACTGTATGTGCCTGTCCCAAGTCAGGAGCCTGTAATTCAATGGATGGCGCTTGTTGCTGTTTGTTATATTTTTTTTCGTTTATTGTTTTGTAAATGAATCAGGCCGTTAGTTTTCTCGCTTGAATTGTTTTACATTTATCATTTCAGGGCCTTTTATAGCTTACTATGGGGTATGGGTTTTGCCCATTGTTAAAGGCCATATGGTGGTGACCTTTAGTTGTTAACTTGTATGTCATTTGGGACTTTTAGTTGTTAGCTTCCATGTCATTTGGTCTCTGGTGGAGAGTTGTCTCATACCACATCTTCTTATTTCTATATTTATAACAATACATCTATCACCATTCATTGAAATCCAAAAATATGAAAAATAATGAGAGAAATTCTAAACATTGTTACAAACTGGTTTAAAACTGTCACATAAGAGTGTGCCTGAAGTCTGTGGAACCTTTAATTCAGTATCTGTGTTTGTTTCTGGTTTTAAATGTATAAGAATCCTACAAAATCTTCATTTATATTCCAAATATATAAAGGAAAAAAAATACTGCAATGAAAAATTTTACCTCAAAGAAGAAAGGATAAGCATTTGGCCCTAGTTTCTTGATTAATCTTTCCTGAAGTCTTGTTAATGGTCTTTGTTGGTCTTTAATAGGTGGATAAACTTGCATGGAGGCCAGAAAAAGGTCCTTTCTAAACGTAAGTCCCAAGACATCAAGGTCCTCCCTGCCATAACGGAAAGCTGCCAATACATGTGCAAAAACTTTTCTTTCTTTCAAATAGTCTGGATCAACCAGTACTACACCATCTGAAATAACATTAATTATACAATTAAATCTAAATGACATAAATAAAATGCTCCATGAGGCGCAGCTTGATACGACCGCAGAGGTCGAACCCTGAACAGTTGGGGCAAGTATGGACACAACATTCAAGCTTGATACAGCTCTGAATTTGGATTGTGATTGACTATTTGACACAGCATAGGTTTCTGACACAGAATGAATGTGGTCTAAGAACTTAAAATTTTAAATTGGACATTCACCTATTATGGTCCAATATCCAAAATCTAAATACATGGTTAGATTCAGCATATCAAAGAACCCTAAGAGTTCAATTTTGATGAAATCAAACAAAGTTTAATTTTGGACCCTTTGACCTCAATGTGGACAAAGTTGATAACGGGCCCAAAAATCAAAATCTAAATACATGGTTAGATTCAGCATATCAAAGAACCCCATATATTCAATTTTGTTGAAATCAAATTAAGTTTAATTTTGGACCCTTTGGACCTTAATGTAGACCAATTTGAAAACAGGACCAAAAATTAAGAATCTAAATACATGATTAGATTCAGCATATCAAAGAACCCTAAGAATTCAATTTTTGTTAAAATCAAACTAAGTTTAATTTTGGACCCTTTGGACCTTAATGTATACCAATTTGAAAACAGGACCAAAATTAAGAATCTAAATACACGGTTAGATTCAGCATATCAAAGAACCCCATATATTCAATTTTGTTGAAATCAAACAAAGTTTAATTTTGGACCCTTTTGACCTCAATGTGGACAAAGTTGATAATGGGGCCCAAAAATCAAAAATCTAAATACATGGTTAGATTCAGCATATCAAAGAACCCAATATATTCAATTTTGTTGAAATCAAACAAAGTTTAATTTTGGACCCGATTTGGACCAACTTGAAAACTGGGCCCATAATCAAAATTTAAAGACATGTTTAGATTCAGCATATCAAAGAACCCTAAGAATTCAATTTTGTTAAAATCAAATTAAGTTTAATTTTGGACCCTTTGGACCTTAATGTAGACCAATTTGAAAACGGGACCAAAATTAAGAATCTAAATACATGGTTAGATTCAGCATATCAAAGAACCCCATATATTCAATTTTGATGAAATCAAACAAAGTTTAATTTTGGACCCTTTGGACCTCAATGTGGACCAATTTAAAACAGAGGGCCCAAAATCCAAAAACTTAATACACGGTTAGATTCAGCATATTAAAGAACCCCAAGAATTCAAGAATAAAACCCCATTGAAATTGGTCAAGAAATAAGCAATTTATACAAAGTATCTTCTTTTGCACAATACTGTGCAATTAAATATTTCTTGCAATTGCGCAATACTGTGCAATTGAATATTTCTTGCTATTGTGCAATACTGTACAATTGACAATTTCTTCCTATTGTGCAATATTGTGCTATTGGATATTTCTTGCTATTGCAATACTGTGCAATTGAAGATTTCTTGCTATTGCAATACTGTGCAATTGAAAATTTCTTGCTTTTGCACAATACTTATTATATAATAATTTACACATCCTGTTTGGTGTGTATCTCCTGCCATATCATTATTATTTGCTTTTAAATATAAATCAGAAATAACCAACTTAAAATGGAAAATTATAAAGAAAAGAAAAAAGGAAAAAGGAAGAAAAAGGGAAAAAAAATCCCCCAATTTTTGAACCCCTTATGATTCATCACCCCAAACTCAATCCCAGCCTTCAATGAGGTATGGTACCTTGCAGTACAATTTCAGAGAGATCCATACACTTAAACACAAGTTATTGTCTGAAACTAGAAAAATGCTTATTTTGGCCCCTTTTGGCCCCTAATTCCTAAACATTTAGGGCAATTACCCCAAACTCAATTCCAGCTTTCCTTTGTGATATGGAACCTTGTAGTACAATTTCAGAAAGATCCATACACTTACACACAAGTTATTGTCCTGAAACTAGAAAAATGCTTATTTTTGCCTTTTTGGCCCCTAATTCCTAAAATTTTGAGGCAATTACCCCAAAATCAATCCCAGCATTCCCTTTGTGATATGGAACCTTGTGGTACAATGTCAGAGATCCATACACTAACACACAAGTTATTGTCTGGAAGTTACAAAATGCTTATTTTGGCCCTTTTGGCCCCTAATTCCTTAACTGTTAATACCATAACCTCCAAAATCAATCCCAACCTTCCTTTTGTGGTATTGAACCTTATGGTAAAATTTCCTAGAGATCCATTTACAAACTAAAGTTAGAGTGCGAAAACCAATGTGTCTTGGACGGACGACGACGACGACGACGATTTACGGCGGCGACGCGCCAACGTCATACCAATATCGACCACAAAAATTTTTGCGGTCGTATAAAAATAAAATGCCTGATTTGACAGTAGATTTTTTCTTACACATAAAAGATATTTGTATTCAGTTTGATAACTCCACGTTCCCTCTAATAACAGTTGAAAATAAAATAACAGAAAGAATGGAACACAACAAGGTATGACCTACTATACATGCATCATATAATTCATAAGTCAAACCTATTGACTATGCTAAAATCATAAAGGAATTTGGCATTTAGAGCTGATGTGTAGTAATTTTACATTACAAAAAGCTTGAGAGCTACTGAGTATTGTTGTTTTTTTCATTACAGAAAGCTTGAGAGCTACTGAGTATTGTTGTTTTCTCATTACAGAAAGCTTGAGAGCTACTGAGTATTGTTGTTTTTTTCATTACAGAAAGCTTGAGAGCTACTGAGTATTGTTGTTTTCTCATTACAGAAGACTTGAAAGCTACTGACTTGTTGTTTTTTCATTACAGATGGTTTGAGAGCTACTGAGTATTGTTGTTTTCTCGTAACAGAATGTTGAAGAACTACTGACAATTGTTGTTTTTTTCATTACAGAAGGCGAAAGAACTACTGAGTATTGTTGTTTTCTCATAACAGAAGACTTGAGAGCTACTGACTGTAATTGTTTTCTCATAACAGAAGACTTGAGAGATACTGACTGATGTCGTTTTCTCGGTACAGAAGGCTTGAGAGCTACTAACAGTTGTTTTTTCATTACAGAAGGCCTGAGAGCTACTGACAGTTATTTTTTTCATTACAGAAGGCTTGAGAGCTACTGGCAGTTGTTGTTTTTTCATTATAGAAGGCTTGAGAGCTACTGAAAGTTGTTGTTTTTTCATTACAGAAGGCTTGAGATCTACTAAGTATTGTAGTTTTCTCGTAACAGAAGGCTTGAGAGCTACTGACAAGTGTTGTTTTTTCATTACAGAAAGCTTAGAGCTACTTATAGTTGTTTTTTTTTTCATTACAGAAGGCTTGGGATCTACTAAGTATTGTAGTTTTCTTGTTACAGAAGGCTTGAGAAATATTTACTGTTGTTGTCTGCCCATTACAAAAGGCTTCAGAGCTACTGAGTATTGTTGTTTTTTCATTACAGAAAGCTTAGAGCTACTGACAGTTGTTATTTTCTCATTACAGAATGCTAAAGAACTACTGGTTGTTGTTGTTTGGTCATTACAGAAGGCTTTAGAGCTATTGACTAATGTTGTTCGGTCATTACAGAAGGCTTTAGAGCTATTGACTAATGTTGTTTGGTCATTACAGAAAGCTTTAGAGCTGCACAGCATAGTTTTTTACTTATTTTATTTTTTGGTTAACTGTGGATTTTTTCACCTCTTCTGTTTTTTGCTCATAAAAATAGCTAACAGGAATCACTAAAATGTATTTTTATACATTTTAATACTATTTTTATCTTAAGTTTTATGTTTATATTTAATGATAATTGTTTAGGATGTGTCCTTTTCTTATATATACATGTAATGGGGATAATTTTGATGTACTATGGAAGATATCTGAAAGTCATTGCACTTATATCTGTTATGATTTGAACACTTAGGACTTTGCACTGTTATTTTAATAAAGCAATTAGTTTGTTTATATTATTGTTTATCTTATTGCATAATTTATTTTTTTATATCCTATATTTATGTTGATCTGACAGAAACTATTCTGGCAGTATTTACAAATAGAGTTATCCTACACAGAATGTCTTATAAAAGATGTTGATTTATTTCTGTTTCAACATAAAATACCCTTCAATTTTGAAAAGAATGTCATTCACATCAGTTTTGTAAAAGCAATCTTCCTACTGGGTCTGTACTCCTAGATCTTACATCAGTCTTGTAATGTTGATCAGAAACTGAATTACCTAAGATTAGAAATGCTTTCATTATAACAGTCTTGATTATACCATAGTGATATTTAGAAAGGAAGCCCTGGGAAAATTTCTGAAAAGTTTCTTCAAACCAATCAACACTTTAAAGGATTCATTTCAGCATGATTAACTGATATTAAACTACACTTTAGAGAGTGTAAAATTCAGGCTAAAATTGATTTTTTATTTTAGAAAAATTCTGTGAGTTATAATTTATGTCCTGTTCATATTTCAAGCATTCATTGTATATAACGCAAACTTTATGTAATAAATGTAGCATGATTATTTAACCTTATGAATATATATTAGATAAGATTTACAGATGTATTTGTCTAATTCAAAAGACCTTTAGAATTTTGTAGTTTAATACACAATTCTATAATTGGTTTGAACTACATTCATTTTTACAAGGAACAATATGAAGAATTAAAGGAATAAAATCAGAAAACATTCATCATGTATTAAAAAAAATTTTGGCTCATACAAAAATAGGTACATGAAACCAGCTTTGACATTAATTACAACCAAAATCCTCAAATATTTTGTGCATATCATTTTTAACCAATTTTCTAGCAAGCGTTTCTATCATAACTTTAGGAAGATCTGTTTTGAAAAATATCAAGTGTTAAAACCAAAATTGCTCATTATAAAACTAAGGATATGTGGTATGATTGCCAATGAGACAACTATCCACCAAAGTTCAAATGAAGTGGATGTAAGTAATTTTAGGCTACAATGAGAAAAACCCATACCATATATAGTCGGCTATAAAAGGCCCTGACATGAAAAATACAAAACAATTCAATTGAGAAAAAACGAACTGCCTAATTGAATATAACAAAACAATTTACAAAATTCAAATATGACAGACATGAACCAACGACAGCCACAGTACTACAGGCTCCTGACTTGGGATAGGCACATGTTGACTTCAGGTAAACATTTAAATTGTTTTACATTTTGTTATGTTGATGCCTTTTATATCTTGATATGCGGTTTGGGTTTTGCTCATTGTTAAAGGCAGTGGGTAATCTATGGTGGTTTAAGTGGTATGTTGTACTGTCCCAATATTTTTCATATATTTGTAATTGTTGAAATCCGTTTCGTGTATTGACAATCAATAAATGGATTACCATGTTTATTGGATATAAATATTGATTATCATTATTCTTTGTAGAATATTATCGGCACTTCCTCGTCTTCAATATGCGTGAAATATTTGTCACTTGACGTAACACAAAAAACAATTTTTAATCAAACTGTACTTGCAAATTACATAAAATTTGTAATGCTAATCAATTTCATCAAAAACTTTATTTAGTCATGTAAAATGTTCAAGACAATGATTTTATTTATAATTTTCATGATGAATGCATAAATTCTGTGTGAACAAGAGCATTTATCATCTAATTCATTGCCTCTTTATATTCCTTTCACAATGGTTGAAAATTACAACTGTCCATAACATGATAGAAGTTTCCCTTCATTCACACAAGTACTAACCTATAGGATCTATGTGTGTTATGTGGTCAATAAAATCTCTTTTTCCCAGGTAGGCTGTAATCTAAAACATAAAGGAATTATATAAAATAAATATATCACATTGAAATTATCACATTTTTATCATGTGATAAATAGAGATTATATGGCTTTTTCAATATATTAACACCAGCATCAACCTAAAACACCAATGTAATCCCAAGAACTTTGCCAGGTGGATTATCGATATTGAAAAAGGAATATCATATACACTTAGTCTTTGTTATATATATATATATAATATAAGCTTGTCTTTCCCTCCTCTGTACACTTCATATATGGCATAATGATTAATCATTTAATATGTTTCAATAATGCATGACATTTTGTTCATTAACCTAATAGCAATGTTATCATTTCATCAATATTTCAAAACAAAATGGATTAAAATTCCAATTAATGCAATAATAAACTTCATCAGGTCTAAAAGAGATTTTGGTGTAAAACATTCATTAATATGACATTATAAATTTAAATAGATAGTTTTCTAATAAATATTGACAATTTCTTATATAATTCAATTTTGCAAAGTATCAAAAGACCTTCCGTTTTGGCATAGTTTGGATTATTTTTATCATAATTCAACTATATCTGCAATTTTACAGATGAATAATACATGGTATTCATCATCAATATGTTCTTTACAAAAGTTACATATTCTTTCTAATTTTGTATATTATATATTGTCCAGTTTCGTAAGTTATTATTTGTAGGTAATCGTAAATTTGCAGTTCTTGATTTTGTAATCCAAATTCTAATTTACTTTGGAAGGCTAATAAGATATTTTTGTATGTCAAAATTCTTTTTGAAAAGTAAATAAAATTGTCCACTTGATGTGGCATGTAAATCACTGTATCATTTTTTTTTTTTTTTTTCACTTACATACCAGTACAATTTACAAATATATACAGTTACAGTTTGTATTTAGACTAAGTTATTAAAATCAGAACTAGACTTGAATAATACATTGAATTTGAATGTGAGCATTGATATTTTCCAAAAAATTTCCCATGAAGCCAGTTTATAATTTATTTAAATCAATTATGGACAGTGAATTTAAGAAGTTACTGTAATCTAAATATTGTAAAAGAATACTTATTAAATCTAATCAAAGTCAATTCAAAGCAGGGCATCTGAGTATTAAATATATATCAATTATCTTTCAAATATAATCCATAATCATGATAAAACTAGAAAATTGAATGGAAAAAATTGTAGAGTCTTCCAAGGAAGATGTGTGTTGCCTGTTGTCTCCAATAATAGGAGCAGATATAACTAGGAACATGTTTTGGAATACAAACACCAAAAATACTCAGATAAAAAATTACAATAACAGGTGCACAACATGTCCTATAGAAGAATCTATGCAAGTTTGATGGAATTCTAACAAATGCTTTCCAAGAAGTGAAAGGTTCTCCAGAATGTAATGCTGCTATGATTCAATTCATTTTTCTAAATTATTTTCTATTGGGTTTTTTACATTTCCAGCAAAATTATGAGAAAGGTATAAAAACATGAAGCATTCAGAATGATGAGATTCTAAATAAGAGAATGCAGCATACATAAATCCTTATAGTTTTGTCATTGTATTGAAAGAATTGAAATGTCAAATATCTTTGGCATGCAGGCAAACAACTGAACAAAGTAAAAATTGAAGTGTAAGATACTTGTACTCTAAACAACCAATTATTCAAATTGATAATATTTTATCATTTTTGTATTAAGGATGCTTAATAATTTCTTCTTCACTCGTAATGCCCTTCAGATATTATAGAAAATATCTATTGATTTCTGTATCTCATCAGAACACCGCAGATAAAATGTCAAATACAATTAACATCCTCTGATCATATGCTGAACCATTAATTCCGTGGAATTACATGATAGAGTAAACTGTTTTAATTAGTAAATCATAAATATTTTCATCATTGAAGGTCAACATACTGCTCTAGTGCAAAACCTTTCACTTCTAAGCTCCAAATCAATTTACAAAATATGTTTTGTCATAAACAGAGTCCATACCACATGACATGAATAAGATGTGCCAATGCTTACAATACAACTGCATACCAAATTTCACTGACCTACCACTATAGCGGTTCTCCTAAAACTGACAAAATCACAAACTTTATCATGTAAACTTAGTTTCAAAGTCAACATAGATCATGACATAAGAGCTGGGCCAAATAATCTCCATGGAAATGAGATGTTCCAATGCTTTTAAAACTGTGTACTAGTTTCATGGACCTACTTTTAGTGGATGCCCTAACCCTTAAAAATAAACCAAATTTGTGGACAACTAGTTTGCATGAAGTCTTGTATCTTTGACATTTTTTGACTTACAGATGTGGTTGAGGACTCAAATTAATACTCAGAATACCAGCAAAATGATTTAATGTGATTTAATGTGCCTGCAACTACTATCATTCAAAGGGGGTCATTCAATGTGCTATGTCGATTTGCTCCTTATTGACAAGAATATTTTCTGTGAAAACTGTTTTTATTTTTATTTCTAAATAGAATATTTTCACAGAATATTGTACATTAAATCACTGATTTGAAGAAACATATGACTATATTTGATAACTGTGCAGTGTTTTTTTTTTACAAGAGTACTATTCAAACTATAATTAAAACCTGTACATATGTAAAATATTTGATTCATAGAGTATCAGCATTATAACAAACTCTAAATGCATTCAAAATTTGTGTTTCTGTTTGTCATTTCTATTGGCAAAAGAGATGAAAAAATCTAAAATGTCCTGAAAATTGTTAGCGGAGTTGGAATAGCAGTATCAAAACTTTGTTTCTGTGGACAACATATCGCTTAAATGAAGCAAAAGTTACATATCAATGAAAAGTACGAATATTTCTGTATTACTTTCTCATATATTTGCTTGAAAATAAAAGGATTTGCAAAAATGGCTAAGAGAAAAGAAGTTGGATGATGTTCTTCCCATTTTTTTCAACTTCCCTAGAAGTAGACTGACATACTTAAATTTCATGATATTACCAATGGCTTCTGTGAACAATTTGACAACAGAGAGCTAGCGTGTTCTAACCTCACTGCCGGGGTTGAAAAAGTTATTTCCTATATTAAATGTAACTTAACTTAACTCTACTTTCAATTTCAAAAAAGATGTCTGAAAAACATGCTCAAGTCAAGATAAGAAACTATATGCTTCATTATGAATTTACCGCCTAGGTGGTCTCGTGTTCGCCTCTATTGCGGGGGGTCGTGGGTTCGAACCTTGGCTGGGTCAAACCAAAGACTTTAAAATTGGTATTTGCTGCTTCATCATCATCATCATTATGCATTTTAAATGATCCCCCTTTTTTTGTTGATACTTTCTTACCCTGGTTACCCAACCATACCAGATTATCATTGTAAATTCAGTGAATATTCTTTTGTGTAGAACTCATTCTCTTTACAGTTTTAAATTATAATTAATTTGCCTTTGACCAAAATTCTTAATAAATCCGTTAATTTTTGGATGTTTTGAGCATCAATATTTCAAGGCCTCTGGCACATGTTTTATCTTTCTATATACATTTGGTACCTAGTCCATTTCCAAAAGACTTTGTGCATTGCTTTTACACTAAACCTATATCCTATTTTGGTAACAAAATGCCTGTACAATATCTTTTCCCTTTGAACTGTATATTTTTCAAATTTTTTCAGCAATTCACGTGACTTTTTGAGAGATACCACATGACCAAGGAAATGAACATTTTCTTTAAAATAACTTTTCTGGTATTAAATTCAATCAATTTTCTTCAAATGAGCCCAATTTGGCCTTTGTATTAGCTTCTGTTAAAGTGCTCAATTCGACTGACATTGGAAAGCGTTTTTTCGGGTAGAAAACATCTAAAGTCCTTGAATGTTAAAGGGTTAAACTGACCAAATTACAAATACATTGTTGCCACTAAAGCAAACCTAAGTCTCACGTTTTTTACTTAGTTGAGGTGAGACAAAAACTGTATATTGCAAAACTGTGTTTTTAGGTTGGTAATTATTTTTGTCAATACACCACTTCACTTGGCAACAGAAAATATATCTTCCACAATAATTTGAAAAAAATGTAATAATTGTAAAAAGACAAATAAGGCAAATTACAATTAGGTTTTACTGTTTTCTGTATATAGTTTGATAATTTCCAAAAGCAATAGGCTGCAACAGTATTGCTTTTTTTTCAGGTGTAATTTATTAACGAAAATCAATACTTACTTTTGCATTTGGACTGCTTTTCTTGAAAACTCTAAAAAGAACAATTTATTTAATTAAAAGTTGATTGTCAGATACAAACACTCAAGTTTCAAGTGTAAACCAATCAAGATGGTCACAAATTAGGAAACTTTCATAAAACACTGGCCATATGGAAGATCATGGAAAGCATAATGCACTGTTTTGAAACTCCTTAATTTAACTACTTGTACTTGTACATTATTCGAAAGCATGTTAACACAAACAATAACCTTTCAAATTATGTATGATATCTAAATCTTTACAATTGTCTGCATCATCAGGGTTAAATAAAAAATCTATACTTCAGAACTGCTCAATCATAAAATTTTCCTCTACTGTAAATTAAGAATTATTTTAGATGTTTTTATAAAAGCATGCAAAAATTTCTGAATTAATTTCTGAATTTACAGTATATATATTTTACAATAGATTTACTGCATTTTATATATCAAATATGAATGTTATATCTAATACCATACCTTTATTTTACACTCACTGATTCAAGATAAGGTGAAATTTAGGATTTTGAAAGGGGATCCCTGGCAAGACAACATTAGGAATGGGACTAACCATATATGTAGCTTCATAAATGGGGTCTGATATACAGCAAATTCAGTATAAAGGATGTTTGCTGCTCTGTTTCAAAATAACGAGCTTTTTAAAAGACTGTTATAACTTGATAATATATGAATTAGCGAACTAAAAAAGCAGAAAAAAAATTGAAATGTCCATGTCCTTGTTTTTGAGATATAAGACACTGAAAATCTGGTGGTAAATGATCCTCTCTAGATTTTTCATTAATTTACCATTGACACCTTTTTTTCTTTCAAAAACTATGAAAAATAACAAGGATTTTATAAGATTTTCTACATGGATAAAACTAGAGGAAAAAGTTCTGAATATCTAACAAAAAAGACAAAAACAAGAGCAGCAAACATTCCTAAATTTGCATACTATGCAAATGTATCCAAGGACAAAATAAAGGAGATATTTCAGAACTTATAGTTGTGTTTTAAATTTATATTGATATGTTCTGGACCTACTTAAACCTGCAAAAATCATGGATGTTGGTTTTGAAGATCAATAAATATTGCATAGTCAAGTCAAGTACATTAAATATGTCTTTTATAATGTCACAGGTATGGTAGAAGGCACAGATATTATATAATAATGCCATTCACTTTATTCACACATATAAATGTAACCAGAACTTGAACACTTTCTAAAGTGATGCTTAGATGTTAATTGACAGAAACATTTTTTAACATTCTGTACTTGTAAACCTTTTTTTATCAAGTTTTAATTAAATCTATCCTCAGTACATTCTACCACTATCATACATTTCTCCTACCAACACCTATTAACAAAGTCAAACCTTGTGTTATTGTATACTGGTAAGTAACTTTCTTTCAACTCATATCTTTGCAGTTGCATTTTTAGAAACACAAGACCATTTAAAATGAATTGTTTCTGTTTAATACTTTAAATGCAAATTAAATCATTCTATTGCTTTAAGAAGTTGCTTTAGGATTCATTCCAATATCATACTTTTGAAACTGTATTTATAATTTTAGATTTAATTCTTATTTGTAAATATTTTTTTTTAATTTTAGATAGCAGATACATTATTGACAAATTTGTTCTGAATCTGTAGGAAGACTAGATAATTCTCAACAAGGCTAGTTGACTGCAATTCACATTAAATCTCCCCTTTATAAAGGCATTCAAATTGTTGTATACTGTTCTTAAAAATTGTGATTTGTCACATAAAATATTAAAATTTTTGGTGTTTCTAGTGAAAGCAGCTTGTGTTTGTACAATAAAAGTCACAAAGAGTTATTGACATGTTGCTTTTGCAAATTACTCTTTTGACTAACCTATTTTTTTTTTCATCTTTTTTTTTAATATAGAGTAAATCTCTCTGTTCAACACTTCCAGGGGTTAAAAGCATATGGATTATTAATTTCAATTCATGAATAAACTATTTCTCACAAAGATTTTCACTTCAGAAGTAAATTTTAGCTGCCCTACACTGGAACAATTATCTTTTATTACTTGATGTTCAGTAGATTCACTGAAAGCAAATCTATAGAAGGACAGTTGTGTTTATAATATATGTACCTATATTTGATCTTTACCTGTTAACTTATAAACATCATAGATACTTAAAAATTTTTAAATATTGCACAGTCAAATGCAATTCTTTTGGAAAAACGCACAGGTATTGTTTAATACTGTGCATTCTTTATTAACATTTAATTGTAGGCAGAACTTGAACACTTGCTAAAGTGATGCTTAAAGTTAATTGACATACCCATTAAATATATGTAATTCAAACAAATTATGTTTATTTTAAACATTTTGCACTTGTAAATGTTTTTGTTGGGTTTTGAGATGAAATAGTGCTAATCTTCACACTTGACCTTTTATTTGAACTTTTACACTCCTTTAACTCCACCCTCCCACATTGCTTCCTGCTTCAGTTCATCCCTTCCTTATTTTGTAAATTTTGTAAAATGTCCAAAAGTAAATATGGACTGCAACAGCAAAAATATTCTGAGTACCGTTAATCCATAAAACATTATTCAAAATCAACACCACTGGTAACTCTCAAGACAATTAGATTTTTAATTTCCAGTAAAAACCACTGAATGAATACCTCAATTGTTTTCTTTTTGTATCAAATGAGTTAACATGTAAACCATATGTTCCAATATTACTAAATGCTTCCTGGCTAGGCGCAGAGGCTCTTAGTTGTCCAGTGTTCACCTGTCTATCACTATCATAATATTTCTCCTACCTCAAAACCTCCAATAACAAAGTCAAATCTTGTGTAATTGTATACCAGTAAATAACAGTTTATTTCAACTCTAAACTCTAAATATTAACAATTTCTTTGCTTTTCCATTTTAGAAACATAATATGACAATGGTTCAAAGACCATTAAAAACAAATTATTTCAGTTAATTCTTTTAATGCAAATTAAATCATTTTATTACATTAAAATTTCATTTAGTATTTATTCATCCCACTTTAGTACTTATTAAACAATATTTGTAATTTTAGATATCAGATGAATTACTGAACAACTAGATAATTCTTCATATTTGACTTTTGATTAGTGTATACAGAGCTAGAGTATAAAAAATAATCTCACAAAAAACATGAATGCAAGATGAAAATACACACACATATCAACACCCTACCTTGTTTTACTTGCTGAAATTTTGAGACTTTCTCCCACGTTATTGGCACAAGGCATGTTGGTCAGAGAAACAACCGGACACAATGAAGACTTGTTAAACAAATGACTTTTTACTTAATTAACTAATATCATTAACATGTGATACTTTCAATCGGCTTTGTTGTCACGTTGAAGTGTAGTACTTTTCTATTTTCGTTGAAAGCTGATGAAGTAACATTAATAAAAGAACAAGTTCGTGACAAAGACCTAAGGTGATTACAGTCAGGTGAATGCCAATCACTTCAATCAATACACTGATTCTGTTGATCACACTGTTTGTTATTTCTGTGAAAAATGTCAATAAATGAGAATTCTTGCACATTAATGTTCATTAAAAAGATCAATAAAAATCAATATGTATATGAAGATGTATAACACTCATCTCACAAACAGTTTCCAATTAAAACTTCTAGTCTCATATTTGGTATTGGATTACTAGATAAACGGTTTATTTTTTCTCTTGGAGTTTTCACAAAACAAAACAAAAAGATAAATAAAAAAAAAATTTTAAAATAAGATACATACGAGAAATTTAATTTTCACAGAACTTCCATGAGCCAATATCTGAAATTTTTCTTTTCTTATTCTAGGTACTTTAAATCATTCCATGGATGATTCTATCTTCTATTTGTTTTTTCATTGTTTGTAAACTTTGAATTATTTACCTGCTACATGTCTAAAGTTACATTTTGATTTATTTGTCTGCATTTACTGTTTACTACATAAATTATGTGTCACATCCTTTGATTTTTTTTCTTATTGTATTGTAATGATGGTAGAAGTATAAGATTCAAACCAAGGAGTATTTTCTTTCATAATTATGGTATAATTTGTTTGTAGTCTTTAACAGTTAAAAGCACAGTAAAAGAGGTAATAAATCGGTTCTTCCAATACAAAAATCAAAAGGAGACCTCTTACTCTGCTATTACTATTACCAACATGAATTTATTTCTATTTCACTAGTTCAAGAAGGACACCAGTGTGAAAATGTATGTCAGATAAAATTTGATTATTTTACATTTTGACATGTCAGTGACTTTTTTTTCATAGCTTACTTACTATACAGTACATATGTATGTAGGTAATTTTTTTTTTCAAAGACAAGTGCCTGTGGTTTTTCTCATTGTTGAAGGCCGCCTCAGGTGACATACATTTGCTTAAATCAACGTCAATTGGAGTGCGGTGGATAGTTGTTTCAATGGCAATCATACCACATCTCCCTATTTTATATATATAAACAAGTTCGCAAAGACACTGCTGTTACACACTTTCCGTGACAATAGTTGTATATTTTCTATATAAATATGAAAATGAATCAAGAATTTAGGAAAATAAATGGGGAATGTGTTCATGGGACACAGACGATGCTCCCGCTAGCATATCAAATAAAGTTATAAAGGGACATAAATGAAGAACAGTAAAAGTGACACTACCCAAATTTGTACTTGATCTGAGTTTTGTGGTAATAAGTATTGTGTATAAGTTTCATAAAACTTGGTTGAGGCAAACTTAAGCTAGAGGACGGAAACGATTCATTCAGCAATTTTTCCATTTGTAAAGGGGCATAACTCTAGAACAATAAAAGTGACACCCCAAAATTCAAACTTGATCTATATTTTGTGGTAATAAGCATTGTGTATAAGTTTCATAACATTTGGTTGAGGCTAACTTAAGTTAGAGAACAGAAACAAAAAATTCAGCAATTTTTCCATTTGTAAAGGGGCATAACTCTAGAACGGTATAAGTGACACCACCAAAATTCTAACTTGATCTGTGTTTTGTGGTAATAAGCATTGTGTATAATTTTCATAGCATTTGGTGAAGGCAAACTTAAGTTAGAGAAAGGAAACAAAAAATTCAGCAATTTTTCCATTTGTAAAAGGGCATAACTTTAGAACGGTGAAAGTGACGCCACCAAAATTCAAACTTGATCTGTATTTTGTGGTTATAAGCATTGTGTATAAGTTTCAAAACATTTGGTTTTGGCTAACATACGTTAGAGAACGGAAACGAAAAATTCAGCAATTTTTCCATTTGTAAAGGGCATAACTCTAGAACGGTTAAAGTGACGCCACCAAAATTCAAACTTGATCTGTGTTTTGTGGTAATAAGCATTGAGTATAAGTTTTGTAGCATTTGGTTGAGAGAAACTAAAGTTAGAGACCGGAAACAAAAAATTTAGCAATTTTTCCATTTGTAAAGGGGCATAACTCTAGAACGGTTAAAGTGTTGCCACCAAAATTCAAATTTGATCTGTGTTTTGTGGTAATAAGCAATGTGTATAAGTTTCATTCATAACATTTGGTTTAGGCAAACTAAAGTTAGAGAATGGAAACAAACTTTGGGACGTACATATGGAAGTACAGACGGACAAGGGTAAAACTTAATGCCCCCTCCGCTACGGCGGGGGCATAAAAAGCTGTCTTAACCAGTTAAATCTGTTGTCATAAAATACATTTAATTGGCAGGAAAGAGAGAGTTGTTGTAACAGCACTATGATGGGAACAATAATGATTGTTCAATTAACATCATTAGTGGTTTTACTAGTAACCTGCAAGAACAAGTCATAAAGAACATATATACAAAATAAGGGATGAAAGAAAATAATGATAGTTCTCTTTGTGTACTAAGGGGTGTATGGAATTTTTGAAGCTGGTGTAAAGTTCTGTACACTCCTGAATACACCAACACAAGAAATGTATTTCTTGTGAAGCACTCCTTTACTCATTTTCTTAACTGGAAGAAAAATTCTTATGAAGAACTTTCACTACACATTTTTACATACTGGGGTATAAAACTGATGTTAAATTAAGTTTGACATTGCTGGGGCATATTATACACAAGTATATGCCTTTTATCCTCTCTGTTGTGAAACTTGACATACTGTATTGCCTTTTTTAACCTCTTGATCAGTTGTAGGCTTTACTAAATTTGGTGTTTTGTTTTTTATCCCCACAGGTCAATAGTTTACCTGGAGTAAGATGCTTTTTACACCCGTGTATTTTAACCAATCAGATTGCAAGATTCTTGCTTCATAAGAAATAATGCATTTTCCCCTACACAAATATGTTTGCTCCAACCATATTTTCTACAAAAAAAATGATTGAAAACAGAGCAAAATAATGCAAATAAATTACAGGTTGGTGCTTTCCTCAACACTTAATTACCATTGCTTTATATTATGGATTTTAAAGATAGCAAAAACTGACGGATTGATTTATGGATTGTTGTATGCTCAACAACCACTGTAAATTATTTCATGCATTATTCTGGACAAAAACAAAATAATTACTCATTACATGACTACACATGTTTTAATTGCTCAGGTATTCAAGAAGGACTATTTTCATCATAACCATCATACTCTATTCATCATTTGTCATGAATGATTAAAAATTAATTTCCACAACACAGCAATAACTGCATTTATGTCAGATACTAAATTGAGTCCATCAATGTATGTAACTGTATTTTCTATTTTTTAATCATCCATCTATCATATCTATGCCATGTGGTTTTTCCATGCACCTATTCAATTTTTGTACTTGCAAAAGCGTACATCAAAATAATACCACTTTCTGCATATTTTCCTCATAAGTGTGATCAACACCATTGACTTCTTATTTTTCAAGGCCAAATATATATATGGTCTTAGAAGTAAAAAATTAAAAATCAATGGTAAAATGGAAAAATAGCAAACAAATCAGATTATGGAACAGTTAAATATGACTTGAGTATTTAAACACAAAATATAGATCCCAGTAATTAAAGCAACAGTAAAATATTGGAACACTGGTCAAAAACTGATTCATTACCGCTCTGTTCAATATAGGAAATAATTAATCAACATTCATTATACCTTAAAAATTTCATCTCTTCTAATTTAAGGAAATGTATAGTTTAAAGAGTACTGAGTTCATACTTATTTTTATTTCATTTCCTTCAGATATAGATAACGGGATCAATTTCAAAAGGCAAGAGGGATATCTCCATTTGAGATGAATATTATGAGTAGCTCTTTATATACCCGGTATATATTCTCTCAATGTACTGATTTCCATAGCTACACACATTTTATATAATTTCAGAGCTACAAGATTGATACTTGTTTATTAATTCTTGTTAATTTGAAGTAAAACCCATTTTCTGTCTGTTGCATTTGAATTTTATCCTTCTTAGATCACCTATCAAATCTGTTGTGAAAAAATTATGATCAACAAAATATTATTTACAGTTGATTTTTTATCAGGACTCTCAAAAAAAAGTCAAAGAAAAAAAACAACCGCCAATAGAAAAAATGGAAGAAAACCAACAATCAACAATGAACAATCCACAATCCACAAAATACTACACAGTTAAATAAAGATAAGATCAAGAAGAACCCTATCAAAAACAGAAGGTGAACTCAAGTGCTCCGGAAAGGAAAACTAGTTCCTTCTTCTCTAGTGGTACTTAATCTTTAACAATGTAAACAATGTCAGTGTGTATTTGTTAGTAACATTTTTGTGTCAATGTTGAGGTAAACTGTGTACACAAAATTTAATTCCATTTTGTTTCTAAATCAGTTATGTTTGAACTACTTTCCTGTCTTTTTCTGCAAAATAATTATAAGAAAACCTTCATATTGTTTCTGACAGTTTATTTAATTAAATAACAGTTACGGTAAGAAGCAAATGTGTACTTCTCCAGCTGTAAACATGTTTTGAGCAGATAAAGAAGCCCATCAGATAACTGCATTTCGGATATCATTAAGACATGATTAATATGTTTTAGCAACAGCAATCTAGGAATTCAAAATTTGCCAAAGTAAATTTATCAATGATATATAATCCAATATAATATTTTGTATGTATACTGATTATTCTACATCTTTTTTTAACCCCATTTCAAAAAATTACTGTATTATTTTTTTTCTTCAGCATCTAAGTTCCCATTTCATTAAGTTTAATCTACATCAACAGAGATTTAGAAGTACAATCTTACCCTGTCATCCAAAATGGCGCTTGTCTTAATCACAATAAATATTTGAAAATATTCCTTACAAACATTAGTGTACATTGTTTTTCTCAGAATAAATCATCTTCATGTCCCAGTTAATGTATTTTCACTGTCGAGGTTTTGGCAAAACTCTCACTAATAGTGATTGGAAAGTCATTACCCCTGTACAGCCAAAACCAAACTAGTAAGAACCCAGTTCTACTTATATTTAGCATCTCTTTGTTAAAACAAGAATGTTTCTCTCGGAGGAGTTGTACTGCAGTCCAAAATCCTTCTGAAAGATTCTTAACAACTGATTAATCACTTCTTGAATTATGGTAAGGCAATTCAAATTTCTATTTTCCAAGAGAAAATACACATTTGGGAGTTATGTAAACAAAGTTTCCACATTTTAAACCAGTTGTGTCAAACATCTTAAGTCTGAGTAATCTCCCTAAATATCAATTAAAGAAGATGTTGTAGTAACTAACAAAGACACAGCAACCCAACTTCGCTATAATTATGATAATCAAAAGACATCTAAATCATGTACAATCCAACAAAACTTATTTATGCATTGTCTGTAGTTCGTGCATGTGTGTAATCAACTGGGGGAAGAGCTGATGATCATTTTCGCCTTAATATTCAAAATAATATTCTTTTTATCAGATGTCTTTGATTTACTATATATCATAATTTGTTATATGAATTCATTATTTTTTTTGAACGATATATATATTTTATGAATAAAAGGTGTTTTAGATATATGCCATTGAGACAGAAACCTTCAGTTTGTTTCATGTATAGATGTCTTTTTCTTCTAGAATTCAAATAAAAGCTGCATTTTGTGTCCATATTAAGACCTTCTATAATTTACAATGTGTCAACAATTATGATGTAAGAATGATGGTTAACCTTTGCATGAAGCTGGCTTCAAGACCATGTAAAGAGCATATGTAAGTGACTATATAGAAATCAATAAGCTGGAACCAATAGATAAATTCATGTATTAGTCACTGATTTCAGCATTTGAAATTTAAAATGTATCAATGTTTTTTAAATTTCAAATACTAATTCATAGCCAGCAATCTTAGACATCTTAAAATTATTCCAATCTTGATTCTAAATGAACCATCAATTAATACAGCCTGTTAATTTGTTAGCATTTTGCATGTAAATATTTTTATCATATATTTAGTAGTAAATACAGCAGTTTTGAATATTTGATAAATAGCCTGTTGTTTAATCCATATTGCTCAACTTTGATTCGCACCCTTTATCACCAACTGTGAACTAAAGTACTCTGATGAGATACCAACTATGAATTAAAGTACTCTGAGATATCAACTGTGAATTAAAATACTCTCAAACACCAACTGTTAATTAAAGTACTCAAAGACACCAACTGTGAATGAAAGAAATTTAAGATACCAAATGTGAATTAAAATACTCTGAGACACCAACTGTGAATTAAAATATTATGATGAGATACCAACTATGAATTAAAGTACTCTAAGATACCAACTATGAATCAAAGTACTCTGAGATATCAACAGTGAATTAAAGTAC
Organism: Mytilus coruscus; assembly: GCA_017311375.1. NCBI lineage: Eukaryota > Metazoa > Mollusca > Bivalvia > Mytilida > Mytilidae > Mytilus > Mytilus coruscus. The sequence goes on from CM029599.1 coordinate 95,656,848, forward strand.
TCTGAGGTAACAACTGTGAACTAAAGTACTCTGAGATACCAACTATGAATTAAAGTACCGGTACTCTAAGATACCAACTTTGAATCAAAGCACTATGATAATAAACTGCTTCGCTGAGCGCAGCTGGATACGCCTGCAGAGGTCCAACCCTGAACAGTTGGGCAAAAATGGACACAATATTCAAGCTTGATACAGGTCTGAATTTGGATTGTAATTAAATATTTGACATATTATAGGTTTTTGAATAAATGTAGTCAAAGAACTTGAAATTGGTTATATGAATTGAATTTATATTCAATTAAAGATTTCTTGCTGTTGTGCAATACTTAGTAAATCTGTTGTCAGACTATAAACAAACAAAATTTATAAAATTCAAAAGGGAGCTTACATCAATAGATATAAACAATTCACCAAAGTTTCATAAGAATTACTGAAAGCATTTTTGAGTTATTGTCTGAAAACTGGAAAATCCCCCCTTTTTTAATGAATAAAATCCCATAACTCGGAAATGTAAAATCTAAAATTTATAAAATTCTAAAGGGAGCTTACATTAATAGATATCAACAATTCATCAAAGTTTCATGAGAACTGCTGAAAGCTTTTTTCAGTTATTGTTCGAAAACTGGAAAATCCCCCTTTTTTTTATGAATAAAACCCGTAACTTGGAAACTTAAAATCTAAAATTAATAAAAATCAAAAGGGAGCTCATGTCAATAGATATAAATAATTAACCAAAATTTATTGCAAGTTGGTGAAAGCATTCTTGAGTTATTGTCAGAAAACTGGAAAATCCCCCCTTCTTTTAATGAATAAAACCCCATAACTCGGAAACTTCAAATCTAAAATTTATAAAAAACGAAATGGAGCTCATGTCAATAGATATAAACAATTCACCAAAGTTTTATGCAAATTGGTTAAAGCGTTTTTGAGTTAATGTCCGACATGTTAACGACAGACGGATGGAGGGACAGACGGACAACGGTATACCATAATACGTCCCGTAAACGGGCGTATAAAAACTATAATTTCAAATACTGTGAGATACAAATTATATAAATTAAAGTACTCTGAGATACCAACTGTGAATGAAAGAACTCTAAGATACCAACTGCAAACTAAAATACTCTGAGACACCAAATGTGAACTAAAGTACTCTGAGATTCCAACTATGAATTAAAGTACTCTGAGATATCAACAGTGAATTAAGTACTCTTGAGGTACCAACTGTGAATGAAAGTACTCTGAGATACCACCTGTGAATAAACATACTTTAAGATACCAACTATGAATTAAAGTACTGTGAGATACAAATTATATGAATAAAAGTACTCTGAGATACCAACTGTGAACTAAAGTACTCTGAAATACCAACTATGAATTAAAGTACTCTGAGATATCAATAGTGAATTAAAGTACTCTGAGGTAACAACTGTGAATGAAAGTACTCTGAGATACCACCTGTAAACAAACATACTCTAAGATACCAATTATGAATTAAAGTACTGTGAGATACAAATTATATGAATAAAATTACTCTGAGATACCAACTGTGAACTGAAGTACTCTGAGATACCAACTAAAAGTACTCAGCATTTTGCATGTAAATATTAATATAATAATCATTCCAAATCTGTATCAATTTTGTTTTGCATAATGATTCAACATTATTACATCAAATTAATTTGGTCTAATCTAGGACTTTAGTAAAATTATAAGATAAATGATTTTCTGTTTGGATACATTATATTACAAGAAGAATCCATGGTTTAAGGCTTATTTGGTCCTAAATCAGAATCAAAGTGATGGAAATCACTCATGGAAAGATTGGAAGGGTAGTTTGAATAATTTCAAATCATATTTAGGTATAGTGTAGACAAAAAAGAACATTAATAAAGCACTATTGCTGACAATTGCATTAACTGCAGGTCTCTAGAAGGAAAAGCACTTTTCCAGTAGATAAAATGAGCTAAATGTGAATAAATAGAATGATAGGGGGTCTCTTAATGTTGCATAACAATTTCATTTAAATTCCAGTTAATATCTTAACCAAATGACGTTCCCTTTTACATGTTTCACCTTTTACATTTTATCTTTTGAAACAAAACAAAAATTGCAAATCAAAGGTTCTTTTAATAAAGTTTATCAATTATCCTTGTAAGACAAAGGACCAACAGATAGACTTGAAGCTTAGGAACTTTATTGTGTCAAAAAAATAATCTAACAAGGTTGTTTTGAGCCGTTTTGTAAGAGTTGAAACATATGCATGATATGTATACTATTTTTCTCCTCTGAGAATTGCTTATTGATTTTGAAAACAATTATCATAATTATATGACATTGAAGATTAAAAGTTGTATAGTGTATTTTAATCAATTTATAATTTTAATATTTTTCAGCAAAGGGCATTGAAAATGTACTTTTTCAACATAAAAAAATAAAAACTTATTTTATTGAAATGTGAATTCAAAAATATATATACACTTTATATATTCAAATAATTAAAATTGTTAACAGACTTTGGATGGGGAATAAATTTTAAAATAAACAGCTGCGCCATGACCGCATGATACGCCCGTTGTCTTGTGTGTGAATTTTTATGCAATAGGCATAAATAGTTTCTGACATACGGCGTGACATGCGAAAGCCCCCTTTTTTTTTTACAAAAAACTCAAACTCTAAAATAAAATTTTGAATCAAAACCAAAAAGTATACAGATCTTTAGATTAATATAACTAAGAAGTGTGTAAAATTTTAAGCAATAATCATAAATCGTTTTTGAGATACGGCACGACATGTGAAAACCCCCCTTTTTAAAAAAAAAAAATCAATATCTCAAAAATAAAATTTTGAATCAAAACCAAAAAGTTTACAGATCTTTAGATTAATATAACTAAGAAGTGTGTAAAATTTAAGCAATAATCATAAACCGTTTTTGAGATATGGCGCGACATGTGAAAAACCCCTCCCCCTTTTTTCACAAAATACTCAATATCTCTAAAATAAAATTTTGAATCATCACCAAAAAGTATACAGATCTTAAGATTAATATAACTAAGAAGTGTGTAAAGTTTTAAGCAATAATCACAAATTGTTTTTGAGATACGGAGCGACATGTGAAAAAAAACACACACCTGTTTTAGTTACTAAGTCCCGTAACTCAAAAAGTTTTAATCTTATTTTCACCAAAAAGTATACAGATTGTTTGACCATCATAAGAAACAACTATGTTAAGTTTCATGAAATTTGGATAAGTCATTCTCAAGTTACGGTGCAACATGTTAACGCCGGACAGAGGACATTTGTATACCATAATACGTCCCGTCAAAAATTGACGGGCGTATAAAAATGGTTTGTTTTGATTTAAAAGAGTTTTAAAATTTTACTGTTTCAAACCAATCACTGATAAAAAAATAAGTGAACTAACCTAAATTGGATGATTATTGCACATTTATGAAGTAATTTATAGACCTTACTTGAATACCTTTTATATATTTATATTTAGAATTCATATTTTTTAATGATCTTGTTAATCCTTAATTAATCAATTATCTTTCAGATATAGTTTACAGAATCTGACACTTTATGTTGTGTAGATCAAAAGTAATAGGCAATGAATAAATCTATCATCTCTATATATCAAATATCTAATATATACATTTGTGTATTCAATTATGAGGTCAAATACTTGTGTATTGAGAGTTTATTGAGATGTATATTAAAAGGTCTGTATAATTATGTAAGATTGAGGTTGTTAAGTAATGTGGTCAATATGATTGGCATTTAAGGAGGTGGGGCATTGTAATTAAGGCCCCACCTTGTCTGTGATTGTTTGGTGATAATGACAGTTGTCAATCATACTAGTATTGGTTCATTACTCAATTACCTAATCAAAATGATAAAAAATCCTGCACATCAACACACCTTAAAGACATACATATTTGAATGAACTGCTCCAAAAATATACCCAAATTGTTCACAGTTTATATGTGCATATGGTCACAGACATGAGAATTATAGGGAACTATATTTCAGTGTGTATACATTTTGTAGATTTAGTAGCTAACCTGTGCTTAGTTACCTGTTGTTAGGAGGCGGTGCCTAAGGAAAGATTTAGAACAAGTTCCAATCTTTCTAAAAACTGTGAATTAAATTACTCTGAGGTTATAACTGTCAATTAAAGTACTCTGAGATACCAACTGTCAATTAAAGTACTCTGAGATACCAACTGTGTATTTAAGTATTCTTGAGTTACCAACTGTCAATTAAAGTACTCTGAGATACCAACTGTGCATTTAAAGTACTCTGATGTACCAGCTGTGAATTAAAGTACTCTGAGATACCAACTGTGTATTTAAGTACTCTTGAGTTACCAACTGTCAATTAAAGTACTCTGAGATACCAAATGTGCATTTAAAGTACTCTGATGTACCAGCTGTGAATTAAAGTACTCTGTGAAAGCAACTATTGAATTAAAGTACATTGTACTCTAATATAGCAACTATATGAATTAATGTACTCCGAGATACAAACTATCTATCAATGTACTCTGAGATACCAACTATGAATTAATGTACTCTGAGATATCAACTATGAACTTTAGTACTCTGAGATACCAACTATGATTTTCTTACTGGCTAATGCCCTAATAAACTAATCAGGAACCAAATCCAGTTCTATATGTAGGAACTAAGTAATGTGAACTGCCTGTATAAACTACCTAAACAGCACAACTATCAAATAGTTTTGTGGAAGTAATTGAACATCTGTTACAGGAGAAATGAAATGAATAAAATTGACATTCATAAATAAGAGTATATCATCCATTACATTGTTAAACACAATTTTAATGATCATGAATGAATATGATTCAATATTGAAAAATATTTACTTTAGATGATGATGTTTGACTATTCTTGTACGGTCCCTTTCGGTCATATAAGTATTTATACATCATTACGTTTGTTTTGTTTTGTTTTGAACCTAAAGGTAAAGCCATTATTGCCTTTCAAACTTTTGCATAGTTAATATGTTAAAGTTTGTGATTAGGTCAGTTGAAGAGACTCAAAAACGGTAAGTCAATGTTTTTTGGAATGCAGTTGTATTTGTAAATATCAACCGATACTTTTTACAATCAATATACATAAGAATTATTATGATGAATAATTACTAAGGAAAAGACCTCAGCATGAGACTGAATTACTGACCACTAGCTAGAGCATGAAAACGAGGGCAAAGTTTAGTGTGGCAATGTCTGAACATAATGTACACTTGAACCAAATTTGGTTAACCCTAATAATAAACTGCTTCGCTGAGCGCAGCTGGATACGCCCGCAGAGGTCCAAACCTGAACAGTTGGGGCAAAAATGGACACAATATTCAAGCTTGATACAGGTCTGAATTTGGATTGTAATTAAATATTTGATATATTACAGGTTTCTCAATAAATGTAGTAAAAGAACTTGAAATTGGTTATATGAATTGAATTTATATTCAATTAAAGATTTCTTGCTGTTGTGCAATACACTGTGCTGTTGCACAATACTTAGTAAATCTGTTGTCAGACTATAAACAAATAAAGTTCAATTAATTCATAATGTCATATTAGAAATTTATGAAAATCAAAGGAGCTTACATCAATAGATATTAACAATTCACCAAAGTTTCATGAGAGTTGCTGACAGCATTTTGAGTTATTGTCTGAAAACTGGAAAATCCCCCCCTTTTTTAATGAATAAAACCCCATAACACAGAAATGTAAAATGTAAAATCTATAAAATTGTAAAGGATGCTTACATCAATAGATATAAACAATTCACCAAAGTTTCATAAGAACTGCTGAAAGCATTTTTGAGTTTTTGTCCAAAACTGGAAAATCCCCCTTTTTTATTTTTAATAAAACCCTGTAACTCGGAAACATAAAATGTCAAATTTATAAAAATTGAAATGGAGCTCATGTCAATAGATATAAGCAATTCACCACAATTTCTTGCAAGCTGGTGAAAGCATTCTTGAGTTATTGTCCGAAAACTGGAAAATTTATAGTTTACAGAATCTGACACTTTATGTTGTGTAGATCAAAAGTAATAGGCAATGAATAAATCTATCATCTCTATATATCAAATATCTAATATATACATTTGTGTATTCAATTATGAGGTCAAATACTTGTGTATTGAGAGTTTATTGAGATGTATATTAAAAGGTCTGTATAATTATGTAAGATTGAGGTTGTTAAGTAATGTGGTCAATATGATTGGCATTTAAGGAGGTGGGGCATTGTAATTAAGGCCCCACCTTGTCTGTGATTGTTTGGTGATAATGACAGTTGTCAATCATACTAGTATTGGTTCATTACTCAATTACCTAATCAAAATGATAAAAAATCCTGCACATCAACACACCTTAAAGACATACATATTTGAATGAACTGCTCCAAAAATATACCCAAATTGTTCACAGTTTATATGTGCATATGGTCACAGACATGAGAATTATAGGGAACTATATTTCAGTGTGTATACATTTTGTAGATTTAGTAGCTAACCTGTGCTTAGTTACCTGTTGTTAGGGAGGCGGTGCCTAAGGAAAGATTTAGAACAAGTTCCAATCTTTCTAAAAACTGTGAATTAAATTACTCTGAGGTTATAACTGTCAATTAAAGTACTCTGAGATACCAACTGTCAATTAAAGTACTCTGAGATACCAACTGTGTATTTAAGTATTCTTGAGTTACCAACTGTCAATTAAAGTACTCTGAGATACCAACTGTGCATTTAAAGTACTCTGATGTACCAGCTGTGAATTAAAGTACTCTGAGATACCAACTGTGTATTTAAGTACTCTTGAGTTACCAACTGTCAATTAAAGTACTCTGAGATACCAAATGTGCATTTAAAGTACTCTGATGTACCAGCTGTGAATTAAAGTACTCTGTGAAAGCAACTATTGAATTAAAGTACATTGTACTCTAATATAGCAACTATATGAATTAATGTACTCCGAGATACAAACTATCTATCAATGTACTCTGAGATACCAACTATGAATTAATGTACTCTGAGATATCAACTATGAACTTTAGTACTCTGAGATACCAACTATGATTTTCTTACTGGCTAATGCCTAATAAACTAATCAGGAACCAAATCCAGTTCTATATGTAGGAACTAAGTAATGTGAACTGCCTGTATAAACTACCTAAACAGCACAACTATCAAATAGTTTTGTGGAAGTAATTGAACATCTGTTACAGGAGAAATGAAATGAATAAAATTGACATTCATAAATAAGAGTATATCATCCATTACATTGTTAAACACAATTTTAATGATCATGAATGAATATGATTCAATATTGAAAAATATTTACTTTAGATGATGATGTTTGACTATTCTTGTACGGTCCCTTTCGGTCATATAAGTATTTATACATCATTACGTTTGTTTTGTTTTGTTTTGAACCTAAAGGTAAAGCCATTATTGCCTTTCAAACTTTTGCATAGTTAATATGTTAAAGTTTGTGATTAGGTCAGTTGAAGAGACTCAAAAACGGTAAGTCAATGTTTTTTGGAATGCAGTTGTATTTGTAAATATCAACCGATACTTTTTACAATCAATGTACATAAGAATTATTATGATGAATAATTACTAAGGAAAAGACCTCAGCATGAGACTGAATTACTGACCACTAGCTAGAGCATGAAAACGAGGGCAAAGTTTAGTGTGGCAATGTCTGAACATAATGTACACTTGAACCAAATTTGGTTAACCCTAATAATAAACTGCTTCGCTGAGCGCAGCTGGATACGCCCGCAGAGGTCCAAACCTGAACAGTTGGGGCAAAAATGGACACAATATTCAAGCTTGATACAGGTCTGAATTTGGATTGTAATTAAATATTTGACATATTACAGGTTTCTCAATAAATGTAGTAAAAGAACTTGAAATTGGTTATATGAATTGAATTTATATTCAATTAAAGATTTCTTGCTGTTGTGCAATACACTGTGCTGTTGCACAATACTTAGTAAATCTGTTGTCAGACTATAAACAAATAAAGTTCAATTAATTCGCAATGTCATATTAGAAATTTATGAAAATCAAAAGGGAGCTTACATCAATAGATATTAACAATTCACCAAAGTTTCATGAGAGTTGCTGACAGCATTTTTGAGTTATTGTCTGAAAACTGGAAAATCCCCCCCTTTTTTAATGAATAAAACCCCATAACACAGAAATGTAAAATGTAAAATCTATAAAATTGTAAAGAATGCTTACATCAATAGATATAAACAATTCACCAAAGTTTCATAAGAACTGCTGAAAGCATTTTTGAGTTTTTGTCCAAAACTGGAAAATCCCCCTTTTTTATTTTTAATAAAACCCTGTAACTCGGAAACATAAAATGTCAAATTTATAAAAATTGAAATGGAGCTCATGTCAATAGATATAAGCAATTCACCACAATTTCTTGCAAGCTGGTGAAAGCATTCTTGAGTTATTGTCCGAAAACTGGAAAATTCCCCTTTTTTAAATGAATAAAACCCCATAACTCAGAAACGTAAAATCTAAAATTTATAAAAAACGAAAGGGAGCTCACGTCAATAGATATAAACAATTTGCCAAAGTTTTATACAAATTGGTTAAAGTGTTTTTGAGTTAATGTCCAACATGTTGACGACGGACGGACAGATGGACAGACGGACGGACGGACGGACAACGGTATACCATAATACGTCCCGTAAATGGGCGTATAAAAATGGGGATAAGATATTTTAAAAGGTATTTGCAATTGTTAACACTAACACCTTCTAAAGAAAATACTAATGTCTGGACTTTAAATTTCCTAACTTTTGTATGAGGGAACACAGAAAAATCATAGAAACTTGGGGTTATTTAATACTTAGGTCAAAGGTCAAGGGCACATTTCAATATAACAAACTTTTGAGATTTAAACAAGGCAAGTGATCTTGAAAATGAGGTCATTTAAACACATTTTATATTTCAGAAGTATTGAAAAGTAATTAGCAACATTATCAGAAAAAAATGCAATCAAAATAGGGAAAAACAAAAACTCTACATGATTACAGTTGCCAAGGAATGGTCCTTTGACCTTGAACTTTTTACAACCATTGTGCAGACAATTGGTTTAATTAAAATTAGTTCTATTAAGGGAACATTTATAGTGCATATTATTGACTTCCAAACCTACTGGTCTCCACTAATATTACATAGAATAATTTAATTGACTTCATTTGCCATATGATCTTTTATTAAGAGAACTTATTAATTTTCTCTAGTCTTGTTTATTTCTCATAATGACATCAACTGGCTCCATACTGACGATTTTTTATTGCAAAATTGCAATATTTGAATCAGTAACTATGGTAGTCCATGATTCCAGACAGAGAGAATAACAAATACCTGAAAATAATAACTACATGATCAACACTCCTTTGATATATAACCCAGCTGTCCAGTGGACAATTTCTTTTTAGAATTATAGCTTAGAAATACAAATAAGGAGAACAGTGCTAAGATTAAGGTAACCCCTGTGTTAATGACATTAATCGATCACATAAGGTATTTTTTACAATTACATTGCTTATCAGGAGCACATTCCCCACGATTAATTAGCAGATATTTTTTTAAAACACCAAAGACGACAATAAACTGCCGAGACTAAATTAATTTTCCTAGTGAAATATTGATATTTTGCATCAGCATTTTTTAATGGCATCAGATACACGTAACCTAAAATCAGCCAACTGGGAAAAAGACCATATGAGGCACTTGCAGAAGAAGAGGATGTTTTTCTTTTCAATCATGTTATAGTTGGAAATTGTATCTATATTGTTGGTCATATAAAAATAATGCTTGTAACAAAATATTAAATCTAAAAATGTTGTACATTAAATTGCGTTACTATAACAATACCTACCAAAGTAGAGATAGTATATCAAGGTAAGGATAATGAATGTGAAAAAAAAAAAAAACTGTTTAAAAATCTTTCCGTATTATATAAATTAGATTTTTAAAAACTAATATTTTGTTGACTCTTCCCTTGCTAAGCCAGGAAATATCAAGGCTAGGCCCATTTGTTTAATTCCATGATGTTCCATACTTATACAAAATTTAGACAAGTTCATTCAATCAACAGAGTCAAGGTTCTGAAAATTATGAATTAACATATAAGTAGATGGATAACTACCTTAAAAATGGGAAAAGATTATTTAAGCCAACTAAAGTTCCTGGTCTCTATACTACTTGTAAAACTAATTCAGATATCCATATTCTTCCTTGAATCTTACTTCATTGCACATTCTGAGTGTCCTATAAACATAATTTCTTGTTCAATCAAAAAAAAAAAAAAAAAGATGTTCACACAATTTTCAGCATTTCTGAATTGGTCAATTAAAATCAATATTAAGAATCAGATTTCAATTTTTTTTTAATTTTCCCTTTGTTTCTGGTGTACATGTTTTTAAATTTGAAATATCTATCACTGCAAATGACTTTGCCTTCACATGGTTAAATAAAAGAAGAATGTGTCTGAGGAAGCGAATGCCCCCACTCAAGCTTTGCAACAAAAATGGGATAGACGGACGGAAAGACAGAAGGTCGGACGGTCAAGGGTAACACTTAATGCCCCCGTTGATTACAGCAGGGGCATAAAAACGGCATATGCAACTTGATTTTGTTTAGCAAGCTTTCTGAAACTTGAACACATTGGTATCCACTGTTGGGATTCTGGTCCTCCTGATGGTCAATAAACACTGACAGATATAAAAATAAGGACATGTGGTGTGATTGCCAATGAGACAACTATCCACCAAAGTTCAAATGAAGTGGATGTTATAGGCAACCATACTTTATATTGTACCATGAAAGTTTGATTTAACTAGTCCTTCAGGAAATTTAATGTAATAATTCTTGGCAAAGAATTAAAATATGGATGGACTTTTATTTTGTGGTCAAGATATGTCCATTCACTTGTTATGATGGTCAAATCCAAAATATTTATCAACACATAAAAACTTCTCATTGCGAAAAATCCAAATTGCTTGGTTTATAATTCAAAATTTGTAAAACAAAGGACTTCCTCTAATCCTAATGTTTTTACACACATGAATGGTTCTGAACTTGAATCATCTGTAATTTTTAAGTACAAAATCAATGACTTCAAGTGAAAATCCTTTCTGTATATTTATTGATCAGGAGTCACAATGAACTTTTGAGTATCTTGATTTATATCTGCTGAATATACAATACAGACTCTTGAGAATTCTGGTTATCATGATTTTACCAAGATCTATATGTCAAGGCTGTGTTATATAAGCCTTGGTGGTATGGGAGTAGGCCCAATAAGTCAAAGACATAGTCTGAACTATGTCATGATATCAGGATCAGTGACTTATGAAGGTCTGGGAGGAGGTGCAATAAGACAATTAATTAATCTGAACTATGTCATGATAACAGGATGGACTTATTCTGCACAATTTTCAATTCAATCAAAAAATGTCTGCATGCAACATCAGTAAGAGAAGTTAACAAGTTATCAAAAAATTAAGATGATTTTTTGTTTTGTCCTTAATGTCCACTGGCAAATATTTCATGCATATCCAGCAAAAGAAAATTAATTTAAATGAAGATTTATGGTTCTACAAGTAGGATGACCTTGGTGATAGGCACTTCTAGAAAAAGAAAGAAGATATGTTGAAATTGGGCAAAATTGTTGCCTTGTAACAGGTAACCTACACCCCTCATGAGTTGTTGCAAGTGTTATATAACATGCAGAATGCACGCATGGTAGTCTCCATAAACAAGGAAATAGGTTTTAATACCACTGACAGAACAGATGTGACTGTATCCTGCACTACCAAACGGAGGCCTCCTCTACATTGGTTTTACTGCTGGACATGAGAAATCCAGTTGACCAAACTTCTTTACCTCCGAGTTAACACTTGAATGTGAATGAACTCTCGAGACTGAGGTCAAGGAAAAATGAAAAAAATAATAATAAATTGTCATGTATAAGTGTTGAGGTACAAACCTAATCCTGAAAACTTAAGCATGGAAATGAGGTCAATGTCATTATTTTGAAATATATGAAAGGAGCATGAATCATATACATTTGCTACTACATGTACAAACACATTAAAAAAACAGAAGTCTTTTTTATGAATATGCAGGATTCTTTTGGTATAGGCAACAAATTTTCAGTAGTACAATGTATTTAAGTAATGATTAAAACAATTTTGGTCAAAGAAAAGAAAAAAAATTCGAGATCTGTTACCTTCATCAATTAAAACTATAACCCAATAATACAGAAATAAATAGGGAATGTGTACATGGGACACAGATGATGCCCCCTCTTGCATATAACGTTATAAAAGGACAATTTAACTCAAGAACGGTAAAAGTGATATTACCTAAATTCCTACTTGATCTGATTTTTGTGGTAATAAGCATTGTGTATAAGTTTCATAACATTTGGTTGAGACAAACTTAAGACAGAGAACGGAAACAAAAAATTCAGCAATTTTTCCATTTGAAAAGGGGCATCACTCTAGAACGGTAAAAGTGGCACCACCCAAATTCAAACTTGATCTGTGTTTTGTGGTAATAAGCAATGTGTATAAGATTCATAACATCTGGTTGAGGCAAATTTAAATTAAGCAATTTTCAATTTGTAAAGGGGCATAACTCTATAAAGATGAAAGTGATGCGACCCAAATTCAAACTTGACCTGTGTTTTGTTGTTATAAGCTTTTGTACAATTTTCATAACATTTGGTTGAGACAAACTAAAGTTATAGAACAGTTACCAATTTCAGGAGGTATGGATGTACGGACGGACGTACAGACGGACAAGGGTAAAACTTAATGCCCCCTTTGCTACGGCGGGGGCATTAAAATCCTTTGAACATTTGTCTTAAAGAAATATTTCAGAGTTGCTGGACTACTTCAAAATGTAGGTATAAAATTATCTGCAAATCAAATATACTGAAGTCAATGCTACATTTATCACATACATTATCAAAAGTAGGCAGATCTTGTTCTCCATTATACATTATATAAAATTGTTTGATGTTGGCTACCTACCCAGAAAAAATTTATATGACACAAATCCTTTCCATTTTTTTTTTAAAGTTTTTTTCGTGCTCCAACATTGTTTTCTTGTCTAAAACATGTCACTTATGTTGTTGGTCAAAAAAAATAAAATCCCTACCTACCTACCTACCCAACCCTACAAGGCATAAGTAGGCAAATTAAACAAAGAATTTGTTATGGGTGCCAGCCTCACAGAACATTACAACATGATACAGGCCTCAATAGTAACCTACCTCATACTCTGTTCCATCATAAATTCAAAATCTATCTCACATAACAAATTATACACCATGTTGTTAACAAACAGACCATATCTCGTACATGTATATAGAAGTACAGTCGCTGCATGAATTTAATTCATGTAAATAAAAATCAAGAATATTTTGACTTGTGACATTCCTATTTCATTAATTTTTCACAACTTTTCATAGTTCAAAATTTATCCTGAAATCAATGGAAAATGTCAACATAATTTTGTTTGTTGATTTATTGATTAGTGGTGTTTGCTAAATGTCCAGTGGCAAATATTTCATGCATTATTCATCTATCTTTGTTGATAGGCCTAAAAATAGCAAAAGGATGTATAGTGATTGTATAATAATATGGTGTTTTGATGTAAGTGTTGACTGCTACTAGTAATCCTTATGCGTTGACTGTTACTAGTAATCCTTATGTGTTGACTGTTACTAGTAATCCTTATGTGTCTATTGTTACTAGTTATCCTGGTGTGTTGACAGCTATTAATAATCCTTATGTGTTGACAACTTCTAGTAATCCTTATGTGTTGTGTGTTTACAGCTTCTAGTAATCCTTATGTGTTGACAGCTAGTAATACTTATGTGTTGAAAGCTACTAGTAATCCTTATGTGTTGACAGCTACTAATAATCCTTATTTGTTGACAACTACTAGTTATCCTTATGTGTTGACAGCTACTATTAATCTTTATGTGTTGACAGCTACTAGTAATCTGTATGTGTTGACAGTTATTAGTAATCCTTATGTGTTGACTGTTACTAGTAATCCTTATGTGTCTACTGTTACTAGTAATCCTGGTGTGTTGATAGCTATTAGTAATCCTTTTATGTGTTGACTGCTACTATTAATCCTTATATGTGTTGTATGTTGACAGCTATTTAAATGTGTTGTTTTCATTTTTTTACAGCACTGGGTCAATATTGTTGCTGGTGGTTTATCAGTCCCGGAGGGTATCATCAGCTTAGTAGTCAGAACTTCGGTACTGACATGATTTATAACAAACCTTTCTATAATTGACTGTTTATAAATTTAGAAATTATAAAGAAACTGAGGTTTCAACTCCCTCATGCAAAGTTGACCTTAGATGGATTTGGTTATTTTTTTTAGGTACTTTTGGTTATATAGCTCTTCAATTGTTTTGGTTTTTATACATCCTAGGCTTTTAAATATTAGGCTTTGAGCGTTCCTGATGAAGTTGAATCCAGAAAAGCGCTTCGGTTGCATACAAGTTATAAAATGTTGTTTTCATTTTTTTTACCAGTAGTCCTTATTTTTTGACAGCTTCTAGTAATCCTTATGTTTTGACAGTTACTAGTAATCCTTATGTGTTGACTGCTACTAGTAATCCTAATGTGTTGACTGTTACTAGTAATTCTAATGTGTTGACTGTTACTTAAGTAATCCTTATGTGTTGACTGTTACTAGTAATCCTTATGTGTTGACAACTTTTAGTTATCCTTATGTGTTGACTGCTACTAGTAATCCTTATGTGTTGACTGCTACTAGTTATCCTTATGTGTTGACTGCTACTAGTAATCCTAATGTGTTGACTGTTACTTAAGTAATCCTTATGTGTTGACAGCTACTAGTTATCCTTATGTGTTGACAGCTACTAGTAATCCTTATTTGTTGACTGCTACTAGTAATCCTTTTTTGTTGACATCTATTAGCAATCCTGGTATGTTAACTGCTGCTGGTCCATTAGCATTAGGTTATTGAGTAATTGTAGTTCAAATTTGATTAGATTAAAATAATGAGCAGTTTAAAGTATTACTATATATTTTCAATCTGACTAAGAGCTACAAATTAAGAAGATATGTCTATCTCTGTCACTAGCTTTCTAACTTAAGTAAGGAAAGCCTTGTGTTTGTCTGAAGTTTAAATTAAATAGGTATCCACACTATACATTGCTTACATCTACATCATTTGGTGTCTGGTGGAAAGTTGTCTCATTGGCAATCATACCAAGTACATCTCCTTATTTTTTTTATATAAATAGGTTATCCTATTAAAGTATAAACCATCACAGTTTGTATCTGGCAGGCTATTAACATGTTATAGTGTGGAATAATAAAGCTTAAAATAATGATATTTGTCAACTTGAATTAATGTCTAAGGTTTGACGTTGGTTTTTAGTATACTGTATCTTTATCCAAATAATTTTATAAAGATATGAATTTTTATTTGTAGATCTGAATAACCTGTTCTGAGTGTTCAATACAACACAACAAACAAGCATTCTAACAACTAATGGTTGTGGTGGTTAACATGTTCTCATATACACTAAACCTCCCAAAACACACCAACATCTGATACATTAAATTGTGTATATATATAATAAATGTATAGGACACATCATTCAGTCAAACTAGAGCTCCAATCTTGATTTTCGAATTTTGACAAATAAGGTAAAAATAGAAGACCATATTGATTTAGTTATATTCATAGGAATGTATAGATCATAACCAAAAATTATATATATCTTCTTGTATGGTAAAAAATTAAGCGAAAAACAGCATCTTTTCATGAAATATTTATGAAGTCATATTGCCCCACTTCGCAAAAAGTGGGTCAAACCAGAACATAATTATGCAACTAATGTATTGTAAATTGACACTATTTGAACAAGAACAAAAATCAAAGGGTCAAAAGTTACCAAAGGGCAAAGAAAAAATGAAGACAACATACACGTCAAAAATAAAGTTAAGGCTCTAAAGAGCATGTGTTGCTAACTATAAGGTCTATTTTGCATCTTCAACAAGGGACAGTCACCAATATTGTAGACTAGAATAGAATTCATGACAAATCTCTTTTTAATCTTGTATTGCTGATCATTTTTTCTGTTCACAGTATCTCTCTACCTTCTTTGGTTTTTGCCCAAAACACAAAAAAGGGTAACAAAAATCTTCATTCAAGGGCAATCACTCATGGAAAAAAAGTCTACGAAAGATTTAAGCAGAATTTGACATATTTGTAGATCTTGTGTTGCTGATAATTTTTGATATAAATGTAAACTGTCTATATATCTATTACAGTAAGACAATATACAATAAATGTGGATAGTGTCCACATGTGGACACAGATGATGCCCCCACTTGCATATCATATAGTTATAAAGGGACATAACTGAAGAACATTAAAAGTGACACTACCCAAATTAGACCTTGATCTGAGTTTTGTGGTAATAAGCATTGTGTGTAAGTCTCATAACATTTGGTTGAGGCTAACTTAAGTAGAGAACAGAAACTAAAAATTCAGCAATTTTTCTATTTGTAAACACACATAACTCTAGAACGGTTGTGTATAAGTTTTATAACATTTGGTTGAGACAAACTAAAGTTAGAGAACGGAAACGAAAAATTCAGCAATTTTTATGTTTATAAAGGGACATAACTCAAGAATGGTAAAAGTGTAGCAACCAATTTTCTTACTTAATCTGTATTATGTAGTAATAAGCATTGTGTATAAGTTTCATAACATTTGGTTTAAGCAAACTAAAGTTAGAAAGGAAACAAAAAATTTGTACTTGATCTTAGTTTTGTGGTAATGAATATTGTGTATAGGTTTCATAATGTTTGGTTGGGGCAAACTTAAGTTACAGAATGGAAACAAAATTTTGCAATCTTTCGATTTATAGAAGGGCATAACTCAATAATGGTTAAAGTGACACTTCCTAAATTCAACTTGATCTGTGTTTTATCAGTGGAAGTCAAAATTAAACATTGCATTGTATAAAGCATTGATTGCAGTTCATTCAACTATAATCATGGACAAAGGAAGATAACTCCAATTCTAAAAATTACTTGATATTTAAAAGAAAATAAAAAATTTGCAATGTTTCCATTTATAAAGGGGCATAACTCTAGAACATTAAAGTGACGCCACCAAAATTCAAACTTGATCAGTGTTTTGTGGTAATAAGCATTGTGTTTAAGTTTCATAACATTTGGTTGAGGCAAACTTAAATTAGAGAATGGAAACTAAAAATTTTGCTATTTTCCATTTATAAAGGGGCATAACTCTAGAACGGTTAAAGTGACGCCACCAAAATTCAAACTTGATCT
The DNA here is from genome assembly GCA_017311375.1 of Mytilus coruscus. Classification (NCBI taxonomy): domain Eukaryota; kingdom Metazoa; phylum Mollusca; class Bivalvia; order Mytilida; family Mytilidae; genus Mytilus; species Mytilus coruscus. Next base: position 95,674,279 of record CM029599.1, read on the forward strand.
GTGTTTTGTGGTAATAAGCAATGTTTATAAGTTTCATAACATTTCGTTTGTACGTACAGAGGGACAAGGGTAAAACATAAAAACGCAAAAAATTGGTAAAAACTTTCATCAAAGGGCAAGAACACCAAAAAGGAGTCGACTGACCATATCAGTCCAGTTGACTTATTTGTAGATCTCTTCTTGCTGATCATTTTTGGTGCATAAAATGTATATCTATCTATTATAGTTTTCAAGATTATAGAAAAAACATTAAGAATTGGTAAAAATCCTCATTAATGAGCAATAACTCCAATAAGGAGTTGACTGACAATTTCCACCAAAATGACAAATAACAGTCTATAAAATACTACATAGTAAAGATGTCACTATCTAGAAAAAGAAGAAGGAATTGTAGCTTCAACAATTGTTAATAAATATCCATGGTCATCTTTGATACAGATATTCAATAACGGTCAACCAATGCTCAATTTGAAACAACTAACTACACAGCTGTAAACATTTACAGTGAAATGATTTAATCTATAAAAACACTATATCATTTTCTCTGTTTAACCATTATAAATGTACTTAGGATGTTTTATGCCAAGTAATTGTTTGGTCTAATTTGGGTTTCAACTTGTCCATTGGTTTCTGATAAGGCTTCTGATAAGTTTATTTACACATTCTATAAGGTCAATGACAGCAGTAAGATGACACATGCTACATGATGGTAATAGGATATAATAGGGTTATATTGTTAGCTCAAATCTTATAGTAATGTTTATTCTAATTTTTCTTAGAAATTGCACTTCTTTGCCATTTAAAGCATGCCTATAGCTATGTACAGGTATATGCCTCATCATGAAAACTCTTCCTCATCTTGAATATATACTTTCGGATTCCCTGTATCATGTGTATGTTTTGTTTTCTCTAACTCCATATTTTATTTCACACTTTTTAAAATTTCTGTCAACTTCCTAGCAATTTTAGAAAATCAATAAAAATTATTTGCAAAAAAAAATCACTGCCAAGGGTTTTATCTAAAGAGAACATAATTCTGAAAAATATTTGGTGTTCCAGGTTACAGAAATATTGATCCCTTTAAAGTCAAGCTCACGGAATATTGCCAATTACAACATCACAGATTCAAAGAAAAAATCACATCCCTGCCTAATGACTAAGCAAAACCTCTTTATGGACTGTATATCAAACTTAAAGTTCATGTACATGCGTGTTTCATCTGTAATAAACATGTTACACATGTTACACATGCATTAGTTGAAAATAGCAAATAGCAAGATTTTTACTCAGTTAGTTCTAGCTTTTTTTTCAACAAATTTAGTTGATCTATCTATAACTAGTGGTATAGTTTCTGATCATATTTGAAACAGCTTTTATTAACTTCTTCATTCATATAAAATTTTAAACATCTAAGGGTCTGTATATATACCAGGAAGGTAATGATCGAGCTTCAAAACAGATTTGGTACAGTTGACCATCAAATTCTTTACAACAAGCTACATGTGATTGGAATTCCTAACATCAAATGATTTTGGTAATGTTTAATTGGAAGAAAACAGTTTGTTAATGTTACTGGAACAGAACCAAACTTGGCAGACATAACCAGTGGAGTACCACAAGGAGTTGTCCTAGGACCCTTACTTTTTCTTTGTTATGTCAATGGCATGTCTATTAGTATTAACTCTGACTGTAAACTTCTCCTGTATGCTGGGCCTCGGTGGCCAAGTGGTCTTAAATAGTTCATCTACAGTAATCACTAGACTGTCAACACTGCTTTTATGAGTATGAACCCAGCTTGTGGCAGGTGCATTCAACTCCTATATTCACTGACAAGAGTTGCCAGTTTTCCTGTGGAAGGGCTAGCCATAATATTGCCAAGAGTACTCAAAATGGTGTTAAACACCAACAATCAATCACTATCCTGTATGCAGATGATGGTACTGTAATATTTTCTCATTAAAACCTAGTCCAAATAATTATGACGTCTTGCAAGGCTGTGTAGGAAGGCGTCACAGAATAAAATTAAAATTGCAAGACTTCATAATTATTTGGACTAATTAAAAGTAAAACCATGATGTTATTTCTATTAAACTTGGCAACCAACTAGACTTATGTAGTGAATGGCTTATCAGTAATGAGCTTTTGCTCCAATCTTTTTGGTCCAAAGAGAAAATTAAATTAAAAAAAAGGGGTTAAGATGTAAAACAATATCAGAAAGACAACCATAACCTTGGACAAAATGCCGCCAAATAAAATAACGTACACAGATAAATAAATATAATTTTGTTGTAAGGTATACATGGAGTACCGAAATATTTTTTACATAAATGTGGATTGTGTCCACACGTGGACACAGATGATGCCCCCGCTTGCATATTATATAGTTATAAAGGGACATAGCTGAAGAACGGTAAAAGTGACACTACCCAAATTAGAACTTGATCTGAGTTTTATGGTAATAAGCATTGTGTGTAAGTCTCATAATATTTGGTTGAGACAAACTTAAGTTAGAGAACGGAAACTAAAAATTTTGCAATTTTTCCATTTATAAAGGGCCTTACTCTAGAACCGTTTGAGTGACACCACCAAAATTCAAACTTGATCTGTATTTTGTGGTAATAAGCATTGTGTATAAGTTTCAAAACATTTGGTTGAAGCAAACTTAAGTTAGAGAACGGAAACTAAAAATTAAGCAATTTTTCCATTATAAAGGGGCATAACTCTAAAAACATTTAAGTGACGCCACCAAAATTCAAACCTGATCTGTATTTAGTGGTAATAAGCATTGTGTGTAAGTTTCATAACATTTGGTTGAGGCAAACTTAAGTTAGAGAATGGAAACTAAATATTTTGCAATTTTTCCATTTATAAAGGGGCATAACTCTAGAACGGTTAAAGTGACGCCACCAAAATTGAAATTTGATCTGTGTTTTGTGGTAATAAGCATTGTGTATAAGTTTCATAACATTTGGTTGAGGCAACCTCAAGTTAGAGAAGGGAAACCAATTTTGGGACGTACGGACGGACGAACGTACGTACTTACAGATGGACAAGGGTAAAACTTAATGCCCCCTCCGCTACTAAAGACCGAATCAATGCTCACAAGAATTTTTTATAAAACATGTTAAATATTAAAATACACAATGACCACAATTCAAGGTCAATTCATAATAACTATGTAATGTCTAAAATTAGAAGCATGGAATTAACAGCATTTTATTAACATGATTAACAAGAGGCTCTCAAGAGCCTGAATCGCTCACCTGTAATTTTTTGTTTAAATCTTTCATCAATGATTATTTTTGCTTTTTAATATATATTGATGAGTGGCTTAAAAATTCCATTGAAATGTTCTTTGTATCTGTCATATTTTCTTCAAAAGCAATGAAATACATTTTACCCTTATGTTCCATTTTAGCCATAGTGGCTATGTTTCTTGATGTACAAGAAAATAAAATTTATACTAAATACTCTGAAACTCATTCTGCCCAAGTTTGGCTGAAATTGATTCAGTAGTTTCAAGAAAATTTTTTAAAGAAAGCAAACTAGATGAACAAACTGTGAAAAATTGTCTTTAAAGGGCAATAACTCCTTAAGGACACATTTGACAATTTGGGTCATATTAACTTATTTGTAGATCTTACTTTGCTAAACATTTTTGCTGTTCACAGTTTATCTTTATCATTAATAATATTCAAGATAATAACCACAAAAACTGCAAAATTCCTTAAAATTACCAATTTAGTGGCAGCAATCCAACAATGGACTGTTAGATTCATCTGAAAATTTCATGGCTGATAGAACTTGGCCTAATGAACATTTTAACCTCTCATCAGATTTGCTCTAATTGCTTAAGTGTTTGAGATATAAGCCAAAAACTGCATTTAACCCATGTGTTCTAATTTTAGCCATGGCAACCATGTTTTTTGAGGAAACACAAAATAAAACACAATCTTTATTCTAGATACCCTAAGGATCATTCAGCTTAAGTTTGTTGGATTTGGTTCAGTAGTTTCAGAGGAGAAGATTTTTTAAAGTTAGAAAACATGATAAACAAATTGTGTAAAATTGTCCTCAAAGGGCAATATTCCTTAAGGGGTCAATTGACAATTTTGGTCATATGAGCTTATTTGTAGATCTTACTTTGCTGAACATATTACCTGGGACTATATGTAATAGTCCCAGATATTACAGTTTATTTTTATCATTAATACTATTCAAGATAATAACCAAAAACTGCAAAATTTCCTTAAAATTACCAATTTAGTGGCAGCAACCAAACAATGGGTTATCAGATTCATCTGAAAATTTCAGGGCTGATAGAACTTCACCTAATGAACACTTTTACCCCATGTCAGATTTGTTCTAACTCCTTTGGTTTTTAGATACAAGCCAAAAACTGCATTTTACCCCTATGTTCTACTTTTAGCCATGGTGGCCATGTTTTTTGACGAAACACAAAATAAAACACAATCTTTATTCTAGATACCCTAAGGATCATTCAGCTTAAGTTTGGTTGGAATTGGTTCAGTGGTTTCAGAGGAGAAGATTTTTTAAAGTTAGAAAACATGATAAACAAATTGTGTATTTAAGGGGTCAATTGACAATTTTGGTCATATAAACTTATTTGTAGAAATTACTTTGTTGAACATATTTGCTGTTTACAGTTTATCTTTATCATTAATACTATTCAAGATAATAACCAAAAACTGCAAAATTTCCTTAAAATTACCAATTTAGTGGCAGCAACCCAACAATGGGTTATCAGAATCATCTGAAAATTTCAGGGCTGATAGACCCCTACCTAATGAACACTTTTACCCCAAGTCCGATTTTCTCTAACTGCTTTGGTTTTTGAGATATAAGCCAAAAACTGCATTAACCCCTATGTTATATTTTTAGCCATGGTGGCCATGTTTTTGACGAAACAGAAAATTAAACACAAACTTAATTATAGATACCCTAAGGATCATTCAGCTTAAGTTTGGTTGGAATTGGTTCAGTAGTTTCAGAGGAAAAGATGTTTGAAATAGTTTACACCAGACCGACGGACGACGACAACGGACGCCAAGTGATGGCTAAAGCTCACCGTTCCTTCGGAACGGTGAGCTAAAAAGCAATTCAGGATTGGAATGCATTACCTGATATATTAAATTCATTATCCAGCTTCAAGTGTTTAATAACAAAGAAGTCAAATGTCATCTCTAACCTAATTACTATTCTTAATTCTTTTCAAAAATGTCCCGGATTAAGTATGATTTTTTTTACCTTTAAATACCCACATTAAGCCGATAATTATGAAGGACCACATTGGAAATAAGGTTTTGTGGCTTATACTTGGTTTAAAAATATTCAGCATTGTTTGGGGTAATGTAATTTCAATGATCAATCAAAGGATTAATGTTTTACTTATAATTGAGTAACTGATTTTTAATCACCTGTGTACACTGTTGATATTTTTAGCCTGTTAACTACTTTCTTGGCATACTCTTCAGTAAACATCAGTGTGTGATTGTATTCATCAGGTTTTAACAAAAGGATACAGGTCCGTTGTACAGTGTGTAGACAATATACCGTTTTCCCTTAGAAGCTAGGTCAAAGACAATCATGAAATAATTTGCTCTAGATCTATTTTCATATAATTTTGGGTTAAATTGTAACCACATTCATGAGGTTGTAAGGATTTTTAAAGCATTGAGATGTATGTTCAAAAGTTTTTGGCCCATCTTAAATGCACATCTCTTGTTGTTATGTAGATTTATCATCAATAGTCAGTGAACTATCAGACAACTTTCATTCTTGATTATGCTCACACAAATTGTTATTACCTTTATTAGATAACTCTGATGGTGTTTCCTAGAGTACAATAAATGCTGGAAAATTGATTCCATTTCCTATTGAGACACCAAGAGAATGTTTCATCGTTTAACTTCAAAAAGATACATTAACAAATTCTACCAATACTGAAATACCATTTTTTTTTATTAAAATTGAGAATACATTTTAAAATGCACAAAAATCTGTTGTGATGTATACTAATTTTGGATAAAGCTGTTCATATTTTGAACTTAATTTTTTTTTAAATATATAAGTACACATGTACTTGGAAGCTTTTGAAATCTTCCTCAAATATAATCTACCAAATACTTATGCATGTAGGTTTTAGAAGATGTCACTCTTCATTCCACTAACCCTGTAAGGAGATAATTTATGATTGCCAACGAGACAATGCAACTGTCCATCAAAGACCAGAGAACAATGATGTAATTAACTACAAGTCACTGTACAGCCTTCAACAATGAGCAAAATTCATACTGTTAGGTCAGCTATAAAAGGTAAGACAAAATGTGAAGTGTGAAAAATCCAAACAGAAAACCATCATAATGAATATGTGTACTAATTTTAAGATGATGTGACCATGACGTGTACTAATTTTAAGATGATGTGACCATGACAATTTCATAGTAACCTACCTTAAATCAAAAATTAAACCCAATTGAAGATGCATGGAAAGTTTTGACACACACACACACAGGCCCAAAATATGATACCATCTACTCACAGCAGCAGAGCATTAAAATTAAACTAATTAATGATGGCGAAAAACATGCAGCATAGAAAAACATGTCATTATTTAACTTATTTAAGGTCCACTTATATTTTACTACCATATGGTCCATAAATTACATGTAGAAATGGTGGCTATGCTTCTCAGAAGACAAGGTCATGGCTAGAATTTTACTCAAGAATCCTTAAGCATGAATTAAAGGAGCTGTAAATATTGAGTGTTATTTAGGTCATGCTAAGCTGACCAAAGGATTTTATGAGTCTTTTATTGTAGATTTTTTAGGAGTTTCCACATAGGTCCTATCATAAACTATTTCTTTGGTGCCAAGCTGTCATACAGAATAGAATAAATATAAATATGATTAAATCATAATGGTTATAATATACATGTACAAAATTGTATCTCTCCTCAATCATGTCAATATCCCTTTCAAAATTTTCATACATTATATCTCAAAAGTTACAACAAAAATTTTAATCAACTGATAATTTCTGAATATGTACCAGGAAACAAATTTGGTTTGCCTTCACATATAATCACAATCAATCTGCATAAATAGATATTTTATCAATTCAAATCAAAATTAATTCAGAGAGGTTACCCTGACATTGTATTTCCAATTAATCTCATAACCCAATTCTAGATGACCTGCAAGTTACTGTAATTTAAATTCTAATTATACTTTGTGTGAATGGTCTGTTAGATTGATTGGTAGTTGGTGGTTAACACCACTTTTAGCACTATTGGCTATATTGTGGTGGCCAGTTTTTACTGGTGGTGGAAGCTGGCATGCCCTGCAGAGAGAACCACAGACCTTGGGCAGGAAAACTGGCAATACTAGTCAATAAAGATTGGAGTCTATCACACCTGCCACCTGTAGGGTTCGAACTCAACTCAGTGTTGACAGGCTAGTGGTACAATACTGTATATTAACTACAAGTCTACAAGTACATGTATTTAGACCACTGGGCCACCAAGGCTCCTGGTCTGTTAGACAGGGATGCACTGTCTTAAAAAAATCATGTGAAAAGGTTGGAATTGACTCTTAATGCAAAATCATTTTAATTCATCAGAGCATTAAATGTAGGTTATGGTAGTCTAAATGTTAAAGGTTTATAAATACAGGCTTGAAGAGGTCTGTTTTGTCATATAAAGCCAATATAAAAGCTTAATGTTAAAGTCTCTATCTGCTATTGCAAGTAAACTTTTTTTAATCTCATGCTGAAACCAGACACAATGCACTTGTCTTGATAGTTTTTTTGAATTGAAATATATATAGATATAAGAAGATGTGGTATGAGTGCCAATGAGACAACTCTCCATCCAAGTCAAAATTTATAAATGTAAACCATTATAGGTCAAAGTACGGTCTTCAACACGGAGCCTAGGCTCACACCGAACAGTAAGCTAGAAAGGGCCCCAAAAAATACTAGTGTAAAACCATTCAAACGGGAAAACCAACGGTCTAATCTATATAAAAACGAGAAACGAGAAACACTTATGAACCACATCAACAAACGACAACTACTGAACATCAGATTCCTGACTTAAGACAGGTGCAAACAAATGCAGCGGGTTTAAACGTTTTAATGGTACCAAACCTTCACCCTTTTCTGAAACAATAGTGTAACATCACAACATAGAAAGACACACTATAATCTCATAAAATATACTTGCATGAATAAAAGAATTTTTGTATAACATTATATACAGGGATTAAGTTTCTTTTTCTAAGGATTTTTATCAAATGTGTAAACAAATTAAGGTGAACTGGTAAATAATTATGTTTTCAGTCTGATGTGCATTTGTAATTTTGGCCAACAATGGCTCTTACTGACCTAGCAGTTTTAGAGAAGTTCTCACAAAGAATTGTATTGTATACAATATATCTAATAAAAAAGTCTGCAATGTCCTTCCTTAAATGTTTATTTAACACAAGAATGGAAAGTGAGGATTAGTTGTTCTTCCTCAATAAAACTGATGATTTCCTAAGAAACTACACATACATATACCAGTTAGGAAGGACATATGTAAATAAAACATCATATATGTTTATATACATTATATAGGTGTGTACATATCATCATATATGTTTATATACATTATATAGTTGTGTACATATCTGAATGTAAACTGGAACTTTGTTTCATGATTCCCAATTTTGCTTTTACAGCAAATTACTGAAATGATTCAGAAACAAAAAGACACATTAGTTAACCTAATATAAATATTTGTTTCAACTCTATCTTCTTTTTACTTACAAAAACTTATAGTTTAAATGTAAACAACTGGATAAACAGAGAAAAAATATAAAATACAGGTCGAAAACAGAAATTCATTTGTCAAACTTCAGTTCCATAATAAATTTTAACTGTATACATTTCTATTTAACAGGACAGTATGCTTATAATATCAATTTATATCCATTTTTTTCAAGAATCAACTAAAGTGTGTCTGTTGATCAGACACATGTCCAGTAGTGTAAAAAAACTAAATTATTTATGCTTAATGTAAGTAACTAGAGATATGAATCATATAACTTAAGTAATATAGCATAAAAACAAACTAAAATAGGGGAGATAACTCTCTTATAATATTATTACTTCACATTCTATAAAATATAGTCTTACATACTCTGAGCCAGTGAAACATCAAAGCTGTATAGCATTGTCTCGTTTATTAAATTTTAATGATTTTTTAAGTTACCCAAATCCAACAAGCTTTTGATTTTGTTAAAGCATACATATTAGTTTGAGATATATGCAAGACATACATATTATACATGTACTTCTGATTACTGATATCTTTTTCAACTTTTAATCAAGACATTCCATTTGAAAACATCAAAGATGTCATACACTCAAAGGCTGCAATTAAATTGATAAAGTAAATAAGTAGATACTAATCATCAACATAAAGATGATCTAAAGTACAAATGTACATGTACTCCTTCATTAACATAAAATGTCAAACTTTATAAATCAAAATAGTGTATTATATTATGTAATATGTATCTTCCATAAATGATACTGATAATGCAGAGTATTCTCTATTTTGTTACTTTGCCTAGGCAAGCAGCTTTAAAGCCTTTGAGCACTTATTATTATTTAACCTGCCACTGAAAAGAAATTGTTTACCTGTTCAAAACTCTGAAAGTATAAATTCAGAATACAGCTTTATAAATTGTTTGGTCCATATACAATTTTAACGGGAATTGCACAGTAATAAAAATTCAAGCTCTCGCAGACAAATGCTAATTCCCTGATAGAACCTGATACAATGTACTTTATCTTATTTGGTCCCTTATACATTCTGGTAATCAACTTTTTGTTTGTATGGACCTTTATTATAGACTCTTGGATGGGGGTTGCACTCCTCAAATCCTCCAACTCAAACTATACTCCTCACCTTTCTCTTTTATCATGGATCAACCACTGAAAGAAACAGACTGAGCAAACTGAACTCAACTCATCAGTTTAAGGAGGCTGAATTTTCACCATAGTGATATCATTATCGTTATGCATCTGAACATTTATTTTAGATATGTTACACAAGCTGTCAAGGGTATGGTGTTTTTCCAAACCTTATTTGACCATGACTAAAAAAATAAAAACAGTACTATAGCTAATTATAAAACTTCCATCTGTTAATAAATACTGTTGTTGTGGTTTTTGGATGTCCATTTTGATGTATGGGATGTAAAAAATGCTGCAAATCTGGTCTGATAAGGGATGTTATGGTCAAGAACTGTTTTACCATGTTTTACCAGTACCAGCTAAAGTATGCCCACTATCTGAAGTCAAAGAACACAAATAACATCTCATTGGTTGGTTGCCCCATTGTCAGCACATGTGGTAGTGTAAGACTAAATATCACACCCTAACCAAACATCTTTCTTTTCCTGGGTCAAATGTATCCATCCTTCTTCCAAGTGTACACGTACCTACATTTCAGTACTATGAATAATTGAATACAAAATGTAGGTCAAATATATGTTGACAGCATATTCTCATCCTTAAAATGGTGGTCTAACAACCATCAAACATTTAATCAATAAAGCATTTATAATCAGTAATGCTAGACAAATAGGAATCAAGATAGAAATTAGAAATCTAAGAGAACTGAAAATTCAATTTATAAATTTTTTATTAGATATACTAAAAAACTTGCAAAAAAAAATCCTGCTTCAAAATGATAAATACTTTTATTATGGATGTCAGACCTAGGTTTGTTTATTATGGATGTCAGACCTAGGTTTGAATATTGGTTGATGTTGACATTATTGTGTTAAGTGATGTCAGACCTAGGTTTTAATATTGGTTGATTTCAACATTAATATATTAAGTGACGGCAGACCTAGGTTTGAACACTGGTTGATGTTGACATTATTGTGTAAAGTGATGTCAGACCTAGGTTTGAACACCGGTTGATGTCGATATTATTGTGTAAAGTGTTGTCAGACCTATGTTTGAACATTGGTTGATTTTCAACATTATTGTGTATAGTGATGAAAGACCCCTTAATACAATTGCGGCTATTTCATCACAGTTAAAAGTGTAAAATGGTCATCTCAATGAGAACTTCATCTGGTTTGAAGAACCATTGATCATCTATAAGAACGTGTACATGGGGATATTGTTTTTGAAGTTTTACAAATAAAGCAGGGGTTTACTGCAGGTAATCATTATTTCTGTACTTACATCAAAGTTTTATAAATACAATGTAACATGTGATCTGTTCCTGTATGGATGTCTGAAGTATATGTAGATCATATGATCTGTTAACAGTAAATATAGATATGACCTATACATGTAGATGTCTGAAGCATATTGTGTGATCTGTTATGGTATGGATACTTTAAAAAGATCATATGATTTGTTAAGGTACTGATGTTTTAAGCAGATCATCTGTTACTGTATGGTATCTATGGATGCCTAATAAAGATTATGTGATCTGTTACAGTATGGATGCTTTAAAAGATCAAACTTCATTGTATCTGTTATGGTATGGATGCCTTTACTTTCTTGCTGCCACTAGTTTAATGAGGTTACATTTAGTTTGCCAGGAAATACAGCAGCTGGACATCTGTGGCGTCACAATGCAAGTGTCCATGAAGTCATGCGATATATGATGTCACACAATGATGACCTTATGCTTCAATTGGTGACCCATTGAGGAAAAAATTACACTATATACAAGGTACAATCTTGTTTTATTTGAAAGAGATACAGTAATGAACAGGTGCTTGCATAAATTAAAAATATGGACATACAATGTATGTGTCCCTTGGGCACACTCAGGACAGTCAATGTGGACATATGTGTCCCTCCAGCACTCAGCAACCGGGTTAAAAAGATAATGTGGAAGTTCATTTGATATCACAAATATGTGACTAGCCGTTCAACTGAATTGAGGTGTTAAAGGATTCTTGGTTGTCTTGTCATTATATGTGCAATGTATGGGCAGACCACACATATGCTACCTTTGCTGACAAATAAAGATCAGAAGAATGGACCTTATTATTAGATGAGAAGGGGACCATAAAAGGCATTAAAGGGTTTCTATGGTTAAGAGTTCCAATCCAATATTTGTCACTACCACCCTACGAAATAAACAATGATATTTAACCATTTATTCTGTCAGATGCCATATGGAACTCATTCAAATTCTAATCTAAAATATCTACCATGTACAACTATTTCTATAATTTACCAAATACATTTTTATTGTACCAACAAAAAAAATGATGGTATCACTATGTTTCATGAAATATCAAGATTATGAACAAACTAAATAAATATTTGGTGCCAGTCTTCAATTATTTACTTTAATTGTTAATTGATTCAGACATACTGTATCATTTATTTACTTGACATATTTATTTATTTACAATTATTTCAATTTGGATTCACCTGGTGCAAAACTCACCTAGTTCCCTGTTTATGCTTTTGGTCATCAGATTCTGTTTGTCCGTTCCCTGCCATTTGTTGGTGTTATGAATAATATTTCCAATAGCCCATTAACAGTTAATAAACAAACGATTACTGTCCAATACACAATTTTAAGGATGCTGAATCTAAATGGACTGTGTGAGCTGCTTAATCCTAGTATCTGAACTACAAACAACTTATACCGTGTTTAACGATTTGGCAACCTATCATTTTGTTAAATTTTATAATTCAAATTTATATGAGATCATACAGAAAACATACAGTTTCGAGTCTGCATCATACGAGATGTAAAATCGCCATGTTGACGGATGTTTTCACCTATAACCTTTTTCAATAATCACTTTAAATATGAAACAGACATTAGTATATTTTTTGCAATGCTTCCAAAAATGTTTGCTTTGTATTGAAATTCGATTATTTCACAATGAAATACTGAAGTGTGATTATAAATACAAAAATCCTCGTTTGATTTCCATTAAAATATTATCGTTTCATGTTCTCCGTTTATTGACACATATGTCACGTGACTAGAATACACATTTGTATGACGTCACGATAGGGAATTCCCTCCGGGCACCCTGCAACACAGGATACCCATATTTTTATTCACGATAAATCTCATCTCACTGGGAAGAGAAAAACAATATTTACTTTAATTAAAATAATGTCCATTTTAACAATTAGATTACTCAGAAAACTATAAGCTACAGATGTGTGTTTATTTATTCCGCATTGGCTAGAGTTTTATTAGGGGGAGGTTAACCCCGTCACATGTTTGCGCCTGTCCCAAGTCAGGAACTTCTAGCCTTTGTTTGTCTTGTGTGTTTTTTTTTTTTTTAGTTTGGTTCATTTGTATGTTTCGGAGTTTAGTGTGACCAAAGACATATAATCTGGTGTGGCGTTCATTTCGCTGAACTAGAATACATTATTGTTAAGGGACCAGCTGAAGCCCGCTTCAAGGTGCGAGTTTTTCTCGCTGCGTTGAAGACCCATTGGTGGCCTTGGGCTGTGGTCTGCTCTATAATCGATCGGGTTGCTATCTCTTTGACACATTCTCTGTCCTAATTGCAAATATTGTATTCTGTTTCCTAATTTTACTGAATATAAATTAAGTCATTGTGTGAAGTTGCGTCAACGCACATCTTAAAAAATATAAATATATATGAACGATGGATTTCCTTTCCATATCGATAGAACACGTTTATCCTGCCTTTGAAATTCTTTGTGTGCTTGTCCCAAGCCAGGAAGGAAACTGTAGTACAGTGGTTGTCGTTGTCATATATGGCTTTTCGTAAATTAGTTTGTTATAAATGAGACCGTTAGTTTTTTCGTTTGAAATGTTTCACATTATTCATGTCGGGGCCTTTTATAGTCGCGATCGACTATAAGAAATGTTTTTTTGTCAGTGTTAAAGGCCGTACGATGGCATATAATTGCTTAATACCACTTCATTCCAACTCCGAAGGATAATTGTATCATTTGCAATCACCACATTTTCTCATTTTTACATATATATGAATTCATCAAAATTCAATATGCGCAGGTAAATACGAACCGAGGAAGTACTAGTAGTATATATGAAGATTATTTGGGTTGGATGGGATGGGAATAATATAAAAATCTAACTTCTTTGTCCTAACTTACATGAACGAACGCCACATTGGTCAAGCACACCTATAATTTTCTTTATATACTGACCACCGAAAATGACCGTCCAAAAATGAATTCGATGAGTAGTACCTTATCTAATTTAAATATTGAAAACCGTAATGGTAAACCTAGGACCGTAAAGAAATCGAATGTGTATTATCTAGTTTCCCTGTTTTTACCTGTAAAATGAATCGTGCAACTGTAATAAAAATCTGCACACAAATGTAATGATTTTTACGCGCAAATGTAATGGTAACGGGCGCAAGATATAAACGTTATTGCTTTATTTCCCCCGAACATTATAATGTTTTGCTACTGTAATGCCAAAATCTAAATGATTCATCATTCGTTCTGATTATTATTAGTATCTTAAACCTATACCCATCCTACAGTATATTAATTTCATTCAAATTTTGACTTCTTACTTATTTTACCCCCTTTTCTTCATGAAAAATCATAAGCACCAATCTGAAGAACCAACTACTCGTGCAGACATCTTGTATATACGTTCAGGTATTTCACATCCCATCTTTTATGGTAAAATTCTATACAAAGCACAAAAATGTCAAAAGCTAACCAAACCTTTAAACAGACGGGATATAGTTACGATACTGTTGTCAGGTCATTAGAGATGGCATTTTTTGGAATTAATATTGATTCACTCACAGGGTCTTTGCATCGGAAATAAACACATTTATTCTAAAACCAGTTGTTGGCATGATACGGATTATGTTCTTATCGTATATTTTATGATGGTATGATACTAAACCCCTAATAGGAGGGATTGTGCTTAATTTTCATATGATGGTCTGGAGCTGGCATGTCAGTAACTGCTTGTAGTCCTAAGTTAATTTATGTTGATCATTGTCGTTTTGCTTAGTTTCTTCTGTTACCTATTCTAACATCGGACTCGGACTTCTTTTAAACTGAGTTTTACTGTGCGTATTTCTGTGTGTTTGTTTATTCTACATTGGCTAGTGGTATAGGGGAGGGTTGAGATCTCACAAAACATGTTTAACTCCGCCGCATTTTTGCGCCTGTCCCAAATCAGGAGCCTCAGGCCTTTGTTAGTCTTCTATGGTTTTTAAATTTTGGTTCATTTATATGTTTCGGAGTTTAGTGTGACGTCCATTTTCGCTGAACTAGTATACATTTATGTTTAGGGGCCAGCTGAAGCCCGCCTCTGGTGCGGGATTTTCTAGTGTGTTGAAGACACTTTGGTGGCCTTGGGCTGTTTTCTGTTCTTTGGTCGGGTTGTTGTCTCTTTGACACATTCCCCGTTTCCATTCTGAATTTTACTCTTAATGGACACTTGTTATTGCTCTTGTTTTCTCGGGTGAATACCAAAAACACAGATGCATGCGTTAGACTAGTAATCGAAAACCTAAACTTTTTCTTGATTTGCCCGATTGGTTTTATCATTCGAAGTAAAGTTTGATTGTATTTCTGGCCAATTACAAAACAAACATCACCAAAGTCGGCAACTGAAAGCATTTAGAAACACAACAAGTTTGACTTTTCAAACATCTGCCATATTCAAAATAGTCAGCAAGATAAGTGTAACCATGCAGTTGAGAATTTCAGCGTTTAAATAGGATGATCAGGTTCCTGAGCTTTTTTAACTTAAAAATAGGACAGAAATGACTTTATGGATTAGCACTGATGCACGTGCATAATGTATAATTGATTGGTTGTTTTCTTAGTGTCCATTGGCAAACATTTCATGCATGTTCAGGACGCGAACAAATTAATAATAAATACAATATGTAGGTCCTATAATAAGGGTTGATCGGGATGACTTTTGGGGGTTAGATTGCCTCTTGAAAATGAAATTTAGCCTCGCAAAATGCCACCTATGGACCCCCCCTAAGAGTTGTTGCAAGGGTTCTTTCCGTTCAAAGGGCGTGGCACTCTCTAATCGAGCCATCGGATTTCCGTTCAGAAAAAAGACCAAAGTATGACCATTTTCCTATAACCCAGTGAACCTTTTTTGGTTTGCACTTGCATTATGTATACACTAAGAAATTCATGGGCTCGTTTACGCTTTTGCTCGCAGCCATCAAAGAAAAATTAAATTTAAATCATTTTGTAACTTATGGGTTACCATTTTGTTGCTACCTTCATGACCTTTATTATCAAAGAAAAATGAAACGTTTTGAAAGATAGTATTGGTGACACTCCCCTGAACAATTTATGGGTCCGCCCCTGTCAATGACACCGGTAAATAATGCGGCGGGGTTAAACATGTTTGCAAGTCAATCATATACCCAACCTAAGACGGTGGTGTAAAAACACAAGATAAGAATCGAATGTAAAACAATTGGAAAGGACTTGACTCGTTATATAATGCATTCGGCAAACAATGTTCAACAAGCTCATCTGGTTGTTTTCGTTTAGGTTTTAACTTTATTTCATCTTGAATAATGTGGAAATTTATAGTCTTCAATGCAAAAAATTGCTTTTAGATGTGCGCTGGATAAAACATTTCAATTGTGGCTTTGGATTACTGATAACTTCATGGTTGCCTACTTCGATAAAAGTTACAGATGCAAATTTACAATAAAACACAGAAAAAAGGTGCTGCTGCCATCACGATTACATTAAATTAAAAAGACAGGAATTTGTGACGGTTTTTGTCAAAGAATTGTACAGTGATTATTTGTAAGAAAGCAACGACATATTTGAAACGAACGATACAGTATAAGATAGACTTATTTAGAACGACATCGTATTTATTTGGACTTCTGGGGAACATTTGAAGGCACGTGGTAATTTTACGTGTATTAATTTATCACTGCTTAAAGTACTGCTACACAAAAGTTAATGTAAGAAAAGATGTTGAGCGATTTTTACCTCATAAAATGTAGAAAATTGCACCATGCCTGTGCGTTTTGCATCTAGCATTTTTATCTAACGTTTTTTACAAAATATGAAACTTGCAAAAACTAAAATATTTGATTAGATAAACTACCATGTTCATGTACACATTGATATATACTCACATTAGTTCTAGAAAGGCATTCGAAATTGTTGTCATCCCAAAGGTTGTCCTGATTATCGCTTCGAACGCGTCAACGTCCGGATTCATTTGTATCGGGGTTATACGGGGTGATTTCACGCCAGAACTATCAAATGTAAATGCGTTTTTGCAATATTATCTAATGTCTATTAATAATTATGAATTATTTATTGATATATAATCCAACAGGACTGTGATCAACAACAACAAAAATAACACTACAGAACATTGGTGTATAAAAAAATATAAACAAATCGTGCATGGAGAATAATCCAAAAATATAGCCACTAGCTACTACATGTATATACATATACGATTGAGGGCGGCTGCTTGAAAACTACAAATAATAATTTAAAATATAACTAGACTAGTATTATATATTGTATATAACAAGAGCTAGTGCACACGCTGAAATGTCTGGCCTGCTTTACTTATCATGATTGAATTTATGTCGAAAGTCTGTAGTATAAAGGTTTTACTACAAGTATCACATAAACTCATCTATGTAAGTGAGATCAATGTAATGTGAACCCTGCCGGACAGACATTTACACTTTGCAATCATACCATTAACCAAATATAGTTAGCCTTTTGCAAGTTCTAGTATCTGAGAAACAGACCTATATCATATACGTCTAGATATCAGTCAACGACCTTCCTTACGAGGGCGCTGGATCATTACGAGTAACGATACCTCTACACAATAAATAAATTATATATACGCCTAAAAAGTGTACAAAACAACACCAATATTAAAAAATTCGTAAGGATTCCACGGAACCCAGTGTCTCGCCTACTCTTGCTTAACCCGAATAATTCAGTCCCTCCCCGTGATCGACTCTTCCACTCGCGAGATCGTAGAGCAGTGGGATATAACGACTGAATTATTCGGATTAACTCTTGCTTATCAAAAACTTTCCTATAGATACTATCTTTTGATTGTAAGAAGCTTCTGTCCAAGTTTGGTAAAATCCAGAATGGTTTATGAATCTAATAAATGTTTTAAAAACTTTAACTACAGACTGTATGTAATGTTAACTTGAAGAAAAACTTAGTCCATTTATAAGTTATATACGAAAAAACAGGAAAAAATGTTTACAAAATTTCCTTGTAGATACTAGCTTTTGATCATAAACAAGCTTCTATCCAAGTGTGCTACAAATCAAGGATGGTTTAAGAAAGTTATTAAAATTTTTTAAAGCTTTAACCACAGAGTGAATGTAATGTTAACTGGAAGAAAAAAGTAAAATACGGATAAATAGGTTTTTTTTTACAAAATTTACTTCTGGATACTATCTTATGATCATAAACAAGCTTCTGTCCAAGTTTGGTAGAAATCCAGGATAGTTTAAGAAAGTTATTAAAATTTTAAAAACTTTAACAACAGAGTGAATGTAATGTTAACTGGCAGAAAAACTAAGTCCATTTATAAGTAAGATACGGAAAAACAGGATTTCTTTTTTACTTCTGGATACTATCTTATGATCATAAACAAGCTTCTGTCCAAGTTTGGTAGAAATCCAGGATAGTTTAAGAAATTTATTAAAATTTCAAAATCTTTAACCACAGCGGAGTGAATATTTGTGGACGCCGCCGACGACGGAATGTAGGATCGCTATGTCTCGCTTTTGCGACAAAAGTCGCAGGCTCGACAAAAAGGAAAAATTAAATATAAGTCAACCTTTGTCAAAGGAATAGCAACAGAGACTGCGTAGTAATACAACCCAAATGAAAAGCACTGCGCGAATTATTATTAGAACTACATCTTTTCATTGATTCCATTTAGTGCCAACGTTTTTAATTTTCTTATCCTAAATCTTTCCCGAGTGAGTCTATCCTCCCTAGTCCTAGCAGTGTTGTGGTCTATGATGGTAATAGTCAGTCGATTGAGATCTGCCTTAGTGTGGCCAGGGGATCTCAAATGTCGACTGAGAGGTCTCTGTTGCTATTCTTTTACCTTTGTCAACTCTGAAATTCTAGAATTATACCAGTTTAAATCGCAGGGTGCTATTCATTTGGGATAGATCATTATACGTGTAATTATTTAACCTTTGTCTAAATTAAAATTTAAAAAATATACCAGCTCAAAGCGAACTCCTTTTCATTTGGGATGTGTAAATACGCAGCCTCTGTTAAAATTACTTTACCTTCGTCAAATTTGAAATTTTAGTATTATACCAGCTCAAATCGGTCAATGCATGCTATTCATTATTGGAATGTATTTCTATGCAGACTTTCGTCACCTGTGAAATTTAAGGATTGTACCAGTTTATATCGCACATTACTATTCTTTTGAAGCATATCTATGCAGTCTCTGTTGTAACTTTTTAACCTACGTCATTTTTGAAATTTTAGAATTATACAAACGTTGTTCGGTTTTTGTCGAGCCTGTGACTTTTGTCGCAAAAGCGAGACATAGCGATCCTACATTCCGTCGTCGGCGTCGTCGTCGTCGTCGGCGGCGTCGTCCACAGATATTCACTCTGTGGTTTTTTACCAAACTTGGACAGAAGCGTGTTTATAATCTAGATATAGTATCCAGAAGAAAATTTTGTAAAAATTTATTTCCTGTTTTTTTCTCATATTACTTATAAATGTACTTGGTTTTTCTTCCAGTTAACATTACATACAGTCTGCAGTTAAAGTTTTTAAAACATTTATTAGATTCATAAACCATTCTGGATTTTTACCAAACTTGGACAGAAACTTCTTACAACCAAAAGATAGTATCTAGAGGAAAATTTGTAATAATTTTTGCCCTATTTTTGTAAAATAAATCTATTATGTGCATTCCCCTATCACACTGAAAACATAGACAACAGCAAAAGTAGGCGAGACACTGGGTTCTGCGGAACCCTTACAAATTCAAGTTTATTTGTATAACTGTAAAAATTGTTATGATTAAATCAGAATAGATTGTCATTGATTTGATTCAGTTTACATCATCATAATCATACTGATGAAGGATATCATAAAATAAGGTTTACGCCACATTTAGGACGATAGCCTAGTTTACTGTTAATCAATTTGTTAGGTTCTGTGGGCGCAGTGGATCGAAAGAAACAACTGTAAAAAAAGAAAGGTGCTATATGCACTCATTGAACACAAGATTATGAACTCAACCAATGTTCTAATGTAGGCCAGACGTGGTTGTGAATAAATAAGACACCATCCCCCTCACAGATCTACCTTCGAGACTGGAAAATGCCAAGTGACCCCAATGTTATACTCACGCGACCCTTGCGTAATTTTTAGTAATTACCCATTCCTTAAAAGTCCATAACACAGGCCTTTCTTATTTTCAATACTGTCTTTTGTGGTTGTATGATTCGTACTAACAAGTTCTCGCTCTAAAAGCAAGGCACCATCGTCTTTGCTATACCATCGTCTTTGCTATGATCGATCATCCCATTATATTAAATCATTAAAACAAATGTTAAATTCGTGTATTCATTTTGTTGATTAATAGTTTGAAGTAAGACTTAAAATTTACTTCGTTTTTTTTTTCTGTGTTGAAATTTTGTACAATTTTCTTCGAGGCAATGCATAAGAGGTTGTCGATCGGTATTGTTTATGACGTACTTGTATAGTTGTATGTAAACCTTTTGAATCAGAAATTAGAATGTAGGGCCGCATGATTTATTAATACCAGTAGGATAGGTACCTTGAGCTTACAATGTTATGTACATTTATAAAAGTCCTGAAAAATAACTAACAAACCGTCAGACACTTTGTTTTTTGCAGATTATATGCTGACCTTCTGTAAATTGAATGGTGGTCAGCAAATATAATTCAGCACCTCTATTTCTTAAAGTACACAAGGAAGTACCAATAAACCACCTACAAAGGAGGGAACGAAAGCAACAACACATTATTTTGGCAAAAAAATGTTTCGCTAGGGATCAGGGAGAAAGCATTAAGTGTAAGAGAGCTTATTGATGTCACAACAGTAAAGTACTAGAAAATTTGCCCATACGACTCGAAAAGAAAGGTACCCATATTGGAAAGAGGAGATTGCATAGTTTCAAAAAGGCTCTTTTTGATGGTACAGAATAGAAGAACCAAATGTTACGCAAATGCTATCCTTAGAAAACATAAAAGATTCGAACTCAGGTGTAACAGCTACACAAGGAACGGCAAATGCAAAGAAAGCAATGACATGTCTCACATTTTTTATGAACTGAAAAAAAAAAAAAACCCAATCATACATGAAAAAATGGTATCATTAATTTTACTATGACTTAGCATGGAAGCTGCACATGCTAATTTAGCATAAATATTTAAAGATCGGGAAAAAACATTTTGCAAGACTGGACACACCAACTTTTACTTTGCAACATCAATAATAACAAAGAAGCTGATACTGTTCACATTATCGAAACCTTGTAGGGGATACAATAAATCTCTGTCGCTACATGACGCTAATTATTAATCAGCCATTAAATGAATGAACCGATCAATCAATTAAAGAAGTCCAGAACGCGATGAAGAAATCTACACACGCACATACAATATCTCTTTATTTTGAAGAAATTTTACAACTGCACATTTCACCCAAAGAAGATAAGATTTGGTAGTCACTTTAACTTTAATAAATGACTAGTAGTACATTTGTTCCGGACTTTTAATAAACAGCTGCGCCATGATACGCCCGTCGTCTTGTGTGTGAATTTTTATGCAATAATCATAAATAGTTTCTGACATACGGCCTGACATGCGAAAACCCCCTTTTATTACAAAAACTCAATATCTCTAAAATAAAATTTTGAATCAAAACCAAAAAGTATACAGATCTTTAGATTAATATAACTAAGAAGTGTGTAAAATTTTAAGCAATAATCATAAATCGTTTTTGGCGTGACATGTGAAAACCCCCCTTTAAAAAAAAAAATATCTCAAAAATAAAATTTTGAATCAAAACCAAAAAGTATACAGATTTTTAGATTAATATAACTAAGAAGTGTGTAAATTTTAAGCAATAATCATAAATTGTTTTTGAGATACAGCGCGACATGTGAAAAAAAAACACACCTGTTTTAGTTACTAAGTCCCGTATCTCAAAAAGTTTTAATCTTATTCTCACCAAAAGTATACAGATCGTTTGACCATCATAAGAAACAACTATGTTAAGTTTCATGAAATTTGGATAAGTCGTTCTCAAGTTACGGTGCGACATGTTTACGCCGGACAGACAGACGGACAGACGGACAGACGAACAGACGTACAGACAGACAGACAGTCGGACAGACGACATTTGTATACCATAATACGTCCCGTCAAAATTTTGACGGGCGTATAAAAACAAGGGTCTACCACCAACATACCATTCCTTCTAAGAAAAAGTAGAAGAAAATACCAAAGAAACACTTCCCCATATCATTAAACTATAGGAAAACATTGGAATAATTGCGTAAGGAACATCCGTTTGGTACATAATTCAACACCCTGAATAGGTTTATACTTGACATTGCACCAACTGTCTTCGCTACCATGTGCCCTTTAAATATGATATATATAGCTTTATTCATAGTTTAACTATCTTTGACCACAACAGATGATAACGGATTTTGCTTTTGTGTGGAATGTCAAGTACGGTTTTACATATGTTCACATTGATATGGACTTCATTAATAGGAACCTGCTCTCAACGCAAACACCTCTTCACCAGGATTTTAAAGAAGAACGACTGAAATTGACAATTTACATGTTTTACGGTTTCTATAACAAACTGGTTGACTGACAATGCGTCAGTATTTTAACTTAAAAGAGATATTTGTTTTCGCGGTCTCACTGCCGGAATATTTTACACCAGTCGCCGGATCTGTAAATTTACCTTGTTGGTCTGAATTCGCATTGCTGGTGCGGATGATGGACATGCAACAGGAGACGTTACCCCATCGACACATCCATGCGATTCTTTCAGACTATATATTCTCTTGGTTTGTTTATTTGAAATGGTTTCACGAGTTTAGAATATTAGTAAACTACTTAATTTTGCCTCTAATTGGCTACTCACATACGATTTGGGTATTGTTTCGCAATCTTCTGCTGAGTAGGAAAATCTGGTTTAACCAACAAAAAAAAAAATAGATAGCGTTTAACAGTGTGAAGTATACTATCTGAACAAGCTCTACATCAATGATGTTCTGAATTAAATTGATGATAACAGGTCTTGAAACTTATATTGGTCGTACTATTATGCAGAGTACCGTACCAATATTGTGTACTTATGGTTACAAACAACCCTATACTCATTACAATAAGAACTTCAGCCAACAAGAAATATACATTACAACTGGTTAACTGTTATAACCCAGAGACAGGCATGTCAACGCTTGAAGATGACTTCATTCTTGGTATGCTTATTATAACGACAATGTTGAAAAAATACACAGCGAAGTCAATCCATATATGCATAATTCACAGCAAAATTCATAGGCAATCGATGCAATGATGTCAGTTGAACAAGAAGAACCATGAACAGTTAGTTGGCACATGACAACAATGCGTAATGAATCCAATGGTGTTATTGTAGATCACAACCCTGTCTGCTTCATTAGTATAAAAGCATTGCCTATTTATTGAAATACAAGGACAAAAATGATCAAATACTACCAGTTTTAAGAAGCCCTTAAACTATCCTCAGCCAGGACAATTATTTGTTTAATCGTCAATTTTCGAGTAATAATTTTCATGTTAAATGGTAATAGAACTGCTTTCAGTCTGCGTGGTGAATGTCAAATCACAATCACTTTTATATATCCAAGGATATATTAAGGGGAATCATACAGATACACATACTCGTAGAATATGTTGGTAGGAACTTGTGTGCCAGTAAATTAAAGGAAGAACTGCTTGTATCAGACGGGGAAGTATAATTAAATAAAGACTGGCTGTTATATTTTTTTTATCCTAAGAGCTTGAATCATGATAGTGAAGTATAGTTTATTTTAGTTGGAGGAAAGAATTACCCACGACTCTCCGTGAAATATCGGGAAAGTCCATAAGACATTGAGAAGAGAGGCAATTTCAATCAATGTAAATCGGATGATAAAGACACAAAAACAGTTGTCTTAAAACTCTATAGTTCGTGCTGATAGATCTAACTTTAAGAACATTTTTGTGTACAGTGTTTTTAACTTTCAGTGCAAAAATTGTCAAAATTAGCTAAAGATACATACTTTATCTATTCACATTAAGATTTTAATCATTTTCGTGAGCAAAAATCTACTTTTGTGCAACAGGCAGCTAACCTTAATGGTCTCTGTTTAACTACATCCATGTTTAAACCATTTATAACCTATCCGTAAGATGGCTCGTAAGAGGTGAATCTCTTTTCAGTTGTCACTCAAGATTCAAAGGGCTGACCATAAAAGGATTTTCTTTTAACTTTTCTGTGAGTTGCGTGAAGAGATAAAAAATAAGATTATTTAAAATTTCCTCCTTAAGAAGCTTTGTTTGCTTAAGACTGTGTGAAAAATCAATTATTTGAAATATCTATTTATTAGTCGTTCTACCCGTGGGAAATTATTAAAACTGATAACGGTTTTGATAAATTATACTCATCATCCTGACAGCAGTCCGTTTCAGTTTCGATAAGCCTTTGGTCATCCTAGTTATATTGTAGACATCAAAATACCATGCTTCGTACTGAAGTGTTCCAGAACAAATTTGAAGATATTTTATGGCGATAATTGAGGCTAAAATTGTGTTAAGTGCTGAATTGAACAATGCACGAGTTTGTAGGCTTTAAATGTGTTGTGTGGAATGGTCAAGTTTGTTCTACTAGCTTATAAAACATGATTATGGTTTGAATGAGAAAAGCATAGCTTTAAATGAAAGATGTTTGGTGCATGTCAATGAAATAGCCACCCAACGACAAAGAAAACCAACAAAAAAAAACACTCAACAAATGAAAGTGAAGGGACATGATGTATTAATTCACGAAACAAACTTAAATATGATATATTTAAGTGTTTATACATTATGTAAAACTCTAAATCGTCAAGAATCAATAAAAGTTGCGAACAAACTCGATAGACTAAGAACAACACGAAATTCATTAACGGAAAAAATCATTTAAGATATAAAGTTTGAAAATAGGGCGGGTTTATAAGTTGTTTGAGCACTCATGAATTTTCCTCCCTCTTTGCCCTCAGTGGAACAAACAACATAAAGAACGTAAAATAAAACTCGATTCAGAAGAAAAAACCACGCAACTCTACGATATGGGTATAAAAGACAACACAAACACCGATACTACAAAAGGATAATACTATAAATAATACTAATCTCATTAAAAACCGATCTCGCATCGACATGTCAGAAAAAGGGAGCGATGCATGATCCGGTTATTAATTAGATTGTGATAACAATTACTGCAATGAGCATGACTGACAATAATTACTGACATGAGGCAGTGATTACTAGAATGGACTTGAGGCAGTGCTTACTGGAATGGACGTGAGTGATTACTCGAATGGACGTGAGGCAGTGATTACTGGAATGGACGTGAGGCAGTACTTACTGGAATGAACGTGAGTGATTACTCGAATGGACGTGAGGCAGTGATTACTGGAATGGACGTGAGGCAGTGATTACCGCAATGGGTGTGAGGCAGTGATTACTGCAATTGGTGTGATGACTGACAATACTTACTGACGTGAGGTAGTGATTACTGGAATGAACGTGAGGCAGTGATAACTGGAATGGATGTGAGGCAGTGATTACTGGAATGGACGTGAGGCAGTAATTACTTGAATGGACGTGAGGCAGTGATTACTGCAATGGGTGTGGTGACTGACAATACTTACTGACGTGAGACAGTGATTACTGGAAGGGGCGTGATGACTGACAATAATTACTGACGTGAGGTAGTGATAACTGGAATGAGCGTGAATACTGACAATAATTACTGACGTGAGATAGTGATTACTGGAATGGGTGATAACTGATAGTCAATACTGGCTTGAAAATGACTGATAATAATTACTCGTACTGGTATGAGGTAGTGACTGACAACTGAATAATGGTTTCAGGCAGAGACATATAATTCAATATATGACTCTATTTCAGGTAATGATTGACAGTGATAACTGGAATTGGTGATGACTGACAGTGAACACTGGTGTGAAATATTGGCTGAACGTGATTACTGGAATATGGTGATGACTGACCGTGATTACTGATATGAGGTAGTGGCTGACAGTGATTACTTGCGGGAGATAGTGACCGGGGCGACAGTGATTACTAACGTTATCTAGTGTCTGACTGATTACTGGAATATGGTGATGACTGATGTGAGGTAGTGGCTGACAGTGATTACTTGCGGGAGATAGTGACCGGAGCGACAGTGATTACTAACGTGATCTAGTGTCTGACTGATTACTGGAATATGGTGATGACTGACCGTTATCACTGATGTGAGGTAGTGGCTGTGAGTGATTACTTGAGGGAAATAGTGACCGACAGTGATAACTGGCATGAGGTAGTGTCTGACAGTGATTACTGGTATGAGGTAGTGACCGACAGTGATTACTTGCTTGAGATAGTGACCGACAGTGATTACTAACATGAGTTAGTGTCTGACTGATTACTTGGTGATGACTGACCGTGGTTACTGGTGAGAGATCGTGACCGACAGTGAATACTTGCCTTAGATAGTGACTGACAGTGATTACTAGCATGATGTAGTGTCTGACAGTGATTACTGGATTGAGGTGATGACTGGCCGATATCACTAGATTGTGGTGATGTCTAACACTACACCGCTGTTACTGGCGTGAAGTAGTGAATTGCAATGATTACTGGAATACGTTAATGACTGACAGATATCACTGGCGTGAAGTATTGACTTACAATGATTTCTGGCGTGGATGGTGATTGGCAATGATAAATGGAAATTGGGTGAAGCCGGACTTTTAATACTGGCGTGAAGTAGTAACTTACATTGATTACTGGAATACGGTGATGGCTGACATATATTACTGGCGTGAAGTAGTGACTTACAATGATTACTGGAATACGGCGATGACTGACAGATATTACTATAAACGTGAGGTAGTGACTGGCAGTGATTACTAGCATGATATCGGGACTAACAGTGATCAATGCCATGAAGTAGAGGCTGACATTGTTTACTAGTATAAGATAGTGACTGACAGTGGTTACTGGCTGTCATGAGATAGTGACTGACAGTGAGCAATTGCATGATATAGTGACTAACAGTTATTACCAGTAGTAGATAGTGACTGACAGTGATTATTAGTGAGGTAGAGACTGAGTGATTACTGGCATAAGATGGTGACTGACAGTTATCAATAGCATGAGAAAGTGACTAAGTGACCAATGGCATGAGGTAGTGACTGACAGTGATTACTGGCATGAGATAGTGACTGACAGTGATTTCTGGCATGATATAGTGACTAACAGTGATCAATGGCATGAGGTAGTGACTGACAGTGATTACTGACATGAGATAGTGACTGACATTGATTACTGACATGAGATAGTGACTGACAGTTATTTCTGGCATGATAGAGTGACTTACAGTGATTACTAGTGTGAGGTAGTGACTGACAGTGATTACTAGTGTAAGGTAGTGACTTACAGTGATTACTAGTATGATATAGTGACTAACAGTAATTACTGGCATGAGATAGTGACTGACAGTGATCAATGGCATGAAATAGAGACTAACATTGATAACTGGTGTGAGTAGTGACTGATAACGATTACTGATATGAGGTATGAGATTTTCAGTGTTTATAGGCTTGAAATAGTGATTTCTTGAGTGAGGAAGTGACTGACAGTGATTTCTTGAAATTGGGTGATGATTAACAGTGACTACTGTAGGAAGTTATATACTGGCAGATTACTGGCTTGAGGTAGATACTGACAGTGATAACTAACTTGATGTAGTTACTGGGGTGACATATTGTTATTTGAATTTAATGTGAAAGGCAAATTATAAGGGCTTATCGTAAAAAGAAAAAAATAATATAAATTGTCACATAAGTGTATCCCTTTTCTTTAAAAATGAAGTAAAAGTCAGAAATATTAATTTCTATTTGGTTTTGGCACCGACCATTCACCTTTTGAAGGGCCATGTTTTTTTTTCTCAATAATAAACATTTTTTAAAGATTTTAATCAATACAAACTAATTCTAAAAACATACATTAACAAGAGCTTTTTTTGAAAGTCAATATTGTATTGACTTTTTTCCCTTTTTATCAATGGAAACAAATAATCTTTTTACTTCCCATCTTAATTATTTTTCTCAAAGAAATTTAGAATCAAACAATTTATTTAAAACTAGAGGCTCTAAAGAGCATGTGTCGCTCACCTTGGTGTATGTGCATATTCAACAAAGGACACTCTCCAACATTGTAGACGAGAATAGAATTCATGACAAAAATCTCTGTTTTGTTGATCTTAAATTGCTGATCATTTAGTCTGTTTAGTTTCTCTCTATCTTCTTTAGTATTTGCTCAAAACACAAAAGAGAGTAAAAACATCTTCATTTAAGGGTAATCACTCCTATAAAGAGTGACAGTCAATTAACTATATCTGCAAAATTTGACTTGTTAGTACATCTTGCCTTGCTGATCATTTTTGTGATTTAAAGTGTCTATTTATCTATTATGATTTTATCATATAAGGCAAAACGCAAAAAAATGTTAACGATCATCCTTAAAGAGCAATGAACTCCAACAAGGAGTTGTCAGACGATTTCCTCCATTTGTCTAAATTGTAGATCTTGTCTTGCTGATAATTTTTGCTTATTTAAGTTTCTATCTATCTATCTATTATAATTTTCAAGATAAAGGCAAAAACACAAAAAATTGGTAAAAATCGTCATCAAAGGGCAATAACTCTGATAAGGAGTTGACTAACAATTTCCACCATGTAGACTTATTTGTAGAACTTGTTTTGCTGATCATTTTTGCATTTTAAAGTTTCTCCCCATCTATTATAGTTTTCAAGATAATAGGCAAAAATGAAAACAAATGGTAAAATTTGTCATTTAAGTGCAATAACTCCTAAAAGAAGTCGTTTGACAGTTTTGATGTATATAAACAATTGGTAATGCTCAACATTCTGAACATTTTCGCCTGGTCAGATTTGCTCTATTCATAACGGTTTTCAAAATAATGGACAAAACTTGCATTTTACCCCTATGTTCAATTTTTAGCCATGTCGGTCATCTTGGTTGGCAGGCGGGATCATCGGACATATTTTTAAAACTAGATACCCCAATGATGATTGTTGCCAAGTTTAGTTAAATTTGGACCTGTAGTTTCAGAGGAGAAGATTTTTGTAAAAGTTAACGATGACAGACAACAACGACGGATGCCAAATGATGAGAAAGTGAGCTAAAAAAAAACATAACCCCTCGTAAAGCTGAATGGTCAGTGCCTCAATATATCTCTTATTAAACCAAAGGACAATACTTGACCTGACCCAATGAAATTTTGAAAAATGTCAAATTTGATATTGGAAGTTTTCTCCTTTGATAATTATCATAGTGTGATTTGACTACAGGGTAGACAAACTGAAATAGAAAAATTTTGTTTTGGTCTTTTCCATCTTTAAAGTAGAACCAAAATAAATATTTATTGCAAGCTTCTGGACTAGTTAATATACTATAATTCAAAGTAATGAAATATTATTAAAACTGATTGATTCTTTCCAGACAAATTGGGCAGGTAATTGTGGAAATTACTATTGGTAATGATAGAAACTGCAATAGGGAATTTCAATTTTCAAAATACTGCTATTAATATATCAAGTCTAATACATCCTGTGAAAACAATAATTGTGGGTCCATTATCAGGTTCAAATCATTATCCACAGGCTAACTTATTAAGTGATGGAGATATCACGTTGATGTTCGTTGTCCTATATGTATGTCATAATATCCAAATAATCTCATCAACCAGAAATCATAAAATCTTTAATGTACATTATAAATGTACATTGTGACAAAAGTTAACTTTCTTAACACGAATCTCTTGATAACCAGTAAGTAAGTGAAATCTTTTTCAGTCCATTACATATGCAAGCTAGACCATAGGTATCCGCATTTTCATGAGTGATCCTCAGGGGGTTAAAAAAGCCACACAAATGGTTGCCTTCAAACACCCCTTGACCCAAATTGAAATAAAGATAAAAATTTGTGTGTAATTAACACTAAAATTGTCTAACCCAAAGGTTTCAGGATTATGAGACTTGTTTTCATTAGGCCAGAACTGTACGCAGAAGTTTATTTCCTTTCATTCAGTGACTGGTGAAATCTTTTAAATTACTAAGCAAGGGAATATTAAATGTAAATCAGGATTGACTATTGTAAATTCAGAAATTATTGCATGCATTTATTATTGCAATTTTGATTACAGGAAAAGCTGCTTACACATTTATGTATCAGATTTTAGAATGCAATTCTTATTATCGCGATATTCACCCGGTCGCATTATTCGCAATATTTTCTGAGTTTACACTATATAAATGCAAACTTCATTAATGATGTTGGAAAGTTCCGCACTTTCAGGGTTCTGGGAATTTGATCTTAAGAGGGACCAAAAAGCAAAAAATGGATGAGATAGGTTAATGAAAATTGGTTTATAAAACAAAGTACCCATTTAGATTTTTTTTCATATCAAAGTCATCAAAGGTTTTGATAAGCGGAAACTTTGGAATTTGCAGAGGAACTGAGCAGAAATGTAGGTGCTATCTGGCAACAAGAATAAATAGGGACTATTTTTTGAAGTCCCTATCTGTAAAAATGGTTTACCATTTAATATTTTCTAATTATCAAACTCATATAAGGTAAATTCAAAATGTGGGTTTTCCAGAATACTTGACAAATTCAAACGTTAAACTATATCAACCAACAGAACTAATGGAAAACAACTTACATATTCCTGACTCGGTACAGGCATATTCCACAAGAAAAAAATGCTGGTTAAAATAATGTTCTGTAGGGTAATTATAAATTTGTATTTCATGCAAATAAAGACTAGACACAATAAATTAACATTATTTATATAGGCAATATTAAACTTTTTATCATAAATAACATTAGACAGTAAACAATAACAAATGATGGATGCTCAAAATACTTCTTCAGTAGCTGATTTTACAATAAATTCATAGATAAATCTTAATTTTATTGATGTGCAAACACATTATCATATGTAATTAAAGTTGCTTTTATGTTTACTAAGTCACATTATACCTATTATATGCCATTTATATACTTTGCACAAGACATCCTAAGTTTACCAAAGTCATGATATAAATTTACATAATAACTCAAGTCTTTCAGGCAACCACATGGTCAATTTGGTAAAATTCTTTAAAATAAAAATAATGTGAAAATGTCATGTTGTTTTAGCCATGTTTTTGATAACACATTTAAATTTTGATGGTACGTTAACAGCTTAGATTGCATATAAAGTTTGTTACTTGACTTGCAGGTGAACAAATCAAAAGGTGCTGATGAATTTACTTTCTTTACTTGCTACCAGCTACCAGAAGACATTTAGATACTGGGGATTCATTTATTTTCGTGGGTATCAATTTTCCTGGATTGATGAAAAAATGCAATTTCTTGGATATTTGATTTCATGGTTTTGCAAAAGTCTGCATACAAGCCTAAAGAAAACTTGTAGTTCGTTGAATGTCTAATTTTGTGGTTCACATTTATCCACCATATCCATAAAAATTGGTATCCAACAAATAATAATGCATCCACAGTAGCTAAACAAATTATAAAAAACAAAAACTGACTTGTTCAGAAAAAAATGATATTCACTTTCAGGCATTATATACATTTTCACTAAAGTTTCGAAAAAAGTCAGATGGATTTTTCAAAAAGATTTTTTCACCTATCAACAGGTGAGCACATATATATCACTTGATTTTCACAATCTTGTTACATGGTGTATGGTTATATAATTCTATACAGTGAAAAACAACTTCTAAACAGTATGGAGAGATCTCATTTTTTTTCTAAATGCTGGATTCCAATCCAACAGTACATGTGTGGAAAATAAGTTTTAGCTATAGTGTATACAATAGTTCAAAAAAATTATAAATCATCTCAGGGAGGTATTAAATATGTTTAAACTTTCAACTTTATCAATTAACAAGCTCTCAATTCTTATCACATTGTAACAAAATAACTGATGAAAGTAATTGATAAAATTATATAACACTTACATAAAATAAAAAATAAAAACATAGTTCGGAACAAATCACTCTTAAGCCTCTTTGCTTAGACTTACTATATTAGACTTAAGGAACGTCAGTGATGTATTATTGGTGGAATGAAAAACAATATGTGTAACTAATAGAAGTTATCAGGTTATATAATTGACATTATTTTAATGATTTACTCAAAATAGAACTATTCACCTCATAAACTAAGTAATAATTAGGGGAGGAAAAATTAATGATAAGTAAAATTGAGAATGGAAATGAGGAATGTGTCAAAGAGACAACAACCCACCACAGAACAGCACTATTGTTTCATTACTTTGTAGCACTAATAAAAGTATGCAATTTGAAGAAGAAAAGAAGGAATTTGAATAAAAATATAGACAGGATAGTATATAGATACTCATTCCAAGTGGTTTTCTGAATTATCTTGGAGAGGCAAGGATGTTCATATATACAATCAGTCAAATTAGATGTAAAAAATAGCAGCGGCTGCCAATAAAAAACTTGGCCTAAGGAGATGAATTTTGGTGTTTGTACATTTACAAAACAAAATTAACTGAGGAATTATCAAAATATATGTTATAATCATTGTCAGAGCTAAAGCACTACTTGCTAGTAATACTATATACTTTGGACTCATTCCTACAGGCAAGGATTTGTAAGTTAGTCTTAACTAAGGGATAGTATAAAATGGCTTGAGACTTTCTCCTACATACCTATGTCATTAATTTGGTAATGGATGATCACAGAACTATAATTCTGACAATTTAAAAACTGTAAGGCATACGTACCTACTGAAAGACTAACTTCAAACAATTAAACAGGCTAGCCTTAATCCAAAAAAATATATACCCACTCAATAACACTGCTTATCATCAAATAAAATTTCTTATGGTCACAAGCATAAATAAAATGCTTTGCTGTGTGCAGCTGGATACGACCGCAGAGGTCCAACCCTGAACAGTTGGGGCAAAAATGGACACAATATTCGCGCTTGATACAGGTCTGAATTTGGATTGTAATCAAATATTTGACACATTATAGGTTTCTGACACAGAATAGCTGTAGTCAAAGAACTTAGAATTGGTTATATGATTTGAATTTATATTCAATTTTTTGCTTTTGTGCAATACACCATGCTGTTGCGTATTGACCCCCACCCTTTATTTTGCAAAAAAAGAAAAAGTATTTGAAGAAATTTCCTTTTTAATTTTTGAAATCTGAAATGAGAAAAATTGCCCCCTCCCCCCACAATTTCTTTTTACCCCCCACCCCCCATTTTTTTTTCACCTCCCTTTTTCCCCCAAAAAAAAAAAATTTTTCTTTTCCTCAAGATATGGTCATAATCTCAATTCAAATTTCCAATGGAGTTTGCACCCATAATTACCAATCTAAATACATCATAAAAGTCTTAAAATAGAAAATGACATACATAATCATGGCTAAAATTAATATTCCTTTAATAGTAACTTCTAAAAATTAATTGACAGCTAATCACCTCAAGACAATACAACATCTTTATACATTAATTAAAAGCAATGTGAGGGAGGTAATCCCAATTTTTTTTTTAATACTTTAAATGAATTTGGATTACCTCCCTTACACTGCTTTTAAATTGTTCATTAACCAGGAAACCCTAGTTTTTCCCTTTTTGCCCCTAATTCCTAAAAGGTTTGAGCCATAACCCCAAAGTCAATCCTAACCATCCCTTTGTGATATGGAACCTTGTGGTACAATGTCAGAGAGATCCATACACTAAAACACAAGTTATTGTCTGGAAGTTACAAACATGCTTATTTTTGGCCCCTTATTCCTTAACTGTTGGTACCATAACCCCCAAAATCAATCCCAACCTTCCTTTTGTGATATTGAACCTTATATTAAAATTTCATAGAGATCCATTAACTTAAACTAAAGTTATTGTGCGAAAACCAATGTGTCTTCGGACGACGACGCCGACGCCAACGTCATACCAATATACGACCGCAAAAATTGTTTGCGGTCGTATAAAAAATACTATTTGATAACAAAAACAGTATTCAAACAAACCTATTTTCCTCTTTGTTTCCTGATATTGTTTATTATGTATGTAACATTTGACATTTATCTTAAGTAAAATAATTCTAAACAATAATGATCATTTCTTAAGACATAATTACTGATAAATAATTACTGGAATGCTATTTTCTAATCAAGTAGACTGATCACAGCTTTGATTATAATTGACATTTAGTCATGTGATCAGAGAAAAAATAATCAAAGTTATG
This sequence comes from Mytilus coruscus, assembly GCA_017311375.1. Classification (NCBI taxonomy): domain Eukaryota; kingdom Metazoa; phylum Mollusca; class Bivalvia; order Mytilida; family Mytilidae; genus Mytilus; species Mytilus coruscus. The sequence goes on from CM029599.1 coordinate 95,708,956, forward strand.
TAATTCAAACAATCTGTATTAACAAATACTGAAAAAATTGAAATAACAATTCTGACGACAGTTTAATCAATAGATAATTATACACATTTAAACATCTTCTTTAGATAATAACATATTTTCTAAATTCAATTTCCATTCCCCAGCGGGATGCCTGTGTTGATCTTCAAAAACGAGAACATCTTTAAATGAGGTTGAATAATGATTTCAAGGACATTTCGGTGAAGAAAAGAAAGAGATTTTTTTCAAAGTTTACATATTATCTTAATGGAAAACTGTGAGAGAGGATGTCAGACAATCTTATATCTAGGACTGCTGTGCAAAGGAATGACAGAAAACTTGATCATGATCAATCAAATGGCACTGCGTCATATCATCAATAAATGTATGACATTTTTAAATTTTGGAGTAATCAAAATCTTCCCTTTATCATTCTCACATTTTTCATGTATTATAATGCAAGCTGAAATTCAGTCTGTTTTTTAAGTCCATTCACCTTACATTAAGTCAAAAAAAATAAACAGATTTGTCAGACAAATTATGATATCACTACACTAGACTAGATTAATGTGATATGATTAGGGCCTGATAGTAGTTTAAAAATGGACTTCTATTAAACAAAATAAATTTGAAATATGTTAATTTTTTGCTTAATTTGTTTCAGTTGAAATAAATGTTTTGTTTTTTTTTTTTATTTTAAGTATTTTCAGGGATTAATCTTTGAAGATTGTCAGAGCCAAAAGTTTTGAATATTCAAAACCAATAATTTATTAATTTATGAGAAGCTTTATATCCAAATTTCAAAGGGAATTGAGAAGATGTTACTTTTTACTTTTTCCTATCCAGTGTTAAAGCCTTTAATTATCCTCTTGGTGCCTTTTCCCTTTCTGTAACTACAAACACTTGAAGTACACCTTTGTATATACATACAAGTGAATTTACTGTATTTAGTTAAAGAAGGAGATACAGCACATCTAATGAATTCTGTGAAGTGGGCTGTTGTTTTGTTTTGTGTTGATCCTTAACCTTTCGGATAAAACCATGCCTGCTAGTCTCTCCTTGACCTTTAGTTTCTTCTTACCTTTTTCCACACACACCATAATAATATTGTTTAACTATTTTTTTGATTTTCATACACAAATTTTGGCACTTTATTTCATTACCTGTTTCATTAATTTATATAACACTTTCTACAGATTTCTTTTTCAGTATTTTTCATGAAATACTTGAGCAAACATTTGTTATTTTTTTTTGTATTTCTTCAATAAATGTACTTTTGCATTTTGTAGAACACATGGATATTTAAGACCAGTACTTTAAAGCATGTGGTGTGAGTATTTGAAAAATGTCTCCCTCAGCTGTTTTCCTGCTAATGAAAAGATTTTAAAAAATCCTCACTCCTTGATCGGTTTATAAAATCAAAGCACAGAAATGCTGGAAAGGCAGTTTCTAACTAAAAAAATCAATGTTTTAGTGTTTAAATATTATGTTGTTTAAATTGCTGTAGATTCTTTCTGTACACAAAACACGTTTAACATGTGTAATGTGCCAACTCTTTCAACTTCCTCTTATTACGTTTGGTAGCAGCATTACAAATACAATAATTTTGGTTCAAGTCGTCAATTCAGCCACTGAGTAATTAAAAGTTATGGCCATTTTGTCTTTAAAATTGCCCTATATAAAAACTTATGATAAAATACAATTAAAGAACCTTAGTGAATGCACTCACATACCCCACGTCCCCACATTGTCACTGGAGAAATAAAATAACTGTAAGAAAATAAATTGAATCATAATTTCCTGTCGATATGCACATCTACATAGTATGTCCTTACTATCTACAAAGTTTCATGAAATTCTGTTGTGTGGTTTCAGAGGAGTTGCGATGACAACTGTTGCAGAGGTATATTGAAGCAAATAAGTTCAAAGGGGTGTAACTCCTAGAAAAAAAACTGAATCATAATTTCCTGTCAATATGCACATCTACATAGTATGTCCTTATTATCTACAAAGTTTCATGAAATTCTGTTGTATGGTTTCAGAGGAATTGCGATGACAAACTGTTGCAGTAGTATATTGAAGCAAATAAGTTCAAAGGGGCGTAACTCCTAGAAAAAAAATTGAATCGTAATTTCCTGTTGATATGCACATCTACATAGTATGTCCTTATTATCTAAAAAGGTTTCATGAAATTCTGTTGTATGGTTTGAGAGGAGTTGCGATGACAAGAAACAGGACTGACTAACTGACGAACGGACAGACAGACGGACGGACAGGTCAAAAACATTATACCCTCCGCAACTTCGTTGCATGAGGTATAACCACATCTAACAACCAATCCCAGAAATGACCACCTACCAACGTATGGAATGCGAATAAACATTTTCAGAAATCTAATATAATCTATTTTCGTCTTCTTTCTTGAAATTCAATTAGTTATCTCAACTGTTTCTTGTGATAAAGATTTACACAATTACGATCATTAAGCATTCAATTGATGACAAACTATTGAGATTATATATCACAACTATGGATTGCTTAATAAATTTTAATTTTTTTTATCATTAAATAAAAATAAAAAACGTACCGTTAGTTTAGAATTAATCTTAAAACTACTAAAGAACAAAACTGCAATGAAACAAGAGTGCACACACTGAAAATGAGGTCAATATCTGATGAACCATGTAAAATGGATATTTTCACCTTACAATCATTCCATATACCAAATATAGCTCATCTTGCTTATAGTATCTGAGAAGCAGACCTAATTACAAAAACTTAATGTTGACCAATGAACCATGAAATGTCAAAGTCAAGGTCGGATAAACCCTTTAAAGGACATGTACACCTAACAATCATTTCATAGAGCAAATATAGTTGATCTTTTGCTTATAGTACTAGTATCTGAGACATTGACCTTACCACGAAAACTGATCCATGAAAACAAGGTAAAAATGGAGATGTACACCATACAATTAGTTGACCTTTTGCTTGTGGTATTAACCCAACATTGACCAATGTACCATGAAAATGAGGTCCAAGTCAGATAAATACTGCCAAACAGACATGTACATCTTACAAGCATTCCATACACCAAATAGTGTTGATTAATTGCTTATAGTATCCGAGAAGCAGACCTTAACCATGAAAGTTTAATATTGACCAATGAACAATGAAAATGAGGTCAAAGTCAAAACACTACAAAACAGTTATGTGCACCATACAATCATTCAATACAACAAATATAGTTGACCTATTGCTTTTAGTACAGGCAAATCTGATTATAAAGATCATCATTGAGACCATCAAAACAGACTATAGAGTATAACCTTTGAATTGAGGGTTCAAAATGAATGGAAGCGACAAACCTGAAAGATTAATATAACCCCGCCACATTATGTATGTATGTGCCTGTCCCAAGTCAGGAGCCTGTAATTCAGTGGTTGTCGTTTGTTTATGTGTTACATATTTGTTTTTCATTCATTTTTTGTACATAAATAAGGCCGTTAGTTTTCTCGTTTGAATTGTTTTACATTGTCATTTCGGGGCCTTTTATAGCTGACTATGCGGTATGGGCTTTGCTCATTGTTGAAGGCCGTACGGTGACCTATAGTTGTTAATTTCTGTGTCATTTTGGTCTCTTGTGGACAGTTGTCTCATTGGCAATCATACCACATCTTCTTTTTTATAATATATCCGTGCTCTTCTTTAAAAAAAAAGAATCAGCTCATTTATGAATTGTGTTCCCCTACTTTTATTGTATCTTACTTTGAAATTACACAACCATGTCATGAGCAAATGATAAACCTGTCCCCTTATTTTGACCATTTAAGTACCATAAATCAAGATTTTAATGCAACATCGTTGGTAACGTTAATTTTGATTGGATAACATCACCAATTTTCATGGCATCAATTCACAATTGACGCTAACGCATCACCAGTAAACTTAATTTGCGACCATCAAATCACCAATTGATGCCGTCTGAGCTTAAAATACAATACAGTTGTCTCCTAAATAACAAATATTCAAATAAAATGCTCCGCTGGGTGCAGCTTGATTAAACCGCAGAGGTTGAACCCTGAACAGTTGGGGCAAGTATGGACACAACATTCAAGCTTGATACAGCTCTGAATTTGGATTGTGATTAAATATTTGACACAGCATAGGTTTTTGACACAGAATGAATGTGGTCCAAGAACTAAAAAATTTTTAATTTACCTATTATGGTCCAATATCCAAAATCTAAATACATACACGGTTAGATTCAGCATATCAAAGAAATCCCAAGAATTCAATTTTTGTTAAAATCAAACTAAGTTTGATTTTGGACCCTTTGGACCTTAATGTAGACCAATTTGAAAATGGGACCAAAAATTAAGAATCTAAATACACAGTTAGATTCAGCATATCAAAGAACCCCAATATTTCAATTTTTGATGAAATCAAACCATATCATTATTATTTGCTTTTATATATAAATCAAAAATAACCAACTTTAAATGGAAAATTGGAAAAAAAAATCCCCTCCCAATTTTTTGAACCCCCTTATGATTCATCACCCCAAAACTCAATCAAAGCCTTCCCTTTGTGGTATGGTACCTTGCAGTACAATTTCAGAGAGATCCATACACTTGAACACAAGTTATTGTCTGGAAACTGTAAAAATGCTTGTTTTTTGGCCCCTTTTTGGCCCCAAATTACTAAACGTTTAGGGCAATTACCCTCAAACTCAAACCCAGCTTTCCCTTTGTGATATGGAACCTTGTAGTACAATTTCATAAAGATCCATACACTTACACACAAGTTATTGTCTGGAAGTTACAAAAATGCTGATTTTTGTCCCCTAATTCCTAAATGTTTTGGGCAATTACCCAGGGCTTCCAAAAATTTTTTGAGCCAGCCGGACATTTCATATCTTATCCCGATTTTAAATCCATTTAGACTTAGTAAATAAGGCAACTATGATAATCAGTTGGCCATCATATATGATATAACCAATGATTGACATTAAAACGATATTAAACTTTACTTTGATATAAATTCGATGTTTTGACGTAAAGTGTTAAATTGTAAGTGCAGCATTGGAAGTGTGCAACATCAGCGTACTAATTCTGCCTAATTCCGCTTTGGACTCTTTATTTGTGCAAAATAACGTTGTAAAAAACTTTACTTTCGTTTTTAAAATCACATTTTCCTAATGCCGGATGTTGACTAGACAATGGTAAATCGCGGATCAGAGACGGATACGTAATATCCGTGTAAGTTTACGATTGAGTTAAGTAGCCTTTTCAAGTTATTTCTTCAAGAAAATATACGTTAGATAAAGGTATCAATGATAATTTTAGCATTATTGAAGAATTAGGATGCATAATTAAATTTCCCACCACCGCACACGTGTACTAGTTCAAACACCTTGGTTCTGACGATAAAACCTTTTCAAATTTTTCATCAAATCATATTTATTAACATATTTCTTATAATTTCAAACTTTTAGACTAAATTTATTAGATGCAACCCGCTGAAATGTCAGACGACGACGGCGGCGAAGATGCCAACGTCATACCAATATACGACCGCAATATAAAAATTAAAGAAAAATTAAAATAAAGTTTTACTTTCAAAAACTTAACATTTTATCAAACAAAGTTGAGTTAGCATGTAATGTGCTCTGAATAGCAAAGTTTTTAATAATTAAAATCCCGTAAATTTGGAATGACAAATCTGATAATCATAGACATGTTATTCCATTCTCACCTGTCATTGATGGGAATACACATTTTGTTTATTTATTAAAAAGATCATTTGTCAAAGCATTTTTTTTTTCTATTTTCTCTGTACCTCTCACAAAAACACCATATGGGTGTTTAAGATTTCATTAGTACAAATCTTTGTAACCGAATCCAGTATGTTAGTACAAGTAGTACATTCTGATTGATGTTTGTTTATATGTCTGACCATAAGACTGCCTTCTTCTGTTTGTCCGCACTCAAAACATATTGTCCAGAAGGATGCCATGCACATGCAAGTACAGCATTACTGAAAAAAATAAAACAAATATAACCACATATAGTGTAATCAAATTACTACCTCTATGTATCATCAAATTACTACCTCTATATATCATCAAATTACTACCTCTATGTATCATCAAATTACTACCTCTATGTATCATCAAATTACTACCTCTATATATCATCAAATTACTACCTCTATGTATCATCAAATTACTACCTCTATCCTCTATATATCATCATATTTGTTTTCAGTCATAAGTAGATTAGAGTATGTTTTAATGTTTTGTATTTTAAAGGTAAGTTTCAGACATAGATGGAAAGTACTTGTTAGCAATCACAAAATGTTCCTTTTGACAAACTTTAGGAAAAATCGGGGGGGGGGCACTTCCTATGTAAAGAGTTGTAGGGATGAGCCACTGGAATTGGTAACTTTTTCAAGCTTCATATAATATGATAAGGTAAAGAAACTAAGATGAAATATGTGACATGGTTGCTGATTGAATCATTAAGTATCTGAAACTAGTCAGATGTCAATATTTTTCTCAGACGCGATTGAAACTGCAGTCATATATGCATCAGATATTTGTCAAATCTATTTATCACTCCATGAAATAACAAAAGCATAATCGCTTTAGGAAGATTTTTTATTCAACAAATATATGATAAGGTATACATTTGTGTTATTCAAAGTATATGAAAAGGGTAGGGTACTCAATCTCTTAGCTGCTCACCCCAACCACAAAATGGTTGAAGTAGCCCCCTGTAATTGTGTAAGCTTGTAACCTTTCCAATTATTTTCTCCTACATCTGTGCAAGATTTATGAAAATTAATAAACCTTGAGAAAAAAAATTACATACCTTGTTTAATGAACTATATTTAATTTTAATGTTTAATTTCAATTTTGTAATTAAAATATACATTAAAGTCTAAATGGGAAAACATTTTTACAAGAATTTGTACAGTTTATGTGTTTATTAATATATTTTTATATCTATACATACTTGTGTTCTTTGAGTACCCTCTCTACTTTTTCTTTTGCAATGTTCCAGATAAAAATTGAGCCATCATGTGAACCAGCAATAGCATAACTACCATCTGGGCTGAAATAGACAAATACATTTATAATCTCTTCTTATTTCACGGCTATATATCCTTATTTCAACAATATTTGCTGTTTAACTTTTAAACAATCTTGACAGATGGAAAGTGAACTTAATATGTCTTATAAAAATAAGGAGATGTGTGATATAAAAATATTTAGTTGTCAGAACACAAGTTGATGTCAATTTCAATCGATAGGTTTTCCTGAATTTAGTATTGTAATGATTCATACCTATTTACATCCAGCCCCTTATATTTTGGCTTTACAAGATAAAGTATTAGACCATTACAATACTTTTAAAAATCTATGGTCCAGAAGGTTTTGATATTGGGACTACTTTACAATGGGTGAATAGATGTCAGTGTTAATCACATGCGCAAAAAGACATTTCCCACTGTAGACATCATATGTCAAACAAATACACAAAAACACATTTACCTATGTGCCATTAATGTATCAGTCATGTTTCCTCTGAGTTTTACTTGAAATGAACAAAATTGTCCACAAAATATTGCTCAATGTATCCAATGGTCTGGTAATAATAATCCTACTCTGACATTATATTGCCACTAATACTGTAATATTACTTATTGTTACTTGAAAGATATTAAACTAGTGAGAGTATACATATTACTTTTATCCAATATTATATTTAAATTAGTAATAAGGTGATTGGTTTCTTACTTGAAAATATAGAAGCAAATAAAATGAAAGATATGCTGTACCTGAACACTGCCCTTGACCAGTCACAGCTCACGTTAAAGTGGTCAGCACTGAAAAATAGAAATAATTTAGATATGATTCTTCTAGAGAAGACATGTATTACCTGCCCCAGCTATTGGTTAAAATTCATTTTGTCAACAAATTGGCTTGATAAAACCTTATGTAATAATTAAAACAGTCATCAAAATAAAATTGAATTTCAGCATGAAAAGTGAAAAGGTCAGAAATTTTTTTTTTTTTTTTTTTTTTTTTAAATTTCATCATTCTTTATTGAAAATCAACATTTGTTAGTTAGATACAGAAAGTACCGTTTTCTTATCCCGGTCTCGTTAGAATTAGATTGTATATTTAAATAGAACCAGTTAGTAATTGTTAGCTTTCTGAATATACATTACTATATTTTATTTATTTCTTATGCAGCAAGTATCCTGCAATCTGATTGGTTAATTACCAGGGTGTAAATAAACCACCACCCTTGTTCACCCGGGGATAAATAAAATCTTGCCAAAAATTCCCAAAAATAAAAATTTTGCTAAAATTAAGAAAAAAAATGTGGTTTGTGTCCACATGTGGACACAGATGATGCCCCTGCTTGCATATCATATAGTTATAAAGGGACATAACGGAAGAACGGTAAAAGTGACGCTACCCAAATTTGAACTTGATCTGAGTTTTGTGGTAATAAGCATTGTGTGTAAGTCTCATAACATTTGGTTGAGGCTAACTTAAGTAAAGAACAGAAACAAAAAATTCAGCAATTTTTCTATTTGTAAACAGGCATAACTTTAGAACGGTTGTGTATAAGTTTTATAACATTTGGTTGAGACAAACTAAAGTAAGAGAACGGAAACGAAAAATTTAGCAATTTTTATTTTTATAAAGGGACATAACTCAAGAATGGTAAAAGTGACGCCACGGAATTTCGTACTTGATCTGTATTATGTAGTAATAAGCATTGTGTACAAGTTTCATAGCATTTGGTTGAGGCAAACTAAAGTTACAGAATGGAAACAATATTTGTACTTGATCTTAGTTTTGTGGTAATGAGTATTGTGTATAGGTTTCATAATGTTTGGTTGGAGCAAACTTAAGTTACAGAATAGAAACTAAAAATTTTGCAATTTTTGGATTTATAAAGGGGCATAACTCAATAATGGTTAAGTGACACTACCCAAATTCAACTTGATCTGTGTTTTATCAGTGGAAGGCAAAATTAAACATTGCATTGTATAAAGCATTGATTGTAGTTGATTTAACTATAAATTATTAATCATGGACAAAGGAAGATAACTCCAATTTTAAAAATTGCTTGAATAATGACATTGATATTTTTGAAAAAAAAATGAAAAATTTAGCAATTTTCCCATTATGTAAAGGGGCATAACTCTAGATCAGTAAAAGTGACGCCCCCAAAATTCAAACTTGATCTGTGTATTGTGGTAATAAGCATTATGTATAAGTTTCATAACATTTGGATGAGGCAAACTTAAGTTAGAGAACGGAAATGAAAAATTTTGCAATTTTTCCATTTATAAAGGGGCATAACGCTAGAACGGTTAAAGTGAAGCCACCAAAATTCAAACTTGATCTGTGTTTTGTGGTAATAAACATTGTGTGTAAGTTTGATAACATTTGGTTGAGGCAATCTTAAGTTAGAGAACGGAAACCAATTTTGGGACGTATGGACAGACAAGGGTAAAACTTAATGCCCCCTCTGCTTCGGCGGGGGCATAAAAAATAAAATGCAAAATGCAAAATGCAAAAAAAAAAAAATTGCATAATTTAAAAAAAATAAATTTGGGTGAAAAAAATGGAGAAAAAAAATTAAAAAAATAAAAAATATTTTTTCTACAAAATTAAAAAAACATAAAAAATCCCAAATTTCCCAAAAAAATAAAGAAATATAAAAAAAATAAAAAATTTGACAATGCGCAGCAACATCTGTGTTGAAAAAATGTTACACTGGAAATTCATTAGCATTTTTCAATTTTACATCCCCTTTAAAAATGAGTAAAGGAACGCTTTCATAAGAAATAAATTCGTTATCTTTGTGTAATCAGGGGTGTACAGAATTTTATACTGGTGTTGAAAATGCACACCCTTCGGCTGTGGCTCAGGGTGTAAAATTCTGTACAACCCTAATTAAACCAAAATAACTAATAGTATCCATTATTTCCATAGTATTGTTCAATAAAGAGAGAACTAGATTTTAGAGAAAAAGAAAAGACAGAAGAGAAAATAATAAATAAATAAAACATAAAAGCAAAATATAAAAATTAAAAAAAACAAAAAAACAAAAAAATTTATACTGAAATTTGGATTTGTGGTCAAAACTAAAATGTGTCTTAAAATACAACATTTAATAAGTTTGGCAAGGATTGTTTGCTAATGTAAAATTAACACATGGTTATAAGCACAAACGAACAAAAACAATAAATAACATATAACAATATAATATATAAAACATATATGGTTGTGTGGAGAAGGCTAAACAATATACATAGTAACATTACATAAGGTAATGCTTAGTTGTTTTAGTATAAATTATTCTAGTAATGGAAGCCAGGAGTCCCAGCAGAGATTGGCAATGTGAAGAGGCTTAATTTTAAAAAATATATTCTTTTATAGTATTAGATTTTCTTTGAGATAATTTTTGAGCCCTGCAAAATTTACTTGATTTTCACATAATTTTGTTCTATAAATAAAGAATTTTGATAATAGTATTATTAAGTTTTTTATTTTATTATTTCCTGTTTTTCCTAAATTTCCAAATAGAATTATACCTATGTTAAACCGAATTATTATTTGTGTTTGGTTATAAATCCAGTCACCGAGTCTTATTCACAGATCTGCTATTTTATGGCATGTCCAAAATATGTGTTCAATATCTTCAATAGCTTCATTGCAGAAAGTACATTTATCGCTTTGTTTTATTTTAATTTCAAATAAAAATTTATTTGTGCCCAAGATTCTGTGTATTATTCTATACTGGAACCAATGAAGTTTTGAGCTTTTGTGGAGTAAAAAGACATATTATGCACGGTTTTCCAATCAAAATGTTTGTTCATTCTTAAGGACCATTTGTCTTCGCAGCTAAGTTTAGTACTATTTTATTCTAATAAAACATTATACATATCTTTCGAGCCTTTGTTTGATAAAAAAATATTCTTATATTATTTTGAATAATTGGTCCTTGTGTTTTATACAGATTGTTTATGGATATATCGTTCTTGAGAGCTTTTTTATATGATTTTATTGATGAAATTACCCCATTATAAGTAAGAAAGTTTGACTTAATTTTATAAATGTTTTGGAATTGTAGAAAGTCATTAGTTTTCCCTAATCATCTAATTGATCATGTATCAAAAAGATCCCTTAAGCTTTATCTGCCCAGTCTTTATAGAAAAAAGATGTTGTTCCTATTTGAATATTTTCATTATTCCAGAGCAATTTCTGATACAAAGTCTTCTTCATTTTTTGGTATACATTTATCTTGTAAATCTGTCCAAGCTTTAACGTCCTCTTCCCAAAAAGGGTTTTTATGTCTTTTTGTTGGGCCTAAATATACTAGGCTTTCAATAATAATTTTTTCAGTACTTTCCAATAGCTTAGTTTTGGGTTGTTTTTTAACAACCGTCTAATCCATGTTAATTTCAACCCTTTATTATATTTGTCAATATCTAGCATTTTCAGCCCTCCTTATTTATGTTCAAAACATATTTTTCTTTTTATCTTGTCAGGTTTGTTTTCCCAAATATATGAATAAATTCTATCAATTAGTTGTTTTAAAGTATTTTTGCATGTTGCTTGTAATGTTAAAAGCAGATGGTTTAATTTTGAAATAATTAGTGTCTTGATGATTGTTATTTTTCCAACTGGTGTTAATAGATATAAGAAGATGTGGTATGAGTGCCAATGAGACAACTCTCCATCCAAGTCAAAATTTATAAAAGTAAGCCATTATTAATGTTTGTTTAGACCAAATTTTTATTATATTTTCAATTCTTTTACACTTGGACCATAATTCAACAATTCCATTTCATGCAAATTGACTGAAAAGTTTATTCCTAGTAACTTAAACCTACTGGAACCCCATTCCAATCCCCATTTTACACACATGGTGTCTTGACTATATTTTTTTTTTGCCTATCCACACCTCTTTTGTTTTGTCCAGGTTCATATGGAGACCAGACATTTCAGCATATCTTTGCAGTAAGCGAAGCTATGCATCTAGAGATTTGGGAGTACTGTCAAGTATTATTGATGTGTCATTTGCATATTGGGAGATTAGATATTCTGTATCATCAATTTTAATTCCTTTAATTTCTTTGTTCTTTCAGATTAGAATTCCTAGAATTTCAGCACATAAAAGAAAAATGTAAGGTGATAAAGGATCCCCTTGTCTACCACCTCTTTGGATCTCAAAGAAATCTGACAGAAAACAATTTTAAGATACTGATGAACTTATATTTGTGTAAAAGGTCCTTATCCAATGTTTTATAGAGGGTCCAAAGTTGAAAAAGTCTTATACTTCATTAATGAATTTCCATGATACGAAATCAAATGCTTTTTCAAAATCTATGAGAAGGAGAAGACTTGGCAAATCATTTACTTCTGTATAGAGTAAAATATCATATATGAGACGAGTGTTTTCTCCAATATATCTACCGGGAATGGAACTGGTCTGATCATTGTTAATAATATTGGGTAAAACAGATTTTATACGCTCTGCTATACAGCTTAATGCTAGTTTATATGCTGTATTCAATAAACTTATTGGTCGCCAGTTTTTCATGAACTGTCTAGGTTTATTGCCTTTTTGTAAACAAGTAATAATACCTTGTTTTTGAGTTATTGACAATTCCCCCCTTTTATAACCATAAATCATAAATCTGAAAACAAATTTTCCTACATTTGTCCAAAAGAATTAAAAAAATTCATTTGTAAAGCCATCCAACCCAGGGCTTTTCTCATTTTTCATTCTATGCAAAGCTGTTGTCAATTCATTATAAGTTATCTCCCCCTCCAAAGATTCTTTCAAAGAATCATTTAACTTCTCAATATCAGAATCAGGAATTTCGCTGTTAAGATTTACATTACTCAAGCTCTCTGTTTAAGTACACAATTTTTATAGTAATTTTTGGCCTCTTCTAATATTCTATCTGGTTTACAAATTGTGTCCCCTTTTTCGTTAACTAGTTTGGGAATGGTTTTATTTTAAAATGTTTAGTTTCCATATTCAAGAAAAAACTTGATGGCTTTTGCCCTTCTTCAATCCATTGCATTTTTGATCTGATATAGTACCCCCTCATATTTTCTTGCCTTATTATTTTAAGATCCGACTTATGTTTTTCAATTTCTGTTAATATTTCCTCTGTTAAGATGCTTTCTTCTAATTTCTGAATTTCTTTTTTCCTGTTTATCTCTTTCCTTCTTTTTATAAGATGCATATGAAATAGTTTTCCCTCTGATTTCAGTAAGTAATATTTCTAAAAAGAGTTGGTGGTTTATGGTAAAGTGAATATCTAAATCATTTATTTGTTCTAAAGTTTCTCTATTATATGCTAATGATGCATATTGGTCTTTTACTTTATGTATAATGTCTTTTATAGTATTGGAATATTCAATATCATGTAATAGTGAGTTGTTACATTTCCATAATCCTCTTCCAATTATGAAATCATTCATCTTCAGATTTAATATTATTGGGAAATGATCGGATCTATAACTGTTTTGAATTTGTACATCATATAAATTTGATTTTTAAAGGTCTTGGGATATTAAAAAGAAATCTAATCTTGCTTGTTTTATGGGATTAGCTTTTCTCCATGTGAATTTTTTTAAGTCTCTGTAACTTTCCCTAAATGGGTGTGTTAAATTATAAAATTCAAGGAAATCTAGAACTTTCTCCTTAGCTTTTTGGTTGTTAATATTTTGATAATTATATGTATCAAGACTTTGGTTTTGTACTTAATTATAATCTCCAGTTATAACAACTATTAAAACAGTTTTTTGTTAACAAATAACTTAAATTCAACCTTTCAAAATTTTTGTCAAAGTTTGGGCCTATCTTCTAAAGTCCAGCCTGTTATTATTTTATCAATTGTACTAGTACCACTGCAAAAGTTACTTAAAAAATATAAAACGCATTTCTTCTAGCTTAACTGACTTGCAGTCTCTTTGTGCGCATTAACTAATATGTAAAATTAAAGAAAATCTTATTTCAACTTCAGTTATGGTGCAAAAACTTTATAAGTGATAAACAAAGGTCTATAGTTTTGGAAATGGTTTATCTGTAAGCATCCTCAAATGAATTCAACAACTAGTTTGAATAATATTCAAATACAGGTAATCCAATTAAGGTCCCCAGACAAAAATTATAAGGGTAAAATTTTATTCAATGAAATTCTAAAATAAGCACAACCATATGTAAAAGATCAACTTTTTAACAAAGTTTTAAATAATAAACCTAAAAGGCATAACAAATATACTTACTATAATGAAGAAGACACTTGGTTCATTCTCAAATCTATGACTTTCAGCGAATCATCCCTAGTACAACATAACAACTTGGAACGATCTGAAAAATATTTTCATAGTTCTGTTTTTTTACTATTATTCTCTAGAATTTTGTAGACAGTGAAGTCAACTGAGAAGCATATGTGATGGGATAATAATAATAAAAAGAATTGATGTCATCTAGACAACATGTGCTTTACAGTTCAATAAGGGCTTCTGTTGCCAAAACGCAAGCACTGTGAATTTTATTTGTTTTCTGAATGACATGACCTAATTTAAATGTGAAAATATTTTGTGCAAATAATTCTTAATAAGACAAAATAAGAACTTTCAACAAAGTTTGACTACACAGGAGGAGCAGTGTTCAAGACATCACTTCTATAAAAAAGACAAGTTAATGTTCTTGTAAAACAGTGACAAAGTCAGATTGTTTCATAAAGAATGGTCCTCCAGTACAACCAACAAGAAAATCATATTAAGGGCATATGATACAGTAGCAGGGGCAGATAATAACGTTTGAAAACTCTTTGTGTTGTTTTCGCGACGTTGTCAATAAGAACACTGTAATTTCGCGATGTTTCTAATAAGAACGGTAACATTTTGCGACGTCGCTTTAGATGTAGTCACATTCGTGGAAAATTCACTGACGTCATAAATCCAGTTGCGTGAATTTCATTTAAAGAACCTGCTTTGAAAGCAGCCATATCACGTTAATTGTTATATTTATTCCTTAATAATTAAGTCAACAGTAAAAAATATCAAATCAACATTTATGATTTTGTGTGGTTTTCTTTTTATGTCATATAGGAAATGAATAAAGAGATATGTAAATAATAATATGTCAATGAGACAGAAACCTAACTACAGAAATAGCCCAATAAGTAATTTAGATATCAACGGACTGTCTTCGTCAGTATAAAGTATCTATCACATTTGGCAAACTCTTTAGTATGTAGAATTGTCACTGTACGCATAAATCTTACAGAGACTATTAACAAAATAACAATGTAACATAATAAATAAAGACAACACCTCATACTGTTCCTGACTTTGAATATGTGCATCAAAAAGTTGCGGAGTTTATCGTCGTTTTTTTTTTAATTTAACCCAGTGGAATATATATGTGTATGCAGAAGAACTGTCAGTTAAAAGATACAGTTATACAGTTATAATAAACCCAATATGATATACAAAAACAAGAAAGCTCCAGTTGATGTGCTAAGCATATCCCCTCTTGTACACTAATGAGAGAAAAAATAAATGTGGATTGTGTCCAGATGATGCCCCCGCTTGCATATCATATAGTTATAACGGGACATAACTGAAGAATGGTAAAAGTGACGCCACCCAAATTTGAACTTGATCTGAGTTTTGTAGAAATAAGCATTGTGTGTAAGTCTCATAACATTTGGTTGAGGCAAACTTAAGTTAGAGAACGGAAACTAAAAGTTTTGCAATTTTTTCATTTATAAAGGGGCATTACTCTAGAACGGTTTGAGTGATGCCACCAAAATTCAAACTTGATCTGTGTTTTGTGGTAATAAGCATTGTGTATAAGTTTCATAACATTTGGTTGAGGCAAACTTAAGTTAGAGAACAGAAACTAAAAGTTTTGCAATTTTTCCATTTATAAAGGGGCATTTCTCTAGAAAGGTTTGAGTGACGCCACCAAAATTCACCCTTGATCTGTATTTAGTGGTAATAAGCATTGTGTGTAAGTTTCATAACATTTGGTTGAGGCAAACTTAAGTTAGAGAACGGAAACTAAAAATTTAGCAATTTTTCTATTTATAAAGGGGCATAACTCTAGAATGGTAAAAGTGACCCCACCAAATTTCAAACTTGATCTGTGTTTTGTGGTAATAAGCATTGTGTATTAGTTTCATAACATTTGGTTGAGACACCCTAAGTCAGAGAATGGAAACCAATTTTGGGACGTACGTACAGACAGACAAGGGTAAAACTTAATGCCCCCTCCACTACGGCGGGGGCATTAAAATAGAAGGAATTATTTATGTGACAGATCAGAAAAGTGTACACGTTACACCTACAAGAGAAAGGTAACAAAACTATTTCTTGGACGACTGGACGGACGGACAAACAAAGTGGTTGCATTATTATCCCACTCCAAATTTTGAGGTATAATACATACAAGAAAGTAAATTATAATATGTACCGTAATAAATAATACCACCAAGACGATCTAAGGTAACTTATCTATTGATATAGAAATTATTCAATCCCATTCTCTAATACCGGCTGCTGTACATCCTATGAAATTTTATACAACAACGTAATGGAATATTGAGACAAATATGACATGAATTTGCACAAAACAGCTCTAAATGTTCACTCTTTAAACATGTTCGGAGTGGTTTCTAAGATAACCCGAGTATATTTGGGTGTGATTGCCAGTACATATTACATGTATGCCTACGTGTATAGAGACAAAATTTACCATTCATGCTCCCACCTTCTGATTGTTACCAGAATAATTTGATTACTGAAATCGATATTTGTGTTGTTATTGACCATGTTGACATACATATCTTTTATTTTGATAATTCTGCATTTAAAGTACAATGTAGCATGACTTTAAATTAATCGAAGGCTAGGAATTCAACATTATTAATTTCGTTGACTTCTTATGAAAAGGAAAACTATAGATTCAGGTTTACAACAAACTTATATTTTACTTTAACCTCCTATGCCTCCAGAATTTGTCAAAACCACGAAATTAAGTGTCCACAGATATTCTTTTTATCCTCAATCCACGTAACTAAATCAATCTACACTACACATAGTTTCCAACATAGAACATTTCAGTTGATTTATTTTTCATGTACCTAGTGGCCTTTTGAATAATTTAAACTATGATTAATATCCTTGCTTTAGAAAAAAACATTGGCTATACCAGTAGGACTGAACAGTGTTATCGTGTACGGCGGGAATGATTGCACGACATTGTTGCGATACAAACTTATTTCAACGTAGTTAAGCGCCCTATTGGCAATCGGGACGATTGCCATTAAAAATTAAGGTCTATGGCTTTTATTGAAAAAACAAGCACATGGACCCCCATTTTTTTTCTTCTGCAATCAATCAAGTACTGTTTCAAGAACGCTCCGCCAAAATTTTAAGAAAAAATCAACGACAGAATTTTTTCTGCACTTTTGTGTAGATGCCAAAATATTTTCAGCTTCTTTATTTCACTAATATTAATAAAATTCAGGATAAAATTATTCATTTTAACCTTAACAGTGTAACAGCGTGTTAATGCCATGGATCAAGGGAACATTTTACAAAAAACCCGGTTAAATTATGACTGTTCGTTCAAAAGTGTTGCTACTTTCCTCAAAAGTCCTTCAATATGAAATTTCTGGGTTTTCCCTTGAAGTATGCATGTTTCGAACAAAAAAAACTCAAAAAGTAAGTCATGAAGGTATATTTTTCTTTGCATATTTCAAAAGTACACATTGAAATTGACCTTCTATCAAAATTTCAAGAAAAAATCAATGAGGGATCTCTACTGTATCATATGCCCTTAACAGAAAAAATCACGACTGAAGTTGGTTCATGAAGTTGGTTCATATCAATTATTTTTTGAAGTTTCAAAATTAAAATATTTTTTTAAATGAAGAAAAGGACAATGTCTTGTCTGCTTTTTGAGAAAAAACAAATTATTGGTAGGTAATATATAACAAAATAATACTTTGGAGATATATAATTATTTTAGCACAGGGTGATATTTTCAAAGCTCCATTTCTGGTTATCCTTTTGTATAAGCATATAGAATTAAATATAAAATCGTAAGTTGTCTATACATGCAACTGTCTGAGTCATAAAATAGAACAATATAGAACAAAATTTGAATTGGTTTTGGCAAATACAGCATATATCTTATTTTATTGTTATCTTTTATATCTAACATCAGTGTTTATTACCTGTGGATAGATCTAGTGAAGTCAGTCGACCCTGAAGCATAATTTCTGTGTTACTTGAATCAGTACGACTGTCCCAGAATCTTAATCTCTTGTCAAAATGTCCACTGATGATGTTTGAGCCTTGCAAGGTCACTAAATCATTGCAACTTGACCCAGCAAAAATTGTTTTGATACCTTAAACAGATGGAGATCAAATATAAGAAAGAAATCTACATCATATTTCTACCATATTCTATAGAGAAGTTCTTCAGTATAAAAAACAAAAAGACAAAGACTTCAGTTCTATTATGTGTGAACCTTCCCCTTTTAGAAAAGAGCATATTCAACATAATATCCTCATTCATATACAATCTTACTGACAATTTTGAAGTGAATTTTAAAAAGCTTTTTGAATTCATTTTCCATAGGTTCATGAAGAGCAGTTTATTTGTATATTGAAAATCCAAACTATATAGTGGTCAAAATCTTAAATTCCAGTTCATTCCCATAACATTATCACAAATTCAAAACAGAAGTATCATATCACCCTCCATGAATAATATGACTCAATCTGTTAAATAATGTCCCAGATGAATTACAATCTGTGACATGTATTTGCCATAGATTTATATGCTAAATAATATTCAGCAAAAAAATAGTTTTCAGATTAGAACCAAAATCACAATTATGACAACATACGATCATCAATGCATATTTACTAATTTTTGTACTTAAATATACAGGAAGAAGCTGCCTATATATATTTTACCATATGATCTTGTATTACACAAACTTCAATTATGACAGCCATCTTAAATATCAGATTGGCATCAAATCAAATGTTTTTGTTGGACTAAAATAGAATTATCAACACATAACAAAATCCTGTCTTTGAGATGGTATTCAAGCATAATGTATTTACCTTTAAAAAAATACTATGTTTACCTAATCTGTTCCCATCATCTTGGATTCAAGTTCAGAAAAGAAAAACCAGGCAGTTAGGATATAAATGCTGACTGATTCTAGGTGGGGACACTGTTTGTAACAGAGTGAAGGCTTGTTATTTTGAACACTGTCCATAGTAACTGTTACTTACAAGCTATTCTCGTGAGGTCCCAGATTTTTAAAGTTCTATCATGACTACCAGATACAATTTTGCTACAGTCTCCTAAAAACTTTGCAGCTAATACTTTTCCACTATGTCCAGTTAATGTACTCTGAAAGTTAAAAATATCCAGAATAATTTCATTTCAGCCTGACAATATGTAACAATACTTTTAATCACTGACTCATTTTGAGACCTGTTTTCAGTATAAAAGCAACCTAAGGATTTTACATAAGCTCATTTGAAGATATGTTTATCTTTATCCACGATAATCTTTGCAGCAGAACAAGGATAAGGCATAGAATGTAAAATGTCTTTGAGAAAATAGTTTTCTTATATCATAACTTTTTAATAATGATATCTGAGTTTTCAATTATTTCATAAACACAAAAATTCATTTGTAAAAGGAAATATTTCCATTTTTGATAGACCTAATCTCCTTTTATAGTAAGCAGTAGCCCAGATCATACCATTTCTGTCTCTAGCCATGACAATGACTTCAAATCTATACTTAATTTAACTCTAGGGATGCCTTAAAAAAATTAAGATCATTACTTACCCGTAACCTTTGATCTGTAAGTGACCAAACACGGCTAGCAAAGTCATTTGATGCTCCCAATATATAGTTTTCCTGAAAACCAATAAAATCATATGTATTATAGTTAAAAAGACCTAGCAAGTGGTATAAAATTATCTTTTAAAAAGTCAGTCTTAGATTCTAAGTTTCATATCATTATTTTTGCCAAACACTTTGTCATATAAAAACAAACATGCGTTTACACATTAGAATTTCTCACCTACAGCAATGTATGGATTTTTCTTAAAGAGGTACTAAAATGCTAAAATCATGTTTGTCTTATTCTATAGTTTGTAATTAAGGTTTAAGAATGCAAAAAACCCAATAAAATTTCATCTTGTAATTATCGAGATATTTGCAAATTACTGTCAGTTTTTCATTTGAACACCTGAACAATTTAGTAAAACACGCCACTACAACTCTGTACTTATACCCAACGGAAGTCACGCACAGTGGGTCACCCTGATCAAATACATGTGTTATATTGTATGCAAACAGATCCACAGCTTGATAAATAAAATAACAGTTTTGAAATATATCGGTGACAATTATTACATTGAGAATATTGAAAACCATTTATTGAGGCTTGATAATCGCATAAATATTTTAATCAAATGTTTATAATTAGAAAAGTATTGAAAAACCAAAAGTACAAATCAACCTTTTTTTCTATAAAATATTAACATGTGCATCCTAAAGTGGCAGTAGAAGCAGAAGTAGAACCGTCATGTTATTTTCCATGGCAGAAAAACGGCATTTAAAATAGGACACTCCCAACATGTGCTTCCAAATGACGACGGAGGGCGTAACTTGTTGATTTGTTATCAAATTTGTTAATTTCTGTCCTGTAACTTTCAGTATGTTTGCCATAGAGACATATTATACAATTGTAATCTATGTCTGTGTCCTAAATCACAGGCCTTTTATATGTAAATATATATTAATTTTTTTGTTATTAGAAAATAAGATATAAAACCTATATCGTAGAAATATAAGAGCAATAGAATTATTAAATAAGTTAAAATATATTTGAGCACTTAAAACTTCAACAAAAACCACTGATATAAAATCTTTAGAAAAAGGGGTGCGCATTCTCAAATTACTTGTGTCCTAAATCCTGAATGTTATGATCACACCAATTATTTTTTTTAAATAAAAAAAATTATACCATACTGCTTTTAAAATATTGACCTTTTCTTTCATTTGAAATTTAAGCAATGACAAATAAATAACCAAACAAGAAAAATATTAATCCTCTCAAACATCTTTTGATCCTGGTAATTAAAACAGTCCGCACTTTGACACTACTGATAAGTAAACATCCTGTATACAGTAAAGTAATGAAGATCAAACAGTAGCTATTATCCCTCCCCTCAGGTAATTAACAACTTGGCCATGCAGAAATGCCACCTGTTGTTTATAAAGTGATTAACTTTATAGTTTGATAATTAACATGATTAAAAAGGTATTACACATACCCGGTTTTTATTACATGGAATAGAAGCCTCTACCGTCATATCTTGTCAAGATGTTATGCAACTTTACGTACATGTAAATATAAACCATATTTTTTCTCGACTCAAAATTAATTGCTAGATTAATGATATATTGACCGTCAATTTGTCTCAGTTCTACGATCAGGAAAATTGTTTTCAGTTGAAAACTCAATGTTGAATTGTCCCAACCCCATCCCCCCTTTTTCTATTGAAACACGTTATAAATACACTTCCCTTCTGAAACATATTTTGTTCCTTTTGACAAATTGATCATAATGAAGAATGAGCCTTGAATGGGTAGCGAAATTCATTGGCAGAGCTTTAAATCAATGATCAGAAGAAAGTTCATTTATTAAACAACGTTTAGAATTGACCCACAGTGCGTCACTTCCGATAGATTTGGTTTTAGTGCTGTTTCCGGAAGTAGCGTGGATTGGATTTTCCTAAGGTAAAAATAGTTGAACTTTACACGCTATTATCTCTGTAATTAGTGGACCAAATTGCATCGAGTTTTTTGCATTTTTTATCAATTATTTCAAACTTTTAGATAAAAATTATTTGTTATGTGCGTTTTAGTACCTCTTTAAAGGGCGATTTAACTTTCCAAATGAGGTCAACTCACCTATCAAATATGTGATCTGTAAGTTGTATACATTTCTGTTCATTTATTTTCAATCTATCATGTAAAATTTCTATTTCTTTATTTTTTGGTGTTTCAAAATTTTAATTTCAGCAAACTTGGTTTTATCATGGCACCAGTTTTTATTGGTGGAGGAAGCCAGAGTGCATGGAGAGAACCACAGACCTAAAGCAGGAAAAATGTATAATTTCTGAGCTACAATCTTAATCCAAATACTTAAAACTACTACCTGAAATAAGGTCAAGCCATATGATATATACAACTCCCAACAAATCCACATACCAAATATTGTTACCTGTATTCTGAAAATTTTGTCAGATCAATAAATCGTAAAATTTAGATCATGGCCAAATGATATATGTCAGAAATGTTGTCTAAATATTGTTGATCCATCCTGTTCATTAAATGAAGAATAGAGCTAATTCTGAAAAATTAACTGGACCACTTGACTACTCAAACAGTATTATACAATGTATTGACCTATATTGTAGGTAAGTAAGTACATTTTATAGCTATCATGCATAGTACTGTGGAATTTACTGTATACCTGTCAACCTATGAAAATGAAAATCCAAGTCGTGACCTGCATTTAGGATGCAAATGTCAGGTCATAACACATATAAACTTTTTTCTGTTGAATTTTAGCATTTACAGAGTTTTGTTATATTCTATAACATATGCTAGTTTCCTACAAATATTCACAATTATGAAGTATTTGCTGAATATTATTTAAAATCTATGTTTTCATTTTAACTTCATTGTATCTATTAAATATTTATTATCAATGAGATATCAATATAAAGCAATGCCCTCTTATTGTTTTATTCACACTATTTTTCATTAATAAAACCCGAACTATAATAAGAAATCAGTTATAGCTAATGTTCTCCTATACACAGGAGGAAGATAAAGAGAAAGAATATTTACTGTTGATTGTTGTTTACATTCTGATTGATTGATTGTTGGTTGCTTAGCGTGCATTGGCGTTTACAATCTGTGCAATATTTGTAGAGCACATGGAATTTCAGTGATATCAAAATTAAATCATTAAAAATAATTTAGGGACTTGTATCCCTCCAACAGATCTGTATTTAAAGGTTCAAATTGTTTTTAAATTATATAAGTTGATAATTGATATTTGCAACAGCAAATTTGATAAATTAGGACATACAACTGTCAAGCTTGGTTGTCACCAACCTTTCTAGGGTACATTTAATGAGATAATTAGCAAGTTGTTACCTTTCAAGCAAAAGGAGTGTCAAAACTTTGTTTTGATAGCTGTAAATCATTCAATTAAGAGCAAATTATCAAACTATATGTCCAAGAATAATTTTGAAATTACTTTTTTTTCAGAGGAAATTTTAGCATTTTAGACATTTGAAGTCTCATGGCACTAGAGAATAAGTGTGAAAATGGATCATATTCTGAAATCCCAGTTTATTTGATGACTTGGGTAGGTATTGAAAAATCTCAGGTGAGATCTTAAATTCCTGGTTGTGATCTGTAAAATTCGGGTCAGTTGACAGGTATGAAACTGCATTATGAAAACTTAAACTGACCATAAGAGCATGGAAAAGGGATTAATATCCAGTGACCGTGACTGGCTGACAAGGTCTAATCATTCCTTGTTAATGTCTATATTTACTTCAATTCCAAATTCTGGTGCCATAATACCGTAGACATTCCTAGCCACTATGTGTTAACATTAACACTTACTTCAATACCAAAATCTCATTCTATACTACAGTAGACATTCCTGGTCTTAACAATCTAGTGCCATAATACTGTAGAGAGTCCTAGCCTTAACACTTACTTCAATATCAAAATCTAGTGCCATGTTACTTCCAATACCAAAATCTTGTGTCATAATACTGTAGACATTTCTAGTCATTAACACTAACTTCAATACCAAAATCTAGTGCCATATTACTTCAATACCAAAATCTAGTGTCATAATACTGTAGATATTTCTAGTCTTTAACACTTACTTCAATACCAAATCTAGTTCCATAATACAGTACACATTCCTGGCCTTAACACTTACTACACCAAAATATAGATCCATAATATTATTGACACTTCTAAGTCATTAACACATTCTTCAATACCCAAATCTAGTGCCATAATACTGTAGACATTCCTAGCCACTATCTGTTTGCATTAACACTTACTTCAATTCCAAAATCTAGTGCCATAATACCCTGGTTACTTCCTGTTAATATTCCTTTACATTGACATTTACCTAAAATATGAGAGTGGTATCAGCATCAAGTTAATAGTTATAATCTTCTATGTTCTTTATGGAACCTATAAATTTATATACAAGGTACAAGAACAAGATTGTTAAGTTCTAGTAAAACATTAAAATGACGGTATAGTATGGTCTACTACACATGATACCAAACAATCTAACCAAGTATGAAAGCTTTCTGGCAAATAACCTAAGAGGAGATGCAAATGAGTTGAATTATTGACTTGCAAGCCAATTATATATCAGTAATGTTATTGAGCTTATCTAAACAAAATTGAACTTAACTTCATTAACACAGCGTACAAGTGTATTAACACTTTTATTTAAAAAGGGTGATCACTTGTCAATAGTCTTTGTTGATTTTTCTTAAGCGTTTGACTCTTTAGAATGGAATTTAATGCTATCAGTTTTAAAACATTTTGGATTTAATGATTATTTTATAAGATGGGTAAAAACTTTGTATAGCAGTATTCAAACATGTGTTATGAACAATGGTTGGATATCTGATGTCTTTAATAAACAGCTGCGCCATGAGGGCATGATAAATAACTTCTCAATGTCATATCAGAAATTTAAGAAAAACTAAAGGGAGGTTATCTTAATAGATATAAACAAGGCACCAAAGTTTAATGAGAACTGCTGAAAGCACTTTTGAGTTATTGTCCGAAAACTGGAAAATCCCCCTTTTTTTAATGAATAAAACCCCATAACTCAGAAACGTAAAACTAAAAATCAAAAGGGAGCTCATGTCAATAGATTAAAACAATTGACCAAAGTTTCTTGCAAATTGGAGAAAGCATTTTTGAGTTATTGTCCAAAAACTGGAAAACCCCCCTTTTTTTAATGAATAAAACCCCATAACTCAGAAACATAAAATCTAAAATTTCAAAAAATCTAAAGGAAGCTTACATCAATAGATATAAACAATTCACCAAAGTTTTATGAGAACTGCTGAAAGTATTTTTGAGTCATTGTCCTAAAACTGGAAAATCCCCGGGGCTTTTCAATGAATAAAACCCCATAACTCGGAAAACGTAAAATCTAAAATTTATAAAAATCGAATGGGAGCTCATGTCAATAGATAATAAAATGCTCCGCTGGGCGCAGCTTGATACGACCGCAGAGGTCGAACCCTGAACAGTTGGGGCAAGTATGGACACAACATTCAAGCTTGATACAGCTCTGAATTTGGATTGTGATTAAATATTTGACACAGCATAGGTTTCTGACACAGAATGAATGTGGTCTAAGAACTTAAAAATTGTTAATTTACCTATTATGGTCCAATATCCAAAATCTTAAAGGTGTACGTACGTACATATGTACATATAGACGGACAGGAGTAAAACTTAATGCCCCCTTTGTTACGGCGGGGGTATAAAAATAGAAGATGTGGAATGATTACCAATGAGACATTTTTTCACAAAAGTCTAAAATGGCACAGAGATTAACTTCTATAGGTCATTGATTGCACAGAAATTAACTTCTATAGGTCATTGACAGTCTTCAACAATGAGCAAAGCCAAAAGTGAAATCAGCAACATTTATAGTAATATCTAAGAATAAAATTCCTTTGCAATCATAACAGCCCATTTAAATACATCATAAAGGTATTAAAATAGAAAATGACATCATAGTCATGGCTAAAAATAAACAAAAAACCTTAACCAGCAACATTTTACATTAATATCTAAAAATAAAATTCCTTTGTAACCATAAAAGCCCATTTAAATACATCATAAAGGTATTAAAATAGAAAATGACATCATAGTCATGGCTAAAAATAAACAAAAAAACCTTCATCAGCAACATTTTATATTTGCAAATTTCCGATGCAGTTTATTATACTAAAGTTATTGGCAAATTTCCAATGGAATTTATTAATACTAAAGTTATTGGCAAATTTCCAATATACATAATTTAAAAGCAATGTAGGTGAGATATTCAAATGAGTTTGAATTACAACCCCAATAAATTTGCAACCATAAAAGCCCATTTAAATACATCATAAAAGTATTAAAAAAATTAAATACATCATAAGGCTATTAAACTAGAAAATGACATCATAAGGCTATTAAACTAGAAAATGACATCATAAGGCTATTAAAATAGAAAATGACATCATAGTCATGGCTTAAAATAAACCAAAAACCTTCATCAGCAACATTTTATATTGGCAAATGTCCAATGAAGTTTATTATACTAAAGATATTGGCAAATTTGCAATGGAATTTATTAACAATAAAGTTATTGGCAAATTTCAAAATACATAATTTAAAAGCAGTGTAGGTGAGATATTCAAATGAGTTTGAATTACCAACCTTACACTGCTTTTAAATTATGTTTTGTACTTAAGTAATTGTCTATTAACCTGTACACCCTTGTTTTTCTCCCTTTTTTTGCCCCTTATTCCTTAAAGGTTTGAGCCATAACCCCCCAAAGCCAATTCTTACTTTCCAATGGAGTTTATTATACTAAAATTATTGGCAAATTTCCAATGGAATTTATTAACAATAAAGTTTTTGGCAAATTTCCAATATACATAATTTAAAAGCAGTGTAGGTGAGATATTCAAATGAGTTTGAATTACCAACCTTACACTGCTTTTAAATTATGTTTTGTACTTAAGTAATTGTCCATTTACTTGGAAACCCTTGTTTTCCCCCCTTTTTTGCCCCTTATTCCTTAACAGTTTGAGTCATAACCCCCCAAAGCCAATTCTTACCATCCCTTTGTGGTATGGAAACTTGTGGTATAATTTCAGAGAGATCCATACACCATTCCACAAGTTATTGTCTGAAAACTAGAAAAATGCTTATTTGGGCCCTTTTTTGGCCCCATATTCCTGTTGGAGCCAAAACTCTCAGCATATCAAAGAACCCCCATAATTCAATTTTTAATGAAATCAAACAAAGTTTAATTTTGGACCCTTCGGACCTCAATGTGGATAAATTTAAAAACGAGGCCCAAAATCCAAAAAATCTAAATACACCCTTAGATTCAGCATATCAAAGAACCCCATATATTCAATTTTTGTTGAAATCAAACAAAGTGTAATTTAGGACCCCGATTTGGACCAACTTGAAAACTGGGCCCATAATCAAAAATCTAAATACATGTTTAGGTTCAGCATATCAAAGAACCCCAAGAATTCAATTTCTGTTTAAATCAAACTAAGTTTAATTTTGGACCCTTTGGACCTTAATGTAGACCAATTTGAAAAAAGGGACCAAAAATTAAGAAACTAAATACACGGTTAGATTCAGCATATCAAAAAACCCCAATATTTCAATTTTTGATGAAATCAAACCATATCATTATTATTTGCTTTTATATATAAATCAGAAATAACCAACTTAAAATGGAAAATTTTAAAGAAAAAAGAAAAGGAAAAAAAGGAAAAAAATCCCCCAAATTTTTGAACCCCTTATGATTCATCACCCCCAAACTCAATCCCAGCCTTCCCTTTGTGGTATGATACCTTGCAGTACAATTTCCGAGAGATCCATACACTTGAACACAAGTTATTGTCTGGAAACTAGAAAAATGCTTATTTTTGGCCCCTTATTCCTAAACATTTTGGGCAATTACCCCAAAACTCAATTCCAGCTTTCCCTTTGTGATATGGAACCTTGTAGTACAATTTCAGAAAGATCCATACACTTACACACAAGTTATTGTCATGAAACTAGAAAAATGCTTGTTTTTTGCCCATTTTTTGGCCCCTAATTCCTAAAATTTTGAGACAATTACCCCCAAAATCAATCCCAGCATTCCCTTTGTGATATGGAACCTTGTGGTACAATGTCAGAGAGATCCATACACTAACACACAAGTTATTGTCTGGAAGTTACAAAAATGCTTATTTTATGGTCCCTTTTGGCCCGTAATTCCTTAACTGTTGGTACCATAACCCCCAAAATCAATCCCAACCTTCCTTTTGTGGTATTGAACCTTATGTAAAATTTCATAGAGATCTATTCACTTAAACTAAAGTTATTGTGCGAAAACCAATGTGTCTTTGGACGACGACAATGACGACGCCAACGTCATACCAATATACAACCGGAAAAAAGTTTTGCGGTCGTATAAAAACAATTGACAAAGTTTCTTGCAAATTGGGGAAAGCATTTTTGAGTTATTGTCCGAGAACTGGAAAACCTCCCTTTTTAAATGAATAAAACCCCATTTCTCGAAAAATGTAAAATCCAAAATTTATGAAAAATGAAAGGGTGCTCACGTCAATAGATATACACAATTCACCAAAGTTTCATGCAAATTGGGTAAAGCGTTTTTGAGTTAATGTCCGACATGTTGATGATGGACGGATAGACGGACCGACAACGGTATACCATAATACATCCCATAAGCAGGCGTATAAAAACACCAGGGGTATATGCCAAGGATGTCCTTTATCAGCATTACTATTTGTTTTATCAGTTGAAATCATGGCGTCACGATTAAGAAGCAATACCGATTTTAAAGGAATCAATATCAGACTGGATGGCAGAAATCGTAGTATGAAAATTTCTCAACTAGCAGAGGATACTACTTTATTTTGTTCTTTCATTATGATGTTCAATTAGCCATGAATGAAATTGAAATCTTTGGTTCTTTTTCAGGGTTGAAATTAAACAGAAATAAGACAGAGGGGTTATGGGTAGGAAAGTGAAAACCATGTAAAGACAAAATTGAGGGATTCAACTGGAATGATGGACCAGTTAAAACTCTTGGCATATATTTTGGGCACTGTAGAGAGGAATTTGAAAAACTAAATAGGGAAAATAAAATTGAAAAGATGAATCAATTATTTTGTTCTTGGCAGAAAAGAAATCTTACTATTTTGGGAAAATTTTGCTAATTAAAACATTAATTGTACCTATTTTCACTTTTATAGGAACTGCTTGTATAGTTCCTGAGAAATATATGAAAGAAATAGAAAAAAAGTTGTTCTAAATTCATTTGGGATAATAAACCAGATAAAGTTAAAAGAATTTCGATCAATGGTCCTTATGAAAAGGGGGGATTAGGTATGATAGATATACGAAGTTATGTCATTGCTTTAAAAGCTTGTGGGTTAAAAGAATAGTAAGTGATTATGATAGAGATTGGAAAATTATACCTCAGCACTATTACTGTAATTTTGGGTAAAACTGGCTAGTGTTTGAAACAAACTGGGGATAATCCAGAAGAAAGCCTTGACAGAATCCCAGATTTGTATAAAACTATCCTTAAATGTTGGAAATTAACTGGTGGGGTATAACGAAAAAGCCTGAAACATTTACAGATATAAGAAAACAAACATTATGGAACAATAAATTAATCAAATTTGAAAATAAAGCTATAATTTTAAAAAATTGGATTAAAACGATCTATGTAAATGATATCATAGATGAAAAAGGATGTGTTTCACAAGATATCATTTCGAACAAACTAAAAAATAAATCAAACAGGATAGAAGAAATTAATTTAGTAAAGAAATCAATACCAAAAGATTGGGCAGCCATCTTGAAATCAGAAAATTCTATAAACAGCATTATTAATATAAAAAGAAACCAACATATATGGAAAGGTTTACCTATAAAATTAAAATCACTATCAAACAAAATTATATATAAGTTCTGATAAATAAAAAATTTGAACCAGCTTTTGGTCCAAACAAAAATAGGTGCGTATACTTAATATAGATGATGTGTTATATCAAAACAATTTATATGAATTTTTATTCAAATATTTAAAAGAAAATAAACTTAAAACTTTAAGATGGAAACTACTACAACATATTCTACCTACAAAGAAACTTTTATTCAGGTTGGAAAATTGCAAGCAATAGTTTTTGTAACTTGTATATACATGAAGATTACGATCACTGCTTTATACTGATAAAGATAAAAGATAAAGATAAAAACATTTAGTATAGGATATGAAATTGCTGACGAAGAATATTTTGCATTTAACTACTTTTTAACAATTGTTAGTTTTTCAATCTTCAAGGCGTACTACATATCTGATCACAAGACAAAAAAGGTCAATGTTTTTTCAATTTTTTATAATGAATTCAATAGAAGAGTCAGTATGATAATCCAAAATAATATTTTATTAACCATTAGACTCTTTAATAGTGGAGGGATACAGGTGGTCCCCTCTTTTTGGTAAATGACGTCATAAAGGCTCGCATTATTGACGATCTTTTCCGTTGAAGGACATAACTCGAAAGTGGTCTATTATTGAATAACATTGTTTACTGTTTTATAATTATCGAATAATATTGTACACTGTTTTATAATTATTGAATAACACTGTGTACTATTCTATAACTATTGAATAATAGTGTGCACTGTTTTATCATTATTGAATAACATTGTGTACTGTTTTATTATTATTGAAAAACTTTGTATACTTTTTTATTATAACTATTGAACATTGTGTACTTTTTTTATAACTAATGAACATTGTGTAGTTTTTTTATAACAAATGAACAACATTGTGTACTGTTTTATATCCTGTACTAACAGAAATCTAGTGTTACCTCCACTAATTTCCCATAACTTGATCTTTCTGTCTGAACCCCCTGTTGCAAACAAAGTTCCAGATGGACTCCATTTAACAGCATTAACTTCCCCATCATGTGCGTCCTATAACATATTCAATAATTTGTATTAGACAATAAGCATGCTTTATAGTCAGGAATCTGATGTTCAGTAGTTGTGGTTTGTTGATGTGGTTCATAAGTGTTTCTCGTTTTTTATATAGATTAGACCGTTGGTTTTCCCGTTTGAATGGTTTTACACTAGTAATTGTTGGGGCCCTTTATAGCTTGCTGTTTGGTGTGAGCCAAGGCTCTGTGTTGAAAACCGTATCTTGACCTATAATGGTTTACTTTTATAAATTTTGACTTGGATGGAGAGTTGTCTCATTGGCACTCATAACACATTTTCTTATATCTATTTATAGTCGGTTGACCAAAAACTTGTGAATAACTGCTCAAAAATGTTCTTTGAATTCCTCATGTAATGTTATTGGCTGTCAATGAGGTAGTCAAACAGTCCATAAAATTCCTTCAAATACAGAACAAACATATCTAAGTATATAATAAGTAGCTTTTCTTCAGATCACAAATTTTTTGAAATAATTTCAATGGAAAATAAATGTACAGTTTTGAGTGAGGTAGAAAAGTGCTTTTGATAAAGAAGACAATATCTGATATTATATTTCATTTTTATTGAGGGGAACACTGCCTACAATAAACACTGTACCAAATAAAATTTACGTGGAAAAAATTTAAGAAAACAGTATTCGTAAAATGTTATACATACAAATTTGTGCTGTGCTTTATTTGGTAAAGAAACACTAAGACAGAGAGGAACAAATCCTGGGACAAAAACACCAGTTTCACTATAAAGACAAATAATATATAATGTGAATTGTATCAATATTGAAGTAAAAGACAAAGAAATCTGAATTAGTGACATAATTAAATGATTTTAAGGAGGCTCGAGGGTATAAAAATTTCAGAAAAAAATTAAACATTTTTTTTTTCATTACAAATTTTCTTTATTACTTTATTAGTTGTTACTTTATCATAAAGTACAAAAATCATTCAAATAAATCAATTCGTTTTGGCCCCAGATGACTTTTAAAATGTATGTATCATTGAAAAAGCTCCAAATTATCTCCCTTTGGTGCAAAATTGCCATTTTTTGGTATTAAAATTGAAATATCTTTTTTAAATCATCGGTGACCTATATTTTTTATTATTGTTTTCAAATAAGCTATACTTAAACTAAACTATAGTAAGATTTTAGCGATTTCTGTAATTTAGTTCTTTTTTAATTTCGATATTACCTCTTTTTCTCCTATCAGTTCAACAGAAAATAAGTACTTTTACAAAAATGTATGCTTCTTTCGAAGGCAGATTGTGAGCGTAAATGGACGGTGACCCCATTTTTTTATTTTATTTTTCTATCAAGTATAAGATAAAGTTCATTCATAGAAAAATACAGCGAAATCCTATATTAAGAAAAAAAATTGATTTAGACCCGCGAGCCCCCTTAAATAGCATACTTAGACAGGTTTGGACAAAGTTAAATGATTATCTTACTTTTATTTAAGAAAATTGGCTTTCAACAAATTTTTATCATCGTTTGTTTATGTTTCCATGTTTTGATGACTTTCAGTTTCATATTCATGCATTTTCCCATAGAATACTTATATTTTTATGTCAGCGATCAATGACATCATTTACACCAATTGACCTTGGGTAACTCATTCATAATAAACTGTTAATACAGAGATATGTCTCGCCTTTTTGTTATTTCTATAGTAAAATGCAAATGTTGAAATTAAAATAGCAATACTTTAACATGTAAGTTATGCAAAATATTCAAAATCATTGATCCATGACTGAAAGTACAAAGCCATACAATCTCATGGAAATAAAATGTGCCAATGCTAATACAACTGCATGCAAATATCTTTGACCTACCACTAGTGGTTCCCCATAAACGGACCTAATCACAAACTAATACCATCTTTTGGTGTGTATATTACACGAGTTTTTACCCTGGGATAGATTTCTGAAAAGTTGGGGTGCGTATTACAGTTCTTTAGACTTTTTATCAGGTCCCAATTCCGACAAAGAAACCCGGTATTCAGGAGGAATATATTTTTGTAGCATGAACTTAATTGTTGTTATGTTTTACATGTATATTTGTATCTGATTTGTAATGTTATATGCAAATAAAAATCATTTAACTGCTTCCGTAGTTGTTTTTAAGTTTTCTTGTGTCTGTTCTCCGTGCCACCCGGAAGTTGCATTTGGTCATGTCCAAATTAGAGATGAAGGATTCTGTCATGGCCAAATTAATGTAGGTGTTTCTCAAGTTTATTACTTACTTTGTATATGTGTTCTAACAAGGAATACAGAAGGTAAATGTATAAAAGATGAATGAAACACACCCGTTTGATGATAGCGACCGACATTGTTTTTTACTTTTGTAGTATCAGGTGATCACATGTCATGTTCATGTGACTTTTAATGTAAAGTTGAATAAAGTGATGATTTTATACATGTTTTTACTTTGTGACATTTTAAAAACCTTCATACAATTTCAAATCATAATTGCAGACATGTCAATGCCCTCTTGTTAACTGTACGAATTTCATTTAGGAACAAAACTTATCTGTCAATTGGTTTGTTCTGATAACGATTAGACTTCCTAATTGATATTCAATAAGAGTGTGATAATCCGGATTAAACGATTCAATGAGTACCAACAAACAATAAATAAAATTAGCAGAGATTAATATTTATTTCAGCACTAATTTATCAAAATAAATATTTCAATTATTTTATTATTTAGAATATTTGTAATGGTTCTGTATTCCGTATAAGATTCACCAACAGCATTTTGCATTTAAACAACATCCTGATTCAGCACTTCCTGTTGCTCTCAATCAAACACATCAGTGGAAACAATAAAAAATCAAACATCGTCTGCTAACTTACTTATTCTGCAACAATATTTTCATTGTCTTGTAATCAACCAGGACTGGAGTTCCATTTGGCAAAAGTTTCAAAGTCATGACTGAGGGGGAGGGGCCAAATAATCTCCATGGAAATGAGATGTGCCAAAGCTAATACAACTGCATACCAAATATCACTGAACTATCACTAGTGGTTCCCCATAAACTGACCTAATCACAAACTAATACATGTAAACTAAACAGTTTCAAAGTCATTAGAACATGACTGAGAGGGTGGGGCCAAATAGTCTCCAAGGAAATGAAATGTACCCATGCTAATACAACTGCATACCAAATTTCATTGACCTACCAGAAGTGGTTCCCCACAAAACTGACCTAATCACAAACTAATACATTGTTGACAACGCTGCCGCTGCCAGAAACAGCATACCTATGTCTTGATTTTTGACTCCGTCAAGTGAGACAAAAAGTATACAACATAGGAGTATGATGGGAACAGCCCAAACAAATCATGATGTTGCCAATCACCTGACATACAATATATTCATATTTTACCACAGGTGTGTAATCAAAGAGTTTGAAGAATGTCATATTAAAATAATGATTACTAACCTTTCTGGTCTGATTTCAACAGGTTCTTTTGCTGCCTCAATAAGTTCTTTTTGTAACTTGGCTTGTCTTTTTCTGAAAAAAATATTCATTAAATTTATGTGATAACATACAAAAACAAAACCACATACATAACTCCACCAAGCAAGCTGTCATATTTTTAAAATACAATTTGAACAATTTTCTGTAGTTTTGTGGTTTTTTATAAAGCAAATATACAACAGACTGATTTTTTTTTTATTTCGATTTTCGTTGAATATATTAAAAAGCACAGACATTTAAATCTCATGTAACTTATTTTGCCTTGATCTTGCAGCATGATTTGACATTTATCTTATTAAAGATTTTAAGCAAAAATTCTTGTTCTCAATAATGAAAATTCTAAAACATGTTATAAGATTTCTAGGTACGTTTTTGTACTGCCATTTTCCATTTACAGTGTTGCAGATTTTATCTTGTATAGATCCTGTACATATCCATCTTTTTTCAATCAAAACAATCAATTCCAAAAAAACATAGAAATATTAAGGTCAAAACATTTCAAGCAGTTGTATTCATTTTTACTTTTTCTTCTTTCTAACAAGAAGACGGAATTGGTTAGTCAAACCCACGATTCTACAGCCCTCGTCTGCTTACAACCAATGAAAAAAATAATTAATTCCTACAAATCTGAATTTTTTATGAGTTAATAAGGTTCTTTGAAAGGTTAAAATCTCATGTACCAGAAGCATGTTACCTATATGTGAATATTTTTAAAAACTAAATAAGGATGTGACCTTGACCTTATAGGTCAACAGATAGTACACAAACCGTAACAAGTATCAATAATGTCTTAAAAAGAGTTCAAATATTATTTCTCTTGTTGAACTTACTTGTCAAAGTAAACATTAAAACCTTTATCATAACTGTTTTTTTTTTAATCTAAATCCTACTCCTTACAGGGACGGATCCCAGATTTTTGAAAGGGGGACATAATTCCATAAAACTGAAATAATACTGCTGATTGTAGCAAGGCAAAATAATTTTGAACTATTCTAAGCTAAAATTTATATATTTTCCAATCAAAGGGGTGTGTTCACCCCCTACACTCCCACCATCCCCCTGAATCCACAACTGATAATCATAATTTAAACTAATCAATGCAACTTTGAAGTTTATTTGTTACTTTGAGGTTAACACAATTTTAAAGATTGCTTGTGTGTGTATATTTATGTATTTTAAAACTTGCAAAGTTGGTTTCTGCTCATTGTTGATGGCCTTCAACAAATTTTATGGTTGGTCTGAAATGCCTAAATTTCATCATGAGTCATGCAATAAATTAGTCCTAGATTTTAAAATTTCTCAGCTCCAGCATATTGATTTTTTCGAGAAATGTAGGGGCAGAAAACTTGGATCTGCAACATTATCAATAATTTTTGAAAGGACCATAAAAAAATTTATAATAAAAAATATAAAGCAAAAATTATATTGGCACCATAGTTGGATAAAATTCTAAGATTCTAAAATTGAATGTCCTAATTGGAATTGATATTTCGGAGAAGATTTAAAAAAAGGTGAAGAAAAACGACAGACACCAAGATAAGGCATAGCATATACTGACCTCTTAAAACACCCTTAGAACAAAAATGTTGTTCAGAAGTAAATTTCTGGCTTGTTGTAAAAAAAGAAAGACATTTTTTTAACAAATATCGTACTTTATCTGAATATCATTATCTTCATTCATTTTATCTGCATCTCTTGCTTTTACATGCATCCACCTAGTAATTAAATCAGCATTTTCATCCTGAATTTTTCTGTATTTTTCTTCCATAGCTGTAAATGCTAACCCCAAAGCCTGATGTTCATCTTTTAACATCTGGAATTAAAAACCTTTTCTACAAAAAGCCACATGTGAGAGACTGTATAAGAACATAGGATAATGCTACAGAAATACAGAAAACAGATATTTTCAAGCAATTTGGTCCTTGGGCCATAAATTTCAACGGAATTCAAACTACATCTTTAACTTAATAATATGACTATATACCAAATATCTTATCAATTTCTTCAGATGTTACATAAAACAAAGTAGAAAAATTTATATTTTCATGCAATTTCTGTAGCCTTGGCTAAAACTCTATATAAGTCTGTCCCAAGTCAGGAGCCTGTAATTCAGTGGTTGTTGTTAGTTTCTGTCTGTCATATTTGTTTTTCTTTACCATTTTGTCATAAATCAGGGCAATAGGTTTTTTGTTTGAATTGTTTCACAGATGGTCATATCAAGGCAATTTATAGCTGACTAGTTCTCGTCATTTGGACTCTGGTAGAAAGTTGTCTCATTGGCAATCATACCACATCTCCTCATTTTATATAAAGATTGTTTTTTATGTAAACAATTTAAAAACTCTCTCAAACAGGACTTCTGGACAAAGCTTCATATTCTGCTTGATGAAGAAAACAAGGGTTGCTAAAGTATGAGGATACAAGATATCAATGACCTAGTATAAGTACTTTACAAACACCCTAATCAGAATGCTTAATATTAGATAAATGCAAAAATTCCAAAGTCACTGAAGCAGGACTAAGGGGTAAAGGGTTATACTTAAACCTAAAATGTGAAAATGCTAATGCAGCAGCATATCAATCATCAATAAGCACTACTTCATAAGCACATCTAATTAGAAAACTTAACATTTGTACAATGTAACTTAGCATTTGAATTCACCAGAGCATGACCATGGCCTTACAAATGCATTACTGTGGAATAATCTACTTTCAAGGATACTAATTTTCATGGATTGAGGAACATATGTATTTTAGAGGATATTTGTTTACGTAGTTTTGCCTAAGTCTGCATAGAAGTCTTTATTTGTACTTTGTTGAACGTTTGATGTGTGGTTCACCTATACCCACCAAATCCACAAAAACTGATATCCCATGAGTAATCGGGATGCAATTACATACCAAACATGAATGATGAATCATAAATATTTTTCTGAAATGATCCTAATCAGAAAACTTAACATTTGGTATTGATGCTGTCTTGTGCCTTGTTTTGCGAGATTCAACACAGGTGATACAAAAATTTAAGTCTTTTTTAGACTCAAAACATAAGTATCGTTTGTTTCCTCTAGTCGAATTTACAAAAATAGTAACTCTGAAAAATATTTCATCCACACAAAAGTTGAAATGTACAACTTGGCATGTTATGATGCGATTCCATCAAATTTGATTCCATTCCAGTGTCAACTACATGTATAGGAATTTTGCACAGAAAAACTTCAACAAATATAATAAGGTATAGGTTTTGCTTTATTGTTGAAGACCATACAGTGACCTAAAGTACCTCAAATTAAGTAATTGGGTCTCTGGTGGATAGTTGGCAATCATACTACATCTTCTTTCTTTAAGTCCATATTTCTATTATCAGATTAATCTTAATTTTGCAAGAAATTGTTCAAATCAGTATGCTTTTTTCATTTTTGATAAAAAAAATATATATATCTAGTAACAATATGTAGTTTAAATACCTGGTTAGTTTGTTCTAATTCTACGATTGTCATTTCTAAATTCTTTATCTCACTTTTTAAAGCTAGAACCACTGCGTCTGTATCATGTAATCTATTAGAATAGAAAACAATATCATTTTAAATCTATGGTAATAAAGGTTTGATTGGACAAGGCAGTTAATTCTGATTCTACCACTGCATCAAGTGTAATACAATATCTAGTTTCTAGAGATGCTATATTTTAAAATTTGAAATGCAAGGCTTGATCTAAGATCTTCATTGGTCAAAATTATGACGTCAAATTTTCTAGCTTTCCTCTGATTTCTGTATTGTGATGTCACATTATAGGTGACCATGCATGATGATGTTACATTGAAAGAACAGTATCTTTTTGTAGATCAATAAAAGCAAGAAATATAAAATTTGCCTAAAAATCATTTATAAATCACTACAGAAACAGATTCCATCACTAAATCTTGAACAATTCAATATTTCTCAACTCTAAACAGTTGAATTCTAAATGTTTAAAAGGCTTTGCAAGTATCGTACAGTGTTTAAAATTTGTAAAATTTTGCCTTGCAAAAACCACCTACAGATCCCTCAAACAGTGGTTGCAACGGTTCTTAATGGGCATAACATGCACAGAGCATGGCACTTTGCTATATACAGCATCAGATTAAGCATCCCTATTCTAACCTGATATGGCTGTGCATGTTTATATCCTGTTCAGCCAAAGAGCATCTCCATTCTGACCAGACATAGGTGCATATTTATACATCCTTCACAGCCAAACATATGCCCCTTGAGGTGGGGTCATACCCCCAAGACAGAGAAACTAAGACCAAGTTCTACACTCCTATGTAAACTCAAGGTCCAGTCTTTAGATAGAAATAATTGTTTTGAAGTGAGACTTCAAAATTGTGTTTGTGATGCATGTGTTTGAAGCATAGTTTTATGTCTCAACTTTTTCTTTAAACGATGGTCCGAAAAAAAATAATGTTTTAATAAAAAATTTTCAGAAGTAAAAAATTCTCTGACTTGAACAAGATAGAAAGTATGCGATAAACTTATTGAAGATGAATCCCATGAATTCAAATATGACGATTTCATGATTTGTATTGCAATTTTACAGTATCTTTAAAAAAGTAAATCAGAAATGTTTGTTATTATTGAGTGTTTATTGATTAAAATGTAGATTAAAAAATAGATATGTAGAAATTATAATAGATGAGACAACAATTTTGTATACTGATTTTTTTTCACAGCAAGAAGGAAAATTTTAAACAAAAAATATATTTATGTTAGTTGGCGAAAAAATATTGTTTTGGTGAAAGAGGTGACGAAAAAGAAAGTTGACCCAGGGGAAACCCTGCCTGGGTCTTTACAATAAGAAGATAAACATGTAAAGTTAAAGTGAATTCATTAGATACATACTTTGCATCTTTGATCATTAACTCTCTTTCCTTTTCTTGTAACAGCATGTTAAGGTCTATAATCTGTTGTGAATTCTGAAAATAAAATTATGTGAGGTAACCACACTAATTCAGTAGAAAGAACTTTGTAATTAATAGAAGTGTCTACCTACAAACTCAAAGAGGAGTAAGAAGAGTTAGGTAGACAAAATCATGTAGCATTTTCATGAAATTTTACAAAATAACTACCATGTTCAACAAGCTGCAATTTTTCTACATATCAACAAAATTAAAATCTTGACATTTCCCGTAGTTTTGTCATGTTTGTTATCTGTACAAATACCTTATAAATCAAAAAGAGTTTCTAGCTTAACACAGTAAGATGAGTACTGCAAATAATCCATGTACGCTAAATGTGGATGGCTGAACAAAGTATGGTGACTTATAGTTGCTAATTATCAATCCAAACTATTAGGACTCTGTTGGATAGTTGTCCCATTAGCAATCTTACCACATCTCTTTATTTTAAATAGAGATAGACAGACAGCAGTAAAAAAATATATCTAAATATCTTAATATAAATTCTTCAAATACTTTGATACCTCTCCTCTTTTTTTGTGGAGTTCTGTAAGTTCTTCTTGTAACTTGTACAGTTTTTGGACATCTACTGAATGACTCTTGTCATTAAAACCAGGACTATTTGCACCACTGAAACAAAAGAAACATATTTTTATGACAGTAAAGGCAATTGTTATGGATAATTCATCAAAAGGAGATTATTTTTTTGTACAGTTAAATTAATCAATGAATGACTGTTTTTTTAAGGAGAAATTTAAAATTCCCATTGAATGAACTCCACAGAGAACAATAGCTATTATTGCATTTATTCAATGGGACAGTCCACTTTGCAAAAATTTTAAATTATTTCTCGGAAAACGTTTTTTTTCCTTCCAAGGATATGATTCCCATTAGAACTCACACATTTGTACATTATTGTTTGATAATCATGACAGTCGTCAATGAAAGAATTGTAAACATGGTAAACAATTGTATTTGGAATATTTGTTGGAAATCACTTTTAATATCAATACACAGCTTGTACCAAAATGTATTTACACAAGCATAAGATACTGAAAAAAAAATGGTAATAATTCTTATCAACTGCTTCAATTTGGTATCTTATCTTTTCACATAAATTCATAAATAATGATATTTTATAATTGTTATTTACAAAGGAACTATATGCTATTGTATATTTAAAATTAATCTTTAATCAAGCAAGCCATGTCATTTGAATATATCTAAATATTAAAATAATATAAAACAACATGTACATTGACAGAACTTACATTTCTTGCCACTCTTGCATACTTAATTCACATGAATTTACAAACAATTCAATGATTAATTATAATATACTTCCTTTAATAACTTCCCTATTTATTATAGTTCTAAGGGCAGATATATGTACTTGAGCAACAATATAAAAAGTTGGCACAACCCACATATGTTCCACATTGTTTCCATGCATATTACACAAATCAGAAATCTTATATATATGTATACATGTATATAGGATTGAATTTATAAAGGAGCATAAATCCTGGAAATCACATGTGTTAAATGAACGATGTAATATATCTAAAATAAATTATAAAAAAGTGTTGATCTGGAAAAGAACTATTGTTTATTAAAAATCATGTGGTAGAATTATAAATATCTAGATATGTGATCAATGTCTATTTCGAGCTTGGTGTAAAAAAATTCACTGTATCAAAATCCTTAATAGAAATAATAACTGAGGAGAAGTTTAGGGTGATATAAGATGAAACAAATAAATGAATAGTCTTGCTTGTGCTCACCATGGTCAGTGAACTGTTGACCTTCTTTAAAATTTCCAAAACATTTCATTCTATGCTTGTAAATATAATTAATTACCCTTGTTCTGATAGTCGAGTGTTTTCCTCCTTCAGTCTGTCAACCTCAACTGTAAGCTGTGCATTTTTAGATTTTAAACTTGAAGCAATATCAAAATTTTTACTATCTGAAAGTAGAACAAAAAAGATTTTTGTAGATCTTATGTTGCTAATAATGTTTACTACCGTTAAGAGTTTCTGTATAACTATTCTAGTTGTAACTATTGTAGGCAATCAGCAAAAAAATCATCATCAAAGTCATTTTAAGGCAAAAACTAAGATACAATTAGTTGATGGTTTCAGTAATAAAGACAGTTTTGCAGACCTTTCATTGCTGACGATTTTTTATGTTAACAATTTCTGTCTATCAAGTTAATAAGCAAAATTACAAAAAATTGTCAAAAGGTTCAAAAGCTCATCATGGCCAGGTGAGCTATAGAGAATTTAAAAAATATTTTTATGAAGAAAAAATTGTGAATGTTGTTTTTATCATATATATTGAGCTTTGATAATTGAAATTAATGAATCCTGAAAATTGCACCATTGATTGAGTAGTTAGAATTTTATTCCTGAAACCAGATCAAGGGTACTCAGAAGTAAAACAATAATAACATGAAAGCTGTATGTTTATGATAAAAATACACATGGTCAGGAGTCAACTTAAGCAGTAATCCTAGGCAAGTGAATTCTGAGGTGAGCCAGTAAAAGGTATTATGGACCAGTAAATTTAAGATTAAGTTTTGTAGTACTGCATTAAGATCTTAATGCAATATTTCAAAATTTGATTGCTTGAGGAGCAAGTAAATTTTAAGAGGACTGGGAGATATTGATTTCAAATGGCCCTTCTGGCAAGTCTCACATCATTTCTTATGACTACCCCCTGTAGTACCTATAACCATTATTGATCAAATATGATAATTCATTACCGTGACTGGATACATATATACATGTATATGTCTCTGTGGATATAAGAGTTTTGTTATTTTACATGGTTTTATGGAAGTTTAAAAAGCGATCTGTGCTATGATAGTCACTAATATACAACACAATATATTTGTGTAAGCATGCATATGCCCTTCATTCAAGTACTTAACAAATTACAGACTCTGGACCAACATTAATAAGATTTAATCATATGAACCAAACAAGGACAAACTGACCTGTATGAGGTACCTTAGGAAAACCCAATGGTCAGCCAAATCAGAAATATAGCTTTGACTCAGAAGCCCAAATAGGGATCAAGGTTGAACGGGATTGTGGGTTAACAAACCTGAATAAGGTTGATGTTATCTATATAAATATAAGAAGATGTGGTATGACTGCCAATGAGACAGTCTTCCATCAGAGACCAAATGATGTAAAAGTAAGAATCTATAGGTCACTGTACGACATTCAACAATTCGCCTTTGTAGAATGTAATGAATTCTGGGTTATATTTTCACATGGGTACACTAAAACTTTGCAATTGGCTTAAAACGTCCTAAAAAATGGGACTTTAACCACAGGCACTTGTCTCTGAAAAAAAAAATCCTATATACCTTAATAAAACACAAGGTACTTAACTCGCATTTTTGAAAAATGTCACCCGGTTGCAAAATTCCGTTATATTTCGATTTCTCGGTTGTCAACCCCACTAAAACTTGTTATGCCGTAAATTTGTGTGGGTAGACAAAATAATTAAGGTTGACATACTTGGGAAGGCCTGCTACGAATGATTCTAACAACAAAGGTAGGCGTGTTATTATACACCATTGTGTAGATAAATCAATTTAGATTTACGACATAACAAGTTTTAGTGGGGTTGACAACCGAGAATTCGAAATATAACAGAAGTTCGCGACCAGGTGACATTTTTCAAAAATGCTAGTTAACCCTCTTGCTGCCGGAGGGACACATGTGTCCACACCGACTGTGCCGGAGGGACACATATGTCCATGTTTTAATTTATGCAAGCTTCACCCCATTGCTGTATCTCTTTCAAATAAAAGACCAAAGATTAAACAGTGTTATATTGTTCTTCAATGGGTCCCAAATGTTACGGTCATTATGGCGTGACGTCATATATCAAATGACATCATTGTTGGGCATCTGACGTCACAGAAGTCGAGCTGTCATATTTTCTGGCATACGAAATGCAACCTTGAAAAACTCCTGGCAGCAAAATGGTTAAGTACCTTGTGTTATATTAATGTATAAAGGAATTTTTATTCAGATACAAGTGCCTGTGAATTTAACCAATGATGTGACAAAACTTTCATTTTGGTGTACGAACATTATGAAATTACCCACAATCCTTAGATTCTGAAATGGCCTTATAGACCACTTTCAAAAAATGTCCTTCACTGGAAAAGTTCATCAATTATATGCGCCTTCATGACATCATTTACCAGATAGAGGGGCCTGCCTGTATCCCTGCATTATTAAAGTTCATCAAGCAATTTCATGATCATCATTATGCAGGATAAACTAGAAAAAATGTTTGTTCTGTAGGTAAATGCAACGAACTCGAAAGTGCATCATGGTCTAATATTGAGGTGGTGGGTGTTGGGAGGAGGAGTAAATAATTTGAATGATGTGATGTTTTGCGTATAGGGTAAGGCAGAGATATTGGTATACAATACAATAATATAATGGTATTATATGATAAGTCTCTGGTAGGAATAAATTGTATCATTCTTCATATATAACCTGAGTATTTGTAATTACTTTAATAGGTCTCAGATCTGGGAAGTTTTATTTTTATACTTACATGATTGAATTAAATTTTCAAATGGTTCCTTTTCTCTTTTGTTGCGTAATTTAAGTTGTTGGAAAATGTTTTGTTTCCAATCAATTTCTGAAGTCGACATTTCCTTCATCCTTATTTTGTTATTCTTGAGTTTTCTCCCTTGTATTACAGGTTGTTTCTTTGAAATGCAAACAAGATTGTCTCTGATACATATATCCTACAAGTCATTAAAACAATAGGTAATAAGTAACATATTAAAATGTCTATGTAGCATTTAATATTGTAATTTTGCATATAAAATCAAATAAGACAAATAAACACATTGGTAAATACGATCAATGAAAAGTTCAGAGGCAGTCCGAAAACGTTCCGAATTATTTAGCAGACTTTCCTGTTCACGGTTCACGACAAGGAACTGAATTGGTTTATTGAATTTTGAATATATATGTGTTTCAAATTTTGATAGCTTTTGAGAGCAAGAAAGTTGAAAAGGTAAGACAAATGAGTAGGTCTATATTGGAGCCCAGTACATGACTTGTTTTTTGAAAGAAAGAAAAATTGTTCATCTGCACAGCAGTGTCTGTCGGTCTGATCGAGCACACAGGCACCTGCTTCTATTATATATGGATAGTAGACCTTCCCATTGATAGAAACAAGTGCCTGTATCTGAGCACCCAAAACTGCATTAAAATACAGTAAACCACAATCGATTGTTGTGAAGGCTAAAGTGTCAACTTTCTGGTGTGCAGAATCAGGACTAGTCTATGGCTCTAGAAACTTTGAAGGTAAATCCAGAAAATCGCTTTGGACGCATTAAATTTATAACTTGTTTTTTTTTTTTAAGATTTTAAATGATATTGCTTCTTCATGTTTGAACAGTCTTCTAAAAA
This sequence comes from Mytilus coruscus, assembly GCA_017311375.1. NCBI lineage: Eukaryota > Metazoa > Mollusca > Bivalvia > Mytilida > Mytilidae > Mytilus > Mytilus coruscus. Next base: position 95,753,836 of record CM029599.1, read on the forward strand.
TTAAATCTACAAAATACTCTTTTAGATATACGATGCAGTCCGGTAAATCCACCCACCTAAGGCTTTGGTTGTGTATATTTCTTCTTTATTATATGAAAATTGCATCAAATTTGATTTGAATTTATTTACTGAAAACTCAACTTTATGTATATTATCTTATTTCCGCAAAAATATCTGAAATGGTTTAGAAAATCAATCAGTCAAATGGGTCACCTGTGTTTTTAACGGAAGTGTGGTTGTCCGGTAAGTCCACCCATGCATAGCAAACATGTATGAAGGGCCAGTTTATCATATATAAACGAACAAGAAAGTAAGGAAATGATGTTTTATTATTTAAAAGGACCACTAAGAAAGGAATCCAGATGAACGAAATAAAAAAATTTCAAGTCAGTATGAATAAGCAATTGGTGAAATAAACCAAAAATGTAAAAAAAAAAGCATTTTTATTTTACAAAGAACAGAAAAAAAAAGAAAAGTCAAAAATGTGATTATAGAAATAGATAAGAATGTCAATAGCATGGTTAATAGTCTTGTCATAAAAAATTGCCATCATTCAGTATTCTGAAATGCAGTTAAGACACACCATCATCCTTGTCAATGGGTTTAAAGTCTGTGCAGTATATAGTGGTTTTAATATAACCTATAATTTTATTTCAGAGTCAATATATTTTATTTTTCCTTTTAAATCGAAAAAAAAAAAACACCAAGATACAGAAAGCTTGTGTCAAACTTTTCCATACATATTTATTAAAGATACAGGAATTTTGAGAAAAAACCACTTTATTTTTGTTATTTTGGCTTTCCATAGTTTGAAAAATTGCATTGTCTCCCTTTGATTTAGAATTGACATAAGCAAATGGTTTTCTTCAAAGTTAAAATAATATAGCAGACGAAATATTTTCGAAAGAGACGCACAAGGAAGTAAAGGGACAAGGTTATCAGACGGGCGGAGTTACCGGACGGGCGGAATTGCCTGACACGACTGCAGTAATACATTAGATACTCCCCAGGTAAAAACATTTACTTATGGTTAAAAAAAATCGTTTAAATATGCTGCAGCTACACTGTGGAACAGTCTTCCAGACGATTTCAGGGCGGAAAACAGTTTTTCCTCAATTAAAAATTGATTCAGTCTTTGAATGGTTGAAATGTCGATGTGCTGCATGCACTTGATTTTTAAGTCTTCGCTATTATACTGTAAGCTCTGCAACTTATTTTGTAATTAGTTTACTGTTATACTATGTTCCATATTTATTAATTCAAATGTTTAACTTAAATGAATTACTTTGTTATCTAGCGGTTATTTTAAAACTTGAATTTTTACCGTTGCTGACATGCTGTCAGGTGACCCATAGAGGCTCTTGCCACATCAGCTGCTGAAGGTATTTTGTCAAACAGTTCTATTTAAAATTTTGAAGAAATTTATAAATTTTATATAGGATTGCTAGAAATCTGAAATTTTGTTTGTTGCTTGGCTTTATTCAGTTGTATATTTTATATGTGCATGATGCTTTGTTTTACTTGTTTTGTATACATTTTTATATTCGATAAAAAGCTCATCAGAGCAACTTATGTTTTTGTATGTTTTATGCTTTGCTGAATCAAAACAAAGTTTTCTATGTCTATGTTACAACCGTTGATTTTAGTACAATGTATATGTCTATTAAGCTTTTATTGATCTGTTAATGAGCAAGTCCAATGATTAAATATGTACATGTATACCAAGTGGTAATTTTTTTTATTAAAAAAAATAACTGTATATTTAAAGATAGTCACATTTTAAAAGAAATAATTTAAAACATTTCTTCTGCCAATGCCTTAATATAAAGTCCCAGGTAGCTAACATAGTTTTTTTTTTTTTTTTTTGTACAATTGAAGATGTTTTGCCTAAATTGAGATTATCAAATTTTTTTACCAATATCTGAGTTTTTGTAATTTGTTTTAACGTTTCCAAAATTTAATTGAGGTAAACAGTTGTAAATTTTGGTGATATTTATTCACTGGTTTTATATGATTTAAACTATATTTGTATTTCGCTTATTTATTTTTGGGAAAATATATTTACTGCGGAATTCATGAAAATAAATACAGTGCTGAAAAAAGTACACATACAGTCGGTAAAAATCTAAGCATACAAGTAATGAAGTTCAAGCTTTAACTTGAAAAAAAAAAAATGCATTAAAGCATGAAAGAAGACTTCTTGAAGCAATGGAAATAAATAAAATGTAAATATATATAGAGGAAGAACATGGGAAACTAAGTTAATGTTTTAACTTAAAATCATGTTTTGATTATGAAAATGACCTTAACAAGAAATTTAGAGAAATGTCAAATTCTCACCAGATCTGTGGTGAGCAATCATTGGGGGAATTGAGAGCATCAATACAAGAGTAAAACTAACATGTTAGGAAAACCGGAGATATTGCCTCCATGTAAAGAGGCTTTTGATTTTGAACACTGGCCTTGCTTGAAGACGAAACACATTTTTTGTTTACTAGTTTATTGTATTATGATGTAAGAAAAAAATTCTTGTACATCTCTTAAACAAATTGTTTAATACCTTAACCAAGAAAATTGATATGGACAATGTTAAATGAAGATGTCTCATTTGTAAATATCTGGAGACAATTTATTCTCTTAGAAAGGTTGATTAAGTAACTTTCTAATAATTATACAAAGGATTTAACCATGTTAACAAATATGTTTTTATTAAGTATAAAATTCAGATATGTGTATTTTATATTTTCCTTTGAGATTATTATTATATTTGAATACATTGTCTTCCCAGAGACAAGTATGGTACAATATGTCATATATATATGTAGTAATATTTTTTCATTTAAAAGTATAAAGAAATATTAGAGTTATCTCTCTTTATATGGGACATGTGTACTGAATCTTCTGCCCATATATAGTGTTCTGATCAATCATTTCCTATTGTGACAGTTGTGTAAAAGGAGGAACGAAAGTAGTATACTGTATATTTGTCTTTGTTATGATTTATATATCTCTGTTTTTGGGCCCTATGATTGGGTTGATAAAAGAATTTGAATTTGAATTTGTAATGTATACATATTTCATCACTTGACCCTATAATCAACAGATTGATAGCTTGCACTATAGAAACTTATGTTGGGACAGTCCAATCAACTGATCAATAAATGCTTAATGTACATTTGTCATAAATTTTAACCTGAGAAAATACAAAATGATGTTTCAATTTACTATGCAGAAGTTTTCTGCCCACTTAAATTTGTAGATCAACATGACAAGATCTACAAACAAATAAGATGATATGTTCCAGATTGTATGGATACTCTTTATACCATAATAGTTATTGCCTTTGAAAGGCATATTTTAACCATTTTTATATTTTTGTTGGAACTATAGTAGATAGAGGGAAACTGTAAACATAAAGAATGGTCACTAGGACAAGATCTACAAATAATATAAAAATAAGAAGATGTGGTAAAGTTGCCAATGAGAAAACTCTCCAGCAGAGACCAAATGACATAGAAGTTAACAACTATAGGTCACTGTACAGTCTTCAACAATGAGCAAATCCCATACTGCATAGTCATCTATAAAAGGCTCCAAAATAATAAAAAAGTCCACATATGCCAAACTCACACAAGTCAACCCCTTATAGGAGTTTTTTCCCTTGAAAGATAATTTTAACACATTTTTGTGTTTTTTTTTTGCTGAAACTATATTAGATAAAGAGAATCTTGTGAATAGCAAAATAGATCAGTAGGACAAGATCTATAAATAAGTTAACATAGCTGAAATTATCAGACAACTCCTTATATGAGCTACCCTGTATTGTCCTTTAAAGAAGATTTTTAATCTAGTTTATAAACTAGTTTATCGCTTTTTTACGAAATTTTCCTTTGATCTTACTGACTGATAATTTCCTTTCTCAGCGGAGTAGAGTGATATGAAAAATTATCACTAGAAACTAAGGGGCACGTGGTAATAGGTAAAATAGCGATAAACAGATTATCATTGGTCATCTCAACTTGATTGCTTTTTTCACTTTCGCCTTACCGGCTCAAGCGAGAAAATCAATCTCGTTGAGATGATCAATGACAATCTATAATTATGTCTAGAAAAGACTTTTTCTTATAAATTGTATATATGTGTTTGTTATATTTTACAATCCTTGTTTTTTATGAGGACCTCAAGGAAATCTAGTACGCTAACTGTTACCCTCTTTTGATATATAATAAATATTATTATCATTATGTCTACCCTTAAACAAAAGGAGGCATACTTGTTAGAGCCCCGCCTAGTGGCGGTTCGACCTATAGTGATCAGTCTGTCAGTCCATCCGTCCGTAACAAATTGTGTCCGCTTTATATCTAGAGAATTGTTATGATTTCATACTTTATACTTGACATATATATTAACCAACACCAGAGGGTGTGTCATAATGTTTGTACAGCTTCCTAGGTCAAAAACTTTGGTTTCAGTTTGTCCATCCGTCCGTCCGTAACAAATTGTGTCCGCTTTATATCTAGAGAACCGTTATAATTTCATACTTTATACTTGACATGTATATTAACCAACACCAGAGGGTGTGTCATAATGTTTGTACAACTTATAGGTCAAAGTTCAAGGTCAAAAACTTTGGTTTCAGTTGACAGCCCCATGTCCTATGGTAAAGATCGTGTTCGCTGTATATCTTCAGAACCGTTATAATTTGAAAGTTTTTACTTGACTTGTATATTAACCAACACCAGAGGGTGTGTCATAATGTAGGTACAACTTCCTAGGTCAAAGGTCAAGGTAAAAAAAATTGGTTTCAGTTGACAACATGTCCTATGGTACAGATCTTGTCTGCTCTATACATGTATCTTGTGAACCGTTATGATTTCAAAGTTTATACTTGACATGTATATTAACCAATACTAGAGGGTGTGTCATAATGTATGTACAACTTCCTAGGCCAAATATAACACTATAACTAAAAAACATAGAATAAAATCACTCTCAGCACATAACGAGACTATGTAATAACTTAAAAAAGTGCTTCATATCATCTTATCCATACACACTTTTTACCACACGTTATTTACAGCGGGCCCACAGAGATGGCTCCCATCTCAGTGATGTCTAGTAGTGTTTCTTCTTCTGGTTCTTCTACACAACTTTGTCCTGGGCTTAACTTTTTTTATCTTTTGACACTAGCTTATGATATTTGGCAAGAAGATGTTTTACTATAAGAAGGTGTGTTGTATATCATCAACCCCTACATTTAACTTTGACCTCATGATCAAAATACTAAATGTTTTATATATTTTCATGTCTTGAACATTACTGTTTTATCCTTTGACATAGGCTTTTGATATTTGGCACATGGGTGCAGCAGCTTGACAAGGTTATATAATTGATTTTTATATGTTCACCAGAAAACCATATATATATTACTTGTCAAGGCAAGATGTTTTCATTGTACCTAAGGATTTTGGTTTGGGGGGACATGCCCGGCCCCCTCATTTAATAAATTGTTAAATATCTAAAAAAAGGCTTAGATTTCCACATCAGGTTTACTGCATTAATTCTACAGAAATTTGTTACACAAGGCTTGGTTCTGTAAAGACAAGCTTTCCTAGGGTATTAGTGTCAAGTGTCATGATTTGTTACACAAGGCTTGGTTCTGTAAAGACAAGCTTTCCTAGGGTATTAGTGTCAAGTGTCATGATTTGTTACACAAGGCTTGGTTCTGTAAAGACAAGCTTTCCTAGGGTATTAATTAGTGTCAAGTGTCATGATTTGTTACACAAGGCTTGGTTCTGTAAAGACCAGCTTTCCTAGGGTATTAGTATCAAGTGTCATGATTTGTAACATACATTTCTTAAATTTTCCATAAATAAATTTAGAAATAACCAAGCACTACCCTCCAACTCCTCATTCAAAGTTGACCTTAGATGGTTTTGGCTATTTTGTCCCATTTGGTCATGTTTGTTCCTGAAGTATTCATACATCTTTAAGGTTTCAAATTTTCAGTTAAGAGCATGCCTGATGTAGGTAATCCATCAAACCCTTTAAACACAACAGATTTTAAAGGGTTATTCTTATTTCCTTTTGATTTATAAAATTTTTCAAGTTTTTATCTCCGATCAAGGCGTCCCCTTCCGAAATCTGCAAAGGTTTCCGAATCTTGAGGAGCAATTAATGAAAAGTTTGTAATGGTGGGAAGTTATAATTCAGATCTGATTCCAATAGAGCATAATTAGTTGCTCCTTGGGATTTGGACCCTCCACGGTTTCTATTTACAATTTTGGTGTGTCTCACTAAATGACCACTTTTCTTTCACCTATAAATTCAAGTGTGATTTTATATTAATTGTACAATCAGAAAAAGCTACCCTCTTTTTTGTCTTTTAAAACATTTTAAAATTTGTTGTATTGGAGTTTTGGAACTTAAGTGAAAATACAGTGGACATGCTTAACATGCACTAATGGATCAGCTATTTATTTGCATACATATAAGATAGTAGGGTTGCCTGAGTTTCCGTGACTTGGGGTAACCTCAGATTCAAAGTAAACAAAAAATTGATGAACTTTTATTTAGAAATTCACAGAGTTTTTTATGCCCCATTTTGATGCCCCATTTATGGGCATTATGTTTTCTGGTCTGTGCGTCCGTCCGTCCGTTCGTTTGTTTGTCTGTTCGTCCGTCCGTCTGTTCGTCTGTTCGTCCGTTCGTCCCACTTCAGGTTAAAGTTTTTGGTCGAGGTAGTTTTTGATGAAGTTGAAGTCCAATCAACTTGAAACTTAGAATACATGTTCCCTATGATATGATCTTTCTAATTTTAATGCCAAATTAGAGATTTTCCCCCATTTTAACGGTCCACTGAACATAGAAAATGATAGTGCGGATGGGGCATCCGTGTACTGGGGACACATTCTTGTTTATTTATAAAGTAGGAAACTTCAATATAAAGCTTAGGAGTAAAGTTTACAACCTGCAAATGAGTTTTGTCTGATTCAGTATCACTTTTAAGAATTATGGGTGGTAGCCATTTTGAGATGTGCAAAGAAAGAATATTGGGATGAATATTTAACTTTAAAGTGCCACTTTATTTTAAGTTGGCACTGGTTTATCATGACCAGATAGAAAATGGAAGTTCAGTAAACTTGATGTGTAAAAAATTTAATTTGTAAGGAAATAAAAGGTCAAAATATATAGAACCTCAACTACATTTAGCACATATCTAAAGTAGAAGATTAGTTTAAAAGTTGAAGTATGTATTTACATTTAACATAAGAGTTAGTTTCCTTTAGAATGTACTCAGCATCTTGTTAAATTTATTTTTGTATATAAATGTTTAAACTTCCTTAATAAAACACAAAACTTCTTTTAGAAGTAATTACATACAAAGAGGAAGTTCATACATATATCAAGGTCAGAGGGTTTAAAATTCTTTTCAATTTAAATCATATTCTTTAAATATTTAATATATTTTGAGAAAAAATTACTGAACAATAATAACATACATGTGAAAGGTTACATATGTATTTACCATATTGAGAAAAGGGACATATTTACTTCTTGGTAGCTGACTTTAAATCTGCATTTAAACAGACTTAAGATTAACTTTATCTTCATGTAGTTCTCTTTATGAGGGTGTGGATGGGGTTTACAGAATACAGAATAATGGACAAAAATATAGAGAATAGAGAAAATAGATAAAAAATAAAGAACAGAGAATAATGATGTGCTAAAATATAAAGAATAGAGAATAATGGGCAAAAGTATAAAGAATAGAGAAAAATGATGTGCTAAAATATAAAGAATAGAGAATAATGATGTGCTAAAGTATAAAGAATAGAGAATAATGATGTGCTAAAATATAAAGAATAGTAGTGTCAAGTGTCATGATTTGTTACACAAGGCTTGGTTCTGTAAAGACAAGCTTTCCTAGGGTATTAATTAGTGTCAAGTGTCATGATTTGTTACACAAGGCTTGGTTCTGTAAAGACCAGCTTTCCTAGGGTATTAGTATCAAGTGTCATGATTTGTAACATACATTTCTTAAATTTTCCATAAATAAATTTAGAAATAACCAAGCACTACCCTCCAACTCCTCATTCAAAGTTGACCTTAGATGGTTTTGGCTATTTTGTCCCATTTGGTCATGTTTGTTCCTGAAGTATTCATACATCCTTAAGGTTTCAAATTTTCAGTTAAGAGCATGCCTGATGTAGGTAATCCATCAAACCCTTTAAACACAACAGATTTTAAAGGGTTATTCTTATTTCCTTTTGATTTATAAAATTTTTCAAGTTTTTATCCCCGATCAAGGCGTCCCCTTCCGAAATCTGCAAAGGTTTCCGAATCTTGAGGAGCAATTAATGAAAAGTTTGTAATGGTGGGAAGTTATAATTCAGATCTGATTCCAACAGAGCATAATTAGTTGCTCCTTGGGATTTGGACCCCTCCACGGTTTCTATTTACAATTTTTGGTGTGTCTCACTAAATGACCACTTTTCTTTCACCTATAAATTCAAGTGTGATTTTATATTAATTGTACAATCAGAAAAAGCTACCCTCTTTTTTGTCTTTTAAAACATTTTAAAATTTGTTGTATTGGAGTTTTGGAACTTAAGTGAAAATACAGTGGACATGCTTAACATGCACTAATGGATCAGCTATTTATTTGCATACATATAAGATAGTAGGGTTGCCTGAGTTTCCGTGACTTGGGGTAACCTCAGATTCAAAGTAAACAAAAAATTGATGAACTTTTATTTAGAAATTCACAGAGTTTTTATGCCCCATTTTGATGCCCCATTTATGGGCATTATGTTTTCTGGTCTGTCGTCCGTCCGTCCGTTCGTTTGTTTGTCTGTTCGTCCGTCCGTCTGTTCGTCTGTTCGTCCGTTCGTCCCACTTCAGGTTAAAGTTTTTGGTCGAGGTAGTTTTGATGAAGTTGAAGTCCAATCAACTTGAAACTTAGAATACATGTTCCTATGATATGATCTTTCTAATTTTAATGCCAAATTAGAGATTTTCCCCATTTTAACGGTCCACTGAACATAGAAAATGATAGTGCGGATGGGGCATCCGTGTACTGGGGACACATTCTTGTTTATTTATAAAGTAGGAAACTTCAATATAAAGCTTAGGAGTAAAGTTTACAACCTGCAAATGAGTTTTGTCTGATTCAGTATCACTTTTAAGAATTATGGGTGGTAGCCATTTTGAGATGTGCAAAGAAAGAATATTGGGATGAATATTTAACTTTAAAGTGCCACTTTATTTTAAGTTGGCACTGGTTTATCATGACCAGATAGAAAATGGAAGTTCAGTAAACTTGATGTGTAAAAAATTTAATTTGTAAGGAAATAAAAGGTCAAAATATATAGAACCTCAACTACATTTAGCACATATCTAAAGTAGAAGATTAGTTTAAAAGTTGAAGTATGTATTTACATTTAACATAAGAGTTAGTTTCCTTTAGAATGTACTCAGCATCTTGTTAAATTTATTTTGTATATAAATGTTTAAACTTCCTTAATAAAACACAAAAACTTCTTTTTAGAAGTAATTACATACAAAGAGGAAGTTCATACATATATCAAGGTCAGAGGGTTTAAAATTCTTTTCAATTTAAATCATATTCTTTAAATATTTAATATATTTTGAGAAAAAATTACTGAACAATAATAACATACATGTGAAAGGTTACATATGTATTTACCATATTGAGAAAAGGGGACATATTTACTTCTTGGTAGCTGACTTTAAATCTGCATTTAAACAGACTTAAGATTAACTTTATCTTCATGTAGTTCTCTTTATGAGGGTGTGGATGGGGGTTTACAGAATACAGAATAATGGACAAAAAATATAGAGAATAGAGAAAAATAGATAAAAAAATAAAGAACAGAGAATAATGATGTGCTAAAATATAAAGAATAGAGAATAATGGGCAAAAAGTATAAAGAATAGAGAAAATGATGTGCTAAAATATAAAGAATAGAGAATAATGATGTGCTAAAGTATAAAGAATAGAGAATAATGATGTGCTAAAATATAAAGAATAGAAAATAATGATGTGCTAAAGTATAAAGAATTCTGAATAATGATGTGCTTAAATATAAAGAATAGAGAATAATGATGTGCTAAAATATAAAGAATAGAGAATAATGATGTGCTAAAATATAAAGAATAGAGAATAATTATGTGCTAAAGTATAAAGAATAGAGAATAATGATGTGCTAAAATATAAAGAATAGAGAATAGTGATGTGCTAAAATATAAAGAATAGAGAATAATGGGCAAATAGTATAAAGAATAGAGAATAATGATGTGCTAAACTATAAAGAACAGAGAATAATGATGTGCTAAAATATAAAGAATAGAGAATAATGGGCAAAAAGTATAAAGAATAGAGAATAATGATGTGCTAAACTATAAAGAATAGAGAATAATGATGTGCTAAAATATAAAGAATAGAGAATAATGATGTGCTAAAGTATAAAGAATAGAGAATAATGATGTGCTAAAATATAAAGAATAGAGAATAATGATGTGCTAAAATATAAAGAATAGAGAATAATGGGCAAGAAGTATAAAGAATAGAGAATTATGATGTGCTAAACTATAAAGAATAGAGAATAATGATGTGCTAAACTATAAAGAATAGAGAATAATGATGTGCTAAAATATAAAGAATAGAAAATAATGATGTGCTAAACTATAAAGAATAGAGAATAATGATGTGCTAAACTATAAAGAATAGAGAATAATGATGTGCTAAAATATAAAGAATAGAGAATAATGATGTGCTAAACTATAAAGAACAGAGAATAATGATGTGCTAAAATATAAAGAATAGAGAATAATGATGTGCTAAAATATAAAGAATAGAGAATAATGATGTGCTAAAATATAAAGAATAGAGAATAATGATGTGCTAAAATATAAAGAATAGAGAATAATGATGTGCTAAAGTATAAAGAATAGAGAATAATGATGTGCTAAAATATAAAGAATAGAGAATAATGGGCAAGAAGTATAAAGAATAGAGAATAATGATGTGCTAAAATATAAAGAATAGAGAATAATGATGTGCTAAAATATAAAGAATAGAGAATAATGATGTGCTAAAGTATAAAGAACAGAGAATAATAGTATAAAAAATTAAAGAATACAGAAATGAAGGACTCCCATCCAGATCCTCCTTTATAATTCACAGACCTGCCAACTTTTGAAAATCTACATGGGGGATTAAGTGTACGACCAGATTTTTAAGGGTTACAATTTTTGCGGCGTTTCTGTGTGCACTGTTTTTTACTCTTGAAATAGTCTCATATTTCTTGTTTTTTCTTTTGGTATACTGATGATGAGCTAATAAGCCTTGATTTCTTTTATTTGCATGATTCGTGTACATATTAGTTGGCAAAATAACTTAAGAATAGAGAAAAATGGCTGAAAAAAAATAAAGGATACCAAGTGAAGACCAGAAACACGAACGATTTAAAAATTTTAAAGGATTTCAAGATAAACGCTGTTTTCCAATGAATTCATTACAATTTTCATCTTTCAGTTAATTACGATTTTGTCATGAAACTATGGTAAACGTTGCAAATTGTGATCGAATGATAAATTGATTAAAATTGAAATGCAGACTGACCGATTCTGTTTACAAATTAATTAATTTTGAGGATTGTTATGACTCATCAGATAAGCAGATTACCTGTAACAACAAATTATGACACCTGTTGTGACTGTTGATTAGCGTAGGGTCGTAAACTAGTCATGAATATGTTGCCAGATTATAGATTTATAGAAATTGATCAGAAAAACTTCAAAATCGGTAACCAATAATTTGTTCGATAAGATTTTGTGAAAATCAGGATTTTGACTTGTTTTACGATCCCGATGTCGGGATTCGGGTTGAGGTATGAAAAATCGGGATGATACTGCCAAAATCGGGATAGTTGCCAACTTGGCAGGTCTGAATTCACGAACTGTTTCAAAAAGTAATGGAATTATACATATGCTTTTCTGCTTTAGGAAAAGCTAGCAGATAATAGAAAATGAATTTTAGTTCACTTTTTTATGCAAAAACTTACATCTCTCCCTCTTTACACAGTTTACTGTAGTAAAAGTTTTACAGTGCAAATACAATATAATTATGTGACAAGCACTTAATTCAAATCTTCCAATCTTTAATTACAATGTAAATATGTTTCTTTATAATGACCCCCAGATATCATCAGACTACTAAAAATTTCAATATTTTTTTTAACCTGTAAAGGTATTTTAACAAACCGTTATGGGGTTAATATATTGAATTTTTTTATTATTAAAGAAGTAAATAAAGTGGTTTTTTTTGTTTTTTTAAATATAGTGTAGTGATTTAGTGTCATGAATTGATACACTGTATCCTTTCTTTTCCATCAATAGAACGTTCACTCCAACTGCCATCAACATGATTAAAACATAAACAACTTACAAAAAGTTAAACATAGCTACTAAAATTTAAAGATACTAAAAAGGTTAATTATAATATAATAATAATAATAATAATAAATTCTTTATTTAAAGAGGGTAAACACAGTTAGTTACAATTACTAATCTTCCCTGAGGCCCTCATATTCAATACAAGTACAAAAAATAATATAAGAGAAAAAGCAAACATACAACATATTAACACAATTCGTATAGACATAATAGTTCAATGTACATGTACCATAATTAAAACATATAAAACAGTTACAGATTGCATGTAGTAAATATATATAATATACAAATCAAAATCATACATTCTAAAAAAATCTGTAATAGTTGCAATCATTTCAAGAATGAATATTGGGACTGTCTCAAGTATTGTTTTATAATTTGTTTAAAAGAATAAGTGTTTTGCACTTTACGCATTTCATATGGTAGTCCGTTCCATAAAACTGATCCAGAATAAGCAAAGATTTTTAAACAGTTCAGTTTTCGGCTTGGAACTATCAAATTACCATGAGTAACACCCTTAAAGCATAAGGATTATTAACAGATATAAGTTGAAACTTTTGAAGTAGGTACTGTGGTGCTTCTTTCCGCATACATTAAAATAGCAATAAATATTTGTGGTATTTGATTCTGTTTTCTACTGTCATCCATCCAAGTTTTTTAAATAAGGGGCTGATGGGGATAATGGGTCTGCATCAAGAATTAATCTTGCTGCTCTTTTTGAAGTTTTAATATTCTTACTATCCCTTCATTTTACAATCTCCCAAACAATACAGCAGTAATCGATGAGAGGCAGAATATACCCATTATAATATGCTTTCCTGGCATTAATATCTAAAATTTCTTTAATTTAGAAAGAAGGTATATTCTTGATGAAATGCTAGCACAAATTTGATCGATTTGATTTGTCCAGCTAAGTGTGCTGTCAATTTTAACACCTAATAATTTCTCACATGATGAATTTTGTAGTGTTTCTGAATTTATTACTAAATTTGGTTGAAAAGATTGAGTTGATAACTTCTTACTTGTTCCAGTAACCAAACATTTTGTTTTTGGTATTGATGAACATATTATTCAATTTGCACCATTCTTCAACTCTGCATAAATCTTCTTGAACCTCATCATGTAAATTTTCTATGCTTTTCCCGGATTTATGAAGAGTAGTATCATCCGCATACAAGTCTGTTTTACAATTTTTAATGCGAAGGGAAGGTCATTTATAAATAAGACAAATAATAGAGGACCTAGTATAGATCCTTGGGGACACCAAATTTCACATCTTTTTATCAGAATTAACATTGCAAATGTTTACTTGCTGTGTTCTATTACTTAGGTATGACCTGAAAAACCTACTGCAGACTCACTGAATCCGTAAATAGCAAGCTTTAAGCAAAGAATGTCATGATCTACAAAATCAAATGCTTTTTGAAGTCCAACAGTATTGCTAGGTTTAAGTTACCATCATTCATTTCTTGCAGCCATTTGTCAATGATATCAATATGCAGTTTGACAAGAATGATGTGGCCTGAAACCTGATTGTGTAGGATGTAAAGTTTAAATTTAGAAAAGTATTTGTACATGTTATTTGAGACATGCCTTTCTAATACTTTTGATAGAGATGGAAGTACAGAAATTGGTCTATAATTTGTTGCTAAAACCTTATCACCATCTTTGTAAACTGGTGTTACCTTAGCATTTTTCAGTAATGAAGGATATATACCAGTATCTATTTGGCCTCTGAGAGAGCAATTCCAAACACATATATGTATAGCTTAATGCTTAGTAAACAATATCTTTATCTTGGAATAATGGAATAACAAATAATGTATGATTATTTCATCAGCAATTTAAAACACAGACATCTCCATACAATTTGACCAAAATAGACACATCTTAAGCTCAACATGTGATCTTCTACTATATATGGACAAGTATCCATACCAAATTCATCCAGAGTCTTGACATGTTAATCATTAAAAAACAAAGACAACCAAATATCTGATAAATCTGATTTAAAGAGTAAAAAGGGCCTTGGATTATTTATATCCAAGGGAACTAGCAACAGGCAAGCTAATGTATAATTAGGATCCAGCATGATTTGAATGAGTAATTTTTCTAAAAATTCTCAGATTATTCCTCATGCAAAGTTAACTGGAATGGTTTTGGCTGTACCTCCTTTTGTTTTTTTTTCTGTTTGACACTCTAATATCAGCCACTGTACTTCTAAATAAATTCATACATTGACATTTTGTTTTTCTCCCACTTTTTATGAAGTCACTTTATGAAGTATAATATGGATGTTACCAAGGAAGTTTAATACTATCATAATACAAACTGTTGGTAAGATTATTTTCCTGGACATTATTAGAGAGATTGAAATACTTACATTGCACTGAAAACTATTAATATTTTTTCATCAGTTATGGGTCATGTCATTCAACCTACAAATAATTTAAGTCAATTGATACAAGAAATTTTTATAGTTGATTATAAGTGGTTGTTTTAGAAATAGTTGTCTAGATTTGTGGCAAGTAAGAGCTTAACTTAGTTGTCTAATGTTAAAAGTTCTCTGTATGCCTTTTATGGGTTAATTGTGTTGTTAGGTTGATGTGTCATTAAAGCCAACTTAAAATACATGCATTTAGCTGCAGAAATTATTTTGAACTTAGCAATTAATATTTGTTGTTAAATATCCCATTAAAGGTTTTGCACAAAAATGTTCATGTTCTGGCTGTATTTTTACCTGCTTCACCAAGGACTGAAGCAGGTTTAGTAATGGCTTGTCTCCATCTCTCCATCTGTCTATAAGTCTATCAAAGTTTTGTTGGCTTCTATGAAAGGTAATGATTAAATATTTGGTCTGCACATTGATTATGTTGAGTTGTAGGTAGTAAGCAATTTTTACATCTGGCGTTTTGCCACTTCCTGTTTGCCAATAGTTTGAAATTTCACAACACTCATTGTATAAGGAACATTTTTCTTGGCTCCTATTAAAGTGAATGATTTTAATATTTGGTCTGCCTCAATCAATTACATGCAGCAACGCAGGTCCAGACCCAGTAGTGGTCTTGTTTATAATACAAGTTACAGAAGTATTATGTGGTTTGGTTTAAATAGATATATATAAATGCGTTTTGTTAAAATATACTTTTTCACTCATTTGGTCTTTTGGAAAATGTTGTTTGTGCTGTATTTAGACCCCTCTACCAAGAAATTTGTTTTGCATGCACACATATAAAAATTGCGGTTTTTATCCAACGCAATCATAGGTTTGAACGTTGTTTTCAATTTAGACTTGTTTATATTTTTTCGTTTGGGCTTGTATTATATTTGCCTTCGGGTTTATATGATCCGTTCATCCTATTTTGACTCTTTCAAAATTCAAGAGCCTATCCTAAATTAAGGTAAATTATATGGCCTTCCAAATACAGTTTCGATTCCTAACATCACTGAAGAGACATTAATTGTCGAAATCCGGATATGGTGTACAAAAACCTTTGCACCTTTTGTTTGTGGTATACCATCTTTTCCGCAAATTTATTGTTTTCTGTTTAGTATTGAATTTATAATTAAGATCCATTTATTACATCGGTGATCCGTTTATTTGACAATCGCCAATGGCAGTCAGCAGGGTTTAAGAACATCAGTTGTTTGACCTGCTAGTTAAATGCGTTTTGTTAAAATATACTTCTTCACTCATTTGGTCTTTTGGAAAATGATGTTTGTGCTGTATTTAGACCCCTCTTCCAAGAAATTTGTTTTGCATGCACACGTATAAAAATTGCGGTTTTTATCCAACGCAATCATAGGTTTGAACGTTGTTTACAATTTAGACTTGTATATATATTTATATAACCAATTACTTCTGCAATTTTTAACTGATTATCACTTTAAATGTTTAAAAACAGCAATTTTTCTCCATTGTGGATTCTTTAATGTAGGGTTTAAATTTTCATCTTTGGAGAAAAATCTTGGTTTGAAAATTTAAAAGTGATTATCAGATATAAATTTTAAACAATTCGGTATGGAATACATAAATATTGTTAAAAATAGATATTTTATTTCCTTTTTCAGGAGATAAAGGTTGATTAGCAGATGAAACCTGAGACAATGGACTCTGTGATAAAAGCACCCTAACACATTTAAAATAAGGAAGTAAGTTAACTTATATCTGTATGTGTAGGTGTATTGATACTTACATCAAAAGATAACAAGATACATGCTATTGTCTAACATTTTTAGGTGATTTCCTGGAGTTTTTGCAATGTAAATACTTAAAAAAAATGATGAATGTGAAACAAGGCAATTGAATCATGTCTAAAACAAAAATAGTATGAACACAATTCTGTTTCAGGGAAATAAAAAAGTATTAACCTTAATATCTTAATATTTCATCTAATATAAAACTGACAGCAAAAAAGATCAGCAAGATAAGTTCTGCAAATATGTGACCATTAACTGAATTTTTGGATCAACATCTTATACTAGTAACTGCCCCAAATGACTATTTTTTACCAATTCTAGTAATTTTCCAATTATCTTGAAAATAAAATACATTAATTTTTTAAGTAAAAGTATGCAAAAAATTTGGAACACACTTATTTTCATTGCAAAATTTATGTTTGTTTTGTTTAGACTGAAGAAATAACCCATAAAACTAAATGTATTGTATGTTAAGTTTTTTCATACCCAAGTTATAGGTTTGACCAGCAATTTATATCAGAGCTGGGTAAATGATGAATAATTGCTACAGAAAAATATAGAGAACTGTCAGAAATACATATGTGATCATAAGTGAAGATCAGTTTTTCAATAAATATGTGGAATAGGGAAATAGAATATGCTGAGATCAGTTTCTCAATAACTATGTGTTTAAGGTCAATGAAATATTCTGAGGTCAGTTTCTTAATTACTGTGTGGTATAGGTGAATATAATATACTGAGGTCAGTTTCTCAATTACTATGTGGCATAGGTTTATATAATATGCTGAGGTGAGTAAAATTCTTAAGTAATCAAATAAAATATAAAAAAAAAAATCATATCAGACATTGACAGTCAACTTTGTGATGAGAGTTATTGCCCTAGAGTAATTATTTTTATCTCTTTTTGTACATTTTTGCCTATTTTCTTGAAAAATTATCATACCTAGAGAAAACTGTAAGATGTAAAAATTATCAGCAAATAAGATATACAAATAAAACAACACAACTCAAATTGTCCCCTCCTTATAGTAGTTATATTCTTTTAATGGTGAGTTTTGGGTTGCTGTCCTGCAAACTAAGTTACTATAATAGATAGAGAAAAACTGTTTGCTCCAAAAGTTACCAGCAAGATAAGGTCTACAAGTAAGTCAACATAACTAAAATTGTCATCGACTCCTTATAAGAGTTATACCCCTTAAATGACAACTTGACCCATTTTTTTGATTTTTGGCTATTATCTTGCAAACTTAAATAGATAAAGATAATCTGCAAACAGCAAGATAAGTTCTGCAAATAGGTGAATATTAACTGAATTTTTGGATCAACATCTTATACTAATAACTGCCACAAATGACGATTTTTTTCCAATTCTAGTAATTTTCCAATTATCTTGAAAATAAATATCTTGAAAATAAATAACATTAATGTAAAGAGCAAACTTTATCAGCAAGACAAGATCTAAAAGAATTTCAATTGATGGAAATTGGCAATTGACTCCTTTTTGAGGTCATTGTCTTTATATGACATGACAATTTTGTTGAGATATTTTCTGAGTGCAGCAATCTTAGTGTGTGAAAGATTACTGCCAGGCACTGTTGCAAATTATTTCAATATTGCATATTTTTGCCAGGTGAGTGAATCAGGCTCCTGGGAGCCTTTAGTCAAATTTAAGGTTTTGTTTATAGCTTGAGAATGAATAAAAAAATATTTCAAGATTTTAATATGTATAACCAAATGCAGGATGAATCTTATGATTTTCCTTTTTATTTGAAAATTGCAAACTAAGTTTCAATACAATAACTTCATTGTTGTCATATTTAATGGACAAAGTAGTTTTTGTCTTGCCAGCGACGAAAGTTGCAGAATTTCATCGCAGAAAGCGAGACATAGGGATTGCTTTTTCCGGTGATGGCTGCGGCGGTGATGGCGTCAACAGTTGTTAAGTTTTCTGCTTAAGTTAGTTTGATAGGAACTACTTGTGATAGATCATTGATATTTAATACAAAGTTGCATTACAATCAGTGCATATCAGTTTGACGACTATTTTAGGCCCTGACCCGTGGTCAGGGTCCAGCAACCTTGAATTAACTAGCAATTTTCAATATTAAGTTTTCTGCTTAAGTTAGTTTGATAGGATCTACTTGTGATAGATCATTGATATTTAATATGAAGTTGCATTACTATCAGTACATATCAGTTTGACAACTATTTTGAGGCCCTGCCCCCAAAGTCATAGTCCAGTGACTTTGAATTTATAAGCAATTTTCAATGTTAAGTTTTCTGCTTGAGTTAGTTTGATAGGATCTGCTTATCATAGATCAATGATATTTTGTATGAAGTTGCATTGCTATTAGTACATATCAGTTTGATGACTATTTTGAGGCCCTGCCCCCTAGGCCATGGTTCAGTAACTTTCAATTAATGAGCAATTTTCAATGATAAGTTTTCTGCTTAAGTTAGTTTGATATGAACTACTTGCGATAGATCAATGATATTTTCTATAAAGTTGCATTACTATCAGTACATATCAGTTTGACAACTATTTCAAGGCCCTTCCCCTAGGTCATGGTCCAGTGACTTTCAATCAATTAACAATTTTCAATGTTAAGTTTTTTATGATTAAGTTAGTTTGATAGGAACTACTTACGATAGACAATATTTTCTTTCAAGTTACATTGCTGTCTGTACATCTCAGTTTGTCAACCATTTCAAGGCCCTACCCATTAGATGGTCCAGCAACTTTGAATTAATTCGCAATGTTGCAGTGCATCAGATTGTCTTTTTCTGAATTTTATACCGACAGGTGAGACATATCTCTGTGTAAAAAGTTTATTTTGCTATTAAACACATTGATTTGTATCTGGATTAATAGTTCATTTTAATACCCCCTATCTTAAACTGTGTGTGTGATATGGTGGCTGTTTGTCTTTTAAGTTAGTTGACATATATCTAAAATGGTTTACCTTGTCTCAAATTTCATTTATAAATAAACAAAAACAGGAAAAGATAGGTATGAATGAACTTACAAAAAAAAATCTTAAATGAAAACACCAGGATATGAAGGTTTAATTAACTTTTGTCTTTTGTTACTTTTGTAGAACTTTAAATTTGTATTTATTATATCTTATAAAGCTACAAGGAGTGGACAGTGCTTTATAAAATGTAAGTTATAGCTTTGTGTGAGGATTTGACAAATAATGCAGTGCTGTATTTAGAGATTTTATGCTTTAATTGATGATGGATTTTGAAATGAAGCTACATTTTAAATCAATATAAGAGATTGTTTTACATTTGCTAGTAAATTGTTATATCTATCCTTTGCTTAAAAATTTGTAAATCTGCTATATTGCTGATAAAATTCAAATGAACATTGACAAGTCTCAAACCAATGCATTGTTTAAAAAGTAGATACTACTGGGCTAAATGTAACCTCTTTATTTGAAAGTGCCTTAAAGAATGTATTTTGAAAGTTGGATATAGAGATTTGATCAATCAACACATATGGCTGCTGTTGCTTTAAATTGAACACAGGGGCAAAAAATAATGCATGAATAACCTAACCAATGAAAATATTCAAACCCTTTAGTAATTTTAAGCTGGGCCAAACCCAGTATTCTTTTGAGATATTCAGTGAGACTTGCTAGTAACAAATGCCTATTACCCAGTAGAATTTTGCCATGTTTTAACAAGCTGTCCAATATCTTTATATCAGAAAATGATAATGGGGTGGTATTTAATTCAAGTTCCAAGTGACCTTAAAAATGAATTGACCTACCAAAAATTACAGAATATTTTGAAATAAATATAGATGCAAAGGAATTTTTGTAATACACTATTTTGATATCAATTTCATTCCAAACTTACATTCCTTCCAAGAATTAAGTGTTATTACAGATGCTCTTCTTTCAACTATGATCTCAGATAAATATTTTTGATATTGTAATAAGATCAGTATTTTCATAGGATGACTTGTATGTATTTTAACTTTTTCAATATTCAGCTGTTCATCACACCTCATCCATGTGACTTTATGGGACTTAAGATTTAAAATTTTCCTGGGAGTTTCCCTACATTTCTTATCAGAATTATTTCCCTTAGACTTGACATATATGTCTTCATTTTAGCATTTGTGCTGCTTGAAGGAAGGTAATATACAGGTTAGACTTATTTTGATACCAATGGCTGAATGTTATTTTTATTTAATTATAATTTTTTTTAAATATATTTATAGTTTTGATAATCAGTGAATGTAAATTGAACTTTTATTTAATGTTTAATAAACAATCACAAAATGTTTTCTCACAGATTGAAGAATTGTAGGTCAAGTTTCAGGTGATTTTTATTAGCAGCTTTGGTATATATTGAAATCCTGGAAGGGAGCAAAGACTTTGTTTTAATCAGCTGTTACATGGTTAATTGCTGGGGAAGCTTGAACATCTTTTGTTGACTGAATCACAAACATGAAACTTAATTTAACAAATTGGGACCACTCTGCAACATCGGGGCTGCCTAGTCTCACACATTTTCATGCTTATTTGGCGGCATTTTCCTTTGATCTAATGTTTTTTCTCTTTAATCTTTACAATTTTGGCAAAATATCTTGCATTTGCTTCATGAAAACTGGCAGTACTGCAACATGGTGTTTTGATATTAGTTAACTCCCATCAAAATTACAGTAAATAATAGTAAAGGTCAAATTTTGGCTCAGAGGATGCTACTTACAAAATGAGGATATAATTTAGGGGTCGATGTTATTAAAATCAGTAGAACCATTTATATACAAGGTATTTCCATTTTTGGTTTAGAGTATATACTGAGTATATGTGTGTAAGTTTCATGCATGTATATGTACAAGAATTTGAAATATTTACAAACTATAGGTTACACTGACTAGCATTGGGAAGAACATATTTTTCAAGGGGAATTTTCTGGGGATTGTATTTGTTTATGAATTGCTCTGTAATTGTGATATGTATTTGTTTTTGATATTCATCTTCTTACATAAGTTCTTTGAGGGCCTCAGGGAAGATTAATTTTATAGCTAACTGTGTAACCCTCTTTAAATAAAGAATTATTATTATTATTATTATTATATTATTACTATTATAATTATTTTATTGTTGGAACTAATATAAAAATAAGAAGATGTGGTATGATTGCCAATGAGACAACTAAATCTCAACCAGAGACCAAATGACATAGAAAGAGGCAACTATTATAAGTTCATCATACAGCCTTCAACAATGAGTAAAACCATACCACATAGCAAGCTATATTAAGGCCCAGAAATAACAAATGAAATACATTTCAAATGAGAAAATAAGCAGCCTTATTTATGTACAAAACAAGAAATGAAAAACAAATATGATAAACAGCATCGAATGTCAACCACTGAATTACAGGCTCCTTGCTTGGGACAAGCACATACAGAATGAGGCAGGGTTAACCTGGGACCATATTTTTTTGACTGGAGTGAGACATTATGAAAAAATTGTGATTTTTCCAAACTTATTGCATTGACTATGAACTGATTTCCATTGGTTTTTGGTGTTCATTCAACAGTTTTAAATGTAATAATTTGATTCTGATAACATTTGTGAAAAAAATTACTGTTCTTTTTTTAATTTTTAATTTTTATCAAATCCCTTTACATATCCATAAAAATAAGGAATAGATGTAAATTAATGATATTCCCATATGTACAGGATACATGTATCAATGTTAGAAATAGTATAGATTTATATCTCTTAAAATATCTGATGGAGAATTAAAAAATGGTACATTTTATTGTTTATCAAAGACTATAAGACTTCAGATGCATTAAACTTTTTTTTAAAGTGTTTATATACAGGTTTAAGTGTTAAGTAAGTAATTATAAGTACCTTTGACATGTTTAAGTATATTATGTACATGTAACAGTATTTAAGTAAGAAATGTAACTTCCCTGTATATATGATTAGCATCTTAAAATTATATTTATATCCTGTTATAAAGTTCACTCTGAATTACCAAAATTGAACTGAAAAAAGAGGAAACACAAAAATAACAACTGCAATGTACCATGAAAAAATTGGAATTATTTTTACATTTATACAAAAGTGGTCCTTGAATGTTGACTTGATACATCAAAATTGGAATAGTATTGTTATATGAAAAATCTTGATTTGTTTGAGTTATAAAGTGTGATAAAATTTTTAAATGATGGATTCCGACATGGATTTATTAGGTGAAGTGTTTGATTGTATGTTTGATAATGACTACCAAGAAGCTACCAAAGAATTGGCTGTCATTTTGTCTGTTGGTAACACTAGGTAAGAGAAGGACATCTTTAAACTGACCAGGTGCTCATCTATGAAATTATATTTAAGAAGCATGCTTAGCCTAGCTGTTATTGCAACAATTAGCTGATTTGTATACTGTTTAAGGAACAGATTAAACATCAGGCCCCCAAACAACACTGATATAATCAATTTATAATTACAGTCAAAATACAAGAAACTGTGTTTCAATTTCATGCTCTATGGGGTATATGATAAGGCAGGTAGATGCAGGGAAAAGTAAACAATTTACTCTATGATGTGTGGTTTTTCAGTAATGTTATGTACTATGCATTTAGGACTTCAGTGACCAAATATTTTTGATTTCATTTCACCTCTAGACTGTCACTAGGGGAGAGAGTATTAATTATTGAATAGTTCTGGCTTGAATCACATATTCTCTTACAAATCAATATAGCTTGTACTCTTTAGGTAACTGTTTGATATATATTTATAGAATCATAATTAGAGCCTGTCACTTTAAGGTTATTGGTTGACATTTGCCTTTACAAAACATTGGAGCCTGTCACCATTTCACAAGAAGATTTAACTGCCTGCCTCTTTTACTGCCAAAACTGAACAAAACATTACTAAAAATAGTTATTTTTCAAGTTTTATGGAATAAAGCCTGTAACTTTTAGGTTACTGTGTAAAATACATTCTCCTGTTCAACTTTTAAATTATCTTGCATGTAGATCTCCTCCTTAAACCTGTGAATGTTATTTTACTGGAAACTTCAAAAATTTTCAGTACCTGATGGCATTATACATCTTTTGTTATGGTTTTCTTAGAATGATATTTTGGGTTTTTAATAGCAATACATTTTTGTACTTGGAATTTGTAAATTTATACTATGAGGGAATCAATTTATAAGATCACCTTCCAGTTCATGACTTGTTGGTATAATACCAGTAAATGTTTTTTAATCAATGTTAATTTAATGCCCTTATCCTGGTGTCAAGTGATTGTTAAATTTAGCACAATTTTATTTAAACTCGGAGAGAAATCTTGAGAAACCATTATATGAGTTAATTGATCCAGTCTGTCTAAATCATTGGTAGTTATCTGACAAGGGGTTACCATCCCTGACAAGTATGAAAGGGAGGCTATCAGCTCTGATAAAAATGAAAATAAAACACATGTGGTGGCAATTATGATGCATGTAACATGTAGACATGATAATGTAAAAAGTTTGATATTTATCACAGACACCATTTAATCTGATTTGTTGTAATGTGTTGTAATTCAGTGCAACAATATTTGGTTTATATTTTTGAGTTATCTTCCCTGAAATTATATAAAGCTCATAAGTTTTCATACATAGCATGGTGTGGCAAATATGTTTAACAGACAGTAACATTAATTTTTTGCTACTACATTAAGGCATCTTTTGCTGTATATTTTATCTTGAAAAGGATTTCTAGCTGAGGGAATATCAAACACACTGCCATGCTTAAGGCAAGCACAAGAATGAGGGTAGAGGGATCAAACCTACAACCTGCTACATTAGAGGCAAGACCGCTGTGGCAGGATCAAACCCAAAAACTGCCTCACAAGAGACAATCACAAGACTACTGAGGGAGTTGTTTGACCTACTGAATTGGCAATTACACAGCCTGCCTCATCAGAGGCAAGCATAAGACCATTGAGGGAGTATTTTGCCCTTCTGAATTGACAAATACACAGCTTGCCTCACTAGAGACAAGCACAAGACCACTGAGGGAGTTACTTGCCCTTCTGAATAGACAAACACAATCTGCCTCACTAGAAGCAAGCACAAGACCACTTATAGAGTCATTTGCCCTTCTGAATTGACAAACAAAAACTTGCCTCACTGGAAGCAAACACGGGACTACTGAGGAAATTACTTGCCCTTCTGAATTGACAAATACACAATCTGTCTCACTAGAGGCAATCACAAGATCACTGAGGGAATTACTTGTCCTTCTGAATTGACAAATACACAATCTGTCTCACTAGAGGCAATCACAAGATCACTGAGGGAATTACTTGCCCTTCTGAATTGACAAATACACAATCTGTCTCACTAGAAGCAATCACAAGATCACTGAGGGAATTACTTGCCCATCTGAAGTGACAAATACACAATCTGTCTCACTAGAAGCAATCACAGGATCACTGAGGGAATTACTTGCCCTTCTGAATTGACAAATACACAATCTGTCTCACTAGAGGCAATCACAAGATCACTGAGGGAATTACTTGCCCTTCTGAATTGACAAATACACAATCTGTCTCACTAGAAGCAATCACAAGATCACTGAGGGAATTACTTGCCCATCTGAAGTGACAAATACACAATCTGTCTCACTAGAGGCAATCACAAGATCACTGAGGGAATTACTTGCCCTTCTGAAGTGACAAATACACAATCTGTCTCACTAGAGGCAATCACAAGATCACTGAGGGAATTACTTGCCCCTCTGAATTGACAAATACACAATCTGTCTCACTAGAAGCAATCACAAGATCACTGAGGGAGTTGTTTGGCATTCTGATTTTTTTGTCCAGTATTTTAAATATTAATAACATGTAATATCTCTTAAAGTACTTTTTGCTTGATACTTAAAGGAGACTTTTGTTTAACTGTGTAGGACAGACATAACTTGATGACAAATTGCCTCTTCAAAATATTATACATGTATATTACTATAACATGGTAAAGAGGAAATCTTGGACTTATGTGTTGAAAATGATGTTATACTTCAGATCATTTAATCAATCAATGAGATTACATCAGATTCTGCAGATAAAAGTTAAGCGAAAGACCAGTTTCTCAGTAAATGTTTGCACACATATAATCAATAAATGGGGATAGATTTCTTGGAATTTTCAATCAATTTGATGACTAATTTAGACTTTCATTGAACTGTAACAGTAGTGTGATATATGATATTGATGAAATTGTCATATGTATCAAGATATTTAATTAAACTCTTTAATTATACATTTCTCTGTACTATTATTATGTTTACAACAATTGGATTAATTTTTTTAGAGTAAATTCAAACAAAGAAATTGATTTTTTTATGATTTATTCATTCTCACTAATATAATTTAAGATATTTTAAAGATGCTTAGCTGTAGGATATTTAACTGATTATTATGCATCAAGCAGACTTGGGCATACAGTTTTTGGGATTGTTCATCCATTCTAACATTTGTTTGTCCCACTTTAGGTTAAGTTTTATGTTTCGTTTGAGGCATAATCAAGGATTGTGTGACCTTGATTTCATGTTTCATTGAGCATGTTCATGCTGTTAGTATTTTAACAGGATGTGGGTGTGGTATGAAGATGCAGTTTGATTTAAAATATGCTAGAGTGATAACGGCAGGGCTAAAAAACACTGTGCCTTCCTCTTTGCAATCTGGACGTTTTCTGTCACTTTGGCTGTTCATAATGTATGCTTACCTTACAGTCAGTCAGAAGGAGCTTGGGTATAAAACTTTCGTCAAATTTTTCTAATGGTTTCTATGAAAGGGAATGATTTTGTATTTGGTCTGCAGCTTTATGGTTTTTAGTTAAATTTTTACATCTGCTTTGCAGCCACTTCCTATTTGCGGATAGTTTGAAATTTTACAACACTCACTGTACAAGGAAATCTTTCAACAAACTTTTCTTGGCTTCTTGCTATTTCACTCATGACTGCAAAACACCTCCACTCACACTAAAACTAAAATTCCTGGCCTTCCTAGTGCTACAAACTATACAAACCATATATCTGTTCTGTCAAACAGAAATTCTATTATGGTCAACTATGATGTTTACAACTGATGCTGCAGATGAACATTTAAGATATATCTGTTCTGACAGTCAGAAAACATTTATCATATTACCACATGGACTTTGGATTGAAGCAGCTGACCCTTATCAACTTCTTTATAAACAGAACTTAGATGTCATTATTTATTTTCTTTCACAGATGTGAATGTTTGATATTAGGATTAATGAATGTAAAAGAAGATTTGTTTATTTTTTGTACTACATAAAACTGGAAAGTCCCTGTATGTTTATACTTAGAAGTTCACTGATAGAACAATTATTGATGAGAACCCTGACAAATTGAAGAGAAATGCAGATTATGTTCACATTTTATAGACATATTATCATTCATATAACAGTATTTCATTAGCCAAATAGAATACTTATGTTTATAACACCTGTCAGACAGAAGGCATTCTAAATCTCATAATCATTGTCTGGAAAAATCAGTTGTTACCTCAAAAACAATAAGAATAGCTGATTTTTATAAATATATCTATTTATACTTTCAAAAAACATTTTCAATATTTCAAATGAACCTCCTTTTAATCTTAATATATAGTCTCTATGGTCAAAGTGAATCAGCTGATTAGTTTAAAATTCAAGAAGATCAAAGAACCTTTAAGATCTTATTATGAACAAAAAACTTTCAACAGATAGTCTTAAGTTAACCTATGAAAATGAGTGATAGATATAGTCGCATCACTAACCAGTAAATCATATACCAAATTTCTTTGGATTAATCTCTATAAAAACATCTATTCCTCAAATGACATGTAAAGCTGCCAATTAAATTTTTTTTTTATCTAAAAAACTTATTTTAAATTGATGTTACTTTCAGCAGGTGATAAAACATTTCAGTGTAGTATCCATCTTAATTTTGAAAGGCAGTTTGTCTGTTTTGGCAGATTTTCTGTTCAGGAAGCTTGAATATGTGCATTGAAAAACAATTATAATTATGAATAAGTCAATAAGGAGGAGATATTAAGTATTTGTAACTCAGTGAGACAGAAACCCAACAATACATGCCAAGCAATAATAAACGTTTCGAGGTATCACATTATGTCCATGGTGATCCTTATAAATGACACATTGTTGCTAATGACACTATATGAACAAGCCAAGGGGGTTTGAGGTGTTCATACGAACCCCCCTTTGAAAACAAAAATGCACTATTAAAGTCTATGTTGTGGTTGAACTGTGACTATTAAAGTTGAGATTTTGTTTGTCCCGAGTCGATGTAACCCCTTTGAAAATTCATGGCTAAGGGCCTGAATATACAACTTTCCTAAAATTTTCAAAGTCAATGGCTGAATATGTGCAAACATGTATCAATGTCCCTTTTCTTTTGAAAATGTTTTGGCCTAGTGTACACAGAAAAAAAACCAAAGCATAAGTTGATATATCAACTACAATGCCAGTCTATATGACAGATATTGTGAGACATGCTGGTTTTGGTAAACCTGGTACAATTTCACCTTTAAGTTGGAATTTATATGAATTATGAACATGGATTATGGCAGTTTCCTGCTGTTGTCCTACACTGGATTTTCTTACTTATTATTCAGGTGTTTGGCTATGTTATAAAAGCTGTTGTGCAAGTTTTGATTCAGATGTGGAATTTATATAATGTGAATAATTGAAATCTCATAGAAAGTGGTATGGTTTGACGTAAATAATAAGATCTGTTGTGTTGAAATAAATCATATCCTTTAATACAATTTTGATGCAAGACTTAATTTTTTCTGGTAATTTCCACAGTTTGATCTTTGATTAAGTATCTGTTTAATTTATTCACAATTATTTAGACTCTAAGCAATTAAGAGGTTGTTGAAGTCTGTTGACCTTTTGTCACTTTTTTATTTGTGTTGTTGGGCTGCTGTCTCATATCTTTCATGTTCTTTTCTACCGAATCTTATTGATTGTATATGTAGATGGACATGTGGTTTACGTAAGATTTATTGTTACTGAACCAGGTTAATTGAATTATTACAGGTAGATTTCACAGGTGTAAGATTTCACAGCTGTAAAATACTATATTTTCTCTCAATCAGCTGATTTTTATGGTAGGTTATGAGTAATACAGGCTGTAGGTATACAAGTGATCAATTCTATGGTCAATATATTTCCTGATTGCTGGAATTATTTGTTATCAGTAGTAGATTGAACATTGAAGTGATTGTGGAATCTTGGGTCATTTTAATTGAAGTTTATTTTTATTTTAAAAGGATAATTTTGGAGATTACTTGGTCATTCTAACCGAATGAGATTTCTCTAAAGGGATGATATTATGGATGACATGTTCATTTTCACTATTAGTAGATTGTCTTTCATTGTAAAAGGATTATCGTTTTGATTAGATAACAAAATAATTTAAAAGATTAATAGTGGATTTAGATGATAAAATACATGATTTTGAAAATTTTACACATCTAAATTTTCCTGATTTGTATTTTCTGTTATTTTTTTTTTAATATGTCGGAATTAAAACTAAGTTTGGAAGATTTTATATCAAATTAAAGAGAAATAATTGTGATTTTTGTGTTTTATAATTTTTATGGATTCATGGACCTTCATTGCAATAATGACAATGATTTCAGAGATTTTACTTTTAACGCTATAACAACATGGAAAATAATAGCTTTATTGTGATGAACAAAGATTGGAATATCTAGGACTGGGTAACAAAAGTTCTTGAGCTAATCAGAAAAGACAAGAATTTCCTTTGTGTGTTTGGTAAATTAACTCTATCTGATCTGTAATGAGAGCTGTCATTCTAGACTTTCAGTGATGTCATCTTTAAAACGATGTGTCAAAATGTATGGTAATTCTGTGCATTTCTGTGAAAAAATAAAAAAATAATACATGTGTTCCAGATGGTGTGGAAGTCTGCAGATGTGTGCTTTTATATTCATGCATGTATTTAAAAATGCTGGACTAATACAGATTTAATTGACAATTTTTTTGAAAATGTCATTTAAATCATACCGAATGTGATGTTTTATTGATATTTGAAGGGATGTAATCTTTTGACTTTGGATGTTCAGTCTTTTATCGAAAAGCCAGACAATTGAATAATTTTAAGTGTTTTGATATATACAACTTTAGACAAGATTTATAGTAATGATGCATAAGATGGAGAGCTCTTCAAATTTCTAACATAATTTTGTTAAAAGTATATAATCATTGTGACAGCTGAGAAATGGATAGGACAATGCTATTTTGTGGATTTGTTGAGGGTGTATGGCCTTGGGATAAAAGGTAA
The DNA here is from genome assembly GCA_017311375.1 of Mytilus coruscus. NCBI lineage: Eukaryota > Metazoa > Mollusca > Bivalvia > Mytilida > Mytilidae > Mytilus > Mytilus coruscus. The sequence goes on from CM029599.1 coordinate 95,783,882, forward strand.
GCTAAATTGTCAATATGTATTAAAGTAGTAATACTACTGCTTAATTTGTTGAGTTATGATTCACCTGACATAATGCATGTGCAAAATGTATGATGTTGTGTCATGTGCATTTGTGGATATAAACCTTTTTGCTATCTTTATTTTATGTCTTTGAAGTGAGTTGAAGGCAGTATAGGGACCTGAAGTTGTTGCCATCCTTTCCTATGGTTTTGTCGGATAGATCTCTCATCTGCAATCACATCACATCATCATTTTGTTATGTACAATATAAACTGATATGAAATTTAGAAATGTTTGTGACTGTGATAGTATAAATAGTTGATTAAGTAATATTTTTCTCAAGAACACTTCCACTGTGTGAATTGTTTGGACTAGCAAAAATAAGTTTGGAGAATTGCTTGCTGTATAAGCCCAAGACTTATCAAATTGACTAATGATTGACTAAATTTGAAATTTTATTTAAATCTTGAAAATGAATGTTGTTTTTATGATTGAAAAATTATAATAAACCTATATTTTCATAAATTTAACATAATGTAGAAATTTAGTAGATGTACATGAAGTTCAAAACAGTTTTAAAATCTTTGACAGAGCTGTATTCTCTAATTGAATTATGAGTGTTTAATAGATGTAATTATTCCACTTGAAAATGAAAGAAATCTCATTATAAAGATGGCTGTAAATACTGTTTGAAGTATCTCTGGTTTATAAATGTTTTGATTATTTTTTAGCTAGTGTGGCAGAAATCTTTCATTTCCAGATCTGACGAGCGTAAATGGGGCGTTAAATATCTGATTTTTATGAAATCTGGTCTGACATAGGATTATGGCATAATTTGTTAGAAGTAGAAAAGAGGAAAAATAAGGTTGTTATTAAAGATGTTTCAACCAAAATTATGAAATGGGGGATTTTTTGGAGGTCGCTGAAGTGTAGGGAGGAGAGACTCAAAGAAACATTATTAACTTTGTATCAGTACTTTATCATCTTGGTCTAATGGTAACTACAGGAAACCAGTTTCTTAGTAATGGATTAAGATTGCTGTCTCATTGATAAAACCCCAACTTCTCCTTTTATTCGTATCAGGTTCTAAACAGAGTCATGTAGCAACATATCAGTAGTGAGGCAGGAACTCTTATGACAATAACCGTAAGAATGGAAAGATGTACAACATCTAAATCCTTCCGACAGGAAGAAAAGCATGGGATTTATATATGGTGATGACTTTACAGGGCTGGATACACACAGATACAAACCTTATGAAATAGTGATCAAGTAGTTTGTAAATATCTGATTTTTATTCAATCAAAACCATCAAACATCAGAGAAAAAAAATGGGTGTACAAAACCACAATCTTCCTCTTGGAATTATTGCATGGCTATTAAACAAAAAGGGAGGGGATGAAGTGAATAACAAGTGATCCCTTATTTTACCTTAATGTTCAGAATGTTTGTTGAAATCACTTTGAACAACTTACTATCAAATTATAGAAATATACATGGACCAATTTACTTATGATCTTTACATAATGGTGATTATGGCAGTTTTCAAAAATTATGTAATTTTGAATGGTTAATATGCACAATTGCCAGATTTTAATGCCAATTGTTTAGTAAAACCAAGTGTTTCAAGTAGAAGTTCTCTTTAAAACTGTTCTTAATTTTTACAACAGAAAAAAGGATCCAAAACAAGGTCAAACTTTAATGCTATCAAGCAATATGCATGTTACTTTTGAAAGACTTCTTTTCTATATGATGTGTTCCTCAAGTAGAAAGATACTTTGGAACTTTATGATATTCATTTTGTACTTGGAGGACTAGAAGAATCTTTTTGGAAAACCACCAAGTAATCCATTTTGTATTTTAAGTAGAAAGTAAAGTCGAGGAAGATCACTTGGCAATGTCTTAGTTATAATTTAGAAGTTTAATTGCTCTTAAAAGTTTGACAATTCCTGGCTTCATTTACTTACACATAAAACTTTATGGAGACAATATAAATATATATGTTTGGTATCCTTTTCTTCAATTTATACTTCAAAAGGTCGAAAATGATTTGGTCATTCAGTTGTAATATTTTTTGTCCCTTTATAACATCCATGTGAATTTAGGACTGTGCAGTTTTTTATACCCCCGCTTTAAAAAAGTGGGGGTATACTGTTTTACCTTTGTCTATCCGTCCATCCGTCAGTCCATCCATCCATCAGTCTGTCCGTCAGTCCCTCCGTCCCATGAATATTTTCGTCGCATCTTTCTCAAGAACTACATTACGAAGATTGCTGAAATTTGGTTTCAGTGTTTATATAAGTCAGTTATACTGTGTAATGCGTTTTCAGATTCATCACTCAACAACTTCCTGTTACCAAACACTTGTATCATTTTACACATGATAGCCAAGTTGAAAATTTTCGTCACATTTTTCTCAGGAACTACAATACAAGGATTTCTGAAATTTGGTTTCAGGGTTTATATAAGTCATCCTATACTGTGTGATGCGTTTTCAGATTCATCACTCAACAACTTCCTGTTTAGCGAAATATTTGGGCAGGGGTATCATCAGTGAGCAGTAGCTCGCAGTTTCACTTGTTTTATCATTGTACGACCTTTAAGTCTTACACACACTTTTAAAAATCTTATCAGGCTTTTGGATTTCTTGTTTGAATTGTTTGATATTTTGTCATGTGGGGTCATTTTACAGGTTGCTATGCTGTATAAAATTGAGAATGGAAATGGGGAATGTGTCAAAGAGACAACAACCCGACCACAGAACAGACAACAACAGAAGGTCACCAATAGGTCTTCAATGCAGCGAAATTCCGCACCTGGGCGTCCTTCAGCTGGCCCTAAACAAATATATATATTAGTTCAGTGATAATGGACGTCATACTAAACTCCAAATTATACACAAGAAACTAAAAGTAAAATAATACAAGACTAACAAAGGCCAGAGGCTCCTGACTTGGGACAGGCGCAAAAATGCGGCGGGGTTAAACATGTTTATGAGATCTCAACCTCCCCTATACCTCTAGCCAATGTAGAAAAGTAAGCGCATAACAATACGCACATTAAAAGTCAGTTAAAGAGAAGTCCGAGTCCGATGTCAGGAGATGTAACAAAGAAAATAAACAAAATGACAGTAATACATAAATAACAACAGACTACTAGCAGTTAACTAACATGCCAGCTCCAGACCTCAATTAAACTGATTGAAAGATTATGTCTTCATCCTATGAATATCAGGCACAATCCCTCCCGTTAGGGGTTTAGTATTATACCATCATAAAATATATGAGAAGAGCATAACCCGTGTCATGCCAACAACTGGTTTTATACGACCGCAAAAAATTTTGTGGTCGATATTGGTATGACGTTAGCGTCGTCGTCGTCGTCGTAAATAGTCCGAAGACACATTGGTTTTCGCACTCTAACTTTAGTTTAAGTGAATGGATCTCTATGAAATTTTACCATAAGGTTCAATATCACAAAAGGAAGGTTGGGATTGATTTTGGGGTTATGGTACCAACAGTTAAGGAATTAGGGGCCAAAAGGGCCAAAAATAAGCATTTTGTAACTTTCAGACATAACTTGTGTGTTAGTGTATGGATCTCTCTGACTTTGTACCACAAGGTTCCATATCACAAAGGGAATGCTGGGATTGATTTTGGGGTAATTGCCTCAAAATTTTAGGAATTAGGGGCCAAAAGGGCCAAAAACAAGCATTTTCTAGTTTCATGACAAAACTTGTGTGTAAGTGTATGAATCTTTCTGAAATTGTACTACAAGGTTCCATATCACAAAGGAAAGCTGGAATTGAGTTTAGGGTAATTGCCTGAAACGTTTAGGAATTAGGGGCCAAAAGGGCCAAAATAAGCATTTTCTAGTTTCCAGACAATAACTTGTGTTGAAGTGTATGGATCTCTCTGAAATTGTACTGCAAGGTACCATACCTCAAAGGAAGGCTGGGATTGAGTTTGGGGTGATGAATCATAAGGGGTTCAAAAATTGGGGGATTTTATTTTTTACCTTTTTTCCTTTTTTTCTTTAAAATTTTCCATTTTAAGTTGGTTATTTCTGATTTATATTTAAAAGCAAATAATAATGATATGGCAGGAGATACACACCAAACAGGATGTGTAAATTATTATATAATAAGTATTGTGCAATAGCAAGAAATTTTCAATTGCACAGTATTGCGCAATAGCAAGAAATCTTCAATTGCACAGTATTGCGCAATAGCAAGAAATATCCAATAGCACAATATTGCGCAATAGCAAGAAATTGTCAATTGTACAGTATTGCGCAATAGCAAGAAATATTCAATTGCACAGTATTGCGCAATTGCAAGAAATATTCAATTACACAGTATTGTGCAAAAGAAGATACTTTGTATAAATTGCTTATTTCTTGACCAATTTCAATGGGGTTTTATTCTTGAACTCTTGGGGTTCTTTAATATGCTGAATCTAACCGTGTATTAAGTTTTTGGATTTTGGGCCCGTTTTAAATTGATCCACATTGAGGTCCAAAGGGTCCAAAATTAAACTTTGTTTGATTTCATCAAAATTGAATTATTGGGGTTCTTTGATATGCCAAATCTAACTGTGTATTTAGATTCTTAATTTTGGTCCCGTTTTCAAATTGGTTTACATTAAGGTCCAAAGGGTCCAAAATTAAACTTAGTTTGATTTTAACAAAAATTGAATTCTTAGGTTCTTTGATATGCTGAATCTAAACATGTATTTAGATTTTTGATAATGGGCCCAGTTTTCAAGTTGGTCCAAATCGGGTCCAAAATTAAACTTTGTTTGATTTCAACAAAAATTGAATATATGGGGTTCTTTGATATGCTGAATCTAACCATGTATTTAGATTTTTGATTTTGGGCCCCGTTATCAACTTTGTCCACATTGAGGTCAAAAGGGTCCAAAATTAAACTTTGTTTGATTTCATCAAAATTGAATTATTGGGGTTCTTTGATATGCCGAATCTAACCGTGTATTTAGATTCTTAATTTTGGTCCCGTTTTCAAATTGGTCTACATTAAGGTCCAAAGGGTCCAAAATTAAACTTAGTTTGATTTTAACAAAATTGAATTCTTAGGGTTCTTTGATATGCTGAATCTAAACATGTATTTAGATTTTTGATAATGGGCCCAGTTTTCAAGTTGGTCCAAATCAGGGTCCAAAATAAAACTTTGTTTGATTTCAACAAAATTGAATATATGAGGTTCTTTGATATGCTGAATCTAACCATGTATTTAGATTTTGATTTTGGGCCCCATTATCAACTTTGTCCACCTTGAGGTCAAAAGGGTCCAAAATTAAACTTTGTTTGATTTCATCAAAATTGAATTATTGGGGTTCTTTGATATGCGAATCTAACCGTGTATTTAGATTCTTAATTTTGGTCCCGTTTTCAAATTGGTCTACATTAAGGTCCAAAGGGTCCAAAATTAAACTTAGTTTGATTTTAACAAAATTGAATTCTTAGGGTTCTTTGATATGCTGAATCTAAACATGTATTTAGATTTTTGATAATGGGCCCAGTTTTCAAGTTGGTCCAAATCGGGGTCCAAAATTAAACTTTGTTTGATTTCAACAAAATTGAATATATGAGGTTCTTTGATATGCTGAATCTAACCATGTATTTAGATTTTTGATTTTGGGCCCCATTATCAACTTTGTCCACCTTGAGGTCAAAAGGGTCCAAAATTAAACTTTGTTTGATTTCATCAAAATTGAATTATTGGGGTTCTTTGATATGCCGAATCTAACCGTGTATTTAGATTCTTAACTTTTGGTCCGTTTTCAAATTGGTCTACATTAAGGTCCAAAGGGTCCAAAATTAAACTTAGTTTGATTTTAACAAAAATTGAATTCTTAGGGTTCTTTGATATGCTGAATCTAAACATGTATTTAGATTTTTGATAATGGGCCCAGTTTTCAAGTTGGTCCAAATCGGGGTCCAAAATTAAACTTTGTTTGATTTCAACAAAAATTGAATATATGAGGTTCTTTGATATGCTGAATCTAACCATGTATTTAGATTTTTGATTTTTGGGCCCCATTATCAACTTTGTCCACCTTGAGGTCAAAAGGGTCCAAAATTAAACTTTGTTTGATTTCATCAAAAATTGAATTATTGGGGTTCTTTGATATGCCGAATCTAACTGTGTATTTAGATTCTTAATTTTTGGTCCAGTTTTCAAATTGGTCTACATTAAGGTCCAAAGGGTCCAAAATTAAACTTAGTTTGATTTTAACAAAATTGAATTCTTAGGGTTCTTTGATGTGCTGAATCTAAACATGTATTTAGATTTTTGATTATGGGCCCAGTTTTCAAGTTGGTCCAAATCGGGTCCAAAATTAAACTTTGTTTGATTTCAACAAAATTGAATATATGGGGTTCTTTGATATGCTGAATCTAACCATGTATTTAGATTTTTGATTTTTGGGCCCGTTATCAACTTTGTCCACATTGAGGTCAAAAGGGTCCAAAATTAAACTTTGTTTGATTTCATCAAAATTGAACTCTTGGGGTTCTTTGATATGCTGAATCTAACCATGTATTTAGATTTTGGATATTGGACCATAATAGGTGAATGTCCAATTTAAAATTTTTAAGTTCTTAGACCACATTCATTCTGTGTCAGAAACCTATGCTGTGTCAAATATTTAATCACAATCCAAATTCAGAGCTGTATCAAGCTTGAATGTTGTGTCCATACTTGCCCCAACTATTCAGGGTTCGACCTCTGCGGTCGTATCAAGCTGCGCCCTGCGGAGCATTTTATTAAATAAATGTGTTTAGTTCCGATGCAAAGACCCTATAAGTGAATCAATATTAAAGCCAAAATATGCAATCTTTAATGACCTGACAACAGTATCGTAACTATATCCCTTCTATAAGTCTATTTAAAGGTTTTGTTAGCTTCTGAGGTGAATACTGACATTTTGTGCTTTATAAAGAATATTACCATAAAAGATTGGATTTGAAATACCTGAACTTATAAGAAGTCTGCATGTTGAGCTATATTTACGAATGATGTTCTTGTACCGATGATAAAATTTAGTAAAGTTTTGACTAGTTTGTGATATCGAAAACCCTGGTGTAATAATTTTTCAGTAATACATAAATTTCTTTTGTTAAAATCTAAAACCTTGTTACACACACGAGTGAATCGTACAAGTTGAGATATATAAACACCGTAAGATGGTGACAAGGAACGTCACCATCTAAAATGGATAATTAACGATAGGAAATGAAAATCATCTCTTTTATCATAAATTTTGTATTAAGCTTTCCGTTAATGATATAGATATCAAGATCGAGGAAAGGGCAGTGGTCATTGTTAGTATTAGCTTTATTTAAAGTAAGTTCAACAGGATAAATTTCTTTAGTATACATACTGAAGTCGTCATTATTGAGAGCCAATATATCATCCAAATATCTAAAAGTATTATTAAATTTTGTATCAGATGTTGTTTGATGGGTCTTTGCTGATTTTAGTCATAAATTGTAACTCATAGCAATACAAAAACAGGTCCACAATAAGTGGTGCACAGTTAGTCCCCATTGGAATTCGATAACCTGACGATATACGGAATCTTCAAAGCGAACAAAAATATTATCTAGTAAAAATTCAAGGGCAGATATAGTATCAAAGCATGTCCAATTGACATAGTTCTTTTGTTTATTGCTACTAAAAATGACCTAAAGAGTTAGAACATATGTATTCACATTCTGACTTTTAAATAGATATAGGAAGATGTGGTGTGAGTGCCAATGAGACAACTCTCCATCCAAATAACAATTTATAAAAGTAAACCATTATAGGTCAATGTACGGCCTTCAACATGGAGCCTTGCCCATTTAATTAGGTGTGTGAATTTTTCTTAATGAGAATGTGAGGAAATGTGGTATACAGGGTAGAAAAATCAAAACTTTGAACAGATTCAAAATCACCAATATAAGCATGCAATTTATCAAGTACTTCCAACGAGTTTTGACACTCCAAAAGTAATTAATTCCACTATTTTCAAAGGCCTTATTTGAACAATTTATTATCAGGTTTTGATTGTACCAAGTGAACTGGTAAGAAGAATAGACAATTTAGTAGTGGAACAATGGCTTGAAGATGAAGTAAATCTATATTTGTAAGGTGTTTTATGTAGCTTGGAAGCCAGTACATAGTTGGGACTTTCATTGTATTTGGTTCTGCTTGTAAAGAGGTAGCTTAAAGTTTATGTTTGTTACAGATGTCGTTTTCTGAAAATGGAGTCAGTTGGAATGTTGGTGAATTGGTGATTTCTTTTCAGAACCTCAATGTAAAATTCGTCAAACAATAATGATATTATTAGCAGCTTTATCGGCGGGACAAAACAAATTCCTTTGCTAGTTCTTTAAGTTTATGTTTGATACGAAATAGGTTTATTATGGTTGTTGTTAAGAGTAAAATGTTCTTTAAAATGTTGAATACGTATACCAACTATGTTCATTACTGAATTAAAAAGAGTCCAAAGATTTTTGTCAGCTTTTTCCGTTTATCCATTTCAAACAGTAAGTACGGAGTGAGTCGTGGATGATATTACGACACTCATTCCAATTAATGATTGACAGGGGCGATATTTAGGTCCTTTACTGAGGAATGATTTTAACTCTCTGTCTTGAACGATGTTAAAATCTCCTGTTATAACATGGGAAATGGGTCCATAAATGTATTCGAATTACTGCAATTACATGAAGTAGGTGTATTTTCACTGATATTAACATCTTTACACAATTGGCTATAATTAAACACATATTTCAGGGTAGATTTCTTGTAAATATAACAAATAAGAGGAGCTCAGTATTATCAAAATATCCAGGAATTTGTTCTTTAACAGAATGGTCGTTAAAATACGGCAATATTTACAAAATCAAAACCTTTATTGACAATACTTTATTTTAATAAAATGTTTTTATGATCTTCAGGGCGATCAATTTTGGGAAACAGTTTAGAATAACAATATGCCATTATAATTTGAACGATTTCATACTTAGGACTGCTATATGAAATTGTGTTGCAATCCTCTAAAATTTTATTTAACTTATTAACCGATAATGAACAGAGCTTTGTTAACAGATAATGTCTGCCGTTGTTTTTGAAACAGAAATTAGGTCCGAAATATTGGTATGATTGGTTCAAATTTTCTTTGATTGCGATTTTTCTCGACCATGAGAACGGTTTTACGAACAGTTTTAGAAACTATATCCAAAATGTTAACAGAATCAGTTCTTGATATATTACCAATTCCCATGATATTATCATTAAGACCGAGAGGGTAGACTGTCTGTAATTTTTAATCCAATTTAATTCAATTATTTTCCGTGATCGTACAAACTTTGAATGAGATTCACCAGACTGCTTATTTACTACTTCTAAAGGTTGAACTGTTAAATATTTAATAGGATGATTGTGCTTCTTAAGGTGTTGATAAATGATACTTTTGAATTTATTGGGTCTTTTAAAACGATACAGGTGTTCTTGCGTGCGTTTAGATAAATATCGTCCAGTTTCACCTACATACTGAATACCGCATCCCGGTTTGTTTCATGTGAGTAAATAAATAATACTGTTTGTTTTTCAAGTTATATCAATTTAAAAAAAAAAAAAAAATGCGACCATTAAACGTGGACCTTACCGTAATGTTGGTGGAAAGACGGGACATGTAAGTCATTTTTGGCATGACACTTATCGATAGAAGGGTAACCACGATTTTTATTGTTAAAATGTTAGCGATGGTAGTATTTTTAGATAGCGATTTTGAAGATTGAGACGTGTAGATACCCTTTGAACGAGTTTAGTATTTAATATTTTTCCATTTCTAAGCTTCATATTTGTTTTTTGTTTGTGGATTTTATTAGAAAGGAGCAAAGACTGGCGTCCAGAATATGAACCAGCATACAATCAATGTATGCATTTTCCTTATTGTTGAAGGCCGTACAGTGACCTTTAGTTGCTAACATCTACATCATTTGGTCTCTGGTTGATAGTTGTCTGATTGGCAATCATACCTAAATCTTTAATACCAGTCTCTAAACAAGTATCAGGTTAAACATATAACATTTTCACAAGTAAAATATTACTTTTGTCTACACCAATCCAAGAAAATACTTAATCTGACCAGTCAATCTGTCTATTTCTTGAGGCCTATCAGTCACAAAGGAATTTCCAAATGATATAAAGTTTGATTAGGTTTAGGAATTAAATAGAGTGTATGATGACAAGTAAATAAGTTGTGATAATGTAACAACAAATGACATCTGTAGGTTTGACATTTTTGCTTGAATATTGAAAGGTTATTTGTACATTTACATGAAGTAATTGACCAAGGTCAATACACCAGCTGTGACATTTGATTAAAAGCAAGGTCAGTGACAGTCAGTCTATTATTTATAGCATCTTTTTATGATCAGCTTATAAGTTTTTCTATATAAAGTAAAGAGGAGCTGAGTTCGTTTTGTTGTATGCTTAATGCATGGTTAAATACCTAAACATTTTTTCTGGATAAAACACAAGTAACTGTTCTCATGTTTGAGCTAAAATATTGAGAATATCTGTATTCTTGTTAATTTTCATAAATGTTTTATGACATATCCTGCCAAATTTAACTAATCAATAGTGGTGTGAACAACTTCTGAATGAAATCAATATATACATTTTATACATTTTATACAGATTCAGATTCAGATTCAATATTTTATTAAAGTCTCACTACTTGCAATACATAAATATACAGTACATACAGAGTATATACACAATATAAAACAGACAATACACAAATATAAAATACAAGTACCATTCTATTAAGAATTATGAGAGACTGTAAAACAATTTCTATATAAAACTAGTTAAAATACATACGATTATTAAAATAATTTCATTTAAGAATATAAAAGGTATTTCTTCTACTTAAAATATCAAAGCAGGTTTTGGCAACCATATCATAACAATTAATGTTTTAAATAAATAAACAAATTTATCATCATCAGGCAAATCATTAAAATCTACATTATATTTCATAGCTTCGCTATATAGACAAAAGCGCAAATCTGCATATAAAGGGCATGATAGTATAACATGTTTTTCGTCTTCTATGCTATCATTACACATAAAACACACTCTTTCGTCTACATTTTTATTTTCATACCGCCTGTTTCAATTTTCAACGGAGCTACTCCGCATCTAAATTTAGCAAAAGCACTTCTATATTTATAAGATAAATTTTAGATAAATATAATTCACTTCCATAACTGTCTTTAAACAATTTATAAGTCCGCAATTTTTACCAACATCTTGTGTCAATATTCTATTTTGCCAGTTTTCTATATACTTATCAAGTAAAATTCTTCTATCTGCGTAATATTTTGTTTACACAATACATTATTTAAATCAGTATACAAATCTAAATTACATTCTCTGTGTGCTATATTATTCAGAACTGTGGAGAATATTTCTGTGTGTAAATGTACACTATATATATATGCTAATTTCTTAATATATATTCAGTTCTAAGATTGAACTTAAAAGGCAACTACATAAGCAGTAAATCAATAAAAAACAGCACACTGAAACTTAAGAATTGTAATAAAAGTAAACTCTGCAAAAGATGTCCCAACAACTTCATGTAAATTTTCAACTTTCACTGAAATACTGAAATATTAACTGATCAATTGTTTTTTTTCTGTAGGACCACTAATTAATGAACTTAATTGCTGATTAAAGAATAATGCTTTATCAATGTAAGGTCAATCTCCTGAAAGTTTCTAATTAAAAATATAAAAACCAAAAAAATTGCTTTTACAAGGAATTAAAAATGAGCAGCAACAAACTTAATTGAAGGTGTAAATAGTGAAACCTTAATGTCCACTCTGTGCACATGTCCATGTAAGCAATATGTCCATAGCCAGTTTTCAGAAAGTATTAAGCATCCAGGAATGATGTACAGATGAATTTTTGAATGATAACTTTGACTAGATTTCAGGAATACTACCGGTAATTGACCAATCTGTCAGTCATTTCACTTTGAAGTTGAATGTTACCTCTACATCTCTTTTTTTTGTATGAAATACTTGCCACTGGATGTTACGCAAACAATTTTAAATCTATTATTGTTTAAATTATTATAGATGAATCATGCTAGATGCAGAAGAAATAATTTTATAAAGCTAATGATTTAGTTATCTGGCAGATTGACAAATACCCCACATTCAGGTATACCCCGCAATAAGATATACCCTGCATTTAGGTATACCTCACATTTAGATATACCCCACATTTAGGTATACCCAACATTTAGGTATACCCCACATTTAGGTAAACCCTGCATTTAGAGTTAATGAGACACATGGAAAAACATTAGGATATCATTCCAAGTTTTAGGAAACTTTAATTAGAACCTCTGTTAATTTATAAACTGATGAATCATAGAAACAATGTGTTGTTTTTGATATTATATAAATAAATAAACATTAAAAATGAAGTCCTCACACAAATGTGACAAATTTCTCATTAACATAAGAGTAACACTTCATACAAGTAGTTTGTCACCATTTATTTGTAACCTTTGAGAAAGACGTAAATATCTCATTAAGTAAAAATTTAACTATATCTAAATCAGGGGGTGTACATTTTTTAGACCTAGTCAGTGAAAGAGGTCTTGTATGACTACATGCTCTATTGTCAACAGCCCAAAGGCTGAGGTGCAGTTTTTTGGATTTTGGCTTCAAATAGTGTGCTATAGTTTCAAAGGAAGTAAGTTCATTATTTTATCACAGAATAAACTTCGACTACAAGTCTAAGCTATTTTTTTGTGACATTCAGCAAAATTAAATGATCAAAGGAATGAAAATACGACTAACAAAAATGTGGCATTTTTGATGGGGCGGTTTGAACTCTTTGTACTGACACAGTCTCAAGGCAAGGAAATGAGAAGTCCAGAAAGGTTCCAAACATGAAGAGATACAACTACAAGTACTTTGAGTGTTTTCAGAAGATTAGAGCCATTTCGGCAAAGTTCAGTCAAAAATTCATTAAAAATTGGAAATTTTTGCTATCTGGACCAAAATGGCCTTTCAATGACTACTCAGGTATTGTAAAAAATGATGTTTTCTTTCAATGGTAGCTCTAAGGGAATAAAGCAGGATTTTTTTAACAAGTAGCAATTGCTTTAATTCACTTTTGCTTTAAAAATTTAGGAAGCTTTATTTACTTAGTATACCTTGGGTTAATTCACCTAACAGTTTAAGGGCTCAAGGTCCACTACTGGGCAGGACACTTATATTGTACCGTCCAACATCCCATTGACCTGAGGGTCACTAAATAGGTCATGGAAAAGGCAAAAACAACAGTTTTTCATATGGTATTCACCTTTTGGGACATGATCGTAGCTACACATCTGTTAGTTAGTACTGGATCCAGAAAAACCAAAGGACAATGACAACCAATGGAATTAATGTTCCTGGCTAGGAACAGGTACATGTGGCTTATTTATTTTTGAGCTCTCAATCTGCTACAGGGTAATCATTAAACTAAATATACTGTGTTACATAGAAATGCCATGTTTATTTAAACAGACAATTCTGGTAATAAATTTTCTACTGTCAGTGAGGAATTAAGATTTATTCGAGATAAGCAATAATTGTATGTGAAACAATTTCTCATTTGTTTAAAAAGGCATAATGTATTTTATGGAGTGGAGTATTGGAGTGAAGTGTTGGAGTGAACTTTTGGAGTGAAATTTTTGGAGTGAGATTTTGGAGTCAAATTTTTGGAGTGAGAATTTGGAGTCAAATTTTTGGAGTGAGATTTTAGAATGAAATTTTGAAGTAAAAGTAATATACATGTATGTTCTATGTAATATTTGAAAAAAAATATAACGCATCAACTCTGAAATCCTAGTTCTTCAAAATGGTTGGTCCCTAAGAGGTTACCAATATCACTGTGTACAAGTTTGATCATTCATGGTAAAATTGGATTTAATATGACATATGGTTTCTCATAGAAGACTTAAATGTTTCACATAATAAGAGGTGACAATCTTGGATAACGTTCTGACTCCCGGACACAATTGTGAAATGGGACCACCCAATGGCCATTACACGGAGTGGTTTCAGAGGAAATGTTAAAAATGTGGAAGTTTATAATGATGTTCTCAAAGTGGTGACAATAGCTAGCTTGACCCAAAGTCCAGATCAGCTTTAAAGAGATAGCTTTTAGAAAAAAAAAATTAGGAATGTATCCCACATTCATGGGACACAGATGATGCCCCCACTTGCATAATCGTTATAAAGGGACATAACTCAAGAACGGTACAAGTGACGCTACCCATATTTGTACTTGATATGAGTTTTGTTGTAATAAGCATTGTGCATAAGTTTCATAACATTTGGTTGAGGCAAACAAAAGTTAAGAGAAAGGAAACCAATTTCAGGACGGCAAGGATGTACAGATGGACAAGGGTAAAACTTAATGCCACCCTTCACTACAGCGGGGGCATAAAAATCAATTATGACCAGGATAGACTCTGATCCCTCATTATTATCATTTTTGGATCTACAAGTCAATATCCCAATTTCTGATCTATACGGGCTGGGTTGCCTTAACGGGAAATGGTTTATTTAGTTCCAATTACATTGTGTTAGGATCAGTAAAGTATAATCAAAGTCAAAGTACCCACAACAATTGTCCACAGACAGACGATGACAACATCACATACATACACAACTTATGCTGTATAAAAACGAACAACTCCAAATGTGTGTTTACAAAAGGCCTTGACTTCACCTTATATGCCATTAGGCCAACATTTTTTTCATTTTAAGGTTTACCAGTGAGCCTACCCTCTGAAGAAATATTTTATTTTAAATTTTGTTTGCACGAAGACATGCAAATTAGTATGATATCCCTGTCTGTTGAGTTTTCCCAGATTTAATCCCATTTGAACTTCGAAATTTTATACAATTCGTTATGTGCTTTGTCATCACAACTCCTCTGATTCTTATATGAAGATGTGCATATTAGTTTGACATCCTTTAAGCTGGGGTGGAGGGTCGGTGGCCAAGTGGTCTAAGTAGTTCTACTACTGTAATCACTAGTCAGTCAACACTGAGGTTGTGAGTTCGAAGCCTGCCCGTGCAGGTGCCTTCGACTCCAATCTTGACAAGGATTGTCAGTTTTCCTATCGATTGTCGGTGGTTTTCTTTGGCCACTCCAGCTTCCTCCACCAATAAAAAATGGCTGCAACGAAACAGCCCAAAGGTGGCGCTATAAAATGGCGTTAAAACACCATCAATCAATCAATCTTTTTTAGTTGACATTAAAGTTGGGTTTCAAATATGCTCTTGGTTCAAATTAGATTGAGTGACACAGGGTATTAATTGAATATAATCATATATATATTTAAGCCGGGACTCCTGTGACAAAGAAAGTCATAACTATCCACATCTAGTCAGAAACAGAGCCAATGTAGATAAATACATGTAGGAAAGGAGGATATAGTTTTCAGACACCCTAGGTGTGCTTATGACCAATTTGATTTTTGATTGGCCTGGTGGTTTTGGAGATTAAGATTTTTATAACGATTAATAATTCTAAATCTTAGGCCCGAGAACACAGTTATTTCGTAGTGCATTTCTTTTAGACAATAAATTCAAATTAAAAAAATCGCACATGCTCTATCTCAAAAAGATTTTTACAGTGTAGTGTACAACTATTGGGACAAATAATATCAAAATTATAGAAAAGTCTACCAGCTCTAACTCAAAATATTGACAATTCTATGTTAAGGGGTCTAACATTCAGGTTGACAGCTTCAGACATACTAGTTTTTAACCTTTTGAACTGGACCAAATCACTACTTAACATAAAGATTCAGCACCCAAACTTTTTAACATGTAATTTCATGCCTTTACTTAATATTTCATGCATAAAATATGAAGAAATAAATCTGGAAAGTGTATGAAAAAATTTGCAAGTTATACACTGTCCACACTAGGGACTATATTTGTAGACAACGAAAATCTAAGGACGATAACTGTGTCCTCGGACCAAAAGCATGCATAATTTGATCTAGTGGTTTCAGAGGAGAATAAAATTGAGAATGGAAATGGGGAATATGTCAAAGAGACAAAAACCCAACCAAAAAGCAGACAACAGCCGAAGGCCACCAATGGGTCTTCAACGCACGAGAAAATCTTGCACCCGAAGGTGGTCCTCAGCTGGCCCCTAAATACAATTTTGTACCAGTTCAGTGAAAATGGACGTCACACTAAACTCCAAAACATATAAATGAATTAGAATTAAAAAACATACAAGACTAACAAAAGCTCCTGACTTAGGAGAAGACTTTTTTCAATAAAGTTAACGGACTAAGACGACGGACGGCAAGCAATGGCAAATATTCAAAATGCTACTTTCGGCAAGGCCAGCTGATAACAGGAGCAAATTTTATAATTTTAGAATAAACATGACCAAACAATAATAATATTATTTATTCTCATCTGTGTCAGAATTGTATATATGTCATATATATTATTTAAATATAGCACTGAACATTTTAAAATTTCTAATGAGTACTTTTTCAAAATTAACCTAAACATTCAACTGCCTAACATTTTATATTTCTGGAATAATATACTATATACTCAAAGATTTCACTCCAAAATAAGACTCCAAAATTTCACTCCAAAATCGCACTCCAATACTCCACTCCATAAAATACATTATGCTGTTTAAAAACGAGATGAAAAATAATAGAGGAAGTTAACAAATGTGCTAGTAAAATAGTGCAATAAAAGAAATATTCTGTGATCTTTGAGGTACTGTGCCATGTTATTGTATACTATTTTACTTATATTATGCAAGAAATAATGTACTTTTGGATGGATAATACGTGAAGTTTCAGTCTAATGATATATTTATACCCCCGCTTTAAAAAAGTGGGGGTATACTGTTTTATCTCTGTCTGTCCTTCCGTCAGTCCATCCATCCATCCATCCGTCAGTCCATCCGTCAGTGCGTCCGTCCCATGAATATTTTCGTCGCATTTTTCTCAGGAACTACTTGACAAGGATTTCTGAAATTTGGTTTCAGGGTTTATATAAGTAAGTTACACCGTGTGATGCCTTTTCAGATTCATCACTCAACAACTTCCTGTTTACCGAACACTTGTATTATTTTGCACATGATAGCCAAGTTGAAAATTTTCGTCACATTTTTCTCAGGAACTACTTGACAAGGATTTCTGAAATTTGGTTTTAGGGTTTATATAAGTCAGCTATACTGTGTGATGCGTTTTCAGATTCATCACTCAACAACTTCCTGTTTACCGAAATATTTCGGCGGGGGTATCATCAGTGAGCAGTAGCTCACAGTTTTACTTGTTTGAATATAGACTCAATATTGATGTATTTAGATTTTAGACCCAGGATGTTCCAGCAGTGAACAATTTTTTTGCTAGGATATGTATTTGCTTAAAAGGTTAGAAAATTGGTATGAATAATACAGATGTATTATAATTAGATTTTTAAATATGTATGGAGGAGGACTATAGGCCCCCTCTAAAGAAGAATGTAATTTACATATGATGTGAATATTTTTTTAAGTTATTACAACTTTGATCTTTATTTTTTTGTGATATCTAGGTGGACTAAAGGCACTCGACCAAGTTTAAGGCAGATCCACACAAGGATGTCTGCAGCATACTTCCACAGGGGAATCTCCAGACTTCGTGCTGAAGAGCTCCTTCAGCAGGCAAAGGATGATGGGAGTTTTCTTGTGAGAGACAGTGAGACTTTGTCAGGAGCATATGTGCTCTGTTTGCTGTAAGATATTTTGAGTTATTCTCACTTCCTTTATGCAGGGGGTTACTCCCAAGTATTGTGTATTGGTATCTTCAGACATTAATTGGAGATTTGGTTTTATAAATGGTCAATAAGGGGTTCTGCAGCATTATAATCATTGATAGATGTTGGCAATTATAAAAATTGATGTTATTCGTGTGACACCATGTAGATTACTTATTAATGTGAATTTTGGTTACTATAAAGGTTATAAATTAGTGTTACATGCATTGCACAAGCCCAAAACAATTTACATTTTCTTCTGACATCTTAAAAAAAAAAATAAAACCTTGGATTTGCAATTCTAAGACTTGTTTCAATGCTAAGAAAATGGAAGCATACATTGACAGACCAATGATATAAAATATTGATATCTCCCTGTTTTATGCGTATCTTGAATAATACACTCCTTTTCCTGAATACTAATGACTTTTTTGTTGCTAAAAAGATAAATGGCTCTGCTTTGATAAAGAAATAAATTTTAACATAGTGAATTTTTAAACAGCAGCACTAAGACTCCAGTGTATCAGCTGAAAGATGTTCAACATAGTAAAAGACCATAATGAGACAAATATTGTCTATCACATTTCCATGATATAGAACCAAAATTCACCAAATTTTTTTACACTTTTTCAACAGCATAATACTATTGAGTGGTGTGCAGGATGACCCAATCAATCAGAAAAGAAACTGCTTTTAAAAATCACACCACCTCTAACTTTACTACATGTAGACATATTTTGACAATTTGTGAAAAATCCTAACCTAAAGAAAGGCAGACAACACAATGGTCAAAAAGATATGGAGAAAAGAAGTCCTTAAGGCATCACAGGGAAAACAAAGGGTTGAGCAACTCAAACTCCTGTAAAACTGTACATATTTAGGTTAGGATTTAAAGCGGATATGTAAAAAAAGCAAACAAACAGTAAATAAAATAAAACAGGTGAAAAAGTTTCAAATATTTCTATAATCAATCTGAGTATATCTATGTAATACAGAAAAAAAGGCATTGAAACACAGGCAACTGACATTCATTAGGTATTTGACCTAATGTCCACTAAAGTAAAACCAAAATATATTTTTGTACAATTATCAAACAGAATGTCTGGAATATTACTGAAAGCACTTTTGGTTTGAGATAGGAATGAGGATAGATAGGGAGAGGAAGGAAGATTATATCAAATGACCTTGATTGAGGATGGTAGGGTCATTGGTTGTAGAGACTATTATCATATAGGAGAGAGTTGCTAGAGAGTGAAATCAAATACTGTAAATTCAGAAATTATTGCATGCATTTATTATTGCGATTTGTCAAGAATGGACAACAATGCGAGTTTAATTATAGCGATTTTCGAAAAAGATCTGCATACAGGTCCATGTTTAAGTTATCAGAATGCGAGTTCTTATTATTGCGATACTCACTCAGTCGCATTATTTGCATTAATAAAAACCTCGCAATAATTTCTGAATTTACAGTAGTTAAATGTAGCCTTTTATCATTTGGTTAAGTGCTTTTGGCAAAAGTTATGATTTCACATGGATCAACTATAGTTCATTTATCTTTCTGCTAGATCACATGCACAACAGCAATATTGAAACATAATGAAGTAAGTCATATACTGAAATAAAGTCACTGCATGAAGATTCCAGGAAACATTAGACTTTGGAGTTTTTTTAAATTAATATTTTACAGCAGATTTCAGAGTATCCATATCTTTAAAAAAGTACATAGACTTCAGGAATCCTGATCACTCCTAATTATGAAAATGTAGGTTAAGGTTAGCCTTAGATTTCAGGAAGACACATCAAAATAGATTTTATGACAAAATCCTTGTCTTAGTAATCAAGTACCACAATCTACAAGAGAAATATAAAATCGTATTAGCATCAAAAGTTTGAATCAAATGTTAAATTAGAAATGAGTTATATTTTTAACTTTTCTGACATATAAAGTTTGTGATGAAATAATAGTTATCATAGTGATGATGATTGAATGTAGCAAGATCAAAACGTACAAGATATAAAACTTTTAGATCTTTAATGAACCACTTGATTTATTTTGCACTGGTGCATATTTATCAGGTGCATATAACTGCAAATCTGTGAAACTAATATAAATATCAAGTAAGAGGAGTCTAACTGTTATGAAATGTAAAATAATGCATTGATTTTAAATACTGTTAATTCACAAATTTTTCTTGCATTTATTATTGTGATTTTTCAACAAAGGATGAAAATGAGAGACTGATTATAGCGATTCAGGAAATGTTTTATAATATGCTATCAAAATTTAAAATGAGAATTTTTATTTTAACAAATACCAATCCTTAGCTAAAATAAAAGCGTCACATAAATATGTGAACTTACAGAAGCAGCAAGCAATACCTCATATCCCACCTTTTTGCACAATGTCCTCAATCTGATTAGAATATAAAGAAAATATGGTACAGAAATCATTTGACACTAGCCTTAATAGTACGCTGCTCTTAACTTTAGGAAAGACTCTCAGCAGAGTTAACTTTACAGACTACTAAAATTTTGTAGTGTAATTCTGTATTGATGGAATTGTTACATGGATTTTGTCAAAGTCAGCAATTTTCCCTGTTGCTCTACATCAGAAATGGGTAACCATCATTAACCAAGTCTAGAATATCTACTTTGTATATATAAATATATCATATTGTTTATAGTGATTGATCTTTTTATTTATAAGATGCTGGTAGTCATGCCAAAAATTTGCTTTATCAGCATTTTTTATTGAAAGTGAGATTATAATACAGAATAGATGAATTATAGATATTATACAGAATAAATGAATTATAGATATGTTTATTTATTATCATTAGTAATATCATAACTAATTTAGATGATTTTTATAAAGTTTTTAGGAAAGAGTTTATATTCATTCATTCAGTTATCAGTGTATTAATCAGAAAAGGTAATTTCAGTACTATTGAACATGTTCTTAACCAGCATCCCAAACCTATTAAAAAATAAGTAACTCCTGCTGTTTAAAACTTTTAAATTTATTACCACTTTATGTAATGATCCCATCAATTTGCACCTGATATTTGATAATACATATGTAATACAGGTGTTTGAATTGTTTTCTAGCCAAAGTATTAGTTTAAATCTATCTTTCAATTTATGTCTGGCATTAAAGTCTAGTTTCATTTTGAAATTGTTATCAGCTGTTCTAACTTTCATTTTATCAAAACCTGTCTAGGACACTGTCAGTGTAACTTCATTTATCATGGGTGTTCACTCATCCAAGTAGTTTACTTTGGAAAGATGTAATGTTGATTACTGTAGACAAAATCTTAAGAACTGGCAATTTTTAAAAGGTCTGATTCGACATAACCACAAACCATGCAACAATAATCAAGCTGTTTGGAATAAAGGTTAAACAATAATCCCAAGCATGCCTACAGTTTTTTAAGAAATGCTTTTTAATTAAATAATATTAATGATATAGCGGATTTCTTATTTTCTGCTATGCTTTATGAATAAAAAAAAATCTACTTAAAAAATCACCTGTTTAATGTTTTAAATGATTTGTTTACCAGGCACCAGAACAGAGTCCACCAGTACAGAATTCTACCTGGGAGAGATGGAAAGCTGTCAGTACAGGTATTGCATTTAGTTCATATAATTATTAATTAATCCAATATTAATTTTTATTTAGTATGAATTGAGATATGAAGGAATCTTGCATATGTTCTCAGACAAAATGATAAAAATTTAAATGAAATTACCTTTGAGAAGCTATTTGATATTGTTTTCTTTGTGTTGACTGACAACAATGACTGTATTAGAGATTTAAAAACAACCATACTAGATAGCCAGTAGTTATTCTAGGCTGTTTATACTCTTAGTCCACAATGATACCACCATAAATAAAACAGAATAAGTAAAATGATTGGGATATAAAATCAATAAACAAAAAAAGCGTAATTTAAATTCACATGAATGCAAGGCAAGAAAAAAAAGAAGAGATTAAAAATGAATTTTTTTGTCTGAATGATCACTTTTTATCTGTTCAATCTTGAAATAACATAACATATGCAACCATAAAACATAACACTTGAGGTAAATGAATACTATAAAACCTGACACTAGAGGTAAATGGAAACACATACAAGGTGACACTTCAGGCAAATGGATACACATAAAACATCACACTTGTGGTAAATGGATACACATAAATAAAGGCAACAGTAGTATACTGCTGTTCAATAGTCATAATTGGATTAAGCAAAAACAAATCTGGGTAACAAACTAAAACCGAGGGAAACACATCAACTATAAGAGGAAAACAACGGAACAACAGAAACACTGAACTACAACAAAAGCAACAACATACATAGAAACGGACTGTAGATAACAACTGCCATATTCCTGACTTAGTACAGGACATTTAAAAAAAAATATGGTGGGTTGAACCTGGTTTTATGGCTAGCCAAACCTCCCGCTTATATGGCAATGTTAAAAATACTGCTAAAATAACAACACTGCGTGACAGGACATTTACCTCTTTGAGGTAAATGGATACTCATAAAACATGACACTAGAGGTAAATGGATACACATACAAAGTGACACTTGAGGCAAATGGATACACACACAACATGACATTTGAGGTAAATGGATACACATAAAACATGACACTTGAGGTAAACTGATACACATAAAGCATAAAACTTCAGGAAAATGGATGAACATAAAATCATGAGAGAACTATGTAACCCAAAACTGTGAAAGTGTGATAATGCTTTATTTGAATTAGAGAAAGTGTATCTTTAAGTGTTTTATTGCTTATGATCTGATAGAAAATGTTAGTCAAAAAGTTTCCTTTAAATCATACTAGATGAAATGCAACGAGCTAAAAGTTGCCCCTTTTTAAATTTAGAAATTAAGTCTGAAATGATAAGTTTTATTATTTGATTTTGTAGACAGAAGGTGCTAAACAAGAATCTTCATACAATGATCTGAATGCTTTAATTGCTGATTATATGACAAAGAAGATGAAAAATGGTTTAATATTTGCCATGAAGTTTCCCGTATCTCCTGAAAGAGAGGAAGAACAAGATTCTGGTAAATATCTGAAGACAATTTAATATATATTCTCTTCTTAGTAAATGACTAATGCTGATATTTTTAGACCTTCTCTTTCAGCATCAATATTAGGTTTTTTATTAGTCCATCAAATGCCTCTGGTCAATTTGTCACTTTGAGTTTAGTGGATCTCTTCAGAATCTATCCTATCTGTTTAAAGTAGGCTGCCTTAATTTATTGAGATGAAAAGCAATGTACTCAGTAAAAGCTTTTCATTGCCTTGTTTGGAAGACAGGGATAATAGGTTTAGAACTGAAAAACATGAATATTGCCCATACCAGATAAATCATCTTACAAAGACTTCTCTTGCCATATTAGCTGTAAATAGATATTTATGATAATGATAATAATATTACATATGTCATTTGAATATAAGATTTCTTTTTCAGATGAAGAGGACCAAGAAGAATCCAGATTGATTCCAATGAGTCCAAGCTCCACTTCAGTGAGTTGTAGTGAGTCTTTGGATAACTTCCAAGAGAGGGTATATACTGAACTTCTACAAAACTATTCCAAGTTAGATCTCAGCAGGTAATTTTATTTCCTTCAACCAGAGTAACTAGTGAAATAAAGTTTAAAACCAGTGCAGTTTATACCTGTCAACCTTTGAAAATGAAGGTTATGACCTGCATTGAAGAAGAAAATCTCAATTCATAACGCGTACAAACTTTTTTTCAGCTGAATTTAAGTATTCAGGGGACATTTTTTTATATTTCAAATCGAACAGTTTCCAAAACAGGTTCACATTGTTAAGTAATAACTGATATTAAATTGAGACTTTAATTTTATTTTTTCATTGCCTCTATAAGCCATTGAAGTTTTATTGTATCTTACCATGTCTTCTAGTTTTCTATAGATGCACATGCATCAATTTTCACAGTTTATTATGGCTATTAAACATCAAGATACTTAAATTTCAAATGATGATGAGGGCGGTTTTTAACAACCTTGACTACCCATGAGAGTCTTGCACGGTTGGTAATTTCAAATGAAATAGAGGTACTAGTTATTATAATATATAATTTAAGCATTCAAAGGAAGTAGAGATGAAAAAAAATAATTTTCAAAATATTAATTTTTTAATTTTTCTAAGGTAAAAAAAATATAGTAGTATTCTGTTGTGTATCAGATTTCAATTTGCCTTGTATTTAATCTTTTTACAAAAAAAAAAAATCCATAAATTTAAGGAGTATATTGTGAAGGGTGACAAAAAAAGGGGAGTAACTCAATTTTTAGTCAAACAACTTTGAAATGCACAGACTATTTATGACTTTAAGCTAACGTAATTGGCCTTAATTAACAGTGTGTTTGACACCAAAGCTGTCAAGTGAAGCCATGCACTTAATGGGTCACTGAATTTGACAGTTAACACAGCTAGTTGAACCTCCTGCCAAGGAAGAATTACGAATTTGCCGGTATTTCAAAGGAAAATCACTTATGTAATCAATCTAAAGGCTCAAGAACCCAGGTGAAAACGGTTCATTTTCCTACTTCCCTTGTAATTTAACGACCTGGCGGGTATTTTAATAATCCCTGGTGAGAGGTGAAATTCACGTGTCACCCGCAGGATACGGGTCAGTTGACAGGTATGGCAGTTTAACAAAAATAGTTCTTACCTTCTAATTCCAATGGATGACCTCTGTCTAGAAGTTTAGAAAAATTCAACAAGTCAAGCACACTAGTTTAAGAAATATTTCATCTGGATACAAAACCTATCATAATAACATTTTAGAAATAATTATGCCCCCACTCCAATGGAGGGATATACTGGTTCACCTCTGTTTGTCCATCTATTTGTACATCTGTCTGTCTGCAACACATTTCTGTTGCATTTATCTCAACAACTACAAGTATAGCAGTCTCATAGTTAAGTCACCAAGTTTCATCTGGTAGCGCAAATATAATGAAATTTTAGTGACATTTTTATCTCATCAACTACAAGTTACATTTACACTTTACAGTACATCTTTTAAGGGGTGACATGGGTAAGGGAACATGGGAATGAGGGACAGGAAGTGGGAGTCAGGGGGTTGGAACTGGGGGTAGAAGGGAGAAGACTTTATAAGTTTGATTAACTTGTGTCTCATCCCTTTGCATATTTAAGCAAATAAAATATGTTTAAACTAAGAAGGGAGAAAAAAGTGATATTCTGGAGAAAAAAAATTTGAGCAATTTTCGTCTGGGAATAAAGGGAGAGGGAAGTGGGAATTAATGACCCCCATGTCCACCCCCTCTCATTTGTTCTAAACAATCTTTCAGTGGTTTCTTAACTAATGTTACACATTTTTAAAAGAGGTATAGTTGATTTTGCTGTAACAAAATTTACTTTCAATGCCAGCTATTTTGTTATTGCTGTAGAAAAAACATTTTAATTAAAAAATTTATAATATCTTTTTTGTTTGAAATCAAAGCAATTATTTATTGCTCTTTAAACTAATGTTCTAGAGTGCCTGAAAAAAAAACAATGCTTAATTTTACCATTCATAATGATATTTTTATTACACTACACTTTCTCTTACTAATAATTATTTTCAAGATTTGGCAATAATTCATTACCATTTGATCAGTTTGAAGCAATGAATTCAAACTGCAAATTGAAAGAATGGTTGGACCAATTGCAATTCTGAAATACAAAAACCTCTTGGATAAACACAGTGAAAAGAAACATAGTAAAATCTGTTATTGCATTGAGATAATAAGGCTTAAATGTTAAAAATGTAAAATATACCATTTCCCAGTGGATAAATAAAGTTGTTCATGGATAAACTAGATGAAGATTAGATTATATATGTATATTTTACAGCTGTGATGATAACCTTAAAAATTCAATGAAGAAGTACATAGAAAATGGTTTTAAGAAGGATATCAGTGCATCAGATACGTCTTCACTCCCAGAATTCCAGAGTATGATGGAGTTAGCTGCACTTAATCTAAACAGGTTCATCTATATATTCAGAATTTATTTAATATCTTAGAAACTAAGAAACTTGTAAGAAATGTTAAATTTGTCACAAATTTAACATTCCTGGAACATTTGGCTACAGGTTACCAAAAAAAGTTTGGACTTCTTTCATTTCAGAAAACTTTCAACTGGTCAAAAGCAAAAATTAAAGGTTTTCATCAAACTCAATCTAATGAAATTGATAATTGCATAACATTTTGAGTATCTTGGCTAGATGGTCATTTAAGGTGCAAATTTGTTAAAAAAAATGTGGAATTTTAATATTAGGATCTTAAAATTGAAAATTCTGTATGCATATTATACAAAATAATACAATGATTGGTCAACTTCCATAAAAAGATCTGTTGGTTTGAATATTTACTTAATGGAAAATACATGTAGGTGTTGCGTTTCTGTTGAGACTCAGTATATTTATTTTACTATACTAGAAACGGTAGACAAATTCCAAATTGTAGACATGCTACATTTCCCTGATGTATTTAAATATTGAGGCATACCACTAAATGATAATAATAAATAAGCTTTATTTAGAATTGGCAGAGTTTACATAAACAAGGACACAACATAACCTCTATTGAGCTTTTAACTGAAAATATAAATGTAAGCTCTCATTGTATATTTTTCATGTGAAAATAATATAAAATGACATTTGAATCTTTTTTAATCTTTTTTGACAGAGAACTTGACTTGTACAGAAAGAAGCTGATGCTTTTCAACAATTTATTTGACTTAGCTTCTATCAAGAGAAGAGGGAGTCTAGCTTTGAGACAAAACTCAGTAGAGGTATTATATCTAAAACCAATTGAAGAAGATCAATAATATAATTGCCTATTTTTAGCTCACCTGGCCCAAAGGGCCAAGTGAGCTTTCTCATCACTTGGCGTCCGTCGTCCATCGTCGTCCGTCGTCCGTTAACTTTACAAAAATCTTCTCCTCTGAAACTACATGGCCAAATTTAACCAAACTTGGCCACAATCATCATTGGGGTATTTAGTTTAAAAGTATGTCCAGTGACCCGCCAACCAACCAAGATGGCCGCCATGGCTAAAAATAGAACATAGGGTAAAATGTAGATTTTGGCTTATATCTCTGAAACCAAAGCATTTAGAGCAAATCTGACATGGGTTAAAATTGTTGATCAAGTCAAGATCTATCTGCCCTGAAATTTTCAGATGAATCGGACAATGGGTTGTTGGGTTGCTGCCCTGAATTAGTAATTTTAAGGATTTTTTCCGTTTTCGGTTATTATCTTGAAAATTATTATAGATAGAGATAAACTGTAAACAGCAATAATGTTCAGCAAAGTAAGATCTACAAATAAGTCAACATGATCAAAATGGTCAGTTGACCCCTTAAGGAGTTATTACCCTTTAAAGTAATTTTTACCAATTTTTGTAAATTTTGTAATCTTTACAAAATCTTCTCCTCTGAAACTACTGGACCAAATTCAACCAAACTTAGCCACAATCATTATTAAGGTATTTAGTTTTAAAATGTGTGGTGACCCAGCCAACCAACCAAGATGGCTGCCATGGCTGAAAATAGAACATAAGGGTAAAATGTAGATTTTGGCTTGTAACTCTGAAACCAAAGCATTTAAAGCAAATCTTATGGGATTAACTTGTTTATCAAGTAAATATCTATCTGCCCTCAAATTTTCAGATGAATTGGACAACTGGTTGTTGGGTTGCTGCCCTGAATTGGTAATATTTAAGGAAATTTTGTCGTTTTGGTTATTACCTTGAAAATTATTACAGATAGAGATAAACTGTAAACAGCAATAATGTTCAGCAAAGTAAGATCTTCAAATAAGTCAACTTGACCAAAATGATCAGTTGACCCCTTAAGGAGTTATTGCCCTTTATAGTCAATTTTAACAATTTTCATTAATTTGGTAAATTTTGGTAAGTTTTACAAAATGTTTTCCTTTTGTAATCTTCTTTTCTGAAACTGCAGTAGAAAATCAATATAGAAAACAATCTACTAATGTACTGGCAATAAAAATAATTGATAATTCTATAACATGAAAAAAAAACCACATTAATACCTGATGATGGTGTTTCTTTCTTTACATTGAAAATGATGTCACAACTATAATCCCGATCAATAGGTCGAATGTCAGATGTGTTTCAGTACTTTGGCTTCATTTTCTACAGATTCCGAAGTGCAAATGATGCTTGAATTCCTACACTAATTTATACAGACTTCATCCCTTTCACAGGTAATGCCTGCCTCATATTATATTTAAAACTTTAATAGAATATCAGAAATTTTGAGAGAAAATTAATCAACCATGCAAGATCTAAAACTTAATTAATATTGTTCAAATTATCAATTAACTATTAAAAAAAAATTCTCATTAAAAAATATAGTTCTTCATTTTATATTTTATCAGAAATTTAGGGAAAAAATGAATTTAATTGTGTCCCTTGTTCTCATTTCCTGGGATAAATCCAATACAAATTAAAGTATTGGTATTGAATTAATATTTAAGAAATATTTCAAACCTTACCATTTTCTTCACAAGAATGAAGACCATATTTTCAGTGTCATGAGTATCAGTCATCATATTTGTTGTACTTTGTTGTTTAAAAGTTGAATACAAAAAGATCAACAAAGCAATTCAAAACCACTTGAATTTTGCAACAACAAATGAGAGTTTTAACGACCTCAGCTGGCTATACAACCCTTGCACAATCAACTGAATTTTGCAGATATCATTAATAGGAAAGATTGCCCTTAAATGATAATTTTTATTACCTTTTGTTTTTTTGGGGGATGTTGCGAACAACAAAACTTCACAACAAACT
The DNA here is from genome assembly GCA_017311375.1 of Mytilus coruscus. Taxonomy (NCBI): domain Eukaryota; kingdom Metazoa; phylum Mollusca; class Bivalvia; order Mytilida; family Mytilidae; genus Mytilus; species Mytilus coruscus. The sequence continues at coordinate 95,812,645 of CM029599.1, forward strand.
TTCTCATCACTTAGCATTTCTCGTTAGATAAATTTTACAAAAATTCTCCCTGAAACTACTGTCAAATTAAACCAAACTTGGTTTAAATCACCACTATGATATCCAGGGACCACTGTGTATGATGACCCTGCCTGCCAACATGGCACACATGGCTGAAATAAACGCACTTTTAGTCTTATATCTCTGAAACTAAACGACAGTACAACAGTTGCATTTATCATGCATCAATTGTAAATAAAAATATCAGGTGAGCGACACAGGGTCCTTGGAGCCTCTAGTTTGTATTCTTATTAATGATTTTATAATAAAGAACTTATGGCATGGTGTAAATTATATGACAGTAAAGTGCAAATCTTTAGTCCTCCTGCCTACACAATACAAAACTTTATGTTGTTGGATTGGTGTCTCATTTATGTTTTCCCCACATCCTTTTGCTCAACCTGAAAGATGGCAAAACATATAGTTTTGCAGTAGATGAAATTGGAACACTTTTTTGTTGTACTTTATTTTAGTCAATCTGAACTAGCCAATGTCTAAATCATGTGTTCTATTGAAAATTTCTAGCCGATTCTAATAAAGCTTTGGACAAAATTCCACAAATACTACCAGGATACTACTACAGGTGAAAATTATGATTTTTCTTGCAGGCCACCACTTCAGACATTCCGTCCATGATAGACAAGATGAGTCAATGTAGAGATGATATCTTAACTATAGAGAATAAGGTAATTATTATAAATGCAGATTAGTGGACTGTTCTTTTAGGGTCTGTACCTTTATTCTATTAGCTTCTCTATCATCTATTGTTATGGTGTCTTGCCCTACTCTACATGATTTATGAAAATATATTTTTGTCTTGTCAGTCTATCTGTTACAAAAACATGAACAATGATACAATAAAATTTCCATTCCAGTTAATAAATTTGTCAGAGTTATTACTGTTCATGATTTATTGTTCCTTATTGGGATTTCTACACAAAAATTTATGATTTATAAAATGCATACTAATTTATAAATTGTCTTGTATTTTATACAGGATTTTAATTTAATTTGACCATTATTCATTACAATATTCAGATAATTTTTAGCTCACCTGGCCCAAAGGGCCAAATGAGCTTTTCTCATCACTTGGCGTCCGTCGTCGTCTGTCGTCCGTTAACTTTTACAAAAATCTTCTCCTCTGAAACTACTTGGCCAAATTTAACCAAACTTGACCACAATCATCATTTGGGTATCTAGTTTAAAAAATGTGTCCGGTGACCTGGCCAACCAACCAAGATGGCCACCATGGCTAAAAATAGAACATAGGGGAAAATGTAGATTTTGGCTTTACTCTGAAACCAAAGCATTTATAGCAAATCTGACGTGGGGTAGCATTGTTTATCAGGTCAAGATCTATCTGCCCTGAAATTTTCAGATGAATCGGACAACCCGTTGTTGGGTTGCTGCCCTGAATTGGTAATTTTAAGGAAATTTTGCTGTTTTGGTTATTATCTTGAATATTATTATAGATAGAGATAAACTGTAAACAGCAATAATGTTCAGCAAAGTAAGATCTACAAATAAGTCAACTTGACCAAAAGGTCAGTTGACCCTTAAGGAGTTATTGCCCTTTATAGTCATTTTTAACCATTTTTGTAAATTTTGTCTTCTTTACAAAATCTTCTCCTCTGAAACTACTAAGATAAATTTAACCAAACTTGTCCACAATCATCATTAGGGTATCTAGTTTAAAAATGTGTCTGATGACCCTGCCCATAAACCAAGATGGCCGACATGGCTAAAAATAGTACATAGGGTAAAATGCAGTTTTGGCTCATATCTCTGAAACCAAAGCATTTAGAGCAAATCTGACGGGATAAAATTGTTCATTAGGTCAAGATCTATCTGCCCTGAAATTTTCAGACCAATCAGGCAACACGTTGTTGGGTTGCTGCCCTGAATTGGTAATTTAAAAAATTTTGCAGCTTTTGGTTATTATCTTGAATATTATTATAGATAGAAATAAACTGTAAACAGTAATAATGTACAGCAAAGTAAGATCTACAAATAAGTCAACATGACCAAAATTGTCAATTGACCCTAAGGAGTTATTGCCCTTTATAGTCAATTTTTACAATTTTCATAAATTTTGTAAATTTTGTAAATTTTACAAAATATTTTCCACTGTAACTACTGGGCAAAGTTCATTATAGATAGAGATAATTGTAAGCAGCAAGAATGTTCAGTAAAGTAAGATCTACAAACACATCACCATCACCAAAACACAATTTTGTCATGAATCCATCCTTTGTTTATTATGCACATAGACCAAGGTGAGCGACACAGGCTCTTTAGAGCCTCTAGTTTCGTTTTTCTGTCATGGTATAAAGGTGTAGGTCTGATAAGGCCCTTAAATATACTCTATTTCTGGTTAAAATTTCAAATTAGGATTTATTGACCAATATCATAATGAATAATATCTAATACAAAGATTAAATAGGTAATATTTCTGTTTGTTAAAAAATTACATACTTGCATAATTTTTTGGACAGGAAACATAGAGCGCATACCTTGACAAATTATTTAACATAATGTTTGTTATGACATTTTACATATCTGACTTGAATATTTAGTTTGTTGATGCCTGCTGTCTATGTTTCCTAGGCCTGATTTTGATTGAAATTAGGAAGATTTTTTCAAATTCGCAAAAATCTCTATTTTTGACCTTTTTGGGATGTAAAAATCAACGCTTACAATTAAAACCTTTACAAAACCAGTTCTAATTAATTTTCTCACAGGTCTTTTCATCAACTTAAAACATTTTTTATCTTGAAACTTTGAAGTTAATAATCGGGGCCAAATATGACCCTTACCGAACTTTTAGAAAATTGAATACAATATAGCGCAGATTCTATACATATGTTAGTAAATGTAGAAAATATTATGTATTTAATTTAAGTGTAGAAAATATGTCTTTGTAATCTAATTCTTAAGGTTTCGCTACACTGAAAGGCAAAAGTTTTGAAAAAAGCCTCCCTTATGTGAATTGTTGAGAGCAAGAAACCCTTTTTTTTTTTATAATTTATATTTATTTCAGTTTAAAATTTGACATATTGGAGAGAAGGGGACACTTGATTATTTTTCAAGCTGCCTTTATTGAACATTTTTTCTGCTATGACAAATGTCATTTACTTTTTTTCAAATTCCGTAGGCAATTACTCTGTTATTACAACCATCCGTAATATTTAAACTGCCTTACTTACACAATTTCTATGCTATGTGAACCACCCATATTTTGGGGTAAATTGCTTTCCTTTGGTACCTCACATTTGACTCAGGCAGTCAATACAAAATAATCTTTTTTAACAAAATCCTTTAATGATGGCATTATTATTACATTATAGTTTACGGGCTAGCTGAAGTCCGCCTCCAGGTGTGAGATTTTCTCGCTGCGATGAAGACCCATTGGTGGCCTTGGGCTGTTTTCTGCTCTTTGATCAGGTTGTTTGATACATTCCCCGTTTCCATTCTCAATTCTAAATTGTTATTAAACTATTACTGATGATAATGACAGAAAGTTTGTTTGTTGTAGGTACAAGAAGCATTACAATACCAACAGCCTGTTCAGTATGACTACCCTTATATAGGTGTCAACGAGGCACAGGTTCCTATACCTACTACACCATTCCTCTCCTCACTGAATACAAAGATAGTTCCACAAACAAGTTTTGATGTAAGTAGATTCTGTCTCTTTTTAGACTACCCAAATATAGATGTTTAGATGAAATAAGTTTCAGTATTTACTAAACCATTTAAACAATTATGTGTTCCTACAAGCTTTGAGAAAGGTCAATGAATATGAAGTTGATTAGTATATCTGTTTGAATATTATACCCCACTCAATGTATTACCGGTATATTAATCTTGTCTGTTTGTTCATACATCCGTTTGTCAAACAAATATTTCTGTCACATTGTTCTCTGGAACTCCTGAACAAAATGACTTCATCTTTGGTCAGAAGTTACAGTGGTGAGGTATAACATATGAGTATTTTTATAGATATGTAGACAACTACTTCCTGTTTGCCAATTCTATGAATTTTTGTATGCTGTAGAAGACGGGATGTATTATGATATACCAATGTCTGTCTGTCCGTCTATCAACACTTTGTATGATAACTCAAATTTGCTTCAGCATATTCTCATATAACTTTAAAACAACATTAGAATTGACGGAAGAAAGCTGCCTTTCGATTTTTTAATTTTTGGCTTTGTCATTCATGAGTTACAGAAATTTGACTCTTTCGATTTAAGGCAATTTTTCACAGATAGTGCACTAACTTTCAGTATTCCTAAATTGATTTCCTCCAAACTTAACAATTTTGTGGGAATTGATGAAAGGAAGCTCCATTTTAATTTTTTTTTTATTTTCTGGTTTCTCAACCTAGAGTTATGGTACTGTAATAGTTAAATGTAAATTTTTCACATATTGTACCTTATCTTGAGTTTGCTTGAATTGATTTAGTGGAAACTTTACATATTTGTTGGAACTGGTTAACATAACAAACTGTTTGATTTCAAAAATGTTATACTTAGGCATGTTTTTTACAGAGCCATTTTATTTGCATATGATTAAACGCCTTTGAAAGGGCATATTATGCGTTCTTGGCGCAGCTGATTATACAATATTTTGAATGAACTTAAAAATTTCTGTCTTCCATATCTTCAATACTATTAATCAAAATGACTTAATATGTAGTCTTGGCAGAGATGAGTTGTCTGGTGTGAGTGCTTTGGAGTCTTGGCAGTGATGAGTTGTCTGGTGTGAGTGCTTTGGAGTCTTGGCAGTGATGAGTTGTCTGGTGTGAGTGCTTTTGAGTTCTGGCAGTGATGAGTTGTCTGGTGTGAGTGCTTTTGAGTTCTGGCAGTGATGAGTTGTCTGGTGTGAGTGCTTTTGAGTTCTGGCAGTGATGAGTTGTCTGGTGTGAGTGCTTTTGAGTTCTGGCAGTGATGAGTTGTCTGGTGTGAGTGCTCTTGAGTTCTGTCAGTGATGAGTTGTCTGGTGTGAGTACTCTTGAGTTCTGGCAGTGATGAGTTGTCTGGTGTGAGTACTTTTGAGTTCTGGCAGTGATGAGTTGTCTGGTGTGAGTACTTTTGAGTTATGGCAGTGATGAGTTGTCTGGTGTGAGTACTCTTGAGTTCTGGCAGTGATGAGTTGTCTGGTGTGAGTACTTTTGAGTTCTGGCAGTGATGAGTTGTCTGGTGTGAGTGCTTTTGAGTTCTTGGCAGAGATGAGTTGTCTGGTGTGAGTACTTTTGAGTTCTGGCAGTGATGAGTTGTCTGGTGTGAGTACTTTTGAGTTCTGGCAGTGATGAGTTGTCTGGTGTGAGTGCTTTTGAGTTCTGGCAGTGATGAGTTGTCTGGTGTGAGTACTTTTGAGTTCTGGCAGTGATGAGTTGTCTGGTGTGAGTGCTCTTGAGTTCTGTCAGATGCCTAGTTCTTGTTTTCCTATTCTTTGATTTAAATATGTGTATGCTTAACACCATAATGTTTGATTGTTTAATGTCCTGTAAGCTGGAAGTTTGTTTTTTGGTCACATTATTGCATTAGTGAGAAAAGAGAAAAATTGGTCTTGACCAGCTGTATTGGCATTCAGCCGCCTCAGGCCAATACACCAAGCCTCGGACCAATAACAAGGCCAATACAGAAATACTTACGTAATAATATTATAGAATGACAGTATGGTTCAATAGCGGAATCAGCCCTCACCTACTTTTTACATAAAATTAACTTCTGGCTTCAACGCCTTGTTCGTCTTGTCTGGAGATCTTGTTTTAGTTCCAGTTTGGTAAGCATTTTGAGACGTATCCGTCTGTCCTCTCTTGACTTGTAATCTCTGGTGATACATTTTGCCGCTTGACGTATCCTTTCAAGCTTGTTTATTTTTGTTACCGTGTAGGGGTCCCATACTATGGCTCCATATTAAATTATAAGATCCAATCCTGAAGGTCTACATGCGTATATCATTGTTCGAATCTGACACAAATTTCAATAACTGGAATGCTACCCAAGTTGAATATATGGTGACCCACGAGAACAGCATAATCACTATTGAAATTGTGTTTAATACCATGATGGTTCAATGTCATTAACTTAAATGGAGACAGATATGGTTAAAGAATGAATATCAATTACATGGGTCAACATGGTCAAGGGCAGAGTTGTTATAAAATAACAATATGGCAGAGAAGTGGTTTCAAGTTTCATATAAAGCGACCTGACTGACATGAAATAAAAAATCAAAGGAGTATCCCTATTTGTCTAATCTTCAAGGTGAAATAAAACTAGTAAAACAATATTATACTATTGTCTAAATCTACAGAAATATAATTTGCTTCAAGTAACAGAAATAACTAGGTCACTAGTAACTTATTTAATGAGTATGTTGGGTACAAGAGCTTGCTTACAACAGGCTCTTCATAATCATTGGTTTGAAAAGGATACTAGTAGTCTGTATTCTTGATTTAGAAAATGTAATTGCAAGAAAAAATCACATTACTTAGAATACTTTAGATCATTCAGGTAGTCTTTATTTATATGTACAAAAGAACAGCCAGTAGTCATTGGATATTGTAGATCATTCAAATAGTCTTGACCTATTTATTAGTACACAAGAACAGCCAGTAGTCATTGGATATTGTAGATCATTCCGGAGTCTTGACCTATTTATTTATACAAAAAAACAACCAATAGTCATTGAATACTGTAGATCATTCAGGTAGTCTTGACCTATTCATTTGTACTAAAAAGACAGCCAGTTGTCATCTTCACTTCACACACACACATATACGAATATCAATTATATGCTTACAAGACATGTTGCAATGTTAAAATAATTACGATATGTGAAAATCAAAACTTGCATAAAAATATCACAATATTAGAGACAGTGGCGTCATTTTCCTCAGAGCTTTCAGCTCTTTGATATTTTATTTAAAATTTTCATTTATGGGAATAGAATTAGACCAAGCTGTCTCTAAAGTAACAGTTTATTAAATGTTTCTGTTTTTATTGGTGGCAATTTTGGCTATAATACACCACCAGTAGTTTGGGTATTTTGAATTAGAATAGGAAAATCCTTATTGTGATAATATGACATCTTTTACTATATCAGTATTTGCAAATTTGTAAAGGATTACATGAAAATGTAGAAGGATTTATCATAAGGACAAATGAAGCTAGATTTATTTCTTATTCAAATAAAGATGAAAAGCATAGTAAGTGAAACTGAAGCTATTTAACTTAACTGCAAGGCATGGTCTAGCACATGTTTTGTGAATGAATAAAATTAGGTTTCAGAAAACAAATATTTTAAATAGTTGCATTTATCTTTTCTTAAATTTCCAGGTCAAAATGTTAAAACATGGAAAGATTCCAGTTAAAATGTCCCTGAGAGCAGATATACAAAAGGTCATCTACTGTTGATAAAACCAGCTAAAGATAATTTAGACCAAACATCTCTTCCACAAGATCAAAGTAAGTAAACAATGTACAGATAACTTAGACTAAACAGTTCTTCAACAAGATCAAAGTAAGTAAAGATAAATGAGAATAAACAGTTCTTCAACAAGATCAAAGTGAGTAAAGTAAACAATGTAAAGATAAATGAGAATAAACAGTTCTTCAACAAGATCAAAGTAAGTAAACAATGTAAAGATAAATGAGAATAAACAGTTCTTCAACAAGATCAAAGTAAGTAAACAATGTAAAGATAAATGAGAATAAACAGTTCTTCAACAAGATCAAAGTAAGTAAACAATGTAAAGATAAATGAGAATAAACAGTTCTTCAACAAGATCAAAGTAAATAAACAATGTAAAGATAAATGAGAATAAACAGTTCTTCAACAAGATCAAAGTAAATAAAGATAAATGTGATAAAACAGTTCTTCAGCAAGATCAAAGTGAGTAAACAATGTAAAGATAAATGAGAACAAACAGTTCTTCAACAAGATCAAAGTAAGTAAACAATGTAAAGATAAATGAGAATAAACAGTTCTTCAACAAGATCAAAGTAAATAAAGATAAATGAGAATAAACAGTTCTTCAACAAGATTAAAGTAAATAAACAATGTAAAGATAAATGAGAATAAACAGTTCTTCAACAAGATCAAAGTAAATAAACAATGTAAAGATAAATGAGAATAAACAGTTCTTCAACAAGATCAAAGTAAATAAAGATAAATGTGATAAAACAGTTCTTCAGCAAGATCAAAGTGAGTAAACAATGTAAAGATAAATGAGAATAAACAGTTCTTCAACAAGATCAAAGTAAATAAAGATAAATGAGAATAAACAGTTCTTCAACAAGATTAAAGTAAATAAACAATGTAAAGATAAATGAGAATAAACAGTTCTTCAACAAGATCAAAGTAAATAAAGATAAATGTGATAAAACAGTTCTTCAGCAAGATCAAAGTGAGTAAACAATGTAAAGATAAATGAGAACAAACAGTTCTTCAACAAGATCAAAGTAAGTAAACAATGTAAAGATAAATGAGAATAAACAGTTCTTCAACAAGATCAAAGTAAGTAAACAATGTAGAGATAAATGAGAATAAACAGTTCTTCAACAAGATCAAAATAAATAAAGATAAATGTGATGAAACAGTTCTTCAGCAAGATCAAAGTGAGTAAACAATGTAAAGATAAATGAGAACAAACAGTTCTTCAACAAGATCAAAGTAAGTAAACAATGTAAAGATAAATGAGAATAAACAGTTCTTCAACAAGATCAAAGTAAGTAAACAATGTAGAGATAAATGAGAATAAACAGTTCTTCAACAAGATCAAAATAAATAAAGATAAATGTGATGAAACAGTTCTTCAGCAAGCCAAGTTGAATATATGGTGACCCACGAGAACAGCATAATCACTATTGAAATTGTGTTTAATACCATGATGGTTCAATGTCATTAACTTAAATGGAGACAGATATGGTTAAAGAATGAATATCAATTACATGGGTCAACATGGTCAAGGGCAGAGTTGTTATAAAATAACAATATGGCAGAGAAGTGGTTTCAAGTTTCATATAAAGCGACCTGACTGACATGAAATAAAAAATCAAAGGAGTATCCCTATTTGTCTAATCTTCAAGGTGAAATAAAACTAGTAAAACAATATTATACTATTGTCTAAATCTACAGAAATATAATTTGCTTCAAGTAACAGAAATAACTAGGTCACTAGTAACTTATTTAATAAGTATGTTGGGTACAAGAGCTTGCTTACAACAGGCTCTTCATAATCATTTGGTTTGAAAAGGATACTAGTAGTCTGTATTCTTGATTTAGAAAAATGTAATTGCAAGAAAAAAATTCACATTACTTAGAATACTTTAGATCAATCAGGTAGTCTTTATTTATATGTACAAAAGAACAGCCAGTAGTCATTGGATATTGTAGATCATTCAAATAGTCTTGACCTATTTATTAGTACACAAGAACAGCCAGTAGTCATTGGATATTGTAGATCATTCCGGAGTCTTGACCTATTTATTTATACAAAAAAACAACCAATAGTCATTGAATACTGTAGATCATTCAGGTAGTCTTGACCTATTCATTTGTACTAAAAAAACAGCCAGTTGTCATCTTCACTTCACACACACACATATACGAATATCAATTATATGCTTACGAGACATGTTGCAATGTTAAAATAATTACTATATGTGAAAATCAAGACTTGCATAAAAAATATCACAATATTAGAGACAGTGGCGTCATTTTTTCTCAGAGCTTTCAGCTCTTTGATATTTTTATTTAAAATCTTCATTTATGGGAATAGAATTAGACCAAGCTGTCTCTAAAGTAACAGTTTATTAAATGTTTCTGTTTTTATTGGTGGGAATTTTGGCTATAATACACCACCAGTAGTTTGGGTATTTTGAATTAGAAAAGGGAAAATCCTTATTGTGATAATATGACATCTTTTACTATATCAGTATTTGCAAATTTGTAAAGGATTACATGAAAATGTAGAAGGATTTATCATAAGGACAAATGAAGCTAGATTTATTTCTTATTCAAATAAAGATGAAAAGCATAGTAAGTGAAACTGAAGCTGTTTAACTTAACTGCAAGGCATGGTCTAGCACATGTTTTGTGAATGAATAAAAATTAGGTTTCAGAAAACAAATATTTTAAATAGTTGCATTTATCTTTTCTTAAATTTCCAGGTCAAAATGTTAAAACATGGAAAGATTCCAGTTAAAATGTCCCTGAGAGCAGATATACAAAAAGGTCATCTACTGTTGATAAAACCAGCTAAAGATAATTTAGACCAAACATCTCTTCCACAAGATCAAAGTAAGTAAACAATGTACAGATAACTTAGACTAAACAGTTCTTCAACAAGATCAAAGTAAATAAAGATAAATGAGAATAAACAGTTCTTCAACAAGATCAAAGTAAATAAACAATGTAAAGATAAATGAGAATAAACAGTACTTCAACAAGATCAAAGTCAGTAAACCATTTAAAGATAACTGAGAAAAACAGTTCTTCAACAAGATCAAAGTAAGTAAACAATGTAGAGATAAATGAGAATAAACAGTTCTTCAACAAGATCAAAGTAAGTAAACAATGTAAAGATAACTGAGAATAAACAGTTCTTCAACAAGATCAAAGTAAAGTAAACAATGTAAAGATAAATGAGAATAAACAGTTCTTCAACAAGATCAAAGTAAGTAAAGAATGTAAAGATAAATGAGAATAAACAGTTCTCCAACAAGATCAAAGTCAGTAAACAATGAAAAGATAAATGAGAATAAACAGTTCTTCAACAAGATCAAAGTGAGTAAACAATGTAAAGATAAATGAGAACAAAAGTTCTTCAACAAGATCAAAGTAAGTAAACAATGTAAAGATAAATGAGAATAAACAGTTCTTCAACAAGATTAAAGTAAATAAACAATGTAAAGATAAATGAGAATAAACAGTTCTTCAACAAGATCAAAGTAAATAAACAATGTAAAGATAAATGAGAATAAACAGTTCTTCAACAAGATCAAAGTAAATAAAGATAAATGTGATAAAACAGTTCTTCAGCAAGATCAAAGTGAGTAAACAATGTAAAGATAAATGAGAATAAACAGTTCTTCAACAAGATCAAAGTAAATAAAGATAAATGAGAATAAACAGTTCTTCAACAAGATTAAAGTAAATAAACAATGTAAAGATAAATGAGAATAAACAGTTCTTCAACAAGATCAAAGTAAATAAAGATAAATGTGATAAAACAGTTCTTCAGCAAGATCAAAGTGAGTAAACAATGTAAAGATAAATGAGAACAAACAGTTCTTCAACAAGATCAAAGTAAGTAAACAATGTAAAGATAAATGAGAATAAACAGTTCTTCAACAAGATCAAAGTAAGTAAACAATGTAGAGATAAATGAGAATAAACAGTTCTTCAACAAGATCAAAATAAATAAAGATAAATGTGATGAAACAGTTCTTCAGCAAGATCAAAGTGAGTAAACAATGTAAAGATAAATGAGAACAAACAGTTCTTCAACAAGATCAAAGTAAGTAAACAATGTAAAGATAAATGAGAATAAACAGTTCTTCAACAAGATCAAAGTAAGTAAACAATGTAGAGATAAATGAGAATAAACAGTTCTTCAACAAGATCAAAATAAATAAAGATAAATGTGATGAAACAGTTCTTCAGCAAGATCAAAGTGAGTAAACAATGTAAAGATAAATGAGAATAAACAGTTCTTCAACAAGATCAAAGTGAGTAAACAATGTAAAGATAAATGAGAATAAACAGTTCTTCAACAAGATCAAAGTAAGTAAACAATTTAAAGATAAATGAGAATAAACAGTTCTTCAACAAGATCAAAGTAAATAAACAATGTAAAGATAAATGAGAATAAACAGTTCTTCAACAAGATCAAAGTAAATAAACAATGTAAAGATAAATGAGAATAAACAGTACTTCAACAAGATCAAAGTCAGTAAACCATTTAAAGATAACTGAGAAAAACAGTTCTTCAACAAGATCAAAGTAAGTAAACAATGTAGAGATAAATGAGAATAAACAGTTCTTCAACAAGATCAAAGTAAGTAAACAATGTAAAGATAACTGAGAATAAACAGTTCTTCAACAAGATCAAAGTAAGTAAACAATGTAAAGATAAATGAGAATAAACAGTTCTTCAACAAGATCAAAGTAAGTAAAGAATGTAAAGATAAATGAGAATAAACAGTTCTCCAACAAGATCAAAGTCAGTAAACAATGAAAAGATAAATGAGAATAAACAGTTCTTCAACAAGATCAAAGTGAGTAAACAATGTAAAGATAAATGAGAACAAAAAGTTCTTCAACAAGATCAAAGTAAGTAAACAATGTAAAGATAAATGAGAATAAACAGTTCTTCAACAAGATCAAAGTGAGTAAAGTAAACAATGTAAAGATATATGAGAATAAACAGTTCTTCAACAAGATCAAAGTGAGTAAAGTAAACAATGTAAAGATAAATGAGAATAAACAGTTCTTCAACAAGATCAAAGTAAGTAAACAATGTAAAGATAACTGAGAATAAACAGTTCTTCAACAAGATCAAAGTAAGTAAACAATGTAAAGATAAATGAGAATAAACAGTTCTTCAACAAGATCAAAGTAAGTAAACAATGTAAAGATAAATGAGAACAAACAGTTCTTCAACAAGATCAAAGTGAGTAAACAATGTAAAGATAAATGAGAATAAACAGTTCTTCAACAAGATCAAAGTGAGTAAAGTAAACAATGTAAAGATAAATGAGAATAAACAGTTCTTCAACAAGATCAAAGTGAGTAAAGTAAACAATGTAAAGATATATGAGAATAAACAGTTCTTCAACAAGATCAAAGTGAGTAAAGTAAACAATGTAAAGATAAATGAGAATAAACAGTTCTTCAACAAGATCAAAGTAAGTAAACAATGTAAAGATAACTGAGAATAAACAGTTCTTCAACAAGATCAAAGTAAGTAAACAATGTAAAGATAAATGAGAATAAACAGTTCTTCAACAAGATCAAAGTAAATAAACAATGTAAAGATAAATGAGAATAAACAGTTCTTCAACAAGATCAAAGTCAGTAAACAATGAAAAGATAAATGAGAATAAACAGTTCTTCAACAAGATCAAAGTAAGTAAACAATGTAAAGATAAATGAGAACAAACAGTTCTTCAACAAGATCAAAGTGAGTAAACAATGTAAAGATAAATGAGAATAAACAGTTCTTCAACAAGATCAAAGTGAGTAAAGTAAACAATGTAAAGATAAATGAGAATAAACAGTTCTTCAACAAGATCAAAGTGAGTAAAGTAAACAATGTAAAGATATATGAGAATACACAGTTCTTCAACAAGATCAAAGTGAGTAAAGTAAACAATGTAAAGATAAATGAGAATAAACAGTTCTTCAACAAGATCAAAGTAAATAAACAATGTAAAGATAAATGAAAATAAACAAAACAAACAAAAGAAAATATTGAGAAAGAAAGGAATAAGGAAGAATATGGATTTCAGTTGTAAGAAGAAATTTATTTGTGTGCCAGTTTCATTTCCCATAGTATTTCTACAGCTGAAAGTGTCAGTTAATGAAAGAAAACTTATTCTGTAAGAGTCCAGGCATATATTTTCATAGGATACACAACATAATTGAACAGTTGTTTTAAACTACACTAAACATTTCTTTAATCTTCCTTATAAAAGATTGTTTCTTTTTAAAATATATGCTTATCTTTGTAATTTTATATTTAAGAGAATGTAAACAAAAAAATGTTTTTGCAACATATTCAGATGTTTTATAATCTTGCTTGTGTCATTGTTATAATGATATAGTTATATTGTGTCTGGGATTAATTGTTTATCTTTAATACGATTAATCTCAACAGCAAGACTATAATGAGTTGATAAAATACAAGTATATGATAAGGGTGAAAATATTAATGTCTTTATACCTTATCTTGACACAGAAAATTATTGCTCCAAGGTTACTTGTCACTCTGTAAAACATATATCATATATTTATCCCATGTGAAAAACCTATGAAAACAAGATTGGACTAAGATTTGGGATTTTGTTTTTTATTCCTCCGCCGTAGCAGAGGGGCATTAAGTTTACCCTTGTCCATCTGTAGCGACGTACATCCGTCCGTCGTCCCAAAATTGGTTTCCGTTCTCTAACTTGAGTTTGCCTCAACCAAATGTAGTGAAACTTCTACACAATGTTTATTACCACAAAACACAGACCGTTCTAGAGTTATGCCCTTTATAAATGGAAAAATGGAAAAAAAATTTAGTTTCCGTTCTCTAACTTAAGTTTGCCTCAACCAAATGTTATGAAACTTATACACAATGCTAATTACCACAAAACACAGATCAAGTTTGAATTTTGGTTGGGTCACTTTAACCATTCTTGAGTTATGCCCCTTTATAAATGGAAAAAAATGCAAAATTTTTACTTTCCGTTCTCTAACCTAAGTTGCCTCATCCAAATGTTATGAAACTTATACACAATGCTTTTTACCACAAAACACAGATCAAATTGAATTTTGGTGGCGTCATTTTAACCATTATCGAGTTATGCCTTTATAAATTGAAAATGGAAAAATTTTAGTTTCCGTTCTATAACTTAAGTTTGCCCTAACCAAACATTATGAAACCTATACAAATACTTATTACTACAAAACTCAGATCAAGTACAAATTTGGGTAGCGTCAATTTTATCATTCTTGAGTTATGTCCCTTTATAATGTTGTATGCAAGCGGGGGCATCATCTGTGTCCATGGGGACACGTTCTCCATTTATTTTTCTTTCAGGTGACAAAGCTCCAACACAGAATATATCATCATGGTTACAGTGTCATGGCCGTGGCAAAATAATGGACCATAAAATATTTGGACACATTCCATATGATATATATGTGATAGGTACACAAGAGGCGCCATGACAGAAAAAGAATGGGTTAATTTCGTTAAGAAACAGATTACGAGTGTGTATTTGCTGAAATAGAAGTGGTTTGTATTGTTTGTTTTTAAATGGTGATGGTGTTAAACTTTGCTTATATTATGATGCATCCAGACTGTCCAGGCATCTACATTTCAGTTAAAAATTGTTTTAATATATTAATCAAATCTAGGCAGTCTTTGATGGATAGTGTGTTATGGTATGAAAAGACATGTATTGGCTTTGAAATCACTAATTCTTATAAGTCAAGGTCACAGAAGTAATTAATGTTGAGCAAAATTTTGGTTTCATGATGACATCTTTGAATCTTATATGTCAAATCATTACAAAATTTAATAAGCTTGAAATTCCCTTAGAATGAAGAATTAATGTTTGATGTCAGTAGGTCAAAGGTCAAGGTCAGAGTATCAATCACTAGGGAAAATTTGGTTTCTAAACAATATCTTCAGAGCATAAATCACGTCTTCACCAATGATTATTAAAAATGCAGCTCTTTGGGGGTGGTTTCATAGTTTTCTTTTATTTGACGTAAATTGTCAGGAGACTTTAAAATCTTCACTCCCAAAAACCCTTTGTCCTTCTATCCTGCTTCAGGTTAAAGTTTTTGGTCAAGGTAGTTTTTGATGAAGTTGAAGTCCAATCAACTTAAAACTTAGTACACATGTTCCCTAAGATATGATCTTTCTAATTTTAATGCCAAATTAGAGTTTTGACCCCAATTTCACGGTCCACTGAACATAGAAAATGATAGTGCGGGTGGGGCATCCGTGTACTATGGACACATTCTTGTTTGTTATTGCATCAATTAATAACATCATTTGGAAAAAGGACAAGGCAATAATTCCATGTTTGAAAGCATTTTAGAATTTCACTTTTTTGAGATATGAATAAATGGAGATACAAGTTATTTGTCAATAAGACAGCAAGTCAAAGACAAAATTAAAAAAAAACCATCTAGAGCACAAAATACAGTCTTCAACAATTACATTTGTCAACATTATGTAAATAAAGAATAAATTAAAAAAAAAAAAAAAATTAAAAAAAAAAAAAATTAAAAAAAAAAAAAAATTAAAAAAAAAAAAAAATTAAAAAAAAAAAAAATTAAAAAAAAAAAAAAAATTAAAAAAAAATAAATTAAAAAAAAAAAATAAATTAAAAAAAAAAAAATTAAAAAAAAAAAAAATTAAAAAAAAAAAAAAAAAATTAAAAAAAAAAAAAAAATTAAAAAAAAAAAAAAATTAAAAAAAAAAAAAATTAAAAAAAAAAAAAAAATTAAAAAAAAAATAATTAAAAAAAAAAAAAAAATTAAAAAAAAAAAAAAAATTAAAAAAAAAAAAATTAAAAAAAAAAAAAATTAAAAAAAAAAAAAAATTAAAAAAAAAAAAAAAATTAAAAAAAAAAAAAAATTAAAAAAAAAAAAAAAATTAAAAAAAAAAAAAAATTAAAAAAAAAAAAAAATTAAAAAAAAATAAAAAATTAAAAAAAAAAAAAAATTAAAAAAAAAAAAAAATTAAAAAAAAATAAAAAATTAAAAAAAAAAAAAAAATTAAAAAAAAAAAAAAAATTAAAAAAAAAAAAAAAATTAAAAAAAAAAAAAAAAAAAAAAAAAAAAATTAAAAAAAAAAAAAAAACTTAAAAAAAAAAATAAAAAATTAAAAAAAAAAAAAAAATTAAAAAAAAAAAAAAAATTAAAAAAAAAAAAAATTAAAAAAAAATAAAAAATTAAAAAAAAAATAAATTAAAAAAAAAAAAAAATTAAAAAAAAAAAAAAATTAAAAAAAAAAAAAAATTAAAAAAAAAAAAAATTAAAAAAATAAAAAAACTAAAAAAAAAAAAAAAACTTAAAAAAAAAAAAAAAAAATTAAAAAACTTAAAAAATTAAAAAAAAAAAAAATTAAAAAACTTAAAAATTAAAAAAAAAAAAAATAGAAGTAAAAAGGGTTTCGATTTAAATTAAAAAAGATAAAATAATAAATGAAATAAAATTTAATATAAAAATTCTCAATAAAAAAATTAAAAGGATATAGAAAATTAATAAACAAAAAAATACTTTAAATTAACTAAGTACAAGTTTCAAATAAAAAAATAATTTAAATAAAAATTTTGATTTAATTTACTGAAAAAATGTTTTAAAAAATTTTTTAAAAAAAATTTAAAAAAAAATCAGAAAGCTTTGGGAGATAATTATTTAGTTAGTGATAACTTTTTAAAACAAAGTTGAAGAGCATTTAAAAAAAATTTAAACCAAAAAAAAAAAAAAAAAAAAAAAAATAAAAGAAGAATGTTTAAAATTTTGCTTTTCTTAATAAAAAATTACGTTTGAATATTTAAAATTTTATCTAAATTTTTAAATTATCTTTTATTTTTTTTTAGTCTTTTTGTTCTCTTTGTTCTTAGGTTTGTTCTTTGGTTGCTTTGTCGTTGGGTTGAAACGTTTTTTTCGGTTTTTTGGTTGTTTTGTTTTTTTGCTTTCCTTTTGTTTGGGTTTGTGTTTTTTTGGCTTTTTGTTTTTTTTTTAGGGGGTTGCTAATTCCAATTCAGAGTTTTTGTTTTTTTTTTCTGTTTCTTAGTTTTTTGGCTTTTTTCAGCTAGTCAGTTTTAATTTTGGTTGCTCTTTATTTTTAGAAAAAAAATTTTTTTTTATTGGTATTTTTATAAAATAAAAAGGAAATATTCTTAAATTAGTAAATTCCAAACAAAATGATTGGTTTTTTTCCGGGGTATTTCCTCCCCCCAAAGTTCTTTTCACAAAATTTTCAAAATTATTTGTTACTTCTTAAGAAAAAAAATTTTTATTTCACAATAATAATCAAAATTATTGTGGTAACTTTCCTTAAGAAAAAAATTTTTTCTACATCCAATAATATTTCAAAAATATTTGGTTTACTTCTTAATAAAGAAAATTTTTCATATTACATAACATTAAAAAATTGGATTTTTTCCTTATGGGCGGGATCCCTCTAATAAAGGCAACAGTAGTATCGGCTGTTCAAGAGTTATGTTCCTTTATAATGTTGTATGCAGCGGGGCATCATCTGTGTCCATGGGGACACGTTCTCCATTTATTTTTCTTTCAGGTGACAAAGCTCCAACACAGAATATATCATCATGGTTACAGTGTCATGGCCGTGGCAAAATAATGGACCATAAAATATTTGGACACATTCCATATGATATATATGTGATAGGTACACAAGAGAGCGCCATGACAGAAAAAGAATGGGTTAATTTTAAGAAACAGATTACGAGTGTGTATTTGCTGAAATAGAAGTGGTTTGTATTGTTTGTTTTTAAATGGTGATGGTGTTAAACTTTGCTTATATTATGATGCATCCAGACTGTCCAGGCATCTACATTTCAGTTAAAAAAATTGTTTTAATATATTAATCAAATCTAGGCAGTCTTTGATGGATAGTGTGTTATGGTATGAAAAAGACATGTATTGGCTTTGAAATCACTAATTCTTATAAGTCAAGGTCACAGAAGTAATTAATGTTGAGCAAAATTTTGATTTCATGATGACATCTTTGAATCTTATATGTCAAATCATTACAAAATTTAATAAGCTTGAAATTCCCTTAGAATGAAGAATTAATGTTTGATGTCAGTAGGTCAAAGGTCAAGGTCAGAGTATCAATCACTAGGGAAAATTTGGTTTCTAAACAATATCTTCAGAGCATAAATCACGTCTTCACCAATGATTATTAAAAATGCAGCTCTTTGGGGTGGTTTCATAGTTTTCTTTTATTTGACGAAATTGTCAGGAGACTTTAAAATCTTCACTCCCAAAACCCTTTGTCCTTCTATCCTGCTTCAGGTTAAAGTTTTTGGTCAAGGTAGTTTTGATGAAGTTGAAGTCCAATCAACTTAAAACGTAGTACACATGTTCCCTAAGATATGATCTTTCTAATTTTAATGCCAAATTAGAGTTTTGACCCCAATTTCACGGTCCACTGAAGATAGAAAATGATAGTGCGGTGGGGCATCCGTGTACTATGGACACATTCTTGTTTGTTATTGCATCAATTAATAACATAATTTGGAAAAAGGACAAGGCAATAATTCCATGTTTGAAAGCATTTTAGAATTTCACTTTTTGAGATATGAATAAATGGAGATACAAGTTATTTGTCAATAAGACAGCAAGTCAAAGACAAAATTAAAAAAAAACCATCTAGAGCACAAAATACAGTCTTCAACAATTACATTTGTCTACACATTATGTCAACCTCTAATAAAGGCAACAGTAGTATCGGCTGTTCAATTGTTCAATCATTCCATCTATAAAAGTTGTGAAAAAATTTAAAGAAACTATCAGTGATCAATTAATCAACATCAAATTTCTCAAAATAACAAAAAAACAAGAAGATATTACAAAAGACAACCACTGATGTGGTTCCTACTTAGAAAAGGCATATGGAAATGTGGTGAGGTTAAACTAGTGTTATTATTGGTACACTAGCAAAACATACATAAAAACATAATAAAATCAATTTCACTATGTTCACTTAAGGCATTTTCTTGAAATTTACCCTATGCACACATTTTACTATTAAATTAAATGCATTGTACAACGCATTAAACATGTAAAATGAAAACTGCAAATTATAGGAAAAGCACTAAACGACGATATAATAGATCACAAAAGCAAATAATTATAGATAGTACTAAACTGTATTAAAAATTTCCCATAATTACTGAAAGCAAGTTCAATGTACTTGACCTGCTGATAAGAAATCATATCATCCTATACTCTATCCAGTTGAAATCAGAAAATTTACATGCGAGGTACTGAGTGCTGTTTTTTATGCTGGTAAGCCTATATTAAATCGGTTTTCCTGAATTGGTATTATATTGAAGCAATAGGAAGTAATTACCACTTCATGAGAATTAGTGAATAAATTGAAGTCAATTATTGCATGGTGACATCTTGGGAGGTTCTATTGTTTCTCTGTTGGTTTTATCTCAGTAGTGTTAAAAAGGATTTAGCTACAAAGGGTTCAGTAGGTTACATATTAATTTTGTCATATGTTTGTATCTCTGTTGTAATGTGAATAGAACATATAAAAATATTATAAAACAGTATACCTTTCAACTTTTCATCAGTATAAACGAAGAGTTCCTAGATGTACTGATTGAAGCGTCAGGATCATTTTAACGTCTTTGATGTATATTTTACTGTATCTAATGTTGACTATAGATGATTCAGGCTGTTCAGTTAAGACCCTTTTATGTTTTAATTAAAGGAGTTTTATTTATGTGCGATCTAATAAATGTGTTTCCTATTATTAGAAAACATGTGAAGTGGACACTGAGATCTGTATCTAAGATTTATAGTACATATTGATCAATGAACTAAAAAAAATATGTGAAGTCCTTAGATTTTGAATATCCCAAAAACAATGTAAAGATAAATGAGAATAAACAGTTCTTCAACAAGATCAAAGTAAATAAAGATAAATGTGATAAAACAGTTCTTCAGCAAGATCAAAGTGAGTAAACAATGTAAAGATAAATGAGAACAAACAGTTCTTCAACAAGATCAAAGTAAGTAAACAATGTAAAGATAAATGAGAATAAACAGTTCTTCAACAAGATCAAAGTAAGTAAACAATGTAGAGATAAATGAGAATAAACAGTTCTTCAACAAGATCAAAATAAATAAAGATAAATGTGATGAAACAGTTCTTCAGCAAGATCAAAGTGAGTAAACAATGTAAAGATAAATGAGAACAAACAGTTCTTCAACAAGATCAAAGTAAGTAAACAATGTAAAGATAAATGAGAATAAACAGTTCTTCAACAAGATCAAAGTAAGTAAACAATGTAGAGATAAATGAGAATAAACAGTTCTTCAACAAGATCAAAATAAATAAAGATAAATGTGATGAAACAGTTCTTCAGCAAGATCAAAGTGAGTAAACAATGTAAAGATAAATGAGAATAAACAGTTCTTCAACAAGATCAAAGTGAGTAAAGTAAACAATGTAAAGATAAATGAGAATAAACAGTTCTTCAACAAGATCAAAGTCAGTAAATAATGTAAAGATAAATGAGAATAAACAGTTCTTCAACAAGATCAAAGTGAGTAAAGTAAACAATGTAAAGATAAATGAGAATAAACCGTTCTTCAACAAGATCAAAGTAAATAAACAATGTAAAGATAAATGAGAATAAACAGTTCTTCAACAAGATCAAAGTCAGTAAACCATTTAAAGATAACTGAGAAAAACAGTTCTTCAACAAGATCAAAGTCAGTAAACAACGTAAAGATAAATGAGAATAAACAGTTCTTCAACAAGATCAAAGTCAGTAAACCATTTAAAGATAACTGAGAAAAACAGTTCTTCAACAAGATCAAAGTCAGTAAACAATGTAAAGATAAATGAGAATAAACAGTTCTGCAGCAAGGTCAAAAAGAGTTCACAAAGGAACTGGATGGGGATCAGTGGATATTTGTTCCACTGGACAATTTTTTACTTGTCCAAACAAAATTCTACTGAACAATCAATAACTATATGAGGTAATTAGAAAATTCCGAAATTTTAATCAAACATTAGGTCTGATAAAAATCTGTTATAACAATATGATAAGTTTCTTCAAACTGTTTGAATGTTAAAATAGCCACAGTTAATATTTGCCTTACCGATCAAGCAAGTTAGAAAAGAAAACTAGAAAAACATACTTTATACAGAATCAAACATGGCTGCAGAGAAGTTAATGCTAGTGAATTATGAATGTAAGTAAAAATTAGTTTAACAAGTTAAATATAACCACAAAAAAATAAATATAGAACAATCATTGATTATAGAAGATATATTGATTAAACCATTCAATAGAACAGAGCAGGTATATGTCAATGAGTCAGCAACCCGACAAGGGGTAAACAGTTTTTAGCCAGAAATTCAACAACAAAAAAGATCAACATATATTAAATGTTTATTAGAAAATTGATAAATGAAAAATTAGTTTTATGCTGGAATGTGATATTTTAAAGATGTAGATACATATACTGTTTTATTTCAGTATGCCAGCTTGTGAAGAATACAAATGACAATACAAGATTGGATATGATTTTAGATAATAAAAAGAAACAGATATTTTGTTTTGAAAATGTACATAAACGTGAAAACTTTTGTCAACAAATAATGCATATGAAAAATAAACATTCCAAGGGAAATAATGTGGACCAGATTTCTCTTTTTGTGGGAACATGGAATATGGGTAAGAATTGTATTCTAATTCTTTTTAGCTCAACATGGACTTTAGTCATATAAGGTATTGGCATTACTGTATCTCACATTGCAAACCTTTCATTTCTTTTCATCTAAAAACATTACCTCTAAAAAGGTATAGTTTACAGGAATAATAGCATGGAAGGTGAGACCACAACTTACTATTGTTGAATACTGTGAACAACAGAGACTAGATGTAGATGAAATAAAAAGAAAGATTTTGCATATAAGCAAATCCCAAGTAAACAACTAGTAAAATGAAAAGAGAAAATAAACAAAACAAACAAAAGAAAATATTGAGAAAGAAAGGAATAAGGAAGAATATGGATTTCAGTTGTAAGAAGAAATTTATTTGTGTGCCAGTTTCATTTCCCATAGTATTTCTACAGCTGAAAGTGTCAGTTAATGAAAGAAAACTTATTCTGTAAGAGTCCAGGCATATATTTTCATAGGATACACAACATAATTGAACAGTTGTTTTAAACTACACTAAACATTTCTTTAATCTTCCTTATAAAAGATTGTTTCTTTTAAAATATATGCTTATCTTTGTAATTTTATATTTAAGAGAATGTAAACAAAAAAATGTTTTTGCAACATATTCAGATGTTTTATAATCTTGCTTGTGTCATTGTTATAATGATATAGTTATATTGTGTCTGGGATTAATTGTTTATCTTTAATACGATTAATCTCAACAGCAAGACTATAATGAGTTGATAAAATACAAGTATATGATAAGGGTGAAAATATTAATGTCTTTATACCTTATCTTGACACAGAAAATTATTGCTCCAAGGTTACTTGTCACTCTGTAAAACATATATCATATATTTATCCCATGTGAAAAACCTATGAAAACAAGATTGGACTAAGATTTGGGATTTTGTTTTTTTATTCCTCCGCCGTAGCAGAGGGGGCATTAAGTTTTACCCTTGTCCATCTGTACGTACGTACGTCCGTCCGTACGTCCCAAAATTGGTTTCCGTTCTCTTACTTGAGTTTGCCTCAACCAAATGTAGTGAAACTTCTACACAATGTTTATTACCACAAAACACAGACCGTTCTAGAGTTATGCCCTTTATAAATGGAAAATGGAAAAAAAATTTAGTTTCCGTTCTCTAACTTAAGTTTGCCTCAACCAAATGTTATGAAACTTATACACAATGCTAATTACCACAAAACACAGATCAAGTTTGAATTTTGGTTGGGTCACTTTAACCATTCTTGAGTTATGCCCCTTTATAAATGGAAAAAAATGCAAAATTTTTACTTTCCGTTCTCTAACCTAAGTTGCCTCATCCAAATGTTATGAAACTTATACACAATGCTTTTTACCACAAAACACAGATCAAATTGAATTTTGGTGGCGTCATTTTAACCATTATCGAGTTATGCCCCTTTATAAATTGAAAAATGGAAAAAATTTTAGTTTCCGTTCTGTAACTTAAGTTTGCCCCAACCAAACATTATGAAACCTATACACAATACTTATTACTACAAAACTCAGATCAAGTACAAATTTGGGTAGCGTCAATTTTATCGTTCTTGAGTTATGTCCCTTTATAATGTTGTATGCAAGCGGGGGCATCATCTGTGTCCATGGGGACACGTTCTCCATTTATTTTTCTTTCAGGTGACAAAGCTCCAACACAGAATATATCATCATGGTTACAGTGTCATGGCCGTGGCAAAATAATGGACCATAAAATATTTGGACACATTCCATATGATATATATGTGATAGGTACACAAGAGAGCGCCATGACAGAAAAAGAATGGGTTAATTTCGTTAAGAAACAGATTACGCAGTGTGTATTTGCTGAAATAGAAGTGGTTTGTATTGTTTGTTTTTTAAATGGTGATGGTGTTAAACTTTGCTTATATTATGATGCATCCAGACTGTCCAGGCATCTACATTTCAGTTAAAAAAATTGTTTTAATATATTAATCAAATCTAGGCAGTCTTTGATGGATAGTGTGTTATGGTATGAAAAAGACATGTATTGGCTTTGAAATCACTAATTCTTATAAGTCAAGGTCACAGAAGTAATTAATGTTGAGCAAAATTTTGGTTTCATGATGACATCTTTGAATTTTATATGTCAAATCATTACAAAATTTAATAAGCTTGAAATTCCTTAGAATGAAGAATTAATGTTTGATGTCAGTAGGTCAAAGGTCAAGGTCAGAGTATCAATCACTAGGAAAATTTGGTTTCTAAACAATATCTTCAGAGCATAAATCAGGTCTTCACCAATGATTATTAAAAATGCAGCTCTTTGGGGTGGTTTCATAGTTTTCTTTTATTTGACGAAATTGTCAGGAGACTTTAAAATCTTCACTCCCAAAACCCTTTGTCCTTCTATCCTGCTTCAGGTTAAAGTTTTTGGTCAAGGTAGTTTTTGATGAAGTTGAAGTCCAATCAACTTAAAACTTAGTACACATGTTCCCTAAGATATGATCTTTCTAATTTTAATGCCAAATTAGAGTTTTGACCCCAATTTCACGGTCCACTGAACATAGAAAATGATAGTGCGGGTGGGGCATCCGTGTACTATGGACACATTCTTGTTTGTTATTGCATCAATTAATAACATCATTTGGAAAAAGGACAAGGCAATAATTCCATGTTTGAAAGCATTTTAGAATTTCACTTTTTTGAGATATGAATAAATGGAGATACAAGTTATTTGTCAATAAGACAGCAAGTCAAAGACAAAATTAAAAAAAAAAACCATCTAGAGCACAAAATACAGTCTTCAACAATTACATTTGTCTACACATTATGTCAACCTCTAATAAAGGCAACAGTAGTATACGGCTGTTCAATTGTTCAATCATTCCATCTATAAAAGTTGTGAAAAAAATTTAAAGAAACTATCAGTGATCAATTAATCAACATCAAATTTCTCAAAATAACAAAAAAACAAGAAGATATTACAAAAGACAACCACTGATGTGGTTCCTACTTAGAAAAGGCATATGGAAATGTGGTGGGGTTAAACTAGTGTTATTATTGGTACACTAGCAAAACATACATAAAAAACATAATAAAATCAATTTCACTATGTTCACTTAAGGCATTTTTCTTCGAAATTTACCCTATGCACACATTTTACTATTAGATTAAATGCATTGTACAACGCATTAAACATGTAAAATGAAAACTGCAAATTATAGGAAAAGCACTAAAATGACGATATAATAGATCACAAAAGCAAATAATTATAGATAGTACTAAACTGTATTAAAAATTTCCCATAATTACTGAAAGCAAGTTCAATGTACTTGACCTGCTGATAAAAAATCATATCATCCTATACTCTATCCAGTTGAAATCAGAAAATTTACATGCGAGGTACTGAGTGCTGTTTTTTATGCTGGTAAGCCTATATTAAATCGGTTTTCCTGAATTGGTATTATATTGAAGCAATAGGAAGTAATTACCACTTCATGAGAATTAGTGAATAAATTGAAGTCAATTATTGCATGGTGACATCTTGGGAGGTTCTATTGTTTCTCTGTTGGTTTTATCTCAGTAGTGTTAAAAAAAGGGATTTAGCTACAAAGGGGTTCAGTAGGTTACATATTAATTTTGTCATATGTTTGTATCTCTGTTGTAATGTGAATAGAACATATAAAAATATTATAAAAACAGTATACCTTTCAACTTTTCATCAGTATAAACGAAGAGTTCCTAGATGTACTGATTGAAGCGTCAGGATCATTTTAACGTCTTTGATGTATATTTTTACTGTATCTAATGTTGACTATAGATGATTCAGGCTGTTCAGTTAAGACCCTTTTATGTTTTAATTAAAGGAGTTTTATTTATGTGTGTATCTAATAAATGTGTTTCCTATTATTAGAAAACATGTGAAGTGGACACTGAGATCTGTATCTAAGATTTATAGTACATATTGATCAATGAACTAAAAAAAAATATGTGAAGTCCTTAGATTTTGAATATCCCAATATCCCAGTGCCTGAGAAATTTCTTTGACTTTTTTCAGGTGGAAGTATGTACATTATGGGGAATAAGATTAGTAATTATAGTACAGAAAAAACATTGGCATAGTATAAATAGAATACAGAGGTCATCAGTCAGGACAGGGATTGCCAATACATTAGGTAAGATACTATACCCACTATATTGCAATCTCTTTGTTTGTCCATCTGACCATCTGTTTGTCTATTTTGTCCAACAAAATGTTTTAGTCAAGACTTTTCTGATGAACTGTTAAACTGAATGGCCATATATTTTGTCAGCATCTTGAACATTATGAGTTGTTACGTAAGAACTCTTTTCAAATCTGTCCAATACCTTTCTGTTTTCTGATTCTTTGAATTATGAGTTTGGGTATGATGAGAACAACAAGTGCAACTTCTTGTTTATATTATGGTATAAACAAAATACAAAGATCTTCCTTAAAGACAGGTAATGCCTATTTATTGGGTAATGGTTTTGATGTTTCATTATCAAATAACAAATGTACCTTTTGTTGCCAAACTCTTACAGGTAAAAACTAATTACAGAAAAAAATGAAAATCTTCAGGTTATACCAAAGACTTATATTTTTAGCAGGTTATATGGTAAAGAATAAGATATGGTAGTCATTACTTTGTTTAGCAGGTTATATGGTAAAGAATAAGATATGGTAGTCATTACTTTGAAGAGTATCTCAAAAGATATTAGTCTTTCTATATGATATTTTTCATAATAAATTGCATTACAATATGTTTAAGAGGGTATATGCAGAAATTAATTTGCACTATGTTCACTTTAGGCATTTTTCTTTGAAATTTACCCTAAAACACATTTCATTATTCATTTAAATGCATTCTACAAAACATTAAATTGTATATGAAAATCTACGAAGAATTAACTACCCCTTCTAAGGAAAAAAAAGCACAAACAATACCTAATGCAAAAACAACCCAATATATAGAGTCGATCCGGGCAATTTCGTACAGGCGGGTAATTACCGTACATATTACATTTCGCTTGTTTTATAATAAAATTCAGAAATAAAGTGTGTTTTAATATTATTGACTGATGATAAGATATATACAACCTTGTATGTTAACATTTTACGATTTTCTATCATAGAATATGTACACATTTGTCATTGGCGGAAAGTTTTGTTTATGGCGCTTTGAAAATATATCTTGTCCAAAATTCACCAGATTTGTGTAAATTCTTAGTTTGGTTAATCTAATGTAGGATCTTTCTACTTTAATCGAAATTAAGAATACTGATGGAAATTGAATGCCAGAAATAGTTTGTAATTGACTGATACTTTTCCATGAAGTATAAGTGAAATCATTTCAATAAAATGGACTGGGAGTGGGTGTACGGTATTACCCTACAGGATATTTTACATACAAATGGAAGGAGTCTAATATCGTACATGTCAGCTTTTAAATATGTTAATGTTCATTAAGTGATAATGTTGGCTTAGCTTTGCTTATATCAATGATTTTGTAACATAATCAAATTAATTTCAAAATAAAACAAACAGAAAAAAAATACATAAAACAACATCAATTCCATATGGGAAAAAGAGGTCTACGAACCACCAGTCTGCTGCCAATTGATTAATAGAGATAGAAATTGATGTATCTGCAAACTATTCCTCCTTAATTGTGAGGGTTATCTGTGCCCAAGTGGTCTAAGTAGTTCATCTACTATATCCCTATAGCCAGTCAACACTAAGGTTGTGACTTGAACACCGCACATGGCAGGTGTGTTCGAATATTAATTGACTAGGATTGTCAGTTTTCCTCCGAACAATAAAACATAAAAACTATATCACAAAAGTTGGCAAATAGCTATGAAAGATGTTAAATATATTCGTTATTAAGAAAATGTTCCATGAAATGCTTCTGGGACAATTTAAGATTATGCTTTAATTCAGGACTTAAAATTAGTAAAATCTGCTGCCTTTCAGCTTACAATGCGGAATTGCAGCTTGAGTTATCTTTGTAAAGACCTGTTGGCTCAGAGTTATATTCTTTTCTGAATAGGTTGAAATATCTTTCTTAGGGCTGTGAACTAGAACGTTATAAACCGGATTAGTGTGTCTGTCTATAGTACAAATCAGGGTCTATTTTCATATCATTTATCAAACTAAAGTCATGCATATTACATACATCGTCATTGCCCTGATATCAATGTATTATTTGCAACTAAACGTTACTGCATGTATTTGTAAAGTAAATGTCTGAAACACCAGTCCGCCAGTCATAATCATATCTATATACATGGCACTCATACCACATCTTCTTATATCTACATACTAATAATTTATCGAAGCTTTAATATAAACAAAAATCTTAGGACACTTGCTTTTTGTCCTTCTTTGACAATTTTTGCATATATACTCAATTATGCCGATATAAAATCAAAATTGTAGCTTTGAGTTATCTTTGACTGTTTATAATGTTGTATAATGTTGTCAAAAATACTGTCAGGATCTACATCACAACATGGAGCTGTGATACTGTGAATTTAAGTAAAGATTGAAAGACTTTTTGAAGATGACCCTGGTATTAAATTAACTAGTCCAAGTCATTTCCAATTAGCAATTCTATCTTGAATTTAATCAATGTACGGAATTACACATCAAGGTGTACGGAAATACATGACATCCGTGCGATATTAGCCACAGTGACTTTTCTGTTCGATATGCTCATTCTCGGTATTTTATATTGAATGGCAAGGAAAATGTCATACATTAATACTATCTACGAGTGATTTAGTTACGGTTTCCTTTTGTAACATTGTAGTATCAAACAGGGAACCACATGACATTCATTTAGGACCAAAAGTGTATGGAATTACCGGACCGACTCTAGTAGTTGATCAACTTTAGAAATATCTATGGATATCTGCTTGAATTTTATATTTAGAAGAATAATTTCTCTCTCAACATGAAGTGAAAGAAAAGCAAAACTACAAAGCTATTCTTTGAATAATTGACTATATTTTTTTCAGGTAACAAAGGTGCTGTTGGCATTTCATTTTATTTTAGAGGAACTTCTTTCTGTTTTATCAATTCACATCTTACATCAGGAGATGAAAGAAATGAAAGGTAGGGAAAAAAAGTTTGTTTTTGTTTCTTACATAGTAATTAACAGAGCTGACAAGTTATGTTTCCAGGTAGAAGTTACTGGCAATTGATTTTTGTTTTTGAATGTTGAAGTCAAAGTTAGTCTCAAAGTTACTTTAGAGGTTGCAAAACTTGAACCTGTTGTTAAAGAATATTTTCAAAAAATGGATTGCTGTATCCTAAATATTCTCCAAAAACATTCTTTTTGTTTCAAAGGAAAATATCAAAGAAGATGAATTTTGAAAAAGTGGCAAGGTTATGCTTTGATACAGTTTCTTGCAAAATCTTTCAACAAAACAAACATTTAAATTTACAATAGAAAGCTGTAAATAATATTTGTATAAACATATTTTAATATGATATCTTTATGTAAAAAGTATTTATCTTACAGACGTAATGCAAACTATCGAGATATTATAAAAGGTTTATCATTAGGACAGAAACATTTAGATTTGTTTGACGTAACTAACCAATTCCATCATGTCTTCTGGTTTGGTGATCTGAATTACAGAGTAGAAGATAATATAGAGGTTAGTTAACAATCTGATTCTCACCATGTTTTACACTATTTCTCTAAAATTATATTGCAACTTAGGTCAATTTAATAGATTTTATTTTTTAGTTTTAAATAAATTCAGATGATGATTAAAAAAAAGTTAATTCATGTATTGTTTTCAAGCAGAAAGTAGGTACACCTTTTACATTCAAGCATTCTTTGAAATACTGCTTGGTCCCTAAACCCTATAAAAAAGGGATTCCTTTTTGCTTCTAATAATCTTGATTTCAACATTTTAAGGCTAGGTTATTATTAAGTAACATTCAAAATAGTTATGAAAATAACCAACCATATGGGTCCAGTGAAATATCTGAGAACTAAGACATTATGACTCATTAGGTGTCTTTCAAAAATAAATGTTTTTTTTTTGTATATTATCTACATTTTATTTGTTTTCAAATTCTTTCTTGACTTGTTTATTTGATATTCATTATACTTGCCTTGGTGTTATATTTTGGTACTGTTAAAGTATAGAGCTTTTGTTTAGAGTTGTAATTGAAAATGAAAAAGTCATAATTTACCAGAAACACTTAGGCTGTTTACTCAGTATGAAAATGGAAAAGAGTAAAATACATATTTACTCAATTATTTGTTTATTTTTCCCTTTTTTTAGAAAATTCATCTTGTCATTAATTGTTGAAATGTGAATCTGGTGCAGTAAAATTGGTACTTTCAGTGTTATTTTATGAATGAAATATTCTGGGTTTAAACACACACTACATACAACAAGAACATTGATGCACTGTAAATAAGGATATTTTGATGATTTCAATGCATATATACTTTTCATGCAGGGGTTTACAACGTATGATTTGTGCACCTGACACATCATTATACTTGATTTGTACAAACTATTGACACTTGGGATATTTTGGCACATTTAACTTGATTTCAAAAAATGCGAAAATAATCCCAGTATAAAAGTTTACAGTACAGTTGGTTCATTATTATTCGAGGGGTACCAATTTACGTGGATAAAGGTAGACCACAAAATGGTCCAAAGGAGTATATATTTCTGTAGGCTTGTAAGTTGTATGGAACTATGGGAAATCCACATTATGAAATATGGAGAAATATAATATTTTTCCTTAATCCATGAAAATGGGTATGAATCCACAGTATAACATTTAATGTTAAATAATTCTAAATTTATTTTCTCAGGTTATTTTAGAAAAATGTGAATCTCAAGATATACCATATTTACTTGGTAAAGATCAGTTGCTGAAAACACAATATAATAAAAAGGCTTTTTGTGGATTTGGTAAGATTTATCGTAATTGAATATCAATATCAGTGTTTTAGCAAAGATGCTATGTTGGTACTCTTAATTTTATTATATGAATGAAAAATTGTGGGTTTAAACACACAATAATTATAAAAAATAAGTACATGATATCAAACATGTTGTTTTGAAAAATGAGATATTAAATTTATTATATTGAATAGCTGACTGGAGACTGTTTAATGTAAAGTAAGGCCTCTAAATCAGTGTTGGAGTTGATTACCAAGAATATTTTTATACCCCCGCTTTAAAAAAGTGTGGGTATACTGTTTTACCTCTGTCTGTCCATCCGTCAGTCCATCCATCCATCAATCCATCCATCAGTCCATCCGTCCTATGATTATTTTTGTTGCATTTTTTTTTTTTTCTCTGAGTTAACGATTTGAAGCATTCTTAGAATATCCATACTTTTTATCTGCGTTAACTATTTGAAGCATAATTCCAGTCAGCTCAGAGGTATTTTTGGAAAATTAATTCTGTGTTGCCATTATGTTTGTATATCTGTTGCTTTGTTTGAATGTAATATAGTTTGAATGTAATATATTGTACCTTGTTTTGTGGAGAGGGCTTACATAGGCTATGCCTGTTGCCCAATCAATTCAATTTATTTGAATAAAATAATGTTCATACATGTGAACCTCCGACGGAGTACAGTAATCCGTTTTCAGGGTCTCCTCCTGTCCTCCCGTTAAGGAGAAAAAAATCCTGTGTATGAAATATTTCATGAATGAAAATTTTAAGCTTACATTTTGATAATTTCTTACTACTGTACGGGTGTAATTGACACCTGTGTTAAATTTTACCTGTAAATCAAAGAAGATGTATAATTATATGGCTTCACTTGACAGCTTGGGTGTCAAACATACTGGTAATCAACGATGTTTACCTGTGGCTAACTGCCGTTGTGTAATAAAACTTTGAGTATTGAAAAATAAATTTTGGTTACTTCCTTTGATTTATCCTGTTTTAACTTATTTTTCTTTTAACATGTAAATTGAAAAAGAATATAAATGAATTATATTTTAATCAAATAATCATTAAAGGATGGTAATTAAATGAATTAAAAATTTTTGAGACAAATAAAAAATATAAATTTATAAGTTATTTTAGGAATCTAGACTTCTTTTCAAGGATTAAATTGAAATTTATATAGTAAGTCTGACGTAAGTACAGGATATTTTGACCGACCGTGTGAGGGTTTAATAGCCAGTCAAGGTCGTTAAACACCCACAGTAGCAGGATATATACAAAATTTTAAAATTTTGAAGGAATAAAAAAAAAAAAAACTGAACAAAATTCCTTGCCAAATATAATTCTTACCAGACCCTGACATTGAGATATGTTTAAGTAATACTTGTCAGTACAGTAGGATATCAGTGATTCAGCTAATTAAAGCAACATATTTAACACTGTTTTGAGTCTTAAGCTTTCTAGAAATATGACTATCATAATACTATTGTTATTGTTTGTGGAAAATTGATAAGAAAACACTTTAAAAGACAATTTCTACATCATACGGTTACATTTATGACAACATTTATGTCGATAAAAACCTCCTGATCTGAGTCCTAATCTCCTGACCAAAATTTCCCAATCTCCTGATCTGAGTTTCACAGTCCATCACATGTATGAATGTTTAAACTCTAACAATAATTATAAATTTTAAAAAATCATATATTACAAAGGATTGTAATTCAATGAGTTTGTGAAAATTTAATAAAATTATCAATATTGTTTGAAAACAAAATAATAATAAGTTTTTTAACAAATGTAAAACCTCATTTATGAAATGTTTTGAATATGAAATAAAGATATGTTAGTTTTTTAAGTGAAAGCTGAGTTTAGTTAGAAAAATGAATTAATTCACAGCTACATTTATTAATAAAAGTCTGACAACCATTGAAAGTTGTTTAAAACTATATAATATAAATGGATTCGTCAAGGTTGTTTTTGTTTCTTAAAGCTCCTCTTGCCAAAGGCTATGTGAACTTTTGCCATGAAATTGGCATCTGACTTCTTTTAATTGCTGAATTTAACATTTGTATTCATGATTGGTTGAATTTAAAAATCTTCTGAAAATTGAAATTAAAAATAACCATGCATGAATGTTCCTGAAAGGCTGTAGTTACTTTGGTCCTATAACTAGGACCAAAGTAACTACAGCCTTTCAGGAACATTCATGCATGGTTATTTTTAATTTCAATTTAATTATTTTTGAAAATAACAGCAAACTGCACTTTCCTATTTGATTTTCAATGTGAAGTTGGATTTCCAGTGGCATTTATTTAGAAATGCTGATCTGCAACAAAGCAACAACACTTGCCAAAAACCTCCAAATGAACTTTTATGTATAGTTCCGATTTAACTGGTGCAGTCATTTTTCAGAAGATTTTTAAATTCAACCAATCATGAATACAAATGTTAAAGGTGCCCAATAGGAGCTCTTTTATCGAAATTTAATAGATGTTTTCTTGAAACCCATTGATTTGGAACCAAACTGTCTAAATATTTTCCAATAAAGGATACTATGATGTACTTTTTTAAAGGCTGTTTGCCTTTCCTTTTTTTAATTTTTGTCTTGGTGTTGACTATCTTTCTTCAGCTTATGTTTTTTTTTATTCCTGATCTCTCAGGCACCTTCTTTCTGTTTTCTAATACCTTGAATTATGAGTGGCGGTTTGCAAAGCATGACATCATGTGCCTTATTTTTTATATTTAAACACAATCACATTAGGAATTAGATAAAAAATTTTAGATTTTTTGTGTAATGGTCTTGCAAAAAGTTATGTATTGTTCTTTTTTTTCAATGTCTGTCCATCGAATTACTTCCATTTGTAACATGTACATGAATCTTACAAAATTCTATTTGAGGTGTTAAGTTTTTTTAGTATTGTTACTTACTGACCTACAATATGTTTTTTATGTATATTTCAGAGGAAGCTAGAATAGAATTCATGCCTACTTATCGATTACCTAGAAACAAAATGGAGTACAAATATGATTGGCTGAAACAGAAGAAGAGTGGGGTAAGTACATATGTGATTGGCTAGAACAGTAAAATTAGAAAGCAATTCTTTATTGTTGCTGTCTTATAGTTTAAGCTTAAAAAAAGCTCCAGGGTATTTCAAATTAATACTGTAACACCTTATCACTATTTGTTTGCCATTACTAGAAATCACAGATGTTCCCGTAAAATGTTCAGGCCACAAAAGAAAAGTGATTATTGTATGATGTTCAAGTAACACAGATTCCCAAATAGTAATAAGGTCTATTTTGAATGTCAGAACTTTTTTAAGTATTTGATAGCCATGATTCAAACTAAAACACAAAGAAATTGTTAGAAGAAGTACTTACTGTTTTCTGAAATGAAAGATACATGCAAAGTACATTATTTTAGCTGTAATATTCTATATATAAACTGAGATGTAATGTTTTAAAATTGGATAATATACAAAATACTCAACAAAGGATTTAATAATGATATGTGGCAGATTACAGGCTAGCAATAAAATGGTGTATTATTCATTATTTATCATATACTGAGAAAATATTTTTCTCAAGTTCTGCATATGTAATAAAATTGAAGACAAAGCAATAAGAAAGATCAGGCTGATAACCCCTTATATTCCCAGGCAGACATACATGATTGAGCTGATATGGTGTGATTACCCTGTGTGTAAAAATACATCAGAAATTTAATAAACAGATTAATACATGGTCTTTTCCATATCAGCCGTACACATATCAGACCCTTGGCTATTGTCTCTGGATGAAAACTGAGCTAGGGTCTCCGGCTGATATGTAAGCTTTTGTTCCCTGCATAACACGTTGCTGGGGACATGGAAATACTGGGCGTCCGTCTGGTCTTGTTAGCGCTCTCACATGTACAATTCTTGTCAGATTTTTATAAAACTTATACTATAGGTTAATATCAGCAATATCTCGGACAAGTTCTATAATGGTGTACGATCAACTTTTTTTCAAAGAGTTATGCCCCTTTGAAATATTAAATTTATGGAAAATGGCCTCCTTAGCGCTCTCACAGGTACAATTCTTGCCAGATTTTTATAAAACTTATACTATAGGTTAATATCAGCAATATTTCGGACAAGTTCTATAATGGTGGACGATCGACTTTTTTTTTAAAGAGTTATGCCCCTTGGAAATATAAAATATGTGCAACACGGGGGACATTGGAACTCTGTTCTTTTATTTTTATGATAACATGGGTGATTTGGAAAAGACCATGTTATATAATAACTTAGGTTTAGTTTATGCTTCACAATTTAAAGTAACAGCAAGTTTATTATAAGTTCACTCTTAAAAGCAATTTTTAGAAGAAATTGGGTATAAAAGACTTACCTTATAAGGGATTTTCTCTACTTCTTAATGTGATATATTTTTCAGGATAGAGTTAATGCCCCATCATTCTGCGACAGAATATTGTGGAGGTCATACCCTGAAACTTATGTTGAAAATAAAACTTATGGTAAGTAAGCTGTTTTACTACTTTGCTTGTGCATGATTTACAAATAAAGAAATTGTAATTGGTCATAAAATTAAGATAGGAAATTGAAATAGATATGAAATGAGGATAAAACACATTTTCTATTCCACTTTCTTAGAGAATATATTTTGTTCTATTAGTCTTAGTTTACACAACCTGTTATATGCTTCAATATTTAGTTCTTCCATGAATTTTAAAAGATGGAATATTTGGAAAGTTTTATTTAGCATATAGGACAAATGTAGGAGCTATTTTGAGAAGTGAAATGTTCATTATAAGCATAAGAAGATTACCAATGTGACAACTCTCCACCAGAAACCAAATGACGTAGAAGTTAGTAGCTATAGGTCACTTTGTGGCCTTCAACAATGAGAAATACATAAATAACATAGCAAGCTATCTATTACAAGTAAAAAACTCTAACTGTAAAATATAAAGCCATACACCACAGTCATGGGGACACGTTCTACTGCATACACACAGCACGAGCAATAAACCCTGCAGTCAATATAAAAATATTATCACTATTTGTCTTGCATTACAGTTCATCATGGATGTATATGTAAAAAAAAATATGTCCCTAGAGAAAATATCTGATAATCTCTGTGAATAGTGATTGTTGTTTGATGTCAGTAGGTCTAACATTACAGAATTAAAAATTGTGGTCAAGTATATTTTTTGCCATTATGCAACTAATTTGTAACCTGGTACATACAGCTAATGCAGGGTTTTTGAAAGTCAGTCCTTGAAACATGTATTTAGAATTCAATATGCTTTAATTAGAGAATTTATATTTAAGGAATAGCGTAAGCACTTCAACAACATTTATTTCATTTTATTTAAACAGGCTGTGCAGAAAAAGTTTTAGGCAGTGATCACCGACCAGTTTTTGCTTCCTTTAATGTTGGAGTTAGTTCAGATTTTGTGATGAACAGAGATTCTTTAATAGAGGATTCCTTAGTGGAAATATTATTTGATGAAATTGAAGCACAGGTAAATATCTGAAGATTTCATGTTTATTGAGAAGGTAAATAACTGTCAGCGGTTAATGTACTGTCTATGTACAAATAATGGGAGTGAATTATTGGGTCATGAGACAAAATGTCAGTACTGACAATTTGATTGATTGATCAGTCCATTGAGTGATTGCTTAATGGATTGATTGAATGATTTATTTATTTATTAATCAATTGATTGGTTGATTGATTGAATGATTGATTGATATTGGCTTGTGTATGACCCTTTCTGAGAGATATGAAGTTGATCTTTACACCAATATAGAACTTGAATTTGCCCATGTTGGACTATTGATCTTTGACGTTTTGAAGTTTTTATTCCAGGAAATTTGGGGATTTTTTAAACCACAACTTCTTTTCTAATACCACGCTAAAGAAAATGTCTAAAAAAAATTCCAATCAACAAATTGTTTAGCAAGAATTTGACTTATAGAATATCTTTGAAACATGTTGATTTCATATGAACATCATCAGTTTTTTTTTATTACGTGATATATTTTTCCTTGTTAGTCAAAAGATGTCTTTTGTATTTAAAAACTTCAATAAAACATCTCATAGAATGTAGATTATGTTCTGACAAGAATATTGAGAATTATATGTAGAATCAAACAAACTACTAATGACCTTTTCTTGTCTCTTTAGGTAAAGACCTGCTGTAAACAGTCTTTTATGATAGAATTTAGATCAACATGTTTACAAGGTATGGTGTAATATTTTTTAGCTCACTGTTTATTTTTGCAGAATTGTGTTGTTACATTATTGGACCCTGCTCCAAAGGAGTAGGTAAATTAATACATCCCTGTGTCTGTCCATGTGTTCATCCATCCGCCCCATTAAATTTCTGTCACATTTTTCTCAGGAACTTCAAATCATAGCTTCCTGAACTTTGGTTTCAGCCTGCATGTGAGAAGTTTAACTGTCTGATGCGTTTTCACATTCATCACTCATCAACTTCCTGTGAACCAAATTCTTATATATTCTTACACGTAATGACCAGATATGAAATTTTCATTCCATTTTTATAAGGAACTATGGACAATAGCACCCTTAGATTTGGTATCAAGTTTCATGTGAGTAGCTTTACTGTGGAGTGCATTTACACATACATTACTCATCAATTTTCTGTTTCCCAAATAATTATAATGGGGATATCATTAGTTAGTACGAACATTTCAACTTGTTATTATTATATTAATCATAAAAAGACAACAACATCCTGGTTACACCAGGAAATTATTTATTTTGTCAACATGTTTCACCACTTTTAGTGGTGTCTTCAGTACAATATATAGAAAGGAAACAAACACAGAAGTTCATTAAATGTGCTATCTTTGTTTCCTATCTTTAAATTGTCCTGAAGAATCCACTCTTTAAGACAACTTTAGCATACATCTGTATCCATTCTGATTATTTTACCCACTTGTACCGCCAGAAGGTATTGGTTCATTTGACTTATTTGACGTTATTATGTTTAATCAGAAGAAAAATATGAATGCTGTTGGCACATCCTGTTTTATATTATAGATTTACTTGTATAAATTGTTATCATTTAGTCATGTCATTTAAGGGCATACAATACTGAAGAAGGGGCAGATAATAATCCAAATTAAACTGATCTTTTTTGTGATTTGTATGCTAAAAGCATTCAAAATCTAAAGTCATTTATTTCAATATGAGAATTTGAAAGATGTTGCTAGAGAAAACAGACATGTTCTTTAATAAGTGAATCTTCGCTAACCTTTATGATAAATAGAATGTCCTTAATATTTTTTTGACTACATTGAATCAGATAAAAACTAAACTCTACTTTGTAACATACAATTTGAATACAGTAGGAATATCTTAATGTTTTCATTCAATTAAGGATGTTCGCTACTCAGTTTCAAAATAACAAGCTTTTCATAACACTAGAATATATTGATAGGGGATTATTAAAGGAACCGAATGAGCAAAAAAAAAATATAGGTCAATGTGCTTGTTTTCGAGATATTAGCCATTGAAATTTT
Source organism: Mytilus coruscus (assembly GCA_017311375.1). Taxonomy (NCBI): domain Eukaryota; kingdom Metazoa; phylum Mollusca; class Bivalvia; order Mytilida; family Mytilidae; genus Mytilus; species Mytilus coruscus. The sequence continues at coordinate 95,851,370 of CM029599.1, forward strand.
GGCGGGAAAATGTTCTCTCTTGATTTTTCATAGCTTTATCATTGACAAGTTTAATAGTTCAAAAACTATTAAAAAATAACAAAGATTTTATAAGACTTTTACAGTTGGCTTATAATTATACATGTAAAAGATTTATTAAAAGAAAAATGGGGGTCAATGGGCAAAATATTTTAAGGCATTCACATGGATAAAACCAGAGGATTCCAAAAATCTGACGAAAATTCCAAAACATGACAAGCGAACATCCTTAAAAAACAAAATTCTGTGAAGTTTTGTTTTATTTTTTAAAGGATTTTTTTAATATTTCAGAATTTGTCACCAGTCAGTCAAATGGTACATTTTTAGAGAACAAAACAGGTTTATATACCTGTCCTGTATGGAGATCTCCACAACTTCCAAAAGTAGGTTTTCATCCTATATAGTGTTCATGCATGCATGTACAATTATTTATATTTTAAAAACACAACTGATATTGTTGGAAACTTGACAAATTATCAAATCAAAGTGATATAACTTATTTTTACTCAATCACAAATCTTTGATGTAAGATCACATCCACAAATCCATTTCAAATTTGTCTCCACTAATGTTATTCTTTATGGTCCCTGAGATCCTTAACAAAAACTGACCTTAAGGTCCAGATAATCTTCATATTTTTTACTCTATTCCTTTTACACCTGTATAAAAATTTTTTGCTATTGAAATATATTGTGATTCCTCCACTTTAGTTGAAGCCATTGTTTGGAGACCAGGATTACTTAGAAGAACAACATATAATGGTGGCAGTGCGGTCAAAAGATGGTGACAAGGAATCATATGGTAATCACCTGTCTAATAAGGTTTTACTGTTTATCGAGAAATCATCTTTCTTCTGATATATGTTCTTGGTAGATAAAAATCTATCTGATGCCAACAATTATCTGTTCATTCAAAAAGGTGGTGAAATGCAAACAATGAACATGACAAATATTTAACATTGAACATAACACTTCACGAAAGTAATCTGATATAGGATTTGTTGATGATAAAGCTGTGATTTATTGTTTTGGTTATATTGCCATATATTTGCACTTTTTGGTTTACCTCTTATTGTTGCATTAAGGTTATATCTGAATAATGTTACATTGTTACATGCTATGGATCTGATGTTAGAATACTATTCACCTGAAAATTTGAGCATTTATTCACTAATTCTGTAATTCTTTAATTGAGCTTGAATTTTACTATCCTTATCACTGGATCTGCTGAAGTCTATAGAGCTATGTTTAATGTAATTGTTCCTTTAACCATCAATGGTAGGAAATGATATAAAAGTAGAAATAATTTTCATGAAAGTGGTTCTGGAAGGAAGGGAATTCTGTTTTGGATGATTGATTATCAATTGTAAAATTGAATATGATGCAAAGATGTCTAACAGATCAGCGTCTCTTTTCCCAACAAATCTTACTACTAAAATTGATCGTAAGTTGCATTATTTTGTAAAACACATTCAGAATAAATTTTGAATGCTCATAAAACTTTTGTTTTTTTTTAGGGGAATGTGTGGTTGCTCTGAAGAAAAAATTTGAACAAATTCCTCAAAAATTTGAATGTATGCTACTTCATCAAGGAGAAGTAACTGGCAGACTAAAGTAAGTATTCAAATTGCTTTACTTAATTTCCAAACATAATTTAATTTGAATCAATCTATTAAGAATAATCTGAGATATATTTACATAAAAGTAACAATAGTATTGTTCTCCAGGCCCATAAATTTAATTGTTTAAATACATAAAAAATTCTGAAGCTAAAATGTTGTTGTTACATTTTCAGAGGGAAAATGCATGTGTTAGTAGGAGGAACTTCCAAGAAGAAGACTTCTGTAAAGTCATATGGTAATTAATTCAGCTGATAGATGTATAAACACTGCAATACAATTCCATTTTTTCTATTTTGATTACCCAAAGTTATCTAATTGATAAAACTGTTTTAACTATATCTAAATCTTTTTTCTGAAAAAAAAAAAATGTCTATAGTCATCTTTCATATTTATGCCCTCCAACAATAGCATATGGCATTATCTTTTCTGATCTGTACATCTGTTCAGTCAGGTTCAGGTTAAAGTTTTAGTTGAAGGTAGTTTACTGTGAAGTTATGTTCGCATCAACTAGAAAATGAGTACACATATTAAAATAATGAAATGTTTATTATGATGTGAATTTTTAATAATTTATTCTGAATTAAGGTTTTGAACCCGATTTTGCAGTTTACTTTACATGGAAATGTGATAGTGTGAGCTGGGCCTTGTGTCCTATGGAAACTTATTCTTGATTGATATTAGTTTATTAGTCATTTTAGAAAATCCAGTAAGGCTAAAATATTATATTAGAAGTCAGAAAAACCAGATTAAATATATAGTACATGTAGGAGCCGGTCATTTGGAATATTTCAGTTATAAACAATTCCTTATTGTTCATCAGAAAAAGAATATTAACTTTTGTTTATGTATCTTTTCTAGAACTTGTTGCCTTTGACACGGATACCGATGAATATTGTGATCCTGATCTCATCCATTCTGATGTCACTCCTGCTACACCTGACGTTATCCGCATCACTCAAAAATCTCAGTTGTCTCCTACAACTGCAAAACAAACATCTCCCTTGGCTCAATTAAAACAAAAAGGAACCAGTAGGCCAGTGACTGACATGCCAAAGAGTTCTCGTTCAGAGGAATATGAAGAAATTTCTGTTGGTCAGGTATCTTATCAAACCAAAAGCTGTTTACTAGTGTTGTCAACGGTTAACAGATTAACCAGTTAACCGTTGATAGGACCTAATTTCTAATACAAAATCACTAACTGGTTATTTTTTTCTGTCCATTTTACAGAGACCTGCTAATACAAAGGCTGTTTGAGGTTTTCAAGTATTATGATAAATACGTTATTACCACAGATTGACATTAAATATCAATAAATTGCAAAATAGAAATATGAAATATCAGTTACATAAAGTGAAACCTGTCAAAACTGAACACCTTTGTGGCTTTGTGTTTTGTTTTGGTTTTCACAGGTGTTCGGATTGTAGAGGTAAATGGAAGTGGACAGTTTCAGATGATTTTGACACTGACTGACAAGGGACACCAAGTGGGGAACAGACGAAAATATATTTTCATATTGAATTAGATGTAAATGTTAATAAAATCAAAATATCAAATAGATGAAGAAAGACATAGTTGCATTTTTTATAATAAAATGCCAATTGGTCCATCAGGCTCCTCACTGTAAAGAGAAATATTAGCTCTATGTTGTCTGATGTGTAGCGAGTTTGCTTTTCAATGATGTTGTCAATCGTAAATTCACGGACCAATTCAGATTCCCAATCACTGTCAAATGACAATTCCGTAGTTGACTAGAGATTAACATGGTCTGTTTCAATTATCTGACACACAAGTTTTCAGACTTTATCTTAACTAAACAGAACATCATCTTCTGGGTACTCAGAATCATCTGCATTTAACATGGCCTCTAAATGGAAACCCGCATCACGAAAACGTGATTCAAAAGTTGTTGATTTTGTTTTTTCGACGACTTCTCAATCAATGGCCAATGAATGGCTTAAAGAACATTAATTTAATTACAAAGTTCAGGTACAGAATGGCAGTTGTCAATTTGTGGAAGTGGATATTTGAATCACGTGCATTTAGTTAATAAGAATATTTATATTCAAGGGAAAGTTCCTTTCTTGCCCTTTTCGGCCATGGAAGAGGCTTATTATTATGATCAACTTTACATTTCTTCTTAGGAGTTTCCATTTTAACACTGTATACAGGTACACTAACAGGCTAATTATTTTATAAAAACATCTCACCAGTTAATTAAAGTTCAAATACCAAAGCCCTTGGGGATCCTCTTATAGCCTGTGTTTGTTTAATCACTCATGCAAATCATTGAAAATACCTTTTATTTTTTATTGCTATCGAATGATTTTGACAGGTAATGTTTTATTACACATTCACTAACGAGCCTTAAAAAGGCATTCGGAATTCAGTATTGGCAGGGTTTGGTGTGTTCAGGTTAGATTAACGATAATTTATAGGGAAATTTTAAATTGTTCGGTTTAAATTGTAATTCGGTTTTATCGGGGTTCAGTTTTCCCAGGTTTCACTGTACATGATTTATCTTTTTAGTTTTGATTGAGTTGGATGCCGCTATTGCATGCCCCAGAAATATCTAAAATAGTGACTGGCTGCCAGGGAGAGAGTTTTACTTTAAATCTCATCTCTGTTCATATTCACTCTTTATAAGTCTTAGCTCAGGAATTTTAAAATTGTTTAAGAAATGTAGGCTTGGAACCTTATCACCTGTATACTAATGAAAATTGAGTTATCATATTTACAACTTTGTCATCTACAGTATAAAAGGATTTCAAACTAAAAATTTCTCAACCTGGTTCAGGTCATCCTGTATGCTAAACAACCAGGAATAGATGTGAAAATAGAGGGCACATAAACACATGATGTGAGGTGATCTTGCATGGGGAAGTTTCTTTCATTTTGTGTATTTTTCGTTTCATGTTGGATGCAAGAATTTATTTATTTGAACTAATTATGATCAGTTTTACTCTTATATAACCTTATTTTATTTTTATTGCAATATTCAGTATTCCTTAAACTTTGTAGTAGTCAGATTTATTGGTAAAGTTAATTATTTAGTGTTTATCATCAACTTTAGATTTATAAACTCTGTCACATGACAGAAATGGATTTATAATGAAATTCATTTTTTGTAGAGAACAAGACCAGTAACTGAGGTTCCCCCAAGTAAAACGTTAAGTAAGAGAACACCACAATATGAAGAAATAGATCTGTTACAGGTTAGCTGATATGTAAAGTAAAAATGTACATATTTAATATACAAACACAGAATCAGAAAGAAACAAGGCCATGCCCAATTTTAATTCTGTAGTCAGGATGGATGAATGCATGCATACTTATTGCAAACATTTCACTTTCAGGTTCTAATTGAACATTTTCATTTGTCTTTTAGTGATATTTTATGGCAGTTTTCTTATTAGAATTGTAAAACAAAATTCTTAAACAGTAAGAACACCATAACCAGAATTATATGCTTGGTTGGCTTGTCTTAAGCATTGCATATATATCAATGTATCTCCTTTTCACATAATTTGTAAGATGAGGCGTCATACATCATCAAATTTTATATTAATACTGTGAAATTACAGTAAATTTAAAAAACACTACAGATATAAGAAGCATACAAAAAATTTCAATATTATTTAATAGAAAACAAAATCACACAAAAAGCAAAGGAACAGCTGTTCTTCATCTCAAGGTCACAGTGAGGCCTTCAACATGGAGCAAAAAACTCTCACCTCACTGCAAGTTTAAGATGGCTCCAAGCAATGGCTTGAGTGGAATTCTTTGCAAAATGATTTGAATAGACTTTGTAAGTTGTAACACCACCAAATCGGACCCAGTCAAAAAAAAACATACTAGAAAGTAGTACACATTTGAAACAAAATAGTTCCAATGCATAGGTGTAAATATCAAACTATGTAGAATATATTTTGTAATTTAGGTATCAAATGAAAGGTGAAGGAATGGTGATCCTTGTAGAGTTTGACTGATAATTTTGAATAATACAAAAATGTATGAATGAATTGTAAAATTGAAGGCATATATTGCCTGTTATATTGTATGTTATCTTTTACTTCTGTCTGTTCTGTCGAAACAGAAGTTTTCACTTTTGCTTATTGTCTTGATTAGCAAAAAATCAACATTGCAGATATCAGCAGTCAACTCTGTATTGGAGTTATTGCCTTTTAATGATGATTTTTACCAATATTTAGAATTTTTACCTAGTGTAAATTGAAAAATATTTGTTATGGTTTTATTGTTGAGAAAATTATGATGAGATAGGTGCAAAAATAAAGACTGACGTACCGGTAGCTTTCAGCAAACTGTTAGTACTCTCAGTTCTGTACTTTGTGTCTTAACTAGTAGACATCTTTGTGCTTTGTGTGAATTTGATTAGTTAAGCCCTTTTAAACTAATTTTTATAATAAAAAAAACAAAAGATATGGGGTATCCATCCATGACACATAATCAGTACATGCACAGAAAAAAAACACACATAAAGCAAAGGAACAGTACTTTTATTGCTGTTCTTCATCTCAAAGTCACAGTGAGGCCTTCAACACAGAGCAAAAAAAACCTCACATCACTGCAAGTTTAAGACGACCCCTAGCACAGGTTAGAGTGGAATTCTTTGGAAAATGATTTGTTCTTATGTTGTGCTGTTACACCACTGTACCAGGTTAAGGGAGGGTTAGGCACCCGCAAAAATATGTTTAAACCTGCCACATTCTGTATGTGTCTGTCCCAAGTCAGGAGCCTGTAATTCAGTGGTTGTCGTTTATTGCTGTATATCATATTAACAAACAAAGTATATTAGGCCGTTAGATTTCTCGTTTGAATTGTTTTACATTTGTCATTTTTGGGCCTTTTATAGCCTGCTATGTGGTATTGGTGTTGCTCAATGTTGAACGACCTATAGTTACTATCTTTTACATCATTTTGTCTCTAGTGGAGCATTGTCTCATTGGCCATCTTACCACATCTTCTTAATTTTATATGAAGATTTTGGCAGGGTTAAACATGTTTCTGAGCACTCAACCTTTCCCTTACCTGGAACAGTGGTGTAACAGCTTAACAGAAGAACAAGCATTAAAAATAAGTTGCAAATTTCTTAACTCAATAGAATGGTATGAAGCACACAAAAATCGACTAAAATAAAATCGATGGACCCACAAAGTTCACCCAAACCAAAAGTATTAATCAGTACACATATAATGGATTTAGAATAAGAAGATGTCATAAACAGTCTGAGAAACTCATGACCTTTAAAGCCTCTAGCGATACGTGTTTGCTTATTAGTCCCCTACCGACGAAGTCGAAGGGGACTTTAGGTTTGCACTCTGTCCGTCTGTCCATCCGTCAGTCCAGCAACTCAGTTTTCCACACTTTTTTTCTTCGTTCTTGAAGATATTGATTTGATATTTGGTATATAGTTTTATCATGACAAGTTATAGATCAAGTTCGAATTTTGTTCCGGTCTGATGATTTAGTCCAGAGTTATGGTCCATAAAAAACTCCATAACTAATGTTAGAGTACTATGTTAAACCGTATAATCTGTAAAAAGGGAGATAACTCATTTTTAAAAAGACATTCTTTGGTAAATTGTTTGAGGAATTTTGTGGCAGGTTAATATGTTATTTTGTATAAACTAATTTTCTGAATGCTACATGTATATATATATATATTTTTTATTAAGTGAAATCCTTTAATTAGATAATAATCTATTGTTATTAAGGTATATATTTCATTACATTACATTGTGTAGATAAAAGTTGTTGACATTTTATAGATAAGTTACAAATCTATATTAGTTTGTGACAAATGAAAGAAAAATATTTGGAACTATTAATTATATTTGATTGTAATTTGAAAATAGATATACATTGTATTACATGATATCTAATTTTAGAGAACTATTAATCATATCTAATGTTAGAGTGTTAAAGGTTTTCCACACTTTTTCATCATGCTTGAAGATATTGATTGACAATTGGTATATAGTTTTATCATGACAAGTTACAGATCAAGTTCAAATTTTTGTTTCGGTCTGATAATTTTGTGCAGAGTTATGGTCCTTGGACTTGAAAAAATTCACTCATATATTCAGTTTTACACACTGTTTTTAGTTATGCTTGAAGATATTGACTTGATATTTTCTTTTTGTTTACACCATGACAAGTTAAAGAACAAGTTAGCATTTTGTTCCAGTATAATGAACTTTTACCCGGTAGGGGACTATGTATTGCCATGCAATACTCTCAGAATGCTTGTTGTCTTGAAAACTATAATAAAAACTCTAGAGATATATTAAATAGCAAAAATGAACAGCATGACAAAATATACAAAAGAGTCAATATGGCTGAAACCTTTAGTTGACTCCTTATAGGACTCCTATTTAATATATCTCACCTGTTTTCTGAAAAATTATAATAGATAGATCGAAACTTAAAAAGCAAGAATGATCAACAAGACAATATCTACAAATAGGTTGGCGTTTCTGAATTGTAAGTTGACCCCTTATATGAGTTATTGCCGATAATTGAAGATTTTTTTACTGATTTCTTTTGCCTTTTTTAAAATTATTTTGAAAACTTTAGTATAGATAGAATCCTTAAAATGATAAAATGATAAACAGGACAAGATCTGCAAAAATGTCAACATGACTGAAATTGTCAGTCAACTTCTTATAGGAGAAATTTCACTTTAATGATGATTTTACCAATTTTTTCTTTTTTGGCAAAAACTATGGTGGATAAAGAAAAACTGTTGACAGTGAAAATGCTCTGCAAGACAAGAATACAAATAGGTCAACACAGGGGAAATTGTCAAGCAACTCCTGTTAGGAGTTATTGCCCTAAATGACTTTTTTCACCCTTTTTTCATTTTGGGCAAAAATTATAGGGACTAGAGTGATTCTGTAAAGAGTAAAAATTATCAGCAAGACATGGTTACTATAAAAGAGATTTTTAGTCATGAATTATATTTTAGTCTACAATGTTGGATAGTGGCCAATGCCGAAGCTGCACATAGATCCAGGTGAGCAACACATGTTCTTTAGAGACTGTAGATCCTTAGTTGAAGATTATGTGTATGTCCTTGTTCATCATCAGTAGCAATTTTTTTTAATCTCATTTGTGTACAACATTCATTCTTTTGGTTATATAAAGGCATAGAGTTCGTAATAATGACTTGAATTTTTTTATAGTTTCCAGAGCAGCCACAAACTACTGGTGCTAGACGTAAACAGCTTCCCCCACCATCCTCAGACTCTCCCATCTCTTTCAGTGCTCCACCTGAAGTACCCCCACCTCCATTACCTAAGAAGCAGGCTTCATACGTAAATGTTATACAGGTAAGTTTCAGAATCCACTGATATGAATGATTAGATATCTGATAGCCTTCATATAGGTTCTTGAAAAATTACTGATACTTTTTATAGCAGGTTCTATAAATGTTCCCTTAAGTGAATATCAGAATTAAAGGAGTAGGTTCGATAAGGCCCCAATATGGTCCTATTTCCAGCTAAATTTTCAAATAAAGATTTATTGACTATTGCATAATAACTTATAGCCACAACAATGATTAGATAGAAATACATGTAGGTCTTTGATGAATAATCAGTGTTCTATTCATGACATCACAAATAGGACAAATTTTGATTTTCCATGAAATTTAATGAAAACAGGGTATTTTCCATTGGTTTTTAGGACCTGAAATATACAGCTTATACATTAACAAAAATAATCAATATGTCTTTTGACATAATATTTGTAATTAAAATTTACATATCTGACTGGAATACTTACTATTGTGGAACCTTTTATCTATGTTTTAGGGCCTATATGTGTTTAAAACGTTGACCATTATGTCAAATTTCACCAAAATCTCTTAATTTTGGACCATTTGGGGTGTAAATGTTGAGGCTTTATAAGAAAAACTTGACAGAAATACTTCTTTTTCACGTTCTCATATTTCTATTTTTTAACTTGAAACACTTGTTATCATGAAACAATAGACTTAATATTTGGGTCTAAATGGGGCCGTTACTGAACTTACTCCTTTCAGTATGGGAAAATAGATGTTTTCCATTGATATGTACTTACTGCTTGTCATCTTCATCTTTTTATCAAATGTGTCAACTTGAAAATGAAAAATGGTCATTAGTTAACAGTAATGTATTATTGACTTTCGCCAACAGAGTGCATCTAAGGTATGTAACTTGTTGTTTGATTGGTGTTTAGATTTACATTGTTTCTGAAAATGAGCCCTAATTAATTCAACTAATATATTAATTTAATTACTTCTAGATCTGTTCAAGTTTTATGTCATGTCAGTTTTAAAATTACTAATTTACAAAATTGTCTCATCTTAACAAATGTTCTCTGTTACTTTTAAACAAAAGTGTTTTATCAGAAAAAATTACAAGGGAGGGGTTCAATTTGTACATGCAGTACAGGAAGCAGTAACCAAAGGGAGGGGTTCAATTTAAACATGTGGTACGAGCAGAAACAAAATAGTTAGTCAAGGATATTCAAATGTGCTCATATTCTGAAATTATTATAGATGAATTGATGTGAAAATACAAAAAAATATATCTAATTTTAAAATTTTTTATATTAATTGCACAAGTTTGTCTGTAGTAATGTATCATTTTCATATTGTATTTGTACTTTTGTAGATAATGCTTCAATTTACTAGTATTTATGTGGCAGTACCTCATGTTCTTTTTTTTTATTCATCACTTTGGTTGTGGAATTGTTTTAAATTTGAGAAGTATGTTTATAAAATTATTAAAATGAAAAAAAACTACAAATTATTTGATAGATTATGAAACTGTGGTTAAAAAACTGAACCACTGATAACCTGTTTTGGCTAAAAATAAATCTGTCAACTGAAACAGTTAATAAATAAGACCATTAAAGCTTCTAACTTCAAAACAAGAGTTGCACTAAGTAAGTAATAACCCTTTGTTTTTTATGATGTTTTAACTCTGCTGAGCAATTAAATTATTATTGCCTTATTTTACTAAGGACACATAATTAAAAGCAAGTAAGTATTCACATAGACCATTTTGTTGTATGCATGTATATATACACAGTATGTTTTGTGTTTGCTTTCCCAGTACATGTATTACTATTGAATAAACAAAAATAGGATATAAGTACTAAACACTTTGGCATATGTGTTTAAGATAAAAAACCTTATTATAAGAATGACAATGTTTAGTTTTTACAGTAAATAGATTACTACTGTGGATCCATTTATTTTCATTGATTGAGGACAAATGAATTTTTCATGGATATGTGATTTTATGGTTTTGCCAAAGTCTGTATACAAATCAATAAATAAATTTGGGGTATTTGCTGTCTTCGGATTGGTTAAAAGTATTACTTTTATTTTCAATGTTGTCAATTTTATGGCGACACGCCCACTTTTACCGGAACTACTTTTTATTTTCATCGCCAACTGTGTGTATTGTTAATATTAATAATATAAAAGTTCTTTGAGCCTTATTTTGATAGAAATTTATTTATAATGAATGGCTAATTTATTTTGAATTTATTGAACCATAAATACACTCTTCAATAATCAATTATTCAATGAAAAAAATTAATTTTATGTTCAATAAATTCAAAATAAATAATAGCCATTCATTAAATAGAAAATTTGTATGTCATGGAATATTTGAATTCGTGGATAAGATATACCCATGACATCCACGAAAATTGGTATCCAGGAATCCACAGTATTTTGATTATTAAGAAAATTAGTATATAAGATAGTTAATCACTGTCAAACAGCATCTCATTGTACATCTTCAGGATGGTCAAATTGGATTTAGGACAAATATTCTATAGAATTTTAGATCATGAATTGACTCCTGTGTTGAATTTTTAATATAGTTACCTTGAAGTCTTCCAATATTAAGATGGTAGTTCTCTTTCTAAGATTTATTGTTTAAGCATTAAAGTCAACTTTCATCTACTCGTCAGAAAAAAAGAATGAATTACTTTTTCTTACCATATGTGTATATAAATATAAGTACTAGAAAGATCATATATTCAATAGTATTACAAAGAGCATATACATGACTTGAACTTTGCACATGAAAATGTATATCCTTCTGTCAGCAACATTCTTACTAAAGCTGTTGAAACGTCAAAGAATACTGTGTCCAGCTTCCTAGATCAGTCACTAAATTTTGTATAGCTTTCTTTAGTAATGCCTGTTACTGGTTTAATCATATGTGCTCTTTGTAGTACTTTTGGATACAGTTCAAGGTGTATTAGTGTTCCTTACAAGTTGTTTTGGAAGGATTCCACACGATTTCTCATGCCTTGTTTTTTTTTTTTCTTTCTAAAGGCATCCTATCCTATTATGTTAAATTTATTTTGACTTCAGACCTTTTCTGTGAATTCCTTAAGAAAATTCCTACTTTCAGATTAGTACATGTAATGATTTTACAGTTCATTTGTTGTGCTGTTTTTATTCTACTTTGCCCTGCTTTTTTAAAACCTGTAGGGAACACTAAGGAACAATATCTTTGAATAAACTAGTATTAGTGTTAACAAATTTTCATAGTTTATAACATTAATTCATGAAATATAAATAGATCTAACCAATTTTAACTTAGTTTTAATTTCTTGCCAATACATAGTTACATATAATCGGTTTATTAATTTGCAACTAAACACTGCAGATAGTCTATGGTATTACATTGTACCTTAATTTGATTGAGATGTTTTTGAAGGTTTTATTTCTTTAGAATATTTGTTTTATTGCATGCAGTGCTTTTTTTTTTTCTTAGCTCAAATTGCCCAAAAGACTAGTATGCGAGCAAGCAGGCATCAGTCTGTTGTCATGATTAAAAAAAAACCAATCTGCTTAGGTGCTATGGGCAAGTAACAAATAACATCCAAATGTGACAATCTTGGGGCCTGTAATTGTTTTCAATGCAATGTCAATGGATATCCATTGACATTTTTAGGTCACCTGGCCTAAATGGCCAAGTGAGCTTTTCTCATCACTTGGCGTCCGTCATCCGTCTTCGTCGTTAACTTTTACAAAAATCTTCTCCTCTGAAACTACTGGGCCAAATTTAACCAAACTTGGCCACAATCATCATTGGGGTATCTAGTTTAAAAATTGTGTCTGATGACCTCCCCTGCCAACCAAGATGGCCGACATGGCTAAAAATAGAACATAGGGGTAAAATGCAAGTTTTTTCGATTATTTTGAAAACTATTATAAATAGAGAAAATCTGAATTGACCAAAAATGTTCAGAATGTTGAGCTCTACCAAATGTCCATATACGCCAAAACTGTCATATGACTTCTAATAGTAGTTATTTCCCTGAAATGACAAATTTTATCTTTTTTTTTATTTTTGCCTATTATCTGGAAAACTATAATAGATAGAGAGAAACTTGAAATTGCAAAAATGATCATCAAGACAAGTTCCACAAATAATTCTGCATGGTCGAAATCGTCAGTTGACTCCTTATTAGAGTTATTGCCCTTTGATTACAATTTTTACCAATTTTTTGCGTTTTTATGCCCCACCTACGATAGTAGAGGGGCATTATGTTTTTCGGTCTGTCCATCCATCTGTTCGTTCGTCCGTTCGTTTGTCTGTCCCTTTTTAGTATAAAGTTTTGGTCAAGGTAATTTTTGATGAAGTTGAAGTCCAATCAACTTGAAACTAAGTACACATGTTCCCTATGATATGATCTTTCTAATTTTAATGCCAAATTAGAGTTTTGACTCCAATTTCACGGTCCACTGAACATAGAAAATGATAGTGCAAGTGGGGCATCCGTGTACTATGGACACATTCTTGTTGCCTTATATCTTAAAAATTATCAGAAAGACAAGATCTACCATAAACGTATTTACACTTTTGGTATTTAGCTATATTTTGCCTCCGAATGACCTTAGATCTACTCCGAATCACCTTTTGACGTCAGGCAACAATCACTTTTTAATTGTGACGTCAAATGTTTTGAATTATGATGTCAAAGTTTACGGGAACCTGTGTGATTTTACGTAATGGCGGACAAATTTGCATACAAGTGTAAATACGTCTATTCAGACAAATGGAGGAAATCGTCCAAAGACTCCTTATTGTAGTTATTGCCTTTTAATGAAGATTTTTACCAATTTGTTTGCATTTTGCCTTATATGATAAAAATTATAATAGTTAAAAGACACTTTAAATCACAAAAATGATCAACAAGGCAAGATCTACTAACAAGTCAAATTTTGTCGATATAGTTAGTATACTGTCATGCTTTATAGGAGTGATTGCCCTTAAATGAGGATTTTTTATACTCTTTTGTGTTTTGAGCAAAAACTAAAGAATATAGAGAGAAACTAAAGACTTAATGATCAGCAATACAAGATCAACAAATCAGAGATTTTTGTCAAGAATTCTATTCTCGTCTACAATGTTGGAGTGTCCTTTGTTGAATATGCACATAGACCAAGGTGAGCGACACAGGCTCTCTAGTTTATTCTGTCGTTCAGGAGTTATGGTCCTTGATTGATTGGAAAATGGTATTTTATTTTTTTTCCTGTGCAATAACTTATAAACTGTTCAACCAATTAATGTTTTTTCATATTTTACATATTTTTATTAGAGTTGGCACTCCCAGGCCTGCTGAGTAAGGGGAAATCTTTGCATAGTTGTATGTCTGAATGGATAGTTTTAACAATTATGCTTTAATTTCAGATCTAAGGTGGTTTAAAAAAAATAGAATTATCATTTTCTTTTTCATGATATTAGGTAGTAAATTGGATAGATGCCTTAAGGGATAGCAGGTTAAAAAGAGAGTCTATAAATTTTCGGAAGGCCCGGGTTTGGTTAGTTGCCTTTTTCTAAGCTAACATTTTTTGTGAACTTATGTTACCCATGTACCAACATGATTCTTATTTGATTGGTTTATCATGTTGAATGTTCTTATTTGATTGGTTTATCATGTTGAATGTTCATATTTGATTGGTTTATCACGTTGGATGTTCTTATTTGATTGGTTTATCACGTTGAATGTTCTTATTTGATTGGTTTATCGTGTTGAATGTTCTTATTTGATTGGTTTATCATGTTGAATGTTCATATTTGATTGGTTTATCATGTTGAATGTTCTTATTTGATTGGTTTAGCATGTTGAATGTTCTTATTTGATTGGTTTATCATGTTGAATGTTCTTATTTGATTGGTTTATTATGTTGAATGTTCATTTTAGGTGACTTAAAAACAAAATTTCTGTATATTAAATTTAAGTTTTTGTTTTTCAATACTCCATTCCAGCTATGCCTATGCTTAAGTACATGTAGTTGTGGTGTTTAGCAACACGATGCATACATTGAAATGCTTGATATCCAATGTTTGCTATGTGCTCTTATCTTTACACTGCTATATTGTAATGTCATGTGTCATTTTTATACTATGTTTATTGTAATGTGAAAATAAAAATTTCCTTCACCTGTTGTAACCTTAATTTAGACTTTCAAAGAAAGCAAACTGTATTAATTATCTATAAATTTCTCCTTAAAAATAAACTAGTCATTCATTTATTAATTTGGCTGTACAAAAAAATAAACTCTTAGTGATGAAAATACATGTACCAATACTGAGAAATGAGAAAGATTGGTGTTTACCAGGAGGTATTTAGTGTCCCCATTGCATGAACTCCACAGAAAACAATAGCTATTGTATTTATTCAATGGCACAGCTCAACCTTTAGAACTTAAACAGCCTGATTCTGATTCTGGGGAAAAGTTTTATTTCCTTCCCAAAACACAAACAAATGATGTGCTAGTAATCAGAATTATGATTTTTATAAGCATGTAGATGAGATGAATCAATTTTTGTTTAATTTTGAATATAAGGTGCACTTAAAAATACATTAAAGGATGACAGGAATCATAAAAAACAAAATATTGGATAATACAACAGACCACACAAACACACAACTTCTACAAACAACATATGGTCCAGATGACCTGACTTTTGTACAGGCCTAACATGGGGTTGGGTGAAACTAATTTTATATGTGCACTAGCCTTCCTATTTATCTACCTCAACTCTATATATAGTTTTTTACATAGAATGTTTTTATTTTCTAAGGGGGTATGTGCATGGTCTAAGGGAAATAAAATGGCTATTTCAAGATGGAAGATAGCTCGCACATTGATTTTTTACCAATTTGCTCATTACATGGTGATTTTTAATATGCTTGAAGTACAATAAGTGGTCAATTTTTGCTATCTTATTCAAATATTGTACATACTTCATCTACTCAACCGTAGTTTTCAAGCAAGAACATTTTCAAGCCGTTGGTTTTCTCATTTGATTTGTTTTACATTTGTCATTTCGGGGCCTTTTATAGCTGACTATGCAGTATGGGATGTGCTCATTGTTGAAGGCCGTATGGTGACCATTAGTTGTATACTTCTATGTCATTTGTTCTCTGGTGGAGAGATGTCTCATTGGCAATCATATCACATCTCCTTATTTTTATATTATAAACACAATTTTGCTCAAGACATTATACGTTTGCATTGATGCATATTGTTGAGAGGATTTTTTTTAACCAATAATGGACATATATTAACAACATTTTCAGGTAATTGCATCAGATTTGCTATACAGACACAGGATACTTATAGGGCAAAGAACAAACTGATGTTCATACATTTAACTTTAGTGCCAATAATCATGCAAAAAGCTAAGTTACTCAATACAAATGGCTTTTCGACTCAAGTTCTAGGAAAAGTGTTTTGGAAATCTCCATAAAAGCAACATAGTGTGACAGTCAGTACATTAAAAGCATGTTGTATATAAAATTTATAAAAATTTGCATCTAGCATGATAGTAATACAAAAAAAAAAGCAATTATAAAAGTTCTTTGTTGGAAAGTCATTGTTATTTTCAAAGAAAGTTTATTTATTGTATTACTTTGTATATAAAACATATAGAGATACACTATACCTATTATACAAGTGTTCATACCTGATATACAAGTGTATTGGGCCTTTTATAGCTGACTGTACAGTGTGGGTTTTGCTCAATCTTGAAGGCCGTACAGTGACCTATAATTGCTAACATCCACATCATTTGAACTCTTGTGGATAGTCTTTTCATTGGCAATCATATCATATCTCCTTATTTTTTCACCTATTATACAAGTGTTCATACCTATTATGCAAGTGTTAGTCTTTCTAGAAATCCTGTTTTGTAATTTTTAGAATTTAGTTTTAAGTTTAAAAGAGAGCAGCATTTCTTAATTTTTTTTAAAAGACAGTTGTATCAATTATTTTGAATGAAAACTTTTTGTCTGTCTTTTCAGGCTATGTTCCAACAGCCAAATCAAGTTCAACCTAGAAATGATGTTGCTGATTGGTTGAATGGATTAAGTTTGCAGCAGTATATTGACAATTTTATGGAGCATGGCTTTGATTCCATGAAACATCTCCGTTTATCTCGACAGGACTTAGTAAAAATAGGGATTAAAGATGTGACTCACAGAGATAAAATTCTTAGCAGTTTATTTGAATTTGACAGCAACTGTTGACATTTTATTAATTAGCAATGTTAATATCAATAATTTCTTTTAATACAAATACCATAACTTGATGTCAGTTGCCAAATATACAATAAAAATGCTATCAAGTTTTCTGATCCACACTATACTAATAAGTCTTTTAAAGAAACTGATGTGATCCATATATCTCATTGTGCTTAACTGTTGCTTGGTTTCAATTTCTGAAAGAAGTGTACGGAAGAATTTTTAGTCAAATATGTCATGTCCTATTCTTGACATCTGACATCATTATTGACATGTTTGTGATGAAGGGTCCAAATCAAATTGCCATGCCTTATATGTTAACTTAAAGGGACATTAGCTACGAGATATAAAAAAAATTAAAATAAGATTTTATTTTGTTCAATCATTAATGAAAGTGAAATAGTGAAATAACAATTCGCTTTTAGCAGCTAGTTAAGGTCAATTTTGTCAAAATAAGCTAAGAAACATCGCTGATGAATTATTCACTTGCAAGTGAATAATTCGACCTCATTGAATCCGTATTCATGTGACCTTCAATTTAACCCATTAGCTAGAGATTGATTACGCATGTATAAGTTGTGTTCAGCCATTAAAAGGAAAATAATGTCAACATTGAAAGTGAAACAAGGATGAACCATTTCGTTGACTGATTCGATCCACAAAAAATCATTTTTTTACAGGTAAAAACGATGATTAACTTATTTTTTTAACCTATAACATGAAATCAAACAGACATAGAAAAGTCCAATTGCATGAGGTCGCTATTTATTATATTTATATTTATGTTTATATCGGGTTATGTGACCGTCGGCAGTCTTCGGAGGTCATCTCGATGTTTAATTAGATGGCATCTACACTAAAATAAAGACGAAATGCTGATATATTGATTGAGTCCATGCATTATTAATCGTTTATTTCAGACTTATTGTAATTTGGATATATGTTTTAGTATGTTATAAATCAAATATGAGAATTTGAGTCAAACCGGTTAACATGAATTTGACAGCTAATGCCCCTTTAAAACAATTTCTTCAAAAAGTTTAAAACAAATGTTATTTTTTTATAGCATTGTCATTTGCCTTCCACAACTCAACTCAAACCACCCTATGGGATCAGAATTATTTTTTAATGATACAACAAACACATTTTGTTAAGATTATTGGTGATTGAAATCTTGACATATTGTATAGACACTTCTCTGTTGTTTAATACCATATGTTCACAAACAAATCTACCATTTTCTGCTTTCAGTTTAGTTCAGTTTTCACTGACTGATTGAAGATTAGATTTGACTGAAACTTTACACTCCTAATACAACTTTGTATAATTAAGAGCTTATCTAGATTTTCTCCGCTAAAGACTGACCAACAATACATTTGTTATAGAAACTTAGCATTATCATCAACATACAAACAAAACAGATATATTTAAAGCAGCCATTTTATCACAGTATCATAGCGTTTAGCTTTTTTTTCTCATGACATAGGTGATTTTGACAGGGACTCTTTAAAAGTGAAGCATGAATTATGAAATAATTTGCTTTTTTCACATAATGTTTTTATAATTGTGAATAAAAGGAGATTTAATGTGTCAATGAAACAGTAAACCAACAACACAAAAACATTGATAATGTTAATTAGATTATTCTTTGCTCCCATATAGTTACTTGTTTATTAGTTGTTGAATTTTTATGGTGCTATTTGTGTCTGTTTTCTTTATAAACCATGAACTCCCAGTAAATGGGAATAACTTGTACAGTATATTGTATTTGATTCCTGATCTGTATTATATTGTATATGGACTTAGTAGGTATCTTCCTTTATTATTAATTTGCTTTTAATTGTATGAAGAAGATTAGGAATGAGAAACTATCCTATTTTTCATATACCGCAAAAATTTTGCGGTCGTATATTGTATGAAGTTGGTGTTTATGTTTCGTCCGAAGACGCATTGGTTTCGCACTCTAACTTTAGTTTAAGTGAATGGATCTCTATGAAATTTTACCATAAGGTTCAATATCACAAAAGGAAGGTTGGGATTGATTTTGGGGTTATGGTACCAACAGTTAAGGAATTAGGGGCCAAAAGGGGCCAAAATAAGCATTTTGTAACTTCCAGACATAACTTGTGTGTTAGTGTATGGATCTCTCTGAAATTGTACTACAAGGTTCCATATCACAAAGGAAAGCTGGAATTGAGTTTGGGGTAATTGCCTGAAACATTTAGGAATAAGGGGCCAAAAATAAGCATTTTATTAGTTTCAGACAATAACTTGTGTTCAAGTGTATGGATCTCTGAAATTGTACTGCAAGGTACCATACCTCAAAGGGAAGGCTGGGATTGAGTTTGGGGTGATGAATTATAAGGGGTTCAAAAATTGGGGGATTTTTTTTTTACCTTTTTCTTTTTTTTTCTTTAAAATTTCCATTTTAAGTTGGTTATTTCTGATTTATATTTAAAAGCAAATAATAATGATATGGCAGGAGATACACACCAAACAGGATGTGTAAATTATTATATAATAAGTATTGTGCAATAGCAAGAAATTTTCAATTGCACAGTATTGCTCGAGCAATAGCAAGAAATCTTCAATTGCACAGTATTGCGCAATAGCAAGAAATATCCAATAGCACAATATTGCTGCAATAGCAAGAAATTGTCAATTGTACAGTATTGTATATTTTGTAACATGGTATAAAAAAACAGAGGAGTCTAAGCCAAGATCTACAATTGTTTCTTTTTGTTCAGAATTGTCAATTCACTCCCTTTGTGAGGCATTGCTGTTAAATGACAAATTATATTTTTTACTATTATCTTGAAAACTTAAATAAAGCAAAAAAGATCAGTAAGCCAAAACTTACAAATAGGTCAACTTAGCCTAAATCATCAGTCAAATCTTTTAGAATTATTGCCCTTTGATGATGATTTTTACCATTATTTATTAGACCGCAAAAATCGTATATGGGTATCACGTCGTCGTCATCTTCCGAAGACAGTTGGTTTCCGGACAATAACTTTAGTATAAGTGAATAGAAATCCACGAAATTTTAACACAAGGTTTATAACCACAAAAGGAATGTTGGGATTGATTTTGGGGGTTATGGTCCCAACAGAGTAAGAATTAGTGGCCAAAAAAGGGGTCCAAATAAGCATTTTTGTAGTTTCCAGACAATAACTTGTGTTTTAGTGTATGAATCTCTCTGAAATTATACCACAAGTTTCTGGTTAGGATTTACTTTGGGGGTTTATGGCTCAAACCATTTAGGAATTAGGGGCAAAAAAGGGGGAAAAACAAGGGTTTCCTGGTTAATGGACAATTAATACAATTTTAAAGCATTGTAAGGGAGGTAATCCAAATACATTTAAAGAACAATGTTGTGTATGTTTTAGATTACCTCCCTTACACTGCTTGTAAATTATATATAAAAAATAATGTATTGTCTCTAGGTGATTAGCTGTCAATTTATCTTTAGAAGTTACTTTAGAAATTTGAATTGAGATTATGACCATATCTTGAGGGAAAGATTTTTGGGAAAAAAGGAAAGGGGAGGTGAAACAAAATTGGGGGTTGTATATAAGAAATTGTGGGAGGGGACAATTTTTTCTCATTTCAGATTTCAGAAATTAAAAAGAAAATTTCTTCAAATATTTTTTTTTTTTTTTGTTAAAAAAAGGGCCTGGGGTGGGGGTTCAATACACAACAGCATAGTGTATTGCACAAAAGCAAAAAATTGAATATAAGGGAGCTACCATTTGATTTTTATGGGGGGGCTAGGATGAAATTTAAAAAAAAAGGCAGGACAGGAATTTTGAGTAAAAAAAAGGCAGGATGAGCAACTTTGCAAAAAAAAAAGGCAGGATGACAATTTATGTAAAAAAAGTCAGGATAAACAAATAAAAAAAAGGCAGGACCGAATAGAGGGAAAAATAAAAAGGCAGGACAGAGATTACAACTAAAAAAAATGCAGGGCAAAATATTTCATCCTAGCCCCCCCATAAAAATCAAATGGTAGCTCCCTAAATTCAAAATTATATAACCAATTATAAGTTCTTTGACTACAGTTATTCTGTGTCAGAAACCTATTATGTGTCAAATATTTAATTACAATCCAAATTCAGACATTTATCAAGCGCGAATATTGAGTCCATGTTTGCCCCAAATGTTCAGGGTTGGACCTCTGCAGTCATATCCAGCTGTGCTCAGCGAAGCAATTTATTTAATATTTGGCTAAAAATATACTACATAAAATTTGTAAAAGACAAAACTAGAGGCTCTAAAGAGCCTGTGTCACTCACCTTGGTCTATGTGCATATTCAACAAAGGACACTCTCCAACATTGTAGATGAGAATAGAATTCTTGACAAAAATCTCTGTTTTGTTGATCTTGTATTGCTGATCATTAAGTCTGTTTAGTTAGTTTCTCTATCTTCTTTAGTTTTTGCTCAAAACACAAAAGAGGGTAAACAAAATCCTCATTTAAGGGCAATCACTCCTGTAGAGTGACAAACTAAATCGGCAAAATTTGACTTGTTAGTAGATTTTGCCTTGCTGATCATTTTTGTGATTTAAAGTGTCTATTTATCTATTATAATTTTTATCATATAAGGCAAAACACAAAAAAATGGTAAAAATCTTCATTAAAGGGCAATCACTCCAATAAAGAGTAGTCTGAAGATATCCTACCTATAGTCTTAATTGTAGATCTTGTCTTGCTGATCATTTTTGCTCATTTAAGTTTCTATCTGTCTACTATAATTTTTATAAATTTTTATATTTGATATAAGGCAAAAACGCAAAAAAATGGTAAAAATCATCTTCAAAAGGCAAAAATTCTAATAAGGAGTCGACTGAAGATTTCTACCATGAGACTTATTTGTAGAACTTGTTTTGCTGATCATTTTTGCAATATAAAGTTTCTCCCTATCTATTATAGTTTTCAAGATAATAAGCAAAAATTAAGGGCAATAACTATATAAGAAGTCGTCTGACAGTTTTGACGTATCTGAAGAATTTGTAGAGGTCAACATTCTGAACATTCTTGCTCGTGTCAGATTTTCTCTATTTATTATTGTTTTCAAAATAATAGACAAAACTTGCATTTTACCCCTATGCTCTATTTTTAGCCATGTCGGCCATCTTGAATGGCAGGCGGGGTCATTGGACACATTTATTAAACTAGATACTCCAATGGGTAAAATTGGCCCAGTATTTTCAGAAAAGATTTTTGTAAAAGTTAATGATGGCGGACCCCAAGTGATGAGAAAAGCTCAGTTGGCCCTTTGGGCCAGGTGAGCTAAGATCACAAATACATCGACTGGACTGAAATTGTCAATCCACTCCTTATAGGAGTAATTGCCCTTCATTGATCATTTAACCCATATTTGGCTATTATCTAGAGTACTGTAACAGACCGAGAGATACTGATCACAGCAATGACGATCAGCAAAATGATATCTATAAAATAGGTGTTTTTGTTGAACGACTTCTTGTAGGAGTAATAATTAATTACTGTCACTCAATGATGTATTTTACCAATTGTAGGGTTTTCAGCAATTATCGTGAGAACTGTAATAGATAGAAACGGGAAAAAGCAAGCCAAAGTCTACAGGATAAGAAATCATTCAATCTTTATTGGGGTAATTGTCCTTAAATGCCTTGACCATTGTGTTTAAATATTCTCAAAGTGGATCTGGGTAAAACCTGGTCACTATTTCATGTAGTGTATGAAAGATGATTGCCAAAGTTACAAATAATTTTACTGTTGCATATTTTTACCAGTTAAGCATGGAGGCCTGTGGGAGTCTTGAGTTGAAATTTATGACAACACATAAATATAGTATATTCTTTTTACAAAGAACCTAAGTGAGGCTAAAAAAACATCAGGTTACAGAAAATAGCACCGGAAGTTAACCTCTAAACTTTATATCCGTTGGTCAGTTATTGGTGTTTTCTTGTTTTAATGACTTGATTTGTAATTAAGTTTTAATGAAAATGTGGGTTATATGTCAATAGGAGTGCTACCTAACAACAGAGTAAAAGGAAAGTCATCTAGCGGCGGACATATGGCTTTTATCAAATTTATGTCTAGCCTAAATCACTTTCAGTCTAAGGAAGTGAAATTTAAACTAAAAGACAACACCACAGATCTGCCATCACAACCAAAATCAATAAAGGACAAACAACACAGGATTAAACTTGGGAAAAACCACTGACATGGTTTCAACCATTTTTCACCTTCATTAGTGAAATAACAAAAGGCACATACATAGAACATACAATAATTTTTAACCAATTCAGGAAAAGCACTGTCCTCTATATATTGGTATAAAAGCAGATCACAAAATCAAAGGTAAAAGGAAATCGATACTAAATAATATTAAAACAAAAATGCTCCTGGTTACTGAAAGCAAATTCAAAGTTCTTCTTAATCTCCTGATAAAGATATCATGCCTACTACTATTCTAACATCACCTGCTGAAATTCTGAAGTAGATTTCAAAAAGGAGCAAACAGAGAACATGATCTTTTACATTGCCTAAAAGTAACTTTTATACAGAATTTCAAACAGAAAAGAATAAACGGCTGTGTCAGGAGGGCAATATACCTGAATGGCCCCACTCGCAAAAAAAGCTTGAAGCCAATTTTAGGAGTTGAAAGTTACTCATCCAAAGTCCAAAACCTGTAATTTCGGCAAAAATGAGCAGTACGGAACCAAACTTAAAACTCGATCTGTAACTCATCATAATAGAGTAAGTAGACTCACATACTAAAAATCAGCTTTATATGTGAAGGTGTTTAGACAAAAAGTCTGCATAACTATTATTATTTTCAAATCTTTTTTTGCTCATCCTTTTTGCTTTAAAAAGTTTCTATTTATCTGCTTATAATGTTATTTGAATGACGATTTCAGCAATATCAACTTATTTGTAGATCTTGTTTTGCTTATCATTTTTGCTTTTAAAGTTTCTATTAACGTTTTTTTTTAAATAATAGGCAAAACATAAAAAAATTGGTAAAAATTGTCATTAAAGGGCAATAACTCTAAAAAATGGAGTGGATTGACAATTTTGGCCATGTTGACTTTTTTTGTAGATCTGGTCTTGCTGATCACTTTTTCAATCTAAAATTTTTATAAGCAAAAACGCATACAACTGGTAAATAAATTGCTTCGCAGAGCACAGCTGGATACGACTGCAGAGGTCCAACCCTGAACAGTTGGGGCAGAAATGAACACAATATTCGCACTTGATACAGGTATGAATTTGGATTGTAATTATATATTTGACACATAATAGGTTTCTGACACAGAATAACTGTAGTCAAAGAACTTGAATTGGTTATGTGATTTGAATTTATATTCATTTTTTTTTTTGCTTTTGTGCAATACACTATGCTGTTGCGAATTGACCCTCCTCTCCCCTCACAAAAAAATATTTTACCCCCTTTTTTTGCAAAAAAAAAAAATATTTGAAGAAATTTTCTTTTTAATTTCTGAAATCTTGAGAACAAATTGTCCCCACCCACCCAATTTTTTGTTAACTTCCTCACCCTCTTTTCCAAAAAAAAAAAATTCTTTCCCTCAAGATATGGTCATAATCTCAATTCAAATTTCCAGTGGAGTTTGCAACCATAATAATCCATTTAAATACATCATAAAAGTCTTAAAATACAAAATGACATACATTATCATGGCTAAAATTAAATTACCTTCATCAGCATTTTTAAAATAGTAACTTCTAAAAATAAATTGACAGCTAATCACCTCAAGACAATACAACATATCTTTATACATAATTTAAAAGCAGTGCAAGGGATGTAATTCAAAACGTTGTTTGAATTACTTCCCTTACACTGCTTTTAAATTATGTTTTTTACTTAAGTAATTGTCCATTAACCAGGACACCCTTGTTTTCCCGCTTTTTTCCCCCTAATTCCTAAACGGTTTGAGCCATAACCCCCAAAGCCAATTTTTACCAGAAACTTGTGGTATAATTTCAGAGAGATCCATACACCATTCCACTACTGGGAGTGTTTAACGACCTTGACTGGCTGTTCAGCCCTCGCACGGTCGGCTCGGTGCCCGAAGGCGTTTGGTGAGCGTTTAAATAATCAGAATATCAAAATATCAGAAGTCTTAACATTTGTGTCAGGCTCTTTATCATCATCTTCGTTTTCGGAGCTGTCACTTTCTGAGACTTCTATCAGTTTCGTCGACTCTCTGTGATCTGACAACTCTGTCTTTTCACTGTCTAATGAGCATTCATTCTCATCGGAAGATGTGTCGGACTTTTCTGGGTTGTTGACTTCGTCCTCAAAGTAAACTTGTTCACTTGGTACCTCAACGATTTCAACGTCATTATACCTATGAAACTTTTAATATGACGCCTGTGATAAGCCGACTTCCTAAACACTTTGTTACACTGATTACAATGTGATAGGGTCTTCTCCTGATTCTTAACTAATATTTCTTTATTTGTATCTACAATACCAACTTCTTCTTTGATTGGTAGAACATGCTCTCTGATGGTTCTAGACACCAGTACTTCACACCGAGGAGGCAGTTGTACAGTCGATGCTACATATGCCCCGTAACAGCCTATCTGACCTTCAAAATGTAAACGGGTCTCTCTCCGTTTACCCAAATATTACCTTTAGTAATATTAATTACACAATTTGGCTCCTTTGAAGTCTATTCCCAGTATACCATCTACGTTTAGATCTGCTGTCACAGCTATGTTGGAATAGACATTACCATTTATTTCAATATCAATGATGGTTTTCCCAAATAGAATTAATGGAGAACCGTTGGTAGTCAATATCTCTCTGTCCATTGGTGACAGAACATGCGAACCCATACTGTCAAAAAATTTCTTTGAAATTAGAGATACTGTCGTGCCTGTGTCAATAAGCATCTTGGCTTTACAACCATTAACTTTAGCTTCTATAAACATACCGGCCTCATTTGCTAATTTGTTTACTCCTATCACACCGTTCTGTTTTTCGTGTGAAACTTCAGATCCGTTTTGGGTGTTTGAATGTCCTCTCTTTACACTACTTTCGGAACAATCTTTCTTGAAGTGTCCAAATTTCCCACAATTGAAACATCCACGTTTCTTGCGATTCTGGAATTGAAAATTCTCTTTAAAAGGAAAAACCTTATTTGCTTTTTTCACATAATGTTTTTATAATTGTGAATAAAAGGAGATTTAATGTGTCAATGAAACAGTAAACCAACAACACAAAAACATTGATAATGTTAATTAGATTATTCTTTGCTCCCATATAGTTACTTGTTTATTAGCTGTTGAATTTTTATGGTGCTATTTGTGTCTGTTTTCTGTATAAACCATGAACTCCCGGTAAAGGGGGATAACTTGTACAGTATATTGTATTTGATTCCTGATCTGTATTATATTGTATATGGACTTAGTAGGTATCTTCCTTTATTATTAATTTGCTTTTAATTGTATGAAGAAGATTAGGGAATGAGAAACTATCCTATTTTTATACGACCGCAAAAAATTTTGCGGTCGTATATTGGTATGAAGTTGGTGTCGTCTCGTCCAAGACGCATTGGTTTCGCACTCTAACTTTAGTTTAAGTGAATGGATCTCTATGAAATTTTACCATAAGGTTCAATATCACAAAGGAAGGTTGGGATTGATTTTGGGGTTATGGTACCAACAGTTAAGGAATTAGGGGCCAAAAGGGCCAAAATAAGCATTTTGTAACTTCCAGACATAACTTGTGTGTTAGTGTATGGATCTCTCTGAAATTGTACTACAAGGTTCCATATCACAAAGGAAAGCTGGAATTGAGTTTGGGGTAATTGCCTGAAACATTTAGGAATAAGGGGCCAAAAATAAGCATTTTATTAGTTTCAGACAATAACTTGTGTTCAAGTGTATGGATCTCTGAAATTGTACTGCAAGGTACCATACCTCAAAGGGAAGGCTGGGATTGAGTTTGGGGTGATGAATTATAAGGGGTTCAAAAATTGGGGGATTTTTTTTTCCTTTTTCTTTTTTTTCTTTAAAATTTCCATTTTAAGTTGGTTATTTCTGATTTATATTTAAAAGCAAATAATAATGATATGGCAGGAGATACACACCAAACAGGATGTGTAAATTATTATATAATAAGTATTGTGCAATAGCAAGAAATTTTCAATTGCACAGTATTGCGCAATAGCAAGAAATCTTCAATTGCACAGTATTGCGCAATAGCAAGAAATATCCAATAGCACAATATTGCAATAGCAAGAAATTGTCAATTGTACAGTATTGCGCAATAGCAAGAAATATTCAGTTGCACAGTATTGCGCAATTGCAAGAAATATTCAATTGCACAGTATTGTGCAAAAGAAGATACTTTGTATAAATTGCTTATTTCTTGACCAATTTCAATGGGGTTTTCTTCTTGAACTCTTGGGGTTCTTTGATATGCTGAATCTAACCGTGTATTAAGATTTTGGATTTTGGGCCCCGTTTTTAAATTGATCCACATTGAGGTCCAAAGGGTCCAAAATTAAACTTTGTTTGATTTCATCAAAAATTGAATTATTGGGGTTCTTTGATATGCCGAATCTAACCGTGTATTTAGATTCTTAATTTTTGGTCCCGTTTTCAAATTGGTCTTCATTAAGGTCCAAAGGGTCCAAAATTAAACTTAGTTTGATTTTAACAAAAATTGAATTCTTAGGGTTCTTTGATATGCTGAATCTAAACATGTATTTAGATTTTTGATTATGGGCCCAGTTTTCATGTTGGTCTACATCGGGGTCCAAAATTAAACTTTGTTTGATTTCAACAAAAATTGAATATATGGGGTTCTTTGATATGCTGAATCTAACCATGTATTTAGATTTTTGATTTTTGGGCCCCGTTATCAACATTGTCCACATTGAGGTAAAAAGGGTCCAAAATTAAACTTTGTTTGATTTCATCAAAAATTGAATTATTGGGGTTCTTTAATATGCCGAATCTAACCGTGTATTTAGATTCTTAATTTTTGGTCCCGTTTTCAAATTGGTCTACATTAAGGTCCAAAGGGTCCAAAATTAAACTTAGTTTGATTTTAACAAAATTGAATTCTTAGGGTTCTTTGATATGCTGAATCTAAACATGTATTTAGATTTTTGATTATGGGCCCAGTTTTCAAGTTGGTCCAAATCGGGTCCAAAATTAAACTTTGTTTGATTTCAACAAAAATTGAATATATGGGGTTCTTTGATATGCTGAATCTAACCATGTATTTAGATTTTTTATTTTTTGGGCCCCGTTATCAACATTGTCCACATTGAGGTCAAAAGGGTCCAAAATTAAACTTTGTTTGATTACATCAAAAATCGAACTCTTGGGGTTCTTTGATATGCTGAATCTAACCATGTATTTAGATTTTGGATATTGGACCATAATAGGTGAATGTCCAATTTAAAATTTTTAAGTTCTTAGACCACATTCATTCTGTGTCAGAAACTTATGCTGTGTCAAATATTTAATCACAATCCAAATTCAGAGCTGTATCAAGCTTGAATGTTGTGTCCATACTTGCCCCAACTATTCAGGGTTCGACCTCTGCGGTCGTATCAAGCTGCGCCCTGCGGAGCATTTTATTGTCATATATTTATATTATAAAGTTCAAGTAAAATGTACCCTGTTATATTTTATGTTTATTTAAAAGTAACCCAGTAACATTAACTAACTTGCTCAGTGACTTCTTATGTTTGCCAAATTAAATTAAATAAAACAAAAAATTGGTTCACAGCATTTCTACCATTGTTCTAAATGATTAAGTGTAAAATTCAAAGATAAAATTTATTGAAATAACTTCAGTTTTTATCCATATTCTATCTTTCCTTCCATATTATAGATCGAATTATGAACTTTGCACTTTACTGTTAATTCAAAATATAATGCCTTCATTTATCATTGTAAAATTTTGATAACACAATAATCCAAGATGATAACTGAATGCTAAATCAATAAATCCTACGATTTCAAGTACTGTAATTAATTTCATTCCTGCACACCGTTTATTAGAATCCGACTAGAAAAAGTTGAAATGCCAGTTTTCACATGCCTGTCACTGACATAAAGATAATGTACATTGTCTCTCCATCTGTCTATGAAGATTAATGTTAGACTCGGTGAAAAAAATCAATATTTCTTGAAGTGTCCAAATTTCCCACAATTGAAACATCCACGTTTCTTGCGATTCTGGAATTGAAAATTCTCTTTAAAAGGAAAAAACCCTTCTCCCTGAGTTTGTTGCAAAGCGTTAACTTCTTGTTGCAGTCCAGTCAAAGCTGTCTGCATGTTTTTAAGTAGCTCTACTGTTTTGTCGCTAGTGTCACTGGTGTCCGCATCTTTATTTGTAGCTCTTAAATAACCTTTCCCTTCCTCTCGCTTTATTTCAGCCTTATTAAAAGCTTCTAGTTCAACAGCGTGCCGAACTGCGTCATTCAGATCAGCAGGTCTAGCTTGTTTAATTCTAAGTCTCATGTCTACACTCACGAGTCCGTCTATAAATTGCTCTTTAGCGAGTTTCTCTAACATCATTCGGGGCTGTCGGATATGAAAGGTTTGCCAAGCGTCTTATGTCCTGACCTAATTCAGGAAGGCTTTCCGAAGCTTTTTGACGACGTTCCCGTAGTTGTGTTCGGTACAATTCCGTTTGATTGGCAGGCGAAAATCTCTCTTCGAGAGACCTAACAAGTTCCTTAAAAGTTTGTCTTTTATCTGTCGGTAGATTTCCTAGTACCCCCTGAGCTTGTCCTCTCAATGAAACTGCCAAATACAAACCCTTTTCTATATCTGTCCAACCATTTATACTTGAACAAGCTTCGAAATGAGATTTGTAATCCATCCATGAGCCCTGCCCGTCAAACGTAGCGGGCTTTATTAAATTTTGTTTTATTGTCTCCCGTATATGCACCTAATTTGTCTTGTGGTTTTGGCAAATTTTTCTTTCGCCTTTCAGTGACAAAATTTGTCTCAAGAACAGAATCTGAATAAGTTCTCATCTCTGGTGTTAATTTTACCGAATCTGGGATATGTTTATCAGATATTGCAGGCTGTGGCATAACTTTTGTCTTAGCCCCTATCCCAATGTGTGTACTTTTGAGTATGTTGCTGACTGTACCAAAGTCTGGTTTCGGAATTCTAGCAGTAGCAATTCCAGAGTCAAAATATAATGCCTTCATTTATCATTGTAAAATTTTGATAACACAATAATCCAAGATGATAACTGAATGCTAAATCAATAAATCCTACGATTTCAAGTACTGTAATTAATTTCATTCCTGCACACCGTTTATTAGAATCCGACTAGAAAAAGTTGAAATGCCAGTTTTCACATGCCTGTCACTGACATAAAGATAATGTACATTGTCTCTCCATCTGTCTATGAAGATTAATGTTAGACAAATACATTTGTACTGCAAAATTACTTTATATGATGCTTGCCTTGGACAGACTTATCATGCACTCATGGTATAGCAATTTATTTCTTATTGGGATGTCTGTCCTGTCACGTTCTTTTGCATTTATAAAAGCATCACATTAACTTATGACTTTTCAGTATTTTACCTCTGCATAATTGAATGTAGGGATCTTGTTTCATGCATGTTTACCCAATTCATTGTGATCCTTTTTTCTTTTAAGTATTATAATTTTAAAAGTTATAGTATATATATATACACCTAACAAAAATGATTCTCTTTATTTTGAAGATCTGACTTTTATATGACATAATATACTATTTTATACACATAAGTGTATTCGAGAATTTTAAAATATTTTATTACTATTTGTTGCTGGAATTATAATGAAAATATTTTATATGTTATTTTCATAATAAAATATTAAAAAAACTATCTAATTTGTGTGCCATTTAACTTGGGAAGAAATTGTGTCTTCTTGGAAATTTAGTTGACTGGCCACACATATGCTACTAGTTTTGTGAATTAAGTATGTGCCACAAGTGCAACAGAAACTTCTTATCCTTCTCGAGCAATTGAGTTCACCTCCAGTTGTTTTGGGTGGTTTGTATTGCTCCATCATTAGTTGTCATTATAAGGTATTGTATGTTTATCATTTTTAGTTCATCTAGCCCATTAAGTCATTTCCACCACTTGGCATCCATTGTTGTCTGTCATTGACAAAGTTTTTTTTTTAATATTCTCCGCTGCAACTGCTAGGCTGAATGTGACCAAACTTTACCTGGATGTTCCTTAGAGCGTCCACGTGTATTTTGTAACATGGTATAAAAAAACAGGAGTCTAAGCCAATATCTACCATTGTTTCTATTTGTTCAGAATTGTCAATTCACTCCCTTTGTGAGGCATTGCTGTTAAATGACAATTTATATTTTTTACTATTATCTTGAAAACTAAATCAGAGCAAAAAAGATCAGTAAGCCAAAAATTACAAATAGGTCAACTTAACCTAAATCTTCAGTCAACTCTTTTAGAATTATTGCCCTTTGATGATGATTTTTACCATTATTTTTAATATTTGGCTAAAAATATAGTACATAGAATCTGTAAAAAGCAAAACTAGAGGCTCTAAAGAGCCTGTGTCGCTCACCTTTGTCTATGTGCATATTCAACAAAGGACACTCTCCAGCATTGTAGATGAGAATAGAATTCTTGACAAAAATCTCTGTTTTGTTGATCTTGTATTGCTGATCATGAAGTCTGTTTAGTTTCTCTCTATCTACTTGAGTTTTTGCTCAAAACAAAAAAGAGGGTAAAAAAAATCCTCATTTAAGGGCAATCACTCCTGTAGAGTGACAGTCTACTAACTATATCGGCAAAATTTGACTTGTTAGTAGATCTTGCCTTGCTGATCATTTTTGTGATTTAAAGTGTCTATTTATCTATTATAATTTTTATCATATAAGGCAAAACGCAAAAAAATGGTAAAATCGTCATAAAAGGGCAATCACTCCAATAAAGAGTAATTGGAAGATTTCCTACCTATAGTCTTAATTGTAGATCTTGTCTTGCTGATCATTTTTGCTTATTCAAGTTTCTATCTATCTATTATAATTTTTAAGATATAAGGCAAAAACGCAAAAAATTGGTAAAATCATCTTCAAAGGGCAATAACTCTAATAAGGAGTCGACTGACGATTTCGAGCATGAGACTTATTTGTAGAACTTGTTTTGCTGATCATTTTTGCAATATAAAGTTTCTCCCTATTTATTATAGTTTTCAAGATAATAAGCAAAAATGTAAAAAAAATGGTAAAATTTGTCATTTAAGGGCAATAACTCCTATAAGAAGTCGTCTGACAGTTTTGATGTATATGAAGAATTTGTAGAGCTTAACATTCTGAACATTTTTGTTTCAGTCAGATTTTCTCTATTTATAATTGTTTTCAAAATAATAGACAAAACTTGCATTTTACCCCTATGCTCTATTTTTAGCCATGTCGGCCATCTTGGTTGGCAGGCGGGGGTCATCAGACACATTTATTAAACTAGATACCCCAATGATGATTGTGGCCATGTTTGGTTAAATTTGGCCCAGTAGTTTCAGAGGAGAAGATTTTTGTAAAAGTTAATGACGACAGATGACGACGAATGCCAAGTGATGAGAAAAGCTCAATTTGTCCTTTGGGCCAGGTACGCTATAAATGAGATCACAAATACATTAACTGGACTGAAATTGTCAATCCACTCCTTGTAGGAGTAATTGCCCTTCATCGATCATTTAACCCATATTTGGCTATTATCTAGAGTACTGTAATAGACCAAGAGATACTGATCACAGCAATAACGATCAGCAAAATGATATCTATAAAATAGGTGAACATTTTTGTTGAACGACTTCTTGTAGGAGTAATAATTAATTACTGCCACTCAATGATGTTTTTTACCAATTGTAGGGTTTTCAGCAATTATCCTGAGAACTGTAATAAAAACGGTAAACAGCAAGACAAAGTCTACAGGATAAGAAATCATTCAATCTTTATTGGGGTAATTGTCCTTAAATGCCTTGACCATTGTATTTAAATATTCTCAAAGTGGATCTGGGTCAAACCTGGTCACAATCTCATGTAGTGTATGAAAGATGGTTGCCAAAGTTACTAATAATTTTACTGTTGCATATTTTTACCAGGTAAGCATAGAGGCCTGTGGGAGTCTTCAGTTCAAATTTATGACAACATATAAATATAGTATATTCTTTCTACAAAGAACCTAAGTTAGGCTCAAAAAACATCAGGTTACAGAAAATAGCACCGGAAGTTAACCTCTGAACTTTATATCCATTGGTCAGTTA
Source organism: Mytilus coruscus (assembly GCA_017311375.1). Lineage (NCBI taxonomy): Eukaryota > Metazoa > Mollusca > Bivalvia > Mytilida > Mytilidae > Mytilus > Mytilus coruscus. The sequence continues at coordinate 95,884,864 of CM029599.1, forward strand.
TTGGTATTTTCTTGTTTTAATGACTTGATTTGTAATAAAGTTCTAATGGAAATGTGGGGTATATGTCAATAGGAGTGCTACCTAACAACAGAGTAAAATGAAAGTCATCTAGCGGCAGACATATGGCTTTTATCAAATGTATGTGGAGCCTAAATCACTTTCAGTCTAAGGAAGTGAAATTTAAACTAAAAGACAACACCACAGATCTGCCATCACAACCAAAATCAATAAAGGACAAACAACACAGGATTAAACTTAGGAAAAACCACTGACATGGTTTCAACCATTTTTCACCTTCATTGGTGAAATAACAAAAGGCACATACATAGAACATACAATAATTTTAAACCAATTCAGGAAAAGCACTGTCCTCTATATATTGGTATAAAAGCAGATCACAAAATCAAAGGTAAAAGGAAATCAATACTAAATAATATTACATCAAAAATGCTCCTGGTTACTGAAAGCAAATTCAAAGTTCTTATTAATCTCCTGATAAAGATATTATGCCTACTACTATTCTAACATCACCTGCTGAAATTCAAAAGTAGATTTCAAAAAGGAGCAAACAGAGAACATGATCTTTTACATTGCCTAAAAGTAACTTTTATACAGAATTTCAAACAGAAAAGAATAAACAGCTGTGTCAGGAGGACAATATACCTGAATGGCCCCACTCGCAAAAAAAACTTGAAGCCAATTTTAGGAGTTGAAAGTAACACATCCAAAGTCCAAAACCTGTAATTTCGGCAAAAATGAGCAGAATGGAACCAAACTTAAAACTTGATCTGTAACTCATCATAGTAGAGTAAGTAGACTCACATACTAAAAATCAGCTCAATATGTGAAGGTGTTTAGAAAAAAGTCTGTATAACTATTATTATTTTCAAATCTTTTTTGCTGATCATTTTGCTTTTAAAAGTTTCTATTTATCTGTTAAGAATGTAAAGACTTATGATTCACATTCTCGTATCGTTTCCTTTTATTTGCTTTTGCTTAACAATTTCCTATGAAGTTATAGACTTGCAAGCATACACGGCAGGAATATTACTTTTCCATCTCAAGAAGTCAATTAAAATGCATCTGTTATAAACATTTTATATATCTGCATATTCTTAAAAGCAATAAAATAAGATCTATACAGATTGTCTATTAGTTATCAACACTGGTTAGGTATTTAATTGGTGGTGCATAGGGTATTGTATGGTCGTACTACAGGTATTCATTAAACTTCAGGTAGTTGTACCTGTATTACTGTAACAATAATATATTCCAATCTCACCTGTGCCCTCGGCAAAACCAACATCCAGGATGTACACAAAGAGCTTATGAACTAATATTGCGTAATAACTATGTCTTATCAATCCTCCATGTGCGTGACACCTGAAGCTTCCAACTTCAAACGAGACCTGAAATTGCGAAACCCAATCACCTGGACCGTACACCTGTGACCTATGATGAACTCATGGCATGGCACCGAGGCCCCAACTGTGGATTCCTTATGAAAGTGGGCGGAAAGAAGTGTAGTTTGGGCTTGTTAAAAGTCCCATCTTTACACATTCTAAGTCTGCGTATCATTCGAAAAACAGAAAATATCATGTAAATATTCTTTTTAATTATGTTGTTGAATCCATCGGCATCACCTGGGACTATTATGCTAATGGTCCCAGGCATCACATATAATAATTGTTTATCACTGTCAAGCGTTTTGTTGGATAATAATCGAAACTAAATTTGCACTGTACTCATATGTCAATATGAATGAAAGGAACCACTGACATAGTCGCCTCGTTCTGAGTGACTTCCGGGATAGAAATATGCATATTTGACAGGTCGATAAATCGTTGCATTAAAAGCTCATTAAAATACATATTTTACCAAATATTTGAAACTTATATTGCTATCGATGTATTTTTTGGGAAAGTTAAGTATAAAAAAATATTTTGAATCATAAATTGAAAATCGTGTCATGTCTCCTTTAAAGATGATAGGAAGCATTATCAGGACCAAAGTCGTGAGACAGTGAAATGAAGGTCCATCATCTAACACCTAGGATACAGCCCTCGGACGTCAGTCGGCATAACACTCCCCCATCTACAATGGGTTTTGGAGTGCATGTTGACGTGGGAATTTACGCACAAAACAAACGCTTACTGTACAGCGTTGGATTGGTTTCTGTCATCTAAAGTAGTAAGTCGTTGATCCATCTAAAAGTAAACCCTCATCGAAGATAGCGGGTACAAGAGAGCTGACCCAGCACGTCCGTTCAGCTGTAATGACTGAGACGTGACTCGAATGGTGATGGCACCATTCCACAAGTTTTTGTCTGGAAACTAGAAAAATGCTTATTTGGGCCACTAATTCCTAAACTGTTGGAACCATAACCCCCCAAAAATCAATCCAAACCTTCCTTTTTTAATCATAAACCTTGTGTTTAAATTTCATAGATTTCTATTAACTTATACTAAAGTTATTTTGCGAAAACCAAATGTCTTCGGACGACGCGGACGACGACGACGTGATACCAATATACGACCGCAAAATTTTTTGCAGTCGTATAAAAACTGTCATTAAAGGGCAATTACTTCATAAAGGCAGCGTCGACTGACGATTTTGGACATGGGACTTATATGCAGATCTTGTCTTGCTGATAATTTTTGCTATTCAAAGTTTCTGTTTATTTTTGCTATTCAAAATTTCTATTTATCAATTAAAGTTTTCAACATAAAAGACAATAAAATGCTTCGCTGAGCGCAGCCTGATACGACCGCAGAGGTCGAACCCTGAACATTGCAGTTGGGGCAAATTTGGACACAACATTCAAGCTTGATACTGTCTGAATTTGGATTGTAATCAAATTTTTGACAAAATATAGGTTTCTGACACAAAATAAATGTGGTCAAAGATCTTATAAATCCATTGCGCAATACTGTGCTATTGAAGATTTCTTCTTGAAACTTTACAAAAATTCGAAATTTAAAAAAATTTTGAACAAAAAATATGAATCCCTTAAAAAACAATCCCAGCCTTTCCTTTGTAGTATGGAACCTTGTAGTACAATTTCAGAGAGAACCATACACTTACACACAAGTTATTGTCTGGAAACTAGAAAAATGCTTGTTTTTGGCCCCTTATTCCTACATGTTTGGGACAATTAACCCCAACTCAATCCCAGCCTTCCCTTTGTTATATGGAACCTTGTGGTACAATGTCAGAGAGATCCATACACTTGCACACAAGTTATTGTCTGGAAACTAGAAAAATGTTTGTTTTTGGCCCTTAATTCCTAAACTGTTGGCCCCATAACCCCTAAAATGAATCCCAACCTTCTACTTGTGGTATTGAACATTGTGGTATAATTTCAGAGCAATCGAAATACTTGTACACAAGTTATTATCCTGAAACTAGATAAATGCTTGTTTTGGGCCCCTAATTCCTGAACGGTTGGGACCATCATCCCCAAAATCAATCCCAACCTTCCTTTTGTGGTATTGAACCTTCTTACAAAATTTCATAAAGATCCAGTCACTTAAACTAAAGTTATTGTCCGGAAACCAATGTGTCTTCGGACGATGACGCAGATGACGACATCATACCATTATACGATCCCCCAATTTTTTTAAAGTTTCTACCTATCTATTATAGTTTTTTCAGATATTAGGGAAACTTGAAACTAGTGGATCTAAAGAGCCTGTGTCGATCACCTGCATCTTCAACAATGGCCCTTATTAGTAAATATCATCATTAAAGGGGAATAACTCTATTAAGAGTTAACTGACAATTTCAGTCATGCTGGCATATTTGTAGATCTTATCCTGCTGATAATTTTTCTCATTTAAAGTTTCTATTTATCTATTATAGTTTTCAAGATAATAGGCGCAAAAGTTAAAAATTATCATTAAAGGGCATTAACTCCAATAATGAGTTGACTGAAGATTTCGGCCATTATAGCTTATTTGCTGATCTCGTCTAGCTGATCATTTGTGCTATTTTAAGTTTCTATCTATCTATTACCATTTTCAAGGTAATAGGCAAAAATGGGAAAAATCGTCATTAAAGGGCAATAACTTCAATAAGGATTTGCCTTTCAATTTTGGTCATGTTGACTTATTTGTAGATCTTGTCTTGTTGATCATTCTTTGCATATAAAGTTTCTCCCCATCTAATATAGTTTTTCAGGTATAAGGGAAACATGAAACTAGAGACTCTAAAGAGCCTGTGTCGCTGATCATTTTTGCTATTTAAAGTTCCTATCTATCTAATATAGTTTTGTAAGATATTAGGCAAAAACACCAAAAAATGTAAAAATGTAAAATTGTCATTATAAGGCAATCACTCTAATAAGGAGTCGACTGAAGTTTTCGGCCATGTTGACTTATTTGTAGCTCTTGTCTTGCTGATCATTTTTCCTATTCAAAGTTTCTATCTTTTATAATTTTTAAGGTTAATAGGCAAAAGTTTTTAAAAATCAGTAAAATTCGTCATTTAAGGGCAATAATTCATAAAAGAAGTCATCTGACAGTTTTGAAGAAAATAGACAATATGTAGATCTCATCATTCTGAACATATTTGCCCTTGTCAGATTTTCTCTTTTCATAGCGGTTTTCAAAATAGTACGCAAAACTTGCATTTTACCCCTATGTTCTATTTTTAGCCATGTCGGCCATCTTGGGTGGCAGGCAGGGTCATCAGACACCTTTTTTAAACTAGATATCTTAATGATGGTTGTGGTCAAGTTTGTTTAAATTTAGCTCAGTAGTTTCAGAGGAGAAGATTTTGTAAAAGTTAACGACAACGACGACGGACGCCAAGTGATGAAAAAAGCTCACTTGGCTTTTTAGGCCAGGTGAGCTAAAAACAGGAACTGGTTCCTTCAATCAGTAGTCATTTAAGCTGACTAACAAATCTCTAAGGGACCATTTTACAAAACTTTACAAAATGCTTCATTTACTTTCAAAACCAGAGATGTTAAAATGTCACAACCAATCGAAGGCCCTTTCTGTTAAGTAGATTATGAGTGTTTCTTTTAAATTGCAGTTATGATAGGTAAAAAAAGGACCATTCCAATCAAGACTGATTCAGTTTAGCTTACCAGCTACATGTTTATAGATGAAACTTAAAGAAGGACACTAAGTGATAACAATACATTCCTGCTCATTCCTGTTTTTGAAACAGTTGACCAGAAGGTATACAAAAAGAAGAGTATCAAGACTTTTGAAATAAAATTGAGAATGGAAATGGGGAATGTGTCAAAGAGACAACAACCCGACCATAGAACAGAAGGTCACCAATAGGTCTTCAATGCAGCGAGAAATTCCCGCACCCGGAGGCGTCCTTCAGCTGGCCCCTAAACAAATATATATACTAGTTCAGTGATAATGAACGCCATACTAAACTCCAAATTGTACACAAGAAACTAGCATTTATTGTACAATCTTGACAATATGATGACTACATGTACATGTTCTGGATCTTACAAAGAGACACAAACATCACATTTACATGCATTTTTGTTGTTTTTTGAAAATATGAGGATCTTTGACAAAGACTTGTCAGTTCTTGTTTCCTTCCAAGACAACAAATATATGTACATTGTGTATCTTGTATAACAACCCAATATCAGTTGCATGATATTCAAGAGTCAGACATTTGTAAAGTCTTTGCATGAGGTTTTTGAGGACTAAGTTCATGGTGAAATCTTTCTAGAGTAGCCAATCTGCTTTTGATATGATCGATTCTGTGATAAGCTAGAGTCAAATCTTTAGAAGCTGCATATGATGATCCCTCATGAGGCTGACCTAAAACAAAATCCATCAATAATCAGGAACAATACAAATTGTATAAACTGCTTTTTGGCAATCAATTGGAAAAGTTACAATTCTTGAACTGATTTGACAGCTATGCTAAGGAAATCCATTTCATAAAATTAAAGCTAGTTGACTTACGCTTTAATTCCATTGAATTTTAATTGGAAACTGTTGTGGCATGACCTTAAAAGTCTTAGTTTAAATCATAATAACAATAAATAATATTAAATTGTAGGTTGACTGTTTAAATGTTGAATCTTTTTGTTTGTTTTATTTGTTTCTTTTATTTGATAACAGTAAAATGGTAAGTAAGAATTATCATAGATATGTTTCAATGCAAAATATACTTGCAAAATTGATGATTTAAAAGTCTTTTAATTTCATTTTTGTAACTACATAAACCTCAAAATGATATAACTAATTTTGTTAAATATTTGAAATAACAGTTGAGCACAAAGGAAATGTTCAAATAGCATCTTGGCACTGAGAATTTGTTCAAATAGCATCTTAGCACCCAGAAAAAGAGTCTTAATGGCAGATAACTGGCACAGGAACTTACAGACAGATAATTGATATAGGAACTTACCAACAGACAATTGATATAGGAACTTACCAACAGATATTTGTTATAGGAACTTACAGACATATAACTGATATAGGAACTTACCAACAGACAATTGATATAGGAACTTACCAACAGATAATTGATATAGGAACTTACCAACAGATAATTGATATAGGAACTTAGACATATAATTGATATAGGAACTTACCAAAAGACAATTGATATAGGAACTTACCAACAGATAATTGATATAGGAACTTACCAACAGATAATTGATATAGGAACTTAGACATATAATTGATATAGGAACTTACCAACAAATAATTGATAAAGGAACTTACAGACATATAATTGATGTAGGAACTTACAGACATATAATTGATGTAGGAACTTACAAACAGACAATTGATATAGGAATAAACCCACAGATAATTGATATAGGATAACTGATATAGGAACTTACCAACAGATAATTGATATAGAAACTGAATGACAGACAATTGATATAGAAACTTACAGACAGATAATTGACATAGAAACTGACCGACAGACAATTGATATAGAAACTTATCGTCAGACAATTGGTGTAGAAACTAACAGAAAGACAATTGATATAGAAACTGACCAACATATAATTGATATAGAAACTGACCAATAGATAGTTGACATAGAAACTTACCGACACATAATTGAAATAGAAATTTATTGATATAGTAACTTACCAACAGATAATTGATATAGAAACTTATCAATAGATAATTGATAAATAAACTTACCAGTAGAAACTTGTGTGAGGTAGTTAATATGGTTTGTCATTTTCTTCTCTACTTCCATTAAAGTTTTCATGAAAGTATGTGTATGGGTCTCTATTTGTTTAGCTTGTGGCTTTTCTTTGGCTAGTTCCTGGAGAGCTAAACCTAAAAGAATTTAATTATCCTGATTATATATGAAATATTTACAATGGGATATTAACAAAGTTGTGTTTTATGAGTTAATGTGTATGTAGGGACATATATATGTACCTAACATGCAAGCATCAGATTATTTAAATTGCAATACATACATGATTGCTTCTTCTTACATGGCGATGTGTAGATAAATAAGAATCAATCATTCAATCTTTTACCATAGATCATGTTTGTTTCACTATGACTATTCTTTCTTTGATTAATTTACACATTTCAAGAGGAAATAATTTTCTACCTAAGTGTTGCATGCATATAGAGATTAAGTGTAGAATTCAATGACACATGACCAAACTGAAGACAATACGGATAGTTAACGAATGGCTTTCAGTCAAGGAAGGGCACTAAGTAATTATTAAAAAGGGTAATTATAATCAATCTTCATTTATATTAGAAACAGTAACTCCTAACTTTCACTGTAAACATGGAGAAATTCAATTTTATGTTACAATCCAAGATATATCACACATATATCAACTAATAAACATTGAAAGCATATTCGTTTTTCAAGCCAGTAATTTTCTGTTACAATCATTTGCTAAAATTTACTGCAGTTGACATTTATCATAAAAGTCTTCAGTTGGAAAGCTCATTTTGTATGAAGTCACAGAATTTTATTTTATTCCAAATTGATACATTTATTTCAATACCTAACATATTATTTCTTTAAAGAAAATGAAGACATCAACACCCATGTTATACTGACATTATAATTTCTTTATTATTTTGGTATAACATGGGTGTTGATGTCTTTATTTTCTATAATTTTATGTACCTGTAGAAAGACAACTATTGAATACCACTAGGTATCCACCCTAACTTTACCGCTACCACAGGTCAACCACTGCAGGGTGTTGGTTCACTTCACCAATTACATATTATTTCCTTATGTAATGCATTAGTATAAGAATTTATTTTATGTATTAATTTTATCCTTTATTCAACATGAAACAAATTGTTTTGTTTGTTTACATTGTTCGGTACATTTTGGGATATTGTATACATTGCTATTTAACAAAGTACTGCCATAGAAAATGAAAGGATATGGAGTAAATGTACATGGGACAAAATCGCACACAATACATAGAAAACATAGAAAATTATCAATGAACAGGGCTTTTATTCCTGTACTTCATCTTGACAGTTGATGTAGGGTCTTCAACAATGAACAAATCATTCATACCCTACAACAAGGTCAAGACGGCCCCTAGCATCGACTTAAGCGGTACTATTGATAAAAATAAAGTAATTTTGAAAGACATTGATCGCCGCTAAAATATGCCTCAAAGTTACACATGTCAGGATCGGTCAATGAATTACATAATTTATAATTACGGGCGAGGTTTTTGAACATATTATTGTCATACATTGCCCAACAAAAGACCAATAATTTCAAACCACAAATGATAGACAATACATATAAAACTAAACAACAAATGATAGACAGCACGGGCACATCGAAATATTTGTAAGGGCAATATACAAAACAGATGACCAGACCAGTATTTTGAAGAAATTTAACCAAACATGAAATTTTGACGGTGTATTAATATGAGAAATTCTCACATGAACAAGCACACCATAACTGTAAATATTATAAGAGCATACACTTCAATATCTAGTTAAAATGTCCCGGGCCGAACCAGTTTTTGAGCATATTGTAAATATGCTGTGGAACTGTAGCTCATATGTCCTTATAACATTTTATGACATGGTCCGCAAATTGTCAAAAAATATCATAAGCATGGTTCTGCAGCTAATTATATAAGTGTAAATACAAGTGGACTCCAGTTTACTTCAACCTACACATAAATACCATGAACCTCGAATTTGTCATTCCAATGTACAATGCAGTCCGGTAAATCCGCCCTCATAAGGCTTTGATCGCATGTATTTCTGTTTAATTATATACAAATTGTATCTTACGGTATTTAATATAAATCGATTCACTGACAAATCAATTCTGAGTAGTTAATCTCATTTCCAAAAAAATATCTGAAATACATTTGATGGCTATACTTTTTGACCTATAATTGTTTACTTTTTACATGTTGTGACTAGAATGGAGAGTTGTCTCATTGGCACTCATACCACATCTTCTTATTTATATTTGTAAGCAATAATATGATTATTGTTAGCTTTACAAATTACATGTAGGAACTGTACCATATATATCACTAGATATTTTTATAATAAAGGATTTTTCTTCAAAATTTGACATGCAGTGATGATAAGTACAGTTCCTATGAATAAAATAGCAGCCGAAATATTCACGGAAGTGACAATTACTGAAGTAAATGGGAGTGGGCGGGCAAATTTTACTAATTTACTGATCCCCTGGCTTTACAAATAAAGGCAACAGTAGTATACCGCTATTCGAAATTCATAAATCGATTGAGAAAAAAAAACAAATCCGGGTTACAAACTAAAACTGAGGGAAACACATCAAATATAAGAGGAGAACAACGATACAACAGAAACTCAACACTAAAATGCAACACACACAGAAACGAACTATAATATAACAATGGCCATTTTCCTGACTTGGTACAGGACACTTTAAGAAAAAATTGTGTGTTGAACCTGGTTTTGTGGCTAGCCAAACCTCCCACTTTTATGGCAATGTTAAATATAACATTAAAATGACAAGATTACAAAAACTCTGATGAACATGTAAATATCAGATTTATGTATGTATATGTATATATTATTATATTTTGAGTTATTCAGAGGGCATCAGGGGAGATTAGTATTGTACTAACTGATTTTACCCTCTTTAAAGTATTTATTATTATTATTATTATTTTGTCTGTAAAAATTATAAGGGAGATAAGTTTCACCCTAGAATGTTTTGGGTTACATTACTTTAAGTAATATTTATTGTCTATGTATTTTAAATGAAATGAATTGTCAAATTGTTTACTAATGCTTTACCAGCACTATGAATAGCTGTTGCAATTTCTCTCTCAATAATATCGAGTTGTTGGATTCTTTCGACAGGACCGGAACCCATATTTACTGTGATAAAACCGGACTCGTAATTAGGAAAGGAATGCAGTTTCCGGAAGATATTTTAATTTTTGTACCCTCACACATTGGATTAAAAATTTAAATCTTAGAAAAATTTTACTCAAGACAATCACCAATAACAGAATTTTTTAAAGCTCGAAAAGCTATGTGCATTCTTATGGGGATGTGGGTCTACATGACGCAAATGTATTAGGCCTATAGTAGTTAACTTGTTAAGATCAGTTAACCGCGTTTTGAATAGCCTACACTACCTTGAAAATTAATTATCTAAATAAGATGGACGAAGATGTTAACCGTAAACGTTTACTTAGTTATTTGGAAAATAACATTATTGACAAAATGAAAGGATATTCAACGCTAAAATTTCTTAATGATCAGTATATATGATTGGTATAATACAACCTTACTTAGAGAAGTTACTACACACATAATAGAGAAAATGTAACTTATGTAAAGAAACACTATTAACAGTAGAAGGTGCATTCTGAGACTACTACGACATATTTTTAATAGCATATTAATAACCGTTTGTAGATGTAACGTGTTTGGCTTATAAACTATCTGTTCGTATCCGTTTTCACAGAATCTGAGATACTCCAATATCAATCTTTTAGTTAACTCAAATCCTATAACTACAACTTGGAGACTTTACTAAAATCTACGAGACCAACCTTTAAACTTTGAAACTTAATAAAGAAACAACAACATTTACACAATTAACTTTGTATCATAAAGTATAGTCTAAAAACTATAACCTCAATTTATCCTTAATCCTTTCACTGACTCCGTGGTCCCAACTGATTTGCTCAACAATTATAACCTTTCAAAAACTGTAAGAGGACAAGCTTCAAACCCATAGGTTCCTGAGACACATAGTTCTGAGACACCCAGTCTCCGAGACATCTAGTTTCTGAGACAACTAGTTTTAAAACACCTAAGTCTCTGAAGCACCTAGTTCCTGAGACAACTTATCTCCGAAAAACCGAAGTCACCAGACTATTACAAACTACCTGTTCGAGGGACTGCGACCATTCCCGTGGGAAATTACAGTTTCAGAACAACCCGGTAGCTTGCAACAATCGTAAAGACTTCTAAACCACAAGCTTTCAACTCGAACTAGGTTTAAAAACTTCCCAATTCTAACTTCTTTATTTGCTGGTATTCACTTTCCGATGCTTATCCATCAACAGCCAAATAACAAATGAGCGAACTCTCACAATGTATCGGTGTCTTTATATGAAGATTCAGAGAGAGCAGTTTCTGATTTTTTAAATATTATAAATGTTGCTGCTTCAAAGGCAAATATTTTTCGCAATAAATCATCTAAAAAAAGAAGACCTAATTGTAAATGGTTTGATTCTGATTTAGGTGTAAAGAGGAAAACTCCAGTATCAAAAGGTGAATTATTGTCAAAATTTCCGTATGATCCTATCATCAGAGGTTCATATTATAAATGCTACAGAGAATATAAGAAATTGTGTAAATATAAAATGCGCACATTTAAACAGTCCATCCTGAATAGTCTTGATAATCTAAGAGATTCTGATCCAAAACAATACTGGAAACTTATTAATTCTTTAAAGGAGTCTACAGATGATAGTAAAGAAAAGTTGGTAGAACCAGAAGCCTGGTTTAATCATTTTTCAGATTTGAATAAATCTCCTTCAATCAGTGAGACAAGAATTAAAGAAATTAATTCTAAAATAGAAAATATGAAAAAAAAAAAAAAAAAATAAAACTTTCTGTGAATTAGATTATAGATTCTCTACTAAAGAAATATTTGAATCAATATCTAAACTCAAAAGTGGTAAAGCATCAGGTCTGGATGGTATACCTAACAGTGGCGGATCCAGAGGGGGTTCCGGGGTTGGAACCCCCTTTTTGGACGATCAATGCATTTGAATGGGGACATATAGTTGGAACCCCTTTATCCTGGGTTGGGAACCCCCATTTTAAAATGGCTGGATCCGCCCCTGCCTAATGAGATGCTAAAGGCAGGAAGTTTAGTTCTAAAACCTTTAATTCAGAAACTTTTTAACCATGTATTTTCACCTGGTATATATCCAATGCAGTGGTCATCAGTTTATTTATCTGCTGTTTTAAGTCTGGTGATCCAAGTAAAGAGATAATTATCGTGGCATTGCCATTAATTCTTGTGTTGGTAAATTATTTAACTCTGTTTTGAATAACAGACTAGATCATTTTTGGTAAAAGAATCATTGATTAATCCATGTCAAATTGGATTTTCAAAAAAATGTAGACCATCTGATCATGTTTTTGTTTTAAAAACCATTATTGATAAATGTATTAGTAAAAAGGGGGATAAACTATTTGCCTGTTTTGTAGATTTTAAACAGGCTTTTGATAAAGTGATTCGTGAGGGTATCAGATATAAGCTATTAAACAATATTACTGGAAAGTTTTATTCTATCATTAAAGATATGTATAAAAAAAGTGACCTGTGTGTTAAAATTGATAATGAAATGACCCCATGTTTTAAATCATTTATAGGGGTTAGACAAGGTGATGTTTTGAGCCCAAATATTTTCAAAATATTTAATAATGATCTACCTGACAAGTTTTGTCATGTCCTGATCCAGTAAATATTAATAACCGTAGAGTAGATTGTCTTATGTATGCTGATGATGTCGTAATTTTTCAGAAACACAGGAAGGTTTGCACAAGAGAATTAATATGTTACATGAATATTGTTTAGAATGGTGTTTTGATGTTAATCTTAAAAAGACAAAAGTATAACTTTTAACAAGCCAGGAAAACTTTTAAATGCTGTTTACATTTTGGAGGTAAAGAGATAGAATGTGCAAAATTATATAGATATCTAGGAATTACATTTACATCTAGTGGTATATTCAAGCAGTGTAAAGATGAATTATACAAAAAATCTTTAAAAGCATGTGTTAAGCTACAGAGATGCTTGTCATCATCTAACCCTAGTATTGCCACTTTTTTACATCTTTATGATCATACAATTAAACCCATACTATTATATGGCAGTGCAATATGGGGAATGTTTCGTACTGATTTAGCTGCTTGTAAAAAAGATAATGATTATATATTGGAAAAAGTTTTTGGTCAGGATTCCTCTGAAAAAGCTCATAACAAATTTATGAAATATATTTTTGGTGTTAACAGAAAGTCCAGTAACATAGCTGTGATGTCAGAGCTTGGTAGATTTCCTATTTATTTTACTATAATTTTATCAATGTTAAAATATTGTCATAGACTGGAAGGTTTGAAAGAAGGATTATTATTTGATGCATTTATATGCTGTAAACAATTACATATTTCTAATGTAAATACATGGTACTCTAGTATAGATTATATTCAGAGAGAGAGATTGATTTACCAAATTTTGACCAATCAATTGGTTCTTTATGTCAGTATGTTAAAAATAAACTATGTGAAAGTTATTTAACATTTTGGAATAGGCTGAAGTATCAAACAAATAACTCTGAAAAAGGGAAGCTTGGTACTTATTTTTCTATAAAAAATCATTTTAAAAAAGAAAATTTTTTAGAACTACAGGATTTTAAAAAAAGACAGTCAATTTGTAAATTAAGAATAAGTGCTCACTCTTTAAAAATTGAGACAGACAGATATGTAAAAAAATATATAGAAAGATCTGAGCATCTTTGTTCAAATTGCTCACTTGGTAAAGTTGAAGATGAGCTTCATTTTTTTTTAGAATGTCCTCTTTATGATACTCAAAGGGAAGACTTTTTCAATACATATCTGACAATTGTTATAATTTTAAAAATTTAAATAAATCTTCTAAATTTTTATGGCTCTTGACTCAAGAAAATGTAACTCTTATGGAAAAACTGGGCTGTTATATTTGTGACTGTTTTGAATTAAGGAGATCAGGTATGCATACTGACACCAAGTCAAGTAAATGATTTGAGAATGAATTTAATGCATATAATGTAATTTTATTCTTTTATTCACAATATATATGTGGTTTTTGGCTCTGATTCTGACCAATGCTAATATACTAAATATATATTTTCAAGTGACTATTATTGTTGTTGTTACCAATTATGAAAATCAATTGTATCTGATTTTATGCCCTTTATGGGCCCTGTAATTTGGGAAATAAAAATATTCTATTCTATTCTATACCAATAGCGCGGACCTCAAGGAGAGCACCCTAGCAACAACGAGTCTCATAGCAACCAAGGATAAATGGATGATTTTCCATGTAGTTTTCGTTAACGAATTGTTCAAATGGGTAATTTATTAAGTATCACAATTAAACATTGAATTAAAAATATTGTCTTATTCTTAAACTGCATTTTTGTCACATTACCCACGCCTCCGATTTCATGCGTCCTCGCATGACTAACACATTTCCTATTTGTATATATGTATTAAAACAAAGCAACTGCTTACTGATTTTTCATTTAGGATAAGACCTAAGCTTCTCCAAAATTAGTATAATTAGATTGCCACTGTAAACGAAAATAGCCAAAAATAGGTTCTGAGGTAATTTTGCCTCGACAAGAAGCACTTATGGCTTACATGAGGGTTCTTTTACATGCACAGGGTGTGACGTTTCCTAGCACATGGGACCTCGGATTTAAAGTCCCCATCCGTCAGACTTATACATAGATATATATATATTTTTTTGTACTTAGTTTTCTACAACATAACTCAACAGTTAAAATAACAATAATATTTTATATAAAAAAACATTGCTATCTGCAATTACCGATTAACATTCAACCAAAGATAGAAATTCTTTCATAATTGTCTGCTCAACCTCTTTTACTTTCAACATACTTCTGACAGACTTTATATATTTTCTGTACTTCAAAAATTCTTTCTGCCTTGGAGTCACAATTTTCTCTTGTCGTGTTGTCTTTCTTTTGCTAATTTCTTTCAAACACACTTTATCAGAAGTCTTAACATTTGTGTCAGGCTCTTTATCATCATCTTCGTTTTCGGAGCTGTCACTTTCTGAGACTTCTATCAGTTTCGTCGACTCTCTGTGATCTGACAACTCTGTCTTTTCACTGTCTAATGAGCATTCATTCTCATCGGAAGATGTGTCGGACTTTTCTGGGTTGTTGACTTCGTCCTCAAAGTAAACTTGTTCACTTGGTACCTCAACGATTTCAACGTCATTATACCTATGAAACTTTTTAATATGACGCCTGTGATAAGCCGACTTCCTAAACACTTTGTTACACTGATAGCAATGTGATAGGGTCTTCTCCTGATTCTTAACTAATATTTCTTTATTTGTATCTACAATACCAACTTCTTCTTTGATTGGTAGAACATGCTCTCTGATGGTTCTAGACACCAGTACTTCACACCGAGGAGGCAGTTGTACAGTCGATGCTACATATGCCCCGTAACAGCCTATCTGACCTTCAAAATGTAAACGGGTCTCTCTTCCGTTTACCCAAATATTACCTTTAGTAATATTAATTACACAATTTTGGCTCCTTTGGAAGTCTATTCCCAGTATACCATCTACGTTTAGATCTGCTGTCACAGCTATGTTGGAATAGACATTACCATTTATTTCAATATCAATGATGGTTTTCCCAAATAGAATTAATGGAGAACCGTTGGTAGTCAATATCTCTCTGTCCATTGGTGACAGAACATGCGAACCCATACTGTCAAATAATTTCTTTGAAATTAGAGATACTGTCGTGCCTGTGTCAATAAGCATCTTGGCTTTACAACCATTAACTTTAGCTTCTATAAACATACCGGCCTCATTTGCTAATTTGTTTACTCCTATCACACCGTTCTGTTTTTCGTGTGAAACTTCAGGTCCGTTTTGGGTGTTTGAATGTCCTCTCTTTACACTACTTTCGGAACAATCTTTCTTGAAGTGTCCAAATTTCCCACAATTGAAACATCCACGTTTCTTGCGATTCTGGAATTGAAAATTCTCTTTAAAAGGAAAAAACCCTTCTCCCTGAGTTTGTTGCAAAGCGTTAACTTCTTGTTGCAGTCCAGTCAAAGCTGTCTGCATGTTTTTAAGTAGCTCTACTGTTTTGTCGCTAGTGTCACTGGTGTCCGCATCTTTATTTGTAGCTCTTAAATAACCTTTCCCTTCCTCTCGCGTTATTTCAGCCTTATTAAAAGCTTCTAGTTCAACAGCGTGCCGAACTGCGTCATTCAGATCAGCAGGTCTAGCTTGTTTAATTCTAAGTCTCATGTCTACACTCACGAGTCCGTCTATAAATTGCTCTTTAGCGAGTTTCTCTAACATCATTCGGGGCTGTCGGATATGAAAGGTTTGCCAAGCGTCTTATGTCCTGACCTAATTCAGGAAGGCTTTCCGAAGCTTTTTGACGACGTTCCCGTAGTTGTGTTCGGTACAATTCCGTTTGATTGGCAGGCGAAAATCTCTCTTCGAGAGACCTAACAAGTTCCTTAAAAGTTTGTCTTTATCTGTCGGTAGATTTCCTAGTACCCCTGAGCTTGTCCTCTCAATGAAACTGCCAAATACAAACCCTTTTCTATATCTGTCCAACCATTTATACTTGAACAAGCTTCGAAATGAGATTTGTAATCCATCCATGAGCCCTGCCCGTCAAACGTAGCGGGCTTTATTAAATTTTTGTTTTTATTGTCTCCCGTATATGCACCTAATTTGTCTTGTGGTTTTGGCAAATTTTTCTTTCGCCTTTCAGTGACAAGATTTGTCTCAAGAACAGAATCTGAATAAGTTCTCATCTCTGGTGTTAATTTTACCGAATCTGGGATATGTTTATCAGATATTGCAGGCTGTGGCATAACTTTTGTCTTAGCCCCTATCCCAATGTGTGTACTTTTGAGTATGTTGCTGACTGTACCAAAGTCAGGTTTCGGAATTCTAGCAGTAGCAATTCCAGAGTCAGATTGTCTTGGACGTCTTGTTCGATAGATGGGAGTTGACTGAGCAAAGTCTGGGGCATTTTCAAAACTTTTAATTCTTAAGCGCCCTATTTCCCTGTTTAATCTATCTAACTCCCTGGTCAATTTTCTTGTTTCATAACTATCAGGGTCATACAACATTTCATCTTCTCTGTATGTTCGCGACATATTTTGAAGAATAAATCAAAAAAAATTTCAAAAATATTTTATTACAAAACTTGACAATCAATGTATTTACAAAACAATGTGTTGCTTCTTGCAAGGGCAAATAGAAAATTAACTCACAATCAAACAATATAATTTCATATAATACTGAATTCTCTCAGATCCCATCGCTGCCACCAATTTTGTAACGTGTTTGGCTTATAAACTATCTGTCCGTAGATATAAGAAGATGTGGTATGAGTGCCAATGCGACAACTCTCCATCCAAGTCAAAATTGTATCCGTTTTCACAGAATCTGAGATACTCCAATATCAATCTTTTAGTTAACTCAAATCCTGTAACTACAACTTGGAGACTTTACTAAAATTTACGAGACCAACCTTTAAACTTTGAAACTTAATAAAGAAACAACAACATTTACACAATTAACTTTGTATCAAAAAGTATAGTCTAAAAACTATAACCTCAATTTATCCTTAATCCTTTCACTGATCCCGTGGTCCCAACTGATTTGCTCAACAATTATAACCCTTCAAAAACTATAAGAGGACAAGCTTCAAAACCATAGGTTCCTGAGACACCCAGTCTCCGAGACATCTAGTTTCTGAGACAACTAGTTTTAAAACACCGAAGTCTCTGAAGCACCTAGTTCCTGAGACAACTTATCTCCGAAAAACCGAAGTCACCAGACTATTACAAACTACCTGTTCGAGGGACTGCGACCATTCCCGTGGGAAATTACAGTTTCAGAACAACCCGGTAGCTTGCAACAATCGTAAAGACTTCTAAACCACAAGCTTTTAACTCGAACTAGGTTTAAAAACTTCCCAATTCTAACTTCTTTATTTGCTGGTATTCACTTTCCGATGCTTATCCATTAACAGCCAAATAACAAATGAGCGAACTCTCACAACTGGGGGTGTTTAACGACCTTGACTGGCTGTTCAGCCCTCGCACGGTCGGCTCGGTGCCCGAAGGCGTTTGGTGAGCGTTTAAATAATTTTGTGCCATCGGTCAGGAACAGGTGGAGGACGCCATTTTGGTAGGCCGCCATCTTGGTTTTGTGAGTTGTTTTGGTTTTCATTTGTTAACTATTTTGGTGTTATTTCTTCACAACGGCTGCTTTCAGGGCCACATTGGTCAGCTTGGCAGCCCACTAACCTCGATGATGGAGTACTGGTAGATGAGTCTCGGACGTAGTATTAAAGATGACAGGAAGCATTATCAGGACCAAAGCCGTGAGGCAGTGAAATGAAGGTCAATCATCTAACACCTAGGATACAGCCCTCGGACGTCAATAGGCATAACACTCCCCCACCTACAATGGGGTTTGGAGTGCATGTTAACGCGGGAATACGCCAACTACCACGTTTACTGTACAGCGTTGGATTGGTTTCTGTCATCTAAAGTAATAAGTCGTTGATCATGTAAAAGCAAACCCTCATCGAAGATAGCGGGTAAAGGAGATCTGACCCAGCACGTCCGTTCAACTGTAATGACTGAGACGTGACTGTTGGATTGGCGAACTCCACTACTACTACTACTGGGGGTGTTTAACGACCTTGACTGGCTATTAAGCCCTCGCACGGTCGGCTCGGTGCCCGAAGGCGATTGGTGAGCGTTTAAATAATTTTGTGCCATCGGTCAGGAACAGGTGGAGGACGCCATTTTGGTAGGCCGCCATCTTGGTTTTGTGAGTTGTTTTGGTTTTCATTTGTTGACTATTTTGGTTTTATTTCTTCACAACGGCTGCTTTCAGGGCCATATTGGTCAGCTTGGCAGCCCGCTAACCTCGATGATGGAGTACTGGTAGATGAGTCTCGGACGTAGTATTAAAGATGACAGGAAGCATTATCAGGACCAAAGCCGTGAGGCAGTGAAATGAAGGTCAATCATCTAACACCTAGGATACAGCCCTCGGACGTCAATCGGCATAACACCCCCATCCACAATGGGTTTTGGAGTGCATGTTAACGCGGGAATACGCCAACTACCACGTTTACTGTACAGCGTTGGATTGGTTTCTGTCATCTAAAGTAGTAAGTCGTTGATCATCTAAAAGTAAACCCTCATCGAAGATAGCGGGTAAAAGAGAGCTGACCCAGCACGTCCGTTCAGCTGTAAGGACTGAGACGTGACTCTGAATGAATGGATGGATGTGATGTGATCCACAATGTATCGGTGTCTATATATACCAATAGCACGGACCTCAAGGAGAGCACCCTAGCAACAACGAGTCTCATAGCAACCAAGGATAAATGGATGATTTTCCATGTAGTTAACGAATTGTTCAAACGGGTAATTTATTAAGTATTACAATTAAACATTGAATTACAAATATTGTCTTATGCTTAAACTGCATTTTTGTCACAGCAGAAAGGAAATGAATAATGCAAAAAAATATGTGAGCGGAGATAGAAATTTCATAAGCTTGTGTCGTCTAAAGTTAAAAATAAAATAAAACCGCATGACGGAATCAAACGGTTCGTTGTTCGGCCAAGAAAAGATCAGCATATGTGATTGAACAACTTATCAAACTTAAATCTGAAATATCAGAATAATGGAGTTGTCTTTCTTTATCCAAATCTAGCTTGATGTCATTAATACTTGTTTATTATGTTATGACAATTGCATTGTTCGCAAATAAAAGTATCTGTATCTATTCATTTATATATTCTCTTTTTGTATGCATGACCACTACTGATGATCAGGTTAGGATTAACAGAATAAAGAATAATTATAAAAAAAAAAAAATAGAGAAAACGGGCAAAAATTTAAAAAAAAGAGGACAATGGGTTGCTGAAATATAAATAAAAGAGCATAATTTAACGATAAAAATTTCCTAAAACAACACAAAACATGATATAGACAAATAAAGAATATAGAAAAATCGCCTAAAATAAAAAGGATACCCTCCGGATCACAAATTTTAAGATACAAAGAAGGCATGGATGGAGATAGCCACAATATCACACATGCTTGCTAATATGGTTAGACCTACTATCCAAGTAGACATGGGTATCCGGAAAAGCAATCACTAAAAATATTAAAGATTGCTAAACCAATGCAGGCGGTTTGAATTGTAAATACGTTTGTCATTTCGGGCCTTTTATAGCTTAAATTACTGTGAGGTAGAGGTTTTGCTCATTGTTGAAAGCCGTACGGTGACCTATAGCTGTAAACTTCTACGTCATTTGGTCTCTGGCGGAGAGTTGACTCATTGATGAGCATACCATATCTTCTGAAGTTGTATCTATACAGACAAAGAATAGTTAAATGATAAATGAGAAGTATATGATTACATAAGAACAATGATTAAAGTTGTTAAAAATTTCTCATGGAAATTGTTTCCCGTTCGGCAGTAAAAGTTTATCGCAATGTTGTAGGTACTTTTTGAATTCCGGCGTTCCCTATTGTTACTTTCCCTTGTTTGGACGGTGACGTTCCTTTAGTCCATTCTTATAGTGTGTATACTTCCCAACTCGTTAGCTATGTCCGTGTTTTAAAGTGACGTTTCAGATTCCAATGAACGTAATATATGTATACTTGAACTGATAAATTAGTAAGTCAAGGATTTCGTTACCATAAATTACTTAAAATATTTATTAAATTCTGCATTGATAAAAAAAATGGTTTGAAAGTTTGGCTATATGTGTAGAAAACTACTAACTAACGGAGTATCGCATTCTAAATGTCACCGTAGCAATTCATTCATTCATTCATTCATTTATTCATTCATTCATGCCACATTTTCTGGTACTATATATACTGTGTACTCGTTCTAACGCTAGTTTCACACTTCAGAAAATCGATCCTTTTTTCTTGTCAATGTACAGATATCAAGAATTCCAACAACAAAATATATAATACTACCACTCATATCACCCTTTAGTCTAGAAACACACATCTTGTAATCTACCACCATACTTGACATAAATATCCTTACAAGCCATCCCATAGAAACACTTTCCTTTACTAGACGTGAAAGATATGAATGAGGATAAGATACCATATCTATAACCAACAAAAATAACTATATAAAAATATATATACACCATATGAGTAAAAAATGAAAAATCAATCAATGAACTAAAAACTGTCACAAAAAAACTATCAACGTTACAAAACAAAATCCTGATATCGTTGAGGAATTCTGCTACGACGTAAAACAGGTTTTGCATCTGTTTGCTCATATATATCAGTTTTATCTCCCGTATTCAGTATTACTAGCTGGTGCACCACTAAATGTAGAACTAGGATTTACCTCAGAATTTATACACGTCTGACCAGACGAATCACTAGCCACTTCACCACTATAACCTGACTGTGCTATAGACAACGGACGAGAACTACTAAAATCGGAACTGACACACGAAACGGGTAAAGAACTACTCGAAGATGTCGGTAAAAACTCTAGGGCCTGAGGATTCAATACCAACTGAGAACTTCGGTCCTTGTTTCTTATCCCTGGAGACCGAGTAACAACAACACAAATATCGTCATCTTCGTCTTCGTCTTCATCACTGTAGTTATTACTTACCTCATTGAGCGTTTGCTCATTTTTATCACTATAAACTGTATCGTCTTTTTGTAATACCTGACAAGGTTTATTCCTTGACGGAACCTGTTCTCGTACTATCTCCTCTGTAGGTAGTGAGAAAGTAGGTAGTAGCATATTTCTATGTACGGTCACCTTCCTTGAACGACCGTGTTCAGGTTTTAGTACGTATAAAGGTATACTTGAGTCAGGGTGAGATTCTACAATATACGGATCTCTATCCCTCTTATTCTGAAGTTTATGCTTACCTTTAAATCCAACTTTCTTTAATAAAACTCTATCCCCTTTTGAAGATCAGAATGAATTACCTTCAAATCATTCCTAGTCTTATGACGTTTACTTGCCTTTTCAGCTACATTTGCTGCCGTTTTATAAGCGAATTTCAATCTCTTTTCTTAGTTACTTACGTATGTTTTTAATCTTTTACAGGTGAGCCAGATGAAATCCCTTAGAACGCGTCTATAGCCATCTTGGATGCCAACCAAACATTAAAAAGTGGGGACTATATCCTATACTTTCATGTCTGGTAGCATTGTAAGAATGGACAAGAGGTGCTACATAGGTTTTCCAATCTAATTTTGATCTTCCTCTAAAGTACCCAACATGTTGTTAAACCGCTCACACTGTCCATTTCCCTGGGGGTGATACGGAATCGTCCTGGACTTCTTGATATTAGCTAACTTACATAATTCGCTAATAATTTTCGATTCAAAATTTCGACCCTGGTCACTGTGTAATCTAGTCGGAAATGAATAATGCCGAATGAAATTCTCCCATAGACTCTTAGCCAGTGGCGTAGCTTGCCTTCTGTTTTTACCGAGGCAGGGGGTCTGGGGAGCACAGCCCCAAGAATCTTTGGAGGTTTTTACAATTTGAACAAGAAGAATCTTTTAAAAATGATAGCTGTTGTTTAATTTATTTCATCAAAATAATGTTAATATGTCTTGAACTAAGTTAAACTACCAATTTATAGGTTGATTACTGGGTACCTGCATCATTTTCAAAGTTCAGATAAATACATAAATCTTCTCAAAAGCATTTACCACTTTTTCAAATCAAAATCTTTCAGTGAACTTCCCAGATTTAAAATTCTTTACGAATAAAGAAGATGGATATGTCAAGTTCAAAATTGTCATGACTGAGTCTATATAAAGTATAAAGTTGTGTATGATTTAAACCGATACTATCTAATCTATGGTCAACTCAAAAAAATAAAAAAAATCAAACGTGAAAGACAACCACTGACAAGTTTCCTGACTTGCTAGCAGTAACTGAAAGCCAGCTCAGATGCCTATTCTCCCGATATATTTCCAAGCCGTCGTACACTCCAATGTAGGTGGCTGTACCTCACTGTGACATAAGATTTAACGTCATATCAGAAGGAAAACAGGACTTTGTTCGATGGCCAGAAGAAACTTGTACAGAATATCCAATGGAGAAGATTAAGGTTGATTCAAAATAATTTTTGTGATGATCATTTATTCGCTTGGTCGTGGGTCACGAAAAAACGAATAGATAATCATCACAAAACGACGGACGGATTGAACAGCAGAATTTCTTGATAAACTAGTAAATAATCACATGCTACATGTAAAGTGCACCACTGCACTTTTATTGGTTGTGTTTCTACCTGGTATTTCTTAGAAGGTCTTCAAATTCTTAAATGGTTTTGAACTTTTTCCAATCGTGAAAATGACAACCGACGAAGTACTAACATTTACATTACTCTGAAGTCTTCGTGATAAGTGTATTTGGTTGACATTTTTATATAAAAACTGACATTATGTATGATCTAACTGACATATAATAAATATTTTTCAAGAATTAGTGACTCCTTTAAATATTTTAAATTCCCTGTTAGTGAAAAACTATAAATTTAAAATAGCGAGAAAAAACTTGAGAACCGCAACATATAAATTATTTTCTGTGCATGTTGATTGATGTACATTTTATTTTGATTGGTACCAAAGTCAATGAAACTCTGTGTATTTGAAGTACTACACGTAGGGGAAAATGTCAATACAACAAAGCTTCAATTTTAGACGTTACCTGTTATATACGAGAGTTTGAATGGGGGTCTTCAAATATTTATTTTTAATTCTTTTTCGCCCATAATTTGATTTTCCTTTCTTTTATATTTTACTAGTACCATTTTAAATCTCTATTCTTTAAAATTAATTTCAGGGCATTTTTCTGTTTTATATAAACCTCATATACTAGAAATTATTCTCACACAAAATTAAATAATTTACCTGATTCAATGGTCAAGTGATTCTATCAGGGAAGACTCGTGAGTTGGATCATCATCTATTCTACTGATTTTGCTTGCAATGGGGTAGGATTAAATAAATCTGTCGGCTTCAATTGTGTCGATTTTTTATACTCCGACATATTTAGATTACAGAAAACTACTGCAAAGGGGATTTCCAACTAGGGGAGGAAAATGTTTCCATAAGTCTTGAACTCGCAAAGGGAATGAATCAATAACGGCAACCAGACGATACAAGTCGTTATATTAGCATTTAGCATTAGGTGGAAATCGTTTAAAAGATTATAAAGGATTTTTTTTTTACCAAGGCAACTGCCTCGGTTGCCTTAACGTAAGCTACGCCAATGTTAGCTGTAGTTTTGGCCGTCTGGTTACGTGTAGGTATCGCTTGAGCGTAGCGAGTAAAATGGTCCGTAATGACTAATATGTTTTCATACCCACCTTTTGACTAAAGTGATATAATCAATACATACTACCTCAAAAGGATATGATGTGTGTATATTTACCAATTCGGTAGATTTCTTACACTTTGTCTTCTTCAGAATACAGTTTCTACAGGACATTACCTTCGTCTCTACATCTTTGTCTACACAAGGCCAACAGAATCTAGACTTCACTAGAAATAATGTCCTATCTCTGCCCTTGTGTCCGACATCATCGTGTAGCCCTGTAAAACGATATCTCTGAGTACTGGACCAGACTCAAGCTAGCGACCAATTCCAGCGACCAATCAAGCTAGCGACCAATTCTATCGACCACTAAAGTTAGCAATGAGAATCAACTTGTCAAAGAATCATAATGCGGTATGTGTGAAAACCACAAAACCCCATTATGAAGAAACGTTCTGTTAAAAAAAAATCTATCTACCAGTACGGTATAAATTGTTTTTTGTCGTTTAAATGACCAGATATGTCCAGCATTTGAAGTGAAAGTGGAACACATCAACACCAATGACGTCTGTAACTGAATGCTCTGACTAGCTTGCTTGCTAAATGCCGGCATATTGATATCAAGGAGTAAAGAAATATATAGTTTCTATAAAAAAAAAAAAAACGTGCCAGCAATTCGAAAAAAGTCCAAATATCTTAATAAAGCCTGTGTCAGATGTATGATGTGTCAGATGTATGATGTTTGATGAAATTTTGAATATGTCTATTATTACTGTAAATTCAGAAATTATTGCGTGCATTTAATATTGCAATTTTGTCATTTTAGACTAAAATGCGATTTTAATTTTTGCGATATTCAGAAAAATCCTGTTTAATTCATATGAAAAATTTCAAATCGCGAGTTTAAATTATTGCGATTATAACCCTGTCGCATTTTTCGCAATAATAAAAACATCGCAATAATTTCTGAATTTACAGTAATACAGTCTTTGTTAACGAACTATTTTTATTCCGCTGCATCTAAACACATACTAAATATTATCATACATGTATTTATATAAATGAAAGTGCACCCCCTCCCCGGATTTTACTCCATCGGGAAAGGGACAAGTTGGGAAAATAACAATATTTTGACATCTTCTTTACGTTTTCTGTGTTTTCCATACTCTAAACCTATCATATTGTAAACTTGTATCAGTTATTGCAAATAAATATTAAAGACGTCTATCTCATAAGCATATAATGGCTATATAAAATCACATGGCGGATCAGAAATGAGAATAAAAAGTAAACAAATCGAATTTAAAAAAAACAAGAATATCTGTCCATGATGATTTGCTCGCACATCATTTTCCATATTCAGTGAACCGTAAAACTTGTGTCAAAATGCTAATTTTGGCATTCAATTTAGAAAGATCACATTATAATGAACATGTGTACTACGTTTCAAGTTGATTTGACTACAACTTCATCTTCAACTACATTCATTAATAACGTTAATCTAATGCAGTATGAATGGACGGACGGACGGATAAAAGAACGATCGAACGGATGAACGGTGAAACGAACGAACGAACGAATGAACGAACACACAGACCAGAGAATATCATGCGCTTTACTATCGTAGGCCGAGCATAAAAATATATATTTAATGTGAGTTGACTTAAACTTGTTCCTTAGTACAATATATATGCTTTCAAATAAACGAAATAAGAAAATACTATGTGCGATAGAATTACTAAATACTGGCTTTCCATATACTCGGCATCCTCAAATATCCTGTATTGTTTAGAAAAGGAACTTTTAATGTCTATTTCCTATACTAAATATGAACACATATAGAAGAGCAAGCTGTAAGGGTGTATTTCATGCCGATAATAAGTACTTTCAAATGAAGTTATACCTGCACTATTTTGTACGGCATGCACCTTTACTTGAAATAAATGTATCGACAGGTAAAAAAGACTTCTGATTAAAGGAAAAATGTACACTTTGAACCCCTACAATTCCCGAATGGGCCTAACCCCCAAAAAATTATTTCAGTGGGCTCTGCTCTGATTTATTACCTTTCATTTGAGCCATGTCCGGTAAAGAACTTTGCCGTACGAAGCTGGCCAGGCTTACCGAAAGAGTGTAGGGTGGACACGTATTTTTTTTTAATAACAACTTTGAACCCCTACAATTCCCGAATGGGCCTTACCCCCAAAAAATTATTTCAGTGGGCTCTGCTCTGATTTATTACCTTTCATTTGAGCCATGTCCGGTAAAGAACTTTGCCGTACGAAGCTGGCGAGGCTTACCGAAAGAGTGTAGGGTGGACACGTATTTTTTTAATAACAACTTTGAACCCCTACAATTCCCGAATGGGCCTAACCCCCAAAAAAATATTTCAGTGGGCTCTGCTCTGATTCATTACCTTTCATTTGAGCCATGTCCGGTAAAGAATTTTGCCGTACGAAGCTGGCGAGGTTTACCGAAAGAGTGTAGGGTGGACACGTTTTTTTTTAATAACAACTTTGAACCCCTACAATTCCCGAATGGGCCTTACCCCCCGAAAATTATTTCAGTGGGCTCTGCTCTGATTTATTACCTTTCATTTGAGCCATGTCCGGTAAAGAACTTTGCCGTACGAAGCTGGCGAGGTTTACCGAAAGAGTGTAGGGTGGACACGTATTTTTTTAACAACAACTTTGAACCCCTACAATTCCCGAATGGGCCTAACCCCCAAAAAATTATTTCAGTGGGCTCTGCTCTGATTTATTACCTTTCATTTGAGCCATGTCCGGTAAAGAACTTTGCCGTACGAAGCTGGCCAGGCTTACCGAAAGAGTGTAGGGTGGACACGTATTTTTTTTTTAATAACAACTTTGAACCCCTACAATTCCCGAATGGGCCTTACCCCCAAAAAATTATTTCAGTGGGCTCTGCTCTGATTTATTACCTTTCATTTGAGCCATGTCCGGTAAAGAACTTTGCCGTACGAAGCTGGCGAGGCTTACCGAAAGAGTGTAGGGTGGACACGTATTTTTTTTTAATAACAACTTTGAACCCCTACAATTCCCGAATGGGCCTAACCCCCAAAAAAATATTTCAGTGGGCTCTGCTCTGATTCATTACCTTTCATTTGAGCCATGTCCGGTAAAGAATTTTGCCGTACGAAGCTGGCGAGGTTTACCGAAAGAGTGTAGGGTGGACACGTTTTTTTTTTTAATAACAACTTTGAACCCCTACAATTCCCGAATGGGCCTTACCCCCCGAAAATTATTTCAGTGGGCTCTGCTCTGATTTATTACCTTTCATTTGAGCCATGTCCGGTAAAGAACTTTGCCGTACGAAGCTGGCGAGGTTTACCGAAAGAGTGTAGGGTGGACACGTATTTTTTTTTAACAACAACTTTGAACCCCTACAATTCCCGAATGGGCCTAACCCCAAAAATTATTTTAGTGGGCTCTGCTCTGATTTATTACCTTCATTTGAGCCATGTCTGGTAAAGAACTTTGCCGTACGAAGCTGGCAAGGCTTACCGAAAGAGTGTAGGGTGGACACGTATTTTTTTAATAACAACTTTGAACCCCTACAATTCCCGAATGGGCCTTACCCCCAAAAAATTATTTCAGTGGGCTCTGCTCTGATTTATTACCTTTCATTTGAGCCATGTCCGGTAAAGAACTTTGCCGTACGAAGCTGGCGAGGCTTACCGAAAGAGTGTAGGTGGACACGTATTTTTTTAATAACAACTTTGAACCCTACAATTCCTGAATGGGCCTAACCCCAAAAAATATTTCAGTGGGCTCTGCTCTGATTCATTACCTTTCATTTGAGCCATGTTTGGTAAAGAATTTTGCCGTACGAAGCTGGCGAGGCTTACCGAAAGAGTGTAGGGTGGACACGTATTTTTTTAATAACAACTTTGAACCCCTACAATTCCTGAATGGGCCTAACCCCAAAAAATATTTCAGTGGGCTCTGCTCTGATTCATTACCTTTCATTTGCGCCATGTCCGGTAAAGAATTTTACCGTACGAAGCTGGCGAGGTTTACCGAAAGAGTGTAGGTGGACACGTTTTTTATAACAACTTTGAACCCCTATAATTCCTGAATGGGCCTTACCCCGAAAATTATTTCAGTGGGCTCTGCTCTGATTTATTACCTTTCATTTGAGCCATGTTCGGTAAAGAACTTTGCCGTACGAAGCTGGCGAGGTTTACCGAAAGAGTGTAGGTGGACACGTATTTTTTTTAACAACAACTTTGAACCCCTACAATTCCTGAATGGGCCTAACCCCAAAAATTATTTCAGTGGGCTCTGCTCTGATTCATTACCTTTCATTTGAGCCATGTCCGGTAAAGAATTTTGCCGTACGAAGCTGGCGAGGCTTACCGAAAGAGTGTAGGGTGGACACGTTTTTTTTTTTTTAATAACAACTTTGAACCCCTACAATTCCCGAATGGGCCTTACCCCCCGAAAATTATTTCAGTGGGCTCTGCTCTGATTTATTACCTTTCATTTGAAATGGACAGATTCACAAGAACATCTTAATGAATTTCTAGGACACTGTAACTCTTTCCACCATTCAATAAAATTTACATATGAATCATCTATGGAGAAAATAAACTTCCTCGACACTACGAGGTACATCAAGAACGGAACCATTATAACGGACCTTCATACCAAACAAACGGACAAACATCAATTCATTTCTCCTAAAAGTTGCCATCCTAAACACTGCTCCCGTGGCATCCCATTCAGCCAGGCATTGGAAATCAAGAGAATATGCTCTACTGAAAATACGCAAAATGCTAGACTTGGACAACTACGTAAACATCTAGTTGTTCGAGGATACAATAACAACATCATTGATAGCGCTTTCGAAAGAGCAAACAAAACTAGTCGCCAAGAACTTCTAGAGTACAAAGATAAGAATAAAACAGCTAACAGAACACCCCTTGTACTCACTTACCATCCTGATTTGAAAAAATGTGTCTTCCATTGTTCAGAAGCATTGGAAAATTATAGAAAATGATTCAAATCTTAAAAAAGTATTTTCCTCACCACTAGTCTGGCCTTCAGAAGACCCAAAAACATCCGTGACAAATTAGTGACATCTGTATTAGCAAAGCAGCCTACTCCATCTCCCGGTTGCTACAAACAATTTGGTCGAAGGAACTGCTTGTGTTGTAAAGCTGCCAATACAAGCAGTTCTTTCATTAGCTCCGTTACTTAACAAAATTATACCATTTACTCAAATTCCAACTGTAAAACGGAGAACTCAATTTATATATTAACATGTGACACTTGTGGCATTCAGTATGTGGGAGAAACAATGGACAAATTTAATATTCGGCTCAATAACCATCGTTCATGGTACAAAACCAACAAAAACTGTCCTCTCACAAGACATCTTCGTTCAACGAGACATTCTTTTGATAATGTTACTTTCCAAATCATAGAAGTCAACACCGAGTGGGACACCACGGCGAGAAGGAGAAGAGAAAATTTTGGATCCACCAACTCCACACTTTAGAACCTGATGGTCTTAACGAAAAGATGAGAAAGATACAGGAAAGATAAAGAATAATTTAGTACACAGCATCGTCCTTTTATCCTGTAATATTGGCCAATGGACGTTGCTAACTTCAACTACCAATTTTGTAAAAATCTTGAACTTCATCCAAATTATGTATTATTTTAAGGCAGCTAAATTCAAGTGCAACATATACATTGAGCTGCAAAGTTTCTTATCATCTACATCCGATTTCACCTGGATAGATGCACGCTTGATAAAGCTAGTTAGTCTAGCGAAATATTGCGTTTATTTTCATCATTTTGTAAATATTTTAAACATTCTTATATTTACATACTAAATAGTGTGTTAAAATTACATTGTTAGGCAATCTATATATATATATATATATATAAGTCTAGAGATTTGCACAACGATACTAATATAAGATGGTATTATACGAAGATGTTGTTATTAAATCGTGTTGACAAATATTTCGGCTTAACAAATAGCCTTCTTCAGTGTCAATAATTTTAACAATACTGATTGTATGTATAAAAATAGCTCAGTAATACAGGTAAGTTTCGGTCTATTGATTTAATCCAAAATCCTGAACATCATAATATAAAACAAAACTCGATACTCAAATATACGTGACTGTGTATATTTACATCCCAAAATGAGTGAAAAATAAAACTTAGTATTTTTTATTGACGCCGTTTGGATGATGTACATTTAGTTCCTTTATCCAAAAGCTTTCCCGAACCTGTCGCTGAGCATCACTCCAGTGAATGTTCTGTTCAATCACTAGGATTTTCATGCGGTTAAAGTCATCAAGTTTGTGACCAGACTGTCTGAAATGCTGAGAAACTGGGAGAAGTGCCTTCTTAGAGATATCACTCCTACGGCCATTGAGGGGTTTTTGGAAAGACTGCTTTGACTCACCAACATATTGGAGGCCACAAATCGAACATTCTAGAAGTAAATAACATTCATACTTTTGCAGGTAATATTGCAAAATATCCTATAGTTATTTTCGGTTGTGAAAAGTTGATGAGTGATGCATCTGTAGACAGCATTTGCAGCCTTTTTCATCACACGAACGACATTCTCCAGAAGTACTTCTATTATCAGACACTTCAGCCCGCACCAGCAGGTTCCGCAGACTATTGGGTTGCCTAAACGCTATCATGGGAGGCTCGGGAAAAATCTTGGATAGTTTGGAATTCTTTTCAACTGTTTTCCAATGCTCACGAATGACACCAAAGCTGTTTTTGAGAGATGGGTGGTAAGTAAGAACACATGGAGTCCTTTTATTTTTCTTTTTATATTTGTATTCTAACAGTTTACTCCTTGGAATAGTTTCCGCTTTCTGAAATCCTTTTTGAATAGTTCTGTGTTTGTAGCCCCTTCTCTTCAAGCGGGTTTCGAGTTGACGTAGTTGTTTTTTAGTTGTTTCTGTGTTGGAACATATTCGCTTGACTCTGAGTGCCTGACTGTACGGGATGCTCTTAGTACAATGAGCAGGATGGCAACTTTTAGGGGACAGATATTGGTGAGTGTCAGATAGGCTTAGAATATAGATCAGTGGATATGATGCCATCTGTGAGCGAGCTGGAGGTATCGAGGAAGGTGATTTTGGATTTAGATTTCTCATGAGTAAATTTGATACTTGGATGTAAGTTGTTGGCATGAGTGATGAATGTATCTAAATCCTCGTCACTTTTATTCCATTTCATATCCACATCATCTATAAATCTAAACCAGGAAAGTGGTTTTTTGATGGAAGATTCAAGGAGTTGTGAAACTAAATTGTCGGAAGACCTTGACAATTTTGCCAGAAGTCTACGCATTAAGGAATATTTCGCGTCGAAGGAAAATAACAACAGAAGCTCGGATAGTGACTCAAAAATTTCAGAAGACGAGAACAACTACAAATTTATAAAAAAGAGTACTTGGATCCCTAAACCGAGCAAAAATACCACCTTGGAATCATTTATTGACAATTTTAAGTCGGACATTATTAGAAATACTAGAAATAACAATAAACTTTTTGACAATCTTACCAATGAAGAACGAACTGCACTGAAAAACTTACGATCTAACAACAATATCGTCATTAAACCTGCAGACAAAGGCAGTGCAGTGGTTGTCATGGATAAATCTGCCTATATTCAAGAGGCTGAACGACAACTTGGCGATGCAAGGTTCTACCAAAAACTAGACTCTGATCCTACAACATCTTTGAGCAGAGAAATAACTGATAGTTTGGTAGAAATGCACAACGATGGTTTCATCGATGAAAAGACTCTTGAATTTTGAAACCAGAAAATCCAAAACCGGGCAGATTTTATCTTTTACCTAAAATTCATCAGACCAATAACCCAGGAAGACCTATAGTTTCAGCGAATGGTCATCCGACGGAAAAAATATCGGAATTCGTTGACTTCCATCTTCGTCAACATGTTGAAGACTTACCATCTCACAGTTGCCATCCTGCTCATTGTACTAAGAGCATCCCGTACAGTGAGGCACTCAGAGTCAAGCGAATATGTTCCAACACAGAAACAACTAAAAAACAACTACGTCAACTCGAAACCCGTTTGAAGAGAAGGGCTACAAACACAGAACTATCCAAAAAGGTTTTTAGAAAGCGGAAACGATTTCAAGGAGTAAATTGTTAGAAAACAAATATAAAAAGAAAAATAAAAGGACTCCATGTGTTCTTACTTACCACCCATCTCTCAAAAACAGCTTCGGTGTCATTCGTGAGCATTGGAAAACAGTTGAAAAGAATTCCAAACTATCCAAGATTTTTCCGAGCCTCCTATGATAGCGTTTAGGCAACCCAATAGTCTGCGGAACCTGCTGGTGCGGGCTGAAGTGTCTGATAATAGAAATACTTCTGGAGAATGTCGTTCGTGTGATGAAAAACGCTGCAAATGCTGGGATTTTGGGATGTAAATATACACAGTCACGTATATTTGAGTATCGAGTTTTGTTTTATATTATGATGTTCAGGATTTTGGATTAAATCAATAGACCAAAACTTACCTCTATTACTGAGCTATTTTTATACATACAATCAGTATTGTTAAAATTATTGACACTGAAGAAGGCTATTTGTTAAGAAGAAATATTTGTCAACACGATTTAATAACAACATCTTCGTATAATACCATCTTATATTAGTATCGTTGTGCAAATCTCTAGACTTATATAATTTTTTCCTTATCTGCACAGTATCGTCTATTCTAGACGATCCGGTACATAGTAAATTTGCTGGTTGGTCCTTTTTATAGACTTCTATATTATTTTTCCTCTGAATGACCTGTATTATGTTACTCACATAATCCCAGTGAATTTAAGTTTCAAGCTCCCATAACATGAACATCTATGATTATTTTAAACAACTTAGAGCTATTAAACAAAAACAAATTAAAACTGAACACCACTTATCTAATTTTATCCATTATGTGTATAATGAAAGTATTCCTAACGGACTACAAATCAAGCTCATGCCACAAACACCTGGCAATTTATCCAACACATTACTTCGCAGATGGGATCAAACCCTCTACCATTGTTCCAAGAGGTTAATGGTCCTCCTCAAACAACACTGCGAAGAACATCTCAAAACTCTTACTGGCGAATTTAACACCCTTTTTAATAGCTGCAAAAAAGATCTCACGTCTGACAATTGTGATGCTATCAATGCTCGCCTTGAAGACAACAACCATACAAACCCAAAATTTGCGTGAAAGGTACAAAAGAAAATTTCGCAGGGATGGCATCGAATATATCCATCCTTCTTTACCATCTGAGGAAAAGAGGAAACGAGTAAGACGCTTTAAACGTAGGCCACAAGAGACTGATTCACCCTCCAACATTGTGGTCAATCTTTCCAAACACCAGTTAACGGAAGCTGAAAAATCTCTTCTCTCGAGAGGCTTAAATTTCTGTCCTCTACCTGCCCCTGTCAATGAAACTAAATTGTCGGAAGACCTTGACAATTTTGCCAGAAGTCTACGCATTAAGGAATATTTCGCGTCGAAGGAACATAACAACAGAAGCTCGGATAGTGACTCAGAAATTTCAGAAGACGAGAACAACTACAAATTTATAAAAAAGAGTACTTGGATCCCTAAACCGAGCAAAAATGCCACCTTGGAATCATTTATTGACAATTTTAAGTCGGACATTATTAGAAATACTAGAAATAACAATAAACCTTTTGTCAATCTTACCAGTGAAGAACGAACTGCACTGAAAAACTTACGATCTAACAACAATATCGTCATTAAACCTGCAGACAAAGGCAGTGCAGTGGTTGTCATGGATAAATCTGCCTATATTCAAGAGGCTGAACGACAACTTGGCGATGCAAGGTTCTACCAAAAACTAGACTCTGATCCTACAACATCTTTTAGCAGAGAAATAACTGATAGTTTGGTAGAAATGCACAACGATGGTTTCATCGATGAAAAGACTCTTGAATATTTGAAACCAGAAAATCCAAAACCGGGCAGATTTTATCTTTTACCTAAAATTCATAAGGCAAATAACCCAGGAAGACCTATAGTTTCAGCGAATGGTCATCCGACGGAAAAAATATCGGAATTCGTTGACTTCCATCTTCGTCAACATGTTGAAGACTTACCATCTCACATCAAAGATACTACCGATTATCTTAGAAAAATGCAGGCCTTAAATCCACTTCCCTCCGACACGACACTTGTCTCTATGGACGTCACCTCCCTCTACACGAATATTCAACATGCAGATGGCATTGATGCATGTAAAGAAGTTTGGAATTCCCGACCAGTGAAATATCCACCTACTGAATGCCTGGTCAAAATGCTCACGCTGGTACTAAAAAACAACAACTTCACTTTTGATGGAGATCATTATCTGCAAGTTAATGGAACTGCTATGGGCACCAAAATGGCTCCATCATATGCCAACATATTTATAGGCAAATAAGAAAAACAATCCCTTGAATCTTCCATCGAAAAACCACTTTCCTGGTTTAGATTTATAGATGATGTAGATATGAAATGGAATAAAAGTGACGAGGATTTAGATACATTCATCACTCATGCCAACAACTAACATCCAAGTATCAAATTTACTCATGAGAAATCTAAATCCAAAATCACCTTCCTTGATACCTCCAGCTCGCTCACAGATGGCATCATATCCACTGATCTATATTCTAAGCCTACTGACACTCACCAATATCTGTCCCCTAAAAGTTGCCATCCTGCTCATTGTACTAAGAGCATCCCGTACAGTCAGGCACTCAGAGTCAAGCGAATATGTTCCAACACAGAAACAACTAAAAAACAACTACGTCAACTCGAAACCCGCTTGAAGAGAAGGGGCTACAAACACAGAACTATCCAAAAAGGTTTTCAGAAAGCGGAAACTATTCCAAGGAGTAAACTGTTAGAATACAAATATAAAAAGAAAAATAAAAGGACTCCATGTGTTCTTACTTACCACCCATCTCTCAAAAACAGCTTCGGTGTCATTCGTGAGCATTGGAAAACAGTTGAAAAGAATTCCAAACTATCCAAGATTTTTCCCGAGCCTCCCATGATAGCTTTTAGGCAACCCAATAGTCTGCGGAACCTGCTGGTGCGGGCTGAAGTGTCTGATAGTAGAAGTACTTGGAGAATGTCGTTCGTGTGATGAAAACGCTGCAAATGCTGTCTACATATGCATCACTCATCAACTTTTCACAACCGAAAATAACTATAGGATATTTTGCAATGTTACCTGCAAAAGTATGAATGTTATTTACTTCTAGAATGTTCGGTTTGTGGCCTCCAATATGTTGGTGAGTCAAAGCAGTCTTTCCACAAACCCCTCAATGGCCATAGGAGTGATATCTCTAAGAAGGCACTTCTCCCAGTTTCTCAGCATTTCAGACAGTCTGGTCACAAACTTGATGACTTTAACCGCATGAAAATCCTAGTGATTGAACAGAACATTCACTGGAGTGATGCTCAGCGACAGGTTCGGGAAAGCTTTTGGATAAAGGAACTAAATGTACATCATCCAAACGGCGTCAATAAAAATACTAAGTTTTATTTTCACTATTTTGGGATGTAAATATACACAGTCACGTATATTTGAGTATCGAGTTTTGTTTTATATTATGATGTTCAGGATTTTGGATTAAATCAATAGACCGAAACTTACCTGTATTACTGAGCTATTTTTATACATACAATCAGTATTGTTAAAATTATTGACACTGAAGAAGGCTATTTGTTAAGCCGAAATATTTGTCAACACGATTTAATAACAACATCTTCGCATAATACCATCTTATATTAGTATCGTTGTGCAAATCTCTAGACTTATATATATATATATATATATATATATATAGATTGCCTAACAATGTAATTTTAACACACTATTTAGTATGTAAATATAAGAATGTTTAAAATATTTACAAAATGATGAAAATAAACGCAATATTTCGCTAGACTAACTAGCTTTATCAAGCGTGCATCTATCCAGGTGAAATCGGATGTAGATGATAAGAAACTTTGCAGCTCAATGTATATGTTGCACTTGAATTTAGCTGCCTTAAAATAATACATAATTTGGATGAAGTTCAAGATTTTACAAATTGGTAGTTGAAGTTAGCAACGTCCATTGGCCAATATTACAGGATAAAAGGACGATGCTGTGTACTAAATTATTCTTTATCTTTCCTGTATCTTTCTCATCTTTTCGTTAAGACCATCAGGTTCTAAAGTGTGGAGTTGGTGGATCCAAAATTTTCTCTTCTCCTTCTCGTCGTGGTGTCCCACTCGGTGTTGACTTCTATGATTTGGAAAGTAACATTATCAAAAGAATGTCTCGTTGAACGAAGATGTCTTGTGAGAGGACAGTTTTTGTTGGTTTTGTACCATGAACGATGGTTATTGAGCCGAATATTAAATTTGTCCATTGTTTCTCCCACATACTGAATGCCACAAGTGTCACATGTTAATATATGAA
Organism: Mytilus coruscus; assembly: GCA_017311375.1. Taxonomy (NCBI): domain Eukaryota; kingdom Metazoa; phylum Mollusca; class Bivalvia; order Mytilida; family Mytilidae; genus Mytilus; species Mytilus coruscus. Next base: position 95,922,034 of record CM029599.1, read on the forward strand.
TTGAGTTCTCCGTTTTACAGTTGGAATTTGAGTAAATGGTATAATTTTGTTTAGTAACGGAGCTGATGAAAGAACTGCTTGTATTGGCAGCTTTACAACACAAGCAGTTCCTTCGACTACATTGTTTGTAGCAACCGGGAGATGGAGTAGGCTGCTTTGCTAATACAGATGTCACTAATTTGTCACGGATGTTTTTGGGTCTTCTGAAGGCCATGACTAGTGGTGAGGAAAATACTTTTTTAAGATTTGAATCATTTTCTATAATTTTCCAATGCTTCTGAACAATGGAAGACACATTTTTAAAATAAGGATGGTAAGTGAGTACAAGGGGTGTTCTGTTAGCTGCTTTATTCTTATCTTTGTACTCTAGAAGTTCTTGGCGACTAGTTTTGTTTGCTCTTTCGAAAGCGCTATCAATGATGTTGTTATTGTATCCTCGAACAACTAGATGTTTACGTAGTTGTCCAAGTCTAGCATTTTGCGTATTTTCAGTAGAGCATATTCTCTTGATTCGCAATGCCTGGCTGAATGGGATGCCACGGGAGCAGTGTTTAAGATGGCAACTTTTAGGAGAAAGGAATTGATGTTTGTCCGTTTGTTTGGTATGAAGGTCCGTTATAATGGTTCCGTTCTTGATGTACCTCGTAGTGTCGAGGAAGTTTATTTTCTCCATAGATGATTCATATGTAAATTTTATTGAATGGTGGAAAGAGTTACAGTGTCCTAGAAATTCATTAAGATGTTCTTGTGAATCTGTCCATTTCAAATGAAAGGTAATAAATCAGAGCAGAGCCCACTGAAATAATTTTTGGGGGTTAGGCCCATTCGGGAATTGAAGGGGTTCAAAGTTGTTTAAAAAAAAAAAATACGTGTCCAACCTACACTCTTTCGGTAAGCCTCGCCAGCTTCGTACGGCAAAGTTCTTTACCGGACATGGCTCAAATGAAAGGTAATAAATCAGAGCAGAGCCCACTGAAATAATTTTTTGGGGGTTAGGCCCATTCGGGAATTGTAGGGTTCAAAGTTGTTTTTTTTTTTTAAAAATACGTGTCCACCCTACACTCTTTCGGTAAGCCTCGCCAGCTTCGTACAGCAAAGTTCTTTACCGGACATGGCTCAAATGAAAGGTAATAAATCAGAGCAGAGCCCACTGAAATAATTTTTTGGGGGTTAGGCCCATTCGGGAATTGTAGGGTTTCAAAGTGTACATTTTTCCTTTAATCAGAAGTCTTTTTTACCTGTCGATACATTTATTTCAAGTAAAGGTGCATGCCGTACAAAATAGTGTACGTATAATTTCAGTTGAAAGTACTTATTATCGGCATGAAATACACCCTTACAGCTTGCTCTTCCATATGTTTACATATTTAGTATGGGAAATAGACATTAAAAGTTCCTTTTCTAAAAAATACAGGATATTTGAGGATGTCGAGTGTATGGAAAGCCAGTATATAGTAATTCTATCGCACATAGTATTTTTCTTATTTCGTTTATTTGAAAGCATATATACTGTACTAAGGAACAAGTTTAAGTCAACTCACATTAAATATATATGTTTATGCTCGGCCTACGATAGTAAAGCACATGATATTCTCTGGTCTGTGTGTTCGTTCATTCGTTCGTTCGTTCGTTTCACCGTTCATCCGTTCGATCGTTCTTTTATCCGTCCGTCCGTCCATTCATACTGCATTAGATTAACGTTATTAATGAATGTAGTTGAAGATGAAATTGTAGTCAAATCAACTTGAAACGTAGTACACATGTTCATTATAATGTGATCTTTCTAAATTGAATGCCAAAATTAGCATTTTGACACAAGTTTTACGGTTCACTGAATATGGAAAATGATGTGCGAGCAAATCATCATGGACAGATATTCTTGTTTTTTTAAATTCGATTTGTTTACTTTTTATTCTCATTTCTGATCCGCCATGTGCTTTTATATAGCCATTGTATGCTTATGAGATAGACGTCTTTAATATTTATTTGCAATAACTGATACAAGTTTACAATATGATAGGTTTAGAGTATGGAAAACACAGAAAACGTAAAGAAGATGTCAAAATATGGTTATTTTCCCACCTTGTCCCTTTCCCGATGGTGTAAAATCCGGGGAGGGGGTGCACTTTCATTTATAATAATACATGTATGATAATATTTAGTATGTGTTTAGATGCAGCGGAATAAAAATAGTTCGTTAACAAAGACTGTATCAATAATAGACATATTCAAAATTTCATCAAACATCATACATCTGACACATCATACATCTGACACAGGCTTTATTAAGATATTTGGACTTTTTTCGAATTGCTGGCACGTTTTTTTTTTTTTATAGAAACTATATATTTCTTTACTCCTTGATATCAATATGCCGGCATTTAGCAAGCAAGCTAGTCAGAGCATTCAGTTACAGACGTCATTGGTGTTGATGTGTTCCACTTTCACTTCAAATGCTGGACATCTCTGGTCATGTAAACGTCAAAAAACAATTTATACCGTACTGGTAGATAGATTTTTTTTTAACAGAACGTTTCTTCATAATGGGGTTTTGTGGTTTTCACACATACCGCATTATGATTCTTTGACAAGTTGATTCTCATTGCTAACTTTAGTGGTCGATAGAATTGGTCGCTAGCTTGATTGGTCGCTGGAATTGGTCGCTAGCTTGAGTCTGGTAGTACTGGTGGTAAAACCAGCTGTATTACCTTTTCATTACACAGACTACTGTGTCTGTATAATATCCCGTCCTTTAATGTCAGCTTATCCCAGTCCCGCAAATACTTACGAACATTCTCCTGTTCTAAGGATATTTTTCTTTTTGCGGGTTTATGTCCGCGCTGTACCAAGTCAATAACTCTCCGAATAGATAGGTCTGCATTCTGCTCCTTATGCCAATCAATAGTACTAATATCTACCTCATGTAAATCCTCAGTAACGACAATCTGAGTCAATAAAATGGTCTAAATAAATGGGCTGGGTGAAACAATACAAGAAGTACATACCGCTTTTATAGCATCATTAAACATCTGTTTAGTCACTGGCTGTATTCTAGATAAGACATCGGCGTCTACATTGGACTTACCTGTTCTATAGGTCAATTTGAAGTCATAATTAGAAAGGGAAGCGACCCATCTATACCCAACGGCGTCTAGCTGCGCTCGATTAAATACATATGTCAACGGATTATTATTCGTTTTGACTTCAAATTTACTGCCATATAGATACTCGTGAAATTTGTCTGTGACCGCCCATTTAAGAGATAAAAACTCTCTTTTATGGGTCGGGTACAGCCTCTCCACTCCTCGCAAGCCACGGCTTGCATAGGCAATAACTCTGTCAATTCCTTCCTGTTTCTGGTATAATACCGCTCCTAAGCCGTCATTACTGGCGTCAACATGCACAGTAAACGGTAAGGTATAATCAGCATAAGCCAATATAGGAGGAGAGGTTAACTTCTCTATTACCTTTGCCATAGCTTCCTGTTGAGCTTCGTTCCAAAACCACTTAGTTGGTGCCTTAGATTTCTGTTTCTGTGTGCAATGACCAATTTATATGTCATTTAAAGGTTTTACTATCTTAGCGTAATCCTTTATGAAACGTCTATAGTATGATGTGAAACCCAACAACTTTCACATTCTTAATGGTGGGCCCGTTTTTCACGACAGAGATCTTTTCTGGGTCTGTTTTTTATACCCTCATTGCATGTATCACATTCTAAATTTTACGGTGATGTTGTGTTAGAGCCCGTACATTTAGATACGATCCATGTAAGCATATCGATCCTTTGAATAAACTTATTCTAAAAGATTAACAATTTAACACTGTAATAAGATTTTTTAATATTGTTTTTATCGGTACTAACATTGATTTTATCAATAAATTAAAACATAACTATTTTTTAATTTTATTTTTAACTATTGATATACATTTATTACAATTTAAGGTTCTACATCCTATCAAAACTTGTATGTTGGCATTGCACAAGGTCATGTTTTCCTAGACTGTTTATGACGTTTTTACACTAAATTCATTGGATGTGTCCTGAGTGATATTTTGTCTTGGATACATAAATCATTTACTAGTTGTCTTTACTGATTTTGTGCTTTGCATCTATCTGATGAGTCAAGCCCTTTTCAACTAGCACTGACTATGTCCAGTGTCCCTAGACCACACACCCGACAGGCTGTGAGACATCACCGTCAACACAACCTCTAGTAGCACTGACTGTGTCCAATGCCCTAGACCACTCACCCGATAGGCTGTGAGACATCAACGTTATCAATGGTCAACCTCTACTAGCACTGACTGTGTCCAATGCCCTAGACCACTCACCCGATAGGCTGTGAGACATCAACGGCAACACAACCTCTACCAGCACTGACTGTGTCCAATGCCCTAGATCACTCATCCGATAGGCTGTGAGACATCAACGGCTAGCACTGACCGTATGCAGTGCCCTAGACCACTCACCGATAAGCTGTGAGACATCAACGTCAACACAACCTCTACTAGCACTGACTATGTCCAATGCCCTAGACCACTCACCCGATTGTCTGTGAGACATCAACGTCAACACAACCTCTAGTAGCACTGATTGTGTCCAATGCCCTAGACCACTCACCCGATAGGCTGTGAGACATCTACGGCAACACAACCTCTACTAGCACTGACTGTATGCAGTGCCCTAGACCACCCACTCGATAGGCTGTGTGACATCAACGTCAAAACAACCTCTACTAGCACTGACTGTGTCCAATGCCCTAGACCACTCACCCGATAGTCTGTGAGACATCAACGGCAACACAACCTCCACTAGCGCTGACTGTATTCAGTGCCCTAGACCACTCACCGATAGGCTGTGAGACATCAACACAACCTCTACTAGCACTGACTATGTCCAATGCCCTAGACCACTCACCCGATTGTCTGTGAGACATCAACGTCAACACAACCTTTACTAGCACTGACTGTATGCAGTGCCCTAGACCACCCGCTCGATAGGCTGTGTGACATCAACGTCAACACAACCTCTACTAGCACTGGCTGTGTCCAATGCCCTAGACCACTCACCCGATAGTCTGTGAGACATCAACGGCAACACAACCTCCACTAGCGCTGACTGTATTCAGTGCCCTAGACCACTCACCTGATAGGCTGTGAGACATCAACGTCAACACAACCTCTACTAGCACTGACTGTGTCCAATGCCCTAGACCACTCACCCGATAGGCTGTGAGACATCAACGGCAACACAACCTCCACTAGCACTGACTGTATGCAGTGCCCTAGACCACTCACCCGATAGGCTGTGAGACATCAACGTCAACACAACCTCTACTAGCACTGGCTGTGTCCTATGCCCTAGACCACTCACCCGATAGGCTGTGAGACATCAACGTAAACACAACCTCTACTAGCACTGAATGTGTCCAATGCCCTAAACCACTCACCCTCCACTATCACTGACTGGGTCCAGTGCCTGGCCAAGACCACTCACCCGATCGGCTCTGAGACATCAACGGCAACACAACTTCCACTAGCACTGACTGTGACAGTGTCAATTGCCCTAGACCAGTCACCCGATCGGCTGTATGAACAGATCGTTTTCGTTAGTCTTATCATATCATCGAGTAATCTAGGGTTGTAACAGAGTACACGAATTGATAATGTAAAATAAACTGGATATGGGTTTTCTCTGTAGTATATAATGTATAATGAAGCATATCAGAAAAGCAGTGTTCCCGTCATAATATATATTTGCCTGTCGAAAGTTACGAATCCAGTCAGTATTTGTCGTATGTCATATCTTAATGTTTTGTATTATTTCGAGATTTGAGTATTAATAATAGTTCTTTGATTGTTCCTGTTAAATCAGAGCTTTTATAGACTTGTGACGATTTAGAGCTTTGTTTTTTTTTGTCGAAAGGTTGCTGTCTCATTGACGTATACCCACATCTCCTTTAATGCATACTTTCTCGTGAAATTAGCCATTCCTTCAATAGTTATAACCAGACAACAGATATCAGCCAAATTAGAAAACGAATATTTACGTTAATTTAGGTATCTGAAATATTAACAACTATTTATATTAAGCACATTTTGAAAATTTTAATCGTGGTAAATTACATTTACAATTACAAGTCAACTTTATACGAGTTTTATAACCCACAATTTTAAAGTATAAGAATAATTACATGTTTCAAGATGACAATAATTTCTTTTCAATTTGTTCATTTCTGGTAAACAGAAAGGCAATCTATACAAATGAAAACCATGAATACCAAAACAATAATTGTTACTGCTAGTATTCCAACGGTCACTGACATCGGTCTATTGTCTGTAGCGCTAGATTTACGTCTAATGTATGAACTTATAGCCTTTTTGTCGACAGCAATTTCTTTTTGAATTTGTTCAACTTCCTTTTCTATTAACTCAAAAACTTCTTCTTTTGAAATATTAGAGTTAATAATGATATCCCATTTAGATACCGTCGTCTCACATGGACAAGAGCAGTAGTTTGCTTCTAAATAGGACTGTGTACTACTAGTATATAATTCTGTTGTTTCCGTGGAATAATCAACTTCATCCGATGACACGGTTTCTTTCTCTGTTGAATTGACGCCTAAAAAATACAAAGAAAGTTAATCAAGACCATGTTTTGCCGAATATTGCTATTTTTCAATCGAAATTCGTCTTATATTTTGTGAAAGCTCGTATTAATATTTTATTCTAGTGGATGAAGAGGAGCAAAGAACACAATAACAGTTAGGACACAATAACATGGTGTGGGTGAAAATGTGTCGCATAATTCGGGAAACACAAGACAGATATACTATAAAGACAGACAGATAAAACAGACAAGACAGACAGACAGCATAAATACGCACTTTAGATAGTATAAAACGACAGTTTTTTCCTTTAAAAAAGAACATCTTTTATATTCATTGATCTCCTGTAACATTTTGTGAAGCATTATAAGAGAAAGAAATAACAAATGATACCCAGTATATGATATACGGCCATCACCCACTGACCACCACATCTACTCTGTGAGTTGTCGTTACAACGTTTATCACATCGTGAATCTTCTACTTTCAATGAGGAATCAAGTTCATCTTCTTTTCCACAAACACACCATGACTCCAACTGAAATAGAAATACAAACTCTGGCCTTTGTTAGTCTTGTATTTTTAAAATTTTAGTTCATTTATATGTTTTGGAGTTTAGTGTGACGTCCATTTTCACTGAACTAGTACACACTTTTATTTAGGGGCCAGCTGAGGACCACCTCCGGGTGCGGGATTTTCTCGCTGCGTTGAAGACCCATTGGTGGCCTTCGGCTGTTGTCTGCTCTTTGGTCGGGTTGTTGTCTCTTTGACATATTCCCCCATTTCCATTCTCAATTTTATTTAAATGTAAGAAACAGTTTTTGAGAAATTACACCTGATTATTATTAGTGTTAATGTATTATTCCTGTCACATCAGAAAAAAAACAAGATCAATGTAAAATACCTGTAAAATAAGGAGATGGTTTATCTGATTATACATTTAAACTAAAGAGGTAGGTTCAAGTTCCCCTGTTTGTTTGTTTTACTCATATGGTAAAGTAAGAAAGTGTTTCAAATATACTGGAATTTTGAATATAAAAGAGCCTATATTATTTACTTAATCATAATGTAATTAAATCATTGTTTAACAATTTTTCATATGTTTCCACAAAATAGAAATTGAACAGCGCAACATATTTCTGTCAAAGACAATTTTAATACAATTTTGCAAATTTTCCATGATTTTTTCCCCGAAGGACGTCTTATACTCAAATGAAATAATTCGTATCTGAAAGAAATTCAAAATTATATATAACTTTACTCCCAGTAGAATTTCAGTTTGATTGAGAAATGTCCTTTCAATTTTTTATGTTACTGTTACAGTAAAAGAAATTCATAACATTTGTCTTGAAATGTTAGAACCTCTAAGTAAACACGTGAAGTTTTGTGATTTTTTGTAAAATTATATTGAAGGACTTAAAAAATGGCCCTTGCCCTCTTTAAGAGTCTTATTTTCACCTGTATGCCAGCATATACATAACCATTCGTATTGCAAAACTCAAGACATTTGTTGACAGTCATATCAATTGGATATTTATCCTTATGACTAGACAGCATATCCTCATCTTTTACGTTGTAGCAACCAATATACATGTGTTCTACAAAAATATATCAATATTTCATTTTATAAGACAATTGTTTATAATTAACTTATGTAATTTAAAATATTATGATTATAGATAAAAAGGTCACGAGTGAACAACACAATAAAAGATAAACAGTATTTTTTATTGACTGATAACATAAACGTAGTTATGTTTGATCTGTTTTCAGCCGTGCGACAGTCGGCTTTCATGTAAGTACGAATTGTGCTCCTTTCCTCGTTGAAGCGCTCCTTTTCGCAAACTTCTTGTTAAACATGTATCAAGCAGGGCTTCTTAAGTAAAATAAAAATAGCAAGTTCAATCCTTTTATTTCGTGTACTGTAAGATATATAGAAATGTAAGTCCTATTATAGAATGGTCCAGTTTGATGGCTATTTTTCCAATAAACACTTGAATCCATTGTTATATAATTTAATTTTGGATGTAACGCGTCTTCTGATTGGCTGACGTTGTTTTGTTTATCAGCTCATAGACATAATTTTGTCATTTGACCGTGACATCATCAACGTTTTTTCATGATTTACTCCGGTTTCAAATGGAATTCAGAATTAAATGATAAGAAATGACTGTAATATTTTTTCTGTCTATTCGAAATAACATAAAAAATGTGGTGCACACTTTAAAATAACCCGCTACGCGGGTTATTCAGTGTACACCACATTTTTTTTTTTATTTCTTCATAGACAGAAAAAATATTACAGTCATTCCTTAAATAAATAAGTAGTCATATATTGCAGCCAGTTTCGATATAGTTAGCATGTTGTTGACGCAATTGCGTAGCTTTAGAATTCATGACATAAGTAATTTTCTCTCGTTGTTGGCCGTCCTTGCAAATATTGATTTGATAAATCATATATCTTTTAAACGAAGTTGTAACCGATAACATTGAAGTGTTGCTTTTGATATACTTAAGATTAATGAAATTCTTTACCATCATTTGATTGACTTAGACAGTTTGGTGATAAAGAGCAGTTTAATTTTTGTTTCGAGTTTTATTAAATGCGTGGATCTTAAAATTAATATAGGATTAAACGCCTTTTTAAAGGAATTCATTGGTGTATAAACTCGACCAAGTCACTCACAAACAAATCAAAGTCCGAAGACTTTTATGATATGTTTGTGAGTGACTTGGTCCAGTTTATACACCAATAAATTCCTTTAAAAAGGCGTTTAATCCTTATAACTCTTTAAAATTGGAGATAAGGAATTTATTTTTCCACACTCGTAACCTCTTTCACACGTAAATTGTATGTTTGTGTCATTGAATTGGCCTGGCGCATGAATATATTTTTTGGTTAACGCAACACAAAAAATATGTACTCCATGAAATTTGCTATCTGATAAAAAATAAAATACAAAAACTCTTATTATCATTCAAATGAATGTTTTGTGTTTATTATTTAATTTAACGATTAACGCGAAGTGAAAATATTTTTTGTTTAACGTCGAGCCGGATTGTGTTATTAAAGCCGCCATCTTGTTTACATTGGTTATCGGTCAACGTCGTCTATCGAAAAATAAACAACCGTCAAGAATAACTACCGGAAGTCCTCTCGACCAATCATATCAACGTATTCCCCAATATGCAAATCATATAAGAATTATTAAGTAGTAGCCGATTTTTTTTTAACATTATTTTATCGTGTTTATCTAAGAGGTTTTTGTCCTGTCACAATGACAATTGACAAAAAGTCCCATTTTATATTCATTTCTTCAAACTGACCAATATTCAGTCCATTGCTATAGATATATTCATTTAAGTAGGTGAGGTGTAATACAAATATTCTTACCATCCATTTCCAATGTTTTACTTTCTTTTTCATGGGAAGCTTTGGAAAATCAAAGACCTACACATACCAGGCAAACACACTAGTTTAAAAACGTCTACTTAGATATGAAACTTCTATCATTATGACATTCTTTAAGAAATTTGTTCTTAACATTGCTTCATTTTATTATAGATCATTGTTTCATTTTTAACACAAAAGTTATTGGATACTTGTTTTTTGGATATTTTTTTCTAGTTTAGATACTATTGAAATAACATTTAAAACAAATTTCATTAAAATTGTCAGTATTTAAGAAGTTTTTCTAGTGAGGTCAATTTTCATACATTTGTGCCTAATAAGTTGGTGTCGGATTTACCAAAAGTTCTGACAAAACAGAAGGTCAATCATTGGCGCTGAATGTAAATTTGAATCCCTTATTACATGAATCTTTTCAATTAACTAAAACTTTGGATTCTAGTGGGTCCTATTCATGGTTCACTTTTGCAAAAGATATTCTTTCTGAATCTAACATTGATAGACTAAAACCTGTGATAATTTAAAACAATTGAAAAATATTAAAACTATATTAAATCCCAAATAAACTCATACTACAACAACCTGTTGATGGATAAGTTGAGATCTATTGATGATAAAAGTAAATTAAATTTTTATAAAGGACTTGATCCAAATCTATTGATAAAACCTTACCTCTCTAACTCAAACTTTGAATTTAGAAAATTAATTACAAAACTTAGAATCAGTGATCATTCATTATTAATTGAAAAGGAAGGCATTTTAAAATTCCTCACGAAGAGAGACTTTGCAAAAATGCAAAGTACTAGATGATGAGAAACATTTCTTAATAAATTGTTCTCACAATTCAAATATTAAGATTAGCATATTTTAATTGCATTAACATAGAAAATAATTCATTTGCTAATCTCACTGACAATGACAAAGTTATATATATACTTAACCCATCAACACCAACACAAGTGAATAAACTAGAGCCTTTATAAAAAGTCAATGGAACTGAGGACAGGGACCCTTTAATATTTACCTGAATTTGTATATATATATTGAGTTACTTAGTTATTGTCTTCATTTGTTTTTGTTGTTGTTATATGTCACAAACTGTAAAGTTTATATGGCAATAAAACTTTGAATTGAAATTGAATTGTTAATGAAATTTCCATCAGATTTCATACATGGAAGTCCTGTCCGTTTTTATTAATGTATCTGAATAGTATAACATAAGAATTTGCAATTGAGTATAGTTGCAAATATCGTAGATGTATATAACAAATAATTTTTCAATAATGCTTTTCCAAAGTATCATCTAGAGAATGTCCCAGTAATGTTTCCAACAGCTGTACATGTGTAAGAAAAGCCAGATTTTTCTAAATGTCATTATAAATATGTTTTATTTCTCTTCGGGTCGGAAATGAGTTGTAATTAAAGGACATAATAGGGGCGATTTAGAGCTTGAAATATTGTGGAGAAACTTATTTATTGTTGGAGACCATACGCTGGCCTTTATATTTCCTTTTTTGTTTGTCTTAGGGTTGCTGTCTCGTTGACGTATACACCAAATGTCCTTTTATTGATATAAGTATAAATATCGAAAGTGCAACATGCTTGTTTTCAGCAAGATTAATCGGCTAGATGTGGTACCCGTGTTCACTGTCTTGACAAAACTATTTTGTCACATATTCCTTATTCGTGGATATTCTGCACAGATCGTCATCAGTACAGACTGTAGCTATTAAAAATGAACTTTTATCAAATACGCCACCAAATATTTTGGGTGACTTTATATTTTGACCATAGAAATGGATAAAGAATAGGAACTTTAAAATTCAAAGTGTGAAAAACCAGTACATTGATTCTTTTGAAATATTATCATTTTTTTTTTCAATACACATACGGCTTACCTAGACATAATATTACTTCCAAGTATCCAGTCAAAATATATATAATTTCAAATCTAAAAAACATTATCACAAACATTAAATTTTACAGCACTGCCACTGACATCAACAGCTTGAAAATAATACAATTTTCCTCCAAGATATTAGCACTGATTGATTGTTATGGTAATATAAGTCACGTACCGAGACATTAACCTAATTCAGATGTAATTGTGTAATTTCAGTGACTACTTCTGTCATTGAAGCAACAAAGACATCCACCACAATTAAACTTAATGTTTTCATTATTTTTCCGCTTCATTTAAAAACCAATCTATTTATCATTATTTATTAAAAGATATTTTTGTCTGAATTATATCGTAAAAGAAATAACCAAAACCAATTAAACAATATTGGTAAAACATTTCAAATTAAAATAAGATTATACGAAGTTACAAGTACTAGATACACTATAAATAACAGAATCACCAGAAAAATTGGTGGCGGAGATGCAATCGGATAATACATGTAACACTGCTGGTGTAAATTTCTTTTAGGGTGGTTAACATCATACACACCAGTTAAATTCTGTTTAGCCTAAAATGTAAAAGACTGGGGTTTTTACTACCCTAAAAGATTTAAAACAAGTAATGTACAGTACTACTGACCTGTTTAAATCATTCGTCACCAAGTAGTCAATGTCAAGTGGATTTGATTTTAAGAATTTTACATCAGCAGTGTTATTTACAATACATGCATGTATAATAATCCATCAAAGTTTAACGTATCGTTGACAGAATTCATTGACTAAAAGTTATAGATTTTATAATCACAAAAACTCATCGTCCTTTAAAAAATACCATTAATAATGAAGCTCCTGTCTATTAAATATGATTCCAGATTTTGTTGCCACTCACCATTCGAACATTCGTATTTTCGTCTTTTTTCGTTTTTTGATATGGCATTGTCAGTTTGTTTTGGACTTTTGAGTTTGAATATCCCTCAAAAGTTTTGTGTCTTTCGCCTATCTTTTAAAAACCGCTGTAAAATATATATCAAAACTCCGTTCCAGCACACATTTCTTTTCAGATTATATTTTACCATATTTTTTAAAATCATGGAATAATTGCTCCATAATATTCCGAATTACAGTTCCTCTGGGACTATTATACTAATTAGTTTAATAGTCCCAGAGTTCCTTAAAGTTATTAGAACGACACCTTCATTATCAAAACAAAAAAGGTCAGCGACTCATTTCACCAAAAATCTTACGAATAAAAATACTCATGAACATTTCAGAATAACTTACGATCAATTTTAGTCGTAAGATTTTTCGTGATAAGAGCCCCCGTCATTTATTATATTGGTTCTAGAATGTATTATATATTACTCGGGAAACTGAACATGGATTGTGGTTTATTGAACATTTAAATGTAGACTAGTACCTTGGTCGATTCACCTAACTATTATTGTGGGAATATGGAATCCGTCTTTCATTTCTTATATGTATATTTGATGAACTAAAATATGTTTAAACTAATAATTAAATGATCGGCTAGTCAAATCAGTTTTTGGCTCTTTACAAGATTTAACAGATTTGGAACTGATTGGCTTGTAAAAACGCAATAACATTGCAGTACCAGTGGATCTTGCCAGATATCAGCAACTTTCAAGCTGTTATCAAAATAGAATAATCACAAATTGATGTATACAAGGAAGTACTCTGTTTGTTGCTTGGATTTCGAATATATTAATAAAATAGAAATATCTGAAGTCTTATTGGATATTCAATCGTGAAATTAAACGTAATCCCCGAAACACACAAATTCAATTGTTAACAAGATGCTAATAACTTGTATTTAATCTTATATGTTCCTTATTTATTGATCATTATTCAAACATATGTTAAAATACCTTCATTTAAATAAAACACACGGATGCTTTATTGTTACATGTATTTTACAAGTAGGACTGACTGTGCTAATAGGGAAATAAAAAAAGGAGCATACACGAACGTCTCGTATGAAGCAATGGCATATAGACAAACAAGATAAGAATAAAACGAAGTTCCAGGTAATACGCCGTCCAATCAAAACAAGGTTAAATATCAGCTGCTTTGAAAGGGTACACATAACTTACTTTAGTAAAAGTGACCATAGCCGATTTTCATGGACTTCCAAAGTTTGCGAAACTGTTTATTCATGACTGGATACTAATTTACATTACTTAAAGGGGCATTAGCTACGAGATATAAAAAAAAAAATTAAAATATGATTTTTTTTTTGTTTGTTCAATCATTAATGAAAGTGAAATAGTGAAATAATAATTCGCTTTTAGCAGCCAATTTGGTTCAATTTTGTCAAAATAAGCTAAGAAAATCGCTGATGAATTATTATAAAAAGGGAATTTATTGGTGTATAAACTCGACCAATTCACTCACAAACAAATAGAAGTCCGAAGAGGAAGGACTTTTATGATATGTTTGTGAGTGACTTGGTGCAGTTTATACACCAATAAATTCCTTTAAAAAGGCGTTTAATCCTTATAATTCTTTAAAATTGGAGATAAGGAATTTATTTTTCCACACTTGTAACCTCTATTACACGTTAATTGTATATTTGTGTCATTGAATAGGCTTGGCCCATGAATATATTTGTTGGTTAGCGCAAAAGTATGTACTCCATGAAATTTGAAATCCGATAAAAAATAAACTACAAAAACTCTTATCATTCAAACGAATGTTTTGTGTTTATTATTTAATTTAACGATTAACGCGAAGTGAAAATAAATTTTGTTAACGTCGATCCGGATTGTGTCATTATCGCCGCCACCTTGTTTACATTAGTTACGAAAAGAAGTTCGGTCAACGTCGTCTATCGAAAAATAAACAACGTCAAGAACAACTACCGGAAGTCCTCTCAACCAATCATATCAACGTATTCCCTTATATGCAAATCATATAAGAATTATTCACTTGCAAGTGAATAATTCGACCTCATTGAATCCGTATGCATGTGACCTTCAATTTAAACCCTTGCTGGACATGGATTACGCATGTATTCAGCTATTTAAAGGAAAAGAATGTCAACATTGCAATTGAAACAAGGATGAACCTTTTAATTGGCTAATTCGATTCACAAAAAAAATCATACTTATACAGGTAAAAATGATGATAAACATACTTTTAACCTACAATATGAAATCAAACAGACTAAGAAAAATCCAAATACACGTGGACACTATCTGTTTATATTTATATTTATGTTTATATTGAGTTATATGACCGTCAGCATTCTTCGGAGGTCATTTCGATGGTTAATTAGATGGCGTCTAGACAAAAATACACACGAAATGTTGATACATATTATCGATTCCATGCATTGTTAATTATTATTTTAGGCTTTTTGTAATTTGGATATACGTTTTAGTATGTTATAAATTAAATATGAGAATTTGAGTCAAATCGGTGAACATGAATTTGACAGCTAACTATTCCAACTGTGATTAATTGGATAATGAAAATATAATATTTCATTGGATAACATCACAATTACGAATATATTTGACTAGTTTTGATATTACGTGGATGTTTTTTAAAAAAATCAATCGACGAACTTTGCTTATTTAATAAAGGTTTAACTTCCATAAATGGTATGAGCTTCACGAAACATTTGGGATAAGCATCACCAAAAATATGGAACTAGCTCTCAGGATTTGTTTGTTTCTTGCTTTGAATGCCAAAACTGTATATTCGCATGGTAAGACTAATCTTCTTCGTAATGAAAAAAAAAAAAAAAAAAAATAATGGAAAAGCGGTTTACGTTTGCAATATTAAAATTACTTTGGAATCATTTTTATTTTCGTTGCTTATATTTTTAACGTTCCTTTGTAGAAACGTTGGCATCAAAATGGCGTTTTAGTCAAAATTTTATTTACAAGTAGTCCTATAAAGTTACATATCTTTAATTTATTTATAAAAGTTCATCTTTACCATCGATATTTCCGAACTTTTGTTAAACATTATTGAGCAGACATACATATAATTTTTCAAATACGACACCACATTTATGATTTGTGGATGAATGGTGGCATATATATATATTTCAAACCAATAATGTCACGTTGAGTCACCATATATGTAGACCACAATATGCAGAAATGTTAAGAAGAATAACAAAACTTAATGCAGTTTCCAATACTTGGATTTGACGTTCTATGTTGATAAATGAGTCCTCAAAATGTTGTATTATTTCAAATTAAGTGTACTATTAAAAGTGAATTGATATTTTACATCCAGTGGTCTGTCCTTCAAAATATTTTCTTAGTTCTGTTTTATCTCATTTATTAGATCAAAACATAATATATTAAATGTAAAGCATTTACTCGTAACCTATATAAGACAGATTTTTTTGTGGGTCGAATCAATCAACAGAGCAAGGTGCAATATGTTGTTGAAGAAACAGAAACATCCTTTAACATCCGACTGAATAACCATCGGTCATTTTATACAAAAGAAAGAAACTGCCCTATCACAAGACATCTTTTAAGAGAAGGGCATGATTTTGAAAACGTCACATTTCAAATCATTGAGAAAAACCAAAATTGGGACACGCAAGGGAGACAAAAGAGAGAGATTTTGGATGCACCAGTTACGGACTCTAGAACCTGATGGACTCAATGAAAGAGACGAGAAATTTTTTTAAAACAAATCAAAACAATAATCTTGAAATCCGTTAAATTTATACAACATCAATAATATGTTAAACTTTTATTCCAACGCATGTAGCTTAAGCTACAAAAATATTTTTTGTCATGCATCCGATTTCACCTGGATAGATGCACATGCCTGATGAAGCTAGTTTGTCTAGCTAAATATTGCGTATATCTATTTAAAATCTAATAGAACTTTTTAATGTATCAATTAGCGTGTTTAAGTTATATTCTTAGACATTTATATAATTTTAATTTAGTAACTGAATCAGTTTATTTTCACGAGCTGATCCACGCCTAAATAGATTGAATGTTGAATGTTGCTATTTTAAGACATTATATATATATAACTCTAAATTGAAAACAACGTTCAAACCTATGATTGCGTTGGATAAAAACCGCAATTTTTATACGTGTGCATGCAAAACAAATTTCTTTGTAGAGGGGTCTAAATACAGCACAAGCAACATTTTCCAAAAGACCAAAAAAGTGAAAAAGTATATTTCAACAAAACGCATTTGACTAACAGGTCGAACAACGGATGTTCTTAAACCCTGTTGACTGCCATTGGCGATTGCCAAATTAACGGATCACAAGATGTAACAAAATGGATCTTAATTATTAACTTAATACCAAACAGAAAACACTAAACTTGCGGAAAAGATGGTATACCGCAAAGATGAGGTGCAAAAATTTGTACACCATATCCGGATTTCGACAATTAATGTCTCTTCAGTGATGTTAGGAATCGAAACGGTATTTGGAAGGCCATATAATTTACCTCAATTTAGGATAGACTCTTGAATTTGAAGAGTCGAAATAGTATGAACGGTTCATATAAACCCGAAGGCAAATATTATACAAGCCCAAACGAAAAAATATAAATAAGTCTAAATTGAAAACAACGTTCAAACCTAAGATTGCGTTGGATAAAAACCGCAATTTTTATACGTGTGCATGCAAATCAAATTTCTTGGTAGAGGGGTCTAAAAAAAGCACAAACAACATTTTCCAAAAGACCAAAAAAAGTGAAAAAGTATATTTAAACAAAACGCATTTGACTAACAGGTTGAACAACGGATGTTCTTAAGAGCTTGTCTCACAGAAAACCATGCAAAAGTATCCAGGAGTGAATTTTGCAGAATCTCTTTAAATTTGGTACACACAACACTTAGGCCATGCAAATATCACTTGCAAAATTTTTTGCTTAAATTTTATCGGATAGCTGAGTTTTGTAGCGCCATCTATTTTCACCCTTTTTTTACGGGAAAATTGCCAAATTCAAGGTTTTTTTTATGGATTTTAATCCAACAAATAATTAGTTCTAGCCATGATAAATATCTCTTTTGCCCAATGCATGTGATAAAGCATTATTAAGGAAATAAAAAAATGTAAGTAATAAATATATATTTGATTTTTTATAGTAGGGCCTCTATGTTTATTAAACAGGTGTTTGAGGAATCGGCTATTTTACCAAATTTAGGACCTGAAGAAATGCTAAAATATAGAAAAGATGTAATTAAAAGATGAATATATCAAAATAAACTACTATGATAGCTTAAAGAAATATTTAGAAATATATTTATTATATATCAATGTACGGCTATTTTTATAGTATTTTATAAAATCTTTCATGTAACAAAATCTTTTCTTAACACAAAGCCACAAACTAGGGTGCAATTCTTGTCAAAATTAGTGATTTTATACTTCAACTGCTGTTTCTTATTAATTCAAAGTAAAATCATAGTGAAAACGATGATCAAAGTACTAAAAGCTCTATTTAACAAATGAAAAAAAACGGTTTGATTCAAAATCCAAATTCTCCAATTTGAAACTGCTAATTGCATGTTTTGTCTTTAACATGTTTCCATGAGTATATCTGGCACCTGCTTTTTATATGTACTTTAATAATCATAATGAAATATAGCACAGAAATGTGCTGAATCCGCGTATTTATGTAAATGTAATGTTGTTGGAAATCTTGCATGCTACTCATGAACATTCATTTGTGTGTAATTATGCCCGTTATTCAGTATTTTGGTCCAATAGTACCTGATATGGAGGCTATTGAATAGGTGATGACAGAATAATTTGTTATAAATTTTTAACCAAAAAAACCATCAGAATCTTTTTTTTTTTCAGTGTAAATTACACAAAATTTTAGTTTTTTTTTTGTTTGTTTTTATACAGTAAGACACTGAATCCTTTACATTTCCTTTTAATAGCCCATAATGACATTCAAATCATTATCATGATTATAGAATTTATAGTTCATAAAATCACTGATATCAGCTGACTCGGCAAAAACTTATCAACTTTCAGTTTACAGCAAAAGTAGCCATATCATTGTCCTTGTACTATTCTATAAATTGTCACTTCCATTCTAGCTTATAATTCTCATTGTATATTCACAAAAACAAGATCAACACATCTAATATCTACCATGAATAGCATAATTCTTATTTTCGGTAGGTTCTCTCTATCGTCACTTATTCCTTTTATTTTCAGAAACTAACTGTTTGGTTGTTGAGGTCTCTGGTTTTGCTTACAGAAACTATGCATTGATTCTTTTAGTTTGTTAAGTTGTTAATCGGTTTCTTTTTAACAAAGTATCCAACTTAGGCAACTATTGTAGTTTATGTAATTTGGAGCTTCAATCTGACTAATTACCATGATTACATAACATATGGAATTTTTCCAGTTCTACACCAGCTTCACAGATACATGTATAAGTAGTTTAGGACTTGCAGTGTGAATCTTTATACTTTTCTCTTATTGCGATGTAGCATTTCCAACTCCATTTTCTGAATGTCTGCTGACATTTTATTCAGTATCTTACGTAACTGCTAAGTTCAATATATTGACCATATCCACACATGAATATTTGCACTTTGAAGCCTGCAGTCTTGTCCTATCCTATTAAACATGTACTTTAATTTCTATCCATTTGAAACATTTTGTACATGTTTTTTCAAATATAAAATTTCTCCACAACTTCTATCATGATTTATGCAGATCAGGACATGAACAGAAAAAAATTAACATGTGCGTCATGCTAAACAGTAAGTAGCTTTGACTGCTGAATTTTCATTCATAGGCGGCTTGTTTTCTTGTACATTGTACATATGGGTTATACTGCTCTAGCAATGAATAGCTTCGAAGTATGTGCTCCTGAATAGCCTGGACGACCTGAAACATGAAACAATTACATTGTTAGATATACAAATATAACCCTTTTAAACAGAAACCAAATTATGACAGAAAGAAACAACATCTTATATATATAATTAAAAACAATTTTAATACAATCGACAATAATGTTGGGTTGCTGTCCCATTGACATATAATCCACATCTCCTTTTACTCATGTGCATGATATGTGCAAAAAAATGATGTAACTATACAGGTACATGTACATGTATGTACATACTAACATGATAACTTTAAATTAGATTTCCAAATTTCAACCTTAAAAATACATGTATTCCGGCCCTGAGAACAATTTCAATTTCGCCTGCATGGTTAACATTGTAATGTAAACAGAATTGGTTAATTTAAATTTTAATTTACTTTACCATGTTTACTCTTTTAAAATAACTAATTTCAATCATATAGTATCATGCATGGCAATACATAGTCCCTCTCGGTTAAAATTTCATTATACTAAAACAAAATGCTATACGTATACTTAATCTATAACTTGGCATGGTGTATTGTAATAAATATCAAGTCAATATCTACAAACATGATAAAAAAAAGGTGTGAAAACTGATTATTTGACATGTTTGAGTGATTCAGACTGGAACAAAATTTGTACTTGATCTGTAACCTGTCATTATAAACTGCATACATGTACATGTACCAATTATCAAAAAAAAAAAAAAAGGTGGAAAACTGATTATCTGGGTGAATTTTCTAAGTACAAGGACCATTACTCCGCACAATATCATCAGATCATAACAAAATTCTAACTTGATCTCTAACTTGTCATGATAACACTATATACCAATTATAAAATCAATATCTTCAAGAAAGAATAAAAAATGTGCGGAAACCTGAACATTTGAGTGATTTTATTAAGTCTATTGACCATAACTCTGGACAAAATCATCGGATCCGAACAAAAGTTTAACTTGATCTGTAACTTGTCATGATGAAAATAGATACCAAATATCAAATCAATATTTTCAAGCATAAAGAAAAAAAGTGTAGAAAACTGATTTCCCGAACTGAAGGAATGACAGACAGACAGACAGACGGAGAGAGTGCAATTAAAAATTCAATATAAAATGATAGCGAGAGTAATTAGTACAAATGCACTAAACATCAAGGTATCATGCATACCTAAAGTAAATCTCAGTTAAGAAGAAAAATTATTAATTTTTAAAAAATGATGGATAATTTTTTAAACAAAAAGTGTAAATTTTGACAATTGAAAATGAGGGATTATTAGCAGATCATTATAAAAATAATAAGGAGATGTGGTATGATTGCAAATGAGACAACTATCCACCAAAGTTCAAATGAAGTGCATGTAAGCAATAATAGGCAACCATTTGGCCTTCAACAATGAAAAAAACCCATAATACAGAATAGCTGGTTATAAGTCCTCGACATGAAGAATTAATGTCAACTGAGAAAACTAGCAGCATATTTTCATATCAAAACAATTTACGAAAAAACCAATATATACATGTATATGACAGACAAGAACCAATGACAACCACTGTTTCTGTTAAATTTATTCCCAGTTCATACGAAAGATAAGGAACAATTTAGAGCTTGACATAGATGATACATGTACTACACCTGTTATTGTAATCTGCATGTTGATAATACATACGAAGGATATATATATCACCAATGTTTTTGATTTGGGAAACTTTTGTTATTAGGTTGCTGACTTTTATACCCCTTTCATTTATTTTATGTATTTAATTGTAAATTACTTGAGTCCTTTTTTTACAAAAAAAATCTTGCAACATTATTGATCCAAAATTATACTAAAATGTAATGCCTAATATTGGGTTTTGGTACATATGTCATGTATGTTTGCAATGTAAGAGACAAATGATCAGCTTCGCCATGAGCGCCTGTTGCTGTTTCAAAAATGAAAGTTCAATAACTTCTCAATGCCATATCAGACGGATGGATGGACTTATAGACAAAGTTATACTATAATAAGTCCCATAAACGGGCATATAAAAAAGTATTGCCTATTAGAAATATATGTACAATGTAAATTTACATGTATTATTATATATCTTGTCAAAATTACATTCATGACATTAATATTTAGGTACATACATGATGGTATATATACTTGTCACTTAATGTCTAGTGACTGCAGGGACTTTCTATACCAACAAAGTATAGACTGTCCCTGGTGACTGTTACCCAGGAAATGTGCTCACCTTTTCGAAAACCAGTGACTTGAACTTGGCTAGTAAATGACATATACAAAATAAGGCATTAAAGAGAGCACCCTTTAAGTGTCCAAAAATATAGAAAATACTTTATAAATGCATAATTTATGATCTTTTATATATATTTCCACAATATAAATGGCTTGAAACCCAATAGAACCAATTTGGTGATATTTAAAGTACTTTCAAATAAACATATATTTGAAGGAATTTTTGGCTAATTTTATTCAATTATGCAAATTAGCTTGTTACTAAAAATAGACACAATTCAGAGAAGTCTAAAATATATTTTCTGGTTTCCATTGAACCTAAGATATGAAAAAACTTTATTAGCTGGAAAAGTTTTAACCACCCTCCTGGACGATTTTTCAAATTTTACATGGTTTTCTGTGAGACAAGCTCTTAAACCCTGCTGACTGCCATTAGCGATTGCCAAATAAACGGATCACAAGATGTAACAAAATGGATCTATATATATAAGCACGTGAAATCGCATAATGACGTTTTCTCTTGGACTATTTGAATGCATGTCATAGATTAAATGAATTATGTAAATCATGAAGTTTGATGATGTATACAAATGATTTCTTTGCTGGGCCGACAACCAAATGGTTCTTCTTGGTCGCTCCCTTGCTTTACTTTCAATGTCATTCGTATCGTTAAAATAACTGAACATGCTGAGCACATGCACACTCCATCGCCAGCCAAGGGTCAAACTAATGGTCGCAAGAAAACAAAATTAAATGAGGTTGAGTTATGGACTTGCAAAGCAATAATTATACGTCAGCGATGTTTTGAGCTTAATTTGACAAGATTAAACAGAACTGACTGCTAATTGCGAGCTATATTCAGCCTTCACAAATATTGAAAAATCATATTTAATTTTGTTTGTCTAAGCCGTACCTAGTGCCCCTTTAAAGTCTTTTATAAGGGACGACATCAAAAGATCAATGTAGGATAAAAACTTAAATCAAATAGTTTGGGGTGGGGGGTTAAATTGCTGCAAGTTTTGTTTATCCAAAATCAATTTTACATATATCCATATTGGTCAATCAATTTTTCTCAAATTAAGTTAAGAGGGGTGGGGTGGGGGGACAGTGAAAAAACTATGTGAATTAAGTTTTTTATCCTACATTGAACTTTTGATGTCGTCCCTAAAGTAAACACGAGATTTTTAAAAATAGTTATCAATTTCAATCTTATATATGACTAAATACTTTATGTGTTAATAAAAAGAGTCATGTGATATTCGTCAACGAACACAACCCCACGACACAAACAACAAAAATACATGGTATTAACATAGTTATTATGCACAGTTAAAGAACACAGTTATTATGCACAGTTAAAGAACACATTTTGTTTGCATTGGATTAACCTTCTTTTTGAGCTCACGTAAGCCAAGAGTTTGCAAATCCAGAAATGCATAAACAAACAGGGAACTAGGAAACCAAAAAACAATATTGTATCAAGGTTATTTTATTAACGTGTAAACTCGGCTGGCTCATTCATAACTAAATGAAATCCTGAATTTATGTTTAATTTGTGTGTGAAAGGTCCTGGTAACGCATCAATAAATGTCGTAAAAGTTACATTTTTGTTTATAATTCCAATAAAATGCCCTAAACAATATGTCCAGGTAAAAAATTCACGAACATTTATAAAATTATTTAGCTTGTGCAGAAATTCAAAGTCGTGAAAGCATGAAACAGGTTTATACATTCTCAAAGTTTTTGGTTACCTTAACGCTAACAAATAAAATTTATCAATCATTAATAGAAAATTCAGGTCAAATAAAAACAAGATATTTTCTTCTACAGAAAACAATACACAAATTTACAACAAAAGGGACGATTTTTCGATCTGTCGATACCTATATTTTGGCATAGCGCTGGGTCATGTTTTTCTCTGACTGTTAATGACGTCTTTTCACCCTATCTATTTTAAGTTGGATGTGTACTGATTGATACTTTAGTCTAAGATACATGATATTCTTATTAGTTGTTATTGGCTTTAAACTACAGATCTGTACTTTTTGTCGTTAATATTTTATAAGTTGTTTTTGTGTTTTGTATCGATCTGAAAAGTTAAGCACTTTTAAACTGATACTTATAGTTTTTTCTTATGTTGTCCTGTTACAATATAAAAAAGAAGATGTGGTATGATTGCCAATGAGACAACTGTCCACAAGAGACCAAAATGACACAGAAATTAACAACTATAGGTCACCGTACGGCCTTCAACAATGAGCAAAGCCCATACCGCATAGTCAGCTATAAAAGGCCCTGAAATGACAATGTAAAACAATTCAAACGAGAAAACTAACGGTCTTATTTATGTACTAAAATGAACGAAAACAAATATGTAACACATAAACAAACGACAACCACTGAATTACAGGCTCCTGACTTGGGACAGGCACATACATACATAATGTGGCGGGGTTAAACATGTTAGCGGGATCCCAACCTTCCCCCTAACCTGGGACAGTGATATAACAGTACAACATAAGAACGAACTATAAAAATTAGTTGAAAAGGCTTAACTCATCAGATGGACAAAATACAAGTGGACGTGGCAGGGTACTTGTACATCCCAACAACAAAAAGACATTAGGAACAGATCTGAGAGTACTCGCAGTTATCTGACAGCTAGTTCAAAGCCACTAACAACTAATAAAAAAATCATGCATCCAAGACTAAATTATCAATCCGTACACATCCAACATCCAATGGATTTAGTGTAAAGACGTCATAAACAGTCAGAGAAAACATGACCTTGTGCAATGCCAAGATACAGGTATCGACAGATTGTAGATCCATGAATGAGTATATGTATATAACATACTAGTAATATTTAGTTTGCTTTTAATTTACTGATAACAAAATCAATATTTATACCAATAAAACAATATTCAATGATCTTATTACATTGTTGAATTGGTAACCTTTAGAATAAGTTTATTTAAAGGAGCGATAAGTTTACAAGGATCATTTCTAAATTTCCGGGCACGGTTAACAACATTTCCGTAAAATGAGGATGTGCTATCCCGTTTGAAATAAGTTTTCTACAGGTACAACCAAACTTCGAAACCAAATCTTTATATCTATGGAAAAATTTAGTAAAGGTTTTAAGTAATTTATGGTAACGATATCCCTGGTTAATAATTTACCAGTAATACATAGATTACGTTCGTTAAAATCAAAAACGTCACAACAGACACGGGCATAGCGAACGAGCTGTGAAATATAAACACCGTAAGATGGTGCCAAAGGAACATCACCATCTAAAATGGAAAATTAACAATAGGGAACGAAAAATCGTCCCTTTGTCGTAAATTTTAGTGTGGAGTTTCCGTTTAAAACCGAAATATATAAATCTAGGAAAGGACAGTTATTACCGTTTAAATTTGATTTATTTAAAGTAAGTTCCTTGGGGTAAATTTCAGCAGTATATTGAGAAAATTCTTGATTATTTAACGAAAAATATCATCAAGATAACGGTAAGTGTTGTTGAATTTATCAATTAAACGCAATTTCGACGGGTCTTTACTGAGTTTAGTCATAAACTGTGATTCGTAAAAGTACAAAAACAAGTCTGTTATTAAAGGGCACAATTAGTGCCCATAGGGATACCTACAACCTGTCGATAAACTTTGTTGCCGAAACGTACATAAATATTATCAAGGAGAAAATTAACAGCTTCAATCATCTCATCACACCTCCAGTAAGTATATCTAGCATATTTACCTTTCTCATTAGAGAAGAAGGCTTTAAATGAGTTGCAGCAAATATATTTGCATTCAGCTTTACCAAACGACCATTTAATTAAATAGGAAAACTTTTGTTTGATGAGATAGTGTGGGAGTGTAGTGTAAAGAGTAGAAAATCAAAACTGTCAACAGAATCAAAAGGACCATCAAAAGCATGTAATTTATCTAAAACATCCAAAGCATTTTTACACTCCAAAATAGTTTATACCACTATGTTCATATATTTTATTACAGTAGTTTATGATAAGCTCTTTAATAGTAGTTAATGAACTTGTTAAAAGCACTGAAAGATTAGTTGTAGAACACTTACTAGAGGCCGAGATGAAACGATATTTAAATGGATTTTTGTGTAGTTTAGGTAGCCAATACATAGTAGGGACCTTCAAATGTTCAGAAGAAGCATTAAGCTTTGATGTGGTTGTGATATGTTTGTTTACTATATGACTCTCTGTGGAGCGGATGGACTTGAATGTAGATGAATTTAAAATTTCATTCTTAAGAACGTCCGTGTAGTATTTACGGCATACCACCACCACATTGGTGGCTGCTTTGTCGGCCGGTACAAACACAAACCGCTTTGAAAGTTCTTGAAGTTTATTTCTTATTCTGGAAATAGGTGTATTATGTACTCTATTATTTACTTCTAAATTATTTTCAAAATGTGATATTCTCTTATCTACCACATTCATACATTTATTTAAATAAGAATCAAGAGATTTTTTATCAGATTTTTCCCGTTTACACCACTTTTTACAAAACGAGGAAAGAGCATCTTTGGTGACTTGACGACACTCTTTCCAATCTATTTTAGATGGAGGACGATATTTTGGTCCTTTTTTCAAAAAGTTTTTTTACCTCTCTGTCCTGGACGATATTGAGATCCCCTGTAATAACATGGCCATAGGGAACATATCTAAACATCGACGATTCACAGTTTCAAGTTAAGGGAGTATTATTATCTACATTTACGTCTGATGTTACCGACGTATACTAGTAATTAAAATATAGACTTCTGCTGGTTTTTTTGTATGTGTATGAAATTAAAGGTGGTTCTATGTTATCAAAATAGGGAGGTATAAAGTTTTGAACGGTAGAGTCATTAAATATACTAGATAAGTTGATAAAATCAATACCTCTGCTAATATATTTAATTTTCAGAAAATGACGTTTATGATCTTCAGGTTTGTCGATACGCGGGAACAGCCTATGGTGGCAAAAAGCTGTAATTATACGCGAATATTCATACAGTGGGCTAAAGAAAGAGATGGTGTCACACTCTTTGAAAATATCGTGTAATTTACTAATGGGTATTTGACCCAGTTTACATAATAATTGATGCCTACCATTGTTTTTAAATATAGACAGGAGATTGCCAAGTGTATAATTTATACGATGTTTATCTCGTTGATTTCGATTGATACGTTTGCCCTGAGACCTATTATTTCGTTGTCTTTTATCAATAATATTCATGATATCAATAGAAGAAGTAGTAGATATGTCCCCTTGTCCAAGTATATTGTCATTTAGACCCAGGGGATAAGCTGTTTGAAGTCTTTTAATCCATGACAGTTCGATAACTTTACGGGAATCTTCAAATTGTTTATGCGATTGCCCTTGTTGTTTCTGGACCGTTTCGAGCGGTTGAAATCTAATAAATTTAATATTGTGGTTGTGTTTACCTAAATGTTGATAAATTATACTTTTGAATTTCTTAGGTTTTCGTAAGCGGTATAGATGTTCCTGTGTTCGTTTAAAAACTCCCGTCCTGTTTGTCCTACGTATTGTATACCACACTTTGGCTTTGTTCATGTAACCAGATAAATGAGGCTTTGGGTTTTCATGTAATGTCACAGGAAAAGGAAAGCGAAAAGCTCTCCGTTCACTGTTGACCTTACGGTATTATCAGAAGATAATCTAGAACAGGTTTGTCATTTTCTGGCATTGCACGGAAATATTTGTGGATATCCACGTGCATTTTATTGAATAATCTGGCTGCAGCAGCATTGCCACCTTTAACACAATTATAAAAGCGCTAAATTTAGATGGTGAATTTCGATTGACGGCGGTTGAATTAATATTTGGAATGAGGTTTTTAGAGCACGTGAATATCCTTGTAGGATTGGTGTTAAGTGTTTTCTTTCCATTTCGTAAAATCATGATTAATTAAAAGGTTATGAGAAGGTAAAATGAGGCCGAAAGTCATAACATTGAATTAAGAGTTACAATAACGGAATATATAAACAAATTATAAAACAGTCGAAGAATTCTTATAAAAACTATATTGAACAGCCCGACAAAATGACGTCAGTAAAACAAGACAGACATGAAACAAATATTGGTCCGAGAAAACAGTTATGACGTAGTGAATTTATCTATAACAGAAAACAACATAAATATTTTAACAAAAATTAGCACCTGCTCGATCCAAAAAAATATTTTTACAGTGTAGTGTATTAATTTTGGGACACATCATAATTTATGACCTTTTCAAACTGGACCAGATCACTAATTTATCTTAACGTAAAAATTACTATAAACTGTTTAGACATGTAATTTCCACTCCATATTACTATATTATGCATAAAATTAAGGAAATAAAATTGAAAGGTGTATGAACCAAATGTAAAACACTGTCCGCATTAGGGACTATATTCGTAGACAACGAAAGAAGGACGATAACTGTGTCTCACTTAACACTGTCTCAGGTTAGAGGAAGGTTGGCGCGCCCGCAAACATGTTTAAACCCGCCACATTCTGTCTGTGCCTGTCCTGAGTCAGGAGCCTGTAATTCAGTGGTTGTCGTTTGCTGCTGTATATCATTTTTCGTCTATTGTTTTGTACATAAATCAGACCGTCAGTTTTTCGTTTGAATTGTTTTACATGTCATTTCAGGGCCTTTTATTGTATACAATTTGCTCATTGTCGAAAGCCGCACGATAGCCTATAGTTGTTATCTTTTACGTCATTTGGTCTCTGGTGGAGAGTTGTTTCATTGGCAATCATACCACATCTTCTTATTTTTACATATGGGCTAACATTTGTGAAAGACACGGCAAAAACATATTTTAGAAGATGTTGATGATGCACTTTCCCTTCAAGGTTTTAGGAATCGAAAAATACTCTACGATTCCACAAAATATTAACAAGTAGGCATTGCCTTCTCGACTGTAGGTATGTTATATAAAAACTATAAACCTTTTTTCTGAATTGTCAGAGCAAATATGTATAATTGTGTCCATCGCCTTTATCTTGTTAAGTAGAATAACAAATACTACAAAAAGAACATGCAATAAAATCCGCACAAAAATGCACTTAACTCTAAAGATACGGATTTTTAACATACAGATCTAAAATGTTTTCTATTTTCAGGATGTAATAGTGCCAAGGTAGACCTGGTTATAATGCTGGACTCATCTGGAAGCGTCAAGGACATTTTTAACAAAATGTTATTGTTTTGTAAAAATATTCTTGCCAATGCAGACATAGATTCCGGAAATGTCAATGTTGGTATACTTTCATTCAGCGATACAGCAAAAATAGAGTTTTATATGAAAAACTATACAACCAAACTAAGTGTATTTCAAGCAATAGACAATATATCCCACATATCTGGAGGCACAAATATAGCTGCTGCATTTGAAAAAGTACGAACTGAAATGTTTACACTTCATCATGGTAACAGCGATAATGTTTCAAATATTGTGATGATGTTGACTGACGGCAAACAATCAAACGTTGATTACAGTAAAACAGCTGAAGAGGCCAATAAAACTCGAAACAGAAACATCCATATTTACGCAATTGTCAGTAATTCGCAGAGTAAACAAGAATCTGAACTTTCTAAAATTGTCACACCGCCTTCAACAAAACACATTATGGAATTCACAGAATATGTTAATTTAAGTAGTCGAATTTTTCAAGCGACTTGTCAAGGTATAAAAATTACCTTATTGTCATCTACATACCAAAATTCAGTTCCATTTGATTTTGGATGTGCACAACGGTTTTATTAACACGTTTATTACATTTTTTTCAGATATTATCAACTAAGAAACTAATGTTTAATATACCTAGACATTTCACTTAACAGGTGTTGACTAATTTTTGTAGAAACGCGACTCATTCCATACTAAGATTCATAATTGAACACGGAAACCAATAGAATTATACTTCAAAAATATCGTCCGAACAAATTAAGATGGTAAGATGAATTTGATAACTTTATTTACTCTTACCCGATTTATACTTTTCCCCGACAGGTTGATTCTTTTTTAATCAACGTGTGGGTTGTTTGATCTCAAGTCTTATTGGTCAAAAGTCAATTATGACGTCAAATGTTTTCCTGTCCTCTGAAAATTCCATTTTGACGTCATGAAAAAAGGCAACCATGCCCGATGACTTCACATATAAATAACACATCTTTTTGCAGAACTGTGAAAAAATTTGTCTAGATATCGTCTAAAAATCATAAGAGAATCCACCACCAAATCTGGTGCAATACGATATTTATCCACTCTCGACAGTTAATTTTTCAGTATTGAAAATGCTCGGCAAACCTCGCTTTTTTAAATTCTAAAATTTATGTGTCTCGAGTGGAAAAATATGATATTACACTTGATGCCCTGGTTGAATCTATATAAATATTATAAGTTCTTTTCTGAAATGTGTACAATTATGGTCTATTTATATTTCACTTAAAAAAATGCAAACATGTTTTACATAAATCATCTTTCCACGATACAATACGTTCATCTGTAATGTTCAAGGCGTAGACCAAGTATATATCTGATTGTGGACACTTTGCAATGAGAATTTTAAGATATTCGCATAAATAAGGGACATTTCGGCATTATCTAGTAAAATTGAATGGATATTCATAGTGCATAATTAAACGTTACGTATAAATTGTATTCATCCTTTTCAGTTAATGCGTGAATAGATTCAGGTCCTGAATGTATAGATGTTACAGGGAATTTGTAGAATAAGGGATTATGTATAATGCCTGAAAATTTCAGGGATTATGTATAATCACTGGAAACTTAAGTTATTATATGTAATTACTAAAATTTTAAGGAATTATGCATAATCATTAGAAAAAATGTCAGGGATTATACATAATAACTGGAATGAAGGAACAATGAATAAAAGTAAAATAATTACATGTATTCTATAAAATCATATTTCATAATTTTTAGAAATATAAATATTTTATAATCAAAAGCACAATATTTTAAAACAAATCATTTTTTTACAGACTACATTGTAAAATAAGATGACATCTACTATGAGGGTCTGGATTGGGCGTCCCTCATTTCTTCATTCTTTAATTTTTTAGATCATTTTCTCTATACTTGTACTTCATTTATTTTACCTATTACTTTCTATTCTGTATATCTTAGCACACTATTATTCTCTATTCTTATTTTTTTTTGTCTATTCTTTATTTTTATTTTTAGCCCTTTATTTTTGCACTGTTTGCCCATTATTTTCTATTCTGTAAACCCCATCCAGACCCTTTACTTTTGAAATTTGCTCTGCTTATTCTTTATTTTTGGCAATACAAAAAAAAAAAAAAAAAAAAATAAAACCACTTAGCCTTCACATATTGAATCCGATTTTACTGTACTTTGAAGAGAAATAAAGTGTTCAATTGGAAACATCAGAAGGTGCTAAAAAGGTCAATCAGACACCTCATATTGATTCCTTGTGTATTATCTGAACATAATTTCATGTTTCGTAGTCAGGCATTATCCTTTTCAGCCCTTTTATGAACGATGCCAATTATGTTTTTGGGGTCTCCCTTTACACGATTTACATGCGGAATCGGTATCACAGCCTCTTCTAAAATTGTGTTCAATTTGTCAAGCAATGACCTTGTGTAAACCGGAAGTAGCTATTTTTTGTACTTATTTAATGTAAAAGTATATAGAACCATATATTTTTGGAATCAGTGTCAAGTAAACTATCAAAAAATACCGGAAGTGACATTTTCAAACCGGAAGTAACAAACTATATCCCTTATGTCAAACAAAAGTGTATAGAAACCATATATTTTTGAAATCAGCATATAATAAGCTATCATTTGACCCTGGATATGGCATTTTAAACTGGATTTTAATATTTTTGTATCAAAATATATCGCTTTGGGTGGAAAGACCTTCAATTGTACTCTGAACAATTGGTTTTTAATTTCAATTTAAAATACTTATTTGTTTATGAGTTAATTTGGTTTAACACAGTTACATAGAATATCACCGGAAAAATTTTGTCACGATATTCCAATAAATGGTGTGATTGCCAATGAGACAACTATCCACAAAAGTTCAAAGTGGATGTTAGCAAATTATTGGTAACCGTACGGCCTTCAACAACGAGAAAAACCCATTCAGTATTGTCGGCTATAAAGGGCACCGACATAAAAATTATGAAACAATTAATTGAGAAACTAACGGCCTAATTAATGCATGATATTCAATCAAATTTAATGGCATCATGGTGTTAGTGCACTTACAATTTTACAAAAATAAATAACATTTTTATCTTCTTTGAATGTATTTTACTATTTCAGAACAAATTAACATTGTACCTACATTGTATATCAGAAAAGGGAATCCCATTACACTCCTTTGTAATGTTTCTGAAGATCCTGGCCATACAGAGGTTTACCTGGAAAAGATCACAACTTCTACTGTCAGTAATATTATCAATTCGAAACATTCAAATTTCACTATTCACTTCATGAGTAGTCGAGATGAGGGAACATACATGTGTTACGCTGGAAATTCGACAAGTAATAGTCAGACAGATACTTCTGTCATGCTGAAACTATTAGGTGAATTCATTTTTAGCAACAAATTAAGACGAGCTAATTTGTTATCTGTTCATTAATGTTTCATCACCCGTACACATAGTGGTTCAAAGTTTAGTTTCAAATTTCGTACATTTAACAAATATAAACAAAAATGCAGGATAAGTTCAGGAATATAAATGGTGTCAATCGCGGAGTGAGGTGTGGTGCAACAACTTAAAAACAAAAAAATTACATATATTTCATGCGATAAAAAATGATTTCATAAATTGCATCATTATTTGTATTTACTTCCGATAGATTTTACTCATTATTGAAATATACTGTTTTAACTGTATTAGAGACCGCAAAACAAATCAAAATACATGTGTGCAACGATATTATTAAAACTACATATATATATATATATATATATATATATATATATATACAAGCGTTATGGTCAGAACATTTTAAGTGATCTTCGTTATTAAAAGTGACCCGATATATAATGTTTCGTAGTGGACACCGTAGAACCAATTTATACGTTTCAAGGAATATCCTCTGCCCAACAATATGTCAGAACACTTTATGGTGATTTCACTCATTAATGTGTACTCAACTAAACTAAAAAGCTACCCAATATAATATTTTTGAAAAAAAACCAGTAAAAATAAAATATCACGCCATGTTTGATAAATCTTATTCTTGTATTCTTGTATATGTCCTCTCGATTCTAATTGTTGTTTTTTGATTTTCAGAGGACACTATTCTTCACAACATCTCGAATGATGAAATTGACAAGAAGGTATTGGAACTTAAAAAAACATTAGAAATTCTCAAAAACGAAACAACAAAATACAGGAGTATGAAAGAATGTTCCAAGGATGATCGCTTATCGTCTGCTGTCATTGGATATGTAGGGTTATGGTTATTGTATTAATCATTTCATTGTTTGTGTTATTTGATTGTCTTTCTATATGGCAGTATTATTTTGATAGATAAACTATTTTATTTGTATTTTATCTTGGAATCCACTGTTGTCAAAGGAGTTTAATAAAACGGTTGATAATGATTGTTTGTATTCTAGATGACAACAACCAGGACGCATGCAGTTGCGCATGAAATCTACGAAAGACCATAATAGAAAAATAAAAAACTTTGTCAAAATGAATTGGAACATTTGCGTAACAATTGAGTTGGCTCTATAGACGTTTAAAAAAAAAAATAAGCAAAATTATTAATTTTTATAACTGTAGCAGTACCAAGTTCTTGTATCGAAATTCAAAAGTAAATATTCTATTTAAGGTTCATGATTAAGTTTTGTAAAGTTATCAAGAGGAAATAAATGCGAACTAATTCAAAATCCTAATATCGTTTGTCGGAAATTTAAAAAAAAAACATCATCTTTTCGCTTACGAAAAAATTGACATAATTCTAAATTATGATAAAAACAGTGCTTTTAGACTTTAATGGACCGACTAAACTCACGGCTGAAAATACACATAAGAACAGAGTAAACATTTTATATAATATCATTTCATCTCTGTCATTATCTAACACGCGAGCAGTTATAATTATTT
The DNA here is from genome assembly GCA_017311375.1 of Mytilus coruscus. Classification (NCBI taxonomy): domain Eukaryota; kingdom Metazoa; phylum Mollusca; class Bivalvia; order Mytilida; family Mytilidae; genus Mytilus; species Mytilus coruscus. Next base: position 95,956,206 of record CM029599.1, read on the forward strand.
CCCAAATAATAATTTCATCAATATTTTGTTACAAAATGAAATCTTTTATTCAACATCGAACTTGAAATATATGAAAATTAATCTTGAACAATTGTATTATTTTAGAATGCATGTGGAAATTTTTCGATTTTACCGTCTGTCAAAGTATATTGAATCCATAGTCAATTTTGACCAAAAATAGCAGGCCTAATCAATGCTCTAAAAGAGGGACGAAAGATACCAGAGGGACAGTCAAACTCATAGATTGAAAATAAATTGACAACGCCATGGCTAAAAATAAAAAGACAAACAGACAAATAATAGTACAGAAGACACAACATAGAAAAACTAAAGACTAAGCAACACGAACCCAAACAAAAAACTGGGGTTGATCTCAGGTGCTTCGGAAGGGTAAGCAGATCCTGCTCCACATGTGGAACTAAAGGTTTTAGTTATAATGTTATAATGTTGCATTCCCTTCATGACTTGCAGTGTTGTTGACAATGAATAAAAAGGTGTTACGTGTTGATTTTTGTAAGTACGAATATAAATGTGTATTTTTATGTTTTATATCTTGATGTTTGAATTTGTGCAGTTTGAATTTTTAGTACTTTTCACTACAAAAGTCTAAAAGTCTGAAAAACCAGTTTTTGTCTTGATTTGCATGAACTTTTACTCGACATTCTCCAAAAGTATGACTCGTGTCTTAATTTTTCTTGACAAATTCTCATTTATATTAAATTTGTATGAAATTTACTCGACATATTCTCGACATTCTGAATATGGTCTTAAAATTTCTTGACAAATTCTTGACATTTGAATACTGTCTTGATATTTCTCGACATATTCTCGACATTCTTATTTTTCTCAGTATGGCTTGACACATTCTGAACATTTTGAATTGTGTCTTAAATTTACTTGACAGTTCTGAGTTTTACAAATCATGACCAATATTCATGATATAACTTTAATCTTTATTTCTCTTTATATGATATAATGTTGTTCCAAGTTATACTTCTTACAACAAAAATAAAAGTTGGGCATGTAAAATAATTGAAAATTTGGGTATATAAATATTTTTACAAATGGAAATATGGCTATGAAATCTAAAGTATAAAATAATTCAAATGAGGGTGTGTTGATATAAAACAATTTGAATGTGGGTTTTAAATAATTACAAATTTTGATTCCTAAATCTTATAAATTAAATGATTAAAACCAATCATACTGTAAACATATTTCATTCTACATTCATAATATTCAATGTTGATATGGTAAATAATTATTATACCAAAATGTGGTTTATATAAATAGCGAATTATGATGATATACAAATCATTCATTTAACAGAAGAAAATTTGTGTAATGTCATCTGTTGGAATATATATATTAAGTATTACACATGGACTGGATGTTCCCCATAAAATTAAGGTATTCCACACACAAGAGTACACGTAACTGTCAAATAGAAATTACTGCTTTACCTGTAATCAGCCATACAACTTATCAGTTGACCGAACATGCCACTACAATTTTAAAAGTTTGTTGATAGATGAAAATGAAAATCATCATTTTGATGAAAAAATTGAATTAAAATGGATTTTTCATCAAAATTATGAAGTTAATTATTTTAACATACAAACAAATTGAATAATTCCCAAATATTAAAAGAAAATTATCTACTCCAAGAATAATAAAAAAAAATGTATTTATAATGGGTTCCATCAATGATTTCTATAGAAATCATTGGTCTTATGAAATGGATCTCAAACAGACATGCACAATATAGTTCTAAACATTCGTTTTCTTTTCAGGAAGGAGTTATCACAAATATTTATTTTGATAAAAATTATAAAATTCAACACTAAAATTTGAATAAAAAATGTTTTTGGGTTGTTCTAAAAAATGAATAAGGTTTTGAATCAAGATGGGAACAAATTCTTTGACCTAAACAAAAGCCCCTCCCCCCTCTTTTTTTTATCCACATAAACCCAAAAGATGAATTGTGGGGTCCAAAAGAGACACATGGTCACATTTTAAACTGCCTATAAGACACCTATTTCAGTAAAGCAAATTTGACTTGCAGTTTTGCAAACGGCAAAAATCTAAATGCTGTTTGTTAGTAACTTTGACTTATATTCCAAGTGAAAACAATTAATTAAATGTTTAATTAAAATAAATCAAAATTAAACTACATGGGGAATTATTCAAGGTATTCCAACTTAGTTGCACCAAAAGGGGTATCTTACTATACCAAATTGATCCTTGATTCTTCAAAGTTTAGTTTAGCCATAATAAAAAGGAGTAAATAACAGCAATAGAATGTCATAAACAGTGCAGAATAAGTCTGTTCACATTTCAGGCCAAATTTATACTGTTGAGAAAGTGTCAAGACATATTTAAGACTGTCAAGAATGTGTCGAGACATATTCAGACATTATTTAGAATGTCAAGAATATGTTGAGACATATTCAGACATTATTAAGAATGTCAAGAATATGTCAAGACAGATCGAGACAAATTTAAGACAGTCAAGAATTGGTCAAGACTAATCCAGACTCTTATCAGATGATACAGGAAGTGTCGAGAAATTTTAAGACAATGTTCATACTGTCAAGACACTTGTCAAGAAAAATCAAGAACCTTCTTAGACAAATTCATACTATGTCAAAAATTTTTAAAAATTATTTAGACAAATTAAGAATTTCGAGTAAAAATTCATGCAAATTCAGACAAAAACTGGTCTTTTCAGACTTTTTGACTTTTGTAGTGTTTTGAAGCGATTTATTCTTGAGTTTACAAAGAGATTAATTTTATTCAACATCGGAATAGAACTGAATAAATCTGTAAAATATTAGGCATTCCTGTCAAACTAGCAAACTTGGTTTAACTAGCACACTTAGTTTAACCTCGCCACACTCTGTATGTGCCGGTTTTTTTGTTATTAAGTGTCTTCTATAGTAACTATACTGTATGGGTTTTGCTCATTATACAAGTTTGTACAGTGACTTATCTTGTACATCTTGTCCTGTGACTTTAATAGATGATGGTTATTCTAATAACGCACTGGGTATAGCAACGTTATTTTATATTTTAAGTTTGTGATATCCTGTTGTTTTATATGCTGATCTGCTAATTGCATTAAGTTTTTAGTGCTTTATTCTATACTTAATTTTGTTGTAGCATTTTGCTTTATATGCTTATCTGCTTCCTGCATTATTATGGTTTATTACCATTTTCTTATTACATATAAAAAGGATAACTTTTTTGTTTTTGATACTGACTTTATCACCAATAAATATCAGGCTTATCCTTATAAATGTACTAGTGCAGTAAGAGATATCAAAAACAAATTGCCTTCTCCACATTTTCAAATTCTGTACCAAGTCAATACTGTCACATATTATCTCTTCGATATTTGGAGAATTGGGCGTTGATGGCATATCTTTGACTGTATCTTTCGACAAAATGAATGAAAGGGCTGCTTTCATTTTGCAACATTAAAGTATGAAGAAATTATCACTTTTCATTAATAAAGTAGTTAAAGTATTGTGATTATACTCTCAATTATATAATTATTTTAACATTGTTCTGTAGCAACCATAAATATAATTATTGTTTTGCCTTTTGTTACACATATATATGTGTCTGAGTGTTTCAAAATAAAGTATTGTTGTTGTTATCTGTTTAATAGACTCATCATAGTTACCAGGATTAAAAGGTTGTGCGCTAGTTGCGCGTTTTGTCTATAAAAATACTCTCCAGTGACGCTCGAATCAAAATAGTTGAAAAGGCTAAATAAATACGAATTTGAAGAGCCTTGAGGACCCAAATTTTCGAGAGATTTTGCCAAATATAGCTCAGGTAATCTTTTCCTAGGGTAGAAAATCCTAAGTTTTTCGGAAAATTCTAAGTTTTGTAAACAGATATTTTATAATAACGACCACGATTCTATCTACGTATGTATATGAAAAATTTGTCCTGCTTATCAAAATTTCATTTCTATTTCTGTTGCAACCTGTGATTTGTTATTTTTTTCAAGTGTGAATCGCTATTTGTGCAAAAGTTAATATACCATTTCCCTTCTTTTTCATTTAAAAAACAAAGCCGGAGGTATAATAGGAGCTATTATTTGACCCAAAAATTCGTAAATAGCAAACTTACTTAAGCCTTTCAAAATTGTAGCTATCTAATTAATGAAGAACAGGTTAAGGTTAATGTAATCTGGACACTTAAGTGCGGACATGTCATTTCGTTTTTAGACAACATAGATACGAACCAAGGCCTTACACAAAAAGATATTTGAAATTCACATACATTAACATCTTTGATTGAATTATTTATATTTTGTAGTCTTGCCTCCGATTGTATTCAAAATATTCTGTTATAGTATACATGTTTATATTTCTGATATGCTTATAAGCTGTATTGCTTTCTGGTTTGAAATAAACTATTTAACCTTTTTATAAAATGCATCTTGTAGCAACATATGTCTTGGCTCATATTTAAACATTAAAGACAGGATCTCAAATTGAGGTTATATGGTAGTTTTACACTCAATTCAAGAAGTTTGAAGCAAGCCCTTATGCAAATATGTAAGACACAATTCAAAAATATAAATACCGAAGTCTGACAAAATTATGTTCTATGAACATTTGAAGGATGTTATAAGGTAGATTTATAGAACTTTCAATTTTAAAATTCAATGAACCAAACAAAGTGGCCTTACCATTCACTTGCCTTTGTACATAACACTGAAAAAAGGTAACACTTGCACTTGATTATAAATAGATATCTGACAATTTTACTGCATACAATTCACAAATATTGCGATATATATATAAGCACCAATCAATACAAATGAAAACCAATTGTTACAGTTTGACATTTACCTGGTTTTTAATATCTAGTATATACAGTGAGAAACACTAAAGATGAAAATTGCAACAAAAATATATCAATTAATTATGATTTTCTGGTAAATTGAAACGCAATCTAAACAAACGAAAAACATTAAAACCAGGACAATAATTATAACTGCTAGTATCCCCACAGTCACTGACGATGTTCTTTTGTCGGTGGCACTCGATTTACGTCTAAGATATGCACTTGTAGCTGTTTTGTCGGTAGATATTTCTTTTTGAATTTCCTCAACTTCTTCTTCAATTAAATAAAGGATTTCTTGTTGCGATATATTTGAATGAAGAATGTTATTCCATTTGGAGTAAATGATATTACATGGACATTTGCAGTTGTTCAACGACAACCTCGAAGTGTGCCATTCCGTTGTTTCTATGAAGGGGGTCGGTCCATCTGTCACGTGAGTGATACCTTTATTTACATAATTTGTAGTGTAGGGCTCCGTTGTTTCTATGGAATATTTTGGTATATGTGTTATGTTAGTGACATTTTTTTCTTCACTTGTAGAGGGTGGTACCTTTGTTTCTATTGGCAAGTTTAATCTTTGTTCTATGTTTGTACTTTTTCTTTCAACTCTTGTAATCCATGGTTCCGTTGTTTCTTGATAATAACTTGAATCTAACTTGGCTTTTATGATCTCGAGCGGAGATTGTGTAGTGTACACCTTCGTTATTACTGCAGTATCTCTCGTCGATGGTAGCATGTCATTCTTCGTTGTATCAACACCTTTCAAAACATTTAAGATCATTAATGTAGAAAACAAATACATTTGTAACTGAAAATCTCAACGAACATTATTTGCATAAGTCTTGTCCTTTAATGATGTATTATAACTTAATAGATAGGCTGTAAATATACATGTCTGCATAAGTGATTTTAATTTTTATAAATTGAAAGAATACACAGGTCGTGATATAAAGGATAATTACTGCTAGAAAATCGAAAAAAAGAGAAAATGATTGTTAATACGCGCCTGTTGGAGCCGAAAAATAATCGGAATTTTTTCTGCCGAAAATCGAAAAAAAAAAAAAAGATAAAAAGGCACAGATTAGTACTGTCAATACATGCATAAGAGTCGACAGATAAATAAAATTTGCTTCTATATAGAAAATCGATAAAAATGCACTTACTGTAAGTACACGTCTAATGGAGTCAAGATATAAATCGGACTTGCTACTGGAAAATCACAAATATTTACAACATGTTGAGAGATATTCGATATCATAACTATAGAGATCGGAACTACGGTTACACGGTACTCATTTATACAGTTACAAAACTCGATTTTGAATAATCAAATTATGACAGAGGACGTATATTTATGCATTCTTTTATACGATCTGATATCTTCAGCTTAATCAGAAAAAAGTCTCAACTAATATAGTTTACATTAACCTTCAATGTTTTGTCTTTATTAGATAATACCACTCATCACTAATCATATTGTTGTAGACATAGTGCTCATCATTGGTTATTACTCTTTGCCTTATTCATCACATGATACCATCCATAACAAGTATAGTTGTAGAGTAACCGTTGGCTCTGGTTTTACATTTTATAATTGTATATTTATTAGGATAATCCATAGATTTACTTTGATTGATTTCGCTATTTTATATACGTCTTGACCTGCATATCTGATATGAACGCATATCACATAAACTGTTTCTTATATTTTTTCAACTATAAATTTAGGCAACAGTAAGTTATCGATGTTTAAATCTCAAATCGATTAAGAAGATACAAATCAAGGGAATAAACAAAAACCGAAAAAAATCGCATGAATTCAGAAAGGAACGAGACCGGGTGCATTCACAGACTAAGCGTCAGATTCTCCTATTAAACATGCATCACCCGCCATTCGAATTCACACTTGTTTGAATGTCGCAGTCGTGACTAGGACGCAATTGGTCAAATTACAAATTAGACTGAGAGGCTTATTCAGGTATCTAATGATCAAAGACCTCAAAAACATTTCGCTAGTAAAGTGGAGACACAGACACCGTTTTGGTCAATCAATTCGTGATGGCGATCGTAATACTTATGAAGGTTCGATTTTAATCGTTCTTCCCATAGATCTATTGGAACAGAATTTGGGTCATACACCCATGTTAATGAAGGCCATATAGTGTGAACATGCAGCGACTCTTTTCACAAAAAATCGTACGATTAAAATTGATCGTAAGTTATACTGAAATGTGTATGACTTACGAGTATATTTACTCTAAGGATTTTTTGTGAAAAGAGTCGCAGATCTAGAAGCGTAACGTATTGATTGAAATATGAAAACACCAAACAAAGGGAAAGGGATGCATGTTTGAGAAATTGAAAACAGTTTCATGTATATCATAAAGCTTAAGCTATTGATATATGTATATTAACTCTGTGCTCGTCTTTATGTTGGGACAGCAAATTATGTGATATCTTCTATACCTTACTACATTATATTACAACTGACCAGGCCTGAGATTATTATAAGTTACCATGATCACCTTTTCACACCAACTATCGCAATTCCAAGTACACTAAGATCTTATTTTGCAATTTCTATTAATAGATCAATGTTGTAAATAGCAATATTTGTCATGAAAATAAAAACCGGGAAAGAGGTTAAAACAGGCGAGGTTATTGCTTCAAGCCTCCTACTGTGTTATAGTAAGTCTTGCAAACTTAACACTAAAACAAAGCACCAATTACAGAAAACTCTAGTATACACAAATTCTGATTTTAGAAAAAGTAAAAAAATATATCAAGGTTAATGGGGATCTAAAATAAAAACCAGAGATATTTTTTTTCAGTTTTGCATAACCGTAGTTTATATCCGATATTGTCACACAGAGATTCAAGTTGTACAAAGTTGTCAGATTTTATATTGAAAATACACAGAAAACCAAATTTGTAAAGAGAAAGAAAATTAGTCGATAGAATTTTCAAATAAATTACATGAAAATAGCTTTTATAATGTGCTTTCAGAAGAAATAAAATGAAGTCACTGACTCGTTTTCTTATTACAAAACAAAATAGGCAAATTTGCTATACATTCCTAAATAAAATTAATTTATTTAATAAAGAAGACTTTTTTGTTGAATAAACTGAATGTGATTTTTTTCCTTTGTAAAACTGGTTATTTCAAGCATTACTGTCAAGTTCTGTCATAATCATTTCTATAGTTTGAGAAAAATTTAGTATAATGTAAGACGACATCTACAGCCATTTGAGCAAAATTTCTTCAAAAAATCCAAACCAAGCCGCATCATGATAGAATATAGTGTGGACCAATAAATGATCAAGTATTTATCTCATCTGCTTACAAACAGTTAAATATGATACAAAAGATGACTCTAAAATGATAAATACCACTAATGGACCTCTTGTCTTCATTATTAGGTCTCTTTTGGTCCATTTATGCCTCTCATTTCCTCAAAATTTCTACTTTTTAGGCCAATAAATTAAAATTTTGGGGTAACTTTCACACGTCTATGCAAGAAATGTGATAATAAGTGAGTAAGTGAAGTATTCAAGCTAAATGAACTATTCATATAAAAGTTTACTGACTCATTGGAGGTTTCAATAAGTCCTTACGTAAAACTTAAATTTTCTCCGCGCTCCAGAGAGGGACATAAAAAAAAGAGATGAAAAATCTTACAAATATATTGCATTTCTTTGTAAAATTTATCATATTTCATTAAAAATCTAGACCAAGTGTATTCTGCTATTTTACAATTCTAGATAGCTGAAGACACATGGTCTACCTTAAAGTGTGTATACCTTAAACTAAGTAAAAGAAAACAAAAAGTGTACCAAATAACTGGTATACAGCCATAATTCTTAATCCTCCACATCCATATTCAAGATCACCAAAGCAATTGTAATTACACAATGAACCTTCTGTTTTCAAATTCGTATTAAGTTCACCTTCTAATCCACAGACACACTAAAATAAAGAAAGGTTTTGAAAGTTATGAGCTGTGATTGTCGTTCGTTATAAACCAGATAAAGGATACTTTCGATATGTATACAATAAAACACGCGTTGTCATTCTAAGCCTATATCTCATGGTAATTTAAAGTATTGGAAAACAAAAAGTAAATGTGTGGCAATCCCCCACGCTAATTCATTTATTCTTCTCTATGCCTTGTTAAAAAGATAATTCATTGAGAATAAAGATATGTATCATAAATATAACTTATGTGTAAATACAAGAAATTTATATGTGTAGCACAATCAATGGCCATAATGCTGTATCAGCCATCCGTGATGATATAGATATCAGTCACGATTGCAAAGGCATATCTGTATTACGTCATTTCAAGTTAAAACATCTACTTGAAGTATATAATCAAGTGTATATGATATGACTTTTTTCAATATCACACACCGTATGAACCAGAGCTCCCGTTATTATATTGGTGTCTGGGTTGATGCAGGTGTGGTATTAAAAAAAACAATATGATATTCTCTATAATAGTCGAATCCTAATGAACAGCGAACTAAGTATGTGAGTAGTACCAAATTCGCTTCTATAAAACATATCTTAAATTAGCCCGAATAACTGAACCTGAAGTTGTAATATACTTGCTTTCTTCCAAATCCATCCATATAAGCCTGCAAAAGTGGAATTACTGGTATAACAGAAGTCCGTACAGTTGTTTAAATACATTTGGCCAACTTCTTTGAAATATTTAGTACCAGAGAAAACAGCAGTACCATTTTGATCACGAATCGCATAACATCCAATGTACACAGCATCTGTAAACAAATAAGGTAAAACTACATACATACAAGACTATCTTATTTCTCAGCTAATTCAAATAAAAGGTACTAATATTGCTGCACAGTTCTGAACTGAGTGTAGTCAAATCATTGTAAGCAAAGCGTGAACAGAGGATCTGTATTTTAAAATTTCTAATTGCGAGCAAAACGAATGGAAAATATATACATATTTAGAGCAGGCCAAATGGACATAACCGTAAACAAATAATTGTCTTGTTGTAAAATTAAGTATAAAGGTTCCCATTGTGAAACAGAAATATCCAAATCAAGTTAAGGACAATTATTGCTGCTCATATCATATTAATCTAAGTCAACGGTGAAAGTATGCAGTATAGCTGGAGAATTCTTGATTATTTGAAACAAAAACACCACCATAAAAATAGTAAGTGTTATATTTTTTTTTCTATTAAACGTAATTTAGACAGCTCTTCATTTAGCATTGCTATTCACTGATTTTCTTTAAAACAGGAACGATTCATCAGTAAAAGAGAACAATTGGTGCCCATAGAAATACATAAAATCTGCCGATACACTGTGTTGTCTAAACGTATATTGATGTCAGTGAGAAAATTAACAGTTTGAATTATCTCGTAGTTCCAGTTAGTTTATCTTGCATACTTTTCTTTTTCATCACACAAAATACATTAATATGGGTTGCAGGAGATATATTTGTGATGCACAACCAACCAACGCCTTTTGGCGTGTTTCAATAATTCGACTTTATTTCCCTACGGCAAAGTTCTTGACCATCGGTAAGTGGATTGAAGGCTGTTACTAAGCCCTATAGTAGAGCAAATTCCTTTAGGTATATTGAACCGGAAGTTCACACCCGCTTTCCAATTTTTATCTCACCATTCAAGCTAATTTGAATACGGTAAATATAAAGAATAAAGCATTTATTTTTCGAATAACAGACTTTTTTGAAGAAAAAAAAATAATAAATTATGGCAATTTTTCATGACCCTCCTAGTTTTATCCGAAGTAAGAATAATTTTGTCACTCAATAACCTTTATACTTTTAAGGAAAAAAACAAAGACTTTGTCAAGAATATCAATAATGTTCAGGTAATACAGTTTGTAGAAATGGCCTTTATATTATACCTTTTCAATAACCATTTACACCTACAGTTGACCACAACACCGATAGGTCATGTGTAAGTGGTCGTCTAATTAGTAATCATGATCGTAGATAATAATTACTTAGTCCAGAAGTTACTGAATTGAAAGGGGGAAATGCCTATATAGATCTACCACAACGATATATTTCTGGTTTTTGGTGTAAAGCATTGGTTGATTTAAATTCTCTTTATTTTTGAATTGATTATGGATAATAATGAGGTCATTAATATTTTATTTAATACGTTTATAAGTTGAGATTCTAGATCTGGTAAATATGTATTTATCCTGAATAAAGACAAATTTGTTGAATAAAAATGTTTCAAAAAGTTCCAAAATGTTGCATTGAAGATTTCATAGTAGAAAAAACATCAACAATTTAAAGTACACTTATCTGCATTTTCTCAAATTTACCATATGGTACAAATAAAATGCATTTCTTTATTTAAAAAAAAAAACACGGAGTAGTTGAAATGCAATTACTATGGTTACAGCTTTCTTTACCAATCTCTGTTTTTATTTTAACTGAGCAATTTTGCTTTGTCATGGTAATGAATATACATTTTTAAGAGTGCATTATATGTAATTGAATGCTTTCGAAATAGCAAAGACGAAATAACAACAGAAAAAAAAAATGGATATTATTACTGACTATCTTTTGAATATTAAAATTGTAAAAAAAAAAAAGCATTTCCTTTTAAACTATAAAAATACATTAATAACCTCAAAAAAGTGGGATCTGAAAAGCTTAACTATTGCAGTTGTCATTAAACATTGAAACATAAAAAAATCAATCTAAGCGCATAAAAGATAAGTGGAAAACATAAATGAATAAAGAATCGAGATGGTCTGACAAAACAGACACTAAAACATGTTGGGATGGCAATAAATATTGACAAATCAAAGTAACAAACAAAAACTGAGTGAATCGCATGAACTCTAAAAGGTGCGAAACAGGGTGCATCACCCGCAATGCGAAAAAGAGGCGAAAGATTCTTAAGGGGTGTTCAGACTCATAAGTAGAAAACAAACTGACAATGTAATGGCAATAAAAGAAAAAAGCCAAAAAAGGCCAAAAAAGTCACAATCGGGAAAAGGACACAATCGGTAAAATTACAGATTATACGACTGTTCTGGTATCTAAAGATAACTCTGCGTGTAGCAGCTTTTGTGTAAGGATCACACCCCTGCGTAAACCGGCGTAAGACCTTATATTTCAATTCCACAACTGATTTCACTAGGACAACTTAATAGTATATAGAGTTTTTGTTTTGTTTTAGGTTATTTTCTATTTAAAGTTTTTAATTTTACCATTAAACTAGGTGATTATTTTATAAAATGTGTTGTCATTAATTCTAACCAAAAGAGTGTTATGTATGAAACGATTTTATCATTTGTGTGTTTGTATTGTTGTCTCTTAAATTTTCAAAGAATTATTTGATACTTTTTCACTTCTCTCTCATTTTTATTTTTTCTATATTCTAAGTCATAACTGTTAATATTAACGGAAAACTTACCTATGGAAAATACCAGTTTGAAGTATCCAGTAAAAATAAAAATAAATTTAAGTCCATATAGGTCCATGACGCTGAAACCTTTTTGAAGAAAAAACGAAATCAGTAAAGTCAGGCTAAAAAACGTGTATTCATATTATCGCATTCTTAACCTCTTGCAGTAAATGTTAACATGTCAGAAAAATTTGTAGTTTATTCTCTGAGAAACATTTCATAATGGCTTTTTTGAGATATGGATCTAACAGAGGGATAATAGCTAAATTCACCTTATAAAGGATGCATAATTTCCGGTGTCAATAAGCAAAAAATAATTGCTTAATGTTTTTGGATAAATTATCTTTTCGCTTTATTTGAAATCCAATCTGATGTCATTGATTATTTATTATCTCTTGATTTAATCATGTAATTAAATGACTATAATCAAAACAAACGACATCCAATATTTGCTGGTCAATAATTTGATTGAACATTTTCAAACATGATGGATTGATTGCGTGAGAAAACCACCGCGTTTTGGTAGGAAAAACTAACAATTCTAGTAGATTTTGAATCGAACGCACCTGCGACGTGTGGGGTTCGAACTCAAAACCTCAGTGTTGACAGGCTAGTGATACAGTAGATGAACTTCTAAGTTCACTCGGTCATCGAGGCCCCTGCAAATGTTAAAAAAGAACACGATGTGTATGTAAAGTTTATAAAAAGGTAACAAGATACCAGGGACAAACCAAAAGGCGGAAGAGGAGGAAAACAAATAACACCATGACCTATAGAAAAAAGACGATAAGACAAATGATAAAAGCACAACTAAGAACCGGGACGAATCCGTCGTGTTGCTTGATAGAAGGCATAGTAAAATCTAGAAATAAGTTTCATTCGGTAATGTCATTAACGAACAATGCAGGACTACGGCAAAGTAAAAATATGCATGGTCATCTGTTGCACATATATTCTATAACGGACAAGGAAATCACGTTAGCGCGAGTAAACCTTTCGAAGAGGTGACTTCAATTTTACCACTAAACTTACCTTCGTCAAATAGCTTCCTTGTACGTACGTAGATACCCTTTACAGAGGAAATAATAATGAAAACTCAAACCCTGTAGCATGAGAAAAATATTCGTTATGAATTTGCTCTTTGAATGTGGCCGTATAACATATGTAAAGTTCAGAATGAGGAACTTGAGTCATCTCTTTTGCCATAAAGTTTGGTTTTTAACCAACCATTTACTATCAATTTCCAAATGCTCTTCTCGGTTAAGATATGAAACAGTACTGAATGTATCTAGAACGGTTCATCCTAGCATTTTCCCAACTTGAGGTCGGTCAATCCAATATGGTTTGCATCAACCGAACAAATAAGTGGTGTTATATCAGTTGGCAAGTTCATTGTTTTGCCAGGTTTTGTATAAACGGCGAATATAAATGAAGTAAAGGTCATGCAACATAAAAAGGAAATAACAAAAATACCGAACTCCAAGGAAAAATCAATACGGAAAGTCCCTTATCAAATGGGAAAATCAAAAGTTCAAACACATCAAACACATCAAACGAAAGGGAAACAACTGTCATATTCCTGACTTTGTACATGCATTAACTTATGTAGAAAATATTGGATTAAATCTGGTTATATGAGTGAGATGGGATACAGCTTCTGTATTTTAACGTTTTAACGTGCATTCCATTAAAATGTGCTTCTATATTCAAAGAGTATTCATTTAATAACATTTTAGAAAATAACAGAAATAAAAGTTTGAGTTTAATTTGCTTGGAATTGTCTTTAAAGAGGCAGTATTTTCAAGGGTATAATACATTTTTTATATAAAATACGAATGAGAGGTATTTTGGTGCATATCTTAACGTTCATTTCACAATTATTTATTCATCAATGTACAATGAAAACGTTAGAAACACGATGAAATAAATGAGATTATGAGAGTTTAATAGAAGTCATATTTACGATTTAAGCAATGTTGTACTTGTCGTAATTCAAAACACTAGATAAGAAATGAATACAACACTTATAAATTTCATGCGTCCGAAGCGCTTTTCTGGATTTACCTTCATTAGAAACACTCAAGGCCGAATATTTGAAAGCCAAGGATTCATAAGAACCGAAACAGTTGAAGAGCTATATTACCAAAAAGGAGCTGAAAAAAAATCCCTATAAGGTCAACTTAGCCTGAGGGAGTTAAAACCTTAGTTTCTAATAATTTCAAAATTTATTTACGGACAATTTTAGAAAGGTTTGTAATAAATCATGTCAGTACCGAATTTCTGACTACTGGGCTGATGATACCCTCGGGGATTGATAGTCCACCAGCAGAGGTATCGACCCAGTGCTGTAAAAAATGAAATCAACACGTTATAAATGTCATGCGTCCGAAGCGCTTTTCTGATTTACCTTCATCAGGAAAGCTCAAAGCAGAATTTTTGAAAGTCAAGGATAGGACAAGCTCTGAAAATAGGATTTCATGGGAGAAGAGTATTTTTGCTCTTAATGACGCCAATTATAATCCATAAACTGACATGAAACAAATTGTTTCATTGATTTCAATAAATTCAGGCGACGATAGTTTTCCGATGTACAAATTAGCGTAAATCGAATAGGAAGAAACAAATCAAGACACCCAAAAATCGAGGGAATCACATGAACTCCAAAAGGAGAAAAAGCGGATGCCCCTACAGGGTAAGCATCTCCTGCTTTGCATGCATTACCCTCCATGAATTCACACTCAGTCAAAATGTCATAATCGGGACGGGACACAATTGGAAAAATTACAGATCAGACGAATATACGGATATCTAAAGATCTATGACAGCGAAAACGTGTCGCTGGTGAGACACAAACATATTGTATTGGTCTACCAATTAGTGATGGTGACCGTAAAATTACGTAGTGTCAATTTCAGTACAAAATTGACACATTTACGCGGCTTTTCAGTCTTTATCTTTCATTACTTTCACAGCTACTGTCTCTTCGAAATAATCTTATCTGCAGAACCAAACAGAATCTTAGATTTTTCTTTAAATTGATGTTTTTATTAGGCTTTCCTCCTTTAAACTGAATTTGGGTACAATTAATCATAGAGTCAACGAGGAGATACAAATAAGATAATCAGAAGTTATAAGTCGAAGAGAAACAAATAATACGATCAAAAGATAGAAACACAGAAAAACAAATTAACGGTCGACAAAACATGAACCCCACCAAATATCGAGAGTAAACTTAGATGCTCCGAAAAAAATACAGTACCTACTCCATTAATGGGACCCGTTGTGTAATTCGCGGTAAGTCAAAATCCGGAGATAGGTTGATGACGGAATTGCATCTAATAGAAATGAAACACAGAAATGTTAACCAAAGCAAGATAGCGTCTGTAGCACTTTGAAAAAGATAATTTCACTTTAACAGTTAAGAACGATTGGTTTAAAAGTTTTCTAGTAAGCAGCAAACTGTTTGACGGCAATCATGATACGTAACACAAGTCATTGAAAAACGAATCAACTGGGAGATATGTATTCAATGTTCATACAGAAGCTGCTAAAATGTTGCAATATAGAAATGAAAAGTTCACATTGGGAAAAAGAGGTCATCTTTTTTTGCCCGAAAAGTTTGGTTCTCGTCAGACATTCATTGTTAATTTCTAGATGTAAATCAAAGTACGAAGCAGACTTAACTGTTTCTGTGGTATCATGTATTTCAAATCAATCAGAAATCAACATAGTCATGACTTTTCAGCAAGAGGTAAACATCTAGACTAAATAGGAAAAAACACGTCGAAAAAATATAATTTACGGAATTTTGGATTTTGGATTTTTAATCAATATATCCGCTTAAAATACGTACACAAAAAACACAAAGTTGTAGACCCTTATAATAAAATCAATTTACAGATTTAGTGTACATAAACAATAGAGAAAGTCCGAGAAGGCCCTTTTGTGTCCCATAGAATTCGAAAATCAAAAGGTATTATAAATCTACCAAATATCATCATTCAGATTTCATAGGACATTAGTCTGTTTAGTCTGTCGGACACGAGTATAGAGTATTTACATTTTTGATAGTCTTTCAAATTTGCTTTAGGGCTTCAAACTGCTTACTCTTGCAAGTCTAGAAAATCGGTCGAAATAGTCTAATATTGAAATCATTAATTGAGCCAATGCATTATCCAAAACGATATTTTACTATTAGATGTATTTTACAAAGATGTTAATGTGTGTAAAAAAAGGCCTCGGCTCATATCTAGTTTGTCCCAAAACTATGCGTAAAATGGCCCGTTTAGTTCAAATGCACCAATTTCGACATGTTTAAGACGTCATTTTGACATCAGAAGTGAACTTCTCGGAGGTAATTTATAAAGTGTTATTTTGATTTACTAGCACTAGGTCAATATCACTTCTGGTGTACTGTTTCTTCCTAGCGTTTCATCAGCTCAGTCGTCGGTGCATCCTTACGTTTTTGCCTATTTATACATCCCTGGCTGTATAGGTTTGAACGTATATTCAGAAAAGTGCCTCGGGAAGCACGAATTTATGAAGTGTTAATTTATTTTCTAGATTATATCAACCGGTTCATTTATCAATAAATAAACATAATTTCAAAAGGATCGATTAAGATTACTATTGTTTTCAGGTGCCAAATAATGGCACTTGTAATACCTCCTCCTTTACATGAAAATAAGGATATTATTTTATATTTCTATGAAATTTGCATAAAACAAGGGAAATCATTAGAAATTAAGGAATGTATCCCACTATGCATTACTCTGATTCATAGTGTATGTTTAGTCTATAACTTTAGTCCTTTTCTATCATATCAGCTCTAATGTTTGAATTATAATTTCAGCTGTAAAATGGTACTGTTCAATGATATCACCACTAGGTCGATATATCTGAGGGTACAGTACGCTCAAGGTTGTCAGAGAGGTATCACCAGCCCATTCAAATTAAACTGTAAAATGGTACTGTTCAATGATATCACCACTTGGTCGATATCTCTGAGGGTACAGTACGCTCAAGGTAGTCAGAGAGGTATCACCAGCCCATTCAAGTTAAACTGTAAAATGGCACTGTTCAATGATATCACCATTTGGTCGATATCTCTGAGGGTACAGTACGCTCAAGGTAGTCAGAGAGGTATCACTAGCCCATTCAAGTTAAACTGTAAAATGGCACTGTTCAATGATATCACCATTTGGTCGATATCTCTGAGGGTACAGTACGCTCAAGGTTGTCAGAGAGGTATCACCAGCCCATTCAAGTTAAACTGTAAAATGGTACTGTTCAATGATATCACCACTAGGTCGATATCTCTGAGGGTACAGTACGCTCAAGGTAGTCAGAGAGGTATCACCAGCCCATTCAAGTTAAACTGTAAAATGGTACTGTTCAATGATATCACCACTAGGTCGATATATCTGAGGGTACAGTACGCTCAAGGTAGTCAGAGAGGTATCACCAGCCCATTCAAGCTGTAAAATGGTACTGTTCAATGATATCACCACTAGGTCGATATCTCTGAGGGTACAGTACGCTCAAGGTTGTCAGAGAGGTATCACCAGCCCATTCAAGTTAAACTGTAAAATGGTACTGTTCAATGATATCACCACTTGGTCGATATATCTGAGGGTACAGTACGCTCAAGGTTGTCAGAGAGGTATCACCAGACCATTCAAGTTAAACTGTAAAATGGTACTGTTGAATGATATCACCACTAGGTCGATATCTCTGAGGGTACAGTACGCTCATGGTAGTCAGAGAGGTATCACCAGCCCATTCAAGTTAAATTGTAAAATGGTACTGACACACTGTTCAATGATATCACCACTTGGTCGATATATTTGAGGGTACAGTACGCTCAAGGTAGTCAGAGAGGTATCACCAGCCCATTCAAGTTATACTGTAAAATGGCACTGTTCAATGATATCACCACTTCGTCGATATCTCTGAGGGTACCGTACGCTCAAGGTAGTCAGAGAGGTATCACCAGCCCATTCAAGTTAAACTGTAAAATGGTACTGTTCAATGATATCACCACTTGGTCGATATCTCTGAGGGTACAGTACGCTCAAGGTAGTCAGAGAGGTATCACCAGCCCATTCAAGTTAAACTGTAAAATGGTACTGTTCAATGATATCACCACTTGGTCGATATCTCTGAGGGTACAATACACTCAAGGTTGTCAGAGAGGTATCACCAGCCCATTCAAGTTAAACTGTAAAATGGTACTGTTCAATGATATCACCACTTGGTCGATATCTCTGAGGGTACAGTACGCCCAAGGTAGTCAGAGAGGTATCACCAGCCCATTCAAGTTAAACTGTAAAATGGCACTGTTCAATGATATCACCACTAGGTCGATATATCTGAGGGTACAGTACGCTCAAGGTAGTCAGAGAGGTATCACCAGCCCATTCAAGTTAAACTGTAAAATGGTACTGTTCAATGATATCACCATTAGGTCGATATATCTGAGGGTACAGTACGCTCATGGTAGTCAGAGAGGTATCACCAGCCCATTCTAGTTAAATTGTAAAATGGTACTGACATACTGTTCAATGATATCACCACTTGGTCGATATATCTGAGGGTACAGTACGCTCAAGGTAGTCAGAGAGGTATCACCAGCCCATTCAAGTTAAACTGTAAAATGGTACTGTTCAATGATATCACCACTTGGTCGATATCTCTGAGGGTACAGTACGCTCAAGGTAGTCAGAGAGGTATCACCAGCTCATTCAAGTTAAATTGTAAAATGGTACTGTTCAATGATATCACCACTTGGTCGATATATCTGAGGGTACAGTACGCTCAAGGTAATCAGAGAGGTATCACCAGCCCATTCAAGTTAAACTGTAAAATGGTACTGTTCAATGATATCACCACTTGGTCGATATCTCTGAGGGTACAGTACGCTCATGGTAGTCAGAGAGGTATCACCAGCCCATTCAAGTTAAATTGTAAAATGGTACTGACACACTGTTCAATGATATCACCACTTGGTCGATATATCTGAGGGAACAGTACGCTCAAGGTAGTCAGAGAGGTATCACCAGCCCATTCAAGTTAAACTGTAAAATGGTACAGTTCAATGATATCACCACTTGGTCGATATATCTGAGGGTACAGTACGCTCAAGGTAGTCAGAGGTATCACCAGCCCATTCAAGTTAAACTGTAAAATGGTACTGTTCAATGATATCACCACTTGGTCGATATCTCTGAGGGTACAGTACGCTCAAGGTAGTCAGAGAGGTATCACCAGCCCATTCAAGTTAAATTGTAAAATGGTACTGTTCAATGATATCACCACTTGGTCGATATCTCTGAGGGTACAGTACGCTCAAGGTAGTCAGAGAGGTATCACCAGCCCATTCAAGTTAAACTGTAAAATGGTACTGTTCAATGATATCACCACTTGGTCGATATATCTGAGGGTACAGTACGCTCAAGGTAGTCAGAGAGGTATCACCAGCCCAGAAGTTCAGTACTTTGGTTCTGGCAGGATAATACGGGTATTGTTTTTTTTTAATTTAATTTGCAGTATAAAATTTGGAAAATCAATTGAAATTAAAGAATGTATATCCCTCATGCATACTTGTGTATACTTATACTTTTGATCCTATTTTGTTATATCAGCTCATCAACGCTTGTAAAAGTTATTGATTTAAAACAAAATTTGCCAACGAGCATCACCGAAGAGACAAAGAAATGCACATCTGGTACAGAACATTTGGTACCGTTTAATTTTGTTATTACAACGTATAATTGCATTTAAAAAAAAACACTAAAAAATATATGAATAAGATTCGAAAAATTAATTCTCGACTTCTTTATGAAAAATTATATCATATAAAACAAATTTTAAATTCGTAAGCATCTGAATATAGCAACACAAGATATTGTCAACCAAGAAATTAAACAACTTTCAATGCGTAAAAAGAGATCGTACAAAAAAAGAAATAAAATGGACAAAAAAGAAGCACTGGGTTAGATTGAAATCCATAACAAAAGAAGCCAAAAAGAGTACGCAAAGAAACATAAAGCAACTTTGTGCCCAGCATACTTAGCGATGATAGCATCAAAAATATTAGCGATTTTGGAGCTTCATTAAAAGTAAGAGTGTAACCTCGACGAAAAGACTGTATGCTGTACAGCAGCAGTAGTACTAAAGCCAACATCTTAAAGGACCATTTACATCCAAATTATCTGAGTTGACAGGTAGTAATCTATCAAAAGGAGAGAGTCTTCACTAAGCTGTACCACATATTATTATTGCAGCTTCATGCCTGCTTATGCTTTGCGTTACATCAACCCGAACAGATCTTTTTGACAAAATCCTGCATTCTATGTACTTACATTACATTCTAATGATTGATTGATTGATTATCGGTTGCCTAGCGTCAAATGGTTTTCAATTCTACAGGACAATTTTAATAGAATATCAGGTTATATAATCTTAACCACACGGACGTAAAACAAGGGAAATTTGAATAAAAATTTAATATCCGCCACCTGAAGTCCTTAACTATATTATTGTTCTGATATCCAATCTATATCGACCTACCTAGCGATTGTTTACTTTAAATGTTCAAGCACACTTTTTATTTAATTTGTCGGATTTTGTCAGATACATTTAGGAAAATAAATTGGTACAATAAGAGTAATTAGATATTTAATAAACTTTACACATTAATTTCACATAGTTGTAACTTATTTATATATACTTCCTTAACATGACAGTTGTTCGATTAACAGCATATTGATGCAGTCGACACTTGCATATTAAATGCTGAGTTATAACCCACTCTTCATTTAATTTAGCAATTATCCTTTTTCACATTTATTTCAAATGTCTGCAAACACTTTTATTTTATCATTATCACAAATTATCGCAAATGCATCAGAGAACAATAATAGTGAGAAAATAGTCATAGGGATATCTCGGACAAGTCCGAACTGTACGGTAACTTTCAAATGATTATGTGTGTGAAAGGTAATAAATCCGCTAAAAAAATCACGAAAGAGAGCCGACAAGGCTTCGCCTGTTGGCAAACCAAAGGGCCAGTAATCATTGGCGTCGCCGTCTTGAGAACCTGCTCAAAATGCAGAAAAATATTTGAATTCGACAATAAAATAGTCTAGGTTTCGTTGTCGTCTTATGAGGCTTCAGAATCTGTTAGGAATCAAGGATAGCATTCGAAATTTTATCAGCAATAAAATCCGGGCTTTAGAGTTATTGTGAAACTAAATTCTCTAGGGGCGGTGTGATCAGATGTGGATACTAAAATCTTCAATAGTTCTGTTAGATTACATACAATCGAAGTCTCTTTCCTGTTGCAATAATGTAAAAAAATTTGACGTTTCTACCGTTGACATAAGTATTCCCCATTCCGAACTAAAAACCAGACTGATGGAGTTGGTCCAATATTGTTTTCTAAAAAAAAAAAAAGGAATAACCGACTGGATACAAATATCTTGTTATATGGAGGGATACATCACTGCATCATACTTTGTAAAAAAAACACTCTGATTCAAACAAAAAAATCTCTGAAACTGACATATTCAAGATGTTGATTTCTTGATTGACAACATATTTGTTACGTTTTGGGACGTGTTTTTCGGCAAACAATCGGCATTCCCATGGTAACCAACTGTGCTCCCATTTTGCTGACTTGTTCCTTTATAAGCAGATTTCATACAGGAGCTTCTTATGAAAAATGAGAAGCTAGCATTATCCTTTATCCTCACGTTCTACTATAGAGTTGATGTCCTTTCACTAAATAATTCAAAGTTTGGTGACTATATTGAACGCATCTGTCTTATTGAACTCGAAATAAAGGATACCTCAGATACAGTTAAGTCTGCCTCATATCTTGACTTACATCTAAAAATTGACATTAAGGGTCGGTTGAGAACAAAACTTTACAATAAAAGAAAATTTCAGCCTCCCTATTGTGAAGTTTCCTTTTCATGAAGCTAAATTCCAGCAGCGCCTGCATATGGAGTATATATCTCCCAGTCGATACGATATTCCAGGGATTGTATTTCATTGATAGACGGTTGCTGCTTACAAAGGAACATTTAAACCAAGGTTCCAAGTCATGAAGTTGAAGTCATCCCTTCAAATGGCATGCGGACACCAACACGAGTTGGTTGACCATAGCGGAATATATCTGTGTCACATATGACCACAGATTTGTCGTAACCACAATCCTGTTCTCTTTTTCCTCGAAAATATTATATCACCGAATATGACTTATCACCGAATTTGTACATACATGAGCAACACGACGGTAGCAACATGTGGAGAAGGATCTGCTTACCCTTCTAGAACATCTGATATCCCCCCAGTTAGAGGTTGGGTTCGTGTTACTTATTTTGAGTTTTATATATTCTGTTGTGTAGACTGTTATTTGTTTTTTCGTCGTTTTTTCCATGGCGTTGTCAGTTTGTCTTCGGTTTATGAGTTTGAGTGTCTCTATGGTATCTTCTGTGTCTCTTGTGTTAAGTCAAATAGGCCATAATGAGGTTTGAGATCTTACAGAGCACTAAAAATATATAAACATGGACTACATGTTTTTCTGATACTAGTAGTTTGTTTTACCAAAAATAAGCAATACTTATGAGTATTAACTATAAACAAAATTTAAATCATATGTTCCCCGTTTCCGTTCCAATATTTATGCTTTCTCTTTAGATCTCATTAAAATGACAAATTCTAAGCTAACATATCTATAAAAGACTAGTAAATATACGTAGAATAACAGAACGTAGCTGAGACTTTTAACACTGTTGATTGTAAAATGACACGAAAATTATGCTACTCAACTATTTTAAAGTGATGCAAACATAGCACTAAATCAAACAGAAAGAATAATGATAAAAATAATGATATAACAATGATTCCAACCCATCCTATTGACGCAGCAGATCTTCTGTCGTCATTTGCACTTCTTAATCGCCTGGTGTAAGAATTGAGACGCTTTTTGTTTACAGTTAGATCTTTCTTGAGTCTCTGGATATCTTTGGCAAGCAAAATGTCTAAGTCAGATTTTGAAATATTCGAACTAAGAAGTTTTGCCCACTTCGAAGTTCTTTTACACTCACAATTATGGTTCAATAAATCGGTACCGTTTCTATCTTTAATATTAGGCAACTTAAAGATGCCATGTTTAGTTGTGTTAATTACGACTGGCAGGTTTGATTGGAAGGCATTAGTAGTTTCTTTGATTCTACTTCTTTCTTGAATTTTCTTGCGTTCCTTAAATGAGGTTCGTGGAATTGATTGGAATAAAACGAATAATGACGTCGTGAACTGTAAAGAGTGGTTATCTTTATCAGATATTCTTTTGGAAAAGTGCAAGTTGTTGGTGGTATCTGCAATAATAAATGTTATACATAATACATATACATATTGAACTGGCTTTCAGTTATCTTAAATCGATACTTTGTGGAGTTTGCCATTTTATTAGGTTGTTTTGTGCTTAGTGATGAGTCAATCCCTTTAAACTGATTTCGCACGAAATCTTTAAGTGTTTATTTCATTTAGTGGCGGATTGAGCACCCAGAAACATGTTTAACCCTGCAATATTCTTTATGTTCCTCTCCCAAGTAATGAGCCCGAAGTCCAGTGGTTGTCTTTGGTTGCCGTATGTCATAATTTGATTTCAATTTAATGTAAGAATCCTAAATCATGCTGTTTTTTGGTCCTTTGAATGATTTCACATTTGGTATCCCTTGTCTTTTTATAGCTTAATATATGGTATATATTTTACTCTTTGGTCTTTGTTAGATGGTTGTCTCAATGTCAATCATACCACATTTCTTTTTCCAGATAATTAAGTTATTCGTATTACAATAAACTGTTATGAAAAGAAACTATCTATCTCGAAAAACATAGGTGTTAAATTATTTCATTCACTTTATAAGCACTGGTATCACAACTATGAGATTGTAGTAACACGTAAACAAACGTGGTTCATATAGAAAAGTATACGTTTTATTTTTAGAATATTGAATAATAATAAGAAATAATCGTATTATCATGTGTGTTCTAGAAAGATGTTGGTCTGTGCTTGCATTGAAACAATCTGAATAATGGCCGAACTATAAATAAGTTCATAAGAAAACTTAAATAAGCGATTGAGATTCATTATACGAATGGACACGTAAACTAAACGTCAATGAGACAGCAATGAGATAGTAACCCAAAGTAAAATATAACCAAATACGTCTAGAGGCAACATTCAGTCTTCAACAATAGACAATATATCAACCGATTCTAATAGAAAAGTATACGTTTTATTTTTAGAATATTGAATAATAATAAGAAATAATCGTATTATCATGTGTGTTCATTAATGAACAAACTGGGACCCATTAACTTAAAAATAAATAAAGTTCATAAGTCAGCGTCCTAGTTTACGTACCAATGACCTATAGAAAAAACCCTGATTAAACCTTTTGATTCTCGACCAAAACATCTGCTATTTTTTCCTTCAGCTTTCAGGAAGTGTAAATATTAGCTCAGGCTATAGCTAGATGACACCATTTTATCAAATTTGCCCCCAACCGAACCTTGTCCTTTGCTTTTGTTTTCTTCTACATCTCTTCTTGTTTACATTGTAGTTACTTAAGAAAAGAATCACTGCAAATAGAATACCTGGCTGTGTTTTATAAACAGAAATAGTATCAGACGAGCCTGTGACCTTGCATTTTGCGTCCTGTATTTTCTGCATTTGACTGGTTTTGTTTCCACACGTGCATGCATCAATACTATACTGCAAAGACATAAAATTGTATTTAGATAGAAGATCATATTATATAAAATCAAAATCGAAAAAAGGGGATGGGAAATACCTAGGGCGCAATGCGAATCATAAGTCGAAGAAAATAGAACCAAAAAGATCAAGAAAGATAGCAAAAAATAAAGAATATGGTTAGGAGAAGTATGTACATTTCCAAGTCAAATGGCAAGGTCTTTATACACAGGAAGGTAGACATTATTATCATTTGTTTATATCCTACTCTTCGTTGTTTTTATTTCTCTATTTTAGGTATGAACTTTTCTGTAATGGGTGGTTTCTTATATCGCTGATCACTTTCCAGCATCTGCTGAAATATGAAAGAAGGATTTTTCCTTTGATATATGACATTTACGAAGTAAAAGTTTTCTTCATTATTTAGATGTGCTGCCTATGATTTCTTATTTTCATAAATAGAGTTTAAATGCGAAAAATTACCTTGCTTGAAATCTTCATAAAACTTCACTTTAAATAGAGGTTACTAGCTGTTATTAAAAAAATAACATGTCTAATGGCTTTAATAATTTTTTAACTTCACTTTAATCAGAGGTTGTTGTTATATTTTATTAAACTATTCAATTTAGTCAAGTCATGTCGTGTAAGATTCAAAAGAAGTATCCATTTTGAGTTTTTTCTTCTGCGGGAGGTCGTTGGTTCGATCCCCGTGTGTGTCAAATCAAAGACATATGCCCTTTCTCCGCAAAGCAAGTTGTTTTATGAGTAAGAATATTGTGCCAAAGAAGGTGATATTTCTCCCTGTGGACTGTTACCTTGTGTCAACAATCCGGCTCAGCGTGTCGGTCTAAGCAGGGGATATTCATTTCTTTTTAACATGTTATCTTCCGGAATATGCATGTTATTTTTATCGCTAAGCAGCCATCTATTAATAATATTGTATGATATCACTTAGCCCATTAAACATGCGATTTTGTCAATTGTTAACGTGTTGCAGACAATAATGAGCATCAGACAATGCAATCAAGTATAATAGATCTTTTTTGTGAGGGAAGTAAAAATAATGTAGCTCAGTGTTGATGGTCTTCAAATTACTGTCAAGACAAAGACTACAACATAATCTCTTTTATATTTCAAATAATTCATGGTACTATTGAATTAGCTTCATAGTTGTGATCAGTTCTAACCTCTCAGGAACTATCAGGAGAACTTGTCTAGAACATATTTCCACAGTTCTACCTCAGAAAAGTTATAATGTAGAACTGTTCTATGACAGATAATCCCGACAGTTTCAATGATGTATGATGCTTCAGTATGATCTTTTTTCGTAAATCTACAATAACGTGGCTGACTATGTACTCAAATGAAGTATTTAAACGATCTAATCTAATCGATATGTCAAAGGAGCGGCGTTTGTTCCATTAATGGATTTCCAATTATTCTGGACTCGCATATCAATGAAGAGAAAAATCATTTGACATCAAATTGCTTTGCATTGATCTTGTTGACGTATGTCCTATAGTTTTATGTTAAAACAGCATTTTAAAATTATGTTATCTTACAGTGTCACTCAATTCTATATTGACTAATCATGAACTACGAAAATGATAGTTTAAAAGAAAATATTTCTTACTCAGAAAGTTAAAAAGTGTAAAAAAGCTAAATTTCAAATGGAATCTAAAAAAGTCCATAAATACAAATATACTTTCTTTGAATACATTATTTTTATTCAATCGGGATGAAAACTTATCAAAGATATCAGGTGTATAATTTGGTGCGCCAGACACGCGCTCCGTTTACAGAAGACTCACCAGTGGCGCTCGAATCAAAACAGTTGGAAGTGCAAATCAAATACGAAGTTGTAGAGCATTTTACATACGGTGAAGGATATATATTCTTTGGTGTAGAAATACCTCCCTGTTTTGAATAATTCAACATTTCATAAACAGCTAATTTACAGAAAATTAACATTTCAATGAAATTTCATGTCAACACAATAGTGCTGACTACCTGGCTAGTGACACTATACGTGGATAATACCGACGAATCCTTTTACACTTGCATAATGACTAACAGAATTACTTACATTCATTTATAAAAGTTAAAGAGATGCGAAAGATATCAAAGGGACATTCAAACTCATAAGTCGAAAATAAACTGACAACGTCATGGCAAAAAACGAAAAAGGCAAAACAACAGTATATAAAACACAATACAGAAAACTAAAGACT
The DNA here is from genome assembly GCA_017311375.1 of Mytilus coruscus. Lineage (NCBI taxonomy): Eukaryota > Metazoa > Mollusca > Bivalvia > Mytilida > Mytilidae > Mytilus > Mytilus coruscus. Next base: position 95,983,499 of record CM029599.1, read on the forward strand.
GAGCAACACGAACCCCACCAAAAACTGGGGGTGATCTCAGGTGCTTCAGAAAGGTAAGCAGATCTTGCTCCACATTTGTTGCTCATGTAAGTACAAACCCGGAGATAAGTCTAATTCGGTGGTCACATTTGGTGAAAAGGAGGAAGGGATTATGGCCACGACGATTGGAACGTATATATCCGTCGTCATCAATGAAACAGATATTCCTGAACGGTCAACCAACTCGTGATGGCGTCCGTAAACCTTTCAAAGGGATGACTTCAACTTCACCACTTGGAACTCTTGGTTTTTAATAGCTTCCTTGTGAAAAGCAACCTCTATCAAGGAAATCATGATAGGAAACACAAGTCCTGGAATATCGTATCAACCGGGAGATATATACTACATATGCAGGCGCTGCTGGAATGTTGCTACATAGAAATGGAAAGTTCAAAATTTGGGATCTTAATCATCTCTTTTGTCGTAAAGTTTTGTTCTCAACCGACTACATTGTCAATTTCTAGATGTAAGTCAAGATATGAGGCAGACTTAACTGTATCTGTTCTATCCTTTATTTCAAGTTCGATGGGATAGATGCGTTCGACATAGTCACAAAACTTGGAATTATTTATTGATAGGACATTACTTATGAAAAGGCTATCATAATCGTGATATATAGACTACCCAAGTGAAGAGTATCAATGACTGAAATATTGATAATGCCCAAACCGAAGGCGAGGTCATTATGATTGTTGAAGTCAATATTACAGTCCCAATGAGACTCTATTTATCACGACAATGCCCTCTTCACAAGTAACTATTATGTTTATTTCGTTGAAGAAACTGAAAATTTTTAGAGGAATACTTCTGCTGAAAATTTCCATCAGTATCAACAATTAAAAATGTCTGTCTTATTTCTTAAACTACTTCCCCGTTAGTTAAATTACTCCCCCTTTAATTGAAAATTAAAAACAAAATATTATCATTTTTACAAATAAGAAACTTTCCTCGTAACCATTTGTCGTATACGTCAATGAAAATAAAACAAACGACACAAAAAAAAAAGTTAAGACATTTGAAAAAAAAAATATGAGTTTACCCCATCTAATATTCATGTTTCTATCGTTAGGTCTTGTCTTATGTCAATCTCAAAAATTTTGTTATTTGGAAAATTTTCTGTTGATATGTCTTTGATAGTTAATTTAGTCACAACTTTTTTTTTTGGACTCTGTACGATCTAGAGCTTGACATATTATATAGACACATTTATATTGTTGCAGATGCGTAAGGCACCCTCTAGATGTCTAATGGTTATATCATATATGGAGGGATGAAAATTGATATGTAAAAGACGTATTTCAACTGTTCTTATTACCTGTATGCCTGCATATAAATAACTTTCTTCTTTACAACGACTTAAGCACCAACTGTACGACATAAACGTGTGACTGACAGAAGTCTGTCGCCACAAAAACTGCATGACACTTCTGTAGAAGCCAAAGTATGAGTCCGGAAAATCTAGAATAAAAATAATCAATTAGAAGGGCTGACTGAATATGCAAATATGAGGATTTTATTAAGGTCGCCGAGGAAGGGACCCATGTAATAAACAGGTCTTAGAACAGGTTTGCATGCTGATGTTTTGGTTGTACACATTTGATATCACATATGAAATTAGCATCTAATATGATCATGATGATGTCAATTGGGAAATATAGCCCTTATGTTAATGTAGTCATTGCGTGTAATGGTAACAAGAAGTTGCAATTAATGCTCTGTATTATTATTAGACATATCCAGTTGAATATCTGGGATTCCGAGCTATCTGAATTGTAGTGCTGATATGGAATGAAGACATTGTTTCTTTTTATACTTAAAATTAATAGGAAAACCTAGCACTGACATGTTCGTAACCTAGATATGGTTCGTGTCGTTGAGGTGTATCATACATTCCGTGTTAGTATATTTAGGGAAAGAAGAAAATGATAAAGCTTACCATAGTCATGGTGCAATATATTGTCTCTCCTGTTACCAATTATTTAGACAAGATTTCGATATAATTTTAAGCTTGTTTTTTCATGGTCAATAAGATGGTTTTCAATAGTAAAAACTTCTATATATTTTCATTCTGTGCAATGATAAATGTTTTGTCAATTTTCCATGTTGTACTGTAAAATACCTCTAAAAATTGGTTTTCAAAGGCTATATAACTAACCACCAGCAATGCTAGTCTAAGATAGCATTCATAATGTTCAGCATTTTTCTCTCTTTCTAATAAACCCAACATCAAGTAATTCCCTCGCATGTTGTTTTAATTTTGTCGTTTTGTTTTTGGTAACATGAACATACGTTCACGATATATCACCATATTAAGTTTTATCCTATTACCCTTTTTGTCTATCCTATTACCGATAACAGTATTGCATTTTGTATATGCCAAATTTCGAAGATTAAGACGTTAACCTTTAAATGATTTCAAACAACCAAACATTTCATTATGTGTAAAATTTCATGTAAGTATATACTTTTTAAAGACGTTTCAGTCAAATATTGTCTATCCTGTTACTGTACCAAAGTAACAGGATAGACATAACAGGTTAGACAAATTTCTTCTTTTATGAATGCTGTTGTGAAATAACTATACTCCCTCTGATGCAGTGATAATGTTTTTCTGCAGTGGGATTTTGGTTACCAACACGTAATTGCACTTTTTACAAGTATAATATTGTTGTAATTAATAAATGTGTTGGTAACAGCATAAACATGATTAAAGGGTACCCACTAATTTTTTCACTAAATGTCTTAAATATTCTTTCCTCTACACTGTTATGCAAGAAACAAGCTGTGTTTAATATTTAGGATGCTTCGTACTTTTGAAATCATCGCTGAATAGTTCTATTTTCAAAGGGAGAATTAATTTAACGGTTGATCTAGTGACGGTAACAGGATGGACACGAACTTCATGTACGAAGATTGAAAAAAGAGGGACGAAAGATACCAGAGGGACAGTCAAACTCATAGATCAAAAACAAACTGACAACGCCATGGCCAAAAATAAAAAGACAAACAGACAAATAATAGTACAGATGACACAACATAGAAAACTAAAGACTAAGCAACACGAACCCCACCAAAAACTGGGGGTGATCTCAGGTGCTCCGGAAGGGTAAGCAGATCCTGCTCCACATGTGGCACCCGTCAATCCGATTGAATTTAGATTGTAGAAAAAATGTTACATAGAATAATAAGGAAGCTGTGATTTTTCATTAGTAAGAGTTATCATTAACATTCTCAAATTATTCCCTTTGCAGATATCAAGGCAATCAGAAAATAGGAAAAAATCATTTGAAATGTGTTACCCTGACCCTGTACGCAAATAAATTACGCAAAAATTGGACTTAAATAAATTTTAATCTTGTTAAAATACATATAAATCGTGTTTATTATTGATGTTCCGACTCATGAATCCTGCAAACTTTCATATAAACACTTACAACTGCATTTTCCATGAAAAATAAAAATTGTAACATAAGTGTACTGAAAATTCGACTTTTTTTATTAAAATGACCCATATCTAAATATCGATGAAAAGATCTCAAAATGAGGCCTAACAATTTTCATACAAATGAATCCTTAGAAAGTTGTACATGAAGCTTTATACCAGACGAATATTTTATCAATGGATATAAGGTTTTAACACGAGAACACACGTTGGCAGTCATGTGATAACATCTCTTGTAAAAATTATAAGCCCTTTTCATCAACAATAACATTCCAAAGACTGTGTCAATAATCATTCCGAAATACCGAAAATGAAAGTTAGAATAATTATTTTATGCAAAACTTTGTATTAAGCTTACCATTTGTAGGTCTTATCAAGTTGGAGTTCGAAGTCAAGATAACAGTGATAATTATTATTTTCATTGCAAAATGCATTATTATAATACAGTGCTGCTTGTCTATGTTCATGGACTTCCTTCTCTACTGCAACATGTGCAACTCCGTAACTGTTTTTATGAAATATTATTGGTTTATACGATTTACAAATGTGCATGTATATTTGTGAGCTGAAACTTATATAGAACAATGTCAAACCCTAAATACCTACGTATTCATGTAAACCTTTCTTACAAATGCGGATATTACATTTTTAAATTAGTTTGTTTATAAGGAAGCATCTACAGCAAACAAAATTGAATCCATTTTCAAATTTAATTTTTACTGTGCTTACTCTTGGATGATGCCTATTGGTTGAAAAATAGCTTGATCCTTTAACGTATACTTTGAAATCGAGCAAAGCAATCGTGAAAAAAATTTCATTATGAAGAAAGCATTTTAAACGGTAACTTGTTGAACTGCTCTCAAGTCATTTGTAGAAAATTCTTGAAGACTTTGATTGATTGATTGATTGTTAGCTGCTTAACGTCCAATGGCAATGAAGACTTTGATTGTAGAATCCGAACAAATTTTGTTGAAGGTAATCATGGAAGCACCCAGTACCGAAAATCTATGATATCTTCTGGAAATTCTGTTTGATGCACAAGTTTCATCATACATGGGACAGGGAAATATATCTAAAACATTAACTTTAGTATAGACCTAGTCTCAACTAGAAATCGTTCTTGTTAAACCAAGTTACTAAAAACTTTAAAAATAATACATACCATAATACGCTTTTTAATTTCAGTTCATTTTTTACACAGATCAGATTTTAATAATTATATCTTATTCGTTCCCCCTGTGTTATCATAATTATCCTTTTTCGTCCGACAAGATCACAAATGTACTGATTGATATTTTATTTTGGAAACATGGTCTATTCATTAGTTGTATTTGACTTTGAATTAGTAAACTTGTAACTGGGAGTACAGTAAGATTGGTACTTTGTGTCTTTTTGATTGTTTTTTTCCCTCTCCGCTCTGAACTCACTAGTCAAATCATTTTAAAGTTTTTTATGGTGTGCTGTTACATCACTGTCCCGGTAAGGGGGAAGACTGAACGTTAGCAAATTTTTTAACCCCGCCACATTCTGTATGTGCTTGTTGAAAGTCAGAGCCTGTAATTCGGTGGTATTCATTAGATGCTGTCTGTCATATTTTTTTTTATTGTTGTATTATTAATCCGATCGTTGGTTTTCTCGTTTGAATTGTTTTACATTATGTCCTGTAGAATCTTTTATAGCTTACTTTACGGTATGGGTTTATCTCATTGTTGAAGGCCGTATGGTGACCTATGGCTCCTCACATTCACGTTTTTTGGTCTCTGGTGGATAGTTCTCTCATTGGAAAGCAGCGTTGTATTGTATATGTGGTATCCTTCATTCTTCAAGTTCAAAGGATAGGGAGGATCAACACGGTCGCCAATTTCATGGACGATATCATCTCTGTAATGTAACTGGAAGTAAAAGGACAATGCAAGTTTATTTTCATTCTTCCTGAGAACTTCTGTATAAATATAAAAAAATAAGGAGATTATCCACCAAAGTTTAAAGTGGAAGAAAAGGGCACAATGTGTTCTTATAGGAAACGCTGACTGTCTGTAAAAAAAAAAACATTTAACAAACTTAACAAATATATTGTTAATATAAAAATTCGTAAGGGTTCCGCGGAACACAGTGTCTCGCCTACTTTTGCTGTTAATCGCAGGCTCAACAAAAATGAGGAAAAAAATCAATAAAAATATTCCTTTAGATACTATCTTTTGATTGTAAGAAGCTTCTGTCAAAATTTGGTATAAATCCAGGATAGTTTATGAATCTAATAAATGATTTAAAAACTTTAACTGCAGACTGTATTTAATGTTAACTGGAAGAAAAACTAAGTCCATTTATAAGTAAAATACCGATAAACAGGTACAAAATTTTAACAAAATTTCCTTCTAGATACTAGCTTTTGATCATAAACAAGCTTCTGTCCAAGTTTGGTACAAATCCAGGATAGTTTAAGAAAGTTATTAAAATTTTAAAAACTTTAACCACAGAGTGAATGTATTGTTTCCTGGCAGAAAAGCTAAGTTCATTTATAAGTAAAATACGGAAAAAATGAAATTTTATTTTTACAAAATTTACTTCTGGATACTATCTTATGATCATGAACAAGCTTCTGTCCAAGTTTGGTACAAATCCAGGATAGTTTAAGAAAGTTATTAAAATTTTTAAAACTTTAACCACAGAGTGAATGTAATGTTTCCTGGCAGAAAAACTAAGTCCATTTACAAGTAAAATACGGAAAAACAGGAATTTTATTTTTACAAAATGTACTTCTGGATACTATCTTATGATCATAAACAAAGCTTCTGTCCAAGTTTGGTACAAATCCAGGATAGTTTAAGAAAGTTATTAAAATTTTAAAAACTTTAACCACAGAGTGAATATTTGTGGACGTCGCCGACGACGACGACGACGACGACGGAATGTAGGATCGCTATGTCTCACTTTTTCGACTAAAGTCGAAGGCTCGACAAAAATCATGCACATTGATGATAGCAGTTTCGTAGAACTTATAGTGTTGATACTTACCCGAGCTCTAAAAAGAAGACTTTGTCATCTTAGGCTCTCTTTGGTTTTGAAGCTCTTCAAAGTTTAATGTATTCAACTTCCAAATATTTGAGTCTAGAGCGTATCTAATGACGATAATTCCATGAACATGTGAGTACTCTAAAATCGGTATCACATATACAGTTTATATACAACATCTCTACCAATGTAGCAGTTTTAAAACAGAAGAATCAATTTTAAGTGAGAATGATTCATTTATAATACCAGATTCCATTAAACTTTTATTGTTTCAAACATCAACACATATATGTTAAAATGCGACTTCAAACTAAACATATAAGCATACTTTGAATGGAAAATCAATAAAGCAAAGACGTCATATTAACAAAAACAACACATACAATATTTGTAAATAAGTAAATAGTACTGAGTAGTATAATATAAACATCGCAATATAACCAACACAACGATATACAAAATATATAATTTAAAATGTATACAATTTTGTTTGTTAGTATACAAATCCTTGGTAAGTACAATACATGGGAGAAAACGAGTGCATTTAATAAATATTCAAAGAAAAGAAAACTATTTAGCCTGAGAGTTAGGGGCCGTCAACATACAATATTAAATTGTAGAGAAAGCATGTGATAAATTCCCATAAATATTATATTGGTAAAATATAAAGTAAGTATAAACTATTAAATCGAAAGGGGCGTAAAATTAATAATATTATATATATATGCTGGGACTAAAACATGTTTATATATTGGTCCAAGATATATTTCCACACAGGCAAAGAACATTCCATCGTAACAAAAAGTATATCATATCCGATTAAGATAGTATAAAAATACAAGATAACAACACAATGGGATTCAAAACAAGAAAATAACAATAAAACAATATGTATTTGCAGGTCATGTACTCCTTAAACAGTATAACTTTCTATGCATGTATATAAAATCTTCAAATTTAAAATCACCATATCACAGTATTTTAACTATACTTATAGATTATCGTTGATCATCTCAACGAGATTGATTTTCTCGCTTGAGCCGGGACGGCGAAAGCGAGAAAAGCAATCAAGTTGAGATGACCAATGATAATCTGTTTATCGCTATTTTACCTATGACGACGTTGTCAATTTCGTGTCAATTTCATTAGCAACGCCACGTGCCTCCTTAGTTTCTAGCGATAATTTTCCATCTCAAGCGAGTAGGATGATATGAAAAATTATCACAAAAAAAGATCAAAGGAAAAATGCACAAAATAGCGATAATGAATAATCTCATAAAATTTCGATTTTAGCATACAATTAAGGCAGAGTTGATCTCCACTTAAAATGCCATCACAATTATGTGTAAAAGATAACATGTTATGTACAAATCTGACACTTTCCTCCTTCATTTCTACTGTAAAGGTATAGATGATCCCTTACTAGTAACAGCAGTGACAGTGATGTATTTTTCATATATTTATAGTAGTTACATTGCACACGGATATATTATTATTGTGTATAATCTGACTAATTTGATTCGTTTAGAAAGAGTCACATGTTCAACTATAATTTCAAAGATAGACTGAAAACAGCAGATAGAAAAGAGATATTGCACGGTTATATTTAGAATATCTGACACAATCGAAACAACTAACCAAATGGAATGGTGCTCTACTTCTGGCTTATTGGCAATAATAACATAACAATCGTAGCCTAAGTACGAGGTCGATACGAGGATATATCTACCTAAAGAAGTATATCGACCTCGGATTTCGTCCTCAGTCCATATACTTCTTTCAGATCAATATATCGTCGTATCAACCTCATACACAGGCTATAATTATATAATATCTATAACATGTCATGTATGTAGAATACATATTTTTCACCAAGAAATATAAGCCAATGAAATCATTCATATTTAGAAAAAATCACTGTCATCATTATATGCAAAAAGGAATATACTAAATAATATTGTAAAATGTTAAATTGTCACATCGAGAATGTGCTGTGAACTTTTGATAACACTCATAATATAGAATATGCAATGAATAATATGTAAAGCAGTTAAACATATACATGATATACAATGAAGATACTACAAATGAAAAGTAAAGCCAGCTATTTGTCCGAAGACAGCTGATGTAGCCGTTTTGCTTTGAATGGAATCTCCAAATGTAAAAGTCATGTCTTTGACATTGACAACGTTCTTGCAATTATCTCCATAGTACACATTCCTAGAAACACCTTTTGAAATTACAGTGTACATCACATTCGCCATTAAATGCACAGGTTGAGGAAAATCTATATCAAATGTTTCACAAAAGCCAACGGATATGTCTCTCTGAACACTCGACAAAACTGCCCCAGTGCTATCTCGAATTTCAACACCAGGTGACAGACAAGCAGTTGCAGCCTTTGTTCCAAAGGAGAGAATACTTTTCAGAAATACTGGTTTGCTACATGTAAGTGTGACTGCATCTTGTTCATTGCTCATCCAGGCCCCAGTTGAAGAAAGGCTATTATAACGAATAACTCTGTTTGCGACCGGTTCCTTCCTCTTCAATCCCGAAAATATTTCGCTTTTTATGCCATTAAAAGATCGATAGATTGACAACAATTCATCTTTTGATAAAATGTCTTTGGTTGACACTTCTGTGGTAAAAAAATCTTGTTCCATACACGGAAATCTCACGTAGTAAAGAAGACTACTCATTGTCTCTCGTATATCCTGGTCACTAATCTCGAGGTCGCTTGTCATACAACGATATGTAGCCCATTGTAAAAGAAAAGTGAATACTGCCGCCTCCGAAAGCATCAATTCGTCCGAACTCAATATCATTTCCATGCAATCAGCAGATATATTCAATGCGTCTTCAGAATTCAAGCATTGCTTGGGAGATTGTAGTATATGTTGTAAACTCTCATGTAGTAAATCTGTCATGTTGAAGGAGTGAGCTGTCTGAAGTACAATAGGTGCGTCAGATGAAGTGGCTAGGGTTTGTAGTAACTGTTCACATGCACATTTCAGCTTGGGAAGCATATACTTCTCTGATGCATACAGTACTTTACCTACTTTGTCTTTTGGTATTGCTACACTGTCACTATAAATATGTCTAAAAAATAATACAAAAATTCGTGTTAAATTAAAATGATGTATATATAATTTAAAGATGAAAACTATCAAATAGATTGATACGCCACTCCATCTATATATTTAAAATGCAAAAACATAAATGCTTCAACAATCCATTATTTAAACTAATATATACACATACAAAAAGTGACAAAACAAACTGTAATATGCAATTCTTATTCAATCATTAGAGTTCATTCACATAACACTGGAGGCCCAAAGGAGCATGTATTGTTTATCTGTACAAATGATATGAAATAAAATATTTTAAAATCTCCTTAACCACCTTCCAAAATTAAATATCCCCTCAGCAGTTATTGAAATATGAAAGGACAATGAATAATTTGTAGATCCTAATTTGTGATGTATCAATTTTGCTGCTGATAGATTTTCTGTATCTATTATTGTTTATAAGATAATATCCAAAACTTTTTAGTAGAATGGAAAGTAAGTAGATCTTGATATCCTGACCGTTTTCAACTTGTCACATTTTTCAAACTATCAATTTATGGATTTCAAGAAATTGACAATTATTACTTGCATTTTATCCTTATGTTTTATCTTGATCTATTGCGGCCATGTTGGTTGTATGCTAGTAAAATATACAAAGTATAAAGTAGACCCACAAAGGATCAATTACGTTCAATTTTAATCATTTCGATTTTTTTCGGTGGAGAAAATCTTTGAAAATCTTTACGGACTACAGATTACAAGAGATGGTAATAACTTAACCAATATATCAAGCATTCTAGTATACACAGGGGTTTTATCTAGCATGACTAGCATTCTGGAATCATGTTGTCGTCGTGTTTTATATTTATAACACATCTCCTTATTTTACATCAAAAGGGTAGTTATTCTGTCATATTATAACTTTGCGTGCAAATGATAATTCTTTTTTTCGTTCATCGTGCTGATTATTGGTCGCCTGGCGCAGGAACCAATAAAAATATTGAAAAGTTTTTAAAATAACCCAATAATATCATAATCTCGTTATTTGTTTTGTCTTTATGATGAACAAGTCTTAAATTAACATGTAAAACCGAAAGAACAATTCAAACAGAAAGACTGAAGTTGACGTATTGGTGTCAATAAAACATTTACTTTACATGTAACTGATTATTGAATTTCGTTCTATTTATTGAAAATATTAAATATAAGATAACTTGATATTCAACGTTGGGAGGGAAATAGTAATATTTTAGATATAAATTAAGGACTCCCTCCTTATGGCGTGAAAAGAAAATCTAAGACAGACTCGCGGGTGAAAATAATAATCTCCTTTGAATGAATGTTTTATTTTATTGCAGGTTTGATTAGAACTTACTCCAATAGGACACGGAAAGTTTCGGCATCAACATCCGGAACATCTATATCGTCTGTTTCAGGCAAAGAACCTTGCATCATGATATAGAAAACAGGACTTCGGCTGCACAGCATATATTTATGAGCTTTCAGTATTCTATGTTCTGGACCAACACGAAAGGAGATGTCACACATTATTTCATGTTCCAACATATACAACATGCATTCTGGCAGGGTTTTATTTAACTGCCAGTCCAAGTCGTCTGTCATGGAGGACATCTACAATTAAATAGTCTAACATCAGTGTACTTCCGGTGTTAAAGATTACATGAACCATTCAAAATGTAGTCCATCTCTCTGTTTACTTTTATCCATATTTTGTTTAAACTTTACATGTAATATTAATGTTTTAAAAATGTGCATAGCAATCATTCATTCTTTCGTTGCCGTGTCAAAATTAGGTACCCGATTTAATTATAATTGATATAAAGATAATTTTCCTGTCCAAACAACGATTTATGTAAAAAAGATTTTGCTTTATTTACATTTTTCATATTTTGTTGAAATCTGTACATTTGTTAGTTGAAAAACGTCAAGTACTGGTACCTTAAGATTTTACTTGGTCTTCAATATTGAGAGATCTCCAGCAAAAGTTTCAAGGGTTATAAATCACATAAAGAAGGAACAACTTATCTTGTGTAATAAATTAATTTCCAATTTATTTTAAGGAAAAATCCAGAAAAGGGAAAATTAAAAAAAACAATTTGGAATCAATAATGAGGAGTACACTGTACAGTCAACTTCATATCACCACTTCCGGGATTTTTTGGTTTACTAAAATACAAATGAAAACAATCTGGTGTTGCAAAAAAAAAAAGGCATGGGTTTAAACTGTAAGAGGAAAATATAGCTTTCTTAGAAGTAAATTAAGGGACAAGTCTTTTCTGAGAGTGTTTTACTGTGCTGTTGCTTGCTATCTTATTGACCCCACATCTCATTAAACCCATATCTTGATATTTCTAGTAAAAATCGAACAGACTCATCACAACTACCAAACTTGAAGATCAGCAATATGAACGCAAGGTCCTCCTAAACAAAATTCTCCAGTACAAAAATTAAACAACACCCTAACCTTAAAATCCGGGCTCAAGTTTGACAGCTCATGTGTTTGCAACAAACATGTGAACCTTCAAGGACTTTGGATAAATACATGTATATGAAAGGAGTTTATTACACAAAAAGTTAAACTGGTAGTCTCGTCAGATGCACTGTACGTAGTATGGCGTCACAGCAAAAAAAAAAAATAAAAATAAAAAAAAAAAATAGCCTTTCAATAAGTCATAATGTATTTGGACTATGTACTGGCTAAAAACCCGTTTTTCTATGATTCAATATGGATCCAAAATTAAATTGGTGGAACTATATAGTAAATAAGGATACATCTACAAAATAAACACAGAATGGGAACATTTGTCTGGATACACAAACGTAGGTTAAAAAACTGTCAAAATAGGTGCAATTTGGGTACCTTCACGTTATAACGTCACAGTACCCAAATTGCACCGAGTACCCAAATTGCACCTATTTAGCAAAAATAGCAGTGAAAATCTTACAAGTTTTCTTAGGGACTAAACAATTTGTATTTTTTTATCATTTGACATTATGCACGTCTTTATAATAGGTAAATATATTTAAATATTCACAAAAAGTTCACAGTATATATCAACAGATAAAGTGTTTACTAGAAAAAGTAAAATGTACGAAAACGTCGCCATGCGACGTCCACAAAAAGTCATCTTTTAAAAATGAGCAAATACGATATGTTGCAGGCATCCGTTTCTTAAAAAATGAATAGTAAGCATGGACTATTGTCAAATTGTTCTTAATGTTTGAAGAAATAAAACAAAACATCAGTTATTCGATTTTTACGGACGTGAATTTAAGCATGGATGCAATTTGGGTACTCCTCATTACCGAATCATAAGTCGTTTGGAGGTCGGTTCAAACCCCATTTCTATGCTTCAATGTGGATTCAAAATTAAATTGGTGGGACTATATATATAGTAAATAAGGATACATCTACAAAATAAACATAAGATGGAAACTTTTGTCTGGTTCATAAAAAAAACGTAGGTGAAAAAACTGTCAAAATAGGTGCAATTTGGGTACCCTCACGTTAAATATATATTTATTGTAAATATGTCCGTCTGGTAAAGTATAACGTGAGGGTACCCAAATTGCACCTATTTTGACAGTTTTTTAACCTACGTTTATTTATGCTTCAGACAAAAGTTTTCATTATGTGTTTGTTTTGTAGGAGTATTATTATTTACTATATGGTTTCACCAATTTAATTTTGAATCCATAATGGAATCATAGAAAAATTGGTCTGAACTGACCTCCAAACCATCAATGATTCTGTAATGAGGAGTACCCAAATGGCATCCATGCTTAAATTGGCATCGTCAAAAGTCGAATAACAGAGCTTTTGTTTAATTTTTTCAAATATTTTGAACAATTGGATATTAGTCCATGCTTACTCTTCATTTTTTAAGAAATGGATACTTGTAACATATTGTATTTGCTAATTTTAAAAAAGATGACGTTTTGATGACGTCGCATGGCGACGTTCCCGTTCATTTTGCTTTTTCAGTAAACACTTCATCTGTTGATAAATACTATGAACGTTTTGTGTATTTATAATTATTACATTGGTAGCAATGAATTGCATTGATTTCCCAGTCAAATAAAAACCGATAATTTCACATGTGAAATAAACGTGGTAATTTCACTCTCTGACGTCATACAACACTAGGCGTTGTCAAGACGTCGATAACGTCGGATCAAAACAAATTGTGAATGCGTAGAAAAAAGATATAGTTCCTTACATTTTCTACATTAATTTCATTAAAAAAAGCCCTTTGCCAATGTAATAAAAAGAATAACTAATCAAAGAATTCAAATATCGAAAAATATTCAACTCGTGACCGAACAACACTGATGATTAACTCATGCGCTACGCGCATCCGTGAATTAATGTGTTGTTCGGTCACTCGTTGAATATTTTTCTCTATTTGAATTCTTCGATTAGTTATTCTATAAATATTTTTTCAATGTTGAAAGACGTGCATAGTATCAAATCATAAAAATACAAGTTGTTTAGTCTTGTAAGATTTCCGCTGCTATTTTTGCTAAATAGGTGCAATTTGGGTACTCGGTGCAATTTGGGTACCGTGACGTTATACCGATAAAATGTAAAATAGACAGCTGTAGGTTGGGATTTAAGGGAATGGTCATTATTTATCAGCTGAGGGGGTCGGTTCAAATTTTTCACATTAAAATGTTTTGTTGGCAACCCCCCATGATTCTTATGAACCACATAATGACCCCCCTGAGAACATAGTTTGAAAAGTATGACCCCCCCACCACCAAACAAAAATTTCATTCATTAACAGTTGGGAGAAGATGATAACTGCAAGCTAAATAGTACAAAGTTGCAGGCATTGACTTGAAAAATAGCTATGAGAAATATGTGGACATTGACACTATCCGTAACAGAATACAGCATAAACAGATTTTCCTTGATTGGGGCAATGATTGCAGTACTCATTTTCTTTGATTTTGAACTGATATTTTATAATACATTCTACACTATAGTTCTGTTATTTTATATAGTTCTGTTATCTTATTCTTATAAGTAGCTTATTCTGATAAAGATAATTTACTTTGTCTGGTTAGCAAACACTAGTAAGTGATATTCTGTAAATATTATATTGCCTTGATGTTTCATCATGACCTTCCATATTCTTTGTTTTGAAGCTGATGCAACTGATTTTAGTAAACATTTTTCAGTTGTATTCTTCTTTGAGAAAACCCTGAGTATACAATAGAGTTTTTCTTCTTGTTTTTTTTTCTTTTTTCTTTCGAAAATGAATATCTGACACATGCAAGAAGAAAAATGGACAAAATAAGCATTTAAATGAAAAAAAAAATATATTGCCTTTTAACTTGAACCTTCATGAACAGAATGAAGTCATATCTTAATACAGATTGTTCCTAGTTTTGAAACTGCTAATCCTTCAAAAGTTAAGCTTTTAAAGGCACAATTAGCCAAATTTGTTTATATACATGAGCATGTGCTCTTATAAATGAATGAAATGACGTAAAAGAAGAAAAAAAAAAAAAAACACAGAAAATTCTTTGTTCCAATTTATTTGACTGCAACCTATAAAATTGTACAAATTTTATATATAACCTTTCAATAATGATTTTCCTCTATATGAATAAATGTAAATTTACTGTCTGACACAGAATTATTTGTGAATGAAAAAAAACATATAAAAAGAGTAAACAATATGTTTCAATTCTTTTAATGCCTTTATTAAAATTTTGAAGTTTTATAAATGTTTTGTGAATTTTAATTTTCTCATCATATAGATATTTTTTTTATTTCAATCCCACACTTGGAAGTGCAACTGAAAATAGAACATTACAAATATTGCTGATTTTATGGTTCTAGTCCTTCCTGGATCAAATATGTACAAAAATTTACATGATTTATTTGAGATAAAGAAATATATATGTAGGTTAATAATTATATGAACATTCAATATTTTATTTCAATGTGAAAAATGTTTTACGAAACCCCAGTGTATTGTTTCAGAGTTCTCGATAAGTGGTGGTCCTAGGGATTTGACCACCACATTTTTTGGGAAGGACCAACATAATTTTGGTAATTTGCAATAGAAATAATAGTGAGGACCGGCATATTTTCTTCAAGGACCACCAGGGAAAAAAAGATTTCGAGAACTCTGTTGTTTTGTGTGTGTGAATGCCGTGCTGCCCTACAAGGGCCCTTGATTTGAACATTAAAAATTCTGATTGTTATTCGATATCTTTGTAATAATTAAATAATTTCATAAAATAATTATATATATTTACAAATTATTTTAGAACGTACACACCTTTTATACAGTCCTATATCTATCCTAAGAAATCGCATCAAAATGATTTGAACACTTTAGAAAGTTGTAATACACATGTTCAGAAACTTTTAAAACTCATTGTTTCCTGTGGTCAAAACTAGAGACAAATGTTATACAGTTGTTAATCTTGAGATAAGTCGGATTGTAAACTTTCAAATCCTATGGATAAAGGGTCAATATAATATTCCCATGGGATAATGAACCATATTAACAGATGACTGTGATAAGGAGTGACCAGATTCACTACCCTTGAGAACTTAGGCATCCTGCTAGTGCTGTACATGATCAATGATTTAATAATGACAGAAATTATTTAAAAGATTGCACACTCACTTCAATATCGTCAACAATTTATATGCTTGTCAGACAAAAACTTTCATTGTGTGACCCCCAGTCAAATAAAATTTTTGATGGCAACCCCCCAGCTGTATGATATTTTTGGTAATGACCCCCCCTAAAATGAACCGACCACCTCAGCTGATAAATAATGACTGTTCCCTAATTTTATAGCACAATAGCCACCTTTTTTAAGTTTCCTGAAAACAATAACTGAATAATAAAAAAATTATACCGGTTCAGTATCATATGAACAATAGTAAATAAATAAAGTTGTAATGAAGATCATCGAGACTCGAGTGGTACAAGAAAACAGGTAACTATTTTATACGACACCGGCAGTAACAATTTTTCTACGCAAAGTAAATAAATGCGCGATTTTAACGTGGAGTTAATTCTGTGACTCATTGTAAATATAAACAGCGGTAGAAATGCATGAAAGCACATACAAATAATGCAAGAATGTTAGTATAATTACTTACTTTTGTTTTAAAGAGAGATACAATATATTTGTATAAATAACGATACGAAAACGAACGGATAAGGAAAAAAATGCGGATTTCACCAAGTTCCACGCAAATACCATTGTCATTATTTTTTTTTACATAATAAAGCTATAAAATCACAGTGGCGGATCCAGAAATTTTCATAAGAAGGGGCCCACTGACTGCCTAAGAGGGGGCCCGCTCCAGTCATGCTTCAGTGATTCCTATATTTTCCCACAAAGGGGGCCGGGCCCTGAAAACCCTCTAAATCCGCCTCTGAATCAAATTTATTAAAATCCTTGTTTTAAAGTGGGTTTCGTACGAGTGCCACTTGTTATTATATATGAACCGATGTCGAGGGAAAGTACAGCCTCAAGAATACAACACAGAAAAGAAATTTCGTAATTTAAATTGACAAAAGAACCGTCCGACTGCGATTTATCAACACTCAAACACACGTAGATGTATACATAAGAGTATTTCTGTAACGTAACATCATTTTGTCATTGACGTATTAAATGTATATTCAGAAATCGGGCGCGGATCCAGGATTTTGAAAAGGAAGGGGGAGAGGGAGATGGGGGTCTGCCAAGCCAACGTATGGAGTTATACTTGTAAAAACATCTATGCATATATCATATGTTGTCAATTCGGGGCCTTTTATAGCCGACTATGTGATGTGGAATAGGTTTTGCTCATTGTTGAAGGCCATACGATAACTAAAGTTGTTTACTTCTATGTCATTTAATTGGTCTTTGGTGGAGAGTTGTCTCATTGGCAATCGTTCAACATCTTCTTATTTTTATGTGATCATTCATTTCGACCTCTATCCAATAGGTAAAATATTTCAAAGCTGTGTCTCTATGAAATAAAGCATGGGATCATTTATGGGAATCAATAGGTGAACAAAACAAAATACTTTGAATATTTTGTATTCCCAAAAGAGGCATGATGGATAGTGATGGTGTGTATTTACCTAGCCGGTGCAACCTTGATAGAAATTTTGGACCAATAAGTGGGCGGCCCCTGCCCCCTTAATCCGCCTCTGGAAATGTAAAATGATGTGCTTAACAATTTAATTTATATCAAGGTCCCAGATTTCTATCGTCATTTTTATAACGACAACCACTGAATAACAGGCTCCTGACTTGGGACAGGCACATACAGAATGTGGCGGGGTTAGACATGTTTGCGGGCGCCAAACCCTCCCCTATCCTAACCTCATGAACGACAAGTATTTTAAAGGATTTTTGGGGAAGATTCAAGGAAAAGGAGCTGGTAGTAAGATGTTTAAGTTATAAAGAATTAAAGGCATACCAATGTTGAACAAATGCCGCACAATCGACACATATTGACCTAATTAAAAAAGTCTGAGTTAGTATGTGAAATGTTCATTCCGGTATAAGATTTTGCATGAAATGTCGTAGTAAAAGGGGCGAAGTTTTATGCTTTTTTAAAAAGAATTTCTATGGGAAATTGCAATGTTCATTTTACAAAAGTGCAACCTGTCATACAACCACTGGCGAAGGAACACAATTTTAAGAAATTCCATTAGTTTAGAGATTTTTTTTATCCCTTATTCCGTTGAAATAGAACGATATTGGTAGGTATATTTGAGACCTGGAAACAAAGAGATATGTAACACGTGTAGTAAGGTATACTCAATACAACTTCATGGCGGTTCTCGGTTTTGATGCAACCGTCCACGATAGACGGCCTCGATGAGGCCTGTCGGAGATCCGCTAAGTATTACGACTTAATTTTGACAGCTTTAATAAATACATCAAATTATAACACTGCAAGTTTTAAAGAAAGATGTAAAAACAGCTATTTTAAATTCAGATACTTAGTTTTGTAATTATATAATACATTTTTCGACCGTTAAGTGGAGTGTGGTGCGTTTTAAGGATTACACCACATACTATAGGTCATGTTTTTCTTTTCTTTTAATTTGGTTGTTTCATTTGAGAAAAGTTGGAATTGTAGATGTATCAGTTTATTTATGTTATAATGATAATCTAATTGTATGGATTGTATTTGCCAAAAAAATGGCTCATGATTGATTATGATGATCGAGTATTCTAATTATTTGGATCGTAAAAAAGTTTGTTTACAATTATACTTCATTTAATGTGACTGTATCACAAGATATCTCGCGACCCTATACACTGAATATAAATTTGAATGATATTGCTGTCAAAGTAATGGCAGATTGTTTTAAAAGACAATGACATGTAACTTCAGATTGTTATGGAGGCTTATTTCTGTCGTCTTGAAGTCGAATTATCAATAAATAGGTAGACTTGTTGAGATAATTATCTCGGCAAGTCGACTAAATTATCTCGACAACGACGACGGCAGACATAAGCCTCATCAGATTGCTATACTTATAATGCATCGTGTAAAGATTCCCAACTACTAACGCATTGATAAAGGAAACGACAGACACTGCATCGAAATGTAAATTTTATTTTGATAGGTAAATGTGGTCAATTTGGCCAGAGCGCCTGGTTCTACGCAAGTAGTGTTACAGCTGCACGAGTTTTAGGTTCTGATGTCAGAGGAATGTCGGAGATTGATCTACTGACTGTTAAGAAACAAGATTTCATATCACATGTAGGAAGCGAACAAGCCAGCTTTGTGTATTGTACCATATAGCAGAAACTTTTGTTACAGTATATAATTTCATGTACATATACATGAATACCAGGAGCGGATCCAGGATTTTTGAAGGGGGCTTAATTACCGATAATTGATTTTTTTTTATATATATCGTGAAAACGTTATATATTTTTTATACTTTGCGATCAAAAGAGGAAAAAGGGGGAAGGGCTGGATCCGCCACTGAGTAATAAAGAGTATCAGTATTAAATCGGTATCATAAAATTGAGAATAGAAACGGGATATGTGTCAAAGAGACAACAACCCAACCAAAGAGCAGAAAACAGCCCAAAGCCACCAATGGGTCTTCAACACAGCGAGAAAATCCCGCACCCGGAGGAAGGCTTCAGCTGGCCCCTAAATAAAAATGTGTACTAGATCAGAGAAAATGGACGTCACACACAACGGCACATATAGATGAACAAAATTAAAAAACATACATGACTAACAAAGGCCAGAGGTTCCGGACTTAGGACAGGCGCAAAAAAAAAAAAAAAAAAAAAAAAAACGGCGGGGATAAACATGTTTTGTGAGATCTCAACCCTTCCCCTATACCTCTAGCCAATGTAGAATAAACAAACAAATAGCAATACGCACAGTAAAACTCAGTTTAAAGGAAGTCCGAGTCCAATATTAGAATATATAACAGAAGAAACTAAACAAAATGACAATGATAACATAAATTTACAAAGGACTACTAGCAGTACTAATATGCCAGCCACAGGCCTCAATTAATCTGATTGAAAGAGTATGTCTTCATCATATGAAAATCAAGGAAAATCCCTCGCGTTAGTGGTTTAGTATCATACCATCATAAAATATATGAGAAGAACATAACCCGTATCATTTATTTAAGCGCAAAATTCTTTATATTCCCATTATAATGGATTGTATTTATCATTCAACGTTAACGATAAATAAAAAAAATAATTATGACTGAAAGGATGATTGTATATAAGTATGTAAATGTATTTATTTTTATTTTTATAAATGTTGAGACGGGATGACTGGGGCCTCCTTATGGAGCTACGTTTATGGTTAATCTAGACTTTTTACTCATTTCACCCCATACTTTTTTTCTAGTTTGGGGGCCCCGACCCCTTTCAAAATCCTGGATCCGCATCTGGTAACGAGGAGATATTCAATAATACCAAGGGGAATAACTTATCTCACATTTTGCGTATATTTTTGAAAGAAGAGACATAACTCTACTTCCTTTACATTACAATATTACCTCATCAAATCGATGACAAGTTAAACGTGTGGATATCAGTACTAACAGATAATATGAAGATTGCCGTTCTTGGTGCAACAGGTCCCACTGGTTTGCAGTTTGTGTTGGAAGCATTGAAAAATGAACACGAAGTCTTTGCTTTGGTGAGAAATCCTGAAGGACTTAGCTCAGTAACGAACGACAAACTTAAGGTATGTTAACAGTACATGTGTGATTTTGAGAAGCGATATATATAATGAATGGGAATATATCTAGCAAAGTTTTAGGCGAGGTCAAATTCAAGCAGAAGTCGCATTTTGATATTAAAATTTAGGATACACAGTAATGTTTACCTGATAATATGGGCTATTTTAGGATACACAGTAATTTTTACCTTTTAATATGGGCTAATTTAGGATGTGCAGTTTGTAATGTGCAGTTTGTCACATCATATTGAACATATGTTTGTAGTGGAACGAGATCGTAACCTTGAACAAAAATAACACGATATATTCAGAATAATTTTAATTGCCCATTATTGTTACAACATAGAAGGTAACAGCTGGAATGGGTTTATAATAAACGTCGACTTTTATAAATTATAGACTTGTACGTACATTTTGTATTAAAATTTATACGTATAACATCATAAATGATCAAAATCGATAATACTGACAGCTTCCATAAATGGTCTTGTATATAATGATGTCCTATATGTTAAGGTGTAGTATTTATAACATTATAAGAACGAATTTGCCGATCTTTGCTTCTTCATAAGCTAGGAGACTGGGCCCCGTCCAACATTAAACCCCTAGTTTTTTGGAGATTGTTTTTACAGTGTACTTTATAGTGCTTTATAGTGCTTTTCATGAAATATTATGATGGTCGGACATATTGACTAACAGTCATAAAACTTTCTTGTACGATTATCGTACTCAAACTCAGACTTTCACCAATCACAAGTACAAACTGATAGACATATAGTCAATACTAGTATTTAAGAATAAACAACCTTTAATCTATATCTTTATAGACAGAAGAGATTGTTGAGCGACCATTGGTCATTGTAAATGTCCATGTCACTTAGTAAATCATTATGATTTGCCATGGAGATAAGTCAGCCTTTATACGACGGGTCTGGGGCCAATATTAAATATACAACGCTTTCACTTTTTGAAGAATGTACTGAAGCATCGACCATGCATATTTTATTGGGCATGAGTTTTTTCTAGGGAAGACATTTGTTTTTCAACTTTATTTTTTCAATAACCTACAGGAAAAGATTTTTTTAAAAGCAGTATTGTTTACCAATTTTCAATTGAAATAATCTTTTTTTCCCATTTGATTTTTAAAACACAACATGGTTTAAAAAACAGGAAATAATTTTTGTTGTTAAAAAAAAACCCGCCCCTCCCTCACAAAAGATTATCGGCCGGTTTCTTGTTGTGAAACTTGCTGATAGATTTGTGTAAAGCAAACAACAAACATCAAATTGTCACTGTACAACCCTATATGATGAATATACATGGATAGGCTGACAAAAAAAAAAAGGAAAGGGGTGATAAAATTTGGATAACATGGTCACATTCACGTAAAATTTTACAAAAAATAGTGTGGCAGAATACAAGTGAGGAAGCTGATATATATTGAGATTTTTTCTTGTAAGTAGTTATTTGGGTTGGATGTGCATTAATATGGACACTACATTATCTGATGTCATCATTTATGCCCTATGGCCATATCAATTCAATACTTTGTCAAATATTTAGTTTGAAATGATAAGATTGAAATATAGAGTCAGTGAATACCAACAGATATTTCATATCTATCTACATGTATCTATATAATTTAATATAGCTTAAATAAATGTATTTATAGGATCTTTGTTTTTGATTGGTTGAAAGCTAGTGTGAATTTTTGTATTTTATCATGCATGTATCAGATGAATTTCGTTTATATTTCACTAACTCAGGGATCTGTAAACAATGATTATTTTTGCTTTTCAATATATATTAATGAGTGGCTTAAAAATGCCATTTAAATGTTCTTTGTCATATTTTCTTCAAAAGCAAAAAAAATGCATTTTATCCCTATGTTCCATTTTAGCCATAGTGGCTATGTTTCTTGACGTACAAGGAAATAAAATACCAAATTTATACTAGATACTCTGAAACTCATTCAGCCCAAATTTGGCTGAAATTGATTTAGCAGTTTCAAAGAAGATTTTTAAAGTAAGCAAACTAGATGAACAAATTGTGAAAAATTGTCTTTAAAGGACAATAACTCCTTAAGGGGTCAATTGACAATTTTGGTCACATGAAACTTTTTTGTAGATCTTACTTTGCTGAACATTTTTGCTGTTTACAGTTTATCTTTATCTATAATAATATTCAAGATATAAACCGAAAACTGCAAAATTTCCTTTAAATCATCAATTCAGGGGCAATAACCTAAAAATCGGATACCCGATTTGGCTGATAATTCCAGGGCAGGTAGACCTTGACCTATTGAATTATACTTTAACTTCTGATTTGCTCTAAATGCTTTAGTTTTTGAGATACAAGTCAAAAACTGCATGTTACCCTATGTTCTATTTTTAGCCATGGCGGCCATGTTTTCTGAGGAAACAGAAAATAAAACACAAACTTTATTCTAGATAACCTAAGAATCATTCAGCTTAAGTTTGGTTTAATTTGGTTTAGTAGTTTCAGAGGAGAAGAATTTTTAAAGTTAGAAAACATGATAAACAAATTGTGTAACATTGTCTTTAAAGGGCAATAACTCCTTAAGGGGTCAATTGACAATTTTGGTCATATAAACTTATTTGTAGATCTTACTTTGCTGGACATTTTTTGTTGTTAACGGTTTATCTTTATTTATAATACTATTCAAGATAATAACCAAAAACTGCAAAATTTCCTTAAAATTACCAATTAAGTGGCAGCAACCCAACAATGGGTTGTTAGATTCATCTGAAAATTTCAGGGCTGATAGAACTTGACCTAATGAACATTTTCACCCAATGTCAGATTTGCTCTAAATGCTTTAGTTTTTGAGATATAAGCAAAAAACTGCATTTTACCATATATGTTATATTTGTAGCCATGGCGGCCATGTTTTTGACGAAACAGAAAATAAAACACAAACTTTATTCTAGATACCCTTAGGATCATTCAGCTTAAGTTTGGTTGGAATTGGTTCTGTAGTTTCAGAGGAGAAGATCTTTGAAATAGTTTACACCGGACGGACGATGGACGACGGACGCCAAGTGATGGCAAAATCTCACATTTCCTTTAAGGAAAAGTGAGATAAAAAAGGATATCTTATTAATACCCTCTCTACAGCGATATTTACTTTGCTAAAACGTTTATACCTTTTCCCCTTCAAGTAGACGTTTGATCTTTAATGCGGCTGTTTTTGCTTTGCTAACATCTTGAAAGCAAAATAATAATGAAATAAATTTTCGAATGTTTAACTTGAAAATCTCTGATCGGTATTAACGTTTTTATGCCCCCGCCGTAGCCAAATGTTATGAAACTTATACACAATGCTTATTTCCACAAAACACAAAGTTCGAATTTTGGTGGCGTCACTTAAACCGTTCTAGAGTAATGCTCCTTTACAAATGAAAAACACCCCAAGGGTGACTGGGGAATAGAAGTATGGTCACTATTGGTCTTCCTCCGACCGGCGGTAAAACCCTCGTCAAAGTGGGGCGTCCGTTTGGCTGTGCGGGATTTACAAATTTGCAGCCACGTCCGGTCAGAATGGGGACGTTAAATCCGATGCCTCGTGTAAAGAGAGTGCCACGCTCTTTGCACGTTAAGAACCCTTGCAACAACTCTTTGAGTTGTCCGTAGGTGACCTGTTGCAAGGCTAAATTTCTGTCCCTATCCAATATACCCTCATTTCCCGAAGCAGTCTAAATTTCTCCGACCTCAATCCCAGACGCCTCTATTACAGAACCTACCTATTGTATTTATTGTTAATTTGTTCTCGTCCTGAATATGAATGAAATATTTGCCACTGGACGTTAAGCAACCAACAATCAATCAATCAATCAATCAATCAATCAATCAAATGAAAAAAAATGCTGAATATTTCGTTTCCGTTCTCTAACTTTAGTTTGCCTCAACCAAATGTTATGAAACATATACATAATGCTTATTACCACAAAATACAGATAAAGTTTGAATTTTGGTGGTGTCACTTTAACCGTTCTAGAGTTATGCCCTTTACAAATGGAAAAATTGCTGAATTTTTCGTTTTCGTTCTCTAACTTAAGTTAGCCTAAACCAAATGTTATGAAACTTGTACACAATGCTTATTTCCACAAAACACAGGTCAAGTTCGAATTTTGGTGGCGTCACTTAAACCGTTCTAGAGTAATGCTCCTTTACAAATAAAAAAAATGCTGAATTTTTCGCTTCCGTTCTCTAACTTTAGTTTGCCTCAACCAAATGTTATGAAACTTATACACATTGCTTATTTCCACAAAATACAGATCAAGTTTGAATTTTGGTGGTGTCACTTTAACCGTTCTAGAGTTATGCCCCTTTAAAAAATGAATAAATTGCTGAATTTTTCGTTTTCGTTCTCTAACTTAAGTTAGCCTCAACCAAATGTTATGAAACTTATACACAATGCTTATCACCGCAAAATACAGGTCAAGTTTGATTTTTGGTGGTGTCACTTTTACTGTTCTTCAGTTATGCCCCTTTACAAATGGAAAAATTGCTGAATATTTCGTTTCCGTTCTCTTACTTAAGTTTGCCTCAACCAAATGTTATGAAACTTATACACAATACTTATTACTACAAAACTCAGACAAATTTGGGTAGCGTCACTTTTACCGTTCTTCAGTTATGTCCCTTTATAACTTTATATTATATGCAAGCGGGGCATCATCTGTGTCCCATGGACACATTCCCAATTTATTTGTTTCTATAGGGGTATTTGTGTAAAAATACCAATCATGAGAAGAAATTTCCCTCGCTTATAGCGGCTCAGGAAAGTTTACCTCCACTGTTTTTTTCTCTCTCACAAATACCTCTCCCGACCATCCTATATATGTACCATGTATAACTAGTACCTAGTTATCAGACAATGTTACTATGCATACAGAATCACGAAAGTATATTATCAAAATATATAAATACTGTATAGAGGTACATGTATACAGGGTAGTTTCCATAGTTTCATAGTTTATTAAAGAAAACTCAGCCACAGAAGACTGCGTAACAGGAGCATATTATACACAATATTAATTACAACATAGTTCATAATACAAACAGTATACATTGTTGAATTATACATCTTCAGAAATAAGTCTTTGTTTATTACAGTTTTAAATTAGACAAACATCTTTTATACCTTTTGAATAAAAATTGACAGCTTAGACAGCACATTACTATTACAATATTTAAGCATGCCTAGTACTTTTTTTACATTTGGATATTTTGAATAATATGGAGGTATGAACTTCCCCCTTAAATCCTTAACTTCACAATTAGTACATTTACATATATAGTGGTATACATTCCCAAGACCAGCTTTACATAGTGGACAAATTCTCTCATTTCGCGGTACATTTCTCCATCTTCCTGTTTCGATGGGAAACTTTGTATTACATACCCTTAATTTACATATATTTACTCTATGACCCCGCCTTAATTTTAACAGATATGGTTCTAAGCAAACTCTTCTTTCTCCCCCCCCTTGATGAGTTGTTTATATCAGAGAACCATTTTTGAATAAACTGGTCGTGGAGACGCTGCCTTACATTACTTTTAATATAATTATAATCAACTTGCCCCGGAATATTATATAGTTCACAAAAGCCACAATCATTAAACACAGATTTTACATAGTTAAAACACTTGAAATTATAACCTTCATGCTCATGCATGTACCAAAGTAACATACAGTTTACCCGATAGTTTTTTATCATTTGTTGCTAGCTTGTGCCAAAAACATACCATTTTTAACTTGATCTGCAGTTCAAGTGGAAATCTTCCAAGTTCCCCATACACCATAAAATTTGGCGTAGATGATCGCACCCCCAAAATGCGCTTACAAAACTGTAGATGTAATTTTTCAGTATTATTTTTATTTTCAAACCCCCATATTTCCGAGGAATAGGTCAAAATAGGAACCACCAATGCATCAAATAATTTTAACTGTAAATCAATCGGAAGTGAAGTCCACTATATTTATTCTACTCACTAGTTGTAAAATCGAAACGATAATAAAAATAGTGGAATTTAATATTGCTGAGTGTAAAAAGTGAAAAACTTTTAAAGATTTTTACACAAGTAAACATATATCGACATTTTATATTGTTAGAAAAGACAGTTTTAATATATTTCATTACACGTTTTACATTTAAAAAATGAATCGAAGGACATCCTTTTTTGTATCAGAAAGACAATGCATAACTTAACTTCCATCAAAATTTTGACTCAGCTTTGAAAAAGCTATACTAGTTTAGCGTTTGTGATTTGGAAATATAATTTATGTTAAAATATTCAACATAGTGTTGCGAGAACCACAAAGTACACACACGAATCTATGACAAAGTACACATTAGAAAATATAGAAAAACTTTTAGAAATAAAATATGTGGTCATAAATTGTTCGGAAACTGGTCATACTTGCTTTTGTATAACAAGGTGAAAGAAGTGGACATCCTTAAAGAAGAAGACTTGGTGGAAACTTTTAAAAACACAGATGCCGTGGTATCTTGTCTTGGATGTCGACCAAGTTTTTTAGGATGGTCTCCAATCACATTTTATCTAGACAGCATAAAACCAATTGTCAACGCGATGAGAACTGCAAACAAAAAACGTCTTATTTGTATGTCTTCTTGGGGCACAGTTAGTAAGTATATTTGTGTTATAAGATAAAAGGCATTTGTTTTGTGCTTTACAAAAGTTATGTTTTACATATTGGTTTTTTAAGTTCTTCCGTATTATGTTATTTCGAATTTTGTGCGCTTATTATACATTACCTGTATTTTATTACCTACATTGACTCTGTTTTTACAGACATAAATTTTAGAAGAAATTTTTCAAATATGGTTCCATTTGGCATCGGGTTAGTCTTAAATAAGTCCGTCAGACGTCAGAGCAATCTCAGACAACATTTGTAAATGCATAGTGTGACTACCACCAAATTAAATGACAAGTCTTTAAAACAACTAACTTTATTTCACTGCATGATTTCCATAGGTATCAGGTGAATGATAGTGTAGTCGGATCCTCTTATAGTTTAACAAGTACTTGTTTAATGCATATATGAAGGAAGGATGTTGATAAAGACGAATGGCTGTTATCAACATCCTTCCTTCATATATGCATTAAACTAGTACTTGTTAAATGCATATATGAAGGAAGGATGTTGATAACGATGAATGGCTGTTTAGCGTCAAGTAGCGAAATTAATCAGGAAGAGAACATGCTAATATGATGTGAATACGAACCCTGCTTTGTACTTCGCGATACGCTGATTCGGGTTTTTAATGTGCTATTTCACAAGGTAGCAGTCACAAGAAAGACGTGTCACCCTACCCGGACATATTATTCTGACTCCGAGCCGACCAGTCTTTGCTCTTACTCTTACATGCTATGTGCTTGTCTGAGAAGTAGCAACTACTAATTTTCTAAAAATCAAAAGAGGAGTAGCAAATTCTTCTTTTCCGTTCGACCTGGATGAGAATCGATCCCACAATATCGCAATCTCAAGACAATCACGCTACCAGAAGATCAGCTTGGCCCTTTTGTAAACATTGACTGGATTTATCGGTTAGCTTTACGACATAGTTTGTGTAAAATTGTATTTTTCATCATTTCAATATATTTATTGTGCATTTTAAAAATTCATATTTTTCCAATATAATGACACGTTTGGATGTGTATCGAACTTTTGTGAGTTTATATATGTAAGAATCGGGGGTGCGATGCAACGGTTAAATGTGATGGTTTGCACTGTAGTGCGATGGTCCGTTCGCTGAAGTATAATGGTCTAAATGTCTTGATTACAGTTTCACACTAAATGAGAGATTGTCCTCTTTAATTTTGCTGCATATAAACATAATTCTCCGTTAAATGTTTATCTTTACATGCTTTCTCTCACGAGTTCTACGTTTAGTACCGTAATATCATGATACAGAAAATCTGTCTGCGGACAGAGAATACCACGCTCCATCATACATAAAAAACCAAATCTTCTTCTGTAGATTTTGAAAATAATAGAATCCGTTACGGAAGGCTAAATTCCACCAAACACTCCCACTTTCTGGTAGCATTTAAAGTTCATGAGCCCTTCATTTACTTGAAACATCCGATATCCATCAATCTATTGATCTTTTTGTTTCACAAATAAGATAGTTGTGTTTCCGGTGTCATTTTGTCTTGTTACATGAACGCATTGTTTGAGATGGTATTCCGTAATGGGACCATAATAGAGCGGCTATAAAAGGATAAATTACGTGTCCCTACCAAACATTTCATATTTCTCCCGTTACAGTTCAATACTATGAAGCATGCAAGGAACGGATATGATCTATGCGCCGGAGATTGAGTAAAAACTACCTACGTCAAGTCCCTTATTATATTGCATGTCAAAAAATTACCACGTTTTTCAGTCATTGAAATAAGTACTAGTTTCAATGGAAAATAATATTTGCATGTAGCGTCCTGCACGATTGTAAAAACGTTGGCCTATTTTCGTCCGATATAAAAATAAGAAGATGTGGTATGATTGCTAATGAGACAACTCTCCATCATAGACCGAAATGACATTGAAGTTAACAACTATAGGTCATCGTTTTGCTTTCAACAACTAGCAGAACCCATACCGCATAGTCAGCTGTAAAAGGCATCGAAATGACAAATGTAAAACAATTCAAACGAGAAATCTAACGGCCTGATTTATGTACAAAACATTGTACGAAATACAAATATGATATACAGCAACAAACGACCACCACGGAATTACAGGCTCCTGACTTTGGACAGGCACATACAGAATGAACATGGAAAAGAGATCGCGCAAGCGGGGAATTTTGTCCTATGAACACATTCTTGTTTTACAGTTTCATATATTATTTCAAGGTACACCAGAAGAACCAAGAATAATTAAATACTTTTGAGACCTATTTTTCTGTCAAGTACATTGAAAAGTATGTCAGACATGGAAGATTACTTGAAAGATTCTTGTTCGGATATAGACTACACAGTCGTGCGACCACCTGGGCTTACTAACGATCCAAGTTCAGGTAATAACAATTACAAAGATAATATGGAAACTTTGAATGTCATGAGTAATTTCTATTGCTCAAACATTCGTATATATATATATATATATATATATATATATATATATATATATATATATATATATATTTTACTTATAAAACATGCAACATAGCAACTGGTATCACAATTAATGTGGTATGCGGCACATTTTGGAAATCTCGCTTAACCATTTCGTTGAATTTAAGTTATTCAAATGAATTAAAATCAATTGTTCAGAGAACAATTGAAGGTCTTTCCACATCAATTTTCTAAATTATCGATGAGAAGCTACTTCCGGTTTACTCAAAGTTACTATTGGTATCCAAGCATAGGTTTCTTCATACTGATTCTCAATGAATTAATGTTGCTATATGTTTTTGCCTGAAATAAGGGAGATAATTGTCAACTTCCGGTTTAAAAAAATGTCACTTCTGGTCTCACATGATAGCTTTATTTACACTGATTCCAAAAATATATGGTTTCTATATACTTTTCCCTGTAATATTGGAGATATATAAATACTTCCGGTTTAGTGAAGGTCACTTCTGGTCTCAAATGATAGGTTAATGTATGCATATTTAAAAAACATATAGTTTCTACGTACTTTTCCATGAAATAAGTGCAAAAATGGCTATTTCCGGCTTACTCAAGGTCACTTCCGGTTGATATTTTTCAAGGTCATATGTCAACCAACAGTTTGCAAAAGACCCTATGGCTTTATCATGTAGCAAGTTGGAGAAATAATCAATTAACCTTAAATTGAATCATTTCAGGGACAATAACTCCTTTAAGATGTCATTGGATTGTTTCAGACCAAAGGTATCATATC
Organism: Mytilus coruscus; assembly: GCA_017311375.1. NCBI lineage: Eukaryota > Metazoa > Mollusca > Bivalvia > Mytilida > Mytilidae > Mytilus > Mytilus coruscus. The sequence continues at coordinate 96,014,221 of CM029599.1, forward strand.
TTCATCACAATGAGGCAAACATTTTGCACTAGTTCTTTTAAATATATCTTTAAGATTGTCAGACGAGATCTCGGAACAATGAAAAGTCAAAGAAAATGACCTTGACCTTTGACCTTGACCTCAAATTTATTTTTATGAACCCAGGACCTCAAATACACATACCTTAGGTCTGTATTACTTACCATTAATGTGATACATTGACATATCACTTATGTCAAATTCAAAAGGTGAAATAACTGTCATATGGAGTCTACGAATTGATTCAGTTAAAATTTGACAAATCATCCTGAGGATATAACGAGCAATTTAGTAAAATAAATTTGTAGCTTTCTTTTACGGTTACGGAGGAAATCTAGGAACAATGAAAAGTCAAAATTTAGAACATGACCTTGACCTTTGACCTTGACCTCAAATTTATTTTTATGAACCCTGAACCTCAAATACACGTACCTTATGTCTGTATTACTTACCATTCATGTGATACATTGACATATCACTTATGTCAAATTCAAAAGGGAAAATAACTGTCATATAGAGTCTACGAATTGTTCGGTTAAATTTGACAAATCATCTTTAGGATATAACGAGCAATTAAGTACATTAAATTTGTCGCTTTCTTTTTCGGTTACGGAGGAGATATCGGAACAATGAAAAGTCAAAATTTAGAACATGACCTTGACCTTTGACCTTGACCTCAAATTTATTTGTATGAACCCAGGACTTCAAATACACGTACCTTAGGTCTGTATTACTTACCATTCATGTGATACATTGACATATCACTTATGTCAAATTCAAAGGCTGAAATAACTGTGATATGGAGTCTACGAATTGATTCAGTTAAAATTTGACAAATCATCCTGAGGATATAACGAGCAATTTAGTAAAATAAATTTGTGGCTTTCTTTAACGGTTACGGAGGAAATCTCACCACAAAGAAAACAGTGTTTGGGGAGATATCTCTTACAATAAAAAGTCTTCGACTAAACAGGGTGAGTCTCAAAAGCGCAATAACTGTTCGATATCATATGCAAAAAATCTAAGCGACATCTTGCGAAACCACAAAACAAGTCTTGAAATTTGGCGGAAGGAGAAAAAAAAATAATCAGAACAAATACAATAGGTCTTTCCACAAAATAGTGGAAAGACCTAATTATCATTCGAACTGTGATCAATTGCAAAACAACAAAGTCATTATCCATGTACTTTATAAATGAATTAATTATAAAAGTTTGTGGAATAGTTTTTTCATTATATATTTTTGTAAAACATTGTAAAAGGACGTATTGATTTCCACTGACAATAAGATAAGCAAGTTTCGGGTAATACATCAGATGACTACATTTGTTAACCATGAAAGCTGCAAATCAAACTTTTAATTTGTTGAATATTTTTTATTAAACAAAAATAATCTGAAATATTTATGGACAGCAACTAGTGTGCTGCTTTGTTAGATTATACACTTCTCACTTTTTACAGAAAAAGAAATAAAAGCAGAGGAGGGGCAGTGCATTCCAGATATTGTCGGAAGAATACCACGGCGTGACGTTGCAAAGTTTATGTTAGAATGTGCTATCAGCCATGACTGGAACAAGAAATGTGTTGCTATAGGACTTGAAACTTAAAGAAGACCAAAACCAAATTCTCTTCGTTTCTTTATTTATTTTTCATTGTTGTAAAGAATGATATGATAATATATATAATAAATCTTTATCTATGTTTATTTTAATAAAACCAAGAAGAAATGGTAAAAAAATGTTTGTCTCTATGCACAAACCTATATGGCCATTTAAGCGAAATGTCATATAGAAAAACTTATCTTGTTCGTCTTGAAGCATACAATTAATATAGCACAATGTTTAAAAAGAACCCAAATAACAATACTGAAAGAGGAATCCTAATAGTACAAAACTCACATTACCAATTTTCAATTATGGTCCAAAAAGTGGACTGCTGCAAAAAAAAAAAGCTACCAGAAAACTGATGAACTAATTAATAACAAATACAGTTTACGAAAAACAAATATGGCAGACATGAATCAACGACAAGCACTGAATTACAGGCTCCTGACTTGGGTCAGACACAATCATTAAGAATGTGGCGGGGTTTAACATGTTTGTGAGCGATCAACCCTTCCTCTAACATGGACAATAATGTAACAGCAGAACATAAGAACAAATTTTAAAATTCAGTTGCAATTAGATTGGTACGAAGCACAAATAAATAAATAACATACAAACAATAAAACGAAGCACCGATATAAGAGCAATCGCAGTCACTGGAATTTAGTTCAAAGAGCCAATTACAATTAATAATTAAATTTTGTTCTCCCAGACTAAAGTATCAATCCGTGAGTACGAATTTGAATGTTCATTCAACTACAAATTTTCTATAGGCTTGTATGTAAACTTATGTAAAATTACGAAATCAAATATCCGCAAAAATGCAATGTTTCCTTAAGGCACGAACATAAATACATACGAAAATGAATGAATACACAGTTTGTAGCTATGCATTAGCTGTCAAATTCACCGATTTGACACAAATTTTCATATTTGATTTATAGAAAACTAACGTATATCCAAATTAGAAAAAGGTCCAAAATAAACAATTAACAATGCATGGACTCAATAATATGTATCAACATTTCGTGTGTATTTTTTACACAATATTCATTACCACAAAACTAAGATCAAGCACAATTTTTTTGTTTCCGTTTTCTAATTTTAGTTTGCCTCAACCAAATGTTATGAAACTTATACACAATGCTTATTACTACATAATACAGATTAAGTACGAAATTTGGTGCCGACACTTTTACCATTCTTGAGTTATGTCCCTTTTTAAACCTAAAAATTGCTGAATTTTTTAGGTTGTCTCAACCAAATGTTATAAAACTTACACACAACCGTTCTAGAGTTATGCGTGTTTACAAATGGAAAAATTCCTGAATTTTTAGTTTCTGTTCTCTACTTAAGTTAGCCTCAACCAAATGTTATGAGACTTACACACAATGCTTATTACCACAAAACTCAGATCAAGTTCAAATTTGGGTAGCGTCACTTTTATGTTCTTCAGTTATGTCCCTTTATAACTATATGATATGCAAGCGGGGGCATCATCTGTGTCCACATGTGGACACTATCCACATTTATTTTTATATCTCGTAGCTAATGCCCTACAAACAACATCACCGTAAGAATTAGGAATTTTAATAAGAATTCTATTGGTTCGGCCGAACTTCCTTACCAAATTTTTGTATCTATCAAATAATTAAGTAAACGTTTTCCTGACTTAATCATTTGCCAGTTATATAGAAATTACGTTCATTGAAATCTAAAATACGACTACAGACACCGTTGTGAAATATAAACACAATAGAAGGGACCAAAGAAACACCCCGTCCAAGAATTGTTTAAATTAATAATAAGGAATGAAAAAATCGTCTTTTTGTCGTAAATTCTTGTATATAGTTTCCCGTGTGAAAATGAAATACAATGTATCAAAATCTAGAAAAGGACAATTATTGCTGTCTGTAATAGATTAATTTAAAGAAAATTTCCTTGGGTAAATTTCCGAAGCAAAATTAGAAAATTCTTGATTATTCAAAGCAAAACATATCATCAAGGTAACGGTAATTGTTTTTGCTCGTTTTAACATGGGTAGGCATTTTAAAGAAGCCGATTCTAGAAAAGAAACCACCGTAAATGAATAGGCTGACGTCAGAGCAGTGGTTTAAATTCATTGGATCAGAATGGGTAAGAAAAGGAGTTGATTTAAATTTTTCGGAAACAAAAGGCCTATGTCAACAAACAGAGAAATGTAATTCTTTTTTTCAGTTCGTCTTTGTAATTATGACCATATCTTATCTTAGGAGACTAACGTGACTAAGAACTAAAACATACCTTAAGCACATCATAAGACATGTCCTAGTCCTAAGACAGCTTTGATGACATGACCCCAGGAATGAAGATATATAATCTTTTATTAGATATATAATCTCTTAACAGTAAGAAGCAATTCAAAATCTGGATTCTTTCTTAAAATATTCACTCGATTTCCCTATTTCTTATAGATTGAGTGAAGTTTTTTTTCTTTCTTTTTCTGTGTCAATTTTGTGTGCTTTGCAAAGATTTTGAGATCATGAACCAAACAAAATTAAAATTTTATTTAAATATTTATTTCAACACTGTGGTTACGCTTTCATCGGGGGTAAAGTGGGTACGTTTTTACTGACCATATCGATATATCAAACAAAGGCTTTTTATTGATATTTAATCAGTTCGCCGAAACTATTGAGGAAGTAGGTCTTAATTTTGGAAAATAAAATAAGGTAAGGCTAACTGCTTATTTAAAAGAAAGACCCGTTCAAAATTCAAATGTGAAAAATCAGAAATTTAAAGCAGCAAAACAAAAATAATATATATAACATCAACTTGTAGTAGTAATAAATTAATTAGAGTAGGAATGCAGTTTGGGAATTTTTTCATTGAGTGATAATGTTGAGATTTTCATATAAAAACAATACAAGGATTCCACTAAAATGCAATTTTATACAGCATACATGTGTAAAATGTCGTTAAAGGCATTAAGTCGTCGCTCTTATTAAAAGCGCCGATTTTGTTCAATACCTGTCAAGATGAAAAAGATACTAGGTCATGATTGACAAAATACGTTAACCCGGTTGCGGCGGAGCATTTTTTTTGTGGGTCATACGAATATTTTGTTTAATATTACATTATAAAACATGAAATGAATAATTTGCTACGTATATTACAGCATATCATGAAGCTTTGCAGTACATGTGTTGCTGACAGAAAAACGGAAAATTATATTTATTAACAAAAAATAAGTAAACAAATTTTCCAACATTATTATTATATGAAAATTTTCCTATTTTTTGAATGATTCATTTTCTCATATTGTTTTATCAATCCGGGGAAAGTATTTTTAATATGTATCTCAAAATCACAGTTACCTTTAGGAAAAATTCCCCTTAAATTGATATCACAGCTTCAAATGTAGATGTACTTTGTTGTAACAAAAGTATGATGTATATCCAAACATATAACCAACTTATAAATTCTTCAAGATGGCTTTAATATGCAATTTAAAAGTTTTTGGTAAGTAGAGGATACAACCTAAAGAAAAACACATTCTTAACCAAAACGAACATTCTTTCAGAGGTAATGCTGTAAATTACCTTTCAGATACAATTTGATTGATTTGTGTTAAATAAATGTTTGAAAAACGTTTTGAAATTATTTGAAATATTACCATTTGATTTCCTTGATATGTATAGTTTAAGCCTTTGCATAAAGTTTGAGGCCTTCGATAACCTACAGCTATGTAGATTTTTACCTTCTAATTTTGTGACTGGTTAATTGTCTCCACATCAACCATTCCATCCGCCGTATTGTTTTTTTATCAATGATACAATATTTGTTTTTTTTACTATTGTTGTAAATTAGAAGCAACAGTAGATTGCCGATGTCCAAATCTCGTAAATATATTTGGAATAACAAACAAAAATAAAAGTAAACCTGAGGGAGTCGCTTGAACTCCAAACGTAGCGAGACCGGCTGTGTCGACAGGATAAGCGTCAAAATGTTTTAATAGGGAATAGAACACATACGGTAAATTTATAAATAAGACGTTTATTCTGGTATCTAGAGATCTGTCCGCGAAAAGATTTTTCTTGTGAGTTGAGACACAGACATGTCGTTGTGGTCAACCAGTTCAGATTAATGTCCATAGCAGTCTTTCTTTCTCAAAACCCTGCTGGATTTGTTTTGTGTGTCAGTAAGACATTCCTGTTTATGTTTATGTAGTCTGTATAATTTGAAAACTCATCAGAGACCAGGCTGAAAATAACAAAAATTGATACCGATAACATTCTTTATGGACCTGTTCACAGCCAGACTTCTGCAGTATAGAAACTGTCGTTTGTTACCATCTGCCATGATTGTTTTTCATGATATTTGAAACCTGAAAACAAAGAGATATGTAACACGTGTAGTAAGGTATACTCAATACAACTGCATGGCTAGTTACAGCGCTGGGTTCTTGGATTTGATGCAACCGTCACACGATAGACGGCCTTGGTGAGGCCTGTCGGAGATCCGCTAAGTATTACAACTTAATTTAACAGCTTTAATAAATACATCAAATTCTAACACTGCAAGTTTTAAAGAAAGATGGAAATACAGCTATTTTAAATTCAGATACTTAGTTTTGTAATTTTATTTCGACCGTTAAATCGAGTGTGTTGCGTTTTAAGGATTACCACATACTATAGGTCACGTTTTTCTTTTCTTTTAATTTGGTTGTTTCATTTGAGAAAAGTTGGAATTGTAGATGTATCAATTTATTTATGTTATAATGATAATCAAATTGTATGGATTGTATTTGCCAAAAAAAAAAAGCTCATGATTCGCTATGATGATCGAGTATTCTTATTATTTGGACCTTTGTTTACAATACTTCATTTAATGTGACTGTATCACAAGATATCTGGCGACCCTATACAATGAATATAAAATTTGAATGATATTGCTGTCAAAGTAATGGCAGATTGTTTTAAAAGACAATGACATGTAACTTAAGATTGTTATGGAGGCTTATTTCTGTCGTCGTGAAGTCAAATTGTCGTGATAATTAGGTAGGTTTGTTGAGATAATTATCTCGGCAAGTCGACTTAATTATCTCGACAACGACGACGGCAGAAATAAGCCTCATCAGATTGCTATACTTATAATGCATCGTGTATAGATTCCAACTTCTAATCCATTAATAAAGGAAACGACAGAAACTTCATGGAAATGTAAATTTTATTTTGATAGGTGAATGTGGTCAGTTTGGGCAGAGCGCTTGGTTCTACGCAAGAAGTGTTACAGCTGCACGAGTTTTAGGTTCTGATGTCAGAGGAATGTCGGAGATTCATATACTGACTGTTAAGAAACAAGATTTAAAATCATATAGGAAGTGAACAAGCCAGCTTTGTGTGTTGTACCACATAGCAGAAACTTTTGTTAAAGTATATAATGTTATGTAAAAAAAATTGCGGTTTTTATGTAACGCAATCATAGGTTTGAACGTTGTTTTCAATTTAGACTTGTTTATATTTTTTCGTTTGGGCTTGTATTATATTTGCCTTCGGGTTTATATGATCCGTTCATCCTATTTTGACTCCTCAAAGTTCAAGAGTCTATCCTAAATTGAGGTAAATTATATGGCTTTCCAAATACCGTTTCGATTCCTAACATCACTGAAGAGACATTAATTGTCGAAATCCGGATATGGTGTACAAAACCTTTGCACCTTTTGTTTGCGGTATATCATCTTTTCCGCAAATTTATTGTTTTCTGTTTAGTATTAAATTTATAATTAGGATCCATTTATTACATCGGTGATCCGTTTATTTGACAATCGCGAATGGCAGTCAGCAGGGTTTAAGAACATCTGTTGTTCGACCTGTTAGTCAAATGCGTTTTGTTAAAATATACTTTTTCACTTTTATGGTCTTTTGGAAAATGTTGTCTGTGCTGTATTTAGACCCCTCTAACAAGAAATTTGTTTTGCATGCACACGTATAAAAATTGCGATTTTTATCCAACGCAATCATAGGTTTGAACGTTGTTTTCAATTTAGACTTGTTAATGTTATGTACATATATACATGATTACCAGGAGCGGATCCAGGATTTTTGAACGGGGCGTAATTCCCGATAATTGAAATTTTACTATATATATCGTGAAAACTTTATATTTTTTTTAATACTTTTTGCGACCAAAAGAGGAGGGAAAGGGGAGGGGGGGATCCGCCACTAAGTAATAAAGAGTATTAGTATTGGGTCATTTACTTAAATCGGTATCATAAAATTGAGAATAGAAACGGGGAATGTGTCAAAGAGACAACAACCCGACCAAAGAGCAGAAAACAGCCCAAGGCCACCAATGGGTCTTCAACACAGCGAGAAAATCCCGCACCCGGAGGCAGGCTTCAGCTGGCACCTAAATAAAAAATGTGTACTAGTTCAGAGAAAATGGACGTCACACACAACTCCGAAACATATAGATGAACAAAATTAAAAAAAAAAAAAACATACAAGACTAACAAAGGTCAGAGGTTCCGGACTTGGGACAGGCGCAAAAATGCGGCGGGGATAAACATGTTTTATGAGATCTCAACCCTTCCGCTAGACCTCTAGCCAATATAGAATAAACAAACACATAGCAATACCCACAGTAAAACTCAGTTTAAAGGAAGTCCGAGTCCGATGGTAGAATAGGTAACAGAAGAAACTAAGCAAAATGACAATGATAACATCAATTTACAAAGGACTACTAGCAGTTACTAACATGCCAGCCCCAGACCTGAATTAAACTGATTGAAGGAGTATGTCTTAATTACATGAAAATCAAGCAAAATCCCTCCCGTCAGGGGTTTAGTATCATACCATCATAAAATATATGAGAAGAACATAACCCGTATCATTTATTTGGGCGCAAAATTCTTTATATTCCCATTATAGTGGATTATATATATCATTCAACGTTAACGATAAATAAAAATAATAATTATGACTGACAGGATGATTGTAAGTATGTAAATGTATTTATTTTAATTTTTATAAATGTTGAATGATATATAATCGAATATGTAAACAGAGGCGGATTAAGAGGGGCCTTATGGAGCTACATTTATGGTTAATATAGACTTTTTACCTATTTCACTCCATACTTTTCCCATAGTTTGGGGCCCTGACCCCTTTCAAAATCCTGGATCCGCAACTGGTAACGAGGAGATATTCAATAATACCAAGGGGAATAACTTATCTGATATTTTGCGTATATTTTTGAAAGAAGAGAGATAACTCTACTCCCTTTACATTACAATATCGATGAGGTGGCAGAAACCAGTTTTTTTTCACTAATTCACGTGCAAGTGCATGCCAAATTTAAAAAATTTGTAAATAAATCTGTAAGACTTAAACATGCCTAGATATTTTTTTTGTGTTAAGAATTGATTGAAACTGATAGTGAAGTACTTCTGGTCAATGTTTTTTATATTGTTTCTTTATCCCGCATTACCTACTTTTTCCAGATAACGGACAAAATCATGTCAAATTTTCAATTTTGCACCCTATTCCAGACCTCATTGCATCAAACCTGCTAATTACTGACAAGAAAATCATTCAAAATCATCTAATTTAATCACTTGCACTGCGAATAAACAACAGCAGAACCTATCCTTACCATCAAAATTTGACACTTTTGCAGTGTCCTTAATTGTTTTGACCAATGGAAAACATGATAAAAATGTATAGCTAGCCTTCAAACAGTATGTATATGGGACTCTAGGTTTTTCATGTCAAACAAAGATAAAACCATGAATGTTGCATATCAATGAAAACAGGGAAGGTAGCATTGTGTAATGCAAACTTAGAATTATAAATCTTTTTATTTATCACTGCCCAGTGAAGTGACAAAGATAGCCAAATGTTTTTAATATTAATTTTCTACGTGGGACACTGGCACAGAGGCTAACTGGTACCTGCCACCTTAAGCATTTTTTTATATTGCATGTGTTGGACTTTTGATGTTATGTACAAGTTTATTGGTCTTTTATGAATTAAAAAATCTTAAATGAGAGTTATATTTCTTCATGAAACAAATTTTACAGGCTTTCAAAGGAAGGTGGTGTCTTTGCGGAATTTCATTCAAAATTCCAGCCGTCACTGACAATCACAGAAAAATGCTTAAAAAATACTTCAATGTGTTAGGCACAAATAAAAACCATATAGATTGATTATCCAGTAAATTTTATTAAAAGAAAACATGTAAAAAGGCCAAGAACATTATATGTCTATGAAAAAATATAAAAAATATTACCCCACTTTTCAAATTTCCAGAGATTTTCAGTTCAAAATATGTAATAAAAGTATAATTTTATCCAAGGCATGTACCCATATGTTAAAAAAGTCCTTTGAAATAAAGAATAAATTGCTTTTTGTGTAAAATAATGTTACATTCAGAATCTATATACATCACATTGATTTATTATGTTAGATTTAATATATGACAGTCAAAGGGAGGTAATTAGTAAATATTTTGACAGCATCTATTCACCTCTTTAAGATGACTCAGCACAGGACATAAAGTTCCAAATCTATCAACACATATGATTCAGAGACGTTGAAACCGTATCCCTTCATTTTTAATTCTTATTGCACTCCACTATTTCAAATTGACCCATCATAAATTCCTTTCCATTTCATACAAACAAGTTGATAAAGCGATAGTCGTTTCTAATATGAAATGGTTTATTCTCGTCGAAGTTTCTTAAGAATTCGTTCAAAGCAAAAAACAGTGTTTCAGAAGGGACATAAACACTTTCCAATACACAAGGATTCTTACAAATCAAGTGGAAACTGTTCTTTTCTACTGATTTCAAACGTTCAAATTCACAAGAATACAATGATGCTGTAAAAGATCTGAGAGATAATCAAACAGCAGACACTAAACATGCTAAACACCTGGTTCCTTCAAAAATGAGACCTGAAAAAGATAAGGAATGTGAAAATTTGAATGATTTTTCAGTTTCTGAAGATTCAGAGGAAAATATAATTGTAACACTTAAAAAATTAACAAATCTTATCATTGAATTTATACCGCACAATTGTTCGCTTGCTAATCCAGATGTTGTCATGTCGGAAACGTTGGGTATTTGTGTTTCAGTAAAAGTGGTATGTACAAATTGTGGCTTTTCGTCTGACCCTGTAAAACTTTATTCAACAATGAAATCTCCTAGAGGCCCAGACAGTGGTGTACTAAACAATGCATTGTTGATACCAGTGATCAAATCAAAAGTTGGGATCTCAGATAGCATTACAATAATGTCTTGCCTTAATATTCAGTGCTTAAGTCGGACGGTAATGCAAAGAAAAGTCAACAAAATATCAGATTTAATGGTTGACAGGTTGACATCAATAAAAACAATGATGGAGAACCAGGAATATGTGAAAAAAAGTCCTTGAATTGGCAGGACAAGACAATTCCTTTGATGCGGAGGTAGATTCTTCTTTTAACAATCGCCCGCAAGCTGGTTTTGAAGCAGCATCTCAAACATTCTGTCCTTTCATCGAACAGAATACAAGTAGGAAGCTACCTGTAAATTTGATAGCAGCCAACACGTTGTGTCCAAAATCAAATTGTAACCATAACAATGACAAATGTAAAAAAACTACAGTACTGACGAGTCAATGGCTTCAACTTCAAGGGAAGTTTGTAAAACAACATTTAAATGAAATAAACAGTAAGAAAATTTTAAAAGTACTTTCTGTTACCAGTGATGCCTCTGCCCAAATTGCCAAATCTGTTAATGATTATTGTAAAGGCAATAACATACCGATTCGCCACTATAAATGCTTTGTCCACAAGTTGAGAACCTTACAAAAACATGTGAGAAATGTAAAACTTAGCAGCTCAATGCATGGGTTCGACAAGGATATTTTTGTAAGAAAGTTGGCAAGTGGTATACGGGCCAGGATAAGACTTGAGTTCACTCGAATTAAAAGGCTCTCTGCCAATGAGTGTAGTTTTATTGAGCGCGGCAGGAGAGCAGTTGAAAATGTTATTCAATGTTTGGCAAATGATCATAGAAACTGTAGGAAAGATTCTTGTGTTTGCTCTGCTCATTTATCTATGTATAATACAAGCTACTTGCCATATGCCAGGCATTTGGAACTGAACCAGAATGACATAAATAAATTGAAATCAGTCTTAGTAAAGAACTTTTCCAACTCTGAGATACAAAAAATTTCCCGTCTATCAACAACCAACAAGTGTGAAAGTTTACATTGTAAGGTAATTTCATTAACACCAAAAAATACAATTTGGACCAGGAATTTTGAAGGTTAATGTCATTCTGCGGTTCATTCCTCATCTCTGGGAAATGGGAAATCCTGTATGTTACTTGCAAGCGCCATAGGACTTAAATACAGAAAGACAGACCCATTTATCAAAAATATGAGACTGCGTGACAAAACGGATGAATACCACACATTCAGAAAAACTACTCTTCAGTACAAGTTTATTAGATTTAAATATAGAAGAAACAAAGGAAATAGGAAGTCAATGGCAAATTCATTATTTAACTGTGCAAACGAGAACATGATAAATGAACATCAATACGCTAACAGGAGAGACTTTACCTGAATGTTGCAGTAAACATTTTGGGTATCCATAGTGTAACAAACATTCTGCATTATTTTTGCAAATCTTGCGCTTGTTATTTATACTCTGTGGTTCTAATGATAAATGTTCTTTCCTTAAGCACAGTTCATTGTGACATAAATGTGAAACATTCAATTTATGATCCATTGGATTAAAATTGTCATTGATAAAGTAGCTGAGTCGATGGGCAAAATTTTTTATTTTTTTCCCTCTAAATCTTGTTTCATAAACTCCATAGCCTTTTTTCTGTTGCCCTGTCCAGAGCAAACATCCCTGACATATATTGTTTTTGTTTCAAAAACAGAGAAAAGCTTATCATTTCATTTAAAAAGTCAGACATTTGGGATATTTACTTATTTACACTATGAATACACAAAAAGTGCTGTTTTCCACTGAAAATATAAGCAGAAAAACATTGATTCATTGTAAATTATTGATTACCATACATCTTTTACATTTTGGAATATTTTATGCTTACTGAATAGTCAACTGGAAGTAACATTTTTGCAGCAAACACACTCTTTCAACTTGTTTATAAAACTTGAAAATCAGTATCTGAAAAGAGTTATCTTCCTTGAATTTCAATGCATTTACAAAAACCATGAGTTCATCCCTTAAACTGTATTTTATGATTGTTTTCGGGGTGATTTAGAGTGAAAACACTTGAAATTATTTTTAAAAGGTGAAATTAACCTTCTGCCTTCCATTTAATTTCATCATCTATGTTAATGGTGGCAGAAACCAGTTTTTTTTCACTAATTCACGTGCAAGAGCATGCCAAATTAAAAAAAAAAAATTCTGTAAATAAATCTGTAAGACTTAAAGATGCCTAGATATTTTTGTTTGTGTTAAGAATTGATTGAAACTGATAGTGAAGTACTTCTGGTCAATGTTTTTATATTGTTTCTTTATCCCGCATTACCTACTTTTCCCAGATAACAGACAAAAACATGTCAAATTTTCAATTTTGCACTCTATTCCAGACCTCATTGCATCAAAACCTGCTAATTACTGACAAGAAAATCATTCAAAATCATCTAATTTAATCACTTGCACCTCGAATAAACAACAGCGGAACCTATCCTTACCATCAAAATTTGACACTTTGTAGTGTCCTTAAAGAACCACCTGTTTTGACCAATGGAAAACATGATAAAAATGTATAGCTAGTCTTCAAACAGTATGTATATGGGACTCTAGGTTTTTCATGTCAAACAAAGATAAAACCATGAATGTTGCATATCAATGAAAACAGGGAAGGTAGCATTGTGTAATGCAAACTTAGAATTTTAAATCTTTTTATTTATCACTGCCCAGTGAAGTGACAAAGATAGCCAAAGTTTTTTAATCCTAATTTTCTACGTGGGACACTAGCACAGAGGCTAAGAACTAGTACATGCCACCTGAGAAATTAAACGTGTGGATATCAGTACTGACAGATACTATGAAGATTGCCGTTCTTGGTGCAACAGGTCCCACTGGTTTGCAGTTTGTGTTGGAAGCATTGAAAAATGAGCACGAAGTCTTTGCTTTGGTGAGAAATCCTGAAGGACTTAGCTCAGTAACGAACGATAAACTTAAGGTATGTTAACAGTACATGTGAGATTTTGAAAAGCGATATAATGAATGGGAATATATATCAGCAAAGTTTTAGGCGAGGTGAAATTCAAGCAGAGGTCGCATTTTGATATATAAATTTAGGATACACAGTAATTTTTACCTGTTCATATGGGTTTTTTAAGATGTTTATTTGTAATGTACAGTTGTCACATCGTAATTGAACATGTGTTTGTAGTGGAAAGAGATCGTCACCTTGAACAAAAATAACACGATATATTCAGAATAATTTTAATTGCCCGTTATTGTTACAACATAAAAGGTAACAGCTGGAATGGGTTTATAATAAACGCAGACTTTTATAGACTTGTACATTTTGTATATAAATTTATACGTATAACATCATAAATGATCAAAATCGACGATACTGACAGCTTCCATAAATGTCTCTGATGTTAAGATGTAGTATTTATAACATTATAAGAACGAATTTGCCGATTTTTCCTGTATCGATCTTTGCTTCATCATAAGCTAGGAGCCTGGGCCCGCCCAACATTAAATCCCTAGTTTTTCGAGATTGTACACTTGCTTTTACAGAGTATTTTATAGTGTACTCCCAAGCACTGACTAAAGTTTATAACTAATAGACATAGTCATAACAATATCATTAAGAGAAGGTGGTAAAAAGGGGGTCTGAACACGGAAACACTTGAAATAAAAATCACAAAAACGTTGCACGGAAAAAAAAAATCGGGAAAAACGAAGCACGAGAAATAAAATCGTAAATATTAAGGAAAAAAGTACTAGAAGTTATTACTCCGCCGTTCTCGGAGATCATGCAGTCATTATTAATGGATATGAAGACCCTGCGGTCACTTTTTCAGTAGCGTCCGCTAGTTGCATCTGATTTGAAAAAAATATTATTCATAGTAAAACATAATCCGGACTGACTCTGAATTAGTCCCGGTTTACTTTTTAATCAAATGCGGGACAAGCACGAGAAATTAAGAGTACCGACACGAGACACGGAAAATAAATAAGGGGAAACACGAAGCACGCACATCGAACCAAACACGAGAAAACGAGAAATTAAACGTCAAAATATTTTTCATTAAAATGTAAGTATATTTTCAAATAATTTTTATGAAAATGAAATTTTAACGGAATGAATAAAGATTTTTATAGGATAACGATTTAGTTTTTCATAAATTACTTATAAATGTTTAATTTTAATTTAACTGATTTAAGATTCTAAATCATTTAAAGTACTTTAATTATAGGTAATCTTTGTTAATAAAATTCATTTGTTTGTAATTTCAATATTTTAATTTTTATATTTTTAAATACTTATATGAAATTAATTTAATTGTTGAAAATTCTATATTGAACATTTCATATATTGAATAATTAGTATTTCCAATACATTTCAAAATTAATTTAACATTTTTTAAGAAAGTTTCAAGTAATGTTGACTATTTTTAATAATTCAGTATTTAATTGCTAAGATTATCAATTTTATTAGTATAAGTTTATTTGCGATGTTTACAATAATTGAGTTATTTTAATGAAGTTTTTATTTTATAAATTTAATAATTAATTTTAAAATGATTAACAAATCTTTAATTTCATAATATTAACAATTTTATAATTTAACTGAATTTATTTAATAATTTACGTTATAATTGTTAAAAATTGAAATTTTAATTTAATTTAATTATTTAAAATTTATTAGAATTAATCTTTAACTTCTTTAAATTTGTGAATTGATATTAACATATTTCGAAATTCAATTTATAATTAATAATATTCATTTAATTTGTAATTAATTTATAATTAAACAGTATTTGATAGATTTATTAAATACTTATTTACATTTCTAAGTTCTATTTTAAATTTTATATTAATATATACATTATTAATTTATTTAATGTTTGTAAGTATTTTTAATCAGTAATTCCTAATTTTATGATTACTGTTAATAGTTTAACAGTTACTTAAGATTTATAATTTAAGATCTTAATTTAATATTAAAGCATTTATTCTAATAATAATATATTAAATGTATTAACAAGTTTAAGTATACAATATTTTATATTTTTAAATGTATTTATTTGTAACTATTTGTTGATTAATAGTTTATTAGAATTTTTCTATATCACAATTTGATATTTACAATTTTCTTAATTATGAATTATAATATTTAATTTCTTAATATAATCTAATTTACATTTTTTAGTACAACAATATTTAAATTATTCATAATTCAATTGCTATGTATTAATGAAATAATTTTTTTAATATGTAAAATTTAACTTATAATTAGATCATATAATTTTTGATAAGTGATTAAATATTTAAACTTCTGTAATTATAGCTTAAAATTTGTCTAATATTTCTAATTAATTCATTGTTCAATAATATTCAATCATTATCTAGTTGAATATACTGTAAAATAACCTATAATATTTTTATATCATATTGTAATGATTTTATAATGTCAATTTATAGAATATAATTTATATAGCCCTATTTATCTTTTGATTAATTTAATACATTTTTATTGTATATTTACATTTATACTTTATTAATATTGACTTATTAACATATTTAGAATTTAATTATTCAATTATTTCATAAACATTTAATAATCCAAGATCTAGAACTATTCAAATAATATCAATCTATACATTCATATCTTCAAGTAATTATACCTTAAGCATTTTGAACTTTATTATTGAACATATTGTCTAGTACTTACAAGTACAATTTAATTTGAGTCAAGCTATTTACTATGATAAACTAATAAGTATATTAATTTTATTGAAATTAACTAAAGTTTAAACATCATTGATTTATAAGTATTCTATTATCAATACATTATAATGACTTACAAATTTAATTACAATTTCACAAAAATAATTAATTGCTTTATAGTAATTATGAGTACTTTAGATGCTTATTATATACTAATTTAATCAATTAAATTAATTATTTTCATTTTCAATTTTATAAGTCATATTAGTTTCAATATATCAAGTTGAAATGTTAATTTTTTATGTAACATATTATGAACTATTAAATTGATCTTATTTTTGATGAAATTTTCTATAAATATTTCATTTATGTAATAGTTTATGACTTTAAATATACAATGATACTTATAGTATATTTGTTATTTATAATTTCATAACAATTTCTAATTTCAAGTATCTTAGTAAATTAAATTTGATCATAATTAGATAAGTATTACATTATATAGCACAATTGTATTTAATTAGCGTGGATCTCTATACTTATAAAATATATTATAATTTTCGAATTGAATGATTATTTTAGATTCATAAGACTTTCGTTGCTGTACTTAAATTCAAATTTACTTCGAGATATATTCTAATAAAAGTAACTTCTAGAATAAAGTGTGTAATTTATGATTTTAAATTGAAGTTAATCACTATGACTATTGAATGAATTAGTGTTCTAAATTATGACATTATGCAATCATTAGAATGTTGAGATGCTTTTAATATACAAGATATGTATTCTTACTATCTGCTTAGTCTTAACATTTTATTACTTACAATTAATGCAAAGATTTGAATCATATTTGTACATTGATGAAGTTAAAAGTATGATAATAAGTATGAATATAAGATAAATCATGACTTTCATCAATTACGATATTTATAAATATTGCATAATCATAAATTTATAATTATAATATATCAAAATGCTTGATATATTATACAGTTAATAAATTAATTACAGTTAAGATTTAAATACTCATAACATATTAATAATTTCAATATAACATACGTGATTATCATATCTCATGACAACATGATGCATTAGTTTTTGATAAGCAACTTGAATAATATGTTTAATATAATGAATTGTTATGTTGAATCATCATCAATTTAAAATGACTTGATTAATATAATTAACAAATGTTAATTAAGAACAAATTAAACTTCAGTAATGTTTAAGATTAATTATATAATGTTAATAATCTAAATTTTACTAACTGTTAGTAATTAATTATAATGATTTTAATTATTAATCTTAAATGTATAACATGATAAAGTGATTTATATAGTTAATAAGAAAGCTTTAATGAAAGTAATGATATAATGTCATTATGGTGTATCGATTGAACTGCAAACTATATCATATGTACATTATAATTCTATATAATTATTACATTCAATAAATGAATGTGATATTACTATCATAATGTCTATAAGTTTATTGAATCATAATGATATTCTAGAATTATTTGAATAATATTAAAGTAGACAATTTAGAAAATAGATTTGAATAATCTTTTTACTATAGTTTAATTATTAATATCAATGTTAAATGTCATGTTATTAATTACAGTTGATCACTTATAATATTAAATTCTCGATACTGTAATTAATATGTGATTTTAGTAATTCACGTAATATCAAATTTTAATATTAATTACTTATGTAAATGTATTTAATCATATATTAAATTTATATTATATTGTATATCATAAGTTTTACAAACTTATAATGAACATAATATAATGAATAACAATGAATCATATCATGTAGACTGATATTGATTATAATGTTAAATTAACGTATCTAGTTTCATTGATTAATGCCAAGTAATTATAATAACATAATGATTGACAATTAGATTAAAATTTATTCAAACTGATCTAATCTACACATTTAGTAATACTTTCAATAAATAATACACATTACAGTCATACATTTCAATAATAACTTCATTAAATTATCGAATATTTGAACTTAAGTAAACATATCATATAATAAATATAATTACGTCAATAATATGTTAAATTAAAACTTTACAACTTGCAAAATTATGTTCATAGTTATTCATATAAAGTATGTATGTATTCAATTGAAAATAAACTAAAATAATTAATGTCATGTCAAAGATTAATATTTAATGATTCTCATAGTTATTATGATCATATATAAATAAATGTAACTATTATGTCAATTAACTATAGTATAGTCCGAATAGTTAACATTTTGATAAGCATTCTAATAATCGTTTCAATAATACTTAAATAGTTCAACTTGCATAAATTCTACATAATTTGATAATTTAGAAGAATCATAAGATTATTAACTGTTAGCATAAATCATAATTTACTGTCCAATCTATCTATAGCTAATTTAAATCATAATAATTATTTCATTTATCATCTTAAATTTACTATAAATACAATATATATTAAGATAAGTATAAATGAATTTATAATGAAGCTCATCAATATCAGAATATTAAAATTAATCTTATGACAGTACATCTAGTAATGTTAAAATACATTGACAATCAATAATCAATTAAATTAGACTAATTAAATTTGCTAATGATTAACACATAATATACAATGTAACTAACATTATTATGATCATTAAGCGTACTCATTAATCGTCATGTTATACATTATGATTATTAATGAGATCAGATCTACATATATAACATTCAATTTACATTTGAACTATAAGAAATGAATATATTTCAAGTTTACAATTACATAATGACGATCAATCTTACAATAGATCAATTGAAATTATAAAAGCAATAATGATTGAAATTAATATGAAGATAAATTGTAGCAAATCAATAAATCAAATGTATAAACATCAATTGTAACTTGGACATCATAGTAATCTCATAAGAATCAATAAATTGTATGCTAATAATAAGTGCATATCTAAATTTAATCTTAATTGCATCAATGATCTAACACTGATAAGCATAAGATAATTATACAATAAATATTCATTCATGTTGACAAATTTCGAAAGTACATGATATCAATTTATTCAACTTAATATCATTAATATCAAATTAAATTGACAAGATTAACATTGAAATTGAAATGAAGATAATTTTCATAATTTAATATATGTGATCATTTACAATACATCAAATATAAGTAAAGTAAGATGTTCATGAATGTAATGCTAATGCATAACATATAAATTCAGTATAGTTATAATTTAAATATAGCATAATAATGTATTATAAAATAAGTCATTATTTAGAATCATTAATGATATGTTAATAATTCTCATATCTTAATGGATTAGAGATAATTCATAATTAGTTTATTAAACTTAGATAATATTGAAATAGTAAATTTCTAATATTGCAATAAAATGATGTTAAATTATGCAGTATACATATGACAATATATTAAGTTTAATAATTAATTGATTTTCATAAATTTGAAAGGTAATTTATAGATTTAGTTAAATTAGATTAAATCGAAATATTCAGTAAATATATCATAATAATAATGAATGTCAATGTAATCACTCATTAATGTAATATTGAACTTTATTGAAAGTAATTTAAAGACGTAAGTAATATCTAATATATTCAAAAATAATCACTGATAGAACTAAGATTACTAATACTTATTCAAAGTAATTGAAATTGAATAATGATAATTGAGATCTTGAGTACTATTGAATTAATCTGAAATAATTAATTAAGTACGAATGTAATGATTATCAGAAAATTGTAATATGAGAAGTTTAAATTATGCTAAGAATAACATTAATACTCATTATCAGCTATATTGAGATTATAATGTATAGATAATTTAAGTCAATATAGAAATAAGAAATCTAAAAAATTAATGTCGAAGAAGATATATGATGTCATTAATAAGAGTATTACAATGTAAGTTTATATGTTCTGTATTGCTGTACAATATTTCAATGAATCTAAATTGAATTGATATCATATAAATGTAAAATGTATAATACAAGCTATAAATATTCATATATAACTGTACTTAAAATCGAATATTTAAAATGATTCAATGTAATTAAATCTAATAAATTTATAACAGAATGATTTGAAATAACAAGTTCATAATCATTGATTTGTTGAACATTTGAATCTTTACATGAAATTTAATAGACAATGTAATATGTACAATGACTATAGATTAAACTAACTCTAAGTACATTACAGATATTATTATGAAATAATGATATCATAGAAAATTCAGATACTTAAATTAGAAATAAGATACATGAAGTATGCTAAATTATTAATTATAATATAAATACGAAACGATTACATTCGATGTTAAGAATAATATTAAAACAGTTTATATACTTCATGATAAGAATGTATGAGATATTCATAATAATAAAATTATACTATGATATGTTAAATGTAGAGACATGAAATGATAATGAATAATTAAAGTCATGCAATTTATCAAGTGTAACTGTAACATTTGACAGTAAATCACAATTATCAAATTGATAATTAAATATGACTTAAATAATAATAATATGATTTGCAATTTGATATGTTTAATAGGTCCTGATTTCATGTAATTAAAATTCATTGAATACATGTAAGATTGAAATCATTGCAAATTTTTATTATTAAATTAATGAAATAAAAGCTATATTAAATGAATCAGTTCAAATAAATTAAATGTAATTAATTGAATTAAAATTATATATTTAAATTAATAATACATCATTATAAATATCGAATGTATATTTCAATGTCAATAATCATGATCATAATAATTGTATAAATTGTATCATGCTATTATTACATTAAATTATGACTAATTTAATAATACTGCATATCAGAATATACAGAGATTTAATAAATTACGAATTTCACTTATATGACTTTATATCTATATAAATATAGATTCATAAATTTAATGAAAATCTTAGATTACAGTAATTGACTTCTAATATCAATTATAGTAATACTAATTATAAACAACTCAAATTTAACTTATTCAAATCTATAAAGTATTAACAGTTATAAACATTAAAGTACTATCATATGTAATCAGAATATAACAGATTATTCAAATTAATTGAACAGTTCTATAAACCTATTAGATGAACTAAGATAATATGATATTGAATAATCAGTGTCATGATAATGAAATTAGAATTATGCAATAACTTATTTGTACGAACATATTATTCAAGTTTACTGATAAATAGTACAGGAATAAGATTAGAATATTGACTATAATTTGAGCATAGAGTATATAAATTAATGTAATACGATAATTGATCTATAATCATTTAATGTAAACTGAAATAGATTGCTTTAATGTCTTGATATGTTAAAGTTATTAATTCAATAAGCATATCGAAATTTATAGTAAATATTAATGAAATGATATTATGAATGATAATGACTGATAGTTAAAATTTATAAATTTTAGATACATGTATCATATTGATCAAAGTGCATGTTTAATGACAAATTAGTACATTAATACTTATATTGTTAATAGTTACAAGATATGTTAATATTATTTACAGTATAACTTTTGTCAATCTAATATGTTACAATTTAATGATTCAGTATATGAATTACTATAAGAATGATAAATATAATACATATATAAATACTAATTGTACTATGAATTACTGAATTTCATGAAAATTAGCAATTGTAATAGAATATAGTTAGATGTACTTATAGCAGTATATTATTCGATGCTTAAATGTATAATGATATTCTTGATAATATGTACTATCATGATATATTTGACATGTTATATATGATTTAAACATATTTTAAGAAACTGTAAATTTTCATATTATGAAAATTATTAAATTTATTAATAGCATTTTTTAGTAAATTCGTTAATTAATTCAATTATAAATCATTCATTTGAATAAAGTCATTTACTTAATCATATGATTATGAACATTAGTTTAAGATACTAATCTGTAATGTACATAATTCAAACATTCAGATTGCATTAAATAATGCAATTGATAGTTTCAGAATAAGATTGAAATAGTATGCATAATACATTGATAAAATTATAAGCAATAATGAATAGTCATTTAGAATGTTGAATAGTGAGTTTTGAATCATTAAATGTATAATTATTGTAGATTTAATGTTATAGATATGAATTGAATATTCATGAATTTGTAAATTAATGTTGAAATGATTTACAAATAATTTTACTAATGTAGAATTTTATATATAAATATATAAATCTGATTTGTGATAAGATTATAATTATATTATTATTAAATAATTTATAGTATAATATATAATAAATCTGTATCTATTTTAAAGTCATAATGTAATGTCTTATAGTCTATTGTTATATTAATATATTAATTACAGTAGCAAATATTAGCATTAAAGTCTAACTATGCAAACTTCTATGTTACAATTATTTGCTAAATATTACAATGATTATGATAATTGTTATTAAATATGTAAATATTCATTTATAACAATTTTACAATTTAAATGATATCATGTTAAGTCTGAATTTTCAGTAATATGATATTGAATATTATATTTGCATTTATTATCATTATCTTAAATGCTAATCATTTGAAATATCTTAATTATGAAAATTTACATTGAATATAATCGTTATGAATATTTACAAATTGTATAATGTATATATACAATTTAATACTTAAATAATTAGTATAATAATGCTTGTATGAATTTTTTTATGATATTGTTAAATAGTTTATTGCAATTATATACAATTGATTTAATAGACTAATCTTAAAATTACAATGATATAATTGTTAAAATTAGACACATGTATCATTTTGAATTAATTTAATGTAAATGTTTAAATAATTTTATAATGAAATATTTGTTAAAACATGTTAATAATTTGTAAATTTGTAAAATTGCATATTATATTTAAATGTAAATACTGTAAATATAGAATATCATTAAATTATATTAGAATTCTGAATCTTAGTGTACTAATAATTTGATCAAATTTCAATGAATTAATGTTAATATGTAATATAATAAATTAGCTATAAATAATATCAAATTTTATCTTGATTAAGTAAATCATATATTAATTGTATATTCTAATGTATTGATATTTTAAATATTAATAATGTTATAAATTTTATGTTTATGATAATCAGTATTATTAATATGTAATATAATTTATTGGGATTTATAAATTTTAGACTTGTAAGTATTAACTTTTACAATCTGAATTTGAATTTATATATTCTAGTTATAAATTTATTAAATGCATTTTAATATTAGTTCTAAATATTTAACTTCAAAATCAATTACTTTCAATTATTTTCTAGTAATAAGATTAAAATAATTCAATTTAATTTATCAATGATGAATAACATTGAATGTTTAATATATTGAAATTATTAGAAATTGATTGCTAATTATCATAATTTGTTCAATTACTTAGCATTACTATATATTTGAAATTATTAAAATCTATAATCTAATATCAGTATATACTAAAGTTTTATATAATATATAAATTATATAGAATATTATTTAATAGCATTAAATTTAAAATAATTTAATATTTAATACATTAAATATTGAATTAAATGTAATTTAAGTGATTTAATTAAATAATTTCATTAAATATTTTTAAAATTAATACATTTTAAAAATCATATATTCATTTAATATAAATATGTTGAAAGATTTAGTTAGAAATGTATTAAATTTAAAATTATTAGCATGACAAAATATAATTTAATTTCTTACATGGAATTTAACATATCAATTGAATCTTTATGAAGATCTTATGAATAAGTTAAAGGATATTGCTGATTTTATCTTTTTCTAATATTCCTGGATGAAGTACTCATAATTAAGAAACTCTTTATCTGTTATGAGTCTGTATAATTTGAAAACTATAGGCCAAGTGTGAAAATACACAAAATTGTACCCGATAATATTTTATTGACCTGTTCAGCAGCCTGATATAGAAACTGTCTTTGTTACCATCTGCATGATGTTTTCATTTAATGAATCATTTAAACTGCTTTTTTTTTAAATGATAGTTACTAGGTATAGAATTGTTAATTGTAAGACTTCTGACCTGAATTTTAATAATTTCTCAATTGTTTTGAAGAATTTTTAGAAAACTGTCATTTAAATAATTAATAATAACTTTGAAATTTTCCATTAAATTTGGACTGCATAAATTTGTACAATCCTATTGACAACGTATTTTATTGAATGTTGTTGCTAGAATCATTAGATGAAATATTTTTACAATATTAAGCGACAGTAGATTTACCGATGTTCAATCTTATATGTACAAATTCACTTAAAATTTTATAGAAATGACTGCTAACATCTGATTTTGCATAACTTTCAAGCACAGTTATCGTTTTCTATATAAAGACCTTTAAAATCATAAAATCATAGCATTTACAAGTTATATCATTTGTTTTATGACCCAGGGGGTAGGCAATTTTCTCTGTTTTTTGCCCCTGGGGCCTAAAATTTCCTAAATTATTCTGCTGTTTCTAGCAATATGGAATATTTAGCACATATTCAGGATAGGACACACTATTTGTTGAGATATTTTGTGTTTCTAGCCTGTATTTTTATGTCGCGGTGACAAAAAAGCAGATTTAGGTGTTACGGCTTACTTTTGGGTTATCGACAGGACAAAAACACCCCACCAATAATATTCAGGAAGGATCTATGAGTTTCAATGACTGCGAAGAGTAAAAGTAAGCACTTCTAAACAATTTAATTTACAAATATGCATATATTATGAATTTATTTTGCATTCAGGGCTTTAAGTAAACTATGCATACTGTAAACTGTGAATTTATGCTGAGTCATCATAGTTAAGGCCCAGGATTTTCTCAATCTTCATGAAATATTTATAAAACTTCATATTTGAGTTTATTTCATTAAAATCTGTGAGATAAACCAAATTTTTGTTAAATTCTGTATGTTCCCTTTTTTCACCCAATATAGGTTGCATTTCTGTAAATATTGACAATGCAATTTCCCATAGGAACTTCTTTTACGGCTAAAACTGTACCAATTTTACTATGAAGTTTTGAAAAAAATCATATCCTAGAATGGAAAGTTAAAATGCATTACTATTTTTTTTAAAGGTCAAAATATAGGGCTGTGCGGCATATTTTCAACGTTTATATGCCCCGAACTTCTAAGAGTTTAAACTAACAGTAAATTTCTTAACTACCCCTACCTTAACTGTAGGATTACCACCGATTTCAATATAAACAATATGCATATGTATATTTACTGGTTACATTCCCAAGTTATGTCTCTATGAGATGAAACATAGAGATCATAACTGGGAACCAGTATGTAAACAAAATTAATTATCTATGAATATTCTTTATCTCCCCAAAAGAGGCGTGGTTTGAGAAACAGCTGTATTTACAAAGTGCAACCTAAAGGCATTAAGTCGTCGCTCTTAATAAAAGCGCCGATTTTGTTCAATACATGTCAAGATGAAAAAGATACTAGGTCATGATTGACAAAATACGTTAACCCGGTTGCCGCGGAGCATTTTTAAAACATTATTTGTGGGTCATACGAATATTTTGTTTAATATTACATTATAAAACATGAAATGAATAATTTGCTACGTATATTACAGCATATCATGAAGTTTTGCAGTACATGTGTTGCTGACAGAAAAATGAAAATTATATTTATTAACAAAAAATAAGTAAACAAGTTTTCCAACATTATTATTATATGAAAGTTTTTCTATTTTTTGAATGATTCATTTTCTCATATTGTTTTGTCAATCCGGGGAAAGTATTTTTAATATGTATCTCAAAATCACAGTTACCTTTAGGAAAAATTCCCCCTGAATTGATATCACAGCTTTAAATGGAGATGTATTTTGTTGTAACAAAAGAATGCTGTATATCTAAACATATAACCGATTTATAAATTCTACAAGATGGCTTTAACATGCAATTTAAAAGTTTTTGGTAAGTAGAGGATAAAACCTAAAGAGAAAAACATTCTTAACCAAAACGAACATTCTTTCAGAGGTAATGCTGTAAGTTACCTTTCAGATACAATTTGATTCATTTGTGTTAAATAAATGTTTGAGAAACGTTTTGAAATTATTTGAAATATTACCATTTGATTTCCTTGATATGTATAGTTTAAGCCTTTGCATAAAGTTTGAGGCCTTCGATAACCTACAGCTATGTAGATTTTTACCTCCTAATTTTGTGACTGGTTAATTGTCTCAACATCAACCATTCCATTCCGCCGTATTTTTATTTTATCAATGATACGATATTTGTTTTTTTACTATTGTTATAAATTAGAAGCAACAGTAGATTGCCGATGTCCAAATCTCGTAAATATATTTGGAATAACAAACAAAAATAAAAGTAAACCTGAGGGAATCGCTTGAACTCCAAACGTAGCGAGACTGGCTGTGTCGACAGGATAAGCGTATCCGGCTATACATTGATCACCCGACAAGAGAATCCAAACTCAGTCAAAATGTTTTAATAGGGAATAGAACCCATACGGTAAATTTATAAATTAGACGTTTATTCTGGTATCTAGAGATCAGTCCGCGAAAAGATGATTCTTGTGAGTTGAGACACAGATATGTCGTTGTGGTCAACCAGTTCATATTAATGTCCATAGCAGTCTTTCTTTCTCAAAATCTTGCTGGATATTTTTTTTTGTGTCAATAAGACATTCCTGTTTATGTAGTCTGTATAATTTGAAAACTCATCAGAGACCAAGCTGTGAAAATACACAACACATTGATACCACCGATAACATTCTTTATTGACCTGTTCAAAGCCAGACGCCTGCAGTATAGAAACTGTCGTTTGTTACCATCTGCCATGATTGTTTTTCATTTAATGTAATCAGTTTAAATCTGGCTGTTGTTTTTTTTAAATGTATAGCTTACTTCACGGTATAGATATTGTTAATTGTTGAAGGCCTGAAGTTGTTAATAATTTCTTCAATTGGTTTTTGGCGAAGAGTTTTCATAGAAAACATGTCATTTATAATAATATAATAATAATAACTTTGACAACATTTTTCCATTAAGATTTGGACTGACGATAAATTTGATAACAAACCCGTATTTACACTCGTATTTTATTGTAATGTTGTTAGCTAAGCAATCATTTTTAGAAGTAATCATTATTTTATACAATATTAAGGCGACAGTAGTTTACCGATGTTCAAATCTCATAAATACATTGTATATTGTAATACCGGTACATGTATTTGATTAGACGTGCCTAATTGTTTTGTAATACCATAATAATTTAGTTCAGTGCATCTTTCTGGATAACTTTATTCAAGTGTTTTTACTTTTAAGGATCGCAATAAAAGAGAAAGGGTTAAGTTCTAACAGAACTAGACTGTTCCCATTGGTTCTAGCAGGGCATTGTCGCTGTCTCTTCATGTTGTTTCGGAACTTAGTATAATTATCGTAATCAGACATTTTTACATCCTTATTACTTTTAGCAAAATTAATACACAATTTTTTCAAATCGAGGAAAATAAACTTTTAGTTTAGATATTTACCTTTTAATGTAAGACATAACTGTATTATTTAAGTGAAACTAATATGAAGTTATGCTACCTTTTCTTGCATTTGTTGTTTTTTTAGAGGATGTTCTATGTCTAAATCAGAACTACAACCGAAAATGTGGTCATTGTCATTTTCATCAGACGATAATCGACAATTCGTCGACGTGCAAATAGCACGAATGAATATAAAGGCTTATTTTTTACTTTGATATTTTCACAAATAGTTATTTTAGCTACTTAGTTTATCGAAAAATGGGTTATTGTGTTGAAAGATAGAAACATATGTTGTAATATCTAGTTTTTAGTGGTTTATATAGTATAGTATAATAATATCAACTAACATCTATATTCGGGGACAAGTTACAACTTGTCGTACTGTGCTGGAACGTTCCCTTTTACTGAAAACTTTATTTTGACCTCTAAATGTCTATTTCAGTTATTGCGTGTTAATAGCGTGCTACCGTTTTAGGAGGGTCGTAATGGGGTACCTTCGTGACAAATAACGGTAAAAATTCTTGCCAAATGACGTTAACGGTAATTGTTGGTGCACGACTATAAAATGTACACTTTCTTTTAGACGATAAAAAAATCGACTGATTTTGAGGTATAACGTTAAATTTTTTCCAAAAATAACGGTAACGAAAATTATTTGAGACTTCTGACGAATCACGATAAGGATATTTTGACGGATCACGGTAAAATTTTAACCAATTTGACGCTAACGGTAGCCAAAAATGACCGTTTGACGCCTGATGTTATTGTTGAAAACATTTAGCCCAAAAGATACATGTTTTATGCTGTGCATGTACTGATTTTGTGTCATGGATGGATCGCCCATATCCTTTGTTTTTCTATTATAAACCATCGTTTTCGACCCGACAGAAGGGTATGTTCACCATATTTTTGCAAAGTATTTTTGTTTTATGAATAAAAATATGGATGAAAAACTCTGAACAGACTAAGCAATAAACTAGGAAACTTGACGAATTCTAAGCTATATGGTGAATTTTAATCCAAAGTTTAATGTTTTTTTTTATCTAAAATAATAAATTAACTAGGAAATATTTTTATTAAGAGGATTAGTTATTTAATTGAAAAAAAAAAAAAAAAAAAAAACCAGAAGTTCATTGTACATTTGATTTTGAACTAGAATCGTCCGTCGTTCTTTTTATTACAGGTTTGAATTTAGAGTCAAACCTGTTTATAGTATGGTGATGTCGGTCGGACGGTCGATTTGGTAGGGAAAAGTGGCTACCTTTTTTAATCGGGTTTTCCGGAGCGGAAAATCCGGTTATTTAAATGGTGAAGTACTACGGGTGGGTGAGCGACCGGGAGGGAGGTTCGCTCCCAGCAGGTTCATTTATGTTGAAGGTCAAATTCGATATTGACAATTTTCACTTTTAACGTTCAGGAATTATAGTCTTAGATATTTTGTAAAATTGCACTTTATGTCGTTTCCATGAAATAACTTATGACTGATTCAAACAATGTTTTTCAAATCATAAGATGCTGTTACTGATGACTAAATAGAAGTTGACGATTTTCGCTTTAACTGTTCAAGAGTTATGTTCCTTACATCTTGGAAAATGCCACTTTATGTCGTTTCTTGTGCAATGCTTTTAAAATTTAAAATACGGTGACAAATTGCAGGTCATGTTTTATATAAACTATATCACTTGTACCGTTCAGGAGTTATGGTCTTTGATATATTGGAAAATTGCATTTTATGTTGTTTCCGTGCACTAACTTATGAACTGTTCAACCAATGCTCTTCAAATTTTGATATTTAGTTAGTGATGACAACATAAAGGTCAAGGTCTATATTGACGATTTTCACTTAGGCCATTCAGGAGTAATGGTCGTTGGTATATTGAAAATGGAACTGTATGTGGTTTCCGTGCAATTACTTATGAACCGTTCAACCATTTTTAATAAGCTGTTACAGATGACAAAATGGTGGTCAAGATCGATATTGATTTTATTTTTATTTTTGCAGTTCAGGAGGTATGGTCCTTCATAGATTGGAAAATAGTCATACCGCATCTTCTTATATCTATATAGAACGTGGCAGGTCAAACAAGCCTGAAAATACCTTCAAAATGCAAAAAGCCGGATTGCTGTCAAGTTATCATATCCTTCCTTGTTATATAATCAACTCCTACAGTTTTATATCAATATCCCTGAACAGAACAAATGAACACATATTGAAGTTGTGCACTTGTTATAATGGAATTGTTTGAGTATATTATCTAATTTTCGAGATTTAGAAAGTTTTTCCGCAAAATTTTCAAAAGCAGGTAACAATTTTGTGTAAGTAGCTCCTACTGGTTTTTTAACCAAGATCCTTAAATTTTAACAAACCTATTTTGCACTTGTTATCATAGCTTTGTTCAAAGATGTTTCCCCTACTCTTTACATTTTCTTTTTCCACATTTTTTCATATCTTCATTATGAACCATTCTCCATTATTTAAGAAACATTATATTCAACTCTGTTATTTGCGTTTTAGATTCATTCTTTAAATATTTTGTTCTATTAAAAAACACAATAGTTCAATAATTCCTTGAACGTACTTAAAAGACAGTAAAGGCATTTCAACAACTATCAAACTTACTGAAATTATATTCAATCAAATAGTCGTCAATTAAATTTACCAACCCCTTGTAATAGCTTCCGTGAAAGCAGCGACGCTCTACCAGACCCCATGAACAAAAACGTGAGTAATCTCTAGAGTATCATATCAAATGCGAGATTTCATATAAAGTGCTGCTAAATGACCAATAAACCCGTTGTCCATGTTTGTGTTTGTGTGTACCAGGTACTTCATACAGATATATGCAATTATTTACGTATCATTTTGTGTACATTTCTTTGCAATATTTATGCCCCCGTCGAAGCGGAGGGGGCATTAAGTTTTACCCTTGTCCGTCCGTACGTCCGTCCGTCCGTCCGTACGTCCCAAAATTGGTTTCCGTTCTTTAACTTAAGTTTGCCTCAACCAAATGTTATCAAACTTATACACAATGCTTATTACTACAAAACACAGATCAAGTTTGAATTTTGGTGGCGTCACTTTAACCGTTCTAGAGTTATGCCCCTGTATAAATGGAAAAATTGCAAAATTTTTCATTTCTGTTCTCTTACTTAAGTTTGCCTCATCCAAATGTTATGAAACTTATACACAATGCTTATTACCACAATACACAGATCAAGTTTGAATTTTGGTGGCGTCACTTTTACTGTTCTAGAGTTATGCCCCTTTACAAATGGAAAAATTGCTAAATTTTTCATTTTTTTTCTAAAAATATCAATGTCACTATTCAAGTAATTTTTTAAATTGTAGTTATCTTCCTTTGTCCATGACTATAGTTGAATCAACTACAATCAACGCTTTATACAATGCAATGTTTAATTTTGGCTTCCACTGATAAAACACAGATCAAGTTGAATTTGGGTAGTGTCACTTTAACCATTATTGAGTTATGCCCCTTTATAATCGAAAAATTGCTAATTTTTTTGTTTCCATTCTGTAACTTAAGTTTGCCCCAACCAAACATTATAAAACCTACACACAATACTCATTACCATAAAACTAAGATCAAGTACAAATTTTTTGTTTCCGTTCTCTAACTTTAGTCTGCCTCAACCAAATGTTATGAAACTTATACACAATGCTTATTACTACATAATACAGTTTAAGTACGAAATTCGTTGGCGTCACTTTTACCACTTCTTGAGTTATGCCCCTTTATAAACATAAAAATTGCTGAATTTTCTTTTCTGTTCTCTAACTTTAGTTTCTCTCAAACAACTGTTATAAGACTTATACACAATGCTTATTACCACAAAACTCAGATCATGATCAAATTTGTGTAGCGTCACTTTTACCGTTCTTCGGTTATGTCCCTTTATAACTATATGATATGCAAGCGGGGGCATCATCTGTGTCCACATGTGTCCACAATCCACATTTATTGTTTGATGAAACTCATAGATAAACTCATCATAGAAACAAGGATTGAAATTTGTACGCCAGACACGAAATGAAAAGGGGGGTCTGCCGAGCCTACGTTTGGAGTTATACTTGTAAAAACATCTATGCATTGATCATTTATGTAGCTGTATAAGGGGCGGCCCCTGCCCCTTAATCCGCCTCTGAAAATGTGAAATGTTGTGCTTAACAAATTAATTATATCAACGTCCCAGATTTCTATCAAGGTTGCACCGGCTAGGTAAATACACACCATCATTATCCATCATGCCTCTTTTGGGATTACTAAATATTCAAATTATTTTGTTTTGTTCACCTATTGATTCCCATAAATGATCCCATGTTTTATTTCATAAAGACACAGCTTTGAAATATTTTACCTATTGGATAAAGGTCGAAATGAATGATCTGATAAAAATAAGATGATGTGGAACGATTGCCAATGAGACAACTCTCCACAAAAGACCGAAATGACATAGAAGTAAACAACTCTAGGTTATCGTATGGCCTTTAACAATGAGTCAAACCCATACCGCATAGTCGGCTATATAAGGCCCCGAAATGACAACTGTAAAACAATTCAAACGAGAAAACTAATGGCCTGATTTATGTACAAAATAATGAACAAAAAACAATTGTGATACACATCAACAAACGACAACCACTGAAGTACAAGCTCCTGACTTGGGACAGACACATACAGAATGTGACGGGGTTAGACATGTCTGCGGGCGCCAAACCCTCCCTTACCTAACCTCATGAACGACTAGTAATTTAAAGTTTTTTTTGTGGGAAGATTTAAGAAAAAGGAGCTGGTAGTAGGAAATTTCAGCATATGTTTAAGTTATAAGGAATTAAAGGCATACCAATGTCGAACAAATGCCGCACAATTGATACATTTTGACCCAATTAAAAAAGTCTGAGTAAGTTTGTGAAATTTTCATTCCGGTATAAGATTTTGGATGAAATGTCGTAGTAAAAGGGTCGAAGTTTTAGGCATTTTAAAAAGAATTTCTATGGGAAATTGCATTGTTCATTTTACAAAAGTGCAACCTGTCATACAACCACTGGCGACGGAACACACTTTTTAGAAATTCCATTAGTTTCATCTAATTTTTTTTATCCCTTATTCCGTTGAAATAAAACGATATTGGTGGGTATATTTGAAACCCGAAAACAAAGAGATATGTAACACGTGTAGTAAGGTATACTCAATACAACTTCATGGCTAGATACATCGCTGGGTTCATGGTTTTGATGCAACCGTCACACGATAGACGGCCTCGGTGAGGCCTGTCGGAGATCCGCTAAGTATTACAACTTAATTTTGACATCTTTAATAAATACATCAAATTCTAACACTGCAAATTTTAAAGAAAGATGTAAATACAGCTATTTTAAATTCAGATACTTAGTTTTGTAATTATATTTCGACAGTTAAATGGAGTGTGGTGCGTTTTAAGGATTACCACATACTATAGGTCATGTTTTTCTTTTCTTTTAATTTGGTTGTTTCATTTGAGAAAAGTTGGAATTGTAGATGTATCAGTTAATTTATGTTATGATGTTAATCTAATTGTATGGATTGTATTTGCCAAAAAAAAAAAGGCTCATGATTGGCTATGATGATCGAGTATTCTAATTATTTGGACCTTTGTTTACAATACTTCGTTTAATGTGACTGTATCACAAGATATCTCGCGACCCTATACAATGAATAAAAATTTGAATGATATTGCTGTCAAAGTAATGGCAGATTGTTTTAAAAGACAACGACATGTAACTTCAGATTGTTATGGAGGCTTATTTCTGTCGTCGTGAAGTCGAATTGTCGAGATAATTAGGTAGGTTTGCTGAGATAATTATCTCGGCAAGTCGACTTAATTATCTCGACAACGACGACGGCAGAAATAAGCCTTATCAAATTGCTATACTTATAATGCATCGTGTATAGATTCCCTACTAATAACGCATTAATAAAGGAAACGACAGAAACTGCATGGAAATGTAAATTTTATTTTGATAGGTGAATGTGGTCAGTATGGCCAGAGCGCTTGGTTCTACGCAAGTAGTGTTACAGCTGCACGAGTTTTAGGTTCTGATGTCAGTAGAATGTAGGAGATTGATCTACTGACTGTTAAGAAACAAAATTTAAAATCACATGTAGGAAGTGAACAAACCAGCTTTGTGTGTTGTACCGTATAGCAGAAACCTTTGTTACGGTAAATAATGTTATGTATATATTTACATGATTACCAGGAGCGGATCCAGGATTTTTGAAGGGGGCGTAATTCCCGATAATTAAAATTTTTTATATATATCGTGAAAACTTTATATTTTTTTTTATACTTTTTGCGACCAAAAGAGGAGGGGAAAGGGGGGGAGGGGGCGGCTACGTCCGCCACTAAGTAATAAAGAGTATTAGTATTGGGTCCCAAGAGTATTATTATTGGGTCATCTACTTATATCGGTATCATAAAATTGAGAATAGAAACGGAAATGTGTAAAAGAGACCACAACCCGACCAAAGAGCAGAAAACAGCACAAGGACACCAACGGGTCTTCAACACAGCCAGAAAATCCCGCACCCGCAGACAAGCTTCAGCTGGCCCCTTAATAAAAATGTGTACTAGTTCAGAGAAAATGGACGTCACACACAACTCCGAAACATATAGATGAACAAAAATAAAAAAAACATACAAGACTAACAAAGGCCAGAGGTTCCGGACGTGGGACAGGCGCAAAAATGTGGCGGGGATAAACATGTTTTGTGAGATCTCAACCGTTCCCCTATACTTTTAGCCAATGTAGAATAAACAAACACATAGCAATACGCACAGTAAAACTCAGTTTAAAGGAATTCGAGTCCGATGTTAGAATAGGTAACAGAAGAAACTGAGCAAAATGACAATGATAACATAAATTTACAAAGGACTAATAGCAGTTACTAACATGCCAGCCCCAGACCTCAATTAATCTGATTGAAATAGTATGTCTTCATCATATGAAAATCAAGGAAAATACCTCCCGTTACGGGTTTAGTATCATACCATCATAAAATATATGAGAAGAACAAATAACCCGTATCATTTATTTAAGCGCAAAATTCTTTATATTCCCATTATAGTGGATTGTATATATCATTCAACGTTAACGATAAATAGAAATAATAATTATGACTGAAAGGATGATTGTAAGTATGTAAATGTATTTATTTTTATTTTTATAAATGTTGAATGATATATAATCGAATATATAAACAGAGGCGGATTTAGAGGGGCGGGGTGACCGGGGCCTCCTTATGGAGCTACATTTATGGTTAATCTAGACTTTTTACCTATTTCACTCCATACTTTTTCTAGCCTTCAAACAGTATGTATATGGGACTCTAGGGTTTTCATGTCAAACAAAGATAAAACCATGAATGTTGCATATCAATGAAAACAGGGAAGGTAGCATTGTGTAATGCAAACTTAGAATTTTAAATCTTTTTATTTATCACTGCCCAGTGAAGTGACAAAGATAGCCAAAGCCCCTGACCCTTTTCAAAATCCTGGATCCGCAACTGGTAACGAGGAGATATTCAATAATACCAAGGGGAATAACTTATCTCACATTTTGCTATATTTTTGAAAGAAGAGAGATAACTCTACTTTCTTTACATTACAATATCGATGAGGTGGCAGAAACCAGTTTTTTTCACTAATTCACGTGCAAATAAACTCATCATAGATACCAGGAATGAAATTTTGTCTTTGCGCCAGACGCGTGTTTCGTCTACAAAAGACTCGTCAGTCACGCTCGAATAAAAAAAAGTTAAAAAGGCCAAATAAGGTACGAGGTTGAAGAGCATTGAGGAGCAGCAAAAATTTCTAAAAGTTTTGCCAAATACAGCTAAGGTAATCTATTCCTGAGGTAGAAAAGCCTTAGTATTTCAAAAAATTAAAATTTTGTAAAAACAAGTGCATGTCAAATTTAAAAAAAAATCTGTAAATAAATCTGTTAGACTTAAATTGATTGAAACTGATAGTGACGTACTTCTGGTCAATGTTTTTTATATTGTTTCTTTATTCCGCATTACCTACTTTTCCCAGATAATGGACACAATCATGTCAAATTTTCAATTTTGCACCCTATTCCAGACCTCATTGCATCAAACCTGCTAATTACTGACAAGAAAATCATTCAAAATCATCTTATTCAATAACTTGCATCTCGAATAAACAACAGCGGAACCTATCCTTACCATCAAAATATGACACTTTGCAGTGTCCGTAAAGAACCACCTGTTTTGACCATTGGAAAACATGATAAAAATGTATAGCTAGCCTTCAAACAGTATGTATATGGGACTCTAGGTTTTTCATGTCAAACAAAGATAAAACCATGAATGTTGCATATCTTTTTATTTATTACTGCCCAGTGAAGTGACAAAAGATAGTCAAAGTTTTTTAATACTAATTTTCTACGTGGGACACTGGCACAGAGGCTAAGAACTGGTACCTGCCACCTGAGAAGTTAAACGTTTGGATATCAGTACTGACAGATACTATGAAGATTGCCGTTCTTGGTGCAACAGGTCCCACTGGTTTGCAGTTTGTGTTGGAAGAAATCTTTGCTTTGGTGATTGAAAAACGATGAGCACGATAAATCTTTAAACATGCCTAGATACTTTTTTGGTTGAGAAACTCTTCTGGTCTGGCATGAAGGACTTAGCTCAGTAACGATCGATAAACTTAAGGTATGTTAACAGTACATGTGAGATTTTGAAAAGCGATAGAATGAATGAATTAAATAAATCTCTAAGACTTAAACATGCCTAGATACTTTTTGTGTTAAGAATTGATTGAAACTGATAGTGAAGTACTTCTGGTCAATTTTTTATATTGTTTCTTTATCCCGCATTACCTACTTTTCCCAGATAACGGACAAAATCATGTCAAATTTTCAATTTTGCACCCTATTCCAGACCTCATTGCATCAAACCTGCTAATTACTGACAAGAAAATCATTCAAAATCATCTAATTTAATCACTTGCACCTCGAATAAACAACAGCGGAACCTATCCTTACCATCAAAATTTGACACTTTGCAGTGTCCTTAAAGAACCACCTGTTTTGACCAATGGAAAACATGATAAAAATGTATAGCTAGCCTTCAAACAGTATGTATATGGGACTCTAGGTTTTTCATGTCAAACAAAGATAAAACCATGAATGTTGCATATCAATGAAAACAGGAAGGTAGCATTGTGTAATGCAAACTTAGAATTTTAAATCGTTTTATTTATCACTGCCCAGTGAAGTGACAAAGATAGCCAAAGTTTTTAATACTAATTTTCTACGTGGGACACTGGCACAGAGGCTAAGAACTGGTACATGCCACCTGAGAAGTTAAACGTGTGGATATCAGTACTGACAGATACTATGAAGATTGCCGTTCTTGGTGCAACAGGTCCCACTGGTTTGCAGTTTGTGTTGGAAGCACTGAAAAATGAACACGAAGTCTTTGCTTTGGTGAGAAATCCTGAAGGACTTAGCTCAGTAACGAACGATAAACTTAAGGTATGTTAACAGTACATGTGAGATTTTGAAAAGCGATAGAATGAATGGGAATATATATCTAGCAAAGTTTTAGGCGAGGTCAAATTCAAGCAGAGGTCGCATTTTGATATATAAATTTAGGATACACAGTAATGTTTACCTGTTAATATGGGCTATTTTAGGATGTTTTTTTGTAAAGTGCAGTTTGTCACATCGTTATTGAACATGTATTTGTAGTGGAAAGAGATCGTCACCTTGAACAAAAAAAAACACGATATATTCAGAATAATTTTAATTGCCCATTATTGTTACAACATAGAAGGTAACAGCTGGAATGGGTTTATAATAAACGTCGACTTTTATAGACTCGTACATTTTGTATTAAAATTTATACGTATAACATCATAAATAGTCAAAATCGATAATACTGACAGTTTCCATAAATGGTCTTGTATATAATGATGTCCTATATGTTAAGGTGTAGTATTTATAACATTATAAGAACGAATTTGCCGATTTTTCCTGTGCTGATCTTTGCTTCTTCATAAGCTAGGAGACTGGGCCCCGTCCAACATTAAACCCCTAGTTTTTTGGAGATTGTTTTTACAGTGTACTTTATAGTGCTTTATAGTGCTTTTCATGAAATATTATGATGGTCGGACATATTGACTAACAGTCATAAAACTTTCTTGTACGATTATCGTACTCAAACTCAGACTTTCACCAATCACAAGTACAAACTGATAGACATATAGTCAATACTAGTATTTAAGAATAAACAACCTTCAATCTATATCTTTATAGACAGAAGAGATTGTTTAGCGACCATTGGTCATTGTAAATGTCCATGTCACTTAGTAAATCAGTATGATTTGCCATGGAGATAAGTCAGCCTTTATACGACGGGTCTGGGGCCAATATTAAATATACAACGCTTTCACTTTTTGAAGAATGTACTGAAGCATCGACCATGCATATTTTATTGGGCATGAGTTTTTTCTAGGGAACACATTTGTTTTTCAACTTTATTTTTTCAATAACCTACAGGAAAAAGATTTTTTTAAAAGCAGTATTGTTTACCAATTTTCAATTGAAATAATTTTTTTTTCTCACTTGATTTTTTAAACACAACATTGGAATAATATTTTTGTTGTTTAAAAAAAACCCGCTCCCTCCCTCACAAAAGATTACCGGTCGGTTTCTTGTTGTGAAAGTCGTTGATAGATTTGTGTAAAGCAAACCACAAAAATCAAATTGTCACTGTACAACCCTATATGATGAATATACATGGATATGATGTCTAAGAAATACGAAAGGGGTGATAAAATTTGGATAACATGGTCACATTCACGTAAAATTTAACAAAAAATAGTGTGGCAGAATACAAGTAAGGAAGCTGATATATATTGAGATTTTTTTCTTGTAAGTAGTTATTTGGGTTGGATGGGCATTAATATGGACACTACATTATCTGATGTCATCATTTATGCCCTATGGCCATATCAATTCAATACTTTGTCAAATATTTAGTTTGAAATGATAAGATTGAAATATACAGTCCATGAATACCAACAGATATTTCATATCTATCTACATGTATCTATATTTAATATAGCTTAAATAAATGTTTTGATAGGATCTTTGATTTTGATTGGTTGAAAGCTAGTGTGAATTTTTGTATTTTATCATACATGTATCAGATGAATTTCGTTTATATTTTACTAACTCGGGGTTCTATAAACAAGAGGCTCGCAAGAGCCTGAATCGCTCACCTTTAACTTTTTGCTTAAATCTTTCATCAATGATTATTTTTGCTTTTCAATATATATTAATGAGTGGCTTAAAAATGCCATTTAAATGTTCTTTGTATCTGTCATATTTTCTTCAAAAGCAAAAAAAAAAAAAAAATGCATTTTATCCCTATGTTCCATTTTAGCCATAGTGGCTATGTTTCTTGACGTACAAGGAAATAAAATACAAAATTTATACTAGATACTCTGAAACTCATTCAGCCCAAATTTGGCTGAAATTGATTTAGCAGTTTCAAAGAAGATTTTTAAAGGAAGCAAACTAGATGAACAAATTGTGAAAAATTGTCTTTAAAGGGCAATAACTCCTTAAAGGATCAATTGACAATTTTGGTCATATGAAACTTATTTGTAGATCTTACTTTGCTGAATATTTTTGCTGTTTACAGTTTATCTTTATCTATAATAATATTCAAGTTAATAACCGAAAACTGCAAAATTTCCTTAAAATCATCAATTCAGGGGCAATAACCTAAAAATCGGATACCCGATTTGGCTGATAATTTCAGGGCAGGTAGACCTTGACCTAATGAATTATACTTTAACTTCTTGTCTGATTTGCTCTAAATGCTTTAGTTTTTGAGATACAAGTCACAAACTGCATTTTACCCTATGTTCTATTTTTAGCCATGGCGGCCATGTTTTCTGAGGAAACAGAAAATAAAACACAAACTTTATTCTAGATAACCTAAGAATCATTCAGCTTAAGTTTGGTTTAATTTGGTTAAGTAGTTTCAGAGGAGAAGATTTTTGAAAGTTAGAAAACATGATAAACAAATTGTGTAACATTGTCTTTAAAGGGCAATAACTCCTTAAGGGGTCAATTGACAATTTTGGTCATATAAACTTATTTGTAGATCTGACTTTGCTGAACAGTTTTTGCTGTTTATAGTTTTATCTTTATTTATAATAATATTCAAGATAATAACCAAAAACTGCAAAATTTCCTTAAAATTACCAATTAAGTGGCAGCAAACCAACAATGGGTTGTTAGATTCTTCTGAAAATTTCAGGGCTGATCAAACTTTACCTAATGAACATTTTTACCTCGTGTCAGATTTGCTCTAAATGCTTTAGTTTTTGAGATATAAGCCAAAAACTGCATTTTACCTCTATGTTCTATTTTTAGCCTTGGCGGCCATGTTTTTTGACGAAACAGAAAATAAAACTTAATTTTATATACCCTAAGTATCATTCAGCTTAAGTTTGGTTGGAATTGGTTTAGTAGTTTCAGAGGAGAAGATCTTTGAAATAGTTTACACCGGAGGACGATGGACGACGGACGACGACGGACGCCAAGTGATGGCAAAAGCTCATATTTCCTTTTAGGAAAGGTGAGCTAAAAAAGGATATCTTATTAATACCCTCTCTACAGCGATATTTACTTTGCTAAAACGTTTATACCTTTTCCCCTTCAAGTAGACGTTTGATCTTTAATGCGGCTGTTTTTGCTAACATCTTGAAAGCAAAAGAATAATGAAATAAATATTCGAATGTTTAACTTGAAAATCTCTGATCGGTATTAACGTTTTTTGTTTCTATAGGGGTATTTGTGTAAAAATACCAATCATGAGAAGACATTTGCCTCGGTGATAGCGGCTCAGGAAAGTTTACCTCCACTGTTTTTTCTCTCTCACAAATACCTCTCCCGACCATCCTATATATGTACCATGTATAGCTAGTGCCTAGTTATCAGACAATGTTACTATGCATACAGAATCACGAAAGTATATTATCAAAATATATAAATACTGTATAGAGGTACATGTTATTAGGCTAGTTTCCACTATATTTATTCTACTCACTAGTTGTAAAATCGAAACGATAATAAAAAATAGTGGAATTTAATATTGCTGAGTGTAAAAGTGAAAAACTTTTAAAGATTTTTAAACAAGTAAACATATATCGACACTCTATATTGTTAGAAAAGACAGTTTTAATAATTTCATTACACGTTTTACATTAAAAAAAATGAATCGAAGGACATCCTTTTTATATCAGAAAGACAATGCATAACTTAACTTCCATCAAAATTTTGACTCAGCTTTGAAAAGCTATACTAGTTTAGCGTTTGTGATTTGGAAATATAATTTATGTTAAAATATTCAACATAGTGTTGCGAGAACCACAAAGTACACACACGAATCTATGACAAAGTACACTTTAGAAAATATAGAAAAACTTTTAGAAATAAAATATGTGGTCATAAATTGTTCGGAAACTGGTCATACTTGCTTTTGTTTAACAAGGTGAAAGAAGTGGACATCCTTAAAGAAGATGACTTGGTGGAAACTTTTAAAAACACAGATGCCGTGGTATCTTGTCTTGGATGTCGACCAAGATTTTTAGGATGGTCTCCAATCACATTTTTATCTAGACAGCATAAAACCAATTGTCAACGCGATGAGAACTGCAAACAAAAAACGTCTTATTTGTATGTCTTCTTGGGGCACAGTTAGTAAGTATATTTGTGTTATAAGATAAAAGGCATTTGTTTTGTTCTTTACAAAAGTTATGTTTTACATATTGGTTTTTTAAGTTCTTCCGTATTATGTTATTTCGAATTTTGTGCGCTTATTATACATAACCTGTATTTTATTACCAACATTGACTCTGTTTTTACAGACATAAATTTGAGAAGAAATTTTCCATATATGGTTCCATTTGGCATCGGGTTAGTCTTAAATAAGTCCGTCAGACGTCAGAGCAATCTCAGACAACATCTGTAAATGCATAGTATGACTACCACCAAATTAAATGACAAGTCTTTAAAACAACTAACTTTATTTCACTGCATGGTTTCCATAGGTATCAGGTGAATGATAGTGTAGTCGGATCCTCTTATAGTTTAAAAAGTACTAGTTTAATGTATATATGAAGGAAGGATGTTGATAACGATGAATGGCTGTTTAGCGTCAAGTAGCGAAATTAATCAGGAAGAGAACATGCTAATATGATGTGAATACGAACCCTGCTTTGTACTAGACGACACGCTGATTCGGGTTTTTAATTTAGTATTTCACAAGGTAGCAGTCACAAGAAAGACGTGTCACCCTACTCGGACATATTATTCTGACTCTGAGCCGACCAGTCTTTGCTCTTACTCTTACATGCTGTGTGCTTGTCTGAGAAGTAGCAACTACTAATTTTCTAAAAATCAAAAGTGGAGTAGCAAATTCTTCTTTTCCGTTCGACCTGGATGAGAATCGATCCCACAATATCGCAATCTCAAGACAATCACGCTACCAGAAGATCAGCTTGGCCCTTTTGTAAACATTGACTGGATTTATCGGTTAGCTTTACGACATAGTTTGTGTAAAATTGTATTTTTCATTACTTCAATATATTTATTGTGCATTTTAAAAATTCATATTTTTTCAATATAATGACAGTGTCACGTTTGGATGTGTATCGAACTTTTGTGAGTTTATATATGTAAGAATCGGGGGTGCGATGCAACGCTTAAATGTGATGGTTTGCACTGAAATGCGATGGTCCGTTCTCTGAAGTATGATGGTCTAAATGTCTTGATTACAGTTTCACACTAAATGAGAGATTGTCCTCTTAAATTTTGCTGCATATAAACATAATTCTCCATTAAATGTTTATCTTTACATGCTTTCTCTCACGAGTTCTACGTTTAGTACCGTAATATCATGATGCAAAAAATCTGTCTGCGGACAGAGAATACCACGCTCCATCATACAAAAAAAAAACCAAATCTTCTTCTGTAGATTTTGAAAATAATAGGATCCGTTACGGAAGGCTAAATTCCACTAAACACTCCCACTTTCTGGTAGATTTAAAGTTTATAAGCCCTTATTTTTTTTTTAAACATCCGATATCTATCAATCTATTGATCTTTTTGTTTCAAAATAAGATAGTTGTGTTTCCGGTTTCATTTTGTCTTGTTACATGAACGCATTGTTTGAGATGGTATTCCGTAATGGGACTATAATAGAACGGCTATAAAAGGATAAATTACGTGTCCCTACCAAACATTTCATATTTCTCCCGTTACAGTTCAATACTACGTAAGTTACTAACACTACACTTAATATTAATATTAAGTGTAGTATTGCAACATGCAAGGAACGGATATGATCTATGGAACGGATATGATCTATGCACCGGAGATTGAGTAAAACTACCTACGTCAAGTCCCTTATTATATTGCATGTCTCGACATTCTCCAGAAGTACTTCTATTATCAGACACTTCAGCCCGCACTACCAGGTTCCGCAGACTATTGGGTTGCCTAAAAGCTATCATGGGAGGCTCAGGAAAAATCTTGGATGGTTTGGAATTCTTTTCAACTGTTTTCCAATGCTCACGAATGACACTAAAGCTGTTTTTGAGGGATGGGTGGTAAGTGAGAACACATGGAGTCCTTTTATTTTTCTTTTTATCTTTGTATTCTAAAAGTTGACTCCTAGGAATTGATTCTGCTTTCTGAAAACTTTTTTTGATATTTCTGTGTTTGAATCCCCTTCTCTTCAAGCGGGTTTTAAGTTGACGTAGTTGTTTTTTGGTTGTTTCTGTGTTGGAACATATTCGTTTGACTCTTAGTGCCTGACTGTACGGGATGCTCTTAGTCAGATGAGGATGATGGCAACTTTTAGGGGACAGATATTGATGAGTGTCAGTAGGTTTAGAATATAGATCTGTGGATATGATGCCATCTGTGAGCGAGCTGGAAGTATCGAGGAAGGCGATTGTGGATTTAGATTTCTCATGAGTAAATTTGATACTTGGATGTATGTTGTTGGCATGAGTGATGAAAGTATCTAAATCCTCGTCACTTTTATTCCATTTCATATCCACATCATCTATAAATCTAAACCAGGAAAGCGGTTTTTGGATGGAAGATTCAATGAGTTGTTTTTCTAATTTGCTCATGAATATGTTGGCATATGATGGAGCCATTTAGGTGCCCATAGCAGTTCTATTAACTTGCAAATAATGATCTCCATCAAAAGTGAAGTTGTTTTTCTTTAGTACCAGCGTGAGCATTTTGACCAGGCATTCCGTAGGTGGATGTTTCACTGGTCTGGAATTCCAAACTTCTTTACATGCATCAATGCCATCTGCATGTAAAATATTTGTGTAGAGGGAGGTGACATCCATAGAAACAAGTGTCGTGTCGGAGGGAAGTGGATTTAAGGCCTGCATTTTTCTAAGATAATCGGTTGTATCTTTAATGTGAGATGGTAAGTCTTCAACATGTTGACGAAGATGGAAGTCGACGAATTCCGATATTTTTTCCGTCGGATGAACGTTGGCTGAAACTATAGGTCTTCCGGGGTTATTGGCCTTGTGAATTTTAGGTAAAGGATAAAAGCTGCCCGGTTTTGGATTTTCTGGTTTCAAATATTCAAGAGTTTTGTCATCGATGAAACCATCGTTGTGCATTTCTACCAGGCTATCAGTTATTTCTCT
This sequence comes from Mytilus coruscus, assembly GCA_017311375.1. Lineage (NCBI taxonomy): Eukaryota > Metazoa > Mollusca > Bivalvia > Mytilida > Mytilidae > Mytilus > Mytilus coruscus. Next base: position 96,059,160 of record CM029599.1, read on the forward strand.
GCTAAAAGATGTTGTAGGATCAGAGTCTAGTTTTTGGTAGAACCTTGCATCGCCAAGTTGTCGTTCAGCCTCTTGAATATAGGCAGATTTATCCATGACAACCACTGCAGGTTTAATGACGATATTGTTGTTAGATCGTAAGTTTTTCAGTGTACTTCGTTCATACATAACATGTATTACTGATCTATTTTTAACCTACAATCAGTATTGTTAAAATTATTGACACCGACGAAGGCTATTTGTTAAGCCGAAATATTAGTCAACACGATTTAATAACAACATCTTCGTATAATACCATCTTATATTAGTATCGTTGTGCAAATTTTTAGACTTATATATATATAATTTTTAAAAATTTTCCCGTTTTATAAAATTAATGTAGAATGTGACATTAGAAGATCCATAAAGGAACAATATTTTATAACCAAAATTCAAGCCAAAACTAAATGCGCATTAGGCTTTCAATAGCGTTACAATTGGCTTTCCATATTTTACTTTAGAACGTATATCTCCCTTTTGTAATTGTTTTATGACGTTACGTACTTTACTACCGTCTCATAGTTAAAATTATTCGCCTTTCACCTGAAGATTGTTGTAAAACATGAAAGTACTTGTGAATATTAAATAATATATGCATTATCCGGCAATATTGGACTTTTTTATTTAGATATATATATATAAGTATGCAGGAGGCTTTATGTTTTCTGGTCTTTGCGTCCGTCCTAAATACTGTTCACATATTTTGGTTAAAGTTTAAACATAAGGTTGTGAAAATTGGTTGACAATAAGACAAGTATCCATTAAGACAAAAGGACAAAGATGTGAACAAGTACATGTCATAAGATAAGATAAGATAAGAAAACTTTATTTTGATTCGGCATGGTTTAAAACATACAAACATAAGCTCTTGAAAGCTTTTCACCGAATATATAAAACAAAACACATAACATAAAACAGATATACATACACATACAGACATAGAATCAATATGATAAACATGCAAGGCAATCAAAGCATACATATATAAGCGGAAAATATAAGCACACATAAAATGAATAAAATAGTCATGCAAAGCAATCAAAATCATTAAGCACTATAAGCAACTAAAAAGTAAAAGAAAAAATTAAAAGCTATGAGAACAAATTAAAAAAATACTACTTGCATGCACTACATCTGCATTCTGATCCATTCCAGGACTGAATTTAGCTTTTAAACTGGGCGAAGTTATTTTCAGTCCTGAAATGGTCAGGCATCCTACGGCCTTCAACATTGAGCAAAACTCAAACCATATACTAGTAGTAAGCTTAAAAACAATTTAAGGAAAAACTAACGGCATAATAAGAAAGACAACAACTATCGACAACCAATCAGTTTTACAGGATCTTGGCTTGGGACAGATATTGGGGTTTAGCATGTTTGTAAAATATCAGTTAGAAATGGCTCGACTGGTCAGATCGGTATTAAGCACAAAACTAAAAATATTTACAGTAACAAAAAACTAAAGACACAAAGTACTGATCTTAAGAGTAATTTACCATGAAGTTGTTGGATAATCAAATTTAAACGTAATACATGTTCATTATGATGTCACTTTAAAATCATATTCCAAGTTACGGTTTTGATTCATATTTCATTTTCATTGAACATGGAAAAGAGACAGCGCAAGCGGGGATTTTTTTCCTATGAACACATATTCTTGTTTTACAGTTTCATATATTATTTCAAGGTACACCAGAAGAACCAAGAATAATTAAATACTTTTTGAGACCTATTTTTCTGTCAAGTACATTGAAAAGTATGTCAGACATGGAAGATTACTTGAAAGATTCTTGTTCGGATATAGACTACACAGTCGTGCGACCACCTGGGCTTATTAACGATCCAAGTTCAGGTAATAACAAATATAATAACAAATACAAAGATAATATGGAAACTTTAAATGTCATGAGTAATTTCTATTGTTCAAACATTCATATATTTATATATATTTAATTGGTATACGGAACATTTTGGAAATCTCGCTTAACCATTTCGTTGAATTTAAGTAATTCAAATGCAATTATCATTTGAACTGTGATGAATTGTAAAACAACAAAATCATTATCCATGTACTTTATAAATGAATTGATAAAAGTTTGTTGAATAGTTTTTTTCATTATATATATATTTTTGTAAAACATTGTAAAAGGACGTATTGATTTCCACTGACAATAAGATTAGCAAGTTTCGGGTAATACATCAGATGACTAACTTTGTTAACCATGAAAGCTGCAAATCAAACTTTTAATTTGTTGAATATTTTTTTATTAAACAAAACTAATCTGAAATATTTATGGACAGCAACTAGTATGCTGCTTTGTTAGATTATAATACACTTCTCACTTTTTACAGAAAAAGAAATAAAAGCAGAGGAGGGCCAATGCATTCCAGATATTGTCGGAAGAATACCACGGCGTGACGTTGCAAAGTTTATGTTAGAATGTGCTATCAGCCATGACTGGAACAAGAAATGTGTTGCTATACGACTTGAAACTTAAAGAAGACCAAAACCAAATTCTCTTCTTTTCTTTATTTATTTTTCATTATTGTAAAGAATGATATGATAATATATATAATAAACATTCATCTATGTTTACTTTAATAAAACTAAGAAGAAATGGTAAAAAAAGGTTTGTCTCTATGCACAAACCTATATGGCCGTTATGCAAAATGTCATATAGAACTATAAATAGTCACAAACGTAATATTGACTTAGTCAATTACCAATAGTGATATTTGTAAACTCATCAATATATGATAATCTAGAGATTACTTACAGTTCTATATCTACTTGATCAGTTTAAACGTTTTATGATTAAAACATTGAATCAACAATAATGATATTTATTACATAATTGTATTGAATACATTAGAAAACAATATGCTATATGTTACTTTTAGATTTAGCATGATCACGTTTACTGTATGAATTAATTTTATGAATATGAATTTTCTACTTATGAGTTCATTGATCTACATATAGTACAACTCACTTTATAGAATAATCTGGCAGTCCATTAGTGTCGATACATGTTCTGACAATCATAATCGTTATACTGACTTACAGTTTATAATACGTATTGCATTTATACAAGAGCTATAGTTACACATACAATGTCATTCATGCTGTTTATACTGTATGCCACCTTAATGATACTTTCACAGGTAGTAAATACTTTAATAATAATTAATTCTAATATTCATGCTACCTTTAAATCATTGTTAACAGTTTCGCTTGTCATAGATTGAAATTTAATCTAGTTTAAGTTCATCGTACATTTCAGCTTCTGTTCTGAATTATTCATCGTTTACTTACGTATAATAGTCATTTGATTATAACATTTGATGACGCTATTTATACAGCTAATCGTTGAGTTACAAGTTTTAAGACTATTAAGTTATACATTGTTACATGTACAGTATATGATAACTTTCTACGAATTGACTAATTACGCTTATTGTCAATTTGACGATTTTGACTACATACAGTACTTACATGTTTCTACATTATGTTTCACTGTACTCAATTTCTATCATTATTAACTTTTGACTCGTACTACTATTTCTAACTATAAGAAGTCGAAGATGTCTAGTAGTCTAACAGTCTAATAATATGTATTTAAGTTTACATGATTATTCTATTTATTCTAGTTTAATTAACTCAGTTCGATTGTACTTACATTATACGCTTCATGTAATCGACTAAGTGTAGAATTAGTATCTTACATGTATAATAGTTAACGACTTTCTAGATTATATTAGTTAATCTATTATTACCAATCTTATGATATTCAAGTCAATGTTCAAATTATAAATTAGTTATTAATTCAGAAATGACTATTCTAATTGATTATTGAATATTGCATATATCAATAGTTCGAACAATTATTAACATCTTATCAGTGTTTACTATTAGTACTGACATTCTGCTACACTCTGACATCTGTCGACTAAACAATACTTAAACAAGTTATGCAATTACATACAGATTACCAATGATTCAGATCAAGTTACAGCGTTAATTACCAATAATATGTAAATTCGCGTTCAATGTAAAATCTACATTTCACTGTCATTTATTAGTTTACATCATCATAACCTCATACTAATGTTGATCATCTTCCATTTCAGAGTCATCTGTTAATACTTCAACGTGATGAAACTATAAATATGGGATAATATTATTCAATTACATACATAATTTAATAAACTTATAAGAATTAATTATGTATGATTGCAAAGAATTTTGAAACTAAGAGTCAATTAGTTCATTATAATTTATAAACATTCAAGCGATTTGTAACTGAAACATCACACTGAATGCATATGTCTCATTAAACGTATATAAGAGAAAATCCTTATATAACACGAAACTCAAGAATCCAAGATTATGCTATTACTAATCTCATTACATCAAATATAAAGTAATTTCAATATATAATATCGTTGAATAAACTAATGACAATTGATAAAATAGCATATTAGATTTAGCAAATGAAGTCATCAAAATTTATCTAAGTTAAGTTATATTCTAAATTACGTGTTTACTTCATAATTACATATGATAATCATCACATGATATATCATGTAATAAACAGAAAATATATAAAATTAATTAGATTCTGAGAATAATTATTTACAACTTTAATATAGTATGTTCTAATACTTGCTTAAAATTGTAAATTATCACTGAATTGTAAGAATATGTAATGTAGTTTAAATTCTTAAATAATCTATGATATAAAGATACTTGAAAATTATATTTATTTCAAATTCGTTTATATATGATGATAATGCAATATAGTTACTAATTTGTTATTTATTCTAACTCGATTGCATTTCGCAATAATCCTATATGTTTCGACTTAATTTGCCATGAATCTATCATGAAATTTAATCAAATCAGTATAAATATAAGTTGATATTTATTATTATCTTGAACAAGTTTTGAACTATTTTACTGATGATAAAAAGTAAGCTGTAATTGTAGTTTTAAAATTTATAGCATATTAGTTTACAGACCAATGTAATCATAATACCTATTTGAATACTACATAAGTTGAACATCATGTACAGATATGACATGTATGTCTGATCTAATAAAATCAATTATAAAAATTGTAGCTTATTTAGTATTATTTATCTAATTAATACTTTATATATTATAGTCTATCATATGTACAACTATGAATGTCTTATATTATTAACAAATTATATTTATCAGAATTAGTAATTTACATTATAGTAAGATATTTATATTATACAATTATATAAATATCATATAATTTAATACATATTACTTTATTATAGTAATTGAATGTAATCTTTTATATTGGATAACATAAATTTGTTCTATTAGTAATATTTAGTTTATATTTGTAAATTTATAATAATGAATTTTCTATTGGTGATATATATAAGTATAGTTTTTATGTTTATTAAAATATCTGATGATTTATGTAGTTGAATTATGATTTATGTTTGAACGTATTTGCATATACATAGTTCATACTTTATTTATTATATTAAATGTTTGCTATATGACTAAATGCATGAGATTGATTGTCTAGTTGACCTAATTGGACAATAGAATTACTATATAGACTGTAATTATAAACAATGACTCTATAAATAACATAAGGCTTCAATTGTTAGCTTACAAATATGAAAATGAGAATCGTATAACTAATTTATATGTATTTACTGACATTACTAATATACTAAAGTAAGCTATTAGTGACAACTATTATTAAACATTCAATTGCTAATGTTTTAATTGTATTTTCGATTACAAATAATTAGCTTATGTATTACATGATTAGTTATCACTCTCAAAATTTACGAAGTAATGTACCATTATATACTTCATATCAAAATTAGTGACTATTCAATTGACTTTGTTTCAAAATTGATTAGTTTGATGCTTAGTACCATTTTCAAATTTACTTAAGAATTTACTGATATAAGATTATTATGTTGACTTGCAATTACAAGCAAATTTTTATTATTGTGTACGTTCAAGTTTTCATATTAGTATTCCATGTTGATAAATTGACTTGATTAAATCATGTCTTGTATGTGAATGTTTACAATGTCACAGACCATATTTATACATATTCATAGAAAATAGCTTAAATAGATATGCAATGTAGACATTCACTAGAAAACTAATACGAATTAACAATCAAGCAATCGTCATAGAACTTACATAATGATTAAAATTCAAGAACAATGTTGTCAATAAGATTATGCATGTTTACATTGTGACAATTTTTAATATAAAACATAACTAATATTTAGAACATGATTCATAGATTGAGCATTTTCAGTACATAAACATTATTTACAAATGATTCATGTAAAATGAGTTGACTTATCAGAAATGCATTATTGTCATTACATTTTCAATTTAGTACTTCTTTGAATTTGATTATAATTGATATTTCTTATTGATTATTGTTAACTATTTTCTTGATCAATTATTACTAAAATGTATAATTAAGAATCTTATTATACAGAAAGACTATTAAATACATATATAGCAAAGTACTTGAATTATGAAAAGATATTTATAATACATATACATTCAATGTTAATAAAATAACATTACTTAGACATCATACGCCTAAATCTATAAATCTTAAAAAGATGTAATCATGACAGTCACTATAATGTAAGATAACTAAATCAACATGTATCATAAATGTCGTTACATTACAAGTCTTATAGTTAATCTTATCACTAAAGCTCTATACATGTTGATGTTAACTTTCTTTTTGATATGCTATATTCAATCTCTTATTGCGAATTTATTGTATTATTTATACATATGTACATGTATATAGACATTGTTTTTTTAGATTATTTGCTGTGTATATGACGTGAATACAAATATTAGTAATATTAATTATATTGTTAACATGTGTACTATTATAACAAATAAAAAGATTCAATATTATGAACGGAATAAGTCATAATAATGCTAAAATACAATATATGTAATTAGACATAAATTATGTCTATTAATGATGAAGATTCATAGTTTACTATAATATTCAATCGTATCTATTTTGTTTTATTTAGATCGTTTGCTATCTGATATTAATAACTTACTTCAAATGAATTTAAATTAAACTTAGAAATTTAGAGCAATCTAAATGTTAATATTAACTGATTAATGCTGTTAAAACATCTCATTTAAACACTTATTCGATCTTCTACATAAACTTAAGATAAGGCAACAGAATAATAAAAATGATGATGTTCCAGAACTGATTTTGTTTACAATTTAGTAAATAAAATAATCGTCAAGGTGTCAGAATAAGTTAACTTACAATGATTTTTATGTTAAATATACCAACAGGTATTTTAGAGAAATATATGCAAAAAAGAAACTCCATATCATAAAATGTTTAAATCCCTGTTCATTTGTATAGTGTACATTTTCTTGTTTATTGTTACCCGGCTATTTACCAATTATTAAAGTTAACAACACAACCGTTACGGCTTGAAATTCGCCCAGTTCCGCGAATTAAAGAAGGAAGTAAGGCCGGCGACAGGAAATTTCAAACAGGTAAAAATTAATTTTTTTGTCCAATTGTCATATTATTTTAAGTTATTTCCATTTTTTATGTTTTTAATTTCTTCAACGAGAATTGGAAAACTAGTGATTTAAAATAAAAGACTGCTTTCATATTATGCATTTCTGCAAATGATATTGTTGTAGAAATTTAGCCCAAAAGATACATAAACTATCCTTTTTGACCTGAAAGAAAGGTATGTTCAATATATATTTGAAAAGTATTTTGAAAATAGAAAACATATGTTTTTCATGAAAAAAAAGTATGTATGAAAAAACAATGATCAGACTAAGCAATAAACTAGTAAGCTAGACGCTTTATAGTGAATATTAATCCAAAGTTTAAATGTTTATTTATTTAAAATAATAAGTTAACTCGGAAATACTTTTTTTTTATTAAGATTATTTTTTTAACTGAAAAAACCCACAGAAATTCATCGTACATTTGATTTTGAACTAGAATCGTCCGCCGCAATTAAGAGTTGCACCAGTTGATAGTATGGTGATGTCGGTCGGGCGTTCGATTTTGTAGGGAAAAGTCGCTACTTTTTTTAATAGGGTTTTTCGAAGAAAAATTCCGGTAATTTAAATATTGAAGTACTACGGGCGGTTGGCTCCTAGCAGTGTCCGTTATGAACTCTCCAAACAGTGCTTTTTAAATTTTAATATGTTGAAACTGATGACAAAATGGAGGTCTAATTCGAAATTTACAATTTTCACTTTTACTGTTCAGGAATTATAGTCTTTGATATTTTGGAAAATGGCACATTGTGTTTTTTCCGTGCTTCAACTTACAGCCATTCAAACTAATGTTTTTCAAATTATTATATTTGTTGTTGTTACTTATGACAAAACGGAGGTCAAGTTTGATATTGAAAATTTTTATTTCTGCTGTTCAGGAGTTATGGACCTTGATATATTGGAAAATATAGGCAAAATAGAAGTCAAGCTCGATATTGACGATTTTCACTTTTACTGTTCATGAGTTATGATCCTTACATCTTTGAAAATGCCACTTTATGTCGTTTCTTGTGCAATAATGTATGTACCACTCAACCAATTATTTTAAAATTTAAAATATGTTGTTATAATTACTGATGACAATGAAGGTCAAATTTTATATAAACCATTTCACTTGTACCGTTCAGGAGTTATGGTCCATATATATTTGAAAATTGCACTTTATGTTGTTTCCGTGCAATACCTTATGAACTGTTCAACCAATGCTCTTCAAATTTTAATATTTAGTTGGTGATGACAAAAAAAAAAAGGTCAAGATCTATATTGACGATTTTCACTTTTGCCATTCATGAGTAATGGTCCTTGATAGATTGAAAATGGAATTGTATGTGGTTTCCGTGTAATTACTTGAACCTTTTCACCAAATTGAAGAATGCTCTTAAAATTTTAATTAGCTGTTACTGATGACAAAATGGTGGTCAAGATCGATATCATTTTCGAGATTTCGAAACTTTTCAGCAAAATTTTCAAAAGTCGGTACCAATTTGGTGCAATTACCTCCTCCTGTGATTTTTTATAAACCAGATTCTTAAATTTTTATACACTTTTATGCATCTGTTATTATAGCTTTATTCAAAGATGTTACATCATTTTTTACATTCTCTATTTTCACATTTTTCAGATCTTCATTAATGACCATTCTCCATTGTTTAAGAAACATTATGTTCAACTCTGTTATTTGAGTTTTTGATACATTTTTTGAATATTTTGTTCTATAAACAAACACAATAGTTCAATAATTCCTGAATCGTACTGAAAATACAATAAAGGCATTTCAACAAGTCTCAAACTCACTGAAATTATATTCAATAAAATATTCATCAATTAAATTTACTAAGAGACGAGTTCTACTTAACTATTAAGAATCCTGTTAATAGCTTCCGTGAAAGCAGAGACGCTCTACCAGACCCCATCATCAGAAACGTGAATAAACTCTAGAATATCATATCAAATGGAAGATATATATTTCATATAAAGGTGCTGCTGAAATGACTAATATAACCGTTGTGCATGTGTGTGTGTTTGTGTGTACAAGGTACTTCAAAGAGAAATATGTAATTCATTACGTATTATTTTGTGTATATCTTTGCGATTTCCTTGTTTTGTTTGATGAAACTCATAAAATTAGCTATACTATACATAACCTATCTACACTTGTCATTCAGACAATTAGCTAACTATCAACACTTATCATTCATGATCTTAAGGAATTGAATACACAGGTAATGCATTTAAATCATTGAATATTTATTTATTTATATAATGCACTATAAAAAGTTCAGACAATGAAAATCTATTCAAAATCAGAAAGATAAAACTATTTATGAAGTATTTTGTTTTCTTCCTTTGCACAGGAGGGATTATAAAATGTCTTCATAACCATAATAAATAAATGTAACCATGAAATTTTTCACATACATGTTTTTCAACCTATTTTGTGGAGACTTGTTGTTTTATTACATGTAAGATTTTACATATGAATAGGCTGAATGATATATTTAATTTTTGGCTCAAATGATACTAGTTATTCAGCAAAATAGTTGCGATAACGTAGCATTGGCCCAAATGAGTTGTGGCACAAACGGATTTCTCCCTTATTTTGTGAATTACAATTATCATACTTGCCATTGTACATAGCTCTAACAAGACAGTTTCTCGTCCGTAATAAATGGATTCAATATTTTATTATTTTTCATTTACGAGATGAAAATAAAGGAAATATTCCCAACTCAGATTTAATCATTGCTGCAGGAGTAGAAATCCGTTTCCGCCAAAAATGCGTTTTCTGCGCTACAAGAACAATCATCATGGTTGAATAATGATAAATTTAGGTTATTCAACTTAGGTTTTGGACATATTTCGTCAAAATATTTAAAACAGCTTAACAACTAATGGTATAACATATGAACTTAAAGTTTGAAGACATCTTTAAGCATACAGCGATCATTTCTAAATATACATTACTAGTAAGCAAATACATTTTACCTTTCAATAAAATAAATAAAATAACGAGTGAGGTATTCATAATAAAACAAACAATAATGTTGGCTGTCATGGTATTGTTAGAAATTTTTTTGAACAATTCAAAAACTTAAAAATCAACTGCTCCGTACATATAAATTTTGGGTGAAGTATACAATTTATTTACAAAGCTATTAATTGTATGACATCAGTTTGTTTCTCTTAATTAGCTCCTTAAAGATCATAATGTAAGCAAAGTATTGTTAATGCAACACTATAGAATAAAGGGCATACAATTCACTTTTGAGCCCACGGTGATTTTTTGACCAAAATTTACATACAAGCTTTTTTTAACAAGGTAGTTCAAATATGCAATAAACAAGTATACTTCATGTGCTACTTTTAGAGATAAATGGAGTAGATATGTACCCAAAATTTTTGGACAGACATATCTAACTTATTTGTTTCAATGATAAACATAGCGAATTTTTTTAATGACTTTTTTGAATAACTTTTTAACGTTAGCATGCTCTGAAGTTGAAGTCCAATCAACTTGAAACTTAGTACACATGTTCCCTATGATATGATCTTTATAATTTTAATGCCAAATTAGAGTTTTGACCCCAATTTCACGGTCCACTGAACATAGAAAACGATAGTGCGAGTGGGGCATCCGTGTACTATGGACACATTCTTGTTTTTCTTTAAAAAAAACGGTATGTTTTGCTTCATATATTTATCTAATTTAAAAAAAAAAATATTGTGATTTATTGATAATACTTGGTACAAATAATCTTTGTACATAGTAAAGCCAAATGTTATTTTAAAAAGGAGGAGTCAATGTACTTGTTTTCAAGGTAAATGATTGAAATCAGTCGAAAAATGATCTTTTCCGAATATGTCACATTTTGATGTCCCGAAAAATAAAATTTCAAGTTACCGACATCATTACCTTCCCTGTAACTGTATCGTTCACTCGAGAATAAAGAGAATATAAAAATGAGTCGCAAGAAAAACTAAAAATAACGTCTATCTTACATGGGGAACAGATTGTGCTTACCTTTCAGGAGCACCTGTGATCGAATAGTGTTTTGTAAACTATTGTTTCTGTTATCGTCTTTTTCGTTTTTTCGAATGGTTTTCTCTGTCTCTCCGACTTGTGAGTTTCGATTGTCCCTTTGGAAAATTGTATCTTCCACCTCTTTATGAAACATACTGTTTCTTGTCTTTGGATAAATGAACTTAATATATCATTTAGATATTAGTTTGACTTCTCTGTACCCAGATTTTCATGTTTGTTTGGGATAACATGTTTATGATATCATAAGTCAGGGCATGAACAGATATAGATTGGAGTGGAAATTGTTGGTATCAAATGAACTCCACTCGACGTGAGACCGCGCCGAATTGTTTAAAGGCACTTTAAACGCATAGACAAAAGTAGTATCTGTGAATTTGTTTAGCTGGTCTTTTTGTTTCGTTATGATTCTTGATTGTTCAATATTCCAATTATGTACGTTTAACTATAACTCTCAAGATAAATTGTTCTCGACTCCCCCCGTTTTGGCTAAAAAGTGGCGTTATTGAAACACAAAATGCTAACTTAGCATCATCATTCACATCACTTTGTACTCAGGTATGATTATTTAGGGACGATTTAGATTTGAACACACGTAAATAAGTATGTAAAGATTCAGGGTAAGCAGGCCGAAAGACAATTTTATAGGAAATACATGAAAATATATGCATCAAATAAATATAGGGGATGGATTGCTTAAATAACTACTGTAGCCCGTCATATTAGTAATTCGTCAGTACTTATCTTTAGTTATATCTTTTTTTTTCAAGTAGGAGGTTAACCAAGTTTTATCCATAATTGTCTATGAAAAATGCATGACGAAGTCAGGAGTATGACAGTTGTTTTCCATTGGTTGATAAAGTCTAACATTTGATTTTGTCAGTTGTTATGGACTTCCCCTTTTTTGAATTTTTCTTGGAGTTCGGTATTTTTGTTATATTTTGTTATGACTGTTTATTATTTTGATTTGAATTACTCATTACTTATTTTTTTAGAGATTAAAATTCATTAATCTGGACGGACAAGAGTGAAAATCGAAAAAAGTATGCAAACTTCTACCACCATTCTTGATAATTTTGTTTGAAGTAAAAAACACAAGGCACAAAAACTCTAAACAGTTTTAATGTTTAAATATATCTAACTTTATAGATCTACTTATTGAATATTTTCCCTAGATATTCAATAACTAATAAACAGGGATACTTAAGCGAAGCTGTAGATTAAGTAAATTGTTAACAGCAAAGGTGGAATAAAATTGATTAATTGTGCTAAAAAAAAAAAAACACAAGGCATACACAATTAGTGCACATTAAGTGAAATATTACTTGTTTTTTTTTTTCTCTTGCATATTTACCTCCGTCCAGAATAATGAGACTTTAACCCTCGAAAAAAAATCATATTGCTATGATGATATCCAGATTAAATGGGACATTACTCTGGAACTCCCTAAAAATCGTCTTAATTTAAACAAACAGTCAGACATTATTTCTTAATGATTGGAAATCACTCAGACATGCTTCAAATGGTGCACGACATTGGAAAAGTGATTATTTTTCGAAGGTCAAAGTCTTTTTTATTATGGACACACAAATGGGAAAATTAACTGCACTTATTTGAAAGCTGACTTAATCATTTTGACCTGAGTGGTAGACTGTTTAATTTTTATAGATTAAAATCATGTAAGTCTGAAACGACAAAGTAAAAATCGTCAAAAGGTATGCACAACTTTCGACCGCCATTCTTAATAATTTGGTTTGAAGTAAATAACACAAGGCATCCATGAGTTAACGCGCATCAAGTAAAATAACGTTTTTTCTCTCTGTAAGCTCTAAGTCTCATTAATCTGGAACGACAAAAGTGAAAATCGTCATAACATATACAAACAGTGACAAAGGATGCTGGAGCTGCTTATCATTCCCTTCACCAGAGAGGTTTGTTGTGCTCAATGACATCTGTAATGTTGAGGGTAGTGTTCTCTCCCTTTCTTTTTGTCCCTTTTACCTGTAGCAATGGTGCTGTATGTCAGTCGATTTAAATTTTGATTGTCCCATTGATACAATCTTTCTTTAGACCATTGTAATGTTTTGTTAAAAATACTTTTTCAATAATATTAGCTCAAATAATATAAATCCATTTATTTCAAACTTTAGTATTTGGCAAAAATCTATATATTTTAGTAAGCGCTTTTACTGCAATACTCAATATTCTGAATAATACAATCCTATTTGACATTTTGTAGTTTGACTATTAAACCTTTCAATTTAAAAACTATATATTGAAAAAGTAATTTCCTGCACTGTAGATCATAGTAATAAATAGAGAATATCATCTGGCTTTTTCAATATCACATATCAATAAAGCACAATGTAAAAACAAATAATACGAAGCATGTTTTATGTCCTTATCATAAACGTCACAAAACAATACACTTGAAGAGTCACAAACAATAGATTTACATGGTCACAAATCACAAAATATGATTCACAAATTCATTCAGTTCAAATGGATTAGATAAAATGATGCGTCAGAGTAGTCTTTTGAGTCCCTCTTTGAATCATTCTTTCAGTAGCTGAAGTTTTGAGTTTATCACTCTGTATCGCCGTCATATTGGTGGCCGAGCTCTTCCTGCTGCACACTTGATGAGGTGCATTCTGTTACTGCCTTGGTGTTCTTCAGAAGTTCGATGATCTCTTAGATATATGGGTAGCAAAAATGCCAGCTAGGATGCAGAATACTGTTTACATTATGTCAATTATAAAGCTTGGCTACTGAACAGTTGCATTTATTTGTTTAAGTTTATTTTTTGTCCTATATCAAAATTTCAGAACGAAGTAATTACCTTGTAATACATTTTGACAGTGTCTCATAAGTCAAATTGGTTGGATAATGATTATTCTAAATACTGCATATGTTTAATTATATATTGTTCAACTGTCAATCAATACGGGACACTTTAATAAAATAATTTATTATTACAAACAAATAACAATAAATAAGGCAAATAAATAAAAGATTTTTTTTTTACATTATTTTATTTTTCAAGTTCATTCCTGGCAAACTTTATGAAATATTTCAAAAAATTGCACTTATTTTATTTTCAATCTTCCCCTTTTTAATTTTTATATTTTTAAACGCCCGTCAATTTTTGACGGGACGTATTATGGTATACAAATGTCCGGTGTCCGTCCGACCGTCTGTCCGTCTGTCTGTCCGGCGTAAACATGTCGCACCGTAACATCAGAACGACTTATCCAAATTTTATGAAACTTAACATAGTTGTTTCTTATGACGGACAAACGATCTGTATACTTTTTGGTGAAAATAAGATTAAAACTTTTTGAGTTACGGGACTTAGTAACTAAAACAGGTGTGTGTTTTTTATCACATGTCGCGCCGTATCTCAAAAACAATTTATGATTATTGCTTAAAACTTTGCACACTTCTTAGTTATATTAATCTTAAGATCTGTATACTTTTTGGTGATGATTCAAAATTTTATTTTTGAGATATTGAATATTTTATTTAAAAAGGGGGAGGGGTTTTTCCACATGTCGCGCCGTATCTCAAAACAGTTTATGATTATTGCTTAAAACTTTACACACTTCTTAGTTATATTAATCTTAAGATCTGTATACTTTTTGGTGATGATTCAAAATTTTATTTTTGAGTTATTGAGTATTTTGTAAAAAAAGGGGGAGGGGTTTTTCACATGTCGCGCCGTATCTCAAAAACGAACTTTGAATATTGCTTAAAATTTTACACACTTCTTAGTTATATTAATCTAAAGATCTGTATACTTTTTGGTTTTGATTCAAAATTTTATTTTAGAGATATTGAGTTTTTTGTAAAAAAAGGGGGTTTTCGCATGTCAGGCCGTATGTCAGAAACTATTTATGATTATTGAATAACAATTCACACACAAGACGACGGGCGTATCATGCGCTCATGGCGCAGCTGTTTATTTAGAATATTAACAAAAATTTTATAACTGTGTTGATATTTTGTCAAAATAATAAATAATTCTGTATATTTGCGCTTCCATCATGAGACCATTTCGGCTTTTTCTACAGACATTTGCGCTTTAGTAACAACACATATAATATATCTAATGTTGTTGTAGTTGGTGGATGCTTTTCAAGGATACTTCAAATAGACAAAAAAATAAAGGATGTGTTGAGTTAAAAAATATATATAAAGGACATAGGTTAAATAAAAATAGAGACAAGTGCCTGGGTTCTAATGACTGAATCTTTTGTCAACATGCTTGTGTCAGATAAAAACGAAAACGCTTCAAAAGGGAAGGGAAATAAATTCCTTATAACAACCATAACTCTTTCTTTAAGGTCAACATGAACAACCGTTGGTTTAAAAATCTTATTTCGGTCATTACTAATTGAAAAATGCGAATAAAAAAAAAAAACGTTGTAATATACATCTATTTTTTCTCACCATACCAAATTAGATAAGCACAATATACATTACATAATGCTTACGAATATTATACAAAAGACATTTACATATCAGTCATCAGTATTGTATTTCTTTTTATATTAGTTTTCACGTTGCAGGAAAAATATGGCACAGGTAAGTTGAATCACTTTTCTTTAAAACACATTATTGTCATATGTAACCACACACTATCAAAATAGGAGAGAGAGAGATATTTGGCAATAAATGACCTTTAGTTGTCTTTTGTGATTTTTTATATCATTAAATATATATTTACGTACATGTTAGTTGTAGATTAGTCAGTCACAATTTCATAAACTAATGTAAGGGAGATCAAAAGTGTACAAGGACATGACAGAGAAACGAAGAAACCTAGACAAAAAATAAATACATGATAAAGGAATCTTTTAAAACTCTCGTCTAAGATTAATTAAAAACTGTAAAGTTTAAAATGATCGAAATCTTGAAAACTCCTGATCGTCACAAATGTCCTAGTTCTAGAGCAAACATTTCTGTTACCATCATCATAGTTCTGGACTGATACTAGGCCAAGTATGATCAGAGTTCAAGATCAGTTATAAGATTGGATTTCTATACCATTACTTGAATACAGTTCTATACCATTAGCATGATAAGACTTTTAGATCGTTATAAAGTTCGATATAAAAATAAGGAGATGTGGTATGATTGCCAATGAGACAACTATCCACCAAAGTCCAAATGAAGTGAATGTAAGTAGACTCTTTTAGTTAGTTACTTTGATGAGAATTTAACCGTTAATATGATCAGTGAATTTAACATTTGTTTAAAGGGGCATTATCTACGAATTAGACACAAAATGTGTGTTTGTGTTTCTTACAAACATTTATGAAGGCTGACTATAGAAATAATATTTCGCTATTAACAGTTAGTTTGGTTTAATTTCTTCAAAATAAGCAACAACAAAAAACATGGCTGATGTATTTTTGGCTTGCAAGTCAATTATTCAACTCATTTGAATCCGTATTCATGCAACCTTCAATTTTATCTCTAGTGGATGGGTTGCGCAGTGGTCAGCATGTGGTACATTCATTAAAAAGAAAATTGAAACCAGAGAGACACCAGGAATAACCATTTCGTTGGCTCGTCCGACCAACACAAAAATATGACGATGATATGCAAATTTAATAAAAAAATAGTGTCTAGTCAAAAATACGAACGAAATGCTGATACATTAAAACGAGTCCATGCATTGTTATTTGTTTCTTTTTGGACTATGTAATTTGAATATACATTTTTAGAATAAAATAAAAAATAAAATAACATAAAATAATAGTATGTTATAAATCCAATATGAGAATTTGGCTCAAATCAGTGAATATGAATTTGACAGTTAATGTCCCTTTAATCGGAATTCTGTATAAGTGTTTTGAATATTGGTTTGATCAGGGTTCAAGACCGTTAGTTTAATTAGGGATTAAAACTGTTTGCATGATCAGAATTCATGACCGTTACTTTGATATAGTCACAATTCCAGACTGTACATGTAGCTATAATCTGAGTTTCAAAAAAGCATCAATATGAATAGAGTTCTGGGCCATTAGCTTCATCAGAGTTCTAGATCGCTACTATGACTGGAGTTTTAAACAGTTAATATGATCAGTGTTTAAGACAGTTATTATGAATAGTTTCTATACAATTTGTATAAAAAGAGTACTAGACCATAACATTGTACAATGCACAGTTTTCAGTACTGTTACTATGATCAGTGTTCTGGACCGTTACCATAATCAGTGATCTCGACTGTTACTCTTTCATCTTTCAATAGTATTAAAACTTTTGACTTTTCTACACTTTACATAAGTATTCCCATTCCAAACTAAAAGACAAATTGAAAGAGTTGGTGCTGCTTTGTTTCATAAAAAAGAATGGCCAACGTAGATACAAGTATCTTGTCTTAGGGAGGGATAAATCCTACTTTCTATGTTGTGTTTTATGTACTATTGTTTGTCTGTTGGTCTTTTCCTTTTTTAACTACGGCGTTGTCAGTTTATTTTCGACTTATGAGTTTGAATATCCCTCTGGTATCTTTCGCCTCTCTTTTACTGAAATCAGACGAGTGTTTTGGACAGTTACTATAATCAGTATTCTTGACCGTTACTATACCATTGTTCATGACCCTATGTAAGATCATTGTTCTAGACCGTTATTACACCATTGTTCTTGGCCGTTAATTAGATCAATGTTCAAGATCGTTACTATGCTCTGCTTCTGCCTTCTGCCAGATAATGGCCACAATCAACGAACAAACGAACTCTGTGGTCGGACCGTTATTATTATCAATATTCTGGACAGATACTGTGATCAGTGTTCTGAAGCGTTACTATAATTAGTGTTTTTAACCGTTTCTTTGATCAGGTTTCTGGATCGTTAACTTTACCAGTGTTTTGGACCGTTACGATGAACGGTATTCTGAACTGTTACAGTAACTATAACCAATGTTTTGGTCCATTACTGTGATCAGTGTTCTGGACCGGTACCACACCACCAAAATGATATACATGTGTATCGAAATGTTTATACCCGATTTTCAATATTATTCCCTTTTAACATTGTAACAATTTTCTGAAGGTATCGATGTTATATACAAATCTAATTTACGTCATCGTATGTTTATTTTCAAGTTGTACGGTCATTATTTTATAACTCGTTAGAAGTATTGTTTGAGATCAGGACCTGCCCCATTTCTCGAGAGATCATGAATCCGATTGATTATCAAAATATTCTCACAGAACAATTGCAAGTCAACTGTTTAACAGTGATGTAAATTATATATTTGTATAATTGGAATGAATAGAAAACTAAATTATATGACATATAATGTTAATCATTTCTAGATTTTTAAAACAATAAGTATTAATGTATGTAAATGTAACTATCAAGTATGCAGTTTGTTTTCTCATTAGCTTCCAGGTCAGTATCCGCCTGCAAGTGACCAGCCACCGCCTTATCAACCGGGACAACCACCACCACCGCCTCCCCAAGGTGGATATGCGCCACATCCACATGCTGGATATCCGCCACATCCTCATGCTGGATATGCACCACATCCTCATACTGGCTATGCACCCCATCCAGGGTATGGTCCACCGCCGATGCAACAGCAACAGCAGCAGCAGTCTGTTGTTGTTATTAACCAGAATCGTCCAGAAGTTGTAACTGTCAAGGAAAAAGGGTATAAAAAATAAGTTAATTCATCTCTACCCATGCATTACAGTTGTTTTAAATACCTACCAACCCCTTGCATCAAGGAGTAAACTACTGCAAATATCCGATTAGCATTCGAAGCCACATCTGTCTGAGAAACTTGAACGTTAGTATGAATACAGATTCATATAGGATTAAACACTTTTTGTTTAGAGGCTTTGTTTACACAACACTAACAGTTTGACATAAAGTCTATCAGCAGCAACAGAGTTATGTGACCACGAAAATTCAGTAAAACTACGGAGGAGCCAGACATCAGTTATTCTCATTAATTTAGCACCGTCATGATGATAAAAAAATTGAAGCTCAAAATAATCTTGAGTATATGTTTTCCTAACTTGTCAAAACTTGCACGTCAACTTATAGTTATTATCTCTTAATTTCATCGCCATACCTGAAGTATGTATGAAAATTGTAAAGTCTCCATTTCGAAAAAGTCTAAATATTTTCGCTAATATAATAAAATGATGGGCTGAATTTAGATTTAATAAAACATCACATTAAGTTTAACCCTCAGTATGAAGATCAATGCAATAGAGTTTTGGATACGAAAACGTTAAGTTATTTTCATCATGAAGCGGTGGTTTTCTTGACGATTTGTGTGCAACTGGTTATCTCCCTTGATATTCCCAGTCAAATGTGAAAACCCAGCAAAATCAAAAGAAAAGTGCTTACATAACAAAAATCAAGTAGAAACATAAGTGAAATTCACTTTACAACTATAGAAATAAGCGATTTCTCCCTACTTTTCTGAGAAAAAACGAAAGGACAAGATTAAAAGACTGTAAATTGGTTGAATGTCTCCTAGAAAACCAACTGACTTTATTTAAATAAGCTATGTCTAAAGTTAAATCATGACAAGTTATAAAAAATAAAAATATGTTAAAACGCGGTTTTTTTTCTGATTTATTTCGCGGACTTTTTGTCGCCACCTAATTATGCCCCTGCTATTACGTTTCCTATGAGTTGCTTTCCTACTGTAATCTTTAGAAAAAATCCTTATAATTTTCAACCCAAATCATTCATGAAATTTCGCAGAATTTTATTTTATTTGAACTTTTTACATTTTTTAAAGCTCTAATGCATATTTACTTATTGTTATGCATTAGAAAAGAACTAAAAGTCTGTAGTTTGTTTGTTTTTTCAATTTCAATTCTTTGGAACCACAGGATCACATTCATGTGTATCGCGCATGAATACGTCACAGTGAAATCGACATAGTGTAAACATATATTAAGAAGGAAGTTTCGGTTATATCGAAGCAAGGGAAAACATTATAAGAGACCAATCGCAGTCAAGTACTTGTAGGTATACAAATCATTTAAGATTTAATATATAAATTATACGTTTTAATCATCATGTAAACAGCAGCTTCTTGACAAGTGATATGGGTATTAACATAATTGTAACATTAAAAGATTTTAAAGTATAATGTCTGTCAGACTTGACGTTTCATGTCATAATTTACATCTATAATAAATATATTCATATGAATTGAATGCAAAATCATAATTAAAAATAAAATAAAAATATTCTTATCTGATTTGAAATATTCATAATTTGCATTTTAAATGCTGGGTTTGATTATTTTGAATGTCTGGCTATTTTTGTGATTTCATCATTTAGAAGTGTTTGTTTGTTGTTATTATAACGTCATATACATAATGGAAATTTTGAAAATAATATTTAACTTTGACGTTCTGATATAAAAATAAGGTGATAGTTCTTTTTTGTTTGATTAAAAACCACGATGACTTGTTGCATTAGAATAATGCCTTGGTTTGTATGGATTTATGTGTCCAAAAACTCACAAATAAGCAATATACCTGATTTATCTTTATTTATTATATAACAGATGTATGCCTGATACTACTGACTGGAAATGGTGGAATTGGCTGTTAGCAGTTTTAGCCGTCATATTGTTAGGACCAATCGTATTGGCTATTGCTGTAAGTGTTAATTATCATATCAAATAATTGCTTACTAGGACGTCTCCCGGGTTATCAAGGTCCTATATAGGAAAAAAGAGAACATGTAGGCCTAATATGATTATCATTTCTCCAGAATTCACTAAAGTAATATAACAGTTAAAACCTATTACACAACATTATTTCAGCTCTTTCAACAAATAATTTTATTTACGGAATAGTATGTACCTTGTGTGTTTACCCTTGTGTTTATATTTACTCAATTTTTACTTTATCGAGAAAGTGTATACTATACTAGTATACTAGTATACGGTATGCACTATCAACGACAACATTTTTATTATTGTTGTTGACGTCATTGTCAAATTTACTATTCACTACACATTTTTTGTTGGTGTCTTTGTTAGATTAATTTGTATGTTTGTTTGAATTTTTAAGTCAGTTATGTTGTTTGTCTGTGATATATGTTTACACAGTTTTGGCAGCTAAATCCCAATTATTGTCACATTGACCTATTATATAAAAATAAGAAGATGTGGTATGATTGCCAATGAGACAACTCTCCACAAGAGACCAAATGACACAGAAATTTACAACTATAGGTGACCGTACGGCCTTCAACAATGAGCAAAGCCCATACCGCATAGTCAGCTATAAAAAGCCCTAAATTAACAAATGATAAACAATTCAAACGAGAAAACTAACCGCCTAATATATGTCTGGGACTATTAGTATAATAGTCCCAGTTTAAGTACAAAATAATAATATGTCTGTTTAGGTTGCGCACCCAATATTGTGTCGTCAATATAACGAGACTATAAACAAATGTCATACAAGTGAGAGGTTTAACTAGCTAGAAAACCAAGTTTAACCAACCATTTTCTTCAGAAAATGCCTGTACCAAGTCAGGAATATGGCAGTTGTTTTTCACTTGTTCCGTTGATTGATAGCATTTGATTTTGTCACTTTTTATAGACTTCCCCTTGTTGAATTTGCCTTGGAGTTCGGTATTTTTGTTATACTTTTTACTTAACTTTGTACATAACTTATATTTGATAAGAAATCTATGTGCTTTTTTTCCTTACAAATGCATCAATTTTTGTGTACAAGATATACACATATGTGTATTATATGTAAAATGATGCTTGTGTATTATCGAAAAAGACATATTTTAAATACATATACATAGCAAAATGTTTTCTAATTATAAATTGGATATTTTTTTTTTTGTTCACTAAACATTCTATTGGTAAATGAAGAAAATGAGACATGTACCGTGAGTGTAAACCTCAACGAGACAGCAACCAAACGACACAAGGAACCAAATAAATACTGAAAGGTTAACATGGTCTTCATTATGCAAACTTGTCTTTACTATATGTCAAGATTTTAATCGTCACAAGTTTATGAAAAAGGTGAAAACAAATTAAACAGAAATAATCAATGATCTGCCGTCAATATCCTATCCATCTCTTTTGATTGAATCGTACACTTTCTTGTTGCTTTGTATATCGTCCTATAGATTTCAATCCCTCCTCTCCCTTATTACGAAGTTCGTTTGCTATATATTTATACACATAAGATATACAATTCGAATATTAAGGCCAAAGATTTTGTTTTATTTCAGATTGTTTGCTGTTGTTTAATGACAGTGGGGGACGATAGCAGGTAAATACTACTAATAATTAAAGTTTCAACTATTTTACTTTTTGTAAGGAAATATAAAAAGATGTCGCAAAGTTATTACACTGGAATATATATAATTGAGGAGTAAAACAAATATATTGGCTCAACTGATAGGAAACATAAATGTCCAAGTTAATGACAGCGAAAGCGATTCCAATGTAGAGTTTTATATTAAGCTTTAATAATCAATCGAATCGTATTTGTGCTTTTTTTTAGCGTTTGCATTCTGATTTTCTGACGTAGAATAAATTTGGGCATATCTTCAAAATAGAAATTTGGCATTGCGTAAAATGATTTAAAATATTATCCTCTGCTTACCTATCTAACAACGCAAGATTTTTTCCATACTGTGAACATTAAGGCAATTAAAGTAATAAAACACAACTGGACACGGTTGAAATGTCTTGCTTGAACAATAATGATTATGTTTAATAAATAAATAAGCTTTATTTAGAATCGGCATATTATACAAACAAGGACATAACACAAGCTCAATTGAACTTTTAAACCGTTGAAAGTCTTTGAAATCAGTCTTTAGTTAATTGGTGTATCATAAAAACATAAAATTAGCAATGTCCCATTAACATCTGGCAAAGTGAATTGTGTCAAACCGAAATCCCCATCTTACCGGGAAATTAATAAAATTAAGAAAGCATGACAATGCTGAATATTAGGACACATCTTAGGAAGAAGATTCAATAATTTGTTAATCAAATGTACTATTGAGATGACATTATCATTAAATTACCTTTGATTAATGACCTGTTAAAATGAGTTCATAGTCGAATGCAATCTTAAAGATGGACATCCACACCTTACGAACAATTAAAAGACAAAATAAAGTTGACTTATTATAATTTTGGTTACTGTAAACAATCGGAAAACCTTTGGAAGTTATTGAACTTGTTTATTGAAGCAAAAGTTGTTTTGGTGGTAAATCTAAGTATAAGATTGTTGCTTGCTTAACGTCCAGTGACATTTTATATAGAATAGTGAAGTATAGAAAAGGGATGACAAATGTACTATAACATATACACTAAACACTCATATCCATTTTCTTTATGAAAACATGCATAAATACAATATATATAGTATAGCCGATAGCCCAGCAAGCATAGTGGACAACGGAATTTATTAGCTGTTTACATATTTTTATAAATTATATATATATTTAATTCGTCCCAAATTTACCCCAACAATGTTAAATCTTCAAATTTGCGTTAGCAAATTTTTGTTCTTCCCTCAGCGGGATTCGAACTCTTGCGTTTGTGACATCGTGGCAACACCGCCTGCACCGTGTTCAGCGACGTAGACCACTCGAACACCTAGGCTGCATAAAGATATAGCTTTCGGTGGTCGATGTAAGAGTTTCCTCGTCGGCTTTATCTAGAGTTGTAACACAGTACATGATGTATAGTGGCAAGTAGATGGTGTACCTTTCAGATAAGCTATTTTTTCTGTAGTAGAGGCATTAAATTGACCACCGAAAGCTATATTTTATGTAGCCTAGTTGGTCGAGTGGTCTAGGCGGTGGACACGGTGCAGGCGGTGTTGCCACGATGTCACAGACGCAAGGGTTCGAATCACGCTGAGGGAAGAACAAAAATTTGCTAACGCAAATTTTTAAGATCTAACAATGGTGGGCAAAATTTGAGACGAGTTATATATATATTATGGTATTAGGCCTGTATAACCACGTGTGATCTGATGGAGAATGTCTGTCATAAAGATGTCACATGTTTAGACGTGTATATAAATATATCCAACGCAATCATAGGTTTGGACGTTGTTTACAATTTAGACTTATTTATATTTTTTCGTTTGGGCTTGTATTATAAATGCCTTCGGGTTGATATGATCACTCTTTCAAAATTCAAAAGTCTATCCTAAATTGAGGTAAATTATATGGCCTTCCAAATACCATTTCGATTCCTAACATCACTGAAGAGACATTAATTGATATGAATCACAGTTTTTGGTAAAACTCGTTAAGATCCGTTTTAAAATATTAGCTTCTCAACGGAATATTAAGCCTTCGCTCACTCCATTAAAAGCTTCATATTGTGGCTTACTTCTGATATTTCAGTTTTCAATTTGCAGAAAAACTTGATAATCGTTACTGATCGGAGATACGATAATTCAATAGATTCCGAAGTTTTAAAAATCGACAAGGGGAAAAATCGTTTTTTGTTTTGTTTTAGACTATTTGCACTCTTTAAGTATATTCAAACAGTAAGTTAACAAGATTTCTTTTTCTTTTTTTCTCTTCAGATAACCTGAATGCCTTAACAGTATTTCTACATATAACAGAAACCTGTTGTGATATATACATTGTTATCTTCGTTGACTTTACTTCCGTCCTGTCTTTCATGTGCTGTGATACTGTTATGCATTATTTAGAGTTTACGTCTTTTATATTTATTTTATAAATATGGTTTTCTGGTTACTATTGTTTATTATTATGTTGAGGTATATGTTCGCGCAGTCTTTACTTACATGTATGTTCGATGTCAACAGTGATGCACCTTCTACCCGTATAAAGCAGCTCAATCGAATAAAGATGGTTTTGGAAATTATTTTCTGGTTTGATAATTAAACAAACGCTCATTAAACCGAATCCAAAATAGTTTTGTGTTTAATGAAAGATGTGCAAAAACTTTACACTTTGAATTTACCTGACAAGCGAAAAAATAATATATTTATCTCTTTATCTTCTAAAATATTACTGAATGAATATTTTCAAAAAAGGTGATCATTTGTATAGAAAGCACATAAAATCGTCAAAAAAAGTTCTTATATTTGACTTAAAATCATCAAATCTCCAACTACCAATCCATAGATTTTTCTTTAAAAAAAAGAAATGTTGTTGATAGATTAATTTCAGTTTTAATGATGTAATATAATAATAGGGTCACCGATTTCGTTTAAACGGTATACATGATTCAAAGTGATGCTAATATATGTGAAAAATAACACAAAACTTTGGAAATAAACGTAAACTCATTGAATTGTTAGCCGTAAAACTTCAATTTCTGATGTTTTGCACTATCAACTAGATAACAGATTTGTAAAAACACCACAAAACAAAACAAAACAAAAAACGGGGACCATATATATGATTATTTTATATCATTCAAACGGAATTGAGATTAACAAATCAGTTATGGGATCTCACTAATTTAAAAGTGATGTTGCCAACCGACAGCAATAAGTATATCACCGTGTAAGATTTAACCCAAAACCATCAAACAATCGATACCCATTAAGGATTCTTTTCATGGTAACTATTATGTTGATGAATTATTCGCTATATCTTTTACAGGTAAACGTTTGTCCAGAAACTCTGTGTTGGAACAAACTGTTATTCTGAAAATGACAACGTAGTAAATCTTAATTAGATTATCAATATAAAGCTAAGCTAACAGAAATGAAACATACATATACATGTATTGTTTTAGAGGGTTAAACAATTACACAGTGTTCAAGGCTCAAATTGCCACGTTGATTTGATCCCACGATACAAGTAATTGTATTTGTTTGTATAGATCGATATCTTCTTCAGTGTCAGTATTCAGTATTAGTTTTTATAGCGGAATATCTTTTTAACATACAGAATAAATTTGCGAAAATAAAATATTCATTTTCAAACCACACTTACTGCTAAGCCATATCTTTTTTCTTCCATTTCGCTGATGAGTCTTAATGAAGATAAATCGAGCGTCTGGCGTATAAAATTGTAAGCCTGGTATCTTTAATAGAGTTTTTGGGTAAACGACACAGCTTAAATGATATGCGCTAATGTGTTGCTAGTCCTCCAACCTTTTGTTGGCTATTTGATAGATCACGGAATATCTTGTCATCATCTTTGATAATTGTACAAGTAAACAAATTATTCTTCCTGGCCCATTCACTATTTAAGATGGTAATGAATAATGAATCATTTACTTTAAAAAAAAAAAAAAAAAAACATAAAAAATTCGAAATCAAGATCATCGAGAAACATACGAAAATATTACG
Organism: Mytilus coruscus; assembly: GCA_017311375.1. Taxonomy (NCBI): domain Eukaryota; kingdom Metazoa; phylum Mollusca; class Bivalvia; order Mytilida; family Mytilidae; genus Mytilus; species Mytilus coruscus. The sequence goes on from CM029599.1 coordinate 96,086,164, forward strand.
ATAAGTAAAAATATAAATATAAGATAACAATCATAATCACCTTCCTCTATTTTTTCTCTGGTACCCAGTAAATACAAATTCCGAAAAATATCTGAAAAAATATTTATCTTATAAAACACGAGTATCAAATTATTCTCCATATACTGTTAACGTTATATGATTGATTGAGTTTTGTTTGCTGAAGGATGTACTCCGGTGAGGTTTATATGAACTTTTGTCAGATGTTCGGACTTCTTGGGATTTTTCCTACGATATGGGGTAAAATATTTTGTCCCATATCACCCACTTTTCTTTTCATAGAAGACTTCAATAGCTCATAAAAAGGTCATTAACCAAAATTTAAGCAGATTTTAGATTTTTTTTTCTTACGATTTGAGACCCTATTAATGCCAATACTAAATATAAGGTTAAAGTCCGAGTCAGCCTTTTCCTACCATTTTTAAAAAATCAAATATCTCAAAAAGGAGTTCCATAACCTATCAATATTTTTAGCTTATTTTGTTCCTTAACTAATGTTCTTCTGACTTATAGTATCAATTTTAAATTCTAGATTTTTTAATTTCACCTAAGTACATCCTTCAAGTCCGATGGTAAACACGTTATGCATATCAGGATGAAACGAAGTTACAATAAAGCAATTTGTAGGTTATGAAAAGTTAATTGAAATTTGGACTGCCATTGAAAAAAATGCCTTGCAACAGGTAGTCTACGGAACCCTCAAATAGGTGCTGCAAGGGTTATTTAGCGTGCAAAGGGCGTGAAATGAGGTATTGGATTTAATTCCCAATTCCGACCGGACGTGGATTCGTATATGTACGTTCTGCACTGTCATTCAGATACCAATGATATTTAAATGGTGTTCAGTCGACATTAAAACACTGACGGACATTAATAATTATTTACCGATACGATATTGCGATATTCATTAACATCGGCTTTTTTTTGTGTCAACGGATTCTAATAGGAGTAAACACAACGGAATCAACTATTGCAGCAGCGGTTGTATGTAGATCATAACTTTTCTTTGAAATGAATATTCAACAAGGGCAAACATTTCTATAAAATGTACAATATCAGAAATCATGTCCACAGACCCGCCCTTTGTTACAAAAAGGAGTATTTTTTAATTCCCATTATCTAACATCAGGAAGAACCTAACAAAATGGTATTCATTATATTATTTCTTCACAAATAGACTGATATTGGAAATTTGAGAAAAAAAAGTTCATCAACGAGAATTTATACACTAATCTGAAGTTTTGTGACCCTTCCTATTCATCGTCTTCTTTTCACATCTTAATGTTTTGTGTGCCACAAGTGGCATTATATGTTTCACGAATGGCACCACGTCTGTCGTCCGATAACCACCGAACGACGATCGCTTGTAGGGGTCTTCAAATAATTTATTCTGTTAAGTTTCAAAACGTTTTGCCTTGTAATTTTAAAGTAGAAGACTTTTGAAATTGAAAAACGCGAATCAATGAAATCATTATATATATACCGGTGGCAATCTTTTCCCTCCCAGTAGTCCATCTATATACACCAATATAAGCTTATTTCCCAAACGCCTAATTGTTTCGAAAAGTGAAGCAACAATGTTTGGAGAAGACCTAACATACATCATTCATTACTTTGATTAAAATTGGCCAAGCTATTTGATTAATAAGATCAAAAGATAGGGAAATCCAAAAAAAAAAATTAATACCATAATGTAAGGACAATGGATGAATGAGTACACATGTATGTCAAACTTACGCAACAAGCCACTAGTATGGGAATGACAATCAATCCAAACAGAATAGCTAGCAGCCATTGATACCATTCCCAGTCATCTGTATCTGGTAAACATCTGAAAAGAGTGTACTTAGGACTTTAGTTGTTAGTGAAAAAATGTATTATTTATATGTTTGTATGAAACGTTAATCATTTGGTACGATTCATATCTCAAACGTTAAGATTTAAATATTGATTGTTTTAATGTGTTTTAATTATTATTATTATTTTAAAACTATTATTCCCATATCTTTACGACATCGAAATTAATTTTACCAACACGTTTTACTTAAACGTCATATATACTTAAGAATACATAAAATACTGTGTTTGCACCGATATCTTCTAATACAGATGAGATCAAAGATGAACACCATAAGATTTCCACTCACTATGTATTGGCCAATACATTCGTTTTTATCTGCATCCAGTGATTTTCCAACTACATATGATTTGGTTCACTTAAAACCGTTAAGGAACTTGCAATGAAATACTTTTACATAGCGTATGTAAATAGATGTAATCTCTTAGGAATTATTGGATAGGCTACTAGTCTTTGAAGGTTAGTTTGTCTCATTGGCAGTAATGATTCATCTATCATTTAAATTACATAACAATATTATTAAGGAAATGTATTTTCATTAATAAAATGGCCTTAAAATAAATCTTGGTGTTACTTTATCTGATAAATTCTTTGCAATTCCTTTTTTTTTAAATAAAACTTACTTAAAATACACAAATAAGACAGGGAAAGAAATGATTGAAGCTACAACTATTTTGCTTGATAATATTCATGTTTTTCTTGCGATAAAATAAACCTAAAAGTGGTTGGGTTTCCGATGAGAACTAACTGTGCCCCTCTTACTTAAGATTTTCCGTTAAAATGCAGGAGGATTGAGATCTAAAAAAATGGAACTGTAATTGAACCCATTAGTGTATTGCAATAAGTAAAATTTGATTATCTGATTATCTCCCCTTTAACATGTTTAAATGTTCGTCCTATGGTCTGTTTCTACAAATGTGTAAACTTTCATCAATATCCATCTCTCCGATTTAGGGGAGATGCGCTTACAACGCACATTGGCATATAGATGGACGGATATTGACAGAAGTTTGGCAAAAGTTTAGGAGTTATAATACACAAATGCATAATAAGGACATTCTTAAATTAAAACCTTTTTGTTTTTTATGAATAAAGCTATATATTATTTTCGGATACAAATCAATTCATTTTGGTTAGAGACGTCTTTCGAAATTTTGTTTACATAAACATCAAACATTTGCAATTTGGTACCAAAACGTGTTGTGTACAAGGAAATAATTCAAATTTATGAACTTAACATTGAAATATTTGTAAAATTGTTGCAAAAAAGTTGTTATAGTACTGGAACCTCAGTAGTAAATGTAACCTTTACCCATTGTCTTCCTTCACTGTAACGAGTTCTGATTGGTTTTCAGGCACTATAATCACTGCATGTTGTTGCTGATGGACATAACCAAAGTTTTCTTCAGCGTCGTATGGTGGTGGCTGAGCTTGCGCCGATCCATTAACAGGTTGCTATGCGTAAAAATAATTAAATTGGAATTATTTAAGGCTTAATATCATTATTCAAATATGCAGCAATATAAAGCTACTTTTTCATAACTAATATGTCATTTAGGTTCTTCTATACTTTTGTATTTCAATGATTGAGATCAAAAGGGGGAACCATAAACAAAAACTATTATAACCCGACACCTGTTGATGTGCCTTCATCTTGAAAGGAATTTTCGATCAGTTTAAAGCTCTCATAAAATTTGTCTGGAACTGTTAGAACTAGTTCTATAACAGTAACCTAGGATTAAAGCTGAGAAGTTTGTCTACAATGAAATTGAGTCTAACAGTTTTATCTGTAGAACATATTCGGAGAGTTCTGCCTATTGATATTTATTCGATTAATGTAGTCAAGTTATTCATTAGTTTCTTTATGTTTTTCCTTTTTATGTTGTTATCTATTTATATTTTTAGTCCTGTATAGTTTCTCTTTTTTTGGTTTCTTTATCTTTTTATTATTTATTGATTCAAATGAAGGAAATAACTGATAAAATTCCGTTTCGTTGTTTCAAAGCTAAACATATGAACGATTTATAGAAAATCCAAAGCCTTTTCCGCTTTACTCCCAAACTTAAAAATTAGAAAATAAATTAAAAGAGAACTACTGCGTGCAATCCTCCAATGATTTCCCTGGAACAAGTTTTAAAACAAAGATAATCGTATTAACAGATAAATTATAACATGGAAAAACCAGAGGTATCTATGTTCAAAATGTTATAGCAAATAAATAAAGAGTGTTATTTTGCTTTTTCCGAAAATTGAATAAGTAGCCGGGTCAAATGACTGTTAAACCCGTTTGATCAGACTAATGGCCTTATTGACCATTTAACTTTTTAAAGATTATTTTCTTTCTAAAATTATATTTAATATAATTTTCATCAGAAATAAATTATTACATGACGTTAATTTTCACCTTAGAAATGTAAATTCCTAACATTCAGAACTGTTTTAATTAGGAATAACAATGAATGTTTATAATTTTCTTGTGCAACCTTTTTAAAGAATTGTAATTTTTTCGTATTTATATTCTCACAAGAACTGTTACGCCCCGGTGATTTGAAAGCTTATATTGTTATTGTGATAGATTTGTTTGTATTATCACTGTGGTCTCCGTTCCACACTTGATACATGCAGATGTACGTTGTTGTGTTCTGATCCGTATATAACAGAAGAAATAGCTTACCTGAACCTTACATTATTTAAAGACTTCCTCAAATCTACATATCGACTTTATTTATTAGCTTAATTGTTCATTTTGTATTTGTCTACATTCTGTTTCATTGTAACGCGCCAAATGTAAAAGAGGGACGAAAGATACCAGAGGGACAGTCAAATTCATAGATCGAAAACAAACTGACAACGCCATGTAACTATACATGTTCCCGTTCTTGTCTATGAATAACTTGTGTATTACGTCCCCAGTAAACGACGCTTTTGTATAAAATACGGAACGCATATTCCTACGGAGAGCTTCTCCAAGAACCTCCATGCGGTTAGCAGTATATATCAAACTATAATTTGCTGCACCAAGTAAGAGTACTTGGTGATAATATTTAATAGACTTGATAATTAATTTCATTCATATCAAAATGCTGACGTACTGTTTGCTCGGGTAAATCGCTAACGATGCACCGAGTATACTGAGTATTGCAAAGTAGATTTTCCTGCACCAAGTATGCAGAGTATTAGAATGCCGTGTCCCAAGTAGATTTCCTTGCACCGAGCGCTAGAACAATTGTTTTATTAAACGTGGTGCAAGTAATGCACCTTGCTATATTACGTATACATGTTATTATATATTAATCCTCTTGCTGCCGGTAGTTTTTTTATGGTTGCATTGTGTGTGCCAGAAAATACGACAGCTCGATGTCACAGCAATGACGTCATTCGATATATGACGTCTCACCCTAATGACCGTTACATTTGGGACCCATTGAAGAAAAATATCACACTGTGTAATCTTCAGTATTTTATTTGAAAGAGATACATCAATGCTGAGAAGCTTGTATCAATTAAAACATGGACATATGTGTCCCTCCGGCAGCAAGAGGGTTAACGTATTTTGTTTTATTAACCACTGTATTTGTTGTATTGCATTTTACTGAAGCAGAAAAAATACAATTTATGAACTTCCATTATGTTTTTTATTATTACTTCCTTCACCGGAGGCCCACATAAGTAACGCCGGATCCCCTGACTCGAAAACCCCGGAACGTTACAGTACATTGTACTTATGTTTCATTTCTGTACGTGTACAATATGACATACGCAATTCTATTTTCTGTTGTAGTTTTTTAAAGATCCAGCCAAATTCTCAGATTATCGACATTCCAATGATATACTTGTAAACAAAATAAAAAAATAACGTTAAACTTTTGTTTTTCGTAAATATTCATTGGTAATTAATCAAAACCTTTTGTCAAACAGTTTTTCTCGAAAATGGAGAGGAGAAAGTATTTCATGAAAATAACAAAACAAAAAAAAATGAACTTCGCGCGTCCGAGGCCCCCGCTGGATTCATCTTCATCATGAATGCTCATTCCGAAATATTTGAAAGCTAAGGGTGTAAAAGACTTATAGACCTGAAGAGCTATTCGACCAAAAAGGACATAAAAAAACCAAGAAATCGGAGATCAACTTGGCCTGAGACAGTTGGAACCTTAGATTCTTTTAAAATAATTTCTAAAATTATAGACAGAAAAGTTTTGTAAAAGTGTGTTAAAATAATGACAGTACCGAAGCACTGACTATTGAGTTGATGATACCTTCGTGAATAACAGTCCACTAGCAGTGGTATCAACTCAGTGCTAGTAAATGAAAGTAGCACTTTGTTAATTTAGTGCGTTCGAAGCGCTTTTTTGGATTTGCATCATCAGGAAAGCTCAAACAAAATATTCAAAAGCTAAGGCCTTGCGAATTCCAAAGTGTTAATGTCTCATATCTGAAAGAATACTTACCATAATTTGAAGTTCTTGGTCTCGGTATATCTGCACTGTTTGGTTATATCTAAAATTATCTGCATTATTTAATTAAGATGGCAGAAATTTGTAAGATTTTGACGTCTCAAAGGTAATATTTCTCATTTATATGGATTTTAGCGACAGCACGTTAGATTTTACAATATAAAATAAGTTTTTTTTTTTTTTATTTACCAGCGATTTTCTTCATTGCGAAAATGGGAACAAGTAAATGGACAGTAACTAAAAATTAACATAAACAGAATGATAAATGGTTAGTTTCGCAGATAGTTTAAAATGTATGCCTTTTCACTATGTAAAACAAATGTAATTGCCTTGCAGCCTTTTTGTACAGATATTTGTTATATTTTGTTTTATTTAAAATATATGTAGCTATAAAAGTAAGAAGATGTGGTATAATTGCCAACGAAACAACTCCCCACAAGAGATCAAATGACACAGAAGTTAACAACTATAGGTCATCGTACAGCCTTCACCAATGAGCAAAACCCATTCCGCATAATCAGCTATAAAAAGCCACGAAATGAAAAATGTAAAACAATTCAAACGAGAAAACTAACGGTCTAATTTATGTACAAAATAGTGAACGAAAAACAAATATGATACACAGAAACAAACGACAACCACTGAATTACAGGCTCCTGACTTGGGACAGGCACATACAGAATGTGGCGGAGTTAAACATGTTTGGCGGGCGCCCAACCCTCCCCTAACCTAGGACAGTGATGAAACAGCACAAGAACAAACTATAAAAAAACAATAAACGAGCAACAAATATGCTATACAGAAAAAAAAACCAAAACAACCACTGACTTACAGGTTTTTCACTTGGGACAGGCAACAGACAGGCTAGCGGTGTAACAGTACAACATAAGAACACACTTTAATAATCAGTTGAAAAAGGCTTAACTCATCAGATAGATACATACATAAATACATATAACAAAAAAAAAAAAAAAAAAACAGAGTGGACGTGGCAGGGTGCTTATACATCCCCTCAACAAAACGTACAGATCTGAGAGTACTCGCAGTTACTGACAGATGGTTCAAAGCCAATAACAACTAATAACAAAATCATGCATCTTAGACTAAAATATCAATCAGTACACATCCAACATTCGATGAGTTTAGTGTAAAGGCGTCATAAACTGTTAGAGAAAAACATGACCTTGTGCAATGCCAAGATACAGGTATCGACAGATTGTAGAGCCATGAATGTGCATATGTATATAAACATAATATTTGGTGTGATTTTACCAACTTTTTACTCAGTATTAACATATCAAAATTTAGTTTGAAAGACTATTGTGACCCCTTACAACAAAACTTCATGATCCCTTAAAATAATAACACTATTCAAATTAAACGCAATTTCTTTGTGAAAAGATTTTGTCTCAGCTGAAATGGCCTGACATTTTTCATTATTAGCCTGCAATGTAGTTACAGAAAACCAATTAATTACAATAGAAAAACAAAGGATATGGGGTATCCATCCATAACACTGAATCAGTAAATGCACAGCAAAAAAAAAAAAAAAAAACACAAAAGCAAAGGAACAGCGCTTTCATTGCCGTTCTTCATCTCAAAGTCACAGTGAGGCCTTCTTGCATAAAAGTTATAACATTTTCTTATGATTTGGCTGATTGCGATTCGATATTATCATATGCTTAAAAATATGAATCACACACCATACTTACAGCCCCCCTTTCCCACAATTAACAACAAAACAATTGTTAAAAGTATTTAATAAATTAGGGTAAAGGATGCCCCTTAAGTCGTATCTTCAATTATATCTAATAGTTTAATAATGTGTAGACCAATATAAACACACTTTTATGTAAAGAGTCTTTTTCAATCTTTGGGTTGCTCACCCATTTTTATCTTTATAATGGAACCAGAAACAACTGTCATAAAAGAATATAGCAGATGCTTTTCACTTGTTCCGTAGATTGATAGTGTTTGATTTTTGTCTGTTTTTATGGACTTTCCCCTTTTTGAATTTGCCTTGGAGTTCTGTTTTTTCGTCATTCTATTTTGCGATTCCGCTTCAAGGGTTGATTGACATCCAAAACCTGATAAAAAGCTGCTAAAATAAATTAAAGATATTTCCGAAATAATCAACTTGTCTAATATTGCCATTTGGAAATAGACCCCTTATAGAAAGTAGAAAAGTGAGCAAATTAGCAAGTATGGATTATTTGCATCGATTTCTATGGTAATTAACAGTTTGATGCAGCTTGCAAAATATCAGGGTTTTTGTATGTCATATAGATAGATTTTAGAACACCACCCTGTTGAATGCGAAGTTTAACTATCGAGATTGTTTAGATATTTTCACCGGGGTAAAGTAGTAACATATTTTTCTATAATAATAAATGTGTATTGAAATTATGAATACGTTGTTGAGTTTTAAAATAATCATCAGAGTACGTAAGGAAATCAGTTGTTCAGTATATTAAATACTTAATTATATTTAAATGTTTAAAAGATATTATAATAGTGTGTACGCCCTTTCAACACAAACTAATAGTATGTAAGCCTTTTCAACACAAACTAATAGTGTGTAAGCCTTTTCAACACAAAAAGTACAATGAGATACATTTAAACAATACAACACGTACAAAATCTTAATAGAAACACAAACAATTTACTTTACAAATCTAATTTTCTTAATTGGCTAGGAGTATGCTTTAAATCGACTTGTTTGCATGAAACATAATTCAATAATTTTATTCATACTGGCAGGTTTTTTTCACAGATAGTACACACCTCAGTTGCTTTTAATTTGCATTTGAAAAAATAATGAATTACATGGTAGATTTCATTCTTACCCGTTGTAGCACATGAAATCATCCACCGAGTTTAAATTTGGTTCGAATTGCTCAGTATTGCACATGAAATCATCCACCGAGTTTAAATTTGGTTCGAATTGCTCAGTATTGCACATGAAATCATCCACCGAGTTTAAATTTGGTTCGAATTGCTCAGTATTTAGTTTTGTGTGAATTGTTTTGTAGACTGTTGTTTTCCGTTTTTGACCACTGGCGTTGACAGTTTGTCATTGACCCGTTTTTGACCACTGGCGTTAACAGTTTGTCATTGACCCGTTTTTGACCACTGGCGTTGACAGTTTGTCATTGACCTAAACTCATGAGTATGAATATCCTTTTGATATCTTCTTTCTCTTTTTATTTGCGAAACAACTAATGATAGACTATCATAAATGTAGTCCATATAAGTGATTTGAATATGACTGAAATAAGTTTTATTTGTAATGAATTAAGGCGACAGTAGTTAACAAATGTTCAAATCTCGTAAAACGAAAAAGAAGAGACAAACCAAGACAGACACTACAAACATTTTCTATGACTCATGGGGGAATTAAAAAATAAGATATTGGTGCAATGTTGTGATAAAAACCGATTAATTCATTTGAAGCATTAAAAACTTTATATAGCAAAAATAATTAACAAGACAAGATCTACAAATAAGCCATAATGGCCGAAATCTTAAGTCGATTCGTTATTGCCCTTTTATGATATTTTTCTTTGCATTTTTTGCCTATTATCTTGAAAACTGTAATATACGAATAGAAACTTTAAAAAGGAAAAATTATCAGCAGGATAAGATCTACAAATGCATCAACATGACTGAAATTGTCAGTTAATTCTTGATATAGTTATTCCCATTTAATTATTTTCACTTCATTTCATTCGTACTAAAATAAATATTTTCTGATCTAACTAAAATAAACAACAAACAAGAAAATGGGTTGTGCGGTCGTTACAAAGATAGCATAAATTTTATATTAAACAAATCAACAAAGATCATATATATATATATCAATGTCAACCTGTTATATAATTCCTACACACGTAAGTATCAAGTGTACAAAGCTACTACTAGAAAGAGAAGGAGGGAGGGAAAGCTAACAAAACAACTTGAATATATTAATAACACTTCTTTTCCAACTTTGTAACAAACGTCGCATTAATCGAACAGACCTATACAAATTCCTTATATACTCTCAACCAAAACCACCCGTGCAAAAACATTACCCTGGAAAAATGGCAAGTGAGGGAAACCCATAAAAGAAATAACGGAACGCAAAGAAATATATTTATTTTCTACCTCATTTTGTTCGTACTAAAATAATTTTTTTCTGATCTAACGAAAATAAACAACAAACTAGCAAATGGTTTGTGCGTTCGTAACAAAGATCGCTTTGCAAAGGGGGTTATTGAAAAAAATATGGAATTACAAACCAAAATTTAAGATATCAAAATAGTTTCTGTTCAATGCTATCTTTGATATGGTCGTCATTAGCTCTGTCTGTAGCCCAACGACCGTGTACTTTGAGTAGACTGTCAGGAACCTTATTATTAGCAGCTGCCGAAACTCTCCCACTTCTAAGACTATGAAGAGCGTAAAGAGAACTATCTGAGTATTTATATATCTCAACTTGTTCGATTCGCTCGTGTATGTAACAACATATTTGATTTTAACGAAAAAAATCTCTGTATTACTGAACAATTATTACACCAGGGTTTTTGATATCACAAACTAGTCAAAACATTTACTAAATTTTATCATCGGTACAAGGACATCATTCGTAAATATAAATGAACATGCAGACATCTCATACGTTCAGGTATTTCACATCCCATCTTTTATGGTAATATTCTATACAAAGCACAAAAATGTCGTCATTCATCTCAAAAGTTATCAAACCTTTAAACAGACCTATTCAGAAGAGGTATAGTTACGATACTGTTGTCATGTCATTGAAGATGGCATATTTTGGAATTGATATTGATTTACTCATAGGGTCTTTGCATCGGAAATAAACATATTTATTCTAAAACCTGTTGTTGGCATGATACGGGTTATATTCTTCTCATATATTTTATGATGGTATGATACTAAACCCCTAACGGGAGGGATTGTGCTCGATTTTCATATGATGAAGACATAATCTTTCAATCTGTTTGATTGAGGTCTGGAGCTGGCATGTCAGTAACTGCTAGTAGTCCTTTGTTAATTTATGTACCATTGTCATTTTGCTAAGTTTCTTCTGTTACCTATTCTGACATCGGACTCGGTATTCGGGAGGGTTAAGATCTCACAAAACATGTTTAACACCGCTGCATTTTTTTTTGCGCCTGCCCAAAGTCAGGAGCCTCTGGCCTTTGATAGTCTTGTATGTTTTTTTTAATTTTAGTTCATTTATATGTTTCGGAGTTTATAGTGTGACGTCCATTTTCACTGAACTAGTACATATTTTTGTTTAGGGGCCAACTGAAGCCCGCCTCCGGGTGCGGGATTTTCTCGCTGTGTTGAAGACCCATTGGTGACCTTGGGCTGTTTTATGCTCTTTGGTCGGTTGTTGTCTCTTTTGACACATTCCCCATTTCCATTCTCACTTTTATCTAAATCTATATCTTTAAGTGATGATAGTAAAATGTCCCACATCTGGTATAACAAAGAGGTTTTGACTTATCAGTAACTTTGTAACCACCCGAAGTTTTCATAAAGGTTATGGCAGTAAAGAGGAATTCGTCTGATTTCTCTATAATACCTGCTGATGCATTGTATTTTCTTAACCAGAAAACGGGACAAAGCTCGTTACGTATTTTTGCAATAATAACTGAATTGCCTCTCCTGTATAAACATTTTTACTTTTTGGAATTTTAATCCCCCAAAAAATTAATTGAAAATCCAAATCAGACATCCGAATATTAGTTCACTATATCTTAAAAAACCAGAAAACCCAAGAAGACACATGACACAAGTGCGAAAAAATAATAAATTCTGTTTTCTAACGTATAGTGCTGAACTAAATTTAACAAAATGTATTCAGTTATTGGCTCCTTTTTGTGCAAAACGTGGTCAACATTTGTTTTCTGCCTTCCAGAATAAGTGTAAGAAAATCATTTAAACAAGGATTAATGTTGAGAGAAATCTTATGTTGCCAGTTTATAGCATGAAAATAAACTTCAAAAACTGAAACGGACACTTTTTGTTATATGAGTCCTCTCAAAAACAAAGCAACTGAAGACACGGATGCCTGTAAAAAAGATAAATAGTTCTGAAAACACCATTTCGGGAATTTTTCAAAATATATGTCATATTATGTCCCACGAACATGCAACATTTGCTCAAACCACGAACATTGATAACCACGAATAAAAGTACTTTCACAGTATTCAGCTATTCTCAAATGCCCAATTGTGAGCGAAAGCGTCAACCCTGCTAGTACCTGGCGTCCATAAAAAAGAATAAAATTTAACAACTTTGTAATTGTTGCTACTAGCAAATAAATCGCAGGTAAAGGGACCCAATGATTTATCAAAATATCTGAATATACGCTGATGTAAACCCCAACTGTCAAAGTCGAAGGTCTTACTTACAAAATCAGAGGTAGAATTTTCATATGAGCACCCAAGCAACTAGAAGGCAAGTATTAAATATAGAGAACGCCAAACACTGAAGCGATGACTTCATACTGCCAACTTGAACAATTCTAATGACATTCTGATTGTCTGAATATAGTTTTACAATTTTTTCTTTAGTTTTGAACCCATTGTCTTCAGTTACAACTCTACAGCTTTTAGCTCTTAAAATGTTGAGCTTGTGCATTATCAAAATCAATCCACATACAGTGAAATGTTTTACTGGACCCATCTAGTAAAATACTAGCTTCAGCGTGGTCTCTTGCATCCGTGTAAATACGCTCTGGTAGTCTGAACCAAGGGGAAATAACTCTAGGTGATAAACTATCAATATATTGAGAACAAATATGAAGCTCATCTATAGCTTCAGAGTGGAGCCTCATTTTTTCGTCAAAAAAAAAAACCTTGATGGCGATAACCATCAACAACTGTTTAGCAAAATCTGACAAATAGGACCGGTCCGTAAGCAAATCTGATAGAAATGATCAAGCCGCCAACGGATGCACGTTCACTAGCCGTAGCAAAAGACTTAAACCTAAGGTTATGCACTTTAACGCGGAGATATTCAAGTTTATGAACAGGTATATCAATGGCCCCCTCTAAAAGGTTCCAAGTAAAACCAAACCAATCCAAAACTTGAAAGGAAAAAGGAAACTAAGGGTCTTAAAGTTTTTTGTAAAAATATAAGCAGCGCTGCAAAGGACAAATGGCAAAACTGTAAATATGAAAAATCGTGTCTTATTAAATTTCCAAGAGAAGCCTAAATAAGTATGAAAATAAGGGTCGATACTTGTGATGATATCCACTGGTAAGGTCAAATTTCAACATAAAATTTCCCTTTTTAGCATCAATAAGTCCTTCTAATGAACCTTCGAACTTAATATTGATAATAACAATACAAGCATTAACACTGATGTAGGGACGATAGTGCAAGGTTGACTGTAGAAAACATATTTGAGAACAATTTGAGACCAAATTGTTGGCTAATGAGCAGTATATATTGCGATCTGTTGTGTAAGTGTATAGAGTTTAATATTCAAGTGTACGATCATTAAGTTGTACAACAGTTTAATTTTTCAATATATATTTGCTGTTTAATTCTAGCTTGTTTATGATTGATCGTTATATTCCTTCATTAGTTAGCTTCATATCCTAATTGCAGTTAATTATGATCTAACTTCAAAGTTAAATATCCGTTCAATCAACTTAATTGACATTCGTATGGCAATAATTATGTATATTAACCGTTTTAGATTTATTCTCAACGGAATTATACTTCGTACTCAATAAGATCGTTATGATTCTTCTAATATTTCAATTATATGAAACAATTACAAGATCGTTTTCGTACTTGCTAGTTCTAAAATTAAGATATAATCATTTTTAGTTTTAGACTATTTTAGCTTCTCACGTAATATTAATAGATTACGTTAATAATTTTCGTATTTACTTAATACTTCAAATGATACTAATTATTCACGTTGTCAATTACATACTTATAATCGATTTAATTCGTAAGTTATTTATTGTTTTAATATGTATTTTATTTAATAATGAATCTTTACGTTTATTCTTAATATGATGTTAAGTATTTCCGTATAACTAACTGATTTCGTATTTCATCTTCGATATACTGCTATCAGTTTAATAAGCATATTACGAGTATAATTTCTGGTTGATATTACAAAACTATCATTATAATACCGAATCTGTATAATAAGATGTTAATGATTATTTGCAATTTCGTAATATACTTCGATAAAGTATATTTATAAAGTAATTCTGAATATAAGTTATAAAGTTTAATGTAAAAGTCGATAATTTAACTTAATCTCATCAAATGATAATTCTTAATAATGTATTACTAAGATAATTCATAATTCTGATAAATATAAAATTCTTAATACTTATCGTATAAATGATCAATATGTATCATATAAAAACAGAATTTATAATAATTATTGATGTTACGAAGCTACAATTATCTATAATTTGCACTATAACTGATAACGTATATGATTACAATCAATATATATGACAATGAATTACTATATTCAATGAATATATATTTAGAGTAAATAATTAATTGCAATAATAAGTTGAAACTCTAATTATAAAATATAATTCAAGAAATCATAACGTACTAATCATATATTAACATGATTCAATTGATAATAGTATTCAATCGATAATAATAAAGGTACAATCGATGTAAACTATGATTTGAACATCGCTATATCTTAAAACTTTGTAAAACTGTATTAATTAAACTGTATCTATAACTGTATGAATATCATAACTATATGTTAATGTTTAAATTACAATAAATTAATATTAAATTAACTACAACATATCAAAGCAAATTGATGTTTATACATCATATTATTATTCATAATTAATCATTAGTAAATATATGAATATATATTTAACAGTAAATTTCAAAATTAAGATCATTTACAACTATATGCTAAGCCATATCTATCTACATTCTTGATATTGATAATCGTCATGATTATTTAATACGTCGGATAAATTTTAGTTGAATATCTTAATTTACTTATGTAAACAACTTAGTATCCTTTTGTTGATATCAATGATCTATTGATAATCGATTGTATACATTGTATTAAGAACAAATTATCTACATTCATATTATGGTAATAACTATATTCAGTTACTTAATAATTTATATTGAAATCAATCTCGATAACAATAAATTAGATAATATAAACAATTCATCAATCTAATTAATAATAATTGAATAATAATTCATTCAAAATTTAAATTTACTGTATCACATTAATACATAAGTAAATCAATATTGAAAAATATCGTCTAATTATTAAGTAAGATCTAATCGATTATTAATTATTCTTGGTATACACAGTAATATTCATTGAGTTCTTATTAACTTTATGTATATTGAATTAGGATATTTCACATCCTATATCAAGTTATAATATTATGTCCGATCTCTGGATTCCTATTATGAATTAATATGATTCATTTTATATGATACATGTAATAATTTAGCCTATCCCACTTTATATCATATGTAATTTTCATAATTAACATCAAAACTATACAATAAGCTATTTAACGATTTAATATACTAAAGCAATTAAAATATGAAACAGTTGATCTAACATTTTGATCATATAATATTCAATTATTTCTAAACTTAGCTATTGATTAGTTAAGTATTGATTAGTAAGTTACTTTAGCATCAATTTTAGTACTAGATTAATTAAATTGGTAATAATCATAAGCCAGTATTAATTTTACCATCATTATGGTAGTCATAACATCGTTAATAAATTTACTAAGATCAAATTTGAGCAGGATTATTAGACTTGCTAAAAGAATGACTTTCAACTATTGTCATTTAGAGTACATGCAGTAATAAGCTTCTGATAACAAGCTATTTCTATAATCAACGAGATCAAGATCCACTTGTTATTTAAATCATATATTTGAAATTTAGTGATTCATCTAACTAATTATTTACATATGTATTATCGCATTTCAAATTACTAATAATTCATCACATAAATGTCACTGATGACAGTGTTATACATCATATACTATCAAGCTAAAAATTTATTTAGTATGTTGCAAAACAATGGAATTAGAAGTCATAAAGTTTTTATCAAGTTATTCTATCACAGTCTCATACTTAATCAGTACACGTTATCGTATGCATTGTATTTCAAAAAGATAATTTAATGATAATGTACAATAATCATCATTAATATAACATAGATCTTTATGAATGAAGATCTTTTTATTAATGATCAACTAGATAATATTAAGTTGATATGTATGCTAGTCAATGTTCACACATATTCATAATACATCAATCGAGCTAGTGCCTAACTTCAAAAGTCATTTTTAACATCTAATGAACATACATGTCATGTACTAAATTGAATGATTTTAGAAAAATTGATCAGATCAATTAAATCGTAAGCATTACATGATGATACATACTTGTAATTTACCATTCATACTTTATATCTAATTTAACATTATTTAATATGCATAAGCTTGTCATACTAACGTAAATCTAAATAGATGTATTATATCTTTAATAATTTTTAAAAAATTTTCAATTAATCATTTATTTATCTCATTACAGTATTAAATATCATTATGGTCATCATTATCTATGTATCACATATACCCATAGTTACAATGAACATTAATTTAGATCATGATAGTATTACGAAATCTATTTGACATATATGATACCGATTTTCAACAAGTAGATCTATGAAATAACTCAAAGATTATGACTTATTATAATGTAACTATTATATAGGTAAATTGATGTAATGTACATATCAAACTAGATTATGAGAATGCATTGAATGACTTACAACTAATATCTTAGAATATTCATTGAATTAAAATGTTAATCTAAATTTGATTACATCATAGTAATTGAATTACTTAGTTTGTAGAAAAGTATATTTACAATTATCTAAATAATATATGAATATATTGAAGTAATTAAAATTATTAATATTTCTTAAATGTGATATGTTATAAATAAACTTTTCATAATTCTTCACACAATTACTTAAATCATGCATTAGAATATGTCATAAGATTAGTCTCAATAGACTTAATTAAAATTTCAGATAGAATTTTATTAATTCTTAACATATTCATTAAAATGACAGGTTGATTCAATTAGACGTAATATTACATTATCAATTGATGATTATAAATTACTGTAAATCAATGGAATAGTATTATAACGTTTAAATTGTGTAATTATAAATGATTATCTATGATTCATAAACTTCATTAAACAATGTATTTGGATGATTATATGCTCAATATTTGGTAATCTATATATTATTGCTTCTGATTAAAAATTATTTCGTTTATGATGATAAATAAGCTCTTGATATTGAATCATTATTGTAAATTGAATTAAATTTATTATAATCATGTAAATAACTTTAACATTGTTTTCCATATGTACAATTATATTGTTTTCCTTAACATGATTAGACTCTGATTCTAAAATGGAACACATAATGCCTGACCTTACATGGATTGACTTAAAGTCAATAATTGGATACTAGTTAATTCATTAATTAAAATAGCTATAGATTCTTAATTATAACTGTTATCATAAGTTAACTGATATTTTAGGACTAAATGCTTAAATCATTTTACGAGACTGATATGCAAATAGATGCTATTGATACAATATTAGTATGTAATTTATACATTATGAATTAGAATTTCTATTACTAAATGATTTATACTTGGATCTCATTTATTGTACTTAGATTTAATTTATATAGATAATGTAATATTTCTACATGTTTAAGTCTGAACATATGCAATTTATGACTATGAATCTGAAGTATTTCAAATTTATGCAAAGTTTTATTGTTGAATTCAGATTATTAATTAGATTTCTTAATTGAATTATTTAGTAATCGATATTATCAATATTATCTATTGACATATTTTTAAGTCTATTATTAAATAGCATTATATTTGCATTCGAATAATAATTATACAATTGGATAGTTTAAAATAAACTATTATCACATATTATTGAAACATTATTATAATACTTAATTCATACGAATATTTCTAATATAATATTATTACATTAATATCGAATTAAAATGATACATTAACAATTTATGATAACATAATGTTATATTATGAATGTTTAAATTCGATAATCGTAGTAATTAGACTTTACCTGTATAACTTAATGTTATGATTTTAGTTTTTAAATATCTCAGATTAATTATGATTTAAATTTCACGTTAATATGTACTTAAAGTAACATATTAACTTGAATTTATAACTTTATTATAATTTCTATATGTAATATTCGTTATATCTATCTTTTAGTAATTTCAATTATTTATTCATTTTTAATTATATATATATATTGAGAAAAAAAATAATAATACATAGTTGAATAAAAGATATATATAAAGTCTAGAAGATTCAGCATGTGTACAGTCCTTCCCATGTCAGCAGCAAGTAAGATAGCAGTGTGGTATCCTAAATGCAGCTGACACCAAGAGGATGATCTCTTAAAAACTGACTGACATGCTAAATATATTATGTAGATGAGGCTCAGCAACCCCCTTTCCTCCCTAAACTAAAAGAAAAAAAATTTAAAGAAAAGAAATAGATATAAAAATCCGCCTCTGACTTCAAAAGTTATATCCCGGTAAAAATAATATATAAATTGAAAGTAAATCAATCATTTAGAAATTTATAACTGTTTTCAGGTGGTATCTTCGATTTCCTCGAGATTCAATTGAATAAGTATTTGTGGAGAAGAGATTGACACTTTACCTTGGCTTCTCATTTTTTTTTTTTTTGACACTGAAATATACATCTTATATAAGTTCCGAAGAAGTTTTACGTTATCGTTTGAGTGAAAAATATTTGAATTTACATATAAAATTGAAAAAAAAAATCAAAATTCTCTGCTCTATAGATTTTTAAAAATGGAGACTAAAATATATCCACATTTAAATGCACCGTATCAAATGCATATACAAAAACAACGACTTATAAGCTGTTACGCTGTTAATGGTTCTTTGAGCACTTTAACATTGATTCATTAAAGGTTGAAGTTCCGAATGTTGCCTTAGGAGACTCGGTTAAAGTATCACAAATATCAGTAACAATGTTATTCACATATTATTTAGTCACATTATTTACATCATTTAAATATGCAGACAATCTATTACATATATCGTCAACTTTATTTTTATCTATATTCTTCTTATAGTCATTATTTTTTTTTATTTTTCCACTTATTAACTTTTTCATCACCACAACAAAATGTTTTTGTTAACAATTTGTCTTTTGTTTCATCATTTATATACAATTGTAGAGATAAAGGAGATTGTACATCTGAAAAAAATTTACCAAAATTTAACACTTCAAATTTACAGATTTTGTATGGAAAGTCAGTAGAACTCAACACAGTCAATATAAATCGGTGAAGATGAATTTGACAGCTAATGCTCCTTTAAAACGACTCAAACGAAACGTTTGCGTTGATGCCAGGAAATACAGAATATGCTGCATTTCGGATGACGACTTCATAGTCCAGGAAGATAGTGGTAGGCTGAAGTTGTAGTTGGTGTTGGTGTCATACATCTTTGAGTAAAGTCAGGAACCTTGTATATACTAGTTCGCTCTTGGCTGGAAGTAAACTGTGTACCTGTGGATACATTGCGCCGTCAACCATTGTGTGAAATGTGTAAAGTTGGACTTATAGGCTCGGACAGGAGTAAAATGTACCATCACCATATATGATATCTGCAGCTGCTAAGTGTGTTAGATTCTTTTGATTACTGAAGATTAACATAAGTCCAACTGTGTTGTCGTCTGTGAGCAAGAATGGGTCACCGTTGGTAGAACGTGCCCTAATACCATCTATGTTGATTGCATCAACAGTTTTTGGTAAAACTGGAAGGTTCTTCTTGCGTTTGTTGTACATGGAATTCTTGCAAGATGGGAAAGTTGGAATATTCTCATCAAGTTCTTGTGTGTCGTCGTTCCAGTCGTCGTTTCTGAGTTTTACTAATTCTCCTTCGTAAATGGTTTGAATTGGTGTCAGCTCATCTGTGCAGTGACCTTTTATTCTCTGGATGACATCGTCTACTTTCAGCTGCATGTCGTCAGACCTATGGTTGTGGTTTGCTGAGACTTTGGCTGGTATGTTGTTCAGAGTATTGATGGTGGGACAGTTTGCAGTGGAACACTTCCAGTAAGTTCGTTGGCTCCTTCTGTTCTTAGCCTGGAAGTTAAACTCACTGTGTACAAGGTTTTGGTTCCCAAGTCTGTTTGAAACGAATTTTACATGTAGTTGTGCATTAGCCATTATAACTGATTAATGACATGGCTGGAGAAGAACCACAATTTATATCAATGTTTTAGCTTGAAGCTTTTAAAGCTTGGGGTTCTCAGCTGAGTAAGTATTTGTCAGCTATATACGTTCTTAGCTTGCAAAAAATGTTCTGATTTTTTCAGCTTGGATAACCCAGTCAGTTAGAATTAATCAAATCTGAATGCTGTCCGTTTATTATTCATGCTTAGAAGTTTAGTAAACAGTTTTCACACATTATTTCCAATCTTTGATTATTGGTCCAAGTTATAGTATCGTTAGAGTATACTTTTATTTCACATCTTAAGATTATATTTTGTTATAATATTATCTATCATCAATTTATTATTTTGGATGACAATTTTTAAGTTTACAAATTCAATGATTTTTAATCTTACTTCTATTTATCTGAATTATTCTTTATTTTTCTGGATTATTCTTTATTCTTAAGTATTTCTTTGACGAAAAAAACACATTACAAATAAACAGCGTATTATACTTAAACAGTGTAAGAAATATGTTTTCTTTTAAAAAAATACTGGCTAATCTAAGGTGAATTTTTGATTAACTTTGATTGTTATAAAAACAAATTATTTACCAAAACATCTATTGTTATTTGCATGTGGGAATAGAAGAATAGTGATTTTTAAAAAGTGGGAATAGAGGAAGACAGCATTTGAAAAATCCAACTCACGTTTAGCCAACAAGTGTCAAACAATAGATTGGCTTGGTGTTTATATAGCAATTTAAATTGTTGTTTTTAGGAAGGTAAAGTGAGACCTGTATCTGATGTATGAAATGATTTTCATATATAAAATAATTAATAATAACTGTCAAATAATATAGAAACTCAGAAAAATACAAAAATATATAGGATTAAGTAGGAACATTCTCCTAATACTGATTATCTTCCGATTATAATCTTAAATCAAAATATATATTGGCTTGAATTACATTTATATTTCTGCAAGTAAACAGCTATTTTTTTTAATAATTTGTTGAAGAAATACTGTTCTGTCGAATAATTGACACTTTAAAACCTTTTTATTAATCACGTCGGCCGTACATTCCACAGCAGCCACATCAAAATCATATCACGTGTTTGTTTTTGTTCTCATCTCATTGTTAAATTTCTTGATCTATGGCCTATCACGGAGTAAGTAATTAATTTAATTTGCAATTATCACAAATGTATTTTTGTTTATTTTCGTAAGTTCATTATTCATTTTATTTACTTTGATTAAGAGTTTTCATTGTTCACCTTTGTTACACAACACACGCATACACTTTCACATCGTGTTATCTTAACTGATGAAACACACGCTTTATCGTTATTTTAATGACTTTTCAATATTTTACGAATGTCAAGAAGGTGTTATTGAGTAAGTTTGCATACTTATTTTTGTTTATATTAATTATGTATCTGAATAAAACTTTTGTTTATTTTGGTATAAATACACGAGATAACCTTGATAGCATGTTGATACGTCATACTTTATTTAAAGAAAAATCTATGGAACGCAATTAGTGCCACTTTTAGGTGTTCAATTTTATCTTTTTAATGAATAAGTTTAATTGTTTTTAAGCGCATTTCACATAGGAAATTGTTACTATTATTCTATATACTTTTTATTTGATTTATTTAATCAGTTAAGGTAGTAATTTCACTAAGATCAGGTGTTTATGAGTCTTTATTTGTATTTCAGTATTTTACCACACAAACATGTATGTAACTTCATCATCATGGAATAAATTCTATAAATCACATGTAGTTACATCATTACTGGTTAACTAACTGTAAGGCGGCAGAGCCAAGGCAGAACAGTAAAATATCCTCGTTTAAAGGCAATTCAGCATGTCCGAATCAGACGATTCGTTAACACCACGTCCCAGAACGTCCACCGAGAAAGGACAACAACATTTTGAAGATGAATATTCCAAACGAAACAAACACATATGCAAGGCATATGATCAAATAGCAGACCACCTTAATCGTATTCCGCAATGTTCGACCATTGAGGACTTGGAAACAGTTCAAAAAGAATTAGCCATATGTGGAGAAAAACACTCGGAACTGTGTCTGAACTTAATTGATTTCTGTCAGCGCAGGGGTACGCTTGCCAGCAAAGAACTTGCGCAGACACACAGAATGACACATCAAGGATGTAGAATACTTATAGACTCAGCAACGCGACAAATAAAAAACCGAATCAATGATATAACATTTGAACAAAGATCAACAGTTTCATCAAGCAGTTCGAAATCATCATTAAGATCATCTGCAAGTTCTCGCCAAAGTGAAATGAGCTCAGTTATATTACGAACAAGAGCAAAGGCAAAAGTAGCAACAACAAGATTAAAGTTTGTAGAACTAGAAACAGAAATGAAGAAAAAACAAGCGTCTCTTGATGAGCAAAAAGCAAGAGCCGACAGGGAAAAGGCAAATCTTGCAGCTGAATTAGACTTACTGGAAGCCAAACGCGAAGCAGCCGCGGTAGAGGCAGAAGTTGATGCATTATCAGAATCTCCGGTATCGTCAGAAGCTTCAGTTAAATATGAATTAAACATACAATCAGAGCCATTGGATGCAAAAGCTCGGACGAAAACATACGTTCAACAATTAAATTCAGCAAAACAGGATGTGCAAACTGGAGACACAAACAACAACCAACATTTTGAATCTTCATACCGTGTAACTGAGACTAATTTGGACCCAAGGGTCGAACCCTTTATTCCGTCACAGTCTGTAGCAGGTGACTTTACTCGATATTTGTTGAAAAAGGATCTTCTTCTCTCTAGACTTTCACAGTTTGATGACCGACCAGAGACATATCTCACATGGAAAACGTCTTTCCGTGCTGTCATGGAGGAATTAAGAGTTACACCAATGGAGGAATTAGATCTCTTAGTTAAGTGGACAGGTCAAGAGTCAAAACGACATGTCATAAGCATCAAATCCGCCAACGCATCAAATCCCTCTATAGGTCTAAGCAGAGCATGGCAACGTCTCGAAGAACGATATGGATATCCCGAAATGTTAGAAGCGTCATTAAAACGGAGAGTTGAACAGTTTCCGAAATTAACTGTAAAGACAACAAGAAATTGTTCGAATTGTATGATCTTGCATCGGAAATCGATTCAATCAAGAGTACGGAAAAAATGAAAGCCCTTCTTGGTCACTATGATTCATCAATTGGAGTTACACCAATGGTAAATAAATTACCACATAATCTTCAAGAAAAATGGACCACAACAGCTGTTAGATACATGAACTATAATGATGTCGCCTACCCTCCATTTGGTCACTTTGTAGATTTTCTCCGAGATCAGAGTCGGATCAAGAACAACCCAAGCTTCTTTTACGAAACAACACCATTCAAGAAAGAAAACAACTTTCAGAAGCGACCTGAAAGAAATACTCAAATACACGTCAAGAAAACTGAGACAACGGACCCACATAAACCTTTATCTCTACCTGATGATAACTCCGCCAAACAGAAATGTCCGCTTCATCTTACTGAACACTCGTTGAACAAATGTAGAGTTTTCAGAGCCAAGCCCATCGGTGAGAGAATCAAATTTATAAAGGAGAAGAGAATCTGTTTTAAATGTTGTGAATCTATGTCACACATTAAACGAGACTGCAAGAAAATTGTTCGTTGCAAGGAGTGTAACAGTGAAGAACATCCGTCTGCTTTACACGTCGATCATACTCATGTAAATTCTTCTACACAACAAACTCAGGACCAAGTTAAATCGTCTGAAAATCAAGCCGATCACGGCGGGGAGTACTCCGGTACAGCTAAGGCATATTGCACCCGCATTTGTGGAGGATTTTCAGGAAAATCATGCTCAAAGATAATTTTAGTAAATGCCTTCTGAAAAGACAAACCAGAGAATGTTGTACGTCTTTACGTAATGATCGACGATCAGAGCAACAGGACTCTTGCCAGTTCTCAACTATTTGATATGTTGTCAGTTGAAGGAGATGAAGCAGAATATACACTTGTATCATGCTCAGGTAAAGTCCGTACCACTGGGAGAAGAACAAATGGTTTAGTTATTGAATCTATCGACCGAGCAGTTCAACTCGATATGCCAACTGTGATTGAGTGTGAAAATTTGCCTGACAATCGGAATGAAATTCCAACACCAGAAGTAGCAGAGAGTTTCTATCACCTCCAAGATATTGCTCATCACATTCCAAAGCTAGACAATGAAGCTCGTATCATGATGCTAATAGGACGAGACGTCATTTCAGCACATCACGTACTAGACCAACGCATTGGTCTAGCTAATCTTCCATATGCACAAAAACTACGTCTCGGATGGTGTATTATCGGGGAAAGCTGTCTAGGTAGCGTCCACGTGCCAAAAGAATTAAGAGTCAACAAGACCAACATTCTTGAAAATGGTCGACATACCCTGTTTGATCCTTGTAATAACCAAATAAAATTGAAGGAAATAGTACTCGATGTATTTGAAAAGAAAGATGACGATGATAAACCTGGGTTATCCATTGAAGACAGATCATTTTTGAACATGATGGACTCGAGTTTCCGCAAAGATGAAAACGGAAATTGGAGCTGCCCGTTGCCCTTTAGGCACAACAGGCCGAAACTTTTGAACAATTACGAACAAGTTTTAAGAAGAGCAATTGTACTAGACAAGTCATTACGAAAAGATCAGATAAAAAGAGAACATTTTCTAGAGTTCATGGAGACGATGTTTTCAAACGGTCATGCCGAAAAAGCACCACCTTTAACAAACGACACAGAACGTTGGTATCTACCAATATTTGGAGTATACCATCATCGTAAGAAGGACAAAGTCCGAGTGGTTTTTGACTCGGCAGCAAAATGCAACGGAGTTTTCTTAAATGACGTGCTACTACCTGGACCAGATCTAATCAATAGTCTATTGGGAATATTGCTTCGATTCAGACTCGAACCGGTAGCTGTTATTGCAGATATTCAGCAGATGTTTTATAGCTTCAAAGTCGATGAACATCATAGAGATTATCTAAGGTTCTTATGGCATGAACAAAATGACATCAACAAACCACTTACAGAATATCGAATGTGCGTTCACATTTTTGGAAATACAGCATCTCCATCTATCGCTAGCTATGGACTTAAACAATCAGCTATGCGCAGTAATCTTGGCATAGATGTAACTCACTTTGTTCTAAATGACTTTTATGTCGATGATGGATTAACTTCACTTCCAACAGCCACTGAAGCTGTCAATCTACTTAAAAGGACACAGGAAGCACTCCAAACAGAAGGAAAGTTAAAGACCGGACTGGGGGTATAAATAGAATCCAATGAGAAATATTATGGCTTCTTAGGTTTTCTTTGCAGCTTTGAAGTGTAAGGAACATTTTTTCAGATATCTCAACTAATAATTTTTTGTTTCCTTTAGGAATGGTTAACCAAGTAGGAACATAAATTATCTGCATTTTGACAAACTTATGTTGAAAAAAATCCATAAATATAAGAAATATTGACTGTTTAAAATCTCAAGTGATCAGATTTTCAAAATTTGAATTTCCCAGACTGACAGATAAGGCGGAGCTTGCATCAGCTGTTTTCTGTTTTTGTTTATATAAATACCACATGCACGTGCTGATAAGTGAAAAATTCTTACCTTGCATGTGTACAGTTTTAATCTAATCTTTATTCCATTTCACAGTAATTATAATGACTTTTAAAAATTCAATTGATTCATAATAACTTGTCCAGGTTAATATTATTAATATGAAATTAGGTAATTTACTTTTAGTGAAATTCATTTAGATTTGGTAGAAACGTCCAATGTATACTAGAATACGGAAGATATGTAATAATCACAACACTAATCCCATTTGTGACCCATATATTCTTGACATGATGGATTTGGGAACCATTTCCTAACCAATTCCAGGACACATTTTGGTATTAAATCTCTCCTGTGATACGTATATTTTCTCCTTGGTCTGTCCCTTTTAAGTGCGTCTCTCTTTCTCCTTAAATATCTTGGGTCATTCCACACCCCTCTATGAAAAAGGTTTGTCCAAAAACGTTTGAATTTATCTTTTCTTAAGAAAGAATTTCTTTCATGAGGTGCACAATTTTCATTTTCCCACCACAATTGTCTATTTTGTTCATCTGTTATACATGGGCGACATAAACAATATGGACATTCAGATGACTCTTGGTCCTGTTCAATGTGATAATTTTCTGAATGTTCATTACTTTCAGAATCGTTCACCTTATTCTTGTCAGAATTAGCCTCTTTAAAATCCCAATCATTATGAGCAAAAAAGTGATATATTGCATCTCTCTGCTCTTGTGTAACTTCAAGTGATAACACAGAAGTGACATTACTACATTCATTGTTTCCTTCCATGTTTTATAAGATGAAAATGAACTTCCAAAATCTAGGATGTGTAATCTGCAACCCAAGGCACAATGAGGATTTCGGTTTGAACAGATTTAATAAAAGTACTTGGAAATGTTGATATACATTCTTTTTAGTAAAATAATAAATCAACAATTAAAAAAAAAATCAGATATATTTGTGGCAAAAAATCTTTATTTTTTAATTTTCTTTATCCCAAGTAAGACCTCAGAAATGCCCTATGACAGTGATATTTTACACATGTTGTGTTTGCATATCATTGATATTTGGCGGGAATGGACATATCTGCAAGTACTAAAACTGTAACTGATACATTAGTATAGGGGTGTGAGAAATTTTTTAAGAATGATAAAGATAAATGTTAAAACAAAACAGCAAAATTCTTTATCATAATTTTTTTTCAAAGCTCATAAAGGTTTATCTCCTAAATTTATCAAAAATAATTAACAAAATATATTACATATATATTTGACTTGAGTACTTATATACCTTTCTTAAATTAAATAGATTGATCCATATTTCAGATAAAATTACCATCTCAGTCTTTCTTATAGTATTTCTAATAGTAATTTTGGTAAATGATCTTTGTTGAAAATGTCAGAAAGTGAGAAAAAAGCTAGAAAAAGAACTCCATGTTTTCGGATTGAAGTGTCAGGTACTGAGGAAAAGAAGGATGAAATTTTTGGAAAATTTGCTTCAATTAGACAAGAATTGACTAAGAAAAACAACAAACCTATGGGAAACCTGCAGGTTATTGAAGCTTTACTGCAAAAATGGAATGAAGAGAATGATACCAGTAACACCCAGACAAAAGAGTTTCAAGAGGAACCCTGTCCATCCACATATATCAGATCAAAGAAAGTAGACACAAACCAACATATTTTCTGACTGCAGCAGATTCATTTAAGAGGCTTATATCGGTTGTTGAGTGGCATGCAAGATGTTGTAAAGAAAAACTTAAACCTACAAAAATGTTGAAAAAAGGACATGTTTGCAAAACAAGCCTAAAATGTAACGATAAAGAGACACCTCATGTATTTTCTTGGTCCTCCTCTCCTTATTTGCCAACAAAGGATTACTTAGTGAACAGTAGAGTGAATCATGGGATTACATGTAGTGGAATATTGCCTGCAGTCTACAAGAGATTTGCACAAGGATCAGGAATAGGGTTATAAGTGATGAAAATCGTACATCATTTTCAACGTTCACAGTCAGCACATACAAGAGGAGTATAAATATTCAACTGACATAGCACTTTTACAAGAGATAGCATCTTATGAAGAACTTGATAGCAAGATAGACATTATGTCAGATGCAAGACACGGCTGGCGTAAGAATGCAAAAGATACAAGTGTTGTTTGCATTGGAGAAAAAACACATAAAGTTATTAGTTGTGAACATGTTACGAAAACAATGGACCCTGTATCTCAAAGACATGAAAGACTTGGGACAGAGAAGATCTTCAACTATTTACATGAAAATGATGTAACAGTGAATGTTCATTGCCATGACAGGAATTTGTCAATAAACAAATATATAAGGGAAAATACAGAAGCAATCAATCAGAACGATGTTTGGCATTGTGTTAAGTCTGTAAAATCAGCATTAAAGAAGGTGTCAACTGGATCTAAATCTTCTGAGGGAAAAACATGGTCATTCCAGTTATCGGACAAGGTTGAACCTGTGGCTACCCACATGCATTGGGCTATCCAGAACTGCAACCAAGATGAAAAGAAACTGCAGAAGAGTTTATTAAATATCCTTGATCACTATAAGAATATTCACACTGACTGCCATGAGAGTGCCCGGTGTAAGGTTGATGCCAAATATGAACCGTCACGAATTGTAATAACCTCTCCAGTTGCTGAAAAACTTCTTTTAAGTGTTATACTTAATGCAACTGTATACAAATATGCAAAGGATTATGTTCTTGGAAGGGATACATTTTATGTTGAAAGTTTTAACAATGTAACAAATATTTATCAAAACAAAAGAATTGCGTTCGGTGATAGCCAATACAATGCCCGAGCTAACCTTAGTGTACTTCACTGGAATGAAAATGTTGATAGAGACTTTACTTCAGTGTCAATTAAACAAAATCACAGGATGCCAAGGAGTAAAAAAGGGAAGAAGAACTACAAAAGAGCTACATACAAATTTAGAGACAATATTTGGTCAAGATTTATGAAAAGTATTTACTCAAAAAGAAATCGTAGACAGTAGAACAAAAAAGTGTTTTAAATGTGATATTTCAAATAAAATTCATTTTCTGCAGTTTTCAAGACATTTGTTTTTGTAATTTATTAGAAATAATCACAGCACAAAAAATTTAATACTGTGTAATAGTTTCTGTAATTTTTTGTATTTCTATTTTTTTAATTATGATTTAGGTATTTACTGTAAATTGTTCATACTTTTTAATTTTCATCATTCAGTGGAATTTTAATTATACTTACAAAATGTACACTTCTATTACAAAGATACATAAAATTTATCATTCAGATACAGCCATGTGTTATTATTGTAAACAGATGATGTGTATACCCTGCAGGCACACTTTGTTGAATCAACGTTGAATCTTTGTTGATTTCAGGTTATACATTGATCAACAAATATTCAACATTGATTCAACGTTGACAATTCAACGTTGAAATTAGAACATTGTTTCAACGTTGAATTAACATTGTGTTGAAACACCAACATTGAATCAACGTTGGCTAAACAAATACATGGATACCAGAATTGTCAAAAAAGAAGTATTGGGCACATCACAATTCTTTTTAAATTAACAACGATATTCACATAAAATAGAATATTCAATAGATTTTATTTTATCATTAATTGTCGTGGTGATTATAGAATTATATATAAAACAATCGCAGTGTATATCAGTATAAATTAATCATGAACTTTGCACCCCAAATAATAGAAATTCCCAAATTTCACCCCACTCCAAAACATAATAAATTAATAGAACCAGCTTGCATACAGAATCATACAGTAAATATAAATATTTGTGAATAACCCCTTCCCCTAAAAATATGCCCCCCTTTTTCCGTGCCTGCTGATATCAAATATCTTGATTTCATTCCTTTTTTTTATCTTTTCTATTCTTTTTAACAATCTAAAGAGAAAGACGTATACATCAGTACATAAACAATGGTTGATAACTTGTAATATAAACAACCGATAGATCTATTGGAATAGTGATTTAAATTTTCGCGGCATTTTCAACATTTCTATTTTAAGACAAATTCAGATATGCGCATGCGCAATTGTTTTGTTGCCAAAGTTTGAATATCCGCTTTCGAGACCACAAGGTGATTCTACAGTTTTATCAATATCTTTCCTGTATACAGCTTTTATATTTTATCGTAAGTATATATAAATTGTTGTGATTACAGTAAATACAGTATCGTATTTTAGAAATGTGAACATATCATGTTGTTATGAAAACTGTACTGAAAAGTTGAAATTTTACACGAGGAAAAGGGGGATGTTTAGCATGTTACCATTCCCGATTTACCTTGCAACATCTCATGAATTTTTATCGTTTACTATTTGAATTCATCATATGATTGAATCAAAAGTAAAAGAAATTTTATTTACCTGTTCAATTCAGTTACACGAAATCTCATAAAAGGGGCTTGAGTTGTTTACAAAATTGGGATGGAAAGGTCAGACGTTATATGGCTCACCAAGTTGGACCTTTAATATTTTACTGTCAAAATTGAAGTAGTGTTTTGACAAGGTAATCAAAGGTGAAGGTATATCATATATGAGGGTGATAAAGAGTTATTTACGTTCAACGTTTTTGGCCTTTTTTTTTCTCATTTTCTTGGCATTGGTTCGACATGCGTTATTTGTGTTTCCCCTTATTTATTTTTCTGTGTTTCGTGTTGGTACTCTTAATTTCTCATGCTTGTCCCACATTTGATAAAAAAGTAAACCGGGACTAAATTCCAAGTCAGTCTGGATTTTTTAATTATGTGTTCCCAGGATATTAATTGCTATCAAGTTATGAATAATTTTTTTTTCAAATCTGATGCAACTAGCGGACGCGAAAAGGTGACCACAGGATCTTCATGTCCATTATCATGACTGTGTGTCTGTGATCTCCAAGAACGACTGAGTAATAACTTCTAGTACTTTTCCTAAATATTTACGATTTGATTTCTCGTGTTTCGTAACAAGTTCGATTATCCCAATTTTATTTTCCGTGCATCGTTTTGGGATTTTTATTTCATGTGTTTTCGTGTTAAGAACCCCCTTTACAACCCTCGTATATGTCAATCAGACAGATATCATTGCAGCAGCACATATAATACAGAAAAGACATAAATGGATAAACCTTCAATTTGTTAAAGTTAAAATGTAGTATTTAGGATTTTCTTGCAGATTATACCTTCTGGTCTATATGAAAGGAAATGTGGTTGAGATTTTGATGGAAATTTAACTTTCATTTAGTTTTCACGAGTTCTTATGCTTTTGATTTATACTTTAAATATCATCATTATGAAGTTATTAATAGTTAAATGTGTTGAACAGTGTTATAACTTTTGATTTTGTAGATGTCATCATGAAGACCTATGGAATCACAGAACAACAAAACTTTTAGTGTCTGACCAAACAACAACCTTTCTAAAATGGGCTCCAAAAAGACAGGGTGGGAGAAGAAAGAAGTTGAAGTTTTCACTATTAATAAATAAATTTATTTTAATTTTATCGTATTGAATATTTCTCTAATATAATCAGTGGTTGGACATTAGAATACATGGAGTAGGAACAGCAAACTTTGTTTTATATCTTGATCACTCAGATATTTAGAATAGACATTGGGCAAAAAATATGTGTATTAAGGGTGTGTGCTTTCAAAATAAAGATAGTTCAATATTGGAAATATTTTTTATTTTTTTGCTATTTTTCAATATTTCTCTTGGATGATAATTTGTGTTTTATATGCATATCGTTAAATGTAAAAAATCTTAGGGGGTTAAATTAGGGTTCGTAGGAAAGCCCTAAACACACATATTTGTTATTCAGTTGATTTGTTGTTGGCATCATCATAGTCAAGCCATGCTCTTATCACAAGAATGTGGTCTCTCAGTTTTATTGTTGAAAATTCTTCTAAGAGTAATTTACAGTCAATACAGTCTTCAACAATGAGCAAAGCCCATACCATGTCAAATATGACCAGGCAATGATATTATTTAAAGTTTATCAATTTTTTCTGAGATTAATTTCTATACTTTGGTCTGATGGAGCAGTTATTGGATAAAGTTTCCTGCGGCAGAATGTTGCTATGACATTTAGCATGTAGAGGGCCTTGAGAAGATACTAGCTTAAATATTGCTACAGTATAAAATTATGGAATGCAACACACAGAAAATACAGGATGAATTTAACTTAAGTTTTAGGTGGAAACACAGTTGAACACAACCACTAACCAATTTTGATTCCGTGTTGAATATGGTATTCACCCTGAATTCAATCTGAATTCAAGGTAAGTTATTGGTTTAAACAATGTTGAAGCAACCATTATTCAATATTGATTCAAAGTTGAATATCAACGTTGATTCAACATAGGATTTCAACGTTGATACAAATTTGCAAAATCTAATAATAATTCAACATTGATTCAATATAGAAAATAAACATTGATTCAATGTTAAATCAATGTTGTGTGCCTGCTGGGTATTTATAAATAGGATGTTGATAACAACAAGCTCCTCCCATCCCCATATAGGTTTTATTGCTTACCACCTGGTAATTTTTATAGGTCAAGTCAGGTCTTTAAGGCTTCACAAGATAGCATCAAACAACAAGAAGGTTATGGAAGCTTTCCCTCCCGAGGATTTAGCTAAGAATTTGGAAAATTTAAAGTTAACGAATCAAGCACTGCCAGTACAACACAGTCTTGGAATCCGATGGAGCCTTGACTCAGACACATTTTCATTTAATATATCGACAGATGACAGACCGTATTCTAGAAGAGGAGTTCTATCCACTATAAACTTTTTGACCCACTTGGATTTTTAGCTCCAGTAGTTGTAGAAGGAAGGTTAATTCAACGTCAATTGATTAACTCCACTAGCGATTGGGATCAACCATTTCTAACAGAGTATTTCGATACTTGGAACCGTTGGACATCTTCTTTGCAAGAGTTGAATCAGTTACATATTCGCCGTACTTATCTGTCAGATTCTTTTTCTAAGACAGAAGAGAAATCAGTACATATTTTTTGCGACGCTTCAGAGAAAGCTATAGCAGCTGTAAGTTTCGTACGTGCACGAAATAATACAGGACAATTTGAATTAGGATTCCTACATGGAAAATCTAAAGTAGCACCTGTTCATACAATCCCGAGATTAGAACTCTGCTCAGCCGTTTTAGCCACCGAGATAGCCGATACGATTGCGTATCAACTACAATTGCCACTGAAGGAGTTCAAATTCTATACCGACAGCAAAGTAGTGTTGGGCTACATTAATAATGAGTCTAGAAGATTTTATAACTATGTTGCAAATCGTGTTCAGAAGATTCGATCAATCACACTCACAAAGCAATGGCAATATGTTTCTACAAATAACAATCCCGCTGACAAAGGGACGCGAGGCATACATGCTTCGGAAATGGCAAATTCTCTATGGATCAGAGGACCACAGTTTCTTTTGAAAGACACCACAGATCATACAGAGAACTTTACATTACAAAACCCAGATGTTGACAAGGAACTCAGACCGGAAGTAGTGAACTTTAAGACAGAGATTGAATTTTCACAGCATTTAGGAACTAATCGATTTAGTAGATTCTCGCTCTGGAAAAACCTTATCAAAGCAATAGCACGTTTGAAACATGTAGCACATTCTTTTGCTGGCAAATCATCATGTAAAGGATGGCATATCTGCTCAGATTCAGCATCTGTAAAGGCCATTGATGAAGCAAGAAAACTAGTTTTACGAGAAGTTCAGTTAGATACTTATAGCGACGAAATTGAGTGTCTTACCACACGAAAACCTCTATTAAAATCCAGCTCTATAGCCAGTCTTACACCTTTCCTTGATAAGGAAAACATGTTACGTATTGGTGGAAGAATACAAAATTCGGATGTTCCAGACATTGAAAAACACCCGATACTCATTTCTGGTCGCCATCACATTGCACTACTTATCGTCAGACATTATCATGAACTTAGTCATCACCAAGGACGTCACATAACCGAAGGTTCAATTCGTTCTGCAGGCTTCTGGATAACAAGAGGAAAGTCACTTGTATCATCCGTCATTAGCAAATGCGTAAAATGTCGTAAACTTAGAGGATCGCCATGTACTCAAAAGATGGCAATATTACCTCCAGATAGATTAGAACCTGGTCCTCCATTTACAAACGTAGGCGTCGATTGTTTTGGTCCATGGGAAGTGTTAGCTCGTCGAACTCGTGGTGGACATGCAAACTGCAAAAGATGGGCTGCTATGTTTACATGTTTGACAACAAGAGCTGTGCATGTGGAAGTAATAGAGGAGTTAAGCTCATCGTCTTTCATTATGGCATTAAAACGATTTACAGCGATACGAGGTCCAGTGAGTCATTTCAGATCTGATAGAGGAACAAACTTCGTAGGCTCTATCAAAGAACTAGGGATACAAGCAATCAACGTCGAGGATGGTCGAATGAAAGAGTTTCTTCGTAATCAAGGAACAACTTGGCAGTTCAACCCGCCTCACGCCTCACATATGGGAGGTGTCTGGGAAAGAGTTATTGGCATAACAAGAAGAATACTAGATTCGCTCTTAATGGAAGCTTCTAGGAATAAGCTTACTCATGATATGCTTGTTACGTTTTTGGCAGAAGCATCAGCAATTGTGAATTCGAGACCGCTTGTCCCTGTCACTACCGATCCGGAAAATCCGATGCCACTCTCTCCATCTTTATTACTTACTCAGAAACCGCAACAGATCATTAACAATCAGCAAATAATCGACAGCAAAGATATGTACAATAAACAGTGGAAATGTGTGCAAATACTTGCAGATAAATTTTGGAATCGGTGGAAAAATGAATACCTACAAACACTCCAAACACAACGTAAATGGACCGAACCACAGAAAAACATTTCTCCTGGCGATGTTGTTCTGATAAGAGACAAGCAATCTGCTAGAAACGATTGGCCTATAGGGATCGTAGAGAGAACTTATCCTGGATCCGATCAACTAGTACGTACATGCGATGTCCGAATCATGCGAAATGGTGAACGTGCAGTGACATACACTCGTCCAGTGACCGAAATTGTGTATCTATTTCTAGACGAGTCATGGGGAGAAGTCCAGAAAAAGAAACTTTGATGTTGACAATGTATCTTTAGCGTAGACAATTTAGAACTTTAGTTGTTATTTTCAGTTAAATGCAGTATTGAACATTGTAGTATTTTTTGGTTTTATACTTTTTATAGTGATGCCTTAAGCATCAGACGGGGAGTGTTCTGTCGAATAATTGACAATTTTTTACTATCACTTTAAAACCTTTTTATTAATCACGTCGGCCGTACATTCCACAGCAGCCACATCAAAATCATATCACGTGTTTGTTTTTGTTCTCATCTCATTGTTAAATTTCTTGATCTATGGCCTATCACGGAGTAAGTAATTAATTTAATTTGCAATTATCACAAATGTATTTTTGTTTATTTTCGTAAGTTCATTATTCATTTTATTTACTTTGATTAAGAGTTTTCATTGTTCACCTTTGTTACACAACACACGCATACACTTTCACATCGTGTTATCTTAACTGATGAAACACACGCTTTATCGTTATTTTAATGACTTTTCAATATTTTACGAATGTCAAGAAGGTGTTATTGAGTAAGTTTGCATACTTATTTTTGTTTATATTAATTATGTATCTGAATAAAACTTTTGTTTATTTTGGTATAAATACACGAGATAACCTTGATAGCATGTTGATACGTCATACTTTATTTAAAGAAAAATCTATGGAACGCAATTAGTGCCACTTTTAGGTGTTCAATTTTATCTTTTAATGAATAAGTTTAATTGTTTTAAGCGCATTTCACATAGGAAATTGTTACTATTATTCTATATACTTTTATTTGATTTATTTAATCAGTTAAGGTAGTAATTTCACTAAGATCAGGTGTTTATGAGTCTTTATTTGTATTTCAGTATTTTACCACACAAACATGTATGTAACTTCATCATCATGGAATAAATTCTATAAATCACATGTAGTTACATCATTACTGGTTAACTAACTGTAAGGCGGCAGAGCCAAGGCAGAACAAATACTTAATTTTTTAAAAGAATTATAATGAATTCTGATTACTTAATTATGATTAAACGTTGCCACTACACTCAAAGCATCTGGAGAAAGAAACTGCGTCGTGTGAATCTTATAGTGTTGTATGTCCACTTTTGATAAAAATGGAGATACCTATATATTTGAGATCCAAGTGTAATGATCTATCTCCCTATGCAAGTTTTTTCCCTATACAAGTTTTTGTCAGAACTACACTGTTCTATGTACACACTCCCATTGAAATATAATGGCTTATTCATCTAGTTAGTTCAGAGAAAAATATTTTTATAATATTTGATCTCAACTATTTCTTATGTATTTTTGCTGATAAATAATCGTTATCAAAATTATCTAGGTAGTACGATGATTAAATCAACTGCATGGTTTGAACTCAATCTATGAGCAATTGTTAGCAAATCCAGCAGTACAGAATTAGGGATATTACAAAGTTAAAAAATCCATGGTCTATCTCCAATGGAAATATAGGTATGAATTTCTAAAATTACATTTTTTGTAGTGAAATGTTCTATCTCCAAAAAAGAGGATGCTTTATTTGTTGAAGTTGCTTGTGAAGAAGTATGGTTTACTACACTTAAAGACGCCGAAGATATTGCCATCGACATAACAGCTTTCGCCGACTATGTCACCGAGTTCTGGGTAGAAGAAAACAACTTCAAACAACGTAACCCCTTCAGCAACGAAGAAGCAATAAACTAAAGAAGCACATCAACTATGCGCACACATTCATCCACATCCTGATAGAGAAATCCTCAAGCAAATAAGATACCAGTAGTAGCTGGAGGAACTGAACGACCAACGTCCAAGAAGTATAAAAACATCGACAACAGACTGTCAACACCGAAAGAACGCTTTCATTAGGGTGAACATACCGTCAATGACTACGCCGACCAAGCAACCTTCCTCCTCTGTATGGAAATTCAAGAAATTATATTGCAGAATTTGTTGTGTAATACTTTTAAATTTTCCCTATGATTAAGCATTTTCCTGTTCATTACATAAATTGTCGTATTTATAAATTTAAATACTGTTCTGCCCTCCTACAAAGTTTATATTACAGAATTTATAGAGTGTAATACTATTAAAGTTTCTCTAAGTTAATGCATTTTCCTATGCAAATTTGTGTATGCACAAACCTTTTCGTATCTATAATTATACTTTTTGTGTTTACTTCAAAGTTCACACTGCAGAATTTATCATACTCATAAAGTTTTTCTAAGTTCAAGCATTTTCTTGTGGATATTTTCAAGATTTGATAGTGTATTTGTCCTTTAGTGCTAATATAGTTCATAACAATAGTACAAGTAGGGAAGGATTTATGGACTATTTACAAGATATCGACCTAAATGATATTTTGGGAGATTTTGATGGTAACTCACATGGACCAATTCAAACTAAAGAACCCAATACGCAGTCAAGAAATCAGATATTTTATGGAAATGTTATAGTAATACATAACCTAACAATTAACAAATAGAGTTGCAAAGATGTACATCATTGTACATTGGCAGATATTACAGTTGTCAGATGGTGACGTTCCCTCTTATGGTGTTTATATATCTCAACTTGTTCGATTCGTTCGTGTATGTAACAACGTATTTGATTTCAACGAAAGAAATCTCTGTATAATTACTGAAAAATCATTACACCAGGGTTTTCGATATCACAAGCTAGTCAAAACATTTACTAAATTTTATCATCGGTACAAGGACATCATTCGTAAATATAAATCAACATGCAGACATCTTATACGTTCAGGTATTTCACATCCAATATTTTATGGTAATATTCTTTACAAAGCACAAAAAAATGTAGTCATTCATCTCAAAAGCTAACCAAACCTTTAAACAGACTCATTCGGAAAGGATATAGTTACGATACTGTTGTAAGGTCATTAAGGATTGCATACTTTGGTATTAATATTGATTCACTCATAGGGTCTTTGCATCGGAAATAAACACATTTATTCTAAAATCAGTTGTTGGCATGATACGGGTTATGTTCTTCTCATATATTTTATGATGGTATGATACTAAACTCCTAATGGGAGGGATTGTACTTGATTTTCATATGATGAAGACATAATCTTTCAATCAGTTTAATTGAGGTCTGGAGCTGGCATGTCAGTAACTGCTAGTAGTCCTTTATTCATTTATGTATCATTGTCATTTTGCTTAGTTTCTTTTGTTACCTATTCTGACATCGGACTCGGACTTCTTTTAAACTGAGTTTTACTGTGCGTACTGCTATGTGTTTCTTTATTCTACATTGGCTAGAGGTATAGGGGGAGGGTTGAGATCTCACAAAACATGTTTAACCCCGCCGCATTTTTGCGCCTGTCCCAAGTCAGGAGTCTCTGGCCTTTGTTAGTCTAGTATGTTTTTTTAACTTTAGTTCATTTATATGTTTTGGAGTTTAGTGTGACGTCCATTTTCCCTGAACTAGCACACAATTTTAGTTAGGGGCCAGCTGAGGACCACCTCCGGGTGCGGGTTTTTCTCGCTGCATTGAAGACCCATTGGTGGTCTTCGGCTGTTGTCTGCTCTTTGGTCGGGTTGTTGTCTCTTTGACATATTCCCCATTTCCATTCTCAGTTTTATTATATTTGATATTTGTTTTTAATACAGACCACATCATATCCCCAGGAGGTAAGATAAATTCGTTACACGGTGTGCTAGTGACCTAATACGAGGTATACGGGGTCAGTAAATTTCAGCTGCGCTCTCGTCCCATATGGGATTCTGTGGCGTAGCTTCATATACGCTGTCACGCCATGGCGTGCACATCGCGGGTTCTAAAAAAATAATTTACGCCGCAAAATAAAATAAAAATACAAACGAGTAAAAATATAAAAATTTAACCAAACAATGCAATTTAGAAAACGTTATAACTATTTTGATAAAGTCACAATAATTAAATTTTGTCCGTATGTAAAATCAACCCGACCAACCCTGACAGAAATCGTTTTTAATTTATTTGCGTGAATTTTCTCCCGGTACTAAACGTAAAAAGTACCGTAAACATGAGCAGTTCAAAGCGTGACAAGCCTAAATGGCAAACTTTAGACAATTTTTTCACCAAAACGCTTACTAACAGTACCAACAGTGATAGTCATGCAGAAACACAGTCAGCATCAAATCAGGACAATATAGACTCTGAAACGTCAAACATTGACGCTGAAATTAGCTTAAGCGCCACATTACAGTCCATGTCAAAGCCAGTACAGAAAAATCTGGGACCATCATATCCAGATATTTCTTTGTTGAAAGATTCGACATCCTTAGGAAAAGATGTAAAGTTACAACTTTTGACCGACAAATGGAAAGATGTCCACACCTTCAAATTTCCGACAAGGTATATTAACTCTATTTCAATAAAAAATATAATGCGCACCGTTGAACTAACAGGGCTGCAGGGGTTGTAAACCCACGTTTTTGTTTGGATAATGGTTGTAAATTTCGTACATAATTTTGGCAAAACATGACCAATTGATCCATTTTTATCAAGCAACTTTTGGATCTTACCCTTAACAATTTAAAGAATTACAGTAACCCTTATACGAGTTTGACTGTCCCTTTGGTATCTTTCGCCCTCTTATATGTAAGTTACGATAACGGTAATCTAAAATTTCCCGTCAAATAATTATGATATTTTGAAAGGTTACTTCATGTTGTTCTGATTTGACACCTTCCTGTCAAAATAAGGCGTCAACGCATTAAAAATAAAATAAAATAGCCTTTCAAGACTTCATCCGATTCCGCAGTTCTACCTCCAATGCATGGAACAAAATAATTGGCCTCAAATCAATCAATTGGTTTGAAATTTGATTATATGAATAATAGTATGACGTGTTGGGTAAACGTCAATGAGGAGTCGACATGTATGATTTAGTGAAATTTTATATTTTTTACTCGTTTGTATTTTTAATTTATTTTCCGGCGTAAATTATTTTTTAGACCCCGCGATGTGCACGCCATGACGTGACAGCGTATATGGAGCTACGCCACAGGTCATCTGCATAGTTATGTAAACTACCATTTTTTAACAAAAAGAAAAATATCATTTATACATACGTTAAACAATAATGGCCCTAGTATAGAACCATGTGGTACGCCTTTACGGATGTCAGCCCAACCACTCAGAACATTGTTGACTTTTATTTGTTGTTTACGATTAGATAAATAGGACTTTAAAAGAGCTACTGAATGGGGGAATACACCATATATAGATATAGGAAGGTGTGGTATGAGTGCCAATGAGACAACTCTCCATCCAAGTCACAATTTACAAAAGTAAACCATTATAGGTCAAAGTACAGTCTTCAACACGGAGTCTTGGCTCACACCGAACAGCAAGCAAAAAGGGCCCCCAAAATTACTAGTGTAAAATCATTCAAACGGGAAAACCAACGGTCTAATCTATATAAAAAAACGAGAAACGAGAAACACTTATGAACCACATCAACAAACGACAACTACTGAACATCAGATTCCTGACTTAGGACAGGTGCAAGCAATGCTGATATGCAAATATATTAAAGCAGGTCTTAGCAACCATATCATAACAATCAGTACTTTTAAAAAGATATATAAATTTATCTTCATCAGATAAAATATTAAAATCAACATTTAATTTACTTCTTTAAACTTCGTAAAAAATTTTCACGCAAATCTGCATAATGAAGAACAGTTACTGTATATATGTACGACGAGCTGAGACTCGCCGATGTTTTATTGGATGACTTTTTTGGTTGATTGGGATGAATGGATACCTTAAAATAAAAACTAATTGTATGCTTCGTTAGATATTTATTTTTATTTATTTTCTAATGACAAGAATTATAAAAAAAATTTAAAGTGGGAAATCCCAGAATAACAAAGAATATATTCTATCACTGAAAGAGGAAGACAAAATGTGTGTTGTGGATTTTCACACCATGCGTGCTTTATCAATCAAAGTATAACACAGTTTTTTTTTTGTTACGTCTGATGTAAGTTTATTAATCATTACCTTTATCAGGAACACTTATAGAAAAACGTTGCGGCTGTGCAGGGAGAAATATACATAGTAGATGGGCAGGGTTGAGATCTCACAAAACATGTTTAACCCATGCCGCATTTTTGCACCTGTCTAAAGACACGAACCTCAAATCCTATTTAGTCTTGTGTTTTTTTTTAAATATTGGTTTAATTGTTTGTTTGTGTGTGTTTTTTTTTAAATATTGGTTTGATTGTTTGTTTCGTAGTTTAGTGTGGCGTCCATTTCGCTGAACTACTACATTATTGTTAAGGAGCCAGATGAAGCCCGGATCCGGGTGCGGGATTTTATTTTATGGGGATTGTAGAATCAAAACACTTCAAAACGAAGACAGAAACCATCTAAGAAGACATTTGTAAAAATTATCATGCTTGATTTATTGTAACAGGTATTATTTTTACAGATATTTATCAAATTTAATTTTGTAACATTATTTTTACATATTCCAAACAATCAGCAAGATGTGATAACATTGGTAAAGGGTTTCGTATCATTGTTATGAATATGATTCAGTTGCCGTAGCCACAAGGTTTTACTCCTTTTATTTATTACAAATCATAATGAATATAGAAATAAGAAGATGTGATATAATTGTCAATGAGACAACTCTACACCAGAGACCAAATGACATAGAAGTTAACAACTATAGGTCACCGTACGGCCTTCAACAATGAGCAAAACCCATACCGCATAGTCAGCTAT
Organism: Mytilus coruscus; assembly: GCA_017311375.1. NCBI lineage: Eukaryota > Metazoa > Mollusca > Bivalvia > Mytilida > Mytilidae > Mytilus > Mytilus coruscus. The sequence continues at coordinate 96,128,326 of CM029599.1, forward strand.
AAAATGCCCCGAAATGACAAATGTAAAATAATTCAAACGAAAAAACTAACGGCCTGATTTATGTAAAAACAATGAACGAAATACAAATATGATATACCGCAACAAACGACAACCTCTGAATTACAGGCTCCTGACTTGGCACAGGCACATGAAGAATGTGGCGGGGTTTAATATGTTAGCGGGCTCCCAACTCTCTTCTAACCTGGAACAGTGGTGTTATAGAACAAAATATGAACAAACTATAAAAATAAGTTGAAAAAGGGCTCAACTCATCAGATCGATACAAAACAGAAAAATAAGTAACACAAATTGGACGTGGTAGGGTATTTATATATCCCTATAACAAAAGAAGAGACTAAGTACAGATCTGAGAGTACTCGCAGTTACTAGTTCAAAGCCAATAACAACTAATAAAAAATTCATGTATCTAAGACTGGACTATCAATCAGCACACATCCAACATCCAATGGATTTAGTGTAAAGACATCATTAACAAAGCATGACCTTGTGAAGAATGCTCAGGAAGCCGATATTACTTGACCATCCAGAACATTTTATATGACCCCTTGTTTTAATGAGTTGCGTGTTTCGCTTAACCTTTACTTTTCCATATAGTTAATATTGACTTTTTTTCTTCTTTCTGACATGACGTCGGTTGTTTTTCTTTTGCTTATGTTTTAATTTCCCTCTTAGTATCTTCCCTTTTAAAAAAAAACCTAAAAAAACAGTTTAGTATAGTATCAGTTTGTTTCAAATATGATCATCTATGATTAAAAGGAGATGTTGGATACACGTTGATGAGACAGCAACACAACCCGACAACATAAAATATAAAATGACATCTGGTATATTGTTTGATATTGTAAGATTAAAAGAAGTAAAAGTTAAAAGACAATAAAGACAAAATCAAATGAATACAAATTGCTTCCATTTGATTCAGTTTAAACATATTTTATTTGCATAAATACAGATTGAATTAGACACAAGTCAAACAAACTTATGGCGTCTTCTACATTTAATATATTTAACAATACAATATATAAGACCATGCATACATTACTGTTATTTCAACGTTTGCAGAAATTGGACCGACAATTTAAATGGCGCAAAAGTAGAAAAATAATAAAAAGATAAAAAAACAATAAAACACATTTATAATTATATATATTTGCTAATATTACTTCACATAGCGTTAAGACTTTACACTATGTACGTATGCATGCGATAATTGAAAGCTAAACACCACTATCTGTAATAATATGTTTTTAAATTGATTTGAGTGTGCCAAGGTTTGAAAAACATTTTGTTATACTGTACATGATTTTTGTTTTCTTGTCCTGATACATTTGCAACAGTTATGTAACAGCAGAAGGGACAAACAGAGAAATTATGCAATTAAAACACGATATTCCAATCCATCATTATTAAACTCACATATTTGGTAGATAAAGATTCCATTAAAAAAAAAAAGAAATCGTAATTGTAGCTAAATTAGTCAGAAAGTTATCTTCTCTGGAGGTAGTAAAGGATAGATTTACCAAGAGCGAATCAAGCTCACTGAGGCCTCTTGTTTAGCTAAATTTCCTTATAACTAACAAATGTCAAAATGATCACTAAAGTATGAGACAATTAAAAACAAATCCCTTAAAACTATTAAAATCGTATCGCAAACTAAATATATTTTACAGGCATAAAATAGTCCTATACGTGGAGAAAAGCATCAGATAATCTATACGCTTACATAAGTTTTTATTTCATTTAAGGTGGAAACATTGTATGTATTATATAAACGCCATGCGAAACGAAAAGTAATTACACTACAGATAGTATTTTTATTACGCATACCGTTGAAACAGACCACCATTGATGTATACTTACAGTAAAGTAAATTAATATAACTAAACGAAATAGCTTTAAAAACGATAATATACAATCTTTCAAAACATATTGAATTATTAAAAGTGTCAAATATCAGTGACACTGTGAACTACATTTATATGTATACATGTAATGAGTATAAATCCAAGTCTCAATAATTGAACAGCTTTCATTTAAAATTCAAAAGGATTTATTGTTTGTATTGGTTATATCCGTGGTTGCGCCACAAAGGTGGACTTAGTAAAGACTTTAAAAATATATGGTAGACGTGACATTGATAATTTTATATAAATAGTATCGGTATGTAATGGAGAGATTTACTTAGTGGATTTTTTTTCATTATTAACCCCTATTTATTTCAATATCATTGATGAACAGAAAATAGGATAATCGAATCTAAAATAAAAAATCTTCAGGTAAAGTTGTTAAATGTTAATTTTGTACATGTTTAATTAAAGTTCGTGTATTGATATGCATACATGTAAGGACGTTATGTTATTGTACTGTGACGTGCACAATATGTTTTAATTATTTTGAATGACACTATAATGCTACTAAGAACTGATTTAGCTTTTCTCATATTTTTGTATCTTTTTCTTTGGAATTAGAATTTGTTTTGTATTTCGTTTTTACAATTGTCCTTTTTGACTGTTTGCCATTGATTTATTAATAAGGGAATGTGGCTCATTAACAAATAAATCGCCTGTACTTGTCAGTGTTATGTTTCTGCTCATAAACGAGTCAATCGCCTGTACTTGTCAGTGTTATGTTTCTGCTCATTAACAAGTAAATCGCCTGTACTTGTCAGTATTATGTTTCTGCTCATAAACGAGTCAATCGCCTGTACTTGTCAGTGTTATGTTTCTGATCATAAACAAGTCAATCGCGTGTACTTGTCAGTGTTATGTTTCTGCTCATAAACAAGTCAATCGCCTGTTCTTGTCAGTGTTATGTTTCTCTTCATAAACAAGTCAATCGCCTGTACTTGTCAGTGTTATGTTTCTGATCATAAACAAGTCAATCGCGTGTACTTGTCAGTGTTATGTTTCTGATCATAAACAAGTCAATCGCCTGTACTTGTCAGTGTTATGTTTTTTTATCATAAACAAGTTTATCGCCTGCACTTGTCAGAGCTATGTTTCTGCTCATAAACAAGTTAAAAGTTAATCGTCTGCACTTGTCAGTGTTATGTTTTCACTCATAAACAAGTTAATCACCCGTACTTGTCATTGTCATGTTTCTGATCATAAACAAGTTAATTGTCTGCACTTATCAGTGTAATGTTTCTGCTCATAAACAAGTTAAACACCCGCACTTGTCAGTGTAATATTTCTGCTCATAAACAAGTTAAACGCCCGCATTTGCCAGTGTTATGTTTCTGCTCATACACAAGTTAATTGTCTGCACTTGTCAATGGTAAGTTTCTTCTCATAAACAAGTTAATCGCCTGTACTTGTCAGTGTTATGTTTCTGATGATAAACAAGTTAGTCATCTGCACTTGTCAGTGTTAAATTTCTTCTCATAAACAAGTTAATCGCTTGAACTTGTCAGTGTTATGTATCTGCTCATAAACAAGTTAAAAGTTAATCGCCTGTACTTGTCAGTGTTATTTTTCCGTTCATAAACAAGTTAATCGCCTGTACATGTCAGTGTTATATTTCCGCTCATAAACAAGTTAATCACATGTACTTGTCAGTGTTATGTTTCCGCTCACAAACAAGTTAATCGCCTGTACTTGTCAATGTTACGTTTCAGCTCATAAACAAGTTAACCGCCTGTATTTGTCAGTGTCATGTTTCTTTAAAACAAGGATTTAACTTCCCCATTCCTTCAATTCATGGCTGTGCATTTGTACATTTACCCCTGTACACGAAACGTACGCCTCTTCAACAATGGTGTTTACTGCCGGACGTCAGAAGTCAATTTTACAATATTATAGTCAGCTCCTTTGAATTATCATAACTTTTGCATCTAATTTGACATGAATAAAATCAGCTTTCAATAAACAGGCACCTCTCAAAGACAAATCTTATTTTTCATAGATAATTCTAACTTTTATTTTCCACTTCCTTCTTTGCCTGTTGTATAACTTTAAAGAAATGTATCTTTTTGTTCTGCGAGCTTCTGATACATTTAAAAGTAAATCCAGAAATACTTATCATATAAATGATTCGTTTTACTTTTATTTACCTCTACTGCTGGTTGACTTTAGCCCCTTAACGGATCACCCACTCAATTGTTCAAGCATTTATTATTACACAATTTTACCTTATTCTCCGTTGATTTACGTTGCGCATTATGCCATTTTTTAAATTTTAACTCCTTTGCGCAAAATTGACCTTCACATAGCTTTCGCTAATTTGTTTCGCACCATTCACTTGTGTAAAATGTTTAAACATTATATTTTTCAGGAATGCAGCAAGTAAGTCAATCACCTTATTTATCGTCATATATAAAATATCTGTGTTCATTCATGGGAAATACAACAATAAGAATTGAAAGTGTATCATGTATGTATGACTCATAGAGTTTTAAAACTAGTTTCTTTCTGCGTAAAGATTGTTATTTTCAAAGGTAACACTATTACAAAATGAAATTGTTTTACAGTGTATGCTACTTATCAACAAATGTAATTTTATTACCAAATCAGCGGTCCTAACAGGCAAGATACATAAACATCATAGTACAAGTAATAACAAACTATAATATTTATCATACAAAAATCTGAGAATAAACGTTCTCAAGAAAACACACAATTCAATAAATTATTCGCAATACATGATTTTATGATATTATTAACATGTTTTAAGTGTGTGAAGTAATGATGTTATGTCCTTTTGTACCAATGGATTTAAAATATATTAAAAGGAAATAATAAAACAAGCAACATAGTTTCATATTTCGTTACTAGTTCTAGTCATAACCAGTGCATAGCTGGAGTAAATTTACACCTACCCAATGCAGAGATTATCAAGGTGCTGTCATTTGGTTCTCCTCAAGACTAATGTACAACAGAAAAAAGTAAAGAACAAAAATACCGAACTCCAAGGAAAATTCAAAACGGAAAGTCCCTTATCAAATGGCAAAATCAAAAGCTCAAACACATCAAACGAATGAAAACAACTGTCATATTCCTGACTTTGTAAAGGCATTTCCTTATGTAGAAAATGGTGGATTAAACCTGATTTTATAGCTAGCTAAACCTCGCACTTGAATGACAGTCGCATATAATTCCATTATATTGAAAAAAATATGTGAATAAAACAAACAAATATAATAGGAAAAAATGTCAAAAATAGGGGTACAGTAGTCAACATTGTGTTTTAATCTTAATCACTATAAAAAAACCTATAAAAAAAACCAAATATATCAACAAAGAAAAACAAAATGGCATATAGACAAAGCACATAAGCAAAAATGAAAGACAAGAATACAAAAAATGACCATAGCACAATAACATAATTGCGGGATGTATAAGTACCGAGCCACGCCAAAAGGATATTTCCAAAAAAGACTAAACAATAAAGAGCAAGAGTCAGTCATTGCCACTCTGCAAGAACTATAAAGGGACAGTGCTCTAGAAAAAAAATGAAAATAACACGTTGTAATTTCATGCGTCCGAAGTGCTGTTCTTGATTTACCTTCATCAGGAACGCTCAAAGCCGAATATTTTAAAGCCAAGGATGTATAAGAACCGAACTCGTTGAAGAGCTATATGACATATAAGGAAATAAAAAATAGCCAAATACATCTAAAGTCAACTTTGCCTGAGGGAGTTAAAACGTTAATATCTTATATTTCAAGATTTATCAACGGACAATTTTAGAAAAGTTTGTTATAAATCATGTCAGTTCCGAAGTACTGACTACTGAGCTGATGATACCCTCGGGGACTGATAGTCCACCAGCAGAAGTGAACTCACAAATGGAAAATTCTAAAGTTTATGTGATAAAAAAAGAGGGGATAATCTTGAATCGTCTGAGAACTAGTCAAAATCGATAAAGGGAACATTTGAAAGATGTGTTTACGTCAATCCAATCAACACTTCTGAATATGCATAATTCTGATAATAAATTTTCATTCTCATTGTTCATTACCCATATCAGAGTTTTTTTTGGTTGGGTTTAAATCTTTCAAATGCTTGCAACAACCATTAATCATTGTTTTTATCTTTTCGTTGGTCTGATAGATCATAGATGTAATGGGTATTACATCTATGGATAGACTATCACAGTTGAAAAGAAAATGTCTTTCATCTTCGACCTCATTACTGTAGCATCTTTGACATGTCCACTACATGTAGATTGAATACGTTCTTGTAATATTTTTCTTTCTTTCTTATATTTCATAGTACCCGCCTCCTCCTGGTGGGCAGTATCCTCCGCCTCCTGGAGGGCAGTATCCCCCGCCTCCTGGTGGGCAGTATCCTCCGCCTCCAGGTGCTCATTACCCTCCACCTGGGGTGCACAATATAATCCGCCACCACAAGGACCACCTCCACCCTATAATGGCGGATATGGTCCACCTCCAGTGCATCACCAACAGCAACAACAGCAGGTTGTTGTAGTACAACAAAATAGAGACTATGTAACGGTGAAAGAAGACAAAGGGTAAGTAGATACATTATGATAACAAACTTTTCCCAAATGTTGATTTCTGTATTTCCTATAAATTGTTAAATTTGTAGGATATTTGCTGAGGACCGGGGGAGAGGTAGAGCAGCAGTGTTAGTCGTACAGAATGTACAAATACTAAGTCGTATCAGGTCGAAATTGTGACATTCACTACCATGTTCCGTGTTGGGAGAATGTTACACTGGCTGTACATAAAGTACTCTTCTTACAATCCTTTGAATGGTCATATTAATCGGCCATATTATGCTTCCTTTTGCCAGTGGCAGTCTCTCCCTTCATCCGGTTCGATCCCCTTTGATGTTCCTACTTAAATGATGCATTATTTAGTTTCTTTCCCCGCCGGAATATGCATTGTTTGCTTAAGGAAGTTAAGCAAACCTAATTTAAAAATCAGTAAACTGATCAATCATAGTCTCTTGTGTGATACAATATTTAATACAGATCTACAAAATATTCTTTTGTGCGTTACGGTCTAGGCCTGTCCACTTCAAATCCCTAATCCGAGTGTATCTAACTAAACTATGACTATCTTCTTCTTAATCCGGTATAGTCCAGATTTTTTTACTATTTTGGCAAACTCAGTAAAGTTAATTTTTTATAGTATATCCATCCTTCTAACGGTATTCTTGATTTCCAAACGTAATCTGTGATTTTCCCATTTGTATCTTCCATTATCTTATGTTTACAAGGATACAAGTATATTATCATATTAATTGAAAGCAGTAAGAGTAAACCAATAGCAAAATAAAACGGAAAAATCTTAAAAGGACAAAAACAAAAAAACAAAAAAAAAAACAACACATGAATAAAGCAACAAAACCCCACATAAATTTTGGGTGAACACCATTGCTATGGAACAGTATACGTAAGTAGATACGTTTCCAATTAGTGTAGTGAAATAAGAGAGTACAAAATGTACTTGTGAAGAAGTACCACAAAATAGTCCCATATATCAAAAGAACGTAATACCAACCATTAATCACTTTGAAATTCAGTTGAATAAGTCTTAATGAATAATACATGTAGGGTGAACGCCAGTGAATGAGCAACACAACGCAACAACAACAACAAAATAAAAAAAATCTCGATGTCAATATAAGGATCTAACAATAGACAAGAATTCATAGCCAAGCTCTAAATCGCCCAGAGTCATTAAAGTATCATATAAGATAATCAAAATCAGAAAGTCTTTTAAAATCTTTACCATAACTCCCTTGGAACATAACCATACAGCCAAATTATAATGGATTACCTTTTGTAACATGAATTCAGCTAGTCAGTTCACGTTATTTACTTGTGTGCTCGTTCTTGACATACCTGATTATTTCAACAATTATTCTTCCAGACATAACGGTAACGAAATAGATTTTACAATCCGCTCTGACGACCTCCAAGATATGTCAAAAAACAATTTTATTTCAAGAATGGGTATAGACAAGAATACTTTAATTTTGATAAGTGATTTATACAATTTGTTTGGTGAATTTTTACAATGTATATATGTTTTATTTGGATGGACTTTGAAATTTTCCTGCTGTGAATGATTAAAGTTTAACGACTTAAACGTGTAGAACAGGATTTCAAGTATGCTTGAACGTGTCTGTGTTTTATCGAATGTACCGGTAGTAAAAAAAATGGACTTTTTAACTGACAGTAGTATGTGATTTACAGTAATATTTGACAGTTGAATTCGAAAAAAAAAACAAAATGAAAAATTTAGTAGACTAGAAACATTTATTATCGAATGGTAGCTTTATATACATGTTCAATAAATAAAGATTATAAAACAGTTTTTTTTCTGTGTAGATTACTTGTTATTTTTTTTTATACTTCGTATACCTTTTTCGGTATAGACACACACGTGGAGACGGATCTGTAAATGTTACAATTTATTTTTGTATTATATTGAAATTATATTTTACACTGTTTTTTAGATGCATGCCAGACACAGATAAGTGGAAATGGTGGAACTGGTTACTCTGTGTCCTTGCCGTAATATTTCTAGGTCCAATTATCTTAGTACTCGGAGTAAGTTTGCTGTATTTGTTTTGTTTTAAGTCATGACCGATTTGCATGAGGGGTGTCTTAGTCGTTTAATTCCTGGTTATAGATCTAAACACTCTTTCCGATATTCAATTAAGAAAAAGCTTCAGAAAACATAAGAATTAAGAGAACAACAAATGGTCTAAATATAAAGGCTTATTTCAAACACCAAGGTTAAACCATTGTCGTGACGTCAGCCTATTCATTTACCGTGGATTCTTTTTCTAGAATCAACGCTTCCTAAATCTGTCGCTTAAATGGACTCACCAAATTATATTCAATTGTTTCCTTTGTGTGACTAATTTCATTAAGTTTGAATCGGCCAATTTACTGATTTCTGTTCACTTATGGAATTAATTTAAAAACTTACCTTTATTTTTTGTAATTTTTATATACCTTCACTGGGAATCGAACCCGTCCTTGAAATCTGCTATGTGTGACTGACATCAACACATCGACGAAACCTCTCGGCTACCATTGGTTGCAATTTAAATGTCTAGTTTATATATATATAGTTATCAAAGGTACCAGGCTTATGATTTAATACGCCAGACGCGCGTTTCGTCTACATAAGACTCATCAGTGACGCTCAGATCAAAATAGTTAGAAAGCCAAACAAGTACAAAGTTGAAGAGCATTTATAAATGAACATATCATACACATCGGTACAACGGACATACAGGGCTTGTACCTTTATGTATACATAATAGACAATCGTACAGTATAAGCTGGTAGCCGCGAGGTTAACATGGTTAATACCAATGAGTTAAGCAGTCAAGTAAAATGTAGAGACTTGTCGGTATAGGTTCGAATCCCTGTATTCTCTTTGTTGTCCCTATTCTTTAGTTTTTTCCTTTTTCTTATTTTATATGTTATTGTGGATATTTTTGTAATAATAGCGTGTTTTCCCCTTTATTTTTGGATTATTATTGGCTATTTTACATAATTGAAAAGAAAATGATTACATTCAATTTGTTCATTTTTGTTTTATAAATATAGTTTAATTCTTCTTCTTCTGTGTATTAGCCTCCTTTAAGTAGGAGCACCTCCGAATGGAGTATATACCCTTAATGCCTTATTAAATTTTTAATCACATTGTAAATATGTACAGCACATGCATATAAAAGAAACAAAGTTTTGTTTTTTACATGGCATATATACAGGGACTTGGGTTTTATTTTTAAAACTATCTCAACTCATGTATATGTTAAAATCAATTATTATTGTTTTATATAAAGTCTAGAATAAAAGTAAACCAGTTATTGTTAAAAGATAAAATTAAGTAAAATATGATCAGATTTGATAAAAACAGGATTTTAATCGGCTATAATATATTAAGAGTAGCGATTTCATAATAAAGTAAAATACATAATGGATTTGGTGAATCTTACATTTATATAGAACTTATTTGAGTAAAATAGTACACTTTAAAATAATAAAATAAAATAAAATAATTTATTTATTTATTTTCAACTAAGGTGGTTTTGGATGTTACCTGTGAGGATTTTGATCTCTTTCCTTTTGTCTAATAAGATTTTATATTCACTTTATTTAATTATTGCATTAATTATAAGATAATTTGGCATCAATAGTGAGTTTTAAATGAGATTAAAACAGCTTTTAGAATATATGTACTGAATTTTAGTTCTTTTCTTTTTGTTTTCTTTGTTTACACATTATGTATATTATATTTTATGCTTTATATACTTTATATTTCATATTTCAGACTCGATGCCGGGCTATGTACTCTAATGTCTATATGTATTATATTAAGGCATTATATTCTGTTGACTGAAATATTCCTCATGTTGTCCTGAGCTATGAATACTGTTTGTTATGGAATCATTCATATACATATCCTTCTGTCTATTCTTATTCATTATTTTTTTCCTGAATTTTCAATCTGTCCATATGTAGTTGAAAAATCAAGTTTCTTGTTTTGTTCTCAATAATGTTCAGTAATTTATTAGAGATGTTGAGCACTTCTTTATATTTTGTACAGTCTACTATCAACTGAGAAATTGCTGTCTTGTTTTTAAAAACATTGTTCCACATTTCTGCAGTAATCTCATAGGTGATGATTTCTCTTATTTCTGAGAAGTACTTTTCTCTTGTTGTACTTAGTATTGGACAGGTTGTTAGGAAATGTATCACATCCTCATTACCACTGCAACAAAGTTGACAAGTTGCTTCCACATTGGAATGTGTGAATTTGTATTTATCCGCTTGCAGTATATATGTCCCAGTCATTACTCTTGCTTTTATGATTGCCTTTCGTAGTTCGAATCGTGGGAGTTGTTTAACATTCCAGACATGATGTGGTTTGTTTGGTTCTAGATTGCTTGTATTAAGGAATGTTAGACTTGATTTGTTTTCTACATCAGCTAGGGTCTTTTCATACCAAAATTTATCCACTTTTATCTTGATAGTGTTTTTCCAATGCTCTTTCTTTGGTGTGTTCTTTTGTAATTGAGTGATGCTTGGCAGCCCATACATTTCTAGTATATCCATTATTCTTGTAAAAAAGCTCTTATTGTTGTCAAAATTTGTAGTTATTTGTCTGGTTAATATTTGATGTATTTTATCATTTCCACAGTTTAACAAAGATAAAAGGAGTGATAGACATCTTTTGTGTATTTCTGCCTCTATCGGTAAGGCTCCTATTAATAGTAAGACTGCTGCATTAGATGTTCTTTCTGGTAGGGATTGTATATGCCGGAGATTTTTCCTGTGAAATTTTTCAAGTTGCTCAATATTTGCCTTTGTCATGGGTAATACTTCGAGTCCATATATAAGCCTTGGTACAAAATATGTTTTATAGATATTGTATGATGTTGGAGGATCCAGACCATTTGTTCCATGGACTTCTGACCCCATTAGTGCATATTTCGTTCTTCTCGGAATTTGTATTCTTTCTTGTAAATTTATTTGGCATTCATTCTTTTCAGCTCTTATAATACCTAGATGTACACCTGATTCAGCAGTATTTATTTCATTTCCACCTAAATTCCATTTATAGTTGCTTTTTGTCTTTGAGCAATCAATAATTTGTGTTTTCATTGGATGTATAGTATAATGATGTTCATTGGCATATCTGCTCAGTACGTTTAGCATTATCTGAAGCTTATTTTCAACGTTAGAGATAAATGCTATATCATCAGCACATGTTGGAGTGCCTACATATACATTTCCTAGGTGATATCCTAGAGCATTTTCTTCTAATTCTACAAGTAAATCCTGGACAAAAACTTTGTAAAGATGAGTGGATAATATTCCTCCTTGTCTCACACCTTGTTTGATGTTGAATGGGTACTGATACCGTCCAGCCATTTCACTTTTGATGTCAGGTCATTATAGAGTTCTGTAAGTATCTTCCAATATACTGGGTGTATATCCTGATTCAGCATCTTGTCCATCAGAATATAATGCTGAACTACATCAAATGCAGATTTTACGTCCAAAATATTAATAAAGAAATTTTCGGATCCTTTTTTTTCCCTCATACCTGGCTTCTGATATAATTAGACTGGCCATTATTGGTGACAGACCTTTTGTAAAGCCAAACTGGAGGTCTGTTTTTGATTCTAAATTCAGCTTGGTTAGGAATGAGTACTCAAATGTTTTTCCTGTAACTGGTGTAACTGTTATGCCTCTATAATTGCCTAATTCAGTGGAATCTTTATCTTTTTTAAGCACTGGAGTGAGTATTCCGGATTTGAATGAGGTTGGAACCTTCCTATATAATAAGATGTTGTTAAATATTGATTTTAAAGCTGGTGTTACAATTTCTTTTGCATTTTTTAAATGTTCTGCTGTTAGTCCATATTCATCAGGACTTTTTTGGTGTTAAGACAATCTATTGCTTTCTCTATTTCAGATTCTGTAAACAATTCTGGAATATCTGTACATTCCTGTAAGGCCTCTTGTATGCAGCTTTGTCTAATTTTGCATAAATTCAAATAGTTACAGTCGTACTGTTCTTCTTTTGGTATACTTCGGTCTTCATAGTACTGTGCAAAACCTTTTCTTTGCTCTTCTGGTAGTAACATGTATTCACCATTGATTTTAAGGCAATTTGTTGTTGTTCGATTGTAATTTCTACCTCTGTTTATCAGCCTATAAAATAGCTGTGTGTTGGGATTGTCTATTATTTGCTGATATAGTTTTTGTCTGTCCAGTGCTTGCTCTTCTCTAAGTTTACTTCTTAACTTCTTTTTTAGCTCACCTGGCCCGAAGGGCCAAGTGAGTTTTTCTCATCACTTGGCGTCCGTCGTCCGTCGTCGTCCGTCGTCGTTAACTTTTACAAAAATCTTCTCCTCTGAAACTAGTGGGCCAAATTTAACCAAACTTGGCCACAATCATCATTAGGGTATCTAATTTAAAATTGTGTCCGGTGATCTGCCAAACCAACCAAGATGGCCGCCATGGCTAAAAATAGAACATAGGGTAAAATGTATATTTTGGCTTATAACTCTGAAACCAAAGCATTTAGAGCAAATCTGACAGGGGTAAAATTGTTGATCAAGTCAAGATCTATCTGCCCTGAAATTTTCAGATGAATCGGACAATGGGTTGTTGGGTTGCTGCCCTGAATTAGTAGTTTTAAGGATTTTTTCCGTTTTCGGTTATTATCTTGAAAATTATTATAGATAGAGATAAACTGTAAACAGCAATAATGTTCAGCAAAGTAAGATCTACAAATAAGTCAAATGATCAAAATGGTCAGTTGACCCCTTAAGGAGTCATTGCCCTTTAAAGTAATTTTTACCAATTTTGTAAATTTTGTAATCTTTACAAAAATCTTCTTCTCTGAAACTACTGGACCAAATTCAACCAAACTTAGCCACAATCATCATTAGGGTATTTAGTTTAAAAAATGTGTGCAGTGACCCAGCCAACCAACCAAGATGGCTGCCATGGCTAAAAATAGAACACAGGGTAAAATGTAGATTTTGGCTTGTAACTCTGAAACCAAAGCATTTAAAGCAAATCTTATGGAATTAACTTGTTTATGAAGTAAATATCTATCTGCCCTGAAATTTTCAGATGAATTGGACAACTGGTTGTTTAGTTGCTGCCCTGAATTGGTAATTTTAAGGAAATTTTGCCGTTTTGGTTATTATCTTGAAAATTATTACAGATAGAGATAAACTGTAAACAGCAATAATGTTCAGCAAAGTAAGATCTTCAAATAAGTCAGCATGATCAAAATGGTCAGTTGACCCCTTAAGGAGTTATTGCCCTTTAAAGTAATTTTTACCAATGTTTTGTAAATTTTGTAATCTTTTACAAAATCTTCTCCTCTGAAACTACTGGACCAAATTCAATCAAACTTAGCCACAATCATCATTAGGGTATTTAGTTTAAAAATTTGTGCGGTGACCCAGCCAACCAACCAAGATGGCTGCCATGGCTAAAAATAGAACATAGGGTAAAATGTAGATTTTGGCTTGTAACTCTGAAACCAAAGCATTCAAAGCAAATCTTTTAGGGATTAACTTGTTTATCAAGTAAATATCTATCTGCCCTCAAATTTTCAGATGAATTGGACAACTGGTTGTTGGGTTGCTGCCCCTGAATTGGTAATTTTTAAGGAAATTTTGCCGTTTTTGGTTATTATCTTGAAAATTATTACAGATAGAGATAAACTGTAAACAACAATAATGTTCAGCAAAGTAAGATCTTCAAATAAGTCAACATGACCAAAATGGTCAGTTGACCCCTTAAGGAGTTATTGCCCTTTATAGTCAATTTTTAACAATTTTCATTAATTTGGTAAATTTTGGTAAGTTTTTACAAAATGTTTTCCTTTTGTAATCTTTTTTCTGAAACTGCAGTAGAAAATCAATATAGAAAACAATCTACTAATGAACTGGCAATAAAAATAATTGATAATTCTATAACATGAAAAAAACACATTAATACCCGATGATGGTGTTTCTTTCTTTACATTGAAAATGATGTCACAACTATAATCCCGAACAATAGGTCGAATGTCAGATATGTTTCAGTACTTTGGCTTCATTTTCTACAGATTCCGAAGTGCAAATGATGCTTGAATTCCTACACTAACTTATACAGACTTCATCCCCTGTCACAGGTAATGCCTGCCTCATATTATATTTAAAACTTTAATAGAATATCAGAAATTTTGAGAGAAAATTAATCAACCATGCAAGATGTAAAACTTAATTAATATTGTTCAAATTACCAATTAACTATTAAAAAAAATTCTCATTAAAAAATATAGTTCTTCATTTTATATTTTATCAGAAGTTTAGGAAAAAATTGAATTTAATTGTGTCCCTTGTTCTCATTTCCTGGGATAAATCCAATACAAATTAAAGTATTGGTATTAAATTAATATTTAAGAAATATTTCAAACCTTACCATTTTCTTCACAAGAATGAAGACCATATTTTCAGTGTCATGAGTATCAGCCATCATATTTGTTGTACTTTGTTGTTTAAAAGTTGAATACAAAAAGATCAACAAAGCAATTCAAAACCACTTGAATTTTGCAACAACAAATGAGAGTTTTAACGACCTCAGCTGACTATACAACCCTTGTACAATCAACTGAATTTTGCAGAAATCATTAATAGGAAAGATTGCCCTTAAATGATAATTTTTATTACCTTTTGTTTTGTTTTTTTAGGGGGTGTTGCGCAACAACAAAACTTCACAACAAACTTTCTCATCACTTCGCATTTCTCGTTAGATAAATTTTACAAAATTCTCCCTGAAACTACTGTCAAATTAAACCAAACTTGGTTTAAATCACCACTAGGATATCCAGGGACCACTGTGTATGATGACCCTGCCTGCCAACATGGCACACATGGCTTAAATAAAACATAAGTTTCAAACGCACTTTTTAGTCTTATATCTCTGAAACTAAACGACAGTACAACAGTTGCATTTATCATGCATCAATAGTAAATAAAAATATCAGGTGAGCGACACAGGGTCCTTGGAGCCTCTAGTTTCATTCTTTAGCTCACTTGCTAAGACATGATCTTTTGTTTTTCCAACACTCTGCCATTTCTTGTATATCTCTTTACATGCTTTTAAAATTGTAAGAACTTCCGGAGAGGCTTTCCATTTTGGACCTTTTGTTTGCAACAATTTAGTTGGAATTGTTGTTTTCCCTGCATTAGTCATTGCTTCCATTAACATGTCTAACTGTATGTTTACATCTTTTTCATTCTCTATGGAGCTTATATTGTTTTGAATGATACTTTTATAACTCTTTTTGTCAATTTGATCCCATTGCATTTTGTACTTTGATTTATTGTTCTGTTGGTTTGATTTTCTGATTTTTGTCATTTGAGAGGCTATTTCCATTTTAACAATTGTGTGTGCCGAGGTGTTTGCACAAGATTTTTCCACTATTGTATAGAACTCCACCAAATTTTCATCTTGAACCAGTATGTAATCAATTTGGGATGAGGAGTTGCCTGCATGATGGAAGAATGTGTGAGTGTTTACTAATTCGACTCCAGTTGTCAGATTCATGTTCTTGGCAAAATTCCTGAGCATTTTGTCATGTTTGTTAGTTCTTGATGTTTGTAGTGTTCCATTTAAATCTCCAGCTAGTACAATTTTGTGCGTATTTTCGTATTTCTGTATTATATCATATATAATGTCCAAGCATTCTGTATATTCTGAAAGAGAGTCAGAATTATGTGTTGGCATATATGAATTGATAAGGCAGATATCCTTAGTTGCTGTTATAAGGATTGCTATTATCCTTTCATTTCCGTCTTTCAGTTTCTTGATTCTGCTTGACCATTGTGAGGGCCACAGAACAGATACCCCTCCTCTTCCTTTTGGTAATTTAAAGCTATCCAATGGGTCGTTTGTGTCATAACACCTTGTAGGTTGCACTTTGTAAATACAGCTGTTTCTCAAAACACGCCTCTTTTGGGGAGATATAGAATATTCATAGATAATTAATTTTGTTTACATACTGGTTCCCAGTTATGATCTCTAGGTTTCATCTCATAGAAACATAACTTGGGAATGTTACCAGTAAATATACATATGCATATTGTCTATATAGAAATCTGTGGTAATCCTACAGTCAAGGTAGGGATAGTTAAGAAATTTAGTGTTAGTTTAAACTCTTAGAAGTTCGGGGCATATAAACGTTGAAAATATGCCGCACAGCCCTATATTTTGACCTTTGAAAAAAATTGTAGTGCATATGAACTTTCCATTCTAGGATATGATTTTTTTCAAAACTTCATAGTAAAAGTGGTACAGTTTTAGCCGTAAAAGGAGTTCCTATGGGAAATTGCATTGTCAATATTTACAGAAATGCAACCTATATTGGGTGAAAAAAGAGAACATACAGAAATTAACCAAATTTGGTTTATCTCACAGATTTTAAAGCAATTAACTTAAATATGAAGTTTTATAAATATTTCATGAAGATTGAGAAAATCCTGGGCTTTAACTATGATGACTCAGCATAAATTCACAGTTTACAGTATGCACAATTTACTTAAAAACCTGAATGCAAAATAAATTCATAATATATGCATATTTGTAAGTTAAATTGTTTAGAAGTGCTTATATTTACTCCTCGCAGTCATTGAAACTCATAGATCCTTCCTGAATATTATTGGTGGGGTGTTTTTGTCCTGTCGATAACCCAAAAGTAAGCCGTAATACCTAAATCTGCTTTTTGTCACTGCGGTATAAAAATACAAGCTAGAAATACAAATATATCTCAACAAAACTTACAATAGTGTGTTCTATCCTGAATATGTACTAAATATTCCACATTGCTAGAAACAGCAGAATAATTTAGGAAATTTGAGGCCCCAGGGCAAAAACAGAAAATTGCCTACCCCTGGGTCATAAAACAAATAATTTAACTTTTAAATGCTATGATTTTAATATTTTAAAGGTCTTTATATAGAAAACAATAACTGTGCTTGGAAGTTATGCAAAATTAGATGTTAGCAGTCATTTCTATAAATTTTAAGTGAATTTATACATCAGACTGGTATCTGCATACATACAACTATTGCAAATATGGCTTTGTTTTAACACTTCTAGCTCATATATTAGCTGAATTATGTCAGATATATGGTTAGAGATGATACTGTTGTGACAAGAATTCTAAACTGACCATTTGAGGCAGAAATTGTGAACTTTCATTGACAAATAGGCATACAGTAAAATATGGACTGGAGACACAGGCACGATTTGATACTTTATATAATCTTGAATGTTGGAATGATTGACTGCTAAACATAACATTTACAGTATTCTGAAATGCTTTCAATATGTTATCAGAACAGTTTTAAACAGGTTCTAGTCATTTCATGCCAGAAAACATGCAAATAGGGTAAGCTGGCAAAATTAAAGTCTTGTTTTCAAATTCTTTAAAAAATGAAACAGGGAGGGGTATCAAATGAACAGTTAAAGAAAACTTAGAGTTTATGCAGTGATTTCTTTAAGGCTATAATTCTGATAAATAAGTATTAATGTGAGAAATAGTGTTTTTAGAGAGTTTTCTATTGGAATAAATGTTTGTATAGGTTGCACTTTGTAAATACAGCTCTTTCTCAAACATGCCTCTTTGGGGGAGATATAGAATATTCATAGATAATTAATTTTGTTTACATACTGGTTCCCAGTTATGATCTCTAGGTTTCATCTCATAGAGACATAACTTGGGAATGTTACCAGTAAATATACATATGCATATTGTCTATATAGAAATCTGTGGTAATCCTACAGTCAAGGTAGGGATAGTTAAGAAATTTAGTGTTAGTTTAAACTCTTAGAAGTTCGGGGCATATAAACGTTGAAAATATGCCGCACAGCCCTATATTTTGACCTTTGAAAAAATTGTAGTGCATATGAACTTTCCATTCTAGGATATGATTTTTTTCAAAACTTCATAATAAAAGTGGTACAGTTTTAGCCGTAAAAGGAGTTCCTATGGGAAATTGCATTGTCAATATTTACAGAAATGCAACCTATATTGGGTGAAAAAAAGAGAACATACAGAAATTAACCAAATTTGGTTTATCTCACAGATTTTAAAGCAATTAACTTAAATATGAAGTTTTATAAATATTTCATGAAGATTGAGAAAATCCTGGGCTTTAACTATGATGACTCAGCATAAATTCACAGTTTACAGTATGCACAATTTACTTAAAACCTGAATGCAAAATAAATTCATAATATATGCATATTTGTAAGTTAAATTGTTTAGAAGTGCTTATATTTACTCCTCGCAGTCATTGAAACTCATAGATCCTTCCTGAATATTATTGGTGGGGTGTTTTGTCCTGTCGATAACCCAAAAGTAAGCCGTAATACCTAAATCTGCTTTTTGTCACTGCGGTATAAAAATACAAGCTAGAAATACAAATATATCTCAACAAAACTTACAATAGTGTGTTCTATCCTGAATATGTACTAAATATTCCACATTGCTAGAAACAGCAGAATAATTTAGAAATTTGAGGCCCCAGGGCAAAAACAGAGAAAATTGCCTACCCCTGGGTCATAAAACAAATAATTTAACTTTTAAATGCTATGATTTTAATATTTTAAAGGTCTTTATATAGAAAACAATAACTGTGCTTGGAAGTTATGCAAAATTAGATGTTAGCAGTCATTTCTATAAATTTTAAGTGAATTTATACATCAGACTGGTATCTGCATACATACAACTATTGCAAATATGGCTTTGTTTTAACACTTCCAGCTCATATATTAGCTGAATTATGTCAGATATATGGTTAGAGATGATACTGTTGTGACAAGAATTCTAAACTGACCATTTGAGGCAGAAATTGTGAACTTTCATTGACAAATAGGCATACAGTAAAATATGGACTGGAGACACAGGCACGATTTGATACTTTATATAATCTTGAATGTTGGAATGATTGACTGCTAAACATAACATTTACAGTATTCTGAAATGCTTTCAATATGTTATCAGAACAGTTTTAAACAGGTTCTAGTCATTTCATGCCAGAAAACATGCAAATAGGGTAAGCTGGCAAAATTAAAGTCTTGTTTTCAAATTCTTTAAAAAATGAAACAGGGAGGGGTATCAAATGAACAGTTAAAGAAAACTTAGAGTTTATGCAGTGAATTCTTTAAGGCTATAATTCTGATAAATAAGTATTAATGTGAGAAATAGTGTTTTAGAGAGTTTTCTATTGGAATAAATGTTTGTATAGGTTGCACTTTGTAAATACAGCTGTTTCTCAAATCACGCCTCTTTTGGGGAGATATAGAATATTCATAGATAATTAATTTTGTTTACATACTGGTTCCCAGTTATGATCTCTAGGTTTCATCTCATAGAGACATAACTTGGGAATGTTACCAGTAAATATACATATGCATATTGTCTACATAGAAATCTGTGGTAATCCTACAGTCAAGGTAGGGATAGTTAAGAAATTTAGTGTTAGTTTAAACTCTTAGAAGTTCGGGGCATATAAACGTTGAAAATATGCCGCACAGCCCTATATTTTGACCTTTGAAAAAAATTGTAGTGCATATGAACTTTCCGTTCTAGGATATGATTTTTTTCAAAACTTCATAGTAAAAGTGGTACAGTTTTAGCCGTAAAAGGAGTTCCTATGGGAAATTGCATTGTCAATATTTACACAAATGCAACCTGTATGATCATCCATCTTTGGGAGTAGTATCTTTATTTCCTTCTTTTGAAAGTCCCATAAGAAATGTTCCTGAAGACATAATATTGTTTCCGAAAGATCTAACGTGTGCAGGTATGCAATATTGGTTTTTAGTCCTTCAATATTACATGTTATTATGTTGATGTTTTTATCACACGTTCTTTGTCTGTTGTTTTTTGGTGGGTTACCTCCGGAGGCCATCCTCTTTGGCTGTTGAGACGAAAATGGTGTTCCTTTGTATTTATGTTTATACTCTGATCTTCCTGAGTCGTCGAGCTGTTTTCATGAATTTCCATATTCGATATGGGTTTGCTGTTGACTTCTCTTAGATTTTGCTCCGCTGTCTGTGTACAAATTTGTTTCTCTTTTCCTTTTTCATGATCATTTAGTTTTTCATTTCTTATTTGAGATGATTTCTTGCTCTGCTCATATAAAGCATTATAAGAAGACGTTTCATTAAGTGTTTGATGTTGCTGGCAGTTGTCTTTTTTGTGATCAGTTTTTGAGTTTTGCTGGTAGCTGTTTGTTTTGTCATCCCTCAGTTGGTCATTATTAGGATTTTGTATGATTTCTTCTCTCCTAGTATAGTTATGGAGGACCGGTTCTTGCTGTGGATCTATCCATATCTCATTTCTATTCTGTGACATATGATGGGGTTTTTGTTGTCTGTTGATCATGACTGGCCTGCTGTATTCAGGAGGATGATGCAAGGTGGTATGTGTATTCTGCGTTGTAGCGTTCATTGCAATAAGAGGATTGCAAATTCCTGTTGGTGTTCCATACATTGTAGGGAGATGATATGCTGATGGTATATTCATTTGCCTTTGCAATATCAATGGGTTTGGTGCTATATGCATAGAACTGTGTGTAGGATTTGGATGCTCATTCTGCCCTAGATTTGGTGGTATATGCATGAAGTTTTGTGATGGATTTGATGAAACATACACGCCTGTTTGCACTGGCTTTGGTGGTAAATGCATGTAGTGCTGCGATGTATTTGGTGTTATATGATGTACAACTCCTGGTATACCTTGTGGTATATGCATAAAGTGCTGCATTGGGTTTGGTGGTATCTGAGGTACATTTCCTGGTATACCTTGTGGTAAATGTGTATAGTGCTGCATTGGATTTGGTGGTATATGAGGTACAACTCCTGGTACACTTTGTTGCGTTCCACATGGGTATGGGCTGTAGTGCCTTATTTGTAATGCCATCTGTGTGGTAATAGCTGTTTGCATGCACATATTCTGGACCATTTGGTTTTCTATTGTTTTCAGACGGTTCTCCATTATCATCTCTTTCATTTGGCTATGCAGTTGTTGGAACGCATATTGAGTATTACTTTGAGGTGTGATCTGATGGTTGTTCATTAGCTTTATTTTCCCCTCTTTGAACAATTGTGTCAAGCACTGTCTTCATATGTTTGATCTCATTTTCTAAGTTCAGTATTCTTGTCTTTTGAGCTGTTATAATTTCTTCCTTGTCATTCTTGTTTTTAGCTCCTTTGTGGTTTTTCTTTAGTCCTTGTTGCGTAGGTGTTATCCCATGCCCTTGTTTTGATGAATTCCCATTTGGTATACATGGCATAATTTCCATTCTCTTTTCTATTCTTTGATTAATCTTTTCTGATTCTTGATTTATACTGTTTTTTGTACCAGTTGATATGCATGTTTTCAGTTCCGTTTCTTCCATATCTTCAGATTCTATTTCTCTTTCACTTTCACTCTGATTTTCATTATTTTGCTTCTCATTTTGTTTCTCTTCTGTGCTGTCGACTTCATCTTCCTGTTTCATTGGTTCAGATGCCACTAGATTCCTTGTATCGTAGAGTATATCATCGTTACATAGGGTACATATATTGTCTTTGTGTCTAAATTCGTTTTCTCCAGTTTTACTGGTAAGGCTTTCACATTGGAAGTGATACCAGTAATCACATCTATCACATCCTATCCCCTCCTCTACGTATTTGTTGCAACATGGACACATGAAATTGTCAGGTGTATTTGTATCTGTTTTCAACGGAAAACTACTTGACTTGTTTCTTTCCTTTATACTTTGTTTATTCTTGGTCGTTTCCAGTATGGCTTGGTTTGTATCAGTATTATTTATTTCATCTACTTTTAGTGGGGAAACATATTCCTCTTCACTGATTATTTCCTTTATTTGGTTTTCCTTTTTGTTCTCTTCCTGCTTTATAGTTCTATGTATGGTATTTGAGGAGGAACTTTTAAGCTGAGATAAATATGAGTGAATGCTGTTGTTAAGAATGTTGATGTCTCTATATTCAATTCTCAGTTTTTCACAGATTTTGTCAAATATATTGTTGATAAAAAGATCAATCCTGCTTCCATTAACATTGATTTTACAAGTTGTATGATAAAAATTGATTGTAGATTTTAACAGACTACCAGCATCTCCATTCAGTTTTTTGTTAAACACTTTATAGCACGAATCCACAGTTAACCCTGATTTTTCTATTCCTTCCTGGATTGGTAAGGTTACTAAAGTCTCGGTTATTTCGGGTCTTTGTAAGATGTTTAGTATTTCGGATTTCACAGTTTCATATGCTCCAGTGCTTAGTTCGATTACAAAATTTTTACCTGGTTTTAGTTCAAATCTCAGATGCTCTTTTTGACATGCGTTAATCTTTTTGTGAATAGCGCTTTCCCTATCTAGCGTATATGATCTTGTAGTTATTTTGCTTGGACGAAGATCTCCAGTCGAGAGGTTCTTTCTGATTTTCTGTACCTGCATCTTGCACACCTATAGTAACAATAGACAGGGAGTAGTTTTAGTTTATATGACTTATAGTGTCTGTTTCTTTTAGTGAGAGTATTTTGTTGATAGCAGTAAGACAACCTATGGTATAGCGCGGACAGCCCATACTGACCTGTTGTCTTACTAGCTGAGCCTAAATAATATTCCAATGGTATAGCGCGGACAGCCCACACTGACCTGTTGTCTTACTAGCTGAGCCTAAATAATATTCCAATGGTATAGCGCGGACAACCCACACTAACCTTATATATAGTAATGGATTTGATAAGCACACTGTGCCATCTCAAATTATCAGTCTAATAGAATAACACGTGTCATATATCCCAGTACCCCTTAAACTATTATTATTGATGTCGGTGTCTTCTGCTGCTTTATTTTTAGCCCAACAGTCTCTCGCTATCTGTCTGGTCAATTTCATAAGCCAGGCCTTTGTAAGGTGTATGTTTGGGTGAATCCCGTCTTGGAGCAGACTTAAGTTGTAAAGTCTACGACTTTTGGTTGCACCGTGTCTATTACTGGCTGTCTCTGTTTGGTATGTACGTTGTTGTCTGGCTGATGTCCTGTATAGATCGATGTTAAAGTTCGGAGAAAAGTGCTGGTTTTCTTGATTGATGTTCCTTATAGCTTTATTAACCTCAAGTAGTTGCTGTTCTAATTGATGATCTTTTGGAATATTTCTGGATTTTTATGTTTATGTGCTTTATTCCATGCCTCAATTGAGAAATTGGGTATTTCGATTATTGTTGCTCGACTTCCTGGTGATAGTCCCTTCAGTATTTCTATTATTTCTCTATAACTTTTAATTAGGTGCTCAACTATTTCTTCTGTATTTTGGTATTTCAGGGTTATATATTTGGTTTTTCTGTCAAAGGCGGTAAAATCACATGTCCCTAATATAATATATAACCATATATTGCCTGCTATAAGCTGCACTTCTGTGTCCAGATTTTGTTTCAACCAGTCTATTGCTTGAGCAACTGTTCGGCCTCCTTTACACCACCAATGAATTTCAGAATGTAATGGGAGATATGCTTGTTGACGTAATCTTCCACCTATACTATTCCCTATTACTGTTGGTCTGAATTCCCTTTGTGTTGTGGGAACTTGGAGAGGCCTTTTATAGGACTTCTTTAATTTTGCCAACGACATACACTCTGATTTCACTCTTTTCTTCTATTTATATATAGATATATGTATATCTATGAAGGATTATTCACCCGACACACGAGTCTGAATTAAATATAGCTGTGTTAATTATAAATACAGGAGTCCAGAAAATTCAATGTAATTTCTATTTTATTTTATTTGGTTTGGATATTTTATTTCTAATCTAAAGAATATTTGTAATAAAATGAATAACCACGATTTATTTATTACTCTTAATCGAGAAATAAAGGTTATATCAACAAAATGTAAGACAAAAAAAAAAAAAAAAAAAAATCCGGACAGGTCAAAAATATTTTCTGATGACTAAAATGGCGGGTATTCTGAAAATGTTTACAACGAACAACAAATCTTAAATTCAAGGTGTTATATTTTACAATAATGGGACGAATGTGATTGTGAACTAGGTGCTGTACAGTATTATATACAAATGTGTAACTTTGTGATGCCAAATACTATAGAATCTTTGTAATAAATTATCATCGATCTTAACTTTACCAGGATATTATTTTGAATAAACCTCAAAATTTAGGGTATTTGCCTTCTCCTATTCTCCGCAAAGTAGACATTTAAATTCTGTTTTTCTGTTTTGACCTTTCAAACTATTTGAAACTGTATCTATTATTATATATATCTTTACTAATGAGTATAGAATGATTTTACATTTTTGTCAAGCCTGCGACTTTTGTCGCAAAAGCGGGACATGGCGATCCTACATTCCGTCGTCGGCGTCGTCGGCGACGGATATCGGTGCATTACGTTTGCGCGCATTACCATTACATTTGCGAGCAAAAATCATTACGTTTGCGCGCAGCTTTTGATTACATTTGCGCGCATTTTTTTGACAGGTAAACTCAGGTAAATACAGGTAATAATTCTCATCTATTTATTAATGTCTAAGTCCATTGCTTTAAGAAATGACAGTCTGTTAACTTCTCCATCTTTGTATTTTCTGAATTGCTCCATCAAATAATCTGTTTTCTCTTTTTTACTTCTACGCACTACTGCTGGTGTATCAAACCCTCTTAGTTTGATGTAGGTGGTGGTCTAGAATTTTAGAATAGTGTCAAGAAACACAAAAATACATGGATGTGCAGAATAAGATTGCTCGTTGTAATGAGCATGAAATGATTCCGGCCGTTTGTAGTAACCCTGGATTCGGCTGATGGTAGTGATGCCCAAAGACTTTGGGGGAAATTTGAACTCTGGTGAAATGTGATCACTTTATATTTTGGTTTTAGAATTCATTATGAACTATATATAATTTAAATTAGCAATTTTTTTCAAAATCAGTAATTTATAGTCATATTTATTATCAAAATTAAGAAATTGTAGTCATTTATATTTTTATATCATTTTTATTTATATTACCTTTATTTTTACCTGAGTTTACCTGTAAAATAAATGCGCACAAATGTAATCAAAAGCTGCGCGCAATCGTAAAAAAATAATCCCCAAATGCGCGCAAACGTAATGCGCCCGCGGCGGCGGCTACAAATATTCACTCTGTGGTTAAAGTTTTTGAAATTTTAATAACTTTCTTAAACTATCCTGGATTTCTACCAAACTTGGACAGAAGCTTGTTTATGATTATAAGATAGCCTAAGTATCCAGAAGTAAATTTTGTAAAACAAAATCCTGTTTATCCGTATTTTACTTATAAATGGACTTAGTTTTTTTCTGCCAGTTAACATTACATTCACTCTGTGGTTAAATTACTTGAAATTTAAATAACTTTCTTAATATCCTGGATTTCTACCAAACTTGGACAGAAGCTTGTTTATGATCATAAGATAGTATCCAGAAGTAAATTTTGTAAATAATACTTATAAATGGACTTAGTTTTTTTGCCAGTTAACATTACATTCACTCTGTGGTTAAAGTTTAAAAAATTTTAATAACTTTCTTAAACTATCTTGGATTTTTACCAAACTTGGACTGAAGCTTGTTTATGATCAAAAGCTAGTATCTAGAAGGAAATTTTTAAAAAATTTATTTCCTGTTTTTCCGTATATTATTTATAAATGGACTTAGTTTTTCTTCCAGTTAACATTACATTTATTAGATTCATAAACCATCCTTGATTTTTACCAAACTTGGACAGAAGCTTCTTACAATCAAAAGATAATATCTAGAGGAAAATGTAAAAATTATCTTCTTTATCATTTGTTCATTCAATAAATTTATGTTTCAACTCTTTTATAAATCTGTGGATTTGACTGCATACTGTATTCATTTTTTACAAGCATAACTTTTTTCATACATTTCAAACGTTTTATTTCATTAACTGTAAATCTATTATGTTCATTCCCCTATCACATGAAGACATAGACAACAGCAAAAGTAGGCGAGACACTGGGTTCCTCGGAACCCTTACAAATTTTTAATAATGTAGAACGGTCTGACATTAGGAAATACATATTACTTAATAACATGCATTTTGTTATTACAGTTGGCATGTTGTATTCTTCTGGGTGGTGGAGACAACCATGGCCATCACCATCACTAAAGATTATCAAGGTAATATCTTATTGATCGTGTTTCCCAATATCACTGATGATCAGTATTATACGTATGTTAATAGAAGAACAAATAACCAAAACATATTTTTATAAATTGTGAATCTACTTTTTTTCTTTTTCGTCGCATGGTATTGATGAACAAACACCAAACACTGTTTAAATACTGTGACGTTTACTGAATTTAAGTATAGACAGTTTACATAGTAACCACTTGATAGTAACCGTATATAACGTTTCGGTCATGCTCAGGTCAAATGTAAAGGGTGTTCGAAAGGAAATTCTAAGATGAACAAATTTGCTCTTCCATGTATGCAAAAAAGAGTCGGAAGATACATCGGCGACACTAAAAACTCACTAGTCGAATAGAAACTGACAAAGCTTTGGCAAAAACAAAATACGACCGTAAGACTAACAAGGCCACAAAACACTACAAAAAAAACCATATTAAAAGACTGAGCAACAAGAACCCTACCCAAAACTGACGGTGATCTCAGGTACTTCGGAAGGGTAAGCAGATCCTGTTCTAGTGGCACCCGTCATGTTGCTGTAAGGTTACTACAAATTCGATGATAGGTCTCGTTCGGACGTTTGTTTCTTTTTTAATTTTTACCATTTAATCTTCGGATTATTAGTTAAAGCACAAAAAACAATAACCCCAATTACGGAAAATATCTCATTTCTTTATACACTTTTTTATTCGTTTACATTCAAAATAAAGAACTGATGGATTCTTGATGTTTAACATCCAGTGACAGCTATCATATGAATATACAGGACAAGGATAAAAAGTGAATCGCATTTTATCCTTGACAAGATAAGGTGTGTATATGACTCAAGTGTATTAGCAGTTACTATTGTTATTACAAACGAAGAGAGCTTTCTTGAATTGATTGATTGGTTGATTTATTGATATTTTATTTTTTACAAATACCTCCATTCTTTTATTTATGTCTTAACAGGTCATTCAAATGTGTTGAAGGACAAATCTGTCCACTGGCATATTAGACTGAACCTCATTCTTACATTTGTAGAAAAATGATCCATAGGGGTAAATGTAATTAAGTGCTTGTTATAACCTAGCAATTTGTTTTACAGATTAATGGAAGATTCTACTATAAAGATTTCTCGAGAATTGGTAGGATCGAAATCAACGCAGACAATTATTGGATGTATACTTAATCAAAGACTAAATAATCATCTCATCCAATTATAGTTCTCATTATCATTCTGTATGGTTTGTTTTTCACTGAAGTCATGTCATTTAATTGTCTCCTCCTAATTCTTTTGACCGATGCTTACCATACTAGAACAGTAAAATAGAGGCGGACGATATCAAGGGGACATTCAAAACTATAAGTCAAAGAGAAACCGATAACGCCATGACAAAAAAAAAAAACGAAAAAAAAAAAAAACAAAACGAAAGTCCTCACAAAACTACATAGAAAACTAAAGAATGAGTAAAACGAACCCCCATCAAACAACCGGGGTAAACTTAGGTGCTCTGGAAGGGTTAGCAGTTCCTTCTCCATTTTAAAAACATATAAATATTCACAAGTAGATTTGCAAATATAATAACTTGGCTTTCAAAATGTATATTAGTTATCTTCCGATATGATATGTATATTTGCCCATTATTGAAGGTCGTACAATGAAATGTAGAATATTACATAAATACATATCATATGTAGATCTTCTAATTGCACTTCCCTATTGACTTTCACTCGTACAACATCCGAGTTTTACACTCATACACTAGTTAATATTTCATACCGTTTAGATGAAGGCTTTTGTATTTACATACATAGGGATTTTAATACCAGATACTTATGTATAAACCTTAAGATAGATAACTCAGATTTGTACAAGTTTTATCCTAATGTAACTTTAATTATTGTGTGTATGAATATTCCAATGTCGCTTGTAGATAATAAATGAAATAACGAGATGCTGTTTATTCGAATATTTGTGGATTCGTCCCCTGGGAGAAAAAAATAGGCATGAGGAACTTTAATTAGGTAACAAAGACCACATAATCTTGCAACGTTTCCGCTTTTGTCATTTTACCTTACTTTGCAGCATGATGAATGTTAATGTAGTTGTATTATTCTATTTTTCTCTAAAACGGATTCGATGAAGTTAACATGACTTTTGTATTTATTTAGAGGTTTCATTGTCGTTTTTTTCTCTCCTGTAAATGTGTTAAACAAGGCTGTTTACTCAAACGTCAGCAAAGCAATGTATCTGATAATAATCGAAACAGGTTTTCAAAGTATTTATTTTATTATGGACCCGCCGACTTAGGTCGGGTCCATATAGTTTACCTTTATCCGTGATGAGTTACAGATCGAGTTTATGTTTGTTCCGCCCCGCTGATTTTTGCCGAAACTACAGGCTTTGGACTTTGAAAATTTTGTGAAAAATAGATAAAAGATATAAGGACTTTTTTCCAAACGCCTTCCCATATTGAGCTGATTTATTTTAAGTATGTGAGTCCTCTATGATGAATTACAATCGAATTTACGTTTGGAGCCGAAATAACATGCTTTTTATGAGCGGGGACATTCGTATCGTTCCGACACATCTAGTTTCTATAGAACTTTAAATATTTACCTTTTATACCAAATGCACAAAGGTATCCATAAAAGTTCAAATTTGGCAAAATCTCAATTTACTCTTACTTAAAAAAGAAATCTACGACTTGTATTTTTTCTACAGTTTTTTTCTACCAAAGTAATACGGAAACTACAAAAAAAGGAAAGAAACGGAACGAAGAAAACGGATCGGTACCGATTTCGTGCGGAAGTGTTCCTAAATTTAACCTTCGTCAGTTTCACACGAGACCAAAAGTTTTGGAAGCAACGCAAATAATAATTTGAGTGTATTAAACAAAAAGGCCAGGCGTAAGCTTCTACGATCAACTTTCACTAAAGTAGTTATTTTGTTTCAGTACAATTGCATATCTATTAACTTGGAAATTACAGACAACATCCAGCCTTTATTTCAAGCCATTCAAAACTCTCAACTGGTTTCCAAATGAATGTTCATTAAATTTAAAACTGTTAGCCTCGGGAGATGTCTACTTAATCAGGAGAAAAACGAAAATACCTTTAAACACGTTTTTGAGTTTATTACAGGGTCGGAAAGATTCCATTTCGTTACGATAGCATAAAATGACCAACGTGATTTTCTGTCCAGCATACATAATGTAAAATATGTAAAATAATATTCAATGTATGAAAGTTCTTAAATCTTATGTGATAAAATAGGTACTGGGATCTTTTCGATCGTGTAAAAAACTTTAATACGTACGTAAAAACGTACATTGTATCTAGATAAGTTCAAACAAATGAAATATAACCATCAAAAGAGAGTAAAAATGGTTATTCGTGTTTTTTTCACCTAATAATTCAGACTGAATGTAAAAACCTCATCCCACGAAGCAAGCAGTAACGAATACTGAATTGAGTTGTTATAACATGCCATGATCAGACTTTGCAGGAAAAACAGTAGTATGTTGGCCAATACAGGTAATAGTATTCACATTTCAGTTTGACATTGTTACGTTTACGATAACAATCAGAATAAGACACGTACTTGTATGAGCTAAAAAGCTTTAGCAATAACAGTCAAATGAAATCCCGACTGTACTTTGACCTATAATGGTTTACTTTTATAAATTTTGACTTGGATGGAGAGTTGTCTCATTGGCACTCATACCACATCTTCTTATATCTACTATCTTCCTATAAAACTTCTAGTAATGAACTACATTTAATTTGAAAGTGCGACATACTTTAAAATACGATATGGCTGCCATACTATATTTATTGGCTGATGTAAACCTCATATTACTGCTAATATATTGATCTGATGTCAGGTGGATCATTGAATTTGCCGTGTTTTATTGAGATCTGTGCACGTTCATTAGATCAGAAAATACAACCAATGCAAATGGGAAAACTATTACAAAACAAGCTGTCCACCCCATAATCCTACACGACTTTCTATTGTATTGAGCTGATCTTTTTTTATTCATGTAAGCAGAGGTTTCCTTTGCCTCCACGGTTATATTCTTCTGAAGTTGAAATATGTAGTTTTGTAGAAGAATTCGAAGTCTGTCTCTTGATGTGCTCTTTTCAAGACTAAACCATTTGTTGCTTTTTAGCTTACAGGGACATTGGCATTGATTTGAACTGTATGCAGCTACAGAAGTTGTGTCTGTGTCTATTTCAGTGCTTTGATTTTCTGAATTCCAGTCCGTTAATGTAATCCTTGAATATGCAGCAGTCGCCTTCAACGTTTCTGAAATGACCACATTACGAGACGTTGAACCCAAAGGCCAATTTTTAGTTGTAATTTGCGCTGCAGTTGGCTTCTCTGTAGTTGTTGCTATCGAAACGTGTTTTCTTGTTGATGATATCGTGCTTTGATCAGTGGCTACTGTAGACTTGAAGAGCGTAGCAAAATATGTGGTGATACCTCCATTTACTGCAAAGATATTCAAGATGTGAAACTAGCAATATTTGAGTTTTACAGTGTAACACTAGACTTTTGTGAAGCGGATGATACTAAAGTATAAGTTGTAGTGACATGTTTATTGAATTCTTAATATTAAAAAGACAAGTTGAAAAATGTTATGAAATATATGAAAATTCTCTATTTCGAATGCATTTTCTGTGCTTTTTTTCTATTTTTGACAACAGTAAACAGATATATTCAGAGAAATACATGAGTAGCTTTTTAACCAACAGTATTGTAACAAGAAGTCTGAGGTAAAGTTAAATAGAAATGAAATCTAAGTTATTGTAAGTAAAAAATACAATTTGATCTACCAAAATTTTTCAAAACGGAGTGTAAAAATCCTAGGTACTGCTAATTTCTGTCTACAAGGGGCGATATTCTGTAGACAAATAATTAAATTAGACTGAAATTTGCATTAGGAAAAAACAAATGTGTTATACATGTAACATACACAGATAAAAACAATTTTGGCAACACAGTTGTTTTATGAAATAAGAATAGAAAGATGTAACTGATGGAAAGTAGGACCCGTTGCACTCAATGTAGTACAAATTAAAGGCCCAATGTAACCCAATGCCATACTAAACATTACAAATCATAATAAACGGATTGAAACAGAATTGAGTCTATGCAATCGAATAACATTCTTACACATGGAAAAATCGTTTTAAGCAACAAAGATACCACATCTTCCTATATCTATATAAGTTATTTACGCTGTGATTTGCACTGTCAAATTCACGTTTTGTAAATCTGAAGCAAACGGATATAGTGTTACAAGATTTTAAAGATTAAAAAAAGTAATTTCCGGTACATGTCTACCTTTAGACATTTAGCTTATAACTATATTGCAAAACATTCTGAAAATACCACTATGTTCTATTTGTTCTGACCATAATCATTGATAAAGCGGCAACTGCAAGTTTACATGGTATTTTGTCTAAGGAACCGATAAAAAAAATCATAAATGTCATGTTGCAAGGCAACATTTCTAGCTCTATCTTAGTGTCATCTTTTTCAGAGGCAATTTAATTTTCCCAGCATTCATCTCGGTCGACCTCAGACGTTGCAAAAACTATCTATAATTTATCATTGTCCTGATTGTGAATGAAATATTTGTCACTGGACAGTAACCCGCTTGTGGTTTTTTTTTTTTTGTTATCTAGGACGAAATTTTGAATATGTGAAAAAATAATATAACACGTTTTAAAACCAAATGCAAAATGTTTTTCATAAGAATATATAACAAGGCTTTATTGAAAAACTATACAGATAAAGATAATAACGATTCTTTGTAGCAAAAAAGGAAATGCATTTTACACTAATTTTTGTTCCTATCTATGTTCCGAATATAAACAAAAATTCCTTCTTTTTTAATTTCCTATGATATGCACATATAGCTGTCAAAAGGTGCAAAATAAATGATTAAAGTCTACTTAAATTATTTTTTTCTTCAAATATCACATTTCAACACCTCATCATGACTACTTATTCGTAATTGTGTTCCTGCATAAACAAGAACTTTAGTCTGTCCCAACACAGATAGTAGATGTTGAAGAACAACTAGGATTGGACAAGCAATATGCTAGTCTTATTTGCCATCATACTCGGCTGTTGACTCGAGCAATAACAAACACATCCAGTCTGTGTGAATTTAAGAAAGAAAGAAACAAGAACAAATATGTGGAATAGATTCCTTTAATTTATAATAAAATTGTCACGTAGAATATTACTGAGCTATACATATATAAAGGTATCATCACATTTCTCATCCCCTAAAACACATTTCATCATGAACTAATTTCAGACTGCATTATGTTAATACAATGTACGTCATAAGGTTTCATATTTATCACTGGTTAAAGGGTTCAAATTTTGAACGAGACACCTGCTCGTTTATGCGTTTACCAGCTACATGACTGTGTGTAGATCTACATAGTATTGGTTTATTTGTTGGCAGAATAAAAAGTATTAGTTCCAGGTTTTTACAAAACTATTGAGTATTTTCCTTCGCAGAAATTCCGAAAGGGAAACTTATTATTTACATTATTGTAGTAAATAAACAATTATAATACGTTCTTCATATTTTTTGTTTGAACTGGTTTTTTGTGATACCACCGTTACATTTATATATACGGTTCTATTACAAAAACCAAAAGGATTGTTACTATATGTTTCGGATGTATTTTTTTCTGTAATAAGTAAAACACTCTTGTTCGAATGATTGTATTGTCGAAGAGTCTCTTGATCTGAGTAGTATTGGTCCGTTGATCTGACCTTTCATGGTCACCCTGAAATACGTTTTACAAAATGAAACAGGTTTTTGCATGTCACTATCACATCACAATATGTCAAAATTGAAACATAAAACAGAAAGCACTGAAGGCGTGTTACTCAGTAATGGGTTTTGAAAGAACAACATTGCTGTAAAACACTTTGTTTTTGTTAAAAATTAATATTTGATTCAAAATATTACCTTTATAATATTGACATTGAAATAATAGAATTTTGATTGTGTTTAGTTTTCGAAAATTTCCGCTGTCATTGAAAAGGATCCATTGATGAGTAATCTACTTTAAACTCAGTCTGTTCAATTGTTTGTCCAGAAAAAAACTTTTAAAGGATTTTCATAGGATAAAAAAAAAATATACCGTTTATTATTTTTTATTTTGTGTTTTAGCCATTTAGCAACACCGATATAATTGATTTTTTTTCTAAATTTTATTACAAAGGACTTTCATTATTCGTCTGGTCTAAAAAAAAATTACCCGTCGTGGCAATGAAACTTAATTCATTCAATCTGAGATTGTAGCCTACTCGATCAACGGCGAATAAGGAAACGTAGACCAACGGACTGAATCTCCGATAAAACGAATGACGATTTTGGTTTCAAAACTTAAATACATGTAGATTTCGTCGGATTGGCTAATTTCGAATTTAGGTATAATAGTATATTGAGTTTTGAGTCTCGAATCTCAAGTTTTAAACTTCAATATCAAAGAGTTTTTTGTTTTGTTGTACATTAACTTATAAATATATACGAGTTTATGTTTGTCAAAATGTTGAATCAATGTTGAATACACGATTCCTTCGCTTTCCTTTAAAAAATTGATTTGAATTTAATTAATATCAAAACGCGAATACTCACAAATCGATACTTTATGTCTTTAGTGTCTCTGTTAGTTTTTTTGTGTATGCTTTGTATCGATCTGATGAGTCAAGTCCTTTCAACTGATTTTATAGTGTGTTCTTTTGTTGTGTTGTTACACAACACTGTATGTGCCTGTCCCAATTCTGGAGAATGTCGTTTAGTGGTTGTCGTTTGCTGCTGTATATCATACTTGTTTTTGTTTTATACATAAATCAGGCCGTTGATTTTCTCGTTTGATTTTGTTATGTCGAGGCCTGCTATACAGTATTGGTTTTGTTCATTGCCGAAGGCCGTTTGATGACCTATTGGGGGTAACATCTACGTCGTGTCTCTGGTGGATTGTTGTCTCATTGTCTTATTTTTCTTTATGTTATATATAGTATTGTAATATAGTTCCAATAATGTAAGTTGAGGATTGTATAAAATATCAAACGTTATGTTCTATTAAAATTATCGTTACTCCTGGTGTTTTGTATTGGTAGTATTACATGTCATCTAATGTTTTACTTTCATATATAGATATATGAAGTGCTTTTCGTGCAATAGCTAATACATGTATTTATATATTATAAAAGATTTTCAATTATAGCTATTGATATAAAAACTTACGATTTTTGTCGCAGCGTACATTTTGCCTCTAGTTACGAAGCACTTATACATTGTATCGACGTAGATATATTGACTTCCTTGGTATTCCTCAAAAATGCCATACCGACCAAAACAACCGATAACTTTGAAATCTACAATACAAAGAAAAATAAAATCAATCGCGCGTTTCGTCTACGCAGGACTCATCAATGGCGCTCGTATCAAAACAGTTGGAAGACAAACTCAATAACGAGTTGAAGAACATTGAAAATAACCAGTACTCTTCAGAAAACTGCTATAGATAGAGAAAATCTGACAGGATGCAGAAATGTTCAGAATGTTGAGATCTACATACTGTTCATTTACACCAAAATGACGACCGAACGACTCCTAATTGGAGTTATTGCCCTTAAAGGACGATTTTTACCATTTGTTTATTACTGCCTATTATCTTGAAACTATATTAGATAGAGAGAAATTTAAAATTACAAAAATGATCAACAAAACGAGATCTGCAAATTATTATCATGGCCGAAATTGTCGGTCAAATCCTTATAGGAGATATTGCCCATGAAGGACGATTTTTACCTAAATTTGTCGTTTTTGCTTATTACAAAATAATATGATAAAAGAAATCTACAAATTTGTCAATATGGCCGATATCGTCAGTTAACTCGTTATGGGAGTTTTTCCCCTAAATAACATGTTTAACCGTTTTTAATGCATGATTCTAAATCACATGCTCATTTTTGAAATTTCGTATATTAGTACACGAAATTATTCATGCGAATCGATTACGCCATGTTTGATGTTCAAAGTATGTGGTATGCACTAAAATCATGGTTTTCCCCTTATCAATGGATGTGTCACCGTCGAAGGCAATGACTGCTTGTAGCCAATGCCTAAATGATTGACAGAAAGGTCAACCAGTTCTGTTGGACATGTTTTGAGTTCTGTTTTGTACCTTCTAATTTGCCTCTGTCCCACCCATAGCAATTATGCTGTTTGAACTTTAGGACTTTAAATGTTTTTCTGCAGTTCAGTATTGTCATTTACAGTATATGGGAAATATTTATGGCATGAATCTGTCTGCCATGGCATTCGACGACTTGATAAGCAGTTGACGTTGCGGTCGTAACCATGCCTCGCAAATGACGTTGCGTAATCAACTTTTATGACGTGCATTGTCACTACATATTGATCTGGGCATGGGCAAATCCGTCTGCCTGTACCGTTGTTGTAAGGACAATAAGAGGAGTTGTTTCTGGCGTGAAATTGTCTAGCAACAGCATGTTCACATATTCCTGCCGTCACCTGATTCAGAATTTCATTGTTTAGTCACGGCATTATGGAAATGCAACATTTTTTTGCTGATTTAAGTGTGGGTATGGATTGGAAGAATTCTTTCACGACGAAGAAAAACACCTTTAAAAATTCATTTATGGTTTTCAAATTTCGCTTTAAGAAATCCAAGCGACTTTAATAATCCAGTATGTTCAATAACCTCAGGTTAGTCAGGTATTGAATTGAGAAACACTGTTTCCTTTTTCCGGTAGACGGAGTATATATTAATTACTATTATTTAAGTTTGTGTTATTTATAAAAACAATGAATAAGTTTTAAAAAAAAGGGAAAACGAACATTCAAACAAGCAGCTACCTGTTTATTTCAGTACAAAACGTAAAATTTCGGTAACATAGATTGCCCAGAGAGTCTCTGGCTGTTATATACCACGAGTTTTCCTACCTTGGGTGTATCCATAAATAAATGAAGTGTAGAATATTGTTAACCGGATCGCTGCCATCTTCAGTGGCAATGTCTGACTCAGTCTTATGAAATCGTTTTATATTTGAATTCCTCATTATCGACCTATAACAACTTCTCAAACTGTTTCAGTATCTATTTACTTTGTACAAAAGTCTGATAAAATTTATCACTTTTGAAAATATACAACTTGGGTACAGATATTATTTTTGAAAGTGAACCATCCGTTTTTTTGAGGTCTCAAACATAATTAAAACAAAGCAGTCAATATTTGAATTTTCTTGCGAACATTTATCCTCGTATCCAGTGGCATATAAAGCATGCAGACGTTGAAAATCTATTCCAATACCTATGAAAACCAGAACAAAGGTATTTGATACAAATTAATTGACTCTTTTCAATGGACTTTATGGACAATATAATTGTTATAAATCTGAGATACTATAGGGAAATCGACTGACAAAAGTTATATTTCAAAAGTATTTTAGGATTCTATGACTAAAGTCCTTTACATTAAATTGAATCTAAACACCAAACAACGTGAAAATTACTAAGCTATTCCTCTCTTATCATTGTGATCTACGACTAAAGAATACACTTTTTGTATATATAATGGAGCATTTATCATTAATTTTTATTCGACGAAAAGATCAAAACTACAAAAATAAAGAAACAACAAAGTGATTAAAATGTTAAGCTTCAGTCTAATTTATCTTCTTAAAAAAAGTAAAAGGACGAAAATAAAATCAGGCTCCTACATTGTATTTAAAGTACTCCAGTTCAAAGATTACAGATCTATGCACAGGAAATGGCCGTGGAAACAATCATAATTATTATATTTGAAACCACTTAAAATCCTTTTTCAATTGATTTTTATAGTCTGTTCTTATGTTGTGCTGTTACACCACTGTCCCAGGTTAGGGGGAGGGTTGGGCGCTCACAAACATGTTTAACCCCGCCACATTCTTTATGTGTCTGTCCCAAGTCAGGAGCCTGTAGTTCAGTGGTTGTCGTTGGTTCATGTCCGTCATATTTGTTTTTCGTAGATTGTTTTGTAATAAATTAGGCCGTTAGTTTTCTCAATTGAATTATTTCATATTTTCATGTTGGGGCCTTTTATAGCCGCCTATACGGTATGGGGTTTTTCTCATTGTTGAAGGCCGTACGATTGCCTATAATTGCTTACATCCACTTCATTTGAAGTTTGGTGGATAGTTGTCTCATTGGCAATCATACCACATCTTCTACTATGTTCATATAAATGGTTTTAAAATAATGCAGTCAATAAACGTATCATTATAAATAAGATACCATTTCAAAGCTGCATCTCTCCTAAGATGTCAACAGAACAGGCAAGTTTGAGCTAATAAAGTATTATTTACCAGATCCAGATCGCTGCTCGTTAAATTGTAGACGACACAAAATGGCGTACAAAATTTCCATCCTGGTATCTGTGATGAGTTTATTCAGAAATACTGAAGAGAAATTTTGATTTTATGTGCTTGTGTTTTATTTATTTAGGTGTTTTTTTGGGGAGCGATAGTTCATATTAGTGTACTAATTTATTGATTAAAGCCATATTTAAATGTGTCTTTCGTTTTTCTGTATAGTTTGTTTTGGGCATTGCTCAAGATCATGTCATCCTATCCTGTTTATGACGTTGTTGTATGAAATCATTTATGAAGTATAGCAACGAATTTAAGCGTAAGGCATGATTACGTTTGTACTTGTCAGTAGTTTCAGTACTTTGAGCTTGCTTTCGGCAACTACGGGCATTCGTTTTTGAATACGTTACAATTTGTTATTTATTAATTTTTATTTTTGGTACCAATTATACCCTTGCTTAAGAGTTAAGTGTTTTTCTGTACTGTTGTATTGTATGTTCTTTTATGTACGACTGATCAAGATTAAAAAAGGAATGACTGAGACCTCAAGTAAACTCATTTAACCATGTTAAATTTTGATTTGCCTGTCCCTGGTCAGGAATAACTTCAGTAGTTTTTGCCATACATAATTGCGAGTATTGTGTTTTAATGGCAGATCTTTGAATGTTTCTTTTAAATTTATTCACAGTTTATTTATATAATCGGTATGATTTAGAGTAAAACATATTGTTAAGACACTTGTCTATTGTTGAAGACTGTATGTTGCCCTTAATATGACTTTTGGTACTGCATGTTGCCCTTAATATGTCTTTTGGTTCTGCATGTTGCCCTTAATATGTCTTTTGGTACTGCATGTTGTCCTTACTGTAGTCTTTTGGTACTGCATGTTGCCCTTAATATGACTTTTGGTACTGCATGTGGCCCTTACTATAGTCTTTTGGTTCTGCATGTTGCCCTTAATATGTCTTTTGGTACTGCATGTTGTCCTTACTGTAGTCTTTTGGTACTGCATGTTGCCCTTAATATGACTTTTGGTACTGCATGTTGCCCTTAATATGTCTTTTGGTACTGCATGTTGCCCTTAATATGTCTTTTTGGTATTGCATGTTGCCCTTAATATGTCTTTTGGTACTGCATGTTGCCCTCAATATGTCTTTTGGTACTGCATGTTGCCCTTAATATGTCT
Organism: Mytilus coruscus; assembly: GCA_017311375.1. Lineage (NCBI taxonomy): Eukaryota > Metazoa > Mollusca > Bivalvia > Mytilida > Mytilidae > Mytilus > Mytilus coruscus. The sequence continues at coordinate 96,167,628 of CM029599.1, forward strand.
TTTGGTACTGTATGTTGCCCTTAATATGTCTTTTGGTACTGCATGTTGCCCTCAATATGTCTTTTGGTACTGCATGTTGCCCTCAATATGTCTTTTGGTACTGCATGTTGTCCTCAATATGTCTTTTGGTACTGTATGTTGCCCTCAATATGTCTTTTGAACTGTTTGTTGTCCTCAATATGTCTTTTGGTACCGCATGTTGCCCTTGATTGCTGTTTAATTACCATATACCCTACATCTCCCTTTATTCATATCTACAGTTTATCATACGGATTCCAACAGTAAACAAGGGTCCATACCATTTGTCTGTCGATCTTCAAATCATCCGAGTCTCAATAGCAAGTACATACACACTTAGTCATGTACATCTTTGTCTTCAGTATGTGTAAAAGGAGAAAAGAGATATGGTCACCTGTTACAGTACTCCACTATGAGTCTGTTTGACTTAGTGTGATGTATAAATTGTAGTCACGTCCGGCAGGAGTGGGAGCGTTTAATTTATTCGATGCCTCGTGCAGGGAGAGTGCCGCCCTCTCTGCTAGTAATAGAATCATTGTAACATCTCTCCGATTGATCCGTAGGTGGCATGTTGCAGGCAAAGTTGCACCTACTTAGCATGGCAGTCTAATTTCAAACCTTCATCCTATTTGACAAATATACAAACTTTATCATTATCAACATTAATCCTTATAATATCATCAATAAGATCATTAATAAAAATTTTGAAAAATAAATAAACGCAATAATATACACCCTTGTTTTAAGCCAAAATCTTTTCACAAGACTGAACATTTCTACATTGAATGTAGTGCTTGCAACATTTTCGAACTTATTCAAACGACTGTAGTTTTCAAAACAATAAATTTCTTTAATCTAATCATAGGCCTTTTTAATGTCAATGAATGCAATATAACTAGAAAGTTCATATTGTAAACTGACAGAAAATTTAAACAAACGAGATATTGATCTTTTTCTTAAAATAAAAAGCACATAACGCTATCTTTTAACCAAATGCCCGCAATTATCAGATTTAAGCTTTCTCCATGGTTTAAGACCCATCCCGTTTTAAGGTCATTTCTAGCGGGTTTTCTGCTGCAAACATAGTGGGTGGAATATCATCTACGAATTCCGATCAATGGTTTGTGACAACATTAAAACAATTAAAAACACTTCGTTGAAATTGACAGAATGCTCTTCTTACTCAGTTAATGTTTGAACAGATTTTTTTAAAGGGGTAATCTCGTTTATTGCAAATCATCGATTTTGCCTTTCCTACTTATCTATCTGTAACAGACTCTACACAACAGTAATCTATATTTTAGTGAAAAGTAATAAAATGCACCAAAGTAAAGTTGGCCGTTGTATTTTATTTAAACAACCGATCGATGTTCTAATAACGATCTCGAAGGACTAAATTCATTAAATGTCCTACATATCTACGCTTGCGTACGCTGGTCACTTTCTCGTTTATACTAAACATTTCTCGTCTTTTTCACTATGACCACTTCGACCACTATGTAAATTACGTGTAGAACCCAAAAGATTGAATGTGCCTGGATCAGGTTGTTATCAGATATACCGATATATCTCAAATGTATTTGGTCTTCTGAAGGTCATGATTTGTTGAGAGCGAAATGATTTCTTTTATGTTAGTTCTCTTTCATTGTCGATGGTTCTAGAATTTTTTTAAATACAGATTTTATATTTTTATGCCCCATTTATGGGCATTATGTTTTCTGGTCTGTGCGTCCGTCCGTCCGTTCGTTCGTTCGTCTGTTCGTCCGTCCGTCCGTTCGTCCCGCTTCAGGTTAAAGTTTTTGGTCGAGGTAGTTTTTGGTGAAGTTGAAGTTCAATCAACTTGAAACTTAGAATACATGTTCCCTATGATATGATCTTTCTAATTTTAATGCCAAATTAGAGATTTTCCCCCATTTTCACGGTCCACTGAACATAGAAAATGATAGTGCGGATGGGGCATCCGTGTACTGGGGACACATTCTTGTTTTCTAAATACTTTTACATCATTTTGCATGTGTCTTGTTTAATAATAAAGTTAAATGGAATATTGCAAAACATTTTTTACCATTAAACTTGCATTGGAAAGTTCATATTATGTTATATATAATGCATACTATGAGGGTTTCTTGTTTCATAACACATCGAAGGTTGTCAGGATTGATCAAATGAAAGACCAGGTTGTGTCTTCAAAAGAAACCCTATCGTTCTGAAAGGAAATAACTCTTTATAGGTATATGAGGCCCTTTACCAGCATTTATAATTCTGACTTCCTTGAATTTAAACCAAACATAAATCAATAGCAAATTACAAAATGTTCAAAAGTAAAATTGCTGATTAAAGGAAATATTAATGATACCTTGAACAAAATTGCAAAATTAATATTTTACAAAATCAATATTGGCATTTTAATACTGATAGCTTCGTTTAAAATTAGATGACAATAGGATAGTTATATTGCCTTATTTAATCTAAGTAGTTTAATTACCACTTGGTCTGTTTTATATAAAATTTTACACAGTATTAAATAACAATTGTAGTTGTCGCGTATTACCCGCTACTACTATGTTTTATCCATGTAAATGACGGAGACAAACATTTTATGTAAATAAATGTCTTGAGAACACTGAAATGACTGAAGTTTCGTCGGAGCATAACAACATGAATGCGGGTTATTTATTGATTTAAACAAAAATTTTATAAGTGGTATGATGGAACGCCACAGCTGTCTTATGTGGAACTCTGATATAACGTTATGTTGTTTTGTTATTACTTGATGACATTTTGTCTTTACATAATATGGTTTTGACATTTTGTAATGATGTTTTAATATAACTCAATATGGAATAGTCTTTACTTAATGATATTTCGATATTTCACGATATGGTTTCGTATTGACTTAATATAGTTTTGTCATTTATTTACTTAATGTGGTTTTGTCATTACTCGATGTGGTTTCATCATTATTTAATGTGGTTGTTTCATTAGACGATGTGGTTTTAACATTACTTGATGTGTATGTGACTTAACGTAATGTTGTTGTTTCATTACATGATGTAGTTTTGTTATTTCGCAATGATGATTTGCCAATTCTTTATATGGTTTAACATTACGTAATGATGTTTCAAAATTTGACGCTTTTACACTTCACGATGTGTTTGTTTCAGTACTTGATGTGGTCGTTTCATTCTTTGATGTGGTTATCACATTAGGTGATGAGGTTAAACCACGTGACCACTTCGGAAAAAAATATGTTCTGTTTTTAAACCGATTTCCATATGTCGTTTGTTTAATGTGCTTTGGATGAGTTTCGCTATCCATTGAGTTAAAGTTCAAATTAAAGTTCGAGTTGTTGTTCAGAGTTATTTGGTATGAAAAAGGGGAACGGCAGACAAAAATAAGAAAAAAGTACTTAAAAATTTACAGTCTTTCGGACATACGGGATTTTATCCACAAACCACTTGGTCCTGTCGGTTTTTTTCCCCTTAGTTCTCAAATGGAAGCAATATTACATAATACATTCGTAAAAGATTCCACGGAATTCTTGTCTTGTCTGATATTGCTGACTTGTAAAAGCGTAATGTTAACTGTACATTTATCGGTAAAAATTAAAAAAAAAAAAAATGTTTTTCTGTAGATGCTTTATCTTGATCTTGAAGAATAACTCCTATACAAGTTTTATAACAATCCATTGAGGTTTACAAATTTATCATACCAAAACAGTTTAATATGGTAATATTTAATGCCAAAAAAAAACGTATATAGAAATAAGAAAAAGTGGTATGATTGCCAATGAGACAACTCCAGCCACATATATACCACATGACGTAGAAGTTAACAACTATATGTGACTGTATGGTATTCAACAATGAGCAAAATCCATACCATATAGTAAGCTATAAAAGGTCCCGAAATATAAAATGTAAAAACAATTCAAGCGTGAAATCTAACAACCTTAATGATGAAGACGCCGACGCCACTACCGACAACGGAATATAGGTTTGTTGTGTCTCACTGCCGCTACATTAATATCGCAGACTCGACACAAATCAAAAGATTTGTACTTTATTTTCAACAAATGAGACACTTTAAATCAACTTACACTAGAGTTACAGGGAAATGGGGGACCGGACTAAGCGACAAAGCATCAATTCTATAAAATATGAATTCTCTGATTTTTTTTAGCGTGTATGATCATTTAAACATATAAGAATATAAATCTTTTATTTTTATAAATTGCATTCTCTGATAAACATCGCACTAATTGAAAAAACAAACTTTTTGGAATATCTGTTTCACAGGTGACGACGGATATGTTCCAGTTTTCGTAACCACAACCCCGACATCTTTTCCTCGAATGTGAACTACCAAATAAAACCAAATCACGAATATCACGACGGGTGCCACACGTTGAGCAGAATCTGCTTATCCTTCCGGGGCACGCGAGATCACCCCCGATGTATTTATAAAACCCAGTAATACCAATCTATTGAGTTAAGGTAGATAGGGTGTCTTCCTCCATCTTGGATTTTGAAATACCAGAAAACAATCGGTCTAGATCTGTAATAAAATGTGCAAATTTTGAGAGTAGTAGGTAATTCATGTGTAAGAATTTTCAATTCAATATAGAAAATGACATGTTTTATCATATTTATGGTTGTATTTTACAAAAAACAGAATACTTTTGTTAGATTCATTTTTTTCCAACTTTGCCACATGAGGGGAGGTAACTCAAATGTAAGGGCAGATCATTCAGATAAAGTTACTTTTACAATAGAATGTGTTAGGAATTTACCTATTTTATTATGTAGCAAGAAAACGGGTCCCGTGACCCCATTTTTTCTTTTTCTTATCTGAAAGCATAATACTAGAGCTATCTTCTCATATTTTATCTCAAAATTCTATGGTGTAGTTTTCGTTTTATGGCAGAAAATTGGGTTTTCCATGCATAATCTATACAAAATCTGTCAATTTTGCACAACCTGTAGCGTGAAAATAAGCCCCATGACCCATTCTTTTTATTATTTTTTTTTAAATAAGCATGATATAAACTACATTTTGGCAAATTATTAAAAAATTCTATGGATTATAATTTAGACACCCCTTCTACCTTAAGCCAAATGAAACTGTGTGTTACATTTTTTTCTTATGTTGTGCTGTTACACTACAGTCCGAGGTTAGGTTAGGGTTTAGCGCTCATATACATGTTAAACTCCACCACGTGCACTTTCTTTATGTGCCTGTAATTCAATGATTATCGTTGTTTCGTGTGTGTCATATTTGTTTTTCGAAGATTTTTTAGTAATAAATTAGACCGTTAGTTTTATTGTTTGAATTGGTTCACATTTTCACGTGGTGGTCTTTTGTAGCCTTTTCAGACTGTACAGTGCGTTGAAGGCTGTACGGTTGCCTATGATTGCTTACATCCATTGCATTTAAACTCTGGTGAATAGTTGTCTCATTGGCAATCACACCACATCTAACTTTATTTCAATTTCTATGTTGTGTTTTGTATACTGTAACATTGTTTATGTTTTGTACACATACCCCTGAGCCCTCTTTTCAGAAGCCAGAGCAACCGCGTTTTATCCGCGATAAAAAATATAAATACGAACTCATATTAGATAACTCCAATTTCAACTCGAAATCTTAATCTCAAATTCGACTCTAACTCGAACTCTACTACAAAAGGTGACTCAAATTCAAAGTTGAAGTCGAATTCATTATTGTATTAAACTCGAAACCTTTAAATTTGACTCGAACTCGAAGTTCAACTCGAAACTCAATGCAAACTTGAACTTTAATTCTAATAATGCCTTTAATTCTTACTTAAATCGAAGACTAACTCAAAGTTTAACTCGAACAGTAACCCGGGCTTTAATTTGAACTCTAATTCGATGGATGGCCACACTCATCCAAGGCATATATTACATTGAAATTTATCTAAAAATAGAACTAGTCTTTCCGAATTGGTCACGTGGTTTTACCTGATCACGTAAAGTGATAACCACATCAAAGAATGAAAGGACCACATCAAGTACTGAAACAAACACATGATGTAATGTAAAATCGTCAAATTTTGAAACATCATTACGTTATTAAGCCATATAAAGAATTGGCAAATCATCATTACGAAATAACAAAACTTCATCATGTAATGACACAACTACATAACGTTAAGTCACATACACATCAAGTAATGTTAAAACCACATTGCCTAATGAAACAACCACATTAAATAATGATGAAACCACATCGAGTAATGACAAAACCATATTAAGTAATGACAAAACTATATTAAGTCAATACGAAACCATATCGTGTAATATCGAAATATTATTAAGTAATGACTATTCCATATTGAGTTATATTAAAACATCTTTATGTAATGTCAAAACCATATTATGCAAAGACAAAATATTATCAAGGAATAATAAAACCACATAACGTTATATCAGAGTTCCACATAAGACAGCTGAGGCGTTCGATGGGTATGGCATGTTTTCTCCGAGAAGCACCGGGCATATATATATATATCGTCTCGGAGTCAGATTGATATGTCAGAGTACGGGGATTTGCTTTCCTGTGGGCTTCCACCTTGTGAGCTTGTGCCTAAAAAATCCGACCGTGCATGTCATTCTAGTATAAACCAGAGGATATTCATATCTAATTAAATTGTTATCGTCCTGAATATTATACTTGTTGGCCGTCAATCAATAGATCAAAAAATACGTCAAAAATAGATCAAACAGTGAAACTGCGGGAATGACAAGGAGATTATATCTTCAAAACTGATCTTCATTAATAAATGTCATGATGATGAAAAATTAAAAGAACAATCAAAAACATGTAAAACAGTATGATATATATGTTAGGCATTGGAATTAAAAAGGAGACGGCACAGTATCCTTTTCATCAACCAACCTTTGTTCAGATGTCAAAAGCTTGTACTTTACAGGGAAGGTAATGACGTTGCTAACGTAAAATGTTATTTTCACGACGTCAAACTGTGATATATCAAAAAGATGCATTTTCGACTGATTTTTATCATTCAGACTGATTTAACTTGAAAACGAATTCATGGACCTCTCTTTTTAAAAATGACATTTGGCTTGATGATGTATGATGATTATTTGTGCCAATTTTTATGAACAAATCACCGATGAAGTTTTTTAAAATTAAATAAAAATATAGAAATGCCGTTCTTTGACTAAAATCATGAAAATGTGATCAAAATGAATAATTTCCAAAAAATTGTTTCACAAATTCAAAGCACACCTATATTCCAGATGCTTTTGCAAAAATCCGCTTGCGTTTATCTTTTAAACAAAAAAGGTAGGTATGTCTTTCGAAAGGATAAAAATGTCTAAGAAACCGAAATATCCAGTAAATGTCTAAAATTTCGACCCTATTTATCTCTAAAAGTAGCACATGAAAGTATATTTTTTATTACATATCTGAATTGACTAGGTGAAAAATAGCTGGTATGCAAACTTTCGTCAAAAATTCAACGTGGGATCAAAACTGTATCATATGATGCAATTTGTAGAAAGACTTCAACGGTTTTATATGCCATGTATTTTTTTCTCCACATGTGTTCCATAAACAACAGATATACCAATCAACTTGTATCGCTTGCGCCGGCTATAGGGGTGGTCTTCACCTTGGTGTATGCTGTGAGCTTTGCTTTTCATCGCCCTACGAAGAATAGTCCGGTCTGTGTTTTTGTTTGATGTTTTTTTGCTTTGTATTGATCTGATGAGTTAAACCTTTTTCAACTGATTTTTATAGGTTGTTCTTATGTTATGCTGTTACACCACTGTCCCAGATTAGGGGAGGGTTGGGCGCTCATAAACATGTTTAACCCCGCCATATTATTTATGTGTCTGTCCCAAGTCAGGAGCCTGTAGTTCAGTGGTTGTCGTTCATGTATGTCATATTTGTTTTTCGTAAATTGTTTTGTTTTAAATTAGGGCGTTAGTTTTCTCAATTGAATTGTTTCATATTTTTCATGTTGGGGCCTTTTATAGCCGACTATACGGTATGAGTTTTTCTCATTGTTGAAGGCCCTACCGATGCCTATAATTGCTTACATCCACTTCATTTGAAGTTTGGTGGATAGTTGTCTCATTGCAATCATACCACATCTCCTTATTTTTATTTTGAAGAACATGAACAGCCAAATTTTAGAGCTATTACTTTTATATATATTGAGCATTTTTTGTCTAAAGTGCATCTATAAAATTTCCTTTCCATTTTCTGTACATTCTTCTTAGGAATAGTAAAAGATCTCCTGAATTCGAGTTCTGTCTTTAATTTGAACTCTGAGAACAAGTCAGAAGTGAAGCCCAATTATTTCCAAGCTGCCACAGGTATTTCAAAAAGACAGTTTGTCGTTAACCTAATTAAATAAGATTTCTGTCTTGATCTTGTACGAATTTCACTTGGATTTGTTGTTAACATAATCAAGTAAGATTTTATGTCCTGATTTTGTACGAATTTCACTATCTCTTTGATTGGGAGACTTCACAACTAGAACATATGTTGTCTAGGGTTCGTTCAACACGTGCTACTTTCTCTGGTCAAAATATGCCTCTGTTTCTCTATTACAGTACTGATATTGTGTATTCTTACCATGTATGTTTATTTGTTTGTTTTACTACAACTGTTCCCATGTCTTCTGGTTTCTGATTTTTTACACGAACGCAAGTTTATTCATCAAATTTTTAAAAAGGTAAACCTAGTGTAGTGTGCAACATGATTACGCCTCCCTATGTATTTTGTCTGTAAGTTGTCAGAAATCTTGTCAATAGCTTTAACTGTCTTTTCATGTGTTCATATTAGTGGGCTTGTTGTCAAGTTTGTAGTTGGCACTGTTTAGTTAATTCATATCATGTCTTCCTCCGTGGCGATGTGAGCTTGTTATGTGGTCATGAATATTTATACCCTGTCTCCCACCGTGGCGATGTAAGAGCTTGTCCTATGGACATTGATATTTACACCCTAGTTCGTTCCTTGGCCATGTAAGAGCTTGTCATGTGGTCATAAATATAAACACACTGTCTCCCTTCGTGGCGATGTAAGAGCTTGTCATATGGTCATTGATATTAACACCCTGTCTTCCTCCGTGGCGATGTTAGAGCCTGTTATATAGTCATTGGTATTTACTCTTTAATCTCTTTTATTTATATTCCAAATACTACAGAACTTTTTGTGACTTACTAACAAAAGTACCACAAGCAACGTGTAGATAGAGTACTTGCGTTGATACATTGAAGACTGTCCGTAAGGATTAATTGTGAAACAAGATCAGTATATATTTCTTCTTGCTTTTTGTGGTAAAATTTGGATGATCTTCCAACGTTTGAGTAACCAATTATGCTTGATCTTATTAAGCAAGAATATAATAAAAGGAAATGCAGGGTTTACACCAATAATACAACAACTCATGACACAAAAAACAAAAAAGACGTCTAGGGTCTGCATGGTGCAGTTTTCAACAATTTACAAAAGTATACGCAATCATTTCAAGATATATCGTTCCAAGTCTAGAAAAAATGTGAATACATGTACATTTAAAAGATTATAAAATATCTGTCTTGAATTAAAAACACTTTTCGCTGTTTACCTTTCTTTAAACAATTCAATATTTGGAGGTTATTCGATCAATGTTACAAAACCTTCGTTCTGTAGTGGTCAAAAGTCTTAAGATCTTGGTATATTAAGTAGATTTTAGCTGTCACTAATTTAGATTTATTTCATCTACAGTTAATGACATGGCAATAGTCATAAATTATGCCATAACTAGTACAAATTGTCATGTGGATATCACTTTTATAAATGGCCCCGACATTACTGAATCAATTCAAACGGAAAAAACCAATAACCTGATTTATGACAAAATAATAAACTAAAAACAAATATGACAGACAACAACAGACGACAAGCACTGAATTACAGGCACCAGACTAGGAATAGGCACTTGTAGAATGTGGCGGGGTTAAACAGATTTAAATTTGTGAGCGCTTACGCTCCCCTAACCGGAGACAGTGGTGTAACATAAGAATATTAAACTGTAACAAGAGGCTGTCAGAGTGACAGCAAACAGGATTTTCAGGCAGAGGTCGAACCCTGAACAGTTGAGCAAGTATGGACACTACATTTAAGCTTAAAACAGCTCTGAATTTGGATTGTGATTGAATATTTGACACAGCATAGGTTTGTGACACAAAATGAATGTGGTCAAAGAACTGAAATATTTGAAATTGGACATTTGAATACCTATTATGGTCCAATATCCAAAATCTAAGTACATATTAGAATCAGCATATCAAAGAACCCCAAGAATTCAATTTTTGATGAAATCAGACAAAACTTTAATTTAGGACCCTTTGGACCTCAATGTGGACCAATTTGATAAAGGAGCCCACAATCCAAAATCTCTCAATACATGGTTAGATTTAGCATTTCAAAGAACCCCATAAATTCAATTTTTGTTGAATCAAACAAAAGTTTAATTTTGGACCCTGATTTGGACCAGCTTGAAAACTGAGCCCAAAAATCTAATATTTAAATACAGGTTTAGATTCAGCATTTGAAAGAACCCTATATATATTCAATTTATGTTGAAATCAAACACAGGTTAATTTTATCCATAATATTTTCTGTGCAAAGGGAAATAACTCAAACTGGATAAATAGTTCTCTAAAATAAGATATGATGCAATTTTTCAAATTATAATCAATAATTTAATAACACCAACCAGTGATGACTAAGTTCTCTAAAATTAAATATGATTTAACACTCAAACATTGTTAAAATCAGCACATCAAAGAACCAAAGAATTCAATTTTTGATGAAATTAAACAAAAGTTTAATTTAGGACCCTTTGGACCTCAATGTGGTATTATCTTATTAATAATGAAAAGAAATACAGGTTTAGATTAAGCATTTCAAAGAAACCTATTATATTCAATTTATGTTGAAATCAAACACAGTTTAATTTTGGACCCCGGTTTGGACCAACTTGAAAACTGGGCCCAAAATCAGAAATCTAAATATATGTTTATTAATAGACAATATAAGCTTAGTTTTTAATGGAGTTCACTTCATCAAAAAAAAAAAAAAAATAGCATTTAGAAAATTAGTTTTTACAGAATAACAAACAAACTTGCCACAAAATTCTTTATCAAAGAAAAGAAGAAAAAAATCCAAAATTTTATGTATCATTAATACAATGTCTTTTCAAAATCTATAAAACTTATCAGTAACAAGAAATAATTGTAACAGGATGCTGTTACGAAGTCTCGCAAACAAAACTCCAATAATTCGTCATTCCCATGGTCGCCTGACATTGGGCAAAGTCCAGTACAAATTGGTTTGTGATATGCATAAGTGACGCCTATGGGTTGACCATGTATGTCATTCAAATCTTCTTGAAATTACAAACAGGAATATTACAAACAGGAATACATATGGTTTAGGGGTGGAGATCTTGACCGTTTACAAGTTCTCAAAAACGGGGGAGGTGATCCCCAGGAGACTTTCCCTTTATTTCATATAATTTGTTTTTTTTTTGTCCCATACAAGAATATCTATGGTTTAGGTGGGGATCTCGACCGTTTACAAGTTCTTAAACAGGAGGGGGTGGGGGTGCCCCAGGGGACTCGCCTTATATTTCATTTGAATTATTTTATTGTCCCTTACAAGAATAAATATGTTTTCGGGGTGGAGATCTTGACCGTTTACAAGTTTTCAAAAAGAAGAGAGGTTAGGGTTACCCCAGGGGACTTCCCCTCAATTTGATTTGATTTGTTTTATTGTCCCATACAAGAATATATATGGTTTAGGGGTGGGGATCTCAACCGTTTACAAGTTATAAAAAAGAGGGGTTGGGGTGGGGGTTACCCCCATGGACTTCCTCTATATTTCATTTGATTTGTTTTATTGTCCAATACAAGAATATATATATGGTTTAGGGGTGAGAATCTCGACTGTTTACAAGTTCTTCAACAGAAGGGGGTGGGGGTGACCGCAGGGGACTCGCCTTTTATTTCATTAGATTTGTTTTATTGTCCCTTACAAGAATATATATGGTTTCGTGGTGGGGATCTTGACCGTTTACAAGTTTTCAAAAAGAAGGGGGTGGGGGTGACCCCCCCTGGACTTCCCTATATTTCATTTGATTTGTTTTATTGTCCCATACAAAAATATATATGGTTTAGGGGTGGGGATCTCGACCGTTTACAAGTTCTTAAACAGGAGGGGGGTGGGGATGACCCCAGGGGACTCGCCTTATATTTCATTTGATTTGTTTTATTGTCCAATACAAGAATATATATGGTTTTGGGGTGGGGATCTCGACTGTTTACAAGTTCTCAAACAGGAGGGGTAGGGGGTTACCCCAGGGGACTGGCCTTTTACTTCATTTGATTAGTTTTATTCTCCCATACAAGAATATATATGGTTTCAGGGTGGGGATCTTGACAGTTTACAAGTTTTCAAAAAGAAAGGGGGGTTGGGTGGGGGTGAACCTGGGGACTCCCCCAATATTTCATTTGATTTGTTTTATTGTCCCATACAAGAATATATGGTTTAGGGGTGGGGGTCTCGACCGTTTACAAGATAAAAGCTCATTCTCAAATTGAAGGGGATAGGGGTAAGAATATATATATATATATGGTTTAGGGAGACTTAATTATCTTCAAAATGTCTAATAATGAACAGTAAATTTCAAACTTCATTTATACAGGCCTACTAGTAAATTTCAAACTTTATATATACATTCCTACAGATCTTATCAGGAAACAGAAAATTTTCAAATAAATCTGTCACTCCAATGATTATCATATGCTAAGATATAACCCAAATCTAATTAATTATAGATAATTTTCAAATAAATCTGTCACTCCAATTTTTATTCTGAGATAAGACAGATCATAACATGATAACAAGAGTAAAATATTTAAAAATTCTACTGTTGGATATTAAAAATGGCGATAACTCACAAAGGAGATATACTAAAATCTTGAAAATTGAACTAGACCTTCATTAAGTCCCAGGAAACAACATATTTGGATTTGAAAAATAATTTGTTAAAGCGTTTTCATGTTATTGTGCTGACACTGTTTGGCAAAAGATCCGCCCAGCCGCCGTACATCACCATTTTAATAACCGATATTTCCATCGAAAATCCGGTTAAAAATCCGGTTTGAAAAAGCTGAACTCATCAGATTGACACGAAGAACAAAAACATCTAACATAAAGACAAGACACAAAGTACCGATGTAAGAGTATACAAAGCTACGGAAAGATAATTCAAAGCCAGTCAAATCATGTTCTGTTTCAAGAATGTCGCTTTATGATTAGTCCATATCTATCAATCAATTGATTAGACTGAAAAACAAACACGGAAGTGTTTGTTAAATTCCAGTTAATTTTGAGCATTGTCTCGAAATGAAAAGTAGATACATGTAATCTAAAATTCATTTATGCCAAATAATGTTCAAATCTATATTTCTTGTGATTTCATAAAGGTAATCGCAAAGGTCTCATCTGCTACGACACTTCTCATACTCATTTAATTTAAAGGTCAAGTAAAGGTCAATTTGCAAATGAAGTCCAACATATGTCCATGTTCTCTAATAATGAATTCACATAATAAATATTGTTAGACAAAAAGCATAATACATGCGATATAGACCTAATCATGTTATTTGAGGCTGACCTCCGTACCGTTAAAATTAAATTGAAACCATATGATGCATATTCAGATAAAAGAATAGTTACTCTATCGTTGCAATGAATCTATACAACAAAACTGTTGACTGATTTTTTTCCTGAGGAACGTATCTCATCTTGGAAACTAACTTACACTAATCATTAACGCGACAGACTAATTAAATTCTAGATAATGAAATTTATATCAGAACGTGAAGATCTCCTGTAGCAGAAGAACAGTTATTCCAATAAGTGACTGATTAAAGCGAAACAATCGATGTGTCATTTTTTCGTGATTAAATATTTAGTATATGAACTCAGTCTGCCATTAACCGATCTTGCTATAACGTCTCTAAATAGATTGCGTTAATTTGAATATCTTTAAGGACTGAATATATGTAAATAACTAATGTTAGTCGTTGTGTTTTTGTTGATACTTGTCTCATTGGCAATCGATGCACATCTCTTAGTTTCTGTATTGAACATTAGCTTGACTAAGACTTCAAGACTTCAGGTGTTTTGATTGATTAGACAATGCTCTTTGCCTTCTATGCTGCAAGTGAACAGTAGAGAATTTGACTTGAGTTTGCTCGGTTATTGACTTTTTGATAATTGTCTTTCGAAACCAGATACTTAATAATTCCTTCGCTATGTAACTACTTAATAACCTGGGACATCTCACTTCATACATATAAGTTTTTTTCAATAAGCTCGTGCTTTATGTTGGCTAAGGATATTAAGAATACAATCTGGTATATCAGTAGCTCGATCAAAATAAACTTCTAGAACGTCAAATTACAGTTATAGGGACATGGTATTGGACATCTAAGTTCGTTTCGTATTTTATACCTGCAGCTCAAACAAAATATATATCACATCATTTTAGTTTTCACTTTGAAAATTAAAATATTTATAAAAAAAACTGGCCCTCAACTAAAAAATGTTTTCAGTCATTTCAGAATCAGGAGGCCGAAATTAAAGTCATATGAAACGAGTTTCTTTTAAGGGCATATGATACAGTAACAGGGGAGGTAATGACGTTGCTCACGTAAAACGTTATTTTTCGCAACGACAAACTGTTACATATCACGAAAAGATGCATTTTTCGAATGATTTTTATCATTCAGACGGATTTATCTTAAGGATGTTCGCTACTCTGTTTCAAAATAACAAGCTTTTTAAAAGACTGTTATAAATTGATAGTATATAAATAAAGGAACTAAAGAAGCAGAAAAAAATGGAGCCGGGTCCGTGTGCTTGTTTTCGAGATATAAGCCATTGAAAATTTGGCGGGAAATAATTCTCTCTAGACTTTTCATACATTTAACATTGACACCCTTTTTCTTTCAAAAATTATGAAAAAAAATAACAAGGATTTTATAGGATTTTCAAATATGGCTTTTTAAACTATATGTAATAAAATTATGAAAAGAAAAGTAGGGGTTAGCGGGGAAATATTTTTAATGGTACTACATGGATAAAACCAGAGGATTCCGAATATCTGGCAAAAATTCTAAAACAAGAGGAGCGAACATCCTTAATAAAGAGCTGCGCCATGAGCACATGATACGCCCATCGCTTTTTCAAAGAATAAAGTTCCATAACTCCTCAGTGTCATTTCAGAAATTTATAAAAAAAAACTTAAGGGACGTTATTTCAGTAGATATAAACCAGTCACCAAAGTTTCATGAAAACTGCTCAAAGCATTTTTGAGTTTTTGTGTGAAAACTGGAAAATCCCCCTTTTTAATGAATAAACCCCCATAACTCGGAAACATAAAATCTAAGAATTTTATAAAAATCGAAAGGGAGCTTACGTCAACTGATATAAACAATTCACCAAAGTTTCATGAAAACGGCTCAAAGCATTTTTGAGTTATTGTCCGAAAACTGGAAAATCCCCCTTTTTTAATGAATAAAACCCCATAACTCGAAAACGTTTAATCTAAAATTTATTAAAATCGAAAGGGAGCTCACGTCAATAGATATAAACAATTTACCAAAGTTTTAGGCGAATTGGTTAAACCGTTTTTGAGTTATTGTCCGACATGTTGTTCTTCCCTTCTTTTGTCTTGTTTGTTATGCATTACGCCCCAGGCAATCTTGAATCTTTGCTATGCATTACTCCCCAGACAATCTTGAATCTTTGCTATGCATTACGCCCCAGACAATCTTGAATCTTTGTTATGCATTACGCCCCAGACAATCTTGAATCTTTGTTATGCATTATGCCCCAGACAATCTTGAATCTTTGTTATGCATTAAGCTCCAGACAATCTTGAATCTTTGTTATACATTACGCCCCCAGACAATCTTGAATCTTTGTTATGCATTGAGCCCCAGACAATCTTGGATCTTTGTTATGCATTACGCGCCAGAAATCTTGTTTGTTATGCATTATTCCCCAGACAATCTTGTTTGTTATGCACTACGCCCTAGACAATCTTGTGTGTTAAACATTACGCCCCAGACAATCTTGAATCTTTGTTATGCATTACGCCCCAGACAATCTTGAATCCTAGTTATGCATTACGCCCCAGACAATCTTGTTTGTTATGCATTACGCCCGAGACAATCTTGTTTGTTATGCATTACGCCCGGGACAATCTTGTTTGTTATGCATTACGCCCCAGACAATCTTGTTTGTTATACATTACGCCCCAGAAAATCTTGTTTGTTATACACTACGCCCGAGACAATCTTGTTTGTTATGCATTACGCCCTAGACAATCTTGTTTGTTATGCATTACGCCCCAGACAATCTTGTTTGTTATACATTACGGCCCCAGACAATCTTGTTTGTTATGCATTACGCCCTAGACAATCTTGAATCTACCCGATAATGAATATTATAGAAACATGTTTTGTCTAATCCAACGAAACAGTTGTCATACATTTATATCAGTCTGAGACTAATCCTATTCTTTGAAAAAACAACTCTGTTTAAAACATGCATGCAATGATTTAGACTAAGAACTACAATACAATACATTTGGAAGGATAAGAAGAGATAATATGTAAATTTATCAGAAAAAGTAAAGATAATTATGTATGTAAATCTCTTCCATTTGAAAATGTTTTAACGAGGAAAGACACTTGAAAAGGTGGCAGTTTTAACATGTTTAATAGCATTGAGTCTATTGATCCAATAAAGAACATTATTATACCTCAGTATGTTTTTTCTATATAAAAAAATAATGAAATAGTTGTGCTATTTCATTCCACAGACTATTTGCCAGTCGATAGTTTCATAGACTATTACCCCGGTTAATAGTTTTATAATCATATTTCTCGTACTTTTTCATACTTTTTCATACTTTATTTTCATTGGACTATAATGACGTCATTAATATTCTGCTTGGATTTGTGCGCTTGCAACGTCAAACTCTAATATCGTAAACGGTATACTAGTAATCTGTTTGTGTCTGTCGTAATTTCAAATTAATATATCACTTACCAGAAGCAATTATGATAGAGAAAGAAAATCTTTGCGACGCATTTTTAAAAGATCTAAAATATAGTAAATGTATAATATGGGTTGTCGTCGTCTTCAATAACTGTGATTGCTTTGGTGTACAGTACTTTAGCTAGAATTTATTACTAGTATATGCACGGGAATTTTTACACAAGTATTCCTAGTCTTGATTGCTGTAAATGAAATATTTACAAATACAACACGGACTATAAAAAACCCAACTTATAATTCATCTTGTGCATTTTTATGTGACATTTGTCTTTTCTTTCAGATGATGTCTGTAGACTTTTTAGAAAGTTGGTTTGTTCGGTATAATAAAACACTTAATGACTGGTTATGAGGGTAATATCAAGTTTGTTGTCCCTCAGATACTCGGCTTCGCCTCGAGCAATAGTTGGTATCTCAGGGACAACAAACTTGCTATTACCCTCATAACCAGTCAATAGGTGTATAATATTCTAAGATCGTACGACAGTGTTAATTTGATAACCTTTCAGAATAAGTTTATTCAAAGGATGTATAGTATCGCATAGAATGTGTCATCCTGTTTGTCATAAGGTTTCTACAATAACATCCAATCTTATACACCAAGTGTTTGTATCTATAATAGAATAAAGTTAACCTTTTTCACGGTTTCAAGTAATTTGTGGTAAGGAAATCCATGACGTAATACTAGTATTTGTTTTTCATGTTTAAATAGATAACGTATATGGGCCTTTTTGAACTATTTGAGGAAAAAGCCTGTACAAAAAGGCCTTAATGCTCAGGATCATCCCCGTCAAAAAAAAAAAAAAAAAAGAAATTAACAGTAGGATCGAAAAATCGTCTCTTTTGTCTTAATTCGAAGTGTAAAGTTCACTTGATTTTTCAAAATACATATTCTTTTATATTCACGAAAACAATGATACAGCATTTTATATGCACATGCTTTTCCATCTTTAGACAGGCCTATAAAAAGTTTCAGGTATTCAGTCGATCAGTTTCTAGAAAGATGAAAGATGTAAATAATAATTTGATATAATTTGCATAATTAGGAATCCTTTACGAAAAAACTCATCAAAGATATCAGGGTTATAATTAAGGTAGACTAGACGCGCCATTCGTCTACATAAGGCGAACCAGTGACGCTCGCATCTCTTCTACGCAGATAGAGTGCTTAATTTGGTACACTAGACGCGCCATTCGTCTACATAAGACTCATCAGTGGCTCTCGCATCTCTTCTACGCAGATAGAGTGCTTAATTTGGTACACTAGATGCGCCATTCGTCTACATAAGGCTCATCAGTGGCGCTCGCATCTCTTCTACGCAGATAGAGTGCTTAATTTTGTACACTAGACGCACCATTCGTCTACATAAGACTCATCAGTGGCGCTCGCATCTCTTCTACGCAGATAGAGTGCTTAATTTGGTACACTAGACGCACCATTCGTCTACATAAGACTCATCAGTGGCGCTCGCATCTCTTCTACGCAGATAGAGTGCTTAATTTGGTACACTAGACGCACCATTCGTCTACATAAGACTCATCAGTGGCGCTCGCATCTCTTCTACGCAGATAGAGTGCTTAATTTTGTACACTAGACGCACCATTCGTCTACATAAGACTCATCAGTGGCGCTCGCATCTCTTCTACGCAGATAGAGTGCTTAATTTGGTACACTAGACGCGCCATTCGTCTACATAAGACTCATCAGTGACTCTCGCATCTCTTCTACGCAGAAAGAGTGCTTCAAAAGTTCTTTGCAACCATTGAAACTTAAGCGCCAATGGAGATTTCATTTGTAATGAAAAAGAAGTCATTCTTTCATTGTATTTAAACTGTAAATCTAATTTCAAAATGAAATTACATATACATTATCAGTTAACTAAATTTATTTAGAAAGTCTGAAATAAAAATGGATTCTATTTTTTTTTTATTTAAAGTATCTTTGTATACTATCAGTTTATCACAAAATATTTAGAGCAAAGACAGATCCATGGGTAATTATTTCAATCTATGAAAAGTAAAAACTAATATTGTCTGTCGGTATAATATAGTTGTTATCCTACAGGATGTTTTAATTTACATGTTATTTCTATTTAAAATGATTTCTTACAAAGAAAATGAAACTTTCGTGTAAGATCATTCAGTACAGTTGCTTTCTTAATGTTTCTCTGTTATTGTTTGACATCTACCGAGGGTTCTATGATACGTTTGTAAAAACAATGGCCAATCCTCATTCTATCGAAATCTTTATAATTTACAATAACTAAAAGATTCATCTCCGTTGTACAGGATATGTAACGAATCAATCCATTCAGTATTATTCCCTGAAAATAAAATTTTCTTCATTGTTTTATATTGCATATAAAAAACCTTGTTTTAGCAAGAATAAGAGATTCGATTTTCAAACTGAAATATTTTCTGAAATACAAACTGAAATATTTATATATTTCAATGTTTATAAACATTTGTTGTAACATGTCAATTTGCATCATTTGTTCCTCGACTATATGCATTTGTATTGTATTGAAGTAGCAGTATCTCAACCAAGGGCTCACACACAGACGGTGAAAATTCTTCAGTTAACAATATTAAAGTTGTCATTGATTAAGTGTCAGTGTCACATAAAATCACTCATTCATTCAATTATATCAATATTCCTGACCGTCTATCATGCCTAAACTACATATTATCCAATTTTAGCATGAGAAACACGAATGGTGCCATATGTGTAGTAGAAACCTTTCCGAAGAACATAGTGTTACTTATCTCTGTCCCTAGTGCTCAATAACTTGTGGAAAGCATTCTTCAAATGCCTTCAACTGTTTTGTGTGGTTTTGTTTTTGTTTTTGTTTTTTATTTAATGGGCGTTGACTTATTGCTCCGTTGTGTCTTAAAACTTTTCGAAGATTCATGTTACTTCAAGATATTAATGATTCAATCAAGAAAACAATACAAAAAATCAGTATTTAATTCATCTGTTTGCAGATATGGAAAATGTTTTTTTCATACATTTTGGAATGGAGGAAATTCAATTATGATCACTTATTTTTAAAGTATCGAACTTCAATTGAATGGAACCCATAAAGAAGTTATTCCATTTCTTCCTGTTAGCAATGATTTGTATACCGTTTTCTTTGATTTATATGTAGGTATTTTAATGTCACAAAAATGTTTTATGTGTGTCTTGTACTGTACTGCTACAACAGATACTTGTTTCTTTTTACAATAATCGATATGTCTAAAGTCGTCAATTTTATGTTATTGACGATTAGATAGTGTAGTGTCTGTTATAAGAGAGGTATGATTTTTTTTGGTCAACCCGTTGCGCAATTCTAAAAATTTATCGCCAGTTGTGCTCGACAAAAAAATATTTTAAATCTTACTGCATAATTTCACAATCTAAATAAGGTTATCGTCAAATTTAATGAAACAAATAAATTAATATCTATTAATATGATAAAAAATAGATATCAATTTTCAAATATACATTCATACATGAAAAAGAGAATGCTTTGATATCCGTGCTTAAAGTACACTTAGTCTAAAATAAAACTTTTATTTGTGTTTTTCATTTTTGATTATGATTGTCGAAAGAATAGTTTTACTTTTGTATTATGGTTTTAACTTTAAAAAATGAGAACATAATTAGGCGGAAATCCAAAAAAGAGACCATCAAGTATATAACTATCTAACATTGAGAAAAAACTGTTGCAGTTAGATATGTCAACTCAGTGATGAATTACTAATCGAGTACTCGTTGGTTTTATCAAGCGATACTCGATTACTCGCTCCGAAAAATATCTAAAATATGGAAATAATGCGCATTTTACGCCTTTTGGGTCGTTGACGTGAAACCCTATACATCATCATCATGGGCTAGACATTTAAAGGGGCTCTAGCTGTCTAATTCATGTTCACCGATTTGACTTAAATTCTCATATTAGATTTATAACAATGTAAAACATTTATCCAAATTATAAAAAGCCTAAAATAAATAATTTACAGGACATGGGCTCGATAATATGTAGCGTCGTTTCGTGTGTATTTTTGTCTAGACGCCATCTAATTAACTATCGAGATGACCCCGAAAACAACCGACGGTCATATAACACGATATAAACATAAACATAAATAGATATATGGACCTCGTGCAAATTGATTTTTCTATGTCTGTTTGATTTCAAGTTTAAGGTTAAAAAATAAAAGTTAATTTTCTATTTTACCTGTATAAAAATGATTTTTTTGTGGATCGAATCAGTCAATCAAATGATTTACCTTTGTTTCACTTTCAATGTTGACCTTTTTATCCTTTTATAACCTAACACGCATCAGTCATGCATAATCCATCTCTAGCTAAGGGGTTTAATTGAAGTTCACATGAATACGGATTCAATGAGGTCGAATTATTCACTTGCAAGTGAACAATTCATCATCGATGTTTTTTAGCTTATTTTGACAAAATTGAACCATACTGGCTACTAAAAGCAAATTATTATTTCACTATTTCACTTTCATTAATGATTGAACAAAAAAAATCTTAATTTGAATTTTTTATGTATCTCGTGCCCCTTTAATTAGTTAAATTTTATATTCTAGATATTTATAGTGCTTGGAATTATTTGCCATAATTTAGAATAGCTCAATCACTGCATATATCAATTAATTAAACAATAATTTAAGCAATTATAATTAAATAAACACCTTTTAAAAAAAATTATTACAAAGTCCAAACAAGATCAAACAGCAGTTACATTTTATTATCATTAAGAAAACATATTTACGAAGGTGTTATATGATTAGAAGTCACCGGTGTTATGCCTATTTGTCCGTTTTAAGGTAATTGTGTTATTCTCTTGGATAATTTTTCACTCTACTATGATGCTACATGTTTGTAGTTCCCCAACAATACTTTAGTTCAACTTCACAAACTTAACATTTTACAGATTTACTGTCAAGTTTTTTTATATTCTAAATGAAACAAATATACGAAACGCTTTTTGTAACTATGATTATTCAGTGATTTCTATCACCGAAAGGCGTTTTAAAAAGGGACAATGTCTTAACATGAAACCGATTAATCAAACCATGACAAAATTTGGAACACTTAACCGAAACATGTCAATTTCTTAACCAAACCAAGTCTAATTTTTCATATTATTTATGTTTTACGTGTGTTAATTTTCCAAAAAAAATAATTTTAAATTTCAATATTGAGAGTTTCACGTAAAACACTGAATCTAACATCTATTTTACCCTTTGTATGCTTATTTGTGGAGAACTAAGGCAATCGTTCGGACGAGCTCAAGTGACCTAACTAAATCATAATCAACTGCACCAAATCATGACAAAATTACTGTACTGAACGCTCTTCGATATAACGACGTTTCTACCTGTGCCTAACTTTGTAATGTAATGGTGCGAGCGGGGCAAGATGTCTTATGGAGAGAACATTTTATTTTCCATTTCTTATTTACAGAATCTATGGTTTGTGATTCTTCCATAAACAAAATCACAATTTTAATGATATTAATGAGAATAGTTGGTATATGGCGAAACAGTATAAGCCGTTCACGTAATACAAGAAAATAAACATTATTATAAATTAATTTGTAACAAAAACCATCGCTGTGAAAATCAATAATATATGTTTTATCTGTAATATCCTGCAATGCAGACATCAAATTAAACATTATACCAGTCTATCAGGAAATTATCTTTTTGAAGTTTGAAAAATATCTTAAGAGATTTTTTTTTTCGTTTCGATGAATTTATTTTAGTCCATGAAGCTTTTTAGTTAATCCTGACACAAGGAAGTGGTTCTGATTTTCTAATGCGTTTAAGTTGCTATCAAATATTTCACATTAAACCTAAAAAGGTTCAACTCATATGACAGACTTTTTAAAGTAAATTTGCATTGATAAGGTTCGCAGAGTTGGTTGTCACATATTGAATTGGGTAAGTGCTGTCTTTGCTCTGAAATGGATTTAAATAAAACCCCAGCTATTTATTCAATGCTGATTTTGAAATATGCAGTTACTTTTACATATGTTTTTTGCTTTAAGTTCAAAAGGAAAAAGAGACTAACTATAAATTATCCACCGACGTTTTTCTCTTTGTAATCTTTTTGGTCCAACTGCATTAAATCAACATTATGTTGCTAAATCAAATAAATACAACAGACCTTTCACTTTCAATAGACTTTACCCGATGACAAAAGAAACGCAACACATATTATTTCCTATTGGTTGTAACGTTAAGATTCATAATTGCCAGGAGCTTTTAAGATTAAGCCGTCGTCTAGGAATAAAACAGTTTAATTTCTCAAAACAACCAACGAATGGACGCAAGTATATCCGGACCTTAGCGTTTAAAAGTGAAAAACACACAGGAATTCCAATAAACAAACAAATTATAATGTATATTTTTAAGCATGTGTATGTTTGCTTGTAAAATGAGAAGTGCCAAAGGTCATCTGCATTGAAAAGAGGTAAAGCTTGCAATACTTATAGAAAAAAGCTTGTATATCTTATAGAATAAAGCTTGTATATCTTATAGAAAAAAGCTTGTATATCTTATAGAATAAAGCTTGTATATCTTATAGAAAAAAGCTTGTATATCTTATAGAATAAAGCTTGTATATCTTATAGAATAAAGCTTGTATATCTTATAGAAAAAGCTTGTATATCTTATAGAATAAAGCTTGTATATCTTATAGAATAAAGCTTGTAAATGATATTTTGTTGCATTAATTGATACCTTTAAAAAATAATTATTAGAAATACTTTAATAACTGTACTTGTTTGTCGACATATTTCGTTTTTTTTTTTTAATTTTCCATATGAATTCTAAATCAACAGTCCTCATTTCAAACCCTTTCATCTCTTTCATACTTATAAACGATCGACAAAAGTAGTTACGGTCGTCTAGCTATTTAATTAAGCCATCTTTACACAAATGGTCATATAATAAAATATATGTGTTGTTTTTCTAATTAGGGCCCCGCCTAGCGGCGGGTCGCCCTATAGTGATCAGTCTGTCCGTCCGCCCGGCCATCCGTAACAAATTGTGTCCGCTCTATATCTAGAGAACCGTTATAATTTCATACTTTATACTTGACATGTGTATTAACCAACACTAGAGGGTGTGTCAAAATGTTTGTACAACTTCCTAGGTCAAAGTTCAAGGTCAAAAACTTTGGTTTCATTTGACAGCCCCATGTCCTATGGTAAAGATCGTGTCCGCTCTATATCTTGTGAACCTTTATGATTTCAAAGTTTATACTTGACATGTATATTAACCAACACCAGAGGGTATGTCATAATGTATGTACAACTTCTTAGGTCAAAGTTCAAGGTCAAAACTTTGGTTGCATTTGACAGCCCCATGTCCTATGGTAAAGATCGTGTCCGCTCTATATCTTGTGAACCTTTATGATTTCAAAGTTTATACTTGACATGTATATTAACCAACACCAGAGTGTGTGTCGATGTGTCATAATACCCCAAAAATGATTGTGGAGTATCATACAATAATCAAATTGGATGTGGATAAAATTATAGTAAGAACCATATTTCAACTTTCTCATATAAATGCACTTATTTCAATATGATATTTCTGTCGTGCTGTTTTCTGAATGCACCTGTCTTATAATCTTGGTACTTATTTGCATTACTTGCTTGCATTTTCTATGCTTTCTTACTTTTTTAAATCACCTTTTATCGCCGCCTTACTCTGCATGTCTTTATGGTGCAAAACAGGCTTGTTAGAGAACATATATTTTTCCAATCTCTTGTATTGTACTGATAAAAAGGATATGTTCACAGCTTATTTGCTTTATTTATAATCACATTTTATCCACTTTTAGCTTCAGTTATTATTTTTTTCAAGTTTTCCAGTTATATATGAAAATTGTTACTTTTTTGCAATTACGGTAATGGAAGATGAAAGTGGATTAAAGTCTGATTATGCATGACCTGTCTGCATTATTCATTACAAAGGCTATGTTTGTATAATGTAGATCGTCCAAGAGGTTGCACTGGTAACAGCCTATTGCTTGTGTAGCTATTCATATTGCACATATTTTGGGTTCATTATATATATATATAAACTATCATTAACATTACTAATGTCAATTATGTGAGAAAAAAAAAATTACTACAATGGGCTGGCTAAAGGTCATGATTTTTACATTTTATTAATATTTTTTATTTCATAATTTTGTCTTACAGATTATCATCAAATATAGTAACAAGAGCACTTCTACTGAAGATTTTTTTTGATGTATTTAGTTTTAAGCTAGCAAAATTTCTAGATACTGAAATATCCCAAGACATAATTCTGAACAAAAATATCGAACATACATGATTCTAAGGTTTGGATAAAGTAAACATCCATATATCTAGTGTTATAGGAGATGGGTTTATGTTATTTTGTTTGCAGATGTGTCTTAGGAAAGGTAGCAAGCATCAAACAACATATAATGATTTATAACAGATATTGAAATAAGAAGATGTGGTTTGATTGCTAATGAGAGCTAATGAATTTTCCAATGATTACTAATATTATATCTAGCATAGATCAAATGATCATTGTACAGCCTTAAACAATTAGTTAAACATTTTAAAGGACAAACAATTTTAAACAATTCAAAGGAGGAAGCTAATGAACTGATTAATGTGCAGCAACATATGCTAACTACTGAACTATAGGCTTCTGATTTGGGACAAGCACAACATTTAAATGCTGCAAGGTTATTATAGCGCATGAGGTAAACAGAATTATTAATACATGTTTTATATTTTAGGTTGCAACAAAAAAAATCAGTCCAAGGGATTATGTTTAAAATAGATTTCTATATGTTGTTTCCTTAAACCTTATGTATTGCATATAGAAACATACTAAACTTGCCTTACAAACTGTGTCTAATATAGATTACATTTCAGATAACAATGGCATCTCCTGCAAAACAAATAAAACCAGACTTAGCAACACTATTGAATGACTCAATTAATGATATTGATGTGCAGTTACAAAGGCTGCTTGTTATGACATTACAAAGGGAGAACAGGACAACGCACTCAAAACCATTGAGAGAGTTCGCAGACTGATGAAAGTAATGAAAGGCAAATGCAATGTGGTTATAGATATAGCTAAGAAGGATTCAGAGACATCAACACAGAAGAACAAATCATTGGTATTGAGAGAAAAAGCACTCATGAAAGAGAAAACTATTCTTCAAGATAAAATTAAAACCTTGTCAAAACAACTGTAGGATTATACTGCGGAGTTGGATTTTGATGACCTTGATGTATCGATGACCTCAACACAAGAGCCACCTTCTACTTCACAAGAGCTGCCTTCTATTTCACAAGAGCCACCTTCTTCTTCACAAGAACAACATTCAGAAATTGAGCCCAAGCCTACTGAGAGCTTGCCTACTGCCACGCTAAAAACTGATTGAAATGACATACTACTATATATAAAATAAACAATAGTTCTGTAACGTTATCAAGATTTTTTTTGTATTGTGCCAGATAGGCAGGACTTAATAGAATTATTATATATTTTCTATAATCATTTAGAATGCCAATTAGTGAATCATTAATCTTATGGATATTATTTTTCAAAATCATATTTTAGTTGCATTGTAAATATGTGTTTATGGTATTGAGATACATGAATCATTTAGTCTTTAATATTTCTGTCAGACTGCTGTAACCTTATAACTTGTATGTTACTTTATAATTTGTGTGTTAACCTTATAATGTGTGTGTTAACCTTAATGTGTGTATCAAGCTTATAATTTATGTATTACCTTATAATAATGATTAATAAAAAAAAATTTAGATTGAAGTATGGATAGGAGAAGGAATGAGAAAGAAAGGCAAAGGAAACAAATTGCTAGAATTGCTAGAACTGGAAAAATAAATATGGTAAGTCGAAAAAGATTTATTTACAATGGCAGGTTCTCAATATTAAGCATGAGAAATGCTCATTTCAACTGTTTCTTTCTTTTCACATTTTGTAGCTATCCAGGTAAATGTACATGGGACAAAATCGCACACAATACATAGAAAAAAAAATACAAATTTTCAAAGAACAGGGCTTTTATTCCTATTCTTTATCTTGACAATTTATCTAGGGTCTTCAAAAGTATGTTTGTAATTTAAACAGCATATTTTTTTCATTATCCTGTAATAAATAATGTGTTTCAGTCAAGTTCTATAAAAATAATTTTACTTTCTATTTCAGCCGCCTGATGATATTGAAGACACTTCTTGGATATCAAAATACCTGAAAAATCAAGCAGAATCATCAGAGGAAAAAAAAGGTAGATGAATAAATTTGATGGCAATGTGCAAGCTGACAGTCAAAAAATTGATTCTAAGGAAACAAAACTTTCAGTTGGACTTGAATTCCATTCCAATAGAGTGAATATGTCACATTTAGATACTGAACCTAAGAAATGTCGACAAAGAAAACTAGAAACATGTGATGCTTCTGATCAAATTGATTCAAAGTAAAAATATAAATCCCAAAATTGACCGTCGCTCAAACACTGAGAATCCAGTAGAAGTTCACATGAAGAAGATTTCGACAAGACAGAGAGTGAAGCTTTTCCGGGAAAAGCGAGATTTGCAGAAAGTTTTTAATGATAGGCTGAGAGATAACGCTAGAAAGCAAACAGAAAGGAATAACAGAGATAGAATAACTATTGAATCTGATAGAAGCAAGGATAATTGTAGAAAGACAACACAGCGAGAAAAAGGAGATGAAATTACTATTGAATCTGATAGAAGCAAGGATAATAGTAGAAAGACAACACAGCGAGAAAAAGGAGAGGAAATTACTATCGACTGTGATAAAAGTAAGGATAATAGTAGAAAGACAACACAGCGAGAGAAAGGAGATGAAATTACTATCGACTGTGATAAAAGCAAGGATAATAGTAGAAAGACAACACAGCGAGAAAAAGGAGATATAATAACTATTGAATCTGATAGAAGTAAGGATAATAGTAGAAAGACAACACAGCGAGAAAAAGGAGATGAAATTACTATCGACTGTGATAAAAGCAAGGATAACAGTAGAAAGACAACACAGCGAGAAAAAGGAGATGAAATTACTATCGACTGTGATAAAAGCAAGGATAATAGTAGAAAGACAACACAGCGAGAAAAGGAGATGAAATTACTATCGACTGTGATAAAAGCAAGGATAATAGTAGAAAGACAACACAGCGAGAAAAAGGAGATGAAATTACTATCGACTGTGATAAAAGCAAGGATAAAAGTTGAAAGACAACACAGCAAGTAAAAGAGATAAAATTAGTATTGTCTGTGATAAAAGCAAAGACAAAAGAATGAAGACAACACAGCGAGTAGAAAAGAGACGAAAATACTATTGACTTTGATAGAAGCAAGGATAAAAGTAGAAAGACAACACAGCGAAAAAAAAGAGATGAAATTACTATCGACTGTGATAAAAGCAAGGATAATTGTAGAAAGACAACACAGCGAGAAAAAGGAGATGATATTACTATTGACTGTGATAAAAGCAAGGATAAAAGAATGAAGACAACACAGCAAGTAAAAAAAGAGACGAAAATACTATTGACTTTGATAGAAGCAAGGATAAAAGTAGAACGACAACACAACGAGAAAAAAGAGATGAAATTACTATCGACTCACATATAAGCAAGGATAAAGTAAAAAAAAACCAGAGAGAGCAAATAGGGATGAATTTACTATTGACTCTGATAAAAGAAGGATAAAGGAAGGAAGAAAAACAGAGCGCGAGAAAATAGAGATGAAAATACTATTGACTCTGATAGAAGCAAAGATAAAGGAAGGAAATGTGCAGATAGAAAGAGTGGAGATTCAAAAACTACTATTACTGATAAAGTGAGAGATAAGACAAGAAAACAATCTTCAAAAGAAAAAAGAAATATTTCAGACTTTAAAGTATCAAAAAAGGAATTTGTCTCATATATTTGTACCTGTTTTAATCTCACTTGGTGTAGATCATCAGTGATAAAAGCAGTGAAGAAAAACTTTAATAAAACAAAGGCAGACATTATGAGTTAAGCATTTACTAACTATAAGTCATTTGATGGATTAAAATATATATGCAAGTCTTGCTCCTCTACAGTTAAATCAAACAAACTTCCTATTTATGCTGTCAATAATGGACTTCAGTTGGACCCGATCCAGAAGAATTACAAAATCTTTCTGAGTTGGAATCAGTGTTGCTGTCTCAACGTATACTTTTTTACAACTTGTTAAACCTTCCACGTGGTGGTCAAAAAGCATTCAAGGGCAATTTAGTGAATGTGCCAGTAAACCTTAGCAAAGTGACTTCTGCTTTACCTAGAACACAAACAGAGGCGGAAATTATTCCAGTAAAATTAAAAAGAAAACTAAAATATAAAGGCCACCACATACATCAAACTATCAAGCCTCATGCAATTAGACACGGCTTGTCTTGGCTAAAAAGACACAACAAATATTACACTTATATACAAATTGACGAAGCATGGGAACAAAGATCAAGAGATGAAGAAGAGGAGTTATAGGAGACATAAGAAGAAACTAATAGTGACAATGATACCCATGTTGAAAACAGTGCCAATGAAATTGATCTAAAAACTAATCAGCAGGATCAGGAGATGAATGAAAATGAAATACAAGATACTAATAGTGATGAAGAGAACGTAGAGAATAATGTTCAAGGCATCCAGCATGTCACCTGCCTGCATTCTTCTAATATTATGCATACAGGAGTTGAATCATATTGTATAGCTCCAGGAGAGAATGAAATTCCTTAACCACTTTTTATGGACAAGCAATGCGAAGCTTTAGCATTTCCAACGTGTTTCCCTTATGGAAAAGGAACTTTTTCAGACATTCAACATGCCAATGGCAATGGAAAATTGTCTCTTAAAAAATATTTTGTGAATAGGCTAACAAATGTTGAAACCTGATTTGCTACAAACATGTCCTACATTTTTTATGCACTGTATGCCACTGAGAAAAATCAAGTAGATGATGCAGTAGCAATAGTAGAAAGAAAAGCTCGTAGACAGGATATAACAGCAGGACAGTTAAAAGATCCTGGTCGTTTGAAAGAAATTATTATAAAGGATCAAGCATTCCAATTTCTCCAGCAAGTAAGGGGCTCACCGTCTTACTGGCAGCATGCTCAGTTTGAACTTCTAACTTTGGTAAGGAAACAAAGGACCCTGTACTTGGTTTCTGACCTTATCATGTGCTGATACTTAATGGCCTGAAACAGTTCAGTCAATAGCAGCTCAAAAAGGAAGGATAATATCAGATGAAGAAGTGAAAAACATTTCTTCTGGTGAAGTCCATCAGTGGTTACGACAAAATCCTATCACAGCAGCACGACAATTCGATCACAGATTACAATCATTTTTAAAAAATGTCATACTCAGCAAAATGGAACCTCTTTGTTAAGTCACTTGCTATTTTCAACGAACAGAATTTCAGTTAAGAGGTTCACCACATGCCCATATTGCTCTTTGGGTTGAAAATGCACCTAGATTAGACACTGCACCAAATGAAGAGATTGTATCATTCATTAATACATACATTACTTGTAGTCTTCCTAATCCTGATAATCCATTATATGAGCATGTCAATGAGAAACAAAGACATTCACATTCTGTAGCTTGTAAAAAGAAGTCAAACAGCTGTCGCTTTCATTATCCTAAACCACCAAGTAACAGGACAATTGTTGTATCTTCTGAGGCAGAATCGAATGAAACTGTGGGAAACATAACAATTAAGGATGCCACAATGGTGTTAGCCTCAGTTCTTAATACTATGGAAACAATAGAAGATCCAGATAAATATAGTGTTGATGAGCTTTTGCAATATACAGGAATAAGTTCAGACATGTACCATCAGTGTTTGTCATTGTCTAAATGCAAAACAGTTGTCTTAAAAAGGACTCCAGCTGAAAGGAATATCAATTACTACAATCCAGATATACTGCATTTATGGAGAATGGACCTCCCAAACATGTATGGGATATGCTAGACCCAGAGGGTAATTTACAAAATATGGAGGATTCAGAAAATAGGCAAAACAGCAATGATGACAACAATGAAGAACAATCTGTAAGGCCACAATTATATAAAACATCAATTATAAGTTCAGTGAGAAAACATGAAATATCAGAAAATGAGCTCCAAGAAATTATATGTAGTTTGAACAATGAACAGATTCAATTATTTAGACATATATATAACTGGTGTCTACAAAACAAGATGGGATTGTCACCAAATCCTTTCCATATATTCTTGTCAGGGGGAGCAGGGACAGGAAAGAGTAGACTCATTAAGGCCATCTATCACCAAGTATCAAGAACATTGTAAACATCTGGTCAAGATCCTGATCATCCTTATATTAAGCTTACTGCTCCAACCGGATGTGCAGCTTTCAATATTGGTGGATCTACAATACATAGTGCATTGAAACTACCAGTAAAAGGAAATTATTATAGATTGCGAGGAAATCCATCAATGCTTGCAACGTTTCAATAAAAGTACGAGAACTTGCTCATTCTTGTAATAGATGAAGTTTCTATGGTAGACCGTAAAGCATTTGCCAATTTTCACAAACGTCTTTAGGAAATAAAGAATGTTAAAGGAACTGATAAGATATTTGGAGGTGTCAGTGTACTTGCCGTTGGTGATATGTTCCAAATTCACCTGTGCGAGAATGTCGAATATATGACACATCTCCTAGTCACAATCTTGACGAAATGGGAGTCTTACTCTCTAACTTATGGACAAATAATTTCCAGTTCCATGAACTTAAAATTATTATGCGTCAAAAAGATGATTTACTGTTTGCAGCCACGTTAAATAGATTACGACTGGCAGAACACACAGCTGAGGACATTGAAACATTGAAAGCTAGAGTAGTCAAAGGTAGTGATTACCCTTCAGAAGCCCTGCATATATTTTCCATAAGAAGAAATGTGAATGATCAAAATGAACAAATGTTGCATAATTTAGACCATCAAACACACAAAACAGTACAGTCATTTACCCACATACCACCTTCAGTCACTTCATTTGATGTCAATTCTAAAGTTTCAGATTTGCCACACACCCTTGAACTTGCACCACATGCTCGTGTCATGTTAATAAAAACCTTGATGTCAATGATGGACTTGTAACTGGAGCAACAGGATTACTGTTAGATTTAATTTATAACCAGAATGCTAAGCCTCCATCTTTGCCAAAATGTATGATAGTTAGATTTGATGATCCATCCTGTGGATTGTTGACACAACAAGCCTCAACAATTTCACTTAACAATTATCCACAAGGTACACCAATTTACCTTATTGAAGTTCAAGAACATGTTGGAAGGAGTAAGACTTCACCACAAATTACAAGGATACAACTGCCACTTGTGCTTTGTTTTGCTTGTATAATTCATAAAATACAAGGTGCCACTTTGAAGAATGT
Source organism: Mytilus coruscus (assembly GCA_017311375.1). Classification (NCBI taxonomy): domain Eukaryota; kingdom Metazoa; phylum Mollusca; class Bivalvia; order Mytilida; family Mytilidae; genus Mytilus; species Mytilus coruscus. The sequence goes on from CM029599.1 coordinate 96,200,326, forward strand.
TGTCGTCATGTTCAAATATACGACAACCTGGAATGATGTATGTTGCTTGCAGTCGAGTGAACACACTTTCTGGATATCATTTACTTGAATTTAAACCTGAGGCAATCAAAGCTTTAGCATCAACCAAAGAGGAAATGAGACGTTTACGTACAAAATTGAAACTTCAAACTTTTTATGATCAGCTAGAGAAGGATCCAACTTGCCTTCGTGTTCTCCTGTTCAATATAAGATCAGTTCAAAACAAAGAAAACCACATCAATTCAGATCCTTATCTGTGTAGTGTTGACATAATGATCTTAACAGAAACTTGGAAAAGGAACAAAACAGATATAAATGTTCCACAATTTCACTACAAATATCATAGTGTCAGGACAGAAAACAGAGGTGGTGGGGTGTCAGTTCTTTCGCAGACACCAATGATTCCTGTACAAATGCAAGTATCTTCAGATGTATGTGATGCAATTGTTCTTCAATACAAAAGAGATAGTGCTAAAATGAACATCATCGATGTTTACAGGCCTCCATCTTGCACATTTGAGAAGTTCATAAGATGACTAACAAAAATCCTTGCAAACATTAAGAGAGATATACCTACTGTAATAGCAGGTGATTTTAATATAAACATGCTTGAAACATCAGCTGCCTATAGAGGATTGCATGTATTCATGGACCATATTCACTTTAAACAGGTGATCAATACAGCGACCCATCAATTAGGAGGCCTGCTTGACCATTTCTGGATCAATTCTGGTGTCACTGTTTCTCAACAGATGCTTGCAAGATCACATTACAGTGATCATTTCCAAGTTTTTGCTGATCTTCAATTGTAAACTGTTTTTTTTTTTAAATTTTATTCCACAATTTCCCTGAAAGAAATAATTTGGTTTTTTGTCTTATATATTTCTTATTTGAAGTAAAATTCATACACCCTTTTCAAAAAGTTGCAGCCCCTCAGCAAATTTTCATTTTTTTAACATTTAATTAGCATTCTTTTTTGGTGGGTCATAATGTATTGAAGGCATAATTCTAAAAATATGTGACAAATAGCTATTGAGCAGCACCTTAAATATAACATTATTCAAACATCAACCCATATATCCAGAAGTCACCTAGTGGTCAACAATGAATTCACACCATGCAGTCATATCACTATTATACTATGAAAGTAAGTTCAGGATATTTATCAGTTTATTTAAATTGCCAAATATAACACTTTAACTAAAAAACATAGAATAAAATCACTCTCAGCACATAAAAAGACTATATAATAACTTAAAAAAGTGCTTCATATCAGCTTATCTATACAAATTGTTTACCACACGAAAACTGATGCTGATCATTGTCATTGTAGTCCTTAATATTTGCTGCAGAATTCATCTTTATGTCTTTTTCCAACAATCCATTCAACTGGCTTAGTTCTGTTCTCTTGTGAGTAATTATATGTGATATCAGCTCATCCATACAATTTTTTTACCACACGAAGACTGATGCTGATAATTGTCATTGTAGTCCTTAACATTTGCTGCAGAATTCATCTTTATGTCTTTTTCCATCAATTCATACAACTGGCTTAGTTCTCTTGTGAGTAATTATATGTGGAGATATTGCTCTACCAGGACATGTTGTGTTATCACTCTGAAAGATAAAATAAACCAAGATAGGGAGATTGGCAACACAACAAATTTAAACCAATCAAATAATTCAATCTGATGTATTTTTGTCGAGCCTAGGACTACTGTCGTATAGATTTCCACATGATAAAATGGACTGTTTGATAGGTAAACACAAGAACTATTTAATCTAGTGAATACAGATACAGTACAAAGTTCCAACAACTTAAATGGCATAATTCTGGCTATAGAAGTAGTGCGAAACAAGCTGTGTCTATTTTAAGAAGTTGTTTTTTCTTTTATATTAAATTTCTAAAATTAAGGGTAAAGTGCATCCGGTGTACTGTTTAATAGCACATGTAACCTGCTCTAAGAGATTCAACCACTTACATCTTTAATAGTCAAATAGTAACCTGTTATTTACAGCGGGGCCCACAGAGATGGCTCCCATCTCAATGATGTCTAGTTCTTTCTACTTTAGACCCACGAGAGTGATAATCAACTGAACTGTTGACAGGTAGGGACCAAATATAGAAATCTGTACCCAGCCCATCAACTGGAAAAGAATTTCAAGTTACTGATGGATGCAGTTGAGGACTATGCAAGAAAATGGGTAAAGCGCGAACCAGACGAACCAAAGCTGGACACTTTGTCTGAATGGATCAAAGATATTCGATCATACATTCAGAAGCGCATTCAAAAACTACGATGCAATATGAGCACAAGAGTTAATAACCCTTTCAAAAAATCCGGATGTTGTGGATGCTTTATCCTCTTTGCATGACAAATATGTCGTTGTTCCAGCAGATAAAGCCTCCAATAATATTGTCTTCATATGTAAAAACCATTATTTGCAATGTCTCACAACAGAGCTTGGAATAAATAGAACTACTGGTAACCCTACATATTCTTTAACATTATTTACCAAAGACGAAATTTTACAAAATCACAAATCTGTCCTTCTTTCTTTTGGTATCAACATCAAAGAAAACGAAGAAAATTTTCCATCATTATACTGGATACCAAAACTACAAAAAAATCCATATAAAGAACGATACATAGCTGGGTCATCAAAATGTTCGACTAAACATCTTTCTAAAGTACTGACTACGATTCTTTCTACAATTAAAGTTGGGTTTCAAAAATATTGTGATGAGATATATTCTACCAGTGGTGTACCAGATGTGGGTTCTCAAAAATTCGAAAGATCTACTGCTTAATCTTCGATCACAATCTTTGCAATTTTGCAGCAACATAAAGACGTTTGTTTTTTCTACGCTTTACACTACTATTCCCCATGCTCAGTTGAAAGATCGACTTCACCATCTCATTAAACAGAGCTTTTTCTATAAAAATGGGAATCGTAGATACAAATTTCTTGTTTTGGGTTACAATAATTCATATTTTGTGAAAAACCACACTGAATCTACCAGAAAATATACTGAAGATGTTATTATCAAAATGCTGGACTATTTGATCGACAATATATTTGTTGAGTTTGGAGGATTTATATTTCAACAGACAGTCGGTATTCCAATGGGAACTAATTGTGCACCCTACTGGCCGATTTGTTTTGTACTCGTATGAAGCAGAATTCATTCAGAACCTTCTAAAGACAAAAGAAAAAGCACCTTGCGAAATTCTTTAATTTTACTTTCCGATATATTGATGATGTTCTATCATTGAATAACCCATATTTCAGCCAATACTTACATCTCATATATCCCAGTGAACTTGAAATTAAGGATCTACTGATACTAGAAGGACTGCTACATACCTTGATCTTTTCCTCAATATTGACACAGATGGACGACTTCACACGAAAATCTATAATAAACGGGACGATTTCAACTTCCCAATTATCAATTTCCCATTTCTTAGCAGTAACATACCCTCTGCCCCTTTTGTATGGTGTCTACATATCTCAATTGATACGTTATTCTCGTGCTTGTTCACGCTATACGGACTTCATATACAGGAGTGTGCTTCTTACGCAGAAACTGCTCCAACAAAGTTATTAGGAGGACAGATTAAAAATGACACTCCGTAAATTTTACGGACACCATCACGAATTGGTTGATCCATACGACGTGTCTTTGTCCAAACTAACTAAGGACATTTTTACCACGTGTTATATTGTGGTTTGTCATTACGTCGTCTGATCTTTTAATTACCGAACGTGACTTATTCCCGATTGTGACTGTTTTGCTGAGTGTGAAACCGCATTGCTATCAGACGTGTCACGGTACTTTTCTATCCCAAATTCATGTATTTAATTTTGATGTTATATTTGTTATTCTTGTTGGATTTTTCAAATGTCTGAACGTCTTTTCTGTTATATTCGTGTGTTATGGTAAAGATAATTAATCACCCCCTTCATTTAATAGATTTTAGTTTGGTTCAACGAAATTTATACGATATATTTGGTTTACAGTTTGATTCAGAAGATATACCGACATAGCTAGATAATACAATTAATTATCTAATTACTACCACAATTTGATATTAATAAGTATTGTAATTTTCATTTTATTAATAAATGTAATGTCAGTATTACAAATCTAATATTGAATCAATCCTAATTCTATCTTATTTTTGGGAAACATTTTACAAATTCAAATGTGACGTCACTTTGTGTGTTTTTTTAGAATTTCAAATGTGACGTCACTTTGTGTGTTGAGGCTGTGGCTAACTCGGCTGTGTATTTTTATGTGTTGGATTAAGTTGTTTTATGTAATGTATCCGTTTTTATTCTGTAGTTAGTCCCCACTTCGGTTTTATCATGTATATCTATTATATAGTCATTTTATAAAATTTACTGTTTACAAAAGTATAAATTATTCTAAATAATAAGGATGTTCTTGTCCCAGGCAAAAAACCCTGGCCGTGTTAGGCGCAACTTTTTGGAAGTTTTGGTCCTCGGTGCTCTTCAGCTTTGTACTTGTTTTGGCTTTCAAAGTTTTTTCATCTGAGCGTCACTAGTTAGTCTTGTGTGGACGAGACGCACGTCTGGCGTATTAAATTTTAAACCTAGTACCTTTTGTTAGCTATTATTCGTGTGTTTCTTTGTCCTTTATTTTCTCCCATTTATTTGTATTGTAGCCCTGTCATGTAATGTTGTCATTTTAATGTTATATTTAACATTGCCGTAAAAGCAAGAGGTTTGGCATCCCAGAAAACCAGGTTCAACCCACCATTTTTTTTCTTAAAATGTCCTGTACCAAGTCAGGAAAATGGCCATTGTTATATTATTGTTCGATTCTGTGTGTGTTACATTTTAATGTTGTGTTTTTGTTGTGTCGTTGCTTTCGTCTTATATTTGATGCGTTTCCCTCAGTTTTAGTTTGTAACCCGGATTTGTTTTTATCTCTATCGATTTATGAGTTTCGAACAGCGGTATACTACTGTTGCCTTTATATATACAAATGTATTATAAATATGCATACAAATGTATTATAAATATTTTAGTATACTTTGGGTAAACACTTTCAGAAGATGTTTAATAGTTATGGATTTGAAATGATATCTTAATTAGGTCTTTCCACTTTTCCGTGGAAAGACCTATTGCTTTTGTTCTGATTATTAGGTCTTTCCACTTTTCCGTGGAAAGACCTATTGTTTTTGTTCTGATTATTAGGTCTTTCCACTTTTCCGTGGAAAGACCTATTGATTTTGTTCTGATTATTATTTTTTTTTTTTTCTTCCGCCTAATTTTTTCTTGCGTAGTATTGTTGTTTCATAAGATGTCGCTTAGATATTTGGTATATGATATCGTATAGTTTATACGCTTTTAAAACTGACAACTGCTTAACCGAATACTTTACGTTGTAAGAGTTATCTCCCCAAACACTGTTTTTCTTGTGGCCACTACTCCTTCGCAACCGTAAAAGATTACGACAAATTTATTTTACCAAATTGCTCGTTACGTCTTCAGGATTATGATGGCTATTTTGACCGAAGCTATCCGAGACTCCATATGAGAGTTATTTCCCCTTATGCATTTGATATAAGTGATATGCATTTCTAACTGGTAAACCATAAGTGATAGAGACCTAGGGTCTTTTGATTTGAGGTCCTTGGTCCAAAAAAATGAAAATTAGGTCAAGGTCAAAGGTCAAGGTCATATTCTAAATTTTGATTTTGGCTTATTTTCACTTCTTTTCAAAAACCGTATAAGATATCGACAAATTATTTTTACTAAATTGTTAGTTGCGACATGTCGTAACACATACATTTTGGTTTAAAGGTGCGCTAACATTAAATTAGAGTTTTCTCCTCTTGTATTTAAAAATACATGTATGGTGATATAACTCATTAACCATATATAATAAAGACCTAGGGTCTTTTGATTTGAGGTCCTTGGTTTATGACCTTGAAATTGAGGTCAAGGTCAAAGTTGAATTTGACGTTCTAGATTTTGACCTTTGCTTTTACTTCATATTTATACATGATAAAGCCATGGGACTTTTTGCATTAGGTTGCAAGCCACATGACCTTGAAAATCCAACCGGAAATGACCTTGTGTAAACCGGAAGTAGCTATTTTTGTACTTATTTAATATAAAAGTATATAGAACCATATATTTTGGAATCAGTGTCAAGTAAACATTCAAATGATACCGGAAGTAACATTTTCAAACCGGAAGTAACAAATTATCTCCTTATTTAAACAAAATTGTATAGAAACCATATATTTTGAAATCAGCGTACAAAAGCTATCATTTGACGCTGGAAATGACATTTTAAACCGAATTTTAATATTTTCATATCAAAATAGATCTTTAGAAGTGGAAAGACCTTCAATTGTTCTCTGAACAATTGGTTTTAATTATTATTATTATTTTTTTTTTTTTTTTCTTCCGCCTAATTTTTTCTTGCGTAGTATTGATGTTTCAAAAGATGTCGCTTAGATATTTGGAATATGATATCGTATAGTTTATACGCTTTTAAAACTGACAACTGCGTAACAAAATACTTTACGTTGTAAGAGTTATCTCCCAAACACTGTTTTTCTTGTGGCCACTACTCCTTCGCAACCGTAAAGATTACGACAAATTTATTTTACCAAATTGCTCGTTACATCTTCAGGATTAGGATTTTAATTTTGACCGAAGCCGTAATGAGATTCCATATGAGAGTTATTTCCCTTATGCATTTGATATAAGTGATATGCATGTCTAACTGGTAAACCATAAGTGATAGAGACCTAGGGTCTTTTGATTTGAGGTCCTTGGTCCAAAAAAATAAAATTTGGTCAAGGTCAAAGGTCAAGGTCATATTATAAATTTTGATTTTGGCTTATTTTCACTTCTTTTCAAAAACCGTATAAGATATTGACAACATATTTTATTAAATTGTTAGTTGCGACATGTCGTAACACATACATTTTGGTTTAAAGGGTGCGCTAACATTAAATTAGAGTTTTCTCCTCTTGTATTTGAAAATACTCTTATGGTGATATAACTCATTAACCATATATAATTAAGACCTAGGGTCTTTTGATTTGAAGTCCTTGGTTTATGACCTTGAAATTGAGCTCAAGGTCATATGTTATTTTGACGTTCTAGATTATGACCTTTGCTGTTACCTCATATGTATATATGATAAAGCCATGGGACTTTTGTATTAGGTTGCAAGCCACTTGACCTTAGAAAGCCAACCGGAAGTGACCTTATGTAAACCGGAAGTAGCTATTTTTTGTATTTATTTAATATAAAAGTATATAGAACCATATATTTTTGGAATCAGTGTCAAGTAAACATTCAAATAATACCGGAAGTAAATTTTTCAAACCGGAAGTTACAAATTATCTCCTAATTTAATTTTTTTGTATATAAACCTCATATTTTTGGAATCAGCGTACAAAAGCTATCATTTGACGCTGGAAATGACATGTTAAAATGAATTTTAATATTTTCATATCAAAATAGATCTTTATGGGTGGAAAGACCTTCAATTGTTCTCTGAACAATTGGTTTTTAATTATTATTATTTTTTTTTTTTTTTTTTTCTTCCGCCTAATTTTTTTCTTGCGTAGTATTGATGTTTCAAAAGATGTCGCTTAGATATTTGGAATATGATATCGTATAGTTTATACGCTTTTAAAACTGACAACTGCGTAACCAAATACTTTACGTTGTAAGAGTTATCTCCCCAAACACTGTTTTTCTTGTGGCCACTACTCCTTCGCAACCGTAAAAGATTACGACAAATTTATTTTACCAAATTGCTCGTTACATCTTCAGGATTAGGATTTTAATTTTGACCGAAGCCGTAATGAGATTCCATATGAGAGTTATTTCCCTTATGCATTTGATATAAGTGATATGCATGTGAAACTGGTAAACCATAAGTGATAGAGACCTAGGGTCTTTTGATTTGAGGTCCTTGGTCCAAAAAAATAAAATTAGGTCAAGGTCAAAGGTCAAGGTCATATTATAAATTTTGATTTTGGCTTATTTTCACTTCTTTTCAAAACCGTATAAGATATTGACAACATATTTTATTAAATTGTTAGTTGCGACATGTCGTAACACATACATTTTGGTTTAAAGGGTGCGCTAACATTAAATTAGAGTTTTCTCCTTCTTGTATTTGAAAATACTCTTATGGTGATATAACTCATTAACCATATATAATTAAGACCTAGGGTCTTTTGATTTGAGGTCCTTGGTTTATGACCTTGAAATTGAGCTCAAGGTCATATGTTATTTTGACGTTCTAGATTATGACCTTTGCTGTTACCTCATATGTATATATGATAAAGCCATGGGACTTTTGTATTAGGTTGCAAGCCACTTGACCTTAGAAAGCCAACCGGAAGTGACCTTATGTAAACCGGAAGTAGCTATTTTTTGTATTTATTTAATATAAAAGTATATAGAACCATATATTTTTGGAATCAGTGTCAAGTAAACATTCAAATAATACCGGAAGTAAATTTTTTCAAACCGGAAGTTACAAATTATCTCCCTAATTTAATTTTTTTTTGTATATAAACCTCATATTTTTGGAATCAGCGTACAAAAAGCTATCATTTGACGCTGGAAATGACATGTTAAAATGAATTTTATTATTTTCATATCAAAATAGATCTTTATGGTGGAAGACCTTCAATTGTTCTCTGAACAATTGGTTTTAATTATTATTATTATTTTTTTTTTTTTTCTTCCGCCTAATTTTTTTCTTGCGTAGTATTGATGTTTCAAAAGATGTCGCTTAGATATTTGGAATATGATATCGTATAGTTTATACGCTTTTAAAACTGACAACTGCGTAACCAAATACTTTACGTTGTAAGAGTTATCTCCCCAAACACTGTTTTTCTTGTGGCCACTACTCCTTCAACCGTAAAAGATTACGACAAATTTATTTTACCAAATTGCTCGTTACATCTTCAGGATTAGGATTTTAATTTTGACCGAAGCCGTAATGAGATTCCATATGAGAGTTATTTCCCCTTATGCATTTGATATAAGTGATATGCATGTGAAACTGGTAAACCATAAGTGATAGAGACCTAGGGTCTTTTGATTTGAGGTCCTTGGTCCAAAAAAATAAAATTAGGTCAAGGTCAAAGGTCAAGGTCATATTATAAATTTTGATTTTGGCTTATTTTCACTTCTTTTCAAAAACCGTATAAGATATTGACAACATATTTTATTAAATTGTTAGTTGCGACATGTCGTAACACATACATTTTGGTTTAAAGGGTACGCTAACATTAAATTAGAGTTTTCTCCTCTTGTATTTGAAAATACTCTTATGGTGATATAACTCATTAACCATATATAATTAAGACCTAGGGTCTTTTGATTTGAGGTCCTTGGTTTATGACCTTGAAATTGAGCTCAAGGTCATATGTTATTTTGACGTTCTAGATTATGACCTTTGCTGTTACCTCATATGTATATATGATAAAGCCATGGGACTTTTGTATTAGGTTGCAAGCCACTTGACCTTAGAAAGCCAACCGGAAGTGACCTTATGTAAACCGGAAGTAGCTATTTTTTGTATTTATTTAATATAAAAGTATATAGAACCATATATTTTTGGAATCAGTGTCAAGTAAACATTCAAATAATACCGGAAGTAAATTTTTTCAAACCGGAAGTTACAAATTATCTCCCTAATTTAATTTTTTTTTGTATATAAACCTCATATTTTTGGAATCAGCGTACAAAAAGCTATCATTTGACGCTGGAAATGACATGTTAAAATGAATTTTATTATTTTCATATCAAAATAGATCTTTACGAGTGGAAAGACCTTCAATTGTTCTCTGAACAATTGGTTTTTAATTATTATTTTTTTTTTTTCTTCCGCCTAATTTTTTTCTTGCGTAGTATTGATGTTTCAAAAGATGTCGCTTAGATATTTGGAATATGATATCGTATAGTTTATACGCTTTTAAAACTGACAACTGCGTAACCGAATACTTTACGTTGTAAGAGTTATCTCCCCAAACACTGTTTTTCTTGTGGCCACTACTCCTTCGCAACCGTAAAAGATTACGACAAATTTATTTTACCAAATTGCTCGTTACATCTTCAGGATTAGGATTTTAATTTTGACCGAAGCCGTAATGAGATTCCATATGAGAGTTATTTCCCCTTATGCATTTGATATAAGTGATATGCATGTGAAACTGGTAAACCATAAGTGATAGAGACCTAGGGTCTTTTGATTTGAGGTCCTTGGTCCAAAAAAATAAAATTAGGTCAAGGTCAAAGGTCAAGGTCATATTATAAATTTTGATTTTGGCTTATTTTCACTTCTTTTCAAAACCGTATAAGATATTGACAACATATTTTATTAAATTGTTAGTTGCGACATGTCGTAACACATACATTTTGGTTTAAAGGGTGCGCTAACATTAAATTAGAGTTTTCTCCCTCTTGTATTTGAAAATACTCTTATGGTGATATAACTCATTAACCATATATAACTAAGACCTAGGGTCTTTTGATTTGAGGTCCTTGGTTTATGACCTTGAAATTGAGCTCAAGGTCATATGTTATTTTGACGTTCTAGATTATGACCTTTGCTGTTACCTCATATGTATATATGATAAAGCCATGGGACTTTTGTATTAGGTTGCAAGCCACTTGACCTTAGAAAGCCAACCGGAAGTGACCTTATGTAAACCGGAAGTAGCTATTTTTGTATTTATTTAATATAAAAGTATATAGAACCATATATTTTGGAATCAGTGTCAAGTAAACATTCAAATAATACCGGAAGTAAATTTTTCAAACCGGAAGTTACAAATTATCTCCCTAATTTAATTTTTTTGTATATAAACCTCATATTTTGGAATCAGCGTACAAAAGCTATCATTTGACGCTGGAAATGACATTTTAAAATGAATTTTATTATTTTCATATCAAAATAGATCTTTACGGGTGGAAGACCTTCAATTGTTCTCTGAACAATTGGTTTTAATTATTATTTTTTTTTTCTTCCGCCTAATTTTTTCTTTATTAGGTCTTTCCACTTTTCCGTGGAAAGACCTATTGTATTGATGTTTCAAATTGATTTTGATGTGTTTCAAAAGCTTAGATATTTGGAATATGATATCGTATAGTTTATACGCTTTTAAAACTGACAACTGCGTAACCAAATACTTTACGTTGTAAGAGTTATCTCCCCAAACACTGTTTTTCTTGTGGCCACTACTCCTTCGCAACCGTAAAAGATTACGACAAATTTATTTTACCAAATTGCTCGTTACATCTTCAGGATTAGGATTTTAATTTTGACCGAAGCCGTAATGAGATTCCATATGAGAGTTATTTCCCCTTATGCATTTGATATAAGTGATATGCATGTGAAACTGGTAAACCATAAGTGATAGAGACCTAGGGTCTTTTGATTTGAGGTCCTTGGTCCAAAAAAAAAAAATTAGGTCAAGGTCAAAGGTCAAGGTCATATTATAAATTTTGATTTTGGCTTATTTTCACTTCTTTTCAAAAACCGTATAAGATATTGACAACATATTTTATTAAATTGTTAGTTGCGACATGTCGTAACACATACATTTTGGTTTAAAGGGTACGCTAACATTAAATTAGAGTTTTCTCCCCTCTTGTATTTGAAAATACTCTTATGGTGATATAACTCATTAACCATATATAATTAAGACCTAGGGTCTTTTGATTTGAGGTCCTTGGTTTATGACCTTGAAATTGAGCTCAAGGTCATATGTTATTTTGACGTTCTAGATTATGACCTTTGCTGTTACCTCATATGTATATATGATAAAGCCATGGGACTTTTGTATTAGGTTGCAAGCCACTTGACCTTAGAAAGCCAACCGGAAGTGACCTTATGTAAACCGGAAGTAGCTATTTTTTGTATTTATTTAATATAAAAGTATATAGAACCATATATTTTTGGAATCAGTGTCAAGTAAACATTCAAATAATACCGGAAGTAAATTTTTCAAACCGGAAGTTACAAATTATCTCCCTAATTTAATTTTTTTGTATATAAACCTCATATTTTGGAATCAGCGTACAAAAGCTATCATTTGACGCTGGAAATGACATGTTAAAATGAATTTTATTATTTTCATATCAAAATAGATCTTTACGAGTGGAAAGACCTTCAATTGTTCTCTGAACAATTGGTTTTTAATTATTATTTTTTTTTTATTATTTTTTTTTTTTTTCTTCCGCCTAATTTTTTTCTTGCGTAGTATTGATGTTTCAAAAGATGTCGCTTAGATATTTGGAATATGATATCGTATAGTTTATACGCTTTTAAAACTGACAACTGCGTAACCAAATACTTTACGTTGTAAGAGTTATCTCCCAAACACTGTTTTTCTTGTGGCCACTACTCCTTCGCAACCGTAAAAGATTACGACAAATTTATTTTACCAAATTGCTCGTTACATCTTCAGGATTAGGATTTTAATTTTGACCGAAGCCGTAATGAGATTCCATATGAGAGTTATTTCCCTTATGCATTTGATATAAGTGATATGCATGTGAAACTGGTAAACCATAAGTGATAGAGACCTAGGGTCTTTTGATTTGAGGTCCTTGGTCCAAAAAAATAAAATTAGGTCAAGGTCAAAGGTCAAGGTCATATTATAAATTTTGATTTTGGCTTATTTTCACTTCTTTTCAAAAACCGTATAAGATATTGACAACATATTTTATTAAATTGTTAGTTGCGACATGTCGTAACACATACATTTTGGTTTAAAGGGTACGCTAACATTAAATTAGAGTTTTCTCCCCTCTTGTATTTGAAAATACTCTTATGGTGATATAACTCATTAACCATATATAATTAAGACCTAGGGTCTTTTGATTTGAGGTCCTTGGTTTATGACCTTGAAATTGAGCTCAAGGTCATATGTTATTTTGACGTTCTAGATTATGACCTTTGCTGTTACCTCATATGTATATATGATAAAGCCATGGGACTTTTTGTATTAGGTTGCAAGCCACTTGACCTTAGAAAGCCAACCGGAAGTGACCTTATGTAAACCGGAAGTAGCTATTTTTTGTATTTATTTAATATAAAAGTATATAGAACCATATATTTTTGGAATCAGTGTCAAGTAAACATTCAAATAATACCGGAAGTAAATTTTTTCAAACCGGAAGTAACAAATTATCTCCCTAATTTAATTTTTTTTGTATATAAACCTCATATTTTTGGAATCAGCGTACAAAAAGCTATCATTTGACGCTGGAAATGACATGTTAAAATGAATTTTATTATTTTCATATCAAAATAGATCTTTACGAGTGGAAAGACCTTCAATTGTTCTCTGAACAATTGGTTTTAATTATTAGGTCTTTCCACCTTTTTGGAAAGACCTATTGATTTTGTCTGATTATTATTATTATTTTTTTTTCTTCCGCCTAATTTTTTCTTGCGTAGTATTGTTGTTTCAAAAGATGTCGCTTAGATATTTGGAATATGATATCGTATAGTTTATACGCTTTTAAAACTGACAACTGCGTAACCAAATACTTTACGTTGTAAGAGTTATCTCCCCAAACACTGTTTTTCTTGTGGCCACTACTCCTTCGCAACCGTAAAAGATTACGACAAATTTATTTTACCAAATTGCTCGTTACATCTTCAGGATCAGGATTTTATTTTGACCGAAGCTTTCGGAGACTCCATATGAGAGTTATTTCCCCTTATGCATTTGATATAAGTGATATGCATTTCTAACTGGTAAACCATAAGTGATAGAGACCTAGGGTCTTTTGATTTGAGGTCCTTGGTCCAAAAAAAAAAAATTTGGTCAAGGTCAAAGGTCAAGGTCATATTCTAAATTTTGATTTTGGCTTATTTTCACTTCTTTTCAAAACCGTATAAGATATCGACAACATATTATTACTAAATTGTTAGTTGCGACATGTCGTAACACATACATTTTGGTTTAAAGGGTGCGCTAACATTAAATTAGAGTTTTCTCCCCTCTTGTATTTAAAAATACGCGTATGGTGATATAACTCATTAACCATATATAACTAAGACCTAGGGTCTTTTGATTTGAGGTCCTTGGTTTATGACCTTGAAATTGAGCTCAAGGTCATAGGTAAATTTGACGTTCTAGATTTTGACCTTTGCTTTTACCTCATATGTATACATGATAAAGCCATGGGACTTTTTGCATTAGGTTGCAAGCCATTTGACCTTGAAAAATCCAACCGGAAGTGACCTTGTGTAAACCGGAAGTAGCTATTTTTTGTACTTATTTAATATAAAAGTATATAGAACCATATATTTTGGAATCAGTGTCAAGTAAACATTCAAATTATACCGGAAGTAACATTTTCAAACCGGAAGTAACAAATTATCTCCTTATTTAAAAAAAATGTATAGAAACCATATATTTTGGAATCAGCGTACAATAAGCTATCATTTGACGCTGGAAATGACATTTTAAACCGAATTTTAATATTTTCATATCAAAATAGATCTTTATGGGTGGAAAGACCTTCAATTGTTCTCTGAACAATTGGTTTTTAATTATTTTTTTTTTTTTTCTTCCGCCTAATTTTTTTCTTGCGTAGTATTGATGTTTCAAAAGATGTCGCTTAGATATTTGGAATATGATATCGTATAGTTTATACGCTTTTAAAACTGACAACTGCGTAACCAAATACTTTACGTTGTAAGAGTTATCTCCCCAAACACTGTTTTTCTTGTGGCCACTACTCCTTCGCAACCGTAAAAGATTACGACAAATTTATTTTACCAAATTGCTCGTTACATCTTCAGGATTAGGATTTTAATTTTGACCGAAGCTGTAATGAGATTCCATATGAGGGTTATTTCCCCTTATGCATTTGGTATAAGTGATATGCATGTGAAACTGGTAAACCATAAGTGATAGAGACCTAGGGTCTTTTGATTTGAGGTCCTTGGTCCAAAAAAAATAAAATTAGGTCAAGGTCAAAGGTCAAGGTCATATTATAAATTTTGATTTTGGCTTATTTTCACTTCTTTTCAAAAACCGTATAAGATATTGACAACATATTTTATTAAATTGTTAGTTGCGACATGTCGTAACACATACATTTTGGTTTAAAGGGTGCGCTAACATTAAATTAGAGTTTTCTCCCCTCTTGTATTTGAAAATACTCTTATGGTGATATAACTCATTAACCATATATAATTAAGACCTAGGGTCTTTTGATTTGAGGTCCTTGGTTTATGACCTTGAAATTGAGCTCAAGGTCATATGTTATTTTGACGTTCTAGATTATGACCTTTGCTGTTACCTCATATGTATATATGATAAAGCCATGGGACTTTTTGTATTAGGTTGCAAGCCACTTGACCTTAGAAAGCCAACCGGAAGTGACCTTATGTAAACCGGAAGTAGCTATTTTTTGTATTTATTTAATATAAAAGTATATAGAACCATATATTTTTGGAATCAGTGTCAAGTAAACATTCAAATAATACCGGAAGTAAATTTTTTCAAACCGGAAGTAACAAATTATCTCCCTAATTTAATTTTTTTGTATATAAACCTCATATTTTTGGAATCAGCGTACAAAAAGCTATCATTTGACGCTGGAAATGACATGTTAAAACGAATTTTATTATTTTCATATCAAAATAGATCTTTACGAGTGGAAAGACCTTCAATTGTTCTCTGAACAATTGGTTTTTAATTATTATTTTTTTTTTTTTTCTTCCGCCTAATTTTTTTCTTGCGTAGTATTGATGTTTCAAAAGATGTCGCTTAGATATTTGGAATATGATATCGTATAGTTTATACGCTTTTAAAACTGACAACTGCGTAACCAAATACTTTACGTTGTAAGAGTTATCTCCCAAACACTGTTTTTCTTGTGGCCACTACTCCTTCAAACCGTAAAAGATTACGACAAATTTATTTTACCAAATTGCTCGTTACATCTTCAGGATTAGGATTTTAATTTTGACCGAAGCCGTAATGAGATTCCATATGAGAGTTATTTCCCTTATGCATTTGATATAAGTGATATGCATGTGAAACTGGTAAACCATAAGTGATAGAGACCTAGGGTCTTTTGATTTGAGGTCCTTGGTCCAAAAAAAGAAAATTAGGTCAAGGTCATATTATAAATTTTGATTTTGGCTTATTTTCACTTCTTTTCAAAAACCGTATAAGATATTGACAACATATTTTATTAAATTGTTAGTTGCGACATGTCGTAACACATACATTTTGGTTTAAAGGGTACGCTAACATTAAATTAGAGTTTTCTCCCCTCTTGTATTTAAAAATACTCTTATGGTGATATAACTCATTAACCATATATAATTAAGACCTAGGGTCTTTTGATTTGAGGTCCTTGGTTTATGACCTTGAAATTGAGCTCAAGGTCATATGTTATTTTGACGTTCTAGATTATGACCTTTGCTGTTACCTCATATGTATATATGATAAAGCCATGGGACTTTTGTATTAGGTTGCAAGCCACTTGACCTTAGAAAGCCAACCGGAAGTGACCTTATGTAAACCGGAAGTAGCTATTTTTGTATTTATTTAATATAAAAGTATATAGAACCATATATTTTTGGAATCAGTGTCAAGTAAACATTCAAATAATACCGGAAGTAAATTTTTCAAACCGGAAGTTACAAATTATCTCCTAATTTAATTTTTTTGTATATAAACCTCATATTTTTGGAATCAGCGTACAAAAGCTATCATTTGACGCTGGAAATGACATGTTAAAATGAATTTTATTATTTTCATATCAAAATAGATCTTTACGAGTGGAAAGACCTTCAATTGTTCTCTGAACAATTGGTTTTTAATTTTTTTTTTTCTTCCGCCTAATTTTTTTCTTGCGTAGTATTGATGTTTCAAAAGATGTCACTTAGATATTTGGAATATGATATCGTATAGTTTATACGCTTTTAAAACTGACAACTGCGTAACCAAATACTTTACGTTGTAAGAGTTATCTCCCCAAACACTGTTTTTCTTGTGGCCACTACTCCTTCGCAACCGTAAAAGATTACGACAAATTTATTTTACCAAATTGCTCGTTACATCTTCAGGATTAGGATTTTAATTTTGACCGAAGCCGTAATGAGATTCCATATGAGAGTTATTTCCCTTATGCATTTGATATAAGTGATATGCATGTGAAACTGGTAAACCAAAAGTGATATGGACCTAGGGTCTTTTGATTTGAGGTCCTTGGTCCAAAAAAAAAAATGAAATTAGGTCAAGGTCAAAGGTCCAAGTCATATTATAAATTTTGATTTTGGCTTATTTTCACTTCTTTTCAAAACCGTATAAGATATTGACAACATATTTTATTAAATTGTTAGTTGCGACATGTCGTAACACATACATTTTGGTTTAAAGGGTGCGCTAACATTAAATTAGAGTTTTCTCCTCTTGTATTTGAAAATACTCTTATGGTGATATAACTCATTAACCATATATAATTAAGACCTAGGGTCTTTTGATTTGAGGTCCTTGGTTTATGACCTTGAAATTGAGCTCAAGGTCATATGTTATTTTGACGTTCTAGATTATGACCTTTGCTGTTACCTCATATGTATATATGATAAAGCCATGGGACTTTTGTATTAGGTTGCAAGCCACTTGACCTTAGAAAGCCAACCGGAAGTGACCTTATGTAAACCGGAAGTAGCTATTTTTGTATTTATTTAATATAAAAGTATATAGAACCATATATTTTTGGAATCAGTGTCAAGTAAACATTCAAATAATACCGGAAGTAAATTTTTCAAACCGGAAGTTACAAATTATCTCCTTAATTTAATTTTTTTGTATATAAACCTCATATTTTGGAATCAGCGTACAAAAAGCTATCATTTGACGCTGGAAATGACATGTTAAAATGAATTTTATTATTTTCATATCAAAATAGATCTTTACGAGTGGAAGACCTTCAATTGTTCTCTGAACAATTGGTTTTTAATTATTATTTTTTTTTTTTTCTTCCGCCTAATTTTTTTCTTGCGTAGTATTGATGTTTCAAAAGATGTCACTTAGATATTTGGAATATGATATCGTATAGTTTATACGCTTTTAAAACTGACAACTGCGTAACCAAATACTTTACGTTGTAAGAGTTATCTCCCAAACACTGTTTTTCTTGTGGCCACTACTCCTTCGCAACCGTAAAGATTACGACAAATTTATTTTACCAAATTGCTCGTTACATCTTCAGGATTAGGATTTTAATTTTGACCGAAGCCGTAATGAGATTCCATATGAGAGTTATTTCCCCTTATGCATTTGATATAAGTGATATGCATGTGAAACTGGTAAACCATAAGTGATAGAGACCTAGGGTCTTTTGATTTGAGGTCCTTGGTCCAAAAAAATAAAATTAGGTCAAGGTCAAAGGTCAAGGTCATATTATAAATTTTGATTTTGGCTTATTTTCACTTCTTTTCAAAACCGTATAAGATATTGACAACATATTTTATTAAATTGTTAGTTGCGACATGTCGTAACACATACATTTTGGTTTAAAGGTACGCTAACATTAAATTAGAGTTTTCTCCCTCTTGTATTTGAAAATACTCTTATGGTGATATAACTCATTAACCATATATAATTAAGACCTAGGGTCTTTTGATTTGAGGTCCTTGGTTTATGACCTTGAAATTGAGCTCAAGGTCATATGTTATTTTGACGTTCTAGATTATGACCTTTGCTGTTACCTCATATGTATATATGATAAAGCCATGGGACTTTTGTATTAGGTTGCAAGCCACTTGACCTTAGAAAGCCAACCGGAAGTGACCTTATGTAAACCGGAAGTAGCTATTTTTGTATTTATTTAATATAAAAGTATATAGAACCATATATTTTGGAATCAGTGTCAAGTAAACATTCAAATAATACCGGAAGTAAATTTTTCAAACCGGAAGTTACAAATTATCTCCTAATTTAATTTTTTTGTATATAAACCTCATATTTTTGGAATCAGCGTACAAAAGCTATCATTTGACGCTGGAAATGACATGTTAAAATGAATTTTATTATTTTCATATCAAAATAGATCTTTACGAGTGGAAGACCTTCAATTGTTCTCTGAACAATTGGTTTTAATTATTATTTTTTTTTTTTTTTTTCTTCCGCCTAATTTTTTCTTGCGTAGTATTGATGTTTCAAAAGATGTCACTTAGATATTTGGAATATGATATCGTATAGTTTATACGCTTTTAAAACTGACAACTGCGTAACCAAATACTTTACGTTGTAAGAGTTATCTCCCAAACACTGTTTTTCTTGTGGCCACTACTCCTTCGCAACCGTAAAGATTACGACAAATTTATTTTACCAAATTGCTCGTTACATCTTCAGGATTAGGATTTTAATTTTGACCGAAGCCGTAATGAGATTCCATATGAGAGTTATTTCCCTTATGCATTTGATATAAGTGATATGCATGTGAAACTGGTAAACCATAAGTGATAGAGACCTAGGGTCTTTTGATTTGAGGTCCTTGGTCCAAAAAAATAAAATTAGGTCAAGGTCAAAGGTCAAGGTCATATTATAAATTTTGATTTTGGCTTATTTTCACTTCTTTTCAAAACCGTATAAGATATTGACAACATATTTTATTAAATTGTTAGTTGCGACATGTCGTAACACATACATTTTGGTTTAAAGGGTACGCTAACATTAAATTAGAGTTTTCTCCCTCTTGTATTTGAAAATACTCTTATGGTGATATAACTCATTAACCATATATAATTAAGACCTAGGGTCTTTTGATTTGAGGTCCTTGGTTTATGACCTTGAAATTGAGCTCAAGGTCATATGTTATTTTGACGTTCTAGATTATGACCTTTGCTGTTACCTCATATGTATATATGATAAAGCCATGGGACTTTTGTATTAGGTTGCAAGCCACTTGACCTTAGAAAGCCAACCGGAAGTGACCTTATGTAAACCGGAAGTAGCTATTTTTGTATTTATTTAATATAAAAGTATATAGAACCATATATTTTGGAATCAGTGTCAAGTAAACATTCAAATAATACCGAAGTAAATTTTTCAAACCGGAAGTTACAAATTATCTCCCTAATTTAATTTTTTTTGTATATAAACCTCATATTTTTGGAATCAGCGTACAAAAGCTATCATTTGACGCTGGAAATGACATGTTAAAATGAATTTTATTATTTTCATATCAAAATAGATCTTTACGAGTGGAAAGACCTTCAATTGTTCTCTGAACAATTGGTTTTTAATTATTATTTTTTTTTTTCTTCCGCCTAATTTTTTTCTTGCGTAGTATTGATGTTTCAAAAGATGTCACTTAGATATTTGGAATATGATATTGTATAGTTTATACGCTTTTAAAACTGACAACTGCGTAACCAAATACTTTACGTTGTAAGAGTTATCTCCCCAAACACTGTTTTTCTTGTGGCCACTACTCCTTCGCAACCGTAAAAGATTACGACAAATTTATTTTACCAAATTGCTCGTTACATCTTCAGGATTAGGATTTTAATTTTGACCGAGCCGTAATGAGATTCCATATGAGAGTTATTTCCCTTATGCATTTGATATAAGTGATATGCATGTGAAACTGGTAAACCATAAGTGATAGAGACCTAGGGTCTTTTGATTTGAGGTCCTTGGTCCAAAAAAAAAAAATTAGGTCAAGGTCAAAGGTCAAGGTCATATTATAAATTTTGATTTTGGCTTATTTTCACTTCTTTTCAAAAACCGTATAAGATATTGACAACATATTTTATTAAATTGTTAGTTGCGACATGTCGTAACACATACATTTTGGTTTAAAGGGTACGCTAACATTAAATTAGAGTTTTCTCCCCTCTTGTATTTGAAAATACTCTTATGGTGATATAACTCATTAACCATATATAATTAAGACCTAGGGTCTTTTGATTTGAGGTCCTTGGTTTATGACCTTGAAATTGAGCTCAAGGTCATATGTTATTTTGACGTTCTAGATTATGACCTTTGCTGTTACCTCATATGTATATATGATAAAGCCATGGGACTTTTTGTATTAGGTTGCAAGCCACTTGACCTTAGAAAGCCAACCGGAAGTGACCTTATGTAAACCGGAAGTAGCTATTTTTTGTATTTATTTAATATAAAAGTATATAGAACCATATATTTTTGGAATCAGTGTCAAGTAAACATTCAAATAATACCGGAAGTAAATTTTTTCAAACCGGAAGTTACAAATTATCTCCCTAATTTAATTTTTTTTGTATATAAACCTCATATTTTTGGAATCAGCGTACAAAAAGCTATCATTTGACGCTGGAAATGACATGTTAAAATGAATTTTATTATTTTCATATCAAAATAGATCTTTACGAGTGGAAAGACCTTCAATTGTTCTCTGAACAATTGGTTTTTAATTATTATTATTTTTTTTTTTTCTTCCGCCTAATTTTTTTCTTGCGTAGTATTGATGTTTCAAAAGATGTCGCTTAGATATTTGGAATATGATATCGTATAGTTTATACGCTTTTAAAACTGACAACTGCGTAACCAAATACTTTACGTTGTAAGAGTTATCTCCCAAACACTGTTTTTCTTGTGGCCACTACTCCTTCGCAACCGTAAAGATTACGACAAATTTATTTTACCAAATTGCTCGTTACATCTTCAGGATTAGGATTTTAATTTTGACCGAAGCCGTAATGAGATTCCATATGAGAGTTATTTCCCTTATGCATTTGATATAAGTGATATGCATGTGAAACTGGTAAACCATAAGTGATAGAGACCTAGGGTCTTTTGATTTGAGGTCCTTGGTCCAAAAAAATAAAATTAGGTCAAGGTCAAAGGTCAAGGTCATATTATAAATTTTGATTTTGGCTTATTTTCACTTCTTTTCAAAAACCGTATAAGATATTGACAACATATTTTATTAAATTGTTAGTTGCGACATGTCGTAACACATACATTTTGGTTTAAAGGGTACGCTAACATTAAATTAGAGTTTTCTCCCTCTTGTATTTGAAAATACTCTTATGGTGATATAACTCATTAACCATATATAATTAAGACCTAGGGTCTTTTGATTTGAGGTCCTTGGTTTATGACCTTGAAATTGAGCTCAAGGTCATATGTTATTTTGACGTTCTAGATTATGACCTTTGCTGTTACCTCATATGTATATATGATAAAGCCATGGGACTTTTTGTATTAGGTTGCAAGCCACTTGACCTTAGAAAGCCAACCGGAAGTGACCTTATGTAAACCGGAAGTAGCTATTTTTTGTATTTATTTAATATAAAAGTATATAGAACCATATATTTTTGGAATCAGTGTCAAGTAAACATTCAAATAATACCGGAAGTAAATTTTTTCAAACCGGAAGTTACAAATTATCTCCCTAATTTAATTTTTTTTTGTATATAAACCTCATATTTTTGGAATCAGCGTACAAAAAGCTATCATTTGACGCTGGAAATGACATGTTAAAATGAATTTTATTATTTTCATATCAAAATAGATCTTTACGAGTGGAAAGACCTTCAATTGTTCTCTGAACAATTGGTTTTTAATTATTATTTTTTTTTCTTCCGCTAATTTTTTCTTGCGTAGTATTGATGTTTCAAAAGATGTCGCTTAGATATTTGGAATATGATATCGTATAGTTTATACGCTTTTAAAACTGACAACTGCGTAACCAAATACTTTACGTTGTAAGAGTTATCTCCCCAAACACTGTTTTTCTTGTGGCCACTACTCCTTCGCAACCGTAAAAGATTACGACAAATTTATTTTACCAAATTGCTCGTTACATCTTCAGGATTAGGATTTTAATTTTGACCGAAGCCGTAATGAGATTCCATATGAGAGTTATTTCCTTATGCATTTGATATAAGTGATATGCATGTGAAACTGGTAAACCATAAGTGATAGAGACCTAGGGTCTTTTGATTTGAGGTCCTTGGTCCAAAAAAATAAAATTAGGTCAAGGTCAAAGGTCAAGGTCATATTATAAATTTTGATTTTGGCTTATTTTCACTTCTTTTCAAAAACCGTATAAGATATTGACAACATATTTTATTAAATTGTTAGTTGCGACATGTCGTAACACATACATTTTGGTTTAAAGGGTGCGCTAACATTAAATTAGAGTTTTCTCCCTCTTGTATTTGAAAATACTCTTATGGTGATATAACTCATTAACCATATATAATTAAGACCTAGGGTCTTTTGATTTGAGGTCCTTGGTTTATGACCTTGAAATTGAGCTCAAGGTCATATGTTATTTTGACGTTCTAGATTATGACCTTTGCTGTTACCTCATATGTATATATGATAAAGCCATGGGACTTTTGTATTAGGTTGCAAGCCACTTGACCTTAGAAAGCCAACCGGAAGTGACCTTATGTAAACCGGAAGTAGCTATTTTTGTATTTATTTAATATAAAAGTATATAGAACCATATATTTTGGAATCAGTGTCAAGTAAACATTCAAATAATACCGGAAGTAAATTTTTCAAACCGGAAGTTACAAATTATCTCCTAATTTAATTTTTTTTGTATATAAACCTCATATTTTTGGAATCAGCGTACAAAAGCTATCATTTGACGCTGGAAATGACATGTTAAAATGAATTTTATTATTTTCATATCAAAATAGATCTTTACGAGTGGAAAGACCTTCAATTGTTCTCTGAACAATTGGTTTTAATTATTATTTTTTTTTTTCTTCCGCCTAATTTTTTCTTGCGTAGTATTGATGTTTCAAAAGATGTCACTTAGATATTTGGAATATGATATCGTATAGTTTATACGCTTTTAAAACTGACAACTGCGTAACCAAATACTTTACGTTGTAAGAGTTATCTCCCAAACACTGTTTTTCTTGTGGCCACTACTCCTTCGCAACCGTAAAGATTACGACAAATTTATTTTACCAAATTGCTCGTTACATCTTCAGGATTAGGATTTTAATTTTGACCGAAGCTATTCGGAGACTCCATATGAGAGTTATTCCCCCTTATGTATTTGATATAAGTGATTTGTATTTCTAACTGGTAAACCATAAGTGAAATTGGCCTAGGGTCTTTGGATTTGAGGTCCTTGGTCCATAAAATGAAAATGAAGTCAAGGTCAAAGGTCAAGGTCATATTTTAGATGTTTACATGTCTTTGATTTCCCAATAATTCTCCAATGGTTATAGATACAGAAAATTTAAATAGTGAAAATGTTTGTTCTTTCAAGGGCAACTTTGTTACATTATGACTCTATTGGTTTTACCATTGTGTAAGGGACATAACCCCATTGATGGTTTATAAAAAGACATTATTAGGCAAATCTCTTAAACAAAGGTCCTAGACCCATAGGGTCTTTTGCAATGACATTGTCAACCAATGACCTTGATCAAGGTTACAAGGTCAAAGGTCAAGGTCATGGACAAAGAGGCAAATTATGTGTTTTTGCACTATTCAAAGAGTTTTATGTGTGTTTAATGCTTTTGTAGGTTAACAACCAACCAACCAACCAACCAACCAACCAACCAATCAATCAATCAATCAATCAATCAATCAATCAATCAATCAATCAATCAATCAATCATTGCATGCATGTTTCCGTCTCATGTGTTTAATACGGGGTCCAAGATCTCCTTTGTTTCTTTTTCGCCTGTTTCAAGAAACCCTATCCAACGTGTTTCATTAGTAAACCAACCAACCAACCAACCAACCAACCAACCAACCAATCAATCAATCAATCAATCAATCAATCAATCAATCGTTACATGCATGTCTCCGTCTCATGTGTTTAACACGGGGTCCAAGGTCTCATTTGTTTTTTTTTTCGCTTGTGCCAAGAGACCCTATCCAACGTGTTTAATCGATCAAACAATCAATCAATCAATCAACCAACCAACCAACCAACCAACCAATCAATCAATCAATCAATCAATCATTGCATGCATGTTTCCGTCTCGTGTGTTTAATACGGGGTCCAAGATCTGATTTGTTTCTTTTTCGCTTGTTTCAAGAGACTCTATCCCACGTGTTTAAATAATCAACAAACCAATTAATCAACCAACCAACCAACCAACCAACCAACCAATCAATCAATAAACAAATGAATTAATCAATTATGTTTCGGAGGGGAAAATACCATTAACAATTGTTTTTAAAACAATTGATTTATATTATTGTTTGAACATCTTTTCTGAAAAAAAATTTCACATGCATATTATCTGATCTTCTCTGAAACTACATGTCCAATTGACCTCAAAATTTGCAGTCAGCAGGGTATACATGTATTACATCTTCATAGAACAACGTGGTGCAGCTCCTCCCAAGAATTTCCGTAGAGAAAAGAAATTGCAATGCCGTAAAAATCGCTTGATAGCTCCGTAAATCTCAGGGAAATCCTACAATAAAATGTCCGCTCCTAGATTAAAATACAAATCTCTGTTACAAACTGCTGCTGAAAAATGTACATTGTATGAAAATAAGTTACACAGGATCAATTAAATCCAAAGCATGCACTGCTCGTGAACTGTGATCGAAACGTCAATTACCTACAATGACAAAAGAAATACATTGTGTGTACTCCGTCGCTATACATGTTCTCTGTCCAACGTCTCCACCTAAAAAGAAATAAAAATACTAACTTTTCGCTATTATAAAGCTTCGTCACGTGACGCCACAATCTGGCGCGAGACAAATACGCGCGCGGGACCTGAAATAGAATAAAAACTTTCCAACTAACTAAATATAGAAACTTAACCAACACACTAATATGGACCCTTTAAAGAAACAAACAAACAAACAAACAAACAAACACACAAACACACACACACACACACATATCAATCAATCATGTTTCAGAAGGGGGGAAAGACCGTTTACAATTGTTTTTTAAAAGCAATTGATTTATATTTGCTTCTATTTTTCTGTCATCAAATCGATACCTTATCACTGTTTTTGCATGGCAATATGAATCGCTGCACTATCTTTTCTTTTTCTGGTTTAATTGCCAAAACCTGAATATTTTGCAGATAAATGATAACACTTCTATGTAAAAGATTATATTCCTCGTTGCAACATATCGACATTCAAAGAGTTCTGGATAAATGTTTATGATATTAAATTCAGTAAACAAACAATAGTGCGTATGCATTATTCTTCTATTATATGATAAAACCGAATGTCAAAAGCTTCATTTAGAAGGATAAAACCCCAAATGATGAAATGCGAAAAGACTATAGCAAAATAAAGAAAAAGAAATTTAGGTAACATTGGAACAATAGAAGTGACTTAATCTTTAATTTTACCAAAACTGGTCCGTGATTGAATCGAATAAGTATAAAAATAAGAAGATGTGGTATGATTGCCAATGAGACAAATATCCTCCAAAGTTCAAATAAAGTGGATGTAAGTAATTATGGGCAATCGTACGGCCTTCAACAATGAGAAAAAACCATACCGTGTGGTCGGTTATAAAAGGCCCGACATGTAAAATATGGAACAATTCAATTGAGAAAACTAACGGCCTAATTTATAACAAAACAATTTACGAAAACCATATATGGCAGACATGAACCAACGACAACCACTGAACTACAGGCTCCTGACTTGGGACAGGCACATAAAGAATGTGGCGGGGTTAAACATGTTTGTGAGCGCTCAACCCCCTTTCTAACCTGGGACAGTGGTGTAACAGTACAACATAAGAACAAACTATAAAAATCTGTTGAAAAAGGCTTAACTCATCAGATGGATACAAATAGAAATATATCTAACAAAAACACAGAGTGGACGTGGACGGGGTATATCCCCACAACAAAAAGACACTTATTACAGATCTGAGAGTACTCGCAGTTACTGACAGCTAGTTCAAAGCCAATAACAACTAATAACAAAAATAAATGTATCTAAGACTAAAATATCAATCAGTACCCATCCAACATCCAATGGATTTTGTGTAAAGACGTCATTAACAGTCAGAGAATAACATGACTTTGTGCAATGCCAAACTGTAGGTATCGCCGTGAAAGTAAATATGTGTAATATTTAGTATGGTTTTAATTTACTGATAACAAAATCAATATGTATACCAATAAAAACAATATTCAAAGATTTAATTACAGTGTTGAATAAGTAACCTATTAGAATAAATTTATTCAAAGGATTGATAAGTTTACCCGGATCGTATCGGGTTTACAACATCACCTATGTATGTCTTATCTAATCATGATCTTTAGTACAAGTATTCGTATTGTCATCTGAAGAAGTCACACAGTGAATTAAATTGACAGTTTTCTCTGCTTGCAATATCTTTCTATCTGAACCCGTCCTTGTTTTCTAAATTGGTTTCTTACAAACGGTCTTGGGCAGCTAAACTGGTGTCAGATTGGAGCAGAAATATCTTATCCTTCTGAGCCTAATTTTATCCTTAATTTTATTGGGGTTCATATTTGCCATTTGTTGTCCTCTTAAGTGCGGAGATATTATAATGGGCATGTCTCCATCTAATCATTTAATTTCGTTGTTCATTTTATTGCACCATCAGCAGTGGCCGGTTTGTTGAGCAATCACTTTGTTCGATCATCGACACCTATATTCTGCAACTCCTCCTAAGCGTGAACGAATTCTTCCCATGATACGGCACTGTGAAGCGTTTTTTTCTTTTTGAGTTATGTGTATTTACAAAAACTTTGCTGCCGTTTTTAGACTATCTGGTTTTTAATTATTAAGGTCTTTCCTTTTCAAAGGAAAGACCTTACTGTATTCTTCTGATTATTATTATTATTATTATTATTATTATTCTTTTCCGCCAAACTTTGACGAAGTTAGCAGCCTTAACCGTAAGACGTGTCGCTTTCATGTTCACACTTTGTATCGGTGTCATGAATACCTATCTGGAACTCACCCTGTGAGTCAAAAATTTTGTCGGTTCGGAGTAATCCTCCGAAACCAAAAACCTTGTTATCATTTAAACACCGTAACCGTAATAGGCAGAAAAAACCGAAGGGTGAAATTTGTTCAGGACCAGACCCCGGTTCTTCGTTACATTTGGATCGAAAAGATTCAACGACTCGTTGGTAGGGTTATGCCCCTATGAAAATTAACCGATGTCGGTTGGCCACCAAAACTCAGAAACCGTAAGTCGTAGAAACCTAGGATCTTCACCAATGATCATCAATTGATGTGACTTTGAAAAATACCTCAAGGTCAAATTTGTATGTTGACCTTGACCTTTGACCTAACACCTTGTTATGGGATAATCTCAGAAACCATTATACTTACAGAAGTTTTGAATAGTGGAAATGTTTGGTCATTAAGTCGCAACTTCGTTACATTTTGACCGAAAAGATTTGACCTTTCTGTAAGGGGCATAACCCCTAGTTTATGTTTCTAAAAAGACAAAATCAGCTTTTAATGTTAAACCAAAGGTCCTAGACCCATGGGGTCTTCAACAATGACATTTGGGACCAATGACCTTGACAAAGTCACAAGGTCAAAGGTCAAGGTCATGTCCCAGATAGCGAATTATGTGTTTTGACCTTATTTAAAGCATTTTAGTGTGTTTTAAAGCTTTTAAGGTTGACCTTGACCTTTGACCTTTCAACATTTTATTAGATATCTCAAAACGATTATACTTACAGAAATAGTAAATAGTGAAAAATGTTTAGGTGACTAAGGCACAACTTTTTACATTATGACCGAAGAGATTTGACCTATCCGTAAGGGCCATAACCCCTGTTAACTGTTTTAGAAAAGCCAAAATAAGCTTTTACTCATGAACCAAAGGTCCTAGACCCATGGGGTCTTTTGTTATGACATCGTGGACCAATGACCTTGACAAAGGTCATAAAGTCAAAAGTCAAGGTCATGTCTCAAATTCCAAATTATGTGTTTTTGACCATATTTTAAGAGTTTTGTGTGTGTTTTAGAACTTTTCAATGCATTATACGCTTATTTAAACATATATTTTACATAATAAAAGGAAAGACCTCTCAATTGTTCAAGAACAATTGACATTTTAATTATTATTATTATTATTAAGGTCTTTCCTTTTCAAAAGGAAAGACCTTACTGTATTTCTTCTGATTATTAAGGTCTTTCCTTTTCAAAAGGAAAGACCTTACTGTATTTCTTCTGATTATTATTATTATTATTATTATTATTATTATTATTATTCTTTTCCGCCAAACTTTGACGAAGTTAGCAGCCTTAACCGTAAGACTTGTCGCTTTCATGTTCACACTTTGTATCGGTGTCATGAATACCTATCTGAACTCACCCTGTGAATCAAAAATTTTGTCGGTTCGGAGTAATCCTCCGAAACCAAAAATCTTGTTATCATTCAAACACCGTAACCGTAATAGGTAGAAAAAAACCGAAGGGTGAAATTTGTTCAGGACCAGACCCCGGTTCTTCGTTACATTTGGATCGAAAAGATTCAACGACTCATTGGTAGGGTTATGCCCCTTTGAAAATTAACCGCAGTCGGTTGGCCCCCAAAACTCAGAAACCGTAAGTCGTAGACACCTAGGATCTTCACCAATGATCATCAATTGATGTGACTCTGAAAAATATCCCAAGGTCAAATTTGTATGTTGACCTTGACCTTTGACCTACCACCTTGTTATGGGATAATCTCAGAAACCATTATACTTACAGAAGTTTTGAATAGTGGAAAATGTTTGGGTCATTAAGTCGCAACTTCGTTACATTTTGACCGAAAAGATTTGACCTTTCTATAAGGGGCATAACCCCTAGTTTATGTTTCTAAAAAGACAAAATCAGCTTTTACTGTTAAACCAAAGGTTCTAGACCCATGGGGTCTTCAACATTGACATTTGGGACCAATGACCTTGACAAAGGTCACAAGGTCAAAGGTCAAGGTCATGTCCCAGATAGCGAATTATGTGTTTTTGACCTTATTTAAAGGATTTTAGTGTGTTTTGAAGCTTTTAAGGTTGACCTTGACCTTTGACCTTAAAACTTATTTATTGAATATCTCAAAACGACAATACTTACAGAAATAGTATATAGTGAAAATAATTGCGACATAAAGGCGCAACTTTTTACATTTTGACCGAAGAGATTTGACCTATCCAAAAGGGCATAACCCTGTTAACTGTTTTAGAAAAGACAAAAGAAGCCTTAACTCATGAACCAAGGTCCTAGACCCATGGGGTCTTTCGTTATGACATCGTGGACCAATGACCTTGACAAAGGTCCTAAGGTCAAAAGTCAAGGTCATGTCCCAAATTCCGAATTATGTGTTTTGACCATATTTAAAGAGTTTTGTGTGTTTTAGAGCTTTTCAATGTATTATACGCTTATTTAACATATATTTTACATAATGAAAAGGAAAGACCTCTCAATTGTTCAAGAACAATTGACATTTTAATTTTATTCTACTTTTTCAGGAGAAATCCTTTGATGTTTTATATTTTTGCCTTGACCTTCATTAATTTTAACAAAATTTCATGTTAATGTGTCTGATTAATCAAAGGTGACAGGTCAGGGTACGCGAGATGGAGGGAGGGTTGACAACACAGTCAGGTTAGAATTTTGATTAATTCATTCAT
The DNA here is from genome assembly GCA_017311375.1 of Mytilus coruscus. NCBI lineage: Eukaryota > Metazoa > Mollusca > Bivalvia > Mytilida > Mytilidae > Mytilus > Mytilus coruscus. The sequence continues at coordinate 96,230,981 of CM029599.1, forward strand.
AATGGATAATGACATTGTCAATTTTAATGTTAGGATTCCAATATAAAACAAAAGCAAGATCTAGGAAAAAGGACCTGAACGATATCGACTAATAATGCACTGGATATTTTAAGAAGGTCATCCCGTTTATTGGTACAGAAGTTGTGAATCCATATTCCTTTTTTCGTGTTGATTTTGAAATATAAAATTATTGTTTAGGTGAATTAAGCTGTGAATTGACCATCTTCTTTACAATAGAGTTATAAGTTATTTAAGTTAGTTAAAATAAAAGTTTTTATGTGAAAATTAAAACCTACCCCAAAAAGTAATTATGTGTGCTCAACGAAGCAGAGTAATTATCTCTTGATTCTTATCTAAATAAATGTATAAATGTTGTGGATATTCGAATATCACATTTTGAAAATAATTTAGAAAAAAAAGAGTACATAATACGCCTATTTCTAGAATAAGAAACAAACTTCAAGTACTCACAAAGCAGTTTGTGTTTTCACCGGCCGACAAAGCACCAAACAATGTGGTGGTGGTATGCCGTAAATACTACACGGAAGTTCTAAAGAATGAAAGTTTATATTCTTCTACATTCAAGTCAGTGCGCTCCAAAGAGAGTCATATAACAAACAATCAAACCATAACCATATCACAGCTTAAGGCCTCTTCCGAACATTTAAATCTACAATGTATTGGTTACGTAAACTACACAAAAGAAAAACAGTAAAATATCGTTTCATCTCGGCCTCTAGTAAGTGTTCTACGACTACTCTTTCAGTACTTTTAACCAGTTCCTTAACTACTATCAAAGAACTTATCATTAACTTTTGTAATAACACATATGAAAATAGTGGAATTGACTATTTTTGAAGTGTAACAAATTCTTTGGATATTTTAGATAAATTACGTAATTATGTGCTTTTGATGGTCCTTTTGATTCTGTTGACTTATTCGACTTTTCAACTCTTTACACTACACTTCCACAGAATCTTATCAAACAAAAGTTTTCCTAGATTTTCCTTAATTAAATGGTCGTTTGGTAAATCTTAATGTAATTATGTTTGATGAAACCCATTAAAAGCCTTCTTCTCGAATGAGAAATGTAAATATGCTACTGGAGTTGTGATGAGATGATTGAAGCTATTAATTTTCTCCTTGATAATATTTATGTACGTTTCGGCAATATCGACAGGTTGTATGTATTCCTATGGGAAACAATTGCGCCCCTTTAATATCAGACTTGTTCTTGTACCGGAATGAATCACAGTTTATGCCCAAATTCAGTAAAGCCGTTATCTTGATGAAATGTTTTTGTTAAATAACCAAGAATTTTCTAAATATACTGCCGAGATTTACTCAAAGAAATTTACATTAAATAAATCAAATATACACGATAATAATTGTGCTTTCCTAGATTTAGATATTTCACTTTTACACGGGAAACTCTAAATTAAAATTTACGACAAAAGGGACGATTTTTTGTTCCCTAATGTTAATTTTCCTTTTTTGGACGGTGATGTTCCTTTAGCATCATCTTACGGTATTAATATATCACAACTCGTTCGCTATGCCCGTGTCTGTTGTGACGTTTTAAATTTCAATGAACGTAATCTATGTATTACGGTAAATTATTAAGTCAAGGATTTTGTTACCTAAATTACCTAAAACCTTTACTAAATTCTTTCATAGATACAAATATTTGGTTTGGAAGTTTGATTGTACCTTGATTGTAGAAAACTTATTTCAAACGGGATAGCACATACTAATTTTTACTGAGATGTTGTTTGCCGAGCCAAGAAATTTAGATACGATCCGGGTAAACTTATCGATCCTTTAAATAAATTTATTCTAAAAGGTTACCAATTCAACACTGTAATAAGATCTTTGAATGTTGCTTTTATTGGTATTAATATTGATTTTGTTATCAGTAAATTAAAATCAAACTAAATATCATTTTTATATACATATGCACATTCATAGCTCTACAATCTGTCGATACCTGTATTTTTGCAATCCACAAGGTCATGTTGTTCTCTGACTGTTAATGACGTCTTTACACTAAATCCATTAGATGTTGGATGTGTACTGATTGGTATTTTAGTCTTAGATGCATGATTTTTTTATTAGTTGTTGTTGGCTTTGAACTAGCTGTCAGTAACTGCGAGTACTCTCAGATCTTTACTTAGTGACTTTTTTTGTTGTGGTGATGTATAAGTACCCTGCCACATCCGGACTGTGTTAGATGTATTATTTTGTACATAAATCAGGCCGTTAGTTTTCTCGTTTGAATGTTTTCATATTTTTCATTTCGGGGCTCTTTATAGCTGACTATGCGGTATGGGCCTTGCTCATTGTTGAATGCCGTACGATGATCTATAGTTGTTAACTTCTATGTCATTTGGTGGAGAGTTGTCTCATTGGTAATTATACCACTGTGACATCTTCTTATTTGTATATTAGGCATTAAATCCGAAACCGATTGTAATGACGGAAAGGTAAGTTTGAGAAGAACAGAATTTTCTAAAGATTATACATGTGTGTATAGACTCCTTCAAGGTTCATTTACATAACACACAATTAACGTCCCCTCCAAACAAACATCAACTCACCTTTCAGCCAAACGATAAGCAGCTCTTTTAATTTGAAAAATAACAGCACCAAATTCTAAATTGTAAAATAAATAAAAAGTAAGCAAACATATTGGCACAACACCTAACAGTAACAACCAACTCTTCAAAGAAAATTGATGTACAAACGAATAAAAAACAAGAAATAATGAACGCAGTTCCAGATAGCCTGACTTTGTTTATGCACACACAATGTTCATGTGTTTTACGTACACACAAACTTCCCCTTTCCATGTTTCAAACGATCAACATGTCTACATTTTGACTTCTTTAATAAATTTAACATCATTTTTTTTCTTTTATAATTTTTTTTTTTTATTTTTTACTCAGCCTTTTTTAATACTTGCAAAAGTCAGTGCTTCGGTATTGACATGATTTTAGGGTTATTGTATTAATATTGATGAATATTGTCATTCTCAGTATATCATATTGCACGAGCGACAATATTCCTCAATTTTAGTGAAATACTCCTTTTATAATATAGTAACAAATATGTAAGTAACATTGATAATACTCCGTCAAATTCGTGCAGCTCTGATGCCTGCAGTAAGGTCGCTACGTTCATTTCCGCCATCTTGTTTATCATCATTCATTGCCCGAAACCTCTCTAGTGCAGACCATAAAGAAGTATTGAATGGAATATCGGCAAAGATGCAATATTTTTAACTCAGAAGAAATATTTTACTTTTTAAGTAAATATGTATATAGTAAGGAAGACCAGTAAACATATATGCATATTATGCATTTTTATTTCACAAAGAAATCTTTGTGAAATATTTGATACTGCATTATAAAATATATATAGGTTTCATGTTGTATATTGTCATTACTTGATTTTTAAAGTGTTGATCGATAGTTGCTTGCTAAACGTCGAGTACTAAATGTTTCATGCATACTCTGAAGGGAACAAATCAACATTGATCTGCTTACCCTTCCGGGGCATCTTGAATCCCCATTGATTTTGCGAAGTCGTAAGTGTTCTAAGTAGTGTATTGTGGACTTCTTTAGTTTTTTCGTCGTCTATCGTTTTTTTTTTACCATGTCGTTGTCAGTTTATCTCTACTTATGAGTTTTGAATGTACTCTTGGTATCTTCCGCCTCTTTTTCAATACAATAGGTAGATTCTGCAAAGAGGGTCGACCAAGATGAGGGGGTGAATTTAGACTTCAACGTGAAAAGTACGGTATGTTGGATGGGACCAAAACTTTTTATTTTTAACAGGCTACCTATGGACCCTTAGAGAATGGTGCAAAGGTTTTTGATCTCTCTCAATCTCTACATGGGGCATAGTATTCAATGTCGTCATTCAAACTGTCCAGGGCTGTGTATTTATAAGTTATGATGTTAACCTGCAATCTTTACTTACATTCATGTCTTTACAGCAAATAAAGTTCTAAATCGCTCCCAGTCTAGAAATTGTAAATAAATTTAACAAAGACTATAAAAAATATATCACTACAGTATCACCAAATTCCAAAAAGGACAAACACATTAAAATAAAAACATAAGATGTGGGTGTACGTTAATGAGACTAGGGTTGAAACAGCTTAACAAATTTACAGGTCAAAATAAAATCTTCCACTATAGCCAGATATCCATACAATAAAACAAGCTCTAAATCGTCCCGAATCTAAACAAAATTGTGACATGTTCAGAGATTTGCCATCTACACACTATTCTCAAATTAACAAAAAAAATCAAGATACGTGTATGACATGAGATTTCGACCGTTATGAAACTATAGTTTTTGTTTTAAATCGCAGCCCTCTTTCTTATAAATTCGATCAGTTGACTAAAAACAAAATGTATAAAACAAACAATAAAAAAAAAAAAACACTCCAGAAAAAGTACGTTTTGTAGTTAACTCGCAAAAGATAACAAACATAAGAAACATAAACAATCTACGACGTATCAAAGAATGCTCGCAGTTACTGAAAGGAAGCTCAAAGTACTTAATTTGCTGATATGTTACACTAATATTGGTAGTTCTACTTCATAGATTTCATACAACACCGCCATAAACAGTACAAGAAGACACGATCTTTTCCAATACACAGAACAAACTGCACATATTGAACGTAAAAAATAACCAATATTGAAAAAAAAAAAAAAAAACAATTAGTGTTGCTCCAAACTATAAATAAGCAAACTGATTGATATTTATCCATAAGTATACCAGGCGCAGTTAGTAAACAACAAAATAAAAAATGTAATATTTATAAGTCTCGTAAGGCAATAATGAAAATTTCAAGAACAATTCCTAAACATGTATGTATACATATATATGTGTTGTTGTTTGTTTGTATGTTTGCACATGATTGTGTGTGCTTGTTTGTTTCACTGAAGTTTTAAAGGATGAAATATTCTTTAACATCCAGTGCATTACGACGAATATAAAGTAAAAATAATGAGATTATCATTCTGTATGTACGGAACCAATTAATGTTTTATTATCATAAAATATAATTTGGTTGTATCTCATATTTTCGTTGAATGTAAAAAATATCAGTTCATACATTTAAATGCCCTTAATTCAGGACGGTAAGAAAAAAATGACAAAGATATATCAACGAATTTCGACTGAAACAAAATTTTAAAATAAAATGTACACTTCAATTGTTCATTAAAAATTCTAACTGATCACATTTTATAGTTAGCGTTTTTGAAACTGCATCACAAATCTCATTGCGTCACTGCACACTATGCATACTAATGGGATAACAACTAGAAAAAGTCCAAAATATCCAATCGACACTGAAGACTTTCGATCATCTGGGGCGGATATTTTTGTGTTGAGATATGCTGACGTTGTCGTCTTATCAATGGTAAGATTTCGTTTAAGTTCATCTAAGTAATCATTCAGAAATATTTTCAGTTCAACAATTGACATATTCATATTAGCAAGAAAGTTCCATTTAGTACTAACTGATAAACATGGGCACATACATTGCATCTGATTAGAAGTACTAGGAGTTTCATAATTTGAAGATGAAGATACCATTCCCACTGCTGTAGAAGAAATAGACGAGCTTGACTTGGTAATTTGCGTAGACATAGTTTCTTTTATTGAAGACCTTGCCGAAGTTGAAACTGGCAGTTCAGCTACATGTGTACTAATTTCAGTTGACTGCACCAATGGAGATGCGGTTGACGTTTTTTCATTTCCTGTTGAAACAGTTGTTTGATGTTCATCTATACTCGTCAAAGTATTCACGGCAGTGGTTGTGGTTAACCTTTCAACCGTGGATGTAGACACTTCTGTTGTGGGTTCTACTACAGGAATATTGATAGGCAAAGATTCGCCTTCTACAATGGAAGGGAAATGATAAACACAAACTTAATTAAAATCTTCCAGTGATACAACTTTGAACCTAAAATAAATCGACGTTTAAATCCTCTTTTATCTAATATATCTTGAGTGAACCCTTTTGCTCAACATTGTTTAACGTTCTTCTTTATGCGACGGGTCGTAGTTGTTTAAATATAAACTCTACCACTGCATCCAGTGTGGTAAGATATTTCAACACTCATGACAGTTAAATTTCACAGGGCGCTTCAGATATTCAAAATATAACTGCTCAAAGTGTAGATATGTCGTATTGAATGATATTCGTTTATCGAATCTGTTTCTTTAACGAGTTATTAGACGACATGTTTGGAAACTTATCTTTTAAAAGTTACATTTTCAATTTTATTTCATAAATCGAACATCCATTGATTTCAGCAAGTCAATACTTATATACGACGTTATGTCACAATAGCAAATTCAGATGAAAGCAAGGAAGTTGACGCCATACTTGAGATTCGACCAATGAAGAACGAAGATCAAATGAACCACATTTTGATTATAAAAATATATTCAATCGGTCATGGAAAAGTATAAATCGGATAAGAATTGGAGAAACCCAAACACATCAGAGGACACAATTACTGTTTATCTTCAAGCTGCAGTAGCCAATGTAAATTCATTTATGAGCCGTGTTTCTATTGATACAGATTTGAACGAGCGATGACCTTTCTCCAGCTGTTTAAGATTCAGATGTATATATTTAACGGTACAGATTAAATCTGTCATAGATACAGATTAAGAACGACTGATGAAGTATAACATATTGACACCTAAGTGAAAGTAATCCAATCAATTAAAAATGACTAATATTCATTATATGTAATTAAACAGGCTTGTATTCAAGTTATAATATATATATACAAAAGAAATAAAAAACATAATATAATAAAAAAAAATAATAAAAATATGAAATTGGCGTTACGGGCAACATGCTAGCAATTGATATGTATTCAAAAAATAAAAAATAAAATTCATATCTCAATTAAATTCACATTGTTCGAGCATCTATCGCGGCACTTGCACTAGACGACAGAGTGTAGATGTAGTACCATGACTTCAAATAACTCTGACCATATCCTTAAAGGAGAAAGTCACGAGCCACTTTAGTATACATCAAACAGAAACATAACTCGTAGAGTATTGAATGAAACCTCAAACAATGTGAACCTAATAGCAAAGCGAGCCTTTTAAAAGAGAGTATTTACAAGAGCTCGAAGCATAATTCAAAGAACAATGTGTTACTTCAAAATACCTCTCTACGAGTGACATGTTGAGCGCTGACCCATCCCATGTCAAACATAGGTAACTCAAGTATACCCACTCTTTTAGTTTATTTCAATTTAATTTTAATACCTGCATGTTGAGTGCTGGCCCAGCCCATGCTTAGAGGGTATGGGCTCACTTTGCAACCTGAGACGGATAACCTCGAGTGAAACAAGCATTCTGAGAGTATTGCATGGCAATACATAGTCCCCTACCGGGTAAAAATTCATTATACTGGAACAAAATGCTAACTTGTTACATAACTTGCCATGGTGTAAACAAAAAGTAAATATCATGTCAATATCTTCAAGCATGACTAAAAACAGAGTGGAAAACTGATTATTTGAGTGAATTTTTCAAGTCCAAGAACCATAACTCTGCACAAAATTATTAGACCGAAACAAAAATTTGAACTTGATCTGTAACTTGTCATGATAAAACTATATACCAATTATCAATCAATATCATATAAGCATGATGAAAAAAAAACATTAGATATGATTAATAGTTCTCTAAAATTAGATATGATGTAATACAGTGTATATCTATTTTCAAATTATAATCAAATATAATTAATATTTCCAAATAATTTTTCTTTCATTTGTCACAAACTAAAATAGATTTGTAACTTATCTATAAAATGTCAACAACTTTTATCTACACAATGTAATGTATTGAAATATATACATAATAAAATGCTCCGCAGGGCGCAGCTTGATACGACCGCAGAGGTCGAACCCTGAATAGTTGGGGCAAGTATGGACACAACATTCAAGCTTGATACAGCTCTGAATTTGGATTGTGATTAAATATTTGACACAGCATAGGTTTCTGACACAGAATGAATGTGGTCTAAGAACTTAAAAATTTTAAATTGGACATTCACCTATTATGGTCCAATATCCAAAATCTAAATACATGGTTAGATTCAGCATATCAAAGAACCCCAAGAGTTCAATTTTTGATGAAATTAAACAAAGTTTAATTTTGGACCCTTTTGACCTCAATGTGGACAAAGTTGATAACGGGGTCCAAAAATCAAAAATCTAAATACATGGTTAGATTCAGCATATCAAAGAACCCCATATATTCAATTTTTGTTGAAATCAAACAAAGTTTAATTTTGGACCCCGATTTGGACCAACTTGAAAACTGGGCCCATAATCAAAAATCTAAATACAATTTTAGATTCAGCATATCAAAGAACCCTATGAATTCAATTTTTGTTAAAATCAAACTAAGTTTAATTTTGGACCCTTTGGACCTTAATGTAGACCAATTTGAAAACGGGACCAAAAATTAAGAATCTAAATACACGGTTAGATTCGGCATATCAAAGAACCCCAATAATTCAATTTTTGATGAAATCAAACAAAGTTTAATTTTGGACCCTTTGGACCTCAATGTGGAAAAAATTGATAACCCGGCCCAAAAATCAAAAATTTAAATACATGGTTAGATTCAGCATATCAAAGAACCCCATATATTCAATTTTTGTTGAAATCAAACAAAGTTTAATTTTGGACCCCGATTTGGACCAACTTGAAAACTGGGCCCATAATCAAAAATCTAAATACATGTTTAGATTCAGCATATCAAAGAACCCTAAGAATTCAATTTTTGTTAAAATCAAACTAAGTTTAATTTTGGACCCTTTGGACCTTAATGTAGACCAATTTGAAAACGGGACCAAAAATTAAGAATCTAAATACACGGTTAGATTCGGCATATCAAAGAACCCCAATAATTCAATTTTTGATGAAATCAAACAAAGTTTAATTTTGGACCCTTTGGACCTCAATGTGGACCAATTTAAAAACGGGGCCCAAAATCCAAAAACTTAATACACGATTAGATTCAGCATATTAAAGAACCCCAAGAGTTCAAGAATAAAACCCCATTGAAATTGGTCAAGAAATAAGCAATTTATACAAAGTATCTTCTTTTGCACAATACTGTGCAATTGAATATTTCTTGCAATTGCGCAATACTGTGCAATTGAATATTTCTTGCTATTGCGCAATACTGTACAATTGACAATTTCTTGCTATTGCGCAATATTGTGCTATTGGATATTTCTTGCTATTGCGCAATACTGTGCAATTGAAGATTTCTTGCTATTGCGCAACACTGTGCAATTGAAAATTTCTTGCTATTGCACAATACTTATTATATAATAATTTACACATCCTGTTTGGTGTGTATCTCCTGCCATATCATTATTATTTGCTTTTAAATATAAATCAGAAATAACCAACTTAAAATGGAAAATTTTAAAGAAAAAAAAGGAAAAAAGAACCCCCCAATTTTTGAACCCCTTATGATTCATCACCCTCAAACTCAATCCCAGCCTTCCCTTTGAGGTATGGTACCTTGCAGTACAATTTCAGAGAGATTCATACACTTGAACACAAGTTATTGTCTGAAACTAGAAAATGCTTATTTTTGGCCCTTTTGGCCCCAAATTCCTAAACGTTTCAGGCAATTACCCCAAACTCAATTCCAGCTTTCCTTTGTGATATGGAACCTTGTAGTACAATTTCAGAAAGATCCATACACTTACACACAAGTTATTGTCCTGAAACTAGAAAATGCTTGTTTTTGCCCTTTTTGGCCCCTAATTCCTAAATGTTTCAGGCAATTACCCCCAAACTCAATTCCAGCTTTCCCTTTGTGATATGGAACCTTGTAGTACAATTTCAGAAAGATCCATACACTTACACACAAGTTATTGTCATGAAACTAGAAAAATGCTTGTTTTTTGCCCCTTTTTTGGCCCCTAATTCCTAAAATTTGGAGGCAATTACCCCCAAAATCAATCCCAGCATTCCCTGTGTGATATGGAACCTTGTGGTACAATGTCAGAGAGATCCATACACTAACACACAAGTTATGTCTGGAAGTTACAAAAATGCTTATTTTTGGCCCCTTTTTGGCCCCTAATTCCTTAACTGTTGGTACCATAACCCCCAAAATCAATCCCAACCTTCCTTTTGTGATATTGAACCTTATGTTAAAATTTCATAGAGATCCATTCACTTAAACTAAAGTTAGAGTGCGAAAACCAATGCGTCTTCGGACGACGACGACGACGCCGGACGACGACGACGACGACGACGCCAACGTCATACCAATATACGACCACAAAAATTTTTTTGCGGTCGTATAATAAAAATAGATTATTATCTTATTAAAGGATTTCTCTTCATAATTTTTTTTTACGTATATAGCATTCAGAAAATTAGTTTATACTAAATAACTAACAAACCTGCCAAAAAATTCTTCAAATAATTGAACAAAGAATGTCTTTTAAAAAATTAGTTATCTCCCTTTGTGCAGAAATATGGTTTAACATAGTACTCTAACATAAGATATGGTCCAGAGTTATGGTCCATAACTCTGGATTAAATCATCAGACCGGAACAAAATTTGAACTTGATCTATAACTTGTCATGATAAAAATATATACCAAATATCAAATCAATATCTTCAAGAACGAAGAAAAAAGTGTGGAAAGCTGATTTGCCGGACTGACAGAAGGACAGACAGACGGACAGATAGACGGACGGAGTGCAAACCTAAAGTCCCCTTCGACTTCGTCGGTAGGGGACAAAAAACCATTTGCACACTAAAACATGTATCCAAAAGAACTGTCAAATCGACAAACAAATGATTCGTTCACCCGACGAGAGGGATGCCTAGTTTCCCGTTTTATCCAGGGCTACCTGAGAACTCAGGTAATAATTTTGTGACAAGTAAAGAATGGATGAAATCTATTATTACATTGCCAAAACGAAATGCTACACATGTTGCCAAAGTACAGACCACTATCTCGGAGGTGTTAGGGGTGGATGGAGGATCAATAAATACAAATAAAATTATCACATAAAAAAAACATGTGTATCTAATCCATATAAAAAATAAAATGCTCCGCAGGGCGCAGCTTGATACGACCGCAGAGGTCGAACCCTGAATAGTTGGGGCAAGTATGGACACAACATTCAAGCTTGATACAGCTCTGAATTTGGATTGTGATTAAATATTTGACACAGCATAGGTTTCTGACACAGAATGAATGTGGTCTAAGAACTTAAAATTTTAAATTGGACGTTCACCTATTATGGTCCAATATCCAAAATCTAAATACATGGTTAGATTCAGCATATCAAAGAACCCAAAGAGTTCAATTTTTGATGAAATCAAACAAAGTTTAATTTTGGACCCTTTTGACCTCAATGTGGACAAAGCTGATAACAAGGCCCAAAAATCAAAAATCTAAATACATGGTTAGATTCAGCATATCAAAGAACCCCATATATTCAATTTTTGTTGAAATCAAACAAAGTTTAATTTTGGACCCCGATTTGGACCAACTTGAAAACTGGGCCCATAATCAAAAATCTAAATACACGTGTACATTCAGCATATCAAAGAACCCTAAGAATTCAATTTTTGTTAAAATCAAACTAAGTTTAATTTTGGACCCTTTGGACCTTAATGTAGACCAATTTAAAAACGGGACCAAAAATTAAGTATCTAAATACACAGTTAGATTCGGCATATCAAAGAACCCCAATAATTCAATTTTTGATGAAATCAAACAAAGTTTAATTTTGGACCCTTTGGACCTCAATGTGGCCCAATTTAAAAACGGGGCCCAAAATCCAAAAACTTAATACACGGTTAGATTCAGCATATTAAAGAACCCCAAGAGTTCAAGAATAAAACCCCATTGAAATTGGTCAAGAAATAAGCAATTTATACAAAGTATCTTCTTTTGCACAATACTGTGCAATTGAATATTTCTTGCAATTGCGCAATACTGTGCAATTGAATATTTCTTGATATTGCGCAATACTGTGCAATTGAAGATTTCTTGCTATTGCGCAATACTGTGCAATTGAAAATTTCTTGCTATTGCACAACATTATTATATAATAATTTACACATCCTGTTTGGTGTGTATCTCCTGCCATATCATTATTATTTGCTTTTAAATATAAATCAGAAATAACCAACTTAAAATGGAAAATTTTAAAGAAAAAAAAGGAAAAAGGAAAAAAATCCCCCAAATTTTTGAACCCCTTATGATTCATCAGCCCCAAATTCAATCCCAGCCTTCCCTTTGAGGTATGGTACCTTGCAGTACAATTTCAGAGAGATCCATACACTTGAACACAAGTTATTGTCTGGAAACTAGAAAAATGCTTATTTTGGCCCCTTTTGGCCCCTAATTCCTAAACGTTTCAGGCAATTACCCCAAACTCAATTCCAGCTTTCCTTTGTGATATGGAACCTTGTAGTACAATTTCAGAAAGATCCATACACTTACACACAAGTTATTGTCATGAAACTAGAAAATGCTTGTTTTTGCCCCTTTTGGCCCCTAATTCCTAAAATTTTGAGGCAATTACCCCAAAAATCAATCCCAGCATTCCTTTGTGATATGGAACCTTGTGGTACAAAGTCAGAGAGATCCATACACTAACACACAAGTTATGTCTGGAAGTTACAAAAATGCTTATTTTTGGCCCCTTTTTGGCCCCTAATTCCTTAACTGTTGGTACCATAACCCCCAAAATCAATCCCAACCTTCCTTTTGTGATATTGAACCTTATGGTAAAATTTCATAGAGATCCATTTACTTAAACTAAAGTTAGAGTGCGAAAACCAATGCGTCTTCGGACGACGACGACGACGCCGGACGACGCCGGACGACGACGACGACGACGACGACGACGACGACGCCAACGTCATACCAATATACGACCACAAAATTTTTTTGCGGTCGTATAATTACAACTGCAACTTAACTTAATTTCTGATTTACTCTAGACAAAGTAAGGGAGGTTACTTAAGATTGACATGCCTTATATCAAACAAGATAGACTATTAACAGTGTGATCAGACAAATCCCAGACTTCCATAAATAAGTCGAGATGAAGTGATAAAAGTAAACAAATGGCATCTGCAAGGAAATAAACACTTACATAAACTTTAATTAATGAACATTAACACACATATAAAGTTTTAATGTTTGATGCTAACCCACACTCATTTAGAATAATTTTTATGTTGTCTAATAACATATAAACTTTACCAATTGCAATGCACCAGATGCTCATTTCGACAATTAATGTCTCTACATCGATATATTATATGTACAATATATATTAACTTTATTTCCTTCTGATCGAAGATTTTGCAAGTAAACAATTTCGTACAATAATTAAGCAAGATATTAGAGTTGTCGAATGATTTAAATGTGACATATAAATAAGAGTGATTGAATCAGTTGGATGTCACTTTTAAATAAGTGATAATATTTCTGAAGGTAAGTTAAATGTTATAGAAAACGCTGCACATTCGATGAACATGTGTTATATAAGTTTTCGAGAAATGAATACTGTTACCATTCAAGTTATTCACTAACAACTTACACCATAGTCTATCCGCGAAACTTTGTTGAAAACTTTAAATAGTTATTTTGGAATTCGACCAATCAGTACTCTGACCAAAGATATCTTAACAACAACAGAGCAAAAGATAATTATTAGTGTATCATTAAACCAAAATATAAATTATAAAAATTGCAGTTTAAAGCAAACTAAATATAAATAACAACTCACGTATATCATAAACGGCTATTCGATTTTTTCGTCCACACTGATCAGTCACGGTAATTGGACATGGAAATGCACAGTCCGAGCCAGTAGATGTTGTTGTAAATTGTATATCATTTCCACAGTAGCACTGAAATGCACCCTTAAACAAAATATATCTCCTTTTTTTTAATTGTGAAATTTGAATGTTTACAATAGTTATTATAACCTCTGAATGAGAGACGTGCATCATTAAACATTTGGATATTGTCTCGCTATCAAGCACATTTTGTGTATCTACTAATCTATTCAAACTATTTAACTCTCATATAAACTGTTTGTTTCATTTTAACGGTAATGAAATAGCATTAACGGTGCCAATTTTTACTGCAACAGAGGCGCATTTCGAAAATTAATGTTTGTTCAGTGATGCTTGGTCCCACATATTTATAAATCCAAAACCAAATAAAAACGTCGAAATGCTGATCAAGTCAAAATGGTCCCAATGTATAGCCAAGTCCGGACATTACCATATATGTTATATATTTACTATTGTTACATTCTTTTTTATGTTTGATGTTTTGTTTATGTTTATAACTACATAAATTTTCCATAGTTATTTGTACAAATATTATCACAGAAAACCATCCTTGTGGGCTATAATGAATGCTGTAATTAAGACATTTTTTGCCAAAAGTCAAATTTTCTGTGATTTTTATTTTTCTTTGAAAAATGTTGATCATTCTTTATTGAAAGATACTAATAGTATGGAAGCCATATGGAAATATTATAATTTAGAAATGTATTTCAGAATTAAGACAACTAATAAGTACTAACCAAATGAAATTATTATATACTATAGAAGAAGAAGAAGAAGAAGAAGAAAAAGAAGAAGAAGAAGAAGAAGAAGAAGAAGAAGAAGATATTTTATTTCCAATTATGGGCCCCAAAGGGCATAAACATTACAACATCAATAATTTTCATAATACAATACAAACAATGATATATAAAAAATATTAATGAGAACTATTTAAGTTCTTAAAGAATATGTAGATAAAGAATCTATAATATGTTGTTTTTTTTTAAAACTAATGCATTTTAATGCAAGTGTGGTTGATATAGATAACAAACAAGCAGCTCAAAAAGAAAAAAGAAAAACAGATATCCATATATGTATAGTACACAATAAGTTGGATCAATTAAACATATAATAGCTAGCCAAATAGAAAGTAGAAGTTAAGCATGTCTATGACTCATCCTGTGTCAGCAGCAAATAGGAAAGTATTATGGTTTCATAAAGGCAGCTGACACCAGGGGGCGATACCTTATGGACCATAGGCAAGTAAAATGTGTAAATGTCTCTTTCCTACCTGTATCAAAAGCAAACAAGGAAGCATCATACTAATAATGTTTAACGAGGCCGTGATAAGGTACCGGTACTTTCTATATCCTACTAACAAATGTCAAAATTATCAATAAAGGCCGGGATAAGGTACCGGTACTTTCTATATCCTACTAACAAATGTCAAAATTATCAATAAAGTATGATACAATTTAAAAAAAAAAAAAAAACAATTTTAATAAGGAATCGCATGAGAGGGATACATTCCTTAATTCAAAATTATTTCCAAAATTGTATAACAGCCAATTTCAATCTACCAATATCCGTATTTTCATGCCAGTACCGAAGTTTTTTGTTCCAGAGTTGGATTTCAATTAATAAAAAATCGAAAAATTTTCTGATCACGTATCTGAACGCTTTATTAGATCTTTTTGTAAGCCTTCCATCGATTTATATATATTGTTATGCGCCCCCTCCCCTCCCCCGCGACAAAATGTCGAGGGCATATTAATTTACCCCTGTCCGGAAGTCCGTTGTAAGAAGTTTCTACACGTAATAGAGGTGTGCATGTCCACAGGATTTTGATTTTTTTTTAAATATTCTCAAAATATCAGGTATTTAGACTTAGTCATTTATTTTGTACTCAGAATAAAAATAAAAGATAGATCATCATACATAGTGTTACATTTGTAATTTCTTATGGTCAGGCGGGAGCATCATTTGTGTTTAACAGACAGCGCAACAATTTCAATTTGTACTTCAACATCACTGTTTGTCAAATCTAAAGTATGTGGAACTATACTCAGTGCAGAGGGGGGCATCGTCCATATCTAGTTTTAGATATTATAATTTCCAGAGTTATGAAACTTTTTATCGAAATATTATAAACAATTGTCGATATGTCTTGCTCCAAGTTCGACTTCTTTTACATTGTAAAATGAAGTTTTATAACAATCTTACAACTAGGAAAGGCTATTCTCTTGAAAGTCTTTTAAGTGTTTATATTGTTGCAATCGTCAAGATAATCATAATAGGTAATACTCGTCCTTGAATATCAATGAGAAACTTAAATTCCATATTCAGATGTTGCTACATAAAAACAGAAAGGTCACAATTAGAAAATCAAGGACATCTCTCTTGACCTAAAATTAAATTATCGTTGTCAGTTATGGTTTAAATCAAAACCATAATGATATCTGGTATCCCTAATTTCAAGTTCAATGGGATAGATGCGATGAACATAATCAATAAGATTTGAATTATTGAGTGAGATGACACGTGAATTTAAGGATAATGTCAGCATATTGTAATTCTCTTGAGGAGTCCCGTTCTACCCTTTAGTATCAATACTTACCAATACGTCAAGTTTTGTTGCAGAATATTTGTAATTCAAATTGGTGCAACTTTCCAAGCAGGAAACTGTCGTATGTGCAGAACTAGTCTTCTGTTGAAAAGCTGCCATACCATTGTTATCATCTACCCAATAACAATCCATAACTATAAAGCCTTTTTCAATAAATAAAGGAAAAACTATAGTATATTTAATATTTATTTAGTAGGTATATCACAGGTTTTGATCAGATTTCTGTACGACTATATTAACTAAATGTTTTATCTCTTTTACTTTCATACATATCACTAAGTTAATCCTAAAAATTGTAACCCAGTACTTTGCAGTTGAAGTTAATAATATTATTTCAAGGAATAAAACTGTTTTCGTGGAATAAATTTGCTATCTCGTTGATACCGTGATACAGATAACAAACTTATCTGAAAAGTTGTCAAGCTCCGCGTACATGTACACTTACTTCCTATGTCGTTCGTTAGTCGACAGTACGGTTTGTCTAGTGCTCATAAGATAATAAGTAAATCAGAGCATACTTTTTTACTACCTGGTCAAATGCTAAAATATTCCTTTCGAATATAAATACATAAAATCTTCATATTGGAATGACATTTGATTCGCTTATTTGGGTTGTGACATTTTGTGGAACTCTTCATTTGAGGAAAAGAAAAGGACTTAGCATACTTTTCTACGTCTAAGCTTACATTCCGGTTTTCATCGGAGATTTATGTGTAATACATTCAATTAAATTCTCGTATAAATTTGGATGAACAAAGTTTTGTGTCTGCAACAAATACTTTCATCGGTTGTCGTCATTTACTGGCTATTTGGTCCACTTTGCACCATCCATTCTTTCTGTAAGAATTCGATCTGTTGATGATTGTGATGCTGACTTGGCGACGGATTTCGACTTAAAATCAACTGTCTAATATTCTGGTCGAATTACATGTATAACTTGACCCATATTGTTCTGATTCTCCAGGAGCTAATTGATACTACTATAAAAATAAGGAGATGTGGTATGATTGCCAATGAGACAACTATCCACCAAAGTTCAAATGAAGTGGATGTAAGCAATTATAAGCAACCGTATGGCCTTCAACAATGAGAATAAAATGCTCCGCAGGGCGCAGCTTGATACGACCGCAGAGGTCGAACCCTGAATAGTTGGGGCAAGTATGGACACAACATTCAAGCTTGATACAGCTATGAATTTGGATTATGATTAAATATTTGACACAGCATAGGTTTCTGACACAGAATGAATGTGGTCTAAGAACTTAAAAATTTTAAATTGGACATTCACCTATTATGGTCCAATATCCAAAATCTAAATACATGGTTAGATTCAGCATATCAAAGAACCCCAAGAGTTCAATTTTTGATGAAATCAAACAAAGTTTAATTTTGGACCCTTTTGACCTCAATGTGGACAAAGTTGATAACGGGGCCCAAAAATCAAAAATCTAAATACATGGTTAGATTCAGCATATCAAAGAACCCCATATATTCAATTTTTGTTGAAATCAAACAAAGTTTAATTTTGGACCCCGATTTGGACCAACTTGAAAACTGGGCCCATAATCAAAAATCTAAATACATGTTTAGATTCAGCATATCAAAGAACCCTATGAATTCAATTTTTGTTAAAATCAAACTAAGTTTAATTTTGGACCCTTTGGACCTTATTGTAGACCAATTTGAAAATGGGACCAAAAATTAAGAATATATACACGGTTAGATTTGGCATATCAAAGAACCCCAATAATTCAATTTTTGATGAAATCAAACAAAGTTTAATTTTGGACCCTTTTGACCTCAATGTGGAAAAAATTGATAACGGGGCCCAAAAATCAAAAATCTAAATACATGGTTAGATTCAGCATATCAAAGAACCCCATATATTCAATTTTTGTTGAAATCAAACAAAGTTTAATTTTGGACCCCGATTTGGACCAACTTGAATACTGGGCCCATAATCAAAAATCTAAATACATGTTTAGATTCAGCATATCAAAGAACCCTAAGAATTCAATTTCTGTTAAAATCAAACTAAGTTTAATTTTGGACCCTTTGGACCTTAATGTAGACCAATTTGAAAACGGGACCAAAAATTAAGAATCTAAATACACGGTTAGATTCGGCATATCAAAGAACCCCAATAATTCAATTTTGATGAAATCAAACAAAGTTTAATTTTGGACCCTTTGGACCTCAATGTGGACCAATTTAAAACGGGGCCCAAAATCAAAAACTTAATACACGATTAGATTCAGCATATTAAAGAACCCCAAGAGTTCAAGAATAAAACCCCATTGAAATTGGTCAAGAAATAAGCAATTTATACAAAGTATCTTCTTTTGCACAATACTGTGCAATTGAATATTTTTGCAATTGCACAATACTGTGCAATTGAATATTTCTTGCTATTGCGCAATACTGTACAATTGACAATTTCTTGCTATTGCGCAATATTGTGCTATTGGATATTTCTTGCTATTGCGCAATACTGTGCAATTGAAGATTTCTTGCTATTGCGCAATACTGTGCAATTGAAAATTTCTTGCTATTGCACAATACTTATCATATAATAATTTACACATCCTGTTAGGTGTGTATCTCCTGCCATATCATTATTATTTGCTTTTAAATATAAATCATAAAAAACCAACTTAAAATGGAAAATTTTAAAGAAAAAAAAAGGAAAAAAGAAACCCCCAAATTTTTGAACCCCTTATGATTCATCACCCCAAACTCAATCCCAGCCTTCCCTTTGAGGTATGGTACCTTGCAGTACAATTTCAGAGAGATCCATACACTTGAACACAAGTTATTGTCTGAAACTAGAAAATGCTTATTTTGGCCCCTTTTGGCCCCTAATTCCTAAACGTTTCAGGCAATTACCCCAAACTCAATTCCAGCTTTCCCTTTGTGATATGGAACCTTGTAGTACAATTTCAGAAAGATCCATACACTTACACACAAGTTATTGTCATGAAACTAGAAAAATGCTTGTTTTTTGCCCCTTTTTTGGCCCCTAATTCCTAAACGTTTCAGGCAATTACCCCCAAACTCAATTCCAGCTTTCCCTTTGTGATATGGAACCTTGTAGTACAATTTCAGAAAGATCCATACACTTACACACAAGTTATTGTCATGAAACTAGAAAAATGCTTGTTTTTTGCCCCTTTTCTGGCCCCTAATTCCTAAAATTTGGAGGCAATTACCCCCAAAATCAATCCCAGCATTCCTGTGTGATATGGAACCTTGTGGTACAATGTCAGAGAGATCCATACACTAACACACAAGTTATGTCTGGAAGTTACAAAAATGCTTATTTTTGGCCCCTTTTTGGCCCCTAATTCCTTAACTGTTGGTACCATAACCCCCAAAATCAATCCCAACCTTCCTTTTGTGATATTGAACCTTATGGTAAAATTTCATAGAGATCCATTCACTTAAACTAAAGTTAGAGTGCGAAAACCAATGCGTCTTCGGACGACGACGACGACGACGACGCCAACGTCATACCAATATACGACCACAAAAATTTTTTTGCGGTCGTATAAAACCCATACCCTAAAGTCGGCTATTAAAGGCTCCGATAAGAAAAATATTACACAATTCAAATGAGAAAACTAACGGCCTAATTTATAACAAAACAATTTACGAAAAACAAATATGACAGACATGAACCAACGACAACCACTGAAGTACAGACTCCTGATTTGGGACAGGCGGGTTTATCAGAATTTTTTACAATAAAACCAAAAACAAACTATATTTTTTCCAGTGCAGTTCTTTTAAATTAACACCATTAAGAAAAACCAAACCTACATTACACATTGCATTGTCCAAAATATGCATCTTAGGCCTCTTTCTTAATGCGAGACGTCATCTATATGTACCGTCGGTAAGCGCAAATCGATTAATGAATGGCTCATCGCAACGTTGACCTGTCAAAACTGCATACTTATTTGGACACAATAGAATGGTGTTTCTCATGTTGAGACCAAATTATAGTTTTGCAATTCACTTATTGTCCTACATCTTGTCGATACTTATATTTTGGCATTGCACAAGATCATGTATATATTATATATTATATTGTTTATCTTTGTATATTGGTAGATTGATTACGTTTTATTGGTGTAGTTAATATTGTATGTATACAGTCTTATTGAAAATTGGTTTAATCCAAAAGAGTTACTCTAATAAAGATATTATTATTGTTATGCATTTCTCGGACTATTTATGCAGTCTTTACACTTAAAACGTTACATGAGCACCAGTAGTACTGATGATGATGTGTTTGTAGCCAAATCTTAATGTCTTTAGATATACCATCTCGTTCGCTTTGAAGTGTGTTGTATCGGTGGTGAATTATTTAGTCAGGTATTTTGTTACAACAAATTACGTTAAACATTCACTAATTTCTTTCATAGATATACACATTTGGTTTGGAAGTTTGGCTGTACCTTTTACAAACGGGATATCACATCTTCATTTTACAGTGATTTTGTTTATAGGGCCCGCAAATACGATTCACGTAAACTTATCGATCCTTTGGTTGAACTGTAAAAATTGTGCTTAGAGCCTAAACATTTCCTAAACATGTTTAAGTCTAAACATGTTTAGGAAAGTGTTTACATGCTATGCACATATGATTCCATAATGTCCTCAATCTAAACATGTTTAGAATTACAACATGTAATGCCTTACATGCTAAGAGCCTAAACATGTCGTGACCTTTGCGATTCGAAAAGATACCACGTGATTGAGAACGCCGCATGTTTCCGCCTTCAAATGCACCAGAACAAAGGAATAAGGAATTCAAAACGGACCAGGAGAGCCGATTAAAACACAACTGTAAAAGGAATATATATATAAGTTTATGATTTTTATTGTAAGTACAATTTGTATATATTATCAAAATATAACTGTTACCGTTATATACTTAAGGTTTCAAATTTGTTTATGTGATAAGGAATTTCACACAGCTTCACCTTCCCCCTTTTTAAAGGATTTCCTTCCAAAATATTACAAATAGATAAAAAAAAACTGTTGTACTTTAGATTTTGTGTTAAGTTTAAATTGAAAATACTGTAGTAACGTCTGTGCTTTAAAACATTTATAAGGAGAAAAGGTTTGAAAAAGAAATATGAACTAATCACGTGACTTTCAAAATGGAGATCCCTCCCCTTTTACAAACCTCAAGTGTGGATCCTTGCCTGGACCATTATTAAAGGTTATCAATAAAGCACTGTAATAAGATCTTTAAATTTTGTTTTAATTGGTGCTTACAAAGATTTTAATTTTATTAAATTAACTAAACCTTATTAACAGTTATGAACACTTGCGGTCCTACATCCTGGCGATACTTATACTTTGGCATTGCACATGGTTATGTTTTTCTGGTTTTACATTTAATCCATTTGATGTGTACTGATTGATGGTTTAGGCTAGTAAACATTCTAATACATGTCCACCTACGATCTTCAAAAATATATTAGTATATATGATCAACTGGTGAGACGAGGAATTCCGAACCTACTTCTTATGTCATACTATTATAACTAGAACTTTAATAGATTTAGCGCGACTAGTTTTGTCCTACAAAACATCATTATACTTTCAAACTAACATATTGTATAAGGTCCTGTAAGGATAGCATTGAAAATCTTCTGTTGTAGTGGCGTTCGTTTTTCATAGCTTTCTTTTGACATACATGTAAATTGTTATAATATTAAACAAAGTGTCCACTTCACACACAAGTACGTACACGTGAAAATCAATTAAAACGAAACATCTTGAAAATGTCAAAGCTATAATTTTTTTCATTGATTAATCTTACTTTTAAGTTTTAATTAAAAGCACAACTAATTTAATCGATGATTACAAGACTGTTTATATAATTATTATAATCGACCAAGGATTGTTGTTCCTTTTCTTATATGTATACTTTAAAATGTTTAACAAAGAGCAAACGTCATTCGTCTTTGTCGTATCTTTAACAATGACAAACATTTTCACATTTAATTATACACCAATTGAATATTCCCTGATTCAGTGTTTCATATTCTCCCTTAAAAAGAATAGTAAGCAAAACGAATAATTTAAATTTTCCATTATAAAGAACATCAAACTTTAAAAACAAATCTTAAATGTTAGTGCGAATCGAATTTTGTTTTACTGCAAAACTGTAATCTGAATGACATTTGATGTTGTACCTACATACGTTTCATAGATTGTAGAAGTTTAGATTTCTGTGCATCATTTATACTATCAGTAAAGGTAGAATTAAAGTTTAAAAAATGTGTTACTATTCTGTGTATATGTCTGTTAACAATATATTACAAACTACCAAGGGAGGGGCGCATTTCATTTGCGCCAATTTGTTAATAAAATGCTCCGCAGGGCGCAGCTTGATACGACCGCAGAGGTCGAACCCTGAATAGTTGGGGCAAGTATGGACACAACATTCAAGCTTGATACAGCTCTGAATTTGGATTGTGATTAAATATTTGACACAGCATAGGTTTCTGACACAGAATGAATGTGGTCTAAGAACTTAAAAATTTTAAATTGGACATTCACCTATTATGGTCCAATATCCAAAATCTAAATACATGGTTAGATTCAGCATATCAAAGAACCCCAAGAGTTCATTTTTTGATGAAATCAAACAAAGTTTAATTTTGGACCCTTTTGACCTGAATGTGGACAAAGTTGATAACGGGTCCCAAAAATCAAAATCTAAATACATGGTTAGATTCAGCATATCAAAGAACCCCATATATTCAATTTTGTTGAAATCAAACAAAGTTTAATTTTGGACCCTGATTTGGACCAACTTGAAAACTGGGCCCATAATCAAAAATCTAAATACATGTTTAGATTCAGCATATCAAAGAACCCTAAGAATTCAATTTTGTTAAAATCAAACTAAGTTTAATTTTGGACTCGTTGGACCTTAATGTAGACCAATTTGAAAACGGGACCAAAAATTAAGAATCTAAATACACGGTTAGATTCGGCATATCAAAGAACCCCAATAATTCAATTTTGATGAAATCAAACAAAGTTTAATTTTGGACCCTTTGGACCTCAACGTGGACCAATTTAAAACGGGGCCCAAAATCCAAAAACTTAATACACGATTAGATTCAGCATATTAAAGAACCCCAAGAGTTCAAGAATAAAACCCCATTGAAATTGGTCAAGAAATAAGCAATTTATACAAAGTATCTTCTTTTGCACAATACTGTGCAATTGAATATTTCTTGCAATTGCGCAATACTGTGCAATTGAATATTTCTTGCTATTGCGCAATACTGTACAATTGACAATTTCTAGCTATTGCGCAATATTTTGCTATTGGATATTTCTTGCTATTGCGCAATACTGTGCAATTGAAGATTTCTTGCTATTGCGCAATACTGTGCAATTGAAAATTTCTTGCTATTGCACAATACTTATATAATAATTCACACATCCTGTTTGGTGTATCTCCTGCCATATCATTATTATTTGCTTTTAAATATAAATCAGAAATAGCCAACTTAAAATGGAAAATTTTAAAGAAAAAAAGGAAAAAAGGAAAAAAAAAAATCCCCCGAAATTTTTGAACCCCTTATGATTCATCACCCCAAACTCAATCCCAGCCTTCCTTTGAGGTATGGTACCTTGCAGTACAATTTCAGAGAGATCCATACACTTGAACACAAGTTATTGTCTGGAAACTAGAAAATGCTTATTTTGGCCCCTTTTGGCCCCTAATTCCTAAACGTTTCAGGCAATTACCCCAAACTCAATTCCAGCTTTCCTTTGTGATATGGAACCTTGTAGTACAATTTCAGAAAGATCCATACACTTACACACAAGTTATTGTCATGAAACTAGAAAATGCTTGTTTTTGCCCCTTTTTGGCCCCTAATTCCTAAAATTTTGAGGCAATTACCCCCAAAAATCAATCCCAGCATTCCCTTTGTGATATGGAACCTTGTGGTACAATGTCAGAGAGATCCATACACTAACACACAAGTTATGTCTGGAAGTTACAAAATGCTTATTTTGGCCCCTTATTCCTTAACTGTTGGTACCATAACCCCCAAAATCAATCCCAACCTTCCTTTTGTGATATTGAACCTTATGGTAAAATTTCATAGAGATCCATTCACTTAAACTAAAGTTAGAGTGCGAAAACCAATGCGTCTTCGGACGACGACGACGACGCTGGACGACGACGACGACGACGACGACGACGACGACGACGACGACGACGCCAACGTCATACCAATATACGACCACAAAAATTTTTTTGCGGTCGTATAAAAACCCATACCCTAAAGTCGGCTATTAAAGGCTCCGATAAGAAAAATATTACACAATTCAAATGAGAAAACTAACGGCCTAATTTATAACAAAACAATTTACGAAAAACAAATATGACAGACATGAACCAACGACAACCACTGAAGTACAGACTCCTGATTTGGGACAGGCGGGGTTTATCAGAATTTTTTTTTACAATAAAACCAAAAAACAAACTATATTTTTTTCCAGTGCAGTTCTTTTAAATTAACACCATTAAGAAAAACCAAACCTACATTACACATTGCATTGTCCAAAATATGCATCTTAGGCCTCTTTCTTAATGCGAGACGTCATCTATATGTACCGTCGGTAAGCGCAAATCGATTAATGAATGGCTCATCGCAACGTTGACCTGTCAAAACTGCATACTTATTTGGACACAATAGAATGGTGTTTCTCATGTTGAGACCAAATTATAGTTTTGCAATTCACTTATTGTCCTACATCTTGTCGATACTTATATTTTGGCATTGCACAAGATCATGTATATATTATATATTATATTGTTTATCTTTGTATATTGGTAGATTGATTACGTTTTATTGGTGTAGTTAATATTGTATGTATACAGTCTTATTGAAAATTGGTTTAATCCAAAAGAGTTACTCTAATAAAGATATTATTATTGTTATGCATTTCTCGGACTATTTATGCAGTCTTTACACTTAAAACGTTACATGAGCACCAGTAGTACTGATGATGATGTGTTTGTAGCCAAATCTTAATGTCTTTAGATATACCATCTCGTTCGCTTTGAAGTGTGTTGTATCGGTGGTGAATTATTTAGTCAGGTATTTTGTTACAACAAATTACGTTAAACATTCACTAATTTCTTTCATAGATATACACATTTGGTTTGGAAGTTTGGCTGTACCTTTTACAAACGGGATATCACATCTTCATTTTACAGTGATTTTGTTTATAGGGCCCGCAAATACGATTCACGTAAACTTATCGATCCTTTGGTTGAACTGTAAAATTGTGCTTAGAGCCTAAACATTTCCTAAACATGTTTAAGTCTAAACATGTTTAGGAAAGTGTTTACATGCTATGCACATATGATTCCATAATGTCCTCAATCTAAACATGTTTAGAATTACAACATGTAATGCCTTACATGCTAAGAGCCTAAACATGTCGTGACCTTTGCGATTCGAAAAGATACCACGTGATTGAGAACGCCGCATGTTTCCGCCTTCAAATGCACCAGAACAAAGGAATAAGGAATTCAAAACGGACCAGGAGAGCCGATTAAAAACACAACTGTAAAAGGAATATATATATAAGTTTATGATTTTTATTGTAAGTACAATTTGTATATATTATCAAAATATAACTGTTACCGTTATATACTTAAGGTTTCAAATTTGTTTATGTGATAAGGAATTTCACACAGCTTCACCTTCCCCCTTTTTAAAGGATTTCCTTCCAAAATATTACAAATAGATAAAAAAAAACTGTTGTACTTTAGATTTTGTGTTAAGTTTAAATTGAAAATACTGTAGTAACGTCTGTGCTTTAAAACATTTATAAGGAGAAAAGGTTTGAAAAAAGAAATATGAACTAATCACGTGACTTTCAAAATGGAGATCCCCCTCCCCCTTTTTACAAACCTCAAGTGTGGATCCTTGCCTGGACCATTATTAAAGGTTATCAATAAAGCACTGTAATAAGATCTTTAAATTTTGTTTTAATTGGTGCTTACAAAGATTTTAATTTTATTAAATTAACTAAACCTTATTAACAGTTATGAACACTTGCGGTCCTACATCCTGGCGATACTTATACTTTGGCATTGCACATGGTTATGTTTTTCTGGTTTTACATTTAATCCATTTGATGTGTACTGATTGATGGTTTAGGCTAGTAAACATTCTAATACATGTCCACCTACGATCTTCAAAAATATATTAGTATATATGATCAACTGGTGAGACGAGGAATTCCGAACCTACTTCTTATGTCATACTATTATAACTAGAACTTTAATAGATTTAGCGCGACTAGTTTTGTCCTACAAAACATCATTATACTTTCAAACTAACATATTGTATAAGGTCCTGTAAGGATAGCATTGAAAATCTTCTGTTGTAGTGGCGTTCGTTTTTTCATAGCTTTCTTTTGACATACATGTAAATTGTTATAATATTAAACAAAGTGTCCACTTCACACACAAGTACGTACACGTGAAAATCAATTAAAAACGAAACATCTTGAAAATGTCAAAGCTATAATTCTTTTTTCATTGATTAATCTTACTTTTAAGTTTTAATTAAAAGCACAACTAATTTAATCGATGATTACAAGACTGTTTATATAATTATTATAATCGACCAAGGATTGTTGTTCCTTTTCTTATATGTATACTTTAAAATGTTTAACAAAGAGCAAACGTCATTCGTCTTTGTCGTATCTTTAACAATGACAAACATTTTCACATTTAATTATACACCAATTGAATATTCCCTGATTCAGTGTTTCATATTCTCCCTTAAAAAGAATAGTAAGCAAAACGAATAATTTAAATTTTCCATTATAAAGAACATCAAACTTTAAAAACAAATCTTAAATGTTAGTGCGAATCGAATTTTGTTTTACTGCAAAACTGTAATCTGAATGACATTTGATGTTGTACCTACATACGTTTCATAGATTGTAGAAGTTTAGATTTCTGTGCATCATTTATACTATCAGTAAAGGTAGAATTAAAGTTTAAAAAATGTGTTACTATTCTGTGTATATGTCTGTTAACAATATATTACAAACTACCAAGGGAGGGGCGCATTTCATTTGCGCCAATTTGTTAATAAAATGCTCCGCAGGGCGCAGCTTGATACGACCGCAGAGGTCGAACCCTGAATAGTTGGGGCAAGTATGGACACAACATTCAAGCTTGATACAGCTCTGAATTTGGATTGTGATTAAATATTTGACACAGCATAGGTTTCTGACACAGAATGAATGTGGTCTAAGAACTTAAAAATTTTAAATTGGACATTCACCTATTATGGTCCAATATCCAAAATCTAAATACATGGTTAGATTCAGCATATCAAAGAACCCCAAGAGTTCATTTTTTGATGAAATCAAACAAAGTTTAATTTTGGACCCTTTTGACCTGAATGTGGACAAAGTTGATAACGGGTCCCAAAAATCAAAAATCTAAATACATGGTTAGATTCAGCATATCAAAGAACCCCATATATTCAATTTTTGTTGAAATCAAACAAAGTTTAATTTTGGACCCCGATTTGGACCAACTTGAAAACTGGGCCCATAATCAAAAATCTAAATACATGTTTAGATTCAGCATATCAAAGAACCCTAAGAATTCAATTTTTGTTAAAATCAAACTAAGTTTAATTTTGGACTCTTTGGACCTTAATGTAGACCAATTTGAAAACGGGACCAAAAATTAAGAATCTAAATACACGGTTAGATTCGGCATATCAAAGAACCCCAATAATTCAATTTTTGATGAAATCAAACAAAGTTTAATTTTGGACCCTTTGGACCTCAACGTGGACCAATTTAAAAACGGGGCCCAAAATCCAAAAACTTAATACACGATTAGATTCAGCATATTAAAGAACCCCAAGAGTTCAAGAATAAAACCCCATTGAAATTGGTCAAGAAATAAGCAATTTATACAAAGTATCTTCTTTTGCACAATACTGTGCAATTGAATATTTCTTGCAATTGCGCAATACTGTGCAATTGAATATTTCTTGCTATTGCGCAATACTGTACAATTGACAATTTCTAGCTATTGCGCAATATTTTGCTATTGGATATTTCTTGCTATTGCGCAATACTGTGCAATTGAAGATTTCTTGCTATTGCGCAATACTGTGCAATTGAAAATTTCTTGCTATTGCACAAT
This sequence comes from Mytilus coruscus, assembly GCA_017311375.1. Taxonomy (NCBI): domain Eukaryota; kingdom Metazoa; phylum Mollusca; class Bivalvia; order Mytilida; family Mytilidae; genus Mytilus; species Mytilus coruscus. The sequence goes on from CM029599.1 coordinate 96,259,756, forward strand.
ACTTATATAATAATTTACACATCCTGTTTGGTGTGTATCTCCTGCCATATCATTATTATTTGCTTTTAAATATAAATCAGAAATAGCCAACTTAAAATGGAAAATTTTAAAGAAAAAAAAAGGAAAAAAAGGAAAAAAAAAAAATCCCGAAATTTTTGAACCCCTTATGATTCATCACCCCAAACTCAATCCCAGCCTTCCTTTGAGGTATGGTACCTTGCAGTACAATTTCAGAGATCCATACACTTGAACACAAGTTATTGTCTGGAAACTAGAAAATGCTTATTTTGGCCCCTTTTGGCCCCTAATTCCTAAACGTTTCAGGCAATTACCCCAAACTCAATTCCAGCTTTCCCTTTGTGATATGGAACCTTGTAGTACAATTTCAGAAAGATCCATACACTTACACACAAGTTATTGTCATGAAACTAGAAAAATGCTTGTTTTTGCCCTTTTTGGCCCTAATTCCTAAAATTTTGAGGCAATTACCCCCAAAATCAATCCCAGCATTCCCTTTGTGATATGGAACCTTGTGGTACAATGTCAGAGAGATCCATACACTAACACACAAGTTATGTCTGGAAGTTACAAAAATGCTTATTTTTGGCCCCTTATTCCTTAACTGTTGGTACCATAACCCCCAAAATCAATCCCAACCTTCCTTTTGTGATATTGAACCTTATGGTAAAATTTCATAGAGATCCATTCACTTAAACTAAAGTTAGAGTGCGAAAACCAATGCGTCTTCGGACGACGACGACGACGACGACGCCAACGTCATACCAATATACGACCACAAAAATTTTTTTGCGGTCGTATAAAAATGTATTTCATTTGCAACATTAAATAAATACTGCTTTCGCGCCAATATACAAGTTAAATATAAAGAAAACGTTTTGATATGTTGTATCATGAATACGAGGCTCGTATACGAAATTTTGTAGAAATAAAACCCTAGGGAAGCAAGTTTGTTTATACTCATAATTCAGTCGAAGGAAAAATGAAGAAACTTCTGTATTTTATTATGACTACACATGTAGAAGGTCTAATGTATTGAAAACGGGAGACATGTCGTATAGATGTACTATAAAAAGTTGTATAGCCATATGGCAGAATCAAAACAGATGTGGACAGCAAACCCTTTAAAATATTGAATGAACACAGTCAACCACGGTTTTGACCAGCAGAAAGTAGAATCTCAGCATTCAAAAAATAAAATCAGTCTTTAATGTTTTAAATTTCATTTTGGTTTTATGATGAATGGTGAATGTGATTTATGATGAATGAGTTGTATTATGCTATCAAACTATGCTGTAACATTATTATTAACAGTCTCTTTTTAATACGTATAATATATATATAAAAAAACAAACTTCTGGAAAGGAGCCTGGTCGTCGAAGGACAAACAAATTTTTGTGGAGAAATAACTTCATAGATATAAGAAGATGTGGTATGAGTGCCAATGAGACAACTCTCCATCCAAGTCAAAATTTATAAAAGTAAACCATTATAGGTCAAAGTACGGTCTTCAACACGGAGCCTTGGCTCACACCGAACAGTAAGCTATAAAGGGCCCCAAAAATTACTAGTGTAAAACCACTCAATCGGGAAAACCAACGGTCTAATCTATATAAAAAAAAAACGAGAAACGAGAAACACTTATGAACCACATCAACAAACGACAACTACTGAACATCAGATTCCTGACTTAGGACAGGTGCAAACAAATGCAGTGGGTTTATACGTTTTAATGGTACCAAACCTTCACCCTTTTTCTGAAACAATAGTGTAACATCACAACATAGAAAGACACACTATAAAATATCAACTGAAATAGCTTAACTCAATCAAAGGACATATTAACACCAGTGAATATACACTGAACAAATAAATTTGACCTATGATACAATGTAAATACAAAATAAATAAACTAAGGGAAGAATAATAAAAGTAACATGTTATATCGGTATGAAATGTTAAACAATTTAAGAAAAACAATATGCTCGAACAAAAATATCAGCCATTTGCAATAACTTTAAACACAGGTAAATGAAAATAATTTTGTTATTAGGTATACGTGTACAGTTCCAATAGAGAAAGGAAATATTTTTACAAAATAAATAATTTTGATGCTCATACAACAAAGTGAAAATTTAGAGTAGTTCCAAATACTTATTCAAGCTGGTATATAGACCAGACATAACCCTGAATAATATTAAATAACAAAAAAGCATTACAATTAGTATCAACAGGTCAAATAAACAAGAAAGTACGATTTGAGAGTACTCGCAGTTACTGACAGCTAGTTAAAAGTCAAAACAATTAATAATAAAAAATCATGCTTCAGAGACTAAAATCAACTAAAACACATCCCAGGGATTTAGTATTTTAACGTCATGGACAGTCAAAGAAGTCATGACTTGTGCAATGCCAAAAATAAATGTATCGACAGACAGTAGGATAGTTAGGAGTTTAACCTCTTTATACATCAAAATGAACGTGGGTGTGTCTTTATACATCCCGTTTGAAAAGAATACAAATTTAGTTATGTTTTAATTTGCTGATGACAAATTCGATATTAGTGTCAATGTAAACTACATTCAAAGATCTAATTACAACATTGGTAAGATAACCTTTATAATCAGTCTATTTAAAGGTTCGATACATTCCAGAACACATTTCAAGAAATTACAATCTAATACAAATTTATTCCATTAATAAAGTAGTGCATTTCATAAACAAAAATCAAATGTAGATTTATACTTTTTTGTGATTGTTTGTTTTTAACTTAATAGCAAGTAGAACAATGTGTTTTTAAAGAGAACAGTGGAAAGTTCCTGTGTGGTGTAGATTAAACGATATGAGATCTAATCGATTAAATGCAAAAGTTCATAAGTGGACTAATAATTTGAGTATAAAGTACAAATGTGTTAAAAACTCGAACTTTCTAGTCAGGAAAACAACTAAATTTATAACTTATTTACTATGTCCTGAAAATATAGACACTAATTGGGTTGTAAATCTTTTGATGTCAAAATTGCACAATCAACATGTCGATAATGGGCATGCAGTTGTACGTTCTGATAAATCTCTATCTTGTAGAGGTGGCAATAAGCTATAAACGTACACATTCTTCAGTAGAAAATTTTGAACCTGAAGAATACTGTAAAAATGCTGTTCAACGCAAGCGCTTTCGCCAAATTTAGATCTGAGGATTGAAACTGGGAGATATGAAAATATAGTTTTAGAAAACATGTGATTGTTTTATTGAAATGTCCTCTTAATGACGATTTTAGAAACCATTTATATAATATGTTACTGAAACTTTTAATGTAAACTTTGATAATTAGATGACAAAACCATATATCAGTGTTTTTTTTTCTCAGATGTAGATATGATACGTGTGTATGCAAAACCTGTTATTTAATTTTAAGAAGACTTAGAAATTTTATTTAATTGTAAATAGAACTGTACTTCATTCCATATTGTTTAATGTAGTACATCTATGCATTTTATAGTCTCTTATAAATTCTGTATAGAATAGCTTTCATTTTATATGTTTTGAATTTTATAAATATGACTTTTTGTATTGTAATTGTCGAGAGTAAGACTTTGGTCACTTGTGGAGAGTTGTCTCATTGGCAATTATACCACATCTTCTTATTTTTATATTTAATAGAACATTGATTTGAATTGATTTGTCAAAGATGTCAGCTCATTTAAAACATAGCACAAACAAAAGCTAATTCTAAAAATAAACATGAAGTATTTAATACCAAAAAGAAGTGATAAAAAGAAGAGTCACTGTGGCTAATTAAATAACCTCGTAAATATTTATTTTAACTGAATGAATGAATAAATGAATGAATGAATGAATGAATGAATGAATCTTTATTCCAAAGCATAAACATGCTGTGGCAAAATTAGAAACATATATTACATAATATAAACAAACTGACAAACATTGAACATTGAAAAGTAATGCAAGAACAAATCTCACTTCAAATAAGTGCAATTTCATGTTTTATAAGAAGACGAAGGGGTCTTACTTAAAACGAAGTACCCATCAATTGGTCACTCGTGTTAATCTAAATATTACCAACGAATCGTATCGAAAAAGTAAACTAGACAGAAACGGAAATGTAATATATTACTGAAAACAATACAATATTATAGCTTTTTATTCTCAAATTTTATCAAGTTGAGTAAATAAATTCTAAAAAATATCAAACTTACCTTTAACATAATATGTATGAAATCCTGATAGAATTTCATATGTTAGATAAGTAAGAATAAATATTTGCACCATTGTTTTAAGCTGTAATTCCAAAAGTTTTCTTTTCAAACATGATTGACGGTTTTGTTTTGCTCTCTTGAATGTATACGCAACACTGAACGTGGATCACAAGTTTCATATTCGGATTTAACTAGCAAATAGATTAATTTCACAGTTCACGATATTTCCTTTACCTGAAATATTGATTGTCTTCACTGCTCTGTTGAATTGCAACAAACATTTGTATCACAACAAGGTGTATTTTCTTTTGATGATAGGCGTTCATTATTTGAGGATAAACTTCGGTGGGGCGGAGCTTATATGACGCTATTACAATGCAACTGTGCTCTATCTACCGTGCTCTAATTGGAATACTGTTAAAGCACGATTTATTTTTAGCTATATTAAGGTCACAGGAATGAAAATGTGGTAATCTTTAAGCAGATCTACCTTTTAATTAGAAAAAAAATCAATGATTGTTAATCTATGCACCCCGAACACACAAATTCACCAATTTCTTAGGCTGATGCTTGCTTTTCCTTTAGTCTATCTATTAATGCATATATAGTCAAAAAATATTAGTGATGAATTATTAACAAGAATCTAAGGAATCGACTAAATTATAATTCGTTAGGAAACTTGATATAACTCCCCCCCCCCTTTTCCTTAAGTTGTAACAAAAAAGGTAAATTATTTCAAACTACAATTTTATTGTAAGGGATTCTTCATACATATATTCCCACAAATAGAAATCTCCCAAATCAACAAGTGCACAAAATTGTCATTTCACAATTGGAATTCCTTTCCACATACATGTTCAAACGAATAATATTAATCAAGTCACAATTGCAAATCGGTAAAGACTCAGTCTGAAGAAAAGATTCAAAAATTAAAAGTGCAATTGTTGAACACTGACGGTTTCTGGTCGGGCAAGTTAGAAATATCTTGCATTGGCTTTGGAAACGGACTCCTAGTGAGTAATTCTGGTGCTTTATTTTGGGAATCAACTTCCATGTCATTTTCCAGTAGAGCATTTCCCGGTTTTTCCTTTTTCATAGGCGGATTCAACACGTCTGAAACTTCATGGAGAATTTCATTAGAAGATCTTTTATATTTTCGAACAGCCGTCTCGGTCCTATGTCCTGTTCGAGACATAATCTCCTGTTCTGGGATACCAGCGGTGTATAACTGAGTTGCGCAACTTCTTTTCCCTGAGTGGTTTGTAAAATTCCCTTGTAGGCCAGCTTTCGAAGTTATTTCTCTCATGAATCCTTTCAGCTTATTTATACCGACAGCTTGTTCCCCATAACGAACTGAAGATCCGGCTAAGGGCCTTCGATGTAACGGGCCACGGTTGCCAAGAGCAGCTAAATATTTTTCGTAGTACTCAGCGATGCAACATCCATCTGCAAGGCAAGAAATTAAAGTTAATAAAGTATAACATGCACAATCAAATGGGTTAATAAAACCTTTTTGCACATTACATTGGTAAAATTTTATACAACTGGTTTAAACTAGTCATCAAAACAACGTATTTACTTCAGTTCCCCAGGAATCAAAGGTGGATTTAGAGGGCCCAAATGGAGGGAAAGGGGGGGGGGGGGGGTAACCGAGCCCCTTATCTGAAATTCTCAATCCGCCTATTACGTGATATTTTTCATATTGGCCTAGTCATATGCCCAATACGTACAGCTTGCCGATATGAAAAGCATCACGTATAATGATACCAGTAACCTATAGGCTATGCAGTTTACCAGTCCAATATGAGTATTACCGGGCCAATATCACTTTTAACCAGTCCTTTGTCTCTTATTAGCAGGCCGAGAAACTGCCCGATTAATTAATAACTTGAAGAACAAAAATGTTTTAAAGGGAAAAGAAACATCAAGAAATTGAAAGAATTTATTTGACCAGTTGTCAAGTTAATAATTACATAATGCATTCCATGATGTGTATCAATTTATTTAATTTTGAGTTTTAAAATTTAGAACGAAATCTTATATGTTGTATGCCATAAATTGCTTTGAAAAGGAAAACAACGTATAATTTAAAACTCACAATACAAAAAAAATATATGGATCCAGTGAAATATCCTTCTTTCAAGTCATAACAACAGAGTAGGTGCGTTTGAATAACTGGCTTTTGGAAATTCATATCTTTGTGTATTATTTTGTAAACTCTGAACATTTTCAGTTTGCCTTTCATTAAAAATTTTAATTAAGATTATTTTTAATGCATTGTACTTTCGACAACGTCATCATTAATAGCTAAAAAAATATGTTCCACCTTTTCCGACATAAGAGATAAATTGTGTGAGGCAGTCCCGATAACCAGAAGACCCAAAATAGGAATATAACATCCCCGCCCCAAATAATAAAATGTGGAAAATTTTGTCTGGTTAACGGAAGTGCCGAACACATTACAATATAGTTTAAAAGACTGCTTTCTTCCTTAATCCATTATATATTTCTACTTTCATACTGAAGTATACTCTGAGACATTTCATACCATTTCTTGCTATTATTGCTTAAATAAGCATACATGTCTATGGATAATAATAAAATGTATGTGTCAATACTCATGATATTGTATATTTTGCAATGGTAACTTTACGTTCCTATTTTGTGAAATTAGTAGAGATCTATACTCTTAAATTGACTTCAAATGAAAATATCAAACTACAAAGCTTACAGCCAGACACGAACACATCACTCACAATCACACACACATACAAGATCAACATTATCATATGAAACAGTAGATTTTATGTCTAACTCGCACACGAACTTAAGTACCAAGCACAATTTTATATTCCACAATATATGTGTTAAATGCAAGTAAATTTGGTTGACAAAAATTCAGTTAGTATAATGTAATAAAATATCGGCATAATGGTAGTTGTAGCTTAACGCAGTCTTCTTTTCATATAAATCGTGGACACGCAATCGTCACCAATAAAACTAAAACTAATGTCTTAACGACGGGATTTTCTCTCTGACTATAATCCATCATAATTGAACACTTATTTGAACATAATATAGGCGATACAATTATCACCAAACAAAAACGGAAACTAAAGTCTTATTACAACGGGATTTTCTCTCTGACTGTACGCCAGCATAATAGTATACTTATTATTTCATTGGCGATACAATTATCACCAAAACACAGTAAATTTCAATGAAAATACATCTTTGATACAAATTATTTACACATAGCGCAATCTAACATATGTTGACTTTATAGTCTTCATTCAATTAAAGGAGGTGGTCGTTTAAGCATAAGTTCCTGAGCTTTCGGTGGTAATTGTGAACCTGTAAGCCACTCGGCATTTTCTGCGGGTTCACCAACTTTTTGCACGAGATATAGAAATCCTCCCTTATTTCGCTTTTTCGCCAAAATACGTTTGACTTTAAAAACGCCACCATTGTCTGTTTCCGACGCAACAGAATCTAAATTTGTAAAATCAGAATCTTGATATCGTGCAGGTAAACGAATTTGTCTAGAAGAACGTCTAAGTTCATTTGCATGCTCCGAATTAAGTTCATCCGAATTATCGTTGCCTTGTGATGCTGACAAAATATCGGACTGAGACACTTCAGCTTCTGTCGTACTGTGAGATGAGCTAGATGTGCGGTCCCTTCGAAAATAGGGTTTAGGGTTAGGTTCCCGGATATTGGCAAGTTTTAATCGATTGATGTGTACTGGTTGTTTGAACTTACGTTTTCCGTTTGGATCCCGCAAAAGTATTAAATGTTCGCTCGGTATGTTCGTGACTACAAATGGACCATCGTATGTTGGTTTGAATTTTTTTCCTTGTCCCTGTTGCTCAATTTGCAAATATACGTAGTCGCCAACTGATAATTCTAATTCATTTGTTTTTGCATTTGTCGCTTTTTCCATCCTATCTTGTGCCGCAATAGAATGTTCTTTCACTGAAGTTCGAATTGTGTCGAGACGCTTCTGTTGTGCCACAATGTATGATTTTGTATCGGCGGGTATATTATTTAAATCTGTTGACGGAAATTTAACGGGAAAGCAGGTCTCTTACCGTATAAAACTTCAAAAGGGGAATACTTTGTACTTTGATTGATTGACGCATTGATTGAAAACACAACAGCCGGTAATATGAATTCCCATTCTTTCCATTTTTCGATATATGGGGTAATGCGTTCCGCTAGTGTTCTGTGAGTTCTTTCGCATAGCCCGAGGCAATGATGCATAAAACTCGGTATAAAATCCTGATGAACACCAAACATTTTACATACTTCTTGTGTACAACTTCCTATAAACTCAGAACCTTGGTCTGAAATCAATGTTTCACATACTCCAAATTGAGATACTAGACTAAATACTGCATTTGAAACAGTAAGCATATCCTTATTCCGAATAGGCAATACAAATAGATATTTTGAGAACATATCGCTTGCAGTAAATAAATATTGGTTTCCGTTCGGAGATGTTTTGAGCGGCCCAAACAAATCAACTTGCCATACCTGAAATGGCTCACTTGGTGTACGATACGGAACAATCTTGGCTTTTGTTTTTAGATTCGTAACTTTTCTGGATTGACAGTCATGACATGACGCAACATAATCTGTAACAATTTTCCCATCCTAGGAAAATAAAATCATCTCTCAAACGATCCAGCGTATTTTGAATACCGCTATGACCACCTAGCGGCGAATCATGAATCATAAACAATATCATATCGATCATTTTGTGAGGAACAGCTAACTGATAGGCGGACTTGCTCTTATTTCGATCGGATTTAGCTTTTCTATTACGATACAGTACACCACGTATCAATATATAATCCGGAGCTTCTAGTAGTATGCGCCGAGCATGTTTTTGAGACAGAGGGAGTTGGTTGTCTTCCAAATAAGCAATAATATGTTTATATTCAAAATCATTTCGTTGTTCATTTTTGACTTTTGCCATGTCCTTTACGCCGTTACACAAATCAATATGTTTCTGATCGTCAGTTTTTTCCTCATTTGTTGACTTTGCATTTGTTGCAGAATTTGCACTTTTAGCACTGTCACTTGTAGTCTTATTTTTGATATTGCGTTTCCTGGTAACGTTCTTTTTGTTTTCCGTGGACGTAGGCTCATCAGTGTCGGCGTCATATGGGTCCTGATTTTTGTCGCAAAATAATACTTGAACTATCGGTATTTCCTTTCCAGTATGTACAATATCGTTGTCGGACATATCATTAGACGTAGATTTCTGATGTTTAAATAATTCCGCAAAGTTTTGACCCCCTGGTAATTCAATTTCTCCGACTTCATCAGTTATATACGGGAAATAAGGATCTTCTTCCGTTGGGCTTTCAGCTTGTAAACTATGTGGCTTTCACAGCGAGATAAAGCGTCCGCAACCTGCATCTGCTCAGCAGGTTTGTACTCAATTACGAATGAAAATTGTTGTAAAACGGCAAGCCATCTTTCATATATGGCCCCTTTAAATTGTTTCTGAAAAAGAGGTTGAAGCGCCTGGTGGTCACACTCGACTATGAATTTAACACCCCTTAAATAATCGGCACAATCTAGTACGCTCGTCACCATGCCTAAGAGTTCCAACTTTGTCGGTCCATATGATTGTTGCCAAGGCTTTAGAGATTTTGAACCAAAACGGATTATTTTCGGTTTACTAATTTGTGAATCTTTTTGGTAAAGCATATATCCAATGCCTCGAGAAGACGTATCTACTGCCAACCGAAAAGGTAGGTCAAAAGACGGAAAACTTAATATTTCAGAGTTAACGAGACGTGTTTTCAAATCATTTAATGCCATTCTTTGCTCAGATTTCCATTCAAAAGTCTATTAAGTGGATAAATCAGGGCACTGAAATTTGGAATAAATTTCCTAAACCAGTTGAACATGCCGATAAGACGACGGAGCTGTTTAATATTTTTCGGTTCCGGGTAATCTGTTATAGCCTGAATACGGTCCTTGGGAGGGCGTATACCGTTCTTTGATAGCTCATGACCAAGAAAAACGCACTTCTGGTTTGCAAAGTAACACTTCTTTGCACCTAACTTTAACCCTGCTGATCGAAATCTTTCGAAAATCTCGTTCAAGTCGTTTAAGTGTTTCTCAAATGTTTCCGAGCAGAGCAGGACGTCATCCAAGTAACACAGACATGTCCTAAATTTCAAACCATGGAGCACCTTGTCCATTAAAAGCTGAAAAGTATTTGGGGCAGTTTTTAGACCCACCGGTAATCTCTGAAATTTGTATGTGCCGAAGCACGTGTTAAAAGCCGTGTAACGAGTTGAATCGGGTGATATTCCCATTTGGAAAAATCCACTGGAGAGATCAATTGATGTTATAAAATTTGGTACCAAATCCGACATAGATTCAGTTAATTCTTGCAAATTTGGAATTACGTACTTGAAATCCTCTGTTTGAGCGTTCAAATGACGAAAATCGCAGCAGAACCTAAAATTTTGCGATTCCTTTTTATCGGCATTTGCACTGCGCTTTGTTACTAAAACGACGGGGCTGGTGATTGGCAATTCCTCTGATTCACTAACGGGTGTAATGATACCTTGTCGTAGTAAATCGTCCAATTGTTTCCATAATATTTCACGCTTATACGGGGGTAACCTATATGGATTCTGATGTGTCGATACCGCATTTGGTTTGAGATTTATTTTATGTTCAATAAGAGATGTAAATCCGAGATTTGGATTATCTTTCGTGACAAACAAATCTCGATTTTCATAGAGACATTGCTGTAATTGTAGCAGTTGTTTTTCAGTCAAATCTTCGGATAAATGAAATTCTTTGCAAAATTCGGCAACCATATTCAGACTTGAATCTTCTGATTTACTCGGGTTGAAAGGAACGTCCTGTCCTTCAACAATATCAATGCTTTCAGTCACAAGTTCTATATTTTGTACTTTAAAACTTTCTGTATTGTCACTCATCCTGACATATGAATTATCATTTGATAAAACAGTAAATTCCGCAATATTTTTGCCTTTGGGCAGTGTAATACGAACGTTACTTGCATTCAATATCTTTATAGGAACCCTGTGATTAGGCGGTACAACAACAAGCGATTTCGCTATCATAAGTCCCTGATGTAACGCAAATTGACTATTCGAGCACAACCCTTGCAACCCTACCATTACAAAATTTGGCACTTTGCCATTCGTCAAAAGTTCAGTGTTTGGCTCAATAAAAATTTTCTTTGTAGTCTGGGCATGTATGTTCTTAACACCATAAGAAAAGTCACTGAAGTCTAACAATACTTTATGAGTCCGTAAATATTCAGTTCCCAAAATAAGCGGATGTGAAACAGTTGGGAGAATGTAAATATCAATAATTTGCTCCTGGTCATGAATGATAGCTTTTAATTTTGCGGTTCCGAACACTTTAATCTTTTCGTTATTAGCTAGTCTAATTTCAGGATCGGATAATTGCTCAAATGAAATTTTCAGTTTATCAGAAATTGAATCAAAAAGGTTCTTTGAAATAACATTGATGGAGCTACCTGTGTCTATAAGTGCAGCTACATTCAACTGATCAAAAACAACTTGCATATACAAAATTGAGAGTTAGTAGTCTCGTCGGCACTTACTGAGAAACCCGGACGGCTGTGCCTGTCGGCCGGGTTCAATTGGTTTCCCTGAGCTATAGCACTAAGAGTAAAACAAGAGGCCGCGGTGTGCCCAAACTGATGACATAGCTGACATTGAGCGTTCGGCTGTGATGGACCGGCACTGTTCCAGTTACATACTCGTTGAAAATGACCCAACCCTTTACACTTTCTGTATTCTGCGTTATCAAACCTAGACTGACGGGGAAGGGCATTGTTTGGAGGCATTTCATTTCTTGTATGTGGTTGCTGACCAGTATGCATTTTAGAAACAAGATCTGTAAGCAACTTTATTTGCTCCTTCATTTCGCTTAACTCTGAAGCTTTCTCGGGTGGTTCTACATGCTGATGTTGTTGCTTATGTTTTATTGCATTAACAACATCATTATGTTGGCGATAGCCACATGCCTCGGCCATTTTAGCTGCTGTTAAAGAACTTTGAATGTCAACCGGTTGGCCAGCACGGACTAAAAATGACATCTTATCTGGAAGCCCACTAATAAATTTAGCTACTACCTCATGGTTTGGCTTTTGCAAAATTTGTGCTTTTTCTAGTATCTGACTATAATAATCCTCGAGCGACTGACCAGGGGACAAAATCAAACTTTGAAATAATTCGCTTTCCATGATTACAGTGGGCTATGTAAATTAAAATTTATGTATTTTTCTTTAAACAATACATAAATATTCTGCCAAGATTGTTTTGACTCATCGCTTAAAGAATTGAACCATGTCAGTGCGGGTCCTTTCAGATGTAAGTGAAAAGCCGCTATTCGGCGTTTGTCCTGCTCGGCTAAGTCGTGAAGTAGGGCATAAGATTCAAATTTTGCTAAAAACCGCTTAGCATTATCCTGTGGGTACCCCGAAAATGTGCTACATTTAGCCAATTTATCCATAGTTAACAATTTAGGAAATTTCGGTAATGGTACAGGCGTATCTGGGACTGTAGCTATTTTAAACGGTTGAGGGGTAGTTTCGCCTTTGCTACTCGGCGTGGGAACAGCATCAATTATTGGTGCAATAACAACAGAGGACTCGGATTGATCATGGTCTGGAAATTCGTTTTCCTCAATAAAACTATCATTCAAAACGGAGGAAGTATCGTCATCAAGATTATTGTTAAAAGGAACTGTAAAACTTATATTCATTTCACATGATCGGCCCGTGTGGCGAGACAATCCTCACCAATACTATGTAATCCTTCCTTTATGTTTATACAGATATATTCACACGTGTTTTATACAAATTATGACCCAATAATATGTGGCGAGGCAGTCCTCACCAAACGGACTTTTATATTTCGCTGACTTGGTATACAATATTAGGAATGGCGAGGCAGTCCTCACCTATTAATACACCAAACGGATTTTTGTTGTTGAAACAATTGGAGTGGCGAGGCAGTCCTCACCAATTAATATCATCTATAAATCAGTTGACAATGATAAATGACACCGACATAAACACAAATTAAAGCGCTAGTTGGTTTTTTTTTTAAATTTTATATGAAAATATCAATCAGTCTAAGCACAGTCTTTTGCTATAAACTTGCAAATTCGTAGCAACCAATAGCGAGCTAAAACCCGACAAGGGTGAATTCCATCTCTGTATAGAGCACCAAATCTGTACGTATATCTTGATGTTGACACAGTTCTGTATGGATGGTGTGAATAGTCAATATATCTGTCCCGTCGAGAATTTTGAAGATCTAAAGCAAAACGATGGGAATGTTTTTGTAAAATTCTGTTTGTTTCTCTGATGAACTGGTTTACTGTCTCGATCTGACCACACGAAGTAAAATCGTCTCTTTTAAACCCAGCAAGATCGGACTGTGTCAAAATATGATGTCTGCGTTGATGGGATTTATTCCAATGATAAACTGAGTAGGGTGGAATCTCTAAAAAGACTAAGTTCACACTATTAAAGCCTCTCACAAATGAATAAAGATCTCGAAAAAGGTTAATCAGTTCCCTAGCTGCAGAAGAATCGTTGGATTTTAATCTTATAAACGGACTGTCTGTATCTTTGACTGTCAGGTCGCAAGTGCCCAGCCAAACGTATAATACAACTGACCCAAACTGTCGCAGCTCACGTTCAAGGTGATCCTTTAGCCAATTATATTGATCTCTTGTTGAAGCGCCGGCCTCACTCCACCAAACTATATCTAGTTCGAAACCTCTCTGAATTTCGTTCGATAAATAGTTAGCCTTGCTGTCGGATAATATTATCGGTGTTTTAGATAATGCAACACGCGAGACCGTCCTTAGTTTGTCAATTTCTTTTGCCAACTTTGAAAAACTCATCTATATTTTTATTAAATGTCAACAAAGCAAAAACAATGCAGTAAAAATTAAGGTGCGTCAATCTCACTTGTAAAATGTTAACCTGGTCACGAAGTGCGGTTGAGAAACAAATTGTCAATCAATTGTTACCTGATCGTCTCCTCAAAATTTTATGAAACGTAACAATGTCTGTAAACTAGTTTATCATCTTTTAAAATCCTCCACCATATCGTGTACTTGGCTGGGGGACTATGGTAAGCACAAGTAACGAGTTGACGAATAAACTGTTCTTCAAATCAATTTTTATTACATGACCATGCTACTGCACTGGCAGACGACAACTAACGTCATCATTAATAGCTAAAAAAATATGTTCCACCGTTTCCGACATAAGAGATAAATTGTGTGAGGCAGTCCCGATAACCAGAAGACCCAAAATAGGAATATAACAATATACTTCTCAAAAGTTTCTAAAGTTCGCGCCCATAATGATATAAATGTTCTATTATTAAAATTTGAATGGTCTCGTTAAGGTTCATCATAACATAGAGACCAAAATGCCTGTGTTAACACCTAAAAACACAACGCAAGAGTACAGACTAACACGTCTAGTTGAAAAAAGTTTTAATGCCTGGCATCCACTAGACATATAAAAGTTAAATGCATTTTGTGTTTCAGAAAGATAAAATCTTTTTAGAATTTTGATGGGCATTTTTTTTTTTCTGTTCCTGCAGAATGTGTAAAAATTTCACAAAGTTGGCCGGTTTAAATCTTTGAGATGGTCCATCTCAGGTAACATGTAAACATTTCACAGTTGGCCGGGTTAAATCTTTGAGATGGTCCCTCTCAGGTAACAACTGTAGTGTAATGTATTGATTTCTTAATTGACATGGGCAATAAAGGACAATAGATATTTACACAACAAAAGATGAGTTAAAAGGTGTAACTGAGTGGACAGTTCAAATGTAATTTAGGTGTTTATTTATTTTACACCAACAGCGGAAACGAAAATAAAAAATGCCCATCAAAAATCCAAAAAAGATTTATCTTTCTTAAACATAGAATTCGAATGCACTTCGATTTTATATATCTAGCGGATGCCAAGCCTTAAAATTTCAGACCTTATAACTTATCCAACGGCACAGTGTAGTATCTACTTATAGTTGTTTTTGAATTGTTTTTTGATTTTTTTTTAAATGAACCATTTTTAAAATGAACTTATATACTTAATTTATTCAGTGGTTGTCGTTTGTTGATGCGTTTAATACATATTTGTTTTTGTTCATTTTTTTGTACATATATTTGGCCGTTAGTTTTCTCGTTTGAATTGTTTTACATTTGTCATTAATGGGCCTTTTATGGCTGACTATGCGGTATTGGCTTTGTTCATTGTTGAAGGCCGTACGATGACCTGTAGTTGTTAATTTCTGTGTCATTTGGTCACTTGTGGAGAGTTGTCTCATTGGCAATCATACCACATCTTCTTTTTTCATACTTAAAATCCGAAAGAAAATCAAATATATAATGAACGCACATAAGAAATCTGACAGAAGTAGTTTGACATACAATAGATGTAATAATATATGAGACATGCAGTTACCATGATAAGAGTCAATTTATTCGAGTTTTAAGATAAAAGGATCCAACTACAAATAGGAAAAAAATATAGTGTGATAATTTTTCTGAAAATGTCATTATAATTAATATTTTGTACAAGGATCTACTGAAACATTGACGTATATCTGCCTTTTGTTCAGCGACAAATATTACATACTAAATCAAGTCGGTGAAATACCAATGACACCTACAAATGGTGTTCCTTAAACACTTCAGACGCATACAGTGGAGCTTAAGCGTATTATCATACAAATATTAGGTTTCATCATAACTTAAACGGGCTATAATTTGATTATTTGTATTCAAATTCAGACACCTCTATTACCAATAATAACCGAGTAATAGACAAATTACAAAAACCGGGACATTGAGTTGTTCTTTCAGTAATCTGAAAATAACACACATTTCTGACATATAATAACTACAGGTCAATCGTAACAGATGGACAAATATTGCTGTGTTTACATGTACAATTTCACTCTGAGCACAGTATTTTTTTATATATATTAAGCAGTATTCATATATCTAGAGGATGCCATGTTTTCACCTGCACATGTAAGTCTGTACTCAGTGTAATATGTAGGTGTATAAACACAGCCATATTTGTCCATTTGTTAAGATGAACAGTGGCGAATCCAGAACTTTTCATAAGGGGAGGGGCCCACTGACCGACCTAAGGGCGGACCGCTCCAGTCATGCTTCAGTAATTCCCTATATAATTTACCAATTTTCCCCAAAAGGGTGGGGGCAGGCCCCAGCCCCCCCTTTCCCCCCGTATCAACCTATGATCAACCTTAAAAGTAATGACAAATATTTTAAATCAGAAAAAATTCTGATTTTCCTCCTCCCAAATAAGTATATATACATTTTATTTTTTCAAGTTAAGAAATAGATTTGTTTAAACATAGCCCCCATCCAATCAGACTTTTTAGTATATTAAATGGTGTTTCCCCGCTTCTAAAACGTTACTAAAAGACAAAAAACTCACCTTTAGTTTTTGGACAGAAGTGTTTAATATCTTTACTTTTCACATGAAGCTGGTTCAATCCTCCGCTGAAAGTTTTACTAGTCCTACCAGTGAAATGGATGAATCTACTTTCGGAACCATCACATCCGATAGAAAACTGTTCGCACTCCAAATTTCTGTGCTCATCATAACCCCGCATTCCAAACAATTTACAGTTGTAAAAGAAAACTGTATTTTGTAACGCCACAGAATTGTCACAGCCAAACACTCCAGAATTCCAAATTTGTTCTTCATCTTCTTTGGTGATGGGGTCGGCCTGTTTCGTAATACTTCCACGTCCCCGGGAGGCTAATTCCTTCATTTTAGCGTTTAGTACCGGCAAACCTAATGTCATTTTCATTCAGAAAGTTCTTGTCGTGGATTTCTTCATCTCTCAAATGTCTTAAAAGTCCGCAAATTATATAATACAGTGATTTTGGGGGATATTCAAGTCCATCTTGTTTCCGTACTTCTACAACAAACCGCTGAAGACACGTGTTCATGGTTTCGGCATCCATATGCTTTAAAAGGGGGATATTCTCATTTTCTTTGTTTCTATGTTCCCTTCATTTCATGAACGTTTTCACAGCCCATTTGGTATTTTTTTCTGTATTTGAGTTTTTCTGAGAGTTTATTAATTTGTCTAAGTCATCTTTGTTTGCCGGATTCCCAAATCTCTTTTTACCAGATTCTTCCATTTTGGTCTCCTCATCAAAATCCAGGAAAAAGTTTGGCAAATCGTCGTCAGGTTCCAAATATTCCGCGACACATTGGGAAATGGTCATATTTGACAGGGATTCGGTACAAGCTTATTCCTGTTCCATGTGGTCGGCGACTTGTGACAGAATTATGTCCAGATCGTCATCAAATGCATTTATCATTTGTAGGGATGTGTTTGAATTGGCCTCAAAAACGTAATGAGCCCCCATTATGTGTGGTTCAGGTTCGGGAATTTGAGACATAAAAACATTTAAGCCATCATTAAACGGGTCTTCGTAACTTTCACTGGTATTACGATCCATGGTTTTAAATATACTAAATCATTTATGCCGGCGTAAAAACACGTGGGTCAAGAAACTCGTGCAATTTTTAAACAGGAATTGTTTACGAAGACTTGTGTCTCTAAACAAAAGGTCTTCATTTTGATTGGTTATGATACAAAACATTAAGAGTACATTTAATCGTGCGTATCTTGATTTAAACAGTCTTAAAATACTTCGTAATAATTATTGTTTCCCTGTATTACGTGGATAATTTATTAATACATTCTCAAGTTTCAACGCGGTATTTTATTAAGTAGTGGCTTGAAAATTTTAATATCCACCCGGTATTTTTTAAGTACAATGTACTTTGACTGAGTGGTTTTCGCCTTGTGGCAATTATCAGCACCAGCTCAGTTGTATAGTGTGGTCGAGTAGACTGACATTTTATGACGCGAACTCTACCTTATGACCTTGAAATATTCACGTCCTTTTATGAATTTTATATCTGCCACTAAGACAACATTATAAACAAATGTATACATGACTTTTTAATTGCATTATACTTTATTGAAAATTTAAACATTTGTTAGTTGGATACAGAAAGTACCGGTACCTTATCTCGGCCTCGTTAAACATTAGTAGTATATATTTAATAGACCTAGTAAGTACTTGTTAGTAATCTAAATTCTGAAATATACATTACTATATTATTCTGTATCCATTATTTCCACAATATTTTTCAAAAAAGAAAGACCTATATTTTAGAGAAAGCGAAAGAAAAGAGAAAAATAATAAATAAATAAATAGAAAAGCAAAAAAATAAAAAACACGAACATTTTTTGAATTTTTGGCAACAGTATATATATTCACAACTATAAATGTGTCTTAAAATGGAACATTTAACACACTTGGCAAGGATGGTTTTCTGATGTAAAATTTATACAAGCACAGACAGCTATTAAAACATACATGTGGTTAAACGCAAAAACAAAAACAAAAAGAATAACAAACAAAAAGACTTGTATACCATGTAATATTTAAATATGGTGGTGTGGATAGACAGTAAACAGAGTAATACTACATAAGGTAATGTCAAGTTATTTTAGTATAAACTATTCTAGTAATGGAAGCCAGGGATTCAGCAGAGATTTGCAATTTGAAGAGGCGTAATTCAAAAAAATATATATTCTTTTCTATTATTAGATTTTCTTTCAGATAATTTTTGAGCCTTGTACAATTCACTTAATTTTCACATAGTTTTGTTCTCTAAATAAAGAATTTTGATAGAGTATTATTAAGTTTTTTATTTTGCTATTTCCTGTTTTTCCTAAATTTCCAAATCAAGTTATATCCATGTTTACCGGAATTATTATATGTGTTTGGTTATAAATCCAGTCACCGAGTTATACATGAATATTTGTTAATTCTTATGTAATAGTTGGGTTTAAAACTTGAATTAATGGATTATCAAATTTTATGCCCGGAAATCATCGCTGTAGATTAATTAACAAAACACAAATTAAAAGAATGAGCTTTCTTCGTTTTAATAAGTTTAAAATATTTGAATAGAAGAAGAAACGGAATATATATCTATATGACACATCAATCTAATGACATAAAGCAAATAGACATCCAGATATCAACAGACAAACATTAAACAGGTATACATAAAAGGAAATATGGGGTATACAGAACGTCAATAAAACACAAACCATAGATGTTTTAAGCTTATTTTTTTCAATTGTGTGGCTTCATTTTCATATTGAATTACAATAAAAAAAAATCATATAAAAGGTAAGCATAAATATAGTACTGATCAACACATCGAATCCTCAGAGAAAATAAAAGACAAATAACAAATGGTCCAGATAGCATTAGTAGAAATTTACAATAACTGCCCGACTCGGAGTCCGAGTACGAGTACGACTACAAATCATACAGGTAAGCTATAGGGGTGATCTCAAAATAATGTGTAAGCTAATTAATTTTACCGTGCTCAATCTTTGTGTTGTGATAGGACAAAACCATTTATCAAATTAATTTTCTTTTTTTTTTACTGAAGGGTAGAAAGTGCGCTTTTTCGTTTAAGCTTGCTAGCAGATATGGTCAGAATTAAAAAACTTCCATAACAAATATTTTTTTTTCTCCAGTTAAATGATAATGTTTACCGAATACATAAAAAAAAAAAAACTTTTCAAGTTTAAAAAGTTGTCCTTTCATAACTGACGAATTATTTAAAAGGGAATCGAATAATACTATTGTTAAGCTTTTTTAATTATTTTTTTTTTTTGTGTTTTGAGGCCATTTGTGTCCACGGTGTATATAGTCTTGGAGAATAATACTAGTGCTATGTAAATATAAATATTTTCGTTTGCCAGAATTTTAATCTGGTGCGCACCAGTTTGAGAATTCGTGCGCAAGTTTGTGTAGAGTCAGTCAAACTTTGTTTGAAAGTTATGCGCACGAGTTTGAAAGTCGTGCGCACCCGTTTTTAAAAGTCGTGCGCACCAGTTTTAAAAGTTGTGCTCACGAGTTTCAAAGTCGTGTGCACGAGTTTCAAAGTCGTGCGCACCAGTTTTAAAGTAGAGCGGACGAGTTTCAAAGTCGTGCGCACGATTTTTCAAACTGGTGCGCACCAGAATAAATCTCCGTCAAACGAAAATATAAATATTTACAAGGCACTTAAGGGGATCCGTAGTAATGCATACTCCTGTTTGCATTGATTTTGATCAGAATAAAAGAACAGATTTCCAATGTCTCCCGCGTTTCACATATTTCATCTGTTCAAGGGCAATACCAAATTTTATAAACACCTGGCAAAAACTGTACACATGAGAGCACTAACACTGCATTTTTCTATAGAATACGTATTTCCAAGAGACATATCTCTTTTAAAAGCAATTATTTTTTAAGTGACCTAGACAATCCTGACCTTTGATATCAATTTGATAAAAATCTGGCAAGGAATCGAGTTCATTTGCAGAATATCTAACACAAGATTTTCGATAATGGTCATTTATTCAGAAACCATAATAACATAATACAACTGACTGTTATGAACAATTATGTAATAAACCAAAACTGAATAAATGATTTTCAATAATTTGCAAAGGTGCGGAATAAATACCGCCATCCTCAATAAACAAATTACAAAATGTCTAAACAAACAAATATTGTACTATAAAAGATTTAAATCAGCATCATTCATAATCAAGCTTCAACTACATGACATAAGTTTGAAAAAGGGAAAGACGGACGGTTCACAAATTAAAAAGCAGGGTCAAAATGTGCTCGCTCATGATCACAGGAACAATCTAAGGTAGCCATACTTATTTATTGAATGTAATTGCTCAAGAAAATAAAAATCAGAAACAGCACTTCTTCAGGTGTAATGCAATGTATTACAATGTATTTGGTTCTAACAAATATCAAAATACTAATTTAACACTTTTACTAACCTCAATCATTTTCTATGCCTCCATGCTCCCCCAGTCCATGAACATACAGAGCTAAAACCCCTCATGAGATATTCTACACTGTGATGAAGAAAGTAACACTGGATTTTGGTAAAACCAACACAGTGATAACCAAAAGGAAAAGCTAGGAATGAATGTTTTACTCCAGGGCAAAATGCATGCTTAAGAACCCTTACAACAACTCCTTGAGGGGTCCGTTGCAAGGTAAATTTCTAAGGCTTCATCCAGGTCAATTTACCTTGAAGAAGCTACTTTTTGTATTTATCAATAATTTGTACTCGGCCTGAATGAAAACAATTCACAAAATAATGTCATCTTATTTTCATCTATTTAACGTATACGAACAACACGAATATAGTATTTGGCATCAGAAATTTAAAAAATAAAATGCAACCCGTTTACTTACTTCAATCATTTTGTTCTTTGTTTCGAAGCAGCCAACCCCTCACCCCTCACCCCTCACCGTAATAAGTAGCGTCCTACATGGTTATAACAGTGCATACAATAATACAAATATGCTATATCACAGATATTTAATATAAACGTGTGCCATACAAACCATGTATTAGATACAGAACAAAGGTAACAAAAAAAACCAAAAAAAACCAGGCTGGTAACAACCGTTGCCGTACAGTTTTTCTGCACGAGTTGTCAGGTCAAGTCCGAGGCGATGTTTAAACATGTGAACGTTACGTCAGAGTGTGGTTATACAGGACTAACACCATGATTTATATATATTTCGTTTCAAATTTAGCCCAAAAATGTTATATTTGCAAATTTGTGTTAGCAAATGTTTGTTCTTCCCTCAGTGGAATTCAAATCCCCTGCTTCTGTAAAATCGTGGCAATAATGCCTGCACTTTGTCAAGCACTAGACCACTCGACCAACTAGGCTTGATAAACATATGAGTCATGTCTTCTCTGACTGTTCATGACGTTAAAATACTAAATCCTGGGATGTGTTTTAGTTGATTTTAGTCTCTGATGCATGATTTTTATCATTAATTGTTTTGGCTTTTAACTAGCTGTCAGTAACTGCGAGTACTCTCAAATCGTACTTTCTTGTTAATTCGACCTGTTGATACTATTTTTAATACTTTTTGTTATTTTATATTAATATGGATCTTGTCTGTATACCAGCTTTGATTATTTGGAATATCTACTAATTTTCACTTCTTCGTACTACATTTGTATTAACATCAAGATTATTCTCCTTTAATCTGTACAGGAAGTTTTATTGTTGATATTTACCCTTATGTATCTAGTGTTAAATTAGGTATTTATATGACAGACCTTTCTTGGTATTCCTAATTATTGGAAGATTTTATATAGACAGAAAAGTATACCTAAAACGACAAAGTTATTTTCATTTACCTGTATATATTATGAAAACCGGTTTTTCAAAAGTGATTATTTTCTAAGGGTTTAATATTTCGCAGTAGTGCCATGGCTTTATTTGGACTTGTTTGTTTGCTTTTGGCCTTGAATGGTTGTCCCTAATATTTTATTAACTATGTATTTACTTTCAGGTATCACAGATCGAATTTATTCGTTCATAGTGTGTTAATTTACGTTTTTGATTGAGTTAAGCCTTCCAATTGATGTTTTATGGTGTGTTTTCTATGTTGTGATGTTATACTATTGTTTCAGAAAAAGGGAGAAGGTTTGGTACCATTAAAACGTTTAATCCCGCTGCAAATGTTTGCACCTGTCCTAAGTCAGGAATCTGATGTACAGTAGTTGTCGTTTGTTTATGTAATTTATACGTGTTTCTCGTTTCTCGTTTTTTTATATATACTAGACCGTTGGTTTTACCGTTTGAATGGTTTTACACTAGTACTTTTGGGGCCCTTTATAGCTTGTTGTTCGGTGTGAGCCAAGGCTCCGTGTTGAAGGCCGTACATTGACCTATAATGGTTTACTTTTATAAATTGTTATTTGGATGGAGAGTTGTCTCATTGGCACTCACACCACATCTTCCTATATCTATATGAATTTCGCTAGTCGAGTAAAACCTTTCCTGGTCGAATTTCTCTATAAGGTTCACGGCTGTCCTTCGGTATATCGAGAACAATGATCATGAAAGAATAAGTAACGGTGGTCAAGTATTGCGATAGGATCTTGCAAGATATGGTATATTATCGAGAAGACACATCCAAGGTCAAAAGATAACCTAATTCATTGAATTATAAAGACAAAGTTTGAAAAAATTAAACTGTCTGTCAAAATAGTTCAACATTAGGATCAGTATATCACCCAACACTGAAAATACTTTCACCAGCACAATGACAAAGCAATGGCTTGATTTATGTACTAAACAATTAACAAACATATAATATATGCTGTAGCAACAAACGACAACCACTGACTTACAGGTTCCTGACTTGGGACTAGTTTGTTGGCGCCAAACCCTCTCCCTTACCTGGGATAGTGGTGTAACAGTACAACATAAGAACAAACTATAAAAATCAACTGAAAAGGGCTTAGCTCATCAGATCGATCCAAATCAGAAAGACATCTAACACAGACCGGACGTGGCAGGGTATTTATATATCCTCACAACAAAAAAACACTAAGTAAGTACAGATCGGAGATGACTCGCAGTTACTGACCGCTAGTTCAAAGCTAATAACAGCTAATAAAAATATTATCTAAGACTAGAATATCAATCAGTACACATCCACCATCCAATGGGTTTAGTGTAAAGACGTCATTAACGCTCTGAAAAAAACTTGACCTTGTGCAATGCCAAGATACATGTATCGACAGATCATTTTCACCTGTATGTAAAATTATTTCATATTTTTCTACACCTAATTCATCCCTCACCTTGGGAAACTATGTTCAGTAGATATTGTATTGCTTGTCCAATCACAGTGTCCAGATACTATTAGTTACATAGTGTGTTAGTGACTTAATACGATATATACGGGGTCAGTAAATTCCATATGGGATGAGAGCGACGCTCGAACCCCATATGGAATTTACTGACCCCGTATATATCGTATTAGGTCACTAACACACTATGTAACGAATTTATCTTACCGACTATCTTTATGTGTTGCATTTAGACTAGAGTTGTCTCATTTGCAATCATACTACATCTTCGTATTTCTATACTTAAGTGTTTAAGTGTTCAATTTTAAGAACCTAATTCTATTGGTCTGCACACAAAAAATAATGTCAGCAATAACAATTTATTATCAACAACCTTGATATAACAACATTAGACAGAACTTTCAATACATTTAAGGTAGCACTACAGTCAGAATTTTCTGACTCAACCAATCGTCTTTAAAGATTAATTTCTCCAAAACTCCTCAATGGATTTTTAAAATCTTTAACTCATTTTAAAGCTGAAATATTACTCTTTCTTAATACATAGATAAATTTATTTTTGTTATGATAAATCTCAAAATATAGCTCATTAATTGCCAAAAAAGTGGTCTTCCAACTTGGATGGAAATGGCACATTCAGGTCAAATGGTAGTAAAAATTTGTTTTCATCCCTTTAATCAACCATATACAAGCTGCAAAACCGTGTCTCAGATTTTTGATATATGCCTCCAGTAAGAAGATATATTGATTTAACTGCTGGGTGCCAAACCTCATTTCACCTTTCATCTTTGGAGACCTATAAATTCATTTAGAAACAAATTATCCAAAAACTGGGACACGGTATTGTAGAAAATACTCCCTTTAATCATATATATCAAAGTCAAGCCAAAGGGGGTACCCATAAAGTTTATATTTTCATTTTTTCCTAACAAATCTCATGAAAAATTGTTCTGAGAAATAACCTAAAAACGGAATTTCCCCCTTAGAACCCCTATAAATGCAACATAAATACAAAAATTCCACTGGGAACACCCCAGGAGTGTTCTGATACCATTACTTTATCAATAGAACCACACACTTTGTCTCTTTGATGCTCTAATGCTGTAAATTTTGCATTATGTGTGGCACTGTGCAACACTAACTTGGCATTTGGCGGGAGTTTGACGTCACAGATTTGACCAATATCTGTGATGTAGTAATTAAATATAGACAAAGCTCCGCCTCTGTCCAGACAGTCTAAGATAAGAGAATAACAGGATTGACCAGCTGCATATAATCAATATTTAACATCATTATTCTCACTATAAAGAATAATTTGCATTTGTATTTTAAAAGAAATATACTATTGCTGAAATTAGCTAGAACATTAAAATTGTGAATCAAAAGACATGTTCATAAAGATTCAAGACCATCCACTTCTTTGAAAAAAGACACTCCCACATGATTTTTGAGTTTTATGGAATTGAAAAATTTCACATAAACTTAAAATTGGTTAAAATGCCTAAAACTGTATTTAAATGTAGAAGACCAAAATAGAAGAAATTTATACAGGCAGTCAGAGGCTTTCAAAGATACTTTCACACTCTTTTCCATATTTTTTTTCATTTTTTTATGTAGATTTCTTCCCTTTAGATTTTTTTCCTTTTCTTTTTCTCTGTTTAAAAACATGTTATATAAATTACTTTTGTTGTTATACAATGAGATAAGACCACAATATTTATCTTGTGGTCAGGGATTAACAGCTGGACACTGGTATCAACAGATGATTGACATATTAGCCCCTCCCAAATGCCTATATATTTAGATTAATTACCATGTGCTTTTATTTACATAAGTTCATTATCAATTTACTCCCTGTTGTGATATGATAATGACTTTGGGATTTCTACAAACTGTGCAGAATAATACTTAATTCAAAATTATGTGATAAAAAAATATCTTCAAAAAATCATTGTCAGACTGTAGTGCTACCTTAAACAACCAAATAGTGCCAAAGTCGTAACTCCATTACTAACCGTGTATTGAAATAAGCCCCGCCACCTTACTAACCTAATATGGAATATACACGGTCTCCACGCGGACGCTTTTAACCAATCATATTCCTAGAAATGTATAGGAGGTAAGATAAATTGACTTACGTACGTATGGTAAATAATGCCGTGCCACCTCAACGGACGAACAGCAGACGACGATTTTGTAATTATACATAATTATAAACATACCAATTATCTAACAGATTTTATAGAAAATAATGTGTATATGCTTGACGAATTAAATTTTCAAAAGAAAAGCGTCTTTGGACAGGGTGAAAATTGATACGGGAAACGATCATTGTTAGATTTATGCAAAGGGAAAAATTTATTTATAGTAAAAGGTCGAATTGGTTAAGATAGACAGTATGGTAAATTAACGTGTAGAAATATCAGTATTGTAGATTATTGTATTAGTAGTGCCGAGTTGTTTAATATTTTACTAATTTTCATGTTCTTGATTTTTGCACTTTATATTCTGATGTTCATTCACCCAAGGAATT
The DNA here is from genome assembly GCA_017311375.1 of Mytilus coruscus. NCBI lineage: Eukaryota > Metazoa > Mollusca > Bivalvia > Mytilida > Mytilidae > Mytilus > Mytilus coruscus. The sequence continues at coordinate 96,286,371 of CM029599.1, forward strand.
GTATATTTAAAAGGAATGGAAACGCGGCTGACTTCAAAGAAAATTGTATGATGCATCTCTGACTTGTGTGGTGTGTTAATTACACCCGTCGCTCATTACTTATCTGGCAGTAGTTATCGAACTTGGTCATTTAATCATGAAATGAAACAAGGCATTGTCTATTTAGATAATACAATTCCTTAAATGAAATAAACAAAAATACAACCTTAAACAAAGTTACTTCTGAAAAAACATTTTTTTGTACCTCCTCTTGATATTTCACGAAGGTATGCAACAATTAAGATCAATTAATAGATGATCATGAAATCTGACATTATACGAGTTTTAAAAATATTTAAGGTAATGCAAAAGTTAAAAAATAACTTTTTAATTTTGGAATATGAATGGTATAGAAGAGTATAAAGGAAGAAGTACGTGAACAGATGTAGTTTTGACTAGATAAAAGAACTTAGATAATAGGTGTTATAATAAACACCGGTATGAGATATCCAATTTGCAGGTATAATCTATCATGTATCATTGACAAGCTAATTTTGTCGTATATACATGTATATTTAAGCAGGAACAGTGTATACTAACTATAGGCCGTCCCTGATTTAAGGTGTCAAAAGAAATCACGCCGAGCTCATCTGTTAATAAATGCTAAATTATGCCGTGGTGCAATACATGTTTTAATTAGAAACAGTTAAAACTTTCCGACATTCGCATATTATTTATTTTAACACCGAAGGAATATTTTGCGACCTCTAGACTACTGCTCTTCTAGAAAAAAGGAAGGAACTGTTTTGCTTTTAAGCTTGTGGTAATTTGCTGCAAAACTTAATAATGGCAAACTGCAATACCAAACAACGATTAAGTATAAAAATAGTATTTGACAAACAAATGAATGATTAAAATCGTGTATAAAACGGCACAATCAATCCCAATTGGAAGTCTTATATACATTTCTTGCCTGTAATTTCCGACTTCATCGGTGTGGAACTTGACTGAACAAAATGGCGTCAATGTGAACTATAAATATGGGATTTTGAAAATCATAGCAAATTCGTGTTTATCACTATTTTCATAAAACCAACACTATGTGATAGAAAAAGACTAAGCTTTAAAATTGTATGTCAATGTCACATCTATTTCAAGCAGTTATTTAACCTTTACCAGAATACGGCGTGTTGGTGAATTTATTGACGCACTACTTAAAATTTTCAACATGTTTCGAAATAAAATCATTTACATTGTACCAATATCATTTAAAATTCGTAATTTATACCAAACTGTAGGAAAATGTCCTTCTTTAAAATGATATATCGTTTTCTCACTTTATTCTTTTACTTTCCAATATTTAGAAGAAATCGTATTACACTCCCATATTGAAAGACGTGTTTTGACAGAATAATGAAATTCAAAACTGAAATTTCGAAAAATCGTAGAAAATTCAGAAATGTTACCAGAAACTTAAAAAATGGCAAAATGCTAGAATAAGGTTTCATCTTCATTATGATATCAACTATTTTGTTTTGCACTTCGTAGTTGTCGAGCTTTTAGAAAAAAATCAAAACACTGTATTTTTTGTTTTGTAATCCGGATGAAACTCACTCAAGTTTCAAGACCGAGGTCTATTTTAATAAGAATTTTCATAATAAAATATTACAAACGTATGTTCGATGAGGCATTAAAATGATACCTAAGGCCTTAACTATTCACGGAATGGAAGTTTATTCTTGATTTTTGGTTTCTCTCTCCTTTATATCTTCTCAAGCAAGATGACCCCGTGAATTTAAAAGACCGATCTATATGACAGGAAATGGACCACCGTCATGATTCTTTATATTATTCATCATACTTCCGACCGAGTCAGACATGGATTATAGCTCTGCGGGTGCTCTGCGGGTATCCCGATTGATCTCGAGCCGCGTTTCCATTCCTTTTAAATATACAATTCCTTGATTCACCATAAGAGATAACTTTGGAGAGCACTAAACAAGCTGTTGAAAGCAATCAGTGTTTAAATACTGGAACAGATACATGTAGCCGTCCAGAAAATATTAAAAAGAGGGACAATGACAAACTTTTGATTTTCAAAATGGGATTGATGTTGAAGTGGTTTACACTCTTATTTTTGAACTCTGCCAGGGCAACATTTGGGGTTACTAAAACTAGCGGTTCGAAGAAATCTAAAAGACCAGCCTGTAAAACTACTAAAGAATGGTTTTACGGTGATTGTAAATTTGCTCGCCAAAATTATCCCAAGCTCAAAAGAAAACTTAAGAACAATAGATCAGAACAAACCCGCCAAGTTATGAAATCTTCGTAGAAACAATATAAAAAGACTTTAGATAAAGCAATACATGCACATAGGAAGAAAATGGCTAAAAAAAAAATAAACATACTCAAAAGAGTATTGGAAATTACTGAACAGCAGAAAAAAAGAGAGCATCCGTATTACCAAATTGTTCGATTTTTTCAAAAACTTGAACGCCGTCCCCGATGATGAAGAATACACAAATATTCCAACTCTAAACCTGAATGATTTTGATAGGCTTAATGAAAACTTAAACACGATCATTTCAAAAGACGATTCTTAAAGGCATTAAAAACCTGAGGCATTTGGGAAATTCAATGCTCGTACAATAAATGAATATATCAAGCGGACAGCTGGTTTATGATGTAAATTATATGAAAAATTATTTACCTTATATTTCGCAGTGGCATATTATTCATGACAGTAGGCTAATTGGTTACATTAAACCTGTTTATAAAAATAAAAGTAGCTTGTTGCACCCCAAAATTCAGATCTATTACCATTTTAAGTTGTATGGGGAAACTTTTTACCGCAATTTTATGTGAGCGAGTAAATCTTTTCGCGGAATAATTATTTTTGATTTTAAGCGAAAACCAATGCGGGTTTAGAAGGAATACTCAACAATTGATAATTTATTTGTAATTCATTCATTGTTTGAAATTTCAAAATTTCAAAAGAAAAAAATATTTTGTGCATTTGTCGGTTCGAAAAAGCGTTTGACACGATTTGGCGAGATGCACTGTGGTACAAAATTCCTTTCAAATAATATGAATGGATGTATGTATAATGTAATTGTAAATATGTATCAATGTACTAAGTCATGATTTTCATATAACAATTCCATTTCTGATTTTTTCCCATGTAGTAATGGGGTTTTAAACAAGGCGAAATTTTATCGCCTTTTCTTTTTTCTTTATTTTTAAATGATCGTGATTCATTTTGGCAAACCTGCATAAAGAGGGTCTAAAATCAGTGTCAACAGAGTTTGAACAAAAGCTTGACATACTTTTTAAAATTTATTTATAGACTTTGTATGCTGATGACACTGTTTGGATGGCCGAATCCCCAACTGAACTCAAAATGTTTTTAAATTGTTTTCTAGATTATACAGATGTATGGAGGCTTAAAGTTAATGTTGATAAAACGAAGGTCGTGTTTTTTTTTTCAAGGAGACGACCATATGTAATTTTCAATTTTTCTTTAATGAAAAAAAAAAAACTGGATATCGTTGAGGAATTTAATTACTTGGGTATAGTTCTAACAAGAACGGACAATTGTAATAAAACAAAACAGTTAATATAGAAAAGTCTACTAAGGTTATTTACGAAGTTTTAAGAATCGGTCGTCTACATAATCTTTCCATATGTAGTCAATTGGACTTATTTGATAAAATGGTGAAACAAATATTACTGTACGGTTGTGATGTATGGGGTATTGGAAATAATAACATAATTGAAAGGGTACATCTAAGATTTTGTAAATTATTATAAGTATTAAAACATCAATAAATCTTAAATGATTTATGGGGAGCTTGGAGATATCATATAGACTTGGATATAAAAACTAGATTGATTTCATTTTGGGGGAATTTTGGGGTGAATGGACAAAACTATCATAAACTTTACATAAATCGGCTATCGCATGTCTATAATAGACTATATTCTATGTAACAAAAATATATTGGCGACGAATTTCATTACATATAAGAAAGTAAATACTTTGAAGAAAAAAGGAAACATTGTATGTCACATGAGCTACGTCGAATAAAAATCGACTTTATGCAAGGCCACGTATACATGTACATGTATAAGACTTTGATTGAGTTTGGAACATTCAAATACGAAATAAAAGATGAACTATGATCTGTTTGTAGGGTTCATATAACAACTCAATATTCAAGTAGTTACAGACTTTCCATAGATCCACCCTAAATAGGTTAACAGGTGTATTGATATTTATTTGTATAAGCTCAATTTCTATCCACCGCCGCTCACATTATTATTTGAAAAATGCAAATATTATTAGATACAAGCTTATTACGTCTTCAAAAAACAAATCAGAGTTGAATAAACTTTGCAAATTTATAAAGATTAAAAACCAATTGTTCAGAGAACAATTGAAGGTCTTTCCACCCATAAAGATCAATTTTGATATAGAACTATGAAAATTCACATTTGAAATATCATATTCAGCGTCAAATGATAGCTTATTGTACACTGATTACAAAAATATATGGTTTCTTTACATTTTTTCTAAATAAAGGAGATAAATTGTTACTTCCGGTTTGAAATATGTCACTTCCGGTTTTATTTGATTGTTTACTTGATACTGATTCCAAAAATATATTGTTTAATATACTTTTACATTAAAAAAGTACAAAAAATAGCTACTTCCGGTTAACACCAGCCATTTCCGGTTGGCCTTTCCATGGTCAAGTGGCTTGCAACGTAATGCAAAAAGTCCCATGGCTTTATCTTGTATACATATGAGGTAAAAGCAAAGGTCAAAATCTAGAACGTCAATTTTACCTATGACCTTGAGTTCAATTTCAAGGTCATAAACCAAGGGCTTCAAATCAAAAGACCATAGGTCTTAATTATATATGGTTAATGAGTTATATCACTATATGCCTAATTTTTAATATAAGAAGGGAGAAACTCCAATTTAATGTTAGCCTACCCTTTCAACCAAAATTTATGTGTTCCACATGTCGCAACTTACAATTTAGTAAAAATATGTTGTCGATATCTTATACAGTTTTTGAAAAGAACTGAAAATAAGCCAAAATCAAAATTTAAAATATGACCTTGACCTCTGACCTTGACCTAATTTTCTTATTTTTGGATCAAGGACCTCAAATCAAAAGATCCTAGGTCTGTATCACTTATGGTTTACAAGATAGAAATGCATATCACTTATATCAAATGCATAAGGGGAAATAACTCTCATATGGAGTGTTCATATTGCTTCGGTCAAATAGGACAAATCATGCGAAGGATATAATGAGCAATTTTATAAAATAAATTTGTCGCTTTCTTTTACGGTTACGGAGGAGATGCAGTCACAAGGAAAACAGTGTTCGGGGTGATAACTCCTACAAAGAAAAATATTTGGTTACGCAGGGTAAATTTCAAAGGCGCATAAACTGTTCGATATCATATACCAAACATCTAAGCGACATCTTGCGAAACAACATTTATACGCAAGAAATAAAAGGAGCGGAAGAAGAAAAAAAAAATAATAATCAGAACAAATACAATACGTCTTTCCACCGAAAAGTGGAAAGACCTAATTATCAAAACAGGTATACGGGCTCCTGGTTAAATGTACTTTACATATTGTCTTAGCAATTTTGTTTATTCTGTCTTATTGTAAATATTGTACATAAATGTCTTCTCTATACCTACGTATATAGTGTATTGAGAATAAAGATATATATGGTATTCTTTTTATCTAGTTGGGCAAGTGTATTAGGAAGAAAGCGTTTAAGAGATATTAATTATCTTGAAATGATTTCTATTGTTCTATTGAACTAAAAAATTATATCTACAGGGTATTTTTTGCAAATAACCGATCTTTTGATAATAGAATAATGTCCTGCTTATCGTCATCTTATATTAACTGTTCATATTTTTTGTTTTAAAATATTGTTTGCAATTCTATTTTCTATTGGTAATTTTCACAAATACAAGGAATTGGGTCAAAGCTAGTTCAAGAGGAGTCTTGAAAACGTTTAGACCACCATTGTTGAGCCTAATAGAAGCCAAATGTTCGTCAAATACTTTGCATATGTAGAACATATGATTGACTATGTCCCGTTTCTCATTTCATAATAATGATAAATGACAACTGGAATTTTCAAAAACAGACCAAAGCCACCACTAAAAACCAACTACTCTGAAAAATAGCAGAAGAAACAACAACGAACAAACATGATCCAGATAGCGTGAGTTTGTATGGTCATAAAACACGGTGGAATAAAACCTGTTTAAGTGCACACAATTCACCATCATTTACCTGGACCATATCTTGTAATTGTAAGTGTTGAAAAAAATCAAACACAAAATAAACTAGAGGCTCTAAAGAGCCTGTGTCGCTCACATTGATCTATGTGCATATTCAACTAAGGACACTCTCCAACATTGTACATGAGAATTGAATTTATGACAAAAATCTCTGTTTTGTTGATCTTGAATTGCTGATCATTTATTCTGATTAGTTTCTATCAATCTTCTTTAGTTTTTGCTCAATACACAAAATAGGGTTAAAAAAATCCTTATTTAACGGTAATCACTCCCATAGAGAGTGACAGTTTACTAACTATATTTTAGCAAATATTGACTTGATAGTAGATCTTGACTTGCTGATCATTTTTGTGATTTAAAGTGTCTATTCATCTATTAAAAATTTTATCACAGAAGGCAAAATGCCGAAAAAATTGTCCCCATTAGAGGACAAAAACTCAAATAAGGAGTCGGCGGACGATTTCCTCCAATTATCTTAATTGTAGATCTTGCCCTGCTGATCATTTTTGCTTATTTAAGTTTCTCTCTATCTATTATAATTTTCAAGATATAAGGCAAAACACAAAAAAATTGTAAAAATCGTCATCAAAGGGCAATGACTCTAATAAGGAGTCGACTGACGATTTCGACCATGTTGACTTGTTTGTAGAAGTTGTCTTGCTGATCATTTTTGCATTTTTAAGTTTCTCTTTATCTATTATAATTCTCAAGATAGTAGGCAAAATTTTAAAAAGTAAAATTTGTCATTTAAGGGCAATATCTCCTGTAAGAAGTCGTCTGACAGTTTTGACGTATATGGACAATTGGTAAAGCTCAACATTCTGAATATTTTTGCCAATGTCAGATTTTCTCTATTTATAAAAGTTTTCAAAATAATAGACAAAACTTGCATTTTACCCCTATGTTCTATTTTTAGCCATGTCGGCCGTCGTGGTTGGCAAGCGGAGTCATCGGACACATTTTAAAAACTAGATACTCCAATGATGATTGTGGCCAAGTTTGGTTAAATTTGGCCCAGTAGTTTCAGAGGAAAAGATTTTTGTAAAAGTTAACAGACGACGACGGACGACGGACGCCAAGTGATGAAAAAAAGCTCACTTGGCCCTTTGGGCCATGTGAGCTAAAAACGATTGATTAAATAGCTGTCATGTTTAAAGATGGTTATTCACATGATATTGTGAAAGTCTGTCTACCTTTCAGTACTTAGTTTTGTATCATAAGAAACTAATTGTTTACCTAACAACATCCATTTTTTTACACTTTAAAGCCTATTAAATGTGAGACATTGACTAAGTCTTTACATTCATTGAAATAAGTTTCTAATTTAGTATCTGAACAATTATTTTTCAGAGCGTTATTTTCAATTGCATTTGGTTCTAAAGTTTGCCCTTGAGAGAAATTAAATAGATCAACTTTGTAAAGAATTATATAATTCCAAAACGTTCTAACATCACATTTGATTCGTTATTAAATTATTCATGTTCTATCGACTGATCATATGGGAAAGTCTACATAGATAATTTCCCGAACTAGTAAACAAAAAGTAAAATAACAAATATACCGAACTCCAAGGAAAATTCAATCGGAAAGTCCTTTATCAAATGGTAAAACCAAAAGCTCAAACACATCAAACGAATGGAAAACAATTGCCATATTTCTGACTTGGTACAGGCATTTCCTTATGTAGAAAGTTCTGATTTCCTGTTATGTTGTTTGTGTTAGAATAGCTTGTGGTGAGACATATAAAAACGAATGACATTTGATGTTATCTCCTTCAGTAAAATCCGGTTTCAAATCTTTAAAGATAACCTCTGCTTTTCCATGTTCAATGATGTTATATCATTCTGAATTTAATAGATTTCTTTTGGCTGCAACACAGTTTTGTCTGGATATCTGAGATTAAAATAGTATGAAACAAATGTCGTTGTAATAGTTAAACACGAACAAACAGTATCAAATGTATTTTAGTCTTAAACGGCAATTTAATCTTAACATTATCGTTAAAGGCTGAACCTAAAAACTTTAAGTCTTTTTATGTCTTGTTTTGTGTATTTTCTTACTATGAATTCAATTCAGTCCAGGCATTTTGCTTGCAGACAATCCAGTTCTTAAACAATTCAGTACTACTTTGTTGATTTAAACAGGTAAATAACAACTACTAAACAGTTTGAAAATAGAATAAACAGGTTATAATTGACTGTAAGCGATGTTTCATCGGTTCAATAGTGTATGTTGTATATACAAATTTATCAAATTAACTAGGCTTATAATTTGATTACACCACGCGTTTTGTCTTCATAAGACTCATCAGTTGCACTGTAATCGGAGTTCGGTATTTTTGTTATTTTACTTTTTATCAATACACCTGAAAAAAACTAAATCATATAAAAAGTTAAAGAGTATTGAAAATTAAACATGTCTAAATGCTGTGCCTAATACGACTAAGGCTGTTTACCTTCTAGTAGAAAAAAAATCCATTAATGATTCAACATTTTATGAACAGTCAATTTAACAGAAAATGGACATTATATCAATGATATTTCATGAATACTGGGCTAGTTATACCTTTGGAAACATAACGGCCATCAGCATTGACATCGACCCAGTTGTTATGACAACTCATCAAAGTTACTTACAAACGCGCTTTTCGTCTACTACTCAAGTACGAACTTGAAAGGCGTTAGAAACCAAACATTTCCAAATGACCTGCCAAATACAGCTTAAACTAACTATGCCTGGTGTTAGAAAAAAAAATGTCAGGACTTATTTTCTCGGTACCTAAAAGATATTTGGTTGATCTATCTCAGGGAAAGCTAGAAAACATGCTAAACTTAGGTATGCAGGTATATCGAAAGTACATGTAGAAAAAGATATGTCCAATAGTTTGAGATTATTTCAAAGTCCCTTCTGATAACTGGATGTGGTTTTTACTGATAGAACACTTGATGTTTTCTGTCATTAACGTGACGACAGCAATCGGTCAAATCGTCAGTATTAGGAAGAAACTCACATTTTGAAAGCAGCTCATGGTTAGATTTTATTTTCAATTCCAATGTGACTAACGTGCATTAGCAGTGTAAAAATCAATCCAAGCATTCCAAATGTAAATTGAACTATTATTATCAATTTATTTTAACAAAGCAATTCTAGCTTTCTTATTGACAGTTATGACTTTGCTAGAACTAATAGTCTGAGTGTTTCCTGCAGCACAACGTTTAAAATAAAAATACTGATAAGAAACGGATTGGGTAACGAAATCATACTGAAAACCCATCAGAGTCAATTAACTTAATGCGCCTCAAAAAAATGAACAAAATTATTAATAGAAATAAAAAAAATCTCTGTGCAATGATTTTGGACATATTGCTATTTTCAGTATAAATTGAAACAGCTTAACCATTTGTGCGTTTTTGAGAAAGTAAAATAACAAAAATACCGAACTCCAAAGAAAATTCAAAACGGAAAGTCCTTTTTCAAATAGCAGGTTCAAAAGCACAAACACATCAAATTCTCGAAAGCAGAAGACCATACAGTAACGATGTAAATACTTTTGAGTTATTAAACGTTGTAAAAAGTTATTTTTTAGAGAATGAAAAAGAACGAGACGACGTACAAACGAAAAAGACACTTTTTTGGCCCCACAAATTGGAAAATAAAAAGGAATTATAAATCTACCAAATATCAAAGTCCAGATATTCATAATAATTCATACGGTCGAGCATTAATAGTTATTATTGAATTATGTCTTTTACATATTTGCATTAGAGCTACAAACGTCTTGTGCAGAACTACTACAACTACCTCATTTTTAGATCTTGTCATTAATATTTAGGTATGAGACAAGGATTTTCCCCAAAAGATGTTCTGCTACAAGATATATTTCATAAAGACGCTAATGTGTGTAAAATATCTTTTTCAGAATACTCTGGCTCATGTCTATATTTGACAAAAAACTGTCTGTAAAATGGTTACTCACACCACATCTTCCTATATCTACATATGTTAAAATATATGTATGCTCATTTCCACATGTTAATGACGTCATAGTGACACCACAAGTGACTTTTCTGCAGCAAAGTTTCACGAGTACATCAACCTGCTCATTAAAATAACAGTAACACAATTTGAAAAGATTAATTTTCCTTTTTTTTCAATTTCAAGGGCCTTACAATGAATCTTATCATACCCTCTCCTTTATGGACAATCTTGGCATGTATATAAAGTTCTTGATTCTTTTATCCTCAGATGACACCTATTTATATACCTAGTAGACTGCAGAGTTAAAATAAGGATTCGACAATAAAATATTGCGCTGATGGAAACTCAACGTTAACGTAGTAAAATATAAGGTTGTAATTTTGCAAAGGGGAAATTTGTTCATAATGTTTTTTTTTTCTTGTAAATTGTACAACGAAAATATTGAGATTAAAGATTCATTTATCTTTGTCTTTCATATCATTGATAATAGAAATTTCTTTTAAGCACGATAAACAAATACTTGACCAATCCCACAAAGCAATATGCATTCTTAACAAGAAAGTACATCTTTTTGATTTAACAGTTAAAATTATTTGATGAATTGGTTGGTTCTTTTTTACTTTTCCTCGTAATACATACGGGTTTGAAAATTAAAACAAAACAGAAACATCTGATTATATCAAAATCAATCTCTAAGATTGGATTTCTTCTTCTTCTTCTTCTTCTTCTTCTTCTTCTTCTTCTTCTTCTTCTTCTTCTTCTTCTGACATAAACAACTCGTCCATGTTATACCACATATCCAAACGTAGTAAAATGCGATTGGTATGCTGAAATTTTGAAACGAAAATTTGTTGTCTTGGTTATCAATAATAAAATGTTGAATTAAAAAAACACTAAGGTTTCATCAACCAAAACATAGATTTCCTTATCTCCTCTTTGGATCAACTTTTCTGATTTTGTTCTTGAACTTCATCTCTGATTAGGCCTTATAACTGTTTTGGTTCGAGTGTCACTAATGAGTCATATGCAGTCAAAACGCGCGTCTGGCGTACCAAAGTATAAGCCTGTTATCTTTGATCATTTTTACAACCACTGTGTAGATGTCACTGCTGATGGACTTTTATCCCGAGGACTTCACCAGCCTAATAGTCAGCACTTTTGTGTTGGCATGAAACATCTGTTTATGCAATGGTGAATTATTCGAAGCAATAAGGTTTTCTCCACCCAGACATATCTTTAGGCCTCCTATTTTTATGGCATTTTCGGTTTTTATTGATCTTCATCTTTGTATTTGATTTGGCCTTCCAGCTTTTTTTATTCGAGCGTCACTGATGAGTGATATGTAGACGAAACACGAGAACAAAATCATAAGCCTGATATTGTTACGACGAGAAAAATCGACTTTTAATTGTAGCCAACAAAAGACACAAATCACTGATAAAATTTAACAAGATTTATTATACACTAGTTTACAAGAAGTATTACACAATAGAAATGTCAACTTAACTGTCAAAATATGAGTCCAATCTTTAATTTTTCTTTATCCGGAAATCTTCACGGGAATCCACAGAATATTACGTCCCGGGCCAATAGGTCACAATTTAGTATGATGTTGTTAGTAAATAAAAGTGTCAATCCAACTGCTGAGAATTTTGATGTCTATCGATATCTAAGTCTATGTCTAACTTTAGGGTCTGCATATATATATACTTGTAACGGAAACTTCTAGATAACTATAAATGTTTAAATTACGCATCTTTCGTTATGATCATTCTGGAAACGTTATGTAAGTGAAATAGAAAGCTCTAATCATTCCATGAGTATCTATGATTGTTCCAGTGATTTCTAAACTGCATAGTTGTAACAAAATGTGTATCATTTTGTACACAATGTAAAACATATATAATGTTAACATTCTTAGGCCACACAAAACAAATAAGGCCAACTAAATAAATATGATAGTTGCAATATCATAACAATATCATGATCAGTTTCTATCAAATATTCACCCAATGTAAGAAAAGATGCTAAATTATTGATGATGTAGTATAATGTACTACCTGCAATTATATTATGCATCATATTGTGTTAAATATCTTGCTTGATAGGCTCCTGTTACGCAGTATTCTATGGCTGAGTTTTTCCTAATAACTTATGAACAAAAGCCAAAACCGTAAGCTCTTTTATCCCATTTTAATTATTTGAACGATTTTACAACCCCCTCACAGTTTCTTGTGAGGTTCGTGTTGCTCAGTCTTTGGTTTTCTATGTTGTGTTTTGTGTACTGTTTGTCTGTTTAACTTTTTCTTTTTTAGCCATGGCATTGTCAGTTTATTTTCGACTCATGAGTTTGAATGTCCCTTTGGTATCATTCGCCTCTGTTTTTTTACAATCAACCAACAAGCAGATATCCAACTGCATCAATGCTTTTGTAGTTTATGTCCGTTGCCATTTCGTTTGTGATGATGTAATCCCTTATGTAGGTTCTCGCAATCCGCACAACCCCAATATGTTCAGTATTATGAAAGCATGCCTTCCAATATTACATGGATCAGAACAACTGAAAACAATACTCAGAACAACTGTTGTTAAAAAGCAAGAGACAACCGATGAACCAAAAACAAATACTGACAACGGTTCAAATGATGGCGAACATCCTTATGCTTACAAAGTAACAAGATCAAGATTTAACGACAAACGTTGTTGTGTTTATCGGAACACAATTGACTTTATCAACTGGAAAGTATAGCACCAAAAAGTAATGAATTTGGAAATCTAATTTATTTGCGTTGTTTGTATACACAGGTGAAACACGAACTTCCTTTAAAGAAAGATTGAGTACTTGAAGTCAAGGTAAATACAAATTGTTCCCGTTTTACGACGAATGATACGAAAGACTTGCCAGAAAAGCTCTTTTCATCTAAAAGTCTTAATTGAATCAAAATCCTGTACAGTCATAACTTTTCTCTGCAACTCCTCTGCAAACGTCAACTAAATATGAAATGTTTGTAGTTGTCGCTGGCTGATGTCATCCCTTATCAAAATTTGTTATTTTTATTAGAAGAGAAGCTGCATATCACTTTTGACTATTGTGCAGGTTTACCTTTTCTTGACCATAAGTCTGTTGCCATTTGTATTTAGTATGAGATTTCTCATTTACATGTATCAATAAGTAGCGGATATGACTCCCTTACTTAGCAATATGTAATTTGGCCTTTGAAATCGTGTACAAAAAGGGACAAGTTGCAAAAGTCACGAGTATAAGATGAAAAAGTCATTGAAAATTTGGAACTGTACAAACTGTTTACAAAACCAATTTACCACAAGAAAAATAGATGCAGGTTTTAAGACTTTTTTGTATAATAAAATATTTTGATATTATATGTTCATCTTAAAAACTGTATTAGATAAAACATTTGAAGAATTTTATTATATCAGACATCCCTCTAAATATTGGCAAAATCAATCGACTGAAAAAAGGTGTGTTATATTATCGCATTCCGCGTTGATGGTGGATCGTTGATAATATCTGATAAATTTATTCACTTATCTAGGCTCATTGCAATGGACAGCTCGACTTATGGACAGTGTGTCGACATTTGTTTAAATTCGTTAAATTTTTACTTTTGAATATTTTTTGTCCCGTTTGTTGCTGCTTCGATATCGTTTATTCATATGTATAAATGCTTCAAATCTCAATATATTTAAATCGTTTGGTTTACTGTCTCATAGATGTTTACCCTTGGGTTGTTTTCTACGGAGCCCTGTTGGTCTCACACAGATTATAAAGTGTCTTTTAAAGTCCTGCGCTGAAGATGTGTAAAGTCTAGCGCTGGAGATGTAAAGTCTAGCGCTAGAGATGTAAAGTCTAGCGCTGGAGATGTAAAGTCCAGCGCTGAAGATGTAAAGTCTAGCGCTGGAGATGTAAAGTCCAGCGCTGGAGATCTAAAGTCTAGCGCTGGAGATCTAAAGTCAAGCGCTGAAGATGTAAAGTCTAGCGCTGGGGATGTAAAGTCTAGCGCTGGAGATGTGTAAAATCTAGCGCTGGAGATATGCAAAGTCTAGCGCTGGAGATGTAAAGTCAAGCGCTGGAGATGTAAAATCAAGCGCTGGAGATGTAAAGTCTAGCGCTGAAGATGTAAAATCAAGCGCTGGAGATGTAAAGTCTGGCGCTGAAGATGTAAAGTCAAGCGCTGGAGATGTAAAGTCAAGCGCTGGAGATGTAAAATCAAGCGCTGGAGATGTAAAGTCCAGCGCTGAAGATGTAAAGTCAAGCGCTGGAGATATAAAGTCTAGCGCTGGAGATGTAAAGTCAAGCGCTGGAAATATAAAGTCCATCGCTGGAGATGTAAAGTCAAGCGCTGGAGATGTAAAGTCAAGCGCTGGAGATGTAAAATCAAGCGCTGGAGATGTAAAGTCCAGCGCTAAAGATGTAAAGGTCGGCGGTTTCCCTCGCCATTAAAACTGATCGTCATGAAATTACCCATATGGTGTAGAAAGTGACATTAAAACCCCATCAAACAAACTAACATATATCCAATATGGCCATAACTGGGAATAATTCAAGACATAGGTATTACCTCCCGGCAGCAATGGCGACATAAACTTTTTAAAAATCTTTAGAACACTGAAAGTATAATACTAAGACACAACATCTTTGGTCCACAGATACTTTTTGATGTAAAACCTTCCTGCCTGACACATATCAGATGACCTTGATCTCATTTTCATGGTTCAATGACCACTTTAACATTTGTAAAATTTGCGTTGAATTTTGTGATCAAGTCCATTTCTCAGGAACTATAAACCTAGACCCACCATATTTGATCTATAGATACTTTTTGGTGGGTACATTCAAACCTGCAACATGTCATCTGACCTTGACCTCAATTTCACGTATGAGTGACTTGTATCACATTTTCTTGATTAAGTCTATTTCTCGTCAACTGAAATAACTAGACCCACCATATTTTGTCTACAGACACTTCTTGGAGGCTACATGCCAGTCTGCCACATATCACCTGACCTTGACTTCAATTTCATGCACTAACATAAAAACCAAAGACACCTGTTGAAACTTCTGATTCCTGACTTGGGACAGGCACATGGAAGTGTGGTGGGTTAACTCGAGTTTTGGAATCCTACCCTCCCCATATCCTACTATCAAAGGTAACAAAGAGAAAAAACAATCAGTAAAAACCTGCATCATATTGGGTCTACAAATACTTATTGTTGGGTACATGCCAGTTTGACACATGCTACATGTACCTGACCTTGACATCAATTTCACACTTGAGTGAATGGTGTCGCATTGATTGACAATGTGGGATATAGGATAACCTTAATTCTGAGTCCACATCCATATTCGGGCGAGACATTTTTATTTGTTCACACTTGTTAAATGCCAAATTTTTCCAAAATGTCTCTTCTGAAACTATAGGATAGCTGATGACAAGTGAGCAATACAACCTCATTTGAGTCTTTAGTTTGTCTTTTCTCAGTAAAGCTGATATATATACATGCAAGATTGTTTGGCAGGAAATTGAATTTTGTAGCATTAGTACTATTCTTTTGTATTCTGTTGGAATGGAAATTCCTATTTTTGTACGGCCACAAATTTTTATGGTTGTATTATGGTGTGATTAGGTCATCGTTGTTGTTTTTGATTTTATTTAAACATTATCAACTTGACAAATCATAGTTCTGTCTTAGTCATATCAACACCAAACCACCCTATTGTATGGGCAATGGGCGAGGGGATTAGCGGTTTCATCATATGATATTGACAACTCCTCCTAAACTGTTGGATGGATTTCAATGAAACTTTACACAAAGGTAATATACCATATGGAGATGTGCATGAATGTGCCAAATAAATGTGCTCGGACATCTTCAACTGGAGATATTTGGACTTTTATTTTATTTTATTTATTTAATTCAACATATGGTATTGACCTTATAAGCACAACTCCTCCTAAACTGTCTGATAGATTTCAATGAAACCTCCTACAAAGGTAGCACACCATATGAAAAAATAAATTCTGGTCCAATGACTTGAAGGGAAGATAATTGAATTTGGGCATTTATTTTATCCATCATACTTGTAAGGGCACCTCCTCTTAAACCGTTTGATGGATTTTAATGAAACCTCACACAACAGAGTAGTATAACATATGAATATGTGCCTAAAGCAAAATAATTGACAGTCCAACATCTTGAAGGAGAGATAATTAGACTTCGACATTTATTTGATTCATATGGTATTGACAACTCCTAAACTGTTGGATGGATTTCAAAGAAACTTAGTACACCATATGAAGATGTGCATGTCGCAAAACAAATCTGGTCCAACATCTTAAAAGGGAGATAATTGGACTTGATTATGTCAGGTGTGTTAGTCCCACATAGCGGTTAGTTCACATATTTTAATCATGTTTAAAAGTGGAAATCCTGTGATAACAATACCTTTAGTTTCTGACTCGCCTGTGACTGTCCGAGTCTCTAAAGTCGAGACGGCGTTAACTTTTATTAGTTCACCTGGTCCAAAGGACCATGTGAACTATTGTCATCACTTTGCGTCGGTCGGTGTCGTATGTCAACATCTTCTCTGAAACCACGGGGCCAAATAAAACCAAACTTGGCAGGAATTTTCCTTGGGTGGATCTCATGAAATACTGTTCATTTCGTGCCGATCCGAAATCCAAGATTGCCGCCATCACAGGATTTAGTGTAACATAGAACCCTATTGGAAAACATGAAAACTGCTCTTTTTGAGAGACCTTATGACATATTGAATCAAATTTATGCATGAATGATTAAATGATGGCCATTCATTGATTTTATAATTTTGGTGCCGATCAGAAATCGAAGATGGCCACCACAGCCAAACATAGTTTAACATATAACCCTATGGAAAAAGCATGCAAAAAAAAATTTCTACGGAGAAATCGTTTGACATATTGATTCCAGTTTAGGCCATGGCAAGACAAAATATACCAATGTTTCCTATTTCCCTACCTACCCTAATTGTTATCCCTACCCTCAACATTTTATTGCAGTTTTCAAGAAGCACTGTTAAAAGGAATATCTTTCTTAATTCATGTATAAATAAGTAAAATGTTTCAGAAAAATAAAATAGTTTGCCTACCTGCCTACCTACACTATTTTTCCTGAGTGTGTAATAGGAAACATATATTTTGTGTTGGCCTTGTGCATGAATGATCAAATAATGGTCCTTCAAAAGTTTTATGACTTTAGTGCCGATCGGAAAACCAAGATGGCTGCCACAGCCGGACATGGTTTAATATAGAACCCTATGGAGAAAAATGCAAACAACTTTTACGGAGAAACCGTTTGTCATATTGATTCAAGTTTATGCATAAAGGATCAAATATTAGTCCTTAATAAATTTTATGATTTTGGTGCCGATCAGAAATCAAAGATGGCTGCCACAGATGGACATTTAATATTGAACCATATGGTAGTACATGTAAACTGCTCTTTTTAGTTCACCTGGTCCGAAGGACCATGTGAACTTTTGTCATCACTTTGCGTCCGTCGTCTGTCTTCGTCGTACGTAAACATCTTCTCTGAAACCACTGAGCCAATTCAAACCAAACTTGGTAGGAATGTTCCTTGGGTAGACCTCATCAAAGATTGTTCATTTGGTGCCGATCCGTAATCCAAGATGGCCGCCACCGCAGAAATTAGTTTAACATAGAACCTTATGGGAAAACATAAAAACTGCTCTTTTTCAGATACATTTGTACCTTTTGACATATTGAATCCAATATATGTCAGGACTGATCGAATATTTGTCCTTCATAAATTGTATTATTTTGGTGCCGATCGGAAATCCAAGATGGGCGCCACAGTCGAACATAGATTAACATAGAACCCTATGGAAAAGCATGCAAACAATGTCTACGGAGACATTGTGTGACATTTATGATTCCAGTTTATGCATGAATGATCAGATAATGGTCCTTCATAAATTTTATGATTTTAGTGCCGATCGGAAGTCCAAGATGGCCGCCACAGGCCGAGACAGTTTAACAAAGAACCATAAGGAAAACATGTGAACTGCTCTCTTTGAGCATCCGTATGGTACAATGAATCTACTTTATGCAGGAATGATCAAATGATGGTCCTGAATTTGACAATTTTATGATTTTATGGCAACTGCAAATCCAACATGGATTCCATGGCCAAATATAGTTTAACATTGAACCCTATAAGAAAAACATACTAACTACTTCTTTAACCAGGCTCGCTAGAGCCTCTGGTTTAAATGCATATATCTCACGAAATTTTGATCTGGGACCACCAAATTTGGTGCCAATGTAACTTGAGGCATAAGCTTGTCAGTCGGTCACATATCGGCTGACCTTGACCTCATTGTCGTGGTCCAGTGACCAGGGTCAAGTTATCATGATTAGGTCAGTTTCTCAGTAACAAGGTATGGTAGGCCAATAATATTTGGAGTGTGAAATTCATTGTTAGGTGTACATGTCAGTCTTACGTATGTCAACTGACCTTGACCTCACAATCAAGTTTTTGTGATTATGTCAGTTTCATCGGCAGTAACTAGGTATGGTAGGTCAATATTTGCTGTATGAATTTGTCATAAGGTGTACATGTCTGTCTAACATGTGTCGACTAGGTCAGTTTAACCTCATTGTCGGTGACCAGGGTCAAGTTTTCGTGGTAAGGTTAGACTCTTAGTAACTAGATATGATAGGTCCATAATATGTGGTTTGCGAATGTGTTGTAAAGTACTGACCTTAAGGTCATTGTCATCGTCCAGTGACCAGGATCAAGTGTCCGTGAATAAGTCAGTTTCTCAGTAATTAGGTATGGTAGGTCAATAATATTTGGTGTGTTAATTCCTTGTAAGGTGTACATGTCGCAGTTTGACAGGTGTCAACTGATAATGACCTCATTCTCACAATCCATTTACGTTGGTCAAGTTTTCTTATTTTGATGCATTTAATGATCCAGTTTTGGATTTCTGATAAGCTTACATCTGTGTCCACGTCCATATTAAGGCGAGACATCTTCGTGAGTCTGTAAAAGTCAAATCCCCAATTCTTTGTGTAAAATGGATGATTAAATTCCTGTTTTATGATTTTGTCTCGCCTGGATCAAAGTCACTTAAGGCGAGACAAAGGGATTGTTTTTTATTGTCCCAGTATTTTATTGATCTAATAGGCAATAACACGCGTCTGTCCGCCATCCCTTTCTGTGTTTCTCCTCTGAAGTCCTTTGGCGATTGGTAAATTTGGTATGGAAGATTTCTCAATGAACAGAAGAATATATTGCATTTGCGTCGTGATTCTTGTTTTTTCTTGCCAAATATCAAACTTTGTCTTTTTTTTTTTTTTGCCAAACAAACCGTTTCCGTGCATGATTCTTCTTTGTAGTCCTTTGATGGATTGGTCTGATATTTGGTATGCAAGTTTGCCCTGATGAACAGAAAAGAAACTGCTGCAATTTTTTTTGTGATCATCGGACATTGTCCATTTCAAAAACCTTTTCCGTATCTTTTGACCAATAGGTCTGACATTTGGTATGCAAGTTTGTGCTCATGAATAGAACATTTTCAGAGTAATTGTATAATTGATGCATTTATGTAGGTTATATCAATTTTCCTACTGTTGTTGGATTAATTAAACCAACATTTTAACCCCCTAATGATAATTATCACCCTTCCCTACGGCTATATCTACTTGCTGAGAGCAACCGTAAAAGTTGTCCCGAAATGGCACGTGCAGAGAGCAGAACTTATCAAGCGATTCTCAAAACGTTTAAACATTAATAAATGCGTCAGTGGCAGGCCAGACATCCATCAGGACAGAAAACGGGGGAAACTGACTGGGACAACGATATATCAAGTCGAGTCGACCCAGATACAACGGTTGCTTACCTGGTGGGGAAAGGCAAAAAATCCACATTATGGAATCTCGGAATGAAACCACCCTGCAATTACAGGAACAACCAGTCCACAGATTTCGCAATGATAAGTCTGTAAACATTCCTTGCGGAAAGAATTCCGACCAATCAGAAACAAGTATTGGTCATGGAGTCATGTTTGAAAAATGAGGGAACTTTGTAGAGATTAATGGTGAGTAGTTTTAGAGGAGAAATTAAAATTTAAAAAGTTTAACGGACGGACACAAAGTGATGGCATAAGCTTAGAATTTTTTTGGGTCAGAATAGCTAGAACGGGTTCCGGCTCTAACTGTCACGTCTAAGTAGAAAGAGTGTATATG
This sequence comes from Mytilus coruscus, assembly GCA_017311375.1. Taxonomy (NCBI): domain Eukaryota; kingdom Metazoa; phylum Mollusca; class Bivalvia; order Mytilida; family Mytilidae; genus Mytilus; species Mytilus coruscus. Next base: position 96,306,944 of record CM029599.1, read on the forward strand.
AGCACTAACCTATCATTTCTAGGTGTTCCAGTCGGAGTTTTGGCAGGCTCAAAAATGTAGATTAGGTTTTCAATTGGTTATGTGATGATTTATGTCAGTTGCTTACCGCAGGTCGGCGGTTTCCTCCGGGTACTCGGGGTTTCTGACCAATAAAACTAACCGTCATGAAATAACCAAAATAATTATGGAAAGTTATGTTGAATCCCATCAAAGTAAAAAATTGATAATGGAACACTAGTATGACACTCTAAAATTGTGTATCAAATTCCTTCAATTAGTTTAAATATCACTACCATGAAAAAGATCAGAATTTAGCTTTCAACGATGGGACACCATTAATCATGGGATAACGGCGATAACAAATTGTTATGCCCCGGGCGCGGTAAGTATGTATTATCCATATCACAAGGAGCAGTCTACGTCATAAACTGGTGTTGGCTTGTATTCTATGACGATGGAAGTGTGGTTGTCAGCCGAGAACCAGCTTATCTACGTCATATACCTTTTCAATTTGAAGGGCAAGAAATAGGAAACTCGTTGTTTTATGATACTTATCCTTATATGACAATAACAAAAAAAAACCGCCTAATTCATCTCGAAATAATTTGGAGAAAACAAATTAAAAGTTTTTAATTATTGTTCAGTGTATTGACGTAATCATGGCTCCATTATGATGCGGAATATGTTTCGCAGCTCAATATACAAGTTGGTAGCAGCATATGGATCTTCTGGTTTATCCAAATGATTTTCTCTCATAACAATACAAGCGAGATCAAAAACATTTTTGTCACAAATATCTTCAGGAAATAAACATTCCTCCAGACAAGCCTCAACATCCTCTGGTCGAACAGGACATAGGAAATTAAGGGTGTCTTCATTTCTCGGACAGTTGTAGAGTATTACTGGACGGCCATGTACATTCCCTTCGTACTTACACGGTCGGATTTTGTGATGGTTCCAAGTATCTACGACATTCTGGATTTCCCTCTATAAAATAAAAAATTGTACAATCTAATTATAACATTTTTAAATTTTAGAGACAATCAATTTTGGTTATGTAAACGGATTGAAAAATTACATTCATAGATACATTTTCCATTTTGTGTAATAATACATGTACTCAGTAGGATATGTAATGGTTGGTTGTCCATTGAACAGCAAATAGAACATTAAAGATAGTAATGGTACATAGTATATGTTTATCATACCTTCAAAAGTTTCATGAAACAAAACTGAAGAAGATTTTGTCGATGAAATCCCCGGTATAAAATCCATCCTTCTTGAAAGTTTGAAACAGTGAGATCCAGAAATCTGTATTTTCTCTTCTAAGTACACTCCACCAACTTTCTATACGCTGGTTGTGTTGGCTAGTACCATATATGAATGTATTCCTATGATCATTTCGATGGAAAAACGTTTGCATCTGAGCTGTGTGTGTGTGTTTTCTGTCCCTAGGTCACCGCGCATTCTCAACGGTACGCCATTATTTCTTATAACAGCTTTTATATAATATCCGGCAATTACCCGAGGGTCGCTGCTTGTTCTGTTAACATGTAGCCATACAATAAATCTGGAGTAACCGTCAATGCATCCATTAATGCAAAATCCGAAAGGCTTCAGTTTATCGTAAGAATCTAGATGCCATATAAAGTTTGGACCTTGACCAGTATATTCCCGTCTCTTAAGTTTTCGCTTCAATCTGTTATTAACACCACCAGGATTTAAAGCACGCATTAAAAGTCGCACTGTTTCTTTTCTTACGGTCAGTCCACTGTGCAAACATTTTAGGTGCATCCAGTGGTATCCATTCAGCTGTCCGGACTCTTGTACTTGTTCATGAATAAACATGGCTACGTCTAGTAGATCAAAGTAATTTTTCCTTCTGTATAATCCAAAGCTAGCCAACAGCCTTTTAGGTGACACAAAGAAATGCCAATCCTGTGTTTTCATTAAGGATTTGTAATATTTCCTTGTAATTAAGTCCAAGGTGAAAATACACAAAATAAGTTGATCCCTTTCTTGCATCCTTATTTGCAACACGCTATAAAACACGATTTTACATTTCTAGCGATAGACTTTACATCTCCAGCGCTTGACTTTACATCTTCAGTGCTACACTTTATATCTTCAGCGCTAGACTTTACATCTTCAGCTCTGGACTTTACATCTCCAGCGCTGGACTTTACATTCTTTAGTCGGGTTGCGCTTGACTTTACATCTCTAGCGCTTGACTTTATATCTCCAGCGCTTGACTTTACATCTTCAGCGCTGGACTTGACATCTCTCCAGCGCTTGATTTTACATCTCCAGCGCTTGACTTTACATCTCCAGCGCTTGATTTTACATCTCCAGCGCTAGACTTTACATCTCCAGCGCTTGACTTTACATCTCCAGCGCTTGATTTTACATCTCCAGCGCGTGACTTTACATCTCCAGCGCTTGACTTAACATCTCCAGCGCTGGACTTTACATCTCCAGCGCGTGACTTTACATCTCCAGCGCGTGACTTTATATCTCCAGCGCTAGACTTTACATCTTCAGCGCTGGACTTTACATCTCTAGCGCTAGACTTTACATCTCTAGCGCTAGACTTTACATCTCTAGCGCTAGACTTTACATCTCCAGCGCTAGACTTTACACATCTTCAGCGCAGGACTTTAAAAAACACTTTATAATCTGTGTGAGACCAACAGGGCTCCGTAGTTTTCCGCTCTTTAGTCGGGTTGTTGTCTCTTTGGCAATTCCCCGTTTCAATTCTCAATTCTATTACTCTACTCATACTATTTCATTATTTATTACAATGTACACTCCTAAAGAAACATACATGATAGAAAATAATGTTTTGCATGTATTCGTATAAGTTTTATACATAGGAACACATAGGTAGACTCAACTTAAAACACCCTCATTTGCCTTGTCCTTATTCGCCTTTTCAGAATCTAAAGAACTATGGGTAATCTCATTGTTCGTACACCAAAATGAAAATACTATGTGGATTTTCAAATGCTTTATTAATATTTATTGATTATTTGCTGAAGTATGCAAAATCTATTTGATATTTGGTGTATTATGTAGTTTTTAAGTTCCCCGTCAAAACATCGAAAGTTCAAGTCACAAGACTCAATACAGTAAAATATTAACATGGGCACTTAACGCGGTAATGCATGAATTGGCTAATGAATTTTACGACTGAAAGTGATCGTAAATTATATTGAATAATAATAAAATTCAGGAGATGTGATATGAAGGAGAATGTTCTTTTCTGAAACTAGCAGACCAAACTCTGTGAATACAAATAGTATTAAATCAACTTTGGGATGATATAATCATCTTTAATAAGTCATATGAGACTCTGATGATGTTAAGGAACTTTTAACCATATATTTAATTGTTTCTTTTTTATAGAATTATATAATCATCTCATCTGTAAGTCATATGAAACGAGTTTATTATGCTTATAATGTTTAGGAAAATATTGAACAAATGAATTCATATTATACTTAACTTAGTCCTCAGTACACGATTTATTATTTATTTCATTTAGTACGAATCAATAACGTATAATCGACAAATAATATTTCATTCTTTGTAAATCATTGTTGATCGTAAACCTTGATCGTGACTTTGATAAACAATCAATACAGAATAATTGATATTTAGGTATGCACGTGAATATTGTATTTAATGTTTAGGTATGCACGTGAATATTGTATTTAATGTTTAGGTATGCACGTGAATATTGTATTTAATGTTTAGGTATGCACGTGAATATTGTATTTAATGTTTAGGTATGCACGTGAATATTGTGTTTAATGTTTAGGTATGCACGTGAATATTGACAAGTTAGACGTAAGGACGATGTTTATTTTTTTTTTAGATATTCCACGCGTTCTAATTAGTTATTTAAACTTTGTCATAACAGTTGTTAATTGATTTGGTGTATACACATTTTTCTTTCAGAAGCAGTTTAGACTATACTTTGCAATTGTGCAGTCAGGTCTCCGAATTTAAAATAAAGGTGTCATGTTAATATCACTATATGCGGAAAACTGTCACCGAATTAAGATATGGGATAACAGAATATTTTCATATTACAGACTTTTGTTAAGTATAAGTTAAGATTGCGTGGTCTTTACTTACACTTATCTTTTCTTAAAACAATTATTCAAAATTTTAACATAATGTAATTTATATGGTATCATACACTTTTTTGGTAATATAACAGTGCCAGATAAGTCCATTCTTGTACAATTTACATTTTATGTAAATCAAAATTTCAATTTACTTCCCTGAAGATAAGTTTCCCACACAACATAAAATTTTCGAGAGGTTTACTGGATTGAATGACTTAAACTTTGTACAGTGATATGTTAAATAATAAGCCTATTTCGAAAGTATACATAATAAAAGGAATACCAATGGTCTCTTTACAGATTATAACCCCGTCATTATTGTGATATGTTTGGCTACATGTAGTTTTGATTCGTATGGCATGGTCGATCCGTTTGAAGTTCTTGCATTTTCCTCAAATTTTCCCTCTTTGTTTATAATTTCCAAACGCGATTTGAACATCGTTAAACGACTGTTGTGTCTCATTTGAGGTTTTGTTGCTTGAGTACATGTATTCCATAATGTTGAAAAGAGAAGTTGGGATACTTTTTTGTAATATATAACAGTTCATGTATTTTAGCAAACAGTTTATACATGACAAAAAATATGTTTCGCCAGCATGAACATCATAATGATACATCCTCTTTAGAATTTCGTTAGTAAGTAGACTCTGTCAGGGGCATATGCATCAAACATCTTCCTTTCTAAATGTTTAGACGATGTCCCACTGACAAGCTGCCAATGACTTCTATCTTGTATACTTTTTTTTATATATTAATTCGAAAATCACAACGTTATTTTATACTATCAATTCGACCTTTATTTAATAGATTCAAAAACAGTCATTTTGCTTCATTCATAAACCTTTCAATTAATTTTTTAATAGCAATACGAAAGAATATTTTCTAATTCGGAGGAAAAATTAGATGTTAGTTTAAAGCGACATAATTTAAATAAAATAAAAAACAAATGAAAGTAATCACTGAATCACTCCCTGAAAATATCAGACTAATGATTATTATCCAATACATTTATAAATACAACTTTATAACATATCTGTGAGCGAATTCACGGCTTTAATACAGAATTTTTATCTTTTTAAAATTCTAGATTCTATCTAATTAGAATGTGTAAGTCTTTTTTTTTATTTTAACCGTGACATCCATTAGAAATTCTTTCAATTGAGAAATAAAGCAAAAATCAATTACCAATTACTTTTTATTATTGAAGATCAAACAAATCAACACATCATGTTCTGTCATTGTTTCGGCTGGTCAGAATAGAAGAAAAAGATTGATATACTTTAAATAAATTGCTTTATTGTTCGGTCCATTAAAATGGCAGTTCAGAGCACATTCACAGGGACGTACATGTTATCGACAAAGGACGATTGGACACTAAAGATTTCATTTTCTCAGTTTCAAACTATACTACCGTCATGTCTGAGGATGAAGACTAGACTGATAAAATCACAAAAAAAAGTTTATCGCCATCCAAAATAGTGTTAATGTCTTGTATCACGAATGACGTGAACCGGTTTCCCACATTTTAACTTAACGAATATGAGTAGGATGATAGTTATAAATACCTTCCCACAACATCGGATATCATAGTAGGGTGCCCAGTGTCCAAAAAGTCCTCTAGTTAACGAGTTTAAGTTAACGGATAACACACGGCTATTTTTGTTTGCAAATTATAGGAAAATGATTATATTTTACAGTCATGATTATCGTCGTAAGTTCCCATGGTCACGAATTTCTAAATTTCGTGTTTTTACAGGTTACCTCCAGATACCATATGGTACGGATAAACTTTAACATGAAAAATAAAATTATCACGCTCTTTGTTGGTTTTATCACGCTCTTTGTTGGTTTTTAAAATAGTACTTATAATATAGTTTATACATTAGATATATCATATAACTAAAGCGGAAAGTATTTAAGTGATTTCAGTATAATTATTTCAGCATTTTAGTCAGACTAAAATTTTACCCTAAATTTACCACATTTTCTTCGAAGGCAAAATTATTACATATATCATCACAATAATTTTACTCTGATTAAGCAATAAGACACGGTGCATGTGTGTGTCAAATTTTATGTGTAAAATAAAAGTAATTTTGAAGAAATTAGCAAATAAAAACACAAATTAAGTCAACCATTTGTCATAGATTAAACACGGATTATCCCGTGACATCAATCATTTTGTTGCTTACACTATTAGGTCATTAATAAGGACAGTGGTCACTCATTACATTTCTCATTTTTGCTTGTTGTGTGGTTGATTTATTTGTTTTGAATAGCCAGGTAACTTTGTAAATTATTATTTTCAGAGGAATATGTTTTTGTCTTTCAACTCTTTATTGAAAAGATATTTTTGTTATAATTGTAGTATAAGAATCAAATCGGTCGGTTTCGAAACACATCCGGAATATGGCACATCAAGTCTATGTTATGGTCTTGCATGATGTTTTGAACCTAAATCCCCTTGGCGTGAAAGACAACAAAAATGTATCACCGTTCCTGCTATAAATTATACACCAGCAGAAACAACTTCAATAATTTCAAAGCTGAATTGGCAAAAGGTTTGTTCGAGCAAACCACTGAAGCCAATGACCTATATGTGCCAAGCTGGCAGCAGGAAACTTTTTTCCGGATTGACCTTTTTTTTTTATCTGTAACTACGCATTCTTATTTTTTCCGCGGCTTTGCTGCGCGAAAATTTATTTTCATCTTTGTACACATTTATATCCTTGAATATCCTGCATTTCATGTTGCAGAGTATTCATTTTCATCCGGTCTTGTGCAAAGTCACTGATTTCCAGTTCATACTAGGTCAAGTTATTGATTTTCAAAATCCTCCTCCCCTCCCTCCTTCCAAAATCAAATGGTCGGTCCCTTACTGAAAGCTAATGAAAGGACGTTATCAATTTATAGTCTGAGGCCTATATATTCGGGTCTTTTATAGCCGACCATACGGTATGGGTTTTTCTCATTATTGAAGGCTGTACTGATGCCTATAACTGCTTACTTCCTCATCTCCTTTTTTTATATTATACAAGTATTACATAAAATTAACATTTTCAATGTTCCATGCAAATTAGGTAAAGACAGATGAACTCGGTCACAAAGACATGTACACTTTGCTACCATTCTATACACCAAATATATTTTACCCACTACTTCATATACTTACAGTATCTGAGATAAGGACTTGACCACTTAAACTTAATCTTGTTCACTGATCCATGAACTGAGGTCAAGGCAAGGTGAACCATGTATGACCGACATGTTGACCTTGCAAGGATACCATATATTAGTAACCAAATATTGTCATCCTAGAACTCATGATAAAAGAGATGCGAAGGATACCAAAGGGACATTAAAACTCACATGTGAGACATTCACATGACAAAAAAAAAAACCCCAATTTTTTACCAGTCACTAAACCATGAAAATGAGGTCAAGGAAAATAATTATATGACAGGCGGGAACTTCGTAACACAATAGATCTATATACAAAGTATGGTTTATCCCGTTCCTGTACCCTCTGAAATATAAAAAAATACAAATAGTTTACGGTGTTGCCGCCTCCACCATCAGATTGTATGCTGTAAGCCTTGCATTCTGCAACTTGCTTCGAATGCGATTTAAAAAAAAAAAAAAAACAACTGAAATTAGCTCTCTAATCTCAACACGGTCGTTGGGCTTTCGACTTAACAGTCGACAATGAAACGTAATAGCTACTACTAGCTTAGGCAATTTTTCTATGTTGTTTCAATCTGATTAAAATTCTGAACTATGTTACCTCGCGTGCTCGTATACATAAACTCATATGAGGATAACGAAATCAGAGATCTATATTTTAATAAAATTGATGTTGTTACAACCCTATTTTTGTAGATAATCTTTAACTTCATGTCAATTGTAGGCCAATTTATGCTCAATAAGGCATATAAGTATGTAAGATAGATTGATTAACCTGTTTGTAATTGTCACTTTGTTTTCATAACTTTGACGGACAATCCTCCCCCGTTTGTAGTCTTTTTTATTTCTATAAAGCATGGACCTGCTAATTCAATTCATTATATGTTAATATTACACGAGTTTTGGAACTAAGTACAATTTTATGTGCTTCCACACTCACCAAAAGAAAACTGGATAGTTTCCCAGAAAATCATTACAAACACCTTCTATCAAAAGACGGAAAAATAACATTTTGGAAAGACAACTTATACATGTTAATATTAAAAAACATCTCAAGAGATCACTTGTATTGAATCTAATGAAAAAATTTCGAATTTGGAAATTTTAATAGGTCAAGATCACTGTTGTAACAGCTGAATAACAATTGTAAATGTGCACACTATAAGTACAAATATCAGTCTCGAACCATATTTGGCAACATAAATATCAAATTAGTCCTAAATATAGAAACTGTAGTTATAATCCTTTGAATTATTCGAATTTATTTTTGCTATAAACGCATATATGTATGGGCGACCAGCTGTCTAAACGTGACTCTGCGTTTTTCCTTGAAATTTTAGCTTTGACCTTTGACCCCAAATTTAAGAAAATCGTGACCATGTAGACAACGACGACATCAATATTTCGATGAGGCTTGTTCTCCTCTTTTCAATGATATCAAATACAGTCGTGTGTTATTCTGTTAACCCAAATCGATAAAATTCGTTGACTGGGCACCCTACTATCATTCCGTTTTGATGGCAGTTCGTAAATTAATAAACTGAAATACCAATATCGGGGGAAAATGAATTGTCAGTTGATGTATATATTTAAATATAAGACACTGTTTTTATAAGATGTCTGCATAGTTACGTTTTTAAGCCTTATCTAGGTGCCCTTGTTAGAGAAAAACACACATTCATATAATATGAATACCCCATCCCTGATTCATAACTAAAAAAGCACATAAACACAATTTTATAAATGACTATTGCAGAATCAAGAATAGAAGTTATTGTTGCCTTTCAATACCAAAACTTAGCAATCTGGAAGAGGAGAGACAACCCCTTACTCCATTGTAGTATTGGATGATCGCAAAATAAGGGAATTATAGTAATCATTCTGTTAAATTACGATCTTATTTTATTTTGTATATCTTTTCCTTATCATATAAAGCTTGCTTCATAAAGCCAATATATTTTTATCAACATGTCTTATTATCAATATTATGTAAGAAGTGTAAAGATCGTATTGGATGTTGTCTGCTGTATTGCTACAATTTAACAAAATGAAACATAAGGAGATACATGATTGCCAATGAGACAACTATCCAGCTGAGACCAAAATATTAGGATGTAAACATCTATGATAGGTAACCATACACCTTTCTTCAAAATGTAAATCAATTCAGATTCGAAAAACATCGGCTTGATTTATCCTTAAAAGGACAACAACAAATATGACAGACAGCAAGCCACGACGACCGTTGAATCACAGACCCCAGATATAGGACAGATATATAAGAAATGGGGCGGAGCAAACATTTTTGTTAGCGCTTTCAAAATTTAATGCTAGTAATATTTCAATCATTTGAGACACCCAACTAAATAATTGATTGTTAAATTTCATAATCGCCTATAATCAGTTTTAAATAATTAGTTATCAAAATAAATAAAAAAACCTTAATATTTTTGGTTCCATCTTAAATGACTGCAGTAGAAACATGCAGAATCGATGTAATGTATATCTACCGATTTAGACGTATTATTCGCTTTGTACTAACCTGAGCAACATGACGGGTGCCACGTGTAGAGCAGGATCTGCTTACCCTTGCGGAGCACCTGAGATCACATCTAGTTTTGTTTTAAAGGGTTTCGTGTTGCTCTTGCTCGAGTTTTAAGTATTGTACTTTGTGCTTTTTAATTTTTCAATGTTTGTGTTGTTTATACCGGTAACAGTCTCGTCTATCCTTTGTAATGACAAACGTGTTTCTATTTCAAATTTTCACAGTCGGTCAAGTTTCAGGGTTAGAACATTTACTTTACCGATGGTTTATTAATTTGGTGATGTCTTATGGTAAGATAAGAGTCAATTACCAATCAGTTATTTTATAATTGCATATCACTCGATACTTATCAACGTATTTTATAGGAGTAACACGATGGGTGTTGCATGTGGAGCAGGATCTGCTTACCCTTCCGGAGCACTTGAGATCACCGCCAGGTTTTGGTAGGGTTCGTGTTGCTCAGTCTTTAGTTTTCTATGTTGTATTTTGTGTATTATTGTTTGTCTGTTGGTTTTTTTCTTTTTTAACCATGGCATTGTCAGTTCATTTTCGACTTATGAGTTTGAATGTCCCTTTGGTATCTTTCGCCTCTCTTCTTCAGCATGGAATCAAAATGTTATTAGGAAACGGATTTAAAAAAGTTAACAGCTTGTTTCTGGAGACTATTATTCAATAGTATTATTATATTTATACAAATTGCGTAACTTGATTTTAATCAATGTTTACACTTAACATATTATAAGCTCTAAAGCACCTTAGCAATCATATGAAAATGTGTGAAGTTGTTGACAATGGGAGATAAACCTCCAAATAAATTTGTTACCGATTACAATCGATAGTCGGTTGGTTGGCGTCAAGTTATAGATATATCCAACGACCCTCACCTAACCTGGGATAATGGTTACAACATCAGAAAAAACTGTACAGAAAAATGAGCTTAAAAGGACTTACTCATCAGATCTGCACAAAGCATAACAAAAAGACGAAAACACAAAGTACCTGTTTGAGAGTACTCGCGCCTACTGAAAACAAGTTCAAAGCCAATTTCAACCAATTGAAAAATTATGTTTCTCAGACAATACTTTGAATCAGTACACATCCATGTAGTGTGGTGTGAATGCATTATACGCAGTCATAAAAATCATGACCTAGTGCGATGCTAAAATATGAGTATCAGCAGACTGTTGGATCGTGAATGATCATAACTGTATATATATAAGTATATATCAAAAAGTGAAATATCAAAAATACTGAATTCCAATGAAAATTCAAAACGAAAAGTCCCTTATCAAATGGCAAAATCAAAAGCTCAAACACATCAAACGAATGGAAAACAACTGTCATATTCCTTACTTGGTACAGGCAGTTCTTAATGTAGAAAATGGTGGATTAAAGTCACACATGACACTTCAACTTAAAAAAAAAAGTTGATCGATATGTTGTATATATTGAATGGCTAAGTTTTACTGTAAAACACCTGTACATGGACTGTTTTGTAAAAGAAAATCCTTTATCGTATTAAAATCTTCAGAAATGTACTGCAATTTAATTATTGTCTTCCCGTACTCTAATTCGCCGATAGTTTTTCCGAATGCAGTTACCTTAATCACGAGACCTCTCGTAAGAACTTCCAAAACCGCACAGTGCAAGTACGAGGGAAACCCATGGTAAAAGGAAAGATAAACAAACGTGGAAGTTGATAGCGTTAATTGATTCTGAAAGGAAAATCATAAACACCACACCATTTAACAACTGTTCAGACAAAGTTAAATAAACAAATAGAAGCGCATGAAAAAAAAAAAACCTTCGCTATATTGCATGCCTATAATTTCACTTATGTTGCACGACCTCCATGGTTCTGTTTTGAGTGTTTATATAAAGGTCACGTTCGGTAAACTTAGGCAATAAAACGGAAGAGTTTATTACGAGGCAAATTTTTCAATGAATGAAATATTTTTTGTCGATTATATGAATTTGTAATAAATGTAAAAAAAAATCGTGTATAGAGGACTTATTTTAGTATATATGTACACATTGGTTCAATTTTTTCCTAACATTATAATTTCAAGAAAGTCGTTTCATATGACTTTAAGTTTTTTAAGTGTTTTAATTGATGACAATTTAAGTGTCGATTAAGACGAAATTCAAAGATCTAACTGCAGTGAAACCCAAGAGTGACTTGGGTATAGAAATAGTATTACTTTAGTATTCTTCCAACCGGCAGTAGAACCCTGGCAAAGTTGGGAGTCCGTTTGGCAGTGCGGGATTTATAAATTTACAGTCATGTCCGGTCTGAATGTTTCCGGTAGAGAGAATGTCACTTTCTCTGCACTAAAGAAACCAGGCAAAAACTCTATGAGAGTCCGCAGTTGGCCTGTTGCACGGCAAAACTTCTGCTCCTATCAAGCAGACCATTGTTTTCCTGTGACAATCCAAATTTTCAGTCCTTCATCACTGTATTCTTACCTTGCAGAACCTACTCTATTGTATAAATTGCTAATCTCTCGTCCTGAATATGTATGAAATAATTTTCCCTGGACGTCAAACAAGGAAAAATCAATCTAACTACAGTGTTAAATTGACAACATTTAAGAATATGCTTATTCAAAGGGTCAATAATGTCCTTGGGTCGTATCTAAATTTATGAGCTATATACATCTTCGTAAAAATGAGCACGGGATATCCCTTTTGTAATAAGGTGACTACGGGTACAACCAATCTTCCAGACTAAATATTTAAAAGAATTTAGGGAAAGTTTAAGTAATTTGTGGTAACGCAGTCCATACACAAGGAATATCAGCGATCAAAAAACGAAAATTAAAAATAGTGAACGAAAATCGTCTCTTCTGTCTTCATTTTTTTATACAGAGTTCCCATTTATATCTGATCTGAAACATCCATGTAGAAAATAACAATTATTGCTGTTGGTATTATATTTATTTAAAGTCAGTTCCCTGAAGTAAATTTCCGAAGTATAACTAGAGAATTATAAGCACGGCTTTGAATATAGATGAATCATAATCTTATGGTAATCCTCGTAACAATAATAGTGCATAGGATTGAATCTTTAAAATTATGTTAGTTTTCCATCTTAAATAAGTTACTTCTGTTAAGAGTATTAAAATAGTTGTTAAATAATAAACACAGCATACAAAAATAAAAAGAACAACATCGGAGGTTGCATTGTGCGTCAATATTTTAAGATACATTAAGTCGGAAAGAAAGATTGTTGAATGTGTTTATTTTCTGTTGCTGGTGTTGTTGTAAGGAAAAGGGGGTTAACGGTTTCATTGTTGACACACAGGGAATGTGTATCATGTGGCATTTGCATAAAACCTTTGTAAAAATATTGAGGGAATGATAGTATTGTTCAAATTAAAGTCACGAACACATTAAACAAATGATAACAAAGGCTTGTTACATATTTATTTTTTCTAAATATGTTAATTATGGTATCTTTAAAGTTTTGAATAAAACCGTTAATATGTATTAGTATAGATTTATGAAAACTTAAGGTCCTACATCCTATCGATACAATGTACTTATATTTTGGCATTATACAAATTCTCAGACTGTTTATGAAATCTAAACCTAAAGTCGTTGGATTTGTACTGATTGATATTTAAGTATGAAAGAACATTACTTATTACTTAATTAGTTGTAATTGGTTTTGAACAAGTTTTCAGTAGCTGCGATTACTCTTAGATCGACACTTTTGGTCCTTCTGCATAAAGTTACTTTTTTTGCAAATCTGACGAGTCAAGCCATTTCAACTGGTTGAAAGGTAAAATAACAAAAATACTGAACTCCGAGGAAAATTCAAAAAGGAAAGTCCTTAATCAAATGGCAAAATCAAAAGTTCAAACACATCAAACGAATGGATAACAACTGTCATATTCCTGACTTGGTACAGGCATTTTCTTATGTAGAAAATGGTGGATTGAACCTGGTTTTATGGCTAGCCAAACCTCTCACTTGTATGACAGTCGCATCAAATTCCGTTATATTGACAACGATGCGTGAACAAAACAAACAGACACAATTCGTAAAAATGTCAAAAATAGGGTTACAGCAGTCAACATTGTGTTATCATCTTAATCACTATAAAAACAAACAAATTTTAGGAAGAAGCATACATCAAATTTAACATCCTCATTATGCTTATATTATACGATTTTATATATCTATGTAAAATCCACCTATAAAGGATGGAAGGTTTTAAGTACTGGCGTAAAATCGCGCGTTTGAAATTCGCACAGGTAAACATAAAATAATTGTGTCGTTCAAAGTATAAAGAGATACATAAATACAGAGTCACGTAAAATGGACATCACAACAAACAGACTCCGCAGTAAAAGCAATATCAATAAATAAAATAATAGTGTGGTTCAAATTATGACGGGATACACAAGCACAGAGCCACACCAAATGTATATCACAAAAACAGACCCAGCAGTAAAAGTGATATAAATAAATAAAATAATTTTGTCGTTCAAAGTATGACAGAATAATATGTAACTGTAAAAGCAATATTAATAAATAAAACAATAGTGTGGTTCAAACTATGACGGATATATGAGTACAGAGTCACGCCAAATGTATATCACAAAAACAGACTCAACAGTAAAAGTTACACCAAAAAATGAAATAATTTTGTCGTTCAAAGTATGACGGGATACATAAGCACAGAGTCACGTCAAATGGATATATCAAAAAACCGGACTTAACAGTGAAAGTAATATAAATAAAGACAAATAAAAGAATACTATAACACGTTATAAAGATGATAAACAACGTCAGTACGCAAAATCTATACTACAAGACCATCGTGTATTATTTGTGAAGTTGATACGGAATATTTATCAACAAGTTCTTGGTACCTTCCGATGAACTTTTTAAGAAAAAAGGACAAGACGTTCTTTGACATACCCCTGGTTCATCAACTTTCTGCTCAGACACTGGTGACGTTTTACAAAGTCTGAGTAGGAGCTGCAAGCTCTTGAATACCGAATAAGTTGGGAAATGTATATCCCATATGCAGGTGAAGTTGGTATATTGCTACTAAGGTGGGGGAAATTGATAATTTCAAAATTAAAATCGTCTCGTTTGTCATAGATTCTGGTTCTGAGATGACTGTGTATGTCAAATTCGAGGTATAAGTCTAAAAATGAGGCGGAGGAAGCCGTGTCTGTTGTTTCTTTAATTTCTAGTTCTGGTGGATATATTAATGGAACCCAATCAGAAAAGTTCGGATTGTTAATGGAAAGAACATCATCAATATATCTGAAAGTGAAATTAAATAACCTGGCTTCTTTGATCTTCTTGTTTTTGACAAGTGTCTGAAGGAACTCCGATTCATATGAAAATAAGAAGAGGTCGGCAAGGAGAGGCGCACAGTTCGTTCCCATAGAAATGCCGACAATTTGTTGAAAAAGTCTACCTCCAAATTCAACAAATATGTTGTCAATAAGGAACTCCAGCATACTGATCACTTGTTCCTCTGTGTAGCATGTTTTACATTTATAAATTTTGACTTGGATGGAGAGTTGTCTCATTGGCACTCATACCACATCTTCTTATATCTATTTACCGTTTTGTTCGCTATTAACAAAATATGCCTTATGGTATCCCAAAGTAATAAATTTATAGCGTATGCTACCATTTTTATGATGAAAAGCATTGTGTCTTCGAAATTCTTATGTTGTGCTGTTACACCACTGACCCAGGTTGGGGGTCCGCCTAAAACGTGTCTAACCCAGCCACATTCTTTATGTGCATGTCCTGAGTCAGGACAATTTGCTATCATTCATCTTTGTTTTTTCCTTAATTGTTTTTGCATCGATCAGGCCCTATTTTCTTGTTTGAATTGTGTCACATATGATCAGGTCAATGCTTTTTATAGCCGCCTAAACTTTATTGGTTTTGCTCCTTGCTTAAATATTGATCATGCTATTTGAATTTAATTGGATAATTGTACCATTGGCAACCATTCCACTTTTCCTTTTTTTTTTTTTTCAATTTTAAGAAAATTTAGTAGGATCTTTCGGAGAGACAAGCACTTCTTGATTCGGTCATGATTCAATATTTCAAAGAATTGGAGGTATACTCAAGAAATAAAAAAGAGATCCTAACGAAATAAAAAATCCTTTGTTTATTAGTTTGTTGTTTGTAAATAAGCATTGGTTTTACTGTTATAAAGCTTAAAGACTTTTGATACGGCTATTTGTGTCATTTCATTGATATGCACTTTATATACATTCTAGGTAAAATTGAAAAATACAGGTGTGTGTTGTGTATTTAAACTTCAAAGAGACGAATAGTTTGTTTGTATATTAAGTTAATGTACTTGTATACACAACGGGGTAACTGGTGAGACGAGAAGCATAGAAAAAGAATAATGACTTCTTTTTTTCTGAAAATTGTAGTTTTAAGTCCAAAAAATTGTTTGCAACCTTTGTTATTGTACAGAAATGTGCCACAATATTACTCTATAATTTCTTAAACATTCTAACGAGAGAAAAAAATACATTTGAACTTCGTTGATACGATTTTTAGTTTATAAATTATGCGTATTTAAAAAACAAAACAATTGTTGTTGTAGAACGTCTCTATTATTGCTCATATACGTACAATCTTATTGATTATTTCTCAACCACAATGGTTGTCTAGAGTATAGAAGTATAGTCATTCGGACCTTTCCCTCCTGACAGTAAATCCACGCTGATGATGCTCTATTTCAGTGTGGTTGTGCGGAATTTATATATACGTAAGCAAGTTAAGTTTGAATGGGGACGTTAAATCGTGCAGGGAGAGTGCAACGCACACTGCACGTTAGAAACCCCTTGCAACATATTTTTAAGGCATCAATAGGTGGCCTGTTGCAAGCATAATGTCTGCGCTTATCCAAAACACACTATTCATTCCGATCGACTAACTGCTTAGAACATGTAACTATTGCATCAATTGTTAGTTTGTACCTGTCCCGCGTATGTATAAACAATATGCCACTTGACGTTATGCTTCAATCAATCGAGTTGTTCCCACTAACTGTGGATGTCTGAATAATGTTGCTTTGAATTTGATTTTCCTTAGTGAATAAATTTTGTTTGAATCAAGACATATCACACTATTTTGTTAGGAATCTATTTTCTGGAGTTATTCTGATTGCTTATATTCCAAATTCTGATATTGGCGTGTTTCTAACATTAAGTCCGGGGAAAAAGTATTGAGTTTGGCACGTTAGGAATTCCATCGTTAAGCAACACTTTCAACTTGTGTTTACAAATCTCACTTAACTTTTGTCCTCGCCATTTGTTGTATTAGGTGAGATTTAAAGATCTTTTGTCGATTTTGCAAGAAACATAATGATTGTTTACTAGCATTTTGATTAGCCTGATCATTCAATTCTTTCTAAGCAAGTTCGCATCATCGAAAAAAAAAAATGTACCACAGGACTAACAATCCTCATCTTGAAACCCTCTCCGTAGACAATAGAAAGACTTCTTGATTTGAGATTCGGGAACTGCGACACCATATAGTTGCAATGACAAAATTGATGGTATAGGTATTCTATATAGTCCTTCCTGTAGCTTGGTGAATGTGATGAACATTTTCAACTCTACTCCTTGACGTAGACACGGTGATCGTCAACGTCATTATACCAATCTCCATGACCTTCTGCCATTTATACAAAAGTCGTTGGGTATTCATCACATTTACATGAAGCCTTATTCACTACCCCTTTCAAAACTTCATTTCTGTACAACTCGTGTTTGGAAACAACTGTTACATCAAAAAAATAACAAAAATACCGAACTCCAAGGAAAAAACGGAAAGTCCTTAACAAATGGCAAAACCCAAGTTCACGCCAATACAAACTTACAGCTACCATCTGAGATAATGCCACTTACAGACTTTTCAAATCAGTTCGCATTGGAAAAGATGAAAGGGAGAAAAGATCCTTTCTAAAACTTTCCTTTGCCAACAAAGGTTTCGATGCCATCAACTCGGGCAAAATCAGTTCAATCGAAAATACCTCCCTATTTTTAAGATCAGTCTGTACCTATCATTTCTTATACCTATACCAAACCAATTGCAACTAGAATTTTCAATTACAAGCACGTGTTGCAAGATCTTAATATTAATGACTTCAATTCTAAACCTCCTGATTGCCCTTGTGCTAGATCCCCATTCAAATATAATTCTACTGGTCACGTTATTACTGGTGACCTAAACATTGTCAATAACACTTCCTCGTGAGCTAATTGGAAACACAACTTCAAAATACTGATGGATTTAGTCGAGGATTATGCAAGGCAATAGGTTAAACGCGAGAAACAAGACGTAGATACTCTTTCATAATAAATTAAAGCTGTGAGGTCGTTAATACAAATCAGAATTAAAAACCTGAATAGGTCTATGAATACACATGATACATCAATCTTTAAAGACCTAAATGTTGCAAAGTACCTGTCCTACCTCCATGACAAATATGTTGTTGTTAAGCCACAAAAAAACATCTTTTTGTGTGTGTAAATCACTTTACATAAACTGCTTGATAAAGGAATTAAGTATTGACAATTCACTGGGACACTCAACATATACCCCCACGACACTTACGTATATATATATACCAAAGAGGAAATCCTGGATAATCTTAGGTCTGTTCTGTGTTCCTTTGGAATTTCAAGCAAATATGAATAACTAGATCTTCCTTAACTGTTTTAAATACCCAAATTGCATGCATGTCCTTACAAACGACGTTATATTGATAGGTCTTCCAAGTGTTCCACGAAACCTCTTTCTAACTTATAAACATCAATGGTATCATCAATCAAAGTCGGGCTTCAAAGTTACTGTGAGACTACCTATACTAGAGGCGACGTGAATCAGATGTAGATACTAAAAAAATCCAAAGATCAGTTATATACACTTTCCATTTCTATGTAGCAACATTCCAACAGCGCCTGCATATAGAGTATATATCTCCAGTTGATACGATACTCAAAGACTTGCGTTTCCTATCAGGATATCCTTAATAGAGGGTTGCTGCTCACAAGCTAGGAAGCTATTAAACTAAGAACTTCAAGTGGTAAATTTGAAATCATCCCTTCGTAAATCTAACGGACGTCATCACGAGTTTTTTTACAGTTATGGAATATCTGTTTTACAGATGACGACGGATATGTTCCAATCGACGTAAGCACAATATCGTCCTCTATTTTTCCCGAATGCGACCTACCGAATTAGACTTATCACCGGGTTTGTACTTACATGAGCACCATGACGGGTGCCACATGTGGAGCAGGATTTGATTATTATTCCGGACCACTTGAGATCATTCCCATTTTTTGGTGGGGTTTCGTGTTGCTCAGTCTTTAGTTTTCTATGTTGTGTTTTGTATAATTTTGTTTTTCTTTTTTTTTTTTTTTTGCTATGGCGTTGTCAGTTTATTTTCAACATGAGTTTGAATGTCCCTTTGGAATCTTTCGCCTCTCTTTTACAATCAATAATAAAAGAATATGTATTTAAAAAAGAAAATTCTAGTTGTTTTAATCATTAATTTTTACAAATTATTTTTTGTAAACTTTTAATCAAAATTGTCCTTGCGGAGAAACAATTTAATATTTATTTATATGGTGACAGTGGAAAAGAATTAATTTACTTATCATTTTCCACCTATTTAGAAATCGAAGTTAATTTTAGTTTACTGAGGAATAACCCTCTTGATCCTGATATTTGCATACAATTATTTAAGGGAAAAATCCAAGTATCATCGTATTATTCTTTCTATTATGATAGAAAGGAGTATAATGTTCAGTTAAAATCTAACGAATATAGGTTTTCCATTGTCACTTGATTTAATAACTTTTCTTTCAAGTACACATCATGGTGCAGTTCAAAACCGTAGGAGCTTTTATCATTATCAAAATCATACGAAAATCACTACAGTATCACTACTCTTTTTTCGATTTCTTGCCATGAGAACATCGGCAGAAATCTGAACACAGACATAGAATTATCGGCACACACATCATTACTCCACCAAACCAACCAATCATAGCAGAGGAGGAACGACTGTCAGGTGCCGACGTTTTGGAATTCATATACGAAGACGTTGTTTTATGATCAATAGTAATGTTTTGCTGCAGGTCTTGTATATATTCATTTAAGTAAATAACCAATTCCTGTTCCGTCAAGTTTAAACTGAGTAAATGTTGCCAGGTTCTTCCAACAGTATTGCAGGGACACGAACACGCTAAAATAAATCAAATGGAGAGTTGATTAAATGATTGTGATTTGTGGTTGCTTAAAAAACATATATTCAACACGAAAACAGGTGATTTTAATGCAACTAGCAATCGGTAAGATCGGAAAAGTGGATAAAACGATATACGAACTATAATTTTGAATACTACTGGACACCTTTGACCGTGTGTTTTAAGGTACATGCACATGTAAGAAATTCAGCCTGGTAACAGGTTTTCTAAATAAATAGAGCCATTCAAAATAAAAATAAGGACATGTGGTATGGTGTCCAATGAGACAACTATCCACCAAAGTTCAAATAAAGTGGATGTAAGCAATTATAGGCAACCGTAGGACCTTCAACAGTGAGAAAAACCAATACCGTATAGTCGGCTATAAATGGCCCGACATGAAAAATATGAAACAATTCAATTGAGAAACCTAAAGGCCGAATTTATAACAAAACAATTTCCGAAAAACAAATACGACAGATATGAACCAACGACAACCGCTGAGATAAAGGCTCAATATGTTATTTTTGTGAATATAAAACGTTATGCTTGTTCGTGTGACAAATATGGAAACTATATTTGTTTACAAAATAGACAGACAAATTCCGCTTACCCCTCCATCCCACCTTTTCTATCTGATCGGCCCACATATTGACAACTTACCAATTTGATTTGTTTTTGTTATGTATATGCGTGTAGAAAGTTGAAACAAGATGTTCAGCAACAAACAACTCCTAAGTTAACCATAAATGCAAAGTATTTTTAAAGACGCTAAGTAAGGGCAATTAAAGTCAAAGATGACAAACAAAACTGACCAAAAAGAAAACATACGAAAAGAAAAAAATGCGAATCGTGTTGAATTCCCACAGTCTAAGAATACCATTTCTACTCCAAGACTAGAAAACCTTAAGTGAATATAGCAAAACCTTTCGGAATTTTAAGTCCTCAATATTATTGCTCTCCAACTTCGTACTTAGACTTTTAATGTTTTTATTCGAGCGTCACTGATGAGTCTTCTGTAGGCGAAACGTGCGTCTGGTGTACAAAATTTTAAACCTGGTATGTATGATGAGTTTAGATACAACCACTTTAACGATACCACTGCTGGTGGATGTTACCTCCCAAGGGTATCACCAGCACAGTATTCAGCACTTCTGTGTTGACGTCAATTATCATTGATATGGTCATAACTATGAATTAACAATTTACTAAACTTTGAATTTTCGAAATACTACGGATTTTCTACCCAAGGAATGGATTACCTTTGCTGTATTTGGCAAAACCTTTCAGAATTGTTATTTTTTTTTTTTTTTTTTTTTTATTGAGCGTCATTGGTGAGCCTGGTATATAATTATGTAATTATGATGATTTGATTGCATGATTTTCATGGTTTTCTGTGTCTGCAATGCTTTAATCAAATTTTCTGCTTTAGTTATGAGATTCGTACAAACAATAGTCCTTCAAACATACGTTACAAATCTGATTCACAGGTACTTGTGGACAGGATACCCTTTGGTGCCCTGAGTGGGAGTATCCGAATGACCCCATGTAGTTTAATTTTGATTTATTTTTATTAAACTTTTATTTAAATTGTTTTCACTTGGAATATATGTCGATGCTACTGACAAACAGCATTTGAGATTTTGCCGGTCGACTGATATGTATATATGTGATATGTGTATGGCACAGTAAACCTCTCATCTGTTTTAACAAAATGAATTATTTCTTCATTTAAGTGTCTGCCGTCCTCTACCCCGGACCATTTATGTAAGGTTTGTGCCCTTAGGTCTCCGTAATGAGTTGCTGCAATTCCGGTAGAACAAACAATGCTGACATTTTCCCCTGCTTAAATCTCATATAGTGTACCAATTTCTTTACTAAAATGTTTTCCTAGTTCCTGAATGCCCAGATATAACTAAATTATGACCACTCGTGGCTAATTCAAAGGCTAATTTCTGATCTTCATCCATAATCTGTTTACTTTGTGCTTTCCCGTACTTATTTTAGTAACTGTGTCTTCTTATTTGTTTACTTTCTGCTTTCCCGTACTTGTTTTAGTCTTTCTCTGTCTTTTTATTTATTTCATTGCAATTCGAAGTCATCGGAAGAAAGACCGGGTTGTCGTTGCTGCGCCGATTACTCGCCAGATGTCGGTTCGTCATCACTTCCGTCATTTCTGCTTTGAACATTTCAAAATGTCGATAAAATTGTGAATCGTTCGATTAAAACAATGAATTACTGGACTATTTGAGCTCCGATTTAATAAATATATGTTTCCCTAAGGAGCAAATTCATTATTGAAAGGAAAGAAGTCAGTGACATGAAAGGTAGGATCGTTTATTAATATTATTTTAAGGTGATTACTAATTGGTACCTCAAGTAAACAAGACCAGAGTGACTTACCTTCTCTCTATATACATATCAGTCGACCGGCAAAAATCTCAAATGCTGTTTGTCAGTAGCTTCGACATATATTCCAAGTGAAAACAATTTAAATAAACGTTTAATAAAAATAAATCAAAATTAAGCTACATGGGGGTCATTCGGGATACTCCCACTCAGGGGCACCCAAAGGGTATCCTGTCCACAAGTACCTGTGATCTGATTGAAAAACTTCTTTGAAATAATAGTTCAAGTTAATGTGCAATTATTAACAGTTTAACTTGAGTATCAGAAAAGCTTAAAATGCGTTTCACATTTAGCACTGAAAATTCCTACAAGGTATGTATGTCTTTGTTATGAAATTGTTTCCTCGTTCCGACTCTTTTAGACTTTCAATGCTTCTATAGGAAACATTTCAGTACGTACATGCAATGACATTGATTATGCACATCTATTTTATTTTTTATATCTAATTGATATGGTGGTTTCCCGGATCAATACAGGGACTTTGTCATATTTATACAACAGGGACGGCGCTTTGTATCTGCAACTCTCCATAACAAGTCAACCAATTTCATGGAAACATTAAAGAATCTTTATATGTAAAAATAGTAGCATTTTGCATCTTTAATTTTATCATTATTAGGTTTTAATCCGAATATTGACCTCGTGGAATCTTCAAACGTAGATAACCAGTTTGTCTGTGAAGTTATTCGACATTGAAACACGTTTGTATTTAGGCCAAACAACATGCATTTATAATTCTTCGACTCCTTCCAGCTAGTAAGAGTACGAAATGTTTTTAATTTTTTTAATATAATGTGTTTAGGCTTAAGAATGTTCTTCTATTATTTCCTTTTAATTAGTAATTTTAACAAAAGTAATGGAAGAAATTTTATTCGAGCAGATGATAAAAAGATGCTTACTGTCTGTTGAAAAAACACTTCTACCAAACGTAAACAAAATATAATCAAGCTTCTTGAAAAGACCAGTTTCAGAGAACTTATTTTAGAATCAGTGGTTTTTAACAAAGTATCAATTCTGGATCTTCTTGAAACCAGCTTTTTATACCTAATATGATCGAATTTCCTTTTAATGAGGCAAAATATATATAGTTGTCTACAATATGTCTTATGTATACATTATTGTTTCAGATGAGGGTGAAGGTTTGGTACCATTAAAACGTTTAAACCCGCTGCATTTGTTTGCACCTGTCCTAAGTCAGGAATCTGATGTTCAGTAGTTGTCGTTTGTTGATGTGGTTCATAAGTGTTTCTCGTTTCTCGTTTTTTATATAGATTAGACCATTGGTTTTCCCGTTTGAATTGTTTTACACTAGTAATTTTTGGGGCCCTTTATAGCTTGCTGTTCAGTGTGAGCCAAGACCGTTGACTTTGACCTATATTGGTTTACTTTTAT
The DNA here is from genome assembly GCA_017311375.1 of Mytilus coruscus. Lineage (NCBI taxonomy): Eukaryota > Metazoa > Mollusca > Bivalvia > Mytilida > Mytilidae > Mytilus > Mytilus coruscus. Next base: position 96,330,865 of record CM029599.1, read on the forward strand.
AAATTTTGACTTGGATGGAGAGTTGTCTCATTGGCACTCATACCACATCTTCTTATATCTATTTAAGTTAAAAATGGAGTACACATGTACCTGTGTAAAGTGTGAAAATTTAAAATGATTTGATATAAGATAAAGGGTTATAATTGAATGTCCCTAACAGATTTTAGTTCAATTTAGCTTCCAATATGATTCGCACCTCCCCTTGAGTATGAAGTTTGATAGTAACTTTAAAGCCCTGTTTTGATTGCTGATATATCACATGTAAGTAACTTTGAATGAGGTTTTGTGGTGTATTTACCAGACTCAGCAGCATGACAGTATTTAGGCACATGCATGATTTGGTTTCCAGTAGATTGAATGAAGATCTAATTCTGAATATTTCTTTGACATTTGCAATGAATGCAAAACCAATGATTGCCAATGAGACATTTATCCACCAGAGTCCAAATGGCTTTTTGATTAAAGCAAATATAGGTGACCGTACGGCTTTCCACAATAAGCATGTCTAGTACCGTATAGTCAGCTATAAAAAGCCCCGAAATGATAAAATGTTAAACATTTGAAACGAGAAAACCAACAGCCTGATTTATGCTAGTAGACCAACAAATGAAAACAATACAGACTGCAACCAACTAGAACCACTGAGTTAAATGCACCTGACACGGGAAATTAAATTAATAGAAACGTTTCTACATAATATTGATCAATCACATTTAATTGATATGGTCCATATTCAGTTGGGTTGCTTTAATTGTATGCCAGTCTAATACTCTATATTCAATTTACTTTTAAAAGATTCAATACCATTCCTATACATTAGTTTTTCAAATGAAAGTTAATTTGGATCACTGAACTGAAAAAAAATCACTGTAAGATACGGTATATTCTAGAAGTTGTTTGCCTGTATTTTTTTTTTTCTTCAAGTTTGGTTGCTTTTCTGTTTTCTTGTAGTTTCCATATCTGCATATTATGTTTTGAAATTAAAATCTTTTTAAATACAAGGTTAACATACACTTAAGTTTTGTAAAATACAGGCTTATCTCTTAATACCGAGATGTCAAGTAAAAACCTGTTATTATTCTTTCTTTCTTCCTACCGTATGAGAATGACATTCCTAGAATCCCATCAAATCTTTGCATGTTTTTAAGCTGTAGAAAAGTATAACTAAGTCTTCCTTGTTTATTGTACTACTGTCCTGGGGGTTTATATTAAAAATCACGAGAATTGTGTATATGAATTTATTAAGAATATGAATGAATCTAGTATAAACACTCGCGCGTGTTTTGCATTATATAAAGCATGGACAATAGGAGCAAGTTGAACAACAAGGTATGCATATGAATATATTCTATCGAAAACTCCAATCTTTTCCCGGCCAGAATATACATTTCAAATCCCCCTTCCTAAATAAAATTGCCAGTATTCTTCATACCCTCCCTAGTGCTTGTTAGTTTCTAGTAGTTTTAAAATTCAAACAAGTGACGTTTACATTCTACTTGAAAGCCTCATAAACAAAGCAAACCAATATACTTTTAACCCTCCCAATATTTGATTAAATTAACATATCGACGATGTACTATTGCAGTTTAATATATTATCTGCTGATAAAGATTTCATGTTTTAAAAAAATATATCAACTTTGTGTTTTATTTACAAATAACAATTTAAAGCATGCAAGAAAATACTTTCTGGTATAGTGACCATAGTAAAAGAGAAGGTCCGGTATTGGCTTATTCTGGCTTAAAATTTGAAGTACATCTGATGTAACATTTTTGACATTTTTTATACACTTAAGTGTCTTCTTTAGTCGATTTAATTAGTTTATGTAAAAGATTTGAACTGATTTGGTCATTAAAGACGCCTAAATTCAGGCTTGAATATGAAAAATCTATCAAATATGCCACAAAACGTCACTTTTCAGATGGTTTTTGTCTAAAATGGAAGTGGTAGCATTCGTGTTCAGTCTCAACCTTTATATATGTTATGTATCATCATCAAATACAACATATATTTAAATATAAAGACTGAACACAAGTGCAGCCACTTCCATTTTAGACAAAAACCGTCTAAAAATTAGCACAAATGCTGAAATTGTGAAGATTTCAGTAATTTTGCATGAATTAATGATGCTAGTACCTGATAAATGTGCAGTGTAATGTCAAAACAGTCTATATTTCTGCTTTCCAATAAATAGCTAAAAGTTTACATTTTTAACAAATTTTTGAAATGCTATATTTTGGGGCCAAAAAGGGGTCTTACCGGGCCCAGTCCTTTGTGTAAAGGATATCAAATATGATATATTAAAAACAAAATTTTGTCAACAGTTAAATTTGAAAATTAAATAACAAATACAAATAATTGAATTAATAGGGTTCTTTTGTACAAAATGTATGTCATTGAATTCTTGGCATTTTTAGCTTTTTGAGCTCTTTTACTTGTGACTTTTTCTGTGATTCCAGACTTTAAATCCAATGAACGTGTTGGATTTTTGTCATTCTCTAAAAGAGAGCAACCCATGCACAACTTTTGTTTGAAATGACTAGTGTAGAGGCAACCTTTACGAAAATAGCTACCAATACTCAACGTTGTTTTATCCGACCCCTATCTTGCTCTTTATTGATAGATACATATCCTCAATATGCATGATATATTTGCCACTACATTTGAGGTACCTAAGATCTATTAATAGAGATAAAAAAAAAATCTATATAGGCAGGGTTGCATAAAAAAACTTAAGTAAATTTATGTTTCGGACTGTCCCATTTCTAGAATTTCGTCATTAGCTATCAACGTTCCTGTATGCTCTTGTCTTATTTCGTCATGCGCTGGAGGCTCTTTATTTTTACTTATCTTTTCCGTGTGGAATTTCTTTGTTTTATATGGAACTTATGATGTTGGCTTCGTTTTGTAGACGTAACATACAAAATTGTAATCCTGGTATCTATGATGAGTTTATTTTTTTGTGTCGTTGTAGTTTACAATTGCTCATTATTAATATATTACATACGAGTATATATTTTAGAAAGAGACAAAAAAAGAAACACTAACTGACCTGTATTAGAAGTGTCCGATAGCACAACAAGATACATTGTAAAATACGCAATGATCACAGATTTATAGAATATTTCCATCTTTTTATGATTATAAACTGCATTAGAAATGAATAAACGCTTATGACGACATAACCTACTTATAACAGAATATGCATGAATCTGTCAGATTATCAGAGACAAAATCGAAATAACGATTTAAAGTCCTTTTTAAATGCTGAATATAAAGATTGTATTACCTTTGTAACACTTGATTTGGATGCTATGTGAGCAAATAAATATTTAACAAAACCTTTTAATTGACTTTCAATAAAGAGGATGGTTTACCAGTTCGATGCATGTTAACTTTAAAAACAATAAATCCATTAATTCAACTATATGTTTACAAATGTATAAAAGATTTGTTTTAGTTAATTTTGTAAAATTGAGAATGAAAATGGAGAATATGTCAAAGAGACAATAGCCCGACCAAAAAGCAGACAACAACCGAAGGCCACCAATGGGCCTTCAACGCAGCGAGAAAATCCCGCACCCGGAGGTGGTCCTCAGCTGGCCCCTAAATAAAATTGTGTACTAGTTCAGTGAAAATGGACGTCACACTAAACTCCAAAACATATAAATGAACTAAAATTAAAAAAACATACAAGACTAACAAAGGCCAGAGGCTCCTGACTTGGGACAGGCGCAAAAATGCGGCGGAGTTAAACATGTTTTGTGAGATCTCAACCCTCCCTCTATACCTCTAGCCAATGTAGAATAAAGAAACACATAGCAATACGCACAGTAAAAATCAGTTCAAAAGAAGTCAGAGTCCGATGTCAGAATAGGTAACAAAAGAAACTAAGCAAAATGACAACGATACATAAATGAACAAAGGACTACTAGCAGTTACTGACATGCCAGCTCCAGACCTCAATTAAACTAATTGAAAGATTATGTCTTCATCATATGAAAATCAAGTACAATCCCTCCCGTAAAGGGTTTAGTATCATACCATCATAAAATATATGAGAAGAACATAACCCGTATCATGCCAATAACTGGTTTTAGAATAATTATGTTTATTTCAGATGCAAAGACCCTATGAGTGAATCAATATTAATACCAAAATATGCAATCCTTAATGACTTGACAACAGTATCGTAACTATATCCTTTCCGAATAAGTCTGTTTAAAGGTTTGGATAGCTTTTGAGGTGAATGCCGACATTTTTGTGCTTTGTAAAGAATATAACCATAAAATATTGGATGTGAAATACCCGAACGTATAAGATGTCTGCATGTTGATTTATATTTACGAATGATGTCCTTGTACCGATGATAAAATTTAGTAAATGTTTTGACTAGTTTGTGATATCGAAAACCCTGGTGTAATAATTTTTCAGTAATACAGAGATTTCTTTCGTTGAAATCAAATACGTTGTTACATACACGAGCGAATCGAACAAGTTGAGATATATAAACACCATAAGATGGTGACAAAGGAACGTCACTATCCAAAAATGGATAATTAACAATAGGAAATGAAAATCATCTCTTTTATCAAGAATTTTGGTATTAAGCTTCCCGTTAAAGATATAGATATCAAGATCCAGGAAAGGGCAGTGTTCATTGTTAGTATTAGCTTTATTTAAAGTCAGTTCGGCAGGATAAATCTCTTCAGTGTACATTCTGAGGTCGTCATTATTGAGAGCCAATATATCATCTAAATATCTAAAAGTAAGGATGGAAAAGAAGACTTTGTAACAGTACATTACAACACCATGGCCATCAGAAAAAAAAACACACACAAACGGCTAGCGACAAAAAAAAATCACAGAAAACTTAATATCGAGAAATCCAAGCCCCATCGAAAATAGCTGAACTCGTGTGCTTCGATAGGATAGCGGTTTCTATTCCACTAGCAAGAAACTGTCTTTATACGCTATTAGAATCTGCTGGTGGTCATCTTGATATGATGTTAACGATATCTATGATATCTATGATAAGAATCACACTCATCCTACGATCCGAAATTATACATATCCCATGCATTCTGCGGTAAAACATCATATATACGCTGCAATAAGGCATGCATCAGACATATTCTGCAATAACATCACTCTTATTCGGCGATAAGTCATCACACATATTTTGCGATAAGGCATCAGGTATATTCTTCACTAAGTCATCACAGATATTCTGCGATGAGGCATTTCACATTATCTGCGATAAGGCATCACACATTTCCTGTGATTAGGCATCAGTCATATTCTGAGAAAAGGCATTAGACATATTCAGCGATAAGGCATTACACATTTTCTGAGATAAGGCATCAGACATATTCTGCGATAAGGCATCAGTCATATTCTGCGAAAAAGGCATTAGACATATTCTGCGATAAGGCATTACACATTTTCTGAGATAAGGCAACAAAAATATTCTATGACACGGAATCAAACATATTCTGCAATAAGGCATCACACGTTTTCTTCGATAAGGCATCACACATTTTCTGTGATAAGGCATCGGACATATTCTGCGATAAGGCATTACACATTTTCTGCGATAAGGCATCACACATAATCTGCGATATGGCATCAGACATATTCTGCGATAAGGCATCACACGTATTCTGCGATAAGGCATCTGACATATTCTGTGATAAAGCATCACATATATTCTGCGATACGGCATCGGACATATTCTGCGATAAGGCATCAGACATATTCTGCGATGAGGCATCAGACATATTCTGCGATAAGGCATCAGACATATTCTGCGATAAGGCATCACACATTTTCTGCGATAAGGCATTACACATTTTCTGCGATAAGGCATCACATATATTTATGCGATAAGGCATCAGGCATATTCTGCGATAAGGCATCACACGTATTCTACGACAAGGAATCAGACATATTCTGCGATAAGACATCTGACATATTCTGCGATACGGCATTAGACATATTCTTTGATAAGGCATCACACATATTCTACGACAAGGAATCATACAAAGACATTACAAAAACTTTAAAAATGAAAATTTATACACTGTAAGCAGATAAATTTGGAAGCAAAAGTTGATCAAACAAGTTTAGTGAGTAAACAGAAATATTTTTTTTACCAAAAATGCTTTAAATAAAAAAAAGTCCAACAAGGGATGCAGAAGTAAATTCCCTAATTTAGAGTAAAAGACTTATTTGCCATAAAATTGGTTTTGTATATTTCGAAAATGTTAAATCTGTACGACCTTAAAAAATAACAAGCATTATCTTTGTCCCGTTTAAATGAAAATAAGAAGATGTGGTATGATTGGCACTACACAACTCTCCGCCAGAGATCAACAACAAAGGTCATCATACTGTATTAAAGAATGAGCAAATCCATACCGCATTGTAAGCTATAAAATGCCCCAACATGACAAATGTAAAACGATTCAAACGAGAAAACTAACGGCCTGATTTATATACACACTAATAAATGAAAAACAAATATGATATACAACAACAAACGACAATCACTGATCTACAAGCTCCTGACTTGGGACAGGCACATACAGAATGTGGCGGGGTTAAACATGCTTGCTGGTACCACCCTCCCTAACCTAGGACAGTGGTGTAACAGTACAACATATGAACAACTATAAAAATCAGTTGAAAAGAACTTAACTCATTTGATCGATACAAAGCTAAAACACCAACAAAAACACAAAAGACACAAAGTGCAGATCTGAGAGTATTCACATGACATTTTAAAACTCTGCTGGTGGACTATCAGTCCCCGAGGGTATCATCAGCACAGCAGTCAATAATTCGGTACTGACATGATAAAAAAATGTTCATTAATAAATTTTGAAATTATCAGAAACTAAGGTTTCAACTCCAGAAGGCAAAGTTGACCTTAGGTGGATTTGACTATTTTAAAAGGTTATTGTTGATCATATAGCTCTAAAACTATTTCCGTTCTTATACATCCTTGGCTATCAAATATTCGGCCTTGAGCGTTCCTGATAAAGTTTAATCCAGAAAAGCGCATCGGACGCATGAAATTTATAACGCGTTGTTTTCATATCCAACTACATTTTATTAACTTGATGTAACAAATTCAACAGACAGGTAAAATATATTATTTGTAATGTCTGAGGAAGAAGAAAATATTTTAGAATTTCAGCTTTCAGTTAACTTTTCACCATTTATCAAAATAAAATTGGCAAATCAAACACACCCACAACATGCTTGTGAACGAGCTTAGAATTATCATTAAATTTTAAATTCAGACTGAAAACTTATTTTAAACTGACTTGTAAAACTAGTTTTACAATGTTTATATTCTGTCACTTAATTCTGATTGGTTCTCTGCTTAACTATTGACTCCACCCAAAGGCTGGATGTACCTTACCTAATAATGATTTCATGGTTGAGCTAGCAAGGAAGCTAACCAAAGATTCTACCTTTAGCTACACACTCGTTGGAATCGGCTGTAATACCAAAATATGCAATCCTTAATGACAACAGTATCTAACTATATCCTTTCCGAATAAGTCTGTTTAAAGGTTTGGATAGCTTTTGAGGTGAATGCCGACATTTTTGTGCTTTGTAAAGAATATAACCATAAAATATTGGATGTGAAATACCCGAACGTATAAGATGTCTGCATGTTGATTTATATTTACGAATGATGTCCTTGTACCGATGATAAAATTTAGTAAATGTTTTGACTAGTTTGTGATATCGAAAACCCTGGTGTAATAATTTTTCAGTAATACAGAGATTTCTTTCGTTGAAATCAAATACGTTGTTACATACACGAGCGAATCGAACAAGTTGAGATATATAAACACCATAAGATGGTGACAAAGGAACGTCACTATCCAAAAATGGATAATTAACAATAGGAAATGAAAAATCATCTCTTTTATCAAAAATTTTGGTATTAAGCTTCCCGTTAAAGATATAGATATCAAGATCCAGGAAAGGGCAGTGTTCATTGTTAGTATTAGCTTTATTTAAAGTCAGTTCGGCAGGATAAATCTCTTCAGTGTACATTCTGAGGTCGTCATTATTGAGAGCCAATATATCATCTAAATATCTAAAAGTAAGGATGGAAAAGAAGACTTTGTAACAGTACATTACAACACCATGGCCATCAGAAAAAAAAAAAACACACACAAACGGCTAGCGACAAAAAAAAATCACAGAAAACTTAATATCGAGAAATCCAAGCCCCATCGAAAATAGCTGAACTCGTGTGCTTCGATAGGATAGCGGTTTCTATTCCACTAGCAAGAAACTGTCTTTATACGCTATTAGAATCTGCTGGTGGTCATCTTGATATGATGTTAACGATATCTATGATATCTATGATAAGAATCACACTCATCCTACGATCCGAAATTATACATATCCCATGCATTCTGCGGTAAAACATCATATATACGCTGCAATAAGGCATGCATCAGACATATTCTGCAATAACATCACTCTTATTCGGCGATAAGTCATCACACATATTTTGCGATAAGGCATCAGGTGTATTCTTCACTAAGTCATCACAAATATTCTGCGATGAGGCATTTCACATTATCTGCGATAAGGCATCACACATTTCCTGTGATAAGGCATCAGTCATATTCTGAGAAAAGGCATTAGACATATTCAGCGATAAGGCATTACACATTTTCTGAGATAAGGCATCAGACATATTCTGCGATAAGGCATCAGTCATATTCTGCGAAAAAGGCATTAGACATATTCTGCGATAAGGCATTACACATTTTCTGAGATAAGGCAACAAAAATATTCTATGACACGGAATCAAACATATTCTGCAATAAGGCATCACACGTTTTCTTCGATAAGGCATCACACATTTTCTGTGATAAGGCATCGGACATATTCTGCGATAAGGCATTACACATTTTCTGCGATAAGGCATCACACATAATCTGCGATATGGCATCAGATATATTCTGCGATAAGGCATCACACGTATTCTGCGATAAGGCATCTGACATATTCTGTGATAAAGCATCACATATATTCTGCGATACGGCATCGGACATATTCTGCGATAAGACATCAGACGACATATTCTGCGATAAGGCATCAGACATATTCTGCGATGAGGCATCAGACATATTCTGCGATAAGGCATCAGACATATTCTGCGATAAGGCATCACACATTTTCTGCGATAAGGCATTACACATTTTCTGCGATAAGGCATCACATATATTTATGCGATAAGGCATCAGGCATATTCTGCGATAAGGCATCACACGTATTCTACGACAAGGAATCAGACATATTCTGCGATAAGACATCTGACATATTCTGCGATACGGCATTAGACATATTCTTTGATAAGGCATCACACATATTCTACGACAAGGAATCATACAAAGACATTACAAAAGACTTTAAAATGAAAAGTTATACACTGTAAGCAGATAAATTTGGAAGCAAAGTTGATCAAACAAGTTTAGTGAGTAAACAGAAATATTTTTTACCAAAATGCTTTAAATAAAAAAGTCCAACAAGGGATGCAGAAGTAAATTCCTAATTTAGAGTAAAGACTTATTTGCCATAAAATTGGTTTTGTATATTTCGAAAATGTTAAATCTGTACGACCTTAAAAAATAACAAGCATTATCTTTGTCCCGTTTAAATGAAAATAAGAAGATGTGGTATGATTGGCACTACACAACTCTCCGCCAGAGATCAACAACAAAGGTCATCATACTGTATTAAAGAATGAGCAAATCCATACCGCATTGTAAGCTATAAAATGCCCCAACATGACAAATGTAAAACGATTCAAACGAGAAAACTAACGGCCTGATTTATATACACACTAATAAATGAAAAACAAATATGATATACAACAACAAACGACAATCACTGATTTACAAGCTCCTGACTTGGGACAGGCACATACAGAATGTGGCGGGGTTAAACATGCTTGCTGGTACCACCCCTCCCCTAACCTAGGACAGTGGTGTAACAGTACAACATATGAACAACTATAAAAATCAGTTGAAAAGAACTTAACTCATTTGATCGATACAAAGCTAAAAACACCAACAAAAACACAAAAGACACAAAGTGCAGATCTGAGAGTATTCACATGACATTTTAAAACTCTGCTGGTGGACTATCAGTCCCCGAGGGTATCATCAGCACAGAAGTCAATAATTCGGTACTGACATGATAAAAAAATGTTCATTAATAAATTTTGAAATTATCAGAAACTAAGGTTTCAACTCCAGAAGGCAAAGTTGACCTTAGGTGGATTTGACTATTTTAAAAGGTTATTGTTGATCATATAGCTCTAAAACTATTTCCGTTCTTATACATCCTTGGCTATCAAATATTCGGCCTTGAGCGTTCCTGATAAAGTTTAATCCAGAAAAGCGCATCGGACGCATGAAATTTATAACGCGTTGTTTTCATTTTTACTGAAACCTAGTTCAAAGCCAATAACAACTAAACGAAAATTCATGTTTCTAAGAGTAAAATATCAGTACACCATTATATAATCATTTTGCAATGAAAAGGTACACTTTTTGTTGTGATGGGCTAAATCTAAACCTTAGTAACCTCTACCTAAAATATCTCTAGTATAATTAAAAATAACCTTTTGCGATTTGGGAGGATGTTAGAATCGATTTGAAAAATACAAACGTATATAGGGTATCACATAACAGTTTACAACTAACAGAAAGAAAATGAATATTTCCAGTGTACATGTAGCTGTTGTGATTTTGGCCCCATACTAATGCAAAATTAGCAAAGATAAATCATCGTTTTATTTTACCTTTTTATTCCTAACTGGCATAGGGGTTTACCGTCAAACTTTTATATAAATATAGCTTTAAAGATATTAAAGATGCTTTAAAATTAATATAAATAATATATACAATATATATATATTTAATTTTACCTGTAAAAATGGTTTTATAATTCTTTCTTTGTTATATATTTTTTTAATTTATATACAGAACTTCAAGTGACCTGCACACATTGCTCAGAATAAACCTTTACGGTACAAAAGTTAAAATATAGTTGAAAGGCGTACGCATGTACATGTATGATAAGAGCCATTATCTGACTTTTCATACATAAATTATTTGTAGCTATTAGACGGAATAGATATGAGTCAAGCCCTTACCTAAAAAGATATTTTACGCACTTTAAAATGTTTTATTAAGACATATTGTAGCTAAATATTATTTTAGGTAAGGCACACAGAGGAAATATTGGCTTGTTTTGTTGATTCGTGAAACTGTAAGTCACAGAATCTATGGAGATTTGAATAAAAAGTGACGAACAAAGGGATACTTCGAAAACTAAAGATATATGAGAAACATGGACGGTGTTACCACTGGGTAGAACTCAGATATTCCGGAAGTGTAATCAATTCCTACTTCTTGTGAGATACTCACAGTGATTCTCGTAAAGGTCATGTTTGCCATTGTAACTATGTCCAAATTCCTCAAAGCTAAGGATAAAAATTGTAGGCGCATTAATATATGTTGCATCAGCGTATTAATATGAACCGAATTTAGCCGTAACTACTTTAATATATACTATACTTGGTTCATTTCTTTTGTCTTTGAAACCACTTTTCTTTGCTCTTCAACTTCGCTACTGATTTTACTTTCCAACTTCCTTTGAGCTCTACTGCCGAGTCTTGTGTAGACGAAATCCGCATCTGACATACAAAAAAAAAGATGTGGTATGATTGCCAACGAGACAACTCTCCACAAGAAGCCTGGTATTTTTGATGAACTGAACCTGTACCATTCGTTATATTTTTATCACTTGTTTTATATAGATAACAACTAATCTACAAGGCATACCATCTACTTGCCACATTACATCATGTACTGTGTTACAACCCTAGATAAAGCCGGCGAGGAAAGGCATTACTCGACTAATCACAGCTTTATTTATATAGCCTATTTGGCCGAGTGGTCCAGGGCGCTGGACACAGTGCAGGCAGTGTTGCCACGATCTCTCAGATAAAGGGATTCTAATCCCCCTGAGGAAAAAATAAAAATTTACTAACGCAAATTGCAGATTTAACATTGTTGCGCTAAATTTGAGGCGAAGTATGTATACATATGTCTTTAGATTTGCGCAACGATACTGACATATATTTCTTAGGAAAGCTGCATTTATACCAACCGTCGGGGCAACAGCGGTGAGTCCGCACAATTTTTTAAATCTTTGATACAAATACAGTTTAAAATAAACATGCAGATATTGACTAAAACGCAAGTTTAGCATAGCATTGATGTGATGGTAGTTAGTAATACAAGTTTCCTTTTTTTCAACAACATATTGCACTATTGCTGTTAACAATTTACTTCACTAGTCCAGCATTCTAGTGAAAGCCATGGTAACTCTCTGGTAAGCATCATTATATTACATCTAAATTAAATCATATTATATCATTATCAATCATGAAATAAACAAAAATACAATGTACTCATTTATTGATATATACTTAGTATATCATCTAGCATGTTTGGTAAAAATTGTTTCCGGAAATATTTCTAACTGTAGAGAGTTCGAATACAAGTTTTCTTGAATTAAATCAATTCTCTTTCCTTATTATATTCAAATCATATAATGTGAAGCAAGAGGTTGTCAAGACTTATTTTTTAGTTCAATGAGAAAAGAAAGCTGTATACATATAATTAAAACATTGTTTGCATGGATTAACCTTTTTTTTTTGTATTCATAGTCTCCATGAAGTTTACTTTTAGTAGGGCATTACTATATATCACATGTAGAGTTTTTTTTTTCATTTACATCTCTTATCACAACAAAAAATGAAGCGAATTTTTTCAACATTTCTGCGACACAAACGTACCAACGCACCCTCATCGACCAGATAAATCTCGATACAACATTATTGACCAAATCGAGTCATTGAAATGTTACTACTAAGTAAAGTTACTAGAATAATCTCACTAAAATCTTGTCAAAAGAAGTCAGAACGATTCCAATCCGACTCTTTATATTCAGTTCCTATATTGAATAAGACTCTTACATTTATAAGTTCATGATTTTTATGTGTCATCACGATAATGTATGAACAAATATTTATGCATGTTTTATCTGAAACATAATTTTAAATAACATCAATATTACAGATCATTCGAAATGCATTTCAAGTTAAAACGCCTATTATAATTGTTATTACTGGTTCAGATTGACAAGCAGCATCCTGGTGGATTTGACAAGCTTATCCGGCAGTATTTCTTTTCTGCAATTTCCCATCACGCAAAATGTTTCCCTTTTTTCTGGTAATTAGAATTCCATGAAATACAGTCTAATCTAGGAAAGACACGACAAAAATATTTCCTACCTCTAAATAGACTGAAAAAATGATTTGAAGTGTGTCTCTGTAAAAGTATCTTCTTTTAACGAATTTCAAAGCAGCAGGTCTTTGTTAATCTCTGTTGAATTGGTATTAGTCAACGAGTCATTTAGAACTTGGCATACTAGTATTATTAACACACTTGTCCTCTGGAACACAGTATATTGGCCTACAGATATATTTCCTGTTTTTATATTGCTGTTTTATCTTTATTTTTTGTGTGTGTATATTTTAGAAAGTAACCCGCACAAGTGCGAGTATAAATGAATTTCTAAATAGCTATGTATGCATACAATAGAGAACCACGACATCAGTCACTGAGACAGGATAGTGTATTGTTGAAAAATAGCGACCCGCTTTATTTTTTCTTAATTTCAGTTTAAATGAATTTACAAACATATTCTCATGATTTAAACGTTAGTGTTTATTGAAGACCGTTGATATATCAAAACCATTGAGATACTCTTTGCATTAATAGAGATTTGAGTTATACGTCAATAAGACACAACCTAACCACACTAAGTGTAGGCAACAGTAGTTTACCGATGTTCAAATCTCGTTAATCGATTTGGAAGACATAAAACAAGGTAACAAACAAAAACTGAGGGAATCGCATGAACTACAAAAGCTGATAGCTCTGGCCTTGCGGTCATAAAATTTTTAGTACGATGATCGTACTCAGACTCAGAATTCAACCAACCAAAATGCTGGATTTGGTGTTTCGAGTAAAATATTTTGTACTCAGAGTTCTTAGTAAATTTTTATGACCATAGGCCTTGGTGCGACGACAGGGTAAGTATCTCCTATTATGCATCCATCACCCGTCATGCGAATCACACTCAGTCAAAATGCCGCAACATTATGTTGTATGTCATCATTTTTTTGGAGACAGATTAAGATAAGCAATGTTGCTTGTTTTTGAATCCAATTGATCATAATGTATTATCTATTTTATCATGATTTTATTTATTGAAAAAATACTGTTTAATCCAAGCAAAATGACAATGATCAACATAAATTAACAAAGGACTACTAGAAGTTACTGACATGCCAGCTCCAGACCTCAATTAGACTGATCGAAAGATTATATCTTTATCATATAAAATCTATCAATATAGGAAACATTACAACGAATCTGACACAGTGTTGGGTGCATATAATAGTTGATGAAGGAAAGAAAGATGCTTAACCATTGCAACAGATGAGATGGAACATTAGGTGCTATACAGCGACAAATTGAATTAAAAATGATCGAACTTGACACCCTTTGTATGGCAACAAACCGCCTAAATATCATCAAGGTTTTCTTTTGATAGTTGTATAACTGAATAGACAGAAACATCAAAGCTAAAAAGAAAACCATCACTAGTAAATAAATTTTAGTCTGGAATTGTCATTTTGATCTTAACAGGATCTGACAAATCTGAACAATAAATTATTCAGTCATGTAAATTTTTCTAGTCAATTTTCAGATTTATTCACTGCGGTAGATTCAGTACTATTCAGGCATTTCGCTTGCGGTAAATTCAGTACAGTTACTGTGTAGTAGCATTTCAAACAGTTTAGCAAGATGTTAATTTGTACAGGTAAATATCAGCTACTTAACTGTCTGAACATAGACTGAACAGATCTTAATTGACTGCAAGCTAAATGTCTTAACAGTACTGAATTTACCGCAGTGGATAAAACTAATAATTGACCGAGAAACTGGAACGACGTAAGAATTCATTGTTCAGTCTTTTAAGATCTGTTCAGAACAAAATGACCGTTTAAATCAAAATTGGTTCACTAGTGCATTAGAAGTATAGTCCATATGATTTCTATATGTTTCCAGAAAAAATTCTTAAAAATAATTTTTTTTAAATCAACATTTTTTTCCTTGATGTATGTTAATATATGATATATACGAACTCTGACTATTAATTTCATAATTTTTGGTTTATAATTAAAAATTTTCCAATTAGGGCTATATGTTAATTTATTTTTTTGAAGTGCTGATTACCTGATGGTGTAAGTATAAATAGTGAAACAGCCTTCCAATCACTACAAAAACAACATACGTGTGCTTTGAATGTTTGTTTCTTTGAATTATGTGACTTTAATTATTAAGACGACTTTAACTGACCGGCAAACAAAATAAGATTTCAAGTGTTGTGATTGTTTTAATTGTTCTTCATATGATAGGATTCTCCATTGTCCATTTTCTATTTAGAAAATATCAGATATAGTAAAAACTTGTAAAACAGTACTGTATAGGCAAATAAGATGAAAATGAATATAGCATTATCTTTAATATGTTTACCATCATATGTTATGTTAGTAGACAAGAGTTATGACACTTGCTATTTTTAAGTTAAGGGCAAGGGAAAAAACATTTCTCACATCAAATATATTTTAATGGCCATTCATGATCTTCAGTCTCATCTCCATCACTAGAATTGTCTTCTTCACTCTCCGATTCTGAATCAGATTGAATCTGTATAGCATTTTTTTGAATTCCCTCCTGGATTGCACCATTTTGCCAATAGCTCGGTTCAATATTTTTTTTAACATGAACACAAGATTTTAACCACTTAACACTATCAAATTGTTGAATCCTTTTTGGATAAGTTATTTAACATCATTATGTTTAAAAGTTGAATTTGCCTGACCAATAAATCCCTTCATATCACACCATATAAGTTCAATTTGGTTTAGGTCACAATGGTAAGGAGGAGTCTAAGTACTTCATGTCCTTTCTTTTTGAGGAATTCATCTACCTTTTATATACAGGGTCTATTTTCTTAGATTGAACTATTTGGTATAAATTCTGTAAACTTGCTGTCAAATCCGAAATCAAGTTTATTTAAAAGACCCTTCATATCGTCTTTTCTCGAGTTATATGTTGAAGGTTTTGTTTCCTCAACACGGATACTATGGTATGATGACTACAATACTTTTTGGGGGCAAAGCGAGAACTAACTGTTTCTCAACCTATTGTTCAAATTACCATTCGTTTATGTGCTCTTACCCTTAAAATCTGAATCGCATCCGTTTAAAAAAAATTATGACAACATGCATGTAACACAACAAATCTCTGTCCTTTACCTAGAGATTTTTTTCTATTTTTCGACCCATCAGAACTGGTTCATTGATGTGATGTAGTATGATTGTTGTCCAAAAAATAAATGTGTAACCTTCTTCACGTTTTTTCTTAATTGTTTTTAAAATTGGATACATTGATTTATGATATCTTTTCTTTCGACAAGACCTTTTCTTTTTAGCAACATTTTTATATTTGAATCCTAATCCATGTAAGATTTTCCATAGCTTAAATAGATAAAACAATATCATGGTCCAAAATATGTTTTCGTTTTTTAAGATAAAAAGTAAATTAACAAAAAAACCGAACTGCAAGGAAAATTCAAAACGGAAAGTCCTTGATCAGATGGCAAAATCAAAAGCTCAAACACATCAAACGAACGGAAAAGAACTGTCATATTCCTGACTTGGTACAGGCATTTCCTTATGTAGGAAATGGTGGATTAAATCTTGTTTTATAGCTAGCTAAACCTCTCACATGTATAACAGTCGCATAGAATTCCATTATATTGACAACAATGTGTGAAAAAAAACAGACATATTAGGTAGAAATGTCAAAAATTGGGGTACAGCAGTCAACATTGTGTTATAATCTTAATTACTATAAAAATAATAACTATTTCAACATAGAAAAACAAAATGGCATATAGATACTCTATAGACAAAATACATAAGAAAAAATGAAAGACAAGAATACAAAAAAGACCATAGCATAATAATATAATTGCGGGGTGTATAAATACCGAGCCACACCAAAAGGATATTACCAAAAATGGACTAAACAGTAAAGGTTAAAAATATACAAAGACAAATGAAATGAACACTTAACACGTAATTAAGATGGTAAACAACACCAGTACCTAAAAACACATTCATTTTTTTCGACATAACTTATGAACAGTAGTCTTTATCAAATCTTTGTCAAACTGGTCAAGCGTATCCTTTCTGGCTGCAATTTTTGAATTTGAATCTAGATTTTCTCCTAGATTAATTTGTTGATAAAACTTTCACTTATCTTTAAACATTGAGCAGTTCTTTTTGTAATTGTATTCCATGAATGAAATGGAGTACCCTCTTTTACTTTGACACAATTATTTTATTCTGTATATTTTGATTAACATTTTCAGAGCCTCTTTGTCTTGTTATGAAAAGCTTGCTTATAGACCTTTATAAGTTATAGAAATTTTTAATCAATCAAAGACAAAATTAAAAAAGTATTTTAAGGAATCAAAAACATTTCCAAATCATTAATATATTATATTATATTTTGAATATAAGTAAATTTACTAATAAAATGATATAAAATCAATAATAAAAACTATAAAGTGATGGTCATTTTATTGCAAATTGGTATCCTTTAATATTTAAAACGGTAAAGTCACATGGTGCAAAGAAACAAACATTCAAAGCACATGTTAACAAATTTAACATAGATACCTAATTGAAAACGTTTTATTTTATAGATCAAAAATAATAAGCAAACTTTTTACCGATGGAAAAAGAAAATGTCATCGATTGCTCCACCATAGTCAAACAACATTATGGCAAGTATTCATTGCAAGTAGTATTTATGGTCAATGGGTAAGAAAAGAGGATTAGGGTCCAAATGAAATTAACACTGATTGTGAAACGAGACTTCCAATATACTTTCCTAAATAGAAGGAAAAAAGAAAAAAGTATTTCCTTTTTTCAAATTCTTTCATCAGAATATAACCATTTAAAAATATCTCAAGTTGTTCAACAATATATATATTGAACCATACATACTTTACAGACCTAACCCGCAAATGAGTAAGCCTGCTACCGAGCACAAAACTGTTACTTTAACTACAAATCCAGAACGATCGCAACTCATGCACCCATGGTGATTCCGCAATTTTCGTATCTAGTATAATCATATTTTTATAAAAGGATTTATTTTTATTGTAATTTTCAACCGTAGAAGTGTTCAAAGATTTTTGCGAGAAATATACAGAGCAAATGGATTGACGAGGAAGATAATGCAAGCAATTGATACAAAAGTGTTTTAGTTTAGTACTTTAGAAATATGATGGTAATATGTGAAGTTTTTAAGAAGGAAATGATGAAATATGTAAGGTCAACCACAATTTAGACGATTTACGAAATTGTACATTGCAATCCATAGGCATTGAAAATTAAGAGAGCATATTGTATAATTATAAGTATAGGTACCATCTGATTCATTCCGACGTGATAATTACTCTTTAAATTCTTGGACATTTGGAACACAGTAAAACGTTCGGGGGTTGAACAATAACTGGTCTGTTATATAGAAATTGTTTTTGAAAAATTAAATTCAAAATAAAAAAATGTACTTGTATGCTACATTAAATTTTGTGTTATCCGACAAATCAATGTCCTTAATTCATATTAAATTGGAGTCTGGAATCTTATGAACCCATATGTAAAATTTCACCCTTAAAAAAGGGATCTGTGTGGGATGGGGATATTTCAGTGCCTATGTTTGTCTTTTCTTTGCCTTTCGTTTTTTTTTTTTTTTTTTTTTTTTGGCATGTTGTTGTCATTTTCTCTTCGACTTATAAGTTTTGAATGTTCCCTTGGTATCTTTCGCCTCTTTTTTTTAAATAATATAAACTAAACTAAAAGATATTTGTGAAAAAGGAAGAAATTTTGTAAATCAGTGTTAAACAAAATTTAGGTGTGGAGTAATTAACAACTGGGTCAAGATGCGTATTAGTTTCTCCATAGGCGGTAATGGTAACGTTTTCTTCTGTTGCTCAGTCCATATCGTTAACTTGGATATGTATGATGGCTCGTTTCGAAGCTGAGACATTTTCACATATGTGGTTAAATTTTCGGGGTACGAAGTGAGATTACTTTTTCCGTAAATTAGCAAACCCCGAGAATCCTTTTGTGAAGCGGCTCCTCGTGGTAAAAAATCCCATTTTTAACACAATAAGTTCTTTGAAAATTTAATACTTTGAACACATTTAATAGCTCCATAGTTTTTACACATTTATTCTGTGTTCCCCTACTTTCTAAATTAATACAAATGGTTCAGCTCAGTCATTTGTTTATCATAGAAATGTGTCAACTATCACTACACAGAGATTTTTTGTTCACACGTGACTTTTGAGTTCCTCATTTCAAGGCGCATTAGGGATATTGTCCCAACTAGATTCAATTTTGTCTGTAGAAAAGATGATAATGATCCGGGTGATAATTGTGAAATTTCCAGTGGTAAATATCACATGTATACAAGAAAGAAAACAAGCAACTAATGTTTTACGAATATGAAGCCTATTTTGTACTTGGCCAGCACGCTGAGTTGCATTTTAAAGTGCGAGTTCATTAATGAAATTAAGTTTGACTTTCCGCTTCTTAATCCGCAATCCAATTCCATTTATAACTTTGCATATTGTATCTTCTACGTAGAATTTTCTAATGTTACCTGTGGGAAACGAGGCCAAATCTGAGGGACATAAGTAATGATAGCCATCAAAACCTAAATGAGAAAGTTTAAGTTGAAAACGAAATTGCCGAATAGGCAAAGTGCACATATTCGAACTATTCAAATCGTTGCAGATGACACAGAAGTCGTGCGTAAATTAAACGAAAACATAGGAATCTCAAAACGAGTTTTTTAATATCTATTTTATTAGAACACCGTTACTAAAAATTACAGTTTGTGGGGTAATAATGACCCTTCCAATAGTAAATAACTAGTTAAGTAAGTAAGGTTTAAAGCACAAATATACAGCAGAGATTAGATATTTGCTGATTCAAATATAATGCAACTAAAACAAGTAATTTAAGCAATATAATTCACATTTTCTTAAAATTGGCATATTCTAATAACAAAGATAAGAAATACCCTCAGAATATCTCTCAATCTATCTTTACTTATTAGTAAGTAGTGGTGGTACAAAACTGATAATAATCAAAAACATTACAAAATAAATTATAAGCAGAATGAATGTTACCCGATAAAAGCTGAATACACGATCACCACAAGTTACATGGAAAACACACGGAATGATGAATGCACGCACGTTGAATAGACGATTAATGAACGGAAAACGCACGCATTACGCACAATAAACACGCGGACAAGGATAAGTTTGAATTTGTAGATCGATTGTACTGTAAATAATGCATATGTAAATGTTTTGTATCAAAGTTTTTTTTTTCAAGTCGGAGCTTTTTTCTGGTAAAAGGAAGATAACCATATTTTAACTATTTTTCAATCGCCTATTACAAATGCATTATACGTTAAGTATAAAAAGGCAGAAGATACTAAAGGGCAACCAAATGTAGGCAACAATAGTTTACCGATGTCGTTACTCTCATAAATCGATTTAGAAGATACTAGTTTACAAACAAAACCTAAGAGAATAGCATCAAATCTCATAAGAAACGAAACCGAGTGCGTCAACAAGGTAAATTTCTCTCCTGCTATGCAAGCATCGCCCAGTAGAGATTTCCAATAAAAATGACATACGTACGTAACTCGAAGTACGGACCTAATGGGACTGGTTATTGCCAATATTGAACTTGATTAAATACGTTGCTCAAGTTTAAACAAAGTATTCCAAGACTCTTAAAATCATATTCTGGATTTTTCGCTTATATTAAATAATTTTAACATGGTGAAAAATTGGAGAAATCATGCATTTTATTTATCACGTGGTTCTCTAGATTCCTGCCTTAATGTTCACTGACATAAGATCACGTATAAATACACGTTTCCCTTACCTGTCATACGATCGATTTGAGTTATCTTTCATGGTTTTGATTATAACATTTATTTTTCAATATACTTTGCAGATGAACGCTCCATTATTCTATATTTTACATGCTTATTTTTTTCTCTCGTTATCCGATATACTTTCTTTATCTATCTATCTACTTATTTATATTTTTGGGTGGAAAACATTTATTAGAAAGATAATTTTCTGACAGTTTCAGAAATGTCAAAATCAGCGTTTGTCAGAATATCGCTTCCATTTAATTTCTAAAAAAAGTATTTTCTATTTATCATAAAACGTATAGAGAAAACTCCCTATATAAGTTGTATTTTAAAAGGTGTGCTAGATTAAGGATTGTTCTGTGTAGTTTTGTTAAACGGGAATGCTATACGAGTCCAAATACAAAAGACATTTCCAGGCAAAATATTTTATATCCCTTGAAGTACATTAACTTATAGTATTTTATCTATTCTATTGATAAACAATTTAAATGGGGTCACCAAATTTGTTTACTGCATAAACTATTGAAGTGAATGTGTTAGGTAAGAAACAAAGAAAGCATAAGATTATAAGATTTCGATAAAATAAAGTGTTTTGATCAGGACCCGTCTGTAACTGAATACTGAGAATTCAACTATTAACCAGCAGTTTCATTGAAATGTATGGATTTAATGTGCTCATGAAAATTTATTATTATTTCATGATAAAATTCCACAAATCTTGCTTTTTCAAAGACAAGATCTTTGTGCCAGTGTGTGACCAATCAAGAGTATGGTCGCCTAAACTACCCCCCTTTGGGGAATGGGTGGTTCGTTTAGCGTTGCTGGATGTGCCCGTATGTATTCTATAAAAGACCCTATTCAACAGAATATCACATGCTTAAAAATGGTGGTCCGTTTGTTTGTCTTGGATGTATAAATACGCAGCCACGCTCAGTCTGAATGGGGACGTTCAATCAAATATAGGGAAAGTGCAATCATTAGCTCTTCACGCTACAGAACAAATAAAACAGGGATCCATAGGGTGACTGTTACAAGACTAAATGTCTACCCCTTTTTAACATGCTCTCATTTTCCAGTTGCGTTGAAATTCATGATGTTATCCTGGTTGACCCAGTCTACATATTATTGAATTGTTTTGTTTTTATTTGTCCTGAATATGCATGCATTATTTGTCACTTGATGTCATACAATCATACAAGCAATCAATCAATCAATCAAACCTGTTTAAAATTCGTTTTTTTTTTTGCATTTATAAACTCTGAAAACTATTTTGCGATTCTGGTTTGCTATTAACCGTCAACTCCCTATTGACATTTCGGTCTTTTAACCAAGTTGAGGCTTTGACTGCCAAGATTCAAATCGTTTACCTCATTAGAAATAAAATTCAAGTTACGCTACTGTCGATGCGAGCACGCTACCACAAGATCAAAGAGGCGGTTATGAATATGCAAGATATACATATACATATATATGTATATTGAAAACATTTCAAACAAGAATATGTGGCCTTAACACACCGTGTCCCCTCATATTATCACCTTTTCCATGTTCAGTGAACCACTAAATCCAGGTCAAACTCTAATTTGGTACATAATTTTAAAGGTTTTATATTTGGAATGGGACGGACGCACAGACCAGAAAACATAATATTTCTTTGGTATTTTATAAGTTGGTCATAAAGCGAAAAAGATCATCCGTCTTAACAATACTGCAATCAAATATTCCATGCATGTCCGTTTTTCATACGTATTTGCATAAGTTAAACGCCAAACATTTCACAAAAACAATTTCTGAGCAATGACGTTAAACGCATACATTTGTACAGACTCTTCCTAGAACACATGTATCATTATAATAAATTTAGGAAAGTGTAATCTTGTTTTTTCTTGAAGATGCAATCCTACTAAATTCCATTTGAAAATATTCTACGGAAAGATGAAAAATTATTATGTACTAGGTGCATCAGTGATCTCAATTGCTACCTCTGACAAATGTATCTTGAATGAATTATAGAAGTATGCTTAAAAAAGTAAGTCGTGTACACCTTTTACATTCCGGCGTGTTTGAAACTTCTGATTAAACCGTATGACTTATAAATCAAAACAAGAATATCATCTCGCTTCAGATTTCATTATTTTTATTTTTTCAAGCTCAATTTTGATTTACTAGTAGTCGTTTTTAAGAATTCACCCTTTCAGAAATAAATATATAGGTCAAGTGAAATGACGAAGCAATGATCGGTGCATTTGATTACCGGTAGCTGGATTAATTATTCCCTCAAAAGTTGTTGTCAATAAAATTATCCCGAGTTAAATAACAAAATATATACAGAATTAAATAGCAGATTGGGGTAATTTTTTAATTGCATCTTTTCCAACAAAGTATGTGTATTCAACGAGCCAAATATCCATGCAGTCTATGCTCCCCTCCGTCATGCTTCAATGCAATAGGCCGAGATACGTTCAGATAGGTTGGTTATGTCTGGTAATGTGCCATTTTATTGGAAATCTCTGTTATGCGAATCCAAGCTCAGTCAAATGTCACAAACGGGAAAAGGACACAATCGGTAACATTATAGATCAGACGACTATTCTGCTATCTAAAGTTCAAGCCCGCAAAAACATATATGTATGTGGTGGTGAGTTGATGCATAACAACTTTCAACCGTTGTCCAAAAAGCAAGAACGCATGCATACGTCGAGAATAAAACGAATTCAATGTCTGACAGGTAATAAGAACTATCATTAGTTACACACACAAAAAACAACGAGAAGAGATAACTTCAACATTTTCTTTCGTCAAGATATATCTGTACTTTTGATTTTCTACACTTACAGCGAACATCCCCGCGACCGACGTTATATGCTATATTTGTCTTGATAATTTAATGAAAGTGTTATAGTCACTATACGAGAAGTAAAATAAAAATAGAACTTTGCATATCACCATCAGTTCACATTGATTTCAAACTTCCTTTTAATATGGAATTTTCCCGATGATGATACTGTAACAACCAAAAATAACATTTGTTGGGTTTATGATTCTTTACTTTACGTCCAGTGGCAAATATTCGATGTATAATCAGGACAAAAACAAATTGACAATACATTCAATTGGAAGATTCTTCAAATTAGGTAAAACACAATGTAGAATAGTAGACTTGACTGGCAATTGAAAAAGGGTAAGTTTTGAAATCCTTGTCGCAATCTAATTACACAAAGCATCGACCTTCAACTTTCCTACCAGGTTTGACTGCTTATTTTTTCATGCTGTACATTCAAATTGACGCCCTTCCTACGCATAGATTTAACTGCCGGATTGTAGAAGCCTATATCCAGTATACCGTATTGTAGTAACATATCTTTGATATTTAAACAGCTGAATCAGAGTTCGAATATTTTAGAAGGTAATAGATACAAGTATCTGCTCTTAAGATTGTTCACATATGTTTTTTTTTTCTGAAATGCACCTAACATAATATGACTTCTTTGTTAACATGTGTGATACACCAGAATTTTGTCAATAAACCAGTCTTTTTTTACACGTGTCATCCTTTAATTCTCGGAAGTTCAAGTATGTTTTCTGTCGATAAAACAGTTCACATCACTAAGTCAAGGGCCGGGTCTTAGTTTTGAGGCTGCTTAAAACATGTATTATATCGGACCAAATTATCAGTACCATGGGAATGCAAATAATGATTCCACCAACAAGACCCATCAACATAGATGATGTGCGATGATCTGAAGCAGACCTTTTTGTGTTTTTATACGCTGAAGTAGCTTTAACATCGACAGTTAAGTTTTGTTGAAGTTCATCCACATCTGATTTTAAGATATCAATAAGTTGGTCTTTAGTTATATTGATTTCTTTCAAAAAATCCCATTTACCGCTCGTAAAACTACACGGGCACATACAATCAAGATTTTCTGCCTGTTTCGGAGATGTTGGTAAAGTTGTTCCTGTTTGTGATATAATTATTGGTATTGATTCGTCAGCTGTAAAGATAAAATAATATGTGCAGTATCCTATATAAAATTAAGAACTGTTCTAGAACAGAACGTTTTGGAAAAATTCTATGTTGCTGGGCCCGATCAGGGAAAATATATTTGAAAGAGTCGTTCATGTTTCACATATAGTTGTACCTTTCTCCTGGTCGAAATTTCTTATCTTGTTTTCCATATTAGGTACTATCCTTTATTTTTTTTTTCTTCAATTTAGTGGTCCTAAGTAATCTTGTCTGTAGCTGAGCTGTGCAGGTTTTTACTTCGGTTTAATTTTGCGAAATTTTGTTTCACATTGCTAGCAAAAGGAGAGGTTCGTGTACAGTTACACGGTTTATATCTTACTAAATGTCGTACTTGTACAAAGTCAAGCTATCTGAACATTATATTGTTCGTTGTTTTGTTAAAACGTAATTCATACATTTTTCTAAAGAATAAAATATGTCCACTGAGCTAAACTATAGATTTTAAATGTATACATTACGTATTTTAATGGATTTTTTTTTCACGACCAAAATATTTTATTATTCAATAAAAAACAATAATATCTTCTCTCACGGAACTACTTGTATGTTAAAGAAGCTAGATATTGTTAATCAACAAGAAGCAGGTATATGAAACAAAATTTAAAAAATATAAGGAAAATTCAACACAAAGACAAAATGAGAATATAAAAAGGCTGCTGCGACAGAATAATTATATATATTCGTACTGGCCTTTACTTCTAGCTTTCAGATGCAACAGCCTTTTTTTATATTCTCATTTTGTCTTTGTTTTTAGTTTTTCCTTATAATTTTATAACTCTTCTTGTCGATTAAGAATCTATATCAAAATAAGGAAATTTGGTATTAGTGTTAATGAAACAAGTATCCATAAGGACCAAACCAAAGACGTGAACAGGTTACCATGTCTGGATTCTTTAAGCATACTATTACTATACTGACTGTATTTGTTTAAGTTCACTCTATGTCTTAATGCTATTATGCGTTAAGTGTTATTTGTTTCTATTTCTTGGTTTCTTCTCGTTATTTGTATGATATGTTTGTTTCCTTACTTGTTTTACATGAAGGGTCGTTTACCAATGTCATTTTAGCATTTTTAAATAACTTGAAAATGGTTAAGGTCCGCACCTTAAACGATATTTTGTCTTGTTTCTCATATCAAGATTAATTGAATGATATATAGTTAGTTCCCTTGTGCAATCCCCACCCGTGCTAATTGAAAATGTTCATATATCTTGGAGATGCTTATGATACCCAAACCTCAACCAAATATGTTCTTGTTTGTCGTGTCAAGATAAATTAAATAATAAATGAATGAGTCCCCGGGTGTATGTATTGCTAAGATCTACACTAATCAAGTAAATTTCCGGTAGGAAAACCAAGCATGAAAATTGTAAAAGGTATTATTTAGTCACAATGCAATATTTACAATTTTCCATTGCATGTATCATGATCAATTATTACAAAAATATACATTAAATATGTCAATACCTACTAATATTATACACAGCCAATCTAAAGTGACCCCCACAAATGTCACCTGACATTGTAGGACATGGCACGTTACAGTCGGTGCTTGATTGAATTCTTTGATTAACAATGCTTTTATCACAGGCACATGCAAGTGGGTCCTGCAAATATATAAGAAAGGAGAAAGTAAAATAAAAGTCACTCTACACTAATCTTATATTTCAACTTTTATAAGTAAGAGAAATCCAGAAACAACACTATAAAAAAGCCAGGACCAACTTGTTAAAGTTTTGATCCCACGGTGATTTTTTTACGAAAATTTACGTACAAGCTATTTTTGACTTGGTTAATTCAAATATGTAATAAAAAATATACCTTCATATGATAAATTTTGAGATAAATGGGGTCGAAAATTAAGACATTTACTTAAAATTCGGTTTCTTGGACATTTCTGTCCTTTAGACAGACAAACATACATACTTAACTTTTTTTGTTTTAAAAGATAAACACATGCGGATTTTTGTAAAACGATTTGGAATATCTTCTTAACAAATGTATGCTCTTAATTTGTGTAACAATTCTTAGAAAATAATTCTTTTTATTAAACTTTCATGATTATAGAAAAAAACGGCATTTTTTGCTTCCTATTTATCTAATTTAAAAAAATCATCGGTAATTTTTTTCATAAAAATTGGAACAAATAATCTTCATACAGTATCAAATCATTTGTTATTCTAAAAAAGATGGGTCCATGTACTCGTTTTCAAGCTAATGGTTAAAATCCCTAGAAAAATGCATCTTTTCGCGATATGTCGCAGTTTGACGTCGCGAAAAATAACATATTACGTTAGCAACGTCATTACCTCATTTAAGGTGGTACCTAACACTACAGGGAGATAACTCTGTAAAAGTCAGCTAAACGTTTGAATCACGTAGTATTTTCAAGTAATAATTAAGCTTCTAAATGATCAAAATTAGTGTTTGTCAAACTGCTATATAACCAATGAATTTTTTCTGATGAAGTGGTTGGTTTAAATTTTTTGAAATTTTTATATTTTTGTCAAAGGGTCAAAGTAAACATTTTGTCAAAATTTTATGAAAATTAAACGAGCCAAATTAATATTAGTCAAGGTGTTGGGTACCACCTTAAAGTGAAAATAGATACCAATATATTTGACTAGCTAAGTAATATATTTGTCTCGTCAGATAAGTTAAATCAAAAGCTTATAAAATAGGACTATTTATTTTTGTTCAATCCTTCATTCTTGACATTCGTATATAGTAATTTTACTATATAAATTGACTACTATATTTGATGTTTTGCAATGAGTGTTTACTTGTCTACTTCAGATACAATGACACTGGAACCAGTAATAAGTAAACAAATTACTAACAACATTTCAAATAGATAAGTGGGCTAGAAAATTAACTAGTAGCTGACAATTTAATCGTTTTTTTTATGCTGTTACACTAATATTAAGCAATGTATATCTGAGGTATATGTAACTGTTTACTAAATTGAATACACAATGACAGAACATTCAGTCATTCAGTATAATAAATTAAATAACACATATCTAAGAGGGTGAAAGAGCAGATTGTTACCCTTCGGTTGACAATGTTTTATCGGGTTAACAATCTACTCTATTACCCTCTTAGCTATGTGTTATTTATATATTGTACAACAGACTCTCGATTTATCAACACAAGTTTCATCGGTGGTGTTAGAACAGTTGACTTACAGAAACAAAATCAATAACGAAGTTGAGGAGCATTGAAAATAAAAAAAAAAATTTAATTTTGCTAAAGCTATCTTTGCTAGGAGGTATAAAAACTATAACGTTTCGAACAATTTTAGCATTGTATTAACAGTAAATGTATAGAAATATAACGTATGAATGATGTGTCATGCCAGCACAGAAACGCTAAATACTGCGCTGGAACCTCGGGTTTGGAACCATTTATCATGCAATTGTCAGGTAACAATTTTGATGGTGTTGACAAATTTTGAATACTTTTTCAAAAAAAAAATAAATAAAAGAGACATTCTTAACAAAACTCTACATGTAATATCATGTATGTGAGCTACGTATTGTTCAGATACAAATGAAGTGATTTTACTAAGCAATGTCCTTCGAAGCAAAATTTCTTTCATTTTCATTTTTTTCTTGAGCGGCAATATCTAACTTACAGCTGTTGTTGAATTTGCTAGCCTCCTGATTGACGAGCAAATTTTGACCCTGCTTTACAAATTATGTGATTTTTTTTTTATTTCCTTGTTCTTGTTAGTGGTCATCCTATTAGTAACTGCACGGTGTCGTTTTCTTTTGTATGTTTTTTTTTTCGACATATGGTCTGAATTGACACAGGGGGAGATTTGTTCGCACGTAAAACTTGTTTAATCCCACCATAGTTTGTGCCTGTACTAAGTAAGGCTATTTGGACCATGGTTGTTCGTTGTTGTTTGTATGCCTGTTGGTTTTTGTAGGAGTCAGGTGTTGATGGTTGATGTGGTCTTTTTGCCATTCCTGTCATCCCTTTTTATTATGGGCCGGCACTAAGCCGGTCCATTATATGATATGGGTTTGAGATTGTTACATGAGTTTCTGCGGATCTACATTATTATTTTCTGCGATATATAAAAATTAAAGATTTTAGGTAATTGAAATAAATACATTTTTTTTATTTATTTTTATATAAGAAGAAGATGCCAAATATTTAAAACAATGAATGTTCATTGTTTTATTATGCACAGAATGCGTGACCCGTATTTGGGGATTCCCCAAACCAGATTATTTTTAGAAATGTAAACAAGGTACCATGTTCTTACAACAACTCGTCGTCGGAATATGGGAAATGATTTATAGTTTGCGTTATTTTCTCATTTTATATTCTTTTATGATTATAATATATACAGTTTTCATCATTTAGAAAAATAATCATAATACAGATATCTTTACTTTCAACGTAAACGATCTCGGGAGTTTTCATAGGTAACATGTTTTAGTAACTGAAAGTGATTTTCAAACCTCTCAAATATCCACTTGGTGTTTGTTAATACTTAGCAATTTTACTGCAACCAAACAGATTGAAATGAAAACATTTTGTCAAGGATTTTCAGTTGTTTCAAAGAGTATAATTTGCTATACTGTCTGAAGCTTTCTGATTTTTAGTTGTAGTATGAAGCAGATTTTTAGTCTGTCGTATACCCAATGAAAATATGAAGGGAATATGGAGTAAATGTACATGAGACAATATTAATATCAATACATGATGATGGTAAAACCCAAATATGGAACGTTTTATTGTTATCCTTCATCTTCAAGTCACCATGAGGCATTCAACAATGATCAATATTTCTCATAACTGGTAGTAAGTTCAAGTTGACCCTTCGCATTTGTTTGAGCAGAATTCATGGTTAAATATCATACAAAGCTACATTCCTATTTTTATGACTGTGTGTTGATACTTTTAAATTTCACCAAAAGCGAACAGAAATGAAAACATTATGTCTAGGATTTCTCAACCTTTGCTGAGAGGAATAATTTGATATTTGTTTACTTTAAGATTTTTATATAGTTTGTCAAACGAAGTTGGGGAAGGATTTAGTGTTTCATCTGTCCATCATAAAGATAAAGTCCATCTATCAAGTTTAAACATATTTATTTATAGTGGATTGGGAAACAAGTAATTGCAACTTATATTAATCCCTTTCCACTTTGCGGGTGCGAGTGCTGCCTTTAGCAGAATTAGCCTTCTCTCTTTCGAAATCTACAAGGGTGTCTTTTACATGCAAGAGATATGGCTCTCTCTAACACGGGTCAGCCATTTATCGTCCCTCCCGACGGACTATCATCATTTCTCAAGACCACACTCGCAAATGGTGTCAAGGGAGAGCCGGAACGGGAATCGAACCAGGAACCTTTGTGTCAGTAGTCCGAAACACTAACCACTACACCACGACTCCCCATCTATCTGTGGAAGTATAAGTTATAGTTCATGAGATTTTGTTAATGAAATTTTGTTCATAGATGCGTCTTGAATAACCAAGGGTCCTGATAAAAATAAGGTTATCTTGACCTACATTTCACATATGAGTGACTGATTAAAGTTTGCGTTAGAGTCCATATCAGAGATACAACTCGTGGAAAAATAATAGTTTGTCAGTAGATGCGTCTGTAATAGTCAGAATTGAGGGTCCTAAAGATATGTCATCTTGAAATAAAATTCATTGATGAGGAAATGAGGTGAAAGGCTGCGTTTAAGTCCATATCTGAGATGAGGAATACAAATATTTTGTCTGTAGATGCAACTTTGATAGTCACGAGTTTCAAAATCAAGTCTTGAAAATGAATTAGATGCTATTCCAATTCATCAACTGCACTTAAAAGATATTCGATTTCATCAACTGCACAATTAAGCTATATCTCATAGCATTATCATAACTAATTGGATTGGACCAGTTCTGTCAGTTGAGGATTAAAGTCAACTTAATATAAAGATTGTTTATACAATATTTTGCACTTTTTTTTACACCAAAAACCTCCATATTTCCGGCCCAAAAATTTGGTGCGTGCACCAATTAACTCTCTTGTGTATTATACATACTAGCTTTGTATTATCTTACCTTCTGTGTACCAGCATATGTATAACCTTTATTAGCACTGATGCATTCAAGGAAGCACTGTATTGTCGTTTGAACAGGTGGATAATAATCACTCA
Organism: Mytilus coruscus; assembly: GCA_017311375.1. Classification (NCBI taxonomy): domain Eukaryota; kingdom Metazoa; phylum Mollusca; class Bivalvia; order Mytilida; family Mytilidae; genus Mytilus; species Mytilus coruscus. The sequence continues at coordinate 96,362,293 of CM029599.1, forward strand.
ATGTGTTATTATCGTCATTCCAATAGCAACCAATAAAATTGAAACCTGAAATAAGATTACTTATAAAAAGAAACAATAGGGAGAATAAAAAATTCATAAATAAATTTAAAAAAACAATGCGGTAATTAGTTTTTCAAGGGGTATTTTGGAAAAGAATATGCTGCCTGGTAAGAAATTAAAAAATAAATTATCTGCTAAAGACAGAATGAACATGAATATTCTGCCACCCAAAATGCCCACATAAATGTGTAAAAATTCGAAAATGATTATGCCTGATTAGCAACAGACGAAAATGAATATCACTATGTGCGTGTTTCTGCCTATTATTTCGAAAACTATACTAGATAGAAGACCGAAAAAGAATAGCCAATTCCATCTTAGGGCAGCTTTGCCCGAGGGAGTTTGAACTTTGGTTATTTATCAACTGAGAATAAAAATCAAAATAAGTTATAAATTATGTCAACACCGAAGCATTGACTACTGAGCTCATAACCTCGAGGACTAGCAATCCATCAGCAGCATTGGCAACATAGTGCTATAGTAAATGAAAATAACGCTTATTAAATTTCGTGCGTCAGGTGTGCTTTTCTAGATTTAACTTCATCAAGGACGCTCAAGCCAACAAAATGAATACCAGGGATGATAAATACTTTTAACACGTCATGAACTTTATGACCAAATAAGTTCGTAAAAGAACAAGCAATTTCTTCTAATCTGCAGAATCTACCTTATATAGTTATTTTATTGTTATTTTTATTAACGTCCGGGATATGACTATACTAAATAACTGAATGTTAAACAAACAACAATCAACTACTCCTGGTCGATGACTGAAGTACTTGTTTACATATTGTTCTAAATCGCTTATGTGCTTTACATAAGTATACTCTGATTATTTGTTAATTATTGTGTCAATATTTTAACAATGTAAATATTTTAGTTTTTTTATTGTGTTGTTGATAAAACATCAACAGGATAGCGAAAATAAATCATATGTCCGGAGCGGAACGTCAGCGCTTTTTTTTATAGGACATTTGCGCTTTTTTTAATAGACATCTAATCTTCAATTTTTAGGACATTTGCCCTTTTTCTACAGGACATTTGCCCTTTTTCTACAGGACATTTGCGCTTTTTCTACAGGACATTTGCCCTTTTTCTACAGGACATTTGCGCTTTTTCTACAGGACATTTGCCCTTTTTCTACAGGACATTTGCCCTTTTTCTACAGGACATTTGCCCCTTTTCTACAGGACATTTGCGCTTTATCAACATAACAGTTTAGGGTTGGTGTTTTATGATTTCCCTCCTCATGTATCCGTGATGGAAGAAATTTTTGTAACCATTTTCCTACTTCGCATGTAGAATTTGTATTTCTTAGAGAGCCCTGATGACTCAAATATTTCGCCACCATGATTGTGTCACATAAAAACGAGAACACTTTATCGAATTAAAATAAATTTCTAATAACAACCATGACTCTTTCTTCTAAGTCAACATGAAAGAAAACGGGAAAAAATACTTTTTTGGATTTAGAAAAATTGAAATAAGCTTAAATATACAATCATGATAAATTTCCTCGGACTTTCAAGGACAATAAAATGAACACAATAGGAATGTATTTTTCGTTTAAAATCGAAGAATGGTACAATTATCAGTTGATTTTATTCGCGTTATGCTTACCCCTCATCAAGAACTTATAGGTAAAATCGCAAATGGCCTTTCGTGTTACAGGGGAAAAAAGAGCAAACATCCTGTGTCCATTCTGTCAAAGATTTTTCTGAACACATCAAGCTCTTGCACTCTCTTGAATTCTTTTTTTTTTTAATTCAGAAATATATTGTTTAATTCAGACAGCTTAAATTATTATACCTTGAATACTATAACTGAACTTGAGTCTGATTTTACTCCAGAAGGTTAACTAAAGATTTCTTATATGTGAATCAAAATGTAGGTATATCCAAACAACACAGTATTGAAAATTCAAAATGATCTAATAGTTGATGTAAAGAGATGATTCTCATTAAGAGAGATAACATATCAAACCCATAAAACATGACCACCGTTGAAATTGTGTTCTTACGTACAACTGAGTTTACCCCCACCGCAATTGTGCCTGTACCAACTAGGGCAATCTTCACCATGCATGTATTGTTTGTCTTTGTTGTACGACTATTCTTGGAAGAAGTCTGGTGTCGGTATATTTGGTGTACTATCCTTTATGTTTTGTTATTTCTGTTATCATTTTTGTGTATTATAAAACTAAAATTTTATTTTTAAATAAAAGAACTGATAATTTTTCTGCGCCACATCCACTATTGATATGTTCATTTTCTGTAAATTAACTATTCAAAAAACGTCCCCATGCCCTTACCCTCCAAGCATAAATTGCCATAGCCGGATTTGGCATATTTTTGAACTTGGTATTTGATTTGGTCTTCCACCTGATGAGCCCTGTGTCGACGGCGCGTCTGACCAAATTATAAGTAAATCGTACATGTATACGTTTCGCTATGATTGAATTATATATTACCTAAAGATACAAAAAGTCCCTTTTCATTTTATATATTGCACGTGTCACCTTCATGATTGCTAATAACTAAAATTTCAAGCAATATGTTAGTTTTTAATTAGTACAGTTGGCATCAAACCCTTTATAAATCGGCTGTGTCATTGGAGACATCTCTGATCTTTATTGAATATGGATTTCAAACTATTTGACATTGACTTATTTGTTTTATTAAATTTCATTCAATTTATTATGTAACAATATTTTATCTACTTTAATATTTTTAAACACGTTTATAAATCTATAACTATTAACCACATTTCAAAACCAGATCGCGAGTATCAATTTGCAAATTTATAGATTTAATAAACGCCGAATTTAATCTCAATATCAGATCATTTTGGTGAATTAACAGGTTTTTTTTTTTAATTTATTAATCCAATTCGACATTTTTAAAAATAAATCTTTAAATGTGAACATAATATGACTTTTTCATTAAACGGTCAGTTCTCTGTTTCGTTTTTAGAAAACCTTTTTATATTGCCAGCAAACAAGCAACAACAAGATGCCACATGTAAGCAGCATCAATCAATAAAGGCACTGTTCTAATTAGTTATAATATTTGTTTATTTTGAGTATTTCATCAGATTTGGGACTGCTGCACATCAACTGTACACTCCGTCTTTTTGTCATTTTTTACAATTCATGCAGATAATTTTATGTACTGTTTTTGTTTTGACATTTTATAGATTTTAATTTATTTATCTAAACCGGGAAGGAACAGAAAAATACGAACACTCCATTCTCTATTGTAGTCAAATAAATATATTTTTAACAAGCAATGTCCTTATCTTACCGATTTACACGTGTAACACGACGCCAAAATAATCTGATTAATATGGTGGCGGGTTAAGGCCATTTCGCGTTTTCGCCTTTCATATTCTATAGGGCGAAAACGCGAAAACGCGAAAAGGAGAAGTCGAAAACGCGAAAACGCGAAAAGTCGAAAACGCGAAAACGCGAAAGGCGAAGTCGAAAACACGAAAACGCGAAGTCGAAAACGCGAAACCGATTTCGCGTTTTCGACTTCGCGTTTTCGCGTTTTCGACTTCGCCTTTCGCGTTTTCGACTTCGCGATTTCGCGATTTCGCCTTTTCGCCTTTTCGCGATTTCGCCTTTTCGCCTTTTCGCGTTTTACGATATACATGTTATTATAACATAACATTTTAAATATAATAGGAAACAAGATTACAAAGTATAAGTCATTCAAATGATTGTCATATAAATTTCATATCTGTGACGTATTTTAAATATTTTCATAAATTAGACAATTTCTTTACATTCTTTGTTGACAATTACTGAACAAATTTAAAACAGATGCATTTGTATAAAATGCCTTTGAACATACAATTTGTTGGAAGTTATAGTTTGGACATTTTAAAATAAATGAAATTAATCATTATTATCGCCATGGTTACTTAAAATACATAATCTTTCATTTAATGCTCTTGTTGTGAATCTAAAATTTTAATATTTAAATTAGCTTGTGTGAAAAAAGTTTAAAATTTAATACATTGTGGAGATAAGACTTTTGTCAAATAAAACTTGGGACGGTTTCGCGAAGCTATCCTAAGACCTGTTATAAGATACTAGAATATCTTATGACATGTCTTATGATCCTCTTAGGACTAAATTAATTTCAGTCAAGGTGTTTGGTACCATCTTAAGTCTGGTATGTTGAACTGGTGGTTGCTTTATTGTCAATGAGAGTCTGTGTTATAAATGTAAGGCAGCATGTTGGTAGACTAGAATAGACGAATAAAAGACAACCGCTATCTGCTATTTTTTTTTAATTTCACAAACAGTTTACTTTAAACAGTGGTAATAATACCATTCTCGGAAGAGATAAATTTATCATTTGTAGCATTATTAAACATCAAGTGATTTATCAATAGCGACCGTCAAAACCTCAACAAGATGCTCACTACCCTCAAAGGACTACAAAAGTGCAATGGAATCTTGAATATCAAATGAATCGACATATTATGAAAGTTGTATTGCATTAACTCCATATTAATGAGCATTGGACCAACTTGAAGGCTCGTAATCACCCAATAAGCATTGATTTCAATTATTGTATTGATCGAAGTTGTGTTTAATGTCAAACATTACGGTGACATGATATATCATGGTTATGAATTATTTATATACTGAATATATACACGTGTACAATCTTTAATCGGAAAATACGAAATAAATGAAGTATAAAGCCTATGGTGGGTCCAAGTCTTGAGTATTTTGCCTATCCATGTATATTTTTTAATTTAATTGTATAAAAAAGAAAAAAAAAGAAAAGTTAAACTTGAACTTTCAAATATTGAAAGTCGAATTTTCTGGAAGGCTACTGTATTTTAAATCGATAAACGGAAAATGTCATAGAGGCAATCAAAATAATGAGTATACGAAGGACAGAAAATACAATGACAAAAAGAAAACCAACACTCAATGAAACACTTCACAGAAAACTAAAGATTTTGAATCACGAACCAAACAAAACCGCGGTGAACTCTGGTGCCCTAGAAAAGGTACTTTCAGTTTCTGATCAGCTAGTGCCACCTCATGCTCAACTTGATAACTGGTTTCGACCCGAGGGTATATCAGATTTCCATCCAGGGTTGTATACCTTATACTTTTACTTAAGATTTTTTTTTTGGGGGTGTATTCAATGTTGCTCAATCTTTAGATTACTTTTGTCTCTTTGTTCGTCTTTTTTCTTTTGGCCCTGGTGTTGTTTGTCTTTCTTCGAATTCGTCTTATTGTTTTTGATTGCCTATTTGGTTCCTTCTTACTTTTTCGAAAATTTAAACCGTAGTAACAGTCTATGTGGTTTAATCAGACTAAGATGGTTTATGTTGCTTTTCAACCAACCAGTGCTCGTCGACTAGAATTCAGAGTGATTGCGGACTGTAAATCTGATCAGTATGTACGTTAAACATCTTCCTCAATGAGCAGTGAATAATAATATTTAAGAAATAATTATTGGCAGTCAATGATTTAGGTATAGAACCACTAATTCGGCCCGATCAGAAAGAAAGTAGTACATATTTTAAACAAAATAGTTCCTACGCATAGCTGTAACTGTGTCAATTAGTAAAATATTTGGGTAATTTTTGTATCAAATGAAAGCTTTTTGGATGTCCTATCATTTTCTAAACACAGTCGTATATGTTCGTAACATAGTCCTGCTGATCGGAAATGGTCCGGAGAGGTCGACCAAGCACTCCCGATAGTTAGGTGCATCTGGTAACATTCTGAAATTAGGATCTCGAGAAATGTTTCATAATATTGCCGTTTCTTGCCGATTGAGTTCAAATTGGATACAAATCTTGCCGAATGTCTTCCTTCTGCGTCGGTTCACTGTCAGATCTCTGTCGAATAGTATTCGGGAGAGTTGGAGCATAGTTGGTCGTTATTTACCATGCGAAAGATACACATCGGATCGAGAACGGGATACTTGGGATTGCAATGGCTAAATCGGAACGTTTCCTGAACAATTTCTATAATTGTTGTCGTGATTACATAAATGCTTTAACAAATTTTGGATCAAAATCAAGCTTTGGACAAAATTTAATCGGGAATGGTCCTGTCGAGGATGGCAGTAAAAATCCTGAATATGTGACTAAGGCTTAATAAACAGATATATATGCTAATTTTCCAGTTACTTTTTAGCCTGAAAAGACACAATCCATTTTTTTCATATTCACGTAGATAAAATATTTATATTGAAACTTCCTATGACAAATAATAGTCCAATTAATATTGGTAGATTTCGGGAAAATGAATCATGCTTACTTAAATGCATTAGTTGTTTGCGACTACATTTGTGTCATTTGAATACCTTTAGGCCAGGTCTCCTTGACCCGTCTCTGAACAAGACCAGAAACGTTTATTTAACAAATTGTATGACGCGTTTCAGATCTCCATGAACTCCATGTTAGTCAAAAAACTTTTACAAAAATGTATGTTTTTTTATTCACAAAGAGTACATAGTCCCAGGTTAGGGGAGGGTTGGCGCGCCTTCAACTAGTTTAACCCCGCCACATTCTGTATGTGTCAGTAGCCTGAAATTCAGTGATTGTAGTTTGTTGCTCTATATCATATTTGTTTTTCGTTCATTATTTTGTACATAAATCAGTCCGTCAGTTTTCTCGTTTGAATTGTTTTACATTTGTCATTTCGGGGCCTTTTATAGCTGACTATGCGGTATGGGTTTTACTCATTGTTGAAGGCTGTACGGTGACCTATAGTTGTTAATTTCTGTGTCTTTTGGTCTCTGGTGGAGAGTTGTCTCATTGGCAATCATACCACATCTTCTTATTTTTATAATCATACCAAATTTTCATCACATTTTTCTCTGCGACAAGTTATCTTACAGAGGTACAGATGTTTTAAATAACGTATGCTACTGATTTCCAAGCACATGACACGTCTTTCTGGGATCATCACGTACACTCGAGGCAAAGAATTAGGAAAGACAAAATAAAATGACACGCACAGTTTAACAGATAACTTAAAAAACCTATTATTTGAGATGTTTTAAAATTTGTATGGTTAAAGATTCATTGGTTATTGACGTTTTTACTTTTTTCACCTGAAGACGTTTGTTCTCGACTCGCCGCTTAACTCACAGAATAGAAGTGCAAACTTAAATGTTTACCACAACCATTATGAAATTTCTGATCTTATGCAGGGATTCAACATTTGTGTTTAATTAATGTAATTGTTTAAAATTTTAACATTATTTTAAGTTTAACTACATGGACAAGTCAACCAAAAGTTGACACGAGTATACTAATGTAGATGTATTTGGTATTTTTGCTGAAAGAAATTTCCTACCCTTTTCGAACCCTCCTTTCCGTTAATTTGATTAGAACAAGTTACTAACCTTTTACAGAAAGAGGCAATCCTAATATTGATAACACAAATAAACATTTGGAGCTCGTCATTTCAACTGCTTTGTTCTCTGTGCATGTTCAGTTTCAAATTCCATGTACAATTGAACAAATAGATTTTTAAAGAATCAGTAAGCTTAGGTTTCAAGTGGAACAATATAAAACAGAACCTATCGATATTCTTTTATATTATACTGTTCATAAATCACAACTGCTGTTGACAGAGCAACCTAGTAATTTCAGAAATATGCTTCCAGCGATAGATCTTTTACGTGATCTGCTTGCACAAATTGTTTTAAAGTGCATTGTAATATGCTTTGTTATCAATCACGCATAGAATGTTGGATTTTAATGCAGTGTAATTTAAACTTCAAAATGAGGAATATTATTCATAAAATTAGTTGTTAAATAATTGCAAACAAATTTCAATAGAGATATTAATATAAAACTCTTTGGCTGTTAATTCTCAGAAATGTCCATTTTCATAATTAAAAATTCGAATAAAAGGTTGGTAAATACATCAAAATATTGAAAATGAGGTCCTCTAGTACAGTCAACTCAGGGACATTTTAACTGCATATATCAGTAGCGTGAAGCTGTAATTTACCAAACGTTCATCTAAGATCCTTCACAATTCTTATTGATATAATATGCATGTCAAATTTTACGAGAGAGGAACATGAAACATGAAATATTTTTCGATAGGAATCCTTCCAAGAGGAACAACTTAATCACATAAGCGGCACAGAAAACCGCCAGCAAAGTATCAGTCGCCAGTCAAAGGAAATATTAAGTTATGTGTGTTCAGGAAAAAACAAATATAACTGAAGACACAATTCAACATAACCAGATAAACGAATAAACTTCAGAAAATTATACGCCTTTTATTACCTGATTTGTAAAAATCCCACCACAAACAACTTCAAAATATTTTATTTAGATGTGTTATGATTTTAAATAAGTAGCAAAATGTAGGTGTCTAATACTAATGTCCTTTTACTGTATGTAGAGAAAGCCACGACGGATATCAAAGGGAAATATATTGGAGATTTGCAAAGAAAACAAACGTACGTTTGCGTGACTGTAATAAAAGACCAATATTATTGCCAACCTGTATAATAAATTGAACATAATTTTAAAAAATACATATACCGCTCAGATATACAAAATGCATCTGTACAATCTCCAAGCCACTGCCATCTTGTCCTCGAAACGGCCAGCGAGGAAAGGTACCTCTCACTACCGAAATCATGTCATCAGAAACACCCAACAAGGAAAGGCGCCTCTTACTACCGAATTCGTGTCTTCGGAAACACCCAACGAGGAAATGCACCACTCATTACCGAATTCATGTCCTTAGAAACACCCAATGAGGAAAGGCACCTCTCGCTACCGAATTCATGTCCTTAGAAAACCCAACGAGGAAAGGCACCTCTCACTACCGAAGTATACATATATTTGTTATATACTAGATTAGTACAGAACTTAATTAGTAAAACAAGTGCGCTTGACAAACAGCAGACGATGGTACCATTGGTTTCTCCACAGCTCGAGTTCGAATCCTGCTTAGGGAACGATATCGAAATTTAAATTGAAAATTTAATGCGACAAAAATTCAATTACTATTGAATGTATTTAATTAATAATAATTCAAAAAAAGTAGTCCGCTACTTTACATAAGACAACTGATACTGAATCAGACGTAATAGATGTTATAGTTGTTATCTGATAAAAAAAAATATTGTGCATTTATTATCTAAACTTCTTTTATTTTTCTCATTTTTGGTGTAACTTGGTGCACCTTGTGTACTGTTTGTATGAACTGTATATATATCAATTTTCCTAACGATAAGAGTAGATTAAAAATCATTGTCGATGAAGATGGTCACGCATAATGTATTCCCCTACTCCTTCCGAGTCTGTTAAATCAAATACCATTTTTATTTCAATCCGGATAGTTTTCGTATCTTTTCCTGAGTGAGTGATGTCTCAACTGGGAAGTAAGTTTTCCATCACATATTACCGTCCTTCAAATTTTGTTTATTCTTTTTGTAACTTTAAAAATATTGATGTGTTAATGTTGTGAATAATTTTATATTATGTTATATACTTTTTTACTATGTTATTGCATATCCTTCTTGCTACATTTTTACGTAAGGGGTAGTTGCTAATTTAAAAACAAATGTTTGTTTACGTTGTGATTCCTTAAAATAAATTAAGGGGAATCGAGTTAACTCCCTTGTAACACGGAACTACGAGCTTGATAAACTGTGTACGAAGAGGTTGGGCCAATTTTTCCTCTTGCAATAAATCTGATTCTTTCCTTATATCATTGTGGACAAGTCAGCCTTTGGATTTTCAAATGTTTTGGCCTCAAGCATCACTGAAGACATTAGTTGTCGTAATGCGCATCTGGTGCCTTTAAAAGATATTTATTTCACACGAAAGCCAAATTAAAAAAAGTCCTTCAAATGTGATCAAAACTAACTGTTAGGGTATGATCATTTGATTTTTTAGGTGGGCGCACTTGCAAAAGATGACAACGAATATTCCGTCAGAAAAAAATCACCCTGCCCAAAGGATATGATATGCTTCCGTTAAATGGTTAAACTATTAAAATGTTCAGTAAATCTATATAGCATTTTGATTATTAAATTTTCTTGATTTGCTATTCAAAAATTTGTTTGATGATTTGAGAAAGATGATGCGACATAATCCACTTCCATGAAACATTCCCAACATTTTATTATTTGCGAGTGTTTGTGCAATATAAGATATAACGTTAGGTGTCAGCCGATTGTGATATTTTAAAATGTGCTTTTAACGAAATCCGATTTTAATCTTCTATTTAAGAAAGGATGCACGAACTTATAAAGCCTTTATCGTGGTTGTTAGGGAAATGGCGAGGTGAAGTTGGCAAAGGCAAATATCCAACCATTACAGACTTTACCTATGTAGAAGAATTGGAATTCGTGCATGTTGGGCAGCCTAATATTCAGTTTTCGTAAGTAATCTGAATAAATCCCGTTTATAGGATTACATTCATTTTAAGGGAGCTTAATTAATGATGTACAAATTACAACAAATAGTTATTCACACACGAATTAAAGCCGCATCAATTGACCCACTTACTCATTAAAGAAAGATTGTATTACATGGTTTAAGTAACTCGTGGTAACGAAGCGTTATAAATCATTTAGATATAGGAAGATGTGGTGTGAGTGCCAATGAGACAACTCTCCATCAAATAACAATTTATAAAAGTAAACCATTATAGGTCAATGTACAGCCTTCAACACGGAGCCTTGGCTCACACCGAACAACAAGCTATAAAGGGCCCCAAAAGTACTAGTGTAAAACCATTCAAACGGTAAAACCAACGGTCTAGTATATATAAAAACGAGAAACGAGAAACACGTATAAATTACATAAACAAACGACAACTACTGTACATCAGATTCCTGACTTAGGACAGGTGCAAACATTTGCAGCGGGATTAAACGTTTTAATGGTACCAAACCTTCTCCCTTTTCTGAAACAATAGTATAACATCACAACATAGAAAACACACGATAAAACATCAATTATATATATAGATAACGTTCATTTAAATCTAAAACGTCACTATATGTTTACTTTTCTGGACTCAGAACAGCTGTGACATAAAACTAGTAAATTCGAAATATTCGAACTTATTTTTTTTTTAATCTGGACACTCTAATCTGTAATATATTTTGAAAAGGTCTCAACAGCTTTTTACATGTTATGCTGCCCATCAAGGGCCTTTGATTGGAATAATAAATATTCTTATTCTTATTCTTATTCTTATTCTTATTCTGATACATGTTGTGAAACATTTTTAGAATGTTGTAATTTAATTAGTTTTTATTGTATATATATAAAATTATATATATAGGTGATCATTTGTTTAAAGTCCCATCTTACTTTATAGGAGATCATTTGTTTCAAGTCCCATCCTACTTTATAGGTGATCATTTGTTTAAAGTCCCATCCTACTTTATAGACGATCATTTGTTTAAAGTCCCATCCTACTTTATAGGTGATCATTTGTTTAAAGTCCCATCCTACTTTATAGGTGATCATTTGTTTAAAGTCCATCCTACTTTATAGGAGATCAAATGTTTAAAGTCCCATCCTACTTTATAGGAGATCATTTGTTTAAAGTCCCATCCTACTTTATAGGTGATCATTTGTTTAAAGTCCAATCCTACTTTATAGGTGATCATTTATTTAAAGTCCCAACCTACTTTATAGATCATTCAATCCTACTTTTTAAGTAAGTACCTTGTATACTCTGTTCATTTGTAACAGCATAGAAATATATTATTTTGTAATTACATGTAGACCAAAAAAAGTCACGAGACGGTTTTATTTTTTTTTTCCATTGAAAACGTTACATTTGTATTTCATTGTAGCCAAATACGTTTACTGTTCGTGGTTACTTTTCTTTAAAGGGCATATTCTTGGCATCCAGAGACAAACAAACCATTGCACAGGGAGGTTGGTTTTATTCGTCGCAAACCAGACTCTGATAAAATAGCCTTCATTATTGCGCACAATCTTGGTAAGTCTTAACAATCAATATTAGTCCGGTTTTATAACCTGCTAGAATGTATTTCGATTTTAAATGTCATTTAAATGCCGACAACTCAGTGCAATATTTTGCACTATGCGTGGTATGTGTATGAAGTGTTGAACTTGCCTTTTTACACATAAAACACGGAGAAAAGATGTATGCAAAAACAAACAGCAGAATGGTATAAAATAATCGTTTCTTCCACAACGCGCCTCAAAAGGGGTCATCTACAACGATGAGAAATCTTCATACAATCCTATCAGCTGTTTGAAAAAAATACAATGGATGCTTGTACATAGATATATATAATCATTCAGAGAAGAGGAAAATTTAAGGCCCAAAAAGAATAAATTGTGTTATCAAATATCAAGATGGCAAAGAAAATTTGTCGCAGAGAAAAATGTAATGAAAATTAAGTGTAATCATGTGCTCTTTGTGGGAAAAAAAAAAACGTTTTTGTAAAAGTTATTCGACTAACATGAAGTTCACGAGCGATCTGAAACGCGTCATACAATTTGTTAAATAAACGTTTCAGGTCTTGTTCATAGGCGGATCAAGGAGACCCTGCCTAAACGTATTCAAATGACACAAATATAGTCGCAAATAAGTATATCTTAAAAAACACATCACACCATACCCCACCAAGTTAAGTATGGTGCTATATAATATGATAAGATAAGGTAAGATAAGATAAGATATTTTTATTAGTATAAAATCTAAACAATCGGATTGCTACTAAATACAAACACAAATAAACAATAAACAATACAAATATGTAACATTTACAAAAAATATTAAAATGTAAGACGACATGCCTCCCCTTTAAATTAGCATAAAATGATTATATTTAGAAGAACTGCTGCTTAAGTCTATTTTATTCATTCATATTTTAGATTATAGTTAAAAAAAGATATACATCTTAAATCAACAGTTCATACACAATTGCTAACATTGTTTCTGTAATTATACATCTCATTTATGCCATTAACAATAATTATCAAAATGTCATGATATACTTTAAAAGAGAAAATAAAATTAACCCCCACCCATTGAAATAAAACTAGGAACAATATCATAAATTTCATTAAACATTTTCTTCTAGAGTAATTGGGTTTTGTACACATTATTGCAAAATTGGAATTCATCTTCCACCTCTATATTACATAAGGGGCACAATCTATTTTCTAAAGCTGTTTTATTATACCTACCACGTTCAATAGCTAGCGTGCTGTTACTTATTCTTATTTTGGCATAGTTTTTAATAACATTTTTATATAAATTTTCATACTTTACTTGAACTTTTCTACAAGTTCTTAACTTATTTCCATTTATTGAACTGTCATCATTAAAAGTCTATTTTCCCAAAATGTATTGTAACTTTCCTCAATTTTTTTGCTAAAGCTGAACGTAATCGTTTTTTAGAAAAAGTACATTGATTTTCCCAAACATGAGAAAAATTTAATTTGGAGAGTAAAATTTTAATTTTTGAAACAAATCCATCAGGTAGTTGCTGGTTAACTTTATAAACTTTATATAGTAAAGACTCCTTTGAGTTTAAAAAATGCAGCCAGAATCCTATAGAAGACTGGAGAGCCTGAATACCAATAGGGAACATTCCTAATTCAGATAATACAGCTGTATTTATTGCCTTAGAATTAACTCCAAGTAGACTCTTTGCAAATTTGTTTTGAAGTTTTACTGATTCCATTGACAAATATTGTGACTCAAGTGTTTTATTGTTGTTTACAATATTAAGTGACCATATTTCACTACAATAAAACATAATTGGCCCAACATAAGGATCAAAAAGTTTCATATGAGAAAAAATGTCTGTTTTATCAGAATAAAGCATTTTCTTTATACAAAGCAATGCCTTTGAAGAATCCATACATTTTAGTTTCTGAGAAAGAACGACGGAAATGTGAGATGGGCAGAATCTGAGCATGGTTATACTATTTTAGTTTCCTAATTATATTTATCTGTATGACACAACTTATATTTCACCTTCGACCTTATGACTTCTAACTTCTAAGACTATTCATTTAAGTGAGTGTTCCTTTAGTTTATTTTTTTCTCTTCGTTTATGACAATTCGAAATGGCGGACGCATGCTTTTCAAGAAAGGGGAGGGAGCTGAGGGCCCATCTAAAAAAATGGCCGGAAAGATTTGGGCTAACTGAATACAAACTTTTCGATTCGACTCCGATTTTGGTGACGAGGATCACCAGTTTTCCTGCCGAAGTAGTCTGATTTCATCTTTACGACAAATAACATTAACCTTGGGATTTACCGTCACATGCATGTAGCAGTTTGTAATGTCTAAATGCAGAATAGCACAAATGTGAACGGAAATTGTTATATATATATAAATAGTGACGACAGATGGTGGAGAAATGCAGTAAAATTGGTACAGTTAATGTTATTTTATTGCACAGTTTTTACATGCCCTATTTTAATACACAGATTAGCATGCCTTATTTTAATCCATAATTTAACATGCCTTCAGTCGTTCTGAGTTTAGAGCTCCGCTTATTTTATCTGACTGAATGCATTGATTCTATTGATTGTTGAATTCAAACATCAAATCTCAAACAAATGTTAGTTTCTCAGATTTAACTTCAGGATATCCCTTTTTTTAGGTGTATGTGAAATAGAAGAAGGGACATTCACAGAGTCTGAAATAAAAGTTGAATCTCAAAGTCTCGGTCGATTAACTTTTGGTTCTGACCCTGCAACAAAAAAGGTATGAAATTAAATTTATGTCTGTAACAACCATGCATTCCATGGGAGTAGAATCTAGAGCAATCAGAGTAGATTCATAACGGGTGACAAAATCGGACATACATTTATATGTACCTAACGTCGTAGTCTCGAATAACATTAAAATGATATCGAGTCCTGATCGTTGATTTTGCTGCGAACACTATAATATATATATAATATGTTGCTGTGTTACATATTTGTTTTTCGTTCATTATTTTGTACATAAATAAGGCCGTTAGTTTTCTCGTTTGAATTGTTTTACATTTGTCATTTCGGGGCCTTTTATAGCTGACTATGCAGTATTGGCTTTGCTCATTGTTGAAGGCCGTACGGTAACCTATAGTTGTTAATTTCTGTGTCATTTGGTCTCTTGTGGAGTTGTCTCATTGGCAATCATACCACATCTTCCTTTTTATATTAGTTTATATAAATATAAGGGGATGTGGTAGGATTGCCAATGAGACAACTATCCACCATAGTTCAAATGACGTGACGTGGACTATGATAATTTTGCATAATACTTATATGTAAACTAGTGCATTGGACTATTATCAGATTTTTATCATTGCATACTGTCAAATAACAGAAAGAATTCACACTACTATTTCAGTTACTTATCTGCGTAGATATGTATATATATTATAGTTAGAACTCAAGAGAACTACTGAAAGTAATTCATGTTTTTTTCTCTCTCAGAAAATGAATACTTAGCATTCATGAATATATTTCAATATATCTTTTCTGTTGATGAAACAAAAGTTTGTTTGCTCTGATCTCAATATATCATATGCCGAAAGCAAAATATTTTCCCAGCATATATCATATTGTTTATTATAAGGCGACAGGAACAAGTTTTTGTTAAATCGTCACACTTGTGTTGGTACCCTAAAACTGGTGTCTGCTGCTACCTTGTGGTTAACATGATTGATAAAGCTGCTCAATTGATATTTGTATCACAAAACTT
Source organism: Mytilus coruscus (assembly GCA_017311375.1). Lineage (NCBI taxonomy): Eukaryota > Metazoa > Mollusca > Bivalvia > Mytilida > Mytilidae > Mytilus > Mytilus coruscus. The sequence continues at coordinate 96,378,074 of CM029599.1, forward strand.
CCTGTATCATTTAACATGTAAAACCTAACATACGAAAAACGTTACATTAAAAAAGTTCCATATCTTATGCTGTAAAAAAAGTCTAATATGTCGACCTCTATGTAGTAATCCCTCTAGATCTATAAGCAATAAGAAAACTCCCAGTGGTCAATAAATGTGGCCTGCACCTTATACCTTATGAAGAAGCAAATCTTGTAATAATTATTGCATATACGATTTATTACTTTTCTATTTTTATATATATGTTTTTGTATTTATATTGGCCTAATTTGTCTTTAAAAGTGATACCCCCTAATCACCCTTATTCGTCAGTGACTGCTCATGACATGTAATTATAAAGAATCAGATGTTTAAAAGTATTTCAAGAAAAAAAACTTCAGAAATACATGTATGTGACTTGAAATAATCAATTTCATAAACGGAAATCGACTGTTAGTAATATTCTTCCCTTATTTAGGCATACGTAGGTGTCTTTAGATTTTTCAGTGTTATACATGAAGTTAATTGCAGGAAACGAATGGCATATGCATCACTATGAAATTATTTTAAGTACCAATTTGTTTCAAGAATAGACTTTTTTTTTCATTCATAAATTTTGTGTCATGGTATGTTTATGGCAGTTTTTCATTTAACTGTTTTATTTTACTTTAACATTGTCAGGTGTGCAGACACTTCAAAAGTGATGGTGATACTTTAGAACAAATACTTTATATGGAAACAGTCAACACACCAATGACTGAACATCTAAGAATAACATACAAAAAGGTTTAAGTCACATGACTTACCCATCTTCAATCAGGTTGTAATGTTGTTCATTCCATTGCATTTAATTTGCGTATATAGTTTTTTGTTGTTTGTATGTTTAATATCTTAATATTCAATATTAAAAAAATAAAATATATCATTCGCCTATGAGTGCAGTCTGGTATTAAGCTCCAAATATTAATGACAATTATCATGGTTATTAGTAAACAGGAACCGTTTTCTGAGAAACAAGCGTGTCAGTTTTTTTCATTAGTATAATAAATATGCGGTAAATAACTGCCTGACAAATAACATTTTGATTACTGGAATTGATTATAGAAAATAAGGATTTTAACCAAATAAAGTTTGGTGGAGTCAACATACTTAATAAAATTGAGAATGGAAATGTGTCAAAGAGACAACGACCAGATCAAAGAGCGAAAACAGCCCAAGGCCACCAATGGGTCTTTAACAAAGCGAGAAAATCCCTCACCCGGAGGCGGGCTTCAGCTGGTCCCTAAACAATAATGTATACTAGTTCAGTGAAAAATGGACATCACACTAAACTCCGAATGATTAAGGATATAAACCCATTACTGCTTTATTAACCATTATGGCATCAGAAAGTACACATTTGTTTTAAAAGGCTTAGCACACTCCTCTATTATGTGCTACATTGTACTTGCCCAAATTTTTCAAGGGCTAAGAAAGGCATTTCTGCATGTAAATGATCTCTATCAATTTAAAATAAGGAGCCGTGGTATGATTGCCAATGAGCTTTCCACCAAAGATCAAGTTACGTTAAGTTAGCAACTATGGGTCACCCATACCGATAGCAAGCTCTAAAAGACCCCGACATGACAAATGTAAACAGTGCAAACAAAAAACTAACGTTCTGATTTATGTAAAAAACAATACACAAACAAACAAAAAAGGATACACAGCAACAAACGACACCCACTGCATTACAGGCTCCTGACTTGGGACAGACAGAAACATAAAGCGGCGGGATTAAACCTGTTTTCGAGCGCCCAACCCTCCCCCATAACCTTGGACAGTGGAGTAACAGCACAACATAAGAACATTTTAACACATGACAGCTATATATAAATTAAAATTACACAAGTATCTGAGTTTCTTGTTAAAATCTTTTTATAACAGACTACTGGAGGAAAAAAATTACTCGTCTATGTCCGAGTCTTACATCTTGAAATCTAAAGTTACGCGCATAGCCACTTTCCCCGAGTGTTATGCTTTGAATTACAATTTTAAAACACCATCCTTATACATTCATTTTGTTAAAAAATACATTAACTCGGTCAGCTGCATTTCTAAATCGAACTTGATACAAGAACGGTCGTGTGTCAGAACACGATAAAACACTTGTGAATGTTCCGGTTGATTAGAAAACACTTGAACCAATTAACTGATAAAATAAGATGAGTAGTACGTTGTTATTTTATTCAAGATTGTATGTTATGGGGAAGCACTTATATCTATCCTATTTTAGCGGTTTTCCATGATGTCAAAACGAGCACAATATTGTTTTGATTTATAAAATGATAATGAATGATTGTATGAATTTAATAGTAACAGACGTCCATTACCTAGTAATACCTAGTAATGGACTTCTGATAGTAATAATAACAACTGTTACAACTATTCGGCTTAACTTGGCGTTCCTGCTAAATTTAAATACAGAAATCGCTTTGAAAGAAACCTATTTGCTTTAACTCATAATTATACAACTGTGTTGTAAAAATCTAGGACAGTCGCAATGAAATAACATTGGACAGACAAAATATCTACTGCATGTTCCACATTTCTTGGAAACAGTGGAATTATATATACTAAATATTTTCAACAAGCATATGACACCAATGGTCAACCTAGGTTTAGAAATAGGGTCAAATGGACATTTTTTCCTGCAGTTAGATTCTTGTTGTTGGGCAATATCTTCAGAGGTAAATACTTGTCACAACACGTTCCGTTTCCATTTTGGTTGCAGCGATCACTTATGCACCAGTTAGGCTGTTAGCCAAATAATTGACCTGAAACAAAATGTAAAGGTATGTTAATTCTGAAACTATTTCCTGTTGTTATTGCTGTGAAGATGGTACAACATGATGCGAGGGGATATGGATAGAAGTTCATGATACGACAACAATCTCATTAGATACTTATTAAACATTTAAAAGTATCAGATTTATCGCTGCAATATGTGTTGTTACTGAAAGATATTTTTGTCACAATGAACCCCCAGTCAAAGACCTAAAGTCGACAGTTTCACTCAGATCATTATCCAAGTTTCATTTTTTAAGTTTTTATTTCTAAAAGACCCAAAATATGATCAGTAGCAAACAAATTAATTTGTTAATTTATGTTGATCATTGTCATTTTGCTTAGTTTCTTCTCTTACTTATTCTAACATCGGACTCGGACTTCTTTCAAACTGAGTTTTACTGGGCGTATTACTGTGTGTTTGTTTATTCCACATTGGCTAGAGATATATGGCAAGGGTTGAGATCTAACAAAAAATTTATAATGTCCATGTAAAGCTGAGAGTTTATTGGATTGTAAACACTTCATTTCTTTTAAATCACCAGAAAGCCGTGTCCAGAAATTATATTTTTCTTCATAAGGAATTGTCTGTACCAAGTCAGGAATATGACAGTTGTTTTCCATTCGTTTGATGTGTTTGAGCTTTTGATTTTGCCATTTGATAAGGGAATTTCCGTTTTGAATTTTCTTTCGAGTTGGGTATTTTTGTTATTTTACTTTTTATCAAACATATTTAACGCAGCCCCTACACAATAATGTATAGTATTTCAGCGAAATGGACGCCACACTAAACTCCAATTACAAATGAACCAAAATTTAAAAAAAACCACACAAAACCAACGGCTAAAGGTTCCTGACTTGGGACATGCGCAAAAATGCTTTTTAAAGCATCTTTCGGGCACCCTACGGCCTTAAAAAATGAGAAAAACCAATACCGCAAGTTTATATAGCAACGCCACAAACATCTTAAAATTACATATTTTGAAATATCCACATTATTTTTATGCCCAACATTCTAACATAGAAAAGAATAAGTATAATTGAATATTTCAGTCATGTTTCAAACTTTAAATAAGCAAATCGATATCAGTTTCATGTAAAAAAAAAATGAATGAGCAAACCAAACATCATAGTCGAGGGACATTTTTCAAAAAAACGCCTTGTGAAGAAATTTAGTGCGTTCGTTTAACACACACCTATATAATACCATTTGACAGCTTATTGTCTGTCCTTTTTGCCTTCCCCGGTCGACAAAATGATGCAATATCTTTAATGAAAGGTCAAAGACAAGGAGGAATTATTCTAAACTTTGCAAGAATTAAACAAAATGACTTTTTTCTGACTCTTGTATTGTAAAATAAGTTAAGAAGATAATCTGTCATTTGAAGATGGACATACGCGAATATATTTTTGGTTAGATAAATATTACTGTATTGTACCAGTTTATCAAAGAGGAGGGCTATATAAAACAATTATCTTTAGTATGACTTAAAATTAGAATGAAAGACGTTCGGTTGGAAGAAAAGTTAAAACTCTTGTTCTAAAAAAAAATCAAGAAAAGTTATAGGACAAAGATTAACAATCGCTTTTCAAACAGTGCACCATTTGTTTGAACATTTCTTGTGAATTTATAATGGAAAGCGGACTGCTAAATATAAAAAAAGGACAACGATGACTTTTCAGACTGAATTTATTCAAATATGGTGAAATCTTAGGGTATATAAGAATCAATTACCAATCGGCTATTGCGTGATGTCTAATCACTTTATATTACTGATCAACATAATTTATAGGAGTAACACGACGGGTGTCGCAGGGTGTGGAACAGAATTTGTCAACCCTTCCGGAACACCTGAGATCAACCCAGTTTTTTTGGTTGTTTAGTGTTGCTCAGTCTATGGTTTCTATGTTGTATTGTGAAGACTGTTGCTTGTCTTTTCTTTGTTTATTGCTTTTCGTCGTGGCGTTTTCAGTTTGTCTTCGACTTGTGAGTTTGAATATCCCTTTGGTATCTTCTGCCTCTCTGTTTTCTACGTGCAGCAATTGTGCCTTAAAATTACTAGACAAATGCAGCAACATTCCGGGTTTTTTTTAAGTGGATCAGACACAAGTTCGATGTGTTGTAGTTTTTAAGAACTCTTATTGCTAAGCATAACAATTATTTACTAAGAAATGGCATATAAATAATACGTATATTACAACAAACGTACACTTATAAGGGAATATACATTCACTAAAGGTCCTAACAAAAAGGATGATGTGTATCCGGACATAAAAGATACAGATGTAGTATAGTGATTACCTCATCCTAAACCACATGCCATTAGTAATAGATAATAAACAATTAGCCGGTACTCCTTCACAATGAATGTTTTCATCGAGGATAAAGAACTTAAATGAACTTTAAATATTTTGGGAAGCAACATATATAAAACCAAATAAAAGTAAATATTTTGATATCGGATTTTAGACTTGGATAATAAAGATGTGGATTGAAAAACTGACGGTAAGTCACAGGAATTAAAACACACTATTTCTTTTCTCTCTTCTTTTGTATTCACAATAAAACTTTCTTAACTGTTGTAATACACTTAGCTTTTTTTTTAGATTCAATGAAAATCATTTCTGTGAAGACGAGAGGTGGTGTTTACAAACCCATTGACTATTTCACGTCGCTTTCAAATGGCAATAACCTCTTAAATATGCATGAAATATTTGCCACTGGACTTGAAGCAAACGACCATTTATACTTTATTCAGAATCATTAATACCTTCTGCTGCATTGAACGACTTACATGTCAAATGTTGAACTGAAATTTGTTATCGAAACCAATGACGATCACGGCATCAAAATTAAAAACCACTTAGATATAATCAAAATCTAGAATTCCACATATCTTTTTCAACAATTAGAATACAAGTGTCTATACCTAAGGCTAGTAATAAATCACATTAGAACTCAAATAATTTTGCAAGCAAAATTTCGTGCGACTGATGACAAAATAACCAACAACTAAAATAAAAATAACCACATTTTTCTCCTGATAAAAAGGGGTAACTTTTTTTTCTGATTTCTGAAGTTTGATATTGTTAACCTAACCTCATCTCTATAACCATAACTATGAAAAAAGGAATTATTTGTAGAATTTTGTATATCAAAGGCTTTTAGTTGCCATTGTTTGGTCACTTAAATTGCAAAAATACTAAAGTTTCAATTCTTCTAAATCATTTTGTTTTTATTGTTAGAGCAACAGTCATACCCAAAAAGATATTTTACTTTCGAAACATATTGTTCAAGACACCTTATGACGAATATCTCTTTGGGAAAAACTGTTGTTGAATGGGAAGATTTGTAATGAAACAGTTTTTTAAAGATTCTACTAATATTCAAGAACTTTGAAAGCTTAAATGTATGACAAAAATAAAATACATTAGTAAAAAAAAACTTGTTTCGTACGAATCTCTATTTGATGTTATTTGATGGATGTTATAATACTTTAACATGTTTTAATTGAAGTTCTCCTTTATGTAAATATCTATAATCCATTCAGTATATTGTATTTTATAGCCAAATGAAAATAAAAGAATACATTTAGGTTATAATTGTTATCTCTATCAAGTTTTAGTTTGTCTTTTCTCCTTTGTTACTACTTTTGTCTATTTTATGTTTTTCTCCTTTGTTACTACTTTTTTCTATTTTATGAACTACTAAGTGAATTTCATCTATATGTATTACTACTTTTTCAAAAGATAACGTCATAAAATTTCGGAAGGACAACTTAATAGGTGCTTGAAATAAATTAGTTTCTAAGTAGAAATATTGACCTTTAGAACTATGATTAACTAAAATGACCCACTCAATTCTAATAGGCAAGTGGGGTCATTTTTAGTGTAATAATATTTAATTGTTTTAGACCATACACTGGTGTGCTTTCAAACGCTGTTTGATTTGTTTGCCCTAGCTTATAATGTATAATAATGTTTAACAAGTTGTCTCTTGAATTGACTCTAAAAAGCTTAATATGAGTTATTGTTTTCGAGAGCCCACCGTGAGTATCACTGCTTTGCGGCAATCAAGAATAACCTACTTGCAGATTTACTAAAGACGGCTTCCATTTCACGTTATTTTGCAATAATATTTGTTTTATAAGATCATATAACTTTTAACAAACTTGTAATCAAACTCCTGTATAAAACTTGGTATAAAAATAAGGAGATATGGTATGATTGCCATGAGACTATCCACCAAAGTTCAAATGATGTGGACGTAAGCAATTATAGGCAAACGTATGCCCTTCAACGATGAGAAAAACCAATACCGTATGGTTGGCTATTAAAAGGCCCCGACATTGAAAAATATGAAACAATTCAATTGAGAAAACTAACGGCCGAATTTATAACAAAACAATTTACGAAAAACAAATATGACAGACATGAACCAACGACAACCACTCCTGACTTGGGGCAGGCACTTAAAGAATGTGGCGGGGTGAAACATGTTTGGAGGCGCCATTAACACTTCCCAAACCTGGGACAGTGGTGTAACAGTACAACATCAGAACAAACTATAAAAATCATTTGAACAGGGCTTTACTCAACAGATCGATACAAAGCAGAAAAACATCTAACAAAAACACATACCGGACTTGGTAGTCATTTTAACTTCTCGTACCAGTACTGATTCATTCGAAGTGGAGTAGTCTTATTATAGTATTACTTTAAAGTCCATCAGAATCCAGGAAAAAAATTCTATAAAAAAAACTATAGTTAATAAAATACATGTTTTCTCTTGTTCTATTTTCTTCTTATTATTTAATATCTACGTGTAACCTTTATCGACAATCAATTTTTATTTTACATTTTTGGTATTTTGTTTTCAAGTCAAAAGATATAAAAAGTAAAATGAAAATTTAAGTGAAAGATTAATCGAACTGGACGAAAACCACAAATATGTGTATCTTTTAACTATAATTATGTTTGGTCACACTCTTTTCTTGTACATTTTTACACAATGTTCAGTGACTCATTCAGTACGTGTCAGTATTTACGTTACAAACATTGACAACTCGTGATCAATGCAACAGGTAGCACTCACCAGATACCCTTTTGCTGTCGGTAATCAAATATTTCTATAAAACATTAATGGCAGATGGTCGTCGTGGGTTTAAATGAACATGAATCACTGCAAATCTTTATTAAGGCTACCTTAATCTTTTTTTATATTCATTACCAGACATCAGATTTACTATACATTGTGTGCATTACATAAAGATATGGAACATTTAAAATTGCTGACTCAAGCCTATTTTTTTAGGAATATACGAGTCCTATAGTTGCTTACATCCGAGTTATTTTGACTCTGGTGAATAGTTGTCTCTTTAGTAATCATACCAAATCTCCTTATTTCTATATTCATATTTAAAACAAAAAAACTGTTAAGTTATTTTACCATCAATACAAATCCCAAGATCCTACAGTTTAATTCTGTTTATCACGGCAGCCTTAGCTACTGTTCATTGATCAAAAATGATAATTTATAAATTATTATGTTTAACGATCTGTTATAGAATTATATTCAGTGTCGACATTCCATTGTATTTAATCGGTATTTATATGAGAATCTTCATGAGAAAAAAGAGAAGTTGTTACATTTCAATTTGACGTATGCATTTGGTTGTCGCGTGTTGGAAAAGTGCCACCTCATATATACATGTATCTGCACTCTATAGTGCATATCTACTGGTTTTGACACTGTCTTCATTAGTGGTCAATATAACGCCAGTCATTTTTTATCAACACCTAAGCCTTACTTATGGTTGCCATGCATATATGAATAAAAAGAGATATTGGTTACACCTCAAGGGACAGTTACCCAACGACAAAAAAACCAACACATTTAAAAGTAAAATAGACAAATGTTTTTCTAATGTGTCAAACATAAAATCTAATGTATACACCAATTGTGAATAAACTGTAACAAAAACTCGATCAGATCTAGCTATTCTCCTTCCTGCTTCCTGTTATTGTATCCAAGCCAGCTTTCTCTTTTATAATTTGAAAAGTGACATCTGAAGCGTACCGTTCTTATGTATTTGCCACCATGATCACTATTTATTTAAACAATATTTTAACTAATACATGATGAAACACATTAGATGTTTTACATTCTCTACGTTCTAGATTATACAGTTTTATTCTCTACGTTCTAGATTATACCTTTGTTGCCTGTATTAATCTATGAATAGGCTGAATTATGTCCCTTGGGAGTCTTCATTTCAACAAAAGTCCTTTCAAACAGAAGAAAATGAAAATTATATATGCTTGATATAATAAAAGATAGAAACTACAAAATGAAGCACTATTGAAATGTTTGCTGCATGAATTGCCAAGAATGTGAACAATTCTTTACACAGGAGAGTATAAATTCTATCTAAATTTTAGTTTGTGCATTTAATACAGTATAGTTAATATTGAAATCCTAGAATAAAGTTTTATATCAGTACCCATCAATTTGACTTATTATGATGACTCATCACTTTTCTCAACACAGTATTGGTCTCAGTGAAAAGTTTCTTTTCTTTGTGATAAAAATCAAATGTACTCATCAAAAGCTTCAAAATAGTATAATCTAACTGAAGTCTAATTGATTTTGATTTCTCTGCTATCTTCAGTATAGGAAAACGGTACTATTTATGTCTGTCATAGGCGACAATACTAACATTTTCTAAATTTACCACTTTTATAATAAAACCTGGATAAAACAGTTATGTGTGGTGTTAGTACTTATATTCTGTTTTAAAATTGTCTTCAAGCCAAATAGTATCATGACCAACTCCAACGGAGCTTGTTTATGTTATCCATGCCCACCGTCATTTTACACCAAATTTGTGAAATTGAAGTCTTTCGAATAATTCTCTAGAAAATATTTCAATGGGTTTCAAAATTTCTATTGTAAATATACACCTGCAGTTATTTACAGATAAATAAAAAATATATTGTACCCTTACATCCAATCACAGCGCCCTAAGTTGACTCCCTTCACCTGCCTTGGGTACACAAAAGGCCAACCTAATGCTGGGAAAATGTAATAGTACCGTTTTCCCTATACAGTTTGGATTCATGTAAATGGTAACGTCTTACTTTATGATTGTTCTGATCAAAGATAGTCTTACTTTATGATTGTTCTGATCAAAGAGCTGTTAGTATTGACAGTTTTGCTTTCATTAAAACTCGAAGGTTGCTTTGTATTAAAGCTGTTGCCGATATTTCTCAAATATCAATCAATAAGTTGAAGTCTTCCGAGGGTCATCACTGTGGTGACGGAAATACTTTAAAATAAAGATTCTCTATAATTCATCACATTCTTTCGGACGAGAGGAAACACATTTTTGAAATCGGAATGTAGACGAGTTCAATAGTTGTCTTTTTAGTTTTTTTTTTTTTTTTTCTTTGTACTGCAGAAACTCCCCGCGCTAAATTCGTTTCTCTTTCCAAAGGCTATATTAGTTATTCAATCTTACACCTTATCGATTTTATTTTAAAACAGATCACCTAGTCTGATATTTTCATTCAAGCATACATGTATTCTCTTTATTCTCACAGTATAACTAAAGGATTCCTCGTTAACATATAACATTAACTTTAAGTAGAGGGAAATAAGTGTTTGCTCTGTATTTTGTGATATTTTTAATTCGTATTTTTTAACCAAATTGATTCGTTCAGTGATAGTCACATGTTAAACTATATTTTCGAAGGTAGAGAGAAAACGGTGGATAGCAAAAAGCATATTGCACAGCAAAAAGCATATTGCACGGATATTTTTAGAATATCTAAAAACCGATATACTTTGTGACGTCATGTAATGAATTTCATGATATTGTTAAAAGTTTTATAAAAAAATATCTATGATCGATTATTTTAAAAAAAAAAATTTCATACACATAAGATGTAAAAAAAAAAGTAAATGAAATTACAACTTATATGTTGTTATTGTCTAGGAGACAATATGATATCTATAAAATTCCAACAAAATTAAAAATCAAATCAGGATTTTGATACAAATATGGTCGGAAATTAATAATATAATAATTATAGTTTATTGATGAGGTCAATACAGGATATATCGATCCAAAAAGTATATCGACCTCGGACTTCGTCCTCAGTCAATATACTTCTTTCAGGTCAATATATCCTTGTATCGACCTCATACAAATAGATATAGGAAGATGTGGTGTGAGTGCCAATGAGACTACTCTCCATCCAAATAACAATTTATAAAAGTAAACCTTTATAGGTCAATGTACGGCTTTCAACACGGAGCCTTGGCTCACACCGAACAACAAGCTATAAAGGGCCTATAAAGGCTATAATTGTATAGTATCGGGAAAATAATAAGTTCTGTTAATGGTTCATGTATAATGATGTAAAGACTTTAAAGTGTTCAAGAAATTCCTTTAAGTTGTTTATGAATAAGTCCATTTCATATCTCATGTTTTTATGCCTTTACCTGTAATATAAAATTTTCATTGATGATATTTCCTCTATTTGTATGTCATAAAAAGTATAGAGTTGAAACCCGTGTTGGAAAAGATATTGCATCCGATATTACGTTCAAACTATGCAATTAATTAGATTATTTGTTATATATTTTGCCAAAAACGTATTTAGCCTCAAGTGGGCCTCTTTTTCTTAGATGGACAATTTTAACACTGAAAATGCTTCTAGTATGACCAAATATTGCCTTACTCCATAAGCAGTACAAACTTAATCAGACAATTTCCCATTTTAATAGATTATGTCTTGAGAAATACCCAAGTTATACATTTAGGGAGTTACACAGCAAAAAAAAAACATATATGTCAGTTGAAAATATTTGTCGCGACTTGAATTCTGGTGTTTCGAATTCAATTAATCATTGCGAAAGGTGAAAACAAATACAAAAAATCTTTAGTTTGGTGCATTTAATACAGTATAGTTAATATTGAAATCCTAGAATAAAGTTTTATATCAGTACCCATCAATTTGACTTATTATGATGACTCATCACTTTTCTCAACACAGTATTGGTCTCAGTGAAAAGTTTCTTTTCTTTGTGATAAAATCAAATGTACTCATCAAAAGCTTCAAAATAGTATAATCTAACTGAAGTCTAATTGATTTTGATTTCTCTTGCTATCTTCAGTATAGGAAAACGGTACTATTTATTCTGTCATAGGCGACAATACTAACATTTTCTAAATTTACCACTTTTTATAATAAAACCTGGATAAAACAGTTATGTGTGGTGTTAGTACTTTATATTCTGTTTTAAAATTGAAGCCAAATAGTATCATGACCAACTTCCAACGGAGCTTGTTTATGTTATCCATGCCCACCGTCATTTTACACCAAATTTGTGAAATTTTGGAAGTCTTTTCGAATAATTCTCTAGAAAATATTTCAATGGGTTTCAAAATTTCTATTGTAAATATACACACTGCAGTTATTTACAGATAAATAAAAAATATTGTATTGTACCCTTACATCCAATCACAGCGCTCCTAAGTTGACTTCCTTCACCTGCCTTGGGTACACAAAAGAGTTTGGATTCATGTAAATGGTAACGTCTTACTTTATGATTGTTCTGATCAAAGATAGTCTTACTTTATGATTGTTCTGATCAAAGAGCTGTTAGTATTGACAGTTTTGCTTTCATTAAAACTCGAAGGTTGCTTTGTATTAAAGCTGTTGCCGATATTTCTCAAATATCAATCAATAAGTTGAAGTCTTCCGAGGGTCATCACTGTGGTGACGGAAATACTTTAAAATAAAGATTCTCTATAATTCATCACATTCTTTCGGACGAGAGGAAACACATTTTTGAAATCGGAATGTAGACGAGTTCAATAGTTGTCTTTTTAGTCTTTTTTTTTTTCTCTTTGTACTGCAGAAACTCCCCGCGCTAAATTCGTTTCTCTTTCCAAAGGCTATATTAGTTATTCAATCTTACACCTTATCGATTTTATTTTAAAACAGATCACCTAGTCTGATATTTTCATTCAAGCATACATGTATTCTCTTTATTCTCACAGTATAACTAAAAGATTCCTCGTTAACAATTGTTATATATAACATTAACTTTAAGTAGAGGGAAATAAGTGTTTGCTCTGTATTTTGTGATATTTTTAATTCGTATTTTTTAACCAAATTGATTCGTTCAGTGATAGTCACATGTTAAACTATATTTTCGAAGGTAGAGAGAAAACGGTGGATAGCAAAAGCATATTGCACAGCAAAAGCATATTGCACGGATATTTTAGAATATCTAAAACCGATATACTTTGTGACGTCATGTAATGAATTTCATGATATTGTTAAAGTTTTATAAAAATATCTATGATCGATTATTTTAAAGAAAAAAATTTTCATACACATAAGATGTAAAAAAAAAAGTAAATGAAATTACAACTTATATGTTGTTATTGTCTAGGAGACAATATGATATCTATAAAATTCCAACAAAATTAAAAATCAAATCAGGATTTTGATACAAATATGGTCGGAAATTAATAATATAACAATTATAGTTTATTGATGAGGTCAATACAGGATATATCGACCCAAAGAGTATATCGACCTCGGACTTCGTCCTCAGTCAATATACTTCTTTCAGGTCAATATATCCTTGTATCGACCTCATACAAATAGATATAGGAAGATGTGGTGTGAGTGCCAATGAGACTACTCTCCATCCAAATAACAATTTATAAAAGTAAACCTTTATAGGTCAATGTACGGCCTTCAACACGGAGCCTTGGCTCACACCGAACAACAAGCTATAAAGGGCCTATAAAGGCTATAATTGTATAGTATCGGGAAAATAATAAGTTCTGTTAATGGTTCATGTATAATGATGTAAAGACTTTAAAGTGTTCAAGAAATTCCTTTAAGTTGTTTATGAATAAGTCCATTTCATATCTCATGTTTTTATGCCTTTACCTGTAATATAAAATTTACATTGATGATATTTCCTCTATTTGTATGTCATAAAAAGTATAGAGTTGAAACCCGTGTTGGAAAAGATATTGCATCCGATATTACGTTCAAACTATGCAATTAATTAGATTATTTGTTATATATTTTGCCAAAAACGTAAGAAATATGTAAGTTTTGAAAAATCGGCGGAAATGATGTATATATTACGGATATTGTATTGTATCCGCAGGAAGGTATTCAAGGTAATTGATCATATTGCCAGATATGTTTACATAAATTAATTCAGTCAAAAATAACTATGTTGTGGCATCGACACTTCTATAATAAGACAGCGATATAAATCGAATAACAATGGAGTAACTTTGGATATTTGGATAGAGAAAAACACCCAATGCTATAATAGATAAATGATGAATAGCAATATCTGTGAACCAATTTGCAGATATATTATTTATTAATAACATTGCCTATGCTGCATGAAGACTTGATGCAATCTGAAGTCCAAGCTACATTTCTTTGTTTGTTTGTTTGTTCGTAATGAAAACAAACTTTAAATATGTTTTTAAATTTCAGATGTAAATATAATACTTTGATTGGAAGCTGACAGTTCAATAGACATATTTACAAGCTTATAGATTGATTGTATTTTTGATAACTTTTAGTTGCTAATATCTCAAATGATATTCATATACAGGACAGACATAAAATAAAACAACAAACTGATTAAATTAATTGAAAACTGGCGAACGAGATGTTTTGAGATCAGTCAAAAGTAGTTATAAGTTATTCCTTGTCGGTTCTCTACTTTTACAGCCGATTCCAACGAGTGTGTAGCTAAAGGTAGAATCTTTGGTTAGCTTCCTTGCTAGCTCAACCATGAAATCATTATTAGGTAAGGTACATCCAGCCTTTGGGTGGAGTCAATAGTTAAGCAGAGAACCAATCAGAATTAAGTGACAGAATATAAACATTGTAAAACTAGTTTTACAAGTCAGTTTAAAAATAAGTTTTCAGTCTGAATTTAAAATTTAATGATAATTCTAAGCTCATTCACAAGCATGTTGTGGGTGTGTTTGATTTGCCAATTTTATTTTGATAAATGGTGAAAAGTTAACTGAAAGCTGAAATTCCTAAAATATTTTCTTCACCTCAGACATTACAAATAATATATTTTACCTGTCTGTTGAATTTGTTACATCAAGTTAATAAAATGTAGTTGGATATGATTGACAAGTGCTGACGGTATTCACTTTTACACATACACATATGTTTACAATACACCTGGACAGGTAAAAAAGATTGGAAGGTGTTCAAAAGTACATATGACCTTATCATTCAATCTAGGTCAGATTAAATCTAACTGAAGTAGAGACATAAAAATTGGTCTTCATGGCTGCATTATTTATCTAAAACTGATAAGTAAGGTAATGTTAACAAACCAAGTGGATGTCCATAAACTCTGCAATATTTTCAATTCTAAACTGCTGCTTGCCGTGTTTTTGTTGTTGCATTTTTAACTAAATATAAGTACTACAACCGTGCATGATATTAAGTAGTATGATAATTTTTCTTTTCTGTGTGAATATAAAAGATTTTAGTTCTAAAAATAAGCATATATAAAGAAAATACATAACAATGTTATATGCGTGGGGATTACACCAAAAGACATTAATTAACTAAACTGCCTATTCACGGCGTAAATATTTAAAAAAAAAACGTCACTGCGCTTCTGATTTATTGTAATAAAAAGATTTTTTGATTCAATCAAAGACTAAGAAATGAAATTTCATTTGCAAAGTAGTCTAGGTAAACCTTTGTATGAAACATACTTATATTATAAATAATAAACAGGCCATTGTTACAAATGTTTTCATTGGATGATGAAATAGTGCTTTGCTCCTCCCAACTTTAAGGTAATAATCATTTCATGGTTGAGCTAGCAAGGAAGCTAACCAAAGATTCTACCTTTAGCTACACACTCGTTGGAATCTGCTGTAATGAATAATTTAATTTTAAATGCTTCGATATACTGCAATCTGGATATTCAACATTATCAATCAATACCCATGCCACAGCCCGGGACCACTGTGTAATAACTAGTAGTCTTGGCATAAGGCGAACGGTATACAAAATGAAGTAAAAACCTTTCAATAAGTCGTCAAGTTATGAAATCAGACCAATAAAAGTTCGCAATAGCGGTTTCGACCATTTGCAGTTGCTACGGCTGAATTTGACAGTCATGCTTTATTCTGTTTACAGGTAGTCGTTGTTTGCCTTGGCTGTTGTATACATGGACAGCGAGATCGAATTGATATAAAAAACGATCTGACAATTGATCAGGTTATACTTGGAGCAATGGGCGGTACAAACAGTAAGTGGTCTCATTCAACATGGTTTGGTAAAATAAAAGCAAACTTTTGCTTGGACTTTGTATACAATATTAACTCTAGGAGAACATCAGAAAGTATATAAGAGAAGACAAACCTTATAGGACTAAGCCTTTATATGATTTGTTACTCTATTAGTAATAAAAGAAGACAAACCTTATAGGACTATCATTATACTAAGCCTTTATATGATTTGTTACTCTATTAGAGTTTTTATAATGTTTTCATTTACATTTTATCATTTATACATTTTTCAGATAGAGAAAATAATGTTCGAAAATCATCATAAAGAATCCTGAATGAAATTGGCTACCGTTTTAAATTTGGGTATTCATATATGCATTACACACCCAATAAAGTAGAGCGTGTTTCACGCAGTAAAGTATTTTTTTTTATCAGAAAAATTAGCATGTGTTTTCATCTTTACTCAAATGTTTTCATTTTTAACCAATTGTCCTAATTTAACATACTAATACAATGTTTTGAAATATTGGAAACTTTTTTAAGGAGCTGCAGCTAGCATGACTTTGCCTGACCCAAACAGGACACTTGCTGAATTGGATATGGTTTTAACAAAGAAACAATATGATTCAATGTATGGTAACTCTACCAGGTGAGATCTTCGTTTAATAATATAGATAAATAGTACTGATAGATGAATATCAGATTGGATCCCTGGCAAAGCGGAGTTTGTAGGTTACAGCGGTGTAATGAATACCAAAACCAATGCCCAATATGTACTTTTAAAAATACACACTCACAAAAATCAGTACATGACAAAAACAAACAACTACCTTTGTGTAAAAAACTGCTGGTGCAGCGTTTCCAGTGTAACGAAGTAGTAGATTAAAAAGACTGAAAAGGTGGAGGTATCTACAAAGAAATGACAAGGAAACTGTAATATCTCCTTTCTGTTGCTCAGTACACTTATAATGGTTAATGTATGGGTTTATATTGTTGCTTCTAATTCTTGCTCCAAATATATCTGTCTTTGTGATTGTCGATACTTTCATTATTGAATTTAGAAAAATAAAGATTTCTTTCTTATAGAACAAAAAGAAAAGCTGTTAGTGACGAAACTGTTTACTGGACACGTGGTCAAGTTCCATATAAGTTTGCACCCAATCATTTCAGTAAGTAACTAATTCTGATGTTATATTTATAGATTATCGTTGGTTATCTCAACGAGATTGATTTTCTCGATTGAGCCGGTACGGCGAAAGTGAGATAAGCAATCGAGTTGAGATGACTAATGATAATCTGTTTATCTCTATTTTACCTATGAAGACGTTGTTAATTTCCTTGACAACGGCACGTGTTCCCTTAGTTTCTAGAGATAATTTCCATATCACTCGACTCCGTTTTCATATAACTCGACTCTGTTGAGAAAGGAAACTATCAGTCAGCAAGATCAAAGGAAAAATTCGTAAAGTAGCGATAATGATAAATATTGAACAAAACTATTTGTAGGATATAACGGCTCAAAAAAAAAAAAAAAAAAAAAAAACAAATGGCCAACATACAGTCTTCAACAATATACAGATATCTTTACAATATGTTATCATAACTAAAATAGTTTAAAGTTAGCTTGCTCGAGGCAGTTGCAAATTTTTGTTTGTACTTACAAAATAAAGTTTCATATAAATCGTTACCGCATTGGCTATTGAACGACGGATACTTCCGTGAATTAGACGTTCACAAACAGCAATCTAATCATAGTGATAAAAGCCTTTGTTTAGGACAATTAACAGCGATTTTGCTACCATGTTTGTATATCGGTATATTTTACTTTATAGAAAATATCGTGTGTGTATTTTATTCATTTATATCTTTAAACAATGAACGATTCCAGAAAATAAATCTTCAGACTGCTAATTTGAATGAATACCTATATGGAAAGATGAAAATCCCAAAACCTGGAAAAACATTGAAATTTGTTCAGTCTTTATATATTTTAAAACTTGATTGACATATTTTACAATACTAAACATGTCAGTGTATATTTATGTTTATATTAAAGGTGCATATGAGCAATGGATGTTAAAAGTAGCAATGAGAGAGTGGGAGAAGTTTACATGTGTTCGATTTCACGAAGCCCGTCAATCGGATTCAAACTATGTCTACTTTCAAGATGGATTAGGGTAAGAAAATTAGACTGAAATGTTCATTAGAAGAAATGTCTTACAGTCGTTACTGGGTAGTTAAAATAGCCATAACTAGTCATAATGTTGTTAAACCTTCATCTTATAACTAAATTATAGTCATCACGGTCATAAATGTCATTTAATAGTAATTAGAATACATACAGGAGGAAGGATGCAATGTACTAATTCATGACAAAAGGTTGTTTTACACACACTTGACAAGAGGTTGTTTTACACACACTTGACAAAACCCAAAGAATAGGAACGTCTGTTTGCTGTTCCTCGTGTAAAATTCAGTGTGAGGCCTTCAACATAGCGCAAAATTCATACCTCACTGCACATTCAAGGCGCCTCTTATACCGGTTTGCGTGATTCTTTATTGAGCTTTGATAACGCTACAACACCTGTGCATTGAAGGTCATAGCCGTACATTAAATTTTTTTTCTGTATAAGACAAGTCAATCTTGTGAACTTGATACATATAACAATTTTGATAAACTCACTAAAAGAGAAAATGTGTAAAAGATGTGTAAAAGTATATATTATTAGAAGTGAGTCAAAAATTATAATCTGTTATCTATTAACCGACAGACTTTTTCTTTTCAAGTTGCAATTCTCAACTTGGTATGGTAGGAGGCATGCAAATTCTTAACCTAGACAAAGGCGGTTGTAGATTTGTAAGTACTATTTGACCCTTATTACTGAGTAAACAAACATATACCATATGTGGTATTCATACCACATCTCATTATTTTTGTATATACCATATGTGGCAATCATACCACATCTCATTATTTTTGTATATACCATATGTGGCAATCATACCACATCTCATTATTTTTGTATATACCATATGTGGCAATCATACCACATCTCATTATTTTTAAATGCATAAATTTTTTAGTCTAAATCAAATTATTGCATTGCCATTTATCATTTTCCTGTACTTTGCTTCTTTTAAATCATATAAACTAGTTATTTTCTTGCATTTTTCACAGCAACCAAAATTTTCAAATTGCGGTCTCATTATTTGATTTCACGCCATTGATTTTCTTAAACACAGTCAGTTCTTGAGTTGGAAATAAATCCAAATTTAAAGACCAAGAATAAAGTAATATGGTAATTCGTTTCAAGCTTAAATGTTCAAGTCGTTGCAATAACTGTTTAACATAATGTAATGTAACGGTTAGAAACGGTTAATGTTTACGTATGACTGACATTAAACTGGAGAATAGCCATCTAAATGAATGACATAATTTACAGTTTTTGGTGGGGTTCGTGTTGCTCAGTCTTTAGTTTTCTTTGTTGTGTTTTGTGTACTATTGTTTATCTTTTGGTCTTTTTCTTTTTTAGCCATGGCCTTGTCAGTTTATTTTCGACTTATGAGTTTGAATGTCCCTTTGGTATCTTTCGCCCCTCTTTTACAACCGATAAACTTCGAAATAATTGTTAGCTAAACAAAAAGTCCGACGAAACGGTCAACAATGTATCTATTGTCACATTTCTTAAATTATTATAACTTTATTTTGATTTACAGAAAGGCTTATATCTACACGAAATTGCACATGCTCTTGGAGTAGTTCATGAGCATCAACGTCCTATACGTGACAACTACATCACTATTCTTTATCAGAACGTAGAACCAAGCATGAAAATATGGTTTCAGAAGTACAATCCAGCTGCTATAAAAAGTCATAATGTAGATTATGAATTATCATCCGTTATGCATTATGGAGTTAAGGTAAGTTAGAATTCTTCTTACGGTGCTGCATGCTAATTCCAAAAGCACTAGAATATGAATATACTTCAGCTTCAGATACATAAATGTATGCACATATTTGTGCAAAAAGTTTACATACACAAAAAAAAGTCATCTATTGTATTGTATTTCAATAGACAGTATAAAGCCTATTTAAATTTAATTATTATTATGCAATTGAACTCAATATGAATAACCAGCCATTTTACTTCTGGCGGTTTTTTTCTCTCACTTTAATCAAAATTGGAGCTAAGGTGCTCCCCAATTTTTATATATTTATGTAATTCATGATTCATTTTTTCTGAGGGGAGTGGGTGAATACAAATGATACTATTATGGTGTAAAAGAAGAACACGTTTCTCCTGATTTGAATTTTTGTTTCTCAAATCAGACTTTTCATAACTGATGTTATATTCAAATCAGACTGTTCATAACTGATACTATATTCAAATCAGACTGTTCATAACTGATATTATATTCAAATCAGACTGTTCATAACTGATATTATATTCAAATCAGACTGTTCATAACTGATATTATATTCAAATCAGACTTTTCATAACTGATATTATATTCAAATCAGACTTTTCATAACTGATATTATATTCAAATCAGACTTCCCAACTGCTTTAAAGGTACATTTATTCTTCAATGACAAATTACTCTCAAAACTTTAGTTTACTCATTTTACATTATTTCAGATTTCTGTTTCTTTTCAGGCTTTTTCTGGGAATCAACAACAAACTATCCGTGCTAAAGATCAAACAAGAGAAAGTGAAATTGGCCGTGTCTATGCTAAAGAATTGTCCTTCACTGACATAGAAATAGTAAACAGAATGTATAATTGTGTTAAAGAAACTTCAGGTAATAGTAAAAATAATGTATACATGTGTATATGTATCTTCAGATATAACAAACAAAATATATTAATGAGTAAATGAGGTAATAGTAAACAGAATGCATCGGTATTAAAGTACAATAACCCTCAGGAAATAGTAAACATAATATACCGAATGTACAAATGTGAACATAAACAGTCAGGTTATAAAAAAACAGAATGTACAAATGTGTACATAAACCATCAGGTTATAGTAAACAGAATGTGCAAATGTGTACACGAACCATCAGGGAACATTAAACAGAATGTATAAATGTGTAACGTGAGGGTACCCAAATTGCACCTATTTTGACAGTTTTTTCACCTACGTTTTTTTATGAACTAGACAAAAGTTTCCATCTTATGTTTATTTTGTAGATGTATCCTTATTTACTATATAGTCCCACCAATTTAATTTTGAATCCACATTGAAGCATAGAAAAATGGGTTTGAACCGACCTCCAAACGACCCATGATTCGGTAATGAGGAGTACCCAAATTGCATCCATGGTTAAATTCACGTCCGTAAAAATCGAATAACTGATGTTTTGTTTTATTTCTTCAAACATAAAGAACAATTTGACAATAGTCCATGCTAACTATTCATTTTTTAAGAAATGGATGCCTGCAACATATTGTATTTGCTAATTTTTAAAAGATGACTGTGAACTTTTTGTGAATATTTACATATATTTACCTATTTGAAAGACGTGCATAATGTCAAATGATAAAAAAATACAAATTGTTTAGTCCCTAAGAAAACTTGTAAGATTTTCGCTGCTATTTTTGCTAAATAGGTGCAATTTGGGTACTCGGTGCAATTTAGGTACTGTGACGTTACCCGATCCATCAGGAAATAGTTAAAGAATGTATAAATGTGTACACGATCCATCAGGAAATAGTAAACAGAATGTATAAATGTGTGCACGATCCATCAGGAAATAGTAAGCAGAATGTATAAATGTGTACACGATCCATCAGGAAATAGTAAACAGAATGTATAAATTTGTACAAGAATCTTCAAGTGTTTTGTCTTTCAGAAAAATGTTTACCAGATGTTATTATATATGCGTCTCAGCTAAGAAATCACTTTAACATGCCATGGCGTTGTCAGTTTGTTTTCGACTTACGAGTTTGAATGTCCCTTTAGTATCTTTCGTCTTTCTTTTAACCAAACGTAGTATGTCTTTTAGAGGTTTAGAGGGTTAAGGGTTGTGAATACAAATGATACCATTATGGTGTAAAAGCGAAACACATGGTTTCTCCTGAATTGATTTTTTTTTTTTTTTGCTTGTTAGCTTACTTTTGTTTATTCGTAAACTACAATATACGTGTAGTTATGGAGATTTTCGGTAGTTTTTCAGATAGTTTTAAGTGATAATAAGTGAATTCAATATTGGTTTATGTTCCTCAAGTGATAAGGTTTTATTTTACAAAGAGTATGTCAAATGTAGTACATGATCAGAAATCTTTTTTATTGTTCTTTATAAAGGGTGTTGATAGTACTAACTTGATAATTTCTGTTATATATATTTACTACAATTTTTTTGAGATATTGGTTGATTAAGGACTTGGCATATTGTAAAGATATTTGTCTGTTTTTGAAAATTCAATGTTGACTGCTAGATTTTGTTTTTGTGTTGGTCTGTTCTGTTCTGTTCATGAGACTTTTGTTTTCGTTGCCAAATTCAGTTGATTTAGTTTTATGATAAAATTGAGAATGGAAATGGGGAATGTGTCAAAGAGACAACAACCCGACCAAAAAGCAGAAAACAGCCCAAGGCCACCAATGGGTTTCAACACAGCGAGAGAAAATCCCGCACCCGGAGGCGGGCTTCAGCTGCCCCTAAACAAAAATGTGTACAAGTTCAGTGAAAATAGACGTCACACTTAACTCCGAAACATATACATGAACTAAAATTAAAAATACATACAAGACTAACAAAGGCCAGAGGCTCCTGACTTGGGACTGGCACAAAAATGCCTCTAGCCAATGTAGAATAAACAAACACACAGCAATACCCACAATAAAACTCAGTATAAAAGAAGTTCGAGTCCGATGTCAGAATAGATAACAGAAGAAACTAAGCAAAATGACAATGATACATAAATTAACAAAGGACTACTAGCAGTTACTGACATGTTTAGTAGCCTCTGTGGTTTTATTTAGGAACATATCTTTTTTAAAACTTCAAAGCCAGTAGGAACTAATTTGAATTCAAACTTCTGATATATTTGTTGAACAAATATGCCAATCTGACTAAGTCTATTTGTTACCCATCTGTACACATTTCTCCAGTTATTACCTGGCTAGTTTTTTTTAATGCCAACGTGTCATTTGTTGTTTCTAAGTAATTCGCTGGTACAATTGATTTGTATGTCAAATTATTATGCCGTTTTCTGTTTTGCTAGTGTAAATACATGAAAAAAGCAACACTGCATTGAAATTCACATGAAATCACACAATTTTAGGAAATAATTATAAAAGAATATGAATTTATTATACATCGTAACAAATTATCAAAGTAATAAATCTGAGCATTGCATCTTAAGGAATATGGCATTTCAAAGTTAGTTCATTCAACAACAATAGCAGTGAATCTAAATGTAGGTAGAAAAAAAATACTAATAATTGTGTGTTTTTTAGAGTGTGATGGTGTGACCTGTGCAGGAAAGGGTTATCTTGATCAGAATTGTAACTGCATATGCCCTGATGGGTCACAAGAATGTACCAGCGGAACAACACGGGATACATGTAGGTACCAATTTTACGTTTGCGAAGGATTTACCAATAAAAGTAGAAATATGGACAGTGCATATCCTATTATATGAGCTCAGCAGTTGTGTGAATTTCTAAAGTACAGTCTAAGAGAAACACCTAATTAAAAAAAAGTCATTCGTGTGACTTAATAGGAAAAATTTTAAAAATCAATATGTAAAAACAGTAAATATGATTATTACTTCAAAAATATCGTCTGTAGAGTTTTCAAGATTTTATTCCCTCCGCACATGTTGCTGTATTATAATGTTACGTAATTTGTACTCTTACCTTTAACTATTCCGAAATCAACAATGTATGGTAGGAGTGCAACAAAACAAAACAAATAAACTAATCGATAGACATCTACAGATCAAAATACAGTATTCAACAATAAACAGATGTTGATGCACTACACGAGTATTAAACAGAAACTATCAACATCTTATTCTCTAGATGGAAAACAGCAACGGACGAGGAACATGACTCGGGACACCCATGCATCTGTTGTGCAGCTAAACTAATTTTTAAATCTCAAAGCCCCCTCCCCTTTAACCTCGATCAGTAGACTGAAAAAAGGAACGCAGATTTAATTAAGCAATAAGAAAAAACTATCCGGTAGCACCTAATACATATAATTTTTTTTAAGAATAAGTATAAACAACTTCAATTGAAAAGTCTATATTGTATACAAATTGTCCTCGAACTCATAGATCATACCTCGTATTTGTCAAATTTCAGCTGTTAGCAATAATGCAAGGACCGATAGAGAAAACTGGATGTGTTACATATGGTCACGACAAGGTGAATGCCAAAGGAATCCAGGTTATATGAATTCCAACTGTGCAAAAGCATGTGCTCAAGAAAAGAAAAACACACAAGGTAAATTTAATAAAAAAAATCGTCTGTCCTTGTTTTCAATAAGGTTATATACAATCATCAATGTTTTATGAAGGTTTAGAAAATATCTTCTGAATTAGCTAAAAATTCTGTTAATGATGCCGTAATTGAATACGTAAAACAGTGGTCATGTGTATACAACCATATAATACAGACGTCCATGCCTTCCTATGACAGCAACCTAATGATACATATGTCCATGCCTGCCTAGGAAAACAACTGAATGATACAGATGTCCATACCTATCTGTGGCAACCACTGAAAGATAAAGATGTCCATGTCTGCTTTTGACAACAACTGAATGAAACAGATGTCCATGCCTGCCTATGACAACAACCGAATGAAACAGATGTCCATGCCTGCCTATGACAAAAACCGAATGATACAGATGTCCATGCCTGCCTAGGAAAACAACTGAATGATACAGATATCCATGCCTGCCTAGGAGAACAACTGAATGATACAGATGCCCATGTCTGCCTGTGACAACAAATGAAAGACACAGATGTCCATGTCTGCCTTTGACAACAACTAAATGAAACAGATGTCCATGCCTATGACAACAACCGAATGATACAGATGTCCATGCCTGCCTGGGACAACAACTAAATGATAAGATGTCCATGCCTGTGACACGTCTGGAATATAACCCTGATCTAGTTCTGATATATCAAAAGCTACGGGAGCCAAATACACAGAACATTAAACTACATCAAAATTAAAAGAACTCAAGCAGAATAGCAGAATAGCTGTAGTGTTTAAGTCAACCTGTCTGACGGAGTTACAACCCAAGTAAAATTAAATAATTCATATATTGAAAGTTTACAATCAAAATTTTTTCACATATTTCTGCTCTTTATCGAGCAAAAAAACAGAAAGTTTCATAATCTTTTTTAGATACCTTTTTTCTTCTTCATTGGATTCTCTTTCCAAAAGACGACATTGTAATCTTAATCTAATTATTTTAAGTATAACTGTGTTTAACTTAACTATTTCAGGACAAAGTGGTTTGTGTGAAAACACATACGATGATGCCACTTGTGACAAATGGAAGAATGAAGTTGGTGATTGTAGAGTTGCTGAAAATTTTATGAGAAAGAACTGTAGAAAGACTTGTGGTTATTGCAATGACTTCACCGCGAACCGTACACCTCCACAGAGTAAGTACATTGACTATATAGTTTTAGACTTTAAACATGTTCAATGCCAGAATATGAACAATTGCAATTCATGTTAAAGATTATTGTAGTTATAAGTTTAGAACTCAAAAACAATTTATATTTTCCAAGATTATGATTTTTATCAATGAATAATTTCAGAATAATTATTTGAAAAATTCACATCCACATGGTTTATGAAATGCAAAGGTCACAAACACATAATTTTGTAAATTTGATAAGTGTTCTATTTAAACAACAATTTTTTAAAAGTATTTTTTCGGAACGAGTTTCATGAAAGTTTTAAAAGACTCTGATTGATCTGAGTTTGGTATGAAAATTTTCCTATGTTTTCTTTTCCAAATTGTAACAGTTTTGATTTAGTGTTGATTTAATTTGCATGTCTATCTAGTCGATACATCTGGTCTCGCTATGTTTGGACGTATAAAGTTTCCATTAGCTTTTTTCTCTTGGTTTGTATCTTCAAAATGTTTTTAATCTAAACGGAAAGTCAGTTCCTTTATGCTAAGCATGTAATACTAGAAAACTTGTGACGGCCAAAACCGTCTAGCTCGGAGTCAGATTCATATGTCCCAGTAAGAGATATGTCTCATGCGAACTGGAATTAAATATCTTTTTTCAGCTCGAACGTGAAAAAAATCAACTCTGCGTATCCGTCTCGTATTTCTTTTTAAAGAAAAACTAAGTGTTTACCAAATTTTTCAACCATTTTCACAAATTTTACAATGATTTGAACGCTTCCAAGGATTTTTGCAAAAACAAATAAGTGACACCTGGTCGTTCAGGATCCTTTTCTCGATCATTAAAAGTGTTTACCGATCTTTCACGTACAAAATATTTTTTTTATAATTATTGTAAACTCTTTGTTTTAGCTTCTACAATAATGATTTAAGAGCCATTTGAAAAGTAATAAAGAATGACATTGTACAGATAACAATTATTTAGTCATTCATATTTTGACAAAAATCATGTGGGTTTACATTATTTTATGATATTGAAAAGTTGATCAGCAATTTGCCTTTTTACAATTAGACTTTTTCTCAGATACTGATCATAATGTTAAACCATGTTGACCGACAGATTTATTTTTTTCCAATATGTGTCTAATACTTCAATGAATTAGATTTAATACTAACCTTGCATGTGTCCTTTTAAGGAAATATCTGTACCAAGTCAGGAATATGACAGTTATTTTCCATTCGTTTGATGTTTGAGCTTTTGATTTTACCATTTTATAAAGGACTTTCCGTTTTGAATTTCCCTTGGAGTTCGGTATTTTTGTTACTTTACCTTTTTCGATAATATACCTGTATAATTCAGGATCCGATAGCAGATCTTGCATGATCCTTTCACAAAACTTGACCACCTTTACTTATTCTTTCACGATCATTGTTATCGATAGACTTTAAAATGACAGATGTGCAATGTAGTTGATGTATATTTAGACAGAAGCTGTATACTTCGAAAAAGTGGATGATACATTTCATTTCTAATTTCAGCCCAGTGTATGAATGCTCATAATAATGACACGGCTTGTGAAGTATGGGCCAGGAAGGGAGAATGTATTGTAAATGACAGGTGGATGCCACTGAACTGTAGAAAAGCGTGCTTTACATGTCCATTTGATGAACAAACTGTTAATACAGTCAAACCATCAGGGTCAACTACTCCTACACGAAGACCAATGACAACTAGGCCACCAACTAGACCTCCTGTTATCACCACACAACCAACAACTAGAAAACCAGTCGGTAAGATAGCATTTTTACAATTCTCAAAACGATAGTTCAATTTTTTTTCTCACAAATATGAAATTTTTGTTACTCTTATTTTGAACAATTTGAACTATAAAAATTATATTTATTTAGAAGCAATTTGTAAGCATGCAATTCATGAATAATTTACAAATAACAAATTTCTCTTGTTTTCCAGAGGATTGTGTTAACCGTTATCCAGATAAAGATTGTAATGTTTGGGCACGGTACAAACATTGCACAATAAATCCAACTTTTATGGAAGCTAACTGCATGCGTTCCTGTAAGGTATGCCAGGATAACGACGGTGGAGTTGGTGTTACAAAAAACCCAGGTATGTCCATAATAAAACAGTTAGGATTCTCTTGCAGATTCAATGAGTCCAAGTTACCTAAAACGGTAACAATCTCATGATTGATACTTTTCTGCTCTTATTCGCTGATTCTGATATATGTTATTATCCTTTTATAAATGAACTCAATTGCTGCTAGTATGATAAATATCCAACAATATAATATATATTTAACCTTGCATACATTAGCTGCAAAGTTGTCCACTAAATTTTTTGGCACATGTAGTTCTTAAAAACAGTTATTGTGATGCTTTTAGTCTTACTTTGAGCATACTGTGTTATTTTTTAGTCTTACTCTTCCATTTTAAGGACATAAGATACAGAAAAGATCTCTCGTTGATTTTCCTTAACACTTTGAAACAAGGTCAATTTTGATATGCACTATTGAAATATGCAAAGAAAACAACATACCATTATGACTACTTTTTTTTAGATATTTCAGTTTTAAATTTGCATGTTTCATGAAAAAAAACACAAAATTTCATTCATACTTTTACGAAAAAATAACACAACTTTTCAACTGAAAAAAATATTTTCACCCGGTGTTTTGCAAAGTGTTCCTTAAATATTTATTGAGACGAAGTTTTAATGCGATAAAATGTCTGCGAAAATCATACAATTATCGGTAATAAAAAGCCGTAGATAATTTTCTTGCTAATACAAGTGGATGTAGACATAATTCTATCGTTGATTTTTTTCTTCCAATTTTGATATACTACGTACAGACTATAATACTATAATATTCTTGAAGTAGTACATAGTCGATTGCAAAAGCAAAAAATGCCGTTCCGTGCCTTTTTGCCGCCAAAATTAAAACCAGAAAAGAGGTTATCTTATTACAAAAGCAAGTTTCATGTAATGTTGATTAAAAAGGTAACGTAACCTTATTACAGTAATAGAATCAAACGTCAAATGATTTAATTTATACTTTTAGTCCTAAATAATTGTAAAGACACATGGACAAGTCCTGAAATGTGTCCGATCTGGGCAGAACATCAACATTGTGTCATTAATCCAGGGTTCATGCTAAAACGCTGTGCAAAGTCTTGTAGAAGATGTACAACAGGTAAATATATATTTGAGATAAAAACTGATACTCTTTAAAACGACAAGGTTGACCTTAAAAAGTAATAAATAAAAACTTTTCTTTTAATATCAACCTAAATATTTAGTACAAGGACATGTACAAGAGTAGATGGAAGTACGTTTTTAATACTAGTTAAAATTACAAAGCATGTTCAATGAAAAGGCCTAATTGAAAAATTTTATTCAAATTTGCTTGTATGACATAGTAACTGATAACTTTCAATTTATATTTTCGTCATGGTGCTCCGAGAATGTATAAAAGAACAATTTACTTATTTCAATGGGCAAGGCAACCCTTTTGACTTATATAGACTAGTAATCGTAATTTAATGATGGAGCAGGCTAGTTCAAATACAATAAGTGTCACCTCTTACCTTATCAAAGTAACTGTTATATTAAGTTTAAATGTTGTCTGATTGACACTACACGATCACATGTACATCGATATTCAGATATCACAACCAGAACTATTTTCCATCAACAAATATCAAATCTTTTAGTCACGAAACTAGTTTTGGTATTGATAACCTGTCACAGTTCTGCTTTCACATTGGAATATATACACTTCTATTCCTGATAGTTCTAGCTTTTCCGATTTTCTTAGTAGTGAATAAATGGTTAGAATAAGTCTATTGCAATTGCTCTATAATAACTGTTTCGATGTACTTAAAGGCATTCGTGAATGCAACGTTAATTAGCAGGTTTTGCCAATGAGCAAATGGAAAAGTCCAAGCCTCTATCTTCCCATAAGCACAATAACACGATTTGTAAATATTCTTTTCCACTGTATTTTTGATATAAAAGTGACTTGATTTCAAATTGCAATGCATCTCAGTGTGATAGGTGTAACTTTCATCCATTAATTAATGGTTTTAACGAACACTTTCATGTAATTTTCATTTTCTAGGTTTAAGACAAGCTGCGGAACAAGTCGTTCAAGAAAACACAGAGAACAGTGCAAGAACACTCATAGGAACCCTTTCTAGTTTATCTTTGATGCTGTTATTGTTATTCATTATTGTTTAATAAAATTATGTAAAATACATATATATATGTATATCTTAAATATTTTATCCTGTATTAACATTCTATTGTACAAATAATAGACACACAAACAAATTTTAGCTTTACTTGTACAAATAAAGTCTCCAGTAAGTCCGCTTTCATATTGAGGAAACGTTAATATGAATATTTCTTTTTTGTGTGACCGTTCATTTTGGGGTCCCGGTCGTAGTTCAGGCTCAAACTATGTCAATTTCTTTGAAAAAGTCAGAGACAACTAGTTGAATTTAAACAACTAAACCTTAAAGTGCAGGGTGTAATTACAGGATAAAAAACAAAATGTGTACATTGTCGGAAATCTAAAATGTGTTTGTACTCGCTAGGAAACAGGAGAAAAGTTCGGCGAGTCATGAAAACCTCGTACAAACAATTATCATATTTTCCGACAATGTACATATATTGTATATGTATTGCTATCATTGACCAATTTATCTTTGATGCTGTTATTGTTATTGATTATTGTTTAATAAAATATGTCTTAAATATTATATTACTATCATTGAGCAATAAGGTGAGTGTACCATTCTTTGCTAGATAATATGATAGTCCTTCTAAAGCACAAATAGCAGTTCCTTCATTATTGAAATTTTTAGTGAGTTACGTTAAGTTTTCATTTTTGTCTGTTGTTTACGATAAATCATGTGATCATCTCTGACACACGTTTCTCAGAAACAGCTAACCCTTCCAGAGCATCTAAGTAAATCCCCGGTTTTTGGTTAGGTTCAAGTGTTTTAATCTTTAGTTTTAATATGCTATGTATTATGCCAGTTGCTTGTCTGTTATTTTTTTAAGGCCATGATTTATGGTTCTTCAATTCATGGCTTCTGGCTGCCATCTTGGTATCGTCTTTCTTATTTCAATCTTTAAGTCTAAAATAACATACTTAAGGGCTTAATTTGATACGTAATATAATACACGTGTGACATTCACTAACATGTAAAATACTTTCATTGTTGATATATGTTTGATAAAAATTTTAATGTAAATTACCGTGCAAGATATAAAAATAAGAAGATGTGGTATAATTGCCAATGAGACAACTCTCCTCCAGGGACCAAATGACATAGAAGTTAACAACTATAGGTCATCGTACGGCCTTCAATAATGAGCAAAATCCATACCGCATAGTCAGCTATAAAAGGCCCCAAAATGAAAAATGCAAAACAATTCAAACGAGAAAGCTAACGGCCTGATTTATGTACGAATATGATATACATCAACAAATGACTACTACTGAAGGCTCCTGACTTGGGACAGGCACATACAGAATGTGGCAGGGGTTAAACATGTTAGCGCCCAACACTCCCTTATCCTGGGACAGTGGTTTAACAGTTCAATATTTGAACAAACTAGGAAAATCAGTTGAAAAGGGCTTAGCTCATCAAATCGATACATTCCTACAACAAAAAGAGTCCACATAGTTTTTAAATGCGTATTGTTTGTTTGTTCTACAACGAGCTGTTAAACGACAAGGTTGACCTTAAAAGTAATAAATAAAACTTTTCTTTTAATATCAACCTAAATATTTAGTACAAGGACATGTACAAGAGTAGATGGAAGTACGTTTTAATACTAGTTAAAATTACAAAGCATGTTCAATGAAAAGGCCTAATTGAAAAATTTTATTCAAATTTGCTTGTATGACATAGTAACTGATAACTTTCAATTTATATTTTCGTCATGGTGCTCCGAGAATGTATAAAAGAACAATTTACTAATTTCAATGGGCAAGGCAACCCTTTTGACTTATATAGACTAGTAATCGTAATTTAATGATGGAGCAGGCTAGTTCAAATACAATAAGTGTCACCTCTTACCTTATCAAAGTAACTGTTATATTAAGTTTAAATGTTGTCTGATTGACACTACACGATCACATGTACATCGATATTCAGATATCACAACCAGAACTATTTTCCATCAACAAATATCAAATCTTTTAGTCACGACACTAGTTTTGGTATTGATAACCTGTCACAGTTCTGCTTTCACATTGGAATATATACACTTCTATTCCTGATAATTCTAGCTTTTCCGATTTTCTTAGTAGTGAATAAATGGTTAGAATATATAAGTCTGTTGCAATTGCTCTATAATAACTGTTTCGATGTACTTAAAGGCATTCGTGAATGCAACGTTAATTAGCAGGTTTTGCCAATGAGCAAATGGAAAAGTCCAAGCCTCTATCTTCCCATAAGCACAATAACACGATTTGTAAATATTCTTTTCCACTGTATTTTTGATATAAAAGTGACTTGATTTCAAATTGCAATGCATCTCAGTGTGATAGGTGTAATTTTCATCCATTAATTAATGGTTTTAACGAACACTTTCATGTAATTTTCATTTTCTAGGTTTAAGACAAGCTGCGGAACAAGTCGTTCAAGAAAACACAGAGAACAGTGCAAGAACACTCATAGGAACCCTTTCTAGTTTATCTTTGATGCTGTTATTGTTATTCATTATTGTTTAATAAAATTATGTAAAATACATATATATATGTATATCTTAAATATTTTATCCTGTATTAACATTCTATTGTACAAATAATAGACACACAAACAAATTTTAGCTTTACTTGTACAAATAAAGTCTCCAGTAAGTCCGCTTTCATATTGAGGAAACGATAATATGAATATTTCTTTTTTGTGTGACCGTTCATTTTGGGGTCCCGGTCGTAGTTCAGGCTCAAACTATGTCAATTTCTTTGAAAAAGTCAGAGACAACTAGTTGAATTTAAACAACTAAACCTTAAAGTGCAGGGTGTAATTACAGGATAAAAAACAAAATGTGTACATTGTCGGAAATCTAAAATGTGTTTGTACTCGCTAGGAAACAGGAGAAAAGTTCGGCGAGTCATGAAAACCTCGTACAAACAATTATCATATTTTCCGACAATGTACATATATTGTATATGTATTGCTATCATTGACCAATTTATCTTTGATGCTGTTATTGTTATTGATTATTGTTTAATAAAATATGTCTTAAATATTATATTACTATCATTGAGCAATAAGGTGAGTGTACCATTCTTTGCTAGATAATATGATAGTCCTCCTAAAGCACAAATAGCAGTTCCTTCATTATTGAAATTTTAGTGAGTTACGTTAAGTTTTCATTTTGTCTGTTGTTTACGATAAATCATGTGATCATCTCTGACACACGTTTCTCAGAAACAGCTAACCCTTCCAGAGCATCTAAGTAAATCCCCGGTTTTGGTTAGGTTCAAGTGTTTTAATCTTTAGTTTTAATATGCTATGTATTATGCCAGTTGCTTGTCTGTTATTTTTTTAAGGCCATGATTTATGGTTCTTCAATTCATGGCTTCTGGCTGCCATCTTGGTATCGTCTTTCTTATTTCAATCTTTAAGTCTAAAATAACATACTTAAGGGCTTAATTTGATACGTAATATAATACACGTGTGACATTCACTAACATGTAAAATACTTTCATTGATGATATATGTTTGATAAAAATTTTAATGTAAATTACCGTGCAAGATATAAAAATAAGAAGATGTGGTATAATTGCCAATGAGACAACTCTCCTCCAGGGACCAAATGACATAGAAGTTAACAATTATAGGTCATCGTACGGCCTTCAATAATGAGCAAAATCCATACCGCATAGTCAGCTATAAAAGGCCTCAAAATGAAAAATGCAAAACAATTCAAACGAGAAAGCTAACGGCCTGATTTATGTACGAATATGATATACATCAACAAATGACTACTACTGAAGGCTCCTGACTTGGGACAGGCACATACAGAATGTGGCGGGGTTAAACATGTTAGCGCCCAACACTCCCTTATCCTGGGACAGTGGTTTAACAGTTCAATATTTGAACAAACTAGGAAAATCAGTTGAAAAGGGCTTAGCTCATCAAATCGATACATTCCTACAACAAAAAAGAGTCCACATAGTTTTTTAAATGCGTATTGTTTGTTTGTTCTACAACGAGCTGTTGAGTATATTATGTCAGTATATCTTAGATTTGTTTGCCAGTTATAGTCTGAAATTGGTGTATTCTTGCCTTCATCTATATAAAATCCTTAAGGATATTTGGTGTGATTGCCAATGAGACAACTATCCACTTATAAAGGCTATATTATATATTATAAATTATGAAAAACAGTAAATTACAAAAAGATGTGATATCTAATTTGTATGAGATATATTGTTGTAATACATCTTTGTATGAGATATAATTCAGCAATACATATTTTGGGTAACGATGTAGCTCATATTTAAACCATTTTTTATTAGCTTTGGAAATAAGGATCTTTTTGGCAGTTTTCCCTTAAAAATGCAAGTCTGAAGGCCTAAAGCAATTGTGCACAACAATAGACAAAATTATACTTTTAGTTTATGCCTTGTGGTCACTTGAAGGGTGCAATTTTGGGAAACATAAAACAGTAAATCTCCTCTCAAAATTGAACCGATTGTACTCTTGATTTTTTTAAGTTACTACTACTTTACCGAGTACAGAATGTCCTACCACAGCCTGAGAAAGCAACCTTCGAAAAATTATATACTCCATAGTCGAAAGTCGGCAATAATGAAAAAAAAAAGACATTGTGTCAACAGAGGACAACCTGAAACACATTCTGTTTAATTAGTAACTTCGCATTACAATATTTATACACAATATAGGCTTAATATCTGTAAAAAGGACTGACAACAAAGGTAAAAACTGTAAGGTTTAAGGATTTTTTTTTTTAAATGTAAAGGCTTTTAGTGAATAAATACAGTGGCGGATTCAGTGGGGCGTAGAGGGTGTACGCCTTCCCCCCTTTTGATCGGAAAAGTAAAAACATTTAGTACAAAAATCGTAGCAAAAATTTTTTCGCCTCGCTCCCCTCGGCATTTTTCAAGGTTGGATCTGCCTATCTGCCCTTGGTATATCAACTAAAGAAAAACGTCAAATATGATCTGTTACACTAAACAATATCGAAACAAAACACCATAAGTATTATTGGCTTTCGACCTAGTTAGGTTGAAAGGTTAATGTGAAGAGCATTTAAGAGGGTCGGTTGAGAAAACTTTGCGACTGAAAAGATGATTTCAGCTTTCGTATTGTGAACTTTCCATATCTATATAGCAACATTCCAACAGAGCCTGCATATGATATATATATATCTCCTAGTTTATATATTATTACAGAGTTTGCGTTACCCATCATGATTTACTTGATAAAGATTTGCTGCTTACAAAGAAGCTATTAAATGAAGGGTTCCTAGTGGTAAAGTTAAATCGTCCCTTCGAAATTTTTACGGACGCCATCATGAATTGGTTGACAGTTATGGAATACCTGTTTCGCAGATAACCGCGGATGTTCCAGTAGTCGTGGCCATTCTCCTGTCCCCTTTTCCTTGATTGTGACAAAAGAAAAAAACACTAAATTTGCACGTTAAATGAGCAACACTACGAGTGCCACATGTAGAGCAGGATATGTTGACCCTTCCTGGGCATCTGAGATCATCCCGGGTTTTGGTGGGGTTCATGTTGCTTAGTCATTTCTGTAATGTTTCATTAATGAGTGTGATCTCTTGAACCAGCTGTCCAACTTTTACCAAACTTGGTATGCCAATGCCTCTTGGTATGGAGAAGATACTTATTGATTTTGGGGTCAATAAGTCAATGGTCAAGGTCAAAGCAGCTATAAAAATACAGAAGTTTAGATGTCCTGATGTTATTTTTGTTTGCACTATATCAAACTTTTATTTTGATAATCCCTCACGAGATGATAAAGATCCCTTTTGATTTGAGGTTACTAGGTCAAAGTTCAAAGTTCAATGTCAATAGCAATTGATAAACTGAAATTTGGGCACAAATTTATTTCCGACGAATTCCTTCAAAAGACACGACTCATAGAATTTGTTTGGTGAATAGGTTAAAGGTCGAAGTCCCTATAACTTTAAATAGACTGAAATTTGTGAAAATGTTGTTTCGGGACAATATCTTATGATCCACCAACCATATCTTTACTCTGACTTTGGTTGAAAATGTACCTAGTAAAAAGTGAACAGACCCTTATTTATTTTAGGTCATTAGGTCAAATGTCAAGGTTAGAGCAGCAATTTAAAGACAGAAATTATGGCAATTTTTTTATCATTTGACTTTGAATTTTGATATTTGCCCTGTGGACAGAGTTATGGGTGAACACAATTTTCGTGATAACCAGTAAACCAGTGACATATAAACTACTAAGGAAAGAAAGTTGAACT
This sequence comes from Mytilus coruscus, assembly GCA_017311375.1. Lineage (NCBI taxonomy): Eukaryota > Metazoa > Mollusca > Bivalvia > Mytilida > Mytilidae > Mytilus > Mytilus coruscus. The sequence goes on from CM029599.1 coordinate 96,414,341, forward strand.
TGAATCATAAGTCACATGATATATGAAAACTTGACCAATGTTATCAGAAATGTTTTAATACTCCTGTGGGAATGTAAGGGGTTAAAAACAATTATGGATTGTCCTCAAGCACATCTTACAACATTTGAGATAGGATCATAAAAATTTATGTGTTATTCATACTTAAATGTTTCAGAATTTTGATATTTGCCACGAGGTCAGAATTAAGAGCCAAAATGTATTTCGGATTATCAATCTAATAATTAGTGATTTTTTTTAAACTACCAAGCTATAAGTTAACAATTGAATAACATGTTACATGATTAATAAGAACTTCACTAATGGTGTAGGACTTTTCATGTGATCAAAATAGGGGTCTAAAAATCAAAACTTGTCCTTAAACTTCTCTCACACCACATGACCTGGATCATGACCATTGCTATGTAATGAACATATAAAGATTTGTCTGTGCTAAAGGTTACACACTTTTTATGTTTGAGCCAAGTGCAGATTTATGTGTAATTTTTTTTTCATTTAGTGAAATATTGTAAAGTATTTGGTGAATAAAGTTAATACTTGAATCAAAGCTTACATTATTATAGTGTTGATTAATGGGTGTTATCATAATGGCCCGGTTATATGTCCAAGGTCTGTTATAATGGTCGAGGATGCCTGTAATGGCACGAGACAACACCAATATATATATAATTATACCAAATGCTATATTAAAAAGAAACTTTTAAAGTGATGTGATGGATTAACATGTGAATGTACGTATAGTTTTATTATTGTCCTATTCAAAGCGATTTATGGCATACAAAATACAAGATTTGAATCTGGATTTTAAAACTCAAAATTAAATAAATTGATAGACATCATGAAATGTATTATGTAATTATTAACTTGCCAACTGTGTCAAATAAGATAAGTCATGATTCTTGGGAACTTCAATTTCTTGATGTTTCTTTTCCCCACAAATGTATTTGAATTGATATCAACTGAAAATCCGTAATAGCCCTGATTATTCATAATGGCCCTGTTTTTTTTTTTCATAAGGATGTTTTTTTTCATAATGGCCCTGTATTAATGCCCTGTAAGTCTGTAATGGATCAGTTTTGCTTTTATTAATAAAGGGCAGTTTCATACATAATGCACTAAACTGGTTAATAAATACAAAATATTTAACTGTCAGTGTTAGAATTTTATATTGCCCTGGAATGGTCTTTCACAATTATTACTATTTATTTAAAACTGGCACTGGGATAGATAGCCTGGCTGCCATTTTCATCTACAATGCAGAATAATGGGTGATCTTTTGAAAGAATCACATTTAGCCATCATAAATATATGGAATATCTTTTATACTGTATGAGGTATACATTTGGAGCCAAAATATTTTGGGACAAAATTACTGACATCAGGGATCAATGGCCACCTTTTCTCCTAGAGCTACCAAGCTCTTTGATTATCCTCTGAAATATACAGTGATAGAAGTAATATTTGTCTGATGGTATAATTGTCTCAAGGTCGATATCAAGTAAATAGGCAGTAAATTGGCAATGTTATTCGTTGATATACACTTTGCTTAAAACATGTGCATGAGGAATTCATAATCTCTTTTCAATTTAAGTTTGAAGTTAGAGTACTATGTAATATAAGTTGATTTGGTATGATTGTTCATGAGGAATTATCCACCAAAGTCCTATAAAGAGATGTGATATGATTGCAAAGTCCAAATGACAAAGATTTAAGCAACTATAGGTCACTGTACAGCCTTCAACAATGAGCAAAACCATACCAAAAAGTTAGCTTTAAAAGTCTTGTACAACTAGTCCCTAGTACAACAGGAGTGCAAATCAAATGCTGAAATGTCTCACCTGCTTTACTGACCATTGATTTTATGTTGAAAGTTTCATTACAAGTATCACATAAATTTATCATTTCCAAGATCCATGACAATGAGGTCAAGGTCAGATAAATCCTGTCAGACAGACATGTACACCTTACAATTATTATTCCATATACCAAATATAGTTGAACTATTGCTTATGGTAATTGAAAAACAGATCAAAACACAAAAATTTAACATTGACCAATGAACCATAAACATGAGGACAAGATCACATGATACCTGCTAGACAGACATGTACACCATACAATCATTCCATACACCAAATATAATTGACCTATTGCTTACAGTACTTGAAAAACAGGCCAAAACACAAAATCTTAACATTGACCAATGAACCATGAAAATGAGGTCAAGGTCAGACTAACATGTACACCTTATAATTACAATCATTCCATACACCACATATAGTTGACCTACTGCTAATAGTATCTGAGAAACAGACCTTATCACATAACTTTAACCTTGATCACTGATTCATGAAATGAGGTCATGGTCAGGTGAACCCGGTCTGACTGACATGAAGACGTTGCAAGGAACCTATATACCAAATATAGTTATCCTATTACTCATAATAAGTATGAAATTCACATGACTTAAAAACATGATTTTTTTTCAAGCAGTCACTGAACCATGAAAATTAGGCCAAGGACAATGGACATATGAAGGATGAAAACTTTGTGACATAAGGTATCTGCATCAAGGTCTTCTACCTTCTGAAATATAAAGCTTAATACAAATAGTTTACACCGCCACCATCTTCAGAAAGTAATCCCTCTGTCTCGCATACTGTGACTTTCATCGCAGGCAACACAAGCATCTGTGAAATTATTTGACACCTAGTGGAGGATATTCATGATATGATACAGAAACTGAAATTTGAGCATTAAGGAAAAAAAAAAAATACAAATTACAAAGCCTTCAGGAAAATTGAAAATATTTTTACACAAATGAGTATATATGTTTGGCAATTCCTGTTATCTTTGTTACCTATTATCTTAAAATATGGTTAGACAAGTCTACAGTTGAAATCTATGTGTGAACCTCAAGTTTTTTGTTGTGTATTTTTTTTTTTTTTTGGGAGGTTTCATGGAGGTATACCAAAACCTCCTTTATCTATTGTAATCAATGATCTGGAAAAGTCTTCATATATTTATTTTTCAACATTTTCATTTTTACAAAAATAATATCATAATGCAAAAATACAATTGTAAGAGTTACAATATTCATACTTAAACATGTAAATATATCACAGTTTTCTATTGAACAGCACTAAAACAAATAATAAAAAACATACACTCATCAATATAACATATCCTAACAACTGAAATCATACATCCTTATATCCATGTATCCATATTCCATATATCCATACATCCATATATTCAAACATACATGTTAGACATCATGAAATGTATTATGTAATTATTAACTTGCCAACTGTGTCAAATAAGATAAGTCATGATTCTTGGGAACTTCAATTTCTTGATGTTTCTTTTCCCCACAAATGTATTTGAATTGATATCAACTGAAAATCCGTAATAGCCCTGATTATTCATAATGGCCCTGTTTTTTTTTTTCATAAGGATGTTTTTTTCATAATGGCCCTGTATTAATGCCCTGTAAGTCTGTAATGGATCAGTTTTGCTTTTATTAATAAAGGGGCAGTTTCATACATAATGCACTAAACTGGTTAATAAATACAAAATATTTAACTGTCAGTGTTAGAATTTTTATATTGCCCCTGGAATGGTCTTTCACAATTATTACTATTTATTTAAAACTGGCACTGGGATAGATAGCCTGGCTGCCATTTTTCATCTACAATGCAGAATAATGGGTGATCTTTTGAAAGAATCACATTTAGCCATCATAAATATATGGAATATCTTTTATACTGTATGAGGTATACATTTGGAGCCAAAATATTTTGGGACAAAATTACTGACATCAGGGATCAATGGCCACCTTTTCTCCTAGAGCTACCAAGCTCTTTGATTATCCTCTGAAATATACAGTGATAGAAGTAATATTTGTCTGGTGGTATAATTGTCTCAAGGTCGATATCAAGTAAATAGGCAGTAAATTGGCAATGTTATTCGTTGATATACACTTTGCTTAAAACATGTGCATGAGGAATTCATAATCTCTCTTTTCAATTTAAGTTTGAAGTTAGAGTACTATGTAATATAAGTTGATTTGGTATGATTGTTCATGAGGGAATTATCCACCAAAGTCCTATAAAGAGATGTGATATGATTGCAAAGTCCAAATGACAAAGATTTAAGCAACTATAGGTCACTGTACAGCCTTCAACAATGAGCAAAACCATACCAAAAAGTTAGCTTTAAAAGTCTTGTACAACTAGTCCCTAGTACAACAGGAGTGCAAATCAAATGCTGAAATGTCTCACCTGCTTTACTGACCATTGATTTTATGTTGAAAGTTTCACTACAAGTATCACATAAATTTATCATTTTCCAAGATCCATGACAATGAGGTCAAGGTCAGATAAATCCTGTCAGACAGACATGTACACCTTACAATTATTATTCCATATACCAAATATAGTTGAACTATTGCTTATGGTAATTGAAAAACAGATCAAAACACAAAATTTAACATTGACCAATGAACCATAAACATGAGGACAAGATCACATGATACCTGCTAGACAGACATGTACACCATACAATCATTCCATACACCAAATATAATTGACCTATTGCTTACAGTACTTGAAAAACAGGCCAAAACACAAAATCTTAACATTGACCAATGAACCATGAAAATGAGGTCAAGGTCAGACTAACATGTACACCTTATAATTACAATCATTCCATACACCACATATAGTTGACCTACTGCTAATAGTATCTGAGAAACAGACCTTATCACATAACTTTAACCTTGATCACTGATTCATGAAATGAGGTCATGGTCAGGTGAACCCGTCTGACTGACATGAAGACGTTGCAAGGAACCTATATACCAAATATAGTTATCCTATTACTCATAATAAGTATGAAATTCACATGACTTAAAAACATGATTTTTTTTCAAGCAGTCACTGAACCATGAAAATTAGGCCAAGGACAATGGACATATGAAGGATGAAAACTTTGTGACATAAGGTATCTGCATCAAGGTCTTCTACCTTCTGAAATATAAAGCTTAATACAAATAGTTTACACCGCCACCATCTTCAGAAAGTAATCCCTCTGTCTCGCATACTGTGACTTTCATCGCAGGCAACACAAGCATCTGTGAAATTATTTGACACCTAGTGGAGGATATTCATGATATGATACAGAAACTGAAATTTGAGCATTAAGGAAAAAAAAAAAAATACAAATTACAAAGCCTTCAGGGAAAATTGAAAATATTTTTACACAAATGAGTATATATGTTTGGCAATTCCTGTTATCTTTGTTACCTATTATCTTAAAATATGGTTAGACAAGTCTACAGTTGAAATCTATGTGTGAACCTCAAGTTTTTGTTGTGTATTTTTTTTTTTTTTTTTTGGGAGGTTTCATGGAGGTATACCAAAACCTCCTTTATCTATTGTAATCAATGATCTGGAAAAGTCTTCATATATTTATTTTTCAACATTTTCATTTTTACAAAAATAATATCATAATGCAAAAATACAATTGTAAGAGTTACAATATTCATACTTAAACATGTAAATATATCACAGTTTTCTATTGAACAGCACTAAAACAAATAAATAAAAAAAACATACACTCATCAATATAACATATCCTAACAACTGAAATCATACATCCTTATATCCATGTATCCATATTCCATATATCCATACATCCATATATTCAAACATACATGTATACAAAATTCAAAAAGTCTCTGGTGCAAACTGTCTTGTTCAATAAATGATATCTACCTTTAAACATCACTTCAGCCTACTGTATGAGTATGATACTGATTTCAGTTAGCGTACTTTTTGTCAGTGGAATAACCATCATTATGCACACCTGAGGCCAAAAGTTTGGAAAGCCAAAATATATCATTTAGGAATCACTTAAACCAAAAGAAATTCAGAGAGTAAATCATCTAAGTTTAGCTTACAGGAGGGAGATGCACCCTAGAATTCAGAGAGTAAATCATCTAAGTTTAGCTTACAGGAGGGAGATGCACCCTAGAATTCAGAGAGTAAATCATCTAAGTTTAGCTTACAGGAGGGAGATGCACCCTAACCTTTACTTTAATTACATAATTTATAAAAGGAAAATTTGTTGTCAAACAGTATTATTCAAAGCATACTAATAAGGAAACACTGGTACATATACTTAATCTTTTGTTATGTGATCGAGTATTTGCCAGTTACTCACTGGAGTCCAATGATTAAACCATGACACTAACAATTGTTTCTTTCATCACTGACATCATTAATGACATCAAATTGTTCTTATTTAGACATCAAAGGATAAGTAAAGAAATGGAATTTTCTTTGCTCCCCTTTCATCACTGACATCATTAATGACATCAAATTGTTCTTATTTAGACATCAAAGGATAAGTAAAGAAATGGAATTTTCTTTGCTCCCCTTTCATCACTGACATCATTAATGACATCAAATTGTTCTTATTTAGACATCAAAGTATAAGTAAAGAAATGGAATTTTCATTGCTCCCCTTTTTAAATTATATCAAAAAGGTTACTTTATATTAGTTGTATTCTAAAATACATTATACCCTTCATCTAATGCCTCTTCTTAAATACTATGAAACTTTGTTTTCACCTATTCAGGCCAGATCTTTGAAGCATAAAAATCAACTTCCCTATCAGGTTATCTGATTTTTAAATTTATTGAATTGTTAATGGATAAGATATATTTCTATGAACAATTTCATTTGACCAGTTAGAAACTTTATATTAAGTTACTTTGACAATGATTCTGACTCATTATTAAAATAGAAAATCTTATGCTGAATCATCACAACTGATCATGATGTTCTTCATCATCAAATCCATATTCTCTGTCTTTCACACCATATAAAACTTCTGATAATGTTTCTTTACTACTTTTAAAACTTTGTAAGCAGCTAGGTGAGCAAGCCCTAAATATAAATGGTAAGTTCTTTATTCCATGTAGCTTGCTGACTGGTCGAATTATTCTTAGTCCTGGCCCATACAAAGCACCTTGGCAGCAATCACAAACAGATCGACTGGAAAAGAAATAATCAATATTTTTTTAGGATAGTACTGAAAATATCTGTTTAGAAAGAAATATTGTAATTTAGAAACTAAACAATATTTAAGTGTAATATGATCAGTTTGTCAATATATATACCAGCAGTAACAGAGTAAAATTCCATACAATCATACAAAAGTTTGTATCTATAACAAGAAAAATCTTGGACTTCTCTTAGCAACAAAATTATATAACACAACACTATAAAGCTATTCCTAATAAATGTTGGGTCTCAGGCAAGGATCAGGAAATTTTTTGAGGCGACTTTGGTTAATTTTTCAGGACCATAGACAGGGTCATATTTTTCACACTGTTAATATTCATACCAGAAGTCACAACATAAAATGAACCTGTGTTATCAATTTTACAGTCTTAAATGCATAAAATTTTGTACATATTTTTTGAAGAAAAAACATTAATAATGATTTGTGTTATACAGCAGTTTAAAAAAGTTGAAACGTTTTAAAGAATAAAAATTGCAAATTCCTACGTCATACTACTTTCAATTTTACAAGAACAAAATATAAATTTCAAGCTGATATTAAAATATAAACCAATCCAGATATAAGATAAAGGTTCATTCTGCTTATCAAAATGGTAGTAATGCAACATATTTTTAAATTCATTTACTTGTAAAAGTGTATTTAGAATAGTTTAACTGACATGTCAATAGCATCAAATTATTGTGTATTTTACAATTATGCCTCTTGTCTTATTTTTGTTAAAAAGGGGACACTTGCAGGCATGCATATTGCATAGCAAATAAAAACATGTTTGATTTTAACAGTTAAATTTAAATTGAAGATAGCCTTTGCTGAAAAATTATTTTGATAATAAAGTAATTTGTCTGAAGTCAATAAAAATAATCTTACATCATGCGTCAACACTGGTAACACTTGAGTAAGGATCATAAGCCTGATATCCCTAGAGGAATTGAAACAGTAACTTGCAGGGCCCTGAAGTTTATCATACAATACTGTAGGACAGTTTTATTACAGAAAATCCATTGCAACGACGATTTAGTGATTGGAAACCAAAGATCTGCAATTACTGACAAAAAGGCACTGAAAATGAAGTTGAAAAAGTCAAATATCTTTATATTTTCAGGTTTAATTTGACCCATTCATTTGAATTCGAATCAGTCCTGACTGATAAAATAACCGTTTCCAGACAAATGGTTTCAGGCCTTGATATTTCAGAAAATTTTTATGTAAAGGAGGTTGTGTTTATTTTGTATTTTGGTTACTAATTCAATGTCTGGGAAAGGTACCACAATGTTTTACCTAGCTAATACATTGTTGACAGATTCTGGGTAGTGTTCTGGATGCATATGTAGATCTGAGTTAAACATCATTAAGGCTGCCATGTCAATCAGTCTCTGAAGAGAAAATCAGGATACTTTATTAAACTTGTTGACATAGTTGTTTTAAAGATATATAAATATGTTTGAAGGATATTGATATTAATCAAAGTGTAATGCAAACCAACAGAAATAGTCAGGAAAATCGACATATTTTTCATGTTTGTGAGTATATTCAATCATAACTTCATGCATCATTTCTCATAACCTATCTTAATAGTTTTTTTCAAGATGTTGCTGCTTAATCAATATTTCTAGTTTAAGTAAAATTCATTGGTTTTGTAGTCTTGATTAAAATATGTACATGGTTATAGCTGAAAATAAAGGTTGAATTATATGAAGACAGAGCCTTAGTGTTCACTATTCATTGTCAATGTTGTTTTAAAACATATAACTGTAGACAATCATGTTATTCTATTCTATTTGGGTGGTAGTCTTTCAATTTTCGTTTAAAACATGCCTTTTCATATTTTTTTCTTTCTTAACAATGTGCCGCAAAGAGTGTGAAAATAAGGAGACATATAATATATAATTATCAAAGAGGCAATTATGACTCAAATACCAACAAATATGAAAAGTGTAAATCTACAAGTATATAGGTTATCTTATATGCTGGGATACCTTACAGATGACGGAGGTCGACAGCCATCAATATATTGTTTTGATATCAAGTCAATTTTTATTCAATTTTCTCTTTATCTATTTTTATTTGCAAATCAAAATGCTTTGCCTAAAATTACGTTTTTTTCCTTTCTGTAAATTTCATATATTAAATTCTTTTCATATTTTTTCAAAGTGGTATCAGTTGGTGAAAAGTTTAGTAAGCAAGAAATTGAACATTGCTGGTGAGGAGCTCTTGTCATCTTATGCCAGAGAAGTATTGCTGTTTTCAAGCAAACAGATTCCTTCTAGTAAAGAGTCCAAGTAGCTTTAATCTGACTAAAAGATGAAATTTCATATTGTAGGGTTGAAAATGGAAACAAAAGCACAATCCATGTTTACAATACCTGTGGTTGATTTTGTGTATTTTCCTTCCAGAATAAAGGATGCATGAAATTATTCTTCACATTCAGATAATCCAACTCTAATCCTAATGCACCACTAGGCATGGCTGGTAACTGATTTCCCTCCAAATTCAGTTCTCGTAAACACCTTTAAAACAAGTATTAACATAAAATTTGTTTTTTGTTATTTTTGTACATAAATCCGGCAGTAGGTTTTCTCATTTGAATCACTTTACATTTTGTCATGCAGGGACCTTTTACACCTTGCTATGCAGTATGGATCTTGCTCATTATTAAAGGCTGTATAGTGACCTTTAGTTGCTAACATCTACATCATTTAGTTTCTGATGGATTATTATCTCATTAGGAATCATACTACAGCTTGTTATTATTATTACCGTCTAGTGCTTTTCTTGAAGTACTTAAATATCTACAGGACACATGCATAGATGTTTCAATTATTAGCTGTAGTTTTCTATTCATTCATACTTGCAGATAGTACACATAACTGTTAAGTTTAAGTGATAGTCTTTTGGATCATTTTATCTATAAATTTTATCAAAATTCAATAAACGGTCTAGATATAACTCACCTGGTAAGGTATTTTATTTCAATAGGAATAAATGTCACCTTGTTGTAAGATATGTCAAGATGTTCTAATTTCGGCAAGGAAAATAATCTGCAAAATGAGAATGAAAAATTCAAAATTATTATAAATTAAATTTCACTACCATGAATAAAAAATAATATTGCCAAGTTTTTATCCAGGCCAGGGCTGTTTCTTACATAAAACATACATTGAACCCAGGGAGGTCACTTTCAAAATTATTTTCTTTTTATATTTATACTCGACACCCACCCAGTGCTTAGTTTTTTTTTTAAAAGTGCCTTCCCTGGCTCCCATGTGTGTTTTATGGAACAGCCTGGAGAAAAAAATTGCCTTTATAATGTTAAGTTTATAATAAAAATTGCATTATCAGATAATATTGACAATATGAAAAATAAAACATCATAAGGATATCAGTATACATGTATCTCACTTCAATAAAGAGAATCAATGTTAATAGACATAGTATAAATAATTGTAGGTTTATTGAAAGAAAAAGTGCTGAAATGTATATATTGGTTTTGTATTCCTACCCCAATGGAAGAGATGATAACAAGCAGAAGGATACAACCAGTATTCTTAGGTTCTGTAAGCTGTTAATATCAGGTGGAAGTTCTCTTAGGGGATTGTTTCTCAGCTTCAGTACCTCCAACTGTCGTATTCCTAAGATCTCTCTAGGAAATAACTATTAAAACAAAGAAAATGAAAACATATTGAGTCATGGAATCGAAAAACAAGTTATACAATCTGTGCTGCATCAACATTTCAGTAAAAATTAATTCTAATATGAATTTCAAGACCACTTAGAAAAAGAGACCTTGCTAAAATTAACCTATATTATAGCACTTATCAGAATTTTATACTTATAAATCTAATGTTGTTTTTTTTAGTGACAAATACTATGATTAATATCACAATAGACTCAGACAAACAACAGTTGTCAAAATTGCAAGAAAGCAGATTTTTGAAACTTGAGAATTGATATATACAGGGATAGGATTCAATGAGTACATCATAATAGGTATTGTTGTAGTACAGCACAATAAATACGGGCTTTTTCTTGAATGGAACCATCACAAGTACTTAGCAGGACAGTCTAAAATCTTTCAATATGATAACTGAATGTTACATATCTAACATTAACATACCATACTGATAGAAAATATAGACAAATCAAAAAGTTTGGTAGCTCTATGTACAAGAATGTCATGTCTTTGAAATCAGTATTCTTTCTCCAAATCATTTGAAATGAAATCAATTAATGGATGGTAATGCAAAAAAATAAGGTAATCTAGGCAAATTTATTTTCATCCCATGTTGAACAGTTGTTCATTTTTATATGGCAATGGTAGAACCTCCATTTTTCTTGATAGAAAACACAAAATGGTTACTTTGAATTCAGAAACTTTGACGAACACTAAAAGTCATTAGATGACAGCCATCTTTTTCAAAAAAGTTCCAGTAGAGGTCAAGATAAAGCTTAATCATTTTCTATACTTCAAGACTATCCAAGGCAAATCAATAAATGAGTAACAAAGACAATATGACATCTCCACCAGACCCTTTAATTAAAAGTAAACATACCAGGAGCAATCAATTACACTAGACAGACAGTATGATAACCTTTTTCTTATAACTTTTTCTGTTTATTTATCATAAAGATAATTGAAATAGAAATTCTACCACAATAACAATATGATTTTCATAATGTTTCTGCTCCAGATAGTTCAATTTTAAAATTAAAGACTGGAGAGCAAATAAATATAATAATTCATAAGGGTAAAATGGAAGCATCTGTTTTCCTACTGTTTACATGAAGTTTCTAGAGTGTCATGTTGCAAACAGACAAGGTGGGAACAAAAAAACAATGTATTCAACTTATGGTTTATCATTTATTTATCCAACAGGACAAACAAGTTAAAATTACAAAAGTGTGTACATAGTACAACAATGTCATTATCTATGATGAGGAAATACCAACTGTAATGTTGATTCTTAATGTGATAATCAATAGAAAGCAGATGACAAAAAAATCTATGAAAGTTATGTCATAAAGACATAATTGATATTCCAATGTTTTTTTCCATTACAGTTCTAGCAGGACTGTTGAATTACCATATTTTCATCCTTAAATGTTAACAAGACTATCAAAAAGATCATAAATTGCAAGGAGAGAGAGAGGGTAGGGTTAAATCTTAATCAGAGTGGAAAATTGTGACTATAATGAAACTTTAGAGAAAGGGTTTCCATAATAGTAGGCCATGATTAACCCTTTGTTACTATTCATACGTTATAATTCTTAGCTACTCTTATTAGTTATTCTTCCAATTTCAAATATTGTCAACTAGTCAACATAACAAGGACTGAATACAAAGTCATTGTGAAAAGCAACATTTTGCATGTGGAATATATTTCCGAATTGCATTCCGCAAAGTAGTACAGGTTTGAGGTTATCTTTTTACTATACTTACTGTGAAATCATTGAAAGATAAATTTATATATGTGACAGTCCTCATCAAAGGTGAAAGGTCAGGTACTTGTGATATGAAGTGAGCCTACAAAGAAAAAGTGTCAATCCTTATTAACTTCAACTAGAAAATAGTAATATTCAATAGTGAACACTATATTTCCAAAGTATGGCAATAGCACTTCTTTCGAGCATTTAAATTGGAATAGAACTTGTCTTTGTTTTTGTAGGCTGCAGAGTTTACCTGGTTTTATTTTTGATATTTTGTGGTAATGCTTTCTGCGTTTAATGAAATGATTCAATGTAAAAAGTGATTTCTTGTTAAGAAGTTTAGGAAAAGATGTAATTTTTTAAATATGTTTTGATCAGAGTGCATGTGTTGTTTCTCTCCAAATGTACCTCCACATGCTTTAAATCGATAAAAGCAAGTTTTGAACTGTAAGCATTATTAAGTGAAAGATTGATTTAAGTTTTCATAAAAGTAGCAGATTTAACAACATATTCTCTTCATGTCTGTCTTGCCTGCTTACAAATTATCAGTTTTCAAATGTTGGAAGGTATAAAATGTAAAAAAAATCATTTTGAAATTCAGTCTCTCTATATCATTAGATACCTTCAAACTAAGAATTTTTCCACCATTGATAAGACAATCCAGTATGGCCAGCTCTGAGGGAGAAATGACACCATCTCCTGGTGCAGCTAAAAAATATAATAAAAATACATTAAATATCTTCCATTTTCACAAAAAAATTGTTTTAAATAAGTGAAAACTTCTTACTTTGATAGCTCTCTAATTTATATCAGTCCATACTGTTTTTCCTGTAATTCCTGGTAATTTTTGTATTGTTATTCATTCTTTTAAATAAATACCATGGTGTTTCATTGTTCTTTGCTACTATATTTCTGATATTTTTGTGTAATGTTTCAATATTGCAAACCATGCAGCAGTGCAAGTATCCATTTAATTGAAACTTGCAATGTATATTCTGTCTATTATGTACAAAGGTATTACTTTAAATTGTATACATTAATTTTAGTATTCATCAATTGATAAACAATTACATACTTAGTTCAAATTCAAATACAGTACGACTTAACACTTTAAACAAAGGAACCAAGGGCCTTTTAGAGCCATAATTAAAGTAATTTTAGGTTATTTTTTTAGTAAAAATAATGTGAGAATACGCAGTGTTTAACTGTAAGTTCTTTCAAATATCAAGAATATTCACAGAGATTTTATGGTCGAAAGATACATGTAGCAAAATTATAGTATTGTACAAAATAAGACCAAATTTGCATATTTGATACATATTTGTGAATGAAAAATGTTGAGTTCATGCAAGTACCACAAACATGTTTATATGAGAGATGATGTTCAAACACATCACTGAAGAGACATTTATTGTTGAAATGCACATCTTGTGCAATAAAATTGGTACCGTTAATGATATTACTACTTGGTTCTTTTTTTTTTTTTTGGTAATAAACCAATTTTGAACTGGGCATAAATGTAAATCTTTATCAGGTATTAGTATTTCCAATTTCTGAAAAGAATTATTTCAAAAAGGACCTTAATGCAACCTGTCCTTTCATGCAAAAAAAATGGATGGGAAACAGAATTTTTCCAATATGACATTTATCTACTCTGGATACTTTAAAATTCGGTGATTGAACAATCTGCAGTTGAGTAATGCCATGATTTCAATAAAAGGAATGTATTAGTCGGTCTATATTTTCTTCACATCAATTTTGAAATCAAAATTCATTCAAACTAGTAAATAATCCAAAGTTATTAAGTCCTAATTAAGGCAAATTTGTTAAGTGTATTCATGTAATTTAACATACCGAAAGGTGACTGGCTCCTCCCAGATCCTTGGAAGTATCTTGATCTTGCAGAATGGAACATAGTGTCTGCACTTGGTACCTCTGTTTCCCTACAAGGTACAGTATATTTCAGCAGTGTACAACACCATGACATGAAAGATTCTTTCTTTTATACAAACTTGATGGGTTTTGATTATGAACAGCATTCAGAATTTAGTCAGCATTATTTTATATTAAACAACTAATACTATGGATGTTACTTGTCATCTGATTAATTAATTGATAGTTTTATTGATTTTTGTTTATCCTGGGAATTTCGGTGTTGTTCAGAGATATATGTATTGTGAATTCATTATTATTCACTAAGCACTTATACATGTTATAATTATTTTCAATGATTTTGTGGGTAATGGTTCACCACAAAGGAAAGTTGGATAAGGGCCATATTTGGCCCTGATCATTAAGTTCAATGTTTCCAGATAAAAAATGTTTTAAGTTGATTAAAAGACATGTGCGAACGTTAAATACAACTTTTTTGTCAAAGTTCTATTTCAAAGTGTTGATTTTTACATCCTAAATATGTAAAAAATAGACAATTTTGACAAACCGGCCAGATTTCAACAAAATTAAGGCCTAAG
Organism: Mytilus coruscus; assembly: GCA_017311375.1. NCBI lineage: Eukaryota > Metazoa > Mollusca > Bivalvia > Mytilida > Mytilidae > Mytilus > Mytilus coruscus. The sequence continues at coordinate 96,429,347 of CM029599.1, forward strand.
AAATATATAGCGCAGGCGTCGACAAACAAATATTCAAGTTTAGCCATGTAAAATGTCATAACAAACATTATTTTAATAGATCTTCTTTGTTGACATATGCGCTCTATTCTTATTTGTCCAAAAATCAATGGAAATTTACCCATGTTCATTGAATTTTCGTGGAAAATCAAAATGAGTGCTATTTGTGACATCATGAATATATTGATTGATTGATTGATTGGTGTTTAATGCCACTTTCAACACTATTGTACTATTTCGTGGCGGTCAGTTTTTATTAGAATGAATGAATAGAACACAAGTACCGGTAAGTAAATTTTCAACAAAAAGACATATTTCCATCAAGTCAATGTATTGGCTAGGATTCATTGTAATATCGGTCAATACATCCCAATTTGAAATAAAAATATTAGCTAAAATGAGGGTTCATTTTAGGGCCTTATTGAACCTACTCCTTTATATGTGAAAGGAATTATAAATTTCCTATAGGCATGGATACAGACTTTGTGAAAACTATTAAAATACAATTATCCTTGATCTACGATGTCAGTACCCATGAGCGAATCCACCGTAGTCTTTGTTCAACAATTACATTTTGTTCTTGATTTAGAACAATTTAGAGTTTGACATACTGTATAGACACCTGCATATTGACCTCTAGATGATTTTTATTTTTTGTGTTGTTGGGTTGCTGTCTCATTGACCCATTCCCCACATCTCCCCTTTTTCCCAAATTCTAAATACCGGTACAAGTTTGAACGTTTATCTCAATAAAATGCTTTAAACAATGTTCTGAAATTAGATAAAAGCATTTGAAAGACAAAATTCATCTTTCTGCAACTTCTTATAGCATACACATTACTATATGTTAGTTGACATTAAATTTAGTGTTATCAGGATTTTTCTTAAGATAGTAAACAATAGATGTCTGTATAAATTGTAATATAAGCTTAATACATATTTACTATTTCAATATCCAAACTGATTTGCTGATTAGCTCCTTTAATTTATACAAGTAAATATTGTGATTGTATGGGATTATTGTGACTATATATGCATAGCATAATAAAGGACTGTTGTAATGTAGAACGAGTGCCTATGGTAAAACATCTATACAACAGGTAAACAGACAAGCTCTAGTAAATACAGCTTTTTCTGATGAAAATATGAATATCATGTATAAACACAATTCCTTAATACTTCTCAAATTTGAATTGTAGCTTACTGTCTTTGTTGAAATGAACTTCTGGTCAAATCTGTCTCTTCATCTTCATACAAGATAATCTCAGTATGAGGAATATTGGCGTCATTATACTGAGGACTGTACTTCTTTAATGGTCGTATCACAGATTTAACTTCTGTTCCCATTAAATCTCTGACATGTTGTTTAATCATGGCAGCCATTTCTACCAGAAGCTGTCTCTGTGGAATTCTTGGTTCTGTAGGTGGTATATTTTGATCTGAAAGAATAATTACAATATAAATGTATTCATTTTCCTTTATTATCAAGGCTATTTTATATTCAAAAATATCTGTGATAATAAAAAAAATTAAATAAGTAATGTTACAGTGAAAAGTTAAATAAACTAGAGGCTCTCAAGAGCCTGTGTCGCTCACCTGTATCTTCTGTGGTTTTGGAAATCATGTAAAATAAGGTTTAAATCATAATAAATAGTATTAGATACCCTAATAATGATTGAGGCCAAGTTAGGTTTAATTTTGCCCAGTAGTTAAATTAAAAGCAGGTCATCCCACTAGTAACTAGACTTACAATAGTTACTGAAGACCCCTTATCATATTTAAAGTAGTTTTCAAGTTGTGACCATTTTAAATTGTTTTTTTTACAATTTAATTTTTCCCTTAGACTTCTATAGTAAATCCCTATGTTCTATTTTAAGCCATGGCGACCATGTTGGTTGGATGACAGGGTCATCAGATACATTTTTCCAAGATACCCGATTGAAAATTGTGGCTAAGTTTAATTCTATTTGTCCCAGTAAATTCAGTGGAGAAGATTTTTGTAAAAGATTAAAAAAATTTACGAAAAAAATTGTTAAAAATTTGACTATAAAGGGCAATAACTCCTTAAGGGGTCAATTGAAAATTTTGGTCATATACTGTTGATACTAATTGTAATGCTTTTTTTGTTATTTAATGTTATTCAGGGTTATATCTGGTCTATATACCAGCTTTGATAAGTGTTTGGTACTAATATAAATTTCCACTTCGTACTATGAACATCAAAATTATTTATTTTGTTAAAATATTTCCTTTCTCTATTGTAACTGTATACGTATACCTAACAACAAAATTATTTTATTTACCTGTGTTTAAAGTTATTGCAAATGGCTGATATTTTTGTTCGAGCATATTGTTTTTCTTAAATTGTTTAACATTTCATACCGATATAACATGTTACTTTTATTATTCTTCCTTAGTTTATTTATTTTGAATTTACATTGTATCATAGGTCAAATTTATTTGTTCATGGTGTTACTATGTCCTTTGATTGAGTTAAGCTATTTCAGTTGATATTTTATAGTGTGTCTTTCTATGTTGTGATGTTACACTATTGTTTCAGAAAAAGGTGAAGGTTTGGTACCATTAAAACGTTTAAACCCGCTGCATTTGTTTGCACCTGTCCTAAGTCAGGAATCTGATGTTCAGTAGTTGTCGTTTGTTGATGTGGTTCATAAGTGTTTCTCGTTTCTCGTTTTTATATAGATTAGACCGTTGGTTTTCCCGTTTGAATGGTTTTACACTAGTAATTTTTGGGGCCCTTTATAGCTTACTGTTCGGTGTGAGCCTAGGCTCCGTGTTGAAGACCATACTTTGACCTATAATGGTTTACATTTAAAAATTTTGACTTGGATGGAGAGTTGTCTCATTGGCACTCATACCACATCTTCTTATATCTATTATTTGTAGATCGTACTTTGCTGAACATTATTGCTGTTTACAGTTTATCTCTATCTATAATAATATTTAAGATAATAACCAAAAACTGCAAAATTTCCTTAAAATTACCAATATTCAGAGGCAGCAACCCAATGGGTTGTCTGATTCGTCTAAAAATTTCAGGGCAGATAGATCTTAACCTGCTGAACATTTTTACCCATGTCAGATTTGCTCTAAATGCTTTAGTTAAGATATAGATAGTTGAGATATAAGCCAAAGACGGCATTTTACCCCTATGTTCTAATTTTAGCCATGTCGGCCATCTTGGTAGGCAGGCGGGGTCATTGGACACATTTTTAAACAAGATACCCTAATGATGATTGTTGCCAAGTTTGGTTAAATTTGGCCCAATAGTTTCAGAGGAGAAGATTTTTGTAAAAGATCACAAAAATTTAAGAAAAATTGTTAAAAATTGACTATAAAGGGAAATAACTCCTTAAGGGGTCAATTGACAATTTTGGTCATGTTGACCTATTTGTAGATCTTACTTTGCTGTACATTATTGCTGCCTACAGTTTATCTCTATCTATAATATTCAAGATAATAACCAAAAACTGCAAAATTTTCTTAAAATTACCAATTCAGGGGCAGCAACCCAACAACGGGTTGTCTGATTCGTCTAAAAATTTCAGGGCAGATAGATCTTAACCTGCTGAACATTTTTTACCCCATGTCAGATTCGCTCTAAATGCTTTAGTTTCAGAGATATAAGCCAAAAACTGCATTTTACCCCCATGTTCTATTTTTAGCCATGTCAGCCATCTTGGTTGGCAGGCGGGGTCATCGGATAAATTTTTTAACTAGATACCCTAATGATGATTGTGGCCAAGTTTGGTTAAATTTGGCCCAGTAATTTCAGAGAAGATTTTTGTAAAAGTTAACGACAACGGACGCCAAGTGATGAGAAAAGCTCACTTGGCCCTTCGGGCCAGGTAAGCTAAAACTAGAGGCTCTCAAGAGCCTGTGTCGCTCACCTGTATTTACTGATGCTTTGGAAATCATGTAAAATAAGGTTAAAATCATAATTAATAGTATTAGATATTAGATATTATAATGATATCTAAGATAATAACAAAATGCAAAATTTTTGTAAAATTATTAACTCAGGGGCAGCAACCCAACAATGGGTTGTCGGATTTGTCTGAAAATTTCAGGGCAGATAAATCTAAATCTGATGAACATTTTGCCACCTGTCAGATTTGCTCTAAATGCTTTAGTTTTAGAGATATAAACCAAAACTGCATTTACCCTATGTTCTATTTTTCAACCAAGTTGGCCATGATGGTTGGAAGGCGGGGTCATCGGACAAATTTTTAAACTAGATACCCTAATAATGATTATGGCCAAGTATGGTTAAATTTGTCTCAGTAGTTTCAGAGAAGAAGATTTTGTAAAGATCACAAAATTTACGAAAAATTGTTAAAATTGACTATTAAGGGCAATAACTCCTAAAGGGTCTTATTTGTCTTATCTTTATCTTATTTAAATGCTATGGTTTCAGAGATATAAGCCAAAATCTACATTTTACCCTATGTTCTATTTTTAGCCATGGCGGCCATCTTGGTTGGTTGGCGGGGTCATCGGATATATTTTTTAAACTAGATACCCTAATGATGATTGTGGCAAAGTTTGGTTAAATTTGGCCCAGTGGTTTCAGAGGAGAAGATTTTTGTAAAAAAGCTAACGACGACGGACGACAAGTGATGAGAAAAGCTCACTTGGCCCTTCGGGCCAGGTGAGCTAAAAAAGAAAAGCAATGTTTCTGAAAACATATTTTCTTTTCAGTTTATTGATAATCTGCATTTTTATTGCAGAGAAAAATATTTGTAGGCTTTTCCCCGATCAACAAAATGACAGAAATTAATTATAAATATTTATACAATTAATTTAATGTCTTAAAGAATCACAATTTAATCGGCTAAGAAAATGTCTTATAACAATTCAATTGACTAAGAAAACAAGTCAAATGATGTCTCTTGTTAAAGTTTTGCATCAACAAAATCTCCGTCATAAATTTTTGAACAAAGTACATGTACTGTGAAACCAGTATTCTTGCTTGGAGTGTTTCATTTTTATGAGATCATGTAAATGGTTTGTTGTGATAAATGATGTTGTGATATTAAAATATATACACATCTTCACATGCCAATTAACAACTGTGTAAAATTTTATTGCATTCTATAGCATACTGTTCGAGATGTGGTTATGCTTCTTGGATGTAATTAAAGAGTTATAAAAGCATGCAAAATGTAACATACCATAGACTTTTATAGCTGACTATATAATTAGGGTTTTTCTCATTGTTGAAGGTTGTACAGTGGCTTATAATGACTTACATTCACTTCATTTGAACTCTGGTGGATAGTTGTCTCATTGGCAATCATAACCATCTCCTTACTTTTATACATCAACATTAAGTAAAGTAAACATCATTATACTGTAAATTCAGAAATTATTGCGTGCATTTATTATTGCGATTCTTGAAAAATGGATAAAAATGCGAGATTAATTATTGCGATTTCAGGAAAATCTGCATAAAGATATATATATCAGATTGCGAGTTCTTATTATTGCGATATTCATCCAGTCGCATTATTTGCATTAATAAAAACCTCGCAATAATTTCTGAATTTACAGTAGTTTTAATTAGAAGATTGGGGTGGGTGTATCTACAATGTAAGTGATGACTTACCTTCAGGAGTAAATTCCTTCATATGCATTTCTTCATTGCTTTGAATGATATGCTTGCGTGCCAATAAATTTGTCAACTTTTTATAATTATGCTTTGAAGTTATAGCCTCTCTGACCTTGGGTAGAGGCATTTTCATTACGTCTGCACATTCTCCAACAAAAGATTCAAGAGTAAATGCTGGAGGTTGGTAATAGTGAAATTCATCCTGAGGATCTCCAGGAGGTATAAACGGAACTTCATTGTATCGTTTTGGGGCTCTAGCCGGTAATCCATCTGGACCTCTTGGTTTGAAAGGTTTGACAAGAGACTTCCCATCAACATAAGTTCCCAAGCTTGTTCTATCTCTATATAGTGGGTCTAGAACATATTTTCTGTCCTCTCTGGCAATGTAACTCACATGACTTAATGGAGAACCATATAAATGTAAAGTTCGCTGACTAATTCCTCGTCTTGGATTTGATTCCGAGGGTGGGGTGATATCAAACTTGGTACAGCACTTGGAGGTGGAGATTGTTGAAAGGAACTGTAAGTTTCATATTCTTCATTTTCAAAATCATAATTTTCATAAAATGGTCTCTCAGCTGGATCTGGGGAAGGGGGAAAAGGAATGGGTGGTAATTTTGGTGCTCTTGGTTTTCTAAGCAATTTAAATCCTCCTTTCTTTTTCTTTATTTCTTCAGAACTTGAGGTTACAAGAAGCTGAAAAACATTTATCATATTTAATTACAGAGGGTACATTTAATAAATAGAGGTTTTTTTAAATTCATTAATCATATAAAATTGCTGGAAGTTTGCTGGTGAGTTTCAAATTAATTTGGTTCCAAAATATGTGTTAGCATGGTTATATTTTTTGTTGGTACAATGTATATTGAAAGGCATTTGCTTAAGAATTCAGTTATATTAAGTCACACAAAAAATATTGTCTGTGTGTGCTCATTTTTTTAGAACAGTTATCTTGATTCTTCAAATGTATTTTGAATAATGAAAAGGGATGCTGTCAGTCAAAATTATCTAAAAAAATAAGTTTGGCAAGGATACAACAGAGTTTGAAGGAATGTTTAAACTGCATATATATATACTATGAAAGGACTTTAATTCGTGGGTATCAATTTTCATGGTTTGTTCGTGGGTTCTTAAAAACATGGATTTTATTTTTCTGAAAAAAAATTTGTTAAGTAGATTCTTGAAAATAATCATATATTGTTCTATAATTATTTGTGGGACATTGCAAAATAATGTGTTCATTTTGCTTACTTGTTTGTCTTTCATTACTGACAACATTCATCAATTTTTTAATAAAATAATTGCTTTCGTAAATAAAGCTGATTCATCTATGCTGACAAATTGTCTGGATTGAAGGAAATTGCAAAATAAACATTTTAATTATTGCACATGTGTAATTAGAAGTGATGACACTAGTTAACCCGAAATTTAATGATCAACAGATTTACAGTCATCAAAGGTGTTAATTGGGTTATAAACATGTCATAACAGCAAACGATTACATCTATAAACAAATGCAACAAATGTACTTTGAAATGTAGAATTAATTCTGAACAATTCTGAATGAAATAAAAAAGCAAGCTTAATATGATTTGTTTTGGTATGTGAATTATGAGGAGATGCAACACTTTATCATCGAATATCATCACTGGAAGTCTGACTTTCCTTGATCAAACCTAACTTTTCATGACATTAAAAAGGTTAAAAGTCGTACAATTTAGGTGTTTAAAAGATTAAACATTGTTAAATGAATAAATGTGGAATGTGTCCAATGTGGACACAGATGATGCCCCCGCTTGCATAGCATATAGTTATAAAGGGACATAACTGAAGAACGGTAAAAGTGACGCTACCCAAATTTGAACTTGATCTGAGTTTTGTGGTAATAAGCATTGTGTGTAAGTCTCATAACATTTGGTAGAGAACAGAAACTAAAAATTCAGCAATTTTTCTATTTGTAAACATGCATAACTCTAGAACGGTTGTGTATAAGTTTTATAACATTTGGTTGAGACAAACTAAAGTTAGAGAATGGAAACGAAAAATTCAGCAATTTTTATGTTTATAAAGGGACATAACTCAAGAATGGTAATAGTGACGCCACCAAATTTTGTACTTAATCTGTATTATGTAGTAATAAGCATTGTGTATAAGTTTCATAACATTCGGTTGAGGCAAACTAAAGTTAGAGAACGGAAACAAAAAAATTGTACATTATCTTAGTTTTGAGGTAATGAATATTGTGTATAGGTTTCATAATGTTTGGTTGGGGCAAACTTAAGTTACAGAATGGAAACTAAAAATTTTGCGATCTTTTGATTTATAAAGGGGCATAACTCAATAATGGTTAAAGTGACACTACCCAAATTCAACTTGATCTGTGTTTTATCAGTGGAAGACAAAATTAAACATTGCATTGTATAAAGCATTGATTGTAGTTGATTCAACTATAATCATGGACAAAGGAAGATAACTCCAATTTTAAAAATTACTTGAATAATGACATTGATATTTTTAGAAATAACATTTAGTTAACTAAGACAAAATCAAGTTAGAGAATGGAAACGAAAAATTCAGCAATTTTTTCATTTGTAAAGGGGCATAACCCTAGAACGGTAATCAAAGTGCTTGTAAGCACTGAATGGTAAAGATTGCTTTAATTATCAGTAGGAAGTAAAATTGAATATTGCATTGTATAAAGCATTGGTTGTAGTTGATTCAACTACCATTATGCACAAAGAAAGATAACTCCAATGAAGGGTAAAAATTGCTTTAATTTATCAGTGGAAGGCAAAATTAAACATTGCACTGTATAAAGCATTGATTGTACTTGATTCAACTTTAATCATGGACAAAGGAAAATAACTCCAATTTTAAAAATGACTTGATATTTAGAAAAAAAAAGAAAAATTTAGCAATTTTTCCATTTGTAAAGGGCATAACTCTAGAACAGTAAAAGTGATGGCACCAAAATTCACACTTGATCTGTATATTGTCGTAATAAGCATTGTGTATAAGTTTCATAACATTTGGTTGAGGCAAACTTAAGTAAGAGAACTGAAGCGAAAAATTTAGCAATTTTTCCAATTGTAAAGGAGCATAACTCGAGTGACGCCACCAAAATTCAAACTTGATCTGTATTTAGTGGTAATAAGCATTGTGTATAAGTTTCATAACATTTGGTTAAGGCAAACTAAAGTTAAGAGAATGGAAACCAACTTTGGGACGTACGGACGGACGGACAAGGGTAAAACTTAATGCCCCCTCCGCTACAGCGGGGGCATAATAAAATTCTGTCTGAAGTTGTATATATTGTTCATATTGCGTGTGCTTATATTCGATGTTCTATAGATATGCCGGTATCAAATGTAGTCAAACCTACACCACTGTACACAGGGATCTTTCCATGTCTTGATTTGGACAACTGTTGTTATATTTCGTTGGACACTTAAATTCATGGATAAAACCAATCACGAAAACCAGGAAAATTGGTACTCCACGAATAAAAGTTACTTTCACAGTATAACGAAAATATGAAATTATAAAAAAAAGTGGAGGTTACCAGGCAAAATTATCTGAAGCTATATATCAAGTAACAAGAAATTGTATGTTTTTGTTGTGCTAAGCCTACTCACTAGCATTAGTGACTCAAAGTATTTGGAAAACATTAAGTACAAATGTATGGGTTCAACAGATCCAACAAGCAGTTATTACAAATCATTACAAAATGTATTGTCAAGCTGCTGAACAAACAAAGTCACTCTGTACAGTAGTTATTAGGAAAAGTGTGACACAATTATTTCTTGTATAATTTCAAGTATCTGCAAACAGGAAGGAGATGTCTGATAGATTCAAAACATTCACACATTACAACTCTTTGATTTTGTCAGTTTTTATGGACTTCCTCTTTTTGAATTTGCCTTTTGGGTTATTTTTGTTATACATTTTTTCATCACTGTCAAGCTGCTGACCAAATATGAAGTTTCTCTGTTTATTATAATTAGTTCCTGAGAAAAGTGCAACAAAATATTGAAAAAATTTAAAGTATCAGCAAGCAGGACATAGGTGTCTGATAAATTTGGAAAAAAATCTCACATGTTACAACTCATCACTGTCAAGCTAGTGACCAAATATAAAGTCATTCTTTTCAGTAGTTTCTGAGAAAAGGGTTATGAAAATGTTGAATGGATATGTGTTTTACATAACCTGCGATTAAATTCCAGCACATAACCATGTCATGTGGATTTCAAATTTTGATATTGTCAATTTGTGATTTGTCTGTTTGATATATTGAATGATAAAAAATAATATTCACTTTTATTTAACATGTTAAACAATGAAAAATTCAAAAACTATAAAATGAAAATCTTATAGAAAGAAATTCCTTCAAACAATTGAAAACAAATTATTTTCCACTTTTTGTCCTATCAATTTTGGGACTTTGTTTGTATTAGATGAATTATAAGTTCATATACTTTTGTAAATAGATTTATTTGGGGCATCAGATGAGACTTTTAAGATCATGATTTCTCAACACTTTTTGACCAACTGCTACATGTAAATGAATCTTACATAACGATACTTCTCATAGGCTGTACCTTTTTGCCTTTTAAGTAAAACCTATACATGTATATACAAATTTCTTCAATTTCTGTGGGAGTGTGATCATACTAACTTTTTCTGCTCAGCTTACATTTATTATTTATTATAATTATTTTCAGCCCTATATTTGGTCAGTGCAATAATTTAACATACAAGTGCAAATAAAAATCAATTGTTAAATATTTCCTGTTTAGTCTCAAACTTTAGTAATAAATTAGTCAGACTTGAATACAGTCTACTAGTTTGTCACTGTCAACCTTATATTCTGATTACTAAACTATTGTTGAAGGCCGTACCTTGACCTATGATGGTTTACTTTTATAAGTTGTTACATGTACTTGGATGGAGAGTTGTCTCATTGGCACTCATACCACATCTGCCTATATCTATATATTATTGTCAACTTGACAACAGTCAGGACCTGTCAAGATGTCATCCACATATTTTAATGTCTACAATAGTTTCCAATTACTGTTTGTAAATACACCTTATCGCTGTTTATTCCAATCCAGATAATTTCTTAAAATACGCAACTTTTTCATGATGTAAAAAACCAGTTGAACCTACATTGTACATGTACATTGTATCTGGGGCCCTGTTTAAAAATGCATTGTGCATAAAAAAATTTCCACGAGACATGTTTAAACCACCCTTAACATTTCAAACAAAGAATTTTATGACTTTTATAATTTGTGTTTCAAAAAATTGGAACATACACTATCATGACTATCAAAATTTCAAAATGTTCATTTTCTTAACTTTTCCTTTTCAGCTCATAATTGATGACCTTTGCATGTTTTAGCAACACTTGACCCAAATAGGAAGTTGTCTAAGTGACTTTTTTTATGGATTGGACTAATATAGTGATAAGGTGTATGAAATGACTCAGTTGAGCTGAGGTCATTTGAGAAAACACATCATAGGATATTGTGATGACATATGTGAAGAGATTTACTTTGTTGATATCAAACTTTTAAAAGAAAACAGACTTATTGGAAGATTGTGTTAACTGCTTACCTTTCAAATGAATATAAACATTTTTGAAACTATTTATTTTGTATACTCTAATCCCTTTTGGAATTCTGAATCCAGAGTGAAAAATCTAATTTGGCCGCCTCAGAGAAACGGCGCCCATATCAGAAAATCGCTCCAGACCCAGAATCAAAAAAGGGATCAAGTATACTCCAGCTTCTTCATCTTAAAAATGACGACAATTCTTGTGTTGAGTCGATCTACAGTTTGGTAGTGCTTGATAATAAATTGTGTTGAGCATGTCCGATCATACACTATTAAGTTTTGTTTATATGTGTTCAAAGTTATATAGGGCTTATCCGATCACTGTTAGAATATGCATAGCATGGGACCCTTATTTAATCAAGGACATTAATGCATTGGGGTGTTGGTACCAGCTATCCCGCAAGATTCAGTTTTAGTCAAGGAAAGACCAAAATGTCAAATAAGATCCAAACAATTTTGAGACTATAAAACAACAAACATTGTGGACAAATTTGCACAAAACAACAGCCGGTGTTTCAATTCCATCTAGTAAATCTGACCAATATAAACAATCATTGGGTTACACTAATGACTGGACCTATGACAGGACCAAATGAAAAATCTATAATACTAAAATAACGAGGTCCATTTTTTTAGCCGTCATGGGGTAAAAACGACGAATCAAAGAATTTAACTTTATATATAACTAATATAGGACAATGGTGTTGATTAAAAATTACACCATTCCAGGCCCTTTTGTTTTCTACTTAATTAATTAAGATGACCAATAATTAACAAGTTCCAGGTCGAATCTGATACCGATACCAATAGTATATGTCACCTGATACCTATTACATAATCTGTACGTTCCGCCTCTGTCAGGCGCACCACCAAACGGTGTATTTGGAATTTGCTATAGTAACACGGGTCATAATCACACCTGAACTATGTCATTAGACAGGGAATACACTACTAAATTCAATCATTGTCACATGTAGTTTCCGTTTGTATTATTTTAATCAGCATGACTTTATAAGATGATAATACGAATACTAAAAAATCCAGACTTAAAATACGGCGTAGGTACTTTCCAATTTGTTAGCCGGCATGATGTAAAAACGGTGAATCAAAGAATTTAACTTTATTTATAAATAATATAGGACAATGGTGTTGATTAAAATTACACCATTCCAGGCCCTTTTGTTTTCCAAATAATTAATATTAACAATAATTAACAAGTTCCAGATTGACGGGTTCAAACAGAAAGATTTTGAGAGCAGAAAAAACTGTGCATCTTATAATCAGCAGGACTTTATCGGATGGCAATACCAATACTAAAAATCCAGGAAAAAATAAGGCTTATATATGATTAGATACTTTGATTCAGTCACGGACGTCGCAGGTGTGTTCTAGTAATAATAAAAAAATACATTTTTCCCGATTTTTTTTTAGTAAAATCATTTTAATCATGGATAAAAATTTAACAATTAATTTTTTCTTAATAAAATAACAAAGAAATCAGGACTTTTCGTCATTCAGGTCATTGTTGATGTTGGTCAGGTCACGTTTTGCAAGCTTTGAATATTTTTTTCGTTTTTTTTTTTATATATATATATATATTAAATGATGAAATCTTATTATATTTAAAAATTGTGATAAATCCTTTGAGAAATAAAAAAATTATAAGCATTTTCATTTGGTCCTGTCATTGTCGATGTTGGTCAGGTCATTAACATAGGTCAGGTCACGTCTTCACAAGCTTTTAATATTTTTTTTTCGTTTTTCTTATATTCATGTATCAAATGATGAAATCTTATTACATTTCAAATTTTAGATAAATCCTTAGAAAAATAAAAAAAAGTTATTAGCATTTTCATTTGGTCCTGTCATTGTTGATGTTGGTCAGGTCAAGTTTTCGCAAGCTTTTAATATTTTTTCGTATTTTTTCTTATACATGTTATATTTAAGTATTAAATGATGAAATCTTATTATATTTCAAATTTGAGATAATTCCTTTGAGAAATAAAAAAGTTATTAGCATTTTTCAATTGGTCCTGTCATCATGTCATTGGTCAGACGTGAGCGCCAAGACAACAGAGAGCTTTAAAACTTCGGCTGCTCTCACATCGTTGGAATAATTTTCCAGCGCCTCTCTCTCGTTGCCATTGATGCCATATACTTGCCCTGCAACATACCTATTGAGTATTCAGATTCAGATGTTGAAGTGATTTTAAGGTTCATTATAACAAATGGACAAAAATGGCTATGTTTAGACCTCAAAAACTACTCTGAGTAGACTAACCTGTGCAGTTGGAAAAGTTTTAAGGCCTGGTATCCACTAAATATATGAAAGTTAAATGCATTTTTTGTTTCAGAAAGATAAAATCTTTTTTGGATTTTGATGAGCATTTTTTTTCATTCCTGCAGAAGGTGTAAAAATAAACTAAGTTGGGATACAACTTTGAGATGCTCCCTCTCAGGTAAAAACTGTATTGTATTGGGTTGATTGTCCTTGATTGGCATGGACAATAGACAGACAATAGATATCTACACAACTATAGGTGAGTTAAAGGGTGTAACTGAGTGGACAGTATCAAAAACAATTCAGGTGTTTGTTTATTTTTACACCTTCTGCAGGAACGAAAAAAAAAATATGCCCATCAAAATCCAAAAATGATTTTATCTTTCTGAAACACAAAATGCATTTAACTTTTATCTATCTAGTGGATGCCAGACCTTAAAAATTTTCCAACTGCACAGGTGAGTCTGTCCTCAGAGTAGCTTTTGAGGTGTAAATACAGCCATTTTTGTCCATTTGTTATGATGAGCCTTAACCCCTCCCCCTTTAGAAAAAAACAATAAAAATCAGAAATGGAAGAAATTTCTCAAAAAGAATGGTCAATATAATCTTTTACTTGTGTTATCAAAGTTTTCTGAGGTGTTTAAAAGGTATTGTAGATGTTTATTACAGGTTTGGATACATTTTTCTTACCGAGGGTCCATTGTGCGCCATTTTGACGCTGTAGCCATGAAAACGCGAGATTAACGCGAGAATCAGTTAACATGGGGTTAAAAATTAGGCCATTGGTTTCTGCTCTGAGAGTAAATTCACGTTTTTTTTCAACATGCAAGCGTTCAAGCCAATTCAACGAACCTCTCTCCGGTCACAGTATGGCCAGAGCAGGAGGAATTGCATCCATGATGCGACTGCCAGTGCAGGAAACAGCAAATGGTATAACGCGTAGAACCATAGATGACGAATCGGGTTCCTTCGCCATTAATCATGTTCGCCCTAACACGTTCTTCTTGGGTCCATTCGCCCCGATTTGGATTTTATATGATTTCATGTTGTATAGTGGTGTAATAGTGTCACGAAATAGAAGTTCCTTGATAATATAAGTTCCAAGTGGAAGAAATATTCTGTAATATTATTTCCACTGGAAAAAAAATATTACAGTATTTGTTCCTTACGGAATACACCTTATAGCTATTTATTCCATTCCGGGTAAGTTATAAAATTACACAACTTTTTCATCCAGTTGAAGCTATCTGGGGCCCTGTTGAAACTTTTTAAAGAGACCTGTTTAAACCATCGTAAACACTTCAAACAAAATATTTTTTTTACTTTAATTTGAGTTTCGAAAAAGTGGATCATAATCTATAGTTTCAAAGTGTTGGCTTTCTAAATATTTCCTCCCTCAGCTCATTACTGATGACCTTTGTTTTGGTACCGGATGACCCAAACAGGAAGTTGTCTAAGTGACTGTTTTTTCCAGATTGGACCAAATAGCGATAAGGTGTATAAAGTTAAGGTATAGAAATTTGTTCCAACAGGAACAGATATTATGACATTGATAAGAACAAAGTTTCCAGTGGAATTTTGTTAGCCGGAACACATTTACTGTGATGATTGTCAATGTATTATATGAATAGCGTATGTATTGCCCAAAGTAAAAATGTGTTGAAAATGTCGATAAAGGGCCAAACGTAAATGTGTTTTGCACACAGGCACTTGTCTCAGAATTTTTTTTTATATATACCTTGATATAACACAAAGTACTTAACTCGCATTTTTGAAAAATGTCAGCCGGTCGCGAAATTCCGTTATATGCCGATTTCTTGGTTGTCAACCCCACTAAAACTAGTTATGTCGTAAATCTAAATTGATTTATCTACACAATGGTATATAACACGCCTACTTGTGTTGTCGGAACCATCCATAGCAATCCTACCCAAATATGTCAATCGTAATTATTTCGTCTACCGACGCCAAATTGGAAACACAAAACTCGCAGTAAATGACTAATTATAAAAATTATTTCAGAAAAAACTGTTAGTTTTTGTCTGAATAGAACTTATCACCCAGTTAGTAAAATTGTATAAGATACCGTGAAAAAAACCAAACAAGTGTTATTTGTGGTATGTCTAATAAGTTACGAGTTTCTTTTTTAGACACAAATTTTCCCATTACGTCAATGTCATTCAGACTCTCTCTTGACTTTACGTATGAAATGAAATAAGATCAGATTACTCCGAGAAACATTTAGACCTTCGCATAAAATATGACCAATCGGAAACCGAGATATATAAAGAGAGTGGGAAGATACCTTTTACTGCGAGATTTGTGTTTCCAATTTGGCGTCGGTAGACGAAATAATTACGATTGACATACTTGGGTAGGATTGCTACGGATGATTCCGACAACAAAAGTAGGCGTGTTATACACCATTGTGTAGATAAATCAATTTAGATTTACAACATAACTAGTTTTAGTGGGGTTGACAACGGAGATTCGGCATATAACGGAATTTCACGACTGGCTGACATTTTTCAAAAATGCGAGTTAAGTACCTTGTGTTATATTAAGGTATATAGAAAAAAAATTCTGAGACAAGTGCCTGTGGTTTTGCACACTGAAAATACAATATATAACTTTTTGTTGTATTGCTGCTGCCAGATAATTATTTTTCTTTAATTTGTATTTTGCACTGAAGTCTACTGGAAAGCAAAAGTAATTCAGACACAATTTCACACTTTTTTTATACCAATGAGTGATATAGAACTAATGTCATTTAACAGTCCTAGCTTTTATAATGGTATGTTTGAAAATAATGGAAAAATATGATATCTATTAAAAATTTAAAACCCTTAAGTTCTTCTTATATTTTTATTTGAAATGAAACCTCACAAAGTTGTTATTTTCATAATTAAAACCCCAAGGAAAATTGATACAGCAATCAGTGACATCATAGCCATATTAATTATATCTAATCAAATTGTGGAGTTCTTGTATAATTGTTGGAATAAACATTTAAGGGAGATCAGGTGTCTTTTTCTGAGCATCCCTTCTTAAGGCATGTAGCAAAAATATTTTACCAAGCATCATTCAAATATACAACAGAAACAACTAAATCTTGAAATTTTAAGATTAAACTAAAACGACAGTGGCACCATGCATGAAACCAAAATTAGATATTTGTTTAGAGATGTATGTATGTGGGTGGTAATGGTTTGGGGGAGGGGTGTTGTGGAATCTCAATAAATACGTTATGTTTTCTATATACGTTTAATCGTCGTGATAGCTAATGAATCTATACAACAACGTCACTCACTATAGCGTTATGGTTACAACGTTACCATAGCTCAATGTTAGTACTTCCTGATTTTCCGACATTCTGGGGGCCGACAAAAGTGAAATATGTCACGGAAAATTAAAAAAAAATGTAAGTTCACACTATAGATAAAAGTAATTTAAAATTAATGTCCATCTCAAATAAAATAATTTAGTCACTTAACCTTAACTGATCACAATTAAAGTTTATCTCAAGTTTATCTCTTAGTCCATTCATGGATGTTTCTTCTGGCACACACGGCAGCTTCAAGAAACGGTAATCGTCTTTGTATGTTACTAGGTCCTGGTTGTTGAGTATCACGTGTGTCTCTTGAGTGAATATTGTCACACATCTCTAAGGGATATAATTTTACGATCGGTCGAGAAAAGCACCCCGATTTTGTTCTCACTTCGGCTGCTCTAGAAAGTCCATCGTTTCCAGTTATTAAAGAATCAACGACTCCGATTGTCCATTTATTTCTTGGATACTTGTCTTCATGGATTTGTACGATGTCTCCCACTTGAATTTTCTGGTCGTTATCTCCTGTTCGAGTGTGGTATTCAGGTAGCGATGTTAGATATTCTGATTTCCATCGCGACCAAAATTGGTCAATTACGAAAGTTTGTAGTTCTGCACGTTTAGAAATGTCGTTTCTGTCTATGAACATTGTATTTTCGTCGATGTCTTGTCGTGGATATGGTGTAGTGGTAATCCTCCTCGCATATAGCAGGTGCGATGGTGTCAAAGGTACCTGATCCTCGATGTCGGTAGACACATACGTTAAAGGCCGATCGTTCAAAACGGCTTCAATTTCGGTGACTATTGTTTGTAAATCCTCCAATGTAATGTACAATCTTCCAAGAACTTTTCGTAAGCACATTTTTGTTAGTCCTATTAAGCGCTCCCACCAACCACCGTACCAGGAGCTCGTTTTGGTATAATTTCCAACTCGTTCCACAGACAGATAACGCATCATTCAAGGTTTCAGATTTGGTTAGTCTCTGTAAAGTTTCGGATGCGGCCATGTATGTCGACGCATTATCAGATATCATCACTCTCGGCAAAGACTTGCGACTTGTAAATCTTCTGAACGCTTGTAAAAGATCTTTCTTTAAGATCTGTGACGACCTCTAAATGCACTGCGCGTTGGCCTTTATGTAAATAAGCATATGAATACTTTGCTTCCTTGTCCGTTATTGTCTTTTACATACAACGCTCGGTAAAATCAACACCTGTGACGGTAAATGGTGGTGCTTCCATTAATCTAGTCTTTGGTAGAGGTGGAGGATCTGGCGCACTGTACGGTCTTCCGGTTACTTTACGGCAAGTAACGCATTCTGAAGAACTTTTTCACTTGTTGACGTATTCTCGGTTTCCAATAATTTTGGCGAATCTCGGTGAATGTGGCTAAAACTCCTGAATGTTTTAAATTCTTATGAACTTCCCATATAAGCAATTCCGTAAAATGATGATTATTCGGTAACAAGCACGGAAATCGTGAATTTTCACTAATTGGAGCATTGTGAATTCTCCTGCAACGAATGATTTCTTTCTCATCTATGTATAGTCATAATTGTCGAATTAGGGTATTTGGTGTGTTCGATTGCGACTTCAAAGTCCTGATTTCTTTATCAAATGAAATCCTCTGAGCACTGATAATCCATTTTCCGTTGCGTCTTGTAGTTCCTCGCATGTGATGAATTTGCTCTGTATTCTATGTAAGCGTGATTTACGGCAATTCGCTATGAATCGATAAATCCATGAACTAATACGTAGTACCTTTGTCAACGTGCTGTATCTCATTATCTCAAGTATGCAATGAATTCCGTGTGTATTATTCACTTGATTGTATTTTCACGTTTTCCTCTTGATCTATGTTCGTTAAAAGAATGCATGTGTTAGGTGTCCACTGTGGCCAAGATGTTGAGCAGTTGATCCATTCCGGTCCATTATACCACAGTTTAGCATTAGCTAGTTGTGAAGCGCTAATCCCTCTTGTCAGTAAGTCTGCAGGGTTGTCATTCGTCGGACAATATTTCCACTCTGAATCCTGTGTTAAAGATTTAATTTCTGTAATTCTGTTGTGAAGGAATTTTTTCAATTGTTTAGTCGTTGTTAACCAGTGTAAAACTATTTAACTGTCCGACCAGTACGTGACTTTGTTAAAGCTGATTTTACGTGTGCTGCAATTCTAGCTCCTATCACAGCAGCCATTAGTTCCAGTTGTGGTAATGTCAATGTCTTTATAGGTGCAACACGGCATTTAGCAAATACTAATGTTGACTGCTGTCCGTTTGTCATATAAACAGCTGATCCGTACGCTCTCTGGCTGGCATCAACGAAAACATGTAACTGTTTTTGTTCATCTGTACACACAGTTAAAAACTGTCTCGGTAACTCTGTGTTTGTTGAAAGTTCTAAGTCTCTAGCTAATTCCATCCACTGTTGTTGTACGTTTAACGGTAGTGGCTCATCCCACTCAAATTTGTCTTTCCAGAGGTCCTGCATTAAGATTTTGGCCCTAACGGACACTGGCGAAAGTATTCCCAAAGGATCGTAGATTCGAGATGACTGACTCAGTATCTCACGTTTCGTAATGTTTGGTTCCTTAATATCTGTTACATTTACCTTATGAAAAGAAATTGTATCTTTTTCGGTGTTCCATATCATTCCTAGTATTTTCACCGTACTGTTCTTTTCAGCTAAATTTTCCTTCTTAGCAATTTCAGTTAAATCACTGCAGTTTGAGCTCCAAGATCGCAAATTGAATCCTCCCTTTGACATGACATCTCTGGCATCCTTAAAATATGTAATGGCTTCGTCATAAGTCTCGACACTTGACAGAATGTTGTCTACATACAAGTCCCTTTTCATCGTTTGTGTTATACTATTTTCATTTTCATCCAAGTGTTTAAATAGAGTTGCGTTTAAAATAAATGGTGAGCATGTTGCGCCAAACAATATCTATTTAAACCTATAAGTTGTAAGATTGCCATGTGGGTCGGTGGGGTCAGCTAGCCAAAAGAAACGTGTAGCGTCACGATCCTTCTTGTCAAGTCCTATCTGTAAAAAGGCCTTTTCAATATCTGTACTGATACCATATTTCCCGATTCTGAATCGCATTAGTATTTTGGTTAAGTCATTTAGATTGGGTGGCGTTGACATTAAGCAATCATTTAAGCTGGGTAAATCTTGCTGTGGTTTACAACTGCAGTCGTACACTATCTGAATGGGGTAGTCTCGAATCTTTTTCACAGGGTGGTGAGGAATGTAGTGAATCATATGTTTGTTGTTATCATCTTCCGTATCTGGAACCCTCTCTATAAATCCTCTCTTTTCTTGTTCATTGATTATTTCACTGTATTTTTGTAGCAAATGTGGCTCCCGGTTTAGGCGTCTAATTATATTCTCGGTCCTACCTTTAGCAACGGCCATATTTGAAGGCAAATCTAGATGATCAAGTTTCCAAGGCATCTTTGCCGTGTACTTTCCGTTCTCGTAATCAATAGCTGTGTTCTGGTATGTCTGTAAATAGTTGGCGTTCTCCTTATTTTCACATGTATTGATTCCTATTGACTCAAGTGTCCAGAACTTTTCAATCTCTGTCTCCTCCAATTGATGGGATGAAATGACGTTTAACTGTAGATGCTGAAGGCTGACTGATGTTTCTATTGATTGGTCCTGATAATAAATATCCTATCTTTGACTGTACAGCGGTGGGTCCTTGTCCTCTTATAATTTGGTCCTCGATAATTTCCCAGTAGTAGTCCGCGCCTATTAGTAGTTCGATCTCAAAACGTTCTCCACTGTGTACAGAATGTGCAAGTTTAAGTCCTCTCAAATGTGGCAAGCATCTTGTAGTATCGAAATCTTGTTATGAATGGGGACGGCAATTTGTGGAACAATGAGTGTATTATCGCACCTTTTCTCCTGTGTCGGTCTGTAGTTGTATTGTTGCAGTGTCTAAGTTACGAACATTCTGAGATAAATCTCCGAACGCAGACAGATGAATGCTGACTTTTCCTGTCGTTTCAATTTCTAGTTTATCAGCCAATTTCTGAGTGTTGTAACATGAATCTTCTTTTTTCCTTTGATCTTTTTATGGAATAAGATAGAGACGACAAGCATGTACAATAATGTATGCTCTAAATTGAAGCAACCAAATAATATTGCATGAAAGGTCACATGGGTCTATATAACTCAATGAGAAAACAGCCATGAAATAACCAACAACACTAAAACCAATATTGCATGGGTAAGCTCCGCCTCCTTAGGAAAAGATGACGCCTACAAAAAAACCACACACACCAATGTCAATTTTATTAGGTTTCAAATAAAAAATACAGATTTAAAGGAAATTTCTGCAGATTTTATCCGTCAGGCAAGAGAACAAAAAATATAATGTCCACTCCTAAATTTCAAGAAGTAGCCGAAAAAAATAAATATAACTTCTGTCACTTTTGAAACAGAACATATTTGCAAAAAAAAACAACAACAATAATAAATCAAAATGAAATGTTGCTCAAGTTGCAATTTGAAAATGGTCCTTTGACGTTTTATCGCTGGAATGGCCAACACGCTCGAGTTTTCCATTTGTCGCTTCAGTACCAGAATTTTCCTCATAAAATGGCGCGGTGCAGTCGGTTGAATCTAGAGGCGGATTAAGAATCGAAATCTATGTCAAACGTTCCTAAATTGTAATAATCCACAGCTTGCAAAACACTCATGCCATAAAATGGTTCAGTATTTTGATGCGTTTGAATTTGCGACAGATTAATATTCTCCTCTATTATTGCCGACGCGTCTGCTAATGATGTATCTTCCTTGACATCGTGAAGAACCTGCAAAACAGTAAAAAAATATTTTAAATAAAAAATTCGTTTTAATAGAATAAAACATTTTCATTTCCGAAAATATATTGCTCATAAAGGGCATATAAATCAGATGATCGACATAATTGAAATGTATACTAAACTAAAAAAATCACAGCAAATATTTACCGATTTCTGATTAAAAGCCCCAAAAAAGGACAATAACCGCAAATCAATCTAATTTTATATAAAAAAAAATACACACCTGAGAGAGAATTAAATCATCACCTTCGATTTCTAGCTAATCTGGATGAAATCGTCTGCCATGCTTCATAAAATATTTAGACACTGCGGTTTATTATATTTTGCCGTAAGCGATGATTTTTTCCTGCACGGACTGTGGGCGGGTCATTCATGTCACAAATCATTTATAGCAACGCCTTCCTCGTTAGCCAAATAAACTTCTCACGCTTCGCGTTCGAAAGTTTATTTGTCTAACTCGGAATACTATGCTATAAATATAACATAAAAGAACGCTGTGCTCCCTCGTCAAATAAGATATTACATTCTACTTCTTGGTCGTTATATATAACTGGTGCAGTTGCTGTTTTAAGGAGAATGTCAGGACTTTCTTGTGATGGATACATTACACTAGTGTTGTCTGTTGTTTCAACCACGTTGATAGCTGTCTGCTGTATTTTCGGCTCCTGTTTCGTACCTGTATTGACCTCTCTCCTTTTACATATGCTTGTATGATGCATTCCGTTACATTTTTTACACCGTTTTGTAGACTTACATGCGGCACTCGGTGTGACCCTAGACAGTTGAAGCATAACTGTTTCTGTTTTACAACTTGGTTTCTTTTGTTTGAGTCTGTTACATCAGTGCACTCCGTCGGATAGTGTTCACCTGAACAAAAAATACATGCACGTGTATTTACCTTCTTCCGTGTGTCTGTTAATTTTCCCTTGTTATGTGATCTTGGTTGTGTACCCGTGAAAAATGCTGTGGTGTGCAATCTGTCTGATTCCGTAACTCCTGCTTGAGTATTTTAATCTCTTTAGTTATCGATTTGCATAGAATTTCCAATATCAAATTATCTCTCCCGTGTTCTCGTGCAATAGATTTCCTTATGTCAATCGGTAATTTGTCCAAAACAGCTGGTACCAAAAGCGATCCATACATCTCTGGTGTTTGACCAAGGGACTCTAATCCTCGCACATAGGATTCTAGTTTGTCTCCGTAAGACCTCAAGCTAAATACATCATTTGTCGGTGCGGGTAAGTTCATGAGTGCTTTCATGTAAGCATGGACCAGTTTGCTAGATTGTCCGTAACAATCTCTAAGAAGATTGACTGCGGTTTTGTAATTTGCATTGGTCAAAGCGAATCCCTCTACTGTTTGCGCGGCGCTTCCCTCAAGCTGGGCTTTAAGATAGTTGAACTTTTGGATTGGCGTTAAAGTATCGTTATAGTGTATAGATGACTCAAACAATCCCAAAATGTCTGCCACTTGAGTATATCTCCATTAAAATAGGGCAAGTCTAACTTAGGTAGCTTGTGATAATTACTTCTTGACGATATTGGTTCTGACGGGACTTGATACATAATATTTTCTGACGGGCGGTATGCACTGCAGGAGCGTGAATAGAAAACTGCTGGTTCATAGAGTCTATTGCACAAGTGTTCATATCAACTCTGACCTCGGGCGTGAAATTTAATGCCTGTGCGTTAAGTTTGCATGTTGAAGGTTCAACACTATCGTGTGACATTTTAGTGTTTGATTCTAAAGACTTGATAAATTTGCGAATTTGTCTGAGCTTGCAATCTAGTTCATACATATACTCATCTGAGTCGGTGATTTCCTGCTCCAGATTTTCCTCCGATGTTTGATCCAAGAGTCTGTTATGCAGGTCAGTCAATGTTTTCTGTTTCTGCGTGACGGCATCATCGAGCTTTCACTTTGTCAACTTCTGTGTTTGTGTTTGATTTTAACTCATCAAATTTTACCAGTAACCGTGACGGCTCCTTTGTGTCCAGCACGAACTGACTTTAGCTTTGAATCCATATCCAAAGGTTACGGCACCATTAAATGTTGTGGAATCTCAATAAATACGTTATGTTTTCTATATACGTTTAATCGTCATGATAGCTAATGAATCTATACAATAACGTCACTCACTATAGCGTTATGGTGACAACGTTACCATAGCTCAATGTTAGTACTTCGCGTATTTTCCGACAGGTGGGTCAGATCATCGATTTAAATTTTTTACCAATGCACTCTATTCTTTATTCTTTGATCTCTATTATATTCGTCCTTTATCCTAAACATGCATGAAATATTTTCCACTGGACATTAAGCTACCAACAATCAATCAATCTATTCTTTATATTATATTTCGTCATCTCTTTATTCTGTTATCTATAGTTTTTGGTCCCACTCCTAATCTAACTTTTTTGCCCATTATTCTCTTATCTGTAAACCCCATTCATATCCTCATAAATGGTGACCCATTCATAGCCTCATACATGGTAAATGAAACAAAAAAATATTGATATATTAGTTTACTGTATGCCTGGACTAATAGATAAATGTATTAGTCCCATATTGTGTTATACAGTAGGTCTTATAAAAATACAATAGCATTTGATTGATGATTATATATATATTAGACAATGCCAATTCATTTTTCGTGGAAAAAAAGGGGGACAAAGCGTTTTTAAAACAAATTGTTGGTTTCCTTCGAAAATAAGAAGGAAAAGAAATGCGACATTCAGTTAAAAAGATCTTGTATGATATTGAAAAAAAATATATTTTGTTGTTGATCGAAGAAAGTAACATAAAAGACAGTTTCGAGAAAAAATACATTCATAAGAAATGGTAATGCGAGTATTGTGTTATGAAGACATATCCCATATATCGATACCAACATTCTTGCTGGGACTATTATACCAAGTTAGTATAATAGTCCCAGATTCTTGACACTAAACATCTATTTGTACCTATTCTTAAAAACACAGATTTTAGTTGGTAATTTCTTTCCTGATCAGAAGATTTAACCTGTTAATCAATCTTAATCTGTAATATTGTATTAAAAAACAATAAAAATATTCGTACTATTCCAATTAACATCTACATGTAGTTTGCATAAAAGCTTTGCAGAGACATTACACACAGGTGTCAATATTTACACACCCACCGATAAGTTGTCATAAATCACGCATGTTGAAGATGGGGTTAATTAACGGCCAGTTTAAAAGTCAAATCAAGCTGTGATTAATTTCCGCTCTAGATAAGCAGATTAAGTCGCAATAAACTTATGTTAGAAAATGTTTTGGTGACCTGGACTAGGGGGCATGTGCCCCCTGTGCCCCCCGGTAAATCCACCACTGTGTGGAGGTCCTGCAATGTTTCAGGATAGCCTGGAATTAAATTATTGAGGTCCTGAAATATATCAAGATATCCTGAAACAGAAGCTCAATCCTCAATGATTTATCTTTAGCCTGAATTGGAATTATAGTCCTGAAATATTTTAGGAGCTCCTTACATACAATAATTTTGACTAATAAGTTTCTTGTATTTCTAGTTATATTACATTTTTGTAGTAACTATGAGTGGAAAATGTGTAAACAAAAATACCAAACTTGAAGTAAAATTAAAAAAGGGGGAAGTCCATAAGACCTGACAAAACCAAATGCTGGACTATTTCAACTGTCATATTCCTTACTTTGTACATACAGGCATTTTCCCAAAGAAAATGGTTGGTGAAACCTGATTTTTTTTTAGGGGTCTAAACCTCCCAATTGTATGACAGTTGCTTATCGCTCTGTTGTCTTGACAATATTATGAGAGCAACCCAAACAAATGTTATCATGATAATTGGTTAACATGACAATTATTGAGTAAACATACATAAGAAATATACAATGCAACTACATTAAAAAATAAAAACCAACATACAATTAAATTAAAAAAGACATAATATATTATCAGCATTTTAAATTGCAATCAACAGTCATTAAAATTAATTAAAATAAAGATAAATGTAACAATGAAGAAGGTCATTGCTTGAAACTAAGCCATTAATGTTGATGAGTTTTGAATTTTTTAATTAAACTCCAAATTAAAGTTTACATATGTTTCCTTTTCTCTTACAGGCCTACATGCATGTTTTGTTGGAGTACCATTGGATATTGGGACGTCCAATAGATCTGGCACCAGATATGGACCTAGACAAATCAGAGCA
The DNA here is from genome assembly GCA_017311375.1 of Mytilus coruscus. Lineage (NCBI taxonomy): Eukaryota > Metazoa > Mollusca > Bivalvia > Mytilida > Mytilidae > Mytilus > Mytilus coruscus. The sequence continues at coordinate 96,455,267 of CM029599.1, forward strand.
GAATCTGCTTTAATTAGGAAATGTAACAACGCAACAGGTTAGAAGTGTAACTGTCTCTTTGCAATCACACATAAAAAAACACAATTTGTCATGCTGGCACATGTTATAGAGTACTAAACAGAATGGGTTTTGCTCTTTGTTACAGGTATATGCTGACCTTTAGTTTGCTTACATCCATGTCCATTGATCTCTGTTAGATAGTTGTCTTATCAGCAATCATAACACATATCCTTATTTTTACATTTATCTTGCAAAGAGAAATAATTCTTTCAATTTTCAATAATATGCATTGAAGCTAAAAGTAAACATTTATTAACTTTTCAGGGATGTTTTAAATACCCAAAATTTTTGATTTTTTTCCCTGTTGTTCCATTGACTTCTGTTTATTATCTAACAGATTTTATTAAATGTATTGCATTTGATTTTGTCAATGTTTGTGAGAAGGTAACATGAAGATTTTACTGTCCTGAATTTGGTTTTCAATGACCAAATTCATAAGTTAACAATGAAAGCAGGTATCTGTGACAGGATAATCTTAAAATTTTTATCTGTAAGGCCTCAATTGGAATCTGTATTTTAGTATTATGCCGGAATTAACTTAATTATTTTCTTTTTCAAAATTGCTGGAAATTAGGTGACTGTTTTGTTACCGTCGATTTTAAACTTGGCCTAATAGGTAAATGTTGGTGTTTTGATCTGTTGCAAATTGAATTTCTGGATATTTGTGACAGTTGATCAAGTTTAATGAATGACATTACTGGTATTTCCATTCTAATGCAATTGAACAAAACAATCCATTTTATTTTGGGGAAAATGTCTCATTTGTCAAACATTCCATGAAATGTTTATTCAGTCTTTAGCACCTAAACTGTTTGACATCATACATATAAGTTTGTATCAAACATAAAAACCAGACATTTTTAGATTTTATGTAATTGCTTCAGCAGAATGGAATTGAATTTGAAAAAAAGAAGATTTCAAGGTTTACTTTTGTACTCAAATCAGTATTATTATATTTTGTTAGAATCCGTATTTTATTTTATTTTGCAAACTTATATGTAGATTATTACTCTTTTATCTTTTTCATTTGTGTGATTAAGGATCCCATAGATAAGTTCAAAAGAAAATCAAATATTATGACAATTAAAATACCCAAATGTGTGTCTGTAAGTTCATGGAATATACATGGACTTTATAGAAATATTAATGCTTATAAAATGAGCAAGTTAAATGACCAAAATTTCAGAGAAAACATTAAGTCAGATATTGTATTTCTATCAGAAACTCATTCTTTTTCTAATGATGTTTTATACCTTGAAGGATATAAATGTTTTGTTAATTGTAGATCTACTGAAAGTAGTAGAAAAAGAGGGGGTTTAGCTGTATTTGTAAAGAGAACAATCATAGGTGGTGTGAAATTAGTCCATGAAATGTTTATTCAGTCTTGAGCACCTAAACTGTTTGACATCATACATGTAAGTTTGTATCAAACATAAAACCACATTTAAAGCTGTTTGATTCATGTGTTAAACCTGTTTTATTATATAGCCAGACATGTTTAGATTTTATGCAATTGCTTCAGCAGAATGGAATTGAATTTGAAAAAAGAAGATTTCAAGGTGAAAATGAGATTTCTTAGAAATTAGAATTTGAAAAATCACATACCAATAAAAAATCGGGATTCAATATGGTGTTCAACCAAAAGAAATTTTTTCATGAAAACTAGTGAGAAAAGAAATCAGATTTTATGTTTGAATATGTATGCATTCAACTGTTCCCAAGGTATTTTGGGAATTTGGGAAAATTGAAGTGAAAAGGTAAAAAGGATACAGAGTTAAAAGCTTGATGAAGATTAAGTAGTAGAACTGAAAGATAAAATACAGCTAGTAAAATGGTAGATTCTAAATATTGTAAACATTTTTTCTATCTTTTTTAGGAGCATCACCATTTGAATCTTTCCAAGTTGCAGATGTAGGTGATGTCAACATTAACTTATACAATTTACCCAAAGCATGTGAAGATATAAGAAAACATTTTTTGAAGATCATTAATACAGGATGTATTCCTTTAGCTCTTGGTGGAGATCACACAATGACTTATCCTATTCTACAGGCTATTAAGGTATTGTGTTAACTACAAAATTTCTTATGTTCTTAGGCATGTTAGATATGACATAGGCTTGAATTGGTTTTTTTAATTGTTATATTTTGATTTTTAAATCATATCAGGTCATAACTGATTTATTACCATCACAAGAAAGCTTTTCAAATTCAATAAAAATAAAATTAGGGGGATGGAGGGATAATACAGTCTCTAAGATTCATGCAATTTATGATTAATGATTAAATTCCTTGAAAAGTATAGAATTATTAAAAAAAGAAAAATTTTGATTTTATTGAAAGATATATAAAGATGTCAATTTAAAAACCAAGTTTTTCATATGATAGTAAATTGGTTGTATGCACAAAATTCAGAGTTATTTTTGTCATCTATTGATGTTAAACTGGAGTTAATTTTCCTTTTAAAATTTATACTGTAACAGGAGAAACATGGACCAGTTGGAATGGTACACATCGATGCTCACTCTGATACAAACGATGTTATGTTGGGTGAAAAGATTGCTCATGGTACACCCTTTAGGTATGTAGAAATTTAAAATGGTTAACTCTCTAATGATTCTACATACAGATAATACCCCAGAGAGCCAAATGGGTTATTTTTATTACTAGGGGGTCTGTTTTCCATCGTCATCATACATTAGCTTTTACAATAATCTTATACAGACTGAAACTAAACTTAGCCACAATCATCATTGGGGTATCTTGTTGCATATATATGTTAAAATATTTCCAATGATCCTTCCTGCAACCAACACGGCTTTTTGTTTTTTGGCCAAAAAGTATAGAAGATAGAAAGAAATTCTAAACAGTGAAAACGATCAGCAAGATTTAATCAGCAAATAGGTCAACATAGCCTAAATAGTCAGTCGACTTCTTATATGAGTTACTGCCCTTTAATGATGGTTGTTACCCCTTTTTGTGTTTTTGGAAAAATCAATGGTCGATATGCGTTTTAGAGAAACTAAGCAGAAAAAATAATAGGCAGTACAAGATCAACAAAAAAGAAATTTAGTCATGAATTATATTTCATTCTATAGTTGCTAACATCTAAGTCATTTTGTCTCTGGTGGATATAGTTATCTCACTGGCAATCATACCACATCTTTTCTACATAATGTTGGAGAGTGGCCATTGTTGAAGATGCACATTAATCCAAGTGAGTGACAAATGCTCGTTAGAGCTTAAATATTAACAAAGAAGGTTACAAAAGTAACAGAACATGGTTTTCGTATATTGATTAAAATTATTCAACAAATTATTTTCTGCCATTTATGATGATTAGAGTGCTAATTATTATTTTAAGTTAATGGAGTTAATTATTTAAATAGGGCAAACTTTTGTAATCTTGGATCACATTTGTATTTATTTTATATCAACAATTTTAACCTTGATTGACAGGCGTGCAATAGAAGAAGGATGTTTAGATGGTAAAAGAGTGATCCAGATTGGATTAAGGGGGAGTGGTTATAGTACTTCAGATTATGATTGGGCTAAACAACAGGTAAAGCAGGTTTATTTTACTTCATTTTTTAAATTCTGAAGGATCAAAATACTAAATTGTTATTAGCAAGATTAAAGTAAATTTATTATGCTGTCTGTCAGTACATTAACCAGTGTCAAAGACATATGGGTTACTTGCTTTCATTTAAAAAAATCTCCACAGGCAAATACTGATGACCTAATGCTATTTCACAATCCTGCAGTGTTCTCCCCAGATATTTCATTTAGCATCCTGGTAAACAGGGGAAATTGAAATACCATCTTGTTTCTAAAAAATATAGCATCACATCCATAACATAATCTATAAGAAAACCACTTCAGATAGCATCACATTTAAGATTATAGCATCACATTACCATGATGCTAAAAGGCCCTAGGGAGAACACTGATCCTGTTGTGTTTTTCATTTGCTCAAAACTTTATGCTGTTATTGGGATTGATAAAGGTAAGCTCGCTTTAAAATTTTAGAATTTTGTGGTTTGTCCTTCCAAGAGTATACATTTAAATATCAGATTTAAATCAACTTTTCATGTGCTGGAAACCAACTGGAGTATCCTTGGATCGACTTACCTGAAAATTACACAATTGTTGAAAGCTAACTAATGATTTAGAAAATTTTCTAATGATATGTCATTCCAGAAATATGGGACATTAACCTTCAGATTCAAGCAGTTTTTCACATGTAACACACTTGGAGCAAACTAAGATCAATTTACTACAAACAATATATTCTTGTTAAAATTTTTGAAAGTTTTGGTAAGAAACTGTATACTCATTTTTGGATTTGTGTAAGTACTAGTAAGCTCCCTTTCAATTTTGAAAACTTTACAATTTATCATTTTAAAGTTATTGGAAATTAACCGTCAAATTTCAGGCCAATTTTATACACTTAAAAATATCTTCCGCAAGTTTTTCTTTCGGGTCATTTTACTGAGCTCTGATAAAATGTTTTCCACAAATTACAATATTCCCTATGAATACGATAGACATCTCATGCATTTCTGGTGCAGCTGTTCACTGAACAAATTTGACCATTGACATCCAAACGGTTGCAATGATATGTGTCTAGTGTATACATTATGTCACTCTTAACAATAATATATGAAATTAATTAAACCAAATGTAGGACATACAGGATTTAGCACTCAATTAGATGGGATCTGTAGGATTTAAGAAGATTTTTGCAATACAACAACTAGTGTATAATAAGATATTTGTTTATGTTTTCAGGGTTTCCGCTGTGTGCAGGCTCATGAATGTTGGTATAAATCATTGACACCTCTGATGGAAGAGGTACGACAAATGATGGGAGATAAGCCTGTTTATATATCATTTGATATTGATGGACTAGATCCCTGTTATGCTCCAGGAACAGGTCAGTATTAGTGCTCTAGGTTGAATATATTGAATTATAATCCTCCTTTCACATTTCCATTTACCCCTGTATGTTGTTGAGATGATGAATCAATATATACCTATATCCATTTTCCCCTGTATGTTGTCGAGATGATGAATCAATATATACCTATCTCCATCCAATAAATAGCCACTTGACATTAATCAGCTATCCAGAATTATAATTTAATCTATAAAAATGGCATAGATAGAAAAAAAAATATCATATGCATAAAAGAGCTCAAAATCTTAACTGAAACTTAACACAATACTTGGTCCTAATGGAGGCTTGACAGTTATTGTGATCACAGGGTAAATTTTTATTAGTTCAAAAGTGGTTTATTTGTGTATTTAGTTGTCATCAATCAGTTAACACTTGGTAATTGTGACATAATACTCAACATTTATACTATCTTAGATTTATTTATCAAAATTATATGAATAATTTTTACTGAATTAAAATTAAAAGATCGCGATAAATATTGCAGTATAGCATAACCTCCAACTGACATGGTATTAGTCATCTGGAGACTCTTAATCAAACAATGTATAATCACAGTGGAACTATGTTTAGCCTATCAATTTATGACAACATCAAAGTTTAATGTATTTAAATATTTTGAATGGAGAGTCAACAAAATGGAAAAGGAATTCAGGAGGACAATGTATCTAGAAAATTTCATTGGAATTAACTAGTATAATGATTATAGTTATGTCAATAATCTGTCAGGATGGATATTTCAGTTAAGTTTTAATGACTTAGATAAAGTAAAATGCCATTCATTGGATTAACTGGCATAATTTGAACTTAACTTTGAGTATTCATGTATTGACATTATTTTTGACTCCCTCAGTCTATTTACCAATACCATAATTGACCCTGTAATTAGGGATCCATTTGCATGAGTTGTTTCCATAAGAAGGAAAATGAAATCTTAGTGGAAAAAGCAAATTTATCTGTGTGTAATGTATATATCTGTAACCTTTTAAATCTTGTAATGACATTTAATCTTTTGTAAAGCTAAAAACCATAGATATCAATAGTTTGTTTTTTTCATTAAGAATTCATTAAAACACCTATATATCACTTTCAATTTATCATGCTTTGACTTTGCATCTGCTAATTTTGTCAAGTTTAGAACCAGTCTACAATTATCCAAGGGAAACAAGTCCAGTTATAAGTGTGTAAAACAATACCAAATCATTAATTAGTAACACATTAAACTAAGCAAGCAATGAACTACCAGAAGTTTGGAACATAGTACATGTTATTTTACAATGTATGGTTTTATTTGTTTTAGGTACTCCAGAAGTAGGTGGATTAACTGTCATACAAGGTCTAGAAATTCTCAGAGGTTGTAGAGGTTTGAATGTAATTGGAGGAGATTTAGTGGAGGTAACTAAGTTAAGGTCATAAAACAGTTAGACATGACTATGTCACAGATTTTGCTTGCAACATAGACACATTGAAATTAAAACCCAAATAAAATAATATTGAATGAAACTCAGGGATGCATTAAAATGAGGAGCTTTATGAACAAAAGGGAATTAAACATTTTTACTTTATCAAAACCAATGTCATACTGCTAGATAAATTTCTGTTTTTATGATGTAAAATTTCTGTCAGGGAAATAGTTTCTGTATTGAATATTCAGCATTAAAAGAGGAATATATGAATGTTAAAAGGCTAAACAAATTTGAAATAAGCATGACTTAGTAAAGCTTTATACAAAGCATTATCTTGCTAAGATTTTCCACTGGGGAAAAAAGAAATAGGAATATTACTATGTAAAATAATTAAGCTCATTTAATTACTATTACACCAATTGAACAGAATCTTTCTAGTAGCAACACATCAATTAAAAATTGATTGCTAAGAATGAAGTAATGATTTTATGAGGGTTTTTAAGAATGTATTCTGATTTTACATGCTCTAAGATTCTATACAAATATGTTCCTTATTTGAACAAAAAATTAAATGTTTAAGAAAATAAAGGAGATAAAGAAATTTTTTTTTTTTAAATCTAACCTTCCAAATTTGTATGCAAAATCTGATAAAATTTGACTGATTTAATCCTATGATTGATCTGGTATAAACATTGAAAAATAGGTATTTATGTTTCACTATTGGCATGCATCATTTCAGTATTAAGATCTCAGCAGTTGGAAAAATAATTATGATAGATTACCCATATTGGGAAAAAAACATTAGTCTTTGTTTACAAATATTGTGTTTCCATCATTTAAGGACAACATATTTTCTGATTTCAAGTAAATCTTTCATAGTTGTTGTCTTCATCCACCAATAAAAACTGACAAGCACAATAGTTCTGAAAGTGGAATTAAATGCCAACAATCAATCAATCAATCAAATCCATTTGTAGTAGTTACATGCAAATTTGTATAAATATCAAAGACTGCTTATTGATATACTCCATAGCTTAATATAGAATTAAATTATATAGAATTTGAGCTAGTTTCTCTATTTTCATTATAGGTGTCACCTCCATATGATACAACAGGTACTACAGCTTTGGTTGGAGCTAATATGTTGTTTGAAATGTTGTGTGTTCTTCCAGGTGTTATATATAAGTAAAAAGATAGTAGGAAACCTGATATTGCAGTGGCCATTTATGAAATTTTCGTGCCATACTTATCAGGAATTTTGAATCACAGCTTCCTCAGAGCATGCTTTACTATATGACGTGTGCTTTATTATGCCTCATCAACTTCCCACTTATTTCAACATCAGATATTAGCCTGCTATTTTTGGAAAAGAAATTATTAAGGGTTTTAAAAATTATTATAATTTCATTGCTCATATTAAACAAAATTCAAGCAGAACAGTTATGATCTCTTTAAAAAAAATAGAACCAACATCTTATATTGGGATATAAAATCAAAAGATAGAAGATGAAAATATTATATAGTTTTGAAACAAACAAATGTTAATCCTTTTTCAGTGAAAATTTCTCAAAAATGAATGTTATGGTGACTGCAATCTCATGAAGCTTTATTCAATAAGTGGCTGTATATGTTGCAGCTGTAGTGTACATTTAAAGTGGCATTTTAGTGTACATTTAAAACGGCATTTTCTTTTCTTGTTTCGTTGTATATAGTTGTGCAATAGTTTTGTAATAAAAAAAAAACCAGTTATATTTTTTTGATTAAAAGAGAACCTTTTCATATAAACATAAATATATATTTTTATATTTACATATACAATGTATTACTTTAGATGCTATGCAATTTTTAAATGAGTAAACAGAGAATTAAAGCAATCTAGAATGTACAGTCTCAGAATTATTCAGAATATTGGTAAAACATTGTATCAATTAAACAAGGTTTTAGTGTAGTAATTACTAATATTATTTGAGGGAATTTAATGTTTCCATGTTCAGTATTAGTTCATTTAAACAGATTTTGTTAAATATCATTATTTGTTATGTTCAAAGAAATGATTTTTCTATAGTCTTGGACTGTTGGGTATATTTTGTCGAAGCAATAAACATTTTACATAGGAATTCACTGTTTACATCAACAGTTGAAGCCCAATTGTCTATTGTTTTAATACTACCAGTTAAAGATAAAAAAAGACACAAAAGAAGCAAATAATGATACATTTGTTCAGAACTTCTGTGTATAATGTCTAGATTTTGTGTGACCGTGAAATAATACAACATGGTTTTTAGATTGAAGAATTCTGTACTGATTTGATAACATGTTACCAATTTGATAAATATCACTGCATTTGTAGCCAAAGTTATGGTAACCATGCATTACTGTAAAATTTTTAGTCAGTCAATATATACTTTATGATGTGCAATTTCATATACAAATGTACATGTATGAATAATGATTAGTTCTCATATTTTTTTTTAAGTAGTAATTTATATTGATCCGTTTTATTTGGACATTTATTGTATTTATAATTGTTACTTACATCATACTTACAAATGAATTAAATCATTTTATAAAAACAAGTCATATTTATCGCCTAGTGAGGAAATAATTCATTACTGTAGTGTATGCCATATCTTAGGAAGATAAAACAAAATGGATTCATATTTAAGTATGACTGCCACATTTGGCTTTTTAAGTTCACTATTAGACTGGTGATTTCAAACTGAAATAACTCTTAAACTAGGGTTCATTAAACCTGACACAATCCAGCACTTTAAGTTGCAAAGTGCCTGCACACACTTATTCTATGGTAATAGTATCACTGTTATCAATGCTAGTGAACTTTAAGTCTCAGGTTCAACAAGAGATGTTAACTTTCCTTAAGCGAGTCAATATTCCATGTCTGAAAATCGACAGCAGGAGTCAAAATACCATATGACATATGAGGTATCATGCCCAGTAACAAGTGGTGATGATTTTAAAATTTATTCTTATTGTAAATATTCATTTTATGAATAAAGAAGTTTACTAAAATTAAGCCTGAAACTCCATCAAGCTTTTGAAAATAAAACTTTACGAAATTAGTGCGCAGAAGTGCTTTTCTGGCTTTAATTATTGCCTGAGGAATTTAGAACTTTATTAATGTAGCAAATTTGACCTAAAGCTATTTTTGGTGGAAGAAGAACAGCATATAGTCTCATGGCTGCAGGATTTCACGGAAACAATAGTTTATATCCCAGCACTTGCATTCATATTATGAAAATATATGTCTTACCAACATTACTTTATGGATTGGAGATACTGATACCAACCAAATTAAATATTGAAAATTGGAAATATTCTTCAAAATATTACTTAAACAAATATTGTCCCTAGCACAAAAAGTTCCTGATGTTGTACCATATTGAGTAAAATATATGTGAAGTTTCAATACGTTGTGAATAAGTTTCCATGGGAGATAACCTAAAATCATTATTCTTTTGAATATAGAAGACTTTTCGAAATAAAAATTGATTAGCAGAACTGTGTACTCGAATACTTAAGACGTTAAAATAGATATATTTTGGGAAGTAGTAATATGCTAAGGTTTATGTGGAACACTCAGAAGATTTTTGACCTGAAAGATCTTTAGACTTTGTATGTTCATGATTTTTCCAATTTTTTTTTATCAATATGCAGCAAAGATTAACATTTTTAATTCCAATTTCACAAGCTTCTAATGCAATTATCTCTGTAAATAATAAGCATAAAACATCGTGTCTTTGCATGCATGTTTCTAATAACACAGTTTAACAAACAATTTAGCAATTGGGAAGCTAAAATCATCTCTTTTGTCGTAAAGTTTTGTTTTCAACCGACTCTCATTGTCAATATCTAGATGTAAGTCAAGATATGAGGCAGACTTAACTATATCTGTAGTATCCTTTATCTATAGTTCGATGGGATAGATTCGTTCAACATAGTCACCAAATGTTGTATTATTTAGTGAGAGAACATCATCTATATAGCGGAATGTAGAGTTAAAGGATATTGCTAACTTCTTATCTTTCTTCCTAAGAAATTCCTGTATGAATTCAACCTCGTAATAATAAAGAAACAAGTCAGCAAGAAGAGGGGCACAATTGGTTCCCATTGGAATTCCGACAGTCTGTTGAAAAACACGTCCTCCAAACGTAACAAATATATGTTGTCAATCAAGAAATCAAGCATCTTGATAATGTCAGTTTCAGAGAATTTTTTGTTTGAATCAGAGTGATTCTTTACAAAGTAGGATTTATCCCTCTCCAAGACAAGATCCTTTTATCTACGTTCGCCATTCTTTTTAATGAAACAAAGTAATACCAACTCTTTCAATTTGTCTCAAGTTTAGTTTGGAATGGGGAATACTTGTGTAAAGTGTAGAAAAGTCAAATGTTTTAATACTATTGCAAGATGAGAGAGTCTTAGATTGTATGTACTCTAAAAGATCTTTGGAATTTTTTAGTATCCACATCTGATTCACGCCATAATATATATATAAATATGTCGGTTAACCGCTATTTTTATCGGTTAATCGCTATTTTTATCAGTTAATCGCTATTTTTATCGGTTAACCGCTAGTTTTATTGCTTAATCAATTCTAATTTATCGTCTATGCACAAAATAACTTATCATTTTAAATGAGTAAGTGATTGATGGACAAAGTTTCTCGCTTAACCTGTTACAGACCTTCTAAAATTCAAACTGACCATTATTCCGTGCGTTCATCGTGTATCGTGCGTGTTGCGTGCGTGTATCGTACGTGTACCAATCGTGCGCTCATCATTCATCGTTCCGTGTATTTTCCGTGTAACGTGCGTGCATCGTGTATTCTTAATCGTGTATGGTGCGTGTATCGTGCGTGTATCGTAAGTTCATCAATCATTCATTCTTAACCGTGTATCGTGCGTTCGTCAATCGTGTATAACTGTGTACATCAGATAACGTGCATTTGTCAAACGTTCATCTCTAATCGGGTAACGTTCATTCATTGCGGTTTTATATGATAGTCGGTTATAGAGCTCATCAAAGCTTATATTTTATCTCACGGTTAAAGTGTATATATATGTTCCGACTTTAAATAAAATTTACATTTATACTTACTTTCTTGTGAACACTTAATTAACTTCATCGTACATAACGTTCATACAGATTCATGAATTTTGTGTAAAATTTATTTATCATCTGTAAACATTTCGTGGTTATTCAGTGAATCTTGGCTGGGACTGACACATTTTAATATAATGATAAATGTTCTACGTACAAACAGTGCTTTTGCAAAATTTAGATGTGGGTAGCTCCACTAAAAATAGAAACTGGAAAGTATGAAAGAAAAGAAGTCCACGAGATGACATGTGTTGTAGCTCTACTATTGAAGATGAACTTCATGTCATTTTAAAATGCCCATTATATGTAGATTTAAGACAAATTATGATACATTAAGCTAAACATTTTAATGAACATTTTAACCTTTAATTATCAGATAGCGAAAAATTATATTTTTATTTAATAACGGCAATGTTGCTGCTATAGTTGCCAAAAACATCAACAATATTTCATTGAAAAGAAACGGCATTTTATTTCCTAGTTCTCAAAGAAAAATGTTTTATTTTCATATAGAACAGGTGGACACTGTAAATTTTAAATGTAAATGAGTAAATATATTGTGTCTTAAAAGTCTCTCATTATTCTTTTAAGATTGGTACATACAATGCAAATGTTTTAATGTTTTATGTTTATTTCTGTGATTCTCATTTTATGTTTGTATGTGGTGAGACTATAATAAAATATTGAATCAGTATTAACATGATTAATGTTCAACTTGAGTCATTTCTCCAACGTTGAACAATGCAAGATTATAATTCTTCGCTTATTTGGCAAATTCATATTCTACTAAATTTTCAAACATTTAAGTTTTGATAAATACCATTACAAATATAATTTTTGTCTTCGTTTCTGATGGTCACGTGCACGTAAGGTTATTCCATTGAGAAAATACAATATACAAGATTGTCGGGTAAATGTGGATTGCGGGTTAAGATTTTAGATGTCAAACTTGAATTAACAAATTAAACTGAGGCGAATTTAACACGAATATGTATTTTCTCTTCAACAGTGTTTTTATTCTCTGTTCTTTATTTTCATTTAAAATAAGCTAAATATGTTTTGTTGAAAATTTAATACAAATAAACATATGTATTTGAAGGCATTTTTTAAATTAAACAAGAATAAGATCACGCAAATATATCCCGTATTCCTTGAGAAGGATTTTAAATTGAGGAACTTTTTAAACTTGAAATTGTGTTTACGAGTTTAAGATATTCTTTTTTATTTAAATTTTTTGATAAAATAGTTAAATATATTGTATTATCATAACAAGTCTTTATTTAAATGGAATAAACATGGAACACTTTCACAGATTCACTTTTCATTGTGTTCATGGTTGCATATCAAGGACACCGTTTTTAATGTATGTCTAAAAGATTAATATCCGAAAAAATAATTCACAATAGTACTTTGTATTAAAGAATGACGGATTATTTTACCATGGGGGTATTTTTTGTTCCGTTACTGAGGACATTTTGTTGTCCTTTATGAATCCATATGACAAATTTGACTCCAATAAGGATAAATTTTATCTTATAGAAAATCGGTAGTTTTATCCGATAGACTTTGTGTTCATCTTTATCGGATATAAAGATTGAAAAATACAAACAATTAATTGAAGTTTCGTATGCATCTATCACGATCCAGCAACTTTTGACTAGTATAAAGGGTTGCCTTGGTTTTATAGCTCAACACGGTATTATTTGTTTTGCTTTACATTGGATTAAAAATGAAATGTATGTTTCAGAAATTTACACAAGTTCGATTTCGGCTTTGACTCCTGGGACACTGTCGTTTACAATTACGAAAATCTACACATGTACGTTCTTATGAAAAGAAGTTGTGATATGATTGCCAATGTTCATCATTATATCATAATTATTGTGCTCCCCTAATACTGATGAATCTATAATATATGCCACTGGACGTTAAACGATCAACTATTAATTCAACCATCTTATCCTTTTAGTTTTGTGATAATTTGCATATCAAATACATGAAACAACAGGGCGGATCCAGCCATTTTAGAAAGGGGTTCCCAACCCAGGGCAAAAAAGGGGGTTTCAACTATATGTCCCCATTCAAATGCATTGATCGTCCAAAAAGGGGTTCCAACCCCTGAACCCTCCCCCTGGATCCGTCACTGAACAACTGCAGAGTTTCACTAAAGTTAGAAGGCCGATATTATTGCACATATAAAACAGACATTAACATCGATCCCTACGTTTTGATCCCCTCACAAAACAACACTTTATAAATTTCATGCATCTATAACGCGTTTCTGGATTTACTTTCACTAGGAACGCTCAATGCTAAATATTTGAAAGCCAAAGAATGTATAAAATAGATAGGAGTGTAGAGCTATATGACCAATAAAGGGCCTATACACATTCACAACATTCTGTGTATTTATGTGTCTGTCCAAAGTCAAAAGCACGTAGTTAAGTGGTTTTTGTAACATATACATGTATTTGGGCTTTTTTTTTGTGGCAAGATACATGTAGCTTTGAAATAAAGAAGGCCGTTAGTTTTCTCAGTTGAATTGTTTCATATTTTTTTTTTCATGTCGGGGCGGGGCCTTTAATAACCGACTTTATTTATTCGTTCATAGTGTGTTAATTTACGTTTTGATTGAGTTAAGCCTTCCAATTGATGTTTTATCGTGTGTTTTCTATGTTGTGATGTTATACTATTGTTTCAGAAAAAGGAGAAGGTTTGGTACCATTAAAACGTTTAATCCCGCTGCAAATGTTTGCACCTGTCCTAAGTCAGGAATCTGATGTACAGTAGTTGTCGTTTGTTTATGTAATTTATACGTGTTTCTCGTTTCTCGTTTTTATATATACTAGACCGTTGGTTTTACCGTTTGAATGGTTTTACACTAGTACTTTTGGGGCCCTTTATAGCTTGTTGTTCGGTGTGAGCCAAGGCTCCGTGTTGAAGGCCGTACTTTGACCTATAATGGTTTACTTTTATAAATTGTTATTTGGATGGAGAGTTGTCTCATTGGCACTCACACCACATCTTCCTATATCTATTTACAGTTCCCGTATTTTTCATTATTGAAGGTCGTATAGATACAACTGCTAGCATTCCTCTTGATTTGAACTTTCTTGAATAGTTGACTCACAAGCAATTATACCACATTTTCCTATTTTTACATAAGCCTTCAATCCATCAAAACCAATTTAGTCTGCTGTAGCTGAAACCTACGTTTCTTAAAAAAATCTAAATTTATATACTGACAATTTAAGAAATGTTTGTCATAGATATCTGTTCGTGATATAAGTATCAAAATATTTTAGCTATGAAGATGTGTAAACCCTTAAATAAACTCTATTTCTTTGGGCAATACCTACAGGAATTAAAATAATAAAACCATTATTAGAAAATCGGAATATATATGTGTATGACTCGGAGGTGCAATGGAGATCATAAAGTTTGATGGCCACGCGTGAAGTGCGCTGGTCTGCGCCGAAGTACGATGAGCTGTTCGATGGTTTGCGATGGTTTATATAACGCGGATACCTAGATTAAAGTCTACAGATGTGCAATTATTATGAGCAGTATATTTGTTTCAATGTCAGTATATAAAGCATTTACTAGTGTTATTGTCTATGGATGTAATAGTTAAAGTTGCCGCGTACTAATTTAGAGATCGTCCTATTTGATGTTTGCATGTGGAAATTATTCTTGCTTCAACATGTATCTTTACTTAATTTGTTCCTCTAATGATATCATGTGCTGGTGGTCTGTACCACAGAATTGTGCATGCGTCTGGTGTGGTTAGGGCCATAGGCTCTCTATCACCGCTGGCTAGCCTACTTTATGGGTGAAAAGAAAGCCGAGTGCGTAAGTCTTTCTGCCAGTACATAGCCTCTACACTATTCAAGACTTCTACAATGCCTCCCCGCAACAGCACATGGGAACTAGGATCTAGCATTCTAGGCATTATTGTAGAGGATCTCGGAGCAGCAAGGGCCCTAGAGATGCAGTGTGTAGGCCCATCGGCGCGTGGACACGCCCTTGCACTCATCAACCTTGTCCCAACTATGGGTAAATAGTACCGCTGCCTTGTGGTTAGATCTGGGAAGACCAAAAGGCTATGGGAGCAGACCCAGAAAGAAAAGCCGGGAAGATGGAACTCGTCAGCCATGGCAGGCAACCATCTATGGGAAGGAAAACCTAGACAACAAAACTCCATCCTACAGGTAATAGGTTTCTCGTATGGCTAATCACCAGACAGAGTAAAAAAAAATGATGATTACGGAAACCCAAGATACATTTAGAAATCAGCATGAGGATAACACCTCTGCTGTACAACATGGTTTAAGGGACATGATGCTGGTGGATGAAAGCCCACGGGAAGTCCACAAGCTGACACCCTTGTGTACACCAAAAGATAATATACTTCTAGGCAGTTGGAATGTAAGAACTATGTATGCCACAGGTAAAACTGCAGAAGTGGAGAGGGAAATGGACAGATACAATATAGAAATATTGGCCTTAAACGAAGTCCGATGGCTAGACAGTGGAAAGCTTACACTTCAAAATGGTAAAGTATTATTATACTCCGGCAGGAATGATGGACTACATCAGGCAGGAGTTGGAATGATGCTGTGAAGCCGAGCAAAAAGGCACTGATTGAATGGAAGCCAGTCACTGAGAGATTAATGTATGCCAGATTTCACACATCAACCATTAAAATAAGTATAATCACTGTATATGCACCGACCAACGATGCTACAGATGAAACAAAAGAAAGCTTCATAGAACAGCTAGATAGAGTCATAGCAGGAACACATAAACATGACATCCTCTTAGTAATGGGAGACTTTAATGCAAAGGTTGGGATGAACAATGAAGGTCATGAGAACATCATGGGAAGGCATGGAAGAGGAAGAAGAAACGAAAATGGAGAAAACCTCCTTGATATTTGTCAAAGGAACAACTTAGTCATTACTGGCACAATCTTTCCACACAAAGACAAACACAAAGTAACATGGATATCACCAAACAAGAAAACAGAAAATCAAATAGACCATATCCTGGTTACTAGACAACACAGAACATCAATACTGGACACAAGAGCTATGAGAGGAGCAAACATTGGCAGCGATCACGAAGTCCTCAAATGCAAATTAAGAATCAAACTTAAGAAATACAAAATAGTAACAGATACTTCAAGAAAGAGATTCGATACCACCAAACTACAACGTCCAGAAGTAAGAAAAGCATTTTCAATCGAGCTAAAGAACAGGTTCCAACTCTTAGACGAACTAGAGGACATAGAAACATTCTTGGAAGGTATAACAAAATGCTATAAAGAAACAGCAACTAACACACTAGGTTTCAAAGAGCGTGGGCAAAAGCCCTGGATCTCCAATGAGTCGTGGAAACTTGTAGATGAGAGAAGAAAACTAAAGGAAAGAACTAACAACAGTAGATCAGAACGAGTTAAGAACAACTTACATGCCAAGTACAGTGACAAAGACAAGGAGGTGAAGAAAAGTATGAGAAACGACAAAAGGCAATGGACAGACAACTTAATAGAAGAAGCAGAAAAAGCAGCAAGCAATGGTATGATGAAAACAGTATATGAAGTAACAAGAACAATTTGCAATGAAAAACAGAAACCACCTCAAGTCATCAAAGATAAGTCTGGAAATCCATTATCTAACCATGACGAAAAACTTAAAAGATGGAAAGAACACTTTCAAGAAGTCTTGAACAGACCTGAACCTGAAATACCATTTAACATCAATTTAAACTATGAAATCGAGGAAAGAGAGATAGATACAGGTCCAATCAGGAAAGAGGAAATTTCAAAAGCCTTGAAAAGATTAAAAAATGGGAAGTCAGGAGGCATAGATGGCATAACAGCTGAGATACTAAAAGCAGATACAATAACAACCACCAAGTATTTACATAAACTTTACAATATGATATGGATTGGAGATGAAATACCAAAAGAGTGGAATAAAGGTCTGATAGTTAAAATAGTAAAGAAAGGAGATCGAACATGCTGCGATAACTACAGAGGCATAACACTACTTTCTGTGCCAAGTAAAGTATTCACAAAAATCATTATCCAAAGAATACAAGAAGGAATAGATGAAGAGCTGAGACAAGAACAAGCTGGCTTCAGAAGGGTAAAAACACTACCGAACAACTCTTCACGTTAAGAAACATCATAGAACAATGTTCGGAATGGAATGCTCCTTTGTACATCAACTTTGTAGACTTTGAAAAGGCGTTTGATTCCATCCACAGGGAAAGCTTATGGTCCATCTTAAAAGCTTACCACATCCCAGACAAACTCATCACAGTTATAAAACTCTTTTACGACTCATTTGAGTGTGCAGTCATAGACGAAGGTATACAATCGGAAATCGTAAAAACGGGAGTAAAACAAGGATGTGTGATGTCTGGTTTCTTATTTCTGTTAGCCATTGACTATGTCATGAAACAAACGATTAAAGATCATGAAACAGGAATCAGATGGAATTTCACCACCAAACTAGAAGACCTTGATTTTGCTGACGACTTAGCACTACTGTCTTCCAAATTCCAACACATACAACTGAAAACAGATAAACTTCAAAAGAATGCCAGCAAAATAGGACTTAAGATTAACACCTTTAAAACAAAAGTAATGCGGATGAACACCACAAATAACAACCCTGTGAAGTTAAATGATAAAACCTAGAGAATGTTGATACCTTCACTTACCTAGGAGGAATAGTAACAACGAAAGGTGGCTGTGACAATGACATGGACAACAGGTTGAAGAAAGCTAAAGGCCAATTTAGCAGGCTAAGAAAAATATTTTAAAATTTTAAAATAACTAAAAATATGATAAACAGTTGTCAGATCAATATTCATTTAACAAGCCAGTGCGTTGATACAGGTTATATTCTACTGAATTTACTATATCCGTTATCATTACGTAATTATATAAGTCCCGTGTCCAGGTAAAAATAACAATTTGTGGTTTGTATGTCAGGTGAAAGTGACAACGGGTGGTATGTATACTAAAATGTTTATCGTCTTCCATTATAAATGAGGGTGTGGATGGGGGTTTATAGAATAGAAAATTATTGACCAAAAAATAAAGAATACAAAAAATAACCAGACAAATATATAGAAAAGAAAATGATGAGGTACTAGAATATATGGTATAAAGAATGATCGACAAAAGGTATAACGATTAGAAAAAATTGCCTAAAATGATAGAATACAGATATAATAAATCCCTATTCAGACCCTCATAATCTGACGATGACATTTAGCTTTAGGACAATTATGGGCATGTGATACAGTTTTAGAACCACAGTGATTTTTTTTTACAAAAGTCCACATATATACAAGCTAATTTTTACAAAATCAATTTGTATATGTAATAAAAATTATATGTTCATGTGCTAAATTTAAAAGACAAATGGGTTTGAATTATTCGACATTTACATTTCGGTTTCGTGGACATTTTTGTCCTTTGAACAGACATCCTTAACTTTTTTGTTTCAAAAGATAAAGATATGCGGATTTCGGTAAAGAGATTAGGAATATCTTCGTTACAAAATTGGGCTCTACATTTGTGTAACAATTCTTTGTTAATATTTAATTTTCAAGTTGTGAAAAGAAATTGATACAAGAAGAAAACACGGTATTTTTGTTGTATATTTATCTAGTTAAAAAAAGTCGGTAATTTCTTCATAAAAGTTGCAACGAATAATCTTCATACAGTATCAAGCAAAATATCATGTCTAAAATGAGGGGGCCATAACTGATAACACTTTTTCCTTAAAAAAAGGAAAAAATAATTATTTGGATAAGAAAATAACCCAGATATTTAGTTATATTAGAATAAAAATATTTTTAAAATTTTTTAAAAATCATTTAATATTCATCTGTTTATGAATAAATGAAAAATATAGAAAATTGTTAAGTTGTTTTTAAGGAAGGAAAATAATGTTTGTCCAAAGAGAACCCCCCCCTTATAAATGATCATTAATTTACCTAAGTGGGGGCTTAAATTTGGAGACCGATCGCGAGGCCTGACTGCCATAAACAACAGATAACGAACAGCAAACAGTGGATACACCAATTGATATGTATGAACATGGAAGTAATATTTAAATATTACTTCCATGGTATGAAAGACAACGGCGGACACAAAATGATTGCACTGAATAATTTCAACTACCATTGAGATCGTGTTTTTTTTTCAAATCTCCTTATCAAATTAGAAATGCATTTTAAAAACCTTGGGATACCTTTTACAGTTTGGAATTGGAATTGGAATTAAAATTGCATTTCCCAAAGAGTTTCAGGTAACACCTGGAATCTCACCTCCTAGAAATCTGAAGTGCCAGGATGTTTGAAAATATGTATGAATTTTATTACATACTTGAAATTGTATAAGGAATATAAAAGATTCAGTATGTTTACTGTACAAACAAAGTTAACAACAGACACCAAGTGATGGATACGATTGTGGCTTATATTGTTTAATTCATTTTACTGAGAGCAAAATTTGATTGATTGATTATTCAGTGGTTGTTTAAACGTCCAGTTGCAAAAATTTCATGCATATTCAGGACGAAAAGTCGTTTCAGAAGTATATTATGAAGTATTTGGTATTACAAATGTTTAAATTTTCTCATTATTTGGTAAATTTCATTTTCTTAGCTATTTCTAATTAATTTGTACGAATCAGATTTTTCTGACAAATTATATATTTTGCTCTAAATTAACTCATACGATTCTGATAATATAAGGAACATTGTAACTTAAGCAAAAAAAAAAAAGAGATTATGATTGTTTAATCAGTTGTTATGTAAGTTCGCTCGTGTCAGTCGGATCACTGATTTTCGGCAATATCAAGGAAAAACCGGCACGTTCCAAATATTGTTCAACTACTCATTTAATGGTGATTCTTTTCTTTAAAATTGGAATTTATGTAATAAAATCTATCTATCTCTACCATAGTATGAAAACAGAGTACAAGTTAACAAATATTTCCTAAATTTTGGAACGTAAACATATGATAATTAATTAGTTAAGGTTACAAATTTAGGCAGATAAAAAGAAGGGGGAGGAGGGTCAATGCATTTGAATGGGGACATATGGTTAAAACCACCCTTTTATCCTGGGTTGAGAACTCTCTTTAAAATGGCTGGAATCGCCACTCTTTAAAACGTAGCAATTTATAAATTATTTATATTAAGTAGAATTATAAAATCGATGAGTTTTATAATTTGACAACACTCATTTATATTGGAAATACTATACTACAATTAATGTATTTAATACATGGAGTGTTTAGTAAAACTGTCGACCAATCAACACAGAAAGCGAGATATCTAAAATTTGTATACCCTTATAGATTTTCATTATCATACATCAATTTTAAATGCAATTCCAAATAAAATGGCTTTGAGAACCGTGTATTAAGCGCTTATCGTTCATTCGTCAATGAATCATTCACCGTGCGTGTATCGTGCGTGTATCGTGTGTTCATCATTCATCGTGCATCGTGCGTGTATCGTGCGTTCATCATTCATCATTCATTTTTCGTTAATCCTCCGTGTAACGCTCATCGCTCATCGTGCGTGTATCGTGTATCGTGCATTCACCGCGCGTGTATCGTGCGTGCGTGTATCGTGCGTGTGGTCAGTTTGAATTATAGAAGGTCTGTAAAACAGTTATGTGGATGGCTTACGCCTCCTATATATCTATTTTTGGTCAATCACTTCCACCCAAGTTATAGAATTGTTAATTGACAAACGCACACAAGTTTCTAGTGTTGAACACGTGGCAATTCTATATAGCACATTACACTTAATTGTACGTCAGCAATTTTTATTTTATTTTATGTTTACACTTTTAATATGACAAAATGTATTGGATTCATGGATTAATATAAAATAATTATGACGATGTTTTAATTTCTAAAACTTAGTTGAAAAACATGAAAATGCTCATTTATCAAATAGAGGTACTTGTATATATTCCACTCCTTCAAATCTTTATAAATGATAATTCGATTGATTATATCGTGTGTAATGAAGACGAGAAATGTAATCTTCTAACATGCACATATATTTGTCTTATTTCCAAATTAGAAAAGGAAAAACTGTCCTCTTCCATATTTCTCCCACAGACATGAAACGATTTCTAGGATACATTTTCTATATTATTGAATTAAATTGTTGATGCTATTCAAATACTCAATGCTTTAATTCAATTATTTTTAATAAATCACTTGAAGAATGTACCTTTCGTTATAATTGCATTATTGCAAATATTATTGAAATTTGAAAAAAGACGGATTCAGCATCCACTTTCCGATTTATGTCCGATATATGTTACAAGTTGTGGTGGTATAAAGTAACGGAGACAGTTATTTAATAAGAAAGTATAACTTTATTTAATAACGAGAAAGAAACGTTTATGAATGTTCGTCAAAATTCCGCCTAAAACGACAAACTGTGCATCAACTCCGAGGCATAGAAATATAACTGATTCTTTTTTTTTAACAGTGTTTAAAGCAGATTAATTAAAATTTAGCTACTTCGATTTATGTGTTTTAGTGTGACTTTTCTAAGTTATTTGATAACGTTGGATATAGATTCTTCTATAAAAAAGAAATGAAAGAATATGGAGTTTAATGAAACTTGTTAAATAGTTTATGAGCTACCTACAAAGGAGACACCAAAGAGCGAAAATAAAAAATAAACTATCAGTATTTGGTCATTTTCCCGCTGAAGTCCTTCAAGAATCAGTAAGAACCTTAGACCAATATATTTCATATATATATAAACTAATGACATATTTGATTAACTTATTTTCTTAGTAGACATTTTGCTGATGGTGTTTGGACCAGCAGCTCGGTCTTAATACACTGCCAATCAAACCAGTTGTTGACCATGACTTGAATAAGCTGGACGAATGGGAAATGGCATTTTTTTTTACAATTTAGATAAGACTGAGAACATAGTAGTTACTAATTTTACTTTCCAGATCTAAACTTTAGTTCATATAGCCAGGACATTCCAATTGCTAAGTCATATAAACATTCGGTTGTAACATTTGACTATGAAATGGAACACTCATATGTATTATAGTATTAACTGACCCACCAGCTTC
This sequence comes from Mytilus coruscus, assembly GCA_017311375.1. Classification (NCBI taxonomy): domain Eukaryota; kingdom Metazoa; phylum Mollusca; class Bivalvia; order Mytilida; family Mytilidae; genus Mytilus; species Mytilus coruscus. The sequence goes on from CM029599.1 coordinate 96,477,961, forward strand.
TCCCTCTTCCCCTCTTCTCCCACCCTCATTTGTACATGTAGTTCTTGGCATAATTCTGGCGTTTATAATATGATGACCTGATAAGCCAAAATATTTAAAGTAAAACATTTGTGATACTATGAATTTATGTAAAATTGAAAGACTTTTTTCCTTTTGATCCATTCATTTTGTCGAGCCTTCGACTTTTGTTGAAAAAGCGAGACATAGCGATCGTACATTCCGTCGGCGTCGTCGTCGTCGTCGTCGTCGTCGGCGGCGGCGGCGTCCACAAATATTCACTCTGTGGTTAAAGTTTTTGAAATTTTAATAACTTTCTTGAAATATCCTTGATTTCTACCAAACTTGGACAGAAGCTTGTTTATGGTCATAAGATAATATCCAAAAGTAAATTTTGTAAAAAAAAATTCCATTTTTTCCCCAGGAAACATTACATTCACTCTGTGGTTAAAGTTTTTGAAATTTTAATAACTTTCTTAAAATATCCTGGATATCTACCAAACTTGGAAAGAAGCTTGTTTATGATCATAAGATAGTATCCAGAAGTAAATTTTGTAAAAAAAAATCATTTTTTCAGTATTTTACTTATAAATGGACTTAGTTTTTCTGCCAGTTAACATTACATTCACTCTGTGGTTAAAGTTTAAAAAAATGTAACAACTTTCTTAAACTTTCTTGGATTTGTACCAAACTTGGACAGAAGCTTGTTTATGATTAAAAGCTAGTACCTAGAAGGAAATTTTGTTAAAATTTTGTTCCATTTTATCAGTATTTTACTTATAAATGGACTTAGTTTTTCTTCCAGTTAACATTACATTCACTCTGTGGTTTAAGTTTTTGAAATTTTAATAACTTTCTTAAACTATCCTTGATTTCTACCAAACTTGGAAAGAAGCTTGTTAATGATCATAAGATAGTATCCAGAAGTGAATTTTGTAAAAAAATCATTTTTCAGTATTTTACTTATAAATGGACTTAGTTTTCTGCCAGTTAACATTACATTCACTCTGTGGTTAAAGTTTTAAAATTTTAACAACTTACTTAAACTATCTTGGATTTGTATCAAACTTGGAACTGAAAAACTGAAAAACCTGAAAACTCAAAACCTTATATACGTGGTAACTTGAACCCAACCTAAGTGTGGTATTCAATATGTGGGACAGACGGGACGAGCGTATTCGGAAGAAATCAAGAATACCTTTACCGCTTTCGTAGACCTAAAAATTCAAAAGTTTGATATATCAACATTTAGATAAGAATAATCACAATCTGAAATTTATTAAATTCCAACCACTTGAAACCGTTCAGAAACAACCAGGAGAATCACACAAGCAATTTGAAAATCACGTGAAATTCGCGAATTATTTTGGATAAAAGACTTTAAACAGCTTATCATCTCGGTCTTAATGACAAAATATTAGGACAGGGAATATAACTAAAACTTCAATCGATGTAATTAATATTGACGATAAACGACTTAGAAACAAGTTGCTTTCTTTAAAAAAGAAATGCAATCGTAAACCCAAAATGCATGTTTGGTATTAAATATTAGATATTTTTAAGAAAAGAGTTAGTTTCTAGGCTTAATAACAAATTAATGATTTTTGTGCGTATAAAAAGAAATGCAATATGTGAAACTTAATAACTGTTTTTGGGGAATTTGAGATACACAACAGCCTGTGTTTGATTTTGCTTTTTCCACCTGCCCACCCGTGCCCACTCTAGCTATAATCTCTTTTTGTAAAAATATTGATTACAAATGCTTATCTGCTTTTTCAAGTGATTGTACTTGCATGTTTTTGATTAAACAAAGAAACTACATGCCCGCTCTCCTATGGGTGGGCAGAGTTGACAAGGTAGAATTTTGCCCACTCCTTTGGTGGGCCGGTAGACAAAGCAGAATCCACCTGAGCTGTAGTGTATGTTCAAAGTTATTCGAACAAGGACTTGTTATTGTATTATTAAGATCCTTACACCAGCTCTGCAAGGTTTTAGTGATGCTTAGGGTTGTAAGCATTGGCAATTTAAAGTTGTGTGATTTGTGCTATGAAAAGTTTAAGTTCTTACAAATAAACAAACTAAATTGAAATTTAAATTAAAAAAAATTAACATATACAAACTGAATTTATCACTGAATACCCTTTGTTAAACATGAGTTTGTTTTAAATTCACAATTATGAAAATTGTAAGGTGTTCCTTTTTATATTTGAACATGTTCTTTCATTAACTTTTGAAAAGTGTCTTTTACATGGTATAGTTACATTAATGTTTTATGGTATGTATGTAAAATTTTTAAAAAGGTATATTCATAAGCACATGTCTTTGTCAGAAGCATGTTGTTTGAATTGTTATAACAGTGTTTTGGTACCCTTAGTAGGATGCAGTTCAAAGTGAGCCAAATATTGAAGGCTGTATTATAACATGTAATTCCTTACTTTAACTACACTGTATCTTACTGGAGACTTCTCTGGTATTCCTACCACTTTAAAACACATTTTCTCTCTGACATTTGATTATTTCATTAGAATAATCTAAATATTTTAATTGAACTGAAGTAGCCTTTAGGTTTCTTATATTGACCTATCCTTCTTCTCTTATACTAGTCTAGTCATTAGGGTGCACTGTATAACCTACTGATCACTGAGATGGTTTGTATTGAAAGAAAAATGTAACCTGTAAATTTACATTTTGCCTAATTGTACCACATTGTGTCAATGACATTCATACCACATCTTCTGAATTTTAAAGCAAATCTGTTTTGAATGAAAAATTAATTGATTTCCAAAATTGATTTTTTTAACTCAAACCAGCTGAATCTAGAAAAGTAATCTCCAATTATATATGTCATTCAATGTCAAGTTTCTTGGTGCTTCTATGTTTGTTCAGTGTGAGCCAAGGCTTCGTCGGTGTTGTTGAAGGACGTACATTGACCTATAATGGTTTATTTTTTAATTGTCATTTGAATGGAAAGTTGTCTCATTGGCACTGACACCACATCTTCCTATATCTTTTAAGTGAAAGAAAAGTAAATGCAAAAACAAAGCAATTTAATACCAATAACATTTTATTTTAAACAAACATGGCAAGTTTATTTAAGATAATACAAAAGCTCAGGTATAACAAAATAATAAAGATTCATATAACCTTTCAAAATTAAGAATCTTTTGAAACTTTCAGACACACACAATGTATCAATTTATATGCAAAGATATTACTTGAACAAACTTTGATTTTGAAATTTGAAATTAATTGGAAAGGTGTTTAAGTAAGAAATTGGCTAAGATATTGATTTTTTTAACCGGTCAAGAAATCCTTTTCTCTGACAAATTAATCATAATTAAGCAATAAACTTGTATTCTAATAATCTTAAACTCTTGTGTCCTTGGTATTATAATAAAGTGCACTATAAAGTACAAAATATTAACACTCAACAATTAAAGGGTGTACTTAAGCAAAATAAGTAAATCACTATCGTAATGTACACCCTATAAAATTGCGATTCCGAAATTTTGGCATGTTTATAAGTTGTTTAATGCTTCATTTTAAACCGATTTTTATTCTAATTTCAAATACTTTTTACAGTTATAAAATAAAATGAATAATTCAATAAGTGCCCAATCAATTATGAAGGAAAACATAACATTTAATTGCAATAAAATGCAATTACATAAAATACAACCTAAGCTTGAAATCATTAAAAAAATCCTCGTTACTGCTAAAAGTGACTCTTTGATAATTTAAAAGGTTTAAGAACAACTATTTAAGGAAAACAATAGGAATAATTTGTTTTGGCGAGCTAACTTCGCAAAATTATTAATGGATTTAAAATACAGTGAATTGGAAGACACCTTCAATGTCGTCCCTCCTCTGTGTACCTCCGGTGGGGAGAAAAGATTTTTATTGTTGCGAGCAACCATTTGAAGAATCATAACTGGGTATAATAAACTTTTAACTAAGACAGGAACATGTAAATTAATTTATCTTTAACATGCGTTTTGCATTTGTGCCGATTTGCATTTCATTTGTAACGATTTCTTTTCTTTCATACCAGTTTTATACGACAGCATGTCATATGCAAGGTTTCCTTAAGTAGTTAACGACTAAAAATTATAAAAACGTTATTATAATACGAAAAAATCATTAACCTCGCAAGATTTTCTATGTTATTTTTTTAGTATTTTTTTCTAAATTAGATTACTAAACAATCATTTGAAAAGGCTATTGTCTCATTCGTAAAGTTTACATCTCACTACACCTGCTTGGACTTTAGCTATTATGTCAGCAACAAATGGTAACAACAGGCGTCGCTCTATAGGTTGCACTTTGTAAATACAGCTGTTTCTCAAACCACACCTCTTTTGGGGAGATATAGAATATTCATAGATAATTAATTTTGTTTACATACTGGTTCCCAGTTATGATCTCTATGTTTCATCTCATAGGGACATAACTTGGGAAAGTTACCAGTAAGTATACATATGCATATTGTTTATATTGAAATCTGTGGTAATCCTACAGTCGAGGTAGGGATAGTTAGGAAATTTAGTGTTAGTTTAAACTCTTAGAAGTTCGGGGCATATAAACGTTGAAAATATTTCCGCACAGCCCTATATTTTGACCCTTGAAAAAATTGTAGTGCATATGAAGGTGTCAGACCACCAATTAAATATCCCTATCTGTTCAACCAAATTTTGCAATTTTCACAGCTTTCTAAATATTTTACCTTAAGTTTAACTTCATAGAAACCAGGTATATCCTGAATTGTACATGTATCAGCTTTCTGCATGCCAATTTTCAACATACCTTTAAAGCCTTCTAACAAAAAAACTGACCTTCAAAAAGAGGTACTCCAAAAATAACCCCTGGTTTTCTGGAAATCTTAAATTAGTATACTATGGAGCACATTAATCCTCAATTTTTAATGCAAACTCATAGACAAGTAAATTTTGGCTCAAAATGGTCTAAATATATTTCTCTTTCACCAAAAGTTTCATTTCTGCAAATATTGTTGGTTAGTTTAAGTAAACAAGGACATCAAAAGCACTATTTTGTGTCAGAGTAGGGCTACTTTTACATACGTTCTAAATTAGAGGGAGTAATTGGTGGTCTGACACCTAAAGAGACAAAAAAGTTGATCAGAAATCTTTTGTTTTGCTTTATTCTTAATCCTTAGTCAATTTGTAGTTAAAAACAGCCTATTTGAGCATAATGCGACTTATATTACAAATTTCACAGCTCAATTTAAACTGACTGTAATGTATGACTTTGATAGAAAATACTTGAAAATTTCATTTTGGACTACAGGAACATAAACTTTCAATATCAAGATCAGTTTTGTTGATTTTCCTTGTTTGTTATTCTACTTTAAAGACTTTCCACAATTTTACAATGAGTCTAGTAAAAATCCAAGGTATTGAAGAGTCAAGGAATATTGACCCCCCTTTTTTCACCTGGTGTCAGTAATGAGACTATTAACTGATCAAAAGTGCGGTCATGGTCATTTAACTGTTTTTATTTACTATCAGTCAATAAAATTTAAGGTATAAAACTTTCATTTGAGATTATAAATAGGATTTTTGTGAGTTTATGCAGTGTTTACATCAGGCTATGTTATCTGCCAAATACATGGTATGACGCAATGATATAAGGGTAAAATCAAATAATTTCATTAAAATTCATGACTAAAATTTTTTTGGGGTAGTAAACAACCTATGTTTTAATGTTTAACACCACAGAAACAACTTACTGTCCATTTATAACAATTTAGGACATTTTTTTATATGAAAGCATATTGTCAGGGTGGGAAAAGCTAAAAATAGCACAAATTCAGGTTTAAGGCTCTAAATTTGCAATATCTGACTTTTTGCCCCAAAAAAGATTGAAATGTGGCTACTATCATTTCAATTGATCAGTTAAGACAAAAAAATCAATCGTTTTCTGATTTTGGGGTTTCACCACATTTCACTTAAAGGTGTCAGACCACCAATTAAATATCCCTATCTGTTCAACCAAATTTTGCAATTTTCACAGCTTTCTAAATATTTTACCTTAAGTTTAACTTCATAGAAACCAGGTATATCCTGAATTGTACATGTATCAGCTTTCTGCATGCCAATTTTAACATACCTTTAAAGCCTTCTAACAAAAAACTGACCTTCAAAAGAGGTACTCAAAAATAACCCTGGTTTTCTGAAATCTTAAATTAGTATACTATGGAGCACATTAATCCTCAATTTTTAATGCAAACTCATAGACAAGTAAATTTTGGCTCAAAATGGTCTAAATATATTTCTCTTTCACCAAAAGTTTCATTTCTGCAAATATTGTTGGTTAGTTTAAGTAAACAAGGACATCAAAAGCACTATTTTGTGTCAGAGTAGGGCTACTTTTACATACGTTCTAAATTAGAGGAGTAATTGGTGGTCTGACACCTGAACTTTCCATTTTAGGATAGGATTTTTTCAAAACTTCATAGTAAAAGTGGTACAGTTTAAGCCGTAAAAGGAGTTCCTATGGGAAATTGCATTGTCAATATTTACAGAAATGCAACCTATATAATTAAGAATCTCTCAGTATCAATTAAAAATAATTTTATACTCACTTACTGTCTTGTTAACTAATTAATTAGTACAACAACCGATTTGTTTTGCAAGACTAATTTAACACCACAAAGAAACACATACAACCCATACACCGTAGCGATTATATAAGACATCAGAGGAAGTTTAGTTTACACAGTTATGAGAACTGTTGACCAGGAGCTTTTAATTAATTTATAGAGAACGCGTTTATATCAGTACATTATCAAAATGATCACACAAAGCTTTGTTGCTTTTGATAAAATTTAAAAAATTATCATTAATAAAACCAAGGATTTGTATAGTTAGACAACTAACTATACAAATCCTTGATAAAACAAACTTCAAAATTTCATAAAATTATTTTACATGCATAAAAACCTAAATATCAAATTTATACATAATCTATTAAAACCGAAAATTCATTATCTGATTGTTTTCACAAAAAATAATTATTTTGTTTTTATAAAGAGGAACATTTTAAAATTAATTACTACAGAAGTGATAATAAGTTCCTGGCTAAGGTAACTATAAATAGAAAGTATTTGTGGCTAAGGTAACTATAAATAGAAAGTATTTGTTCTTATCTCTATCTGCATCTGTCATCACTCGGTATCTAAAATAGACATTTGATATCTTATCGCTGACCCTATTAAGTCTACCGAAATTGCATGCATGATTGGAAATATTCTTCAAAATATTACTTAAACAAATATTGTCCCTAGCACAAAAGTTCCTGATGTTGTACCATATTGAGTAAAATATATGTGAAGTTTCAATACGTTGTGAATAAGTTTCCATGGGAGATAACCTAAAATCATTATTCTTTGAATATAGAAGACTTTTCGAAATAAAAATTGATTAGCAGAACTGTGTACTCGAATACTTAAGACGTTAAAATAGATATATTTTGGGAAGTAGTAATATGCTAAGGTTTATGTGGAACACTCAGAAGATTTTTGACCTGAAAGATCTTTAGACTTTGTATGTTCATGATTTTTTCCAATTTTTTTTTTTTATCAATATGCAGCAAAGATTAACATTTTTTAATTCCAGTTTCACAAGCTTCTAATGCAATTATCTCTGTAAATAATAAGCATAAAACATCGTGTCTTTGCATGCATGTTTCTAATAACACAGTTTAACAAACAATTTAGCAATTGGGAAGCTAAAATCATCTCTTTTGTCGTAAAGTTTTGTTTTCAACCGACTCTCCTTGTGAATATCTAGATGTAAGTCAAGATATGAGGCAGACTTATCTATATCTGTAGTATCCTTTATCTATAGTTCGATGGGATAGATTCGTTCAACATAGTCACCAAATGTTGTATTATTTAGTGAGAGAACATCATCTATATAGCGGAATGTAGAGTTAAAGGATATTGCTAACTTCTTATCTTTCTTCCTAAGAAATTCCTGTATGAATTCAACCTCGTAATAATAAAGAAACAAGTCAGCAAGAAGAGGGCACAATTGGTTCCCATTGGAATTCCGACAGTCTGTTGAAAACACGTCCTCCAAACGTAACAAATATATGTTGTCAATCAAGAAATCAAGCATCTTGATAATGTCAGTTTCAGAGAATTTTTTGTTTGAATCAGAGTGATTCTTTACAAAGTAGGATTTATCCTCTCCAAGACAAGATCCTTTTATCTACGTTCGTCATTCTTTTAATGAAACAAAGTAATACCAACTCTTTCAATTTGTCTCAAGTTTAGTTTGGAATGGGGAATACTTGTGTAAAGTGTAGAAAAGTCAAATGTTTTAATACTATTGCAAGATGAGAGAGTCTTAGATTGTATGTACTCTAAAAGATCTTTGGAATTTTTTAGTATCCACATCTGATTCACGCCATAATATATATATAAATATGTCGCTTAACCGCTATTTTTATCGGTTAATCGCTATTTTTATCAGTTAATCGCTATTTTTATCGGTTAACCGCTAGTTTTATTGCTTAATCAATTCTAATTTATCGTCTATGCACAAAATAACTTATCATTTTAAATGAGTAAGTGATTGATGGACAAAGTTTCTCGCTTAACCTGTTACAGACCTTCTAAAATTCAAACTGACCATTATTCCGTGCGTTCATCGTGTATCGTGCGTGTTGCGTGCGTGTATCGTGCGTGTACCAATCGTGCGCTCATCATTCATCGTTCCGTGTATTTTCCGTGTAACGTGCGTGCATCGTGTATTCTTAATCGTGTATGGTGCGTGTATCGTGCGTGTATCGTAAGTTCATCAATCATTCATTCTTAACCGTGTATCGTGCGTTCGTCAATCGTGTATAACTGTGTACATCAGATAACGTGCATTTGTCAAACGTTCATCTCTAATCGGGTAACGTTCATTCATTGCGGTTTTTATATGATAGTCGGTTATAGAGCTCATCAAAGCTTATATTTTATCTCACGGTTAAAGTGTATATATATGTTCCGACTTTAAATAAAATTTACATTCATACTTACTTTCTTGTGAACACTTAATTAACTTCATCGTACATAACGTTCATACAGATTCATGAATTTTTGTGTAAAATTTATTTATCATCTGTAAACATTTCGTGGTTATTCAGTGAATCTTGGCTGGGACTGACACATTTTAATATAATGATAAATGTTCTACGTACAAACAGTGCTTTTGCAAAATTTAGATGTGGGGTAGCTCCACTAAAAATAGAAACTGGAAAGTATGAAAGAAAAGAAGTCCACGAGATGACATGTGTTGTAGCTCTACTATTGAAGATGAACTTCATGTCATTTTAAAATGCCCATTATATGTAGATTTAAGACAAATTATGATACATTAAGCTAAACATTTTAATGAACATTTTAACCTTTAATTATCAGATAGCGAAAAAATTATATTTTTATTTAATAACGGCAATGTTGCTGCTATAGTTGCCAAAAACATCAACAATATTTCATTGAAAAGAAACGGCATTTTATTTCCTAGTTCTCAAAGAAAAAATGTTTTATTTTCATATAGAACAGGTGGACACTGTAAATTTTAAATGTAAATGAGTAAATATATTGTGTCTTAAAAGTCTCTCATTATTCTTTTTAAGATTGGTACATACAATGCAAATGTTTTAATGTTTTATGTTTATTTCTGTGATTCTCATTTTATGTTTGTATGTGGTGAGACTATAATAAAATATTGAATCAGTATTAACATGATTAATGTTCAACTTGAGTCATTTCTCCAACGTTGAACAATGCAAGATTATAATTCTTCGCTTATTTGGCAAATTCATATTCTACTAAATTTTCAAACATTTAAGTTTTGATAAATACCATTACAAATATAATTTTGTCTTCGTTTCTGATGGTCACGTGCACGTAAGGTTATTCCATTGAGAAAATACAATATACAAGATTGTCGGGTAAATGTGGATTGCGGGTTAAGATTTTAGATGTCAAACTTGAATTAACAAATTAAACTGAGGCGAATTTAACACGAATATGTATTTTCTCTTCAACAGTGTTTTTATTCTCTGTTCTTTATTTTCATTTAAAATAAGCTAAATATGTTTTGTTGAAAATTTAATACAAATAAACATATGTATTTGAAGGCATTTTTAAATTAAACAAGAATAAGATCACGCAAATATATCCCGTATTCCTTGAGAAGGATTTTAAATTGAGGAACTTTTAAACTTGAAATTGTGTTTACGAGTTTAAGATATTCTTTTTATTTAAATTTTTTGATAAAATAGTTAAATATATTGTATTATCATAACAAGTCTTTATTTAAATGGAATAAACATGGAACACTTTCACAGATTCACTTTTCATTGTGTTCATGGTTGCATATCAAGGACACCGTTTTTAATGTATGTCTAAAAGATTAATATCCGAAAAAATAATTCACAATAGTACTTTGTATTAAAGAATGACGGATTATTTTACCATGGGGGTATTTTTTGTTCCGTTACTGAGGACATTTTGTTGTCCTTTATGAATCCATATGACAAATTTGACTCCAATAAGGATAAATTTTATCTTATAGAAAAATCGGTAGTTTTTATCCGATAGACTTTGTGTTCATCTTTATCGGATATAAAAGATTGAAAAATACAAACAATTAATTGAAGTTTCGTATGCATCTATCACGATCCAGCAACTTTTGACTAGTATAAAGGGTTGCCTTGGTTTTATAGCTCAACACGGTATTATTTGTTTTGCTTTACATTGGGTTAAAAAATGAAATGTATGTTTCAGAAATTTACACAAGTTCGATTTCGGCTTTGACTCCCGGGGACACTGTCGTTTACAATTACGAAAATCTACACATGTACGTTCTTATGAAAAAGAAGTTGTGATATGATTGCCAATGTTCATCATTATATCATAATTATTGTGCTCCCCCTAATACTGATGAATCTATAATATATGCCACTGGACGTTAAACGATCAACTATTAATTCAACCATCTTATCCTTTTAGTTTTGTGATAATTTGCATATCAAATACATGAAACAACAGGGGCGGATCCAGCCATTTTAGAAAGGGGGGTTCCCAACCCAGGGCAAAAAAGGGGGGGGGTTTCCAACTATATGTCCCCATTCAAATGCATTGATCGTCCAAAAAAAGGGGGTTCCAACCCCCTGAACCCTCCCCCTGGATCCGTCACTGAACAACTGCAGAGTTTCACTAAAGTTAGAAGGCCGATATTATTGCACATATAAAACAGACATTAACATCGATCCCTACGTTTTGATCCCCTCACAAAACAATACTTTATAAATTTCATGCATCTATAACGCGTTTCTGGATTTACTTTCACTAGGAACGCTCAATGCTAAATATTTGAAAGCCAAAGAATGTATAAAATAGATAGGAGTGTAGAGCTATATGACCAATAAAGGGTCTATACACATTCACAACATTCTGTGTATTTATGTGTCTGTCCAAAGTCAAAAGCACGTAGTTAAGTGGTTTTCGTAACATATACATGTATTTGGGTTTTTTTTTGTGGCAAGATACATGTAGCTTTGAAATAAAGAAGGCCGTTAGTTTTCTCAGTTGAATTGTTTCATATTTTTTTTTCATGTCGGGGCGGGGCCTTTAATAACCGACTTTACAGTTCCCGTATTTTTTCATTATTGAAGGTCGTATAGATACAACTGCTAGCATTCCTCTTGATTTGAACTTTCTTGAATAGTTGACTCACAAGCAAGTATACCACATTTTCCTATTTTTACATAAGCCTTCAATCCATCAAAAACCAATTTAGTCTGCTGTAGCTGAAACCTACGTTTCTTAAAAAAAAATCTAAATTTATATACTGACAATTTAAGAAATGTTTGTCATAGATATCTGTTCGTGATATAAGTATCAAAATATTTTAGCTATGAAGATGTGTAAACCCTTAAATAAACTCTATTTCTTTGGGCAATACCTACAGGAATTAAAATAATAAAAACCATTATTAGAAAATCGGAATATATATGTGTGTATGACTCGGAGGTGCAATGGAGATCATAAAGTTTGATGGCCACGCGTGAAGTGCGCTGGTCTGCGCCGAAGTGCGATGAGCTGTTCGGTGGTTTGCGATGGTTTATATAACGCGGGATACCTAGATTAAAGTCTACAGATGTGCAATTATTCTGAGCAGTATATTTGTTTCAATGTCAGTATATAAAGCATTTACTAGTGTTATTGTCTATGGATGTAATAGTTAAAGTTGCCGCGTACTAATTTAGAGATCGTCCTATTTGATGTTTTGCATGTGGAAATTATTCTTGCTTCAACATGTATTTTTACTTAATTTGTTCCTCTAATGATATCATGTGCTGGTGGTCTGTACCACAGGATTGTGCATGCGTCTGGTGTGGTTAGGGCCATAGGCTCTCTATCACCGCTGGCTAGCCTACTTTATGGGTGAAAAGAAAGCCGAGTGCGTAAGTCTTTCTGCCAGTACATAGCCTCTACACTATTCAAGACTTCTACAATGGCTCCCCGCAACAGCACATGGGAACTAGGATCTAGCATTCTAGGCATTATTGTAGAGGATCTCGGAGCAGCAAGGGCCTTAGAGATGCAGTGTGTAGGCCCATCGGCGCGTGGACACGCCCTTGCACTCATCAACCTTGTCCCAACTATGGGTAAATAGTACCGCTGCCTTGTGGTTAGATCTGGGAATTCCAAAAGGCTATGGGAGCAGACCCAGAAAGAAAAGCCGGGGAGATGGAACTCGTCAGCCATGGCAGGCAACCATCTATGGGAAGGAAAACCTAGACAACAAAACTCCATCCTACAGGTAATAGGTTTCTCGTATGGCTAATCACCAGACAGAGTAAAAAAATGATGATTACGGAAACCCAAGATACATTTAGAAATCAGCATGAGGATAACACCTCTGCTGTACAACATGGTTTAAGGGACATGATGCTGGTGGATGAAAGCCCACGGGAAGTCCACAAGCTGACACCCTTGTGTACACCAAAAGATAATATACTTCTAGGCAGTTGGAATGTAAGAACTATGTATGCCACAGGTAAAACTGCAGAAGTGGAGAGGGAAATGGACAGATACAATATAGAAATATTGGCCTTAAACGAAGTCAGATGGCTAGACAGTGGAAAGCTTACACTTCAAAATGGTAAAGTATTATTATACTCAGGCAGGAATGATGGACTACATCAGGCAGGAGTTGGAATGATGCTGTCAAGCCGAGCAAAAAAGGCACTGATTGAATGGAAGCCAATCACTGAGAGATTAATGTATGCCAGATTTCACACATCAACCATTAAAATAAGTATAATCACTGTATATGCACCGACCAACGATGCTACAGATGAAACAAAAGAAAGCTTCATAGAACAGCTAGATAGAGTCATAGCAGGAACACCTAAACATGACATCCTCTTAGTAATGGGAGACTTTAATGCAAATGTTGGGATGAACAATGAAGGTCATGAGAACATCATGGGAAGGCATGGAAGAGGGAGAAGAAACGAAAATGGAGAAAACCTCCTTGATATTTGTCAAAGGAACAACTTAGTCATTACTGGCACAATCTTTCCACACAAAGACAAACACAAAGTAACATGGATATCACCAAACAAGAAAACAGAAAATCAAATAGACCATATCCTGGTTACTAGACAACACAGAACATCAATACTGGACACAAGAGCTATGAGAGGAGCAGACATTGGCAGCGATCACGAAGTCCTCAAATGCAAATTAAGAATCAAACTTAAGAAATACAAAATAGTAACAGATACTTCAAGAAAGAGATTCGATACCACCAAACTACAACGTCCAGAAGTAAGAAAAGCATTTTCAATCGAGCTAAAGAACAGGTTCCAACTCTTAGACGAACTAGAGGACATAGAAACATTCTTGGAAGGTATAACAAAATGCTATAAAGAAACAGCAACTAACACACTAGGTTTCAAAGAGCGTGGGCAAAAGCCCTGGATCTCCAATGAGTCGTGGAAACTTGTAGATGAGAGAAGAAAACTAAAGGAAAGAACTAACAACAGTAGATCAGAACGAGTTAAGAACAACTTACATGCCAAGTACAGTGACAAAGACAAGGAGGTGAAGAAAAGTATGAGAAACGACAAAAGGCAATGGACAGACAACTTAATAGAAGAAGCAGAAAAAGCAGCAAGCAATGGTATGATGAAAACAGTATATGAAGTAACAAGAACAATTTGCAATGAAAAACAGAAACCACCTCAAGTCATCAAAGATAAGTCTGGAAATCCATTATCTAACCATGACGAAAAACTTAAAAGATGGAAAGAACACTTTCAAGAAGTCTTGAACAGACCTGAACCTGAAATACCATTTAACATCAATTTAAACTATGAAATCGAGGAAAGAGAGATAGATACAGGTCCAATCAGGAAAGAGGAAATTTCAAAAGCCTTGAAAAGATTAAAAAATGGGAAGTCAGGAGGCATAGATGGCATAACAGCTGAGATGCTAAAAGCAGATACCGGTACAATAACAACCAACAAGTATTTACATAAACTTTACAATATGATATGGATTGGAGATGAAATACCAAAAGAGTGGAATAAAGGTCTGATAGTTAAAATAGTAAAGAAAGGAGATCGAACATGCTGCGATAACTACAGAGGCATAACACTACTTTCTGTGCCAAGTAAAGTATTCACAAAATCATTATCCAAAGAATACAAGAAGGAATAGATGAAGAGCTGAGACAAGAACAAGCTGGCTTCAGAAGGGTAAAAACACTACCGAACAACTCTTCACGTTAAGAAACATCATAGAACAATGTTCGGAATGGAATGCTCCTTTGTACATCAACTTTGTAGACTTTGAAAAGGCGTTTGATTCCATCCACAGGAAAGCTTATGGTCCATCTTAAAGCTTACCACATCCCAGACAAACTCATCACAGTTATAAAACTCTTTTACGACTCATTTGAGTGTGCAGTCATAGACGAAGGTATACAATCGGAAATCGTAAAAACGGGAGTAAAACAAGGATGTGTGATGTCTGGTTTCTTATTTCTGTTAGCCATTGACTATGTCATGAAACAAACGATTAAAGATCATGAAACAGGAATCAGATGGAATTTCACCACCAAACTAGAAGACCTTGATTTTGCTGACGACTTAGCACTACTGTCTTCCAAATTCCAACACATACAACTGAAAACAGATAAACTTCAAGAGAATGCCAGCAAAATAGGACTTAAGATTAACACCTTTAAAACAAAAGTAATGCGGATGAACACCACAAATAACAACCCTGTGAAGTTAAATGATAAAAACCTAGAGGATGTTGATACCTTCACTTACCTAGGAGGAATAGTAACAACGAAAGGTGGCTGTGACAATGACATGGACAACAGGTTGAAGAAAGCTAAAGGCCAATTTAGCAGGCTAAGAAAAATATTTTAAAATTTTAAAATAACTAAAAATATGATAAACAGTTGTCAGATCAATATTCATTTAACAAGCCAGTGCGTTGATACAGGTTATATTCTACTGAATTTACTATATCCGTTATCATTACGTAATTATATAAGTCCCGTGTCCAGGTAAAAATAACAATTTGTGGTTTGTATGTCAGGTGAAAGTGACAACGGTGGTATGTATACTAAAATGTTTATCGTCTTCCATTATAAATGAGGGTGTGGATGGGGTTTATAGAATAGAAAATTATTGACCAAAAATAAAGAATACAAAAATAACCAGACAAATATATAGAAAAGAAAATGATGAGGTACTAGAATATATGGTATAAAGAATGATCGACAAAAGGTATAACGATTAGAAAAATTGCCTAAAATGATAGAATACAGATATAATAAATCCTATTCAGACCCTCATAATCTGACGATGACATTTAGCTTTAGGACAATTATGGGCATGTGATACAGTTTTAGAACCACAGTGATTTTTTTTTACAAAAGTCCACATATATACAAGCTAATTTTTACAAAATCAATTTGTATATGTAATAAAAATTATATGTTCATGTGCTAAATTTAAAAGACAATTGGGTTTGAATTATTCGACATTTACATTTCGGTTTCGTGGACATTTTTGTCCTTTGAACAGACATCCTTAACTTTTTTGTTTCAAAAGATAAAGATATGCGGATTTCGGTAAAGAGATTAGGAATATCTTCGTTACAAAATTGGGCTCTACATTTGTGTAACAATTCTTTGTTAATATTTAATTTTCAAGTTGTGAAAAGAAATTGATACAAGAAGAAAACACGGTATTTTTGTTGTATATTTATCTAGTTAAAAAGTCGGTAATTTCTTCATAAAAGTTGGAACGAATAATCTTCATACAGTATCAAGCAAAATATCATGTCTAAAATGAGGGGCCATAACTGATAACACTTTTCCTTAAAAAGGAAAAATAATTATTTGGATAAGAAAATAACCCAGATATTTAGTTATATTAGAATAAAAATATTTTTAAAATTTTTAAAATCATTTAATATTCATCTGTTTATGAATAAATGAAAATATAGAAAATTGTTAAGTTGTTTTAAGGAAGGAAAATAATGTTTGTCCAAAGAGAAACCCCCTTATAAATGATCATTAATTTACCTAAGTGGGGGCTTAAATTTGGAGACCGATCGCGAGGCCTGACTGCCATAAACAACAGATAACGAACAGCAAACAGTGGATACACCAATTGATATGTATGAACATGGAAGTAATATTTAAATATTACTTCCATGGTATGAAAGACAACGGCGGACACAAAATGATTGCACTGAATAATTTCAACTACCATTGAGATCGTGTTTTTTTTTCAAATCTCCTTATCAAATTAGAAATGCATTTTAAAAAACCTTGGGATACCTTTTACAGTTTGGAATTGGAATTGGAATTAAAAATTGCATTTCCCAAAGAGTTTCAGGTAACACCCGGGAATCTCACCTCCTAGAAATCTGAAGTGCCAGGATGTTTGAAAATATGTATGAATTTTATTACATACTTGAAATTGTATAAGGAATATAAAAAGATTCAGTATGTTTACTGTACAAACAAAATTAACAACAGACACCAAGTGATGGATACGATTGTGGCTTATATTGTTTAATTCATTTTTACTGAGAGCAAAATTTGATTGATTGATTATTCAGTGGTTGTTTAAACGTCCAGTTGCAAAAATTTCATGCATATTCAGGACGAAAAGTCGTTTCAGAAGTATATTATGAAGTATTTGGTATTACAAATGTTTAAATTTTCTCATTATTTGGTAAATTTCATTTTCTTAGCTATTTCTAATTAATTTGTACGAATCAGATTTTTCTGACAAATTATATATTTTGCTCTAAATTAACTCATACGATTCTGATAATATAAGGAACATTGTAACTTAAGCAAAAAAAAGAGATTATGATTGTTTAATCAGTTGTTATGTAAGTTCGCTCGTGTCAATCGGATCACTGATTTTCGGCAATATCAAGGAAAAACCGGCACGTTCCAAATATTGTTCAACTACTCATTTAATGAAGATTCTTTTCTTTAAAATTGGAATTTATGTAATAAAATCTATCTATCTCTACCATAGTATGAAAACAGAGTACAAGTTACACGTCCTTTCTAGTCCTTAGTGGCATATTATAAGTCCTTAGCAGTGTTTAGACGTACAGGCAGAAAACAGTCGAAGGCCACCAATGGGTAGAAAATCCTGCACCGAAGGCGTTTTTCAGCTGGTCCCTAAACAAAAATGAATTTTAGTTCAGTGATAATGGACATCATACTAAACTTCGAAACATACAAATATTTCCTAAATTTCGGAACGTAAACATATGATAATTAATTAGTTAAGGTTACAAATTTAGGCAGATAAAAGAAGGGGGAAGGGGGTCAATGCATTTGAATGGGGACATATGGTTAAAACCACCCCTTTTATCCTGGGTTGAGAACTCTCTTTTTAAAATGGCTGGAATCGCCACTCTTTAAAACGTAGCAATTTATAAATTATTTATATTAAGTAGAATTATAAAATCGATGAGTTTTATAATTTGACAACACTCATTTATATTGGAAATACTATACTACAATTAATGTATTTAATACATGGAGTGTTTAGTAAAACTGTCGACCAATCAACACAGAAAGCGAGATATCTAAAATTTGTATACCCTTATAGATTTTCATTATCATACATCAATTTTAAATGCAATTCCAAATAAAATGGCTTCGAGAACCGTGTATTAAGCGCTTATCGTTCATTCGTCAATGAATCATTCACCGTGCGTGTATCGTGCGTGTATCGTGTGTTCATCATTCATCGTGCATCGTGCGTGTATCGTGCGTTCATCATTCATCATTCATTTTTCGTTAATCCTCCGTGTAACGCTCATCGCTCATCGTGCGTGTATCGTGTATCGTGCATTCACCGCGCGTGTATCGTGCGTGCGTGTATCGTGCGTGTGGTCAGTTTGAATTATAGAAGGTCTGTAAAACAGTTATGTGGATGGCTTACGCCTCCTATATATCTATTTTGGTCAATCACTTCCACCCAAGTTATAGAATTGTTAATTGACAAACGCACACAAGTTTCTAGTGTTGAACACGTGGCAATTCTATATGGCACATTACACTTTATTGTACGTCAGCAATTTTTATTTTATTTTATGTTACATTTTTGACAAAATGTATTGGATCTTATGGATTAATATAAAATGATTATGACGATGTTTAAATTTCAAAACTTAGTGGAAAAACATGAAAATGCTCATTTATCAAATAGAGGTACTTGTATATATTCCAATCATACAAATCTTTATAAATGATAATTCGATTGATGATACCGTGTGTAATGAAGACGAGAAATGTTATCTTCTAACATGCACATACATTTGTCTTATTTCCAAATTAGAAAAGGAAAACTGTCCTCTTCCATATTTCTCACACAGACATGAAACGATATCTATGATACATTTTCTATCTTATTGAATTAAATTGTTGATGCTATTCAAATACTCAATGCTTTAATTCAATTATTTTAATAAATCACTTGAAGAATGTACCTTTCGTTATAATTGCATTATTGCAAATATTATTGAAATTTGAAAAAGACGGATTCAGCATCCACTTTCCGATTTATGTCCGATATATGTTACAAGTTGTGTGGTGGTATAAAGTAATGGGGACAGTTATTTAATAAGAAAGTATAACTTTATTTAATAACGAGAAAGAAACGTTTATGAATGTTCGTCAAAATTCCGCCTAAAACGACAAACTGTGCATCAACTCCGAGGCATAGAAATATAACTGATTCTTTTTTAACAGTGTTTAAAGCAGATTAATTAAAATTTAGCTACTTCGATTTATGTGTTTTAGTGTGACTTTTCTAAGTTATTTGATAACGTTGGATATAGATTCTTCTATAAAAAGAAATGAAAGAATATGGAGTTTAATGAAACTTGTTAAATAGTTTATGAGCTACCTACAAAGGAGACACCAAAGAGCGAAAATAAAAAATAAACTATCAGTATTTGGTCATTTTCCCGCTGACGTCCTTCAAGAATCAGTAAGAACCTTAGACCAATATATTTCATATATATATAAACTAATGACATATTTGATTAACTTATTTTCTTAGTAGACATTTTGCTGATGGTGTTTGGACCAGCAGCTCGGTCTTAATACACTGCCAATCAAACCAGTTGTTGACCATGACTTGAATAAGCTGGACGAATGGGAAATGGCATTTTTTTTTACAATTTAGATAAGACTGAGAACATAGTAGTTACTAATTTTACTTTCCAGATCTAAACTTTAGTTCATATAGCCAGGACATTCCAATTGCTAAGTCATATAAACATTCGGTTGTAACATTTGACTATGAAATGGAACACTCATATGTATTATAGTATTAACTGACCCACCAGCTTCTCCCTCTTCCCCTCTTCTCCCACCCTCATTTGTACATGTAGTTCTTGGCATAATTCTGGCGTTTATAATATGATGACCTGATAAGCCAAAATATTTAAAGTAAAAACATTTGTGATACTATGAATTTATGTAAAAATTGAAAGACTTTTTTTCCTTTTGATCCATTCATTTTTGTCGAGCCTTCGACTTTTGTTGAAAAAGCGAGACATAGCGATCGTACATTCCGTCGGCGTCGTCGTCGTCGTCGTCGTCGTCGGCGGCGGCGGCGTCCACAAATATTCACTCTGTGGTTAAAGTTTTTGAAATTTTAATAACTTTCTTGAAATATCCTTGATTTCTACCAAACTTGGACAGAAGCTTGTTTATGATCATAAGATAATATCCAAAAGTAAATTTTGTAAAAAATTCCATTTTTCCCAGGAAACATTACATTCACTCTGTGGTTAAAGTTTTGAAATTTTAATAACTTTCTTAAAATATCCTGGATATCTACCAAACTTGGAAAGAAGCTTGTTTATGATCATAAGATAGTATCCAGAAGTAAATTTGGTAAAAAAATCATTTTTCAGTATTTTACTTATAAATGGACTTAGTTTTTCTGCCAGTTAACATTGCATTCACTCTGTGGTTAAAGTTTAAAAATTTAACAACTTTCTTAAACTTTCTTGGATTTGTACCAAACTTGGACAGAAGCTTGTTTATGATTAAAAGCTAGTACCTAGAAGGAAATTTTGTTAAAATTTTGTTCCATTTTTTCAGTATTTTACTTATAAATGGACTTAGTTTTTCTTCCAGTTAACATTACATTCACTCTGTGGTTTAAGTTTTTGAAATTTTAATAACTTTCTTAAACTATCCTTGATTTCTACCAAACTTGGAAAGAAGCTTGTTAATGATCATAAGATAGTATCCAGAAGTGAATTTTGTAAAAAAAAATCATTTTTTCAGTATTTTACTTATAAATGGACTTAGTTTTTCTGCCAGTTAACATTACATTCACTCTGTGGTTAAAGTTTTTAAAATTTTAACAACTTACTTAAACTATCTTGGATTTGTATCAAACTTGGAACTGAAAAAACTGAAAAACCTGAAAAACTCAAAACCTTATATACGTGGTAACTTGAACCCAACCTAAGTGTGGTATTCAATATGTGGGACAGACGGGACGAGCGTATTCGGAAGAAATCAAGAATACCTTTACCGCTTTCGTAGACCTAAAAAATTCAAAAGTTTGATATATCAACATTTAGATAAGAATAATCACAATCTGAAATTTATTAAATTCCAACCACTTGAAACCGTTCAGAAACAACCAGGAGAATCACACAAGCAATTTGAAAAATCACGTGAAATTCGCGAATTATTTTGGATAAAAAGACTTCAAACAGCTTATCATCTCGGTCTTAATGACAAAATATTAGGACAGGGGAATATAACTAAAACTTCAATCGATGTAATTAATATTGACGATAAACGACTTAGAAACAAGTTGCTTTCTTTAAAAAGAAATGCAATCGTAAACCCAAAATGCATGTTTGGTATTAAATATTAGATATTTTTAAGAAAAGAGTTAGTTTCTAGGCTTAATAACAAATTAATGATTTTTGTGCTTATAAAAAGAAATGCAATATGTGAAACTTAACAGCTGTTTTTGGGGAATTTGAGATACACAACAGCCTGTGTTTGATTTTGCTTTTCCACCTGCCCACCCGTGCCCACTCTAGCTATAATCTCTTTTTTGTAAAATATTGATTACAAATGCTTATCTGCTTTTTCAAGTGATTGTACTTGCATGTTTTTTAGATTAAACAAAAGAAACTACATGCCCGCTCTCCTATGGGTGGGCAGAGTTGACAAGGTAGAATTTTGCCCACCCGGTGCCCACTCCTTTGGTGGGCCGGTAGACAAAGCAGAATCCACCTGAGCTGTAGTTAATGTTCAAAGTTATTCGAACAAGGACTTGTTATTGTATTATTAAGATCCTTACACCAGCTCTGCAAGGTTTTAGTGATGCTTAGGGTTGTAAGCATTGGCAATTTAAAGTTGTGTGATTTGTGCTATGAAAAGTTTAAGTTCTTACAAATAAACAAACTAAATTGAAATTTAAATTAAAAAAAAAATTAACATATACAAACTGAATTTATCACTGAATACCCTTTGTTAAACATGAGTTTGTTTTAAATTCACAATTATGAAAATTGTAAGGTGTTCCTTTTTATATTTGAACATGTTCTTTCATTAACTTTTGAAAAGTGTCTTTTACATGGTATAGTTACATTAATGTTTTATGGTATGTATGTAAAATTTTTTAAAACAGGTATATTCATAAGCACATGTCTTTGTCAGAAGCATGTTGTTTGAATTGTTATAACAGTGTTTTGGTATCCTTAGTAGGATGCAGTTCAAAGTGAGCCAAATATTGAAGCCTGTATTATAACCTGTAATTCCTTACTTTAACTACACTGTATCTTACTGGAGACTTCTCTGGTATTCCTACCACTTTAAAAACACATTTTCTCTCTGACATTTGATTATTTCATTAGAATAATCTAAATATTTTAATTGAACTGAAGTAGCCTTTTAGGTTTCTTATATTGACCTATCCTTCTTCTCTTATACTAGTCTAGTCATTAGGGTGCACTGTATAACCTACTGATCACTGAGATGGTTTGTATTGAAAGAAAAAATGTAACCTGTAAATTTACATTTTGCCTAATTGTACCACATTGTGTCAATGACATTCATACCACATCTTCTGAATTTTAAAGCGAATCTGTTTTGAATGAAAAATTAATTGATTTCCAAAATTGATTTTTTTTAACTCAAACCAGCTGAATCTAGAAAAGTAATCTCCAATTATATATGTCATTCAATGTCAAGTTTCTTGGTGCTTCTATGTTTGTTCAGTGTGAGCCAAGGCTTCGTTGGTGTTGTTGAAGGACGTACATTGACCTATAATGGTTTATTTTTTTTAATTGTCATTTGAATGGAAAGTTGTCTCATTGGCACTCACACCACATCTTCCTATATCTTTTAAGTGAAAGAAAAAGTAAATGCAAAAAACAAAGCAATTTAATACCAATAACATTTTATTTTAAACAAACATGGCAAGTTTATTTAAGATAATACAAAAGCTCAGGTATAACAAAATAATAAAGATTCATATAACCTTTCAAAATTAAGAATCTTTTGAAACTTTCAGACACACACAATGTATCAATTTATATGCAAAGATATTACTTGAACAAACTTTGATTTTGAAATTTGAAATTAATTGGAAAGGTGTTTAAGTAAGAAATTGGCTAAGATATTGATTTTTTTAACCGGTCAAGAAATCCTTTTCTCTGACAAATTAATCATAATTAAGCAATAAACTTGTATTCTAATAATCTTAAACTCTTGTGTCCTTGGTATTATAATAAAGTGCACTATAAAGTACAAAATATTAACACTCAACAATTAAAGGGTGTACTTAAGCAAAAATAAGTAAATCACTATCGTAATGTACACCCCTATAAAATTGCGATTCCGAAATTTTGGCATGTTTATAAGTTGTTTAATGCTTCATTTTAAACCGATTTTATTCTAATTTCAAATACTTTTTACAGTTATAAAATAAAATGAATAATTCAATAAGTGCCCAATCAATTATGAAGGAAAACATAACATTTAATTGCAATAAAATGCAATTACATAAAATACAACCTAAGCTTGAAATCATTAAAAAAATCCTCGTTACTGCTAAAAGTGACTCTTTGATAATTTAAAGGTTTAAGAACAACTATTTAAGGAAAACAATAGGAATAATTTGTTTTGGCGAGCTAACTTCATAAAATTATTAATGGATTTAAAATACAGTGAATTGGAAGACACCTTCAATGTCGTCCCTCCTCTGTGTACCTCCGGTGGGAGAAAAGATTTTTATTGTTGCGAGCAACCATTTAACGAAATATAACTGGGTATAATAAACTTTTTAACTAAGACAGGAACATGTAAATTAATTTATCTTTAACCGGCGTTTTGCATTTGCGCCGATTTGCATTTCATTTGTAACGATTTCTTTTCTTTCATACCAGTTTTATACGACAGCATGTCATATGCAAGGTTTCCTTAAGTAGTTAACGACTAAAAATTATAAAAACGTTATTATAATACGAAAAAATCATTAACCTCGCAAGATTTTCTATGTTATTTTTTTAGTATTTTTTTCTAAATTAGATTACTAAACAATCATTTGAAAAGGCTATTGTCTCATTCGTAAAGTTTACATCTCACTACACCTGCTTGGACTTTAGCTATTATGTCAGCAACAAATGGTAACAACAGGCGTCGCTCTATAGGTTGCACTTTGTAAATACAGCTGTTTCTCAAACCACACCTCTTTTGGGGAGATATAGAATATTCATAGATAATTAATTTTGTTTACATACTGGTTCCCAGTTATGATCTCTATGTTTCATCTCATAGGGACATAACTTGGGAATGTTACCAGTAAGTATACATATGCATATTGTTTATATTGAAATCTGTGGTAATCCTACAGTCGAGGTAGGGATAGTTAGGAAATTTAGTGTTAGTTTAAACTCTTAGAAGTTCGGGGCATATAAACGTTGAAAATGTTTCCGCACAGCCCTATATTTTGACCCTTGAAAAAAATTGTAGTGCATATGAACTTTCCATTTTAGGATAGGATTTTTTTCAAAACTTCATAGTAAAAGTGGTACAGTTTAAGCCGTAAAAGGAGTTCCTATGGGAAATTGCATTGTCAATATTTACAGAAATGCAACCTATATAATTAAGAATCTCTCAGTATCAATTAAAAATAATTTTATACTCACTTACTGTCTTGTTAACTAATTAATTAGTACAACAACCGATTTGTTTTTGCAAGGCTAATTTAACACCACAAAGAAACACATACAACCCATACACCGTAGCGATTATATAAGACATCAGAGGAAGTTTAGTTTACACAGTTATGAGAACTGTTGACCAGGAGCTTTTAATTAATTTATAGAGAACGCGTTTATATCAGTACATTATCAAAATGATCACACAAAGCTTTGTTGCTTTTGATAAAAATTAAAAAAAAAAATTATCATTAATAAAACCAAGGATTTGTATAGTTAGACAACTAACTATACAAATCCTTGATAAAACAAACTTCAAAATTTCATAAAATTATTTTACATGCATAAAAACCTAAATATCAAATTTATACATAATCTATTAAAACCGAAAATTCATTATCTGATTGTTTTCACAAAAAATAATTATTTTGTTTTTATAAAGAGGAACATTTTAAAATTAATTACTACAGAAGTGATAATAAGTTCCTGGCTAAGGTAACTATAAATAGAAAGTATTTGTGGCTAAGGTAACTATAATTAGAAAGTATTTGTTCTTATCTCTATCTGCATCTGTCATCACTCGGTATCTAAAATAGACATTTGATATCTTATCGCTGACCCTATTAAGTCTACCGAAATTGCATGCATGATTAATTTTAAGATTTATGATCGTAATTAAAGCGGCACTTTTAGGGTGCAATTGTTACTAACTAAAGTTTTGAAAACGTTTTGAGGCGTTTGTTGTTATTTTCTAACTGCTACAGAAGTAGAAACATCGTTTAATAATTCTTTTCTGATCCTTTTGAACTTTCAATAATTCATGCACATGTTGTTGAAAACATACTTTTATAAACGTAGAAAAAAATTCGTTTAAACAGGTTCAAGTTAGAAACAAATTAATGTTTGCATGTATTGTATTAACAAACAAAAACAACAAAACATTTGCATAGTCAAGTGTATTTTTTAATATATTTTAGTTGTAGGTTTCCGTTTTATTTTATTTTTCATATTCAATATCTATTAAATTACATTTTTAATAACCAATTTATTTTTATTAAAGTTGCAATATTTAATCACAAAAATAACTGTAATTTAATCATATGCAAGAAAGACTTCCCTTTAATTTCAGTATAAAAATAAATAGCTTGCATTTTACATCATGTACATCTTCCTAAACTTAAAATCTAAAATAAAATGCTACTAAAACTCTTTCTAAAGATTTTATTTTTAATTATTCTCGTTCAGAATATAAAGCGCATTGTTTACATGAAATCTTATCTCATATCTAAACACAGCTGGTTTCAACGTTTGACTCTAATTAAAATACTACGCATGTAGGTTAATATTAGCAGCTTGTAATCGTGTGCAAGAAAATATTATATCATAATAAATTTCAGATCATACGTAAAATATCTCTGTAGCAACTTAAGATGCTAATGCTTATTCAACAGATTAGCAAGCTATTGCGCATGTATTTGAAAGGTGGTCATAGAAAGAACAGAAGTGTTCCGAATAACATCCGGTGTTCCGAAAGACTACATCTATCGTCCAATATATACTGCGTAAACCCTCAGGGGTTTACGCAATAAAAGGTCTCATGGCAAACGCAAAAACCATAATCAACGTATTAAACATCGTATAAATTATACACTTGCTGATCTGTTATCTATAATAAATAATAATGGCAGACATCAAGTATTATGCAAACTGGGTCAGATACCAATTAGTAAATTATATGCTATTTTTCTGGAGTGGGATACAATTTCTTTTTTTTAGCCCAATGTATGAATACACCCGTATTATTACAGCCTTTTGTCATCATAGGCTATTTCCTAGTATCGATAAACCTGAAAATCATAAACGGCATTTTCTTAAATTAAAATATATAAATAGAGGTATTGATTTTATTAACTTATCTAGTATATTCAATGACTCTACCATCCAAAGCCAAATACCTCCATATTTTGATAATATAGAACCACCTATTATGTCGTATTCTTATAAAAAACCCAGCAGGAGTTTGATTTTTAATTATACGTCAGTTACATCAGACGTCAATTTAGAAAATAATGTTCCTTCCACTTGAGATTGTGAAACATCTAGTTTTAGATATGTTCCCTATGGTCATGTCCTTACAGGAGACCTCAACATCGTCGAAGACCGTTAGGTCATACCTTTTCTTAAGAAAGGACCGAAATATCGTCCTCCATCTAAAATAGATTGGAAACAGTGTCGTAAGGTTATTAAAGACGCTCTGTCTGTCTACTGTAAAATTGGTGTAAACGTGAAAATCTGATAAAAATCTCTAGACAGTTATTTGAATAAAATTATGAATACTATTAATATTCGTATATCTCATTTTGAAAACAATTCTGAAATTAGTAATAGGGTCCATGATATTCCCATTTCCAGAATAAAAATAAACTCAAGTACTCATAAAGCGGTTTGTGTTCGTACCGGCAGATAAAGCAGCAAATAATGTAGTGGTGGTGTGACGCATATACTACACGGAAGTTCTCCAAAACGAAATTACAAATTCATCTACATTCAGGTCCGTACGCTCCACAGAGAGTCAAATTGTAAACAAGCATATCACTGCCACTACTCAGCTTAAAGCCTCTTCCGAACATTTGAAAGTCCCTACTATGTACTGGTCACCTAAATTGCACAAAAAACCATTTAAATTCCTTTTCATCTCCGCATCTAGTAAGTGTTCTACTACCAATCTATCAGTTCTTCTAACTACCTCCCTTACTACTATCAAAGAACTTGTTATTAACTTTTGTAATAAAGCTTATGAAAATAATGGTATTAATTATTTTTGGAGTGTTAAAAATTCTTTAGAGGTTTTAGATAAAATACATGCTTTTGATGGTCCTTTTAATTCTGTTGACAGTTATGATTTTGACTTGGATGGACAGTTGTCTCATTGGCACTCATACCACATCTTCTTATATCTATATAGATACACTTACTGGAAATGTGAAGATATGATTGAAGCTTTAAATTTTCTCCTGAACAACATATATATGTACGTTTCGACGTTAAAGTGTATCGACAAGTAGTAGGTATTCCTATAGGCACTAACTGCGCCCCTTTAATAGCAGATTTATTCCTGTATTGCTATGAATCTCCGTTTATGACCAAACTCAGTAAAGACACGTCATTGTTACATTTAGTTGATACATTCAACAATACCTTCCGTTATCTAGATGATATTTTTTCGTTAAATAATCCAGAGTTCTCTAAATATACTACCGAAATTTACCCAAAAGAACTTACCTTAACTAAATCTAACATAAACAGCAGTAGTTGTCCTTTTTGGATTTGGACATTTCAATCTCTAAAGGAAAACTCCATACGAAAATTTACGACAAAAGAGACGATTGTTCATTCCCTATTGTTAATTTTCCTTTTTTAGACGGCGATGTTCCTTTGGCTCCATCATACGGTGTTTATATATCCCAACTCGTTCGTTATGCCCGTGTGTGTAGTGATGTCATAGATTTTAACGAACGTAATCAATGCATCACTGGTAAATTATTAAGTCAGGGATTTCGTTACCATAAATTACGTAAAACTTTTGCTAAGTTCTTTCATAGATACAAAGATTTGATAAGTAAATTTGGCTGTACCTGTAGAAAACTGATTTAAACGGAATTTCACATCCTAAATTTTACGGTAATATTGTACTAAAGCGCGGAAATCACTATGTGATCCGTGTAAACTCATCGAACCTTTAAATGAACTTATTAGTAAAGGTTATCTACCAATGTTGTAATTAGATCTTTAAATATAGTTTACATTGGCACTAATATCGATTTTGTCATCAGCAAATTAAAACATAACTAAATTTGTATTCTTTTCAAACGGGATGTATAAAGACACACCCACGTTCATTTTGATCTATAAAGAGGTTAAACTCCTTACTATCCTACTGTCTGTCGATACATTTATTTTTGGCATTGCACAAGTCATGTCTTCTTTGACTGTCCATGCCGTTAAAATACTAGATCCCTGGGATGTGTTTTAGTTGATTTTAGTCTCTGATGCATGATTTTTTAATTATTAATTGTTTTGGCTTTTAACTATCTGTCAGTAACTGCGGGTACTCTCAAATCGTACTTTCTTGTTTATTTGACCTGTTGATACTACTTGTAATGCTTTTTGTTATTTAATGTTATTCAGGGTTATATCTGGTCTATATACCAGCTTTGATAAGTGTTTGGTACTACTATAAATTTTCACTTCGTACTATGAACATCAAAATTATTTATTTTGTAAAAAATATTTCCTTTCTGTATTGGAACTGTACACGTATACCTAACAACAAAATTATTTTCATTTACCTGTTTTTAAAGTTATTGCAAATTGCTGATATTTTTGTTCGAGCATATTGTTTTTCTTAAATTGTTTAACATTTCATACCGATATAACATGTTACTTTTATTATTCTTCCCTTAGTTTATTTATTTTGTATTTACATTGTATCATAGGTCAAATTTATCTGTTCAGTGTATGTTCACTGGTGTTAATATGTCCTTTGATTGAGTTAAGCTATTTCAGTTGATATTTAATAGTGTGTCTTTCTATGTTGTGATGTTACACTATTGTTTCAGAAAAAAGAGTGAAGGTTTGGTACCATTAAAACGTTTAAACCCGCTGCATTTGTTTGCACCTGTCCTAAGTCAGGAATCTTATGTTCAGAAGTTGTCGTTTGTTGATGTGGTTCATAAATGTTTCTCGTTTCTTGTTTTTTATATAGATTAGACCGTTGGTTTTCCCGTTTGAATGGTTTTACACTGGTATTTTTTGGGGGGCCCTTTATAGATTACTGTTCGGTGTGAGCCAAGGCTCCGTGTTGAAGACCGGACTTTGACCTATAATGGTTTACTTTTATAAATTTTGACTTGGATGGAGAGTTGTCTCATTGGCACTCATACCACATCTTCTTATATCTATTGGACAGAAGCTTGTTTATGATTAAAAGCTAGTACCTAGATGGAAATGTTGTTAAAATTTTGTTCCATTTTTTCCGTATTTTACTTATAAATGGACTTAGTTTTTCTTCCAGTTAACATTACATACAGTCTGCAGTTTACATTTTTAAAACATTTATTAGATTCATAAACTATCCTGGATTTTTACCAAACTTGGACAGAAGCTACTTACAATCAAAAGATAGTATAGAGAGGAATATTTTTATTAATTTTTTCCTCATTTTTGTTGAGCCTGCGATTAACAGCAAAAGTAGGCAAGACACCGGGTTCCGCGGAACCCTAACAAATTTTTAATAGCACATGCTCATGTATATATTTAAACACATTTGGCAAATGTTCCTGGTAATATCTTTATTGTTTAAGGATATACTGCATATACTGCTTTCAAAATTGGGGAGCATCAGTACACTGTAACGGGGGAAATCAGTACTGGGAATAGGGTGATCGGGGACTATTTGTACACCCTGCAGGTTCAAGTTAAATTGATTTAATTTTATTTTGTGCATATTCTACATGAATTTTTAGTTTTTAAATTTCAAAGAAATCATGAAATAAAAACAATATCTTATATACTCAGGGTTTTCTTATTGAAAATAAAACTGAAAACATCTGCATTAGAATCAAAATAAAGAAAAGGGAAGGTCATGATGTAACTTCAAGGCAATCCTTCCTCGGGATATTACGTACTTACTAATGACACAATCAATTAACTTTATCAAATTGATCATTTCCAGCTACTTAAATAAAGGTAGCTTTAGATTCCTCCAAAAATTTGGCATACTGTAAAACATGGTATGGTATGATGGTATGGTATGTGTTATGGTATGGTGGTATGGTACGAATACCACCATACCATGGTATACATGAATGGTACCATGGTATGGTATGATGGTATGGTACAAATTACTATACCATGGTATAATTTGATGGTATGAAGCATGGTTTGGTTTTTTGAAGTAGGAAGTTTTGAAAAGTTAATTAAGATAATTTGAAACATGATTTTTTTTAATTTGCTGACATTATGTATCTGATTTTTTTTTTTTTTTTGAAAAGAAAATATTGCTAAAATAAAAAGAAAGTGAATGTAGAAAAAACAGATCTCTTACATAAAGTTGTGAACAGAAAACAAAAGAAAACTCAATTTAAACATCTCATAAAACCATAAAGTTAAGTATTATGTCCTGGTCTGACGTCGACACATTGAAAATTTCTGTCAATTATTCTTTGAAATTTTGGTAAGTGCTGCATATATTATGATTATAATCTAGATAATGTAGTTAAAGTTTTATTGCTTAGCCTTCTGTCAATGACCAACTTTTTTTATTTTGTTTTGAAATATGACACTAAGTCTTTTAACAGTTGCATATTCTGTCTACATGTATGCCCAAGAAATCACATTTAAAAAATGTGAATAAAAGTGAATGCATCTCTGCATCAATTAGAAAACACCATACTTTCATATTAAACTGTCACTCATATAATACTATGTAAATTCATAGATACCACATGTTTTAATATGTGAAAATTGTTGCATGAAGGAATAGTTAATACACAATATCTATCAAGGAATGTGTCTTCTTTTATTATGTGCTATTTTTTTAAACACTTTATTTCATTTTTTTAATTAATTGCAAAACTGGAATATTTTGTATACTATATGTAACAATAGTAATAGATATCCAATTATATATTGAAACTGAGGATAAACAACAACAAAGAATATAGTCCAAAAAAAAAATCAAACACAAAAACTAAAAGGATGTCCATTACAC
Source organism: Mytilus coruscus (assembly GCA_017311375.1). Taxonomy (NCBI): domain Eukaryota; kingdom Metazoa; phylum Mollusca; class Bivalvia; order Mytilida; family Mytilidae; genus Mytilus; species Mytilus coruscus. The sequence goes on from CM029599.1 coordinate 96,509,526, forward strand.
ATATGTCTGTGAATTTTCTACGACTCTTAAAGTTTAACATTTTTTTGTTTGTTTTAGTAATCTGTTTGATAAGCAATAATATCTGTCATCTTATTAGCATGGTAAGCTCTTCTTAAACATTTTATAATTGAGAGAAGATATGTTATTTCCACTCTAAATGTGGTTTCTTGGGCAAAGATGTAGGACTGTAGAAATGATTGTTTGCTTATGGAACTATAACATCAAATATACTATAGCGGAGGTATGCTGTTTTATAAAAACGAAATTCATTTTTGTCTTGCCATGTAACGTTAGTCATAATGATCCTAATATTGTAGCGGCTTGAGCATTCTCTATTACTACATGTCAGGGCTATATTGCATTCAAATTGTCTGTATGTCAGTCTATTCGTCCATGTTTCCCCCAAACGTTTCTCATATTGTCTGTGAACCAGAAAAATAATTGTTTTTGTTGGCCCCTTGTATGCCCCTTTACAATAATAACCCCAACCTTCCTATTGTGGTATGGAACCTTGTGCTAAAATTTAATAGAGATCCATACACTTATACTCAAGTTATTGCCTGCAAACCAGAAAAATAGTTGTTTTGGCCCCTTTTCGACCCCTAATTATTAAACGGTTTGGACCATGACCCCCCAAAAATCAATCCGAACTCTCCCTTTGAAGTATGGAACCTTGTTGTAAAATTTCATAGAAATCTACACTCTTATACACAAATTATTGTCCTGAAACATGAAAAATAATTGTTTTGGGCCCTTTTTGGCCCCTTATTACTAAACAGCTACGACAATAACCCCAAAATAATTCCCAAACTTTCTATTGTGGTATGAAACCTTGTGCTAAAATTTAATAGAGATCCATACACTTATACTCAAGTTATTGTCTGTGAACCAATTTATTTTCTACGAACCAGTAAAACTGACCTTTTTTTGCCCCTAATTACAAAACCGCTAAGACAATACCCCCAAAAATAATCCCAACCATCCTTTAGTGGTATGGAACCTTGTGCTTAAATTTCATAGTGATCCAAAAAAAAGTATATACACTTATAATCAAGTTATTGTCTGCAAACCAAAATGTCTTCAGACGCAGACATCGCCATAACATAATACAAACATCTCTTCTCAATATTGTCTGAAATTTTGATTGTATGATCTTGTAGGTTACCATCTCATTACACAATTATCAAAATTAATAGAACCAATAAATGAAGCATGTAGCGCTTCTCTCTGAACTGAAATTCTGGATCTGCCTCTGACATACAAAAGAAAATGACTAAAATTATAAAAACTTTAGTTATGCACTTCTGGCTTCACAATTATTTCATGCATTGGACATATCATTGGTTGTCTGTTTTTTTTTAGTTCAACAGACCCAGAGGGTTAAGTGAGCTTTTCTAATCATTTGGCTACCGTTGTACGTCGTACGTAGCCATCCGTTAACTTAAACTTCTCTGAAACTACTAGGCCAATGATTGGAACCAATTTGGCCATAACAACATAGCTGACATGGCTAAAATAAATGGATGTATGGATGGTTGTTTAACGTTCAGTGGCAAGTTAAATGCATATTCAGCATGTTCAGGACGAGCATAGATAAAGAGATATGAAAGTTGACCCTGTTTTGTACTAAAGCTGGAATATTTAAAGTGCTAAGTTATAGGAGTTAAAGCCCTTTAATGATGAGTTTTATCAATTTTTGACATTTTTGCTCGTTATCTTCAAAACTATAATATGTATAGATAAAGTGAAACTTTTAATAGCAATAACGATCACAGGACAGAGTCTACAAATTTGTCACAATGGCCAAAATTATTGGTTTCTTTCCTTTGGGAGTTTTCAGTTTGCCTATTGGCATGAACACTTTAATGGATTGATAAGTTGCTCACCAAATATAAGTTATTCAGTTTAGAAGCATGTGAGAAACGTTTGGGGGAAACATGGACGAATAGAGTGACATACAGACAAGTTGAATGCAATATAGCCTCGACATGTAGTAACAGAGAATGCTCTAGCCACTACAATATTAGGATCACTATGACCAAAGTTACATGGCAAGACAAAAATGAATTTCGTTTTTATAAAACAGCATACCTCCGCTATAGTATATTTGCAAACAATCATTTCTACAGTCCTACATCTTTGCCCAAGAAACCACATTTAGAGTGGAAATTACATATCTTCTCTCAAAAAAAAAAATGTTTAAGAAGAGCTTACCATGCTTATAAGATGACAGATATTATTACTTATCAAACAGATTACTAAAACAAAAAAATTTTAAACTTTAAGAGTCGTAGAAAATTCACAGACACATGTGTAATGGACACCCTTTTATTTTTTGTTTGATTTTTTTTTTTGACAATATTCTCTGTTGTTGTTTATCCTGAGTTTCAAGATATAATTTGATATCTAATTATTATTACACCAATTTATTATATATGGACCACAACAAGGATTGGTCAAGGGCCGACAGACTTGCTCGGGCAAGCTTTTGGATAAGAAATTTTATTCGTGGTAATTTGTAAAACGTTCAAGATTATTATTTCAATTCGACTACCACATGTCAAAATAAGAATCATTTGACATCTTACTGATGAAGGATATTAGTTTATTTATTTAATATTTGTTCATGATTTTACTATTTTTTTATTTTTTTTGGTGATGTTGTACCTTTTTAGACTTGCTTATTATATATTATATTTTGTAGTGTACTGTATCATATTTATATGATCCATCGCCTCGTAAGATTTATCGTTGGCTATTATTCAGACATTTAATTATTATTACATATAGTATACAAAATATTCCAGTTTTGCAATTAATTAAAAATTGAAATAAAGTGTTTAAAAAAAATAGCACATGATAAAAGAAGACACATTCCTTGATTGATATTGTGTATTAACTATTCCTTCATGCAACAATTTTCACATATAAAACATGTGGTATCTATCAACTGAGGAAACATAGCATTATATGAGTGACAGTTTAATATGAAAGTATGGTGTTTTCTAATTGATGCAGAGATACATTCACTTTTGATTCACATTTTTAAATGTGATTTATTGGCATACATGTAGACAGAATATGCAATTGTTGAAAGTGTCATTTTCAAAACAAAATAAAAGTTGGTCATTGACAGAAGGTTAAGCAATAAAACTTTAACTACATTATCTAGATTATAATCATAATATATGCAGCACTTACCAAAATTTCAAAGAATAATTGACAGAAATTTTCAATGTGTCAGACCAGGACATAATATTTATCTTAATAATCTTAACTGTATGGTTAATATCTGAGATGTATAAATTGGAGTTTTCTCTTGTTTTCTGTTCACAACTTTATGTAAGTGATCTGTTTTGTCTACATCCACTTTGTTTTTTAGTAATATTTTCTTTTCAAAAATAAACCAGATACATAATGTCAGCAAATTAAAAAAAAACATGTTTCAAATTAAGTTAATTAACTTTTCAAAATTTCATACTTCAAAAAACCATACCATACTTCATACCATCAAATTATACCATGGTATAGTAATTTGTACCATACCATCATACCATACCATGGTATCATTCATGCATACCATCATATGGTGGTATTCGTACCATACCACCATACCATAACACATACCATACCATCGTACCATACCATGTTTTACAGTATGCCCAAAAATTTACCGTCTTGAAACGGAGAAGTTAAAACAAATACAATTAACAGGCTGGATTAAATTAACTAAAATGTAATTTCACCTGGTAGGCCATGCAATCATATCACAGTGTGGTTCAGTAATTGAACTTATCGACCATGTTATTTATAGGTTTCATTTTGATGTTGGATTAGATTCCCGATTGCAGATATATTTTCTGTAACTCATATAAAGCCTTTTTCTACAACTATGATAAGAGTATTAATTGCCAATCTCAGAAAAGATCCGTCTGAAGTAAATTTAATTGATAAGTTTAAAAACACTTACCGTTATCTTGATGATATTTTTGCTTTAAATAATTAAAAAAAAAAATCGCATTTTCTGCGGAAATTTACCCAAAGGAACTTATTGAAAATAAATCTTAAACAGACAGCAATGATTGTTTTTTTCTAGATTTGAATAATTATCATGATTATATTTCAGTTTCACACGGGAAACTCTTACTATACAAAAAAGAGACGATTTTTTGTTCTTGATTGTTAATTTTCCTTTTTTTGATGGCGAAGTTCCTTTGGACCCCGATTACTGTGTGTATTTTTTCACAAATTTTTCGCTATATGCCGGTGTCTGCAGTCGGATTTTTAGATTTCAATCAACGTAATTTATGTATAATTGATAACAAAACTGAAAAATGTTTACTCAGATCAGCTGCATTAAAATCTAAAAGAAACCCGGACCGTTTGTTAAAAAACCTGGACGTTTTGAATATTGCTCTCGAAAAAAACACGGACAATGTTAAATGCTGAATTTGAAATAAAACAGTGCTAAATATGGGGGTTGCTTAAAAGCGGAAAAGGAATACGGAACGGAAACGGAAAACAAAAACAGAGGAATACATGTAACCGGAAATCTGTGGCATACTTATGTTTGTAATAATGAATCAGATAGTTTCTAACATAAAAACGAAATATCATGGAAAATACAGGGTGATAGCTTTATAATATATATTCATTTAAAGATGCCGATATTACTAACAACTGCTAATGGAACCCAATCCCTGAGGCATCTGTTTTAAACTAAAAGCAGTGTCAGTTACAAAAACTAAATTTTCTATACTTTTTATAAGACCGAATCAATTGATTCAGAAATCATAAAAAGCTGGCCAAAACATAAGCAAAAGTCTTTCGTCCAGGAGAAACTGAAGCTTGATCTGTAACTTTTATGATTTAACTGAGTATAAAAGTGCGGAAAATAAGATATTAATAATTGTTCTATTAGTTGCAGTAAAAGAAGCCTATGACAAAATGTATAACAAAAAGAAGTCTAAGGTTAATTCAAAAAGGAGGGACAGAGGGTTGGAGTGGGAGTGGGGGTGGGGGTCCATATAAAACGACAAAATCAAACATTATCAATCAACGGAACGAGTGAAAAACAACCGTCATATCTCTATCTTGGTAAAAGCATTTTACGACGAAAATAGTGAGGTAAACCTGATTTTATAGCTAGCTAAACCTCAAACTTGTACATATATATGACAGTTGTTATAGAGCAATCCAAACTGACAAATTCAAAGTCGATGTTCCAACGGTCAATGTAATAACATACTTCTGTTGACTGAAACTCATTATAGATTACTTTTTATTTGAATTTCAAGGGAAAATTTAAAAAAATAATAATAGGTACGGCAATTAATTGGCTGCAGTCCTTTAACCGGAAATCTGTGGCATACTTATGTTTGTAATAATGAATCAGATAGTTTCTAACATAAAAACGAAATATAATGGAAAATACAGGGTGATGGATTTATAATATATAATGGAACATCAGATGAAATAAAAGATTGTTTTTTTGTCTGGACCATCCTTTACTGAAGTCTAACCATGTAATCTCAAACTTATCAAAGATGTTATTGTAATTAAAGGTCAAAGATTTACAACATATGGCATTCTTGACATTGAAATACATTTAAAAGAAACAAATTTTCTCAATCTGCATCGAAATAGCTGTCCATTACAGCATGTATTCAAAGGATTTATTAAAAATGAAGCGGCTGATACATAAACAACAAGTGACCATACCAAATTAAAACTAATCTAACAAATTTTAGATAATGCATGTTATGATAACGTCAAAAAAGACAAAACTAGTATAATTACATATATGCTTTTTGTCGAGCCTTCGACTTTTGTCGCAAAAGCGAGACATAGCGATCCTACATTCCGTCGTCGGAGTCCACAAATTTTGATTCTATTTATTGGCGCAATTAATACCATCAGAAAATAGAGAGTGGCGCAATAAGTACCTTTTCAAAACTGTAATTGGCGTAAATTGATTCTGCCCAAATATTCACTCTGTGGTTAAAGTTTTTGAAATTTTAATAACTTTCTTAAACTATCCCGAATTTCTACCAAACTTGGACAGAAGCTTGCTTATGATCATAAGATAGTATCCAGAAGTAAATTTTGTAAAAAAAAATCCTGTTTATCCGTATTTAACTTATAAATGGACTAAGTTTTTTCTGCCAGTTAACATTACATTCACTCTGTGGTTAAAGTTTTTAAAGTTTTAATAAATTTCTTAAAATATTCTGGATTTCTACCAAACTTGGACAGAAGCTCGTTTATGATCATAAGATCCAGAAGTAAATTTTGTAACAGAAAATCCTGTTTATCCTGTATTTTACTTATAAATGGACTAAGTTTTTTTCCGCCAGTTAACATTACAATCACTCTGTGATTAAAGTTTTTAAAATTTTAATAACTTTCTTAAACTATCCTGGATTTGTACCAAACTTCGACAGAATCTTGTTTATGATCAAAAGCTAGTATCTAGAAGGAAATTTTGTAAAAATCTATTTCCTGTTTTTCCATATATTACTGATAAATGGACTTAATTTTTCTTCCAGTTAATATTACATACAGTCTGCAGTTAAAGTTTTTAAAACATTTATCATAAACCATCCTGGATTTTTACCAAACTTGGACAGAAGCTTCAAATCTTAAATAAATCTATAGATTTGATTACATACTGTATTCATTATTTACAAGCATAACTTTTTTCATACATTTCAAACGTTTTATTTCATTAACTGTAAATCTATTATGTGCATTCCCCTATCACACTGAAAACATAGATAACATCAAAAGTAGGCGAGACACTGGGTTCCGGGGAACCCTTACGATTTTTTTTATTGATTCTACTGAACTATTGCAGCGCAGAAACTTAAATAAGAATATATTCTCAAGCTTTAATAACAAAATATAACCCATATATACGTAAAAAAGTATCATAAAATATTAGCATTTATTGCAGTTTGACGTAGAATGTGGGCAAGTGTTTAATGTTGAACCAATAGTTATGTAGTGCAAACACAAAAGTCTACTAGATAAAGACTTTTAAAACAAACAATTGACAGTTGGACCCCTGATGATGGCAGATCTGTCATATGTATTGATGAATCATTTAAATATTTATAATTTAACATGTACTAGTATATGAGTATTTTTTTTATATTTGATTGTATTTAAGTCTAAGAGGACCAACCCAAGCTTTAACTACCGAAATACTAAAATAGTGTCGGGTCCTATCAGACGACATTGGATGCAAGGTTGCATAGACGTTTAATAATAATAAAAAGGTACACGGAAATCTTTTCATTTTAACAATCAATGAAAATACTCGTACAGCCAATTAAATCATCGAGCCCGACTATCACGAACATATATATTTCTTTTGATGTTGTTGCTTAGCAAAACAAATGAGGAATAACAAATTAAAACAAATTGATGATATAATTTTAGCCCCAAATTTATTGTCCATTAATTTGCTTTAAAATGTTAGGGTAAATGTGCTATGAATGAAATTGAGAATGGAAATGGGGAATATGTCAAAGAGACAACAACCCGACCAAAGAGTAGATAACAGCGGAAGTATATTCGTAAATGTTTTCACAATGTCAGAGATCTTTTTTCAGTCGTTAGTGATTCGGCATCCGTCTCTTAAAGATTTAAACATTGGTTATGAATTGGCATAAAAAAATTATTAACGAAAAATTCGGGATATATATATGGTTTCTATAAGTTAAACTTTAGGTAACAATTAAGTTGAGTTTTGGTTTTGAAATATTGATATATGACAGCTAAACAACATTTTCTATATGAAAGTATAATATTTTAGCATCAAAGAATTCTAGTATTGGTGAAGCTAACCACTGATCTTGTGCGGGTAACTAACATTCATTCGTTTACAAAGTTTCTCAAACGAGTTCGTCGTATTTGTATTTAAAAGACTGGTTTGTGCACATACTGAAGGGATGATAGACTACTGCTTTCTGTATACAAATTACAAATAAATAAAAAAAAAAAATCGGCGACATAAGACAGTCCCGAATCAGAGGAACGATTTGTGAAATGTACAAGTATACGATATGATCTGTAATGGAATAATGCTTTAACGAAACCGAATGACGTTACGCCACGAGTTATCGTTCTTGAACTACTTTCATTAATATCAGTCAATGCAGCAGGTTCCATCGTGTTTCTTGCGGTTGTCGACACAATACATGTAGGCCTTACGCTGTACTTTAATCGCAAATTGATCAAATAATATAAGAATCCATTTATGCCTTAATGTATAGTGCCGAGAGATTTAATGCAATTATACATTAGTTGACATTGAATGCCTCGTCGTCTTACGAAAATTCTATTGCTCATTCTTTACATTTGAAAAGACTTTTTTCAAACGTTCTGTTTGTATTGCAATGTATTGATTAGTAAGCATTTGTACGATTTATCTATATATATATCCTTATATATATCCTTATGTTGTTTTTTTTATATTCTTGGTTATTTGTTTGCAATACCTTCTTTTTTATGATGCACGCTGTTTCCCGCTGAAATTTTGTTTTGAAAGTAGAAATCCAATTTATAGAAAGGATGATGTGTGAAAATACGGGGAATTGTACCACTATTAATGCAATTTCGCTAAGAAACTCATTCGTTTTAAATGGTCGCCAAGAAACACCGGTAGCAAAATAGAAAAAGGAAATTTAATTGCAACAGATTACACATAGAATCAGGCGAAAAAGACCCGTACAAGCAGACGTTCAAACTCGGACAGAAAATAGTTGTTGGACATGGAATGAAAAAAAAAATAGTTTAACTTGGTTCTTTTGCCGAACAACTTTCCCTATGTGTCAAGTGTAACATTCTCTGAAATTTATTGGACTGTAAAGAAGAAATCCGATATAGCTATGAAACTATTTTGCTAGCTTGATATTCGTATAAGCGCAGTCTAAACAGGACAGCAACATCGGAATGAGGAGAAAGTTAACAAAGGCTTAAAATACATGTGCACTTGGTTAGGACGAAATAAAATTAAATAGTTCAGATCCCATTACATATTCTTTTTTGTCATTCCCATTCTGAAATTATTTTCTCGAAATTTACAATCAAACGATTTATCAAAAAATGCGTGGCTCCGTCATGAAAGATGATCGGTGCTCTGATGAAATGCGTGGCTCCGTCATGAAAGATGATCGGTGCTCTGATGAAATGCGTGGCTCCGTCATGAAAGATGATCGGTGCTCTGATGAAAGTAAATCCAACAAAGCACTTCGAACGCAAACAAATTATTTACAGATATTTTCATTAACCTATATTATTCAAACTGCAGAAACAAACTGAAAAAAACAGCGAGATCTTAAAATCATTTAGATCTTATATTCATGTTAATTTACGCTTGGATATTCGGGGATGGGTGTGTTTTTGGTGTTTGAGAACACGCACCATTTCACAAAGTGGGGAGATAAAACGACTGAAAGACGATTATCAAAGTTGCCCTTTTTGGGGAGAGTCGTATTGCTCACATAGATATATAGGCGCCAGAAAAAGCCCTAGGATATTCGCAGTCTTATAAGGAGTTTTATAACAAGTATACAAGTTTGTATGTGAAAAAGGTGTTGAAACTTGAAAGTGTTGGTAATTTTTTGTGTGAATAAATGGAGATATGGGATATATAATGCAAGATGAACGGGTTTTTTTATGCTAATTTGTAGTTTTAGTTAAGGTTCGTTGGTCCCTTGAAATAGAAAGTTAATAGGATATTTAGTATAGCTAGTATTAGATCTATCAAATTATAACATCACATGTTCACAACAATAGCCAGATTTTAATTATCACAGTAGCATATATTGTGTCTCCTAGTACACATTTGTTAAAGTCTAAAATATTTGTATTTCTGGAGAAAACTGAAACCATTATGAAATAGAGAGTTGTGGTATGATTGCCAATAAGACAACTTTCCACCAAAGACCAAATGATGTAGATGTTAGCTTGCTTACATTGCTTCAAATTACCATTCAACTATGAACTATGATCTGCATATATTCAAAAAAGATATTTGTCACCAAATGCCTTATAAATAGAACATCATCATATATACGCTTATATATATTTTGCTCCCTCGAAAAAATGACAGGAGTATCTTGTTTTACTCATGTCCGTTCGACCGTCCATCCACTTGGTATATAGGGTTTATACGACTAATTTCTTAGGACTACAGTTTGTAAGCTTTATTATTTTTTTAATTATGTACTTGATGTTACTGCATAAACTAAAGGTGTGCATATCGTCAGGATTATTTTTTAAATGACAGGTTGTTGAATATGGCATTTTGATAATAAAGAAAGGCACACAGAGTACAGACTCCGGCTTACTCCTCCCAATAGTATAATTTCAAGCTAGAACTTTTATGTTGCGCAGAGTGTTTTACTTATAAAGAGGGTACATATATATATTTTCAGGTTTTTTTTGGTATAATTTTCCACGAATGACAGAATGTTGAACTTTGTCTTTTTAAGAGAAATTTTGCAAGGTTTGTCCGACAAACTACGCACACAACTCACACGTTTACACCATACAGAGTATACTATGTTAATGCCTGTATCAATTCAGGAATATGACAGTTGTATCCATTCATTGTTGTGTTTGAGCTTTTTATTTTGCCAGTCGATAAGCATGATAAGGGACTTTCCCTTTTCAATTTTTCTTGGAGTACGGCATTTTTGTTATTTTACTTTTTAGAATGTGTATTTAACAGGATCTTTATTTTCTTAATAATTTTCACAACAGTATGTTTAACCTTATTGACCGGTGCATGAAATGTGTCTTTAAGACAAAACTGATTCAAATTGTGTTGTATCGTCCTGGACATGCATGAAATATTTGCCACTGAACATTAAGCAACCATCAATCAATCAGTTTAAATTGTACTTTAACATCACTGTTTACTGAATCAAATTTTTGGAGCACTTTATTCATGCATGGATGCAGCGGTGGCATCTTCATTGCCAAGTATGGTAAAAAAAATATAAAATATGATATTTTTCATAATGTTAACTAGATAGGAAAATTTAGATATTATATGAATAACTCTAATTTGAATTCACGTGAATTTCACGTGTACAAAATTCATGTGATACATGAGCTTCACGTTTAAGCTCGTTTGAGGTGAAATTCGCGTGGATTTCACACGATAGTGAAAAATCCCTGTGTAGGACGAAATAAATTAAATCAGTAGAAATGTACATTGAATAACTATAAAATTAACGAAACACGACAGGCGAAATAAAAACTACAATAAACATCTGTCAGATCCCGACACATATTTTTTTTCTTCAAAACCCCTGAGTAAGAATAACGTTTTTCTGTATTCAATAACGTCACTGATACACGTTTTCGGTCGAATTCTAAACGTATTGATCGATCAACTTTGAAGCAATTTATCTTAAAAAACAAGGAATGGTGACATTAGTATTTTTATACATGCATGCAATCAGTATACCATCCCGGATATTATGTTAGTCTTTAGTCTTTCTCCGTATATAAGAAAATAGCCATACATTGAAAATGTATTGTAAACTCCCGTGGGACATTCCATGCATGTGCCTTTCTATGTTGTGATGTTACACTATTGTTTCAGAAAAAGGGTGAAGGTTTGGTACCATTAAAACGTTTAAACCCGCTGCATTTGTTTGCACCTGTCCTAAGTCAGGAATCTGATGTTCAGTAGTTGTCGTTTGTTGATGTGGTTCATAAGTGTTTCTCGTTTCTCGTTTTTTATATAGATTAGACCGTTGGTTTTCCCGTTTGAATGGTTTTACACTAGTAATTTTTGGGGCCCTTTATAGCTTACTGTTCGGTGTGAGCCAAGGCTCCGTGTTGAATACCGTACTTTGACCTATAATGGTTTACTTTTATAAATTTTGACTTGGATGGAGAGTTGTCTCATTGGCACTCATACCACATCTTCTTATATCTATCTATTTTATTTCCATCCAATGTTTTTTTGGTTTATAACATATCTTAACCCAGGGGCGGATCCAGCCATTTTTAAAAGGGGGGGGGTTCCCAACCCAGGATAAAGGGGTGGGGGGGGTTCCAACTAAATGTCCAATTCAAATGCATTGATCGTCAAGAAAAAGGGGTGGTTCCAACCCCCGGAACCCCCCTCTGGATCCGCCACTGTAACCATTTCCAAAGAAACATTTTATTCTCATAATTCCGTGAGCATTCTTCTTATACTTTTCTGTATGAAAAATTAGAGACAGTGGTATACGTCAATTAAACAGCAATCCAACGACATGAATAACTACTAGACTCTTAGAGGTCACAGTATATGGTTTTAGTTTTATATCATCACATGAAGGATTCTGGGTTCATGTGATAGTAAAATGTGTTTTACCTAAACAAAAAACTGCCTCTTAAAAATTCAAGAAAATAGCTATTCAGAAATATTCTGCAAAATGTATTCTAGTTTAACCCCACCACATTCTGTATCTGCCTGTCCCAAGTCAGGAGCCTGCAATTCATTGGTTGTCGTTTGTTGCTGTGTTACATATTTGATTTTCGTTCATTATTTTGTACATAAATTAGGCCGTTAGTTTTCTCGTTTGAATTGTTTTACATTTGTGATTTTTGGTTTTGGGCCTTTTATAGCTGACTATGAGGTATGGGCTTTTCTCATTGTTGGAGGCCGTACGGTTACCTATAGTTGTTAATTTCTGTGTCATTTGGTCTCTTGTTGAAGCGTTAAAGATGCTTATAAAGCCAAAAACAACCACTGCATAATATTTTGTCCAATGTTTTATAAAAAGAATGTACAAAACAAACAATAATTCACAAATCAATCTAGAAATTATGATATTTAGGAATAAAGAGGGGAAAATTGTAAATTCTACCACCAGGAAAGCGTCTACCGCGTGGTTATGTCGGTATGAATATGAGAAAAAGGAGGTGAGGGCAGGAGAAGAGGGGAAGCTGATGGGTAAATGAATCCATTCTCATGCAATGCAATACGTTTTGTCATTAATAAAATAAAGATCGCTGACGTGAAATATAGTGTTATATGCTACAATATTGCCACGTGCTCAACACTCGAAACATGTTGGCGGTCGTCAAGCCATTCTACAAGTTGGGTGGGAATAATTGACCAACATGGGAGGAGTAAGCTATTCAAATTACTGTTTTAACAGGTTAAGCGATAAACTTCATCCATCAATCACTAACTTATTTCTAATAATTAGTTGTTTTGTGCATAGACGATAAATTAGAAGTGATTAACAGTAAGAAATAACGTATAACCGATAAAAATAGCGGTGAACCGATATATTAATAGCAATTAACCGATAAAAATAGCGGTTAACCGATATACAAATAGCTATTAACCAATAAAAAAGCGGTTAACCGATAAAATTAGCTGTTAACCGACAAATATATGGTAAACTGATAAAAATACCTTTTGAACCAAATGGTACACCATATCTTTAAGGGATTGATATATTTTTCCACATTGTCACTGCTTGGATTGTAAGGGGTGGCCATTCTTCCAAATTCTTATCAGCCTGTTCTTTCCATTTATTCCAGTCTACTTTGTTTATTTGTCATACTTTTCTTTTGGGTTTTTCGTTGTGTTCCGCTTTGCACACGTTAATTTCTGCTAATATGCATATATGATCAGACTGTATGTTTTCATTGATTAATGTTGAGCAGTTTTTGACTTTATTTGGTGTGCTGGGTGTTATACTAGTAAGTACTAGGTCAATAGCACTTTTTGTATTCCGTCTTGTAGGTTGGCCATCATTTACACGCATCATTATAAATAAGAAGATGTTGTACGAGTGCCAATGAGACAGCTCTCCATCCAAGTCACCATGTATAAAAAGTTATGCTGGTTTTGTCATGAAGTCTTCAATTATTTTCCTCAGCTTTGTTTGTCTTGTCATTGTTCCATGCTAGACTTTAAGCCTTAAGGTCTCTCATCATAACCAATGCATGCTTGTTGTCTTGTTGTACCCTTTGAACTTTGATTGCTACTTTTTCAAGTTGTTTTGTTTCTTCTGGTGGAATGTATGGTACTAGCAGATCGATTACAACGTTGTAATCCGTGTCAGAGTATTGTAGCCGCTACACTTTCATAGTTTATGTCTTCAAAGTCTTTTCATTCAATGGTTGTGAAGTTGGTTTCGTGAGTGTTGATGCAAATAACCCTCTAAGGGGAGCTTCATTCTGTGTATTCAGAATGCTGTAGAGTCACCTCTTGTTAAATATGTCCAAATATTTTTCACACTTTGTTGATGTTGCTGTGTGTTTGTACCAAAGTTTACGCATCACGGGTTGTTTTGCCATCTCTTGTCTTGCAATTTTCTTTCCCGCAGTTTGAGCAGGTTGCTTAATTTATGCACCCCTTACTTGTGTCCAAATTTATTGCAGTTATAACACCCCACAACTTTAACCGATTGTTCTGCTTGAAATTTTGAGTATGTTTTGTACAATAGGGACAGTACCCTTTGGAATCGATAGCTTTTTATTACCTCCTCGTGGTCAAAAAAGATAACTTTAACTACTGGCATAGATTTCCCTGTGCCTCTCTATTTTTTGCTTCACTTCTTTGGTTTTGAAGATGTGTGAAATATCCAGTGAATGATTTTCCTCTGATATATGGACAGGTGTATTATGTAAGCAACAAGTGTTTGTTCCCTGGTATATTGATCTTTGTTTGTGTGCTACAGACTTTTCGCCAGATACTGATGTGTTGAGCGACCACGACTTAATGATACTGTCTCTTATTTTCTTTTCTTTCAGGTGATAGCTACTCCGCGTTTTAGTAGACTATATATGCCTCTTCTATTTGATCTCCAAGCGCTTTTACAACACTTTTATGATTGCAGTACTGTCTGTAACTATATGTTTGACTGTTCTGTGTTGTTTATAATTATTATTTCTTCTTGACTTTCTTCTCTCGCTATGACTTCGACAATTTCCCTTCTGTTTTCTGCTTTTGATTATTACTTTGCAGATATCCTTGTCCTATTGTTTTTGTAATCTCTAATAATTTATCTATTTTCGGGACTGTTTTGATATCACTCCTTCTTTGATGGTGCTCAACTGTTTGCCCTATGTGTGGTTGCTTTATGTTACAAAAAGTGCACACTTAAAGAAACACCTGCAATCATAAAACTTTCGAGCACGATTTTCGTACTCAGACTCAGAAATCAACCAATCAAAATCCTGGATTTGGTGTTTCGAGCACAAATTTTGTACTCCGAGTAACGAGTAAAGTTTTATGACCGAGAGCCCTGTACTTGTCACTTTGTCTGTGTCCTCTGCTGTATATCCTGCGCATACGCAGTGCCACCACTTATTGCACAGATCACATGCAAATCAGGTAATTTCTTTCACAGTACTTACATTTTTTGGTGGCTCCTCTCTACAACACCAAGCACATAAAATGTTTCACTTTCCTTCTGCAGGATCCTTCAAATTTTCTATGTCTTTCTTATATTACGTTTATTGTCATTTACTGAACTGTTTTCCGATTGCTTGTTACACGTTTACTTCATCTGGCGGTAGACATGAGTAGTTGTCATATGTGGGTATATATCATTATTTATATGCTTGTATTATATATTTATTCGGATATACGCATGCGTACTGTACAAGGATCTAATAAACATCTACCTAACAGGAAATACTTTTAGGCTATAGTGCAAACTTTTGTGGTATTGTAGTAAAGTGATAGGATTAACCCACCTCAGCGCTACTACTTACCTGTTTTGGCCGAAGGTGTTCTGCATGTAGATGTTTCTCCAGCTATTCCCAACTTCTATGTGAGGTTCAATTTAGCGTGTTTAGTGTATGGCAAAAAGTAAAGTAACAAAAATACCGAACTCCAAGGAAAATTCAAAAACGGAAAGTCCCTTATCAAATGGCAAAATCAAAAGCTCAAAACACCAAACGAATGCAAAAACTGTCATATTCCTCACTTGGTATAGGCATTTTCTTATGTAGAAAATGGGGGATTAAACCAGGTTTTATAGCTAGCTAAACCTCTCACTGGTATTTCTCTCCTGGTTATTTATGTTTTCTTATTGATTGATTGGCTAACTGTCTGTTCTTTGTGATAGGATAAACCCGCCTAAGCTTTTAGAGAAGCAAATTCATCTCTTATATTTCAATATCCATTACCATATGTCTTGTTCATTTACTTCTTGATAAAAGTCTTTGTATGTATACAGGAGTATACGTTTTGTATTTTGTAAACTTAGTTTTGGACCAGGGTGGACACCGTCCTTGTTATTTATGGTTAGTATAAAAAAGAGATGTGGTATGATTGCCAATGAGACAACTGTCCACAAGAGACCAAAATGACACAGAAATTAACAACTATAGGTCACCGTACGGCCTTCAACAATGAGCAAAGCCCATACCGCATAGTCAGCTATAAAAGGCCCCGAAATGACAATGTAAAACAATTCAAACGAGAAAACTAACGGCCTTATTTATGTACAAAAAATGAACGAAAAACAAATATGTAACACATAAACAAACGGCAACCACTGAACTACAGGCTCCTGACTTGCGACAGGCACATACATACATAATGTGGCGGGGTTAAACATGTTAGCGGGATCCCAACCCTCCCCCTAACCTGGGACAGTGATATAACAGTACAACATAAGAACGAACTATAAAAATCAGTTGAAAAAGGCTTAACTCATCAGATGGACAAAAATACAAGTGGACGTGGCAGGGTACTTGTACATCCAAACAACAAAAAGACACTAGGAACAGATAGGTTCACGTTCTCTATGTCCAAGACCTTCCTCTCCCTTTTTCAAAGTATCTGCTGACCTGAATTGAGTTTCCAAATGTTTTTGTTTAGAGTAGTGATTTGTTTTGTAAGAAGACAGGCCAAATTTTCTGGATGTTTGTGGTCTTTTCTTTTATTCCATATGGAGATTGATAGGACAGGGCAGTCAATAAATTTTATTTCAGCTGATGAATATTTGTCTACTATGTATTTTGCTTCTGAAACTCTTGACCTATTACCTTTGTGTCTTAGCTCTATGAATATACCCTCTTTATTGGTCAAGTCGCACGTTTCTAACCAAAAGTATATAACAATATGCTTGTGCCTTTGTATTTCTTTCTCAATACGATCTTCCGGTAAATCCACCAGTGTGCTTGTTCTTGCACCACTGATACACCAAGATTCGATCGAAAAGTTATATTGTGTACATGCGTCTCTCGAGCATAAACCCTTGCTGTCTGATATTAATATGGGTACTTTATACCTGATACCGGAGGGTCTGTGTGACTGCTTTTCAAAGTATCTATGTAACTTTCTCCTGCTCGTCTGATTGTTTTTTGTTTTACATTGTTTTACATTCTCGTACAGTGAATTGATCTCTTCCTGGCTTTTTCTGTATTTGGTTGGAGAGTTTACGAAAGGGACAATACTGTTGTATTTACCCGCCAAACTGTCAACAACGGGTCGCTGGAGAAAAAATGTAAGATCGGTTTTGTTTCGATGTTAGGAAGTACCTTTGTGTTGCTGATGCTGATGTTTTGTGTATTTATTGTGTTATTTTACGTAAAAGATACTACTTATCGGCTTTTGTCAACTTGTTTACAATTTTTTGTTGGAGCTGTCAAATAGGGGAACTTTTATTTCGAGTGCATGCGTAAGTCACTTTTGCCAAGTCTTGATAGGTTTTTCAATACACCTTGTCGCTATTTAGTCTAATCCGTAAAAATAGTAACTTAGACAACTTCCAGTTTATGTCAAGTGTCTTATAAACAAAGGTCATCAGTAATGAGCTGAGGGAGGAAAAAGTTTAGAAAATATGCATTTTGAAATTTTTATAGTTTATGATTCAATTTTTGAAACACAAATTAAAGGCATAAAATGCTTTGTTTGAAAAAGAGAGGCGAAAGATACCAAAGGGACATTAAAACTCATAAGTAGAAAATAAACTGACAACGTCATGGCTAAAAAAAGAAAAAGACAAACAGACAAACAACAGTTCACAAAACACAACAGATAATTTAAACATGTCTCTCTGCACAAGACATTGTTTAAACCGGGCCCCAGATAGCTTTAACTGGTTTGTGATGTCATGAAAAAGTTGTGTTATTTCAGACCTGGATTAGAATAAGCATCGATAAGGTGTATGGAAGTGACGTGTTATGTGAAAACATCTTTGGACTCCAAGGGTTGACTTGAGTATAGAAATACAATTATCCCTAGACTTCTCCCATCCGGCAGTAAAACCATTTCTACACAGGGGCACGAGTCGTTTCATTTGGCTTTGTGGTATATATAACTTCACAACCACATACGGTCTCAATGGGGGTTTTAATCCGATATATTGTGTAAGAGCAATTTCAAGCTCTCTTCACGTGAAGGCTCTTTAAGAGGTCAGTAGATGCCCTGTTGTGAAAACAATTTGATTTTGTGTTAATTTGTTCTCGCTCTGAATATGCATGAAACAAGAACAAACATCAATGAAAAACCTAAGAAAACATAAAAAGCGCGAAAAACATTAGGAAGAATGAAAACAAAGGACAGCACATGGAAAAACATTTTAGGTTAGTTTTACTTTTTGAGGGTTGTATCTTGTATCAAATCAAGCAGCAATCAATGTCAAATTTGTGAACTGGAAATTAGATTTAAATTTGTACTTAAGATCGTGCCAGTTGCGAAGCATTACACTCATTATAGTAAATATTATGGTTACCAATGTTCTCGTTAACAGTCTTTTATGTAGATACCATTAAACGTTACATAAATTGATCTATATGATAATGCGATATTATATGAGTCGTGTTGACACTCAGACATGGAAACCGATTTCATTACAAATTAGAACAATCACGGGAATAGACAAATGAAGCTATGCATTTATCAAAACGAGTTCCTTCCTCGCAGAGACGTTATTGTCTCATTGATAGATAACAACAGGAAATTATTTTTTGCTAAAACAAGGACATCTTTTATTCATATTTATTTATTGCTGTTTGACTAATGACTTAATTATCTGCAAATATTATCTTAATCATTTCGTTTCAAAGAGGGTTTTGCTGTTTTAGATATCAAAATGAAATTAATGGTTTTTGCAGCATGTGTACAGATTAAATTTAATAAGATTACTAAGGCCAAAGTGCGTTAAAAATATAAGAGTTATGGACATTTGAATATGGGGGTATGCTACTCTCTGTGACTTACAGTCCACAAGTGCTGGTGTCGACTATTATATTCTCTGGGACTAACACTCAAGGAGTAGTATTGTCAAATTTGGTTATTTCTTGTGTCATTTATGATACTCTCTGAGACTAACAGTCCACGAGTAGTGGTGTCTAATAGGGACTAATAGTTCACAATAGTAGTGTCGACTATGATTCTCTCTGGGACTGATAGTCCACAAGTAGTGTCGACTATGATAATAGGCCGTGGGTTCAACCAGTTGTGTCATTTATGATACTCTCTGAGACTAACAGTCCACGAGTAGTGGTGTCTAAGGTCATACTCTCTCTAATTACAATATTGGTACGATAACCCTTACTTATAAGTTTGTTTAAAGGTTCGATGGTAAAATTTAGGATGTGAAATACCACTAACAAATCACCAGTAGTGTTTGGTTTCGACTATGATACTCTTTTGAACTGACAGATCATTACCAGTAATGTTGACTCGTTTGAATTATTTTACATTTTATTATATCGGGGCCTATTATAGCTTGCTATGCGATATGGGTTTTTCCTCATTGGTGAAGGCCGTACAGTGACCTATAATTGCAAACTTCTACGTCATTCGGTCTCTGATGGTCAGTTGTCTCATTGACAATCATTTCACATATTATTATCTTTTTTTTTTATTGTATTACCAATTCATTTCTAGCACTGGGTCGATACCACTGCCGGTGAACTGTTAGTTACCGAGGTTATCATCATCCCAGTTGTCAGTACTTCCCCACTTACAATATTTATAACATACAATTCAAAATATTTCCGCTAATACATTAATAAATTATTATAAATTAATTAAGGTCCCTACTCCTTCAAGCACTGTTAACCTTTGGTGGTCTTGGCTATTTATCTTATGTCCCTTTTGTTCATAAACAAAATGGAGCTCGTCAAATACTTATACTTCCCCGGCTTTTCAATGGATGGATTTGAACGTTCCAGATAAAGATAAACCCCAAAAAAGCTCGTCGGATGCACCAAATTTATAAAGTGTAATATTCATGTTTAAACCTACAGAAAACTTTGCGTTGAAAAACTACCAAACCAGAATGTCTGGATTGTCGCCATTATGTTTAAACAGATTATACGGATATAAATGTTTACTCTGTTAATAATCTACAACTGAAAAAATCATATTATGTTACTGGCAGCTCCTATTTGTTCTATGTTATGAAAGTCACATTTGTATTATTGTATAAACAGCTGTCACTTGGTGAACCAGTTGAAGTGAATTGTACTGCGATCACTGCATATGTTATAATTGTCCCAAACACCTGAAAGATGAAATTAATTCATTGAATATATGCATACCTTTACATACAGTCTACTATTATCTCATTTTTTACGTTGTCCGGTATCTCCTATCCGTGTCCTTTTGAAATGTATGTGTAGAATCTGTATCTATATTTGTACTTGTTTATTATAACCCGATATATATAGTTGAATAATAGGAAGTCAAAATAAGGGAGACTATAGAAAATATAAAAAGAGACCGAAAGTGTCAAAAGGTAGTTTAAAAATTGTTACAAGGTAGTTTATCAAGTTAAACAATTACTAGTTAATCAAGATTGTTTTATTCGCATTGTCTGACTGTGTTTAAAATTGTCGAGTAGTAATTGATAGTATTTTTGTTGAATATTTTTTACCCATCTAAGATGGAAGAATTGTTTAATTATTGTGTTCTTTACAAAAACAACATCTTGATTAATAAAATATAAATCTTTCCAAATTGAATTCATTTTCTTTTTCTATTCTTTTTGATAATTTCGTAAGCTCTTTAAACTTCAAATCAGTTCTGAAATTGAAACACCGTACACAGGAGACGTGAGTGTACTTCTACTTAAAAAACGGAAATTATTACCTTCGTCGTTCAATGTTGTTTTCAACTGCCCTTAACTGCCGAAATGTCAATTGTATGTTGAAATATCTATCAAAAGAATTACTTTAAATCAGAATGTCCAGCATGCAAACAATAGATATCTAAGGGCTGTTTTATTTTGTGTTTGTGAAATTTCCAACAGAAACTGATTCACGGCTTCATTATCACAACCTAGCAAGAATCTGAGAGTACTGTTATGCCTATCTCATTGCGAATCTTTCAACAACAAACGGTAAATTGAGATTGCTGTGCCTGACATAAACGTTGATAGCATATCAACGTCAATGTATAGATATCCTCCATATATGTGATACTGACGGTAGTGCAAGCAGTTAAATTAAGGTTATTATATAATAAATGTCTTTTACCCACTGTAAATTTTCGTGTGACGATGAAGGTTGTACACATGCCCTTGTGCCCTCCTACTTACCATTAACACTGTAGAGTAGTCTATTACAAATAAACCGTAAACACTGACGCCAATAGGAGGACCAGTCAGTCTGTTTGTGAAAATTACAATCTGGAAGATAAAAGAAAATATTTGATATATGGATATATAAAATGATACAAATTATATGGCAAACTCCAATATCTTATATTATCCTTAGGCGCCACATGTTGAGCAGGATCTACTTACCCATCCGGAGCACCTGAGATCACCCCTAGTTTTTGGTGGGGTTCGTGTTGCTCAGTCTTTGGTGTTCTATGTTGTGTTTTGTGTACTGTTGTTTGTCTGTTTGTCTTTTTTATTTTAGCCATGGCGTTGTCAGTTTATTTTCGACTTTTGAGTTTGAATGTCCCTTTGGTATCCTTCGCCTCTTTTTTAGATAAGAGACTTAAAATAAAAATGAAAGAAACCACATAAGCTGAAGTCAATCTCCTGCTAAAGATACTCTATATCTTATATCATGAAAGGCATGAGGCATTTTACATATTGTTTAAATCTAAGCTATACAAAACAACATCAGAAGCAACAATTTACAAACATAGTAATTTTCTCCTTTTTTGATATTGAATGTTTATACCCTTATTTTGTATATAATATATTTGCCAATTATAAACATTTGATATACCAATACACAAGGAAGATAACAGTTATCAGCAAATAAAAGAAAATGGATACCACAACAAACCATAGGAACCAAAACCAACAGTTATGACAAAAATAAAAACATAGAAATTTCATAAAGGACAATATATGGGCTCGATAACAAGCTTTAGAAGAGACAGACTCAACATATTGTGTTGTTTACTGTTTAATTCTTTTTCCTGGTATCAACAGTTCAGTATATCTATCTTAATTGGAACATACATCGTAAAAATATGAACTTAAATGATCACTGTTAACTTGAACAAAGAAATAAGGCAAAGCAAATTCCTTGAAAAAAGTGGCAATATGTTCCTTATACGAGAGAAAACAGTTGATAGCTGTTGGTTAACATCTACCACTGACAAAGGCGAAGAACAAATGATACCCCATTTTTGCGATAAACTTTACCTCTTTATACTTAAACCGTAGACAGTAGTTTATACTAGTTTAATTTAAGAGTTACTTGCGTTTACAATTTGGTTACGTTATATTAAAATAAATGTTTTTTAAACAAACTAAGAAAAGAAATTGCAATATGTGACGGATACTATGAAGTGGGTTCGAAAAGGTTTTGAAAAGTCAGGAAATAGCCCGGAGATGTTTGAAAAATATGAATTACACAAAAATATTTTCATGGATAAAAATTATTGGATTATCTAAGTAATCTTTACCACAGAATTATTGCCCTAAGCTTTATTGCAGGCTAGAATGGACTTGTAATAGTTGATTTCACAAACAAACCTCAAATATGAGATGATTGGTTTTATTCATAATTTACTTTCAGCACTGCATTTTAAATAAAAATGACATTTTTACATTGTGCTGTTTTGAGTGCCACTGATGATTCTAATGTAGACGAAACGCGCGTCTTGCGTGACAAATTATAAGCCTTGTATCATTGATGAGTTTTTGCAATCACTCTGTCTATGACACTGCTGGTGCACGTTTCTAGTCCAACTGTGTCAATGAGGGTATCACCTGCCCGGTAGTCAGCACTTTGTGAGTTGACATGAAATATTAGGTTATGTGTATATTGGAATATTTTATAATTTTCTATCGAAACATTCAGGTTTTTCTACCCTCAGGCAAAGATGGTCTCAGCCGTATTTGTCACAACTTTTTGATTGTTGTTTCAAACCTCAAGTTGCAACTTCAATGTATTTGATTACAGCCTTTCAACGTTTGATTCGAGTGCTACTGGTGAATCTTTTCGTAGACAGAAACCAAATGTACATCTGGGATTATTCCAATTATTAATGCTTGGTATCTTTGATGAGTTTTACAACCACTGGTTCATTTTTTTTTTGATGCCTTAACAAATATTGGTGGACTTGTCATCTCCGTGGGTATCTCAAGCTAGAAAAGTTCTCAATTACTAGTAGTAGAAAACTTCTAACACACAGTGCTGACATAAAATATTTAAAAATAAAGGATTGATGCATACAATTTGAATTACTGAGAATCACCTCAGGTTTTTCAATCCTCAAGCATAGACGGCCTCAGTCGTATTTGACACAACTGGAAATGTAGTCAGAAGTTTTATGACTTGCAATGCTTTTCAACATCGTATTTGATTTCGGCCTTCAGGGGTCAACTTTTGCATTCGAGCACCACTGATGAGTTTTATGTAGAAGAAACGTGCCTATTCAAGAAAACTATATGTTGAACGTCTGGGTTTTTTTCTTGTTGTGTTCTTGATTCCTGAGCGTGACAAATTATAAGCCTTGTATCTTTGAATAGTTTTTGAAACCTAACTTTAATTCTTTACTATTTCATTCTGTAAAGAAAACCATACACTATGGATTTATTTCATTATCAATTAAATTTGGCACTGAAGATGACTTTACTTTGGCACTAAAATGGGTAATACTTTAAACGTCCGATCTATCCTCTTGTTAAAATCACGTAGAGTTTGTAGCTATTTTCAATATGAAGGTATACATCAGACGTGACGCTTGAAAAATGGAGGATTACTATTTTGATATCTCAAATATATCAATGGAAAAACAATTTATAGTTAAGTCAATATCATAAGAAAACAATTTCGTCAATTACAGACAAACTACATTTTCTCAATTCGATATCTGAAAATACCAGTGATAAATACTGTAGCCAGTCTGAGGTCTTGCACTTATCAATCTAATTAATACGAATTATACTTGTTATGTTAAAATTTTAGACACAACTTGTTATGTTAAATTTTAGACACAACGGCAAATTTTTCATTTGATAATGAAATTTTTAATAAGTAGTCTCGATAAAACCTAAACATCATCTCTATAATATTGAAGTTAAAAATATCGTTATGCAAATTATATTCAATGTCAACCCATGCAACGGTTCAATTGTTATCAAGAGCCAATCAAAATGACAGAAAACCGGGTTTTTTATTACTTTTATTAATGTCATTGTTTAAGAAATATAGAAGACCATAACTCCTGAACGGTGAAAGTGAAAATCGTCAATAAATAGAACTTGCCATCAGTAACAACATATTAAAGTTTAATTATCATTGGTAGAACTGTCTTCAACTTGTTGAACGGAAACTAATTAAAATGGAATTTTCCAATCAATCAAGAACCACAACTCATGAACAGCTAATATGAAAACTGTCAGTATCAAACTTGACCTCCTTTTTGTAATTAGTAACAACATATTACAATTTGAAAAGGATTGGTGAACGGTTTATATGTAATTTTATGGAAACACCTGAAACTATCCGTCCGAACCGCCGTACCAATCGATATCAATAACCTGATTTCCAACAAAAACACGGTTAAAATCGATCGTTTCATTTTTAGCCTTTTTCAGATTAGACTAAGTGTATGGTAAAAGAAAACATTTCTCTTGACTTTCATTAATGGTTGAAATGTCTTACTTGATGAACCGTCTTGTCCGGTAGTATTGACATATCGAAGTTATGTAGTTCTTCAAGCGGTTGGTGAGCCTGAAATATAATTTGTTACTATACTACATAATAAAATAATGTTTGCGGTGATCTATTTGGGTCGGGAAATACCCTTCGATTTTCCAAGAGTAAGGAGAGATATACAGATAATATCAAAGAAAAATAAATATTATTCAGCATTCTTAAGCACTCTGTTTTTTTTCAAATTTGTTTATGGCTATGAACATGTAAATTTCTTTTGTATTTACTTAATAAAGAACCGATACCAATCAATACTCTCGTTTGTAACCGTTGGAAGGGTTTTAGTAGGTGTATGGTCCAGATTTATAAAAAAAGCCGATTTAGGCTTGATCTACTAGAAGTAATATGTTTATACCAAATTATTTATAAAAGGCTTTTTATTGATAACAAACGAGCACAAGGTGATGAACAGCAATAAACTGTATTTGTACCATGTTATTGGAATTTAGATTAAGAGATCAAGAAAGACAAACAAAAGATAAAACTTAATCTTTTAAGCAGGAGCTAACCGTTGAAAGTATTTATCTACTACCGGGGTTCTACTCTTAGGGAAACTTGCTTGACGGAATATTCGCAATTTTATAGGATTACCACATTAAATGATACCAGGTATACTGCAACAGATGAGAATTTTTTGTGTTTGGGGTTTCACAATATCAAGTCTTCATGTTCTAGGATATGTGATTTGTGTTTGGGGTTTTCACAAGAAGATAACCCTTTGTTTGGGGTTTTCACAATAACAAGTCTTCATGTAGGACTCTAGGATATGTGATTTGTGTTTGGGGTTTTCACAATAACAAGTCTTCATGTAGGACTCTAGGATATGTGATTTGTGTTTGGGGTTTTCACAATAACAAGTCTTCATGTAGGACTCTAGGATATGTGATTTGTGTTTGGGGTTTTCACAATAACAAGTCTTCATGTAGGACTCTAGGATATGTGATTTGTGTTTGGGGTTGTATAACAAGTCTTCATGTAGGACTCTAGGATATGTTAGGATATGTGATTTGTGTTTGGGGTTTTCACAATATCAAGTCTTCATGTAGGACTCTAGGATATGTGATTTGTGTTTGGGGTTTTCACAATAACAAGTCTTCATGTAGGACTCTAGGATATGTGATTTGTGTTTGGGGTTTCACAATAACAAGTCTTCATGTAGGACTCTAGGATATGTGATTTGTGTTTGGGGTTTTCAGGACTCTAGGATATGTGATTTGTGTTTGGGGTTTTCAAGCCATGTAGGACTCTAGGATATGTGATTTGTGTTTGGGGTTTTCACAATAACAAGTCGTCATTTTACTCTAGGATATGTGATTTGTGTTTGGGGTTTTCACAATAACAAGTCTTCATGTAGGACTCTAGGATATGTGATTTGTGTAGCAATGTTTTCAAGTCTATGGTTATTTGTGTCTTTTGTATTTATGTTAGTTGTTTTGTGCTTCGTTCAAGGTTAGGGAAGGTTGAGCGCTCACATACATATTTAATCTTGCCTCATTTTTTTAGTGCCTGTCTCAAATCGGGAGTCTGTAATTCAGTAGTTGTCGATGGTTGATTTCTGCCGTATTTGATTTGGGTAATTGTTTTGTCATAAACAGGTTGTTATTTTTCTTGATTGAATTGTTTCATTTTTTGTCATGCCTTTAATAGTCGACTTTACGGTATGGGCTTTTATCACTGTTGAAGACCATACTATGACCAAAATTTGCTACATCTACGCCATTTGAACACTGATGGATAATTGTCTCATTGGCAATCATACCACATCTCCTTAATTTTATACTCATTGGTCATGTATGCTTAGAAGCTAAGAAATGTTTAACTGTAGATATATAAATAGAAGCTGACAAATGTTTAAATGTAGAAATATATATAGAAGTCAAGAAATGTTTAACGGTAGATATATAAAAAGAAACTAAGAAATGTTTAACGGTAAATATATAAATAGAAGATAAGAAATGTTTTACTGCATATATATAAATTACGATGTTTCAATCTGCGTATAACTTCTCATAGTTATTTTATAATGAAAAAAAAAAACATAATTATTTACAATAAAAACTTACAAGATAATCTTTGTATTAGGCTAGTGGAAAGTAATTTGAAGTAATACATACCATGCTGTTGATAGAAGCCCCTTTAAATGTTATTGCAAACATGGCAACAAGGTTAATAACAATAGTACCAATCATCTTAAAACCATCTTCCCATAACAAGGTACCTGACGACAGTCCATATATCATAAAACATATAACTGGCGTACCCATTGCATAAAACCCTCCAGCAGTATGACGTAAAACAGGGTTTACTGAAGACAAAATGTTAACAATAACTTGATGCTGTTGACGAATATCTTCCATCTCTGTTGAAATAGTCATTGGTCGTTTACGTAACTGGACCAAACGAATTGAAATATGCTCGAATTCTTTTTTGATGCATTGTAGAACAAAAAAGTAAAATAGAAAAACAGAGATACAAATAACCATAGGATGAATCATCAAAATTCCATACATAACACTTGCCAAAATAAGTGTTGATCCTGTTGAGTTTTGTAGAGGCCATATGAACATTCCATAAAGTGACATTCGGTCGATCCAATCAAAGCAAAATGATGCAGACATTAGTGTGTTTGTTATGAATACTTCAACAATTAAAACAATCGTTATGACATCTATGATACGTTTGTATTTTGTCCTTTTGAAATGAATTCCATAATCACACTGATACTCGTCAAATGTTACAAAGAAAGTCATTAGTTGTTTAGAACTGTGCAGAAACATAATAGCCATATACTCGATGAGGAAAAAGAACCAGACAAACGAGAAAAGTCCGATATGGTATTCCAGTTTACCTGTAGCCGACATAAATGCTCCAATAAAACGAAATGCATTGAATATCGGAATCAACTGCATTATACAACAGAATAAAATATGCGAAATGTACTTAACCTTGCTCCCTCTATATTTATCAGTTGACAGTACAGCCCCGCTTATTTTCATCACGGTTAAAACTGAGGTAAAAATAGATGATACTTTATTTTTGGATCTACGAACATCCTCGTCATCTATTTTCTGTACATTCTGGTCATAAACCTGTGACTTTTTGAAAAGAGCCATGTAAACCTATTGCATAGCTACAAAAGTGACATAAAAATATTGAGTTGAAAAATAATCAACGTCATATTGATTTGCTTTTCATGAAATTAATGGACTTTTACGACCGAATTTCTAGTAAAATAATGCACCAATAAATCAATCAATGAGTTGATTTTATTTGCTATCTATGTTTATTATATAATATGTATTCAATAACATATAATAATATTTTTTTGTGCATGTTGTTTAATTGCCTAGAATAAAGCTAAGGCCTTTTAATTTCATTTAATTATTTAACATATATTTCTTTAATAAATATCAATATGAATAAAAGCCTTTCTAATAGATACAGAAAAACAAAATTATTTTGAAATTGTCTTACCTGATAACCAATGTGCTTCAAGGGAAAAACTTAGGCAGGAACCAATTAATATACCGATAAGAATTTTATGGTTACCTCAAATGTCAACAATAAAGATCATACATGAGAAGAGAGGTAAACATAGCTTCAACGAATCAATAATAGCAGTACAAAGATGCTGCATAAAGATTCTGTAATTTTGATCGGCAGACAACAATCGCAAGGCATTCAAGAATTATGTTTTATTTCTCAATGAAATGCAACGACGAAAACTTTCATACTTTCCATGACACTGTTACTGAAATGTATAGAAAAGCAGAGGAAAGCTTAATATAACGAGTAATTTCACTGTTACAAAAATGTAATTATAAGTTTGATTCCAAGTTCGTCAAAATATATATGAACATGGCAAATAAACATAAGGCTGTGTAATGGGCCAAATTTTAATAATAAGAAAATGCAATTAATAATACAATCAGTATAATAAAGGGTAGACAATCCCCAGCCCAACCAAAAAAGGAGGAGTTGCCAAGTTTACGAGGTGGAAGGCTAGCACCAAAAGATTGCACAATGTCAAATTTCCTGCTGAGGTCCACTTGTGTACCGTTTATATGCATCACTTTTCCACATTCCAATATCCTTTATCATAGTGTCTGACATACCAATGCGCAAACACCAAGTGGCACCGCCCCGTCGAAAAGAGTGACCTGTTATATGTTGTTTGACATCATTGCTAATTAATATGCTATTAATGCGTGTAATAAACATTTGATATGATAAATTGCACAATAAAGGTGCGTCTTCTTTTGCACCACGTTTAAAATGAAAATGCAATAATTCCTTTTTTGCTGAAGCTGGACACAATGGATGCCCCACTATGGAGGATAACACAATATTTAATTTTCGTTCACGAAATTGTACTGTTTTCGTCCAATGAAGCTCAATAATATAATCATTCCTATGGTAGTGAACTTCACAAATTTGGATATCTCTATGTTCTACAAATTTTTCGGAATGCAAAAAATTCCCTGGACTTAATATTCCATAAAATCCCATTAAGCAAGCTGACCAAATACAAATATCATTTTGTGAAGTTAAATCTAAATAAGTTTTTATTATTAAAAGTAATCGAGGTGTCATTAATTCTGCACCTTTCTGCGCATCACCTATAGAACGACGAACTCCATTTGAAACTTTCTGAATCTGCCAATTGCCAGAGATTGGCTTATCTTGTCCATTTGCTTTGTGTAAATGTTTAATAATATTCAAATAATTCACAACTGTACAATATTTAAACGATTTCACATCCACTAAATATGCTATATATAAACACACGTTATCTGCTGAAAATGGCACTTAATCCAAGTCTAATAATTCACAGAATGTCTGAAAAAAATTCAATTGAGTCCTGTATGTACGTTTTGTCTCTTCTGACCAACCACATGATTTGTATTTCTGCACACTACTATACAGTCTTGCCCGAAGGTCTTCCCAACCTGTACAATACAAAGGCAGGCAACATATGAGAACAAAGCTCCTTCAAAGTAAACGGTATAAAACCACACTCATATATATAGTTCAAACTCCACAACTTAGATAATTGTCCTTTTTTCATGCAATCTTGAAACACAGTCTGCCAACAAATTAAATTTTCCAGGAAGAAAAATTGCTTGAACGGTGTGGTTAAAAGTTGCTTGTAACCAAAAAAGCTGTCTCAATAAATTCATAACATATGATGATTTGCATATCCCTTTGTTTATTATAGAACGTGCTGTCATATTATCAGTAAATACCATAACATGTTTGTCTCGTAGCTATTCGTGCCAATGAAAAAGGGCCAAATAAGCGTAACTGACTCTTTAATGTTGATATGAAAATCCGCAACTGCTGGCAAGTCAATTTTCCAATTAATATAAAAGTAATCACTGTTAAAAAAGCATCTCCACCAAAATTACACGCATCTGTTTGAATGTTGGTTATTGGTTTGTTGTTTATAAAATTCACTGTTCCATTAAACTCATGTATAAATTGAATCCAACAATTTAAGATTTTTTGAAAATCTTCTGACAATATAACTTTATGCTGGCTTCCTTTCAATGAATGCTTGAGGTCTAACAGACGCCTCAGAAAAGTGCAACCCCTTAATAACCTGGCAACTCCAATTAAGCTTCCCAATAAGAGATTCTATTACTAGCCCTATGTTTACGTTTAAAGTCACATAACAAATTAAAAAAATGCTGTTAACTTATCACCTGGTAAACTCAGTATTAAATTACATGTATCTATCAAAATACCTTAAAATATTAAACGCTGTGAAGGTCCTTCAACTTTATTCCAATTTATGTAAAAACCTAGTTTACGCAAAAGCTTAATCAAACAAGCTAGAGCAGCAGAGCATCTATCATAAGTAGACTATATAATAAAAAAAAAATCATCTAAATATGCAATAACACAAAAATTATATTTTGATTCAACAATTCTACACACAGCACTAATAAGTCTCTGAAAAATTCTTGGGCTTTGTGATGCTCCAAGAGGTAACTTAGTGTCATAGAAAAATGTATCCTGATTATCACCTTGAAATCGCCAGTGTAACCCAGCATAAGGGTAATTAGAAGAATGCACTCTCACACATCTATATGCATTTGACAAATCCACCTTTGCAAGAAAATCACCTTGATTAATAATTTTACATGCATCTTTTAAGTCCATATATTTACATGATGCATCACTTGGATAATAGTTTATACTGCCAAACACTGGTAAACTTGCATTATGAATCAATCTTACTGAATCGTTAGGTTTTTGTATTGCACCAAGCGCACTCACAAGTTTCAGAGTCTCTATCGCATTGCACAACATATAGTTACCAAGTTTAAATTCAGACCTTAACTTCAGGTCAACCTTATCATAATTTTATAATGCTGACTTGTACTTTTTACAAATAAAAGGTTCATTAAAATCACATACAAAATTAGAGTGAAACAAATTATTAATCAGATTAAAACCATTAGTTACACCATCAATAATAAAATTGTAATCAAAATCTGATGTTGGCAGTAATTCGGTCCAGGCGTGTGAGTCTAATGACCCGTAGTTCCTTCCCTTTTTAAACCATGCATATTGAACTCTGGTTGAGATGGCTGTTGTGTGGAAACACTGTTTGCTTGACGAAATTGAAATGAAGTTGGGTGCTGAGAAGCGTTGTGATTTTAGCATAACATATTGCACAGTGATGTGCCAATGTACAGTCCTTTCGATTACAATCACCTGTGTTAAATCGCCTACAAATAGTGCGACCATCAGGAAGAAAGGGTCTTTTCCCCTTTTTGTTGTAACTGTTAAAGCCTGAATTTTGATCCTTATAAATAGCATTGTTTGCACTACGCGACACATTCTGGATCTCTTGAATAGCCTTTGCTGTAGCACTATCTGGTTTCTGAACAAGAGGAAACTCCCTAAGATTAGATATATAAGTACCCCATTTGAATTTTTCAAGTGCCTGTCGGTCCCTGTACTCCATATCATAAAGTAAAACACTAGCCCAAACATTGTTAGCTGCTAACCTAAAAATAGATTGTATGTAACACAGATAGTCTGGCAGTTCCCCATTCACTAAATCCCCAC
Organism: Mytilus coruscus; assembly: GCA_017311375.1. NCBI lineage: Eukaryota > Metazoa > Mollusca > Bivalvia > Mytilida > Mytilidae > Mytilus > Mytilus coruscus. The sequence goes on from CM029599.1 coordinate 96,541,731, forward strand.
TACGAAGCATGTCACTCATGATCTCAATACTAGCATAACCATATTATTCAATAGAGACCTGCCCAAGTGTCAATTTCTTTGTTAACCCATCTGTTCGAATTTGGTTACCATTACCAATGTCAATTACGTGCCTGCTCTCTAAGTAGTCTAAGGCATTTTGCCAAACAAAGTCTGTTATCTTACGGGCTTTCTTACCTCTTACATACGAGTTTTGCAGTTGTAACTGATTTATATGGTCTTGGACTTGATCTACCACATCAGAAGATGGCGAGGTAATTGGACGTTTACTCATTGATTTTTCCAGTCGAAGACGTTCAATTTCGTATTCAAGGGAATCATATTTTGACTGTAAATCTTTTAACATTTTTGGTCATTGCCTTTTCTGGACCATGCTCTTTTACTGTTGGCGACCCCCGCTACTGGCGACTGAACCTGCATCTAGCAAAGGGCTAGAAATCACCCTTTAATGAATAGACGGAGCCTTCAATTGCCTGCTGTTGCCCTACTGTTTTTTCTTGACATCGTCTTGTTAGAATGCAAAAATGGCGCCATGCGGCTGCTTATCATTTATTTATAACTGCTTATGCCGCTCATATCATTAATCTAATGGTTTAACTAAAAACCAGATTATAAAAAAACTGCAACAATGATGGAGTGAGAAGTACCGTTTTACATCAAAGTCGGTATTCTCTGAATCCCTTATTTTAATGTTTTATGTCGTTTAATAAGATTGTAGAAGCGTCGATCGTGCGCACATTTTTAGCATGAAGTGTTTCAGTCTTTCCTACAAAATGTGCTTCCCACAATGCGTTTATATTTTTATCAACAATTGTTAAGTTTTCTGCTCAAGTAAGTTTGATAAGAACTACTTGTAATAGATCAATGATATTTTGAATGAAGTTGCATTACTATCAGTACATAACAGTTTGACGACTATTTTGAGGCCCCGCCCCTGGTCATGGTCCAGTGACTTTGAATTATTTAGCAATTTTCAATGTTTAGTTTTCTGCTTAAGTCAGTTTGATAGGAACTTTTTGTGATAGATCAATGATATTTTTCTATAAAGTTGCATTACTATCAGTACATATCAGTTTGACAACTGTTTCGACTCCCTGACCCAGTAGGTCATGGTCTAGTGACTTTCAATTAATGACCAATTTTCAATGTTAAGTTTTCTGCTTAAGTTAGTTTGAACTACTAACAATAAACACCGATAGTTTTTTAACTTAAGATTCCTGTCTGTACACGGAATTAATTAGCAATGTTGTTGTCCGTCAGATTGCCTTTTTCTGAATTGTATGCCGACAGGCCAACATATCTCTGTGTCAACAGTTTTTAAAGTAGATATCGAAATTTTTATTTTTTGATTAATTTTTACCATTTTATGAAGACAATTTCCTTTTGGGTATAAATATCCTTAATAAGGAGAAGCAAACTCCCAAACCAGTCCTATATATATTTGGAATTAATTCTTTCTGTGACATTAAAGGAGACAAGACACGATTTTCAATTTGTGTTTCAAAATGTTTATTTATACTTAACTTTCCCCCAAAATACATCGATAGCAATATAAGTGTCAAATATTTGGTAAAATATGTATTTTAATGAGATTTTAATGCAACGATTTATCGACCTGTCAAATATGCATATTTCTATCCCGGAAGTCACTCAGAACGAGGCTACTACGTCAGTGGTTCCTTTCATTCATATTGACATATGGGTACAACGCAAATTTAGTTTCTATTATTATCCAATATTACGCATGACAGTAATAAACAATGATTATATGTGATGCCTATGGATTCAACAATATAATTAAAAAGAATATTGACATGATATTTTCTGTTTTTCAAATGACACGCGGACTTAGAAGGTGTAAAGATGGGACTTTTTAACAAGCCCAAACTACACTTCTTTCCGCCCACTTACAAAAGGAATCTAGATTTGGGGTCTCGGGTGCCATGCCATGAGTTCATCATAGGTCACAGGTGTACGTTACAGGTGAATGAGTATCGCAATTTCAGGTCTCGTTTGAAATTGCAAGCTTCAGGTGTCACGCCACATGGGGGATTGATAGTTATTACGCAATATTACTTCATAAGCTCTTTGTGAACATCCTGGATGTTGGTTTTGCCGAGGGCACAGGTGAGATTGGAATATATTATTGTTACAGTATTACAGGTACAACTACCTGATGTTTAACGAATACCTGTAGTTCGACCATACAATACCCTATGCACCACCAATATTGAATACCCTAACCAGTGTTGATAACTAATTATAGACAACCTGTATATTGATCTTATTTTTATTGCTTTTAAGAATATGCAGATTTAAAAAGGTTTATAACAGATGCCCTTTTTTAATTGACTTCTTGAGATGGAAAAGTAATATTCCTGTATGCTTGCAAGTCTATAACTTCATAAGAAATTATTAGGCAATAGCATAAAAAGCAAACAAGGAATCGATACGAGAATGTGAATCATATAAGTCTTATACATTCTTATATTGAACCTGAGACTACTATAACATATAGTAGCCTCAGATTGAACATCGAACATAGTTATTGAAAACTATCTAGTTGGTAAGGATTCAGATGATGAAAAACATGTCTTTTTAGAATGGAAACTTAATAATAAATGAAGAAAGTGACGTTTGAACCAATTATTTGGTATAACCGTAAAGCCTCCAACAATGAGAAAACACTATATCGTATATTCGGCTATAAAAGTTCTCAACATGAAAATGTGAAATAATTTTAACGAGAAAACTAACTTATTTATAACAAAATAATTTTCACAGAAAACATTTGACAGACAACCACTGATCTACATGCTCCTGATTTAAGACAGTCACATTCAAAATGTGTCGGGGTATATGTATGTGAGCGCCACCCCCTTCCCCAAAAAGATAGTAGTCTTACAGCAGTACATAACTATAAAAACAGTCTAGTTCAAAAGATCGGTACGAAGTACAGAAACCACTAACGTAAAAACAATACAGATAACGCACAAGTACAACTAATGCATAACTCATGTTCTCGAAGACTGAAGTATGTTACGTGTAAACATTTTCATGCTCAGTCCGATTGAAAATTTAACATTATGTGTTGTGAATATTTTCCTGGACGCAATAAACAAATTGATTGCTGAATGATATTTGGAAGAGCGGTCCCTAAAACACCGCAAAGGACCTATATGTGAATTTGAATTTACTTTGTGTAATTCCTTAAATTTGAAGTTACATTTATAAGGGTTTGGATTAAATTGCATACTTTAGAAGTGTAATATAACTATATTAATTATTTCAACATAAGACTAAAGTATTTTTTTCTTTAAAATGTATGGTTTTAAAAGGTAAATAACATAATTCGTGACTTAATCACAATACAGGTGCCTTCTTACCTTTCACCTGGTCAAGTATGCTATAGGTGTCAAAATTTAATTACTAACAGCCTCCAATAAATGTTTTGTATTGTTTAATTTTATACATAAGGTGGGACTTAAATAAATATTGAATTGAATTGTTTACATAAAAGGGGGAAAGTAATAAAATTGTTAATTGAATATCCTAATGCAGAAAAAGTGTGATAAAGGATTTGTCACTATAGAAATCCTTGGCGTGATGTATGGTTTCCAACAAAAAATATTATAAGCATAACTTTTGGTGATAGTTTATACCTATTTAAAGTCTCTACGTAAACAAAACAAAATAAAAAATTTATCCGTTGTGAACGCCTTATTTGACTTTTACAATCGTTTTTTTCTTTTTTCTTTCTGCTTCTGGCCAAGGATTTGTATACTGTGTTCTGGCGCACACATATTTATAACATTATCGTAACAGAGAGAAAAAAGAACAATTTGATCAGCAATAATTATAAAATTTATATTTTCAATCATGATTAAAAGTAGTTTTATTTAAATAAAAAGAAATGAGGAAAGGGGTTTATTAAATTTATTCATCAGACAAACCCATATGTATGGTAACAATCCGATCTGAAAAATCGTCGTTGTTGGACTTTTCGCATGAAGAATTAATATCCTTTTCTTGGTTATTTTCCACACACAATGGCTCAAATTGATGAGGTCAATTGTCTTTGTAGTTTGTCAGTAATCGGGAAAAGTGCTGTCAATACCGTGTATCGACATCGTCCAGTTAGAGATATTTTCCCAGCTTGTAACCACTGACGTAAGAACGATCACGTGATCGTTACCAAATTAAAAATCATTCATTATGACAAGCGCTGGATTCTTTGACCTAAAAAATGCCAATTGATCAGGTTTCGACTAGCAAAATTGTACAAAACATGTTTTAAGACTAATATTTATTAATTCATTAAAATAAAAAGAAAAAAAAATCGTGTCACGTCTCCTTTAACTGTTTTACTGTTTTCTCGACATTTAGCTCTCCTGGTCTTGAAAATCAATATATTAGTACGCTTTACTACCACCGGGTGTCGGCCATCCCTTTGTCTTTCGTTAGGTGAGTTCATTTTTTAATTTCCCTTAGGTAAAATTGGCATAAGACGAAGTTGGCTATATCTTTCGGGTCCCTTTTTAGTTAAATAGCTCTTACCGTTTCCTAGTTTTTACATATTCCTGGCTTTAAAATGTTAAAGTTTGAGCTTTCCTGATAAAGGTTAATCCAGAAAAGCAGTTCGGACGTACACAATTATAAACAATATAAGCTATTATTGCCGCATTAGAGAACGCACTCGTGTTAAACAGTAATACAAAAGACACATTCGGTGTCGATTGTCATAAGTCATAATCACATTTAACGATATGACATATTGTATGACTCTTATTTCACCTTTGAGAATCATTGGTTCAGTAGCTCCTTCGTCAGAAGATCTATTAATCAGATATTGATAAAAAAAAATAAATAAATAAAATTTTGGTATATCGTATCAGCCGGAATTTATATAGATATCTGTTTAGGAAGACTTATTGTGTCAGTGAAAATGGTGGAGTGTTGCTTCATAAATATAGAAAGTTTGCAACTAGAGAATTGATAGTCACCTCCTTTGTAGTAAATATTTATTCAACATTCAATGTCGATATCTGAATATGAAGCAGACTTACGTGTATCTGTTATGTACTTTTTAAGAGATAAATTGGAAAGTAGCTGTGATAAACAAAGTCAACTTAATTTGATTTTATTCAGTGAAAGAATATCATATATAAGACGGAACGTGAAGTTGAGAGAGAGCTTTATTTCAAAAGTTCTTCGAAACTCCCTGCATAAAGTATGCCTCATGTGGATTAAGAGACAAATCATCTTGTAGTAGGAACACCATTGGTTTCCATAGGAGACATCTCAATATCAGCCAAAATATGTAATAAACAATAGTATACAATTATTTTGGCGTGTTTGACAATTAAATCAAACATTTTTCTGTTTAATTAACTTCTGTTTTTAAATGGAGTTTACATTGCTTTTCATTCTTTGAAAACAAACACAATAACGCACCGTCCTTTTCAAATTAGAACGTGGTAATGTATAAAAAAAAAAGGATTTTGTGCAAATGTTGACAATGTCTGTCTTTAATATTGGTGTCAATCTGAGATGAATAAACAAAAACTTTAATTTGCTAATGCACCTTTTTAATCTAAAAATATCTAACTTTTAAATTAATGTGTTAATAAAAGTAGCTAGTGTTTAAATTATCAATCCTTCCTAAATATGAGTAGAGAATTACATTGTCCATATCTTTAATGTTCTGTTTTTGATTGGTGTTTACATTGTTATCATCGTGATGTTGTTAATTGCAGACAAATCCATTTAAACAACAATTGGGAATTGACCAAATGATGTGATTGCACGTATGAAAAGGTCATATAAATTCCGATTTAAAAATACTGTTTATTACTACTATTTGTTTAGCTATTAAAAAAGTTATCCTTTACATTTCAGATGGCGCACTCTTTAATCACCCTTTTAGGGAAGTAAACATCCATTAAGAAAGATCTTACTCTACGGTATTTGCATAATATTTGCATTAAAATCCTAGATTACAACTAAAAAACTATATACAATATAACAGCATCATTACAGAATCTATTTGAAATGAATTACAAAAGATATGTTAAAATAAGATTGTCAGTAACAAAAACTCATCATAGATACATGGGGCTTGGTTTTCGAAAGTATCTTATGACTAAGACATGTCTTAAGATGGTCTTTTGACATGTCACAGTCGTAAGATACGCTTTCGAAAGTGTCCCAGGTTACGATTTGTCATAACTTTTACCGTAAAATTAAAACACTTAACTTATGATGGTCTTATGATTATCATAAAAGTTACGACTTGCAGTCTCAATTACTGCATTTATCTTTGCACATGCAGCCTTTCATGCTCTTTTTTGGCACTGTTTGTTGTTGTGTTGTTCAGTCTGCTAAATAGTATTCTCCTCTGCTTCGTCATTAAATATTTAAATTTTCCGCGACGTAAAACTTTTTTTTTCTTTTCTTTTCTTCCTCGTGATTATGTTTAATAAATATATATATTATTTTTTTCCTTATATAGTAGTTTATTAAAGGATTTGCACGGGTATTTCGTTAAGCGGGTACTCTCGATGTACCAAATCTGAAAAAGTATTCACAATCAAATGACACTTCGTTTATAACACGAAGTTCTTGAATTCTATTATAAATATATAAACTAAATTTAATTATATTATTAATTATCAATTAATATTTTAATTCCTTTTCATATATAATTTTATGTTCATTGTAATGAATAAAATGAAATATTCGTAAATAATAAAAATAAATATCATTTCATTTGAGCATAATAGATATGACTATATCTAAGGACAGCTTTACATTCTATGACATATCATATGATAGTCAAAAGATGGTCATGAAATTTGTCCCAAGATATATATATATATATATATATATATTTTTATCGATTCTTTCGAAAACCAGGTCCCAGGCTTTTAATTGTGTACGCAAGCGCGTTTCGTTTACAAAAGACTCATAAGTGACACTCGAATCAAAACAGTTCAAAGGCCAAATCTAATACGAATGTGAAGAGCACCGAGGACTCAAAAATTCCGAAAACTTTTGTCAAATACAGCTAAGGTGATTCCCAATCATATGAAAATATAGCAAATTTTTCATACCGTGTACTTTTGTGCTTTTTTTAACAAAATAATAATGAGATCTCGACAGAAATATAAAACATACCCATTTATCAGCACTCAACTCCAATCAGAAGACTAAATCTTAAGTTTTCTGTGTAATGATTCGTGGACTTTTGTTTGTCTTTTTTGTTGGTTTTATTTTTTGTTTGTACATAGTGTTTTCTTTTAATTTCTTATTCTACCTTGATATCTTCTCCCCCTTTTTAAGTCAAATTTTTCAATTACGTTGATAATCAAATAATTATTAAATTCAATTGCAATGAATATCTGCGCATGTATTAGATACACCTTGAGGGCGTTATCCCGAATGGGTGTATCTAATTTACACCTAGATATTATTGTCAATGCAAACTAATAGTTTTCAATAATTAAAGACGGGGGTCTTTCAGCGATTTTACCATTTGTTATTGAAAAGCATGATAAATGCAGAGTATCCAATTTCATTTAACGACATCTTGGTTTGAATAAGATTATAACCGGAGACATATTTTATGCATTAATCGGTAAATTTACAGATCAGACGACTATTTTGTATCTGAAGATTATTACTAAACTAAGAAATCCACTAGAATTCTTTCAATATTTTAATAGATCAATTTACGTTACTCTTTGAAGAGAAATATAATCAAAAATTTGTTAAAAGTAGGCGCTAGTTGATTGTTAACTAGCCTATGACAGAGGCAATATCTATTATGAAGAGTAAGAACTTTTGTAATCTTCTTGGTAATGTGATACAGGATATTGTTTTACTATTGAAGCGTAAGGGTTTTTCTAAAGTGAAGGGTTACTTTAAAGTTGTCAGTATAGGTTCAAATAAAGCAATGTTAAGATAAGGATAACGACTAGAGAAACAAACATGTCTTGTTTTAGTATAGCATGCTAAAGTCAATCGGGCTAAAACGTAATGAAAATCAAATAAAATTATGGAAACAAGCTGTTATATAATATAGCTATTCAATATTGAAATGAAAAACGGCATAAAACCAACGGGAATATATCAAAAACATCTTAATCTGATATAAAAATCTGACAATCATGTGTATAAATATCACATGAATAAAAGATCACAATTATCGAAACAATGATTTTGTAAAATTAAATTATAACTAACTTATAGTGAAAGTACTTACCCTAGGAATGATGTCATTTAGATGGAGATTCTACAAAATCAAAGCTATATTAAAAAATACTGACGATCAATCTTCTCTTCATAATACTATCAAATCATTTTTGACTCAACACTAGGCTTTTGTATTTTGAATTTCGAAACTTTAAGACAACGTCAAAGAATTAATCTTGTTTCGTTTTTCACAAAATAATTATACTTGGTAAGAAAACTCTTAAATTCTTATAAAAAATAGCATGAAACCTAAACAACAAAATCTTGGTACTTGGATTTAGTATTGACATCACATTTCTGTTTGATGGACGCGTTTTTCTTTCTGCATTTGATTTTTTCTAAAAGATCCATCTGTGATTCTCTTTTTGTCGACTTGTTCCAATATTTGTCTCAATAATGCTTCATACAAGGGCTTCTCAAAAAACCTTTCGGAATTTCGGGTCCTCAATATTCCTCAACTTCGTTCTTTATTTGGCCGTTTTAACTGTTTTGATTCGAGCGTCTCTGACAAGTCTTTTGTAGACGAAACACGCGTCTGGCGTACAAATTTTTAATCTTGGTATCTTTGATGATTTTATTCATTATATAGTCATCAGATGATGTCTTTCCGCTGAATAATTAAATATTTAGTGACTTTGTTGATTGCATCTTTCCAATTTGTTTCCATTTATAGTGCAAACAGTACCGTTTAACATCTTTGTTCATGTCCGATCATTGATCATGATTTCCCCCGATTTTCTACTGTTCATGGGAAAAAAAAGATGTCATAAGTAGAACAGGAAATACTAAACTTTCCGGAGAATCGTAGTCCACCCCAGTTTAAGCGGGGTTCTTCATTATCTCCTTTAAGTATTTTTTTTTTTTGCATTTTTCAGTGTCCATGTTATATTACTGTAGGTGATGGGCTCAACTCGAACATACTTTTTTAATTGATTTTTTTGTAAAAAAGAAGAGTCAGCATACTGAATAAATTGCACCAAAATTTTAGATCTTTATACATATGATTAAAGGTAAGGTTTTCTAATTAGTCTAATGATCTGGCGGACTTTTTTTTAACTTGATTGGGCCATGGCCGTTTAGAGGACAGTCCATATAAAAATATAGAAATTGCTTTCCCAGACCTGGTACGCCAAGATAAATCCTATTCGCTTTCCTATATTTTTTCCCAACGCATATTTTTATTTTATTCACCGTTAATAGTTCTGATAAAAAATACATATTCGTTACCAAAAATGAACAAGGAAAATATTGTGTATGACTTGTCTGGTTGACAATGAATCCATTGCGATTTAGAGAGAAACTATTAATCACTAATGCAGGTCAAACATTTAACATGTTTAAGTTAAATGTTGGCGTTTTTGTATTGCTAAATGTGCCGAAATGTGTCTTTACGACCACGCCATTTATTATTAAATAGAAGAGGGACGAAAGATACCAGAGGGTAAATAGTTGTCCCATTGGCAATCCTACCATATCTTTTTATTTTATATTGAACATGTATAATGAACACATTAACTGCGTAACATGAGCTCTTTATGTTGACATTGATTTATCGTTCCTGACTTGGTAGATACCATTCTATATCGAGGAAGTCCTATCACGCTTTTCAAACTGAAAGAGTATGGAACAGATTATATTCTAACATGTTTGTCTGTTTGTACCTGGATATGGTTTTATATAGAAATAAAAGGAAATGTGTGGAGACTGCAACCAAACGACAATATCAACCAAAACGTTATGGGATTTGGTATATTTTTTACATATTCAATCTTAAAGGGTTACAGAGAACTGTTTTACACCCGTCATTTGTCATTGTAGTCGAAAAAACCTAGAAAATGCCTAATATTATGAATGAGATTCAAGGAAAGCGGGAGACAAAAGTGTCTTCGGCTAGCTAGGAGTTGCTAACTGTATTCTGTTTCCACCAACTGGTTATTTTCAAACCTCCAAAGTTTTTATGCCAAAATAGCTTCGCTTAGTAGTTCTTTAATCTGTCTGTATTATTGAAGTCACTACACAACAGGAAATCCCCTGAATAGCGCAATCACTATATAGTATAAAGTCATAGGTATGGTTCTAATACCTACTTGAAAGGGTTAGTTTACTACTAGTATTGAAAAAAATAAGTCATTGTGTGCATCTCACGTAATAATGTTCTACAATTCCACAAAAAGATGATATGTAATTGTAGGTGGTACCTTAAGCTTTGGTAACTAGCTAAGCAAATCTTAGTTATTTGTAGACGGTAAACGGGAAAAAAAATCACTGGAAAAAAAGTCACAAAATCCATAGGAAAAAATCACAGGAAAAAAGTCACAGGAAAAAAGTCACAATATATGATTTAGCAAAATTATTTATAAGAAACTGTTGGAATGCACATGAAAAAGTCACTATGTACATAAAATAAATAATTAAAATTGAGTTTTTGAATGCATAGAAATACTATACTTGTATCAGTGTATCAGATCAATTATTTGAAGTGGTAGATTTTTGAAAAAATATAGGAAAAGGTCACATTATAGCACAAATTTATCAACAAATTTCATGATTTTTTTTTAGGAATTAAAGTAAAATTCATTATTTTTCTAAATTTATTGTTTATAAATGAATAAACAAATAAATAATTATTAAGTAATAATACTATGATGTATATATGAAAAGGTCATATTATAGCACAATTTTATCAACAGATTTCATGATTTATTTTATGAGTTAAAGTAAGAATTAATATTTTCCTCATTTTTTACATACGAATAAATAGACATCAACTAATAATATTATGATGTATATAGAAAAGGTCACATTAAAGCAAAATTTTACCAATAGATTTCATGATTTGTTTTATGAGTTGAATTAAAATTAATATTTTCTTCATTTTTATAAATGAATAAATAAATAAATGAATAAATATTAACTAATAAAAGTGTCATAAAATATGTTCTTTTTTCAAAACAGACTCTTAAACAAACAGGAAAAGATTATTGTTTCCTTTTTTTAATAATGAGCCCAAGTTGTATTTCATCAGTATGACTTCCTACCAATAGAGGAAGTGAAAGGTCTACAAAAAAGGGAAAGATGCCACAAGAAGCCACTTATTAATCACAATAGTCCCTATCAATAATTGTTGTAATTACTTAACTATTATTAATGGAGATGATTTGTTTGTTTAACACTTAATTGAATGATTTTCGTGTTATTGGTAAAAACACAGCTATAGAAAAAAAAAATCACAATAACATATGGTCAAGCCATATTATAGAATTTCTTACTTTGACTCAAATTAAAGTAAAATGTATGACTTCATTGATTGTTTGGAACATTAGACTTAACCATTAGTGGCCATCTGTGCTATATTAAGTGAACTTTAAATACAATTATGTGCCTCATATGCTTATTGTCTGTTGTTCATTGATAAAGACATTGATTTGTGCTTTCATTATTTATTGTGTTGCTGTTATTGACTTTATTATTATGAGGTATAAATTAAATGTAATACATGTAAAAGAATACCGAACTCCGCGGAAAATTCAAAACGGAAAGTCCCTAATCAAATGGCAAAATCAAAAGCTGAAAAACACATCAAACGAATGGATAACAACTGTCACATTCCTGACTTGATACAGGCATTTTCTTATGTAGAAAATGGTGGTTTAAAAATGTCTTTTATTCTTTTTGCTTAATTCATTTCCTTAACACTTTTTAAACAGCTCGTACAAAAATGCCTTGAAACAAAAATAATTACAACAAAACATGTATCAGTACACCAGCTTGTAAGGTTTCTTTTTCTTTGCGATTTGTATCTAAAATTCCAAAGTTAAAGAGAACAAAGCTTGTAAAAAAATATGCTGAGCTGTCTTACTCTCATCTCCTTCAAGAAAAGATATGAAACAAAAATTAATGACAACAAAACATGTATCAGTACACCAGCTTGTACAGGTTTCTTTTGCTTTGCGATTTTTATCTAAATTTCCAAAGCTAAAGTGCATAAAAATTGTAAAAAATATGCTGAGCATTACAAACATAGTTTTCTTCAATGAGAAATATTGACACCTTGCATGGAAGGTAGTTAAATATATATTGTACTGTTTTCCTATATGTATGTGGCCATATGACCATTTCCATACAAAATATATATTGAGAATTTTTTTCCTATTTATAAATGTCGCCATGTGACCATTTTCCATATAAAGATACAAAAAATATATGTGGGAATTTTTTTCTTATATATATGTAGCCTTATGACTATTTTCATACCAAATATATATTGGGAATATTTTTTTCCTATATATATGTGCAGACCATATGACAATTTTCATTCAAAATATATATTGTGACTTTTTTCCCTTTGACTTTGTTTCCTACATTGTTGTAGACAGTACATTATGTCTGAAGTGAAAGCTAAAATTAATCAGGAAAGCGTATACATATGGATCTGTTCCAACATATATTCCTCTTTTGAAAAACCTTTTCGCTAAACCTGTTAAACGCTTTAAGGATGTACTTAGGTCAGGTTTAGGAATTTGTGTTAGATTTTCGGACTCCTTGGTTTTTTTCCTTCAATACCGGGTAAAATATTTTGCCCCATAACACCCATTTTTCTTTTCATATAAGACTTTTATAGCTCATAAAAGGTCATTTACCAAAATTCAAGCAGATTCTAGATTTCTTTTTTTTCGATTTGAGACCCAAATAATACCAATGCAAATATAAGGTAAAAGTCCTCGAAAAGGAGCTCCATAACCTATCAGTATTTTTAGCTTATTTTGTTCCTTAACTAATGCTCTTCCGACTTATTGTATCAATTTTAAATTCTAGATTTTTTTTTAATTTCACCTAAATACGTCCTTAAACCAAAATCTACATCCAGTACAAACAGTCTAACAGTGACGAAGCAACTGTTTTTTGTGTATTATTTTCATAATTTTCATGATTTTGAATATTAGCTATATCTTTATAAAATCGAGCGTCACTGATGAATCATTTGTAGACGAAAAGTGCGTCTGGCGTTCAAAATTATAAACCTGGTATCTTTGATGAGATTTTTTTATATATATACATTCATACATTACAAAAGCGAACATACAATAACAGTTCAGATCAAAGATAGCTTGAGGTACCCGTTTGATTGTCAGCGAGTGATCAGGCTATAATCTCTTGCTTTAACAAAAGCCTGTATTATATAATAATATAAAATACAAATACAGCTTTAAAGTTAATTATTTCTTAAATTTCAAATACAACCACAATAAATAAATTGTAGATTACATCTTCATAACACTTGTTTTGTAGAATAAGACATAACACACTGACAGGATATAGTTGACTGGTTAAATTGGACGACGATAACATCATAGGATATTATTGTACCAAAGACCTACAATAAAGATTGATTGTTGATTGTTGGTTGCTTAACGTCCAGTGGCAAATAATTCATGCATATTGAGGACCAGAACAAATTAACAATAAATACAATAGGTAGGTTCTGTAATAGAGGCGTCTAGGATTGAGGTCGGAGAAATTTAGACTGCCACAGGAAATGAGGGTATTGTAAGGCACAAGCCCCTACTCATACATGTACAAGAATTTTGTTGTTGATATTATTGTGTGTATTATATGACAAGTACATGCAGTGTTTGAATTGTATATTTTGAATTGTGCATAGATTTATGATGCAATTTATTTGAATGTTCACCATATGAAATGTGTTGTTTTGACAAGCAGCTTTAAGTATTTTCAGTTATATTTTAATTGTTCAGTTTAGAACACAAACAGTGACATAACAGAAATAGAACATATTTTATTCAATTTTATTATTGACTAGAAAATTTCATCACTGTAATATTCTCATTTTTGAAAGATTAATTGCACATAAAGTTTTCACTTTTCACAGTTTGAATCTTTGTTTGAAACTTTTCATAGCTTAAATAAATTGGAATGACATACTTCCCAGAACATTTGTAATATATGACAAACTCTTGTGTAAACATAGCTTCTATGTTCAATCCATTTGAAATTGTTGAAACTTTTGTCCATCTTCCATCTTGTTCCATAAGGCTAAATTGTCGTCTGCTGCCTCGTTCCAAACTTAATTTGCATTTTTAACATGTGCTGATGTCAATCCATATAGTGTTACTGTTAGAAATACGCTATTTTTATGCGTGTTGTAAATAAACTGTGATTGTTGTATGAAGAAATGTTATTCCTGATATCAGTCCACTTGATTGAATCGTTGTTATATGAATTTTTCCATTGTAGACTATGAAATGTAAATTACGAGCACCTGTTCTGAGTGTTGATCTTTATGAATGAATGTGTAAATTCCTGCTCATGCGCAGTAGTTATAACATGTCAAGCTAATCGTTGATGATTATTAGTTCGATTTTTAATTTAACGCTATCACAGTTGTACTCACCGGCATTTCGTATATCCATGAGTTGTATATAAAGTATTCACATAGTTTTTATAAGATGTCAAATTGTTTTAGCGGCGAATTCTGTGATTTTTGTCAGCCGCTAACACACACATGTTTTGTTCTCCCAGACTAGCCGCTATTTCCGGTGGCGCAGTCGTAACTTTATTTATTGTTGCCATGAAGAATTGAATTAAATAACTTAGCAGAAGTTCTTATATAAAAATAAGATGAAAATATCTTTTATTTGAATTTACGAATTATTTTATAAATAATTATTTTCTTTAAAACTTCCGCGGAATTTCTTACGTTCCAACGTTCCAACGTTCCAACATCCAACAATCCAACATCCCACAAAATCCAACGAGTGACGTAAAACAACGCTGAAACGTTAGTCTTGCTTAAAACTTTGGCTAGTTAAGGCAGAAATTTTGGCTTACGTAAATTTTAAGGCAAATTACGAAATTTTCTTTACTTTAAACTAAATTTTAGTAGTACGAGAAATTATTAGAAAGGTAAAAACAATGTTTTCTTAGTTTTAAAGGTAGAACTTTATTTTAGCGGACTTTTAGGAGCCGGGCTCTTAAGATTTTGATCTTTTGTTCTTATCAGTCATGTTAAAATTAAATTTAGGAAACTGTAGCAAAACTTTCAAACCGTATTCAGTTAATTTTATAGATTTTGCTGGCAAATGCTTCAGTTGTAATAGTTCTGGTTTTCTTGAAGTTAATCTGTTAAATAGTTATTTAGTTGATGTTAAAACTTGGTATTTTAAACACACTTAAATTTAAATAGGAATAAATAGGAAATATTTGAAATAGGTATTATGGTTTCCATAAGGTGTGGAAACCATATTTAATTCGATATCAGTTAGAAAGGATCTAACTGATATCTTAAAATAGGTACTGTTTCAGGAAGGACCTGGCAGTTGCTTTGATATTTTTGGAATACTGTTTAAGGAAGGACCTGACAGTATTTCTTTAAACAACATTTTTTGTAACTGTATCAGGAAGGGCCTGACAGTAATTAAAACATATTTTGAACTGATAAGGAATCAGTTTTCTAAACTTAAATTATCTTAATCAGAAAAGGTTTCTGATTACCTTCTATAGAAATTATTAAAACTTTATATATATATATATAGAAATGTTAGTTTAAATAAGTAAATTATATAGCAAGACTCAAACGTGTAAAAGTTCATATTTATATCAGTACATTTCCTTATATAGTACTACATAGAGTATTATATGGGACTGAGATCACAACCTATTTTCCACGAATTTTAAGACAATTAATAATGTATTTTGTGTACCAATTTTGAAACTGTGACATATTTTCAAAAGATAGAGTTCCTACATTTTTTTTATTTGGAACTCCGTGACTGGTTTAGAGAGGATTAGAGAGGTGCTAAAAATTTTCGGTATTTTATAATTGCTGTACAAACTTTCAAATACATATTTAATGTACTAGTATATGAAACTGAATACATAATAAAAATGGAAACTTCAATACTTGTTTGGTGTTCTTTTCACCAGGATATATACATGCATTAGCTGAATTCATAATCTGATTGTCCGGGTTTTTATTAAAGCAGGAGAACAACTTATCATTTATTTAGTAGAATATTCAGTCTTGTCAGTAAGTCTAGAGTTTATACTTTTCCAAGTGGTTGGAATACAGAGATTTAAATTTTGTTTTCTGTTGGGTTAGTCACCCCTGGCTCGCTACAGATTTTGGCATCCACGGTGGGATTCATTTAAATTAGTGAATCCAGTGATACGTACTCTTGACTAAAAGAAAATATGGTACGGAGAAAAACTCAGGCTCCTGCCACTGACACTGAATATTCTGATGAATTTGAAGAATATATAACTGAGCAATGTGACACAGAATATTATGTCACATCAGGTCAATCAGATTATGAACATGAAGATGAAACTGTCATCTTTAGACCAAAACCTAGCACAAGTACAGCTGTAAAGCCCTCTAAACCAGTCCAACAAACTCAAAGAAAGGGCTTACGCTTACTTCAAAGAAAGCAACTAAATAAAGCTCCTGAAACTGACATGCCCAGTCAACAAATGAATCAAGGTGATTCGATTGAAATGGGTGGATTAAACAAAAATGTATTTGTGGACATGACCACACAGATAGTTTCTGCTGTTTTGACTGCCCTCCAGGGGAATGCCAGTCCTATGGCCAAATCTCATACAGATAAAACCCCTAAAATACACAATTCCCATATTAAATCCAGACGCTCCAAAATAAGATCCGTAACCCCAGATACAGACTCATCTAGTGAAAGCTCTGACAGTGAGTCCTCACTCTCAGACACTGGCAGTATAGCCACCAGCCAAATTTTCAAATCCAGGTCTAGGCCAAAGTCAGGGCAAAACGTTAAGCTTCCTGCCTTTACAGGCAATGAGAAATGGGAAGTTTGGCTCAATAGGTTTCAGGCTGTGGCTAGACTAAATAACTGGGACGATAATGAAAAGCTTCGAGAGCTTATACCTAGATTACAGGGAGAGGCAGGTGATTTTGTCTTTGACCAACTGCCTAGCAAAACTTTAGACAAATATACAAAATTAATTAAAGAATTAAGAAATAGATTTGGGGTCATTGAATCCAGTAGGACCTACAAACTACAATTTAGTAGGCGCAGGCAATTTTCAGGTGAGACACCTGAAAAGTTTGCATCTGAACTAAAGCGCCTCTATGACAAGGCATACAAAATAGGGATTTCAAAACTAGACAAGAAGACCTGCTTCAAAGGTTTCTTTTGGGCTTGCAAGACTACAAAGCCCGTATTCACATTGAATTGAATAAAGACCCCCAGACAATAGAAGAGGCTGTTCATGAGGTTATAACCTATTCTGAAACAATGAAAAACCCTAATCCAGATGAAAACAATAAAAAGACAGTTAGACAAGTTAAGAAAAATTTTGGACAACTAAACGGTAAAAAGACCACTGATGATGGCAAACCAAATCCTATTCCAAGTTCCAATAATACAGAAGTTACTGAACAAAAGTCAAAAACTTTGACTATAAAAGAAGATGAATTGAAATCCTTATTTGATAAAATGTTTGAATGTAAACAGTCTGAAATACAAAATAAGCAGATTACAAAGCCAAATCCTAGCCAAATTCCTCATCCTGGTTATAATAACCAAAATAATGGCCCCAGAGGTCCACTTATATGTTTTCGCTGTGGTCAGCCTGGCCATATGGCCAGAAATTGTACTGGTAACCCCAAAAGAAATGACAAAATGGACATGAAACCACCACCACCATTTAATTCTTCTTGGGCTCAAAATAGACCCAACTATGATCAGAGAGGGGCTTATTCTTATAATGGTCCCCCAGCACAAGAATTTGGGTTAAACTAGGTAGGGTCGACTCTGGTGACCGGGAGAAGACCTCAAGGGTTGAATTTAAAGGTCAAAATTTGGTAGAGGAAAGTATTCCGATTGACAATAGAACTCCTAAAGTTATTAATAAAGTTAAAATTTACAGGGGAATGATTCATCTGATGTGAAAGATGATAGGTCCTTAGTTAAAAAATTGTAGTCAGGAGGAAGAAAAATCATTAGATGTTACTAATGAAAAGTCTCTTGTACCTGAAATTGATGAGGAAGTTGAAGTTTCATCTAAAGTTAAAGATGAAACTCCTCAATCAAACAAATTGGACATAATTGGTCGACAAGTCGTACGTTGCGACGGTGTATATATACAAGGCAGTATTCAAGGAGTCAAGGTGACTTTTACAGCAGACACAGGTGCTGCTCGAACTGTAATTTCTACTCGTATTTTCAAAAAATTCCACAATCTGATAAACCTAAACTGGAAAAGTCAAATACCTTGGCTAGTGCCAATGGCCAACCCTTAGTTGAAAAGGAAAAGCTGTTTTAATCTTGAATTGGGAAATTTGTCCCTAGCAAAAGAATTAGTAGTAGCTGAAATAGAAGATGAGGTTTTGTTGGGATTAGATATTTTAATGAAGGGTGAGATGGGCCCTGCAGATATAAAATTAACTGAAGGAGTTATATTGTTAAATGGAGTAACTATTCCATGTATCCAGATAGGACAACCTGAACCTGTTAGAAAAGTCAGAGCTGCTGACAATTTTACTATTCCCCCGCAGAGTGAAATACTCATTGATGTTTTTGTAGATAAAACAGAAAATGATCCTATATCCCCACCCCAAGATTATTTGATAGAACCCAGTTCCCATTTTATTGAAAATCATCCTGTGATGATGGCATCTAGTCTCGTTGATTTATGCCATGACGTAACAAATAAAGTCCAATTAATCAACCCTTTTGATCAAGAGGTTCAAATTAATCAAGATACTGTAGTTGGATTAGCCGAAAAGGTTGAAGAACAACCCATTCTTTTGTTTTCATCAGAAAACACTAAAGACTCAACAAATTTTGATAGTGTAAGACGTATCCAATTTGAGTCAAATCCAGTAACTTTGCAAACCAATGAAGGCATAATCCGTAATATCACAAAAAGGTACTACGGACGGGGAAAAGTGGAGTTGTTCCTCCACATTTAATAAATTTATTACTGAGGCCTCTGAAGGTCGCTCAGAAAAGAACAGGAAGCCATTGCCAATCTTTTACATAAATATGCAACAGCTTTTCTGCTCATGAGACAGATTTAGGACTGACCCATTTAACTGAGCACTCCATTGATACTGGAGATGCCAGACCTATAAAACAAGCACCCAGGAGAGTACCTCTGGCCTTTGCAGAGGAAGAGAGAAAAATTATTACCCAAATGCTAGACCAGGGGGTTATAGAAAATTCCAGTTCTCCATGGGCCAGCCCATTACTTCTTATAAGGAAGAAAAACGGTAAAATTCGACCAGCGGTTGATTACCGAAAAATTAATTCTAAGACTGTTTGTGATGTCTACCCTTTGCCACGGATACAAGATTGTCTTGATGCTGTGTCAGGCGCCAACTTATTCTCAGTTTTCGACCTAATAAGTGGATTCCATCAAATTCCCGTTAAACTTGAAGATAGACCTAAAACAGCTTTTACAACAAAGTATGGACTCTACGAGTTCAAAACTATGCCATTTGGTGTTTGTAATGGCCCTGCCACATGTCAAAGGCTCATGGAGCTAGTTTTAAATGGTCTCCAATGGCAAATATGTCTCATCTACTTAGATGACATTATTGTCTTTGGTAAAACTTTGAAGAACACATGGAGAGCTAGGTATTATTTTAGATAGAATTTCTAAAGCTGGTTTAAAGTTAAAACCAGAAAATGTGACTTACTTCAATCTGAAGTTACTTTTCTTGGCCACGTTATATCAAATAAAGGAATTCAACCCAATCCTGACAATGTCTATAAAATTTTAACTTGGCCTACTCCCAAAACTGTCACTGAAGTAAGGCAAGTTTTAGGCATGGGAAGTTATTATAGGAGATTTGTAAAAGATTTCTCATCCCTAGTAAAACCACTAACAGAACTAACCAAGAAAATCAAAGAGTTCAATTGGACACAAGACTGCCAAGTTGCCTTTGACAAATTAAAAGTGTATTTACAAGCACAGAAATAATGGCCTTTCAAAAGATGAGGGTGAATTTTATCTTGACACTGATGCATCTGACATAGCAATCGGTGCTGTTTTAAGCCAAATGCAAGACGGTCAATTAAAAGTTATCTCTTATGGAAGTCGTACCATCAATAAAGCAGAGAAAATTACTGCGTAACAGACAAGGAGCTGTTAGCTGTCCGACATTTTGTTGAATACTATCGACAATATTTATTGGGACGGAAATTTTGTGTCAGAACAGACCACCAAGCCTTAATTTGGCTTTTTAGTTTAAAAGAACCAAAAGGCAGAGTTGCCAGATGGTTAGAGATACTCTCACCATTTAATTTTTGGTAGAGTATCGTCCCGGTATAAAACATGGCAATGCGGACGCTATGTCCAGATGCCATAATCCCCGTGAATGTGACTGTTCCCAAGTTGATAACTTGGATTTTCTAAAATGTGGCCCCTGTAAGAAATGCCACAAAAGGGCAATTGATATGGATAGCTCTCTGGTGAATTTGTCAGAGATGCTAAACCAGACAATAACAGGCCAAAATAAAGATGACCCAGTCCCTAGTAATGAAATAATTACAGCACCCATATGTAAAGTTAAAACCAGACAACAGGTGAAGGACCAAAATATTTGGACACCTTGGGAGGGTGGACATTCTGAAACTGAGTTGCATAAAATGCAAGAAAACGACCCCGATTTAGGACCACTCCTTAAATGGAAGGAAAGTGGTCACAGACCCACAAATTCTGATATACAGCAAAAGAGTGCTGCGACCCGACATTACTGGCACATATGGGATTCCATTGTAATAATAAATGGATTGTTATATAAACAATTTAGTAGAAGGGATGGTGTAGAGGACCATACCCAGTTTTTAGTCCCATTCCTACTCAAAAGGGAAATTTTAGAAAAGATGCATAATTCTTTATTGTCAGGCCATTTAGGCAAAAAGAAAACAAAAGCTAAATTATCTCAGAGATACTATTGGTATGAAATGAGGGAGGATATAGATATCTGGATTAGCCAATGTGACATATGTGGTGCAAATAAACACCCTCATAAGTCATCAAGAGCCCCACTAGGAACCATGCCTGTTGGTGCACCACTTGATAGATTAGCCACTGATTTTCTAGGTCCCTTACCAACCACACCTAGAGGCAATAAATTTATTTTAACTGTGACCGACTATTTTACAAAGTGGGTTGAGGTTTTTCCTGTTAAAGACCAGACTGCTGTTGTATGTGCACAGTTGATTTTAAATGAAGTCATATGTCGTTTTGGCAGTCCCTTGGCTATTCATTCTGATCAAGGCCGTGCCTATGAAAGTCAAATTTTTCAGGAATTATGTAAAATTCTGGAAATAAGGAAAACTAGAACAAGTCCTAGAAATCCAAAATGTAATGGACAAACGGAAAGATTTAACCGAAGTATAATATCCATGATAAAATCCTACCTTAGGGGAGAACAGACCAATTGGGACATGAACTTGGGCTGTTTAGCAGGTGCATACAGAGCTAGTCCGAATGAGTCTACATGCCTGACCCCAAATATACTTATGTTAGGAAGGGAAGTTAGACTTCCATATGAATTATTACATAAAGGGCACCCCTAGACCCAAATGAAGCTGATACTTCATGGGGCAATCATGCCTTAAAATAAAAGAAAGAATGCAACGTACACACTGTGTTGCACGAAAACATTTGGAAGTAAACTGTAAAAGGCGAAAAGACTACTATGACAATAAAACCAATTTATATGAATATAAAGTCTCAGATAAGGTGTGGTACCGTAATGAGATTAAAAGGAAGGAATATGTCCCAAATTACAACCCCTTTTATTGGTCCTTGTCTAGTGACCAAGAAAATCAATGACCTGAATTATGAAATTCAAATTGATGCCCATACCAAAAGGAAAGTTGTCAATCATGACAAACTGAAACCCTATTATGGCCAATCCCACCCCAAATGGATTAAAAGTTTAAACGAGTCAAAACATTGTTTAGTTTTGCCGTTTAAAATGTGTGTTTACATTACACACAAAATTTATAAAATGTGTTTGTTGAAATCCTTATATATACATGTATGTCCTACATGTGTAACTATTGTCCTTGATAATAAATTTGACTTGGTTTTAAGTCAAAGTATTTTGTTATTAATTATAGCTATATATTTGACCTAGGAGGTCACATGTACTTTTAAAGTTTATCAACTTTAAACCTTGCAAAGTCATATGTACTTTGATCATTGTTTTATAATTAGACTGAAGCTTAAGTCTAATTTCTTTTATGCCAACTTTTCTATGCATAAACTTCAATCAGCAAAAGTATCAAATACGGTTTACAGAATTTAACACTATTGCCACAAAGGTCATGTGTACTAAAAATAAAATAACCAAAATAATAGGTCATTTACTAGGATGGTTGTGATCTGTTTTATTTTGGGCAAACTGATATATAGGAACTTTTACTACGGGCGAGTCCCTGTGTTAAACAGGAGACTTTTATCTGCCCTTACTTTTCAGATGTCTTCACAAATCCGTATGACGAAAAGAGGCTTGGCATACAGATGCTTGAGATGTCCACCCACAGAGGAAGCCCACGTGGCTGAGAAGACCCGTATGGAGGCCCATATCTTCAAGAGGCACCTGGCCCTAGAGGTGGCTCCATTTTTCTGTACCCTCTGTATGTATCGCTGTGAATCTCTGAAAGCACTTCACAAACATGTGGACACATTCATGCCCCATGTAAATCAAAGGAACTTGTGCATCACAGAAAACAGATTCAGAGGAGATTCTGAGTACTTGTTCGCCAGTTCCCTACCACATGTTTTCAATGCTGTACAAGACTTTCCTGACTATGAGGTCTTGCCAGCTTTGAATTCACAGAGGCATTGGGCATCCAAGGTCCGGGCAAGACCTCTGGCCACTCCAGTAGGGGCAACAGATCTACCTTTCAACCATCCAAAGCAGACCCAGGTTCCTGTAAGGGCAGTGGCTCTACAAGCCACTCGCCCTATTCAGACCCAGGCTCCGGTGAGCGCAGCATCTCCACTATCCACTCACCATGTCCAGACCAAGGCTCCAGTAAGGGTGGCAGCTTTACCAGCCACTCACCCTTACCCTACTGGCAGCAGCTACCATGTTGGTGTTGCTACACCACAGCCATCCCTGCAGTCTAGGTTGGGACCCCCGGTTTGTGTGGGTGCAGCCTCCCTACGCCGCCTTGCCATACCCGTCAGCCCTGCAGTGCCATCATCCATTGTTGACGTCCCTGCCGCGACAGCGAGACCAGCAGCTAACCAGGTCATGCCATTGAAGTCCAGCTCTTCAATGGATGACCTGTATGATTTTTCATGCCAGATGTGACGATGACCCCATTGCAGACCATTCAACAACAATCTCATCTGCCATTTCTCACTACTTGCCGTTAGAGACACCCACAGCATCAACATCTTTATCACCTGTAACTTCTGCCAACCTATACTCAACTGTACCAACCACCACCACCAGGACCTATCAAGAATCTTCTATGAGACCGGAAACACCTGTCAACTACATGTACGTCAAATCCTGATCAAGATCCCTACTCTCCTGAAATATCACCATCAGTCCAGTACATCTTTGATCAGGATTTAATACAGGACGAAGACGCTGAATACATCCTACCACAGATTTTGGGGTCTGAGGCACCTCAAACCTCAACTCCAAAACCTCAACCAGTAGTGCAGACTCCTCCACCTTCTTTTGCCCAACCTCCTACACCTAACTTGAACCAGCAGATCTTGACAGCATTATCTACTTTCACCACAACTCAGGAACTGTTACTTAAAGAAATAGCACAAAATACTAAGTCAATTCAAACACTTTCCACAGATATTGCTTACCTGCGTGGGCAGGTTAGACAATTTGAGAGGGTGCAGGGTCGCCAATAGACCATCCTAGACAGGTTGTCTAACCTGTCCAACCGCCCATTCAAACCAATAAGAAGGAAGCCATACTTGAACAGACCCAAACCACAACAACGCCAACCGAAAGTGAAATCCGTCGTAGAAAAGAAGGATGACAGTAAAGTAAACTAACCTACACTTAGCTTTTTGTTGTATTTGATTATCTTTAGAACTTTTAAATTTTGGCCTACTTTCAGTAATTGTTAATTAATAAAAATTTTAACTAACTTGTTTTAGTATCAAAAGTTAATGAAAACGTATTTATAGAACTTAACTATTTGACATTTGAATTTGGTATTGTAAAGAAAGTTTTTTTTAAGTGCAATTGTCAAGCTAGAAATTAAGTTCTTTTCGGTGGTCAGTTAGATTGTTTGTGGTGTAACTGTAATTTTTGAAATATTTAAAGTTTTAGTCTGCCATTTTAGAGATATTTTTGAAAGAAATAAAATTGTAATGTTCAATTCTCCTTATAAGGGCAACTCATGACTATACCATCTGTATTCAACAGCCTCAGGATTCTTCATAATCTGTCATGCCATGATAAACTTTCTTAATTTTCTTGTAGAATAATATGTAGTAATTTTAAGCATCCTCAAGTCTGTCATATTTCAATCATTCTTAGGATAGTCATATATAATTTGTTGTTTAGTATTCTGAAGTAATCTAAATGCTAAGTCCATGGTACATGTACTCATTCCTAGATTCCACGAGTAATTTTCAAGTCGTTCACGAGACATGATTGTAATTATAGATCATTATAAAGTGTAGTATTGCTATGCTCTTTAAAACACATCTTATCTGGTTTCTTAATGGACTGCAGTTAAACTGTTAATCTGTAACTTTCTACCTGAAAATATTGAAACAATAAATTAAAACATATGTATTTTTTTTTTTTTTTTTTTTTTTTTTTTTTTTTAATTATAAACATTTGCGAGGACGCTAAATGTTTTATTGGGGGGTAAAATGTAAGGCACAAGCCCCTACTCATACATGTACAAGAATTTTGTTGTTGATATTATTGTGTGTATTATATGACAAGTACATGCAGTGTTTGAATTGTATATTTTGAATTGTGCATATAGATTTATGATGTTATTTATTTGAATGTTCACCATATGAAATGTGTTGTTTTGACAAGCAGCTTTAAGTATTTTCAATTATATTTTAATTGTTCAGTTTAGAACACAAACAGTGACATAACAGAAATAGAACATATTTTATTCAATTTTATTATTGACTAGAAAATTTCATCACTGTAATATTCTCATTCTTGAAAGATTAATTGCACATAAAGTTTTCACTTTTCACAGTTTGAATCTTTGTTTGAAACTTTTCATAGCTTAAATAAATTGGGATGACATACTTCCCAGAACATCTGTAATATATGACAAACTCTTGTGTAAACATAGCTTCTATGTTCAATCCATTTGAAATTGTTGAAACTTTTGTCCATCTTCCATCTTGTTCCATAAGGCTAAATTGTCGTCTGCTGCCTCGTTCCAAACTTAATTTGCATTTTTAACATGTGCTGATGTCAATCCATATAGTGTAGCTGTTAGAAATACGCTATTTTTATGCGTGTTGTAAATAAACTGTGATTGTTGTATGAAGAAATGTTATTCCTGATATCAGTCCACTTGATTGAATCGTTGTTATATGAATTTTCCATTGTAGACTATGAAATGTAAATTACGAGCACCTGTTCTGAGTGTTGATCTTTATGAATGAATGTAAATTCCTGCTCATGCGCAGTAGTTATAACATGTCAAGCTAATCGTTGATGATTATTAGTTCGATTTTTAATTTAACGCTATCACAGTTGTACTCACCGGCATTTCGTATATCCATGAGTTGTATATAAAGTATTCACATAGTTTTTATAAGATGTCAAATTGTTTTAGCGGCGAATTCTGTGATTTTTGTCAGCCGCTAACACACACATGTTTTGTTCTCCCAGACTAGCCGCTATTTCCGGTGGCGCAGTCGTAACTTTATTTATTGTTGCCATGAAGAATTGAATTAAATAACTTAGCAGAAGTTCTTATATAAAAATAAGATGAAAAATATCTTTTATTTGAATTTACGAATTATTTTTATAAATAATTATTTTTCTTTAAAACTTCCGCGGGAATTTCTTACGTTCCAACGTTCCAACGTTCCAACATCCAACAATCCAACATCCCACAAAATCCAACGAGTGACGTAAAACAACGCTGAAACGTTAGTCTTGCTTAAAACTTTGGCTAGTTAAGGCAGAAATTTTGGCTTACGTAAATTTTAAGGCAAATTACGAAATTTTCTTTACTTTAAACTAAATTTTAGTAGTACGAGAAATTATTAGAAAGGTAAAAACAATGTTTTCTTAGTTTTAAAGGTAGAACTTTATTTTAGCGGACTTTTAGGAGCCGGGCTCTTAAGATTTTGATCTTTTGTTCTTATCAGTCATGTTAAATTAAATTTAGGAAACTGCAGCAAAAACTTTCAAACCGTATTCAGTCAATTTTTATAGATTTTGCTGGCAAATGCTTCAGTTGTAATAGTTCTGGTTTTCTTGAAGTTAATCTGTTAAATAGTTATTTAGTTGATGTTAAAACTTGGTATTTTAAACACACTTAAATTTAAATAGGAATAAATAGGAAATATTTGGAAATAGGTATTATGGTTTCCATAAGGTGTGGAAACCATATTTAAATTCGATATCAGTTAGAAAGGATCTAACTGATATCTTAAAATAGGTACTGTTTCAGGAAGGACCTGGCAGTTGCCTTGATATTTTTTTGGAATACTGTTTAAGGAAGGACCTGACAGTATTTCTTTAAACAACATTTTTTTTTGTAACTGTATCAGGAAGGGCCTGACAGTAATTAAAACATATTTTGAACTGATAAGGAATCAGTTTTCTAAACTTAAATTATCTTAATCAGAAAAGGTTTCTGATTACCTTCTATAGAAATTATTAAAACTTTATATATATATATATAGAAATGTTAGTTTAAATAAGTAAATTATATAGCAAGACTCAAACGTGTAAAAGTTCATATTTATATCAGTACATTTCCTTATATAGTACTACATAGAGTATTATATGGGACTGAGATCACAACCTATTTTCCACGAATTTTAAGACAATTAATAATGTATTTTGTGTACCAATTTTGAAACTGTGACATATTTTCAAAAGATAGAGTTCCTACATTTTTTATTTGGAACTCCGTGACTGGTTTAGAGAGGATTAGAGAGGTGCTAAAAATTTTCGGTATTTTATAATTGCTGTACAAACTTTCAAATACATATTTAATGTACTAGTATATGAAACTGAATACATAATAAAAATGGAAACTTCAATACTTGTTTGGTGTTCTTTTCACCAGGATATATACATGCATTAGCTGAATTCATAATCTGATTGTCCGGGTTTTTATTAAAGCAGGAGAACAACTTATCATTTATTTAGTAGAATATTCAGTCTTGTCAGTAAGTCTAGAGTTTATACTTTTCCAAGTGGTTGGAATACAGAGATTTAAATTTTGTTTTCTGTTGGGTTAGTCACCCCTGGCTCGCTACAGTATATTGGATAGGGACAGAAATTTAGCCTTGCAACAGGTCACCTACGGACCCCTCAAAGAGTTGTTGCAAGGGTTCTTAACGTGCAAAGAGCGTGGCACTCTCTTTACACGAGGCATCGGATTTAACGTCCCCATTCTGACCGGACGTGGCTGCAAATTTGTACATCCCGCACAGCCAAACGGACGACCCACTTTGACGAGGGTTTTACCGCCGGTCGGAGGAAGACCAATGGTGACCATACTTCTATTCCCCAGTCACCCTTGGGGACTCTACAATAAAGAAGAACAATATGATGTTTGATAAGTCATAGGGTTAACTTCACTATTCATCATGCATTAGGAAATTAAAATATACCGTACACATAATATACCGAGTAAAAAGTAAAATAACAAAAATACTGAACTCCGAGGAAAATTCAAAAAGGAAAGTCCCTAATCAAATGGCAAAATCAAAAGCTCAAACACATCAAACGAATGGATAACAACTGTCATATTCCTGACTTGGTACAGGCATTTTCTTATGTAGAAAATGGTAGATTGAACCTGGTTTTATAGCTAGCTAAACCTCTCACTTGTATGACAGTCGCGTCAAATTCCATTATATAGACAACGATGAGTCAACAAAACAAACAGACACAATAGGTAAAAATGTCAAAAATAGGGGTCAGCAGTCAACATTGTGTTTTCATCTTAATCACTAAAAACAAACAAATGTAACGAAGAAGCACAAAAAGGTATACATCAAATTTAACATCCTCATTTTGCTTATTTATTATACGATTTTATTTATCTATGTAAAATCAACCCATAATGGATGGAAGGTTATAAGTATTGGCGTAAAATCGCGCGTTTGAAATTCACACAGGTATACATAAAATAATTTTGTCGTTCAAAGTATAACGGGATATATAAGTACAGAGTCAGGTCAAATGGATATCACAAAAAACAGACTTAACAGTAAAAGTAATATTAATAAATAAAATAATTATGTCGTTCAAAGTATGACGGGATACATAAATACAGAGTCACATCAAATGTATATCACAAAAAACAGACTGAACAGTAAAAGTAATATTAATAAATAAAATAATTTTGTCGTTCAAAGTATGACGGGATACATAAGTACAGAGTCACGTCAAATGGATATCTCAAAAAACAGACTTAACAGTAAACGTAATATTAATAAAGACAAATAAAAGAACACGTTATTAAGATGATAAAGAACGTCAGTACGCAGAATCTATACTTCAAGACCATCGTGTATTATTTGTGAAGTTGATACGGAATATTTATCAACAAGGTCTTGGTACCTTCCGATGAACTTTGTTAGAAAAGGACGAGACGTTCTTTGACATACCCCTGGTTCATCAACTTTCTGCTCAGACACTGGTGACGTTTTACAAAGTCTGAGTAGAAGCTGCAAGCTCTTGAATACCGAATAAGTTGGGAAATGTATATCCCATATGCAGGTGAAGTTGGTATATTGCTACTAAGGTAGGGGAAATTGATAATTTCAAAATTAAAATCGTCTCGTTTGTCATAGATTCTGGTACTGTCATCTCAGTACCAGAACCAAAATACTGTGTATTTCAAATTCGAGGTATAAGTCTAAAAATGAGGCAGAGGAAGCCGTGTCTGTTGTTTCTTAAATTTCTAGTTCTGGTTGATATATTAATGGAACCCAATCAGAAAAGTTCGGATTGTTAATGGAAAGAACATCATCAATATATCTGAAAGTGAAATTTAATAACCTGGCTTCTTTGATCTTCTTGTTTTTGACAAGTGTCTGAAGGAACTCCGATTCATATGAAAATAAGAAGAGGTCGGCAAGGAGAGGCGCACAGTTCGTCCCATAGGAGTGCCGACAATTTGTTGAAAAAGTCTACCTCCAAATTCAACAAATATGTTGTCAATAAGAAACTCCAGCATACTGATCACTTGTTCCTCTGTGTAACATGTTTTACCCTTTTGTTCACTATTAACCAAATATGCCTTATGGTATCCCAAAGTAATAAATTTACAGCGTATGCTACCATTTTTATGTTGAAAAGCACTGTGGATTATTTCTTTAAGACGGTTTTTCAATTTCACATGAGGAATGGTGGTATACAAGGTCGAAAAATCAAAAGTTTTGATAGAACTCATTTCAGAAAAAGACCGAGATTTCAAATTATCCAGAAGTTCTTTAGAGTTTTTAAGAATCCACATATGGTTAATACCACTACGCGAGTAAACAGTTTCACAGTATTTCTGAAGACCCTCTTTCACTACGGACAGAATTTTAGTCAATCTAATGGACAATTCTTTAGTGGAACATGCAGATGAGCCGGCAATGTACCGTTGTTTGTACGGAATTTTGTGAAGTCATTACCATGGTTTATCCCAGACACTCTGATTTCTTCCATCATTCAATCTGGCTAACAATGATTTTAGCCCGTTATACAGTTTGCGTATAAAGATTGGTATTGGACCCTTTCAAAACGAGAACAGCAGACAGAAAAACAGAAACACAGAACTCCGAAAACTTACTCTTATTTTTCACTAAACTTGTTTCCTTTCATTCTATATTGAACCTAAGATAGTTAAGATTTGGTATAACTTATGATTGTGTGTATACAATTTTCCATACTTATTTATGTTTTGATCCAATCCAGATCTGCACATTTTTTCACCTCATACATAATTAATTAGAGCAAATTGATAGTACCGATAAAAAAAAAAACATACCATAAGTATTGCATTATGATCAATCACGAACAGACCATACACGTTGATTCCGATGGATGATCCTGTTAACCGTGATATAAAGAGCTGTAACTAGATTCAAATAATTAAAACAAGGATGAAATATAACGGAACAACTTGATGTAATGTGTTTTTGTTAAAACAATTTTTCTAAAATAAAATTTTGATTACTGATTTTTACTGAGTAAGATGATTTAATTGAAAAATATATAATTGAATGCGAAAAAAATGTTATACTTTAAAGTTTTATTTGACACACATTGCAGATTGTTTTACTCGTATGTGCAAATGAAATGTAACAACAATTCATTCGATGAAGATCTCATTCTTTACAAATTCAGTAAGAATGCTCATTTTTCATTGCTAGTTCTAATGAGTAATCCTTTTGGAATTGCATTGTAAAGAAAGAAGATTTACAATCATCTCGAAAGTGCATAATTATAGTTGACGGACAACATAAGAAACACGTAAAGTGTTCCAACAAATACTGTCAGTTGTTAAAACAATACAACAGTATTTTGAAAGGTAATACGTAACAAATTTTGCATGCCTACAGATATCAGAAACAATGTACCGCTGTTATTGTTCGGTCCGAACAGTTACTAGTGTCAACCCGGTATAAGTCTTGTAAAGGGTTCATGAGCCTGAAACAAAATACAGATGAATTGTTCTCGTCCATATTTCTGAGGCATAGTACTTATCAAATTCTTAAAGTAATTTATATGGCGCATACATTTTTTAGCTTTACAGCTGTTGTCCAATCATATTATCATCATTTAAACAACATCAATATGATTACTTTATATTATCGTCAATATCTAGAAACTGATTAATCTTTGGATTTAATAAATTAAGATTCTAATTGATTCAAAATGGTTTTTGATAAACTTCCATTACTTATGCAATGAATTGTTTTAAAGTAGATTAACTGAAACGCTTATAATCCAAATTTGCTAAAATATATGTACTCCAATTAAAACAGCGAGTGACATCATGTTTTTTCTGAGAGAATAAAATTGCGATAACTAATGCTTTTGAAACATGGTAGTGAATTATATCTCGAATACAAAACGGTTATTGAAATACTCAAGTGTCATCAAAGACAAATGGATTATAAAATTGATTGTGTAGGCATTTAAAATAATACAAATGTCAACTACCATACTGATATACTGATAAGTTGTAACGAAATAAAATTATTATCTTTTCTTCAAGATTTAGGAATCATACTTACTGTTTGGTTCAATTGTAAATGTCAATAAAAACATACCGACGGCTCCAAATAGTGCGGATAACATTGCCAAGACATTTGCAGTTTCAAACCTACTTGAGGTTACCCCCAAAAGCATCAAACAAACTATTGGTAAACCAAGCAGTATACGGACAAAACAGTAAAACGGAAGATTAAATTTGCTGTATCCTGAACATTTGCGATATGTTGATGCTGGATTCGTATTTGCGTCAACTTTTTCAGATTATTTTCTTCAGTTACACGACTTACATTTTTTCTTATTCCTTGAACTCTGTCGTGAATATATACATATTTATGAGTACAAATGAAATGTTTGAAAAAATAATCTCGTGATAGAGAATGTTGATCAAGGTAATGATGACGAAGACTATGATATAAGTTGCACCCTTTTCTCCTTCGAAAGGTGTAAAAAATAATGATATCAAAGAAGTGTTATAAACGCCATGAATGAAATAAGACGAAACAAATATAACTTGATAAATAATGGATAATATAACACTAAGAAAAGACAATATCCTAACTAATTTACATGTCTTACGTATTTCTGTTTCCATCCCGTACTTTTCCCAATATGTATCAATAGAGATACATAAATTCATAATGTGCTGGTTATTAAGGTAAATAAATCCAATTGAACTTGAAGTCTCACACATGTAATACCAAAAGAAAGCGAGAAGTCCAACCATTTCGTACATTTCATCTATTGCATTTCTAAAAACGGAAAGGTATCCTATAGTTCCAGAAACAACAATGAGCTGTACAAAGTAGCAAAAAATCTGGAGTGCTCTATTAAAGGTAAAATCACTTTTTGTCGAACAGAAATAAAACGATCTACTAAACCTTAGAAGACTACGTATTGGTCTGTATATGGCAATTGCTTTTAACATTGTTTGGCTGGTATTCCGAGAAGAGGTTCCCAACTGCACATCAGACTTGACATCTACAGCTGAATTTTGTCGCCTGGACATAGATGAAAACTTTGTTCAACCGTTTAAATGATAAATCAAATTATAAAAATAAACTATTTACACTATTTTCAAAAAATAAAAAATCACTGAAGTGAACCCTGAAATATTGTACAACCGAAGGTTAAAGATTGAGTACACAAACTGAGCACTGAAATATAAAAAAGTATATAGTACAACCGAAGGTTAAAGATTGAGTACACAAACTGAGCACTGAAATATAAAAAAAAAGATATGGTACAACCAAGGGTTAAAAATTGAGTTCACAAACTGAGCACTGAAATATAAAAAAAATATATATTGTATAACCGTCGTTTAACAACATAATAGATATAGGAAGATGTGGTGTGAGTGCCAATGAGACAACTCTCCATCCAAATAACAATTTATAAAACATAGTCAATTAAATACTCAATATAGTTATTTATTCTTTGCTGTCAATTCCATTAGCAAAAATTGTCGTCAAGATGAAATAATGACATAGATACTCTTAACACAATGGGGAAATCTATGCATTAACATTTCTATTATCTCTATTAGACAGACAATGTTTTTACCTAGAAAACCAAAGTATTGGTAAATGGTGATTGCATTCGATAACTAATGCATATGGCATATTTTGGAATTGATACTGAATCACTGATAGGGTCTTTGCTTCGGAAATAAAAAAAATATTCTAAAACCAGTTGTTGGCATGATACGGGTTATGTTCCTCTCATATATTTTATGTTGGTATGATACTAAACCCCTAACGGGAGGGATTTTGCTTGATTTTCATATAATGAAGACATAATCTTTCAGTCCGTTGAATTGAGGTCTGGAGCTGCTGTGGCATGTCAGTAACTGCTAGTAGTCCTTCTTAATTTACGTATCATTGTCATTTTGCTTAGTTTCTCCTATTCTGACATCGGACTCGGACTTCTTTTAAACTGAGTTTTACTGTGCGCATTGCTGTTTGTTTGTTTAATTTACATTGGCTAGAGGTATAGAGGAGGGTTGAGACCTCACAAAACATGTTTAACCCGGCCGCATTTTTGCTCTCGTCCCAAGTCAGGAGCCTCTGGCCTTTGTTTGTCTTGCAGGTTTTTTTAATTTTAGTTCATTTATATGTTTCGGAGTTTAGTGTGACGTCCATTTTCACTGAACTAGTACACATTTTTGTTTAAGGGGTCAGCTGAAGCCCGCCAGAGGGTTAGCGATTTTCTCGCTGTGTTGAAAACCCATTAGTGGCCTTGGGTGTTTTCTGCTCTTTGGTCCGGTTGTTGTCTCTTTTACACATTCCCCATTTCCATTCTCAATTTTATTGCCTTTTACAGGGAAAAAGTTAATATACATCAATTCATTCATTTAAGGGTGTGTTTTACGAAAACAAATTCAATGATTACTAGCTTAATGTTATACGGACATCATCAAGACTGTGATATGCACAATATATTTTTTTCTACATTATACTCAGTTTTTTTTTTTCCAAGTGCTCCACGAAACCTCTTTCTAAATTATTAACATCAATTTTATCAGCAATCAAAGCGGGCTTCAAAGTTATTCTGAAACTGCCCATTCCAGAGGTGGCGTGAATCAGATATGGATACTGAAAAATTCCAAAGATCTTTTAGAGTACATACATCTAAGACTCTTTCATCTTGCAATAGTATTAAAACATTTGACTTTTCTACACTTTACACAAGTATTCCCCATTCCAAACTAAAAGACAAAAAGACAAATTGAAAGAGTTGGTATTGCTTTGTTTCATAAAAAAGAATGGCCAACGTAGATACAAAAGAGGGACGAAAGATACCAGAGGGACAGTCAAACTCATAGATCGAAAACAAACTGACAACGCCATGGCCAAAAATAAAAAAGACAAACAGACAAATAATAGTACAGATGACACAACATAGAAAACTAAAGACTAAGCAACACGAACCCCACCAAAAACTGGGGGTGATCTCAGGTGCTCCGGAAGGGTAAGCAGATCCTGCTCCACATGTGGCATCCGTCGTGTTGCTCTTGTCTTAGGGAGGGATAAATCCTACTTTGTAAAAAATCACTCTGATTCAAACAAAAAATTCTCTGAAACTGAGATTATCAAGATGCTTGATTTCTTGATTGACAACATATTTGTTACGTTGGGAGGACGTGTTTTTCAACAAACTATCGGCATTCCCATGGGAACCAACTGTGCCCCTCTTCTTGCCGACTTGTTCCTTTATTCTTATGAGGCTGACTTCATACAGGAACTTCTTAGGAAGAAAGAAAAGAAGTTAGCAGTATCCTTAACTTTACGTTCCGCTATATAGATGATGTTCTCTCACTGAATAATTCAAAATTTAGTGACTATGTTAAACGCATCTATCCAACCGAACTAGAGATAAAGGATACAACAGATACAGTTAAGTCTGCCTCATATCTTGACTTACATCTAGAAATTGACAATGAGGGTCGGTTGAAAACAAACCTTTACGACAAAAGAGATGATTTCAGCTTCCCTATTGTGAACTTTCCATTTCTGTGTAGCAACATTCCAGCAGCGCCTGCATACGGAGTATATATCTCCCAATTGATAATATATACCCGGGCTTGTATTTCCTATCATGATTTTCTTGATAGAGGGTTGCTGCTCACAAGGAAGCTATTAAACCAAGAGTTCCAAATGGTGAAGTTGAAATCATCCCTTCGTACATTTTACGGACGCCATCAGTTGGTTGACCGTTATGGAATATCCGTTTCACAGATGATAGCGGATATGTTCCTAATGTCGTAACTACAATCCTGTTCCCTTTTCACGAATGTGACCTATCGAATTAGATTATTTACCGGGTTTGTACTAACATGAGCAACACGACGGATGCCACATGTGGAGCAGGATCTGCTTACCCTTCCGGAGCACCTGAGATCACCCTCAGTTTTTGGTGGGGTTCGTGTTGCTAAGTCTTTAGTTTTCTATGTTGTGTTTTGTGTACTATTGTTTGTCTGTTTGTCTTTTTCTTTTTTAGCCATGGGGTTGTCAGTTTATTTTCGATTTATGAGTTTGAATGTCCCTCTGGTATCTTTCGCCCCTCTTTTAGATTAAAGATTTCACTTTTCACTTTTCGTGTCATTTTCATTTACGTCTTTTTATATTAACTTAATATCTATAAACAGCTATCGGAAGCCTTAAAAATATTATTCTTATCTAAAAAAAAGAGGCGAAAGATACCATACTCAATAGTCGAAAAGAAACTAACAATGCCATGGCAAAAATTGAAGAAAAAAAGATGAAAAGACTAACAACAGTACTCAAAATACATCATAAAAAACTAAAGACTGAGTAATACGAACCTCACCAAATTGTTAGGAAATTCAAGCTTTGGAAAATAGTATAAACAGGGAGAATATAACTCCATATGCAGGCGCGTAAATAATCCCGATGTAACAAAATATCATGGAGCAAATTTCTATTTGTACTAAGATTTTACAAATTCTTTAAACTAGTAATCAATCGATTGTACGAGACCCTCGTGGGTATTCAATATCGAAAAACGTCACCCAGTAGTAGTTTCTATTGATTATTGTCGTTTTCTCGGACTAACATAAAGAAAAAAGATACTAATGGTTCAATTAAAACCTTTAAGTCCAGGAAAGACAGATCACAACATTGCCAGACAAGAAGACGAACAAAAAACAACAGTCTACAAAACACTTAAAAGAAAACTAAATTTTGAGCAACAAAAAAAAAAAAAAAAGAAAGAAATATTATGCAATTTGAAAGGTTAATTAGTTCCTTTCCGTTGTGTTAAATTCTGTGATATCAAAATCTATAAAGGAGAGAAGTATAGGGTTGTAGCTACGACAATTTTAACATACTCGTGCACATTTATGACTTTGTTATTCAATAACGTCTTATGGTGTCCGTTAAACGTTTGAAACATATGACTATAACTTGTATCAAAGAATAATGCTACAAAAAATGGAAAGTTCGCAATGAGAAATTGAAATCATTGATTTTTAGTCGTGGACTTTTTTTAAATCGACCTTCACTGCCAATTTAGTTGAAACTAAAAATATGAAGAAGACATCTTTGTTAACGTTCATTTCAAGATCAATAGGATAGATGCGATAAACATGGGTATCAAATTTTAAATTATTTAGTTAGAGGACATCATTTATGAAACAGAACATGAAGTTAAAGTATAATGCTAGCGTCTTTTGTTGTTCACAAATCTCCAAATGAAGTCGGCCTCATGTAAATGGTGGAACAAGTCGGCGAGAGATAGCATTTGGCTTTCATGAGAACCACTGTTGACTGTTTTAAACACACGTCCACCAAACTTTATATTATGTCTATAACATAATTCAAATTCAAGCATTTTGAAATTTCTATAACATAATTCAAATTCAACCATATTCAAATTTCTTCCATTCAGCGGAGATAATCCAGGTTTCCTCATAAATATACAGATACACCTGGATATTATGGCATGTCAAATGTGAATTAAGCAGAATAATTGAGTTTATTTAACTGAAGGTACAATATTGGATTGGTACATGTTTCTCATGCCAACTACTACTACTGAATTCATGGTCTTCACAAAGCATGTAGGCCATTTGGTTGCTACTGACTGTCATTTCATTGTTGTAAAATCGAGTATGTTGCTGCTGTTGGCTTTTGATGTAGTTTCTTTTCGACGTTGTTGTGATTTGTTGAACGAAGTGTTCACGTCCGGAAGATCAGAAACCAATATCAAAACCACGATATAGAACGTAACGCTTTTAACCGTGTTCAAATCGGGAAAACATTTGCTGTAGTTTAGGTGCTGAAGACGCACATAGAATTAAGTCATTAATATAAAAATAAGGAGATAAGGTATATAATCATATGATTGCCAATGAGACAACTATCCACCAAAGTTCAAATAAAGTGGATGTAAGCAATTATAGGTCACCGTACGGCCTTCAATAATGAAAAACCCCATACCGTATATTACTCTTGTATGTACATATCAATTAAAATTTTACTGCATACAATTACTTCTCTATCAAATGGGAGAGAAAAATATGTGGAACATTTTCTTGACAATGATAAGTAATAAATCATCATTCGTTTAAATTTAGACAAGCATGATAAATCTTAAACGAGGAAAAAATGTTTTTTTTATTTATTTTTTTTTTTTTTTT
The DNA here is from genome assembly GCA_017311375.1 of Mytilus coruscus. NCBI lineage: Eukaryota > Metazoa > Mollusca > Bivalvia > Mytilida > Mytilidae > Mytilus > Mytilus coruscus. The sequence goes on from CM029599.1 coordinate 96,579,602, forward strand.
TGACTAAGATACTTTTAATATTCAATTTTACTATGTAAATAACATATATTTACCCCGTGAAAAACATTGTCAACCGAGACGAAGCCAAGTTTAACGAAAGTTTTTTTCGAGTGGTACCAATCTGCTCTATCACCTCTCAGCTATGTGTAATTTAATTCATTATTTTGAATGTTCTGTCATTATAGTCTTTTAAATTCTGAGTTGAAATTAATTCACTATAACGTCATATACATAACAACGTGATAGTCTTTAGAAAAGTATAACAAAAGTGAAGCAAGATGTATTTTTTTTTTAAAGTTCACAGTCTATGATAAGGCCCGAGGCCGTAACGTAGAACTTCCGCATTGTCTTTTAAATTATCGATTTCCATGAAGGGCGAAAATCGTAAATTTGATCTATCCTATTATTGAACTTCACGATTTTGATTGGTTAATGAGAGGGAGACATTTTACTCTTTTCCATGGCTCAGCGAGCGACATTTTTTGTAATATCACTGTCCTATGAGAACCAATCAAAAATCGATAATTTGAAAAAATGTTTTTCAATTAAATCGAATTATGATCCATATGTAGAATTTATGGAGACAGACAATATGCCCCTAACTTTCAGCTGGAGGGGGCATAAAAATTGAGGTTCAAATATACATGTTCAAATGTTTAAAGAAACTAAAAACTTACCTGACTGATGATCTGTGGAGATTGCTTAGAAATATTTATTTTGTACAAGTCATCCAAAGGCTCATGTGCCTAAAACGTTAATTTAAATCAATCATTTTTTTGGAAAGAATAATTTATTGTAGTAGGTATTCATGAAACAGTACTAGCAAATTACCATTTATAACCACACAGTTTCTCCAAGACGTTGTGACATAGTTAAGAACTCGTTGATTATCGTCTGAAGCTTACAACTGGTATACACTTGTAATTGACCTTAATGACCTGTACCAAGTTAAGTAATGCTGTCTGTAATTAAGTGGCTGGTGGTGCTATAACAGAGACAAAATGCCTGACTGAAAACGAATAATTTCAACAGAGAAAACTGACAAATATAAAAGAAATATAAAATTTATTAGAAAAAAAAAAAAAAATATAGTACTGCCCTTGGGAAATCATCAGCTAATTTTGAAAATATTTTAGCTAATTTTGAAAGAATTTTCCGTCGAATTCCCTGAATCCTGAGCTGTTGTAAACCGTAGTTTGCGCGAACTATTGATGCTTGCGAAACAGTGGTTGACAGGAAATTCGACTTGACCTGTCCTCTCAACTGTAGTATAACTAAAGAAATGTGAGTTGTAAGTTGATCGAACTTGGGGGATAAAAAATTGTCATTTAAAAGACTGACCAGTGATAAAAAATGCAATGAATGGCCATTGCTCAGATTATATATGAGAAAATATATATATATATATGAGCTGAGTAATCCCCCAAGTTGTAAGATATTAAGTGAGGTGGAATTCAAAAGGGGGTATAAAGGGAGCCTTCAAGTCGCATGTGGTGAAAATGTAAAAGAGAAAAGAAAAACAAAATGAATATACAAAATATGATGCACAATAACATAACTGTACAGTTTGAATGTATCTAGAAAAATAAAACAGCAACTCGTCACATGGCTGAATATTAAGAAACTATAAAGTTCACATGTGTTACTTTTCACGTTCCCTGCAGGCTCTAAATTGAAATACGCATTTTTCGGCAAAAACTCAATGATACAAGTTCCGTAAATTACAGTAAAATATAAGTCCACATGTATCAGGGGAAAAACAGCAACTCTTCGAACAACTGTATATTCTTTAAAATCGGTTAATTCGAATTCAAATAATTGTCACTATAGATAAGGCTTAAAGTTAAAATACATTGTTTCTTCTGCTAAACGATATTGTATAAAGATATGCCTAAGTGTCCACTCTTCGAATGGCTGAATACTTCATAACAAGTAAAGTTAATTCACATAAAAGATCAATTATGGTCAACAAGTTCACAGTTAAAGTACATTGTTCTTTGGTAAAATAACATACATTCAAGTTCGATAATGTCCAAATATCAAATATGACTCAGATATTATTAGACAATGTCAAAGACTTCTGTGCTTTTCGAATCGTGTCCTTGGAAATACGAATATAACGACAATAACTGTCTGATGTCCACCGACCAAGTGTTTTGATAAGATGATCTTGAATATTTACAGATCCTGCCGATGTACTGGCACCAATTCTAAAGGAATGACCATTGTAAAAGCTTGAGTTGTACCCACAAATATCTAGTACATGTCTTAGACTTCTGATGAAAAAGTCCCTGTCTAAAGCGCTACCATTCTCTTTGACAAACAATGGATCTGAAAAACAAAAAGATGCTTCTCCACCCTTCCTGATTGAGATATACTTTTGAACAGCAGAGAAAGGACAAATGGTATGATCGGATTTATGAAGCTGTATACTGACACCTTTACGAAAAGGATCTGTCTTTGAGGTTTTAAGGTGTAGAATAGCATAAGAATCGAGAATCTCAACATCCGTTACACTTAGATTTACAGTAGAATCAAAATGTTTTGAAACTGTAAATTCACCACATCTAAGAAATCCAAAAAGGCTACTGTACAAGCCGTTTCTAACATACAATCAATCAAGGTAGAGAAAATACCTGCTCTAAGAGAATTGCAAATTCTCCCAAGTACCTGAAAAGTAATAGGAAGGCATGGTTTTGGATTATACTCTCCTTGTATACGTTTGACGGTGCGCATTACCATATTGAGTCTATAGAGTGTCGATTCATTTGTATAATCAAACGGATGGTCACAGTTACTTTGGATATATAAAACCGAATTCCACATAAATACAATTTAACGGTTGTATGTAAAAGTCTCAAGTTTTGTAACAATGTGCGACAAAATAAATCAAAATACCCTCAGAAATCGGAGGCATGGGTTTACCTAACGTTTAGTACAAGATTGTCTGTCTAAAAACTTCTCGATATATTCACTGATGCGACTTGTTTTATCTGAAGGCAAGCGGGTCTCCATCTTTTCTGTATCAAGTATAATACCCAAATATTCAATAACTGTACAAGGGCCAACAACCTTGTGTTTAGCCAGTGGAATATTAAGTCTTTTAAAAGAGTAGTCATTAATGCCATAGTTCTCTCTGTGCAAGAATCGGGTTTATCTATAGTCAAGAAATCGTCTAAAAGATGAAATATATATTCAATTTTGTAGATATTAGTAGCAATCCAACAAATTGCTCTGGATAAGTTATCGAAAATAATTGGCGAGCTCCTACAACCAAACGCTAGTCTATTAAAGAAATGGTATTCTTTACACCATTTAATGCAAATAAATACCACTGGTCCTTTCTAATAACTAATTGTTTGAAAGCGGACTCTATATCGAATTTTGAGCCTAATGAAAAACTACTTAATTTTCATATAACTTTGATCTCATCGTCTATTCTGACATACGTCATTGAACAATCTTCTTTACTTATCAAGTCATTAATACTACAATTTTCATCATCGTCATGTGGGGCTGATGAATCCATTATAAGCCGCTTTTTCCCAGAGTACTTCCCCACAGCAAGTCCCAAAGGGCTGACTCGATAATAGTTAAACGGTGGAATTTTATACGGACCTGACAAGAAACCTTTTTCACATTCTTTGTCAATAAGCTCCCGCAAGGATAAAGGTTGAGAGCCAGCTGAAAAGTTATTCTTACATTCAAATGTCGGTATATCAGTACATTTAATCATAGTGTCAAACCCCTCGTTTATCCCACTACAAAGATAATTTACAATTTAAATATCCGGATGTGTTTGCAATAAATCACATAACAAGTTAACATTGATCGGGGAATTTTCGATAACGGGAATTGTTACTAGTCATTGTTTTATCTTCGTTGATTGTTGTCGACCCTCTAGAAGATTTGTTCTTTTGGGTATCTTTGTTACAGTTAAAGGCGGAATGAAAAGCGAAACAAGAACTGCAAATATGAGTCAAAGAACAACCCGATCTGGCACAACCCCTTGTGGTGTTATAGTTATTGCAGATCTCTTTCCCATCGTGCAAAACTCGTGTTCTGTCCCTCCTATGAACGCGATCCGAAGATGGTCTATTCTTCGGATAAGTATTACGTTCTACTGACTGAGAAGAAAAAGGGTAACAATTTGTTCCGTGATCGATAGCGTAACAAAGTCTACAAACTTCTGGCCTTGCATGCGGAGCTAAAAGCGTAAGAATGTCATTGTCTTTTACTCCCCAGTCAAATTTAACTTTGAAATCGCGAAGTGCAGTTGCAGCTTTGGCAGCAAAAAGCTTATGATATTCATAAAATTTCTCACCTTAGCTGGATTCAATCTGTAAAATGTTAGCTAGGTAACAATCTAATTCTTCGCTGCGTTGAGGAAAAACCCTACACATGATGCGCTTATATTTGCCAAAATCGCATACGAACTCCTAATAGTGAGCGATCTATGAAGCCGGATATCCTTTTTTCTGGCAAATTAATTTCTAGACCACTGCTAGTAAGTAAATACTAGCTGCCTGAACGGATTCGTAATCTTTCATCAGTAGTCCGGCTAAATTAACGTCCCTACCTTCAATTATTTGCTTTTTAAGCGCTGGTGAAATGATATCCAAAAGGGAACAGACGATGATAGCACTCCGTTAATAGTAGCTGTAGATGTGTTAAGGGTGGGATTTATCCCGCAATCGCTTTCACTAGGAGAAACACCGTACCATTTGTATAATGTAAACACATGGTTATCTGCTGTGTGCACTTGATGAAAACTTATTTCGTCTTGTATCTTGTATATTCCCAGAAAACTCCGCTGATAAAGGAGTATTAGAATTATTCCTGTTGGTGTTAGAATTCATAGAATCCCTTAGTCCTATTACAACTTCTGTTAAATTTCCTATCAGATGTGGAAGTTCATTAGATGAATGACTGGTCACAGTTTGTAAAGTTGGCGAGCCTTCCTGGTCTTCATTGACAATTGTTCAGGTTCGGAAACTGATTTGAGGTTATCAAAATAAATTTGTTGTAACACTGTTTTACTTAATTTTGAAGTATGCTAGGTCAAGAAGTCAGTGGATTGAAGAAGGAGAAAAACCTACTAACTTTTTAAATCTAGAGACTAAAATTATATTAATAAGACTATTCAAAAACTTACTTTAGAAAATGGGGTTGTAGTGGAAGAACAAAAAGGAATCTTAAATCGGACAAAAGTGTTTTATGAGAAACTTTATAAAAAACAAGATTATTTGAAGAGGCTTGATTTAACAAGGGACAATTTAAATGATGATATACCGAAGCTGAGCGAGACGAAAAGCAGTTATTGGAGGGAAATATTAAATATTAGTTTTTCTGAATTAACTGCAGCATTAAAGAGAATGAAAAATAACAAGAGTCCAGGATCTGATGGCTACACTGCAGAATTTTTAAATTTTTTTGGATTGATATTGGTAAATTTGTTCTTAGATCTATAAATTTTGGATATGGGAAGGGTCAAATATCTGTCACCCAGAGGCAGGGAGTGATTACATGTATTCCAAAAGAAGGTAAATCAAAACAATTTCTTAAGAATTGGAGACCTATTACTCTTCTAAATTCGACATATAAATTGGCATCAAGCTGTATAGCAGAGAGAATAAAATCTGTTTTGTCAAAATAATAAGTTCTGTTCAAACTGGTTTTATTCCAGGTAGATATATAGGCGAAAATTGTCGATTGATATATGATATTCTACATTTTACTGAAGAAAATAATATTCCAGGAATTCTCTTGCTGATTGATTTTGAGAAGGCATTTGATTCCATATCTTGGTCCTTTCTTTATGATACATTAAGATATTTTAATTTTGGTGATTCAGTTATATCCTGGGTTAAAACCTTCTATAATAATATAACATCTGCAGTGACACAAAACTGTTTTCTGTCAGAATTCTTCACTGTAGAGAGAGGCTGTAGACAGGGAGATCCTTTATCCCCTTATATTTTCTTGCTATGTGCAGAAATATCAGGCATTTTAGTAAAAAATAGTAAGGAGTTAAAGGGTATTACTATAGATGATACAGAATTTGTACTTTCACAATATGCAGATGATACATCATTGATATTAGATGGCTCGCCAGAATCGCTCGATGCATCTCTTCGTGTTCTCCAATTCTATGCTGAAATCTCGGGACTTAAGATTAACATAGAAAAAACAAGTGTTATTTGGATAGGTAGCAAAAAACATAGCCAAGATCAAATTTGTGTAAAGTGCATTTAAACTCCTTGGAATTACTTTTTCAGTTGACCTAGATAGAATGATTAATTTAAATAATAGGCCATTGTTAGATAATAAAGACAACACTTTGAAAAAATGGTCAGAACAGCATCTCACCCGCTTTGGAAAGATTACCATTTTAAAAACTTTGGTCATATCTAAATTAAATCATCTCTTTCTATCTCTCCCTAGTCCAGGGGAGGATATGTTACGTAAGTTAACAAATAAAAGGTATGCTTTTATCTGGGATAATAAACCAGATAAGGTCAAGCGAGATCTTTTATATCAAGATTATTATATGGGTGGTTTAATAATGCTAAATTTAAAAGCATTGATACAGGGACTGAAACTTACATGGGTAAGACGGCTGTATAACTCGAATTCAAAGTGGGTGAGATTAGTCTCTATTGTGGAACAAATAAATTTTATTGAACTAAGTTATATTGGGCCTATTAAAAGGTCATCAAATAAATTTTGGCAAGAGGTTTTTGATGCTTGGAAAACCCTTAATCAAATTAGAAACGTTCTATCTGATCCTTTATGGGAGGGAGAAAACATTAAAATTGGTGGTTCAAGTGTCTACTATAAAAACTGGGCTAAAGCTGGAATTTGGACAGTGTATGACCTGTTAGATTATCAGGACAAAATTATGTCATTTCAAAATTTCCAACAATTATATCAATTTAGGCCAAATGTTTTACATTATTATGGAATAGCACACTCGCTTAATGAGTGGTTAAACACCATCAATATTGAAGTAAAGGAGAAAAAATTCAAGCAATACTACCTTTTAATATAAGTATTTTCTTTGAATCAAAAAAAGGTTCAAAGGACATGTACAAAGTCTTGAATGAAAAATATATTACTTTTGCGGCAAAGAAAAAATGGGAAAATCATCTTAATATGACTGGTATTAACTGGAAAAAAATACACACCTCGTGTACAAAATATACTAGAAGCACTAAGCTTTGCTGGTTCCAGTATAGAATTATCCATAGAATTTTAGGAACCAATTCACTACTTTACAAGATGAAAATAAATAGTAGCAACATATGTAAATTTTGCAAAGAAGAACCAGAGACCATAGAACATTTATTTTGGAGCTGTCCGATGTTCGCCAGTCTCTGAGATGCACTAAACAACTGGATTTTGAAATGACAAATATTAAATTGCCTTTAAATATTAAGATTATTCTATTTGGGAACTAGGAAAATGTTAAATTGAATTTTGTTAAAAATAAGATTATTCTGCTTACAAAAATACTATATTTACCGAACAAAATTACAAGAAGTATTGCCAAATTTACATGCTTTAAAAAACTATTTAAAGGAACACTTGAATTAGAAAAATACATTTCATTTAAAAACCTCTCTGTAAAGGAATATTACAAATACTGGAGTCCCTGGGCCCCTATTATAGAATAATTAATAAATGTCGAATTTTGATTTAAACACAACAAATAGATATTACAAGAACGAATTAGATTCCATTGCTTTTAGATAATCATTTATGTTCAACCTATTGTTGGATCATTATATATCCGACTTGTAGATTTCCTTTTTCTCCGAGAGTAATTCGTAAAAGTATTTTAACGGCTATGATCTGACCGCTATCTGACTGCTAAGCTATAAATTCTCGAAGAGACACAGAAACAAAAACAAACACCCGAAAGTCGTTATGGATCATAAAGAGAAGAACTTCTCAAACCAGCAATAAAATGCAGCTGTCAAAACAATTATAAACCAAATTATATGCTATATATTCAAATAATTTAACATTTATAAACGATTGTGATGACACAAAATATTAGTGGACATTTTCAGTAGTGAACCAAAGATTTCACATGTATCAGCTAGAAGCAGCTCAAGATAAAACCCTGACATTGATAATATCTAACAATATGCATATATCAGTGATTCTTTTTATCCTTTAAAAAAAAATAACGTACATGCAATCGATCAATTTCGTCTTTTTCTCACAAAAAACTAATGTTTTACCTCATATTACTCAAAAAGTAAGATAACAAAAAAACTCTAAGGAAAATTCAAAACGAAAAATTCTTTATAAAATGGCAAAAACAAAAGCTCAAACACATCCAACGAATGGAAAACAACTGTCATATTCCTGACTTTGTACAGGCATTTCCTTATGTAGAAAATGGTGGGTTAAAAAATTAGAATAGTAGAGTGTATCTATATATCATTTTTGTTGAAATCCAATCATAAGATGACATTTCTCAAACTGTTTGTTTAACATATACTTAGTTTTCATTACATCTATCATTCGCATATAATGGGGAAACTATCTTTTTTCAATACCTGGAAACAATTTTAGTACGAAAGAATGTTATATCTATACATATTTTTTTTTATAAAATTTAAACACAAAAAGACGGTTCTCAAAATTTGTGATTTTACAAGAACAATTTTTTAAAATAAGTAACACATAAAAATCAATTTGGAATATACCGTATTATATCTATATATCAATTTTCATTAAAATTCTAGGTCAAATTTTGTGAATTTTAACATTTTAAACTTTACCCCAAAATATCATATAACTACTTTTGCAGTTGGGATCAATTTGAAATATCATATCATAATCAACATGTCAGTGTGTGTTGAAATTTTAGCATTAAATATGTTTCTCGACACTTGTGATTTTTTTTACAAAAAATAAGTTTTTAGCTACAATTTTCTCCAAATCTTCCTTTTATATGAATAAGAGACGATTTTTCATTCCCTATTGTTAATTTTTAATTTTTTTGGACGGCGATGTTCCTTTGGCTCCTTTTGTATCAGATGTTGTTTCGATAGGTCTTTGCTGATTTTAGTCATAAATTGTAACTCGTAACAATACAGAAACAGGTCCGCAATAAGTGGTGCACAGTTAGTCCCCATTGGAATTCCGATAACTTGATGATATACGGAATCTCCATAGCGAACAAAAATGTTATCTAGTAAAAATTCAAGTGCAGTTATCATATCAAAGCAGGTCCAATTGACATGTTTGTTTGTTGTTACTAACAAATGAACTAAAAGAGTTTAAACATATATATTCGCATTCTGACTTTTTAAATGCCCATTTAATTAGGTGTGTGAATTTTTTCTGAATGAGATTATAAGGCAAAGTGGTATATAGGGTAGAAAAATCTTTGAACAGATTCGAAACACCAATATAAACATGCAATTTACCAAGTACTTCCAACTAAATTATAATTTGGACGATTTCATACTTAGGACTGCAATATGGAATTGTCTTGCAATCCTCTAAAATTTGATGTAATTTATTAACAGGTAAAGAACAGAGCTTGGTTAACAGATAATGTCTGCCGTTATTTTTTGAAATAGTAATTAGGTCCGAAATATTTGTATTGTTGGTACGAAATTTTCTCTGATTGCGATTTATTCTACGCCCATGAGAACGGTTTTTACGAACAGTTTTAGAAACTATCTCCAAAATGTTAACATAATCGGTTCTTGATATATTACCAATTCCCATGATATTATTATTAAGACCGAGAGGATAGACTGTCTGTAATTTTTTAATCCAATTTAATTCAATTATTTTTCTGTGATCGTACAAACTTTGAATGAGATTCCCCAGGCTGATTATTTACTACTTTTAAAGGTTGAACTTTTAAATATTTAATAGGATGATTGTGCTTCTTAAGATGTTGATAAATGATACTTTTGAATTAATGGGGTCTTCTTAAACGATAAAGGTGTTCTTACGTGTGTTTAGATAAATAGCGTCGGTTTCACCTACGTACCGAATACCGCATCCCGGTTTGTTTCATGTGAGTAAATAGATAATACTGTTAGTTTTTCAATTTATATCAGTTTCAAAATTTAAAGAAAATGAGCGACCATTAAACATGGACCTTACCGTATTGTTGGTTGAAAGACGGGGACATTTTAGTCATTTTTTGGCATGACACTTATCGATAGAAGGGTAACCACGATTTTTATTATTAAAACTATTAGCGATTGTAGTAGTTTTAGATTTTGAAGATTGAGATTTGAAGATATGCTTACCACCTGACACATAAAAGCTCCCATGAAAGTGATGACTGCACCCATCATGACACCAGCCATAGCGGAAATATCAACAGTATCCAAACTGCGCGTGGTTGCACCATACAGAGTGAGACAGACCATTGGTATTCCATACACATATACCATTCCACCGATATGGCTAAAAATGAGGTTTCCAACTTTGACTTATTCTACTATACATTCGTGTTGAAGTCGTGCAACATCCAGCTTTTCAAGTTGCTGAACTTTAATAATATCACGAATCATTCGAGTAACGTTCTTAAATTCATGTTTTAGTAGACTAGCGTTTAAAAGTAAAAGGTTAGTGTTCGATATCGTAATCCCATTATAGAAAATTCCTATCAGACCAAAGGTTATTGCTGCAATGTAAAACGTTATTCCATTTGATTCATCGAACGGTGCAAAATTTGAAGTCACAAGCAAACCTTTCAATTCAAGATAGAGCACGCTCAAAATTACAAGAAGTGCATGACTTACAAAAATTCCAACAAATTATGACGTTTTGAATAAGATCCACAAACTTCTTAAAAGCGAATTAATGGTTTGTATACATCACTTGCCTTTTGTTCTTCGGTATCTTTGTTTATTCCATCCACACCTGAAGAAGCGGTTGGTATAGATTCATGCATCGGCTTTATTTTGATTATATCAATCATACTTAAGGTTTTTATGTTATACATACAATCCTACTTTATTCCTCACTTCGTTAAACAGTGTGTAATATAGCAATTCTTTTGAACTCCTTTTTACCTCGTTATGGGTGTTCTCATGAAATAAATGGCCATGAAATACTCTGAGAAAATTGCAATAATTTTAATCGGCCATTAAAAGGTTAATTCATTACCTTGATAAACTATCCAATACTGAATAGCAAAAAGTCAACATTAGAACTGTTATAATTTCTGTAATGAATCGTTTGCCTGTATTATCACACAGATAAAGAATGTCAGAACCAATTACAATGAAAATAAAATTAAAAAGGATTTCCGAGGACACCCACAAGATAAAATAAATCAATAGATACGAAATAGGAGTAAACATTTAATTAAGGGAGTACAAAATCGATTAGTAGGAGACAAAAATCGATTAGTAGGAGACAAAAATCGCAGGAACTCAAAAAAGAAACCAGATCAGACGCGTCGACAGGTTAAGCATCTCATGCAATGCATGCATCACCCACCATGCAAACTGAACTCTTATAAAAATAAATTGAACTTGCAAATAAAAGATACCAACACCGTTTCTGTGTTGTGTTTTGAGGACTGTACATTTACACAGCATAGCTTGTTTTAAAGGCAAGTTCATGCTTTCTTTTGTTCTGATACATATTAATAGGTCCAAATTGTATGTCCAATACCGCTTACAGGCTTCAAATTTTGGAACAGAATTATGATTTGTAAACATTGTAAAACATTCCTCCCCATGTTTTTACAATAAATAGAACAAACAGTCGTTACAATTCGTGTAGTACAGAGGACCAAACATAAACAGTGGGAACTCGTTGGAATATAAAACTATATTTCCACTGATCTTCATCATGTTCAAATTTGAAAGAGGTTATTCTTAAAAGCTTGCTGATGAAATTAAAAAAAATAAACAACCTTTTAATTAAATATTTTTACCTGTAACATAGAAATCATTCATTATTTAAGCACCAGTCCATGAAAACATGAGAAGATAGCAAGGGGGCAAAAAACATGAGACAAAGAAAGACCGGCCATATCATTGCCAAACGAAAAGGGAAGAACAGACAAACAACAGTCCCCAAATCTACACCGACAACTACACGAACCCTTCAAAAAACCGTGGTTGATCTTGTGTGCTTCATAAGAATAAAACTTCTTTCTATGCTTTTGTTAATCGAAAGAGAAACATCGAAATTGTGTTGTGTAATGTGAACAGTTGTACAAGGAATAGTATGTATATATTGTAAATATTAAACGTAGATTAGAGACTATTTGTTACTAGTATTGTGAGCAGCCAAATCGATTATGGATATGATGATCTTGGTATATCATTGTCGTCGAACTCAAATACCCAAACTGTCGAATTTTACATTGGAACTTTATTCCATTGCAATCATATGTCCGCAACAGCATACATGTGTGTATTTGATCCTTCTTTTTCTTGAAAATTGGCTATATAAATAATGATAATCATCTCTTTTCACATATTGAAACTGAAAATTACTGGCTTTCGGTTTTCCTGAAAAAAAATAGCCCCATGTAGTTCTTGCGTATATTTTTGAAACATAATTAATTTTTTTTGTAATATAATACTGTAAATTCAATAGTTTTTGTGGATAACAATTTTCGTGGATTGAGGAAAAATTGCATTTTCGTGGATTTTTTATTTCGTGATTTTGTTGAAGTTTACATACGAACCTATAGAAAATGTGAAGTTCCTTGAACATTTAAGTTCGTTCGTGGTTAACCCAAACACACGAAATCAACGTTAAATGGTTTACAACGAATAATAATGGATCCACAGTATATCAAAAATATGTAATGAAAGGGAAGAAAAACTAACAACGCAGTTTGCAGTAAACGTAAAGTTATATATATATACTGTTCATTAAAAAATTGAATGTGACTACTAGTACTTAATTTTAATTTTGTTTTTGTCTTTTTCAGTTCTTGTGTTTTTTTCAGGTTTTTCCACTTTTCCGTGGAAAGATCTTTAGGACTTGTTCTGATTATTTTTATATTTTTTTTTTTTTTTTTTCGCCTGATTTTTCCAAGCGCTGTATTGTTAATTCAAAAGATATCGATTATACATTTTGTATATAATTTAAAATAGTTACGCTTTCGAAGCTGACACCACTTAACCAAATATTTTACTTTGTAAGATTTATCTCCCCGAACACTGTTTTTCTTGTGTGCACTACTTCTTCGCAACCGTAAAAGATTACGACAAAATTATTTTACCAAAATGCTCGTTATATCCTCAGGTTGCCGAGAATAATTTTGATCGAAAAGATTTAAAGATTCCATATGAGAGTTATTTCCCTTTATGTATTCGACATAAGTGAAATGTAATAGCAACTCATAAACCATATGTGATAGAGACCAAGGTCTTTTGATCTGAAATCTTGGGTCCACCAAAAAGAAAATGAGGTCAAGGTCAAAGGTCAGGGTCATGTTTAAATATTTTGCTTTTGTTTGTGTGTGCTACTCCTAAGAAACTGTAATATATATGAAAATATTTTGTCGTACGATTACATTTATTTGGAGTTTTCTCCCCTTGAATGTAAAAAATAAGATGTATAAGTAATAGTTATACACCGAGGGATAAGTGTGTCTGGATAAGAAACCCCGACGGCCGGAGGCCGGAGGGGTTTCTTATCCAGACACGCCGTATCCCGAGGTGTATAACTAACTTACACCCCATTCTAAACCCTATATTTCTTAACATTAATTACTAAATGAAAAAGAATGGACAGCATGTTTATTTACAATATTAAACCATAATTTATAGAATTTTTTTACATGAAACCCCACTAGTAACCTTACTTTGGCTATCTTCGTTCAAACTTTGACAAGTGAGTAGATTTAACAGATGTCAAAGTTGCTGTTTTGCATATTCCCGTTAAATCCATGTGCTAATATGGATCAGCAGGTCAGGGTTGACCGTTTCGTGCATTCTTATTTAAAAAAAAAATACATCATGCTCCTGGTATACAGTTGTCAATATGGACGGGTATAAGACGGACGACATTTTGTGGCAAGCGTTGGATTTGGTAGAAGAGACTAAAGATGAAGGCAATATTATACCCCAAAGTACTTACCTGTATCAGTTTAATAAAGGTAATCATAACTGTATTTTATATCTTACGATTTTATCAAAAACAAAAGCCCCCCCCCTACTCGCGAATAAACAAAAATCATATTCGAACATACTAAGGGATAGGTGTGTCTGCATTAGAAACCGACTACCAGACACGCTCAACATACAAAATTTAATGTAGAGGAACTCTCTTTTGGGGCAATCAGGGCTGATCCAGCCGGGGTTCCTAACTCAAGAGCAAGAGAAAAGGGGGTCCAACCATTCAAATGTATTGATCTTTTAAATAAAAGTCGGGTCCAATCCATGGAACCCCAACCCCGGATCGGCCACTTGGTAACTGGGGGTGGGGGTGGGAGAGGGGTCCGGGAGTAGAGACATATGACTGGGATAAAAAAAATACCTTCAAGCAAAGGAGTATTTAAAGGATTATTATTTTTGTATTCCATATAGATGCTTATTGAATTTCCTAAAATGTGTTTTAATATCATGAAACAATTTGTAGTGAACACTATTAGTAATTTCTTATGTTCATGCTATTTAAAAATAATCAATTTCTATTGTTACGAATAACAATGGACTTTGTTTGCGGATGTAGAAGCAGGGTTTCCAGAAACCCCGCTCGTCACACCCTGTGGTCAAAATCCATTGTTATTCGTAACAATAGATCTATTCAATTTACACTTGTTTCGGAAATAGAAACTATGAAGTATAACAATAGAACTGGGGTGTAATAAAGTTTAGATCAACTAATCTCTTCAGATGTTTTCCATGCGTCTTTGTATGTGACCAACACAATCTTCTTTCTGTATTATAATGTTTGGACCATAAGGATTGGTATCTACAACACTAACATTCGCTGTGCTGTCCGTCACAAATGTTGTATACTGTATTCCATTGAATTCTTGTGACCTTCGAAATAGCATGACAGCACCTTGAGCTTCCGTGGTTATTGCTGATCCCTCAAAATAAAGAGTGCACACTTTGTCATGTTCAACAAACAATGAAAGCAATTCTTTTTTTGTTAATTTGTATACGCCCGTTAACGGGACGTATTATGGTATACCCTCCGTCCGTCCGTCCGTCCGTCTGTCCGTCCATCCGTCGTCAATACTTCGGACAATTACTCAAAAACGCTTTCACCAATTTTCATGACACTTCGGTGAATTGTTTATATCTATTGACGTACGCTCCCTTTCGATTTTTATCAATTTTAGATTTCACGTTTCCGAGTTATGGGATTTCATTCATAAACAAGTTGGGGATTTTCCAGTTTTCTGTCTACAACTTAAAAAGTTTGAGCAGTTTTCATGAAACTTTGATGAACTGTTTATATATATTGACATAAGTTCTCTTTCGATTTTTTAAATTTCTGATTTTACGTTTTGGAGCATTGGGACTTTATTCATAAAAAGGGGGTATTTTCCAGGTTTCGTATAATAACTGATAACTGCTTTGAGCAGTTTTCCCGAAACTTCGGTGATTTGTTTATATCTATTGAAATAAGCTCCTTTTTATATATATATAAATTTCTGATATGACTTGCGAAGTAATGGAACTTTATTCGTTAAAAACTGTCAATTTTTCACGCTTTGGACAATTATAGAATTTCATTTGTTCAAACATCGAGGCTCAAATCTCCTAAACTTGAAGTAGCCTTAATAGTGCCAAATTATTCATGTTTTGTGTCATTGGGTACTGCTGTGTGTGCATGTCTTTTTTCTTTTTTTTTTTTTTTTTTTGGGGGTCTATTTGAGCAGTGCTCACAGTACTTCCTATTCAACTTTGACTTAAAGATGAGTAAAAAGGGTGACGGGCGTATCATGTACTCATGGTACAGCTCTTTATTCCCTCATGTTCCCATTGTTTACACCCTTTACATTCATTGGCAAAGTTACATAGTCAAGTACTTTTCCCGTATCTATAGATATTACACTAACAAAGCCATTCCCTGCACTGTATCCTACATGAACCCATTATCCATGAACAGATACGGCACACTTGCATGGTCCATCTTCATCTTTATAGAACACATCTACAACAGAGCACTTTGAGATTTCCCAATTCTTCTCATTGCCATGATAGACAGTCTGTTAATGTCCTTATAATGACCAGATCCATATCCAGTATTGGATTCCCTCTTTTCTTTTTTCTTGACGTACTATCAATCCTTTATTATATACAGTACTTTCAATAGGGAAAAAAATCTCCCACAAGGACCTCTTAAGATAATATTGTCTGTATTACTGATAACAGGTCATATCATTGTCCAATTATCTCATTGATAAACAGTTATAAAGACCACCCACATGTTTTATCTGCTCTTGGTCAACCACGTGTGTTTGTTTAACAATCTATTTAGCATAAATAGTCATTAACAGTAAAGAAAATACAAGTAATAGCTTTTCTAAAAACTTTAGTAAAAAGCTAACCGTCTCACAGCTGATGAAAGTGGAAAATGTTTTCGCTTTGTAGTTTAATTCATTGAGAATAGCCTTGTTTATAAATTGTAGTGGATAACAAACATTATCAAAGGCTTGTACATTTTCTTAGATTTACCAATTTCTTTTTTGGTGAATGAATTAACACTGGAAAGGGAGGGGGTAATTTCTTAATCATCTGCGTTTGTACCTTTTATCGATTTTTTTTTTCAAAACATAAATGTTGTTCGTTTACTTTTTCTTTGGTTGTTTGCTTATTTATTAGTGTAAGAAAAGTATGACCGCTTCCACCTGAATGTTTTTCCTTCATAATAGGCATCGAAAATTGTAGAGAGTGAAAAGAATGTAAACATATAAGAACACAGCTAATATATTTTCAACGGTATCTCACATCTTTTCAAAATGATTCTTGAAATGTAAAGCGTTACATAATTATATATGGTTATTTTTGTTGTCGATGCAGATCTTGTTAACTCATTGTTGGTGGGCTGCAATGTGGAATACCCTACGTCTCTTTTTCTATATTCGAATAATGAGTATCCTTACAATTAAATGTTTCTTTTTTTTTAAATTATTTGGTTTTATTGGACTTCTTGAATATACTTTTTAGAGAAAAAATACTCAGAAGGGTAATTTGTTATATAAGACCTAAGACCTAATCGCCTGAAATTCAAAATATAGTAGTTTCGCCATTCTTTTTTAAAGTATAATAATGTCATTGGTTATAAAGAATGTGATAAGTTCTGCAATGCTATTTTAGATTTCACTATGAGACCATCAACATAATAGAATCAACAAATTTTACCAAAAACTTTATTAAGCATACAATTTGATACTGTATCGTTTGTTATTGGTTTACTTGTACATATCTTCATATTTATTTATTATAACATTTAATGTTGGGTGCTTATCGTACTTACCCTTCAAAGCTTGACATACTGGAATGACATAATGTTTTGTGGGAGACCGTTCGTATGTTGACATATAAATGTCTTTTTGTTTTATGATCATAGTATATGCATGTTTATACATGTTTTACAATTCTTGTAGAAAACATACAATTAAGAATGATCTTTTAAAATGCCAACAGTATTTTCGTCTATAAATTTATGTTTTTCTTCTATTTCTCTTTCTCTCGTATAGAATGTATGGTATAAATAGTCAATAAACCTCAAAACAAATATTAGAAGTTTGTTCCTGACCCTGCTCATTGCTTTAAGTAATATCTGAATTCATTTTTTGCAATTAAAATAGTATTTTACATGTATTCACATCTATTTTATATATTATAGCTAGACTCAGGAGGATTAAAAACTTAAAATATTGTAATGATGTCCATTTAAGAAGACCGTAGATTGAACTTTAGAAATGAATTGTTTTGTTTGTTGTTTAATTGGGTTGCTGTCTGAATTAATTATGTATACTTCACATCTCCTTTAAAATCATTCATAGAAATTAAACATGGTTTAAAATATGTTAGCATACATATTTATAATTGCTTTTATCGTCTGAGAGTAGTTGTTTTATTCTTCTTATGTTCCCATTTGGATATGTTTTAGTCTTCTGTTCTTCAACGTCTGCTATCTTGAAAGGAAGAGCTAGGGAGAGCTAGACAACATCCAACCCAGCCCAAAGATCTTGGGGTGTGTGTGGTGGCACTTATTATGAGTGGAAGGGATGAGTCACGTGGATAGATCACTATTTTAAGCTTTATGATATTTGATGAAGTCAAGAAATTTAGTTGAAATATAAGACAAGGTTGGTGATTGAATCTGAAACTAATCAAAAGTCGATATTTTTTTACAGTTGCAAATAAGATCACCAGAGACATATATACTGTGATATATGTCTCTAAAATTACTGTTGTAAATGTTTAAGATATTTATCAAAACTACTTATCTCCCCATGAAATAATGATAGCTATATGTAGGTATACTTATTGTAAAAAAATATATGATAGCTAGAGTAACTATGTTCTTTTGTTATTCAAAATATATATGTTAGACTCAGATCGACGTCCGGTCTCTAATCGACGTTCGTTCCTGAAATCAACGTCACATTCTCAAATCAGTGTCCAATATTTTGACCCTCTAATCGATGTCCAATTTAACGTCATGTATTACCAAAACGACGTCCGATCGATTGTGTCTTCTCTAGTCAATATCAATAAATAATAAATTACTGCACGTATACATGTACATGTATAAGACTTGGATTGATTTTAGAACATTCAAATAAAAGATGAAAGTTGGTCTGTTTTGTTGGGTTCTTATAACAACTCAATTATCAAACAGTTACAGAATTTACATAGAGATTTTTTCAACTCAAAATAGGTTACAGATGTATTGATATTCATTTGCATAAGGTCGATTTCTATCCAACGCAATATTTTTATTATTAGATTGACCTTTATTTATATCACCTGTATAGTTTTGTCTTTATGTATAAAGCTGTTTTAAGAAACTTATTATCTTTATACATGACGAATCGTAATGACTTATTAGACGTATGAGAAGGAAAAACAAAGTCATTTAAACTCTATCCAAAGAATCAACTAAAACAGAATAAAAGGACTCACATCGATAAATGACAACAAGACAAAGGCAACCACCCACATCTTATAACATATACATGAATAATAATATTTATCTTCATAGAAGTTAATCCAATCGATCTACGTTGTCGTATGTCATTCATATTCATATTAATAAATGACATGTGAGTTTACGCCAATAAGAAAACAACCCAACGACAAAAACAAACCAAACGACATCTAGAGGCCAACATTCAGTATTCAACAATTGACAAAATAAAGAAGTACAGCCAATAGTTTTTGGAGTATTATAATTTGGACAAATTTCTGAGCTTTACACCTGCAGTGAAACATATAAAAAAGAAATGTGCATTATGTTTTTATGTTGTGTTGTAATAGAGATTTCCAATAAAATGACATACGTACGTAACTCGACGAACGGACCTAATCGGACAGCTGGTTATTGCCAACCATTGAATTTGATTAAATACGTCGCTCAAGTTTAAACAAAGTATTCAAGGACTTTTAAAATCACATACTGGAATTTTTGTCCATATAAAATAATTTTATCATGACGAAAAATGATAGAAATCTTGCATTTTTATTTATCACGTGGATTTCCAGATTCCCGCCTTTATTTTCACTGACATAAGATCACGTATAAACATACGTAAACCATTCCTATCATACGTACGATTTGAGTTATCTTTCATGGTTTTGATTATGACAATTATTTTTCAATATACTTTGCAGATGAACGCCCCATTATACTTTTTTCTGTCTTTCTTTATAGTTTATCTATCTTTTTATCATATTTGTTACGGGGAAAATATTTAGACGGATATTTTTCTGACAATTTCAGAAATATCGAAACCAGAGTTTGTCAGAATCTGTCTCTTTATAAAAGTTGAAAATTGAGATAAAACTATCGCTTCCATTTACTTTCTAAACAAAAGTATTTTTCATTTATCATAAAATGTATTGATAAAAAAAATCCCTATATATGTTGTTTTTTTAGAATTAAGGTGTGTTCGATTTGGAATTGTTCTGTATTAATTTGTTAAACGGGAATGCTATCGGAGACCAAATATTTTTTTGAAAAGGGGGGGATATAGGCAACGTTAAAAGTGGAACAAAAATATAAGTATTAATAGGATGTAGGGCCATATATATAAGTGTTCGTTGCATATGTATTTTACTTGTATTTAGAGAGGCAGCCAATCTTCGATTTGAAACGGGCGAGGATCGAGCCCAAGACTTCCCGCACTCGATCAGGGGTGTAGCTTTCATTGACGTAATGAGGCAACCGCCTCACCAATTTTTTTACCATTAAAAAGAGAGATAAACAGAATTATATACCATGTACGTCATAGTATAAAGTATACTGAGTGACGACGGTTCAAAACGTTGACTGCTTTACTCTTTACTCACTCATTCCTCATTATTTACGTCTTAAAAACTTTCTTTCATAAAATGAACAAGGTAGATGTAAATATATTTTTTAAGTAACAGACAAAGTATACCTCGCTAAAAACTGATTCAAACAAGAGGTCATAACTGTCAAACTGATATGATGTTGTTTTTTTAGGTTTTTGGTTTGACAACGAACTTGTTACTTTTGGTGGACAAAGTTGTCAACAGACACTTGGCATTCCTACATGTTATGTAGTACTGTTCTACCTTGGTTAATATAAGAAAGACTTCATAGTTCACCCAGTAATTATCATCCATACATTTTGACAAAAGCTAAACGTATAAAGTTAAAAGACATCTGACAAATCTGTACAAAAGCATTTAAGAGGAGATCATACACCTAATTCTGTCAATTATTTTTGTTTTGATCAGGGCCTGTCTGTAACTGAATACTGAGAATTAAACCTTTACCAGCAGTTTCATTGAAATATAGTGATTTAATGCGCACTAGAAATATTTTTTCATGATAAAACTCCACAAATCTGGATTTTTCATAGACAGGATCTTTTTGCCAGTGTATGACCTATCAAGAGTATGATCACCTTCACCTATTTTGCGATTTTCAATTAACCGTCCACTCCCTATTGGCATTGACGTCTTTTAACTTTTGGGAAGTTTTGGTCCTCGGTGCTCTTCAGCTTTGTACTTGTTTTGGCTTTCAAACCTTTTTTCATCTGAGCGTCACTGGTTAGTCTTGTGTGGACGAGACGCACGTCTGGCGTGTTGAATTTTAAACCTAGTACCTTTTGTTGGCTGTTGTTCGTGTGTTTCTTTGTCCTGTGTGTTCTCCCATTTGTTTGTATTGTAGTCCTGTCGTGTGGTGTTGTTGTTTTGATGTTATATTTAACATTGCCATAAAAGCGGGAGGTTTGGCATGCCACAAAACCAGGTTCAACCCACTATTTTTTTATTAAAATGTCCTGTACCAAGTCAGGAAAATGGCCATTGTTATATTATAGTTCGTTTCTGTGTGTGTTACATTTTAATGTTGTGTTTTTGTTGTGTCGTTGTTCTCCTCTTATATTTGATGCGTTTCCCTCAGTTTTAGTTTGTAACCCGGATTTGTTTTTATCTCTATCGATTAATGAGTTTCGAACAGCGGTATACTACTGTTGCCTTTATTTAACCAAATGAGGCTTTGACTGCCAGATTCAAATCATTTGCCTCACCAGAAATAATATTACGCTACTGTCGATTGATTAATAGTTGGGTGCTTAACGTGCAGTGGCAAATATTTCATGCAGTATTAACGTGTAGAGAGCGTGGCATTCTCTCTTAAAGAGGCATCGGATTTAACGTCCCCACTCTGATCGGACGGGACTGCATACTTCTACATCCAGCACAACCAAACGGACTCCCCACTTTGGTAGTGGTTTAACTGCCGATCGGAACAAGACCAATAGTGACCATATTTCTATTCCCCCGATAATCTTTGAGGGGTTACTGTCGAGACGAGCGCGCGACCAAAGAGACATTTATGAATTTGGAAGATACATATACATATACAAGTATTAATCAAAACATTTGCAACAAGTATGTGTGGCTTTAAGACACCGTGCCCCTTCACATGATCATATTTCCTTGTTCAGTGCACCACTTAATTCGGGTCAAACTCTTATTTGGTATATAATTTTAAACGTTTTATATTTTGAACAGAACGGAAGAGCGGACGGATGCACAGACCAGTAAGTAATATCCCCTTGCTATCATAAGTTGGTCATCTATACTATTAAACGAGAAGACCTCATTTTGTGTGTCGCTTCTCTTCCTTCCACAATAAATTAATCATCATGCCTCTGTGTCCTATAGGTATCATGCATAGTTGCATTTGTCATCCTCTTATGATTATTCAGTTTGGGTAATTTTGAGAGGACAACGAAAATAAAGGCGTCCGGATATTAATTCCGTCATCGGACGGACTTTTAAGTCATAGAAAAGACTTCCGTTTAGGTTAGGACTGTTTTAAAATTACACATAATTTTCATAAGTACTTGGGGACAGGACAATTATTTTCGCGTTTTTCTGTATACTATGATCATACATATACTATAAATAAAGTGTATTTGCTATTTACTATCAATTCCAAGTTTACTATCCACGGCGGTCACTGATATATCATATGGAGAGTCTCTATATAATATATCAGTGACCGCCGTGGATAGTCACTTAGTCTATATAATATACCAGTGACCGCCGTGGAAAGTAAACTTGGAATTGATAGTAAATAGCAAATACACTTTATTTAAAATATATATGTATGTTTTTAGTATACAGAAAAACAGAAAACAAAAATTAACGGACATTGGAAAAAAGGGGAAGGGCTAAAAAAAATTGTCCTGTCCCCAAGTACCGATGACTTTTGATACCTTTCCTGAAATTCTCCAGTTATAAATCTTTTACAAAAATTCATCCTACAACAGTTTACATACTTTCAATTACGCTCTAATGCCCGCGATTTCGCGGGTGTGTTCTAGTAAAACTAAAATGAATATCCTATTTAACAAAACTTTAATCAAATATTCCGTACATGTCCGTTTTTCATACGTATTTGTATAAGTTAAACGCCAAACATTTGAGAAAACACAATTTAAGAGCAATGATGTTAAATTACGCATACGTTTGTACGGGCTTTTCCTAGAATCCATGCATCATTATAATTAAAGACAAGGTATAAAAAGTTAACTGATTCAGTAAAGTGTAATCTTATTTTTTCTTGAATATGCGTCCTCATAAATTCCATTTGATAAAATTCTACGGAAAGGTGACAAAATACTATCAGAAAGATGCATTAGTGATCTGAATTTTACCTTTGACAAATGTATCTTGAAAAAAATTATAGAAGTATGATAAAAAAAAAAGAAGAAGAAGCAAGTCGTGTACACCTTTTACATTCCGGTGTGTTTGAAACTCTTGTTTTTATCTTATAACTTTTAAATCAAAGATGAGAATATGATCTCGCTTCAGATTCCATTATTTTTATTTTTTGAAACTTAATTTTGATTTAGTAGCTTTAAGAATTCATCGTTTGAGAGATAAATATATGGGTCACGTGAAATGACGAAGTAATGATCGGTGCATTTGATTACCGGTAACTGTATTAATTATTCCCTTTAAAGGTTGTTGTCAATGAAATCATATCAAATTTAATAACAAAATATGTAAAGAATTAAAATAGTAGTTTGTGCTAATTTTTAAAAAGCATCTATTCGAACAAAGTATGTGTATTCAACGAGCCAAAAATTCATGCAGTCTATGCTCCCCTCCGTCATCCTTCAATGCAATAAGCCGAGATACGGTCAGATAGGTTGATTATGTCGAGAAATGTCATTTAATTGAAATCTCTGCTACCACTGTTCCAGTTGATGCAGATGGTTAAGCGCTCACAAACATGTTTAACCCTGCCACATTCGTTATGTGCCTGTTAAATGCAGGACCCTTTAGTTCAGTGGTTGTCGTTGGTTTATGTCTGTCATATTTGTTTTTTGGAATTGTTTCGTTATAAATAAAGCCGTTAGCTTTTTTAGTTTGAATTGTTTTACATTTTTTTTTGTCGTGGCCTTTTAAAGCCATTTTATAAAGTTATGACGTCATTGCGGCAAGTCCATAAAACGGACATCGATTAGAGAAGCCAAAAATTGGACGTCGATTTGAGAACAACAAAAAAGACGTCGATAAGAGGGGCATTAAATTGACCGTCGATTTGGAATCTTATTTTATTGTGACGTCAGATTCGGACGTCGATTTGAGGAACGGACGTCGATTAGAGACCGGACGTCGATCTGAGTCTTACATATATGTGAAAAGGCTGTATTGGATGTCTCAGCTGCTCATCCCTACCATAAATGTTACCTGTGTACTGATATGCATGATTGGTAATCAGACAAAATCTAATTACTAAAATAAAGAGTTCAAATCCCACACTCTACGGGATTAAAATACATTAACTAGATTTGAATTGTTCCAACCAATCAACTAACTTTAATTGTTTATTACCAATCAGGTAGTAAGAAAGCATTCAGTCCGAAGACTGTCAATCGTTCAACTCTTAATACCGTCTCCGAGGAGACGGTAACTCGGAGACGGTAATGATGTATTATTTCTTCTATACGTCAAGTATGTAAATACATAATAACTTTAAAAAAATATATCTTTTGTGTTGTGCTACCTTAAATACAGGTTCATTCAAAAGGATAACAGAAGATGAAAATAAAACTTTATACATTTCGTACGTCCGAAAGTCTTTTCTGAATTAATCTTCATCTCGAACGGTCAAACCTAAACATTTGAAAGACGGGTATGTATGTATAAGTAGAAACCCTAGGTGCATTAGTATATGACCAAAAGGGACCTAGATGAAATAGAAGAAATGACTCAGGTCGACCTTTCCTGAGAGAGTTGAAAAATAGGAACTACAACGATATTGCAAAGTATTACAGACCACACCAACCACCAACATTTGATTTGATGTTAACCTTTATTACAGTCACAGGTTGGACATCCACTTGTAGGATCCACACACATATTAAATGGACACTTGGGCATAACAAGCTCATTACGGTTAGCTCCTCCTTGTCCAGTTCCTTTATAAGCTTTAAATTCAAACAAAAACATTGTGAGCCTTTAAGTAAAAAAAACCCTCAGTAGTATGTGCATTATAGAATGAGTATTAGAGAAAACAAACATACAGCATTTTCTTATGTCTTCAAAGAACTCAAAAATGAAAGGTTTGAAATATACTCATTTTTATATTTACTCTACCGACATAAGGACTATATTTAAAAATCAGACATAAAGGCCAGAAATGAAAATCAGTATTTACCTTTCTATACCCGAGGCGATCAAGACCTTGTAATGCTGTATATGCATATATGTTTTGTTATAGTTATTGTGCTAACTTACCCGAGCTTTGATCATTGCCTGCCAGATTGCACACAGGACATCCCTGAGAATCCGTTGTTATACTAGTGGCACAGTTAACAGCAGGTGGATGACATACTATTGAAGAACAATGCGTAATTGAGTAACACATGATAAACATTCGTATTGAACATATTGAAGTTACTTAAAATTATGACTGGAGAAATAATTTACTGGTCTGAAAGTATTTTGTGTTGTTGAAAAGTCTGTAGGTACCCGTTTGTTCCAGGGATAATTTTGCATAACTGTAAGGTGGGTGATTGTTTGAATTTGCTTAGCAGTCTGAGTCAAGTGTTTCTCTTTCTTTCATTTTTTCTTTTTAATTTAATTTTTTTGGGGAGGGGTTCATCTTTAAAGTTAGAAGCATACATAATACAATTTTTGTACGATATATGAATGACGATGTATATTACTTGTTATTATGAATAAAAACATACGATGCCCGGAAAAAAATGACTGCTGCCAACTGGTTTTTGAACTTGGTATAACTGCCTGCTGTGTAGTACTTGTGAACCGTGATCCAGACTTCTTTGATCCAGATGATTATTGAGTTCCAGACTGAGGGGATTGAGTAGAGTCAGATATTTCAGATTTCCATTACAACCACCTGGTACAAAACTGCCTAATGTTCCTGCTTTTGGAAAGACACAAATATATCGATCTCAACATGTTTCCTTACTTAATCTCGATTGGTGGACTGACAGGATTAAATTTAAAGAATAATAATATGTCAGTATATATTCAGGAAACTGCCGGGGTATATACGACTTTTTTTTTCTTCCCCCAATTGGAACCTCAACTACATCATCATTACGAACCTTACTATGTGACGTAGTTTTACAGAATGGCAGAGGCTCACGGAGGGAAAATAATGACGTGTATCCGACAATAATACGTTTTTGATTTAAAATCACGCGATTTACACTTCAAATACTTGAATAATGTCTTAAAATGTTATTACAAGTTATTACATACACAATAGAATTATTTTCACAGCAAATTACAATATCCTTCAAGTATGCGAAGCATTCAGTGCAAGTGCGAGAATGCGGTTCAACTTGACGCTTGTGAAGAGTTAGCATGCACTTTATCCTCATTGGTCAATTAAAATATTTGCAGCCAATGATAATTAATATTGACCCTGATCATGTCATGACCATGCTGACCTTGACCCGTAATCAAAAACTTGCGTAATTCCTAGACAAAGCCCATGGTAATTTTCGGTTTCTTATTACAACATTGATAAGAAATAAAACCAAGTTGAAACAGCTAGTATCCTATAGAGCTAATTAGTGTATAAAAATTTCCTGCCAAAATGTTTTTATTACCATAAAACTGATTTTTTGTCAAAATAAATTATTATAGTGTGATTACTTTCTTATTAGTGTAAAAGATTCTGTTCTGATAAAAAAAAGTTTGTATGTGCTGTGTAGCGATTTCAAGAAGACACATACATCGTTTGAGTTTCATACATTTTTCTGTCACTATCTGCCTGCTAGTTTAAACCTTGGTTTAAACTTCCTTGGTTTAAACTTCTGTTAAATGTATTATTAGATATGTGATAAAATTATTCCGGATTTGAAGTAGTTATTTTCGCGATCAGATGTATTCTTTAAATGAAACAGCAACACAACAAAAAGCAAATACCGATTTTTCTATATTAAAGTTTGTAATTTATCTAATTAAAAAAATAATAATGTATCTAAAACACTTCATAAAAACTTTTCCTGACGTGTTTGTTGTGTCTTTTCATTTGTAGGTTTTTCCTTTTATCTTGTATGGGATGGTTTGCAACACAGTTGGATTTCAATGCGATGAAACTGCTGACCACAGTTTTACATCTATTGACATAAAATCCGCTTTTACTATGAATGGTAATGAAACAATTAGTCAGGTGTACGCCAAAGATAGGAAACTGTACTCATTTAGTACAAACAATCCGGTCCCAATAGATGATATTATATCCACTGACGATTGGAATCATAAACTGCATCTTTTAACAGCAAATGGATCCATGCTAGGACCACCTATTATCATTTATCAGAACCAGACAATCACGATTATAGTTAAAAACGATTTGTTAAACGAGACCGTGACTCTTCAATGGCACGGCATTGTTCAGCTAACTTAGCCAGCAATGGATGATGTGGCGTTTGTTACTCAATGTCCTATACTACCAGGTTAAACTTTAAATATACTTTTCAATCTACATTTGGTGGATTCTACTGGTATCACTCACATGTAGGAAATCAGAGAGATATGGGTCTTTATGGTGCATTTATCGGTCTTCGAAAAATGAATGCAATACCTTTTGAATTCCAGCATATTGTTCAGATACAAGAATGGAATCATTTGTATGATGGAATGGCATTGATCAATGCAAATGTTTAGGATAAATCGCCACATTCGATTCTTATCAACGGAAGGAGTGACTCTGAAGATATCACTGCACCTCTAGAAACATTTTATGCTGATAAAGGCGACCGATGTTTATTTAGACTCACAAGGGTAGGGTCTAAAGATGTACTTGTTTTCTATGCCTGGTTTAGAATTGAATGTAACAGAAACCGATGTTTTTGAAGTTGTTCCGTTTGTCGTTGATAAACTTATTATATATCCTGCTAAACGTTATGATTTTGAACCTGATCTTGATTATGCAAAGGAGGAAATAAATAACATTACCATAAGCATCCTTTCGACTCACAAATTAACAATTAAACCGTCTATTGGATTTGGATTTCTTAAGGTTTCAAATCGCAATTCGTTACCTTTTAAGAACTACCATAGCAATAACAATACTCGATTCCTAAATTGCCCGTTTAAACCTTACCCTCACGAAACAAATGGTATGTGTGTTCTCGTGGATACCTTGATATTACGCGAAAAATTCTCTGTAACCACCAACCATTTCATATAGGGGTCGGCACGCATAGTCACCGATTTTCCTAAAACTTAGTCTGTCAGACCATATAATTAGGTGAAAAAGTAAGAAAAATGCCTCCAAAAGTGTTACTAGGCCACGGTTGCCATGGCAATCAAGTCAATAAGTTTTTTTGTACATTTTGGGGGTTTTAGCATTCTGAAACAAAACCAGATTTTACTTAATGATATTAATATTTTTCAGAAACATGATACGTAACAATCATAACAGCAATGTCATATATAAATATTATTTTGGCTGAATATTGTCACAACCACAGGAGCAGAGGTCATTTTTTATTGCATTTGTAAAGGCGAATTATACACATTTAGCATGAACAAAATATACAGTTTTGATTCCATTTAAGTTGTGGTAATAAATATAAAGTATCAATGTTTCTAGTCAATAATTTACAATAAAATATTTGGGTATCAGGGTGCTAGGATGGTTGTTATGGAAACCAAAATGTGTCATTTTTGGGGTTTTTTCTTCAACAATGTTATTGAGATTACCCGAAAACAGTTATTACAATTGAATGACTCTGATGTGAAAACTATTAAGCATAAAAATGATATTCAATTTAACCGAGGTCAAAGATCATTGATGACCTTGACCTTTGACCTTGCGTATTTTAATTGGATTTCGTAAGAAATTGTAATAGAAAGAGGCAAACAATACGTGAGGAAAATGTTCAGGATGATTAAAGCAACTATTTTGTTTACAGGTCAACAGTAAGAAGTCAAAGTCTTATCAGAGGTGCATAGCAACCACCCTTATTTGATACAAAAAACCATATATGTTTTAATTCTGTATGGATTATTGCATAGACCAGGGTCAGGGGTGAATGTTATCACACTTGTCCTCAGCAACCATTCATTTATAGTGCAAAAGTGCCTATCAACCATTTATCTATATTAGAAAGTTGCCATCTAACCATTTATTTATATTAGAAAAGTACATAGCAACAATATATTTTCGGTTTCATTGAGACAAAAATCAGAAAAAAAAAATTGATATAAAAGATGCAGTTTTCTTTAAATTAGTAATCCCTAATAAAAACACATTGTATCTACCCAGTTGTTGAATTACGCTGACTTGATTGTACACATGCATAATCCAGAACCGCTAATTATATGGAAAATTTAATTTCAAGGTTGAAAAAAATAAGGGTTTGATTACAATTCCAAATACAAAACTGGTTTGATTGCCAATGAGACAACTCTCCACAAGAGACCAACTATTACATTTAAGACAGGTCCTCTGAATCTATAAAATCAAGGCGAAAGGAACAAAATTTCTTGGAGAACGACCAATTTATTACTTTGGTAAGAGTTGGGCTTTTGAGCAAGATGCTTTGTGTGGACAGAATGATAATTTCACCCGTTGTAAGGCTGGACTACTTATTTAATATTTCACAACTATTTCTTTTTTCAAATTGTATGTGCACTTAAATGTACAGAAAATTCATTTTCAGCATGTCTTGGGCAGTGATATTCAGTTCTAGACACCATCATATTCATTTCATTCAACTTCCCCATCACAGAATATAAAATGGTCCTTACCTAGCTAATACAACTTCTCAGAATCCGCTCACGTGTTACTTTTGTTTTCTGTGGATAATATGAAAACAGTCCCTGTTAAAACCAAATACATTGTGTGTTCTCAAAAATTTACTTTTTTTCATGTATATTTTACCTCAGTATTCACATTTTCTCCCTATCTATTATAGTTTTTAAACTAATTGTAAAATCTCAAAATTTAGCTAAAATAATTCTTTTCGGCCAATAACTGATACAGAAAGTTGATTCACAATTTCGGCAATGTTAACCCATTGGTAAATCCTATTTTTAAGCTCGTTTAAGCTGTATATTGCCTTTCTTTACCTATTAAAATTTTCAAGAACGGCAAAAAAAAAATTTAATGACAATTTCAGTAATGTCAACGTATTTTAACTCTTTTCTTGTTGATCTGTTTTTCTAAAAGTATATTTCTATCTAGTATAGTTCTTGAAATAAAACCCAAAACGCAGAAAGGGAGAAAAATCATAAAAAGTGAAGTTTTTAAAACAATAGTATAGAACCCAATTCATACGATGCCACTGCAAAATGTAGTTTCTAAAACAAAAGCATAACTAATTTTTACAATGCCATTATAAAATGTAGTTTCTAAAATAATAGCTTAACTCAATCTATTCTATGCCTTTACAAATTGTTTTTTTTTTTTTTGTACAGTTTTTTTTTATGACAATTTGTCGCACTTGGGACTTACATGAATAATACAGTCTCTTGGTCACAGGTTGTCTTTTCCTTCATTTTTTAAAGACTACTAGCTTATTCTATTTTTAAAGTAACTATTAATTTATTAAAATGCTTATTATATTTCGATACTATGCGAATGAAAGTCTTTAAGGTGTTCATCAAAAGAATCATTTTGTTTCATGTGTATAACAGGAGTGATTTATATTGTACAGTGTGCAAATGATTATTTGTTTTACTTAGAAATATAATCTTCATAACGATAAAATATTAAATTACATAATTTGCACTAGAATAGACATGACAGGAATCTGATGTACAGTAGTTGTCGTTTGTTTCTGTAATTTATACGTGTTTCTCGTTTCTCGTTTTTTATATAGACTAGACCGTTGGTTTTCCCGTTTGAATGGTTTTACACTAGTAATTTTGGGGCCCTTTATAGCTTGTTGTTCGGTGTGAGCCAAGGCTCCGTGTTGAAGGCCGTACATTGACCTATAATGGTTTACTTTTATAAATTGTTTTTTGGTTGGAGAGTTGTCTCATTGGCACTCACACCACATCTTCCTATACCTATAAATATGTACTGTTTTTTTTTTTGTTTTTTTTTTTGTGATTTATTTGTTTTATTTCAAATCACCTGGATCAGTCCAGGGCAGCTGACAGAGAAGTCCCTGCTTTTTTTTACATATCCCATTTGCTACTAGCCGATGTGCACTTAATAAACAATTTGCGGTGAGTAAAATACAATTACAAAAAAAGTAATACAATTATGTAGTATGTAATATGAATTTGTATAAAATATAAACTTAGAAATTAACTTATATCAATAATGGCGATTTTTGGTAAATGAAGGTGTATAAAGTTCAAAGTGTGCCTTTTATATTCAAATAATAACTACAATACTGACGCACAAGTTAATTCATAAAGGCATATCTATAAAATGACCAAAGAATAAGCAAATTCGACTATTAATAGTAATTACAATATTTGAGATAAACGGTCAAGTTTGTCTATTCTGATTAAGATTTTATGGCCCCGCAACAAACATAGTTTTACCCTTATCCGCCATTCTGTCATTCTGTTAATCCGTTATTCCGTCATTCCGCAACGAACAGTTATACGGACTTTTTTTCTAAACGCCTTCACATATTGACTTGATTTTTAGTATGTGAGTCTACCACGATTAGTTACAAATCTAGTTTATGTTTGGATCTGCTCCGCTGATTTTTACCGAAATTACGGCTTTGGACTATGAAAATTAGTGAAAATAACAGTTATACAGACTTTTTTCTAAACGCCTTCACATATTGAGCTGATTTTTAGTGTATGAGTCAACTATAATGAGTTAAAGATCACATTTGCGTTTGGTTCTGCTCCGCTGATTTTTTCTGAAATTACGGGCTTTGGACATCCGACCTTTCCAAATACTAAATTCTCCCAAAACAATACATATACGTAATATTAATTCTATTTAGATCTATTTAGATCTTTGAGGGTAACGTCACGGTACCCAAATTGCACCTATTCAACATAAACAGCTGATAAATTCTTAAAATTTTCTTTGAGACTAACAATTTATATTTTAGTTATTTGACATTATACACGTCTTACAAAATAGGTGAATATATTCAAATATACACTAAACGTTCACAGTTTATATCAACAGCTGAAGCTTTCACTGGAAAAGAAAATGTACGAAAACGCCGCCATGCGACGTTCAAAAAAGTCATCTTTTAAAATGAACAAAAAAATATGTTACAAGCATCCATTTTAAAAGAAATGAATAGTGAGCATGTACTAATGTCAAATTGTTCTAATTATTTGAAAAATAAAACAAAACATCTGTTATTTGATTTTTAATGATGAGAATTTAAGCATGGATGCAATTTGAGTACTCCTCATTACGGAATCATGGATAGTTTGGAGGTCGATTCAAACCCATTTTCTATGACTCAATAGGGATTAAAAATCACATTGGTGTACCTATATAATAAAGAAAGATACGGCTACAAAATAAACACAGAATGGAAATGTTTGTCTTTATCATAAAAAAATTTTATATTTTTATATTTTACCTCAGTATTCACATTTTCTCCCTATCTATTATAGTTTTAAACTAATTGTAAAATCTCAAAATTTAGCTAAAATAATTCTTTTCGGCCAATAACTGATACAGAAAGTTGATTCACAATTTCGGCAATGTTAACCCATTGGTAAATCCTATTTTTAAGCTCGTTTAAGCTGTATATTGCCTTTCTTTACCTATTAAAATTTTCAAGAACGGCAAAAAAAAAAAATTTAATGACAATTTCAGTAATGTCAACGTATTTTAACTCTTTTCTTGTTGATCTGTTTTTCTAAAAGTATATTTCTATCTAGTATAGTTCTTGAAATAAAACCCAAAACGCAGAAAGGGAGAAAAATCATAAAAAGTGAAGTTTTTAAAACAATAGTATAGAACCCAATTCATACGATGCCACTGCAAAATGTAGTTTCTAAAACAAAAGCATAACTAATTTTTCACAATGCCATTATAAAATGTAGTTTCTAAAATAATAGCTTAACTCAATCTATTCTATGCCTTTACAAATTGTTTTTTTTTTTTGTACAGTTTTTTTTTTATGACAATTTGTCGCACTTGGGACTTACATGAATAATACAGTCTCTTGGTCGCAGGTTGTCTTTTCCTTCATTTTTAAAGACTACTAGCTTATTCTATTTTTAAAGTAACTATTAATTTATTAAAATGCTTATTATATTTCGATACTATGCGAATGAAAGTCTTTAAGGTGTTCATCAAAAGAATCATTTTGTTTCATGTGTATAACAGGAGTGATTTATATTGTACAGTGTGCAAATGATTATTTGTTTTACTTAGAAATATAATCTTCATAACGATAAAATATTAAATTACATAATTTGCACTAGAATAGACATGACAGGAATCTGATGTACAGTGGTTGTCGTTTGTTTCTGTAATTTATACGTGTTTCTCGTTTCTCGTTTTTATATAGACTAGACCGTTGGTTTTCCCGTTTGAATGGTTTTACACTAGTAATTTTGGGGCCCTTTATAGCTTGTTGTTCGGTGTGAGCCAAGGCTCCGTGTTGAAGGCCGTACATTGACCTATAATGGTTTACTTTTATAAATTGTTATTTGGATGGAGAGTTGTCTCATTGGCACTCACACCACATCTTCCTATATCTATAAATATGTACTGTTTTTTTTTTTTTTTTTTTTTGTGATTTATTTGTTTCATTTCAAATCACCTGGATCAGTCCAGGGCAGCTGACAGAGAAGTCCCTGCTTTTTTTACATATCCCATTTGCTACTAGCCGATGTGCATAATAAACAATTTGCGGTGAGTAAAATACAATTACAAAAAAGTAATACAATTATGTAGTATGTAATATGAATATGTATAAAATATAAACTTAGAAATTAACTTATATCAATAATGGCGATTTTGGTAAATGAAGGTGTATAAAGTTCAAAGTGTGCCTTTTATATTCAAATAATAACTACAATACTGACGCACAAGTTAATTCATAAAGGCATATCTATAAAATGACCAAAGAATAAGCAAATTCGACTATTAATAGTAATTACAATATTTGAGATAAACGGTCAAGTTTGTCTATTCTGATTAAGATTTTATGGCCCCGCAACAAACATAGTTTTACCCTTATCCGCCATTCTGTCATTCTGTTAATCCGTTATTCCGTCATTCCGCAACGAACAGTTATACGGACTTTTTTCTAAACGCCTTCACATATTGACTTGATTTTTAGTATGTGAGTCTACCACGATTAGTTACAAATCTAGTTTATGTTTGGATCTGCTCCGCTGATTTTTACCGAAATTACGGGCTTTGGACTATGAAAATTAGTGAAAATAACAGTTATACAGACTTTTTCTAAACGCCTTCACATATTGAGCTGATTTTTAGTGTATGAGTCAACTATAATGAGTTAAAGATCACATTTGCGTTTGGTTCTGCTCCGCTGATTTTTTCTGAAATTACGGGCTTTGGACATCCGACCTTTCCAAATACTAAATTCTCCCAAAACAATACATATACGTAATATTAATTCTATTTAGATCTATTTAGATCTTTGAGGGTAACGTCACGGTACCCAAATTGCACCTATTCAACATAAACAGCTGATAAATTCTTAAAATTTTCTTTGAGACTAACAATTTATATTTTAGTTATTTGACATTATACACGTCTTACAAAATAGGTGAATATATTCAAATATACACTAAACGTTCACAGTTTATATCAACAGCTGAAGCTTTCACTGGAAAAGAAAAATGTACGAAAACGCCGCCATGCGACGTTCAAAAAAGTCATCTTTTAAAATGAACAAAAAAATATGTTACAAGCATCCATTTTAAAAGAAATGAATAGTGAGCATGTACTAATGTCAAATTGTTCTAATTATTTGAAAAATAAAACAAAACATCTGTTATTTGATTTTTAATGATGAGAATTTAAGCATGGATGCAATTTGAGTACTCCTCATTACGGAATCATGGATAGTTTGGAGGTCGATTCAAACCCATTTTCTATGACTCAATAGGGATTAAAAATCACATTGGTGTACCTATATAATAAAGAAAGATACGGCTACAAAATAAACACAGAATGGAAATGTTTGTCTTTATCATAAAAAATTTTATATTTTTATATTTTACCTCAGTATTCACATTTCTCCCTATCTATTATAGTTTTAAACTAATTGTAAAATCTCAAAATTTAGCTAAAATAATTCTTTTCGGCCAATAACTGATACAGAAAGTTGATTCACAATTTCGGCAATGTTAACCCATTGGTAAATCCTATTTTAAGCTCGTTTAAGCTGTATATTGCCTTTCTTTACCTATTAAAATTTTCAAGAACGGCAAAAAAAAAAATTTAATGACAATTTCAGTAATGTCAACGTATTTTAACTCTTTTCTTGTTGATCTGTTTTTCTAAAAGTATATTTCTATCTAGTATAGTTCTTGAAATAAAACCCAAAACGCAGAAAGGAGAAAAATCATAAAAGTGAAGTTTTCAAAACAATAGTATAGAACCCAATTCATACGATGCCACTGCAAAATGTAGTTTCTAAAACAAAAGCATAACTAATTTTTACAATGCCATTATAAAATGTAGTTTCTAAAATAATAGCTTAACTCAATCTATTCTATGCCTTTACAAATTGTTTTTTTTTTTTTGTACAGTTTTTTTTTTATGACAATTTGTCGCACTTGGGACTTACATGAATAATACAGTCTCTTGGTCGCAGGTTGTCTTTTCCTTCATTTTTTAAAGACTACTAGCTTATTCTATTTTTAAAGTAACTATTAATTTATTAAAATGCTTATTATATTTCGATACTATGCGAATGAAAGTCTTTAAGGTGTTCATCAAAAGAATCATTTTGTTTCATGTGTATAACAGGAGTGATTTATATTGTACAGTGTGCAAATGATTATTTGTTTTACTTAGAAATATAATCTTCATAACGATAAAATATTAAATTACATAATTTGCACTAGAATAGACATGACAGGAATCTGATGTACAGTGGTTGTCGTTTGTTTCTGTAATTTATACGTGTTTCTCGTTTCTCGTTTTTATATAGACTAGACCGTTGGTTTTCCCGTTTGAATGGTTTTACACTAGTAATTTTGGGGCCCTTTATAGCTTGTTGTTCGGTGTGAGCCAAGGCTCCGTGTTGAAGGCCGTACATTGACCTATAATGGTTTACTTTTATAAATTGTTATTTGGATGGAGAGTTGTCTCATTGGCACTCACACCACATCTTCCTATATCTATAAATATGTACTGTTTTTTTTTTTTTTTTTTTTGTGATTTATTTGTTTCATTTCAAATCACCTGGATCAGTCCAGGGCAGCTGACAGAGAAGTCCCTGCTTTTTTACATATCCCATTTGCTACTAGCCGATGTGCACTTAATAAACAATTTGCG
The DNA here is from genome assembly GCA_017311375.1 of Mytilus coruscus. Classification (NCBI taxonomy): domain Eukaryota; kingdom Metazoa; phylum Mollusca; class Bivalvia; order Mytilida; family Mytilidae; genus Mytilus; species Mytilus coruscus. The sequence goes on from CM029599.1 coordinate 96,616,217, forward strand.
GTGAGTAAAATACAATTACAAAAAAAGTAATACAATTATGTAGTATGTAATATGAATATGTATAAAATATAAACTTAGAAATTAACTTATATCAATAATGGCGATTTTTGGTAAATGAAGGTGTATAAAGTTCAAAGTGTGCCTTTTATATTCAAATAATAACTACAATACCGACGCACAAGTTAATTCATAAAGGCATATCTATAAAATGACCAAAGAATAAGCAAATTCGACTATTAATAGTAATTACAATATTTGAGATAAACGGTCAAGTTTGTCTATTCCGAATAAGATTTTTATGGCCCCGCAACAAACATAGTTTTACCCTTATCCGCCATTCTGTCATTCTGTTAATCCGTTATTCCGTCATTCCGCAACGAACAGTTATACGGACTTTTTTTTCTAAACGCCTTCACATATTGACTTGATTTTTAGTATGTGAGTCTACCACGATTAGTTACAAATCTAGTTTATGTTTGGATCTGCTCCGCTGATTTTTACCGAAATTACGGGCTTTGGACTATGAAAATTAGTGAAAATAACAGTTATACAGACTTTTTTTCTAAACGCCTTCACATATTGAGCTGATTTTTAGTGTATGAGTCAACTATAATGAGTTAAAGATCACATTTACGTTTGGTTCTGCTCCGCTGATTTTTTTCTGAAATTACGGGCTTTGGACATCCGACCTTTCCAAATACTAAATTCTCCCAAAAACAATACATATACGTAATATTAATTCTATTTAGATCTATTTAGATCTTTGAGGGTAACGTCACGGTACCCAAATTGCACCTATTCAACATAAACAGCTGATAAATTCTTAAAATTTTTCTTTGAGACTAACAATTTATATTTTAGTTATTTGACATTATACACGTCTTACAAAATAGGTGAATATATTCAAATATACACTAAACGTTCACAGTTTATATCAACAGCTGAAGCTTTCACTGGAAAAGAAAAATGTACGAAAACGCCGCCATGCGACGTTCAAAAAAAGTCATCTTTTAAAAATGAACAAAAAAAATATGTTACAAGCATCCATTTTAAAAGAAATGAATAGTGAGCATGTACTAATGTCAAATTGTTCTAATTATTTGAAAAATAAAACAAAACATCTGTTATTTGATTTTTAATGATGCGAATTTAAGCATGGATGCAATTTGAGTACTCCTCATTACGGAATCATGGATAGTTTGGAGGTCGATTCAAACCCATTTTTCTATGACTCAATAGGGATTAAAAAATCACATTGGTGTACCTATATAATAAAGAAAGATACGGCTACAAAATAAACACAGAATGGAAATGTTTGTCTTTATCATAAAAAAACTTAGGTGAAAAAACTGTCAAAATAGGTGCAATTTGGGTACCGTCATGTTACATACAAAATATTCAATACCAATTTTTTGTCAAAGTATTTTAGCCAACATTTAGAAATTGTATTCCAACTTTGTGTTGACCTTTTAAAATTCTATAAACTAATTTTATATGTTTCTTTTTATGAAACTTTCCAAACTGATCATTTTCATCCCCCCTAAGCTTTCATCTAGGCAATATACTTTTCTGTCGACAAGGCTGACTTTAGAGAGCAAGGAAAATCCCAGCAAAGTGAGTTTATTTCTCTTTCACACTCATTAGGTATACTCCATTATCTCGACCTCGTATCCCAAAATATTAGGTATTAATTGGTTTTTGTCGAGTCTGCGATATTTATTTCGCGAAATCGAGGCATAGCAATTCTAGATTCCGTCGTCGGCGTCGGCGTCAATATTTTGGTTTAGTCTGTGGTTTAAGTTTTTTAGACAATTAATTACAATTCAGTATCCAGAGCAAAATTTTGAAACTATTTATTTTCGATTTTCTGTATTTTACTGATAAATGGACTTAATTGTTTTTACAGTTAGGAAGTAGATACAGTCTCATTTTAAAGTTTGTTACACATCAATTATTTTGACATACCGTCATAGAATTTTATGATTAAGAGATAATGTCAGAAGCAAACTTTTGAAAAATTATTTTCATTTTCATTTTCAGTATTTTTCTAATAGATGGACTTAGTTTTTTACAGTTAACATTTACAGACAGTCTGGGATTACATTTTTTGACATGATAAATTTGTAAACCTTCATGGATTGTTATGGAACTTGGAAGTGATCTTCAAGACCAAGAAATAGATTAATTTTATTTTTGATTCTGTATTTTACTGATTAATGGACTCACTTTATAAGTCAACATCTGTTAATTCATCAATGTTTTATATATTTTTTATTTTATATTTACCGTCCGATCATTTGATGCGATTCCATATTTGTTTTAAACTTTCTGTTTTTCTAAATTAAAGAAATATTATTATCTTAAATGAGAGAAAAACTTCATTAATGAGTCGATTCTGATTAATATGATAAATAATTTAAAGATCTTAATTCTTATAAAAATAAGGAGATTTGTTATGATTACCAATGAGACAACTATCACCAAAGATTAAATGAAGTGGATGTAGGAAATTGTAGGCAACCGTACGACCTTCAACAATGAGAAAAACCCAAACCGTATAGTCGGCTATAAAAGGCCCCGACATGAAAAATATGAAACAATTCAATTCAGGAAACTAACGGTCTCATTTATAATAAATCAATTAACGAAAAATATTATGACAAACATAAACCAACGACAACATCTGAACTACAGGCTCCTTACTTGGATCAGGCACATAAAGAATGTGGCCGGGTTAAACATGTATGTGAGCGCTGAACCCTCCCCTAACCTGGGACAGTTGTGTAACAGCACAACAAAAGAAAAAACTATAAAAATCAGTTGAAAAAAGGCTTAACTCATCAGATCGATACAAAGCAGAAAAACATCAGACAAGAACACAGACCGGACGTGGCAGTGTATTTATCCATCCCTCATCCCTAACAATAAAAAAGACACTAAGTACAAATCTGACAGTACTCGCAGGTACTGAGAGCTAGCTCAAAGCCAATAACAACTGGTAAAAAAATCATGTGTTGGTGTTGCTCGCTGGAAATTTAATAAAATCATTCTAAAAGTAAGTTTACATGTATCAGTAGTGGTGGAAATGGGGGTTCTGGGCCATTTTGTCTAATGTTAACCCTATGGGAAAAGGTAGCTTCCTGAAAGGTAGCCTCCCCATGAGGTTTTAAGAGACAGGTATTTTGATACAAATTGATTAAATTGATTAATTTCTTTGGAGGATCAGCTCATTATAAAGTGTTACTAATTAAGTTTGTATTAATTATGCATAATTATGTTGTGTATTATCTTTAAATTCTCATCTATTCATCTATATGAAAATCCTCTGTTGGCAGCAGCGGCGGCGGCGGTGGTGGAAGTGGTGGTGGTGGTGGTGGTGGTAGTGGATACGCATGACTTCTCAGTGGATATGGTTGATCGATTTTGTGTCTATTCTTGTAATGTCTCAACATAGCATCTCTCGAAAATTCCACATCACACTTTGGACAAGTATAATACATCTTGGAGAGATCTTAAAATGCGTCCTTTTCCTTCAAATTATAGACGATGAGAGATTAAGATATTGACATCCTTTTTATATTCTCCAATGTCCATAGACCAATCTTCGTATCCCATCATCTAGTAAGTATATTTTGTCATCATCAGGAATACTTCAAGTTTGTAGATATATACATATATTATATAACTTGTGGTCGTGTTAACGGATCAGTGTAATGGTAGACATGCTGATATTTTTATTGAATAAACATTGATCATTATGTTCGCGTGTTTTGTGATTATTTGATCACTCTCTTCTTCATACCCTTTGTTATCTTCTTTTTACAGAGTTTTCTATACTCCTCAGATATCAACCAGTACATCTTACACTAGAAACCAACCATCAAATTCCTGTATGTTAATACCATGTGTTTCATTCTTCTTCTTTCCTAACATTTTTTTTAAAGTGCTATGAAGAGGATGCAATGGGTTATATTCTGACGTATCAATCAAGTGTTTTTCCTTCACCATATATTGATATATATTAGTGTTGATTCTGTAGCATAGCGAGTCTGTTTCAGTAAAAAAGTTTCTCTCTATAGGAAACTAAAACAAGAAAGACCTCGAAGGTTGAAGCATATATTATACATAATTTACGTGAAAAGAACAACCAGTGATTATTCATATCAAAGGAGTCTATCGCCACTAGTACTCGCCCAAGGTTGGAAAATGGCTCCTTAATCTACCGACCGTATGGGTTCCCAGTTTTGATATTAATACGAAACCCAAATGATTGATGTTCAAATATGTTTGGTTAAGGCTTTCGCTTAAGAAGTCACCACCATCGACGCTCTATATCACTACAAAGTGGATCTGTCCTCGGTTTTGAGGCTGCAAAGGCTTAGGTTGGAGAGATCTTCTTGACTATAGCGGGGCATACCACATGACAATTCCTCTCCATTGTCAGCTACATGTTATTGCCCTAAGTCAGTACACCATACCAGTGCAGGAGACAACTTCAAACTTTCGAGGACTTTCAATTGAAATATTTTAACCCCCTTTTTTGTAAGCAATAACGTTCAAGTAACTTTCACCGAAGAACCCGTTAACAAGTGTAGGTAGTTAACTTGTAATTATTGTGGAAACTAGCGCAACATCTAAGACTACCGCTCCTGCTTTCCACAACGAAGTTTATCTTACGGAGTCGGTAACTGGTTAACCTCTATATGAGAAATATATCCCCCTTTGAATCTCATATAGTCGAGCATGCGCACGCCGCCGATCCCAGAGCCGATGCAAATGATTACTAAACATAATATATTTAATTCTTATGCTTAATAAAAGTTTTAGTTATGTTATCTTATTTTACTGATTTGGCGTTCCATACCTTTAAATGGTTGATATTGTACATGTAATAACTGAATTGACTTCACCTTTTCAATGTTTCAATAAGACTAATAAAGCCCTTTAATTCTTTTTCCTTTGATTGTTCATAAAATGTGGAAATTTCCAAATTAGTTACTAGTAATCTGATTGGTTAATTTGGAATCCGGCTATTTTTCTGGATCGATATTCAGCTCTGTCTAATTTACCTGTCTTAACTATCGGATGTTATCTTCTCTGCTCTCGAATGATCCAGAATAATTTGAAATAAAAGCATATTTTAATAAATAAAAACAAGTTGATTTAAGATGTAAGTAAGTTCAATGTTAAGGATAGTTTAAAAAATTATAATCTTAGTTTTGAAATTATCACAATTTGATAGGAATTATTTGATATGTTTATATTAATGTTCATTCACTCGTGTACATAAAGACATCAGGTCATTGAGAACGATAGAAGGTGTAGATTTATATAAAATGATCTATTATCAGTTAGGAATTTTGAAGTAAGAGGATTTCAGAGTAAAGTGAATATTATAAAGATAATAATAAAATTATTCATACAGCATGTACAAATCATATCTCGTAATGGGTATATATGATAGCTGGATATTAAACAATAGACAATGTTCGCGTTCTATAACAGTTGGTATCACATTTGAATTCAATAGTTGTATATATGGAATAATCTCATCCCTTACATATTTAGATGTATAATACTATGTATTCTCATTAACATCAAGATTTACTTATTTTAAAAAACAACGACGCGATGATGTTTACAATATGTTCAACATGGCGACTACTATTTATTATTGATTTAAATCATATCAATGACATGTCTAAACATAGTGTTGTTACCATCCCGTTTATTTTGTTAATTTTGTTTTGTATCTGACTTGTACGACGTTTTAAATTAAAAAGTAATACATTTTGCATATAAGACGATTGCATAATCAAAAAGATTGAACACAAAAATTTGCATACCGGTTTATGTACCACGATGTTTGGAAATATTTAGTCTTTAATAAATTTGGGATTTTGCGTTAACACTAAAGCTTCTCAATTCTATCAACTGTGTGTTATGATATTGTAACTATCATATTTATTTAGTTGGCCTAATTTGTTTTGTGTGGCCTATTATATATATTGTGTACAAAATAATACACATTGTGTTACAACTATGCAGTTTAGAATTCACTGGAACAATCATTGATACTCATGGAATGATTAGAACTTTCTATTTCACTTACATAACGTTTCCAGAATGATCATAACAAAAGATGCGTAATTTATATTTCTAGCGTTGTCTAGAAGTTTCCGTTTGAGTATTTAAATGCAGACTACAGAGTTAATTGAATATAGAGATTTAGAGATAGACATAGATAGACTTGGACATCGATAGACATCAACAGTCTCAGCAGTTGGATTGACACTTTTATTTACAAACTACATCATACTAGATTGTGACCAATTGGATATAATATTCTGTGGATTCAGAGAAGATTTCCGGATAAAGAAAAGATAAAAGATTGGACATATATTTTGACAGTTAAGTTGACATTTCTTTTTACGTAAAACTTCTTGTAAACTTGTGAATAATAAATCTTGTTAAATTTTATTATTGATTTGTGTCTTTTGTTGGCTACAATTAAAAGTCGATTTTTCTGTTCATATTATGTGTGCGAGTAAGATTATTGCTTATTCCTTTGATACATATCAGTGAAGTAAGAGTAGATTGAAAAGTTAAGAAAGGGAAGAACTTTTTAAAGTGACAAGCTTAAAAAAGACCTTTAATCTACATGTTTAATCATAATCGTCTAATAGTCTAGAAATAAGTTAATGTCCTCTTTCGTAGCCACTTTATAGTTTAATAACAAAATAAATTACTAAATGGAGAGGGGGTCTTATAGTTTTGCCCCTCACCTTTGAAAGTGTGTAATGCGGTTATGGTCCCCTTTCCCGGCTCCTACGCCTCTGCATTTATATATACCCCTCCACACCAAGAAAAAAAATATTCAAACGTACAAACAAACAAAGCGAAACAAAGAAATATGTTTTGCCTCCTCCATCACCCATTTTGAAAGTGGGGAAATTGCCCTCTTCCCCGGCTCATACACCCCCTTCCCCCCAAAAAAAAACAAACCCGAACACAAAATAAACAACAAAAATATGAATAACAGAGTTTAGACATTTAAAAATTCAAAGACGTATGCATATGAAATAAGAAAGAGTAATCAGACAAACGTAAATACAACATGAAAAATATTGTGAAAATCAATAAAATAAAGAACAAAATATATAAATATAAAAAAAAAGCTGTCTCTCTTTTTTATGGGGAATAACATTCAATGAACAATAATTTATTTTGTCTCGTTTTAAATATTTTGATATACTAATTTTGGGATTTTTTTAAATTTCATGCTCATTACAGTAATGTAATATTCGAGTAGACCCAAGTATTGATCACGTGACACACCATTTTTTTTCATTTTCCATCCCTATATCCAAAATGGGTGGACGTTTATTGCCGTTGAGACTGATTTTGTTCTTTCACAATTCGACTTAAGCAAATTCCTTGAACATGAAGAGAGAAGGGGAAATCCTCCGCATAGTTCGATTTAGACGATTTAAAAGATTTCAGCTTAACGGCTAAGCAACCCACGAGAGGTTTGTTCATGGAAGCATTTTATGGTTGCGGTTACTCTTGCAGTCAGTAACTTCGTAGACACTTTATTTAATTTCAACATTTTGGGACATAGTTAGCTTTTTTATAATTATAATTTTTATGAACATTTTTCATATAAATATAATTTATAAAACGGTAATTAGGTCACAAGGTGTACGATAAAGTGCCTTTGAACTCAATGAATGTACGAGTGACTCTATTCATAAAAAGTGTCCCTGTAACTTCATAAAAAGTGTACGTGTAACACCCGTTATTGTACTGTTTTTTTCTATAGCTCTGCTTGGGGCAAAGTCGTACAACTAGATTATAATTTTTAAAACTATCTTTGACATTAAACTAACTTACATTATCAAGATGCTTGATTTCTTGATTGACAACACATTTGTTACGTTTGGAGGACGTGTTTTTCAACAGACTGTCGGAATTCCAATGGGAACCAATTGTGCCCCTCTTCTTGCCAACTTGTTTCTTAGGAAGAAAGATAGGAAGTTAGCAATATCTTTTAACTTTACTTTCCGCTATATAGATGATGTTCACTCACTAAATAATACAAAATTTGGTGACTATGTTGAACGAATCTATCCCATCGTACTAGAGATAAAGGATACTACAGATACAGATAAGTCTGTCTCATATCTTGACTTACATCTAGAAATTGACAATGAGGGTCGGTTGAAAACAAAATTTTACGACAAAAGAGATGATTTCAGCTTCCCAATTGTGAACTTTACATTTCTATGTAGCAACATTCAAGCAGCGCCTGCATACAGAGTATATATCTCCAATTGATACGATATTCCCGGGCTTGTATTTCCTATCATGATTCCCTTGATAGATGATTGCTGCTCACAAGGAAGCTATTAAACCAAGAGTTCCAAGTGGTGAAGTTGAAATCATCCCTTCGTAAATTGTACGGACGCCATCACGAGTTGGTTGACCGTTATGGAATAACCGTTTCACAGATGATATCGGATATGTTCCTTATGTCGTAACTACAATACCTTTCCTTTTTCACGAATGTGACCTACCGAATTAGACTATTTACCGGATTTGTAATAACATAAGCAACATGACGGGTGGCACATGTGGAGCAGGATCTGCTTACCCTTCCGGAGCACCTGAGATTTCCCCCAGTTTTTGGTGGGGTTCGTGTTGCTTAGTCTGTAGTTTTCTATGTTGTGTCTTCTGTACTATTATTTGAATAGAAAATGAAAGGATATGGAGTAAATGTACATGGGACAAAATCGCACACAATACATTTGTCTGTTTGTCTTTTTATGTTTAGCCATGGCGTTGTCAGTTTATTTTCAATCTATGAGTTTGACTGTCCCTCTGGTATCTTTCGTCCCTCTTTTACATCTATAATCAACTTGTTTTTATTTATTAAAATATGCTTTTATTTCAAATTATTCTGGATCATTCGAGAGCAGAGAAAATAAAATCCGATAGCTAAGACAGGTAAAGTAGATTGAGCTGAATATCGATCCAGAAAAATAGCCGGATTCCAAATTAACCAGTCAGATTAACTAATTTGGAAATTTCCACATTTTATGAACACTCTCCAATAAAAGCAAACAAAATTAAAGGGCTTTATTCGTCTTATTGAGACACTGAAAAGGTGAAGTCAATTCAGTTATTACGTATATGTAAGAGAATGATAATCCCTTTCTTCGTGAATAAGTACGAGCGTTAGCGAGTACTTATCATGAAGTAAGGGATTATCATTCTCTTACAAACTTAGAATATTGTAAAGTGCTCAAGGCTCAAATGATCTCTTGATTGGTTGTATTCAAGAATTAGTGTCATTGTCAGTGCAATGTTTATAATTGATGCATGACTTCCTTTTTCGGCATTTCATTTATGGATTAGTTTTAGTGATGTAAGAACATTCTTATAATTTGGGAAATATTAAAAAAAAATGCGTTATAGACATTAGGTGACACAACAGTACAAAGAAAAGGTAGGAATTGTATATGTTTCCTGATTGTGAGTATGAATGTATATCATGTAAAATTTTATAGAGGAATTATCCTTTTTTTTATTTACAGTTTAAATAAATAACTATATTTGAGTTACAACTAATTTTATTTCACAGCAAATATTTTGGTCCGGCTTTTTAAATCAAATACTATTTCATTATGTCAGGGGAATGTTCAAATAAAATGCCTTTAAAGGTTTTAAATATATTCAAAACTTAAAATAAAATTCCTATATTTTTTTTTATTTTAACGGAATATTGGAAATAACTATTCTTCCCAACCGCTAGTCCAGTTATCAGACTTTTTGGAAAGCTAAGATTTAGGTTGTTTTTGATTTTAAAACTTTTTTTCTGTTTTTGCATTGCTTTGATATTGTTTAATTTTTTAGTAATTTGAAGTTATTAATATTTTCATAATAATATTAAAGGTACCAGTTTTACTGCATCAGTAGAATTTTACTTATTTTGATTTTTTGTTTCACAGTTCAACTTTTAGTCGGTGTCAATCACTGTATGATAAATCCTTTCAATCTAATAAATGTGCTTCGGGGCAGTTGTAACTCATTTATAGAAACTCTTTGTTTTGAACTGTAAATACCCAAATAATAGGATAATCCCTTACTAAGAACATGGTTTACATTCATTCTTCACAATTAAGAGACATCAAATTCTACAATTTCATTGGTCGAGAGCACTTTGCTATATTCTAAATGTACAATATCAACCATTTAAAGGTATGGAACGCCAAATCAGTAAAAGAAGATAACATAACTAGAATTTTTATTAAGCATAAGAATTAAATATATTATATAGATATAGGAAGATGTGGTGTGAGTGCCAATGAGACAACTCTCCATCCAAATAACAATTTATAAAAGTAAACCATTATAGGTCAATGTACGGCCTTCAACACGGAGCCTTGGCTCACACCGAACAACAAGCTATAAAGGGCCCCAAAATTACTAGTGTAAAACCATTCAAACGGGAAAACCAACGGTCTAGTCTATATAAAAAACGAGAAACGAGAAACACGTATAAATTACATAAACAAACGACAACTACTGTACATCAGATTCCTTACTTAGGACAGGTGCAAACATTTGCAGCGGGATTAAACGTTTTAATGGTACCAAACCTTCTCCCTTTTTCTGAAACAGTAGTATAAGATCACAACATAGAAAAACACACGATAAAATATCAATTGGAAGGCTTAACTCAATCAAAAAACGTAAATTAAAACACTATGAACGAATAAATCTAATCTGTGATACCTGAATGTAAATACATAGTTAATAAAATATAAGGGACAAACATTCAAGGCCAAAAAGCAAACAAACAAGTCCAAACAAAGCCATGGCAAGACACCACCGCGAAATATTTAACCCTTAGAAAATAATCACTTTTGAAAAAAACCCGGTTTTCATTATATATACAGGTAAATGAAAAATAACTTTGTCGTTTTAGGTATACTACTTCTGTCTATATAAAATCTTCCAATAATTAGGAATACCAAGAAAGGACTGTCATATAAATACCTAATTTAACACTAGATACATAAGGGGTGAATATCAACAATAAAACTATACAATAAGAGCTAGCTAAAACTTCCCTGTACAGATTTAAGGAGAATAATCTTGATGTTCATACAAATGTAGTATGAAGAAGTGAACATTAGTAGATATTACAAATAATCAAAGCTGGTATATAGACAAGATCCATATTAATATAAAATAACAAAAAAGTATACAAATAGTATCAACAGGTCGAGTACGATTTGAGAGTACTCGCAGTTACTGACAGCTAGTTAAAAGCCAAAAACAATTAATAATAAAAAATCATGCATCAGAGACTAAAATCAATTAAAAAACATCCAAGGCATTTAGTATTTTAACGTCATGAACAGTCAGAGAAGACATGACTTGTGCAATTCCAAAAATAAATGTATCGACAGGTAGTAGGATAGTGAGGAGCTACTTCCTTAGAGATAAAAATTAACGTGTGTGTGTCTCTAAACATCCCGCCTCAAAAGAAGATACAATTTAGTTATGTTTTAATTTGCTAATGACAAAATCGATATTAGTGCCAATGTAAACTATATTCAGAGATATAATTACAATATTGGTACGATAACCCTTACTTATAAGTTTGTTTAAAGGTTCGATGAGTTTACACGGATCACATAGTGATTTCCTCGCTTTAAGTACAATATTACCGTAAAATTTAGGATGTGAAATACCATTTTTAAGAAGTTTTCTACAGGTACAGCCAAATTTACTAATCAAATCTTTGTATCTATGAAAGAATTTAGTAAAAGTTTTAAGTAATTTATGGTATCGAAATCCCTGACACAATAATTTCCATGTGATGCAATGATTACGTTCGTTAAAATCTATGACATAAGAACACACACGGGCATACCGAACGAGCTGGGATATATAAACACCGTATGATGGAGCCATAGGAACATCGCCGTCTAAAAATGGAAAATTAACAATAGGAAATGAAAAATCGTCTCTTTTGTCGTAAATTTTAGTATGTAGCTTCCCGTTAGAAATTGAAATGTCTAAATCTAGAAAAGGGCAACTGCTGCTGTTTATGTTAGATTTAGTTAAAGTAAGTTCTTTTGGGTAAATTTCGGAAGTATATTTAGAGAACTCTGGATTATTTAACGAAAAAATATCATCCAGATAACGGTAGGTATTGTTGAATGTATCAACTAAATATAACAATGATGAGTCTTTACTGAGTTTGGTCATAAACTGAGATTCATAGCAATATAGAAATAAATCTGCTATTAAAGTGGCACAGTTAGTGCCCATAGGAATACCTACTACCTGACGATACACTTTATCGCCGAAACGTACATAAAAGTTATCTAGCAGAAAATTTAAAGCTTCAATCATATCCTCACATTTCCAGTAAGTGTATCCAGCATACTTTCCTTTTCGTTACAGAAAAGGCTTTAAACGAGTTACAGCAAATAAAATTAAAATGAGATTTTTCGAAAGACCATTTTATCAAATACAAAAACTTTTTCTTTATAAGATTGTGTGGAAGTGTAGTGTACAGAGTAGAAAAATCATAACTGTCAACAGAATTATAAGGACCATCAAAAGCACGTATTTTATCTAAAACCTCTAAAGAATTTTTAACACTCCAAAAATAATTAATACCATTATTTTCATAAGCTTTATTACAAAAGTTAATAACAAGTTCTTTGATAGTAGTAAGGGAGGTAGTTAGAAGAACTGATAGTAGTAGAACACTTACTCGATGCGGAGATGAAACGGAATTTAAATGGTTTTTTGTGTAATTTAGGTAACTAGTACATGGTAGGGACTTTCAAATGTTCGGAAGATGTTTTAAGTTGGGTAGTGGCAGTGGTATGTTTGTTAACGATTTGACTCTCTGTGGTGCGTACGGACCTGAATGTAGAGGAAGAAATTCCGTATAGTATATGCGTCACACCACCACTACATTATTGGCTGCCTTGTCTGCCGGTACGGACACAAACCGCTCTGCGAGTACCTTGAGTTTATTTTTTATTCTAGAAATGGGAATATCATGGATCCTATTATTAATTTCAGAATTATTTTCTAAATGAGATATTCGAACATTAACAGTATTCATAATTTTATTCAAATAACTGTCTAAAGATTTTTTATCCGATTTTTCACGTTTGCACAAATTTTAACAGTAGGCAGACAGAGCGTCTTTAATGACCTGACGACACTGTTTCCAATCTATTATAGATGGAGGACGGTATTTCGGTCCTTTCTTTAGAAAAGTTATGACCTCACGGTCTTCGACGATGTTGAGGTCTCCTGTAATAACATGACCATAGGGAACATATCTAAAACTAGATGTTTCGCAGTCTCAAGTGGAAGGAACATTATTTTCTATATTGACGTCTGATGTAATTGACGTATGATTAAAAATCAAATCATTTGCATCGGCTCTGGGATCGGCGGCGTGTGCATGCTCGACTATATGAGATTCAAAGGGGGATATATTTCTCATATAGAGGTTAACCAGAGCTTCCCCGATACGTTTCAGTTACCGACTCCGTAAGATAAACTCCGTTGTGGAAAGCAAGAGCGGTAGTCTTAGATGTTCGCTAGTTTCCACAATAGTTACAATAAAACTACCTACACTTTAAACGGGTACTTCGATGAAAGTTACTTGAACGTTATTGCTTCCAAAAAAGGGGGTTAAAAATTTTAAAAAAAGTCCTCGAAAGTTTGAAGTTGTCTCCTGCACTGGTATGGTGTACTGAAAATGGAGAGGAAGTGTCATGTGGTATGCCCCGCTATAGTCAGGAAGATCTGTCTAATCAAAGCCTTTGCAGCTTCGAAACCGAGGACAGATCCACTTTATAGTGATATAGAGCGTCGATGGTAGTGACTTCTTTGGCGAAAGCCTTAACCAAACATATTTGAACATCAATCATTTGGTTATTCATATTAATTTCAAAACTGGGAACCTATACGGTCGGTAGATTAAGGGGCCATTTTTCCGACCTGGGGCGAGTAATAGTGGCGATAGACTCCTTTGATATGAATAATCACTGGTTGTCCTTTCACGTAAATTATGTATAATAAATGCTTCGACAATATTGAGGTCTTTCTTGTTTTAGTTTCCTATAGGGCAAAACTTGTTTACTGAAACAGACTCGCTATGCTACAGCATCAACGCTGATATGTATCAAGATATGGTGGAGTAAAAACACTTGATTGATACGTCAGAATATGCATGCGTTGCCTATAGAAAAAGGGAGATGGCAAAACATTGACCGCAGTGAAAGGAAATGTAATTTATGTAATTCCGGTGATATCGGTGATGAATTTCATTTTCAAAGTCCAAATATAATGTCAATTTTCCAAAATATCCCGTTTTTAATAATTCTACAGGTACAGCCAAACTTCGTAGCAAACTCTTTGCATCTATGAAAGAATGAGTAAAATTTTATAATTTGGTAACGAAAGCCATGACTTAATAATTTACCAGTTATACATAAATTACGTTCATTGAAATCTAAAATGCGACAACAGACTCGAGCATAGCGAACAAGTTGTGAAATATACACAAGAAGGGACCAAAGGAACATCTTCGTTTAAAAAGGGGGAAATAAATCAACAGTAGGGAACAAAAAAAATCGTCTTTTTATCATAAATTACTGTATACAGTTTCCTATGTGACACTAAGTATCCAAATAAAAAAGGACAATAATTACTGTCTGTATTAAATTTATTTAAAGTAAGTTCCCTTGATTAAATTTTCGAAGTAAATCAGAAAATTCTTAATTATCTAAATCAAAAATATCATCAAGGTTACGGTAAGAGTTTTTAAATTTATCAATTAACTGTAATTTAGACGGACCTTTACTCTAAACCGTGTTTCATAACAATACAGGAACAAGTCTGGTATCAAAGGGGTGTAATTGGTGCCCATATGAATGTCTACAACTAATCGATGAACTTTATTGACAAAACGTATTTTGATAATAAAGAACCACCTATTATTTCATATTCTTATAAAAAACCCAGCATAAGTTTGATTTTTAATTATACGTCAGATACATCAGACGTCAATATAGTAAATAATGTTCCTTCCACTTGAGATTGTGAAACATCTAGTTTTAGATATGTTCCCTATGGTCATGTCCTTACAGGAGACCTCAACATCGTCGAAGACCGTGAGGTTTTAACTTTTCTTAAGAAAGGACCGAAATATCGTCCTCCATCTAAAATAGATTGGAAACAGTGTCGTCAGGTTATTTAAGACGCTCTGTCTGTCTACTGTAAAAATTGGTGTAAACGTGAAAAATCTGATAAAAAATCTCTAGACAGTTATTTGAATAAAATTATGAATACTGTTAATATTCGTATATCTCATTTTGAAAACAATTCTGAAATTAGTAATAGGGTCTATGATATTCCCATTTCCAGAATAAAAAATAAACTCCAAGTACTCGCAAAGCGGTTTGTGTTCGTACCGGCAGATAAAGCAGCAAATAATGTAGTGGTGGTGTGACGCATATACTACACGGAAGTTCTCCAAAACGAAATTACAAATTCATCTACATTCAGGTCCGTACGCTCCACAGAGAGTCAAATTGTAAACAAGCATATCACTGCCACTACCCAGCTTAAAGCCTCTTCCGAACATTTGAAAGTCCCTACTATGTACTGGTTACCTAAATTGCACAAAACCATTTAAATTCCGTTTCATCTCCGCATCTAGTAAGTGTTCTACTACCAATCTATCAGTTCTTCTAACTACCTCCCTACTACTATCAAAGAACTTGTTATTAACTTTTGTAATAAAGCTTATGAAAATAATGGTATTAATTATTTTGGAGTGTTAAAAATTCTTTAGAGGTTTTAGATAAAATACATGCTTTTGATGGTCCTTTAATTCTGTTGACAGTTATGATTTTTCTACTCTCTATACTACACTTCCACACAATCTGATCAAGAAAAGTTTTCATATTTAATTAAATGGTCTTTTGAAAATCTCATTACAAATTTATTTGCTGTAACTCGTTTAAAGCCTTTTTCTGTAACGAAAAGGAAAGTATGCTAGATACACTTACTGGAAATGTGAAGATATGATTGAAGCTTTAAATTTTCTCCTGGACAACATATATGTACGTTTCGGCTATAATGTGTATCGACAGGTAGTAGGTATTCTATGGGCACTAACTGCGCCCCTTTAATAGCAGATTTATTCCTGTATTGCTATGAATCTCAGTTTATGACCAAACTCAGTAAAGACACGTCATTGTTACATTTGGTTGATACATTCAACAATACCTTCCGTTATCTAGATGATATTTTTCGTTAAATAATCCAGAGTTCTCTAAATATACTACCGAAATTTACCCAATAGAACTTACTTTAACTAAATCTAACATAAACAGCAGTAGTTGTCCTTTTCTGGACTTGGACATTTCAATCTCTAAAGGAAAACTCCATACGAAAATTTACGACAAAGAGACGATTTTTCATTCCCTATTGTTAATTTTCCTTTTTGACGGCGATGTTCCTTTGGCTCCATCATACGGTGTGTATATATCCCAACTCGTTCGTTATGCCCGTGTGTGTAGTGATGTCATAGATTTTAACGAACGTAATCAATGCATCACTAGTAAATTATTAAGTCAGGGATTTCGTTACCATAAATTACGTAAAACTTTTACTAAGTTCTTTCATAGATACATAGATTTGATTAGTAAATTTGGCTGTACCTGTAGAAAACTGATTAGAAACGGTATTTCACATCCGGTGATATTACGGTAATATTGTACTTAAAGCGCGGAAATCACTATATGATCCGTGTAAACTCATCGAACCTTTAAATAAACTTATTAGTTCAGGTTATCTTACCAATGTTGTAATTAGATCTTTGAATATAGTTTACATTGGCACTAATATCGATTTTGTCATCAGCAAATTAAAACATAACTAAATTTGTATTCTTTTCAAACGGGATGTTTAAAGACACACCCACGTTCATTTTGATCTATAAAGAGGTTAAACTCCTAACTATCCTACTGTCTGTCGATACATTTATTTTGGCATTGCACTAGTCATGTCTTCTTTGACTGTCCATGACGTTAAAATACTAAATCCTGGGATGTGTTTTAGTTGATTTTAGTCTCTGATGCATGATTTTTATTATTAATTGTTTTGGCTTTTAACTAGCTGTCAGTAACTGCGAGTACTCTCAAATCGTAATTTCTTGTTTATTTGACCTGTTGATACTAATTGTAATGCTTTTTTTGTTATTTAATGTTATTCAGGGTTATATCTGGTCTATATACCAGCTTTGATAAGTGTTTGGTACTAATATAAATTTCCACTTCGTACTAGTACTATGAACATCAAAATTATTTATTTTGTTAAAATATTTCCTTTCTCTATTGTAACTGTATACGTATACCTAACAACAAAAATATTTTATTTACCTGTGTTTAAAGTTATTGCAAATGGCTGATATTTTTGTTCGAGCATATTGTTTTTCTTAAATTGTTTAACATTTCATACCGATATAACATGTTACTTTTATTATTCTTCCCTTAGTTTATTTATTTTGAATTTACATTGTATCATAGGTCAAATTTATTTGTTCAGTGTATGCCGTCTACCGTCTGGAGGTGAGGACAGACGCAGTATTATGCTATAAAATTACCGCCTCGGTCAGGATATAGTGTTGTGCCAGATCTACCGCCCAGTCTCTCCGTTCGCCGAGGTGAACTTTTGAAAGAACGACGGATTTGTCACCAGAATCCAGAAGGAAAACGAAATTGGTTTACCTACGAGATGCTCCATTTCTGAAGCTTGTCACCAAGCGTTCATAGATTACAACATTTATTTAAAATGTGCATAATAAAAGTTTGTTTTTAAGTTAATCTATGTTTTGAAATATGAGTTATTTACATTTATTGTCATTATCTTTGTGCTTAAATTGAAATCCTTAAATATTTCAGAAGAATTTACTTTAACTTTATTTGTCCGTCATTGTGTTTCTACAAAATTTCTAAATTGTGTATTGCCTGGGTGTCCTCGTTGAAGTCCGCGTTTGTAAAAATCAGCTGTTATAATCACGTGTGTTGTTTGTACTTTGAAATATACAAGTGCTCTCGTTGAAGTCCGCGTTCAAGAAACAATAACAAAGATGGCGACCTCTATGCGCCTAAAAATTTCTTCTTACTCCAAACAGTTTAGGGTGAATATCACCACATAATACAATACTTACAGGCATGCAGACTCATAAATATGGGCGCTAGGTAAGAATAACTTGGCAACATTCCAACAACAACTTTTGTTTGACCGCAATTGGGCAAAATTTGTAAATTATTGTAAACAATTTCTATTTTGCATACCATGCATTAAATTATATACAAATCCGGCAGTAGTCTCATTTGATTAAATATTTCAATAAAACCTCTTTACAGTGAAGGATAAATGTAGTCCGGGAACGCATGTACATCCATGCCCAGGGTGTGTTTTGTTATTTTGTTTAATCATTTTCCTTTTCATTCTCTTACATGAGACAAAATTACATATACTGTAGTTTTCATAATTCTTAAGCTAAAAGAAAAGAACCGGAGAGCATAGTATGACTTTGTTGTCCTTTATATTGATGGCAGCACAGGAATCACCTCTGTGGGGGTCAATTTGGGGGTTTATTTATTTCAAAATATTTTTCTTCACTTATTACATCTTTGTATGCCTTAAATTTGTTGTGTTTGGGTTGCACTTGTCAGTGTCAGGAAAAGGGATAAGAAAACTATTTTTTCATGTTTCACAACTTGATTATGTCTATGAATTTGATATAGCGATTAAACTTGCCTTTGTATCTTTAATTGACAATTATTATTTATTTAAGCAATTGATTTATTTGATTACATATACATGTATACATGCATATATGCAACTTAGTTTAAAAATTTTTGTACTATGGCAGTTACTATAGGAGCTCTTAATTGCAGGGGACTGTCGGAAGAAGTAAAACGCAGAGATATTTTTGATAGATGTAATAAAAATATGATATAACTATTTTATGCGATACATTGCACAAAAGAAAGAAAATAAATGGAGAAATGAATGGGGATACCAAGCCTATTTTTCTCTTTTACCGAACACAACAGGAGTTGCTATACTTCTAAATAATAAATTCAAAGTTATTGTTCATGAAGAATACAAACATAAAGAGGAAACTATCTAATTTTGGATATGACCATTCATGAGTATCGAATAACTTTAGCTGGTATATATGGCCCAAATAATGATAATCCAGGTTTTTCTCAGAATTACAGGAGGTAATCTCAAATATTCAAAATTCTTCAATCATTATAGCTGGAGACTGGAATGTAGTTCAAGATTATGAAATTGATACACTTAATTATAAAACAAAAATAATGTCAAAGCGCACACTAAACTTATAGAAATAAAGAACTCCTTAGACTTGGTGGATGTTTGGAGCAAATAACCCAGACAAGAAAAGATATACATGGAGAGGCCGGAACATAAACAAAGTCGTTTAGACTATTTTTAATATCCATTGACTTTGAATCCTTAGTAAATAAATCTGATATAGATATTAGCTATCGTTCTGACCATTCTCCTGTTTCTCTCAGTTTAAAATTTTATAACCAAGAAAGGGGAGGGTACTTGGAAATTCAATAATAGCTTACTACATGATACTTATTATGTGGCTGAGATTAAAAGTGTATATCAGACACTGTTAATCAATATAACCTATCAAATACAGATACGGGAAGAAACAGAATTATCTGTAGACCCCATATATTTTGGGAGTTATTGAAATGTACAATAAGAGGAAAACTATCTCTTATACTTCATATTTAAAAAAAAAGTCAAAGGAAGAATCTGAACTTGAACAACAATTAAACATTTTACAAAACAGATATGACCTACACCCAGATCAGGAACTAAAACTGAAATTCAAAACATAGAGGAGAGTTTACAAACATTAAGAAAAAAAATAAATGGTATAATTGCAAGGGCAAAAGCAAAATGGGAAGCAGAAGGAGAAAATGTACAAACTACTTTTGTAATTTGGAAAAAGACATTATAATGAAAAATTATTCCTAAAGTTATCAACGAAAATGGAGATGAAATCTTTGATCAATTCAAAATATTGGAAGAACAGAAAAATTCTATAAAATTTGTACTCATCTAAAATGCATTTTGTAAAATGGAACATGAAAATATGTTTTTCAACAAAAATAACTCTTTTATCAATTGTCTATCGGAAGAACAAATGTTAGAAGCTGAGGGAAAATTATCAACTCAAGAATGTCTGAATGCTTTAAAAAACATGAAAAATAATAAATCACCAGGGGTAGATGGGTACACAGCAGAGTTTTATAAATTTTTCTGGAATGACCTTAAGTTCTATTTACTTAATTCCTTTAATTATAGCTTTGAAGAAGGCTCTTTATCAATTTCATAAGACAAGGCATTGCTACATGCATCCCAAAAGAAGGGAAATCTAAGTTTTATTTAAAAAACTGGCGTCCTATCACCCTTTTAAATGTTGATATGAAAATATGTTCCGCATCTATTGCAAATAGAATTAAACCCTTGCTCAAACATATTATTAGTGAAACACAGTTAGGATTTATTAAAGGTAGATACATTGGGGAATGTACAAGACTTATTTTTGACTTAATAGAAAGAACTGAAGAAGAAAATATACCTGGACTTTTACTCCTTTTAGATTTTGAAAAAGCATTTGATACTCTTGAATGGTCATTTATAAATAAAGCACTTGAATTCTTAGGCTTTGGTCCTGATTTCTGTAATTGGGTAAAATCTTTATATTTCAATATCGAAAGTTGTATCATAAATAATGGTCATTGCTCTAGTTTCTTTAATATAGAAAGAGGGGTTCGTCAAGGGGATCCTTTATCCCCTTACCTTTTTATACTGGCTTTGGAACTGATGAGTGCAGCAATGAAAATAACCCAGATATTAATGGTATTAAGATAGACAACTCTGAATATTTGCTTAGTCAATATGCAGATGACTCAACCTTAACTTTAGATGATGATGAAAAGTCGTTAGAACAATATCTATATATTTTAGAAAAGTTCTCTGAATGTTCTGGTTTACGAGCAAACTTAGAAAAAACAGAAGCCATTTGGATTGGGTCAAAAGCACATTCAAAGAAATATTTCACCAAGGAGAAAGATTAAACTGGAATCAGACAGGAAATTTAAACTCTTAGGTATAAACTATGATCTTTTGCTGTCGACAAGACTGCCTATAATTTTGAAGAGAAATTGAAAAGATTAATGCATTATTAAATACTTGGATTTACCAAGATCTTTCATACCTAGGAAAAATTACAGTCATAAAGTCTTTAGCATTGCCAATTCTCATTCAGTCATTAACAATACTGCCAAATCCCTCTTTTGGAAATTTTAAGAAAATTGAAAATATTTTTTTTAAGTTTCTATGGAATGGTAAACCAGATAAAATCAAAAGAAATGTTCTAATTGGATCATATGATACTGGTGGGCTAAAGATGCCTCATATTGAATCCTTCTGTTATGCACTGAAAATGACATGGATCTATAAATTATTGGACCCTTTCAATCTTTCTCCTTGGAAAATTCTTTCTATTTTGTTAAAATATTTCCTTTCTCTATTGTAACTGTATACGTATACCTAACAACAAAAATATTTTATTTACCTGTGTTTAAAGTTATTGCAAATGGCTGATATTTTGTTCGAGCATATTGTTTTTCTTAAATTGTTTAACATTTCATACCGATATAACATGTTACTTTTATTATTCTTCCTTAGTTTATTTATTTTGAATTTACATTGTATCATAGGTCAAATTTATTTGTTCAGTGTATGTTCAATGGTGTTAATATGTCCTTTGATTGAGTTAAGCTATTTCAGTTGATATTTTATAGTGTGTTTTCTATGTTGTGATGTTACACTATTGTTTCATAAAAGGGTGAAGGTTTGGTACCATTAAAACGTTTAAACCCGCTGCATTTGTTTGCACCTGTCCTAAGTCAGGAATCTGATGTTCAGTAGTTGTCGTTTGTTGATGTGGTTCATAAGTGTTTCTCGTTTCTCGTTTTATATAGATTAGACCGTTGGTTTTCCCGTTTGAATGGTTTTACACTAGTAATTTTGGGGCTCTTTATAGCTTACTGTTCGGTGTGAGCCTAGGCTCCGTGTTGAAGACCGTACTTTGACCTATAATGGTTTACATTTATAAATTTTGACTTGGATGGAGAGTTGTCTCATTGGCACTCATACCACATCTTCTTATATCTATAGACTTTGTCAAGGAGAAAACTAACAGCTTTAAATATCTCATCACAGTTCCAGTAAGTATTTCTAGAAGAGGGACGAACGATACCAGAGGGACAGTCAAACTCATAGATCGAAAACAAACTGACAACGCCATGGCCAAAAATAAAAAGACAAACAGACAAATAATAGTACAGATGACACAACATAGAAAACTAAAGACTAAGCAACACGAACCCCACCAAAAACTGGGGGTGATCTCAGGTGCTCCGGAAGGGTAGCATATTTCCCTTTTTCATTACAGAAGATGGCTTTATATGAAATGCAGCAAATAAATCTGCAGCCAGATTTTTCAGTGGACTATTTAATTAAGTAAAAGAACTTCTGTTCTATAAGATTGTGTGGAAGTGTAGTGTACAGAGTCGAATAGTCAAAACGGTTACAAAATTTATTCGACCATCAAAAGCACGTAATTTATCCAAAACATCCAAAGACTGTTTTGACATTCTAATAATAATTAATTTATTTATTCCAAAAATTAATAACAATTTCTTTTCCAATAGAAGTAGGGAAACTAGTTAACAGAACAAAAAGATTAGTCGTAGAATACTTACTAGAAACCGACATGAAACAAAATTTGAAGGATTTTTGTGCAGTTTTGTTAGCTAATGCATAGTAGGGACTTACAAACTTTCACAGCAGGCCTTAAGCTGAGATATGGTAGTGAATGACTATTTACTATTTGAATCTCTGTGTAGCGGACAAGATTACTTGATATGTTTTGTGAACCGTTGTTTATTTTTGGCTTTGTAGGTCCCTACAAACTCATGATTTCAAACGCCTTCGTAGTATCTTAACGTTTTTAAAGTAGTAATCGATAATGAAGGATATGGTTTGACTTACACTGAAATGATCTAAATACTAGGAACGACAACCATCAAAGAGTATTATACTCTTAAAATAATTCCTTATTTCAAAACAATGTATATTAAGAATAGTTGACAACATGTAAAACAATTCAAACGAGAAAAGACTGTTTCATGTTTTGACTTATATCTAGAAATGGATAATAAGGGTCGGTTGAGAACTACACTTTACAATAAAAGAGATGATTTTAATGTTTCCGATTGGTGTCTCTTTCCTTCATTGTGCAGCATTCTGTACCATACAGTAATACTAATAATATACAGTTATATTCAAGATATTCAATTTTGTCGTCTTACTGACGGTTTGTGTTTCATAATACTTTTAAGTCTAAAAGGCTTCACGGCTTCATCTGTAGTATTTGCCTTTTGTTTCATTTCAAATGCGTGTGATGCTTAATGGCATGCCTACTGCTCGTGATATTCAGAACGTTTTAATGATAAATTACATATTGCAAATTTACCTTTCAATTCTTTTCAGTCCTCTATTAAAAGAAAGATTATACATCATATGCTGTTTAAGATTTTTTTTTTGCTTTTTGTTGTTTTTTTTTTTTTGGCTTTTTGTTTTTTTGTTTGCATCCTAAAGAATGAGAACCATTATACGTATAAATATACATAAAAAAGATAATTGAACACACTAAATATTTCATGTAAAAAAAGTTGTCTGTGTGGTCATCAGTCAATGTACTTGAAATTTTGAATTGGGAGTCATAAAAACCTCTAAAAGTCATTCATATTCCAGTAGAAAGTTCTAAAAACCGCACCCAATACTTACTAATATTACAAAGGATAAATATTGAAAATCATGTTGATAAATGATATTTTAATGAGCAGTTATTTTTATTAGATATGTAACGTCATTAAAAGGATAAAAACAAAATAATAAAAAAATTGTGTATTTTAATGTCAAAATTTTTTTTTTTTGACGAATTGGCAATATTAATCCATCTTGCGGTCCATGCTAGAGTATATAAACCACTGAAAATACTTTATCTGCACAATTCAACGTCTCAAACGGTAAGTGAAACATCTTGTAATTTGTTTGAGATTCTATATTTTATCCACACTCTTTCATTAGAAATGAACTGGAGTTAATAGTAATAAGGTTTAAGCAGACGATGATCTTTGTATATGATAAGATGATCACCTTTTGGACTGTGAATATAGCAGGGTCTGGATGGGGTTCACAAAATAGAGAATATTGGGAAAAAAAAACCAGAACAATGAGCAAAAAGAAGAATAGAAATTAAGAATAGAAAAAAAAAAAAAAAGGCAAAAAAAAAAAAAAAAAAACAGAAAAAAAAAAAAAGTACAGAGAAAATAGTGTGCTAAGATATTTACATAGAGAATAATTGGCAAAAAACAAAGGATAGAGAAAAATTGCCTAAACATTAAACAATAAAGAAATCTATCCATCCCATCCAGACCCTCATATGTAGTTGGTCTTTTCAAATTGCTACTCCCCATCCAGACCCTCATATAAGCTAGCAATTTCTTGACAATTACCATAATTTCTTTTTTCTTTGTGTCTTTTGGGAGAGGGGGGAGGAGGGTTAAATAATTCATTAGAATGCTTATGCTTTTTTAGAGCTGCAAGTTTTAATCAATTGTTTTAATGAAATTAATTTTGCCGACTAGCCTGTCAAGTACGCTTTATTATTAAATATTCAAAATAATATAATAAATATTTAATATATTGTTTGAGTAAACTTTCATACATTTCGTTCACTAATCATTTACAAAAAACTTAGAAAGTTCCTCCCCGTACCAACGGCCAAGGCACGCTCAGGAAAAACAAGAGATAAAACTATATAGTATACGATGGTCATTTCGACAGACCGTGTCATAGGGACAACGCGAGATCTTGCATTGATAATGAACTTTCAATCACAATCAAAATATACACAAATAATCTATATAACATTTTCAAATTGAAATTCAGAAATAAGATATTTTCTACGCCTACAGCTTTGTACTATTAAATCTATTTTAAAAAAAATGTAATATCGTGTCTTTATTTAACATTAATCCATAAAATCAACATGTTATAGAGTAGAATGGACCGAATGCGCATTGGCAAATACACCAATTATATAATTAATTTAACGTACAAAACAGTTTCTATAATGATAGAGTTCTAGATCCAGAGAAAATATCATGATATGTCAAAACGTTCCGAACAACAATGACGGATGAAAAACGTCGATTAAAATAACTGCGGTATTTGTTAAAGAAATAAACCAAAAAAACACTAATACTAACTTTTGACATTATAACGAGGGTCTGTGTGACTGCTTTTCAAAGTATCTTTGTAACTTTCTCCTGCTTATCTGATTGTTAAGGTTTTGTGTTTTACATCGTACAGCGAATTGCACTATTCCTGGCTTGTTCTGTATTTGGTTGGAGAGTTTACTACAGGGACAATACTGTTGTATTCACCCCCCAAACAGTCAACAACGGGTCGCTAGATAAAAAATGTAAGATCGGTTTTGTTTCGATGTAAGGAAGTACCTTGTGTTGCTGATGCTGATGTTTTGTGTATTCATTGTGTTATTTTACGTAAAAGATACTACTTATCGACTTTTGTCAACTTGTTCACTATTTTTTGTTTGAGCTGTCAAACAGTGGAACTTTCATTTCCAGTGCATGCGTCAGTCACTTTTGCCAAGTCTTGATAGGTTTTTCAATACACCTTATCGCTATTTAGTCTAATCCGTAGCTTAGACAACTTCCAGTTTGTGTCAAGTGTCGCATAAACATAGGTCATCAGTAATGACCTGAGGGAGGAAAGTTTAGAAAATTTGCATTTTGAAATTTTTATAGTTTATGATTCAATTTTTTAAACACAAATTAAAATCATAAAATGCTTTGTTTGAAAAAAGAGAGGCGAAAGATACCAAAGGGATATTCAAACACTCATAAGTAGAAAATAAACTGACAACGCCATGGATAAAAAAGAAAAAGACAAACAGGCAAACA
This sequence comes from Mytilus coruscus, assembly GCA_017311375.1. Lineage (NCBI taxonomy): Eukaryota > Metazoa > Mollusca > Bivalvia > Mytilida > Mytilidae > Mytilus > Mytilus coruscus. The sequence continues at coordinate 96,642,454 of CM029599.1, forward strand.
ACAGTTCACAAAACACAACAGATAATTAGGGCCCCGCCGAATGGCACACGCCCTATAGTGATCAGTCAAATATTTCCGCTAATACATTAATAAATTATTATAAATTAAGGTTCTTACTCCTTTAGACACTAGGGGCCTCGGTGGCCGAGTGGTCTAAGTAGTTACTACTGTAATCACTAGCCAGTCAACACTGAGGTTGTGAGTTCGAACCCCGCTCGTGCAGGTGCACTCGACTCCAATCTTAATTGACTAGGATTGTCAGTTTTCCTATCGAAGGTCGGTGGTTTTCTCCGGGCACTCCGGCTTCCTCCACCAATAAAAACTGGCCGCCACGAAATAGCCCAAAAGCGGTGCTTAAAAGTGGCGTTAAAACACCAAAAATCAAAAATCAATCCTTTAGGCACTGTTAACTTTTGGTGGTCTTGGCTATTTATTTCATGTCCCTTTTGTCCAAAAACAAAATGGAGCTCGTCAAATATTTATACTTCCCCGGCTTTTAAATGGATGGATTTGAACGTTCCAGATAAAGACAAACCCAAAAAAAGCTTGTCGGATACACCAAATTTATAAAGTGTTATATTCATGTTTTAACCAACAGAAAACTTTGTGTTGAAAAACTACCAAACGAGAATGTCTGGATTGCCGCCATTATGTTTTAACAGATAATACGGATATAGATGTTTACTCTGTTAATAATCTACCACTGAAAAAATCATGTTATGTTACTGGCAGCTCCTATTTGTTCTATGTTATAAAAGTCACATTTGTATTATTGTATAAACAGCTGTCACTTGGTGAACCAGTTGAAGTGAATTGTACTGCGATCACTGCATATGTTATAATTGTCCTAAATACCTGAAAGATGAAATTAATTCATTGAATATATGCATACCTTTACATACAGTCAACTATTATCTCATTTTTCACGTTGTCCGGTGTCTCCGATCCGTGTCCTTTTGAAATGTATGTGTAGAATCTGTATCTATGTTTGTACTTGTTTATTATAACCCGATATATATAGTTGAATAATAGGAAGTCAAAATAAGGAAGACTATAGAAAATATAAGAAGAGACCGAAAGTGTCAAAAGGTAGTTTAAAAATTGTTACAAGGCAGTTTATCAAGTTAAACAATTACTAGTTAAGATAGTTTTATTCGCATTGTCTGACTGTGGTTACAATTGTCGAGTAGTAATTAACACACTATGTTGATAGTATTTTTGTTGAATATTTTTTACCCATATAAGATGTAAGAATTGTTTAATCATTGTGTTCTTTACAAGAAAACATCTTGATTAATAAAATATAAATATTTCCAATAAATTGAATTCATTTTCTTTTTCTATTCTTTTTGATAATTTCGTAAGCTCTTTAAACTTCAAATCAGTTCTGAAATTGAAACACCGTAGATAGGAGACGTTTGTGTACTTCTATTTAGAAAACGGAAATTATTACCTTCGTCGTTCAATGTTGTTTTCAACTGCCCTTAACTGCCGAAATGTCAATTGTATGTTGAAATATCTATCAAAAGAATTATTTCAAATCAGAATGTCCAGCATGCAAACAATAGATATCAAAGGGCTGTTTTATTTTGTGTTTGTGAGATTTCCAACAGAAACTGACTCACGGCTTCATTATCATAACCTAACAAGAATCTGAGAGTACTGTTATGCCTATCTCATTGCGAATCTTTGTACTTCAACAACAAACGGTAAATTGAGATTGCTGTGCCTGAGATAAACGTTGATAGCATATCAACGACAATGTATAGATATCCTCAATATATGTGATACTGACGGTAGTGCAAGCAGTTAAATTAAGGTTATTATATATAATAAAAGTCTTTTACTCACTGTAAATTTTGTGTGACGATGAAGGTTGTACACAAGCCCTTGTGCCCTCCTACTTACCATTAACACTGTAGAGTAGTCTATTATTACAAATCATCCGTAAACACTGACGCCAATTGGAGGACCAGTCAGTCTGTTTGTGAAAATTACAATCTGAAAGATAAAAGAAAATATTTGATATATGGATATGTAAAATGATACAAATTATATGGAAAACTCCAATATCTTATATTATCCTTAGACGCCAAATGTTGAGCAGCATCTTTTTACCAATCCGGAGCACCTGAGATCACCCCTAGTTTTTGGTGGGGTTCGTGTTGCTCAGTCTTTGGTGTTCTATGTTGTGTTGTGTGTACTGTTGTTTGTCTGTTTGTCTTTTTTATTTTAGCCATGGCGTTGTCAGTTTATTTTCGACTTTTGAGTTTGAATGTCCCTTTGGTATCCTTCGCCTCTTTTTTAGATAAGAGACTCAAAACAAAAATGAAAGAAACCACATAAGCTAAAGTGAATTTCCTGCTAAAGATACTCTATATCTTATATGATGAAAGGAATGAGGCATACATGTTGTTTAAATCTAAGCTATACAAAACAATATCAGAAGTAACAATTTACAAACATAGTAGTTTTCTCCTTTTTTGATATTGAATGTTTATACCCTTATTTTGTATATAATATATTTGCCAATTATAAACATTTGATATACCAATACACAAGGAAGATAACAGTTATCAGCAAGTAAAAGAAAATGGATACCACAATAAACCATAGGAACCAAAACCAACAGTTATGACAAAAATAAAGACAGAAATTTCATGAAGGACAATATATGGGCTAGATAACAAGCTTTAGAAGAGACAGGCTCAACATATTGTGTTGATTACTGTTTATTTCTTTTTCCTGGTATCAAAAGGTCGGTATATCTATCTTGGAACATACATCGTAAAAAATATGAACTTGAATGATCACTGTCCACTTGAACAAAGAAATAAGGCAAAGCAAATTCCTTGAAAAAAGTGGCAATGTGTTCCTTATACGAGAGAAAACAGTTTATAGCTGCTGGTTGTCACCACTGACAAAGGCGAAGAACAAATGATACCCCATTTTTGCGATAAACTTTACCTCTTTATACTTAAACCGTGGACAGTAGTTTATACTAATTTAATTTAAGAGTTACTTGCGTTTACAATTTGGTTACGTTATATTAAAATAAATGTTTTTGAAACAAACTAAGAAAAGAAAGTGCAATATGTGACGGATACTATGTAGTGGGTTCGAAAAGGTTATGAAAAGTCAGGAAATAGCCCGGAGATGTATGAAAAATATGAATTACACAAAAATATTTTCATGGATAAAAATTATTGGATTATCTAAGTAATCTTTACCACAGAACTATTTCCCTAAGCTTTATTGCAGGCTAGAATGGACTTGTAATAGTTGATTTCACAAACAAACCTGTAATAGTTGATTTCACAAAGAAACCTCAAATATGAGATGATTGGTTTTATTCCGTATTTACTTTCAGCACTGCATTTTAAATAAAAATGACATTTTTACATTGTGCTGTTTTGAATGCCACTCATGATTCGAATGTAGACGAAACGCGCGTCTGGGGTGACAAATTATAAGCCTTTTATCATTTGATGAGTTTTTGCAATCACTCTGTCTATGACACTGCTGGTGCACGTTTCGTCCCCGAAGGTATCACCTGCCCGGTAGTCAGCACTTTTTGAGTTGACATGAAATATTATTGATATTGGAATATTTTTATAATTTTCGAAACATTCAGGTTTTTCTACCCTCAGGCAAAGATGGTCTCAGCCGTATTTGTCACAATTTTTTTTAGAAGTTTTGGCTTTCAAACCTCTCAAAATTCGTATTTGATTACAGCCTTTCAACGTTTGATTCGAGTGCTACTGATGAATCTTTTTTAGACGAAACGCACATTTGGGATTATTCCAATTATGAAGCTTGTATGTTTGATGAGTTTTTACAACCACTGGTTCGATGCCACTATTGGTGGACTTTCCGTCTCCGTGGGTATATCCAGCCCGGTAGTCAACACACAGTGCTGACATAAAATATCATTGATATGATAATTTAAAAAAAACATTTATGCATACAATTTGAATTACTCGAATCACTCAGGTTTTTCAATCCTCAAGCATAGACGGCCTCAGTCGTATTTGACACAACTCTTTTTACTTGCAATGCTTTTCAACATCGTATTTGATTTTGGCCTTCCAACTTTTTATTCGAGCGCCACTGATGAGTTTTATGTAGAAGAAACGCGTGTTTGGCGTGACAAATTATAAGCCTTGTATCTTTGATTAGTTTTTGATACCTAAATTTAATTTTTTATTATTTTATTCTATATAGAAGAACACTATGGATTTATTTCTTTCGCTAAATTCGGCACTGATGACTTTACTTTGGCATTAAAATGGGTAATACTTTAAACGTCCGATTTATCTCTCTTGTTAAAATGACGCGGAGAGTCTATTCCTATATGAAGGTATACACAGACGTGACGCTTGAATGGGTCACTATTTTGATATCTCAAATATATCAATGGGGTGCAATTTTGGCAAGGTAACATATCAATGGGTAGTAACTGATATGTCAATTAGACATACATTTTCTCAATTCGATATCTGCAAATACCATTGATAAATACTGTGTACTTCTTATATTTAATTAATACGAATTATATTGTTATGTTAACATTTTTAGACACAACGGCAAATTCTTTAATTTGATAATGAAATTTATAATAAGTAGTCTCGATAAAATCTTAAAATCATCTCTATAATATTTAAGTTAAAAATATCGTTATGCAAATTATATTCAATGTCAACCCATGCAACGGTTCAATTGTTAACAAGAGGCTATCAAAATGACAGAAAACCGGTTTTTTTATTACTTTTATTAGTGTAATTGTTAAGAAATATGGAAGACCACAACTCCTGAACGGTGAATGTAAAATAGTCAATAAATAGAACTTGCCATCAGTAACAACATATTAAAGTTTTTATCATTGGTAGAACTGTCTTCAAATTGTTGCACGGAAACTACTTAAAATGGAATTTTCCAATCAATCAAGAACCACAACGCATGAACAATTAATGTGAAAATTGTCAATATCAAACTTGACCTCCTTTTTGTAATTAGTAACAACATATTACAATTTAAAAAGGATTGGTGGACGTTTTATATGTTATTTTATGGAAACACCTGAAACCATGCATCCTTCCAAACCGTCGTACCAATCGATATCAATAACCTGATTTCCAACAAAAACACGGTTAAAATCGATCGTTTCATTTTTTGCCTTTTTCAGAATAGACTAAGTGTATTGTAAAAGAAAACATTTCTCTTGACTTTCATTAATGGTTGAAGCGTCTTATTTGATGAACCGTCTTGTCCGGTAGTACTGACATATCGAAGTTATGTAGTTCTTCAAGCGGTTGGTGAGCCTGAAATATAATTTGTTACTATACTACATAATAAAATAATGTGTGCGGTGATCCATTTGGGTCGAGAAATAACCTTCGATTTTCCAAGAGAAAGGAGAGATATACAGATGATATCAAAGAAAAATAAATGTTATTCAGCATTCATAAGCACTCTGTTTTTTTTTTCATATTTGTCTGTGGCTATGAACATGTAAATTTCTTTTGTGTTTACTTAATAAAGAACCGATACCAATCAATACTCTCGTTTGTAACCTTTGGAAGTTTTTTGGTAGATGTATGGTCCAGATTTATAAAAAAAGCCGATTTAGGCTTGATCTACTAGAAGTAATATGTTTATACCAAATTATTTATAAAAGGCTTTTTATTGATAACAAACGAGCACAAGGTGACGAACAGCAATAAACTGTATTTGTACCATGTTATTGGAATTTAGATTAAAAGATTAAGAAAGACAAACAAAAGATAAAACTTAATCTTTTAAGCAAGAGCTAACCGTTGAAAGTGTTTATCTACTACCAGGGTTCTACTCTTAGGGAAACTTGCTTGACGGAATATTCGAAATTTAACAGGATTACCACATTAAATGATACCAGTTTTACTACAACAGATGAGAATTTCGACAATTAGATAACCCTTTGTATGTAACCTGTCAGAAGTTCATCTAGCCAAAGTTTATGTAGTTAGTACACTTTCGGCTTACACCTTATTGTTCAGAATGGTCATTTTGGGGGTTTCACAATAACAAGTCTTCATGTAGGACTCTAGGATATGTGATTTGTGTTTGGGGTTTTCACAATAACAAGTCTTCATGTAGGACTCTAGGATATGTGATTTGTGTTTGGAGTTTTCACAATAACAAGTCTTCATGTAGGACTTTAGGATATGTGATTTGTGTTTGGGGTTTTCACAATAACAAGTCTTGTAGGACTCTATGATATGTAATTTGTGTTTGGGGTTTTCACAATAACAAGTCGTCATGTAGGACTCTAGGATATGGGATTTGTGTTTGGGGTTTTCACAATAACAAGTCGTCATGTAGGACTCTAGGATATGTGATTTGTGTTTGGGGTTTTCACAATAACAAGTCTTGTAGGACTCTATGATATGTAATTTGTGTTTGGGGTTTTCACAATAACAAGTCGTCATGTAGGACTCTAGGATATGGGATTTGTGTTTGGAGTTTTCACAATAACAAGTCTTCATGTAGGACTTTAGGATATGTGATTTGTGTTTGGGGTTTTCACAATAACAAGTCTTGTAGGACTCTATGATATGTAATTTGTGTTTGGGGTTTTCACAATAACAAGTCGTCATGTAGGACTCTAGGATATGGGATTTGTGTTTGGGGTTTTCACAATAACAAGTCTTCATGTAGGACTCTAGGATGTAATTTGTGTCTTTTGTATTTATGTTAGTTGTTTTTGTGCTTCGTTCAATTTATTTGAGTTAATCCATTTCCAACTAATTTTACAGTTTGTTTTTATATTAAGTTGTTAGCAATGTCTATTGTTAGGGGAAGGTTGAGCGCTCACATACATATTTAATCTTTTTTAGTGCCTGTCTCAAATCAGGAGTGTGTAATTCAGTGGTTGTCGATGGTTGATTTCTGTCGTATTTGCTTTGGTTAATTGTTTTTTTTTTCATAAAAAGGTTGTTATTTTTCTTGATTGAATTGTTTCACTTTTTGACATGCCTTTAATAGTTGACTTTACGGTATGGGGTTTTCTCATTGTTGAAGACAATACGATGACCACAATTTGCTACATCTACGCCATTTGAACACTGATGGATAATAGTCTCATTGGAAATCATACCACATCTCCTTAATTTTATACTTATCGGTCATGTATGCTTAGAAGCTAAGAAATGTATAACTGCAGATATAGAAATAGAAGCTAAGAAATGTTTAACTGTACAAATGTGTATAGAAGCTAAGAAATTTTTAAACGTAGATATATAAATAGAAACTAAGAAATGTTTAACTGCATATATATATAAATCATATAAATGTAGCCTATAGATATAAGAAGATGTGGTATGAGTGCCAATGAGACAACTCTCCATCCGAGTCAAAATTTATAAAAGTAAACCATTATAGGTCAAAGTACGGTCTTCAATACGGAGCCTAGGCTCACACCGAACAGTAAGCTATAAAGGGCCCCAAAAATTACTAGTGTAAAACCATTCAAACGGGAAAACCAACGGTCAAATCTATATAAAAACGAGAAACGAGAAACATTTATGAACCACATCAACAAACGACAACTACTGAACATCAGATTCCTGACTTAGGACAGGTGCAAACAAATGCAGCGGGTTTAAACGTTTTAATGGTACCAAACCTTCACCCTTTTTCTGAAACAATAGTGTAACATCACAACATAGAAAAACACACTATAAAATATCAACTGAAATAGCTTAACTCAATCAAAGTAATCTACATTCCGCGCTCCCTTTTCTGACGATCGCCATCCATTTTGGGTAGACATGTATAAGCATGAATAGTTTAGCTATACGAGGTTTATATCTGCGTATAACTTGTTATAGTTATTTTATAATGAAAAAGGACATAGCCATTTACAATAAAAACTTATAAGATAAGCTTTGTATAAGGCTAGTGAGAAGTAATTTCAAGTAGTACTTACCATGCTGTTGATAGAAGCCCCTTCAAATGTTATTGCAAACATGGCAACAAGGTTAATAACAATAGTACCCATCATCTTAAAACCATCTTCCCATAACAAGGTACCTGACGACAGTCCATATATCATAAAACATATAACTGGCGTACCCATAGCATAAAACCCTACAGCAACATGACGTAAAACAGGGTGTACTGAAGACAAAATGTTAACAATAACTTGATGCTGTTGACGAATATCTTCCATCTCTGTTGAAATAGTCATTGGTCGTTTACGTAACTGGACCAAACGAATTGAAATATGCTCGAATTCTTTTTTGATGCATTGTAGAACAAAAAAGTAAAATAAAAAAAACAGAGATACAAATAACTATAGGATGAATCATCAAAATTCCATACATAACACTTGCCAAAATAAGTGTTGATCCTGTTGAGTTTTGTAGGGGCCATATGAACATTCCATAAAGTGACATTCGGTCTATCCAATCAAATGAAAATGATGCAGACATTAGTATGTTTGTTATGAACACTTCAACAATTAAAACAATCGTTATGACATCTATGATACGTTTGTATTTTGTCCTTTTGAAATGAATTCCATAATCACTCTGATACTCGACAAATGCTACAAAGAAAGTCATCAGTTGTTTAGACCTATACAGAAACATAATAGCCATATACTCGATGAGGAAAAAGAACCAGACAAACGAGAAAAGCCCGATATGGTATTTCAGTTTACCTGTAGCCGACATAAATGCTCCAATAAAACGAAATGCATTGAATATCGGAATCAACTACATTATACAACAGAATAAAATATGCGAAATGTACTTAACTTTGCTCCCTCTATATCTATCAGTTGACAGTACAGCCCCGCTTATCTTCATCACGGTTAAAGCTGAGGTAAAAATAGATGATACTTTATTTTTGGATCTACGAACATCCTCGTCATCTATTTTCTGTACATTCTGGTCATAAACCTGTGACTTTTTGAAAAGAGCCATGTAAACCTATTGCATGGCTACAAAAATGACATAAAAATATTGAGTTGAAAACAAATCAACGTCATATTGAGCTGCTTTTCATGAAATTAATGGACTTTTACGACAGAATTTCCTGTAAAATAATGCACATATACATCAATCAATGAGTTGATTTTATTTTGATATATGTTTATCATATAAAATGTATTAAATAACATATAAGTATAATATATTTGTGCATGTTGTTTAATTTCCTTGAATAATAGCTAAGACCTTTTAATTTCATTTAATTATTTAACATATATTTCTCTAATAAATATCAATATGAATAAAAGCCTTCGAATAGATAGAGTAAAACAAAATTATTTTGAAATTGTCTTACCTGATAACCAATGTACTTGAAGGGAAAAACTTAGTCAGGAACCAATTAATATATCGATAAGACTTTTATGGTTACCTCAAATGTCTAGAATAAAGATCATACATGAGAACAGAGGTAAACATAGCTTCAACAAATCAATAATAACACTACAAAGACGTTGCATAAAGATTCTGTAATTTTAATCAGCAAAAACAATCGCGAGGCATTCAAAAATTATGTCTTATTTCCCAATAAAATGCAACAACCACAACTGTTCATGTTTCCCATGAGACTGTTACTAAAATGTATAGGAAAGCAGAGGAAAGCTTGATATAACGAGTAATTTCACTGTTATCAAAATGTAATTACAAGTTTTAAAGTTTTCTGTCGTTTAATAAGATTGTAGAAGCGTACATTTTTAGCATGAAGTGTTTCTGTCTTTCCTACAAAATGTGCTTCCGACAACGCGTTTATATTTTTTTGGATTTTACGGAAAGTTTTGACTATAGTTAAACTTATATGTTCAAAGTAAGTAATAAACGTGAACATCAGTGTTTTTGGGTCTTACAATTCCTGGTGAATGTAAATACACATTTTAGAGTGGCTTTTGTTCTTACTTGTTTGATGCATTCCGTGAGAAAAAGCGTTTAGATGCTACATGTACTAAGTAGCATTGATGAACTAATTTCGATTTGAAATTCGAAAATTTGTTTTCAAATTATTTTATCTACTAAGTAAACCAACATATTTTGATTTTTGTTTCGCCTGCGACGAAAGTCGCAGAAGTCGAGACATTGGTTTCGCTTTTCCAGCGACGTCATCGTATTCGTCGTCGTCGCCGGCATCAACAGTGGTTTTCTGCTCAAGTTAGTTTGATAAGAGCTGCTTGTAATAGATCAATGATATTTTGAATGAAGTTGCAATACTATCAGTACATAACAGTTTGACGACTATTTTGAGACCCCGCCCTGGTCATGGTCTAGTGACTTTGAATTAATTAGCAATTTTCAATCTTTAGTTTTTGCTTAAGTCAGTTTGATAGGAACTTCTTGTGATAGATCAATGACCTTTTCCTTTGGGCATGGCTCGGTGCTTGTGCATCCCGCCATAGTGTTGTTGTGCTGTGGTCGTTTTTTGTGTTCTTTTGTTTCATTGTTTCATTGTTGCGTATGTGCTTTGTCTGTGTGCCATTTTGTTTTTCCTTGTTGACATGTTTCTTTGTTTCTGTAATGATTGAGATTATAACACAATGTTGACTGCTGTACCCTTATTTTTGACATTTTTACCTATTATGTCTGTTTGTTTTGTTCACACATTGTTGTCAATATAATGGAATTTTATGCGACCGTCATACAAGTGAGAGGTTTAGCTAGCTTTAAAACCAGATTTAATCCACCATTTTTCTACATAAGGAAATGCCTGTACCAAGTCAGGAATATGACAGTTGTTTTCTATTCGTTTTATGTGTTTGAGCTTTTGATTTTGCAAATTATTAAGGGACTTTCCGTTTGGAATTTTCCTTGGAGTTCGGTATTTTTGTTTTACTTTTTTCTGTCAAGTTGCATATTACTATCAGTACATATCAGTTTGACCACTATTTCGACTCCCTGCCCCAGTAGGTCATGGTCTAATGACTTTCAATTAATGACCAATTTTCAATGTTAAGTTTTCTGCTGAAGTTAGTTTGAACTACTAACAAAAGACATCGATAATTTTTATTAAGTTAGATTACTGTCTGTACACGGAATGTTGCTGTCCGTCAGATTGTCTTTTTCTGAATTGTATGCCGACAGACCAACATATCTCTGGGTTAACAGTTTTTAAAGTAGATGTTTATTTTTTTATTAATTTTTACCATTTTATGAAGACAATTTCCTTTTGGGTATAAATATCCTTAATAAGGAGAAGCAAATTCCCAAACCAGTCCTATATATTTGTGGAATTAATTCTTTCTGTGACATTAACTGCTTTACTGTTTTCTCGACATTTAGCTCTCATGGTCTTGAAAATCAGTATATTAGTACGCTTTACTACCACCGGGTGTCGGCCATCCTTTTGTCTTTCGTTAGGTCAGTTAATTTTTTAATTTCCCTTAGGTAAAATTGGCATAAGACGAAGTTGGCTATATCTTTCGGGTCCCTTTTTAGTTAAATAGCTCTTACCGTTTCCTAGTTTTTACATATTCCTGGCTTTAACATGTTAAAGTTTGAGCTTTCCTGATAAAGGTTAATCCAGAAAAGCAGTTCGGACGTACACAATTATAAACAATATAAGCTATTCTTGCCGCATTAGAGAACTTATTCGTGTTAAACAGTAATACAAAAGACACATTCGGTGTCGATTGTCATAAGTCATAATCACATTTAACGATATGACGTATTGTATTACTATTATTTCACCATTAAGAATCAGTGGTTCAGTAGCTCCTTCGTCAGCAGCTCTATTAAGGAAATATTGATAAAAAAAACCTCAAGTTTGGTTTATCGTATCAGCCGGAATTTATATAGATATCTGTATAGGTAGACTCATTGTGTCAGTGAAATGTTGGAGTGTTGCTTCATAAATTAACAGACATAAATATGGAAAGTTCGCAACTAGAGAATTGATAGTCACCTCCTTTGTAGTAAATATTCACTCACTGTCGATATCAGAATATGAAGCAGACTTGCGTGTAACTGCTATGTCATTTTTTTAAAGATAAATTGGAAAGTAGATGTGATCAACAAAGTCGCCTAACTTATTTAGTGAAAGAATATCATATATAAGACGGAATAGGAAGTTGGGAGGAGCCTATTTCAAATGTTCTTCGAATCTCCCTGCATAAAGTATGCCTCATGTAAATTAAGAGACAAATCACCTAGTAGTAGGAACACTATTTGTTTCCATAGGAAGACAACTAAATATCAGCCAAAAACAACTAAATTTCAGTCAAAATATGTAATAAACAATGGTATGCAATTATTTTGGCGTGTTTGACAAGTAAATCAAACATTTGTCTGTTTAATTAATTTGTCTTTTACATTGCTTTTCATTCTTTGAAAACAAACCCAATAATCCACCCTCCTTTTCAAATTAGAACATGATAATTTATAAAAAAAAAAAAAAAAAAAACTTTTTCAGCAAACGTTGACAATGTCTGTCATTAGTACAAAAAATGTAATATTGATGTCAACCTGAGATAAATAAACATAAACTTTAATTTGCTAATGCACCTTTTTAATGTAAAAATCTCTGACTTGTAAATTAGTGCTTTACTCAAAATAACTCGTATTTAATAAATAAACAATCCTATGAAAGGTTTTAATTATCAATCCTTCCTGAATATAAGTACAGAATCACATAGGCCATATCTCTAATATTCTGTTTTTGATTGGTGTTTACATTGCTATCATCGTGATGTTGTTATTTGCAGACAAATCCATTTAAATAACAATTGGGAATTGATCAAATGATGTGATTGCACTTATGAAAAGGTCTTGCAAATTGCAATTTAAAAGTACTGTTTATTACTACTATTTGTTTAGCTATCAAAATAGTTATCCTTTACTGATCTTTATTCACCCTTTTAGGAAGCAAATAGTATGATAGCAGGAGGGAAATCAGAGATAACAATCATCAACACATAATTTACTCTACGCATTTGCATAATATTTGCGTTAAAATCCCAGTTTACAACTCAAAAACTGTATACAATATAACAAAATCATTACAGACTTGATTTCAAATAAATCAAAAAAGTTATGTTAAAATAAGATTGATAGTAACAAAAAACTCATCATAGATACCAGGCTTATAATTTTGTACGCCAGACTCGCGTTTCGTTTACAAAAGACTCATAAGTGACACTCAAATCAAAACAGTTCAAAGACCAAATCAAATACGAATGTGAAGAGCACTGAGGAGCCAAAAGTTACGAAAGGTTTTGCCAAATACAAGGTGATTCCCAATCATATCAAAATACAGCAAAGGTTTCATGCCGTGTACTTTTGTGCTTATTTACCAAATAGTAATGAAATCGACAGGAATTTAAAACATACCCATTTATCAGCACTCAACTTCAATCAGAAGACTAATTCTTAAGTCTTCTGTGTAATGTTTCGTGGACTTTTGTTTATCTTTTGTGCTGGTCTTATTTTTTGTTTGTACATTGTTATGCCAGAAAATCGCTTTTGATTGTAGCCAACAAAAGACACAAATCAATAATAAAATTTAACAATATTTATTACACACTAGTTTACAAGAAGTATTACACAAAGAGTAATGTTAACTTAACTGTCAAAATATACGTCCAATCTTTTATCTTTTCTTTATCCGGAAATCTTCTCGGAATCCACAGAATATTATATCCAATTGGTCACAATCAAGTATGATGTAGTTTGTAAATAAAAGTGTCAATCCAACTGCCGAGAATGTTGATGTCTATCTATGTCTATCTCTAAATCTCTATATTTAACTAACTTTTGGGTCTGCATTTAAATACTCAAACGGAAATTTCTAGACAACGCTAGAAATATAAATTACGCATCTTTTGTTATGATCATTCTGCAAACGTTATGTAAGTGAAATAGAAAGTTCTAATCATTCCATTAGTATCAATGATTGTTCCAGTGATTTCTAAACTGCATAGTTGTAACACAATGTATTTTATTTTGTACACAATGTAAACATGTATAATAGGCCACACAAAACAAATTAGGCCAACTAAATAAATATGATAGTTACAATATCATAACAACATAGTGTTTGTACATAGTGTTTTCTTTGAATTTCTTATTGTACCTTGATATCTTCTCCCCCTTTTTAAGTAAAGTTTTCAATTACGTTGATAATCAAATAATCATTAAATTCAATTGCAATGAATATCTGCTCATATAAGATTATAACTGGAATCTACAACTATATTTTATTCATTAATAGGTAAATTTACAGATCAGACGACTATTTGTATCCGAAGATCTATTAATAAACTAAGAAATCCACTTGATATCTTTTAATATTTTAATATATCAAATATGCTTTACTCTTTGAAGGGTTATTCTAAAGGAAGTTTACTAAATTGTTAGTATCATATTTTATTCCCAAAATCATGAAATACCCTCACTCATAATTTTAATAAAAAAATCAATGGTAGAAATTAATAGGCTGTTTGGTCTTTAAGATCTGAAAATCGTGTGTATAAATATCACATGTATAGAAAACCACAATAAATGAACCAATGATTTTGTAAAATTAGATTTTAATTAATTTATTGTGAAACTACTTACTCTAGGAATGATGTGATTCAGATGGAGATTTTACAAAACCCAAAGCTATGTTGAAAAATACTTACAATCAATTTTCTCGTCATCTGATACTTTCAAATCATTTTTAACTCTACACTTAGCTTTTGTATTTTGTATTTCGAAACTTAAAGACAGCGTGAAAGAATTCGTCTTGTTTTGTTTTACCAAAAACTATAATACTTGATAAAAAACAATTATATTCTTATACAAATATTATGAAACCTAACTACATAATCTTGGTACGTGTATTTTGTATTGACATCACATTTCCTCTGTTTGATGGACGCGTTTTTCATTCTGCAACTGATTTTTCTAAATGATCCAACTGTGTTCCTATTTTTGAAAATTCGTTTTAATAATGCTTCGTACAGGGGCTTCTCAAGAAGACTAATTTCGGAAACTTTTCGGAATTTTGAGTCCTCATTGCTCTTCAATTGTGTTCTTTACTTGGCCATTTAACTTCTTTGATTTGAGCGTCAATGATAAGGCTTTTGTCGACGAAACCCCGCGTCTTGCGTATAAAGTTTTAATCCTGGTATCTATGATGAGTTGATTTAATATATAGTCATCAGATGATGTCTTTCCACTTTTATTCTATTTGTAGCGGAATCAGTACCGTTTAACATTCTTTGTTGATGACCTATCATTGATTATAATTACCTCCGATTTTTACTGTTCATGGGAAACGAAAGATGCCATAAGTGGAACAGGAAATACTAAGTTTTCCAGAGAATCTGAGTCCACTCCAGTTTCTTTCAGCCTTTGTTCTTCTTCATTATCTCCTTTTCTCATTTTATTTTTTGCATTTTTCAATGTTCATGTTATATTTCTGTAGGTGATGGGCTCAACTCGAACATAATTATTTTATACTGATTTTTATGTACATGAATATGAATATGATATATAAATAAAGAAATTTCAGCATGCTAGAATAAAATGCATTAAAATTACAGATCTTTATACATATGATTTAAGGTAAGGTTCTCTTACTAATCTAATGATCTAGCCGACTTTTTGAACTTGATTGTGCCATGGACGTCTATAGGACCTTCCATATAAAACAATAATATAAATTTCTTTCCCAGACCTGATACGGCAAGATAAACCTTATTCGCTTTTCTATATTTTTTCTCCACGATAATTTTCATTTCATTCACCGGTAATATTCACTGATAAAAAGTAGATATTCGTTGCCAAAAATGAACAAGGAAGCAAATGGTGTATGACTAGTCTGCTTGACAATGAATCCATTACGATTTGGACAGAAACTAATAATTACAAATACAGGTCAACCATTTGAATGGTAGACTTTTTGTATTGCTTAATGAGATAAAATGAAGGATGGGAAGTGTGTCCTTCAATCCACGCTATTTGGACTCTATCAAATAGTTGTTCCATTGGCAATCATACCATATCTCTTTATTTTATTTTGAAAATGTATAATGAATACGTTAGAAACATATCTTTTTAATTTGCGAATGTTTAAAGTGGGAATAAAAACGAACCTAGAATTACCGATGACTAAAGTCGAACATTGACAGAAAAATTTAGAAAAGCGCTTCGGACGCATGAAATTTATTAAGTATTGTTTTCATTTTTACAGCACTGGGTCGATACCTCTGCTGGTGGACTATCAGTTCCCGAGGGTATCATCAGCCCAGTAGCCGTACTTCGGTACTGACATGATTTATCACAAACCTTTCTAAAATTGTTCGTAAATATAAATTTTGAATTTGTTAGAAACTAAGGTTTCATCTCCCTTAGGCAAAGTTCATCTTGGATGGATTTGCCTATTTTTTTTTAGGTCCTTTTTGGTTATGTAGCTCTTCAACTGTTAAGGTTCTTATGCATCCTTAGCTTTAAATATTCGGCTTTGAGCGTTTCTGATGAAGGTAAATCAAGAAAAGCGCTTCGGACGCATGAAATTTATAACATGTTGTTTTCATATTTTAACTTCGTAACAAGTCCATGAGCTCTTTATGTTGACATTGAATTATCGCTCTAGATATCATTCTATATCGAGAAAGTCCTGACATGATTTTATATGGGAATTAAAGGAGATATGGGGAGATTGCAACCAAATGACAATATAAACCTAAAAGTAATGAACTTTGTTATAATTCCTACATATCTACTCTTAAAAGGTTAAATTGAAAAATCGTCTAAAAGAAATAATCCACAATGCTTTTCAATATAAAAATGGTAGCATACGTTATAAATTTATTACTTTGGGATACCATACGGCATATTTTGTTAATAGTGAACAAAAAGGAAAAACATGCTACACAGAGGAACAAGTGATCAGTATGCTGGAATTTCTTATTGACAACATATTTGTTGAATTTGGAAATAGACTTTTTTCAACAAGTTGTTGGCTTTCCTATGGGAACAAGCTGTGCGCCTCTCTTTGCCGACCTCTTCTTATTTTCATATGAGTCGATGTTCCTTCAGACACTTGTCAAAAACAAGAAGATCAAAGAAGCCAGATCATTTAATTTCACATTCAGATATATTGATGATGTTCTTTCCATTAACAATCCAAACTTTTCTGATTGGGTTCCATTAATATATCCTCCAGAACTAGAAATTAAAGAATCAACAGACATGGCTTCCTCCGCCTCATTTTTATACTTACACCTCGAATTTGACATAAGCGGTCATCTCAGTACCAGAATCTATGACAAACGAGACGATTTTAATTTTGAAATTATAAATTTCCCCCACCTTAGTAGCAATATACCAACTTTACCTGCATATGGGATATACATTTCCCAACTCATTCGGTATTCAAGAGCTTGCAGCTGCTACCCAGACTTTATAAAACGTCACCAGTGTCTGAGCAGAACGTTGATGAACCAGGGTTATGTCAAAGAACGTCTAGTCCTTTTTCTAAAAAAGTTCATCGGAAGATACCAAGACCTTGTTGATAAATATTCCGTATCAACTTTACAAATAATACATGATGGTCTTGAAGTATAGATTCTAGGTACTGACGTTGTTTATCATCTTAATTACGTGGTATAGAGTTCTTTTATTTGTCTTTGTAAATTATTAACCTTTACTGTTTAGTCCATTTTTGGTAATATCCTTTTGACATGACTCGGTACTTATACATCCCGCCAATGTGTCGTTGTGCTGTGTTCATTTTTTCTATTCTTGTCTATCATTTTTGCTTATGTGCTTTGTCTATATGCCATTTTGTTATTTTTCTTTGTTGACATATATGTTTGTTTTTATAGTGATTAAGATTATAACACAGTGTTGACTGCTGTACCCCTATTTTTGACATTTTTACCTATTATATATATATATTTCAATATAATGAAATTTTATGCGACTGTCGTACAAGTGAGAGGTTTAGCTAGCTAGAAAACCAGGTTTAATCCACCATTTTCTACATAAGAAAATATGTGTACCAAGTCAGAAATATGACAGTTGTTTTCCATTCGTTTGATGTATTTGAGTTTTGATTTTACCATTTGATAACGGACCTTCCGATTTGAATTTTCCTTGGAGTTCGGTATTTTTGTTATTTTACTTTTTACAGAGAACTGTTTAAACGTTTGTCATTGCAGTCGAAGCCAAACATATGAAATGCCTGATATTATGAATGAGATTCGAGGAAAGCGCGGGATAAAAGTACCTTCAGTGAGCTAGGAGTTGCTAACTGTATTCTATTCAACCAACTGGTGATTTTCAAACCTCTAAAGTTATTATGCCAACATAACTTCACTTAAAAGTTCTTTAATTCTGTCTGTATTATTAAAGTCACTACACAAGAGGAAAGCCTTTGAATAGTGCATTCACTATATAGTATAACACTAAAGTCATGGGTATGGTTCTAATACCTGCTAAAAAGGGTTAGTTTCCTATTTAAAAAAGTTAAGTCATTGTGTGAATCTCACGAAATAATGTTCTACAATTGCACAGAAAGTTGATATGTAATTGTAGGTGGTACCTTTCGTATCTAGCAAAGTAAGACTTGGTTATTTGTAGACAGTACATTATGTCTGAAGTAAAAGCTGAAAATAATCAGGAAAGTGTATACATATGGATTAGTTCCAACATATATTCCTCTTTTGAAAAGCCTTTTCATTAAATCCGTTAAACGCTTTTAAACCAAAAGCTGTAACCAGTGATGTACAAACAGTCAAACAGTGACGAATTACGAAACAACTGTCTTTTGAAAGACCTGAATATTATTTTCATGATTTTGAATATTAGCTATATCTTTATAAAATCTAGCGTCACTGATGAGTCATTTGTAGACGAAAAGCGCGTTTGACGTACAAAGTTATAAGCCTGGTATCTTTGATTAGTGTTTTTTCTATATATTTTCACACATTACAAAGCGAACATAAAATAACAGTTCAGATAAAAGATAGCATGAGGAACCCGTTTGATTGTCAGCGAGTGATCCTTTGCTTTAACAAAAAGCTTGTATTATATAATAATGTAAAATACAAATACAGCGGTAAAGTTAAGTATTTCTTTAACTTCAAATACAGCCACAATAAATAAATTGTAGATTACAACCTTATAACACTTGATTTGTAGAATTAGACATAACACACTGACAGGATATAGTTGACTGGTTAAATTGGACGACAATAACAGCATAGGATATTATTGTACCAAAGACCTACAATAAAAAGAACAATATGATGTTTGATAGGTCATAGGTCTACCTTCAATATTCATTATGCATTAGGAAATTAAAACGTACACTTAATATACCGAAGAAAGTCAGTACCATGGTTTATCACAGACTCTCTGATTTCTTCGATCATTTAATCTGGCTAACAATAATTTTAACCCGTTGTACAGTTTGCGTATAAAAAATGGTATTGAGCCCATTAAAAATAAGAAGAGAAGAAAGAACAAAAAAAAAACATGAAACCCCGAAAACTAACTCTTAATTTTCACTAAACTTTCGTCTCATTCTATATATTGAACCTATGATAGTTAAAATTTGGTATAACTTATGATTGTGTTATACAATATTCCATACGTATTAATGTTTTGATCCAATCCAGATCTGCACATTTTGTACCTCATACATAATTTATTTTTGTGTAGTACAGATAAAAAAAAACATACCATAAGTATTGCATTATGATCAATCACGAACAGGCTATACACGTTGATTCCGATGGATGATCCTGTTAACCGTGATATAAACAGCTGTAACTAGATGCAAATTATAAAAAAAAAAATGGATAAAATATAACGGAACTACTTAATGTTATGTTTTTTTGTTAAAACGATTTTACGAAAAAAAATTCTGATTACTGATTCTTACTGATTTAATTGAAGTAAATAATTAAATACAAGAAAATTTTTATACTTTAAAGTCGAATTTACGCACATTTCAGATTTTTTTACTTGTATGTGCAAATAAAATGTAACAACAGTTCATTCGATGAAGATGTCATTCTTAACAAATTCAGTAAAGAATGCAATTTTTTTACTGTTAGTTCTAATGTGTAATCCTTTTGGAATTGCATTGTGCAGAATCAAGATTAACAGCCATCTCAAACGTGCATAATAATCATTGACGAACAACATAAGAAAACATGTAAAGTATTCCAACAAATACTGTCATTTATTAAACAATACATTAGTATTTGAAAGGTAACACGTAACAAATTTTGTATGCCTAGAGATATCAGAAACAATGTACCTCTGCTATTGTTCGGTCCGAAGAGTTACTCGTATCAACCCGGTATAAGTCTTGTAAAGGTTCATGAGCCTGAAACAAAATACAAATGAATTGTTCTCGTCCATATTTCCGAGGCATAGTACTTATCATATGCTAAAAGTAATGTATATGGCGCGGACGTTTTCGAGCTTTACAACTGTTGTCGAATCATATTATTATCATTTAAACAACATAAACATGATTACTTTATATTATCGTCAATATCTAGAAACTGATTAATCTTTATATTTAATAAACTCAGATTCTAATTGGTTCAAAATATTTTGTGGTGAACTTCTATACTTAAGCGCTAAAAACCCAATTTTGCAAAAATATATGTAATCTAATTAAAACATGGGGTGACAACAAGTTTTTCTTGAAGAGTAAAATTGCGATCAATATAACTATTGAAACTTAGTAGTGAATTAAATCTTTGATGCAAAACGGTTATTGAAAAACTCAAATGTCACCAAAAAGAATGGATTATAAAATTGATTGTGTAGGCATTTTAGAATAAAACAATTTCAACTACCATAATGATATACTGATAGGTTGTAACGAAAATAAAATATTTATCTTCTCTTCAGGATTTAATAATTATACTTACTGTTTGGTTCAATTGTGCTCCAATAAATGTCAATAAAAACATACCGATGACTGCTCCAATTAGTGTAGATAACATTGCCATGACATCCGCAGTTTCAAACCTCCTTGAAGTTGCCCCATAAAGCATCAAACAAACTATGGGTAATCCAAAGCAGTACACATTTAAAACAGTAAAACGGAAGATTAGATTTGCTGTATCCTGAACACTAGCGATATGTTGATGCTGGATTCGTAATTGCGTCAACTTTTTCAGATTGTTTTCTTCAATTACACGACGAACTTTGTTTCTTATTCCCTTGAACTCAGTCGTGAATATATACATATTTATAAGTACAAATAAAATGTTTGAAAAAATAATCCCGTGATAGAGAATATTGACCAAGGTAATGATTACGAAGACCATGATATAAGTTGCACCTTTTTCTCCTTCGAAAGGTGTGAAAAGTGATGATATCAAAGAAGTGTTATACACGCCATGAATAAAATAAGACGAAACAAATATAACTTGATAAATAATGGATAATATAACACTTAGAAAAGACAATATCCGAATTAATTTACAAGTCTTAGGTATGTTTGTTTCCATTCCGTACTTTTCCCAATATGTATCAATAGAGATACATAAATTCATAATGTGCTTGTTATTAAGGTAAAGAAATCCAATTGAACTTGAGGTCTCACATATGTAATACCAAAGGAAAGCGAGAAGTCCAACCATTTCGTACATTTCATCTGTTGCATTTCGAAAAACGGAAAGGTATCGTATAGTTCCAGAAACAACAATGAGCTGTACAAAGTAGCAAAAAATCTGGAGTGCTCTATTAAAAGTAAAATCACTTTTTGTCGAACAGAAATAAAACGATCCACTAAACCTTAGAAGACTTAGTATTGGTCTGTATATGGCTGATGCTTTTAAGATTGTTTGGCTGGTATTCCGAGAAGAGGTTCCCAACTGCACATCAGACTGGACATCTTCAGCTGAAGTTTGTCGCCTGGACATAGTTGAAAACTTTCTTCAACCGTTTAAACAACAAGTCAATATATACACTTTTTTCAAAAAGAAAAAATCATTCAACTGAACACTGAAATTTAAAACATATATTGTACAACCGTAGGTTGAACATTGAGTACACATAGTCAATTAAATACTCAACATAGTTATTTGTTCTTTGCTATCAATTCCATTAGCAAAAATTGTCAAAATGGGAAATCTATGCATTATCATTTCTTTGATCTCCATTAGACAGACACTCTTTGTATACCTAGAAAAACCAAAGTATTTGTAAATGGTAATTACATTCGATAAACAAACTAATGAATGTATTGTCTTTCACAGGGAAAGGGCTAATATAAATCAGTTCAATCATTTAAGGGGATATTTTACGAAAACAAATTCAATGATAACTAGCTTAATGTTATACGGACATAATAAATACTTTGATATGCACAATATAATTTTTTCTACATTGGACTTAGAGTAAAGTTTTCCTTTTTCACTTTTCAAGTCATATTTCATTTATGTCTTTTTATATTAAATTAATATTTATAAACGACTATCTTAAGCCTTAAAATATTATTCTTATCTAAAAGAGAGCCGAAATATTCCGAAGGGATATTTAAACTCAAAAGTCGAAAACAAACTAATAATGCCATGGCAAAAATCGCAAAAAGGTGAAAAGACTAACAACAGTACCCAAAAAACAACATAGAAAACTAAAGACTAAGTAATACGAACCTCACCAAAAATATTAGGAAATGCAAGTTCTGGAATATCGTATAATCTTGGAGATTTAACTCCATATGCAGGCGCGTAAATAATCCCGATGTTACAAAATATGATGGAGCAATTTTCTACTTGTACTAAGATTTTACAAAATCTTGTAACTAGTAATCAATCGACTGTACTTGGCCCTCGTAGATAGTCAATGTCACAAATCATCACCCAATAGTAGTTTCTATTTATTGCTCTGTTTTTTTTTGGGCCTAACATAAAGAAAAAAGATACTTATGGTTTAATCAAAAATCCAGGAAAGACAGACCACAAAATTCCCAGACAAGAAGACGAACAGAAAAAGAACAGTGTACAAAACACTAAAAAGAAAACTAAAATTTGAGCAACACTAAAACAAAATCTTATGCAATTTGAAAGGGTAAACCGTTCCTATCCGTTGTGTTACATTCTGTGATCACATTCAAATTTAGCATACTCAAGCAAATTTATGACAATATTATTCAATAACTTCTAATAGTGTCTGTAAAACTTTCGAAACATATACCTTTAACTTATACCAATACGAAGCCTTGGTTAAGTAGCTCGATTGTAAGCAGTCATCCTCCATAAAGGAAAGCATAATAGAAAACGAGAGCTCTGGAATAACGTATGAATTTGGAGATATACATTCAATATGCAGTTGGTGCTGAAGGAATAATTCTACAAAAAATGAAAAGTTCGCAATAAGAAATTGAAATCATTAATCTCTTTCGTCGTGGACTTTTTTTAATCGACCTTCACTGCCAATGTAGACGAAAGTAAAAATATGAAGCAGACATAATTACATCGTTGCTAACTTTTATTTCAAGATCAATAGGATTTATGCGATCAACATGGGTATTTAGTGAGTGGACATCATTCATGAAACAGAACATGAAGTTAATATGATGCTAGCGTCTTTTCGTTGTTTACAAGAATCTCCTCTTGAAGTCTGCCTCATTTAAATAATTGAACAAGTCGGCAAGAGATAACATTTGGTTTTCATGAGAACCCCGGTTGACTGTTTTTAAAAAACACACGTCCACCAAACGTTATTTTATGTCTATAAAATTCAAATTCAAGCATTTTGATGATGTAAGGTTTAGAAAACTTTTTTACTTGAATCAGAGGTGTGTTTTACAAATTTGATTTGTCCATTTCTTAAAAGATATTTGTGTGTCTGTTGGCCATTCCGTTTTATAAAATTGTTTGATCCCTTGATATCTTCCCTCAATTTTCAATGTGGTTATTAAGTTTAGAACCAGGAAAAGTCAGTTGAGTAAAAGGTAGAGAAGTAAATTGTATATAATCTAACAGATATTTAGAATTTTCAAGTATCCACATATGACTCACACAGTCCTTCTTTATATCTTTTTTCTCAACAAACCATTGACAGTGGAATGGTACAGAGAACACAATATCAGTAACAAATCGACAAAAATGAGAGAGATGTCATCCCGGATCACACATCCCTTTATTAACAATTTTGATAAATTTATAGAGTTTCGAAAGTGTCGATTTTCTTTTACAGGTTATAAGATCTCCAAATTTATGTGTATTTGGACATTTGAAAATAGTAAAATACAAAAATACCGAACTCGAAAGAAAATTCAAAACGGAAAGTCCCTTATCAAATGGCAAAATCAAAAGCTCAAACACATCAAACGAATGGAAAACATATTCCTGACTTGGTACAAGCATTTCCTTATGTAGAAAATGGTGGATTAAACCTGGTTTTAAAGCTAGCCAAACCTCTCATTTGTATGACAATCGCATAAAATTCCAATATATTGACAACAATGTGTGAGCAAAACAAACAGACATAATAGGTAAAAATGTCAAAAATTAGGGTACAGCAGTCAACATTGTGTTATAATCTTAATCACTATAAAAACAAACAACTAATTCAACAAAGAAAAACAAAATGGCATGTAGACACTCTAAAGACAAAGCACACAAGCAAAAATGAAAGACAAGAATACAATAAATGACCATAGCACAATAACACAATGGCGGGATGTATAAATACCGAGCTACGCCAAAAGGATATTACCAAAAATGGACTAAACAGTAAAGGTTAAAATATACAAAGACAAATAAAAAGGACACTATAAATAAAGGCAACAGTAGTATACCGTTGTTCAATAGTCATAATTAGATTAAGCAAAAACAAATCCGGGTAACAAACGAAAACCAAGGGACCCACATCAACTATAAGAGGAAAACAACAGAACACTGAACTACAACAAAAGCAAACGCCAACATATATAGAAAAGGACTGTCTGATAACAATTGCCATATTCCTGACTTGGTACAGGACATTTTAAGAAAAAATGGTGGGTTGAACCTGGTTTTATGGCTAGCCAAACCTCCCGCTTATATGGCAATGTTAAAAATACCGCTTAAATGACAACACTACGTGACAGGAATACAGTACAAACAAACGCAAGACACTCAGCACAGAGAAATACATAAATAAACAATATAATACTACATTACAACATGTACACCGCAGATAACAACGGACATCTCCCATGAATTTACGACAGCACACCAGGACACCACAAACGAAATATAAACTGCGCGTCACGTGAATGGATCAACGTCACAAAAAGTGGCGTATTTTTAAGACGTTTATATTATCATAGGTAAATTTCTAAAAATAAATAGCTTTGTTTTATTTATAGACACGTACAAGAATATTAAATTGGGATTGAGTTTGTAATGGTGTTATTTTATGTTTTTTTCTTACCATGACAAGAATATTAAAATGGAATTGTGTTTGTAATGGTGTTACTATTTGTAATTTCTAACCAAGACGGGTTTTCTTCTAAATCAAAACTGTGTATAACAAAAAAAATCTTGGGCATATAGTTGCTTTAAACTTAAAATTATATACATGAAGTAGCTGATTCTTTATCTTAACTTTTACACACATATAGAAAATAAAAATAAAATAACTGTAATATAAGGCAAGATCATGTAAGGCCAAACAGTAAATAAAGGCAAGAGTAGTATACCGCTGTTCAATAGTCATAATTTGATTAAGCAATAACAATACAAATAACACGTAATTAGGATGACAAACAACGTCAATACCTAGAATGAATATTTCAAGACCATCATGTATTATTTTGAAGTTGATTTGGAATATTTATCAACAAGGTCTTGGTATCTTCCGATGAACTTTTTTTTAGAAAAAAGACGAGACGTTCTTTGATATAACCTTGGTTCATCAACTTTCTGCTCAAGACACTGGTGACGTTTTACAAAGTCTAAGTAGCAGCTGCAAGCTCTTGAATACCGAATGAGTTTGGAAATGGATATTCCATAGGCAGTTGAAGTTGGAATATTTCTGCTAAGGTGGGGGAAATTTATAATTTCAAAATTAAAATCGTCTCGTTTGTCATAGATTCTGGTACTGAGATGACCGCTTATGTCAAATTCGAGGTGTAAGTATAAAAATAAGGCGGAGGAAGCCATGTCTGTTGATTCTTTAATTTCTAGTTCTGGAGGGTATATTAATGGAACCCAACCAGAAAAGTTTAGATTGTTAATGGAAAGAACATCATCAATATATATGAATGTGAAATTAAATGATCTGGCTTCTTTGATCATAATAAGTCGGTATCCTTGAATCAATCCGGAATTATTTGGTACTCGTAACGTAAGATGATTGATGGATTTGTGGTTGCTTAAAGTCCAGAGGCAAATAGTTCATGCATCTTCAGGACGAGAACAAATTAAAATTAATACAATAGGTAGGTCCTGTAATAGAGGCCGTCATGGATGAAGGTCGGGAAAATTTTGACTGCCACTGGAAATGAGGGTATATTGAATAGGGACAGAGATTTTACCTTGCAACAGGCCACCTACGGTCACCTCAAAGAGTTGTTGCAGGAGTTCTCAACGTACAGAGAGCGTAGCTCTCTCTCTACACAAGGCATTGGATTTCACGTCCCCATTCTGACCGGACGTGGCCGCCTGGAAAATCTTTCCTGAATTAATAATAGTAGTTTCACTGTAAACCCGATTATGATTACCACGCTGCCTTAAAATTTCATACCCGACTTACAAACAAGATTGCGATTTTTTCCTTAATATAAGTTTTCATTTTCTTGAAAAGTATTTTCCGTGGCTTCTTCTGGGTTTTTTGTGATCCACATTTAATTGCAGATGTTTCCATTAGTTACTAAATTTTAGATGCCAGTCGTTTTTCATATCTAAAATATATTCAATCCGGTACATCAGGATTAAATCATTTTGTCAAAAGTTCCGCTAAATTAACCACAGTACCACATAGACGTTTGTAATGCACTACACGAATTTTGCCCATTATAATATCAACTGTATTACTGTTTATTTTATAACAAATTTGTTCAGATAACAGATACATTTTTTAAGGTTAAAAATTATAGGATTTGAAAGGTTCACATATCCAGCGAAAACTGAAAAACATATCAAATTAAAAATTCAAGATATATTCCAAAAAATCGCCATACCCCTAAGTTCAGTGAAAGACATTTTCACTTCCATAGTTTTATTGCATGCTGGATAAAGCCAATATGCAGAATCTATTCCAGATAAGATGTTATTTTTACGTCTGAGTTAAATAATCCCAATAACATTATGCGGATGTCAGTTCTGTGCTAACACAGTTCATAGATATAAGGAAGATGTGGTATGAGTGCCAATGAAACAACTCTCCATCCAAGTCAAAATTTATAAAAGTAAACCATTATAGGTCAAAGTACGGTCTTCAACACGGAGCCTTGGCTTACACCGATGGTCATATGTTCTTAACTTTATTTAACGGGTAGAAAGCCTTGTATACTCTCATAAAGAATTGCATTTATTTACATATGTGTGTATACAGCTCACCTCTTCCCTGGCAAGAGTGGTAGTAAAGGTACACTACTTCATAGAAAATGGAAGTCAGTATTTCCGTAAAAAAAAATTTTGACATTGCAAACATTTGTGTTTTATACACTGTTCATGACGCTGATGTATGAAAAAGTATAGCAGTATTTTGAGTTATGCTGGCATCATTTCTATATGTTTGTCAGCAGGTAAATACCTGAGTGTATGATGGTGGTATACAGATATTATCGAGTGAAGTTCTAACTTCTGAACTGATTTTTAATGTACGTTTTCAGTACGCCAGAAAACAATATTAAAAAGAGAACAAAAAGACCATCAGTAGATTTAACCTATATCATTTACTTCTTCTCTTTTTGTCTAAACAAGTGTTAAAGCATGTTCTTTGTGCGTCAGTGATAAAACAATAAATACCAAGAGGTCAGCAACTTATTTAGTATATCACTTAACGTCCTTCACTCTAAAAAATAATTAAAAACTTAACATACCAATATTAAATCCTAGTTTACTTAAAGTAACAAAATTCAAATTACTCTTGGATTATTTAAATTCTTCCATTCAGCGGAGATAATTCAGGTTTCCTCATAAATATACAGATACACCTGGATACAATGGCATGTTAAATGCGAATAAGTTGAAAATAATTTTCAACTTAATTAAGTTTATTTAGCTGAAGGTACAATATTGGACTGTAACATGTTTCTCATGTCAACTACTACTACTGAATTCATGGTCTTCACAAAGCATGTAGGCCATTTGGTTGCTACTGGCTGTAATTTCATTATTGTGAAATCTAGTATGTTGCTGTTGTCGGCTTTTGATGTAGTTTCTTTTCGACGTTATTGTGATTTGTTGAACGAAGTGTTCACATCCGGATCACAAGCCAATATCAAAAACACGATAAAGAACGTTACGTTTTTAACCGTGTTCAAATTGGAAAAAAATTTGCTGCAGTTTAGGTGCTGAATAGTATTAAGATACGCACATAGAATAAAATCACTACTTTTGTATGTACATATCAATTTAAAAGTTTACTGCATACAATAACTTCTCAATCAAATGTGAGAGAAAAGTAAGTAGAACATTTTCATAGACAATGATAAGAAATCAATCATCATTCATTGAAATTTAGACAAGCATGATAAACTTGAAACGAGACAAAAAAGTTTTTCAATTCAATGGAATTATGATCCATATGTAGAATTTACGGAAACAGTTTGACAGTTTGGAGTAAGAGAAAATTGAACGACAATTACAGCATACGAAATAATGGTCCCAAAAACCTGAAAGAAATAAGAATACTTTTATAGAATTAAATAACTTAAAGGTATACTTTTTATTTGTACAATCTACTAGAAATGTAATTACATTTAACATTTTAAAAACTCGTAATATTGTTGTCTTTTAATATAAACTTTAAGTCCAAAACGTCTAGTCAAGCTCGGACAAGAAATCACAGCTATACAATAAGTCGTACTTTTGGAGCTTGAACTAACTTGATGTAATATCAAGCCAAAAATATTACGCTTAATGTTCTTATCCTTTTTAAGAGGACAAACCCGAATCTCGATTTTAAATCCTTTTGTGTCCTTCATATATCGGAAACGTTAAAAGCTACAGAAAGTATGTTGAAAATTGAAAATCAGGATTTTCTCTCGAAAATTCAGTGAAAAAACTGCATCCAAAACTAACTTGAAGTAAAGTTACTTGTTTGAATCCCCATAATATAATTAACCGTAGGACGTAAGTGAAATTTGATAAAACAATATGTCCGAAGAAGGGGGGTAAGGTATTAATAATATGTCCTATTGGGAGAGGGGTGTTAATGAATTAAGAATATGTTTAATATAAATTTTGACATCATATGAAACAGTAGGTGCGTCATAAAATTATTTGATTGTAGATAAACAATATAATGGTTTTAAAATAAGGAGTTAATAGCTGATGAAATGTTAATATTACATTGGCGTTTGCAAGTTGTAAACCATCGCATTTAGCTTACAGTCTGCTTTGCATAAATCTTTAGGTAATGAATTGTCTTTCTTGTAGGACTTGAATTACCCTTAAATACTTGCCATAAGTACTGTTGAATGGTCGATTACAAACAAACCATACACATCAATACCAATTGCTGTACCTGTAAGTCTATCTGGATATGAATATTTGAATCTGTGGATGAAAATCGACAACAAATTACTACTAAGTTACAGTCATATCATACTTCAAATTCAAAAAAAAGTTGGATATATTTTATATACCTGAATGTCTTAGTTTTATTACAAAAGAAGTATACGTGGCATTCTTGTATAAGAAAATCCTTCATCTTAGCAAAATCTTCAGAAATGAACTACTATGGAATTATTGTCTTCCCGTACTCTGATTCGTCGATATTTTTCCATATGCAGTAACCTTAACAACGAGCCCTATCGTTAGAATTCGGCCATCGCAGAGCGCAAGTGCAAGGGAAAACCTGTGATAAAAGAATGTAAACAAACGTGCAATGGAAGATAAATAGTAATAATTGATTCTCAAATAACAAATTAAATACACCAAATCATTTAACAACTGTTATGGAAAGGTTTAATTAACACATTTGAACGCATGAAAAATATATACAAAAATAACATCGCTCTATCAATTTATTTACGTTTTTCACGTGCTCCATGATTCTGTGTTGATTGTTTATCAATGTCACGATCATGTAAAAGAGGGACGAAAGATACCAGAGGGACAGTCAAACTCATAGATCGAAAACAAACTGACAACGCCATGGCCAAAAATAAAAAGACAAACAGACAAATAATAGTACAAATGACACAACATAGAAAACTAAAGACTAAGCAACACGAACCCCACCAAAAACTGGGGGTGATCTCAGGTGCTCCGGAAGGGTAAGCAGATCCTGCTCCACATGTGGCACCCGTCGTGTTGCTTAAACTTCGGTAACAAACTCGACAGTTAATTAGCTTGAGATCAACACTCACTGAATGAATATTATTTGTCGATAATACGTTATAGATTCGTAATAAGTGTAAAACAAACGTGCAGAGGATTTAGTTAGAATATATGCATGCATTGGTTCAGTAATTTTTATCATTATAATTACAAGAAACTTGTTTCATATGTCTTTAAGTGTATGGATATTCATAAAAACACTTTTCAACAAGGATATAGATATCCTTAATTAATCAAAACCACAAATATAGTGATTTATTATGGATGTCTGATTCAATCTGCAGGAAATTGATAAACATTGATATTTTACAGGCAGTTTTTTAAAGAAACGTAATTTATAAACATTAAAAGATCAGCAATGGGAGGAGGGTTGAGATCTTTAAAAGCTAGTTCATATTTTATGTGCCTGTCTCAAGCCCCAAGTCTTTGGTCAATATAAAAAAAAATACTTGAAGAATTTGGTGTTGATAACAAATCTTTGATAGTTTATGTTCAATTCATTTATAACTTGGTAAGACGTTGGTCGACTTAGAACTTAACATATATTGTATAGAAACCTGTCTATTGTTGAGGACATTATTTTGCCTTCTAGATGTCTTACGGTTATTGTTTGTTATTGAGTTGCTATCTCATTGACGCATACCTCATATCTCCTTTTATTCATTTATATTATTTTTCCTAGTTAATTATACATTATGATTTACCAAATGCATGTTAGTTTTATAACTTTATATTTACTATTTATTATTTTATCTATAAACCGACAGACTGGAATCATGTGAACAGCAATCATCAAAAGTTGAGCTTCAAATATACATATCAAAACATTTAAAGAAACTAAAAGCTTACTTGACTGATGATCTGTGGAGATTGTTTAGAAATATTTATTTTGTACAAGTCATCCAAAGGCTCATGTGCCTAAAACGTTAATTAAAATCTAATATTTTTTTTGGAAAGAATAATTTATTGTAGTAGGTATTGATGAAACAGTACTAGCAAATAACCATTAATAAACGATTGTCTTGACACAAAATGTTTGTAGACATTTTCAGTATTGAACCAAAGATTTCACATATGTTAGCTAGAAGCAGCTCAAGATAACACCCTGACGTTGATAATATCTAACCATATGTTTATATATCAGTTACTGTTGTTGAGGAGATTATTTTGCCTTCTAGATGTCTTATGGTTATTGTTTGTTATTGATTTGCTGTCTCATTTTATTCATTTATATTAATTTTTCTTAGTTAAAAAAAAAGAACGTACATGCAATCGATCATTTTGTCTTTCTCTCACAAAAAAACGTTTTACCACATACTATTTAATAACAAAAATAGTAGAGTGTATCTATATATCATTTTTGTTGAAATCCAATCATAAGATGACATTTCTCAAACTGTTTGTTTAACATATACTTAGTTTTCACCACATCTATCATTCACATGAAATGGGAAAACAATCTATTTTCAATACCTGGAAACAATATAAGTATAAAAATGTTACATCTATACATCATTTTTGTTAAAATTTCAGCACAAAAGATGTTTTCAAAATTATGAATTTTACTAGAACCACATTTAAAAAAAAATAACACATAAAAATCAATTTAGAATATTTCGTTTTATATCTATATACCAATTTTCATTAAAATCCTAGCACAAATTTTGTGAATTTTTAACAAATCATTTTCATGGTAAACTTTAACCCCCAAATATTACATAAATATTTTTGCAGTTGCGATCAATTTGAAATATCATATCATAACCAACATGTTAATGTTTGTTGAAATTTTAGCCTTAAATATGTTGGTCAAAACTTGTGATCTTCCTACATAAACTAAGTTTTTAAGTACAATTTTTCTCGAAATTTCACAAAATTCGAAAGAGATCTTCCTTTCATAGGAATAAACGCTGTGCATTAAATTTTTAAAATGTGTTGAGGCAATCTTAACTTATCGTACGACATAGAAGTGCGGATGGACGGACTGGCGGGTGTACAGACAGTCAGAAAGAATGAGTTATTACTATAGGACTTTAATCATGATGATTTAGTCATCTTCGAATGAGACATATCACCAAATTTGTACTTACCATGTGCAGCAGGATCACCGTAGATTACACCCGGTTTTGGTTAGGTTGAGATCTGATAACCTCCAGGATCACTGTAGATTACACCCGGTTTTGGTTAGGTTGAGATCTGATAACCTCCAGGATCACCGTAGATTACACCCGGTTTTGGTTAGGTTGAGATCTGATAACCTCCAGGATCACCGTAGATTACACCCGGTTTTGGTTAGGTTGAGATCTGATAACCTCCAGGATCACCGTAGATTACACCCGGTTTTGGGTAGGTTGAGCTCACTTTTTAGATTTCAATGTTGTGTTTTGTGAACTTGTTTTGTTGTTTTTCGTTTTTTGTCCATGACGTTGTCAATATTTTGTCGACTTATGAGTTTTTAATGTTCTCTTGGTATCTGTTACTTCTTTTTTATAACCCAAACGTTAGAAAATTAGATAAAAGAAATGATCACGTAACAAGTCATCATAATTGTAACACCAAAGTGCACATCTTAACTAAAATCATCCGTAATTGAAACGTTTGTGTCATAAACTGTGACACCAAAGTTGACATAATAAGTGGTTTAAATACATAATAATTGAAAAATGCGACATGAAATATTCAAGGAATAAAAATTAACAACTGAATTATATTTTTATAAACAGTCCGCCAAAAGTTAAGCACCACCTAAATATAAATCGCAATATTTTTTTAACCATTGCAAAAAAAAATATTTATGTTTGGTGTTAAGAATTGCCTATAACATACACTAAGAAAATTCATTACGACCAAAAAAATTAAACTCCGATAAACACGCCAAGCAACTTTTTATTAAAGGTCATCTGCACTTTTTCGAATACACTGTTTCAATGCCTTTAAATCATCTTCCTACTGTCGCGCGGTACAGGTAAAATTTGACTTCAACAAGTCACTGTGAAATATGGCAAGGCGTAAGTTATCTGTGACTGAACGTTGACAAGCAATTGACATGTCAAATGCCGGTAGGAGCACTAGGAGCATAGGTAACCATTTCAATGTTAATCACACCGTCATTGTCAGATTTTTACAACGTCATGTTGACACAGGAACTGTAAATGATAGACCAAGGTCCGGAAGACCCCGTTTAATTACCGATCGTGATGACAGACAATGCTAGACCACACAGGGCAAGGATTGTAACCGAGTACAAAGAGCAAGAAGCCATTGACACTATCTTTTGGCCTTCCATGTCTCCAGACATGAACCCTATCGAACATGTCTGGGATGCCATTAGCAGAAATCTCAATCGCAGTGATCCACCTTTGCAAAATCTTAGCGATTTAAGAGGGTCAACTGTTGCTGAATGGAATTAATTTGCTCAACTAAAGTTCAGAGGGCTTGTACAGAGTGTGAGACGTCGTGTTATGGAACTGTACCGGAAGAGAGATGATTACACATCCTCTTGACTCAAATATTGACATGAAATTTGCAGAACATACCAAAAATTAATTGTAGAGACTTTTAATGATATTGGGTGATAAATTGTTGTAAAAAAATAAAATCACAGTGAAACTTAAATTTTGTTTCTGATTTCTGTAATTTTAACCATTTTTATGAACGCAAAATTCAAATGCATAGAACCTGCATTAGTGACTAAACTTAAGTTTATGGTTTGTTTATGGTATATGTTAGCAATATTTTTACATGAATATTTTCTATTTTTCGAGGATAAACTGATTTTTTTAAATGAAAAAAAAATCGATGCAATAAAAATAGGTGGTGCTTAACTTTTGGCGGACTGTATACATGATTTGGGCTTCTGAATCATTACACAGATCAATTAAAAGCACTTGCATGGAAATTACATCTGGAGAAAATGTACACTCTACCAGCAAAGCAAGCAAAGCCGAAAATGAAAATGAAAATGAAAGAGGATTATGCGCCACAAAAAAAAGTGGAACAGACGGGACTGTAAAACAATTTCGGATTCTGTGCATGCTATGGGTAATTACAGTAATTTTGGCTTATCCCAGATATTCGTATTACTTGTTTTAAATTTCTTCACCTTAGATCTGATAAAATTAAAATCTTATAAAATATAAAATTGCGAATCTGAAATAATGTAAAATCTTCTACAGTTATTACTTCCACTGGGTCGATAAATCTCCTGGCGGACTGTTATAACCAGCCCAGTGGCCAGAACTGCGGTACTGGCATGAAAATACGGATATTGATTTATTCCTATTTGCCGTTAAAAATTTTTAAATTATTTTAGATTAAGGAATGATTCTCCCTCATGCATATCTCTTCCTTGTCCGGGTTTGGCTAAACTTTTGTTCCTTTTGGTTTAATCAGCTCTTTAACGTTCGTATTAGGTTTTGGATTTTAAAATTTTGCAGCCTCAAGCATCCTTGAAGAAACAATAATCGTCAAAATGCGCAACTGGTGCAATAAAATTGGAACTGTTAGCGTTATTACTTTCACTGGATCGATACCTCTGCTTGTGGACTGTTAGTACCCGAGGGCATCACAAGCCCAGTAGTCAATACTTCTGTACTGGCATAAAAAATGGATATTGTTTTATTTGAGATTGCGGTTATAAAAATTTAGAAATCATTTTAGATCAAGGAATGTATCTTCCTAATGCAAATTCAAAGCTGATTTCCTTTTCCGGGTTTGGCTTAATTTTTGGTCCTTTTTTATTTTATCAGCCTTCAACGGTTGATTAGGCTTTGAACTTGGTCGATATCTCTATTGGTGGATTAGTTATGCTCGATAGTATCACTAAACCAGCAGCCACTACTTTGATACTCGCTTATAGTAGTTATATTGTTTTATCTAAATTTGCTGTTATAAAATTTCAAGATCATTTTAAATCAATGCATGTATCTTCCTCATGCAAAGGTCTGACTCCTTGTCCGAGTTTGGCTTTATATTTATTTCGGTCCAAATTGGTTTTATCAGCTCTTCATCGTATGTTTATGTTTTGGACTTTCAAATATTTCGGCCTTCGTCTCTATTGAAGAGACATTAATTGCCGAAATGCACATCTGTAGCTATAAAATTGGTTCCGTTAAAGTTAACGTATGGAGATTTAAATTATCAATTTTGAATATATATATATATATATATATATATATATATATATATATATATATATAGAAGTCTATAAAAGGACCAACCAGCAAATTTACTATGTACCGGATCGTCTAGAATAGACGATACTGTGCAGATAAGGAAAAATTATATAAGTCTAAAAATTTGCACAACGATACTAATATAAGATGGTATTATACGAAGATGTTGTTATTAAATCGTGTTGACAAATATTTCGGCTTAACAAATAGCCTTCTTCGGTGTCAATGAGTTTAACAATACTGATTGTAGGTTAAAATAGATCAATAATACAGGTAAGTTTTAATCTATTGATTTTAATCCATAATCTCGAACATCATAATATAAACAAAACTTGATACTCTAATATACGTGACTGTGTATATTTACATTCCAAAATGAGTGAAAAACAAAACTTAGTATTTCTTATTGATGCCGTTTGGATGATGTACATTTAGTTCCTTTATCCAAAAGCTTTCCCGAACCTGTCGCTGGGCATCACTCCAGTGAATGTTCTGTTCAATCACTAGGATTTTCATGCGATTAAAGTCATCAAGTTTGTGACCTGATTGTCTGAAATGCTGAGAAACTGGGAGAAGTGGCTTCTTAGAGATATCACTCCTATGGCCATTGAGGCGTTTGTGGAAAGGCTGCTTTGACTCACCAACATATTGGAGGCCACAAACCGAACATTCCAGTATGTAAATAACGTTCATACTTTTGCAAGTAACATTGCAAAATATCTTATAGTTATTTTCGGTTGCCTTACTGTGAAATGTTGATGAATGCTGCATCTGTAGGCAGCATTTGCATCGTTTTTCCTCACACGAACGACATTCTCCAGAAGAACTTCTATTATCAGACACTTCAGCCCGCACTAGCAGGTTCCGCAGACTGTTGGGTTGCCTAAAAGCTATCATGGGAGGCTGAGGAAAAATCTTGGATAGTTTGGAATTCTTTTCAACTGTTTTCCAATGCTCACGAATGATACTAAAGCTGTTTTTGAGGGATGGGTGGTAAGTGAGGACACATGGAGTACTTTTATTTTTCTTTTATCTTTGTATTCTAAAAGTTTACTCCTAGGAATTGATTCCGCTTTCTGAAAACTTTTTTTGATATTTCTGTGTTTGTATCCCCTTCTCTTCAAGCGGGTTTCAAGTTGACGTAATTGTTTTTTGGTTGTTTCTGTGTTGGAACATATTCGCTTGACTCTTAGTGCCTGACTGTACGGGATGCTCTTAGTCAGATGAGGAGGATGGCAACTTTTAGGGACAGATATTGATGAGTGTCAGTAGGTTTAGAATATAGATCTGTGGATATGATGCCATCTGTGAGCGAGCTGGAAGTATCGAGGAAGGCGATTTTGGATTTAGATTTCTCATGAGTAAATTTGATACTTGGATGTATGTTGTTGGCATGAGTGATGAAAGTATCTAAATCCTCGTCACTTTTATTCCATTTCATATCCACATCATCTATAAATCTAAACCAGGAAAGCGGTTTTTCGATGGAAGATTCAATAAGTTGTTTTTCTAATTTGCCCATGAATATGTTGGCATATGATGGAGCCATTTTGGTGCCCATAGCAGTTCCATTAACTTGCAAATAATGATCTCCATCAAAAGTGAAGTTGTTTTTCTTTAGTACCAGCGTGAGCATTTTGACCAGGCATTCAGTAGGTGGATGTTTCACTGGTCTGGAATTCCAAACTTCTTTACATGCATCAATGCCATCTGCATGTGGAATATTTGTGTAGAGGAGGTGACATCCATAGAAACAAGTGTCGTGTCGGAGGAAGTGGATTTAAGGCCTGCATTTTCTAAGATAATCGGTTGTATCTTTAATGTGAGATGGTAAGTCTTCAACATGTTGACGAAGATGGAAGTCAACGAATTCCGATATTTTTTCCGTCGGATGACCGTTCGCTGAAACTATAGGTCTTCCGGGGTTATTGGCCTTGTGAATTTTAGGTAAAAGATAAAATCTGCCCGGTTTTGGATTTTCTGGTTTCAAATATTCAAGAGTTTTGTCATCGATGAAACCATCGTTGTGCATTTCTACCAAGCTATCAGTTATTTCTCTGCTAAAAGATGTTGTAGGATCAGAGTCTAGTTTTGGTAGAACCTTGCATCGCCAAGTTGTCGTTCAGCCTCTTGAATATAGGCAGATTTATCCATGACAACCACTGCACTGCCTTTTCTTCTACGATATCTTCATTTATTCCATCCACACCTGTAGAAGCAGTTTGTATAGGTTCATGTAACGGCTTTATTTTGATTATATTAATCATTCTTAAGGTTTGATTTTATGTTATATATACAATCCTACCTTATTCCTCACATTTTTAAACAGTGTGTGATATAGCAATTCTTTTGAACCCTTTTTTACCTCGTTATTCTGTGTTCTCATGAAATAAATGGCCATCAAATATTCTGAGAAAATTGAAACAATTTCTAATCTGCCATTTAAAAGGTGAATTCATTACCTTGATAAACTATCCAATACTGAATTGCAAAAAGTCAACCTTAGAACTGTTATAATTCCTCTAATGAACTGTTTGCCTGTATAATCACACAATCTGATACAGAATGTCATAACCAATTACAATGAAAGCAAAATTCGAAATAGGATTCCCGAGGACACCCACAAGATAAAATAAATCAATAGATACGAAATAGGAGTAAACATTTAATACGACCACTGAACACTTTAAATTAAGGCGACAGTAGTTAACCAAGGAAACAAACAAAATCTGAGTGAAACGCAGGAATCCAAAAGGAACGATAATGGGTGCGTCGACAGGATAAGCGTCTACTGCAATGCATGCATCACCCGCCATGCAAATTCAATCAGTCAAAATGTCATAATCGGGAATAGGATAAAACTAGTGTTTGTTAATCTTATGAAAAAAAACATTGAACTTGCAAATAAAAGTTACCGACACCGTTAGGTCTGCTTCATTACTTGACTTCATAACTTGAGCTACTGCACCAAGGGTTCTAACTGGGAGAACAATCATGCTTTGGTTGACCAAGATAGAAAATAATTGTAACAGATGACCATATATATCTCTTGTCGTAGCTACAATTACGTCATTTTTTCGTAATGTATGATATCACCGAATGCAATGCCCGATTTTCAATTACTATGAATAACACGATGATCGATACTAGTGTAGCATTTACAGCTTACCCTTCCAGAAAACTTGAATTAACCATCGGTGTTTGATTGTGAGAGTAACTCAATTTTTCAGTTTTCTGTGTTGTGTTTTGAAGATGTTAAATGTATGTGTGTGGTTTTTTATTTCCCCTCTCAAATTTATGCAATGAAAGTATCTTTTAGTATGGGGGAATGTTTGTTTGATTACAGTATTTTTGATTTGTTGAAATAATAAGGATGTTCTACCCCAGGAATAGATTACCTTAGCTGTATTTAGCAAAACCTCTCAGAATTTTGGGTCCTAAATGATCCTCAACTTCGTACTTTATTTGGCCTTTTTAACTTTTTTTATTCGAGCGTCAATGATGAGTCGTTTATAAATATATCTCGCGTCTGGCGTACAAAAATCATGGTATCTATGATCAGTATAATTATGTCTAAATAT
Organism: Mytilus coruscus; assembly: GCA_017311375.1. Classification (NCBI taxonomy): domain Eukaryota; kingdom Metazoa; phylum Mollusca; class Bivalvia; order Mytilida; family Mytilidae; genus Mytilus; species Mytilus coruscus. Next base: position 96,681,687 of record CM029599.1, read on the forward strand.
TTACTGTGGTTATAGAAATAAAGTCTTAACGATGGCATATCATACATTATTGAAGAAATTATGTTCTTAATCGGTCTCCTGAAGGCCTGTATTATCCATATAACCAAGAACTGCAAAATTTCCATAAAATTACCAATTCAGGGGCAGCAACCCAACAAAGGGTTGTCTGATGCGTCTTAAAATTTCAGGGCAGATAGATCTTGACCTTATGAAAATTTTTACTCTGTCAGAAATGCTTAAGTTTCAGAGACATAAACCAAAAACTGCATTTTACCCCATGTTCTATTTTTAGCCATGGCGGCCATCTTGGTTGATAGGCGGGGTCATCGGATACATTTTTAAACTAGATACCCTAAGGATGATTCAGATCAAGTTTGGTTTTACTTGGCCCAGTAGTTTCAGAGGAGAAGATTTTTGTTAAAGTTAACGGACGACGACGACGGACGACGACGGGGCGACGGACGCCAAGTGACGAGAAAAGTTCACTAGGCCCTTTTGGGCCAGTTGAGCTAAAACGGAAGTAATTTTTTATCATGCGCACCTACCGATAAACCGGTTTGTAGAATAAAAGGGGAAAATGTTTCAGTTTAACATACTTATTAAACAGTGTTACATTTTTTCATGAATGATGAACGACCAATTATGTTGATAAGCTTATGGCAAAAAGGCAATATTATTTTTGGTCTATTTAAAAGGGAAACTTCGCAAAAAAATCAAAAATTGATATTATGTCCATTCTGTATAAAAATGCTCAAATTCATAGATATTAAAGTTTTATTCTGCTAGATAAGAGATCACCATCGATTTTAAATTTAGAGTATCAATTCTCTGCGTTCGGCCATTTTGTCATCTTCTCCGTTTAGAAACCACGATATGTCTATAAACCACAAAGGACAAAAATTACAGTAACCTGATGTAGTCGTAATTGCGTGTCGATATCTTGTCAATCGTACGGTTGTTTTATCCGACTAACTAACTTGATACGGAAAATGTTATTATTTTTTAAATAACCATGGTCTGTCATTTTTAAACTGTTTATATTGGAATTAATTAAAAAGTCAAAGTTCAAATCATAAATAAGTGCTCCGTGAAAATTGTTTTCGAAAATCTAATTTGTTTATAATTCTTTTATGTAATAAACTTAATTTAAATACATTCGGACCTTCCCTCATCTGATCACCAGCACGGCTAAAGATATTACTTCCAAGGGTATTGTGAGGTGACACGTCCAGGTATTCAAGCGATTTCCTGTCGGGCTTGCAAGTTCATGCATCGTTTCACTTCTGAGGGTATTGATCAGTGTACAAGGCCGATCAACTTGTGACTTTCCATTTTGAACTATCAGGTGTATAATATACATCTCTGTCTTGCATGTCCGAAAGTGATATACTAGTTATTACTTAACTCATACGCTTTAAAAAAAAAGATTTGATAAAATAAAAATCTATTTACATATTTTTTCCAAGGGTAAATTTGGGAAAATGTAAGTATAAAATTATACTCGTTGTCAATAGTGAAGGCCAGATTGGAACATACCAGAAATATTGATTAAAAAATATGTACCCAATTGTCGACCATTCGTAATACGCCTGGATAGAAAGTTACGGAACTATAGCGCAATTTGAAATATATACATGCATACATTGAACATAAGAAAGAAACATACATTTTGTGTAAATTGGGGTAAAAGTTTTGTAAATAGACTAGTCCACGTATGCCAACAGTATGTAATCATCGAATGTCGATAGACTATTGTATACCAAAAGAAGAAGAAGAAGAAGAGAACTAATTTGATTTAAATACAGGTCGATATATAACTTGCTTCGAAGTTATGGACACAGTAAAATCACAGATTTATATTTCAATTAGATTGTTTTCGAATAAAGGAAGAAATTCGTCATCATCACAACTGTTCCGACATGCATGTACTATATATGCAACTGGACGTACACTAATAATCCCCAAGGGATGTGAATATTTTTCCGGAAAACTATTGAGTATCAAAGTTTCAAATCAATTTCGGGATTTATTTTCTTTCTTGATATTCAATAACAGAAATTTAAAGAATAAACTGCTTGTCCGCTTTACGGGTATTCTTGCCAGTTAAAACAGACTTATAATTACATTCAAAAATAGGGAAAGATGACATTAAATTCGTTCTGTCTTTTTTTTAAAACATCGTTGGTCAAATAGCTTAAAGTATTATACGTTGTGAGAAGAAGACTATTTAAATAAGGACATTCCCGATTATGTATAAATTTTGTTGATGTTTTTTTCACACTTGAAAAGAATATCTGTTCGTAATTTTTCGATTCCATTCCAAGAAGATCCTTAAATTTCCTGTCAATTTTTTAAACATCATTTTTTTCAAATAGCTGAAGTATATTTATGCGTTGTGAGATTTAAAATATTTTGATGAGAACATTAATTCCTAAATATGTAAATAAAGATCGCTTTGGATGGACTAAATTATATAATTGCAATCGGTAATGATATGTTTCAAGTATTAAAGGTTACCGTTTCTTATTTAAAATAGTACAATTTTGGGTTAATACACTCGTGTTTAGAAGGCTATTATTATTTATAAATTTATTCAATTAAATTAATTCATCGTTACAAAAGTAATCAGAAGTCATAATTCATTTAAAAGTGAGCTTATACAAAATATAAAATATACAACGGCTATCCAGTTATTGTGCGACCTTATTACTCCCGTAAATTAATGTTAATTCTTTTTTTACATTTCTGTGAACTAAAACTATCACTCCTGTTTATCGGCAGCAGTCCTTTGCGCCAATTACTGTTTTCAGGGTATCATTTGCGCCAAATTTTGTTTTCCAAATGTATCAACTGCGCCAATATTCGGAACTCATTTGCGCTAATTTACCTGTAAACATATCTATCATAAATATTAATGATTAATATGTATTCTTATTTTGGCTTAAAAGTATCATATGTTCGGAAATTTCACAATGAAGATGAACATCTGGAGAAAATGACTTGAAAAGCATTCAGACAGTCAATGTACAGAGAGAAAACTTATTGCTTTGCTGAATACTTAATACAAGATACATGTATGTCAAAAGAGAAGAAAATAGAAGCTTTGCTGATTATATTTTAGCCACATATGTTGATGACACAGTGCTTTGTTCCCACCATCCGTATGGGCTGAAACTCTATCTAACGCAAGACGTACCAGTCATGGAGCAGAAGCATTCCACAGGATTTATTATGAACTGCATTTCATCCTTCAGTGTTTTGTCTTTTTGGACAATAAAGTGAATATACAAGCTACTACATACATTAAATTGGAAAGTACCCATGCAGCAGCAGTAAGAAGAAAGTATGTTTCAGAAAAAGAAACATTTGCAGTGCAGTGTAAACTGCCGGTTCCAAGTCCCAATAAAGGAGGAGGGAAGTAATTTTTCTTCTAATTGGCGCAATCGTATGTTTTATTTTTGGCGCAATTGATACCATGTAATTTTAAAATAGGTGGCGCAAACGTAGCATTGGAGAAAAAAAGTTGTGGCGCAAAAGGATCATTCATACGAAATGTTGTTCACACCTGGAACGGTGAACCGTGACGGCTAGAATTCACTGAATGAAGATCAAAAGATTAGAATTACATAATGCTAATCTTTTAATTACCTTGAGTTTAACCACGCATTCAACATTCACTAAGTGTCACATAACAATACACAGTACAAGCAGAAAATGTTTGCTGGACTGAAGCAAAAGGTCAGAATACAAACATGTATTTTAATACACTATCGATCATGTCAGTTTCATATTTTGTTTAAAGTATTTGTAGAAAAAAATCATAAAAATGTTCTATTGTATGATTTACTTTTAATACTAAAATTCGTATAAAAAATCCACACATAAATCCTACAATCTAATTTTAAAAGTTGCATGTCTATCACTTATTTTTAGTTGGTTAATAGCTACACCAAAAGTCGTCGATGCGCTTTAAATCGCGTTATTAGATGGTTAACGAACAAGACTTAAATGAGATTAATTTCACTCCCGACATGCAAAAAGACTTAAACTACGTCACATAAGTCAGGAAGTTTGAAGAAATAAAATTAATAATTCCCAATTTTCTTCTTTATTAGTTTTCATATCAAAATAAAACTTGGTGAATATGTTTTTTATGGTATTATGAACATAATAAGATGATAAGTAAAAAATCGCGAATTTTCCCTTTAATTTTGTTGGAAAAATTATAATTTTTGGATTAGTATTAATGAATAGAGTACAGATTGGTCATTCTCTTTTTTTCTTAATTGCAAGTAACTTAAACAAACTTTATTACCAAATATTTTCATCTTTGATAAGATTATCGTCTGCAAAATTGTTGACATGAATTTACAACCTCGGGAATTTAATTGTCTAGGTTAACGGTTTCCTGAAATTTCATTTCTATCATAGTTTGCATCGCAGCTAATTGAAATATTACTTTTATTGCTTTCGTGGTTTAGATTTAATAGTAGCGTAAAATTAGGAATTTATCATCTCAGACTGTAAAATTGCCAATTAGTATAATTTTGTTATTCGAAAGAGAAACATCGAAATTGTGTTAAACAATGTGAACAGTTGTACAAGGAATATTATGTATATATTGTAAATATTAAACGTAGATTAGAGAATATTTGTTATTGTGAGCAGCCAAACCGATTATGGATATGATGATATTGGTATAACATTGTCGTTGAACTTCAAGGCCCAAACAGTCGAATTTTACATTGGAACATTGGAACTTTATTCCATTGCAATCGTATCTCCGCAACAGCATACATGTGTGTATTTGATTCTTTCTTTTTCTTGAAAATCGGCTATATAAATAGTGATAATCATCTCTGAAAATTACTGGCTTTCGGTTTTCCTGAAAAAATAGCCCAATGTAGTTCTTCCGTATACTTTTGAAACTTAATTAATTTCTTTATGTAATATAATACTGTAAATTCGATCGTTTTTGTGGATAACAATTTTGGTGGATTGAGGAAAAATTGCATTTTCGTGGATTTTTTATTTCGTGATTTTGTTGAAGTTTACATACGAACCTATAGAAAATGTGTAGTTCCTTGAACATTTAAGTTCGTTCGTGGTTAACGCAAACACACGAAATCAACGTTAAATGGTTTACAACGATTAATAATGGATCCACAGTATATCAAAAATATGTAATGAAAGGGAAGAAAAACTAACAACCCCATGGCCAAAAACAAAAAACGACGAATAATGATCCGGACAATAAATGAGGAAATTGTATAGATCAACAATTGAGAATTTTAACTTGAAAAATGTATAAATACACAAAAATGGAATAAAAATATCAGGATACGGAAAAGACGACCACCATCCAAAACCTTCATAATAGACACATTGTTTTAAGGGAATGTACTTTTTTAACAATAAATGAAGTTTTTGTTTAATCCAATCACTACCTCACATTTTTTTTCATGTTAGCAGTAAACGTAAAGTTATATATTTATACTGTTCATAAAAAAATTGAAAGTGACTACTAGTACTTAATTAGGTCTTTCCACTTTTCTGTGGAAAGACCTATTGATTTGTTCTTATTATTATTTTTTTTCTTCCGCCAAATTTTGTTCTCGCGTAAATTTTTGTTTCGCAGGATGTCGCTTAGATATTTCTTATATAGTATCATACAGTTTATGCGCTTTTATTTTCACCCATTCTAAGCGGAACAATTTTCTTTGTAGGAGTTATCTCCCCGAACACTGTTTTCCTTGTGACTGCATCTCCTCCGTAACTGTAAAAGAAAGCGACAAATTTATTTTATAAAATTCCTCGTTATATCCTTTGCATGATTTGTCCTATTTGACTGAAGCGATATGAATATTCCATATATGAGTTATTTCCCTTATGCATTTGATATAAGTGATATGCATTTCTTTCTTGTAAACCATAAGTGAAAGAGACCTAGGATCTTTAGATTTGAGGTCCTTGATCCAAAATTAAGAAAATTAGGTCAAGGTCAGAGGTCAAGGTCATATTTTAAATTTTGATTTTGGCTTATTTTCAATTCTTTTCAAAACCGTAAAAGATATCGACAACATATTTTTACTAAATTGTAATTTGTGACATGTCGTATCACATAAATTTTGGTTAAAAGGGTACGCTAACATTAAATTGGAGTTTTCTTCCCTCTTTTATTAAAAGTTAAGCATATAGAGATATAACTCATAAACCATATATAATTAGGACCTATAATCTTTGATTTGAAGCCCTTGGTGTATGACCTTGAAATTGAGCTCAAGGTCATAGGTAAAATTGACGTTCTAGATTTTGACCTTTGCTTTTACCTGATATGTATATATGATAAAGCCATGGGACTTTTGCATTAGGTTGCAAGCCATTTGACCGTGGAGAATCTAACCGGAAGTGACCATGTGTAAACCGGAAGTAGCTAATTTTGTACTTATTTAATATAAAAGCATATAGAACCATATATTTTTCGAATCAGTGTCAAGTAAACATTCCAATTATACCGGAAGTACCATTTTTCAAATCGGAAGTGACAAATTATCTCCTTATTTAAAAAAATGTATAGAAACCAAATTTTAATATTTTCATCTTTATGGGTGGAAAGACCTTCCATTGTACTCTGAACAATTGGTTTTAATTTTAATTTTGTTTTGTCTTTTTCAATTGTTGTGTTTTTAAAGGTCTTTTCACTTTTCCGTGGAAAGATCTTTAGGACTTGTTCTGATTATTTTTATTAGGTCTTTCCAATTTTTCGTCGAAAGACCTTTTGCTTTTGTTCTGATTATTTTTTTTTTTTTTTTTTCCGCCTAATTTTTTCATGCGCTGTATTGTTATTTCAAAAGATGTCGCTTAGATATTTTGCATATGATATTGAACAGTTTATACGCTTTTGAAACTGACACCGCTTAACCGAACACTTTCTCTTGTAAGAGTTATCTCCCCGAACACTGTTTTTCTTGTGCGTACTACTCCATCGCAACCGTAAAAATTACGACAAATTTATTTTACCAAATTACTTGTTATATCCTCAGGTTGTCAAGAATAATTTTGATCGAAGAGATCTGGACATTCCATATGAGAGTTATTTCCCTTATGTATTTGACATAAGAGAAATGTAATAGAAACTCATACATCTTAAGTGATAGGGACCTAGGGTCTTCTGATTTGAGATCCTGGGTCCATCAAAAAAAAATAAGGTCAAGGTCAAAGGTCAAGGTCATGTTTAAATTTTGCTTTTGCTTGTGCATGCTTCGCCTATGAAACTGTAATAGATATCGACAAAACATTTTCACTTAATTGTTTAATAGTTGTGATCTATCGCAATAGGAAATTTTTATTCGAAGCGAAGCGGTAACATTCACTAGGAGTTTTCTCCCCTTGAATGTTAAAAGTAAGATGTATTGTAATATAACTTATTTGTAATACATAGTAGAGACCTAAAGTCTTTTGGTATGAAGTCCTTACTTGATGACTTTGAAATTAAGGTCAAGTCATAGGTAAATTTGACGTTCTAGATTTTGACCTTTGCTTTAATTTCATTTGTATACATGATAAAGCCATGGGACTTCGTATGCATTAGGTTGCAAGCCATATCACCTTGAAAAACCAACCGGAAGTGACCATGTGTAAACCGGAAGTAGCTATTTTTGTACTTTTTAAAGTAAAAGTATATAGAACCATACATTTTTCGGAATCAGTGTCAAGTAATCTATCAAATAACACCGAACTGACATTTTCAAACCGGAAGTAACAATTATCTCCTTAATTTAAACAAAATGTGTATAAAACCATATATTTTTTAATCAGCGCACAATAAGCTATCAATTGACACTATAAATGACATTTAAAACCAGATTTTTATATTTTCATATTAAAATATATCGTTTCAGGTGGAAAGACCTTCGATTGTTCTCTGAACAATTGGTTTTAATTAGGTCTTTCTACTTTTATGTGGTAAGACCTATTGGTTTTCTTCTGATTATTAGGTCTTTCCACTTTTCTGTGGAAAGACCTATTGGTTTTCTTCTGATTATTAGGTCTTTCCACTTTTCTGTGGAAAGACCTATTGTATTTGTTCTGATTATTATTATTTTCTTCCGCCAAATTTTGTTCTCGCATAAAATTTTTGTTTCGCAAGATGTCGCTTAGATATTTCTTATATAGTATCATACAGTTTATGCGCTTTTTATTTTCCTTGGTTCATTTAAATGAAATTGAGGCCAAGGTCAAAGGTCAAAGTCATATATTCTAAATTTTGACTTTTCCTTGTTATTTGATCTCCTCTGTCACTTTTAAAAGATACAAATTAAAGAACTAGTGCAAAATGTTTGCTTAATTGTGATTAAGGTAGTTCAGGGTATAGAAAAAATGACAGAATTTTCTTATACTTTGCCAAAATGAAGATTTTACTACGCTTTTTCAAAAAATAATAAAAGTATGGGTCACCGCGCTATTTTTCAAGGTACGAGTCGTTCAAAATTGCCAAAATTTGCTTAGATTGTTCATGAAAAATACATTTTGTGCTTAAAAGAAATCTATAAGACAGAATTTTGAAACAAAATATGAGAAGATAGGTTTTATAATATATTTTAAGAAAATGGAAAGAAAAATGGTGTCACCGAACTCTTTTCTTGCTACAAGTAAAAATGAAAATTTCCTATATGTCCAGTATAAATTTTGTACTAAAGAGTAATCTCCCTTTAATGGCTTATTTGAAAAATTGATTCTAAAACACAAATATTTGGTATTTGATAAAACATTTTCGATAATGCAATGAATCACTAAGTTTTCTTTATATAAACAAACAGTGTAACCAATAAATTGCAAATCTGTCTCCAAATTTGCAGATTTGGGCAAAGAACTAGACCGATTATGTACCGTGATTGTACAATTCAAGATGGCGGTATACCCTGAACTACCTTAAGATATGATACATTTGGTCTGAAACAATCCAATAATATCTTATAGGAGTTAATGTCCCTGAAATGATTCAATTTGAGGTTAATTGATTATTATGCCAACTTGGTACATGATAAAGCCATAGGGTCTTTTGCAAACTGTTGGTTGACATATGACCTTGAAAAAAGTAAACCGGAAGTGACCTTGAGTGAACCGGAAGTAGTATTTTTGCACTTATTTTATGAAAAAGTACCTAAAAACCATATATTTTTGAATGATCATAGGTTAACCTATCATTTGAGACCGGAAATGACATTTTATAAACCGGAAGTAGCATTTTATCTTCCTTATTACAGGCTAGCCTGGAATCCTGGCTCACTGCTCGACAGTAGAGCCAGGCGGAATACAACGACATGTTTTACTCAATTGGATGTTAGAATGATGCATCGTGGGATAGCTTCATTTCTTGACACATGGCGGGAAATATTTATATTGTCACGAATTTATTGAAAATCATTTTTTCATTTCATGAAAAATTTAGCATATATAATTCAAACGTTATTGATTTACATCGTGAATCAACTGTTAATTAACGATCCGATCGATATATTCCTCGTTTATAGAACATGCACATGCGCAGTAATTCAGTCCTGTTCAGCGCTGATAGTTGGTCACGTGGATTGTATTACGCCTGGCGCTATCGACGAAGTATTAGATTGGGTCAGGATGCCAGGCTAATTACAGGCATAAGTATATACAAACTATATATTTTTGGAATCAGTGTGAATAAAGCTATCATATGAGACCGGAAGTGACATTTTCTAAACCGGAAGTTGGCAATTATTTTCCTTATTTCAGGCAAAAGTATATAGAAACCATTTATTTATTGAATCAGTATGAAGAAATCTATACTTTGACGCTATTAATAACTTTGAGTAAACCAGAAGTAGCTTCCTATCAATTATTTAGAAAATTGATGTGGAAAGACCTTCAATTGTTCTTTGAACAATTGGTTTTTTTATTTTTTTTTTTTTTTCCGCCTGATTTTTTTCAAGTGCTGTATTGTTAATTCAAAAGATGTCGCTTATACATTTTGTATATAATATAAAACAGTGTATACGCTTTTGAAGCTGACCCCACTTAACCGAATACTTTACTTTGTAAGATTTATCCCCCCGAACACTGTTTTTCTTGTGTGCACTACTTCTTCGCAACCGTAAAAGATTACGACAAAATTATTTTACCAAATTGCTCGTTATATCCTCAGGTTGTCGAGAATAATTTTGATCGAAAAGATCTGAAGATTCCATATGAGAGTTATTTCCCTTTATGTATTCGACATAAATGAAATGTAATAGCAACTTATAAACCATATTTGATAGAGATCAAGGTCTTTTGATCTGAAATCTTGGGTCCACCAAAAAGAAAATGAGGTCAAGGTCAAAGGTCAAGGTAATGATTAAATATTTTGCTTGTGTTTGTGTGTGCTACTCCTAAGAAACTGTAATATATATGAAAATATTTTGTCGTAACAAGAAATATTTTCTTCGAAACAGTACGATTACATTCATTTGGAGTTTTCTCCCCTTGAATGTAAAAAATAAGATGTATGGTACTGTTTAGATCAACTGATCTCTTCAGATGTTTCCCATGCGTCCTTGTATGTGACCAACACAATCTTCTTTCTGTATTATAATGTTTGGACCATAAGGATTGGTATCTACAACACTAACATTCGCCGTGCTGTCCCTCACAAATGTTGTATACTGTAATCTATTGAATTCTTGTGACCTTCAGCACCTTGAGCTTCCGTGGTTATTGCTGATCCCTCAAAATAAAGAGTGCATACTTTGTCATGTTCAACAAACAATGAAAGCAATTCTTTTTTGTTTGTTTGTATATGCCCGTTAACGGGACGTATTATGGTATACCCGCCGTCCGTCCGTCCGTCTGACCGTCCATCTGTCGTCAATACTTCGGACAATAACTCAAAAACGCTTTCACCAATTTTCATGACACTTCGGTGAATTGTTTATATCTATTGAAATACGCTCCCTTTTGATTTTTATCAATTTTAGATTTTACGTTTCCGAGTTATGGGATTTCATTCATAAAAAACGTTGGGAATTTTCCAGTTTTCTGTCTACAACTTAAAAAGTTTGAGCATTTTTCATGAAACTTTAATGAATTGTTTATATATAATGTAATAAGTTCCCTTTCGATTTTTTTAAATTTCTTATTTTACGTTTTGGAACATTGGGACTTTATTCATAAAAACGGGGTAATTTCCAGGTTTCGAATAATAACTCATTTGAGCAGTTTTCCCGAAAATTTGGTGATTTGTTTATATCTATTGAAATAAGCTCCTTTTTTATATAAATTTCTGATATGACTTGCGAAGTAATGGAACTTTATTCGTTGAAAACTGTCAATTTTCACACTTTAGACAATTATAATGTAACGGGGCTTTCTACTGTGTGTTTTGTACCTAGTCATTATTTCGGATGTACGTATCCGGGATCGATTTATCCATGTTTGCCCGTTAACATATGGAACCAGCTATTGCAATATTTCATCGTTAGCTCACTACTGTCTATATAACGAAGTCTGTTTAATGTTCACATGTTTAATCGTATAGATATTCATATAACAGTACATGTATAATATAAATATATAGGTTCACTATTATAATTTCCAATTCAACTTGTTACTTCAATCTCATCTATAATAGAATAGAATAGAATAGAATATTTTTATTTCCCAAATTACAGGGTCCATAAAGGGCATAAAATCAGATACAATTGATTTACATAATTGGTAACAACAACAATAATAGTCACTTGAAAATATATATTTAGTATATTAGCATTGGTCAGAATCAGAGCCAAAAACCACATATATATTGTGAATAAAAGAATAAAATTACATTATATGCATTTATTCTCAAATTATTTACTTGACTTAGTGTCACTATGCATACCTGATCTCCTTAATTCAAAACAGTCACAAATATAACAGCCCGGTTTTTCCATAAGAGTTACATTTTCTTGAGTCAAGAGCCATAAAAATTTAGAAGATTTATTTAAATTTTTAAAATTATAACAATTGTCAGATATGTATTGAAAAAAGTCTTCCCTTTGAGTATCATAAAGAGGACATTCTAACACAAAATGAAGCTCATCTTCAACTTTACCGAGTGAGCAATTTGAACAAAGACGCTCAGATCTTTCTATATATTTTTTTGAATATCTGTCTGTCTCAATTTTTAAAGAGTGAGCACTTATTCTTAATTTACAAATTGACTGTCTTTTTAAAATCCTGTAGTTCTAAATATTTTTCTTTTTTAAAACGATTTTTTATAGAAAAATAAGTACCAAGCTTCCCTTTTTCAGTGTTAATTGTTTGATACTTCAGCCTATTCCAAAATGTTGAATAACTTTCACATAGTTTATTTTTAACAAACTGACATAAAGAACCAATTGATTGGTCAAAATTTGGTAAATCAATCTCTCTCTGAATATAATCTATACTAGAGTACCATGTATTTACATTAGAAATATGTAATTGTTTACAACATATGAATGCATCAAATAATAATCCTTCTTTCAAACCTTCCAGTCTATGACAATATTTGAACATTGATAAAATTATAGTAAAATAAATAGGAAATCTACCAAGCTCTGACATCACAGCTATGTTACTGGACTTTCTGTTTACACCAAGAATATATTTCATAAATTTGTTATGAGCTTTTCAGAGGAATCCTGACCAAAACTTTTCCAATATATAATCATTATCTTTTTACAAGCAGCTGAATCAGTACGAAACATTCCCCATATTTCACTGCCATATAATAGTATGGGTTTAATTGTATGATCATAAAGATGTAAAAAACTGGCAATACTAGGGTTTGATGATGACAAGCATCTCTGTAGCTTAAAACATGCTTTTAAAGATTTGTTGTATAATTCATCTTTACACTGCTTGAATATACCACTAGATGTAAATGTGATTCCAAGATATCTATATAATTTTGCACATTCTATCTCTTTACCTCCAAAATGTAAACAGCATTTTAAAAATTTTCCTGGCTTGTTAAAAGTTATACTTTTTGTCTTTTTAAGATTAACATCAAAACACCATTCTAAACAATATTCATGTAACATATTAATTCTCTTTTGCAAACCTTCCTGTGTTTCTGAAAAAATTACGACATCATCAGCATACATAAGACAATCTACTCTACGGTTATTAATATTTACTGGATCAGGACATGACAAAAACTTTCAGGTAGATCATTAATGAATATTTTGAAAATATTAGGGCTTAAAACATCACCTTGTCTAACCCCTATAAATGATTTAAAACATGGGGTCATTTCATTATCAATTTTAACACATAGGTCACTTTTATTATACATATCTTTAATGATAGAATAAAACTTTCCAGTAATATTGTTTGTTAATAGCTTATATCTGATACCCTCATGAATCACTTTATCAAAAGCCTGTTTAAAATCAACAAAATAGGCAAATAGTTTACCCCCCTTTTTACTAATATATTTATCAATAATGGTTTTTAAAACAAAAACATGATCAGATGGTCTACATTTTTTTGAAAATCCAATTTGACATGGATTAATCAATGATTCTTTAACCAAAAAATGATCTAGCCTGTTATTCAAAACAGAGTTAAATAATTTAACAACACAAGAATTAATGGCAATGCCACGATAATTATCTCTTTTACTTGGATCACCAGACTTAAAAACAGCAGATAAATAAACTGATGACCACTGCATTGGATATATACCAGATGAAAATACATGGTTAAATAGTTTCTGAATTAAAGGTTTTAGAACTGAACTGTCTGCCTTTAGCATCTCATTAGGTATACCATCCAGACCTGATGCTTTACCACTTTTGAGTTTAGATATTTATTCAAAAATTTCTTTAGTAGAGAATCTATAATCTAATTCACAGAAAGTTTTATTTTTTTCCATATTTTCTATTTTAGAATTAATTTCTTTAATTCTTGTCTCACTGATTGAAGGAGATTTATTCAAATCTGAAAAATGATTAAACCAGGCTTCTGGTTCTACCAACTTTTCTTTACTATCATCTGTAGACTCCTTTAAAGAATTAATAAGTTTTCAGTATTGTTTTGGATCAGAATCTCTTAGATTATCAAGACTATTCAGGATGGACTGTTTAAATGTGCGCATTTTATATTTACCCAATTTCTTATATTCTCTGTAGCATTTATAATATGAACCTCTGATGATAGGATCATACGGAAATTTTGACAATAATTCACCTTTTGATACTAGAGTTTTCCTCTTTACACCTAAATCAGAATCAAACCATTTACAATTAGGTCTTCTTTTTAAGATGATTTATTGCGAAAATATTTGCCTTTGATGCAGCAACATTTATAATATTTAAAAATCAGAAACTGCTCTCTCTGAATCTTCATTGTCATAATCAAGATTCATAAAATTATTTAAAAGAGTTTTGCAAACAGGTTGGCAAAGTGCATCTTGAAATTTACTGGTTGATGATTTTGTCCACTTATAACCACCTGGAAATGCATGCATTTTAAATTTATTAACAGATAAATGTGAAGAATACGTTGCTAAAATTCCAAAAGACAACTTACAATGACAATCTGAAAAATTTGGGATGAAATCAGATATTTTGAAAGATAAAATTTTAGGTAAAAGTGCTTCTGAAACAATAACATAATCTACAACACTAGATCCTGTGGGTTTATGGTGTGTAAATTTACCATACAAATCACCCAATACTCTTCCATTTAAAATTCTCATTTTTGTAGATATACATAAATCTTATAACTGTTTACCTCTAACATCAACCTTATTATCGTAACTATGTCTTACATCTTGAATAGTATCACAATCATAATCATCATATATAGGTAAATGAGTATCATAAACATCATTTTGTATAAAATCTGGCTCTGATCCTGACCGAGCATTCAAATCACCACATAAGATAATATCTCCTAACTGTTTATATTTGCATGTTATATCCCTTTCAATACTGTCTAATACATCATCATCAGACTGATGTAAATAACTTGCCATACTTGGAATTATATATGCTAGACACAGAAATATATCATTTGTTAGATTAAAAAAGTTCTTATTCAGTTTAATCCACTGATAATCTTTACTGGTATTTTGCAAAATTTTTATGCCTGGACGGATAATATTCTTTATTAGTATACCAAGGCCCCCATAAAATCTTAAATTGGAGGACTGTGATCTACAAACTGGGAAAAAAATGTATCCCTCAACACTAATAGGGGTGTTATATCCCAAATGTGTTTCTGTTAATAGTATAATATCATGCTGAATGATCTGTTTTAGAAATGAGGGGTCTTGTAATTTGTTGTAGGATTTAGAAATTAAGCCCCAACATTCCAAACACAAAAAGATAAATTAGATAATAGAATATTTTTGTGCTTATTCATTACTTCAATTTAATATTTAAGAAATAGTGTTGTTAAAATGTGTACTAAAATATTCAAGTAATTTGGGAGAGAAAAATAAAAACTTGTGTAATTCACAAGATGTTATATCAAATATACACACAAAAGAAAAAAAAAAGAAAAAAAAAATAATCCCAAACAAATATGCTAAGTTGAAAACTAAATTCAAATAAAGTTATACAATACAATGTATAGCTATAAATGTAAGTATATATTTGGCAGAAATTAACGCTCTGCCTTTAAATGTTAATATCCCCTGCGGTTATAACCATGCACGATTGCCTCGAAACTGATGATTGTTCCCTCTTCCACCTCTATACCGCTGGCCTCGGCCTCTGTTGTACATATACTGTTGCGAATCATCATCAGGCACAAAATCATTTGTATTGTCACGTTGGACTCTAGGCGGTGTATAATTGTATTGGTTAACGTTTCGTTTCATGGGAGTTCTCGGGGGGAGGCCAAGAATCCTGTCAATGGTGTCTCTAATATTAGATGCCAACATTTTAGTTCCATTATATGAAAGATGATAATTATCGTTAGGGTCCAAATATTTTTGGAGAGCACTCCCTTTAAATGCCATATTGCTATTGTCACATAGCTCTACATTTGATTTATTCCTGAATTCTTCCTTTGCCATCAAACTCAAAATCTGAGCTTTATTGTTCAAAGACTCCTCGTCGGCTCTTGGAGTTGGGAGAGATATTACTATTTTTGCATCTTCAAATTTCTCCCTGGCACGATCAATAATAGAACCTAGATATTCAATGCTGTTTTCATTTGGAGCAGTTCGAACAGCATTTGATAAAGAATGTAAAACTAAAATATCCGGTGTAACCTCTAGCTCCTGTATAACATGATCAGTTTGCTCTAATGTGAATGCCTCATGTTTTTCTGCAGAGTATTTGGAAGACAGTTTATTTGGGTCAATCCCTTTAATGTTGGATGTACCGATTAAAACAACATGTTTTGTATTTCTTGATTTAGGCTGTTTTAGTTTCACTTCCTTGAAATTGGTTGTATTGTCTTGACTCAAATGTAATTTTAGACTAAGTACTTCATCTTCTTTGTGTTTTAAACTTTCGGATACTGAATCAAAAGCTGAAGCCATTTCTTCAATTTTACTGATCTTATCGTTTAACTTAGTTTGTAGGTCAGAAATGTCACTTTGTAAGTCTTTAATTCTCTTGTCCTGAGAATTTTTTTGTAGCTCCATTTGGGATTTTTGAGTTTCAATTTTAGATTTCCAACATTCAATATTAATGGCAGATGTGTTTTTAAATTCATTAACAGATGACTTTAAGATGATATTTTCTTTTTCAAGAGAGACTATGCGAGCAGCAAGTTTGTCATTATCACTTGTAGGTTTAAGTATGGTAGTAATTGTATCTTGCAACATTTTAAAATTGTTGTTATTTGTTTCTATAGATTGATTGTAATAATGCTCCATCAATTGAAATTTCGAATTGAATAAATCAGATTGCTGCGTACAAATTTTGTCAAGCGCCAATGTGAAACTGGCCTCCATCCTACTAAATATCTGGTCTGGCTGAAAATGCGCAACATTCATATCTGATTGACTTATATTGTTTGTTTCATGCACCTGACCGAATTTGTCTTTTGTAACTATACTGTCGTTATGAGATGCTAAATCTTTGTTGTTATTTGTGTCAATCAATGTTGATATTTGTTTAATATTTGTTTGATCACTTAAGTCGGTTTCACTTCCACACTGGCTTGTGTTTATTTTACACGACCCAGACTTGTCTGTATTAGTTGCCATATAAATTACGTTAACCAGCTTGACTAGGACTGGGAAATCTTTATCTACGAAAGTATATTTATGGTTGCCTTGTACTTGCACTAAGCCTGTGTTTATAAATAGGGTGATTTTGTACAATAAAGAATTAACAACATCTGCTTTTGTTGATATTTCTACACAGATGGATTTATTTCCAGAATTCTTTGTAGACCAGTTTCCCGAGTCATCAAACCAACTGACTACTTGATCCAAGGTACTAGCTTTGGGTGAGGAATACGAAATGCTATCATGTGTGCTGCCTCATCATACAAATGTGTATCAATTTCTTCAGTAACAGCACGCTTGCCTTTGGGACCTGATGGTACATTGAATTTTGTTGGTAAACAAGTTACAGGGTAGTCACAGTAAACACTAGTTAAGGTGATATCATTGTTTGAGATCAGATGTTCAACGTCTATGTCCGCCATGTTTTTTTCCTCTCTACGCGTTCATGTAAGTTAATGTATAATGCTTGCAAGATTCAATTATAGGTCATAAAACCATTGTTAATTAGTGTTAATACAACTGACCAATATAAAGTTTCTCACAAGCTCGTCATTATCTATTCTTAATTTAGATTAAACATTGCTTTATGGTCTTAAACTATTTTGATAAACTTATAAATGTTATTGCAAATCTACTGTGCAACTCATGTACCGTATAAACTGTCACATTAATCAAGATGAAAGATAATTTAACTGATTAAGTATTGACCAACAACTCTTTGATGTAATTGACCACGCCACAATAAAATTTCATTCGTTCAAACACCGAGGCTCAAATCTCCCTAAACTTGAAGTAGCCTTAATAGTGCCAAATTATTCATGTTTTGTGTCACTGGGTACTGCTGTGTGTGCACGTCTTTTTTCTTCTTTTTTTTTTTGGGGGGGGGGTCTATTTGAGCAGTGCTCACAGTATTTCCTATTCAACTTATTAATTCATTTAAATCATAAAGACGAGTAAAAAGGGTTACGGCCGTATCATGCGCTCATGGCACAGCTCTTTATACCCTCATGTTCCCATTGTTTACACCCTTTACATTCATTGGCAAAGTCACATATTCAAGTACTTTTCCCGTATATATAGATATTACACTAACAAAGCCATTCCCTGCACTGTATCCTACATGAACCCGTTATCCATTAACAGATACTGCACACTTACATGGTCCATCTTCATCTTTACAGAACACATCTACAACAGAGCACTTTGAGATTTCCCAATTCTTCTCATTGCCAGGATAGACAGTCTGTTAATGTCCTTATATTGACCAGATTCATATCCAGTATTGGAATAGGAATAAAATTCGCATGTATGTTGCCAGTTATCACAAATCCACTGAAGTATAGAGCAAAAACAACGTTTTCCTGCCAAGTTTTCAGGTTTAAGAGATCCGATGTGACAATTTCGGAACACTGCTGGTGATAAAACACTTTCTTGCAAAGGGTTAATTCATCAATCTGCTATGTACTCCTGAATTTGCTTTATCCTCCTCCTCGTCATCATCATTATCCGAGTCATCATTTTCAGACTGTCTTCTTTCAGTGTTTCATTGAATGTTCAAATCTTGGTCCTTTTCACTATCTTCCTTTTCACTTTCTACTCTTCTAATACATGTAACAGAAGTTAAATTCAGTTTTTTGAAGGACACACTTTGATTTCCTAAATCAGTGTTACTATTAGTGTCATAACTTTCTTCAGTTTCCAGTTGTTCAAATACTTGTGCCTGGTTGTAATAAGAGCCCTTGTAAGATTCTTTAAGAGCATCTTTATGATCTATGGGCATTGATTTCTGAGCCTTTTTTGTAGACCTTTTCACTCTTTTCTTTTTTCTTTTTTCTTGACATACTATCAATCCTTTATTATATACAGTACTTTCAATAGGGAAAAAAATCTCCCACAAGGACATCTTAAGATAATATTGTCTGTATTACTGATAACAAGTCATATCATTGTCAAATTATCTCATTGATGAACAGTTATAAAAACCGCCCACATGTTTTATCTGCTCTTGGTCAACCACGTGTGTTTGTTTAACAATCTATTTAGCATCAATAGTCATTAACAGTAAAGAAAATACAAGTAAAAGCTTTTCTAAAAACTTTAGTAAAAAGCTAACCGTCTCACAGCTGATTAAAGTGGAAAATGTTTTTGCTTTGTAGTTTAATTCATTGAGAATAGCCTTGTATATAAATTGTAGTAGATTACAATTACAAACATTATCAAAGGCTTGTACATTTTCTTAGATTTACCAATTTCTTTTTTGGTGAATGTATTAACACTGGAAAGGGTAGGGATAATGTCCTTATCATCCGCGTTTGTACCTTTTATCGATTTTTTTTTTTTTTCAAAACATAAATGTTGTTCGTTTACTTTTCTTTGGTTGTTTGCTTATTTATTAGTGTAAGAAAAGTATGGCCGCTTCCACCTGAATGTTTTTCCTTCATAATAGGCATCGAAAATTGTAGAGAGTGAAAAAATGTAAACATATAAGAACACAGCTAATATATTTCCAACGGTATCTCACATCTTTTCAAAATGATTCTTGAAATGTAAAGCGTTACATAATTATATATGGTTATTTTTGTTGTCGATGCAGATCTTGTTAACTCATGGTTGGTGGGCTGCAATGTGGAATACCCTGCGTCTCTTTTCTATATTCGAATAATGAGTATCCTTACAATAAAATGTTTCTTTTTTTTTAAATTATTTGGTTTTATTGGACTTCTTGAATATATTTTTAGAGAAAAATACTCAGAAGGGTAATTTGTTATATAAGACCTAAGACCTAAGCGCGTGAAATTCAAAATATAGTAGTTTCGCCATTCTTTTTAAAGTATAATAATGTCATTGGTTATAAAGAATGTGATAAGTTCTGCAATGCTATTATAAATTTCACTATGAGACCATCAACATAATAGAATCAACAAATTTTACCAAAACTTTATTAAGCATACAGTTTGATACTGTATCGTTTGTTATTGGTTTACTTGTACATATCTTCATATTTATTTACTATACGATTAAATGTTGGGTGCTTATCGTACTTACCCTTCAAAGCTTGACATACTGGAATGACATAATGTTTTGTGGGAGACCGTTCGTATGTTGACATATAGATTTCTTTTTATTTTATGATCATAGTATATGTATGTCTATACATGTTTTACAATTCTTGTAGAAAACATACAATTAAGAATGATCTTTTAAAATACCAACAGTATTTTCGTCAATAAATTTATGTTTTTCTTTTATTTCTCTTTCTCTCATATAGAATGTATATATATAAATAGTCAATAAACCTCAAAACAAATATTGGAAGTTTGTTCCTGACCCTGCATATTGCTTTAAGTAATATCTGAATTCATTTTTGCAATTAAAATAGTATTTTACATGTATTCACAACTATTTTATATATTATAGCTAGACTCAGGAGGATTAAAACTTAAAATATTGTAATGATGTCCAATTTAGCAGAGCGTAGATTGAACTTTAGAAATAAATTGTTTTGTTTGTTGTTTAATTGGGTTGCTGTCTGAATTGATTATGTATACTTCACATCTCCTTTAAAATCATTCATAGAAATTAAACATTGCTTAAAATATGTTAGCATACATATATATAATTGCTTTTATCGTCTGAGAGTAGTTTTTTTTATTCTTCTTATGTTCCCTTTGGATATGTTTCAGTCTTCTGTTCTTCAACGTCTGCTATCTTGAAAAGAAATAGCTAGGGAGAGCTAGACAATATCCAAACCAGCCCAAAGATCTTGGGGTGTGTGTGGTGGCACTTATTATGAGTGGAAGGGATGAGTCACGTGGATAGGTCACTATTTATCAGCTTTATGATATTTGATGAAGTCAAGAAATTTAGTTGAAATATAAGACAAGGTTGGTGATTGAATCTGAAACTTATCAGAAGTCGATATCTTTTTACAGTTGCAATTAAGATCACCAGAGACATATATACTGTGGATATATGTCTCTAAAATTACTGATGTAAATGTTTAAGATATTTATCAAAACTATTTATCTCCCCATGAAATAACGATAGCTATATGTAGGTATACTTATTGTAAAAAAATATATGATAGCTAGGGTAACTATGTTCTTTTGTTATTCAAAATATATATGTTAGACTCAGATCGACGTCCGGTCTCTAATTGACGTCCGTTCCTGAAATCAACGTCCAAATCTAACGTCACATTATCAGTGTCCAATATTTTGACCCTCCAATCGACGTTCAATTTAACGCCATGTATTGCCAAAACGACGTCCGTTCGATTGTAGTCTTCTCTAATCGAAGTCCAATATCAATAAATAATAAACTACTGCACGTATACATGTACATGTATAAGACTTGGATTGATCTTAGAACATTCAAATAAAAGATGAAAGTTGGTCTGTTTTGTTGGGTTCTTATAACAACTCAATTATCAAACAGTTACAGAATTTACATAGAGATTTTTTCAACCCGAAACAGGTTACAGATGTATTGATATTAATTTGCATAAGGTCGATTTCATTATTTATGAAACGCATTATTTTTGTTATTAGATTGACCTTTATCTATATCACCTGTATAGTTTTGTCTTTCTGTATAAAGCTGTTTTAAGAAACTTATTATCTTTATACATGACGAATTATTTATTTTGTTAAAATATTTCCTTTCTCTATTGTAACTGTATACGTATACCTAACAACAAAATTATTTTATTTACCTGTGTTTAAAATTTTGCAAATGGCTGATATTTTGTTCGAGCATATTGTTTTTCTTAAATTGTTTAACATTTCATACCGATATAACATGTTACTTTTATTATTCTTCCTTAGTTTATTTATTTTGAATTTACATTGTATCAAAGGTCAAATTTATTTGTTCAGTGTATGTTCAATGGTGTTACTATGTCCTTTGATTGAGTTAAGCTATTTCAGTTGATATTTTATAGTGTGTCTTTCTATGTTGTGATGTTACACTATTGTTTCAGAAAAAGGGTGAAGGTTTGGTACCATTAAAACGTTTAAACCCGCTGCATTTGTTTGCACCTGTCCTAAGTCAGGAATCTGATGTTCAGTAGTTGTCGTTTGTTGATGTGGTTCATAAGTGTTTCTCGTTTCTCGTTTTTATATAGATTAGACCGTTGGTTTTGCCGTTTGAATGGTTTTACACTAGTAATTTTTTGGGCCCTTTATAGCTTACTGTTCGGTGTGAGCCTAGGCTCCGTGTTGAAGACCGTACTTTTGACCTATAATGGTTTACATTTATAAATTTTGACTTGGATGGAGAGTTGTCTCATTGGCACTCATACCACATCTTCTTATATTAATATTTATCTTGATAGAAGTTAATCCAATCGATCTACGTTCTCGTATGTCATTCATATTCATATCAATAAATGACATGTGAGTTTACGCCAATGAGAAAACAACCCAACGACAAAGAAAACCAAACGATATCTAGATGCCAACATTCAGTATTCAGCAATAGACAAAATAAAGAAGTACAGCCAATAGTAATGGGAGTATTATAATTCGGACTCTGTAAGTTTTTTTTTTCAACAAATTTCTGAGTTTTTCACCTGCAGTGAAACATATAAAAAAAGAAATGTGCATTATGTTTTTATGTTGTGTTGTTATACCACTGTTCCAGTTGATGCAGATGGTTAAGCGCTCACAAACATGTTTAACCCTGCCACATTCTTTATGTGCCTGTCCAATGCAGGACCCTTTAGTTCAGTGGTTTTCGTTGGTTTATGTCTGTCATATTTGTTTTTTGGAATTGTTTCGTTATAAATAAAGCCGTTATTTTTTTAGTTTGAATTGTTTTACATTTTTTTTGTCGGGTCCCTTTAAAACCATTTTAAAAAGTTATGACGTCATTGCGGCAAGTCCATAAAACGGACATCGATTAGAGAAGTCAAAAACTGGACGTCGATTTGAGAACAACAAAAAAGACCTCGATAAGAGGGGCATTAAATTGGCCGTCGATTTGGAATCTTATTTTGTTGTGACGTCAGATTCGGACGTCGATTTGAGGAACGGACGTCGATTAGAGACCGGACGTCGATCAGAGTCTTATATCTATATGAAAAGGCTGTATTGGATGTCTCAGCTGCTCACGCCTACCATAAGTGTTACCTATGTACCGATATGCATGATTGGTAATCAGACAAAATCTAATTACTAAAAAAAAGTGTTCAAATCCCACACTCTACGGGATTAAAATACATTAACTAGGTTTGAATTGTTCCAACCAATCAACGAACTCTAATTATTTTAGAGTCAGTAATATCTTCCAATCAGGTAGTAAGAAAGCATTCAGTCCGAATACTGTCAATCGTTCAACTCTAAATACCGTCTCCGAGGAGACGGTAACTCGGAGACGGTAATGATGTATTATTTCTTCTATCCGTCAAGTATGTAAATACATAATAACTAAGAAAATGTATCTTTTGTGGTGTGCTACCTTAAATACATGTTTATTTAAAAGGATAACAGAAGATGAAAATAAAACTTTATACATGTCGTACGTCCGAAAGTCTTTTCTGAATTAATCTTCATCTCGAACGGTCAAACCTTAACATTTGAAAGACGGGTATGTATGTATAAGTAGAAACCCTAGGTGTATTAGTATATGACCAAGAGGGACCTAGATGAAATAGAAAAAATGACTCAGGTCGACCTTTCCTGAAAGAGTTGAAAAATAGGAACCACAACGATATTGCAAAGTATTACAGACCACACCAACCACCAACATTTGATTTGATGTTAACTTTTATTACAGTTACAGGTTGGACATCCACTTGTAGGATCCACACACATATTAAATGGGCACTTGGGCATAACCAGCTCATTACGGTTAGCTCCTCCTTGTCCAGTTTCTTTATAAGGTTTAAATTCAAACAAAAACATTGTAAGCCTTTAAGGATGTTCGCTTGTCATGTTTTGGAATTTTTGTCAGATTTTCGGAATCCTCTGGTTTTATCCATGTGAATGCCATAAAAAATTTTGTCCATTGACCCCCATTTTTCTTTTTATAAGTATTTTACATTTATAATTATAAGCCATCTGTAAAAGTCTTATAGAATCTTTGTTATTTTTTAATAGGTTCTGAGAACTTTTAAATGATAAGGCTATGAAAAATCAAGAGAGAACATTTTCCCGCCAAAATTTCAATGGCTAATATCTCTAAAAAAAGCACATTGACCTATATTTTTTTGTTGCTCTTTTGGTTCCTTTAATAATCCCCTATCAATTTATACTAGTGTTACGAAAAGCTTGTTATTTTGAAACTGAGTAGCGAACCTCCTTAAGTAAAAAAAAAAAAACGTCAGTAGTAAGTGCATTATAGAATGAGTATTAGAGAAAACAAACATACAGCATATTCTTATGTCTTCAAAGAACTGAAAAAATGAAAGATTTGAAATCTATTCATTTTAATATTTACTCTACCGACAATAAGGACTATATTAAGAAATCAGACATAAAGGCCAGAAATGAAAATCAGTGTTTACCTTTCTATACCCGAGGCGATCAAGACCTTGTAATGCTGTATATGCATATATGTTTTATTATAGTTATTGTGCTAACCTGTGGGTGTTTTGATTAGTTTTCTTGTCTGGTTGCTGTATCATTGACGCATGCTCAATGATTTTACAAATATGATTAAAACAAACTTTGTTATTTTCTTCATTAGCTTACCCGAGCTTTGATCATTGCCTGCCAGATTGTACACAGGACATCCCTGAGAATCAGTTGTTATATCAGTGGCACAGTTAACAGCAGGTGGATGACATACTGATGAAGTGTGTTCAATTAGACTTAAAAACACATTTAGATGACAAAACTGTTGAGACATTACAAGATGCAGCTGTTATATCGGATAATTATACTCTTTCACATAAAAGAAATTTCAGAGGTCAAAATTTAATACTTCGAGTGGAAATTACAAGAATCAATGCACTGAGCGTACTGATAGTAAGCCTGTTGCACAGAATAAGACCCAGTCTTTTTGGAAGTTTTGGTCCTCGGTGTTCTTCAGCTTTGTACTTGTTTTGGCTTCCAAACTTTTATCATCTGAGCGTCACTGGTTAGTCTTGTGTGGACGAGACGCACGTCTGGCATGTTGAATTTTAAACCTAGTACCTTTTGTTAGCTATTATTCGTGTGTTTCTTTGTCCTGTATGTTCTCCCATTTATTTGTATTGTAGTCCTGTCATGTGGTGTTGTCGTTTTGATGTTATGTTTAACATTGCCATAAAAGCAGGAGGTTTGGCATGCCACAAAACCAGGTTCAACCCACCATTTTTTTTCTTAAAATGTCCTGTACCAAGTCAGGAAAATGGCCATTGTTATATTATAGTTCGTTTCTGTGTGTGTTACATTTTAATGTTGTGTTTTTGTTGTGTCGTTGTTCTCCTCTTATATTTGATGCGTTTCCCTCAGTTTTAGTTTGTAACCCGGATTTGTTTTTATCTCTATCGATTTATGAATTTCGAACAGCAGTAGGACTTCCGAATTCTGTACAATCCGACCAGGGTTCAAATTTCATGTCAGGTTTATTTCAGCAAGTCGTGTACCAGTTAGGGATTGCTCAGTATAGGTCAAGTGCTTATCATCCAGAATCTCAAGGTGCCTTAGAACGTTTTCATCAAACATTGAAGAACATGATTAGAACTTTTTGTCTTCAATTTTACAGGGACTGGGATGATGGTGTTCACTTTTTACTTTTTGCGGTCCGAGAGGCTGTTCAAGAATCCCTTGGCTTTATTCCCTTTGAGTTGGTATTTGGTCACACTGTAGGGGACCTTTAAAACTGATTAAGGAAAATTGGCTTACTGAACACACTGACTTGAATCTTCTAGACTATGTATCTAGATTTATAGAAAAATTGTATACTGCTTGTTAAATTGCTGAGAACAATTTAAAAACTGTTCAGAAGAAGATGAAAATATGGTATGATAAAGATGCCAGGGACAGATTTTTTTGAGCCTGGTGATAAGGTACTTTTTTGCCAGTCCCTGGACATCCATTACAAGCTAAATATTGTGGTCCTTATACCATAGAGAGTAAAACCAATGATTTGAATTATATCGAAAAACACCAGGTCGGCGTAAACAAAATAGAGTGTGTCACATTAATATGTTAAAACCATATTTTGAGTGTACTAATGAAGGTGAGAGTAAACAAGTTGCCACTTTAGCCATGGTTAAACTGGAGAACAATCATGACAAACCAGATATAATTGAACCACCTTTTAGTTCTAAAACTATGGAAGAGATAGTTAGATTGAAAAATTCAGAAATTTTGTTAAATTTAGATTTAAAACTTGCACATCTGTCTTTTGATCGTAGAGAAAAATTAAAAGCCTTGGTATTTTCTTTTAAAAATCTTTTTCCAGATGTGCCAAACAAAACCACTGCTGTTTGTCATGATGTCGATGTTGGTGATGCTTCTCCAATTAAGCAACATCCTTACTGGCTCAATCCACTCAAATTTGAATTTATAAGACAAGAAATTAAATATATGCTTGACAATGATATTATTGAACCGAGTAACAGTGAATGGAGCTCTCCTTGTCTGCTTGTGCCCAAACCAGATAAAACCTTTCGTTTCGTATCTGATTTCAGAAAAGTAAATTCTGTTTCAAAATCTGATTCCTATCCGATTCCAAGGTTAGACGATTGCATTGATAATATTGGAAAAGCAAAATTTGTGAGCAAATTTGATTTATTGAAAAGTTACTGGCAAGTTCCATTGACACAGAGAGCTCGTGAAATATCAGCTTTTGTAACACCAGACGGCTTATTTCAATATACTGTAATGCCGTTTGGCACGAAAAGTGCTCCAGCTACATTTCAAAGAATGATTAATAATGTTATAAAAGATTTAGACTGTTGTTATGCTTATATTGATGATCTTATTGTATGTAGTGATAGCTGGGAAGAGCATTTAACACAGTTATATGATACTTTTAATAGATTGTCACAATCAAATTTGACTGTTAATCTTGGTAAAAGTGAATTTTGCCAGGCCACTGTTGATTATTTAGGGCATACAGTTGGCCAAGGTCAAGTGAAACCTATTACGGCTAAAGTGGACGCAATTACTAAATTTCCTCCTCCTACAAATAAAAAACAACTTATTTTCAAAGAGTGTGACACCATCTCTTTCTTTAGCCCACTGTATGAATATTCGCGTATAATTACAGCTTTTTGCCACCATAGGCTGTTCCCGCGTATCGACAAACCTGAAGATCATAAACGTCATTTTCTGAAAATTAAATATATTAGCAGAGGTATTGATTTTATCAACTTATCTAGTATATTTAATGACTCTACAGTTCAAAACTTTATACCTCCCAATTTTGATAACATAGAACCACCTATAATTTCATACACATACAAAAAACCCAGCAGAAGTCTAATTTTTAATTATACGTCGGTAACATCAGACGTGAATGTAGATAATAATACTCCCTTAACTTGAAACTGTGAATCGTCGAAGTTTAGATATGTTCCCTATGGCCATGTTATTACAGGTGACCTCAATATCGTCCAGGACAGAGAGGTTAAAACTTTTGAAAAAGGACCAAAATATCGTCCTCCAACTAAAATAGATTAGAAAGAGTGTCGTCAAGTCACCAAAGATGCTCTTTCCTCGTTTTGTAAAAGTGGTGTAAACGGGAAAAATCTGATAAAAATCTCTTGATTCTTATTTAAATAAATGTATGAATGTGGTAGATAAGAGAATATCACATTTTGAAAATAATTTAGAAGTAAATAATAGAGTACATAATACACCTATTTCCAGAATAAGAAATAAACTTCAAGAACTTTCATAGCGGTTTGTGTTTGTACCGGCCGACAAAGCAGCCAACAATGTGGTGGTGGTATGCCGTAAATACTACACGGACGTTCTTAAGAATGAAATTTTAAATTCATCTGCATTCAAGTCCATCCGCTCCACAGAGAGTCATGTAGTAAACAAACATATCACAACCACATCAAAGCTTAAGGCTTCTTCTGAACATTTGAAGGTCCCTACTATGTATTGGCTACCTAAACTACACAAAAAACCATTTAAATATCGTTTCATCTCGGCCTCTAGTAAGTGTTATACAACTAATCTTTCAGTGCTTTTAACAAGTTCATTAACTACTATTAAAGAGCTTATCATAAACTATTGTAATAAAATATATGAACATAAACTATTTTTGGAGTGTAAAAAATTCTTTGGATGTTTTAGATAAAGTACATGCTTTTGATGGTCCTTTTGATTCTGTTGACAGTTTTGATTTTTCTACTCTTTACACTACACTCCCACACTATCTTATCAAACAAAAGTTTTCCTATTTAATTAAATGGTCGTTTGGTAAAGCTGAATGCAAATATATTTGCTGCAACTCATTTAAAGCCTTCTTCTCTAATGAGAAAGGTAAATATGCTAGATATACTTACTGGAGGTGTGATGAGATGATTGAAGCTGTTAATTTTCTCCTTGATAATATTTATGTACGTTTCGGCAACAAAGTTTATCGACAGGTTGTAGGTATCCCTATGGGCACTAATTGTGCCCCTTTAATAGCAGACTTGTTTTTGTACTGTTACGAATCACAGTTTATGACTAAACTCAGTAAAGACCCGTCGAAATTGCATTTAATTGATAAATTCAACAACACTTACCGTTATCTTGATGATATTTTTTCGTTACATAATCAAAAATTTTCTCAATATACTGCTGAAATTTACCCCAAAGAACTTACTTTAAATAAATCAAATTTAAACGATAATAACTGTCCTTTCCTAGATTTAGATATTTCGGTTTTAAACGGAAACTCCACACTAAAATTTACGACAAAGGGACGATTTTTCGTTCCCTATTGTTAATTAAGATCATTGAATATTGTTTTTATTGGTATAAATATTGATTTTGTTATCAGTAAATTAAAAGCAAACTAAATATTACTAGTATGTTTTATACATATACACATTCATGGATCTACAATCTGTCGATACCTGTATCTTGGCATTGCACAAGGTCATGTTTTCCTCTGACTGTTGATGACGTCTTTACACTAAATCCATTGGATGTTGGATGTGTACGGATTGATAATTTAGTCTTAGATGCATGATTTTTTTATTAGTTGTTAGTGGCTTTGAACTAGCTGTCAGATAACTGCGAGTACATGTTCCTAATGTCTTTTTGTTGTTTGGATGTACAAGTACCCTGCCACGTCCACTTGTATATTTGTCCATCTGATGAGTTAAGCCTTTTTTCAACTGATTTTTATAGTTCGTTCTTATGTTGTACTGTTATATCACTGTCCCAGGTTAGGGGGAGGGTTGGGATCCCGCAAACATGTTTAACCCCGCCACATTATGTATGTATGTGCCTGTCCCAAGTCAGGAGCCTGTAGTTCAGTGGTTGTCGTTTGTTTATGTGTTACATATTTGTTTTTCGTTCATTTTTTGTACATAAATGAGGCCGTTAGTTTTCTAGTTTGAATTGTTTTACATTGTCGTTTCGGGGCCTTTTATAGCTGACTATGCGGTATGGGCTTTGCTCATTGTTGAAGGCCGTACGGTGACCTATAGTTGTTAATTTCTGTGTCATTTTGGTCTCTTGTGAACAGTTGTCTCATTGGCAATCATACCACATCTTCTTCTTTATATTATGAGATATTTAGGCATGATTGGATTTTACAGAAAATTTTGTTCAAATTTTGGTACTGTTGTTCAACCATTGACTCATCTTTTACGGAAAGATTCTAAATTCATCTGGAATGAAAATTGTCAAAACGCTTTTGAAAATAGCAAATCACTTTTAAGTAATAGTCCAGTTCTGATCACTCCAGACTTTGAAAAACAATTTAAACTTGCCGTTGATGCAAGCGATGTAGGAGTTGGAGCTGTTTTATATCAAGAGACAGATGATAATGTTGAGAAATCTATATCATATTTTTCTAAGAAATTAGATAAACATCAGAAAAATTATTCAACCATTGAAAAAGAGTGTTTTGCACTTTTGTCTGCACTTCAACATTTTGATGTATATTTAAATCCCACTGTCTATCCTATTCTTGTTTATACTGATCATTATCCTCTCACCTTCATACATGAGAAACAAGAACCAGAGATTGACTAGGTGGAGTTTATTGTTACAAGAATATGATGTTATCGTAAAACATATTAAAGGTAAAGATAATGTAATAGCAGATGCTTTATCTAGAACTTATTAAAACACTGTGTATATACTATGTATTTTTATACATATTATTCATGAAAAGTTTTTGTTACACTCAAACTTTTTTTAAGGGGGGAGGTGTTATAATATTGTATTTATTTAGTTGGCCTTATTTGTTTCGTGTGGCCTATTATATATGTTTACATTGTGTACAAAAAAATACACATTGTGTTACAACTATGCAGTTTAGAAATAACTGGAACAATCATTGATACTCATGGAATGATTAGAACTTTCTATTTCACTTACATAACGTTTCCAGAATGATCATAACAAAAGATGCGTAATTTAAACATCTAGCATTATCTAGAACTTTCCATTACAAGTATTTAAATGCAGACCCTAAAGTTAGACATACATGTAGACATAGATTTAGACTTAGACATCGATAGACATCAACATTCTCAGCAGTTGAATTGACACTTTTATTTACTAACAACATCATACTAGATTGTGACCTATTGGACGTATTATTCTGCGTGGATTCCCGAGAAGATTTCCGGATAAACAAAAGACAAAAGATCAGACATATATTTTGACAGTTAAGTAGACATTTCTTTTTGTGTAATACTTCTTGTAAACTTGTGTATAATAAATCTTGTTAAATTTTATTATTGATTTGTGTCTTTTGTTGACTACAATTAAAAGGCGATTTTCTGGCGTAACACTTTAGGTACCCGTATGCTCCAGGGATAATTTTGCATAACTGTAAGGTGGGAGATTGTTTGAATTTGCTTAGCAGTCTGAGTCAAGTGTTTCTCATTTCTTTCATTTTTGTTCTTTTCAATTTAATTTTTTGGGGGGGTGGTTCATCTTTAAAGTTAGAAGCATACATAATACAATTTTTGTACGATATATGAATGACGATGTATATCACTTGTTATTATGAATAAAAACATACGATGCCCGGAAGAAAATGACTGCTGCGAAGTGGTTTTTGAACTTGGTATAACTGCCTGCTGTGTAGTACTTGTGGACCGTGATCCAGACTTCTGTGATCCAGATGATTATTGAGTTCCAGACTGAGGGGATTGAGTAGAGTCAGATATTTCAGATTTCCATTAAAACCACCTGGTACAAAACTGCCTAGGCTAATGTCCTGCTTTTGGAAAGACACAAATATGTCGATCTCATCATGTTTCCTTACTTAATCTCGATTGGTTGACTGACAGGATTAAATTTAAAGAATAATAATATGTCAGTATATATTCGACGTTTTTTGTTTCTTTTTTTTTTTTTGTTACCCCATTTGGAACCTCAACTACATCATCATTACGAATACTATGTGACGTAGTTTTACAGAATGGCAGAGGCTCACGGAGGAAAATAATGACGTGTATCCGACAATAATACGTTTTTGATTTAAAATCACGCGATTTACACTTCAAATACTTGAATAATGTCTTAAAATGTTATTACAAGTTATTACATACACAATAGAATTATTTTCACAGCAAATTACAATATCCTTCAAGTATACGAAGCATTCAGTGCAATTGCGAGAATGCGGTTCAACTAGACGCTTGTGAAGAGTAAGCATGCACTTTATCCTCATTGGTCAATTAAAATATTTGCAGCCAATGATAATTAATATTGCCCCTGGTCATGCCATGACCATGCTGACCTTGACTGCCCGTAATCAAAACCTTGCTTAATTCCTAGACAAAGCACATGGTAATTTTCGGTTTCTTATTACAACATTGATAAGAAATAAAACCTGTACAAGTTGAAACAGTATCCTATATAGCTAATTAGTGTATAAAAATTTCCTGCCAAAAATGGTTTTATTACCATAAAACTGATTTTTCGTCAAAATAAATTATTATAGTGTGATTACTTTCTTCTTAGTGTAAAAGTGTTACTAGGCCACGGTTGCCATGGCAATCAAGTCAATAAGTTTTTCCGTACATTTTGGGGGTTTTAGCATTCTGAAACAAAACCAGATTTTATTTAATGATATTAATATTTTTCAGAAACATGATATGTAACAATCATAACAGCAATGTCATATAAAAATATTATTTTGGCTGAATATTGTCACAACCGCAGGAGCAGAGGTCATTTTTATTGCATTTGTAAAAGCGAATTATACACATTTAGCATGAACAAAATATACAGTTTGCATCCACCTCCATTTAAGTTGTGGTAATAAATATAAAGTATCAATGTTTCTAAAAAGTGTTACTAGGCCACGGTTGCCATGGCAATCAAGTCAATAACTTTTTCCGTACATTTTGGGGGTTTTAGCATTCTGAAACAAAACCAGATTTTATTTAATGATATTAATATTTTTCAGAAACATGATATGTAACAATCATAACAGCAATGTCATATAAAAATATTATTTTGGCTGAATATTGTCACAACCGCAGGAGCAGAGGTCATTTTTTATTGCATTTGTAAAGGCGAATTATACACATTTAGCATGAACAAAATATACAGTTTTGCATCCACCTCCATTTAAGTTGTGGTAATAAATATAAAGTATCAATGTTTCTAGTCAATAATTTACAATAAAATATTTGGGTATCAGGGTGCTAGGATTGTTGTTATGGAAACCAAAATGTGTCATTTTTGGGGTTTTTTCTTCAACAATGTTATTGAGATTACCCGAAAACAGTTATTACAATTGAATGACTCTGATGTGAAAACTATTGAGCATAAAATGATATTCAATTTAACCAAGGTCAAAGATCATTGATGACCTTGACCTTTGACCTTGCGTATATTAATTGGATTTCGTAAGAAATTGTAATAGAAAGAAGCAAACAATACGTGAGGAAAATGTTCAGGATGATTAAAGCAACTATTTTGTTTACAGCTCAACAGTAAGAAGTGAAGGTCTTATCAAAGGTGCATAGCAACCACCCTTATTTCATTCAAAAGAACCTAGTAACCATATATGTTTTAATTCTGTATGGATTATTGCATAGACCAAGGTCAGGGGTGAATGTTATCACACTTGTCCTCAGCAACCATTCATTTATAGTGCAAAAGTGCCTAGCAACCATTTATCTATATTAGAAAGTTGCCATCTAACCATTTATTTATATTAGAAAAGTACATAGCAACAAAATATTTTCGGTTTCATTGAGACAAAAATCAGAAAAAAAAAATTGATATAAAAGATGCAGTTTTCTTTAAATTAGTAATCCCTAATAAAAACACATTGTATCTAACCAGTTGTTGAATTACACTGACTTGATTGTACACATGCATAATCCAGAAACGCTAATTATATGGAAAATTTAATTTCAAGGTTGAAAAAAAAATAAGGGTTTCATTACAAATCCAAATACAAAAATGGTTTGATTGCCAATGAGACAACTCTCCACAAGAGACCAACTATTATATTTAAGACAGGTCCTCTGAATCTACAAAATCAAGGCGAAAGGAACAAAATTTCTTGGAGAACGACCAATTTATTACTTTGGTAAAATTGTAAAATCTCAAAATTTAGCTAAAATAATTCTTTTCGGCCAATAACTGATACAGAAAGTTGATTCACAATTTCGGCAATGTTAACCCATTGGTAAATCCTATTTTTAAGCTCGTTTAAGCTGTATATTGCCTTTCTTTACCTATTAAAATTTTCAAGAACGGCAAAAAAAAAAAATTTAATGACAATTTCAGTAATGTCAACGTATTTTAACTCTTTTCTTGTTGATCTGTTTTTCTAAAAGTATATTTCTATCTAGTATAGTTCTTGAAATAAAACCCAAAACGCAGAAAGGGAGAAAAATCATAAAAAGTGAAGTTTTTAAAACAATAGTATAGAACCCAATCCATACGATGCCACTGCAAAATGTAGTTTCATAAACAAAAGCATAACTAATTTTTTACAATGCCATTATAAAATGTAGTTTCTAAAATAATAGCTTAACTCAATTTATTCTATGCCTTTACAAATTGAAGTTTCTTTTTTTTTGTACAGTTTTTTTATGACAATTTGTCGCACTTGGGACTTACATGAATAATACAGTCTCTTGGTCACAGGTTGTCTTTTCCTTCATTTTTTTAAAGACTACTAGCTTATTCTATTTTTAAAGTAACTATTAATTTATTAAAATGCTTATTATATTTCGATACTATGCGAATGAAAGTCTTTAAGGTGTTCATCAAAAGAATCATTTTGTTTCATGTGTATAACAGGAGTGATTTATATTGTACAGTGTGCAAATGATTATTTGTTTTACTTAGAAATATAATCTTCATAACGATAAAGTATTAAATTACATAATTTGCATTAGAATAGACATGACAGGAATCTGATGTACAGTAGTTGTCGTTTGTTTCTGTAATTTATACGTGTTTCTCGTTTCTCGTTTTTTATATAGACTAGACCGTTGGTTTTCCCGTTTGAATGGTTTTACACTAGTAATTTTGGGGCCCTTTATAGCTTGTTGTTCTGTGTGAGCCAAGGCTCCGTGTTGAAGGCCGTACATTGACCTATAATGGTTTACTTTTATAAATTGTTATTTGGATGGAGAGTTGTCTCATTGGCACTCACACCACATCTTCCTATATCTATAAATATGTACTGTTTTTTTTTTTTTTTTTTTGTGATTTATTTGTTTTATTTCAAATCACCTGGATCAGTCCAGGGCAGCTGACAGAGAAGTCCTGCTTTTTTACATATCCCATTTGCTACTAGCCGATGTGCACTTAATAAACAATTTGCGGTGAGTAAAATACAATTACAAAAAAGTAATACAATTATGTAGTATGTAATATGAATATGTATAAAATATAAACTTAGAAATTAACTTATATCAATAATGGCGATTTTGGTAAATGAAGGTGTATAAAGTTCAAAGTGTGCCTTTTATATTCAAATAATAACTACAATACCGACGCACAAGTTAATTCATAAAGGCATATCTATAAAATGACCAAAGAATAAGCAAATTCGACTATTAATAGTAATTACAATATTTGAGATAAACGTAAACGCCTTCACATATTGAGCTGATTTTTAGTATGTGAGTCTACTATAATGAGTTTAAAGATCACATTTACGTTTGGTTCTGCTCCGCTAATTTTTTCTGAAATTACGGGCTTTGGACTTCCGACCTTTTCCAAATACTAAATTCTCCAAAAAACAATACATATACTTAATATTAATTCTATTTAGATCTGTTTAGATCTTTGAGGGTACATACAACATATTCAATACCAATTTTTTGTCAAAGTATTTTAGCCAGCATTTGAAAATTGCATTCCAACTTTGTGTTGACCTTTTAAAATTCTATAAACTAATTTTATATGTTTGCTTTTTATGAAACTTTCCAAACTGATCATTTTCATCCCCCTCCCTAAGCTTTCATCTAGGCAATATACTTTTCTGTCGACAAGACTGAATTTTGAGAGCAAGGAAAATCCCAGCAAAGTGAGTTTATTTCTTTTTCACACTCATTAGGTATACTCCATTATCTCGACCTCGTATCCAAAAATAGGTATTAATTGGTTTTTGTCGAGTCTGCGATATTTATTTCGCGAAATCGAGGCATAGCAATTCTAGATTCCGTCGTCGGCGTCGGCGTCAATATTTAGGTTTAGTCTGTGGTTTAAGTTTTTTAGACAATTGATTACAATTCAGTATCCAGAGCAAAATTTTGAAACTATTTATTTTCGATTTTCTGTATTTTACTGATAAATGGACTTAATTGTTTTTATAGTTAAGAAGTAGATACAGTCTCATTTTAAAGTTTGTTACACATCAATTACTTTGTCATACCGTCATAGAATTTTATGATTAAGAGATAATGTCAGAAGCAAACTTTTGAAAAATTATTTGCATTTTCATTTTCAGTATTTTTCTGATAGATGGACTTAGTTTTTTACAGTTAATATTTACAGACAGTCTGGGATTAAAATTTTTTTGACATGAAAAATTTGTTAACCTTCATGGATTGTTATGGAACTTGGAAGTGATCTTCAAGACCAAGAAATAGCATCCAGAGAAAAAGATTAATTTTATTTTTAATTCTGTATTTTACTGATAAATGGATTCACTTTATAAGTCAACATCTGTTAATTCATCAATGTTTTATATTTTTTTTTATTTTTATATTTACCGTCCGATCATTTGATGCGATTCCATATTTGTTTTAAACTTTCTGTTCTTCTAAATTAAAGAAATATTATTATCTTAAATGAGAGAAAAACTTCATTAATGAGTCGATTCTGATTAATATGATAAATAATTTAAAGATCTTAATTCTTATAAAAATAAGGAGATTTTTATTATGATTACCAATGAGACAACTATCACCAAAGATTAAATGAAGTGGATGTAGGAAATTGTAGGAAACCGTACGGCCTTCAAAAATGAGAAAATCCCAAACCGTATAGTCGGCTATAAAAGGCCCCGACATGAAAAATATGAATAATTCAATTCAGGAAACTAACGGTCTCATTTATAACAAATCAATTAACGAAAAAATATTATGACGAACATAAACCAACGACAACATCTGAACTACAGGCTCCTTACTTGGATCAGGCACATAAAGAATGTGGCCGGGTTAAACATGTATGTGAGCGTTGAACCCTCCCCCTAACCTGACCTGGGACAGTTGTGTAACAGCACAACAAAAGAACAAACTATAAAAATCAGTTGAAAAAGGCTTAACTCATCAGATCGATACAAAGCAGAAAAACATCAGACAAGAACACAGACCGGACGTGGCAGTGTATTTATCCATCCCTCATCCCTAACAACAAAAAAGACACTAAGTACAGATCTGACAGTACTCGCAGGTACTGACAGCTAGCTCAAAGCCAATAACAACTGGTAAAAATCATGTGTTGGTGTTGCTCGCTGAAAATTAAATAAAATCATTCTAAAAGTAAGTTTACATGTATCAGTAGTGGGGGAAATGGGGGTTCTGGGCTATTTTGTCTAATGTTAACCCTATGGGAAAAGGTAGCCTCCTGAAAGAAAGCCTCCCCATTAGGTTTTAAGAGATAGGTATTTTGATACAAATTGATTCAATTAATTAATTTCTTTGGAGGATCAGCTCATTATAAAGTGTTACTAATCAAGTTTGTGTTAATTATGCATAATTATGTTGTGTATTATCTTTAAATTCTCATCTATTCATCTATATGAAAATCCTCTGTTTGCAGCAGCGGCGGCGGCGGTGGTGGAAGTGGTGGTGGTAGTGGATACGCATGAATTCTCAGTGGATATGGGTGATTGATTTTGTGTCTATTCTTGTAATGTCTCAACATAGCATCTCTCGAAAATTCCACATCACACTTTGGACAAGTATAATACATCTTGGAGAGATCTTAAAATGCGTCCTTTTCCTTCAAATGATAGACGATGAGAGATTAAGATATTGACATCCTTTTTATATTCTCCAATGTCCATAGACCAATCTTCGTATCCCATCATCTAGTAAGTATATTTTGTCATCATCAGGGAATACTTCAAGTTTGTCGATATATACATATATTATATAACTTGTGGTCGTGTTAACGGATCAGTGTAATGGTAGACATGCTGATATTTTTATTGAATAAACATTGATCATTATGTTCGCGTGTTTTGTGATTATTTGATCACTCTCTTCATACCCTTTGTTATCTTCTTTTTGCAGAGTTTTCTATACTCCTCAGATATCAACCAGTACATCTTACACTAGAAACCAACCATCAAATTCCTGTATGTTAATACCATGTGTTTCATTCTTCTTCTTTCCTAACATTTTTTTTAAGTGCTATGAAAAGGATGCAATGGGTTATATTCTGACGTATCAATCAAGTGTTTTTCCTTCACCATATCTTGATATATATCACTGTTAATGCTGTAGCATAGCGAGTCTGCTTCAGTAAAAACGTTTCTCTCTATAGGAAACTAAAACAAGAAAGACCTCGAAGGTTGAAGCATATATTATACATAATTTACGTGAAAAGAACAACCAGTGATTATTCATATCAAAGGAGTCTATCGCCACTAGTACTCACCCAAGGTTGGAAAATGGCTCCTTAATCTACCGACCGTATGGGTTCCCAGTTTTGATATTAATACGAAACCCAAATGATTGATGTTCAAATATGTTTGGTTAAGGCTTTCGCCTAAGAAGTCACCACCATCGACGCTCTATATCACTACAAAGTGGATCTGTCCTCGGTTTTGAGGCTGCGAAGGCTTAGGTTGGAGAGATTTTCATGACTATAGCGGGGCATACCACATGACAATTCCTCTCCATTGTCAGCTACATGTTATTGCCCTAAGTCAGTACACTATACCAGTGCAGGAGACAACTTCAAACTATCAAGGACTTTCAATTGAAATATTTTTAACCCCCCTTTTTTGTAAGCAATAACGTTCAAGTAACTTTCATCGAAGAACCCGTTTACAAGTGTAGGTAATTTACTTGTAACTATTGTGGAAACTAGCGAACATCTAAGACTACCGCTCTTGCTTTCCACAACGGAGTTTATCTTACGGAGTCGGTAACTGAAACGTATCGGGGAAGCTCTGGTTAACCTCTATATGAGAAATATATCCCCTTTGAATCTCATATAGTCGAGCATGCGCACGCCGCCGATCCCAGAGCCGATGCAAATGATTACTAAACATAATATATTTAATTCTTATGCTTAATAAAAATTTTAGTTATGTTATCTTATTTTACTGATTTGGCGTTCCATACCTTTAAATGGTTGATATTGTACATGTAATAACTGAATTGACTTCACCTTTTCAATGTCTCAATAAGATTAATAAAGCCCTTTAATTTTTTTTTGCTTTTATTGGAGAGTGTTCATAAAATTTAGAAATTTCCTAATTAGTTACTAGTAATCTGATTGGTTAATTTGCAATCCGGCTATTTTTCTTTATCGATATTCAGCTCTGTCTAATTTACCTGTTTTAGCTATCGGATGTTATTTACTCTGCTCTCGAATGATCCAGAATAATTTGAAATAAAAACATATTTTAATAAATAAAAACAAGTTGATTAAAGATGTAAAAGAGGGACGAACGATACCAGAGGGACAGTCACACTCAAAGATTGAAAATAAACTGACAACGCCATAGCTAAACATAAAATGACAAACAGACAAATAATAGTACAGAAGACACAACATAGAAAACTACAGACTAAGCAACACGAACCCCACCAAAAACTGGGGGAAATCTCAGGTGCCCCGAAAGGGTAAGCAGATCCTGCTCCACATGTGCCACCCGTCGTGTTGTCCTTTCACGTAAATTATGTATAATATATGCTTCGATAATATTGAGGTCTTTCTTGTTTTAGTTTCCTATAGAGAAAAATTTGAAGGATTTTTGTGCAGTTTTGTTAGCTAATGCATAGTAGGGACTTACAAATTTTAACAACAGGCCTTAAGCTGAGATATGGTAGTGAATGACTATTTACTATTTGAATCTCTGTGTAGCGGACAAGATTACTTGATATGTTTTGTGAACCGTTGTTTATCTTTGGCTTTGTAGGTCCCTACAAACTCATGATCTCAAACGCCTTCGTAGTATCTTAACGTTTTTAAAGTAGTAATCGATAATGAAGGATATGGTTTGATTTACACTGAAATGTTCTAAATACTAGGAACGACAACCATCAAAGAGTATTATACTCCTTATTTCAAAACAATGTATATTAAGAATAGTTGACAACATGTAAAACAATTCAAACGAGAAAAGACTGTTTCATGTTTTGACTTATATCTAGAAATGGATAATAAGGGTCGGTTGAGAACTACACTTACAATAAAAGAGATGATTTTCATGTTTCCGATTGGTGCCTCTTTCCTTCATTGTGCAGCATACAGTAATTCTAATAATATACAGTTGTCAAAGATATTCAATTTTGTCGTCTTACTGACGGTTTGTGTTTCAAAATATTTTTAAGTCTAAAAGGCTTCACGGCTTCATCTGTAGTATTTGCCTTTTGTTTCATTTCAAATACGTGTGATGCTAAATGGCATGCCTACTGCTCGTGATATTCAGAACGTTTTAATGATAAATTACATATTGCAAATTTATCTTTCAATTCTTTTCAGTCCTCTATTAAAAGAAAGATTATACATCATATGCTGTTTAAGATTTTTTTTTTTTATAAACCAACGTTTGCATCCTAAAGAATGAGAACCATTATACGTATAAAGATACATAAAAAAGATAATTGAACACACTAAATATTTCATGTAAAAAAGTTGTTTGTGTGGTCATCAGTCAATGTACTTGAAATTTTAAATTGGGATGTCATAAAAACCTCTAAAAGTCATTCATATTCCAGTAGAAAGTTCTAAAAACCGCACCCAATACTTACTAATATTACAAAGGATAAATATTGTAAATCATGTTGATAAATGATATTTTAATGAGCGGTTATTTTTATTAGATATGTAACGTCTTTAAAAGGATAAAAACAAAATAATAAAAAAATTGTGTATTTTAATGTCAATTTTTTTTTTTTTTTAAATTGGCAATATTAATCCATCTTGCGGTCCATGCTAGAATATATAAACCACTGAAAATACTTCATCTGCACAATTCAACGTCTCAAAAGGTAAGTGAAATATCTTGTATTTTGTTAGAGATTCTATGTTTTATCCACACTCTTTCATTAGAAATGAACTGGAATTAATTGTAATAAGGTTTAAGCAGACGATGATCTTTGTATATGATAAGATGATCACCTTTGGGACTGTGAATATAGCAGGGTCTGGATGGGGTTTACAGAATAGAGAATATTGGGGAACAAAACCAGAACAATGAGAAAAAAAGAAGAATAGAAATAAAGAATAGAAAAAAAAATAAGCAAAAAAAAAAAATATAGTGTGTCCTTTGTTTGCACCTGTCCTAAGTCAGGAATCTGATATTCAGTAGTTGTCGTTTGTTGATGTGGTTCATAAGTGTTTCTCGTTTCTCGTTTTTATATAGATTAGACCGTTGGTTTTCCCGTTTGAATGGTTTTACACTAGTAATTTTTGGGGCCCTTTATAGCTTACTGTTCGGTGTGAGCCTAGGCTCCGTGTTGAAGACCGTACTTTGACCTATAATGGTTTACATTTATAAATTTTGACTTGGATGGAGAGTTGTCTCATTGGCACTCATACCACATCTTCTTATATCTATTCTAAGATATTAACATAGAGAATAATTGGCAAAAAATAAAGAATAGAGAAAAATGGCCTAAACATTTAACAATAAAGAAATCTATAGATCCCATCCAGACCCTCATATATAGTTGGTCTTTTCAAATTGCTACTCCCCATCCAGACCCTCATATATGCTAGCAATTTCTTGACAATTACCATAATTCTTTATTTTTTTTTTGTCTTTTTGGAGAGGGGGTGGAGGGTTAAATAATTCATTAGAATGCTTATGCTTTTTTAGAGCTTCAAGTTTTAATCAATTGTTTTTATGAAATTAATTTTGCCGACTAGCCCGTCAAGTACGCTTTATTATTAAATATTCAACATAATATGATAAATATTTAATATATTGTTTGAGTAAACTTTCATACATTTCGTTCACTAATCATTTACAAACAAGTAAGAAAGTTCCTCCCCGTACCAACGGCCAAGGCACGCTCAGGAAAAACAAGAGATAAAACTATATAGTATACGATGGTCATTTCGACAGACCGTCTCATAGGGACAACGCGAGATCTTGCATTGATAATGAACTTTCAATCACAATCAAAATATACACTAATAATCTATATAACATTTTCAAATTGAAATTCAGAAATAAGATATTTTCTACGCCTACAGCTTTGTACTATTAAATCTATTATAAAAAAGTGTAATATCGTGTCATTATTTAACATTAATCCATAAAATAAACATGTTATAGAGTAGAATGGACCGAACGCGCATTGGCAAATATACCAATTATATAATTAATTTAACGTACACAACAGTTTCTATAATGATAGAGTTCTAGATCCAGAGAAAATATCATGATATGTCAAAACGTTCCGAACAACAATGACGGACGAGAAACGTCGATTAAAATAACAGCGGTATTTGTCAAAGAAATAAACCAAAAAAACACTAATACTAAATGAAAATCTTACTTTGACATTATAATGAGGATCTGTGTGACTGCTTTTCAAAGTATCTTTGTAACTTTCTCCTGCTTATCTGATTGTTAAGGTTTTGTGTTTCACATCGTACAGCGAATTGCACTATTCCTGGCTTGTTCTGTATTTGGTTGGAGAGTTTACTAAAGGGACAATACTGTTGTATTCACCCCCAAACTGTCAACAACGGGCCGCTAGAGAAAAAATGTAAGATAGGTTTTGTTTAGATGTAAGGAAGTACCTTGTGTTGCTGATGCTGATGTTTTGTGTATTAATTGTGTTATTTTACGTAAAAGATACTACTTATCGACTTTTGTCAACTTGTTCACTATTTTTTGTTTGAGCTGTCAAATAGGGGAACTTTCATTTCCAGTGCATGCGTCAGTCACTTTTGCCAAGTCTTGATAGGTTTTTCAATACACCTTATCGCTATTTAGTCTAATCCGTAAAAAACAGTAGCTTAGACAACTTCCAGTTTGTGTCAAGTGTCGCATAAACATAGGTCATCAGTAATGACCTGAGGGAGGAAAGTTTAGAAAATTTGCATTTTGAAATTTTAATAGTTTATGATTCAATTTTTGAAACACAAATTAAAATCATAAAATGCTTTGTTTGATAAAAGAGAGGCGAAAGATACCAAAGGGATATTCAAACACTCATAAGTAGAAAATAAACTGACAACGCCATGGATAAAAAAGAAAAAGACAAACAGGCAAACAACAGTTCACAAAACACAACAGATAATTAGGGCCCCGCCGAATGGCGGACGCCCTATAGTGACCAATCTCTCCGTCCGTCCGTCTGTTCGTCCGTCTGTCCGTCCGTCCGTAACAAATTTTGTCCGCTCTATATCTTGAGTTTTATGTACAACTTCCTAGGTCAAAAGTCAAGGTCAAAAACTTTGGTTTCAGTTGACAACCCCATGTCCAATGATAAAGATACAATTTTTTTACCACACATTATTCACAGCGGGGCCCACAGAGATGGCTCCCATCTCAATGATATCTAGTTTAAACATGTCTCTCTGCACTAGACATTGTTTAAACCGGGCCCCAGATAGCTTTAACTGGTTTGTAAAGTCATGAAAAAGTTGTGTTATTTCAGACCTGGATTAGAATAAACATCGATAAAGTGTATGGAAGTGACTTGTCATGTGCAAACATCTTTGGACTCCAATGGTTGACTTGAGTCTAGAAGTACAATTATCCATAGACTTCTCCCGTCCGGCAGTAAAACCATTGCTACAGAGGGGCACGAGTCGTCCATTTGGCTTTGTGGTATATATAAATTCACCACCACATACGGTAGCAATGGGGGTTTAAATCCAATACATTGTGTAAGGGCAATGTCAAGCTCTCTTCACGTGAAGGCTCTATACGAAGTCAGAAGATGCCCTGTTGCAAAAACAGTTTTATTTCCCTATCAAACACTCTTTATTTTCTAAAGGCATTCGAAACTCCTGCCCTTCACCCCTTACCTATTTGATTTAGTTTTAATTTGTTCTCGCTCTGAATATGCATGAAACAAGAACAAACATCAATGAAAAACCTAAGAAAACATAAAAATCGCGAAAAACATTAGGAAGAATGAAAAAAAGGACAGCACTTGGAAAAACATTCTAGGTTAGTTTTGCTTGTGATGGTTGTATCTTGTATCAAATCAAG
The DNA here is from genome assembly GCA_017311375.1 of Mytilus coruscus. Taxonomy (NCBI): domain Eukaryota; kingdom Metazoa; phylum Mollusca; class Bivalvia; order Mytilida; family Mytilidae; genus Mytilus; species Mytilus coruscus. The sequence continues at coordinate 96,725,881 of CM029599.1, forward strand.
TAGCAAATTTATGTAAAATTTGTGAACTGGAAATAAGATTTAAATTTGTACTTAAAATCGTGTTAGTTGCGAAGCATTACACTCATGATAGTAAATATTATGGTTACCAATGTTCTTGTTAAGAGTCTTTTATGTAAATACCAATAAACGTTACATAACTTGATCTATATGACAATGCGATATTATATGAGTCATGATGATACTCAGACATGGAAACCGATTTCGTTACAAATTAGAACAATCACGGGAATAGACAAATGAAGCTATGCATTTATCAAAACGGGTTCCTTCCTCGCAAAGACATTATTGTCTCATTGATAGATAACAACAGGAAATTATTTTTTGCTAAAACAAGGACATCTTTTTATTCATATTTATTTATTGCTGTTTGACTGATGACATAATTATCTGCAAATATTATCTTAATCATTTCGTTTCAAAGAGGGTTTTGCTGTTTAAGATATCAAGATGATATCAAAATAAATTGAATGGTCTTTGCAGCATGTGTTTAGATTTAATTTAATTAGGATAAAACTAACTAAGGTTAAAGTGCGATAAAAATGTAAGAGCCATGGACATTTGAATATGGGGGTATGCTACTCTCTGTGACTTACTGTCCACAAGTGCTGGTGTCGACTATGATATTCTCTGGGACTTACACTGAAGGAGTAGTATTGTCGACTTTGATTCTCTCTGGGACTAATAGTTCACAATAGTAGTGTCGACTATGATTTTCTCTGGCACTGATAGTCCACAAGTAGTATTGACTATGATAATAGGCTTTCGGTTCATAGCGAGTCCACCAGTTGTGTTATTTATAATACTCTCTGAGACTAACAGTCCACGAGTAGTGGTGTCTAAGGTCATACTCTCTTGGTTTCGACTATGATACTCTTTTGAGCTAACAGTTCTTTACTAGTAATGTTGACTCGTTTGACATGTTTTACACTTTGTCATGTCGGGTCCTTTTATAGCTTGCTATGCGATATGGTATTTTCCTCATTGTTCAAAGCAGTACAGTTACCTATAATTGCTAACTTCTACGTTGTTTGGTCTCTGATGGTCAGTTGTCTTATTGATACCACTGCCGGTGAACTGTTAGTTCACTGGTTATCATCATCCCAGTAGTCAGTACTTCCCCACTAACCATATTTATAACATACATTTCAAAATATTTCCGCTAATACATTAATAAATTATTATAAATTAAGGTTCCTACTCCTTCAGGCACTGTTAACTTTTGGTGGTCTTGGCTATTTATTTCATGTCCCTTTTGTCCAAAAACAAAATGGAGCTCGTCAAATATTTATACTTCCCCGGCTTTTAAATGGAAGGATTTGAACGTTCCAGATAAAGACAAATCCCAAAAAAGCTTGTCGGATACACCAAATTTATAAAGTGTTATATACATGTTTTAACCAACTGAAAACTTTGCGTTGAAAAACTACCAAACGAGAATGTCTGGATTGCCGCCATTATGTTTAAACAGACTATACGGATATAGATGTTTACTCTGTTAATAATCTACCACTGAAAAAATCATGTTATGTTACTGGCAGCTCCTATTTGTTCTATGTTATAAAAGTCACATTTGTATTATTGTTTAAACAGCTGTCACTTGGTAAACCAGTTGAAGTGAATTGTACTGCGATCACTGCATATGTTATAATTGTCCCAAATACCTGAAAGATGAAATTAATTCATTGAATATATGCAAACCTTTAAATACCCTTCCCTTTTCACGAATGTGACTTACCGAATTAGACTATTTACCGGATTTGTAATAACATAAGCAACACGACGGGTGCCACATGTGGAGCAGGATCTGCTTACCCTTCCGGAGCACCTGAGATCACCCCCAGTTTTTGGTGGGGTTCGTGTTGCTTAGTCTTTAGTTTTCTATGTTGTGTCATCTGTACTATTATTTGTCTGTTTGTCTTTTTTTTTTTTGGCCATGGCGTTGTCAGTTTGTTTTCGATCTATGAGTTTGACTGTCCCTCTGGTATCTTTCGTCCCTCTTTTACATACAGTCAACTATTATCTCATTTTTTCATGTTGTCCGGTGTCTCCGATCCGTGTCCTTTTAAAATGTATGTGTAGAATCTGTATCTATGTTTGTACTTGTTTATTATAACCCGATATTTATAGTTGAATAATAGGAAGTCAAAATAAGGAAGACTATAGAAAATATTAGAAGAGACCGAAAGTGTCAAAAGGTAGTTTAAAAATTGTTACAAGGTAGTTTATCAAGTTAAACAATTACTAGTTAATCAAGATTGTTTTATTTGCATTGTCTGACTGTGGTTACAATTGTCGAGTAGTAATTAACACACTATGTTGATAGTATTTTTGTTGAATATTTTTTACCCATATAAGATGTAAGAATTGTTTAATCATTGTGTTCTTTACAAGAAAAACATCTTGATTAATAAAATATAAATATTTCCAATAAATTGAATTCATTTTCTTTTTCTTTTCTTTTTGATAATTTCGTAAGCTCTATAAACTTCAAATCAGTTCTTAAATTGAAACACCGTACACAGGAGACGTGTGTGTACTTCTACTTAGAAAACGGAAATTATTAGCTTCGTCGTTTAATGTTGTTTTCAACTGCCCTTAACTGCCGAAATGTCAATTGTATGTTGAAATATCTATCAAAAGAATTATTTTAAATCAGAATGTCCAGCATGCAAACAATAGATATCTAAGGGCTGTTTTATTTTGTGTTTGTGAAATTTCCAACAGAAACTGACTCACGGCTTCATTATCACAACCTAGCAAGAATCTGAGAGTACTTTTATGCCTATCTCATTGCGAATCTTTCAACAACAAACGGTAAATTGAGATTGCTGTGCCTGACATAAACGTTGATAGCATATCAACGACAATGTATAGATATCCTCAATATATGTGATACTGACGGTAGTGCAAGCAGTTAAATTAAGGTTATTATATATAATAAAAGTCTTTTACCCGCTGTAAATTTTCGTGTGACGATGAAGGTTGTACACATGCCCTTGTGCCCTCCTACTTACCATTAACACTGTAGAGTAGTCTATTACAAATCATCCGTAAACACTGACGCCAATTGGAGGACCAGTCAGTCTGTTTGTGAAAATTACAATCTGAAAGATAAAAGAAAATATTTGATATATGGATATATAAATGATACAAATTATATGGAAAACTCAATATCTTATATTATCCTTAAACGCCACATGTTGAGCAGGATCTTTTACCAATCCGGAGCACCTGAGATCACCCTAGTTTTTGGTGGGGTTCGTGTTGCTCAGTCTTTGGTGTTCTATGTTGTGTTGTGTGTACTGTTGTTTGTCTGTTTGTCTTTTTTATTTTAACCATGGCGTTGTCAGTTTATTTTCGACTTTTGAGTTTGAATGTCCCTTTGGTATCCTTCGCCTTTTTTTTAGAGACTCAAAACAAAAATGAAAGAAACCACATAAGCTGAAGTCAATCTCCTGCTAAAGATACTCTATATCTTATATGATGAAAGGAATGAGGCATACATGTTGTTTAAATCTAAGCTATACAAAACAACATCAGAAGCAACAATTTACAAACATAGTAATTTTCTCCTTTTTTGATATTGAATGTTTATACCCTTATTTTGTATATAATATATTTGCCAACTGTAAACATTTGATATACGAATACACAAGGAAGATAACAGTTATCAGCAAATAAAAGAAAATGGATACCACAACAAGGTAAAGGAACCAAAACCAACAGTAATGACAAAAATAAAGACAGAAATTTCATGAAGGACAATATATGGGCTAGATAACAAGCTTTAGAAGAGCAGGCTCAACATGTTGTGTTGATTACTGTTTATTTCTTTTTCCTGGTATCAAAAGTTCGGTATATCTATCTTGGAACATACATCGTAAAAAATATGAACTTGAATGATCACTGTTCACTTGAACAAAGAAATAAGGCAAAGCAAATTCCTTGAAAAAAGTGGCAATATGTTCCTTATACGAGAGAAAACAGTTTATAGCTGTTGGTTAACGTCTACCACTGACAAAGGCGAAGAACAAATGATACCCCATTTTTGCGATAAACTTTACCTCTTTATACTTAAACCGTGGACAGTAGTTTATACTAATTTAATCTAAGAGTTACTTGCGTTTACAATTTGGTTACGTTATATTAAAATAAATGTTTTTGAAACAAACTAAGAAAAGAAAGTGCAATATCTGACGGATACTATGTAGTGGGTTCGAAAAGGTTATGAAAAGTCAGGAAATAGCCCGGAGATGTATGAAAAATATGAATTACACAAAAATATTTTCATGGATAAAAATTATTGGATTATCTAAGTAATCTTCACCACAGAACTATTGCCCTAAGCTTTATTGCAGGCTAGAATGGACTTGTAATAGTTGATTTCACAAACAAACCTCAAATATGAGATGATTGGTTTTATTCCGTATTTACTTTCAGCACTGTATTTTAAATAAAAATGACATTTTTACATTGTGCTGTTTTGAGTGCCACTGATGATTCGAATGTAGACGAAACGCGCGTCTGGGGTGACAAATTATAAGCCTTGTATCATTTGATGAGTTTTTGCAATCACTCTGTCTATGACACTGCTGGTGCACGTTTCGTCCCCGAGGGTATCACCTGCCCGGTAGTCAGCACTTTTGAGTTGACATGAAATATTATTGATATTGGAATATTTTTATAATTTTTCGAAACATTCAGGTTTTTCTACCCTCAGGCAAAAATGGTCTCAGCCGTATTTTTCACAACTTTTTAGAATTTTTGGCTTTCAAACCTCTCAAAATTCGTATTTGATTACAGCCTTTCAACGTTTGATTCGAGTGCTACTGATGAATCTTTTTTAGACGAAACGCACATTTGGGATTATTCCAATTATGAAGCTTGTATCTTTGATGAGATTTTACAACCACTGGTTCGATGCCACTATTGGTGGACTTTCCGTCTCCGTGGGTATATCCAGCCCGGTAGTCAACACACAGTGCTGACATAAAATGTCATTGATATGATAATTTAAAAAAAAAATTTATGCATACAATTTGAATTACTCGAATCACTCAGGTTTTTCAATCCTCAAGCATAGACGGCCTCAGTCGTATTTGACACAACTCTTTTCACTTGCAATGCTTTTCAACATCGTATTTGATTTTGGCCTTCCAACTTTTTATTCGAGCGCCACTGATGAGTTTTATGTAGAAGAAACGCGTGTTTGGCGTGACAAATTATAAGCCTTGTATCTTTGATTAGTTTTTGATACCTAAATTTAATTTTTACTATTTTGTTCTGTATAGAAGAACACTATGGATTTATTTCTTTCGCTAAATTCGGCACTGATGACTTTACTTTGGCATTAAAATGGGTAATACTTTAAACGTCCGATTTATCTCTCTTGTTAGAATCACGCGGAGAGTCTATTCCTATATGAAGGTATACACAGACGTGACGCTTGAATGGGTCACTATTTTGATATCTCAAATATATCAATGGGGTACAATTTCGGCAAGGTAACATATCAATGGGTAGTAACTGATATGTCTATTAGACATACATTTTCTCAATTCGATATCTGTAAATACCAGTGATAAATACTGTGTACTTCTTCTTATATTTAATTAATACGAATTATATTGTTATGTTAACATTTTTAGACACAACGGCAAATTCTTTAATTTGATAATGAAATTTATAATAAGTAGTCTCGATAAAATCTTAAAAGCATCTCTATAATATTTAAGTTAAAAATATCGTTATGCAAATTATATTCAATGTCAACCCATGCAACGGTTCAATTGTTAACAAGAGGCTATCAAAATGACAGAAAACCGGGTTTTTTTTAATTTTTTTTTATAATTTATTTTTGTTATTCATCATGGATTGACAGGCATTTACATATATTATCTATAGTGGCACATAATAAAGCAAGCAAAGAAAAATAAGCATAATCAAGCAAATAAGAGTAAACAAAAGAAGTAATAATAATACGATATAATATAACAGAATACAATATATATATGGACAAAGTATATCATTTTCATCAAATAATATAGTGATAATGGAAATTACATTTCAAGCACATTTGTACAAAATAATTCACTATTAAATTAATTAATGACTTTATCCCAGGGGTTCCAGTACATGTTATATTCTTTCGCACTCATATTTTTTGAGGAAATATACTTTTCTAAAATTAAGTTTTCTTTGATATAGTTTTAAGTCCCTCTATATTAGGTTTTTCCTCTTGCATCTTAGATCTGTAGATAAAATATTTTGCTAGTAAAATGACTTTATTCTTTATAAAATTTAGTTTATAGTTATCATAAAGACCAAACATGACTATACCCATATTTAGTGGGATTTCAATATATGTTGTTTCAAAATCCAAACATTAAGATGGTGCCAAATGTCTGCCTTCAAAATTTTGATAGGACAATATATTTCCTTGCTCATCTAGAAGGTCATTCACAGTCCATACCCGTTTTGTGCCCAACTTCTATAATAAACACTGGCGTTATCAATTTTAATGTTCTCATTATTCCATATAGATGAAGATATAACTTCCTCAAAATAGCAAGGATGTCGGAGTCTCGACATATTTTTCCAGGCACAAATAACTTCTTTCCAAAAAACATTGTCTAATTTTTTAGTTGTTCAAAAATAAGCCAACTCTGTAAAATTTATATTTTGTGTAGCAGTAAATAATTTGATCCACTTTGAATTAATCTTCTAACCCAGGTCAATTTTAGCCCTTGTATAAAATTTCTCAAATTAATCATTTTTAAACCACCTCTGCAGTATGCTTGACATAAAAGCTCCCGATTTACCTTGTCAGGTTTACCATCCCAAATGAAAGCATAAATTTTACTATTGAGTTGTAGTAGTACATTTTCATCTGGACTTGGGATGGATAAGAACAGATGATTCAATTTTGATATAATTAAAGATTTTATGATAGTTATTTTACCAAATGGAGTAAGCGACTGTTTTGACCATTTTTGTATAATATTTTCTATTTCTTGAATTCGAGGAGCATAATTTAGATTTAACATTCTATTCAAATCAACACAAAAGTGATACCCAATAATTTGAAGGTACTGGAACCCCATTTCAATCCCACTTTACACATATTTTATCTTGACTATGTTTTTTACTTCCTATCCATATAACAATTGTTTTATCTAAGTTAATTTTCAGTCCTGATATCTCGGCATAGAATTGTAAGATACGAAGGGATGCATCTAAAGAGGAAGGAGATCCATCTAATATAAGTGATGTATCATCAGCATATTGAGACAATATAAACTCTGTATCATCTATCGTAATACCCTTTATCTCATTACTATTTCTGACTAAAATGCCAAGTATTTCTGCACATAGCAAGAAAAGGTAAGGAGACAAAGTGTCTCCTTGTCTACAGCCTCTTTCCACACGAAAAAAATCTGACAGACAACAATTTTGAGTTACTGTTGAAGAAATATTATTATAAAATGTTTTTATCCAGTTCATGATGGATTCTTCAAAATTAAAATAATTAAGTGTCTCAAATAAAAATGACCAGGAGATAGAGTCGAATGCTTTTTCAAAATCAATCAAGAGTAGTATACCAGGGATGTCATTTTCCTCCGTGAAATGTAAAATATCGTATATTAGCCTACAGTTCTCCCCAATAAATCTCCCCGGAATAAAGCCTGTTTGGTCAGAATTAATTAGTTTGTTAAGAACTGACTTTATTCTCTCTGCTATACAGCTAGATGCTAATTTATAAGTTGAATTTAAAAGGGTAATTGGACGCCAATTTTTTAAAAACTGTCTTGATTTACCTTCTTTTGGGATACATGTGATAACTCCCTGCTTCTGTGTGACAGACATTTCCCCTATTTCATATGCATCATTTATTGACCTGAAGACAAATTTTCCGATATCTATCCAAAACACTTTGAAAAATTCTGCTGTGAAGCCATCTGAACCAGGGCTTTTATTATTTTTCATCCTTTTCAATGCTTGTGTTAGTTCATTAAAGGTTATATTACCTTCTAATGAATCTTTTTCATTATCTTTTAATTTAGGTGTTTGAAATGGTATTTCCCCTGATCGATTGACATCTTTTAAACACTCTTGTCTTCTGTAAAGCTTCTCATAAAATAATTTTGTTTGCTTCAAGATTTCTTTTGGATTTTCTACTACAGTGTTATCATTAATAATAATTTTTTTAATAGTTTTATTTATAAAATTTTGGGTTTCTAGGTTACAAAAAAAATTAGTTGGTCTCTCTCCTTCTTCAATCCACTGAGTTCTTGACCTAACATATTGACCTTTAACCTTGTTTTGTCTCAAAATTCTAAGTTCACATTTTTTAATCTCTATTACATTTATATTGTCCTCAGTGATTGTATTTTGTTCTAGTTTTTGTATTTCTTCTGTAAGTTTTTTTTTCCTGTTTTACTCTTTCCCTTTTTATATTTTATTTTGTATTACTTTTATAAGTGTAATTGTTAAGAAATATGGAAGACAACAACCCCTGAACGGTGAAAGTGAAAATCGTCAGTAAATAGAACTTGCCATCAATAACAACATATTAAGGTTTTTATCATTGGTAGAACTGTCTTCAAATTGTTGCACGGAAACTACTTAAAATGGAATTTTCCAAGCAATCAAGAACCACAACTCATGAACGACTAATGTGAAAATTGTCAATATCAAACTTGACCTCTTTTTTGTAATTAGTAACAACATATTACAATTTAAAAAGGATTGTTGAACGGTTTATATGTTATTTTATGGAAACACCTGAAACCTTGCATCCGTCAGAACCGCCGTACCAATCGATATCAATAACCTGATTTCCAACAAAACACGGTTAAAATCGATCGTTTCATTTTTTGCCTTTTCAGAATAGACTAAGTGTAGTGTAAAAGAAAACATTTCTCTTGACTTTCATTAATGGTTGAAGCGTCTTACTTGATGAACCGTCTTGTCCGGTAGTACTGACATATCGAAGTTATGTAGTTTTTCAAGCGGTTGGTGAGCCTGAAATATAATTTGTTACTATACTACATAATAAAATAACGTGTGCGGTGATCAATTTGGGTGGAGAAATAACCTTCGATTTTCCAAGAGTAAGGAGAGATATACAGATGATATCAAAGAAAAATAAATGTTATTCAGCATTCTTAAGCACTCTGTTTTTTTTCAAATTTGTTTATGGCTATGAACATGTTAATTTCTTTTGTATTTACTTAATAAAGAACCGATACCAATCAATACTCTCGTTTGTAACCTTTGGAAGTTTTTTGGTAGGTGTATGGTCCAGATTTATAAAAAAAGCCGATTTAGGCTTGATCTACTAGAAGTAATATGTTTATACCAAATTATTTATAATAGGCTTTTATTGATAACAAACGAGCACAAGGTGACGAACAGCAATAAACTGTATTTGTACCATGTTATCGGAATTTATATTAAAAGATTAAGAAAGACAAACAAAAGATAAAACTTAATCTTTTAAGCAAGAGCTAATCGTTGAAAGTGTATATCTACTACCGGGGTTCTACTCTTAGGAAACTTGCTTGACGGAATATTCGAAATTTAACAGGATTACCACATTAAATTATACCAGTTTTACTACAACAGATGAGAATTTCGACCATTAGATAACCCTTTGTATGTAACCTGTCAGAAGTTTATGTAGTTAGTACACTTTCGGCTTACACCTTTTGTTCAAAACGGTCATTTTGGGGTTTTCACAATAACAAATCTTCATGTAGGACTCTAGGATATGTGATTTGTGTTTGGGGTTTTCACAATAACAAGTCTTCATGTAGGACTCTAGGATATGGGATTTGTGTTTGGGGGTTTTCACAATAACAAGTCTTCATGTAGGACTCTAGGATATGTGATTTGTGTTTGGGGTTTCACAATAACAAGTCTTCATGTAGGACTCTAGGATATGTGATTTGTGTTTGGGGTTTTCACAATAACAAGTCTTCATGTAGGACTCTAGGATATGTGATTTGTGTTTGGGGTTTTCACAATAACAAGTCTTCATGTAGGACTCTAGGATATGTGATTTGTGTTTGGGGTTTTCACAATAACAAGTCTTGTAGGACTCTAGGATATGTGATTTGTGTTTGGGGTTTTCACAATAACAAGTCTTCATGTAGGACTCTAGGATATGTGATTTGTGTCTTTTGTATTTATGTTAGTTGTTTTTGTGCTTCGTTCAATTTATTTGAGTTAAGCCATTTCCAACTGATTTTACAGTTTGTTTTTATATTGTGTTGTTAGCAATGTCTATGGTTAGGGAAAGGTTGAGCGCTCACATACATATTCAATCTTGCCTCATTTTTTTAGTGCCTGTCTCAAATCAGGAGTCTGTAATTCAGTGGTTGTCGATGGTTGATTTCTGCCGTATTTGCTTTGGTTAATTGTTTTTTTTTTTCATAAACAGGTTGTTATTTTTCTTGATTGAATTGTTTCACTTTTTGACATGCCTTTAATAGTTGACTTTACGGTATGGGGTTTTCTCATTGTTGAAGACAATACGATGACCAAAATTTGTTACATCTACGCCATTTGAACACTGATGGATAAAAGTCTCATTGGAAATCATACCACATCTCCTTAATTTTATACTTATCGGTCATGTATGCTTAGAAGCTAAGAAATGTATAACTGCAGATATAGAAATAGAAGCTAAGAAATGTTTAACTGTAGAAATGTGTATAGAAGCTAAGAAATTTTTAAACGTAGATATATAAATAGAAACTAAGAAATGTTTAACGGTAGATATATAAATAGAAGCTAAGAAATGTTTTACTGTATATATGTATAAATTATATAAATGTAGCCTAATCTACATTCCGCGCTCCCTTTTCTGACGATCGCCATCCATTTTGGGTAGACATGTATGAGCACGAATAGTTAAGCTATACGAGGTTTATATCTGCGTATCACTTGTTATAGTTATTTTATAATGAAAAAGGACATAGTTTTTTAAATTAAAACAATAAGATAAGCTTTGTATAAGGCTAGTGAGAAGTAATTTCAAGTAGTACTTACCATGCTGTTGATAGAAGCCCCTTCAAATGTTATTGCAAACATGGCAACAAGGTTAATAACAATAGTACCAATCATCTTAAAACCATCTTCCCATAACAAGGTACCTGACGACAGTCCATATATCATAAAACATATAACTGGCGTACCCATGGCATAAAACCCCCCAGCAACATGACGTAAAACAGGGTTTACTGAAGACAAAATGTAACACTAACTTGATGCTGTTCACGAATATCTTCCATCTCTGTTGAAATAATCATTGGTCGTTTACGTAACTGGACCAAACGAATTGAAATATGCTCGAATTCTTTTTTGATGCATTGTAGAACAAAAAAGTAAAATAAAAAAGCAGAGATATAAATAACCATAGGATGAATCATCAAAATTCCATACATAACACTTGCCAAAATAAGTGTTGATCCTGTTGAGTTTTGTAGGGGCCATATGAACATTCCATAAAGTGACATTCGGTCTATCCAATCAAATGAAAATGATGCAGACATTATTATGTTTGTTATGAACACTTCAACAATTAAAACAATCGTTATGACATCTATGATACGTTTGTATTTTGTCCTTTTGAAATGAATTCCATAATCACACTGATACTCGTCAAATGTTACAAAGAAAGTCATCAGTTGTTTAGAACTATACAGAAACATAATAGCCATATACTCGATGAGGAAAAAGAACCAGACAAACGAGAAAAGCCCGATATGGTATTTCAGTTTACCTGTAGCCGACATAAATGCTCCAATAAAACGAAATGCATTGAATATCGGAATCAACTGCATTATACCACAGAATAAAATATGCGAGATGTACTTAACTTTGCTCCGTCTATATCTATCAGTTGACAGTACACCCCGCTTATCATCATCACCGTTAAAGCTGAGGTAAAGATAGATGATACTTTATTTTTGGATCTACGAACATCCTCGTCATCTATTTTCTGTACATTCTGGTCATAAACCTGTGACTTTTGAAAAGAGCCATGTAAACCTATTGCACAGCTACAAAAGTGACATAAAAATATTGAGTTGAAAAGAAATCAACGTCATATTGAACTGCTTTTAATGAAATTAATGGACTTTTACGACAGAATTTCCTGTAAAATAATGCACATATACATCAATCAATGAGTTGATTTTATTTGTTATCTATGTTTATCATATAAAATGTATTAAATAACATATAATTATAATATGTTTGTGCATGTTGTTTAATTGCCTTGAATAATAGCTGAGACCTTTTAATTTCATTTAATTATTTAACATATATTTCTCTTATAAATATCAATATGAATAAGAGCCTTCGAATAGATAGAGAAAAACAAAATTATTTTGAAATTGTCTTATCTGATAACCAATGTACTTGAAGGGAAAAACAAATCAGGAACCAATTAATATATCGATAAGACTTTTATGGTTACCTCAAATGTCAAGAATAAAGATCATACATGAGAACAGAGGTAAACATAGCTTCAACAAATCAATAATAACACTACAAAGATGTTGCATAAAGATTCTGTAATTTTAATCGGCAAACAACAATTGCGAGGCATTCAAAAATTATGTCTTATTACCCAATAAAATGCAACAATGACAACTGTTCATGTTTCCCATGAGACTGTTACTAAAATGTATAGGAAAGCAGAGGAAAGCTTAATATAACGAGTAATTTCACTGTTACCAAAATGTTTTTACAAGTTTTAAAGTTTTCTGTCGTTTAATAAGATTGTAGAAGCGTCGATCATGCGTACATTTTTAGCATGAAGTGTTTCTGTCTTTCGTACAAAATGTGCTTCCGACAACGCGTTTATATTTTTTTGATTTTACGGAAAGTTTTGACTATAATTAAACTCATATGTTCAAAGTAAGTAATGAATGTGAACATCAGTCAAATCTAGAAAAAAAATATGTTTAACTGAAAATATATATTCTCTAACCAGAGATGGACTAAGTGTTTTGGGTCTTACAATTCCTGGTGAATGTAAATACACATTTTAAAGTGGCTTTTGTTCTTACTTGTTTGATGCATTCCGTGAGAAAAAGCGTTTAGATGCTACATGTACTAAATAGCATTGATGAACTAATTTCGATTTGAAATTCGAAAATTTGTTTTCAAATCATTTTATCTACTAAGTAAACCAACATATTTTGATTTTTGTTTCGCCTGCGACGAAAGTCGCGGAAGTCGAGACATTGGTTTCGCGTCATCGTATTAGTCGTCGTCGCCGGCATCAACACTTGTTAAGTTTTCTGCTCAAGTTAGTTTGATAAGAACTATTTGTAATAGATCAATGATAATTTGAATGAAGTTGCATTACTATCAGTACATAACAGTTTGACGACTATTTTGAGACCCCCGCCCCTTGTCATGGTCTAGTGACTTTGAATTAATTAGCAATTTTCAATGTTTAGTTTTTGCTTAAGTCAGTTTGATAGGAACTTCTTGTGATAGATCAATGACCTTTTTCCTTTGGGCATGGCTCGTTGTGCTGTGGTCGTTTTTTGTGTTCTTTTGTTTCATTTTTGCGTATGTGCTTTGTCTGTGTGCCATTTTGTTTTTCCTTGTTGACATGTTTGTTTGTTTTTGTAATGATTGAGATTATAACACAATGTTGACTGCTGTACCCTTATTTTTGACATTTTTACCTATTATGTCTGTTTGTTTTGTTCACACATTGTTTTGTTCACACATTGTTGTCAATATAATGGAATTTTATGCGACTGTCATACAAGTGAGAGATTTAGCTAGCTTTAAAACCAGATTTAATCCACCATTTTTCTCCATAAGGAAATGCCTGTACCAAGTCAGGAATATGACAGTTGTTTTCCATTCGTTTGATGTGTTTGAGCTTTCGATTTTGCAAATTATTAAGAGACTTTCCGTTTGGAATTTTCCTTGGAGTTCGGTATTTTTGTTTTACTTTTTTTCTGTCAAGTTGCATATTACTATCAGTACATATCAGTTTGACCACTATTTCGACTCCCTGCCCCTGTAGGTTATGGTCTAGTGACTTTCAATTAATGACCAATTTTCAATGTTAAGTTTTCTGCTTAAGTTAGTTTGAACTACTAACAATAGACATCGATAGTTTTTATTAAGTTAGATTACTGTCTGTACACGGAATGTTGCTGTCCGTCAGATTGTCTTTTTCTGAATTGTATGCCGACAGACCAACATATCTCTGGGTTAACAGTTTTTAAAGTAGATATCGAAATTTTTATTTTTTGATTAATTTTTACCATTTTATGAAGACAATTTCCTTTTGGGTATAAATATCCTTAATAAGGAGAAGCAAACTCCCAAACTAGTCCTATATATATTTGGAATTAATTCTTTCTGTGACATTAACTGCTTTACTGTTTTCTCGACATTTAGCTCTTATGGTCTTGAAAATCAATATATTAGTACGCTTTACTACCATAGGGTGTCGGCCATCCTTTTGTCTTTCGTTAGGTCAGTTCATTTTTTAATTTCCCTTAGGTAAAATTGGCATAAGACAAAGTTGGCTATATCTTTCGGGTCCCTTTTTAGTTAAATAGCTCTTACCGTTTCCTAGTTTTTACATATTTCTGGCTTTAACATGTTAAAGTTTGAGCTTTCCTGATAAAGGTTAATCCAGAAAAGCATTTCGGACGTACAAAATTATAAACAATATAAGCTTTTCTTGCCGCATTAGAGAACTTATTCGTGTTAAACAGTAATACAAAAGACACATTCGGTGTCGATTGTCATAAGTCATAATCACATTTAACGATATGACATATTGTATTACTATTATTTCACCATTAAGAATCAATGGTTCAGTAGCTCCTTCGTCAGCACCTCTATTAAGGAAATATTGATAAAAAAAAACCTCAAGTTTGGTTTATCGTATCAGCCGGAATTTATTTAGATATCTGTATAGGTAGACTCATTGTGTCAGTGAAATGTTCGCGTGTTGCTTCATAAATTAACAGACATAAATATGGAAAGTTCGCAACAAGAGAATTGATAGTCACCTCCTTTGTAGTAAATATTTACTCAACACTCACTGTTGATATCAGAATATGAAGCAGACTTACGTGTATCTGCTATGTCATTTTTTTAAAGATAAATTAGAAAGTAGATGTGATCAACAAAGTCGCCTAACTTATTTAGTGAAAGAATATCATATATAAGACGGAATAGGAAGTTGAGAGAGAGCCTATTTCAAATGTTCTTCGAATCTCCCAGCATAAAGTATGCCTAATGTGAATTAAGAGAAAAATCACCTAGTAGTAGGAACACTAATTATTTCCATAGGAAGACAACTAAATATCGGTCAAAATATGTAATAAACAATGTTATGCAATTATTTTTGTGTGTTTGACAAGTAAATCAAACATTTGTCTGTTTAACTAATTTGTCTGTTTTCAAATGGAGTTTACATTGCTTTTCATTCTTTGAAAACAAACCCAATAATCCACCATCCTTTTCAAATTAGAACATGATAATTTATAAAAAAAAAAAAAAAAAAAAAACTTTTGAGCAAACATTGACAATGTCTGTTTGTACAAAAAATGTAATATTGATGTCAACCTGAGATAAATAAACATAAACTTTAATTTGCTAATGTACCTTTTTAATCTAAAATTATCTAATTTGTAAATTAGTGCTTTACTCAAAATAATTTAATAAATAAACAATCCTATGAAAGGTTTTAATATCAATCCTTCCTAAATATAAGTACAGAATCACATAGGCCATATCTCTAATATTCTGTTTTTGATTGGTGTTTACATTGCTATCATCGTGATGTTGTTAATTGCAGACAAATCCATTTAAACAACAATTGGGAATTGATCAAATGATGTGATTGCACTTATGAAAAGGTCTTACAAATTGCAATTTAAAAGTACTGTTAATTACTACTATTTGTTTAGCTATCAAAATAGTTATCCTTTACTAATCTTTATTCACCCTTTTAGGGAAGCAAATAGTATGATAGCAGGAGGGAAATCAGAGATAACAATCATCAACACATAATTAACTCTACGCATTTGCATAATATTTGCGTTAAAATCCCAGATTACAACTCAAAAACTGTATACAATATAATAACATTATTACAGACTTGATTTCAAATAAATCAAAAAAGGTATGTTAAAATAAGATTGATAGTAACAAAAAACTCATCATTGATAGTAACAAAAAACTCATCATAGTTACCAGGCTTATAATTTTGTACGCCAGACTCGCGTTTCGTTTAGAAAAGACTCATAAGTGACACTCAAATCAAAACAGTTCAAAGACCAAATCAAATACGAATGTGAAGAGCATTGAGGAGCCAAAAGTTACGAAAGGTTTTGCCAAATACAAGGTGATTCCCAATCATATCAAAATACAGCAAAGGTTTCATGCCGTGTACTTTTGTGCTTATTTACCAAATAGTAATGAAATCGACAGGAATATAAAACATACCCATTTATCAGCACTCAACTGCAATCAGAAGACTCATTCTTAAGTATTCTGTGTAATGTTTCGTGGACTTTTGTTTATCTTTTGTGTTGGTTTTATTTTTTGTTTGTACGTAGTGTTTGTACATAGTGTTTTCTTTGAATTTCTTATTGTACCTTGATATCTTCTCCCCCTTTTTAAGTAAAGTTTTCAATTACGTTGATAATCAAATAATCATTAAATTCAATTGCAATGAATATCTGCTCATATAAGATTATAACTGGAATCTACAACTATATTTTATTCATTAATAGGTAAATTTACAGATCAGACGACTATTTGTATCCGACGATCTATTAATAAACTAAGAAATCCACTTGATATCTTTCAATATTTTAATATATCAAATATGCTTTACTCTTTGAAGGGTTATTCTAAAGGGAAGGTTACTCAATTGTTAGTATCATATTTTATTCCCAAAATCATGAAATACACTCACTCATAATTTTATTTAAAAAAATCAATGGTAGAAATTAATAGGCTGTTTGGTCTTTAAGATCTGACAATCGTGTGTATAAATATCACATGTATAGAAGACCACAATAAATGAACCAATGATTTTGTAAAATTAGATTTTAATTAATTTATTGTGAAACTACTAACTCTAGGAATGATGTGATTCAGATGGAGATTTTACAAAATCCAAAGCTATGTTGAAAAATACTTACAATCAATTTTCTCGTCATCTGATACTTTTAAATCATTTTTAACTCTACACTAAGCTTTTGTATTTTGTATTTCGAAACTTAAAGACAGCATGAAAGAATTCGTCTTGTTTTGTTTTACCAAAAAATATAATACTTGATAAAAAGCACTTATATTCTCATACAAATATTATGAAACCCAAACTACATAATCTTGGTACGTGTATTTTGTATTGACATCACATTTCCTCTGTTTGATGGACGCGTTTTTCATTCTGCAACTGATTTTTCTAAATGATCCAACTGTGTTCCTATTTTTGAAAATTCGTCTTAATAATGCTTCATACAGGGGCTTCTCAAGAAGACTAATTTCGGAAACTTTTCGGAATTTTGAGTCCTCAATGCTCTTCAGTTGTGTTCTTTACTTGGCCATTTAACTTCTTTGATTTGAGCGTCAATGGTAAGGCTTTTGTAGACGAAACCCCGCGTCTTGCGTACAAAGTTGTAATCCTGGTATCTATGATGAGTTGATTTAATATATAGTCATCAGATGATGTCTTTCCGCTGTAAAAGACAATGTTTAGTGACTATGTTGATGGCATCTTTCCAATTTTATTCTATTTGTAGCGGAATCAGTACCGTTTAACATTCTTTGTTGATGACCTATCATTGATTATGATTACCTCCGATTTTCTACTGTTCATGGGAAACAAAAGATTACATAAGTGAAACAGGATATACAAAGTTTTCTGGGGTGTCTGAGTCAATCCCAGTTTAAGTGGGGTTCTTATAGCCTTTGTTCTTTTTCATTATCTCCTTTTCGTCATTTTTGTTTTGCATTTTGTCAATGTCCATGTCAAATTTCTTTAGGTGATGGACTAAACTCGAACATATTTTTTATACTGCTTTTAATATACATGCATATGATATATAAATAAAGAAATGTCAGCATGACAAATAAAATGCACTTAAATTTTAGATTTTTAAAGATATGATTTAAGGTAAGGTTCTCTATATAGTCTAATGATCTGGCCGACTTTTTGGACTTGATTGAGCCATGGACGTCTAGAGTACAGTCCAAATAGAAAATATAGAAATAGTTTTCCCAGACCTGTTACGGCAAGATAAACCCTTTTCAATTTCCTATATTTTTTCTCCACGCTAATTTTTATTTTATTCACCGTAATATTCACTGATAAAAAAGTATATATTCGTTGCCAAAAATGAACAGGTAAATGGTGTCTCCTTGACAAGGAATCCATTACGATTTAGACAATTCAATTATAAATGCAGGTCAAACATTCAAGTTAAATGTTGGACTTTTTATATTGCCAAATGAGCTGAAATGAAGGTTGGGAAATATGTCCTTAAATCTACGCCATTTGCACTCGATTAAATGGTTGTTCCATTGGCAATCATACCATATCTCTTTTTTTATATTGAAAATGTATATTGACTTTATATCAAGACCATGAGCTCTTTATGTTAACATTGAATTATTGCTCCTGACTGAGTAGATATCATATTGTATCGAGAAAGTCCTACCACACTTTTCAAACTGAAAGAGTATGGAACAGACTATATTCTAACATTTTTGCCTGTTTGTACCTGGACAGGGTTTTATATAGAAGTTTAAGGAGATGTGAGGAGACTGCAACCAAACGACAATATAAACAAAAAAGTAATGGGCTTTGGTATAATCCCTACATATTTACTCTTAAAGGGTTACAGAGAACTGTTCACACAAGTCGTTTGCCATTGTAGTCGAAACCAAGCATATGTAATGCCTGATATTATGAATAAGATTCGAGGAAAGCGCCTGACAAAAGTATCTTCAGTTAGCTAAGAGTTGCTTACTGTATTCTGTTCAACCAACTGATGGTTTTCAAACCTTTATTAAAAGTTAAAATGCCAACACAACTTCAGTGAACAGTTCTTTAATTTTGTATGTATTACTGAAGTCCCTACAAGAAGAGGAAATAGCGTATTTACTATATAGTGTAAAAACTGAAAAGCATGGATGTTGTTCTAATACCTACTAAAAAAGAATTACTTTAAAAATATGTCATTGTGTGTATCGCACGACAATACAGTATGTCTGAGTTTAAGCCGAAATTAATCAAAAAAATAAAGCGTTTACATATTGATCTCTTCCAACATATATTCCTCTTTTGAAAAGCCTTTTCATTAAATCTGCTAAACTTTTTTAAACCAAAATCTGCACTCAGTGATGTACAAACAATCAAACAGTAACGAATTACGAAACAACTGTCTTTTGAAAGACCTGAATATCATTTTCATGATTTATAATATTAGCGATATCTTTATTAAATCGAGTGTCACTGATGAGTCATTTGAAGACGAAAAGCGCGTCTGGCGTACAAAATCATAAGCTTGGTACCTTGATCAGTTTTTTTTTAATATATATATTCACACATTACAATCGAACATAAAATAACAGTTCAGATCAAAGATAGCTTGAAGAACCCGTTTGGTTGTCACCGAGTGTTCAGTCTATGATCTTTGCTTTAACAAAAAGCTTGTATTATATAATAATGTAAAATACAAATACAGCTGTAAAGTTAAGTATTTCTGTAACTTCAAATACAGCCACAATAAATAAATTGTAGATTACAACCTTATAACACTTGATTTGTATAATTAGACATAACACACTGACAAGATATAGTTGACTGGTTAAATTGGACGACAATAACAGCATAGGATATTATTGTACCAAAGACCTACAATAAAAAGAACAATATGATGTTTGATAGGTCATAGGTCTATCTTCATTATTCATCATGCATTAGGAAATTAAAACGTACACTTAATATACCGAAGAAAGTCAGTACCATGGTTTATCCCAGACTCTTCGATCATTTAATCTGGTTAATAATAATTTTAACCCGTTGTACAGTTTGCGTATAAAAAATGGTATTGAGCTCATTAAATACAAGAAGAGAAAAAAAGAATAACAAAAACATGAAACCCCGAAAACTAACTCTTAATTTTCACTAAACTTTCGTCTCATTCTATATATTGAACCTATGATAGTTAAAATTTGGTATAACTTATGATTGTGTTATACAATTTTCCATACGTATTAATGTTTTGATCCAATCCAGATCTGCACATTTTGTACCTCATACATAATTTATTTTTGTATAGTACAGATAAAAAAAAACATTCCATAAGTATTGCATTATGATCAATCACGAACAGGCCATACACGTTGATTCCGATGGATGATCCTGTTAACCGTGATATAAACAGCTGTAACTAGATGCAAATAATCAAAAAATGGATAAAATATAATGAACTACTTAATGTTATGTTTTTTTGTTAAAACGATTTTACGAAAAAAAATTCTGATTACTGATTCTTACTGATTTAATTGAAGTAAATAATTAAATACAAGAAAATTTTTATATTTCAAAGTCGTATTTTACGCACATTTCAGATTTTTTTACTTGTATGTGCAAATAAAATGTAACAACAGTTCATTCGATGACGATCTCATTCTTAACAAATTCAGTAAAGAATGCAATTTTTCTACTGCTAGTTCTAATGTGTAATCCTTTTGGAAATGCATTGTGCAAAATCAAGATTAACAGCCATCTCAATCGTGCATGATAATCATTGACAAACAACATAAGAAAACATGTAAAGTATTCCAACAAATACTGTCATTTATTAAACAATACATTAGTATTTTAAAGGTAACACGTAACAAATTTTGTATGCCTAGAGATATCAGAAACAATGTACCTCTGCTATTGTTCGGTCCGAAGAGTTACTCGTATCAACCCGGTATAAGTCTTGTAAAGGTTCATGAGCCTGAAACAAAATACAAATGAATTGTTCTCGTCCATATTTCCGAGGCATAGTACTTATCAAATTTTAAAAGTAGTTTATATGTCGCGGACGTTTCCGAGCTTTACAGCTGTTGTCCAATCATATTATTATCATTTAAACAACATGAACATGATTATTTTATATTATCGTCGATATCTAGAAACTGATTGATCTTTGGATTTAAAAAACTCGGATTCTAATTGATTCAAAATGTTTTTGGTGAACTTCCATTACTTATGCAATGAATTGTTTTAAAGTAGATTTACTAAAACGCTTATGATACAAATTTGCTAAAATATATGTATTCCAATTAAAACTGAAATAATAAAATTGCGATCTATGTAACTATTGCCGTTGAAACATGGTAGTGAATTATATCTCAAATGCAAAATGATTATTGAAATACTCAAGTGTCATCAAAGAGGAATGTATTTCAAAATTGATTGTGTAGGCATTTCAGAATAAAACGATTTCAACTACCATAATGATATACTGATAGGTTGTAACGAAAATAAAATAATTATCTTCTCTTCAGGATTAAAAAACTATACTTACTGTTTGGTTCAATTGGGCTCCCATAAATGTCAATAAAAACATACCGATGACTGCTCCAATTAGTGCAGATAACATTGCCATGACATCCGCAGTTTCAAAACTCCTTGAAGTTGCCCCATAAAACATCAAACAAACTATGGGTAATCCAAAGCAGTACACATTTAAAACAGTAAAACGGAAGATTAAATTTGCTGTATTCTGAACACTAACGATATATTGATGCTGGATTCGTTATTGCGTCAACTTTTTCAGATTGTTTTCTTCAATTTCTTCAAACTTTGTTTCTTATTCCCTGAACTATATACATATTTATAAGTACAAATAAAATGTTTGAAAAAATAATCTCGTGATAGAGAATATTTACCAAGGTAATGATTACGAAGACTATGATATAAGTTGCACCTTTTTCTCCTTCGAAAGGTGTAAAAAGTGATGATATCAAAGAAGTGTTATATTCACCATGAATGAAATAAGACGAAATAAATATAACTTGATAAATAATGGATAATATAACACTAAGAAAAGACAATATCCGAACTAATTTACATGTCTTAGGTATATTTGTTTCCATCCCATACTTTTCCCAATATTTATCAATAGAGATACATAAATTCATAATGTGCTTGTTATTAAGGTAAAAAAATCCAATTGAACTTGAAGTCTCACACATATAATACCAAACGAAAGCTAGAAGTCCAACAATTTCGTACATTTCATCTGTTGCATTTCGAAAAACGGAGAGGTATCGTATAGTTCCAGAAACCACAGTGAGCTGTACAAAGTAGCAAAAAACCTGGAGTGCTCTATTAAAGGTAAAATCACTATTCGTTGAACAGAAATAAAACGATCCACTAAACCTTAGAAGACTTAGTATTGGTCTGTATATGGCACATGCTTTTAACATTGTTTGGCTGGTATTCCGAGAAGAGGTTCTCACAGCAGACTGGACATCTATAGTTGAATTTTGTCGATTAGACATAGTTAAAAACGTTTTTTTCAACCATATAAATATCAAGCCAAAATTTTATGAACTATTTCAACTATTTGCAAATAGAAAAAATCATTCAACTGAGCAATATAATATAAAACATATATTGTACAACTGAAGATGAACGATTGAGTACTCATAGTCCATTAAATACTCAACATAGTTAGATGTTCTTTGCTATCAATTCCATTAGTAAAAAGTGTCATCAAGATGAATCATCACATAAATACCTTTAACACAATGGGAAATCTTTTCATTATCATTTCTATTATCACCATTACAGAGAGACAATGTTTTAACACAGAAAATGAAAATATTAATATATGATAATTACATTCGATAAACTAATGTTTTACCTTTCGTAGGGAAAAAGTCAACATTATCAGAATCAAAATACGACGAAAAGACAAACAACAGTACAAAAACACAAGATAGAAAACTTAAAAATGAGTAACATGAACCCCACCAAATACCGGAGGTGATCTCAGGTGCTCCGAAAGGGTAAGACGATCCTACTCCACATGTGGCACTCGTCGTGTTGCTCATGTATGTACAAAGCCGGTAATAAGTCTAGTTCGGTATTTCATATTCGAGGAAAAGAGACCGGGATTGTGTTTACGACAATTGGAACATATCCGTCGTCATCTATGAAACAGATATTCTATAACGGTCAATCAACTGATGATGGCGTCCTTAAAATTTTCGAATGGATGATTTCAACTTCACCACTTGGAACTCTTGATTCAATACCTTCCGTGTGAGCAGCAACCCTCTATCAAGGAAATCATGATAGGAAATGCAAACTCTGGAATATCATATCAACTGAGAGATATATACTCGATATGCAGGCGCCTAAATAATCCAGATGTTAGAAAATATGATGGAGCAATTTTCTACTTGTATTTAGATTTAACATATTCTTTTTAACTAGTAACAAATCGATTGTGCGAGACCCTCGTGGGTAGTCAAAGACGAAAATTATCACCCAGTAGTAGTTACTATTTATTTTTGTTTTTTTCTGGGTCTGAACATAAAAAAAAAGAAAGATACCAATGGTTTAAAAACATTAAGTCCAAGAAAGACAACATGGCCAGACAAGAAGACGAACAGACAAACAACAGTGTACAAAACACTCATAGAAAACCTAATCTTCAGCAACACAAAAAAAGACTTATGTTATTTGAAAGGGTAAGATTTTCCTTCCCGTCGTATTACATTCTGTGATATCCCTATCGATCGATTAGAAAACTTCTTACTTGAATCGGAGGGGTGATTAACGATTTGATTTGATTTGATTGACATTTGTGTGTCCGTTTGGCCATTCCATTTTATGAAACTTTTTCGGTCCCTTGATATTGTCCTTCTTTTTTCAGTCCTGTATTTTAGTTTCGAACAAAAAATTGTTGGTTGAGTAAAAGGTAGAGGAAGTAAATTGTATGTACTCTAACAGATATTTGAATTTTAAAAAGTATCCAGATATGAATTACACATCCCCTCGAGTAAGTAGGTTCACAGTAAACCTGATTTTGATTACCAAGTTGTCTTAAAGATTTCATACCAAAATGATAAACAAGATTACGTTTCTTTCTTTAATATAAGTTTTCACTTCTTAAAAAGTATTTTCCGTGGCTTCTTCTGACTTTTTTCTTATATTCAGCATTAAATTCGCTATGCAGATGTTTCCACAAATTACTAAATTTTAAATGCCATTCATTTTGTATCTTTAAAAAAATCCAAAATATCAAGATACAATTATTTTGTCAAAGTTCCGCTGAAACAACCACATTAAAACACAGACAAATGTTATGCACTAAACGAATTTCCTCTCTTATAATCTCAACTTTACGACTTTCTTTATATAATGATTTTTTTCAAATAACAGATAATTTTTTGAAGGTTTAAAATCATAGAATTCGAAAAGATTCACATATCCTATAATTGTTATTTACCGGGTTATCTAACTACCACACGCTATTAACAACTCTCCTACAGCTCTTACCTGTTATCTGCTTATTTTTTTTTTTTTTTTTTTTTTTTTTAGTGAGTAATTTTTAGTGCGAAAATTGAAAAACATATCAACATAAAAATTCATGATATATTTCAAAAAAATCGCCAAACCCGTTCAATGATAGACATTTATGGTTCCACATTTTTATTGCATGTTTGATAAAGTAAATATGCACAATCTATTACAGGTAGAATGTTATTGTTACATCGGAGTGAAATAATCCAAAAAAAATATGCAGAACTCAGTTCTGTGCTGACACAGTTCATTGTCATATTTTCATAACTTTGTTACACGGGCAAAAAGCCTCCTATACTATCACAACATATTGCATTAAATGTTTCAAACCAAACCGGATAATTCCCCCTTTGGCAAGAGTGGCTGTAAATGTACACTACTTCATTGAAATTGGAAGCCTGTAGTTAACAAACATAATTCATATGGATGATAACTGAGGCGATTTATACCACAGTAAAAATGTAAAAAAAAATATAGGAACCATTCATCAGTATCAACGTAATGAAGAAGATTTTTATTTAATCCCGACTGCTGGATCACCTCTCGGCCACTTAAAACTTAACTTGACAACAAGTATCCTGAAATATGTTCAAAAACATTCTAAACGATTAACAGATTTATTTCTCAGATAGTTTGATATGCAAATACTTGTAGTGGAAGATTTCAAGAAATGCAATGTTTTAATTATTAAAACCTTTTCAAACATGGATACAGATATCATAAATGGAAAAAAATACAAATATAGGGATATACTATTTCATTTGCAGAAATTCAATTTCGAAGAAAGGTAATTCAACTTCGTAAATGATTTGGCCTTCCAACAGTTTTGATTGGAAGGGCAGTTATGGGTCTAACCTAAGCATATTTACTTGTAGCATGATAGCTTTGATCAGTTTTCACACTAGCCTGACATCCTGCCCCCCCCCCCCCCCTTTCCACGCAGTGAGCCAGGATCACAGGCTATTGTCACACCAACTATTTATAAAGTATAAAACATTTCTTTTCTTTTCGGCACATAAAAGTTATAAGTAAACCATTGTTTCTCTGAGGTTTTGTTAGTAATAATATCAGTTTGTTCCTTTACAGTTTGATAGAAGACAAACATGTTTCTTTTATTTCTGTATTCCGCAAAATAATTTTTTTGACATTGCAAACATTTGTGTTTTCTACACTGTTCATGACGCTGCTGTATGAAGAAGTATTGCAGTATTTTTAGTTATGATATTATGATTTGTTAAATGTATAACAGCAGGTAAATACCTGTGTATAGGATGTCGTTAATACCGATATTATCGATTGATGTTTTAACTTCTGAACTGATCTTTATTGTACGGTTTTTCTACGTACCGTATTTTACTCTCTGGATCTGGATTTCAAAAAAGAGGGAAGTTCACAATAAGGAACTAAAATTTGTTACTTTTGTCATAAATTTCTGTATAGTTCCTTGTGCGAAACTGAAATGTGCAAATCAAAAAAAATTTATTATTATTGTTGTTAATATTAGATTTTTTTAATGTCAATTTCAATGGGTGAAATTCAGCATTACGATTAGAGATTTTTTTATTAGTAAAGCAAACGTACCACCAACATAACGGTAAGTTTTATCAAATGTCTTCATGAATTGAATTTTGACAGATTTGAGTCATCATTATGATCATAAGTCTGGTGAGCGATATCTTTTGGAGTAAATATTAATTATAAACTGTGATTTGAGGTCCTCAACATCGACGACTAATGAATAAAATGAAAACGCTTAATAAATTTTATGCGTCAAAAGGATTTTTCTGGTTCAACCTTCATCAGGAACGCTAAAAGCCGAATATTTGAAAGCTAAGCATGTATAAGAACCGAAACAATTTAAGAACTAAATCACCAACTTGGACCTTAAAAAAAATAGCCGAAACAATGTAAAGTTAACCTTACCTGAAAATGGTTTTTTGCGTGTTTGTTTCTTTTTATGATATAGTGTTTGACCTTCTTATGATATACGGTTGACCTTCATTCTCCAAAATGTTCTTTATTTTCCTTTTTAATGATGTCATGGTAAATGAATTTTGTTAAGTTGCCCAAAGTTTATTCTGAGAAGCAATATTGTTAATCTGATTTTTTTACTATTAAATATGAGTTTTAGATTAACAGTCATTTTTTTATTACTTGTAACTAACAATATACCGACGAATATATACAAAGACAGCGTAACTGCCGATGGGAAGGACATTTGTTTTTGATTGGTCTAAAATGTGAACAAATAAGCCATTTGTTACACGCCAGAAACGATGTCGTGCAAAATAAAATAAAAATATTAAAAAGAGAATAAAACGACCATTAGCAGCTTTACCCTATATCTTTTATTTCTTCTATAAACAAGTGTTTAAACATATTTCTTCCTACGTCAATGATAATACAATAAATATCAAGAGGGCAGCAAGTTATTTAGTATTTCACTTAATGTCTTTCAGTCTTAAAAACTATTAAAAACTGAACATACCACTATTAAATCATAGTTTATCTATCTTAAACTAAAAAAATCAAATAAGGTTTCCTCCTAAATATATAGATACGCCTGGATATTGTAGCATGAAGCATGCGAATTAAACAGAATAATTTTCAACTTAATTAAGTCTATTTAGTTGAAGGTAAACTATTAGACTGCTACATGTTTCCCATCTCAACTACTACTGTAGTCATAAAGCCTGTAGTCCATTTGGGAGCTTCTGACTGTCATTGTATATCTGTAAATCTAGTATGTAGCTGTTGTTGGCTTTTGGTGTAGATTCTTGTCGACGTTAGCGTGGTTTGTTAAACGATGTGTTCACGTCAGGAAGATCAACGTTGGTAAAGATGTAACATCGGCGATCGAGAAAAAATATCTTCCATATTATTGAGAATATCGGTCTCTGTCCATTCGTAGCTAAAAGTCAAAATCCAGTACGATAAAGAACGGTACGTTTTTAACCGTGTTCAAATTGGAACCAGATTTTGCTGTAGTTTAGGTGCTGAATAGTATTAAGATACGCACATAGAATAAAATCACTACTTTTGTATGTACATATCAATTTAAAAGTTTACTGCATACAATAACTTCTCAATCAAATGTGAGAGAAAAATAAGTTGAACATTTTCTTGACAATGAAAAGAAATCAATCATCATTCATTGAAATTTAGACAAGCATGATAAACTTGAAACGAATAAAAAATGTTATTCAAGTAAATGGAATTATGATGCATATGTAGAATTTATGGAGACAGTTTGACAGCTTGGAGTGAGAGAAAATTGAACGACAATTACAGCATACGAAATTATGGTCCCAAACACCTGAAATGAAACAAGAATACATTTATAGAATTAAGTAACTTAAAGGTAATTTTTTTTATTTGTACAATCTACTAGATATGTAATTATAATTAATATTTCAAATACTCATAATATTGTTGAGGAAAACATGGTATGATTTCTCCTTTTAAAAATAAACTTTTAAGAGCCGATAAAACCGAAAAGTCAAAAACGTCTAGTCAAACCCGAACTAGGCATCACAGCTATACAATAAGTCGTACTTTTGGAGCTTGAACTAACTTAATGTAATATCAGTTTATCAAAACATATTTTGCTCAATGTTCTTAGCTTTCTTTTAAAGTAACAACTCGAATAATGATTATAGTTCCTGTTTTGTCCTATATATATCGGAAAAGGTTAAAGCTACAGAAAGTATGTTGAAAGTTAAAAATCAGGATTTTCTCTCGGAAATTCAGTGAAAAACTGCATCTAAAACTACTTTGAAGTAGAGTTACTAGTTTTATTCTCCATAATATAAGTAACCATAAGACGTAAGTGTAATCTGATAAAACAATTTGTCCGATTGGGGGAAGGTGTTGAGGAATTAAAATGAAAAAAAAAATAGAATCTTTAGGCGGTTGTACATTTTAACCTGTTTTATCTCGGTTTCTGTAAGAATTATCTCATATTTGTTAACATACCTCTGCTATTCTCTATTAAAACTCCGTAAAAACTTTCTAATATCTGTTTCGCCATCATATGAAACAGTAGAATTATTTGATTGTAGATAAACAATATGCTGGTATTAGAATAAAGAGTTATTAGCTAATTGAATGCCAAAAACATCATCATTTTCATTTACATTTAAACCATCGCAACTAGTTTACAGTCTGCTTTGCTCAAATCTTTAGGTAATGTGTTGCCTTTTTTGTAGGACAGGCATTATCCTTTAAAACTTACCATAAGTATTGTTGAATGGTCGATTACAAACAAACCATACACATCAATTCCAATTGTTGTACCTGTTAGTCTGGATATGAATATTTGAATCTGTGATTGAAAATAGACAACAAATTACCACTTAATCTAAATCATATGATACTTCACTTCAAATCTTTTTTAAAAAGTTGAATATGTTTTATATACTTGAATGGCTAAGTGTTATTATAACACACATATACGTAGACTTTCTTGTAGAAGAAAATCCTTTTTCGTAGCAAAATCTTCAGACACGTACTTTTATGGAATTATTGTCTTCCCGTACTCTAATTCGCCGATATTTTTCCGTATGTAATGACCTTAACTACGAGACCTCTCGTCGAAATTCGGCCGTCGCACAGCGCAATTGCGAGGGAAAACCCGTAATGAAAGAATATAAACGTGCACTGGAAGGTAAATAGTAATAAGTGATTCTCAGACAACAAACTAAATACATCAATTCATTAACCGACTGTTATGGAAAGGTTTAATGAACAAATGGGAACGCATGGAAAATATATAAATTGGAAAGTATATAAATTACATCGCTCTATCAATTCACTTTTTTTTCTCGTGATCCATGACTCTGTGTTGATTGTTTATCAATGTCACGATCCGGTAAACTTCGGCAACAAACTCGAAAGTTAATTCGCTTGGGACCAACAATCTTTGAATGAAATAATACGTTATAGATTCGTAATAAATGTTTTAAAAAAAAGTGCATAGAGGACTTAGTTTAGTATATATGCATGTATGGGTTCAGTAATTTCATTAAGGTTATCATTACAAGAAATTCGTTTCGTATGACTTTAAATGTTAAGATATCATAACTAAAACATTATTCAACAGGGATATAGATATTCTTAATTGACCGAAACCACAAATACAGTGATTTATAATGGAAGTTTGATTCAATATCAAAAAAACTAGTTCATGGTTGTGCCTGTCACAAATCAGAAATATTGTCAGCGGTTGTCTTTGGTAAAACTAAAATAAACAAGATACTTGAAAAATTTGGTGTTGATAACACATCTTTGATAGCTTATGTTCAATTCATTCATAACTTGGTAAGACTCTGGTCGACTTAGAACTTGATATATATTGTATAGACCCCTGTCTATTGTTGAGGACATTGTTTTGCCCTCTAGACGTCTTATGGTTATTTTTGTGTTATTGAGTTGATGTCTCATTCCTACCGAAGGTCGTTGGTTCTCTCCGGGCACTCCAGTTTCCTCTGCCAATAAAAACTGTCCGCCACGAAATAGCACAATAGTGCTGAAAGTAGCGTTAAACACCATCAATCAACCAATATCATTGACGCATGTATCCCATTTTATTCATTTATATTAACTTTCTTAGTTAATTATACATTATGGTTTACCCAATACATGTTATTCTTATAACTATATATTCACTATTTATTACTTTACTTATATACAAACAGACTGGAATCATAAAAAACAAGGTGCAATTAAACATTTTTAAACATTTAATGAAACCAAAACTTGCCTGACTGATGATCTTTGGAGATTGATTAGAAATGTTTATTTTGTACAAGTCATCCAGTGGCTCGTGTGCCTAAAATGTTAATCAAAATCAATTATTTTTTTTACAAACAATAATGTATTGTAGTAGGTATTCATGAATCAGTACTATAAAATAACCATTAATAAACGATTGTCTTGACACAAAATGTTTTTGGACATTTTCAGATATGAACCAAAGATTTCACATAATTTAGCTAGAAGCAGATCAATATAACACCGGACGTTGATTATATATAACCATATGCATATATCAGTGATTCTTTTTTCAGCCTTATTAAAAACAGAACGTACATGTAATCCATCATTTTCGTTTTTTCTCACAAAAAATACTAGGTTTATACCTAATATCTGATACCAAGAAACAATTTAGAATAGTAAGTAATGTATACCTATATATCAATTTTTGTTAAAATCCTATTATAAGATGACATTTCTCAAAATGTTTAACATAAATTTAGTTTTCATCACATCTATCATTCATTTATAGTAGGGAAAAATTTTTTCACATTTTTGATTTTTAACAGAACCACATTTAAATCGCCAGAAGATATACAACTATTCTATGTAGAAAGCAAGTTTAACCGAGGGACTTATGCTATATCCTATATATAATCTATGAATTTCAGTCTGAAATTTAGAGAAATGTAATATCATTTTGTAAAAAAAAATCAAAAAAATAAAATGAAATTATTCAGTTTTCTTAAATATGTTCATTTTAATTTTTAATATTTTGGACATAAACAAATTCACACAAAAATCAAACAAAATACTTTGGCTCGCACAATAATTCAAATTCAAAATTTGAATACACAGGTATTAATGAAACAACATTGTTATATTATATTCTTTTTAAAAAAAAAAGTAAATAGGATTTACGCTACATATTGATTTTAAAATTGTATCTTCTTAGTGTTTGCTATTTTGGGTTTTCAGATCAGAATTTTTTTTTTCCACTGGGAGATGCTGTTCAGTAGTTATATGAAGAATTGAAAACCTTCAAAGCAGAACGAGAGAGAACTCTTGATAAAATTGAAAACGCTCAACATCTTGATTTACATTAAGCAATCGTTTACCATGATTTTATAATGGAAACAAGTCCCATAAAACAAGCTAAGTATTAACGATAACAAGAATGTTAAATGGACATGTTGACAGAAACTACAACAATATGCATTAACTATCTAAAGAAAGTGTTGCAATGCCAGTATGATATGTCTGTCGTGACCGATGTTTGAGGTGTATTCTACAACGACAGTGCAAAAGCCGGTAGCAACAGTTAAAACTTTTGTATGGCTACAGAGTGCAAGTCAATCATTAAAATGCATGCAATATATAAAATTCTGCAATGCAGCAATATGCTTACCGCCTGACACATATGAGCTCCCATGAAAGTGATGACAAACATTACAATGACTACACCCATCATAAAACCAGCCATAGCGGAAATATCAACAGCATCCAAACTGCGCGTGGTTGCACCATATAGAGTGAGACAGACCATTGGTATTCCATACACATATGCCATTCCACCAATATGGCTAAACATGAGGTTCCCAACTTTGACTAATTCTACTATACATTCGTGTTGAAGTCGAACATTTTCTAGCTTGTCAAGTTGCTGAACTTTGATAATATCACGAATCCTTCGAGTAACGTTCTTAAATTCTTGTTTTAGTAAACTAGCGTTTAAAAGTAAAAGTGTAGTATTCGATATCGTAATCCCATTAAAGAGCATTCCAAACACACCAAAGGTAATTGTAGCAATGTAAAACGTTATTCCATTTGATTCATCGAACGGTGCTAAATTTGAAGTCACAAGCAAACCTTTCAATTCAAGATAGAGCACGCTCCAAATTACAAGAATTGTATAACTCACTAAAATCGCACAAACTATTAAAAGTATTCTTCGGATCGTCTTTCTTTTATGTGAAATTTTAAAACTTACTCCAAAGTCAACGTTATATTTGTTAATTGTGGATAAAAACGTTGGCAAATATTTACAGTTTGAATAGAAATATATGAAAGAGAAAACCGTAAGATTGGCATAATAATAAAGGTATGCGATCAGTCCAATCGTCTTGTACAACTGGCTTGAGCCATTTCTAAAAACCGTCAAATATCTGGCGGACATAACAAAAACTAATACCTGTATCAGTATACAGTATGCAAAGTGAATTGAAAACACATATTCTCTACCCTTTTTCTGACGTTTTGAATAAGATCCACAAACTTCTAAAAAGCGAATTAATGGTTTGTATAGATCACTTGCCTTTTCTTCTTCGATATCTTTATTTATTCCATCAACAACTGAAGAAGCAGTCTGTATATGTTCATCTAACGTCTTTATTTTGATTATATTAATCATATTTAATGTTTGTTTTTATGTTATATATACAATCCTACCTTATTCCTCACTTCTTTAAACAGTGTGAAAAATAGAAATTCTTTTGAACTCCTTTTTACCTCGTTATTATGTGTTCTCATGAAATATATGGCCATTAAATATTCTGAGAAAATTGAAACAATTTCTAATCTGCCATTAAAAAGGTGAATTCATTATCTTGATAAACTATCCAATACTGAATTGCAAAAAGTCAACATTAGAACTTTTATAATTCCTCTAATGAAATGTTTGCCTGTATAATCATACAAATACAGAATGTCATAACCAATTACAATACAAGCAAAATTAGAAATAGGATTCCCGAGGACACCCACAATATAAAACAAATCAATAGATAGGAAATAGGAGTAAACATTTAAAACAGCCACTGAACACTTTAAATTAAGGCGACAGTAGTTAACCAAGGGAACAAACAAAATCTCAGTGAAACGCTGGAATCCAAAAGGAACGACACCGGGTGCGTCGACAGCTTTAGCCTCTACTGCAATGCATGCATCACACGCCATGCAATTTTAATCAGACAAAATGTCATAATCGGGAATAGGATAAAACTAGTGTTTGTTAAGTTTACGAAAAAAAACATTGAACTTGCAAATAAAAGTTACCGACACCGTTAGGTCTGCTTCATTACTTGACTTCATAACTTGAGCTACTGCACCAAGGGTTCTAACTGGGAGAAAAATCATGCTTTGGTTGACCAAGATAGAAAATAATTGTAACAGATGACCATATATATATCTCTTGTCGTAGCTACAATTACGTCATTTTTTCGTATTGTATGATATCACCGAATGCAATGCCCGATTTTCAATTACTATGAATAACACGATAATCGATACTAGTGGAGCAATTACAGCTTACCCTTCTAGAAAACTTGAATTAACCATCGGTGTTTAATTGTTAGAGTAACTTAATTTTCAGTTTTCTGTGTTGTGTTTTGAGGATGTTAAATGTATGTGTGTGGTTTTTTATTTCCCCTCTCAAATTTTTTCAATGAAAGTATCTTTTATTATGGGGGAATGTTTGTTTGATTACGATTTATAATTGGGTTGAGTGGTTTAAATCAAACTCTTGGCATGTCTTCCTTGCTTTCTGTACGGCAATACATCTACAGAGCATCGCTTTGTTTTAAAAGCAAATGCAAGCTTACTTTTGTGCTGATAAATATTGATTGGTAAAAAGCACATGGTCAATACCACTTCCAGGTTTCAAATTTTGGAACGAAATTACGATTTGTAAACAAAAACATTCCTACCACCATGTTTTTACAATAAATAGAACAGATAGTACGTTACCATTCGTGAAGTACAGAAGACCAATAATACACGTTTAAAATCGTTAGAGTTTTATAAAAACAAATTAAAGTACTTGATCTGTATGCATTCGTCCATTAGTCTTTGACACCTCTACACCAATTGAAAATGGGAGGCGAAAGATACCGAAGGGACCTTCAAACACCATGACAAAAAAGGAAAGACTAAAAGACAAACAATAGTACACAAACCACAACATAGAAAACTGAAGACTGAGCACTACGAACCCCACAAAAAACCGGGGTGTGGTCAGGTGCTCCGGAAAGGTAAGCAGTTCCTGCTCCACATGTTGCACCCGTCATGAAAGAAGAGTGTAATGATTATAAATTAACTGTTTACAGTATTTTGGATTTGTTGAAATAATAAGGATGTTCTACCCCAGGAATAGATTACCTTAGCTGTATTTAGCAAAACCTGTCAGAATTTTGGTCCTTAATGATCCTCAACTTCGTACTTTATTTGGCCTTTTTAACTTTTTTTATTCGAGCGTCAATGATGAGTCGTTTATAGATATATCGCGCGTCTGGCGTACAAAAATCATGGTATCTATGATCAGTATAATTATGTCTAAATATTTACTGTGGTTATAGAAATTAAGTCTAAACGATGACATGTCATACATTATTGAAGAAATTATGTTCTTAATCGGTCCTCCGAAGGCCTGTATTATCCATGGGAGGTTTTCGCAAAGCTCAAGCTTTAAGTCATTAAATCTGTTTGACCGGTTTTCAATATTGTTTGGCCAGACGTTGATAAGTTTGTTCCGAACCTTTCAAGTTTTTTTCCTGTCAGCTTGTAAAAACTAGAGGCTCTAAAGAGCCTGTGTAGCTCACCTTGGTCTATGTGCATATCTAACAAAGGACACTCTCCAACATTGTAGACGAGAATAGACTTCATGACAAAAATTTCTATTTTGTTGATCTTGTATTACTGATCTTTTAGTCTGTTTAGTTTCTCTCTATCTTCTTTAGTTTTTGCTCAAAACACAAAAGAGGGTAAAAATCCTTATTTAAGAGCAATCACTCCTATGAAGAGTGACAGTCTACTAACTGGATCGGCAAAATTTTACTTTTTAATAGATGTTGCCTTGCTGATCATTTTTGTGATTTAAAGTGTCTATTTATCTATTATAATTTAAATCATATAAAGCATAACGGAAAAAAATGTTCTCTCTAAATATCATAGTTTTCATAATAATAGGCAAAAATGATAAAAAGGTAAAATTTGTCTTTTATGGGCAATAAATCCTATAAGAATTTGTCTGACAGTTTTGACGTATATGGACAATTGTTAGAGCTCATCATTCTGAACATTTTTGCTCCTTTCAGATTTTCTGTATTTATAATGGTTCACAAAATAATAGACAAAACTTGCATTTTACCCCTATGTTCTATTTTTAGCCATGTTGGCCATGTTGGTTGATGGGCGGGGTCATCGAAACTAGATATCATAAGAATGATTTAAGCCAAGTTTGGTTTAATTTGCCGCATTAGTTTCAGAGGTGAATATTTTTGTAAAAATTCCAAAAAATTTATCAAAAATTGTGAAAAATTGACTTTAAAAGGCAATTACATTTTATGGGATCAACTGGCAATTTTGGTCATGTTTGACTTATTTGTAGATCTTACATTGCTGAACAATTTTGTTGTTTACAGTTTATCTCTATCTATTATAATATTCAAGATAATAACCAATAACTGCAAAATTTCCGTAAAATTACCAATTCAGGGGCAGCAACCCAACAACGGGTTGTCTGATGCGTCTTAAAATTTCAGGGCAGATAGTTCGTGACCTGATGAACATTTTTACCCGGTCAGATTTGCACTAAATGCATAAGTTTCTGAGATATAAGCCAGAAACTGCATTTTACCCCATGTTCTATTTTTAGTCATGGCGGCCATCTTGGTTGATGGGCGGGGTCATCGGATATATTTTTTAAACAAGATACCCTAAGGATGATTTAGGCAAAGTTTGGTTTTACTTGGCCCAGTAGTTTTAGAGGAGAAGATTTTTGTTAAAGTTAACGGACGACGGACGACGACGGGCAACGGTCGCCAAGTGATGAGAAAAGATCACTTGGCCCTTTTGGGCCAGGTGAGCTAAAAAGGAAGTAATTTTTTATCATGCGCACCTACCGATAAACCGGATTGTAAAATAAAAGGGGAAAATGTCTCAGTTTAACATACTTATTAAACAGTGTTACACTTTTTCATGAACGATGAACGACCAATTATGTTGATAAGCTTATGGCAAAAAGGCAATATTATTTTTGGTCTAGTTTAATTTTGTTGGAAAAATTATAATTTTTGGATTAGTATTGATGAATAGAGTACAGATTGTTCATTCTCTTTTTTCTTAATTGCAAGTAACTTAAACAAACTTTATTACCAAATATTTTCAGCTTATCGTCTGCAAAATTGTTGGCATGAATTTACAACCTCAGGAATTTAATTGTCTAGGTTAACGGTTTCCTGAAATTTCATTTCTATCATAGTTTGCATCGCAGCTAGTTGAAATATTACTTTTATTGCTTTCGTAGTTTAGATTTTATAGTAGCGTAAAACTAGGGATTTATCATCTCAGACTGTAAAATTTCCAATTAGTATAATTTTGTTACTAGTATTCGAAAGAGAAACATCGAAATTGTGTTACACAATGTGAACAGTTGTACAAGGAATATTATGTAAATATTGTAAATATTAAACGTAGATTAGAGAATATTTGTTATTGTGAGCAGCCAAACCGATTATGGATATGATGATATTGGTATAACATTGTCGTTGAACTCCAAGGCCCAAACAGTCGAATTTTACATTGGAACTTTATTTCATTGCAATCGTATCTCCGCAACAGCATACATGTGTGTATTTGATTCTTTCTTTTTCTTGAAAATTGGCTATATAAATAATGATAATCATCTTTTTCACATATTGAAACTGAAAATTACTGGCTTTCGGTTTTCCTGAAAAAATAACCCCATGTAGTTCTTGCGTGTACTTTAAAAACATTATTATTATTTTTTTTTTTTTTTTTTTTGCAATATGATACTGTGAATTCAATTATTTTCGTGGATAATAATTTTCGTGGATTGAGGACAAATTATATTTTCGTGGATATTTGATTTCGTGACTGTGGAAGTCTGCATACAAACATTAATAGAAAAATTATAGTTTGTTGAACATTTAGATTCGTTCGTGGTTAACCCAAACAAACGAAATCAACGTTAATTGGTTTAGCACGAATAATAATAAATCCACAGTATACTAAATAAATATGTTCTAAAAGGGAAGAAAATCTGACAACGCCATGGCCAAAAACGAAATACGAAGAATAATGATCAGGACAATAAACGAAGAGATTGTATAGATCAACAAGACTTGAACAATTGAAAATTATAACTTCAAAAAATGTATACGTACACAAAAATGGAATAAAGATATCAGGATACGGAATAGACGATCCCCATCCAAAACCTTCATAAAAGACACATTGTTTTAAGGACATCTTCTTTTCTAACAAGAAATGAAGTTTCTGTTTAATCCAATCACTACCTCACATTTTATTTTTTTTTTTTTTCATGTTCGCAGTAAACGTACAGTTTTATAAATATACTGTTTATTCATTTTTTTTTTTTTTTTTTTTTTTTTTTTTTGCTGCCAGCTATTCTATTAGTAATTTTGTGTTTCTCCTGCTTTATTTCAAACTTTTCTTTTGTGTTTTATTTATTTCACTTTGGAGCATATTTATTTCTGTTCATTCAATTATTATTTAAATTTAACAACTAACATCCTTGCAATACAACTGCTGATTGACTATAAGTATTCGAGGATGACATCCACCCAGTAGTACATATTTCGGCAATAAACATGATTTATAAAGTATTTTGAATAAATACTCTGCTGATAATTGATTTCCAAAGAACTTAAGCTTCAACTTACTTTTTGATCTTCAAATATCTTATTCAATTTATTTTGGACTCTATTTTGGTTATAAAGCTCCAATTGGGTTTGTATATAAGACCATGCCATTTTTTGGCGATGAGTTTTCTGGAAGAAGATTAATCCACAAATTCGTACTGGACACATCAACCATTGTTTGTTCTACTTGGACTTTAATTTGTTGACTTGTCTTCAAACTTGTTTAATATTTAGCTTTATTACATAAAACATTGCATGTACATGTGCAAACATACATGTACTATAAGTAAGAATATTTTTGGTGTCAGGATATAATTATGTTTTAAATATATTTAAAGTATAAAATCTGGCCTGATAAATATCCCTAACGCTTGTTATTCACCCAATTATTTTTTATTACATTGGTAGAAGGATGTTTACCATATTTTCCTTACCACTTAAAAAACATATCTCATTTTAGTCATTAAAGGTTGGTAATATACAACAAAAAATGTTAAAACAAACAGTAAAACTTAAGTTTAATGTATAAATAACCAGGTAAAATTAAAAGCCATATACAAATAAATATCAACAACTCGATTGAAAACATACTTTTTTGTGATCTGATCAATAGATGTCATTAAATGATGAATGGAAGCACCAATATAGAATGTACATTAGAACAATATTTTTTCATTCGTAAAGTGTTCTCAATTTTCGTTTGTTTGCGTTGACTAATGTATAAATAACCAGGTAAAATTAAAAGCCATATACAAATAAATATCAACAACTCGATTGAAAACATACTTTTTTGTGATCTGATCAATAGATGTCATTAAATGATGAATGGAAGCACCAATATAGAATGTACATTAGAACAATATTTTTTCATTCGTAAAGTGTTCTCAATTTTCGTTTGTTTGCGTTGACAAATTACTGTTTTAAAAGCATTTGTGAAATTCTAACCCCAATGGAATCGATTGTCAAGGTGTGGGGAAAACTGCTAATGGACATTAATTGCTGAACGATTTAAAGTACTAGTAACACAATTTTGCAGAGACATGAATTTCTACTTCTGAATTTGGTGACTCGTTTATCAAGCAATTATTTATTTTTTTTAAGTTTGCATTGCGCAATAGGTTTAAACAACAGGTTGAATTGTTATACTGCCTACTTAGTAAGATATTGTCGACATTGGTGAATACTAACGATACATTTTAATACATAAATGCGCTTCTCCTAAACATTCAGTATATAAATGTATAAAAGCTCCTAACTGGCTGTGTTTTTCACATCCGTGGCTTTCAAATGTTTAGGTTTTAGCGTTCCTGGTGAAGGTAAATCCAGAAAAACGCTTCGGACGCACAAAATTTATGAAATGTTATTTTCATTTTCTAAGACATACAATATAAATGTAATATATATAAATTTTTAATATATATTAAAAAAATTGCACTGCCTTGAAATCGTACAATCTTAATTTTACTTAGTGTTAATGTAACTATTCTTTCTTAACCTTAGTCTTCTAGTCTTCATCGTCTATCTTATCTTAAGCAAAATCGTATCCGAAAACCTTATGTATTTTCTCCATCGAAAAACTAACCTATTGCTCAAAATAACCTTTGAAGTATTGTGACTTTAAGGCTAAGTTCAAATATCAGCGCCATATCTTATCCATATTAACTACCACATGAGTTGCTATTGATGGATTGATTGTTGTAACGTTCAAGGCAAACAATGTATGCCTTGTCATGACAAGAACAATATAAACAATAAATCAATGGCTCATTGGTATGTTTGGCAAACTCCATGTATCGATATGAACGAGGAACATTTGGACCAACCGCAAAAGAGTGTACTTTGGGTAAGAACGGAAATGGTGAATTAACTTTAACGTCCCCTATCCGGAAATAATATGGCTTATTATTTCTACATCGAATGTTCCCCCTCCTGCATACGTCTTGCTATCGGACTACTTACAAGACCTTGTCACAAATTCAAAATACATGTAGTATCAGTTTTCAAAAACGACAACTATGAAAAATTTCAAAATATTCAAATTTATTATTCATAGTTTCAGTTTTACAACACAATGATTGATTTACGAGTTATACATTTTTATTTCTGAATCACACGTCATTTAATTATTAAAATGGTTTTTAATGAATGCTATCCCAAATACAAACATCTTTAAGAGATTCAAAGCCAGGATTTAGAAAATCTCCAAAAACACATGCTTTCACAATACCCTCAGCAGCTGCATACGGATCTATAGTGGACGATGGTCGACGATCTTCTAAGTATCCACACTCATTCACAATGACAAGCGGTGGAATTCTAACAGACGATTTGGCTTTGTTTGTAGCATCACAAGTAAATTTGTGAAGCTGTGGATGCCAAGGGCTTGATGTATTTGTCAACCTTTCTTTGTTCTCGTGTGTAAGTGTAGGGTCGTACATTTTAAGAAGGGCATCTTCATCTGATTTCGATAACATGTCTATTGCATGTCGAATAAATCTGAAAAAATACAAGCAACACGTGTAATTATGAATATCATTATATAAACTAAATAGTTATGTTATTTCATTGGTAACTATGAATGTATATATTCCATGGACAAACAAATGACAAGAACACAAAACACTTGTTTATCTGTCTGTAGTTGTGACAGCAATATTAGAATAATGATTTTAGTCACGATTATAAATTTGTTGATCGGTACAGTATCTCAGTTTATCGTCTTACTTATGAAATGATAACTCTGTCATAGATCCCACACCTTTATTTTAAAGTAAATCTGACGTAATTTCCAGTTTATCCATATTTCTGGTTTTGAATCGGCTGGCGGGTGGTACTTTCAAAACAGAAGTTTACTCTGTCGAGGCACCCGATCTTGTTTCTTTTGAAATTCAAGCGATTCCCTCAGTTTTGTTTTACCTTGTTTTGTATCTTCTTGGTGGAATTATGAGGTTTGAACATCTGTTAACTACTATTGCCTCTAAGATGACACTTTATACAGGATATGAATATGAAGTTACGAAACTGGTGCTGCATATACAGCGGTATCTTTTTCCTTGTCGACATACCTGATTTCATTCTGTTTGGAGTTTATTATATTCCTTTTGTTTTCTCTCCAAATATTGGTTGTTTTTACCAGGACATACAAGATTGACTTGAAATCGGTATATCTAAGTACCTGAACATTATGACGACTCAAAATATGTTTAAAGAATCTTCAGTTAAAGTTAATGAGTATGTACCCTTTTGTTGTTTTAATGCTAAACACATGGAATTTTTTTTGAAAATCCACAGCCTTTTCCTGTGTACTCTTATATTTGACAATTTTCATATCATTTTACGTTACTTTATTCCTCCTTTAGCTCTCATATGACTGGTGCTGAAGTTCAGATGTCCACTTGAGGTAAACGGTGAACCATGTACAGGGACCGGATGAAGAGTAACTCTGAGTCCAAACATCTCAGCAAGACGATGTAGTATATACCTTGACATATTCAGATGGTCACCAATAGATACACCGGAACAAGGTCCAATTTGATACTCCCACTGAAATTAATTAACATTCACGATAACATGATATAAAAGAAACTGAGCAATAATTTAAAGATGAATGTAAATGAAGTGTAAATAAATTAGCAACATACAGCTACAGTCACTAATTAATCGATTGTGTGAAAATAAACATATAGACACCAACTATGGACAAGAGCCCACATCCTATAAAAAACTTCCGAATTGACCTAATGTAGACAAATTATGAATACATGTTTGTATATTGAGGATCAAATGATAACACAAACATCTCAACAGACAACGCAAATTCAAAGACTGCCAAAGTCAAAGGCGTGATTTATTACTAAATATTAAAAAGATATAAATAAAGGCAACAGTAGTATACCGCTGTTCGAAACTCATAAATCGATAGAGATAAAAACAAATCCGAGTTACAAACTAAAACTGAGGGAAACGCATCAAATATAAGAGGAGAACAACGACACAACAAAAACACAACATTAAAATGT
The DNA here is from genome assembly GCA_017311375.1 of Mytilus coruscus. Taxonomy (NCBI): domain Eukaryota; kingdom Metazoa; phylum Mollusca; class Bivalvia; order Mytilida; family Mytilidae; genus Mytilus; species Mytilus coruscus. The sequence continues at coordinate 96,767,964 of CM029599.1, forward strand.
AACACACACAGAAACGAACTATAATATAACAATGGCCATTTTCCTGACTTGGTACAGGACATTTTAAGAAAAAACGTTAGTTGGGTTTAACTTGATTGTGAATTACGTTAACCCTATTAATTTTTATCTCTATTTATATCAGTTTAAAAAATTCTCAAATTCAACATGATTTTAACATATAATATAATGCAGTATCAAAAAAGGCTAGCAAAAAGCCAAACTTATTCAACCTACTGGTTATGTGATATTACTCCTTTTAACTTTCTAATAATGGTCACCATTCGTCAAGCTAAAGAAAAAGACAAATGAAATATAATATGTTATTACCTGTGATGCATCATTTTCTCTAATATTTCCACCTATATCCACACCAGCATATAGACATGCCATCAGATGACGATTTGACAACTCACGCTCTATGCCGACATTTTTGGCATGTTGATGACCAATTTTCGTGACGAGTACTACAATAATAACAGATTAATAGGAGGAAATTCAAATTATTTAAAACAGAACATTTATGAATTTCAATCGAGAATTGACTGTTTAATAGTTGCAATTCTTTGGAAAAAAAACTTGTCATTTTATATGAAATATCAGCAATTTTTTTGGCGCATTTCTACAGACATGAATTTCAAATGAAGTTTTAAATAAAAAAAATATTTTGTGTTTAATTCTATCGAAATTTAATTTTATTCATTTAATTTACATTTTTGTAATTGCATTGCAAAAAAACTGTTCAAATTCTATCGTATGATCATTTGCGGTTTTGCTTGTTCTGTTAGGACCTATTGTAATTTTGTTGCAAAACGTGTTCAAATTGGACCTTACGTGTATGATTGTTTCGCCTTTTCTGTAAGGGCCTAATTCGATTTCCGGAGTCTCATTGTTTTAAGTTTTTTTTTCTAACTTAAAAGAAGTCATTACAGAATCACGTGAAACATACACTTCAATATTAATATTTAGTTCTTAATAGTTTGATAACAATGCATTACAATCCAACAAAACTGTTTTAAAATTCAGTGCAGAGTTAAACTAAGCATATATGAAAGTTGACATCGTACCGTGGACAAGAAAAACCTCAGACATTAAAATGCATCATGAACCTTATAGATTATTATGAGACCACTACTTTCTGACATTTATAATAATAAAATTTTCTTGTATACTTTTGAAATTTCCAAAATATCAAAGGTGAATATTGGTTTTTTAACTTTGTAAATTCGAAGTTGAAAAGGATTTTTCGGTTTTACATTACTTATTTGCTACTGACCCTTTGAAATTTTCTGGACAATACTACTAAAACAGATATAATTTTTTTTAATCTTTGCTCTCGAATAAAACCGGTTGAATAAGTTTGAAGTTTACATATGATCCTTGACAAATCAAGGTAATCGTTAGAAATGTATAACTGTCCAATAAGTATGTTGCAAAACCATCACTGATCAATTGCTATAAAAAAAAACTGTTTGTCAAATATAGGATAATTTGCTGGACAGCAATGTCTAATCATGAATTTCAAATCAAGAAGACGGAAGAATGATACTCTGTAACATAATTAAAAGTATTTACCCATTGATTCATAATCAAACTTGTCAGGTTCGTAACTGATAGGAATTCCATCGTCTGAAGTCACAAAGTATTCTTGTTCAATACCAAACCATGGTTCAAAAGGCTGTTTGGGTCTGTAACCAGTATCTTGATCATAATCAAGCTTCTCCATTGTTTTTTTGCAGGTGTATCTTGTATTTATTGCTTCAAGAAAAATTAAAAGTTATAAAATGGGGAATAAAAACTCGCAAGTTGAAAAGGCAATATTGTGTCCCAAAACAAATAGTACAAAACAAAAGACAAACAAAATTGGACAAAACAGTAGACAAACAACTAATGGTTGATGAAAATAACCTTCATTAAATATGAAGTGTATGTAGTTCCTCCTGCACTAATGTGCCCGTCAAGTTTCTTCTACCATGTGAAAATCGGCTGATACGTGTCATTTGCTAAAATGTCACTACCTAGAACAAGATGATCCAATAATGACTTGGATAAATAGAACATATTCATAGTCATCTGTGATTCACGATAAACTATGATGTTAATTAACCATTGGTAACACTTGGTCCACTAAACTCCTTATAAGCAACAAACCCTCTACCAATATCTTTCTTAGAAACACGAAAAACTGTGAAATATCTTATCAACTATGAGATTATGATATGCTACATGAAAGTGATTCTTGTAAGTTTTTACATATTAATGGAAAGTACACAATTTGAAAATCATGTGTAAAACTGTTTACTTGTATAAAGAACAATAAGTGATTTAATGCATTATTCAAAATTTTCAAACAATTACCAAATCTTTGTGTTTTTAGAATCATTTTTCAACTTAGCCATTTAAGGGGAAATAACTCTTATAGTAAAAGTTTTATACTGGAATGATAGAGAAATTTTCATTTCTTACTTCTAGCAAGAAAACAAGTTCGGTGACAACATTTTTTATTTTTATTTTTTTAAAGCATATCATAAAACCTATCTTCTCATATTTTATTACAAAATTATATCTCATAGATTTTTCTTTATTCACACAAATGTGTTTTTTTTTCATGAACAATCTATGCAAATTTGTGCAATTTTGCACGACTTGTACCTTAAAAAATAGCATGGTGACCCATACGTTTTATTATATTTTTGAAAAAAGCATAGTAAAATCTTCATTTTAGCAAAGCATAAGAAAATTCTATCTGAGGAAATATATACCGATGATCCACCTTAAAGTACGTAGTGGTTTCTCTATTCTTCTTAATATGACACAGTATTAAGTAATAAGTATGCCTCATGATCATAAAGGAACAAGTCGACAATACGATAATGACAGTTGGTTTGCATAGGATTGTCGAGTTGTTATTTTTAAACATGTCCAACTAACATTTTGCCGTCAATTAAAAAATCTACATTTTGATAATGCAAGTTTAAAGAAATGATTTGGTAGATTCTTTTTACAAATCTTTCTTATCTCGTCATAAATCAAAGGGATGCCAGGGGTAAATTTGGGTGTTCAAATTGTAAATTTTGCAATTTTCTGCTGATTGGACTCGATATAAAGGTAACATGGACTTGTATGGGTAAATCATAGGTTCTGAAATAATACGGTACGAAATAAAGGCTACAGTAGTATGCTGCTGTTCAATAGTCATAAATCGATTTAACTGAAACAAATCCGGGTCACAAACCAAAACCGAGGGAAACACATCAACTATAAGAGGGAAACAACGGAAAAACATAAACACTGAACTGCTACAAAAACAAACGCCAACATACATAGAAATGGACTATATGAAAACAACTGCCATATTCCTGACTTGGTACAGTACATTTTAAGAAAAAATGGTGGGTTGAACCTGGTTTTATGGATAGCCAAACCTCCCGCTTATATGGCAATGTTTAAAATACCGCTAAAATGAAAACATTCCGTGACAGGAATACATTACAACTTAACGCAAGAACACTCAGGACAGAGACATACATAAATAAATATTACCAAGTCTAAATTGAAAACAACGTTCAAACTTATGATTGCATTGGATAAAAACCGCAATTTTTATACGTGTGCATGCAAAACAAGTTTCTTGGTAGAGGGTCTAAATTGTGTATGCAAAACAAATTTCTTGGTAGAGGGGTCTAAATACAGCACAAACAACATTTTCCAAAAGACCAAAAAGTGAAAAAGTATATTTTAACAAAACGCATAAATAAATAATATATATACATTACAACATGTAAACCACAGAATAACAACGGACACCTCGAAAGATCATCCATATTTCATTCTTGCGAAAAAAACTATAATATCTCGCCGATATATGTGAAAAAAATACAAATTAATGAGACCTTATTTAGGGTTTAACGACTCCTTTATTAAATTACAAACGCTGTACTAAATAGGGTAAATATCATTGATGTGTAAACTACCTGCAGGTTGTTCCTTTGATATCCAGAAGTCGCATAATACTAGCTTGTGCGGACTTTTGTAAAAGGATTCTCGAACATTGCCACCGGTTTCAGAATCATATCTTTCAAATCTTCAAGTCTGCCATGAACATCATTCCACATATAATTATCCCATAGTGGACATTCTACGAAATCAGTGCAAAAGTTAATAGATATACGTTAATTGTGTACAAAAAGAAATATGAAAATGGTCGTTGTTTTTCTAGTCTGTAATTATTTTGTGTATATATACACTTTCCATTGTATTACTTATAGTTCATGTGTGCTTTTCTAAAGCTTTGGAAAAATTTTACCTACTGACAATACCACAATAAAATACATGCATATGAATCAACAGCTTCTAATCAGTCTGTTTAATTTCGGATTATTTTTAACATAGTACATGTATTACAACGAGCATTACATAATATCTAATCATTCAATATAACTTGAACATTACCTTCAACACATTTAGGCTCTTTTTCGACAACTCTTGTTTTAGAGCATAACTCAAATCCAGTGTGATTGACAAAAACATATTCTAAGACAACCCGATTCCCTCTGTATGGGATTTCTGGAATCATCAAATCATACTTGTGAGTTGTCATGATATTTCTTTATGACCTGAAATAAAACTGCTCTATAAATAAGCTTTTTAAAATTTTCTAGTAAAGTTGAATAATTGGTTTATTTCAATATCTCATGTTTTGATGTATGTTGTTATTGTTACATGCCAGAAATATTTAAGCAAAAAAAAAGACTGAAAAAAGACAAATTTCTCGCTTGAATTGTTTCGCATTTTGTCATAAAACAAACTCATCACAGATACCAGGATTAAAACTGTATACTCCAGACGAGCGTTTCGTCTGCAAAAGACTCGTTAGTGACGCACTATTAAAAAAAGTTTAAAAAGCCAAATAAAGTACGAAATTGAAGAGCATTGAGGAATTTCCGAAAGGATTTGCCAAATACAGCTAAGGTAATCTTTTCCCATCCCGCAGGCCTTATATAATTTATTATAATTATGGTATGTGTTTTGTTCATTGTTCAAGGCTGTACGATGACCTATAGTTGCTAGATACACGTTATTTGGACTCTGTTGAACTCTTATTGGCAATCATTCCACAACTAATTTTTTTTTATGAAATAAAAATAAGATTTACAACTTCTTATTTAACATCAAATTTTGTACAACCGATATATTTATTGCAATAGTCTGTGACTGTCAATATCTTCACCGACCTTTCTGGCGATATGCTCAACTTCCATCCAATCGAACACGTAATACTGCAATCAATCAGTCCGGAAATAACATTCTAAGGACATGACAATTACTGTGAGGTGATAACTGTATAAATTTTCTTAAAATATTTGTTTTGTGTACATTTATATGTTTTATATTTTGTTACATTTTCAGACAAAATAACGTACATGTACATTCTAATATGCATTAAATGAAGCGAAATGAATTTATATATTTATGCGTTTGCTTAACATACAGTGACATCAACTTCGACTAGGAGGATAGTAGGGAAATTTGTACAGCCACTGAAAAATGGTGGCTTCCTATGTAGAATTTATTTTAAAATTTCTATGGAACAAGTCCTCCACTGATCCTTCTCAACGAGTTGTTAAAAATGTGACTATAGGCTTGAAAAGTAGTACTATTTAATCATGAAACATCTGATAAAGCGTTTCCATTACTTTTTATTACTCGATACCCACCTATCATAACTCGATACTCACCTTTTATAACTCGATACTCTTACTTTTTATAACTCGATACTTGCTACTCGACTAAAAGAAATCCACCTTTTTATTACTCGATACTCACTTTTTATAACTTGACACTCACCTTTTATAACTCGATATTCATTTTTTGCAACTCGATGCTTACTTTTTATAACTCGATACTTACTTCTCGACAGAAAGAAATCCACCTTTTATTACTCGATACTCACTTTTTATTATTCGATACTCACCTTTTATAACTCGATACTCACTTTTTGCAACTCGATACTTACTTTTTGTAACTCTATATTTACTTTTTATAATACGATACTTGCTACTCGACAAAAAAAAATCCACAAACAGTTTTCCATCCCACTTTCGATTTACGAATTAACAAGGAACGACAGCATGCCGAATCCATGGCAGAGAGAATTCCAGGCGTTAACGAAATTGAACTCCCAGAAGTATCTTAATTTTGTTGTATCTAAAACGTTTGTCAATTTATGGAGTCCTTCGTTGCCAAGCTAAGCTAAAACTTACTTTTTTAGTTAGCAGTATAAAGTATTAGACAGATACACAACATACACAACATTTACATTCGAAATAGGTCAGAAAAAAGTTATTCGATAGACATCAGTATAGTTTTCATTATTTTAAAATGTGTATCACAAACGGTAGCCTTTTACAGTAAAAACAATAATCAATTAAGATGCATGAACATTATTCGTTTGTAATGTTTTTATGTAAAATGCACGTAAAAATGCTTACCTTAACAATTCTTATCTTCAACTACGACGACTCGGTAATTTAAGTATATGTACAAGAGGTTACAAGTTCATGGACAGTTCACCTTACAATGCTTACGGACTGTTTACATTTGGGTTAAATAAAAGCATTGGAAATGAAAAATTGATCATGGATCAATCATGTTATATAATATCATGAAAAGAGTGCTGTTTGTGTACGTTAATATTTAAATCCGATTGAAAACAAATCGCAAACCTTTTGCAAGGTTCATCTCATAAATTGTATATTGTATAACAAGTGCGTATACATGACCTTATTTTGTAGTTATGTACAGTTTCACACACTGTCCTCTGTGTTAACATTTTGTCGATAAACTCATTACACTGTATAATGGACATTGATTAGTATAGTATACGATATACAATAATTTTATTGCTTGCACGTCCAGTAGTAAATATTTTATAAATACTCAGGATGAGAACAATTTTACAATACATCCAACAGGTCCTGTAAAACGGACTAACCGGCATGAAAGACTAGACATTTAGACTGCCACTGGAAAAGGATGTACGTTAGATAAAAGGGCATAATTTTTTGCCTTGCTTGAGGCCATCTAAAGACCATTCAAAGAGTTGTTCCGAGGCTTCTTAAAATTAAAGAGGACTCGACACGTGGCACAGGATTTAACATTCTAATTTCGTATTTATACATCCCGCAGAGCCAATCGGACGCCCCTCTTTATTCAGAAGGATGAAGTCTCTCTATCTCATTTAACCCTAAGGATTCAAAATATTTTGATCTTATATGAGAAATCATTTAACATTTATATTGTGGTTCTTTCTACCATAATAGAATGTGTTGTATTATTTCATACTAGATAAGTAACACAATTTGGCAGAGAGGGGTTATTATGAATTAAATAAAACTTACCCACATCAACCTCCTTTATTCTCTCTGGGTTTTTTTTTCAAAGGGGTGATTTTTATTATCGTCGAATCAAAGTGAATTCAATCGATGGAACATTAGTTTAAATCTGATATCAATATATTATATTGGTCTACTTTCAGGACATTTACGTAATAAATTGACGAACAAAAAATTGATCACTTGCACTATTACTAGAAATTGATAGTTGTGTTTAGTTAAAACATATTATATTTGCTGTAAATATCACAAAAAGGATAAGACCCAAGTTAGTCAAACTTTACAATAGTAATTACTAGAATATCATAGAATGCAAAGACTCAAACATATTGTTATACAATTCAATACAAAACGCATGTATTTAAAGGGACATGAGCTACGATTTAAACAAAAATTAAAATAGAATTGAATGATTAAGGTATTTCCAGAAAAGCGCCTCTGACGCATGAACTGTATAAAGTGTTGTTTTCATTTATTTTTTATTTTTTGTATCCAGGAGAAGACCTCATAAGTTCACTAAACTTGTGTTTGATCCTAATATTTGAATCATCGATCAAATAAAGAAATTTAAACCTACAAACCTAAAAATCCCCGAAAAATTGATGAGACGAAACATGCAACTGGCGTTCTAAATTCTAAGCCACCTATCTTTTGTGAAATTTCTTAAGGAATGATAATAGCTTCTGGATCAAAATAAAAGTTGTGTCTTCCAAGGATTCAGCCTCAACTTTTTATGGTTGCAGTCCTAAAACATGTGAAATCTTTCCAGTAAAGGAAATTCATGTCAAGTTATAAATAAACCCGTTAGTCTGGGTTCTGCTTGAGGTACTAGCCCCCTATGAAGACATGTCAGTCGGGATGACATAGCTCTGATGTCTCTTAACCCTTCCCAAATATGCTATTTATAGCACGTGCGCGGGAGCATAAAGTCTATGGGGGAAACGTGTACTTGTGTATTGTGGTGCATTCTTCAGATAAGTAAACTAAAAAAAGTATACAGAGACAGTTGACAAAATGTTTATAAGAATTTCTGTTTTTGTTCTCACTGTAGCTGCTCTTGGCCGGTGGCGTTGCACAGACATCTTTGCCAGACGTTTAATGTTTGGTACGGCAAAAACCATTTGCCGCTATTTTGTTTGTTGTGTTATATATGCCCCTAATGACACGAAGTGATACCTAATAGAGAACAGGCTCGTGTTGCGCTCAATTCGTTATAAGGGTCACATGTTAGGACTGATCAAAAATTGGCTTTACCTCTTTTCTTTTTGATTCAGACAAATTATTATAAAGAAATACAAAATATATCTTTTATTGTGTCTTTTTTTTTTTTTGTATTATATAGTACAATCCGGAATCCTCCTAGTACAAATCTTGGTTTCCCAATTTTTACTAGTGGATTTTGGAATTCTAATTTGTCCTGGATTCTGGATCCTACTTAATTCCAATTTGTACTGTAACATATACATGTATTATGAATAAAGGATGCAAGCACAGGTACGAAATGAGATTTAGAAATATACTGAATACACTCAGTATATATATACATATTTTTTTTAATCGCGTATCGTACCTGTGGATGCAAGGTGATAACTTAATATTACTCCAAAAGTGTTCATCATCCGTGATAAAAACAACAGGTATTTTTTTGTAATTTCTTTCCTATCTGACATTAAATTTTTTTTTTGTCAAATGAAACAGCAACTCAACCATTTCTCACACTGAACTGAAGAAATTTTGTCGGTGATCAATCAGATGGAATAAATATAATCATACGTAAGAACAATATCAGCATATAGTCTCCAACAATAAACATGAGACATGTGTCTATTCTATATGTCGAGTTCTAAATTGCTATGGGTAAAACAGGTGTGAATAAATCAAACACGTTATGAACCAGTCCATTGGTTTTCTCTTTTAAATTTTTTAACATTTTGCTCATTATTGAGAGCCATACGGTGGCCTGTGGTTTCTTACATCCGCCTTCTTTGGTTCTGGTGGATAGTTGTCTCAATTGGAACACTTTCCCTCTTTTAACCAAATGAACGTACTGTAACATTGATATATGTTAGGTCAAGTGTGTTATGTAATTGTATCAGGTTTACATACATTTGTATTTTCACAAATAGCCATTTAATACAGTTAGAGATCATCAGAGATATTAATTAAGAGTTATATTTAGATTTCTTTGTCCGACTAGTGAGCCCTAATGATTTGTATATGGTGCCCTAGTAAATTTATGTAAGGAGCACGGAACACTAGGAGCCCGGATTACCGGAGCACGGAATACACAGAGCCCGGTTGCCCTAGTAGTCTATATTTGTATCCGGGCTGGTAGGAGTGATATAAAAGAGAGAAAGAGCGTGAGATAAAGGGGGAGAAAATTTATAGTGAGGAGAGCACAGTTACGTTTATAGTAGAGAGGAGAACCGTATTGTTGAGCCTGAAGTTAGATGTACATTTCGTTATGCTTGTAACTTTGTTATAGTCGTGTAATTTTGATAATACAGTATTGAACTTTTATTCGACTTCGTGTTTATGTTCACTTACAAGACTTCGTTCAGACTACACCAGGATCCATTTCCGTGTACGAGTGAAAGGCAGGAACTGAAACTTTTACACCCAACAACCATCACAAACACACGGATACACACTTTAGTCAGTTGTATACCCAACTTTTCGTCACAGTACAATAAAAACAGTTAAGAAAAACACTGAATTGTATATTACCAGTTATATACAAGCAGTACACGCTCACCCTGTCGACGCACGCGGAGGGGGTCCTCGGTGGCCGGGTGGTCTAAGTAGTCGAACTACTGTATAACTAGCCTGTCAACACTAAGGTTGTGATTTTGAATCCCGCATGTGGCAGGTGCGCTCCACTCCAATCTTAATTGACTAGGATTGTCAGTTTTCCTACCAAAGGTCGGTGTTTTTCTCCAGGCACTCCGGCTTCCTCCACCAATAAGACCTGACCGCCATGAAATAACACAATAGTGCTGAAAGTGGCGTTAAATTACAATCATTCCAAATTTCTTACTTTCTTATATCGACGACTATACTTTCGAGTAGATTTCATACAGTCTACACTAGTACAGAATAGAAAAACACGATACAATAGACAACAAAACACATATTCAGACAAAACATTACTGAATATGATACTATATCAACGAATGCTCGAAGTTAATAAAAGCAAATTCATAGAATCTGCTGATAAAGAGCCCATGCCTTTCTACAATCGGCGGATGCACTAATGATTGTACTTCCGAGCAGATTTTAAACAACAACCTATAAACCAGAACTAAAAGATACGATCTTATTGATTTATAGTCAATTATATTTTCTTTGTAGATTGATAGCATTGCTGCAATCATGGCTTCAAATTCAGAATGATCAGGTTTGCCATGCTATATTAAAAAATGACATAGAATTTGTGAAACAGAAAATAATTGATGAAGGATTTTCACCTAATGCAATAAAGGTATTCAGCTCCAAAGTCCTCTATTGAGTTTTTCCGATTTGACCTTGTTTGGAGATATTCGGTATTCCTTGAATTATGACGGGCAGTTCTTTGCTTATCATGTTGATCAATTTATCACAAGTTTCCGGCTTAAAAATGCTTTGTTACCTAACAACAAAATTATTTTCATTTACCTGTGTTTAAAGTTATTGCAAATGGCTGATATTTTTGTTCGAGCATATTGTTTTTCTTAAATTGTTTAACATTTCATACCGATATAACATGTTACTTTTATTATTCTTCCCTTAGTTTATTTATTTTGTATTTACATTGTATCATAGGTCAAATTTATTTGTTCAGTGTATGTTCAATGGTGTTTTATATGTCCTTTGATTGAGTTAAGCTATTTCAGTTGATATTTTATAGTGTGTCTTTCTATGTTGTGATGTTACACTATTGTTTCAGAAAAAGGGTGAAGGTTTGGTACCATTAAAACGTTTAAACCCGCTGCATTTGTTTGCACCTGTCCTAAGTCAGGAATCTGATGTTCAGTAGTTGTCGTTTGTTGATGTGGTTCATAAGTGTTTCTCGTTTCTCGTTTTTTATATAGATTAGACCGTTGGTTTTCCCGTTTGAATGGTTTTACACTAGTAATTTTTGGGGCCCTTTATAGCTTACTGTTCGGTGTGAGCCAAGGTTCCGTGTTGAAGACCGTACTTTGACCTATAATGGTTTACTTTTATAAATTTTGACTTGGATGGAGAGTTGTCTCATTGGCACTCATACCACATCTTCTTATATCTATTTGTTGAATATTTCACAGGAGGATAATTTTAGAATAGACAATAAATCTTCATATTTTGAAACTGCTGTATGGAATGAGGCTGGTGTTACTCCAAATACAATCCAGTGCAATTTTAATGTAAAATGGCTATTTATGGCAAGCCGTTCTCGTCAAAACTATGTTTAAACCATTTTTTCGAAAAAATTACACACTGAGAATTAAAAAAATCACACTGAGATTGAAAAACCTAAAATAACACACTGAGAAATCGAAATTACACACTGAGATTTTAAAATTACAAATGTACACACTGAGATTTGAAAAAATGAAAAGCACACACTGAAAATTAAGAATTAGTCACTGAGAATTTAAATAGACACACTGAGATGAAATAAATTGAAAAACACACACTGAGAATTGTTAATTACACAATGAGATTTCAAAAATACACACTGAGATTAATATGCAAATTAGTATTGAATATTCATGAGATGAATAATTCAACAGATTAATATCTTGGTCTCCCGAACTCTTGTCATTATAATGAAATGCGGTTCCTACAACCTACATTCGTAATAAATTTCAAGACTTAACAACTTTTCATATTCATAAGTTTGTTGCCTATAATTCAGTTTATTACTAACATTTTATCGGGGTTTTTTTTGCTTAAAACTGTTTAAGCATGGTCCCTTTTCAAAAGTCTTTCAACTGTTACCCTGATTTCGCAAGGTAATCTTTTATATTTTTGTTACGTATATATGCTATAATAGGCACTTGGGAAAAAATTCACTGCATTGTTTGTATTTTTGCAGATTGTTCCAATGTTTTCTTATAATTTTAATAAAGTTTTTCACCATTTGGTTATATTTTGTAATGAGCGTAAGTGGGTATTTTTCATGTTCTATTGGTCTTTAATAACGTAGTTTTTCTATACGTTGTATTTTTAATGTTTTTTATTAAACATTTAGCGCCAAATTGAAGGACTAACGAGTTCTGTGCCCTAGTTGTTTTAAGCTTGTAATAGATTCAGATTAAGTATGCTAATTAGATATGTGCGCATAAAAAGTGCGCACAAATCTCAGTGTGTAATTTTAAATTCTCATTGTGTAATTTCAATTTCTCAGTGTGTGTTTTTCAGTTTATTTCATCTCAGTGTGTCTTTTTGAAATCTCATTATGTATTTTCAATTCTCTGTGTGTAGTTTTCAATTCTCAGTGTGTAATTTTCAATTCTCAGTATGTGTTTTTCATTTTTTTGTAATCTCAGTGCGTTTTTATGAAATCTCAGTGTGTAATTTTTAATTCTCAGTGTGTGTTTTTAGGTTTTTAACTCAGTGTGTTTTTTTTTTAATTCTCAGTGTGTAAATTTTTCGAAAATGGTTTAAACATAGTTTTGACGAGAACGGCTTGCCATAGCTATTGAAGTGGCAATACGCATTTATCGGCAGTTGCAGCAGTGCATTTGTAATAAAACATTTGGACAAGAATATTTTCTACATAGTGAATATAGTAATTATAGAAGGAGGATAAATCATACTGATGATGTTTCTAAATTTTGTAAAATTATGATTCATTTCCTAGAAAATTTCACAATTCCCTCTGATTTATAGTTAAAATGTTTGAAACACAATTGACAAGTATATTGTTCAAAATTAATTCTCTAAAAGTGTAAAATAATGCCAAAATGAGAAAGAAAATTAAACGGGCACTAGCTGTCAAAATCATGTTCACCGATTTGACTCAAATTCTCATATTTGATTTATAACAAACTATAACACATATCCAAATTACAAAAACTCTGAAATAAACAGTTAACAACGCATATACTAGATAATATATATCAGAATTTCGTGTGTATTTCAGTCTAGACGCAATCTAATTAACTATCGAGATGACCTCCGAAAAATGACGACGGTCACATAACACGATATAAACATAAACATAAATATAAATAGATAGCGACCTCGTGTAATTGAATTTTTCTATATCTGTTTGATTTCATGTTATATAAGTTAAAAATATAAGTTAATTATCGTTTTTACCTAAATAAGAATGAGTTTTTGTGGATCGAATCTGTCAATCAAATGATTTACCTTTGTTTCACGTTCAATGTTGACATTCTTTTCCTTTTAATAACTGAACATAATTCATGCGTAATCCATCTCAAGCTAAGGAATTAAATTGAAGGTCACATGAATACGGATTCAATAAGGTCGAACCATTTACTTACAAGTGAATAATTCATCATCGACGTTTCTTAGCTTATGTTGACAAAATTGAACCATACTGGCTGCTTAAAGCGAATTATCATTTCACTATTTCACTTTCATTAATGATTGAACAAAAATTATATTTACCTCGTAGCTAGTGCCCCTTTAAAATACAAAAATGGATTAATATTTCGAATCCTTTTCACAGAGACATATACACTAAATTAATGCTAATAAAACACTGTCCGAGAAATATTTACTTGAGACTATATGTGATCATCTGTTTACTATTCAGAACAATTCTGTTGCTTTCCATGAAAAACAAAATGTTCAAGGTGTTCCGATAGTTTTTAAAATCTCGTCCGGGAATGCTGGGTACGAGTTGACACGCGTGAAGTCGGCGAGATTTTCTAGTCGCGAATCTCTTTAGTATATACTAGAACACACCCGCGACATCGCGGGTCCGTGCCTGAATAAAAGTGCCTATGTCTAATTTTAGCAATTTTTAGTATTCGTATTGTCATCTGATAAATTCATGCTGATTGCAATGTGCACAGTTTTCTCTGGTTTGAAAATCTTTTTGTTCGAACCCGTCTTGGTTTCTTACATGTTATTATGATTTTTCATTTTCTATATTTAGAGGATGGCCAGACTTGGAAACTGGGTAGGCAATGCTGGTATTAAATCTGTATCGATACAGTGTGTAAAGTGTCCTCCTTTAACACCATAACCCATGGTGGTGCTCCTACTAAAGGAGGAAGATACATAACATAACATACAAACATACTATAACCGGAAACTACATGTGACATATACTATGTGTATCTGTATCGGAATCGACCCGGAACTTGTTAATTACCGCTAATATTAATTATGTGGAAAACAAAAGGGCCTTGAATGGTGTAATTTTTAATCTACACCATTGTCGTATATTGGTTATATATAAAGTTGAATTCTTTGATTCGTCGTGTTTACGTCATGCCGGCTAACAAATTGGACCTCGTTATTTTAGTATTATAGATGTCTCTGCTTTTCAGTAGTATCAATTGTCCAATGTTTATAGACGACAAAAGTATAGTATTTATCGTTAGAATTCTCAAAGGTTCTGTCAACAGAACATATGATTTTATCCTGCAATCGACCTTTCTACTATACTTATACAGGTGTGCAGATAACACGAAGCGATAAACGTATATTAGTTTACTGTTTACGTCACAGTTCAATTTGGGGTCCTCATTGCGGTATGCGTTTAAGTCATGTCGATTTCTTTCTAAAATAAATTCAACTATTGGGATGGGGAAAAAATATACAAAATTAATTGCAGGATAAAGACAATAACTGTTTAGTGTCTTTAATATCAGCTGTATTTGCACTCGGCTCGAAACAGGAGAAATAGCTCGCTGAAGCTCGCATTACACCTGTTTCTTAGCCTCGTACAAACACAGCTGATATTTAAAGACACAAAACAGTTATTGTCTATTTATACGTTTTTCTAAAAAATCTGGAGAATCATACAAAACCAACAAAAAGTAAGAGGAAAATGTAGGCCACCTAAGGCCTTTTCCTACATTTCAATCTTTGGATATATGTGAAATCTTTACTAGAATGATAGCTGACCTCTATCTAGATGTTCTTACATACTTTAATCTACATGGGCTACATTTACTTGTTTTTTCTGGAAAACCTTTAAAAATGTGGAATATTAGAATCTCGATTTCAATCCAGTATCATACCTCTACAAACAGAAAAAAGCTTACTTTGGAGTCAAATGACGTATAGTATTTCTCGTGCAGTTAATTAAAAAAAATAATACCTACTGAAAAAGGTTCTACCACGGAACTCCTACCAATTCGGTCCGGCGACCTCAAACTTAAATAGCATGCACTCATTAGATATTGCTAACGATTTCATTATATAACAACTAATTAATATAACCGTCAAAGTTCAAACGTGAAGTAACCAAAGTAGAAGACTAACAATATAGGATTATATAAAGTAATTGACCAAATATTTCATCCTATAATTTATGTTGTTATTGTGGTAAAGTGGTATTTTAGGATATATGTATTTTATATATAAGTTTAATTATTTCATTAGAATTGATACTGTAGATATTATATTATTGTATGATTATTGCATGATTAAACTATACGGAGGGTAAATTTCAGGTTCGCTCAGGTGTGACTTTTATCAGGTGTTTCAATTGGGTTTTATTTGTATTGATTAGTTGTCAATTCTTTGGTGGGAAGTTTTACATTTCTATATGGTCACTTTGTGTGATGGACACCATTTTCTGTGTTCAGTAAATTCTGATTATATTCTGTTTGGAGTTTGGTTTTGATATTTCTAAGGTCAGTTATTCTTCTTATACTAATATATTAATTGTCTATACTTATAATTATATGTATGCATGATTTATGAATGTTATGAAGAAATGCATGTTTGAATGATGTGTAGATGTGATATGTAAGTGTAATTATAGAAAAGTTAAAAGAACTTTAAATCTCTTTAATAATTGTGCTTTTATGGTTAAATACGGTAAATTATATAAAACAGCTAAATTTCAATAAATTGGATTAAACTATTGAATCTTATAGAATGAATGTTTTATAACAATTTTAGATATTAAATAAAGTCATAAATTGATAAAGATATTAACAGTTTAACTATCTCATTTTGATATGCAGAATAGGTTAGTTATGAATTTAATATTTGTACTGCAGGTATCTACTATTGATGATGCACCATGTTGGCATCAACCTGATGTGATTTGAATATTGTATTTCAAGCCTTCACAAATACCTCTGAGGTAGGTTATGTTATGTTGAATCTATGTGCGTTATGCTTATTGGAATGTACGGGGTTGGTCGCTTAAAAGTAACGACAATTCTCAATTTCGCAAACTAGTACTTGAATACACAAATTGTGATATCTTAGCCTTAACCGAAACATTTCTTCGAAAAGACGAAAAGTTAAACATTCCGGGTTTACTTTCTTTGGCAACAATAGGAAAACTATAAGCAGAAATGCTAATCGAGGATCAGGTGGCGTTGGCGTTTTAGTGAAGAACGAAATTTACAATAGCTACACTTTCGACACTTTGGACTCGGAATTTGATGGAATTTTATGGATTAAAATGAGATCAAAAACAGATTTTTTAAGTTTATGCATTGCAATATGTTACCTACCCCCAGCCGAGTCGTGCAGACCGCTGGACCATCATGTATTTTTTCAAACTTTACTAGAACAAGTGTATACATACCAAAACATGGGAAGAATTGTTATTTGTGGCGACTTTAACTCTCGAGTAGGTAGAAATTTAGATTTTATTCTTATAGAATGAATGTTTTATAACAATTTTAGATATTAAATAAAGTCATAAATTGATAAAGATATTAACTATCTCATTTTGATATGCAGAATAGGTTAGTTATGAATTTAATATTTGTACTGCAGGTATCTACTATATTGATGATGCACCATGTTGGCATCAACCTGATGTGATTTGAATATTGTATTTCAAGCCTTCACAAATACCTGTGAGGTAGGTTATGTTATGTTGAATCTATGTGCGTTATGCTTATTGTATTGTCTGCTTTAGAAAGTGCTTTATGCTTTGTTTGCACGAATGTTCTTGCTTTGCAGGTATATGTTATTTTTAAATATGCTTATTTAAATTTGGTATTTAACAGTTCATTGCATTACTGTTATAATGTGTTACTAATGCACCGACATATGCATTATGATTAGATTTGGTATTTAGATGTATTTATGAGACAATAGAATTGGAGATCACTATTTCCGACTTAATGAAATTATATAGTATTCTTTTATTATTGAAATGCTTGGAAAAGTAAACAGTTTCCTTGTTCATAATTGTTAACATAATGTTTTAAAGCTTTTATATAGTTACTTAATTAAATTACATCCATTAATAGAATGTATTGTTATTACAGGGTATTATTTATTTTGGATTATAATATAAACTACGAAATAAAGAATCCGTAACCCTTTAGATTGTTTCTTGTGTGTTTACTGTCCCGAAACAAGACTACATTATGAACAGAAAAGTCGACTTTTAATTGTAGCCAACAAAAGACTCAAATCAATAATAAAATTTAACAAGATTTATTATACACTAGTTTACAAAAGTATTACACAAATATAAATGTCAACTTAACTGTCAAAATATGTGTCCAATCTTTTATCTTTTCTTTATCCGGAAATCTTCTCGGAATCCACAGAATATTATATCCAATAGGTCACAATCTAGTATGATGTAGTTTGTAAATAAAAGTGTCATTCCAACTGCTGAGAATGTAGATGTCTATCGATGTCTATGTCTATCTCTATGTGACAGTTTTTGTCTGTGTCTTACTTTAGGGTTTGCATTTAAATACTTGTAAAGGAAAGTTCTAGATAACTGTAGATGTTTAAATTAAGCATTTTAGTTATGATCATTCTGGAAACGTTATGTTAGTGAAATAGAAAGTTCTAATCATTCCATGAGTATCAATGATTGTTCCAGTGATTTCTAAACTGCATAGTTGTAACACAATGTGTATTATTTTGTACACAATATAAAAAATATAATGTAAGCATTCTTAGGCAACACAAAACAAATTAGGCCAACTAAATAAATATGATAGTTACAATATCATTACACCTCCCCTTAAAAATTTTCTTTTTCTCTTTCTGTAACCTTTCTTCTTTTCTTTTTCTCCATCTCTAAAGCCTCGTCACACCTTACCGGATAGCACGAACGGACGCCTAACGGATGAAAATAAAGTTGTCCGTTGACAAAATTGTTATCCGTTGGAGTCCGTTGATGTACTGACCGAATAAAACGGACGTGTAACGAATGCATAACGGACACACCGGATATGCAACGTACGAGAAACGGAAACGTACCGGACAGAACGGATGTCGAACGTACATCCAACGGACGAGTACCGCATAAAACGGACACCTAACGGAAGCGTACCGGATAAAACGGATGAACAAGATATACGGAAAAATTAAAGGCGACAATAATACATAATTCGCATAAATATTCAAAATGTTTCTGTGTAACTGGTTTTGGTTTGTTCTTCAAAATGCCGCCAAAGGGCAGTGTCTGGCCTGAATGAGCGCTGTTGAGATCGTTGCGGCTTGGAGTATGGAATGTACGGGTTGGTCGCTTAAAAGTAACGACAATTCTCAATTTCGCAAACTAGTACTTGAATACACAAATTGTGATATCTTAGCCTTAACCGAAACATTTCTTCGAAAAGACGAAAAGTTAAACATTCCGGGTTTACTTTCTTTGGCAACAATAGGAAAACTATAAGCAGAAATGCTAATCGAGGATCAGGTGGCGTTGGCGTTTTAGTGAAGAACGAAATTTACAATAGCTACACTTTCGACACTTTGGACTCGGAATTTGATGGAATTTTATGGATTAAAATGAGATCAAAACATATTTTTAAGTTTATGCATTGCAATATGTTACCTACCCCAGTCGAGTCGTGCAGACCGCTGGACCATCATGTATTTTTTCAAACTTTACTAGAACAAGTGTATACATACCAAAACATGGGAAGAATTGTTATTTGTGGCGACTTTAACTCTCGAGTAGGTAGAAATTTAGATTTTATCGAAGGTGTGGATAACATTAAACCCCGAAGTGTAGTAGACTATACAGAAAATCATCAAGGTGATGCTTTTATTAATTTTCTTAGTGACGCTAATTTTGCGATGTTTTACAACAGGATTAAAACGAAAATGTAAAGTGTCTGCATTGCCAAATGATTTTCTTAACAATGAGGAGATAACTCAATTGATCAATGATACTATTAGCAATATAGAAAGTTCAATTCAAATAAATGAAAACATTCAAATTGCCTATGACCAGTTCCAATCTTTGATAAGAAGCGAAATGGAAAATAAATTACCTGTTTATGAAACAGATTATAACAGAAATAATAAGCGTAAAAAGTCCATGTTTAAACCGTATTGGAACGATATTCTGCGTGACCAATGGAATAAAGTATGTGTGTCTGAAAGAAAATGGTTAAAACATTCCGGTTCAAACAGTGAAAAGCGCAAATTAAAAGACAGTTATTGTACTGAACGGAAACAATTTGATCGAATGAACCGTAAATTCAAAAGACGATACCAGAATAACGAACGACAAAAACTAGAAGATAAACTCTATTCAAGTAACCAACGGGATTTCTGGCGATCAATCGGGAAAGTAGGAATATGCAACGAACGAAAGTCGTGTATACCTAGCGCTGTCGTAAATGAAGATGGAACGATAGAAACGGACAAAGTTAACGTTTTAGATCGGTGGAAGGAAGATTTTAGACAACTATTTAACTCCGATGAAAACAACGATGAAACGATTCCACATTCAGAGGAGAATCAAAATGTCCATAGGGATATAACGGAATTAAATGAACCGATCACTAGAGAGGAAGTTATAACGGCCGTAACCAGGGCAAAGGTCCGAAAAGCTACAGGTATCGATGATATTCCCGCGGAAGTACTTAAAAATGACACAGCAATAGAACTTCTGTACCAAATAATAAGTGGATGTTTTCAGCTAGGGAAAGTCCCATTAGAATGGACAAGAGGAATAATAAAACCAATATTGAAACCGAACGCAGACGATGAACGTATACCACTAAATTACCGTGGAATAACATTGATATCAGTGCCATGTAAAATATACTGTATTATTCTTAATCAAAGGCTTAGTAAGTGGTTAGAAGATAACGATCATTTATGCGAGGAACAAAATGGCTTTCGCAAGGGTAGAAGTTGTGAAGAACACATCCAAGCGTTATACCTGACTTTGAACGATAGAAAAATATCTCGTCTGTCCACACATGTATGCTTTATCGACATGCGAAAAGCGTTTGATACCGTGAATAGAACACTACTATGGCATAAACTGCGAGCCTTGGGAATACATGGAAGCTTTCTTACAGCGATACAGTCACTTTACACTGACGTCAAATGCACTGTCCGACTGAATAATGACTTAACCCCTTGGTTTAACGTAGCGAACGGTGTAAAACAAGGATGTATTCTGTCACCAACTCTTTTTTCCGTTTATATAAACGACTTAGCAGAACATATCAACGCGCTTAACTGTGGTGTACGTATAGATGATACTATGTTGAGCATTTTACTATATGCTGATGATATAGCATTGATAGCACCGGATGAAAACAGTCTGCAGCAAATGCTGAACGTTGTTACGGAATGGTGTGAAACATGGAAACTCTCCGTTAACGCAGATAAAACAAAAGTTGTTCATTTTCGTCCTCAATCAATAGCGATCTCCGAGTATAGTTTTGAATGTAGTGGACACAACATAATGAAAATAGATTCATACAAGTATCTTGGAATATGGCTAGACGAGCATCTAACATTTCGGAAGAACGCGAGAGAACTGTCAAAATCAGCCAGTAGAGCATTAGGTGCATTGTGTGGTAAAGTTGTGGCTGCTGGTGGAATGACCCATGGCGCTTATACGAAGCTTTATTCAACAGTTGTTGAGCCAATACTTTTGATGGAACGGAATAGGGGAACGAAGGCATTCATAATACATCGAGACGCGAAATTACGTGAAACACTCATACCGAAGGCGTACGGGATGAAAACGGATGAACAAAGAGTACTACGGATAATTAAAGAGCGACAACATAACATGATTCGCTAAATATTCAAAATGTCTGTGTAACTGTGGTTGGTTTTCTTCAAAATGCCGCCAAAGGGCAGTGTCTGGCCTGAATGAGCTTGATTGTGAAGACTCCTACTCTAAGATCGATTATGAATAATAAGAATTATGAACCTAAGATCTAATACAATAATTGGCATTTCTGACGCGAAATTTTCAATTGGCATTTATCCGTTTCAGATCCGTTCATCATCCGTTTTAACCGTTATACGTCCGGTAAACGTCCGTTTCCTATTCGTTCAACATCCGTTTTATCCGTTAAACGTCGGGTAGAAGTCCGTTGAGATTTATCTTCCAGACCTCAAACGGATGTATAACGGACACGTAACGGATACTAAACGGAAACGAACGGACAGTACCGTCAAAACGGACGCCTACCGGACGTTCAACGGACATTTCATCCGTTGGACGTCCGTTCAAAGTTTGAACATGCTCAAAATTTCCACGGACAGAACGGACGTCGACGGATAAAACGTACGCTAAACGGACATGCACGGATATGGACGGACGTCTAACGGATAAGAACGGACGTCTAACGGACATGAACGGATTGAAAAAGTTATCCGTTAGGCATCCGTTCGAGCTATCCGTTAAGGTGTGACCGAGGCTTAACGGATAACTTTTTCAATCCGTTCATGTCCGTTAGACGTCCGTTCTTATCCGTTAGACGTCCGTCCATATTCGTTGCATGTCCGTTTAGCGTACGTTTTATCCGTCGACGTCCGTTCTGTCCGGTGGAAATTTTTGAGCATGTTCAAAACTTTAAACGGACGTCCAACGGATGAAATGTCCGTTGAACGGTACTCGTCCGTTTCGTTTCCGTTTTGTATCCGTTACGTGTCCGTTATATATCCGTTTGAGGTCTGGAAGATAAATTCACCAACGGACTTCTACCGGACGTTTAACGGATAAAACGGATGTTGAACGAATGAGAAACGGACGTTTACCGGACGTATAACGGATAAAACGGATGATGAACGGATCTGAAACGGATAAATGCCAATTGAAAATTTCGCGTCAGAAATGCCAGTTATTGGTATGTCAGATTTCTTAAGGTTCATGAATTCTTATTATTCATAATCGATCTTAGAGTAAGGGCACGTCTTCACAATCAAGCAGCTCTCATTCAGGCCAGACACTGCCCTTTGGCGGCATTTTGAAGAACAAACCAAAACCAGTTACACAGAAACATTTTGAATATTTATGCGAATTACATGTATTATTATTGTCGCCTTTAATTTTTCCGTATATCTTGTTCATCCGTTTTATCCGGTACGCTTCCGTTAGGTGTCCGTTTTATGCGGTACTCGTCCGTTGGATGTACGTTCGACATCCGTTCTGTCCGGTAAGTTTCCGTTTCTCGTACGTTGCATATCCGGTGTGTCCGTTATGCATTCGTTACACGTCCGTTTTATTCGGTCAGTACATCAACGGACTCCCAACGGATAACAATTTTGTCAACGGACAACTTTTATTTTCATCCGTTAGGCGTCCGTTCGTGCTATCCGGTAAGGTGTGACCGAGGCTTAACCTTTCCTTTATTTCGAGTTCTACCTGTCTTTCTTCTTTTTCCAATTGTTTTATTTTGAGTTCATATTCTAATTCAAGCTATTTTAATTTGATAGCGTCAACATTTTCGACCTTGAGTTCAAGAGCCTCTTCACCAAAATTTCTGAAACAACTAAATTATCTATTACCAAATTTTTTATAATTTGTTTTCTCATAGATACTCTAAAGTCTAATTTCAGATGTTAAGCAAGCATCAATAATTCCTTTTTCTTTAAATTATCAAACTTCTCCAGGCCTGGCGTTTTCAAAAATTTACCGGTTTCAAATGCCTTTTTGTAGAATTTTGTTGGCTAGTTCTAATAAAAAATACTGAAAAATTTTCAATGAGATATTTACGTTATCCCGGACACGAGCCCCCAATTTCTGTTATGAACAGAAAAATCGACTTTTAATTGTAGCCAACAAAAGACACAAATCAATAATATAATTTAACAAGATTTATTATACACTAGTTTACAAGAAGTATTACACAAATATAAATGTCAACTTAACTGTCAAAATGTCCAATCTTTTATCTTTTCTTTATCCGGAAATCTTCTCGGAATCCACAGAATATTATATCCAATAGGTCACAATCTAGTATGTAGTTTGTAAATAAAAGTGTCAATCCAACTGCTGAGAATGTAGATGTCTATCGATGTCTAAGTCTATCTCTATGTCTATGTCTTACTTTAGGGTCTGCATTTAAATACTTGTAAAGGGAAGTTCTAGATAATTGTAGATGTTTAAAAATTTTGTTATGATCATTGTGGAAACGTTATGTAAGTGAAATAGAAAGTTCTAATCATTCAAATGAGTATCAATGATTGTTCCAGTGATTTCTAAACTGCATAGTTGTAACACAATGACCAGAGCTCCAGATGAGCAGCTTATTTGCGTGATCACGCAATAAAAACAATTGAAAAACCCAATTCAATTGCCCATTGAAGCGTTCAAAAACTCAATTCATGCAAAGGAAAACCCAATTATATGTCAAAACCATGAGTTCTTAACGCTTTTATTCGCTATCAGGTGCGTTATTTACCCTCATCTATTACATAGTCGACGCGTAAATCAATTTTATAATTATAATTGGAAATGTCCTTTCGTTCTAAAAATAGAGCATTGCATCAAGAAGTTGTGAAATGGGTCCCTGTTGGAATTTTCCATTGCTCAAAAGGTACACGTGTTGATGAAAATATTTCGATCTTCTCTACGTTTATCCAATTAGCGTTTGTCATGCTGTCATATTTTTTTTCGAATTACTCCAGATTTATCATTTCACATAGCATTGAGTCAAAACGAAAGTAAATGTCCGCGAAAAATATTGAATAGAAGCAAGTTTTCAGCTTCTTTTGGTAGCTGAGGATAATTATGATGATAACAAGACTCGGCTAGTGTTTTAGGAAGCGTCCATCGAACGCACGAGTGTGTTTTCGTATCTGAACGAGAACATTGTTAGAAAGACAAACACGGGGTTTCGTCAAAACTAAATTAGTTGGAACAGTAAAATGCCAAATCAATTATGTTGTTGGAAAGCATCGAAACCAAAAGTTTTAATAAGGGCCAACTTAACCCAGATTTATGTAAATAATTAAAATTTAACAAAAACATTTAAGTATTATTTTAGTTTATATATATATTTTTTTTTGACTTTAGTTGGTGAGTGAACACACATATCCGTTTTGACGTCAATGCAGCTTGACACTTTTTTTTCGGTCTAATTGTTCGGTATGCTTAAGATAGTTGTCTTATTGGCAAGTGCAGTTTAACATTTTCGTTTATTCATTTGATGTTGCAGGATTGTATTAATTTAAATTAAGGTAGCACAATACAAAAGATAGATTATTTTATCAAAATTTCATTTTAACATTTTTAATACTTATTTTCATACTTGACCTGTAGAAGAAATAAATTTACTGTTAATGACTTTTGATGCTAATTACTTTTGTAAACAAATACACGTGTTTGACCAGAGTAGATTACAACATGTGGGCAGTCCTTATAACTGTTTATCAATGAGATAATTGGTCAGTTATATGACCAGTGATCAGTAACACAGATAACATTTATCTAAGAGGCCCTTATGGGAGATTTGTCAAGTCAGTAATCTGCATCAGACAGGATGGATAGCAAGTCAGAAAAATGAAAAGAGGAAAAACCTTGAGAGTTATGAGTCTTTGAATTTAGGAATCTGGTGAGATTTTGTTTGTCCAGTGACAATATTGGTGCTTGTGGTATGTGATCGTGTTCAAAAGATTCTTTAATTTGTTTTGATTTTAATTTTGGATGGGATATATCTATATATATGTATTTAAGTGTTGATAGATATGTGTGTGTGTGTTTATGTTTATTTTATGTCTATTATGAAATTTTGTAGCAATCCTTTTATTTTTAAATTAAAACCAATAAAATATTCTTATCTTATCTTACAAAAGGTTTCACCTTTAAAATGAATTACAAATGTAAGTTATAATTTTCAATTCCACAAAATTGTACAAATAAATTGAAAATCTGATTATATTTAAGAAATTCCCTGTGTGGATCCTCAATTCATTGAACCTATGTAACATGCATAACTTACCCACACTCATTGACTGCTTGTACAAAAGCTCTTCTCTCACCTTCTTCTATCAAATAATGACTGTGTCTTCTATTTGGTACTTTTGGCATTTTAATCAATTTAATTGTGTGGTTGTGTTTTATTTTAAGAGAATTATAAATTAAATAAATAAAATACTAAGGAAATATTCTCAGTTGTTTCTTTTAATGGAACATTCCATTTAATAAAGGGAAAGTAGCATTTATAAAATCTACTTTTCATTCAATATCAACAATAACCAGTTGTATTTTTGTAATAAACTATATTCTGATACAACTTAAATTTAATTTTCTAACAATAACATTTAAAAAGAAGAATTATTTATATATTGAGCAATAAACAGTTCCTGTTGTCATCCTGCTTTAATTAATGGTTCATGACTGGTCAGTGGAGGCGGAGTTATGACCTTATCAGTAAGCTGTTAACCTCAAGCTGGGTCAAAGTGATGTAATATCTCCCGCCAATTTCATGTGTTTGATGCACAGGGTATACATTATTCAGCTTTATTCAGAGTTTGTGTAACCAAATTCTTTCTCTCTGGTCAAATCATTGTTGATTTATGATTCAAGGTCAATTATATGTCCATCCCATGGTACATTTGCCTTTTTAAACACAAAATGAGGTTCAAAGGGAAAAACTTAACTTTTGAAGTTTTTCAACTATAGATTTTACATGAAATTCCACATTTGAATGAAATTAGCTCCTTCATTGGTACTCCTAGAGGCTTGGTTTTGGTATATGTTGTTCCTTAGACTATTATCTACAAAGGGTGTCTCAGATTTCGAATAGAATGTACAGAGCAGATTTTACATCCAATTAAACATTGTATACTTTATGATGTTAGAATGGTAACACTAATTAGAGATTTAAGAGAATGAAACATCACAGGAAAAATCTGAGACACCCTTTTGGAGCTCATACTGGGGGGGGGGGGGGGGGGGGGGAAAAAAAAAAAAAAAAAAAAAAAAAAAAAAAAAAAAAAAAAAAAAAAAAAAAAGACTTATCTTTTATCTATCCATAAATACTTATTTTATTAAATTCCATGCATTCGTTAGGAAGTTACAGCATTTAGAAGTTGGGAGATTGGAGGTATAAAAATCTTTGTATTGTGCTACCTTAAATGTGGTCTCGGTCATTAAACCACCCTATAAACCTGCTGGTCTAGGTTTTTAAAGTAGGTCTGGTAAATAGGTGATAAGGACTTGAAAACTATCTTACAGCACCCAATGTTCACATATATTATATAAAATCTATACACTTAGTCACACCTACGTACCCCAAATAAACTGTAGGGTGGTCATATGTGCTCTAGAAAGGTAACTAGGTACTGTCCAACTATTGCAATTTATATAAGTTGTGAGAAAATACAAAACTGGCAGAATGGTTGAAACCGAACACAAATAAACGTACAATTGCTCATCAGTGTATAAAAAATAAAAAGCTATCACATATAAAGAAAGAAACATTTTAAGATGGATGAACATCTCGCTTTGATATAATGTGATTAAAACATGTCTAAATTCAATATTTTGTTGATGAAAAACCCAAAACATTAAGGAGCTTGGTGGTGAAAAAACCCATTTGATATTTGCTTGAGGGTGAATTGGAATTGATAATGCAATTAAAAAATATTATCACTCAATTAAAATAAAAATGGTGGTAAAACCCAATTTGAGAATTCTTATCTGAGCTCTGACAATGTGTAATTATTTTGTACACAATATATAAAAATATAATGTAAACATTCTTAGGCCACACAAAACAAATTAGGCCAACTAAATAAATATGATAGTTACAATATCATAACAATGTCATTATGCCAATGCCAAGTCAGAAACCTTCCAGTGCTTTTGTTTTGTTATATAATAGTCTTTCTTCTCATTTAAGGATTTTGATATTGATTGGAGATCTTTAAAAGTAGTCCCTGTTCACAGCTATTCTAAACTCGGTTTAGAGTTTAATATATTTAAGATACGTCATACTGTCGAAAACCGTATGGTGACCAACATATTTTTGTCTTTGAGTTCTTACTCATTGGCGTAAATTCACATCTGGTTTCATTCAAATCTCTGAAAGATTTTTATTCTTGTTTTTCTGTTATTTCTGAATGTTTTACACTTTTGTAATTATTCCGATAACAATTTTGCAACAGTTTCTCACTCGATTTATAGCTTCATACTTCATTATTTACTAACCTAAATAGAAAGCAGTTCTTCGTTTTATATGTTACAAAGTATTTTAAATTTAAATTCATTACCAACATTTAGGCCAATCTTTTATCTTTTCTTTATCCGGAAATCTTCTCGGAATCCACAGAATATTATATCCAATAGGTCACAATCTAGTATGTAGTTTGTAAATAAAAGTGTCAATCCAACTGCTGAGAATGTAGATGTCTATCGATGTCTAAGTCTATCTCTATGTGACAGTTTTTGTCTGTGTCTAACTTTAGGGTTTGCATTTAAATACTTGTAAAGGAAAGTTCTAGATAACTGTAGATGTTTAAATTGCGCATTTTTTGTTATGATCATTCTGGAAACGTTATGTAAGTGAAATAGAAAGTTCTAATCATTCAATGAGTATCAATGATTGTTCCAGTGATTTCTAAACTGCATAGTTGTAACACAATGTGTATTATTTTGTACACAATATGAAAAAAATATAATGTAAGCATTCTTAGGCAACACAAAACAAATTAGGCCAACTAAATAAATATGATAGTTACAATATCATTACACCTCCCCCCTTAATAAAATTTCTTTTTTTCTCTTTCTGTAACCTTTCTTCTTTTTCTTTTTTCTCCATCTGTAACCTTTCCTTTATTTCGAGTTCTACCTGTCTTTCTTCTTTTTCCAATTGTTTTATTTTGAGTTCATATTCTAATTCAAGCTATTTTAATTTGATAGCGTCAACATTTTCGACCTTGAGTTCAAGAGCCTCTTCAACAATGTGTATTATTTTGTACACAATATAAAAAATATAATGTAAACATTCTTAGGCCACACAAAACAAATTAGGCCAACTAAATAAATATGATAGTTACAATATCATAACAATGTCATTATGCCAATGCCAAGTCAGAAACCTTCCAGTGCTTTTGTTTTGTTATATAATAGTCTTTCTTCTCATTTAAGGATTTTGATATTGATTGGAGATCTTTAAAAATAGTCCCTGTTCACAGCTATTCTAAACTCGGTTTAGAGTTTAATATATTGTATAGATACGTGCATACTGTCGAAAACCGTATGGTGACCAACATATATTTTGTCTTTGAGCTTCTTACTCATTGGCGTAAATCTCACATCTGGTTTCATTCAAATCTCTGAAAGATTTTTTATTCTTGTTTTTCTGTTATTTCTGAATGTTTTACACTTTTGTAATTATTCCGATAACAATTTTGCAACAGTTTTCTCACGCGATTTATAGCTTCATACTTCATTATTTACTAACCTAAATAGAAAGCGAGTTCTTCGTTTTATATGTACAATATTTTGATTTTAGTTTCTTTCCAACATTTAGGCCATACGCTTGCCTAAATTCAATTCACTCAATTAAGTTCAGATTGAATATATGTTACTTTCATACTTCATTCAAATTTGTATTTTATATATGCTATTAAGTATGTAAATATATATGCATGTATTAATGTGCTAATAATAAAGTTCATCCATCAAGAATCGGAGTCCCATACTGAAAGATCTTTTAGAGAATCAAAACCAGAGTTAAGAAAGTCACCGAATATTGACGACCTCACAATGCCATCTGCTGCTGCATAGGGATCAAGAGCGGAGGATGGTCGTCGATCTTCGAAGTAGCCACAACCATTAATGTTGACAAGGGGTGGGATTCTGACGGTTACCAATTCTTTTTTACCTACATCACAAACGAATTTGTGCAACTGTGGATGCCAAACTCCACTAGTATTTGTAAGCCTTTCCTTGTTTTCTTGGTTGAGTGTTGGGTCGTACATTTGTAGCAATGGATCCTCGTCTGAATTTGCTAGCAGGTTTATGGCATGTCGAATGAACCTGAAACAAAATTAAACCTGACCAAAGAATGATAATGACAGAATTTTGAGGTACGCTGAACACTATTTTGTTTCATTAAAACTCAATAACATATATTTATGAATTGGGATGGTACTATTCTCTTGACTCTTCTATCTTCTACGGTGGCATCCCTGATATAGTATAGTTATAAGTATTGTCAGGGTTAAATTCAACCATCACTGATAGTGTAAGGGAGCTACCTTTTGATTTTTATGGGGGGCTAGGATGAAATTTGAAAAAAAGGCAGGACAGGAGTTTTGAGTAAAAAAAAAACGGCAGGATGAGCAACTTTACAAAACAAAAAAAGGCAGGATGACAATTTATGTAAAATAATGTCAGGATAAACGAATAAAAAAAAAGGCAGGACCGAATAGAGTGAAAAATAAAAAGGCAGGACAGAGATTACAACTAAAAAAATGCAGAAAAAATTTTTTCATCCTAGCCCTCCATAAAAATCAAATGGTAGCTCCCTAAGTTTAAGAAGGCTTCATTTTCAGTCAAGCAGCTGATATTTTACAACATGTGTATTAATATTAGAAAAATCTGATGATTGATTCATCAGGTCATGTTTTTATATTTTCTTGATGGAAACAATTTTTTTTCGTTTTTTTTTTACAAAGCAAATTTGATAAGTTAGTGTCAAACTTATCAACGTCGGTTCCAACATTATAACGTCGGCGATAAGTCCTGGTCAATGAAATTCCATTTTATGAAAAGCTAAACAGTTGATACAGAGAGATGAAATACTGATAAGTTTTTTAATTACCTTATGTTCATGTCAATCCAATGATAGTGTCCGTTTGGCTGCACGGGATGTATAGATACACGGCAACGTTAAATTTGAATGGGAATGCTACCTCGTGTAGGATGAGTGTTATAGAACCCTTGCAACAACTGTGCAAAATGTCTACTCTTATCCAACATGTCCTTATTTTCCTATGTTAGAAAAAAATGTTTCTGCACTTCATTCCGAAGGAGACACCTTATCTATTTAATGCTTATTTGTTATCGTCTAGAATATGCACTAACTATTTGTCACTGGACGTCAAGCAAACGACAACATATCCAAAAATGTAGATTTAAAGGAGTAGAGTTGAGATTTCAAAGATTATAGTTTGATCCCTTCACATAATCATGTGCGTGTAATACCTCGGGACCTGGGACAAGACCTTTCTATTGTTGAAGACTTTTTGTCGGTGTGTGTGTCGTTTGGAAGCCGTCTTATTGATGTTTAGCCACATTTGTATCATTTTTATACACTACATCTTTGTTTGCCCTGCTTATTCAGCGAACTGATAAATCAATCTGTTAACAATGTATACCTACTTTATTCCTCCTTTAGCCCTCATTTTACTTATACTAAAATTCAGATGACCACTGGATGTTAGTGGTGATCCATGGACCGGCACAGGATGGAACGTTACACGAAGTCCAAACATTTCAGCCAAACGTTGCAATATGTACCTTGACATATTGAGATGGTCACCAATGGTCTCCCCGAGGCATGGTCCAATTTGATACTCCCACTGAAAATTTTAAGCATAATGATTTGAAGTTCAGGAAATAATATTTAAAAATTTGTCATCTGTCGTAAATATAGATATAAATAAAGGAGATATGGCATAAACGTTAACGAAATAGCAACCCTAAGACACAAATGAAAATCAAATAGCAATCTGAAGTCAACATTCTTTAAAAATTAGAAAATAAAGGACATCGAAATATGATAAAGGAGACCACTGACCAGGAACAGTTACGTCAACATGATGCGGGGTAAAAATAGGTGTTTTAACATCCAACTTTTCTCTACCATTTTTTTTGTCTTTCTATAAAACATTAGAATACTAAAGGTGCATTGCAAAATTTTTCATAAAAATTCAGTGAGGAACGAGTACTTTAATCAATAAAGCTGGTATTATAGACAAAAAAGCTAAAATTCAAATAATTTAAAGTACAAATTTATCAGAGACTGCTCACAGATACTGAAAGCAAGCTCAAAGCGTTAAATCTGCTGGTAGATAATTCATAGTGTCCTACACTTTAACATTGGTGGCTTTACTTCCAAGTATGTGTCATACAGCAACGCCATGATTGGTCAGGAAGATACGATTTTGTGCAATGTTTAGATTCAATTTGTACATCATTTCCAAAAAAGATGAAGAGCATTTGATATAATAATAAGGAGATGCAAGTCTAATTTCAATATATCGATATCAAATTGATACAATGCCCTATAACCAATATGCAATACTTTACAAATACAGTAAAATCTTACTGTCATAGCTGATTTAAATTGGTAAGCAAGGTTTAGAAGAAATTTTACGTGTAGTTGTCGCAAGATCCGAGCTAGAGCCATTGGAAGCCCCCTCTAAAGCTGGTGATATATAAACAAAATAAATATCATTGTGTTAAATCACTTTGAACCTCAAAATGAACCTATCACCCTAGTTTCGTTTTTTGTCGAGCCTTCGACTTTAGTCGAAAAAGCGAGACATAGCGATCCCACATTCCGTCGGCGTCGTCGGCGTCGTCGGCGTCGTCGTCGTCGGCGGCGTCCACAAATATTCACTCTGTGGTTAAAGTTTTTGAAATTTTAATAACTTTCTTAAACTATCCTGGATTTGTACCGAACTTGGACAGAAGCTTGTTTATGATCATAAGATAGTATCCAGAAGTAAATTTTGTAAAATAAAATTCCTGTTTTTCCGTATTTTACTTGTAAATGGACTTCGATTTTCTGCCAGGAAACATTACATTCACTCTGTGGTTAAAGTTTTAAAATTTTAATAACTTTCTTAAACCATCCTGGATTTGTACCAAACTTTGACAGAAGCTTGTTTATGATCATAAGATAGTATCCAGAAGTAAATTTTGTAAAAATAAAATTCCGGATTTTCTGTATTTTACTTGTAAATGGACTTAGATTTTCTGCCAGGAAACATTACATTCACTCTGTGGTTAAAGTTTTAAAATTTTAATAACTTTCTTAAACTATCCTGGATTTGTACCAAACTTGGATAGAAGCTTGTTTATGATCATAAGATAGTATCCAGGATTAAATTTGTTAAAAAATAATTCATTTTTCTGTATTTTACTTATAAGTGGACTTATTTTTTCTTTTTCTTAAACTATCTTGGACAGAAGCTTGTTTATGATCATAAGCTAGTATCTAGAAGGAAATTTTGTTAAAATTTTGTACCTGTTTGTCCGTATTTTACTTATAAATGGACTTAGTTTTCTCTCAGTTAACATTAAATACAGTCTGCAGTTAAAGTTTTTAAAACATTTATTAGATTCATAAACTATCCTGGATTTATACCAAATTTTGACAGAAGCTTCTTACAATCAAAAGATAGTATCTAAAGGAATATTTTTATTGATTTTTTCCTCATTTGTGAGCCGGCGATTAACAGCAAAAGTAGGCGAGACACTGGGTTCCGTGGAACCCCTACGAATTTTGTTGGTTTAGTGTTGTTTTATTAAAGATATATTTAGATCGCTAATCTAGGCCCAATCAATTGATGAACTAATTTTGAATTCCAAATGTATCATTATTATAATTATCAGTATTATTATTATTATCATTATCAACTTTCACGACGGGTGCCACATGTGGAGCAGGAACTGCTTACCCTTCCGGGTCACCTGAGATCACCCCCAGTTTTTTGTGGGGTTCGTGTTGCTCAGTCTTTAGTTTTCTATGTTGTGTATTGTGTACTGTTGTTTGTCTGTTGGTCTTTTTCTTTTTTAGCCATGTTGTTGACAGTTTATTTTCGACTTATGAGTTTGAATGTCCCTTTGGTATCTTTCGCCTCTCTTTTAGTTCAGTTAAGAGGAATAATGTATTGGCTTAACGCCTGTCGATCCTTTTGTTTGTTTGATGACACATGTGTTTTACCAGGATAGTTGCTAAATTACCTTCAAACGATAGTATATGCATGCAGACTTATATTTGTTTGTGTTAAGCATCATAGAAAAGAGCAATCAACTGCATTAAAAGTACCGATTATTACACTGGAAGTAACATGCTGCCAGTCACATTGATCTTAGAGTATTGACACACCTTCTTATTGAACTGATGAATATATAAGGTGAGAACTATCGGTGTTGGAGAAAAATATAAAGGCCCGCAACTCTTTCATTAAAAAAAATTAAGTGTACACTTAATGAAAATTAAAAGGCAGGTATTACTATTTGAAACAGGTAGTGCTGAACTTTACGGAGATTCCGAATTCAAACCGGTTTCTGGTAAGATTCGTGTTGCTAACTCTACTGTTTTGTGGACTGTTACTTATCGTTGTTTTCTTTATGTGTTGTTTGTGTTTCCTCGACTTATGGTTTTCGATTAACTTCTTTCCTTTATGAATGAAATAGGAGGTGAATCTCACTGACTGTTGTTAAAATCAGCCAAATATTGGAAAAGGAGTAGCAGTGGAGAGAAAAGAAGACGATATAATTAACACTGAAAGACAGACGATTCGTTATCTTGATGTATTTAGTATGCTAGAATGCTAATTTTACCTGCGAAGGATTATTTTCTCTTATGACTCCACCAAATTTTATTCCAGCATACAAGCATGCAGTCATATGTCGGTTAGACAGCTCTCTTTCTATTCCTATGTTCTTATCGTGTCGATGTCCAAGTTTTGTGTAAAGTACTGAATACACGAAAATAAATGATAAATCACTGATTTAATTCACACCTTTTTACAAACATATTAAAAAGTGTTTCCTTATTTGATTATGTATACTGACTAGAAAATTAAAAGCTTATGATTACGAATGCAGGGGCGGATCCAACCATTTTAAAAAGGGGGATTCCCAACCCAGGATAAAGCAGGGGGGTCCAACTATATGTCCCCATTCAAATGCATTGATCGTCCAAAAAAAAGGGGGTTCCAACCCCCGGAACCCCCCCTCTGGATCCGCCACTGGAATATGTTATTGATATTTAAATGTATTTCTATTTTATTTTCGTAATTAGTTCGACTCGTACTTGGATGGAGTTTATGTGAAACTGAAATAAATTGTGTGTAAATATATACTATTCAGTTTGTACAGAAATAAATGGAGAAATGCCTACTTAATGTTTCGTAGTTATAGTTTTTTGGATCATAGCTGATAGGCACACCGTCGTCTCTTGTGACAAAATATTCTTGTTCTATTCCAAACCACGGATCATGAGGTTGTTTTGGTCGGTATCCAGAAATAGGATCAAAGTTCAATCTCTCCATGGTCTTCTTACACGTATATCGTGTATTGATAGCTGTAGAAAAAAATCATAAAAATGTCTAGCCTCGTTAGAGGATGTTTTTTGTCATATCTAAATCTGTTTTTGTCATTCAGGGAATTTGGTGTTGATTGCAGATCTTGTATGTATTTAATGTAAGCTTCTCATATCTATATATTTATACAATATGAGACGATTACATCTGATTAACATAGAAGTAATAAATAAACAATTTACGGTCCGTGTAACACTTATCAATTCAAAATTTCAAAAAGTTTTCAAATTTTAGTTTTTTTGATTTTTGATCAAAGTTTTAAAATATCAAAATTCCAAATTTTTTATTTTTTTTCGGATTTTGAAAATTTCACCAAATAATTAAAATTATAAAATTATTAACTTCGTTTTAAATTTTAATAGTTTAGATATTAAAGCAAACTTTCAAAATTCTAAACTGAACGTACAGTTTTGATCATTTCGCTTTTTAAAAGTTTGAATTTTTTGATTTTGATTAAAATATAGGAAAGGGGGAAAGGACTAAAAAGTGGATACCTGTTACAAGTGCGAAACGGAATAAGAATGGAAGGAAACGAAATGAAATTAACCAAAACAAATCAAAACGAAAACAGTATTTTCTGAAAAACTAAATATAATAAAAATTATAAAACAAGAGGCTAACTTGTAACCTATCGAACTGCTTATTACCGGGTTTGTAATAACATGAGCAACACGACGGGTGTCACATGTGGATCAGGATCTGCTTACCCTTCCGGATCACCTGAGATCACCCCCAGTTTTTGGTGGGGTTCGTGTTGCTCAGTCTTTAGTTTTCTATGTTGTGTGTTGTGTACTATTGTTTTTCTATTGGTCTTTTTCTTTTTTAGCCATGGCGTTGTCTGTTTATTTGCGACATATGAGTTTTAATGTCCCTCTGTTATCTTTTGCCCCTCTTTTGTTTGATCTACAGCCGGACGTATGCAGTCAAGTTTTGTTAAAATTTTTATTGGATATTCCATTCACTTCAGATGTTATTGTCAATGGGAAATAGTACTAGGGCGGATTAAGGTTTTTTGTTACTGTAATCTAATTTATTGCGGGGCGTTCTCTTTTAGTAGAAAATTAGTGTTTATGTTTAATTTTTTCTGATTTTTCACTGCTATTGCTAAGTTTTCTTATCCCTATTTTTAAAGCTCATGAGTTCGCCTCTGTAATATGTATCAATCATTTTATTATTGACTGTGAATACAAAGTTAGCATGAGATTGAATTGAAAAGACCTGTACTCGGTGCTCAGGACCGTTTTAAAAAGTACCCGGATATTTCTTATATATCGTAATACTGCAAGGTTATTGTAAAATATTTTCAGTACAGAAAGTTAATATTAAATCGAAAACGGTTAAAATTATCAATATTGAAATAAATTTTGTGACTTCATGGGAATATATAATATTGTTCTTCACTGTAGAAACAGTTGAAATCTAGAAAAAAAGTGTTTATGCAAAGAATGCCTTCTTTCGTTTTCACATTTTTCTTTAAAAACCCGGCCCATTTGTTAAAAATTTAGGACGTTTTAAAATTTGCTCTGGAAAAACAGGATAATGTAAAATCAAAAATTCAAACTTTTAAAAGTGAAATGATCAAAACTGTACGTTCAGTTTAGAATTTTAAAGTTTGCTTAAAAATCTAAACTATTAAAATTTAAAACGAAGTTTATAATTTTAAAATTTTAATTATTTGGTGGAATTTTCAAAATTCGAAAAAATTTTAAATTTGGAATTTTATATTTTAAACTTTGATAAAAATCATTATCTCAAGTTTTCCAGATGTAGTAATACTTTCAGAAGATGTTTTGTAGTTACGGATTTGGAATGAAATCTTAATTGCGTCTATTTTTCTGTCATCAAATTAATACCTTATTTTTCATTTGTATGGCAATATGAATCGCTGTACTATCATGCCTTTTCTGGTTTAATTGCCAAAATCTTAACTTTTGCTTATCAATGATAACACCTCTATGTAAAGTCTGTTAAATTACTAAGTCACTGCTTTTATAGACTAAGTCGATTTGAGCTTGAGATAGTGCATATACACATGTCAATATTTGGAAGCCAAGTAAATATAAGAACCGAAACAATTGAAGAGGTGTATAGCCAAAAGGGACATTAAAAATAGCAAAATCCATAATAAGGGAAACTTTGCCCGAGGGAGTTGAAACCTGGGTTTCTTTATAATTTATATATAAACGGCCTATTTTAAATGATTCATTGTTGTTTGCCAGTGGCAAATATTTCATGCATGTTCAGGACGATAACAAATTAACAATAAATACAATAGGAAGGTCCTGTAATAGAGTCCGTTCAGGATGAAGGTCGGCAAATTTAGATAGCCACTGGAAATGAGTGTATATTGGATAGGGACAGATATTTGCAATCAAAGAACCACTTAAAGAATTGTTGTAACGGTTCGTAACGTGCAGATGTAAAATCAAAAATTCAAACTTTTAAAAGTGAAATGATCAAAACTGTACGTTCAGTTTAGAATTTTAAAGTTTGCTTAAAATCTAAACTATTAAAATTTAAAACGAAGTTTATAATTTTAAAATTTTAATTATTTGGTGGAATTTTCAAAATTCGAAAAAATTTTAAATTTGGAATTTTATATTTTAAACTTTGATAAAAATCATTATCTCAAGTTTTGCAGATGTAGTAATACTTTCAGAAGATGTTTTGTAGTTACGGATTTGGAATGAAATCTTAATTGCGTCTATTTTTCTGTCATCAAATTAATACCTTATTTTTTCATTTGTATGGCAATATGAATCGCTGTACTATCATGCCTTTTCTGGTTTAATTGCCAAAATCTTAACTTTTTGCTTATCAATGATAACACCTCTATGTAAAGTCTGTTAAATTAAGTCACTGCTTTTATAGACTAAGTCGATTTGAGCTTGAGATAGTGCATATACACATGTCTATTATAGAAGACTGAGAAATGTTTTTGTGTTTCTGTTTCATGGAGGTATATCACACATTTCCTATATTCAAACAAATGATCTACATTATATTGTGTAGTACAATACTTTATTGTTACACAAGCATTTTCAGTTGATTGTAATATCAGCTCCTAAATTCAACGTCATTCAAGTTTCACGAGAAGGAGATGACATTTCCGAATTCACATTTTTGTGTGTAAAATTGTGTGAAAAATTGCAGAGATAATTCGTGATACAACCCAAATTCTTTTCTTTGAAAGCAGTCATTAAATATTAGTTAGTTTATAGCGCTTACTTGATGGTGTCTCCATATTAAGCCAGAACTCACATATTACTAGCTTGTGTGGACTTCGAAAAAAAGGATTTTTAAACATGGCAACCGGCTTAAGGATCATTTCCTTAAAGTTTTCAGGCTTTCCTTCAACATCATCCCACATGTAATTATCCCACACAGGACAATCTACAATTAACAAGGTATATAGTATTAGATAATTGTAGTGTTGTCTTATCTTTTATATCGTATTATTCCTTTCATTTATGTGCAGAATACGTGTTAATGTCAACCGAACAATTTAAAGAATCTAATCTATTGTAAATACTCTGTTCACATTAGTATTTCCGTGGAGATCATTTCAATCCCATAATTCCAACAATTATTTTGTACGGAGTTCGTGCTTATTTTACACGTGTGCTTATTTTACACGTCTCATATTACCTTGCATTTTGAATTTTGATTAGTCAAATTGATTACTTTACAGATGGTTTTGCCCTCATCCGTAAACATTGTAATTACCATCTCCATGGTATAATCCTTCAAATCATCAAATCATTCTTTTTATCATTTATGTTTTACAAGAAGACTATCTTGGTTGTTTGTGATGGTGGTATCTTATCAAACTGTGCCACATAATAATCTAGCTGGTTGAGGGAATCATAATTTTAAGCCGCTGAATTTGATCTTCTGTTCTGATTCAGCAACTTTTAACCTTCTAAAGATCTATTATTTTCTACATTTTTTTGGAATTATCATCAGAAATTGAAGAGTTACTAATACTCTATGTTATTGCATGAACCCCTCAGGGTTCACGCATATAAATTAGTTAGAAATATAGTCTATGGAGGAATATTCGGAAGCTAAATTATTGTTCATTCGGAACACCTATTCATCTTATCTGTATTAGCTTCCTGCAATTAAGAGCACCTCCATACGGGGTATCTAAGATATTTAAAACATGACAATAAAGAATTTTCACAGATCGCTCATTCACTTATCTGATATATGATGATAAACAATCTATAGATCCTTTTCAAACATGTATATTTATTGTAAAGCTACATTTTATGCATTGCAATGGTTTACTGACTTGGGCAAAGTTGACAGTTGTACCCTTTGATAAACAAGTGAAAGATAAATGGTCAAGATTTAATTATAACGACCTATGCATATGGTATCAAACATCTGTGTCTAGATATTCACAGAGAGATATTTTAA
Source organism: Mytilus coruscus (assembly GCA_017311375.1). Taxonomy (NCBI): domain Eukaryota; kingdom Metazoa; phylum Mollusca; class Bivalvia; order Mytilida; family Mytilidae; genus Mytilus; species Mytilus coruscus. The sequence continues at coordinate 96,807,446 of CM029599.1, forward strand.
AATAGTGCTGTTGCTTCTACATAATGAGTTATAGTGGGCTTTGGGTTTTGATTTTGTAACAATAAAATCATTATGCATTCTTGTCATTTTGACAAATCAGATAAAAAAAAAATCTGTTTCAAATGAAAATAAAACAAGTAAAATATTAAAAGACTTTTCGTTAATATACATTTTTACTGTTTCCTTTTTACAATATTCTCTATCAATTAAGTTATCTTGTAAGCTAATTAAATGTTTATTTAATTCATTGATGTCACTATTATTTCTTTTATTATTCATACACTGTAAATTAATACTCTTAAATTTATGTGTGTTTTGGATGTGCAGTAGTGATCGGTAAATATTGATACGTTTCTGTGTTTTTAATATACGTGACTTAACATCAAGATTTCCATTATTATGGAATCGATCACCTTTGTTCACTTCGGTATCTAAACAGAGGGTGGTAAAAAAGGGGGGTCTGAACACGGAAACACGTGAAATAACAAATCGCAAAAACGTTGCACGGAAAAAAACACTCTGGAAAAACGAAGCTAAGGAATAAAATCGTAAATATTTAGGAAAAAAGTACCAAAAGTTATTATTCACTCGTTCTTGGAGATCATGCAGTCATTATAAATTGACATGGCGACCCTGCATGTGGTCACTTTTTAGCGTCCTCTAGTTGCATACGATTTATCATAGTAATACAATACTAACAATAGGCTATTAGTAAATATCTTGGGACCACTTAATGAGTTTATAATTTAAAACAATATCTGGGCTGACTTTGAATTAGTCCCGGTTTACTTTTTAATAAAATGCGGGAGAAGCACGAGAAAATAGTGTACCGATACGAAACACGGAAAATAATTAAGGGAAAACACGAAGCACGCACGTCGAACCAAAGGTAGCATTCCACAATTAAAAAATAAATTTAAAAACTGAACCACAAAATGTTTTATCATCATGGCTTCTATTCCTGGCTTTCTAATACATTGAGCCAACTGTTTGTGTCGTACATGTACATATGTAGGTAATCAGTATCTTCCATAGATTTAATTTTCAAAAGTTAAAATGGTGAAAAATAATTCCTTTTTTGTGTATCCATGGCAACATTCTGCATTTATTTATCATAAAATATTGCAAAAAGGGTCATGAAAATGTCACATATTCCCCCAAAATTTGGTTTAAACTAGAATTTCAATGCCTATGAGTGATACCTTTTCTGAAACTGTTGACATTAATCTACCAAATGATCAAATAAAAATTGGGTGTCTTTCGCCTCATTTTTGTCTCGCCTTGACGGAGTCAAAAAGCGAGACATAGGTATGCTGTTTCCGGCGGCGGCGGCGACGGCGACGGCGACGGCGGCGTCAACAATGTATTAGTTTGTGATTAGGTCTAGTTCATGGTGAACCACTAGTGGTAGGTCAATGATATTTGGTATGCAGTTGTATTAGCATTGGCACATCTCATTACCATGGAGATTATTTGGCCCCGCCCCCTCAGTCAAGGTCTATTGACTTTGAAACTTTTCATAGTTAACATGTATTAGTTTGTGATTAGGTCAATTTATGGGGAACCACTAGGGTAGGTCAATGATATTTGGTATGCAGTTGTATAAGCATGGGCAGATCTCATTTCCATGGAGATTATTTGGCTCCGTCCCTTAGTCATGGTCTATAGACTTTGAAAATTTTGCTAAGTTTACATGTATTAGTTTGTGATTAGGTCAGTTCAAGGGAACCATTAGTGGTAGGCCAATGTTAATTGGTGTTCAGTTGTATAAGCATTAGCACATCTCATTTCCATGGAGAATATTTGGCCCCGCTTCCTCAGTCATGGTCTATTTACTTTGAAACTTTTGCTTAGTTTACATGTATTAGTTTGTGATTAGATCAGTTTAAGATGAACTGCTAATGTTAAGTCATTGATATTTGGTATGCAAATTTATTGGCATTTGCAAGTATCGTTTCCATGGAGATTATATAGCCCCACCCCTGATCATGGTTCATTGACTTTGAAACTTTTACATAGTTTACAAGTTAATGTTTGTGTTTAGGTTTGTTTAAAGGGAACGACTTATAATAAGTCAATGGTATTTGGTATGCAGTTGTATTAGCATTGGCACATCTCATTCCATGGAGATTGTTTAGCCATGTACCTTCAGTCATGGTTCATCGACTTTGAATATTTGCATTACTTACATGTTAAAGTATTGCAATTTTAATTTCAACATTTGCATTATCAAAATTACAAAAAGGCGAGACATATCTCTGTGATAACAGTTTATTATTTCGTAAAATTTAATCACAAAGTTCGTGCGACAAAAAGTGAGAAAAAAACAATGCAAAATTGCCGGACCGATGTCTGGTATGGATATGAAAGTACGGACTGTCATACAGAAAACAGCCCATAATACATGCATTACACAATCTAGATGTTCTTATAAACCAACTTTGAAGGCTAAATTAATCTTCAGCTGTCCAAAAATGAATTTTATTGCACACTAGCTCTCATATTTGAAAAATCCACAGGGGCCAAAATGCGAAACTACACACCTAACTGTGGAGTGCTACCAAACACGAGAAAACGAGAAATAAAACGTCGAAACACGAAATCGTGGGAAATAAAAAGACCGAAAACGTTGCACGAAAATAACCCTTTACCACCCTCTAAAGTAGGTCATACTAGATGTCGACACCTCATATTAGAACTAAAGTAGATGGTCAATTTCGTTTGCTAGGTTAAAGAAATCTTCAACTTGCTCTAATTTGCCTGTGAAGACCATAAAACCATCATCCCTATTGACAGTGTAATTTGATGTTTTCTCTCCATTTGAACTTATCTAAGATTTTAATGAATAGGACAAACAGATGCAGATCTGTGCATGTTGGTGAAAATATAGTTTACCACCTATGGGCGCTCCTATAATGTGTTTGTATAACAGTCCATTAAACTCAAATTCATTGTTTCTAAGAATTAATTTAACAAATGCAGTTAAATCTATTTTGTTGAGAATCTTTAAAGTATATTCTCCTGTGTGTCAATTAATTCTAATGCATTGATAACAGTTTCTTCTTAATTGTCAATGATCATATTTGTGTACCTTGACATACATCATAGGCAATAAGAATGCATTCTTTTTTGACCTCGTGTGACTCTATTTTATTAATGGAATCTTTATATCTTGAATGTAAAAGTTATGCCTCTTCATTAATGGTTTTATAATTAGATCAAGTAAGTATCTCTCGCGGGAGAGTTTCATTTATTGATGTTTGGTCCGTAACAAACATTAATGTGTCCTGTTAGCTGACCAGTTCGCAATGCATCATTACTTATTTCTAGATTAATTTTATGAATTTTTGGAAGAAGGTACATGTGTTCCCCATGTTTTGAATCATTATTATTCTTTAAGAAATTATACGTCTGGGAATCTATTTTTTTTTTCCTCATTGCTTTATATTTAACACTTCTCTCAACATGCCAAAATTGTAATGATTTACAATAAAAAGAAAATATTATCTTCCACACACATGACCATGCAAACACTGATATACATAATTTCTTATTCAGTTGAACTAATAATTAGAATAAAAAAGTTCTAAGGTTCACGTATTGTCTTTCTTTTTTTTTTTTTTTAAGCAACTTGTTGTACTGTTTATCTCAATCAATTGTTTGACAGTTGCCAAATTTTCATAAGCCGGTAGTTGTCACGTTTAATTGTTTCTGGTCACGTCTAGGAATGAGTTGAAGTTTTATCTTTACTTACTCTATTTGTTTTGGGTCTAAACGGCTATTGTTTTGACAATTTACTACCACAAAGATACATGGTATTTTCCAACAGATTTTGACACTGATTAGTAAATGATGGCTTCTTGTCGCATACATATGATACGATTAGTTTTGAACCATCGATTGAGACCTGGAAAAGATCTATTGTAACCACACAGTTTCTTGTCAACGAATATCTACTGGTCGCGATACTAAACGCTGAACTATAATTAAGCTGATAATTTATAGTCTTGGATAACAGTAAAATTCACACTGACAAATTAACAATGAACAACGAATGTAATGCTGCTGGAGAAACACGTACAGTACAAAAATTTGAAACTTTAATCTTTCCTTAGTTATCAAAAAGTCGTAAAACGCCAAACAAGCGACATAAATACTTTCTAGATTTATAAGTGAACGACCATTTAACTTCAAGGGGTGGGGTTATGGTTTTTCCCTAAAAAAAATATTCTGATCCCCAATTTGATGAAAAAAAATATTGTGGTCAAGCAAATGACAAAAAAAATGTTCTGAATCCAGATTTTCCCAATACCTTAGTGTTAAATTTTGAAAAAAATAATTTGATTGATAGCGTCGAAAAACTATTCTGACTCAGACAAAATAATCCGCTTTTGAAGTTAAATGGTTGCGCCCTAATGAACGATATGTCAGTTGTTGCTTAAAGAATGGGTAATTATATAAACAGCTTTTCTGGAACAAATCTGATAAACCTGAAGAAAATAAGGTTCATTTTACTGTAGACATTTTTTCATCAGTTTACATGTAGGTAACATACCTTCAACAGTCGCGGGTTCTGCATCAACAATTCTGGTTTTCGAGCAAACTTCATATCCGGTATGATTGACAAATACATATTCTATAATTACTTTGTCACCGTTGTAAGGAATATCTGGTAATACTAAGTCGTATTTATTGGTCGTCATGGTTGCTCCTAATTACCTGAGAAACAATCTCTATAAAAAAATTGTCTTTATAAAGTAAAATGTATATCTATCAACTTTTCAGCACAACCAGTATATGAAGTTGATATTCCTCTGTTGATGTCAGGGGCGGATTCAGGCGGGGCGTGGCGGGCGTGCGCCCCCACCCCCTACAATTTGCAAAACATGGGTTGTCCTCAGCTTAATAAACAATATTTAGATAATTTTACCTCAAAAAAAATTTCGGCGAAAATTTAAGTTTGCGCCCTCTAACCTAAAATCCTGGATCCGCCCCTGAATGTTATACATAAACTGTTTTTTTTTTTTTACTGGGAAGATTCTGAAATACGTTACTCTGAAATAACAATTTTGAGCGTTAATGATCACCATCAACGTCAATATCTGTATCAAGATTAGTATGTATATGTTCTGTTTATCATTGTAAGTATACCAACACTTGCACATGTGAAGGAGAAAATATAGATATATTAGATAGAACATTTGTTTGTCAGAGATATCAAAAGCAAGAAACAACATAATTTCAGTATAAAGAAAAAATCTGTGCCGTTATGATTTGAGGAAAATAACATGTGGTTCAAAATTCTTGTTTCCAGGATCTCTCATTTCCGGCTGTTAAACTTTTGCAACAGGGATGTCCGTTTGGATGCAGAATAAGCCTATCGTCAAATGGGCATCCAGTTGAGAAGTAAACCGCTGCGGAAATCACAAAACTCTTACAATATCTCTTAGAGAAGATCGCTGTTTTCGTTGCCTGACATTGTCCAGCGACAGTTTCTTTCATCCCGGGCGTTGTTACGATCTCACTGTTGTATTGATACTTCGCCTTAAATTTTCGCCGAAATTTTTTTGAGGTAAAATTATCTTAATCCAAATTTCCAATTTGAAAAAAAATGGAATTGTAACATATACATTTGATAAGATCTTTATCTACGTGTGTGATTATTTAAAAACAATATATTGTAAATATAAACAAGTATAGAAAAAAGTTAGTACATTATATCGATGTATTTATCGTTGATATTAATATATTTTTTTTATAAAAGTAAGGCGAACGGACTCTATGGGCGAACGAACCCAGGGCAAACTTGTAATCAGGTCTAACGGACACGATACCATCGGGGCACAGGCACTTGTCTCTGAAAAAAATTGTTTTCCTATATACCTTAATATAACATAATTTGTTATATTAAAGTGTATAGGTATTTTTTTCAGAGACAAGTGCCTGTGATCAGGGGGTAGGAAAATATATGAGTGGGTTACTTTAAATCCTAATTTAGTATACGAACAGAGGAAAGGAGAAAACAAAATACTTTTATTGTAGCACAAATAGGTAGAAGAAGGTATTCCGTCGATTTTTATCATTTTTTATCTTTTTTTTTTTGTGTTGTTTATTTTTTACGATAGCAAAACATCTTTTAATTGGCAACTGTAAAGAAAAATGCAATGTTTTAAATAAAGAAACTTAGGGAAGTTGCATGTACTCAAATTGTAAAGTTACAGGGCTTGTCAGGCGTGGCTTGCAAAAACTGAGTCGAAATTACCAAATTATAGCCGATTATACAGTATGGTTTTTCCGCATTGTTGAAGGCTGTGCGGTTGCCTATAATTGTTTCAATTTCATTTGAACTTTGATGGATAGTTGTCTCATTGACAATCATACCACATCTCCTTATTTTTATATGTGTTAATTATCAAACAGGAAATAAGCCATATAATGTAGCAATGTGACCAAAAGTTTATAAGTATATAATCTTAATATTTAAAGAATTGATAGGGATACCAATAAAATAGTGTCAGTGTGTAAACGACAACAGATAATCTGTAACATTTCAACAATATTTGTTGGTCGAAAAGGAGTGCTTCAACAGCATGACAAAAAAGTAACTGAACTTTTATAGTGAGGTTGACCCGAAATCTATGGAAATTTCCATAATATGTTGTATCACGTCCGAAAATGAAACAAACACCTCGTCCCCGTTCTTGGAACCAACCTATCACAACAGATTGAAAATAATTTTTACGTCAAGTATAAACTGAACTTTCCGGGTATTAATCGCAAGTATTCAAATATCCCCTGCATATGCCAAGTGACATATGATCTATTATAAAGTAAAAATAGGGATGTCAACTCGGTAAAGATTTACTAATCGAGTACTTGTTGGATTTACCGAGCGATACTCGAGTACTCGCTCGGAAAAACCTCTACAAAATGGAAACACAAAATTATACCCATTTTATGAATTGTTGTGTCGTTATCCTATGGACGTAAAACCCTTAACATTGTTACCTAGGACTAGATAATAGTTCCAGGAACTTTATACCATAATTAATAGCTCATTTACTACTTGTACCAATTAAGTGAACTGGCAATAATCTAATCAATTAATTAATAAACATCTTTAGAAAATTAGAAAATGATTACTCAAACAACAGTATTTGGGAACCGTTAAAAAACACATTTAATGATCAAGAAAGGGGTGATGATTAGATTTTCTGAGGGTCGACACAGGGTGCAACGATTTTTTTCTTATTTAGAAATATTATCTTGTCAATTTTTTCTAGGACGAGGCGATTTCTCAACTTTGTTACGTAATTAACAGTCCTGCTGATGAAAATATTTGCTCTGACGGTACAGAGGTGGGGAATGACTAAGATTAGCTAAAAGTGTAAGCCTTGGAAAGGTGCTCTTGTTCATAGCCTACCTCTGGTCTTGTGGTCATAAATATTTCGAGCACGATTCTCGTACTCAGACTCAGAAATCAACCAATCAAAATACTGGATTTGGCGAGCACAGATTTTGTACTCAGTACGGAGTAAAGTTTTATGACCGAGAACCCTGACATCCCTAGTAAAAATACTTAAAGAGGCATTAGCTCCGAGATTTAAAATAAATTGAAATATGATTTTTTTTTTTTGTTCAATCATAAATGAAAGTGAAATAGTGAAATAATAATTCGCTTTTAGCAGCCAATTTGGTTCAATTGTGTCAAAATAAGATAAGAAATATCGCTGAGGAATCATTCACTTGCAAGTGAATAATTCGACCTCATTGAATCCGTATTCATGTGACCTTCAATTTAACCCCTAAGCTGGACATGGGTTATGCATGTATTCAGCTATTAAAAGGAAAAGAATGTCAACATTGAAACTGAAACAAGGATGAACCATTTAATTGACTAATTCGATTCACAAAAAAATCATACTTATACAGGTAAAAATGATGATAAACATACTTTTTAACTTACAATATGAAATTAAACAGACTTAAGAAAAATCCAATTGCACGCGGTCACTATCTGTATATATGTATTCTTATGCTTATATCGGGTTATATAATCGTCGACTGTCTTCGAGGTTATCTCGATGGTTGATTAGATGGCGTCTAGACAAAAATACACACGAAGTATTGATACATATTATCGAGTCCATGCATTGTTAATTGTTTATTTTAGACTTTTGTAATTTGGATATATGTTTTAGTATGCTATAAATCAAATATGAGAATTTGAGTCAAATTAGTGAACATGAATTTGACAGCTAATGCCCCTTTAATGTTTATATCCAAATAGAAACTAAAGTAAACTTGTTGAATCGTTATCAAGGGATTTTTATATTATGATAAAACGTATACTTACGATAAATGTGGATGGCTCAATTTCCCAAAGAAAGCATATATTTTAACCTTATATTCTTATATTAATTGGTCTCATTTACATACATTTATAAATGTAATAAAATAAACGTAAATGCAAGTGGAAACACAATACTTAGGTAAAGGACAGATAAATAAAATATTTGTCTTGGTGGCTGAAGTTTTATTTCATTCAGTTTATCTTATAGTACGGTCACAAATAAGGTAAATTTAAAAATTTAATGGACCGAAATACCTCACGGCTAATTTTGGTCTTATTTTGAAGATAGATATAATACCCTTTGATTAAGGCGTGTCGAAGAGTGTCAAAGTGGTGCAGATTTTTGAAAACTGTGGTCAAAGTCAAAAGGGGGAATTTAAAAATCGCAAATTTTATAGACATTTTGGACAATTTCTTGGTAGTCTCTCATGATAGCTGAGAATTTTTTTCTATGGAAGCATGCTTTGGGAATGCTCAACGAATTTAGCTAGTCATATTTATGTCTGATTGCCAGAGATTAGTGATGCATACCCTCGCTTCCAACATGTATGAAAATGAAACAAAAAAATCTTTATCTACGGAAATTATCGACAAAAGATATTCATATTTAAGATTTAGCTATGTAATAATATATGGCAACATATAAAGATATTTTTGGGAAAGTTTTGTTAAAATGCCGTGAAGAATAGAGGAGAAATAAGTACTGTAAATCCATGATTAAATGAAAAATGATGAAACTCATTGGTGATTATTTAAACTCAAAAGGATGTTGGAACTATAAAAATAGTCTTCATGCATAAATGTCAGCTTGATCACTATAGTATATGAAGTTTGTTTTATGTTAATAGGTAAATCAGTACAAGAGCAATAGCATATTGAGAATCTGTGTCCCCCTTTTTTATAAAACAAGACAAACAATGGGATATATAGCAGACTCGACTAAAACCGATTTGAAAGCCCGATACATATGTGAACTACAAACAAACACGATTCACAGAAATATTACGCTACAAAAGAAGATGTCTAGGTATATAATACACTAACACTAGACATCAATATGCACATCAATTTGAAAAGGTAACGGAATACTAAGAAAACAAAAAGTGGATGTCATGGTATGTAACACTTCCGATACAAATATTCGATACAAAAATATCTCCAGTTGGTTTGAATTCCGATTAAAGAAGACGTGTTGCATCCTGTAAGAGCGTGAGCAGCTGGTGGTGTGCCAGACATCAGTGGTCCAATAACTAAAATAAAAGTTGCATACGTCGTGGAGTAATTGTGTTTAAAATTGTGTTGGATATAGTAAAAAATAATTTTTCAAGTGCCTTTGTGTTATTTCTTATATCATTTTGCAACAAATCTATTTCATCATGAGTGGGGTAAAAACAGTCTTGCGGCTTTGGTTGAAGAAACACTTCCTGTCTGAAACCACAATTCATCATGTTTGACATATGAGGAAAGAATAATTCTTATATCTGATCCTGCACAAAATTGCTTCACAGTCTATAGATTTTGAAAAGATCCCGCTAGGAATATTTCGTCATGTTCTTGCAAATCAAAATCATTGTAGTGCGAGAGAGCATAGTCACCTACAAATCTTATCAACCCCGTTTATTTTCAGGTGCACAAAGAAATTTCTTACAATCTCTAATTGATCTGCATTTGATGACTTGAAGAATCTTAGATCTACCACTATTTGAAATAAAACTTGTTGTCTCTTTGATCATTTTCAATTTAACTCTTTATTCTTTCTGCTGATTTTGTAGAATGTTCCACATCATATCGACCAAACACGTCCACGACACACCCGAAGTATAAAACGAGCTACGTTGGTTTTTTCGTTTGAATTGTTTTACATTTGTCATTTCGGGGCCTTTAATAGCTGACTATGCGGTATGGGCTTTGCGCTCATTGTTGAAGGCCGTACGGTGACCTATAGTTGTTAATTTCTGTGTCATTTGGCACTGCCTGTAACTGAGTACGGCAGAAAGTGATTTTCCCCGATTACAGTACTGATTTTCCTCGATTGATTACTGATTTTTCCTGATTTTCCTATGTAGAGAACATCAAAGGGGTAATTATATATGAATTAAAGAAAATCTGTGTCAATAATTATGCAACCTTCCTTTTCATTCATACATTTTATCATTGACTTCCCATGGGCAATATGGATTTTGATGACCAATCCTAAACATAGAAACTTTTCCGAAGCAAGGAGGTCATGGGAAGTGATTTTCTTATATTATTCAAATATATCTAAATGTTAATTCTCTAATTATAGAATACTTATTCAAATGTGCAAATTAAGTAAACTTAGAGCTGGAAGTACTTTTTTTAGGAGATTAGGAAAATACTAAAAAAAAATATGATTTCAATTTCTGATGCAGTGTACTGATTGTCCACTATCAGTGTACAGATTGTCCCAGAGAAGATGAAGTTAGATTTTCCCCGATTTTCTCTTATTATAGTATCACAAGGAAAAAGGTTCATTCTAAGTTTTATTTTTAACTGTTACTTGCAAGAAAATATCAACATAGCTTTAATAGCTTTCTAAAAATGTCATCTTTGAAGAAATAGTAGCTCATCATCAGAAGACACATCCATCTGAAAAACTTGTCATTTGGAGAGGACTTGAAGAGGGTGGTGAAAGATAACATGCCATGCATTCATTCCAGAACTTCTTGACAGAGAAGGGAAAACTTTTATTAAAATACAAGATGAAAAAATTATAATTTGTTACTTATCAACAAATACACCACAAAAGATTATCAAAAAGGCAAATCATCACAATCTCCAACCATTTCAGACAATTTATCAAATTCACCAAACTATGAATCCAGAAATATACAAACAATAAGTTATGAACCCCAAGCAAGAAGAAACCTGTTTAAAGTTTCTGAACCAACCAATGAAATATCAATGAACAAAAAAATCTCAATTCAATTTTATATATAAAATTGTAGAATTACAGTTTTGCAGGAAAATTTTTCATATATTCCACTATTTCTATTAGCACATGCCTAAGTGTAATGAAGATCCACATATAAGCTTTATTTTTGAAGGATTAGCTTTTTCAAAATCGGTGACAATCTGTATAGGTATCAGGGAAAATCTGTAATCAACACAAGCTGATCGGGGACAATCTGTACACCAAAGCTCAATTATAATTGCTAGTTTTTTCCCATTTAAATGCTTATTTTGTCCAAATTTCTACTTGCATTTTTCAGATTATTATATTTGAACAAAATTTCATGAAAAAAAAATTTAATTTATACTCCCAGTTTTCTAAAAGCAGACTAAAACAGATTTTTATTTTTTTTACTCAAATCTGAGACTACTATAACACATAATGTGTTATAGTAGTCTCGGCTCAAATCAGCTGCAACAGCATCAAAACAAAGAATAAGGAAGGTCATGATGTAACTTCAAGGCAATCCTACCTCAGGATATCACTAATGACTGCTGACCAGACAGAATAAATGATCTTTAACCAATTGATTAGTTCAAGCTACTTAAAGGGAAAATTCGCGATTTTTTACTTATCATCTTATTATGTTCATAATACCATAAAAAAACATATTCACCAAGTTTTATCTGGATATGAACACTAATAAAGAAGAAAATTAGGAATTATTAATTTTATTTATTCGAACTTCCTGACTTCTGTGACGTAGTTTAAGTCTAATTGCATGCCGGGAGTGGATTTAATCTCACGTTAAGTCTTGTTTTTAGTTTTATAAAAAGACCATAAACCCACTTATTCATGGTATGGTATCAATATTTCTGACCTGACACTACGTACTTTTTATTGCTTAATTCCTGGGACTATTATACTAACATAATAGTCCCAGTTAATTCTTAAGAACTTTAATATGCAATGTTTCGGGTTCTTTCGGGAGTATTCCCAGGTAAACCCTCATCAGAGGCCGACCTTTAGGTATTTATTTCGTATTTATTTCGTATCTAGTATCATAGATAGATGTGTGTCTGTTTCATAACAGTTTTTTTAGTTTATTAACTACACGTGCATATAGGTCTACGTTGTAGCTAGTCTTGTTACAGACTGAAAAAACTGACCAAGTTGATCAGCACTTTTGTTTAATTAATGAAGAGACTTATTGTCTTTATTTTCATCACTAATTACTTAAACATAATTTACACGGGATACAATAGAGATAGTATTTATCAATATCATATTGTTGAATTCAGGGTATACTGGCGTGTTTCTTTTATCATCTATATGATAATATACAAAAGTCTCCATGTTTAGCATTTGAAGAACTATGTGTAGGTACCCTGCCGGGTAGAAACATGGATATATAAGAAACCGTCGGTTATCTCAGATACATGATCTATTGAAATAAATCGGTGTCATGTCTTTATTACATCTGTTTCACAGTATACACTATATTATAAAGCTTCCTGTGGAGGGGTTCTTTGACTTAATGATTAATTATCATGTCGCTAATATTCTTATTGTTTTTGAAACCCATATCTGGTTTAGATTTAAATATTTGTTTGGCAATCGGATCTTTCCGAATTATATACCAGAACTTTGTTATAATCTTTTTAAGATACTCAGCATTATAATGATACGTTGTAATGAACATATTTCTGCCCGTCATTTTATTCTTATATTTTTTCTTCAGAAGTTTTAACTGTCTGTCTTCGTGACGAATTTTGTGCAATATTTGACTGACGATTTCTTTCGTGTATCCCCGTCTAGATAATTTATCTATAAACAGTTTAATACGTTTATTAAATTCGTCCTTACTGCTGGTGTTTCTAAGAATTCTAGTCCCTTCTCCTTTAATAAAAGAAGAGAAACAGTTAATCTAATAACGCGATTTAAAAAAGCGCATCGACGACTATTTTGCATATTAACCAACTAATAATTAAGTGAGTAAAGTGATCAGCCGTGCAACTTTTTAAATCCAAATGTACGATTTACATTTTAGGGATTTCTGATATGATTATTGTAATAAAAGTAAATCATACAATAGAATATTTTTATGATTTTTTTTCCGACGGATATGTTGAACAAACATTTATAACTGATAGTGTAATAAAAATGCATGTTTGTATTCTCACCTTTTACTTCAGTCAAAGATTTGTCTTACTATACAAATCCTTGCTTCAGTCTAGCAAACATTTCCCGCTAGTACTGTGTAAATACGATGTGTATTATAATGACACTACCTGGGCGTGGTTAAATTCACGATAATTAAAAGATTAGCATTATGTAATTTTAATCATTTGATCTTCACTAGAGTGTTGTTTGGCCCCAAGGGTTGTGGTCACGTTTATCCAACATTTGATAATTAGACTAAAACAACATTAGGGATTAGGGGGTCCTCTTAAGTACTGGCTTTTTGATACTTACCTATAATTCACCTGTTTTTAACTAAAATATTGTTTAACAGGGTTATTTTTAAAAGATATAATATATTAAAACATACACAAAATATAATTATAATATAAATATTTTTTATTTTACAATAACAGATTTTTTCAATTTTTTTAATAGTTACCTCAGATTTAAATGTCGATATAATAAATGATGTAAATTTTATTTTACTTTGTTTCTTATTTTTTTTTTTTTTTTTTTATCATTGTTTACAATGTTGCGATCTCGAATAAAAATAAACATTTTATAAACTGAGAGCTATTAAGTATTTATAATAGATTGAATTATTAAGCTAATATAAAAGTATCAAGCTTTCAAGATTCAAGATTTTTATTCATAAATTAGTTAAAGAATTTCATAATTTTTTTTCGAAAATTGATAATTTCTGTTGTACTAGTACGTTACATATAGACAGCAAACCAGTAAATTTGTTATTGCTTGGATAAATTGCATAAATTAAATATTATTGTATAAATTTTGATCTTAGAACAGACACATCAGCATTTTTACAGGTTACATGTAACAATATATGAAACTCATCACCTATTCCCTGATTACATAAAGTACATATTCTATTTTCTCGCGGAATCCTTGTCGTTCTCCCCATCTCAATAGGTAACTGCAAGTTCGAAAGTCGACATTTGAGAAATATAATATCTGTCACTTTCATTTATTATTGACGAAAAAGTATTTCATAAGCAAGAGTTTAATGTTACACCTCTATAATTTGCAGAGTCTGCTTTGGAACCTTTATTCTTATAAAAAAAGTAATCGCTATACCAAGAGACCATTACTCTTGAACTATACCCGGGTCAACTTGCATTATTGTCCAAAGCTTAAGTGACAAATCGAGAACACTTGTAGCTCACAGTTCACCAATATGAAAAGAAGGATATGTGGTATGATTGCCAATGAAAAACTATCCACCAAGGTTCAAATGAAGTGATGTAAGCCAGTTCCCACAGTTAAACACCCTATAGTTCACGACGTGAAGTGCCTAATTTGTATTCTCCCTTTTTCGTGAAAAGTGGACGGATATACGACTGACTCTTCCATCTGCTTAGGTAGATATATCATGGTTCTTCGCACTAGATGACACAGCTTTCGGTGACTTTTGATTTGATTTTTCCTTGTTTATTCATGAAGATATTTTGTTGAATAACTTGATATATTTGTTATAGTTCTCTCAGTTCAATAGGGATACAAATAATAACGTAACAGTTTCTGGTAAATTAAATATTGGATCAAAAATATATAAAAAAAAAAACAATATTTGTATCACCAATTTACTGTTATCAAATGAATATCGTTCATTTTTTAACGCCGCCGGGGTATATGCAAAAGGATATGCCTTTTTTACCCTCTCTGCCGTGGTATTTGCCAAAAATACTCTATCCGACTGGACGCTTGTAACGTCACGATCATCAATGCGTTTTTGAACGTTAACATTCTGTGTAATTAAACAGATATAGCATGTTCTTGAGGTGTATTTGCGAAATATCGCTGAACTAAAAAAAAAAAAGGAAACTACGTCCAAGAACATAATTCTTCTTGTAAATTCATAAATACAACGTTCTTATTTTGTAACTTTCGATATACTTGACCTCCCCCACCTGGGAACAATACATCTAAGGGACTGTGCAATATTTATCTGAGGGTGGGGCCGGTGCAAACATGGACGGGGCACATACTTTTTCATGCAAATAATGAGCGGGGCGAAAAGTTTTTTAGCAAACATTTGGCGGGCGCACACTTTTAAAACCCTTCGTGTGTGCATAAAAAAATTAAATCAGAGTATAAAAGATTAAAACTATTTATTAAAATCAAATTGAATAACAGCACCTTTAACATATCAATGGCTTGAGATGATGTTAGTTCATATACTTATATATTATCTGAATGTAACATGTTTAAAGGTATAAATGTTCTTATCAATACATATATTTGTGATTTCTGTGGGAAAACATAACTTAAAAAAAAAACACAATTGAATCTAAAACAAAATAACCTAATACAGTGCTTCAATATATTTTTTGTGTTTATGCTTTTAATAATCATTTAAAAAATGAAATACTGACCAACATAATATATAAAATGTACATGTACAATATATATATATATATATATATATATATATAATAAGAAAAATATATGTTTGGCACTTTAAAAAAATATTAAATTGCTTATAGTACATTATTATTAAGCATTGTCTGTATAAATAAAATATCTGAAAACTATAAACAATGTTTTGTACATTAAACATAACATAACATATGGTAAATAAATGCTTAAACATAAAACAACTTCAATTGTATTGTAAATAAATCTTTAACATAACAAAATTAAATTCTTAAACATTAAAAGAATAATAACTTAATCTATGAAAAGCTGAATTATGTCCCTTGGGAGTATTAATTTCCAACAAAAGTCCTTGCAAACAGTAGAAAATGAAAATTATATATGCCTGATATAATAAAAGATAGAAACTACAAAATGAAGCACTATTGAAATATTTGCTGCATGAATTGCCAAGAATGTGAACAATTCTTTACACAGGAGAATATAAATTCTATTTTAAATTTAGCCTCAAGTGGGCCTCTTTTTCTTAGCTGGACAATTTTAACACTGAAAATACCCCAGTGATAAATTTAAGGAATTACACAGCAAAGAAGGCAAATATCTCAGTTAAAAATATTTGTCGCGACTTGAATTCTGGTGTTTCCAATTTAATTAATCATTGCGAAAGGTGAAAACAAATACAAAAGAACTATAGTTTGGTGCATTTTATACAGTAGAGTTAATATTGAAATCCTAGAATAAAGATTTATATCAGTACCCATCAATTTGACTTATTATGATGAATCAGAACTTTTCTCAACACAGCATTGTTCTCAGTGAAAATTTCTATTCTTTGTGATCAAAATCAAATGTACTAATCAAAAGCTTCAAAAAGTATAACATAACTGAAGTCTGATTTATTTTGATTTCCTATGCTATCTTCAGTATAGGAAAACGGTACTATTTATTCTGCCATATGTGGCAATACTAACATATTCTAAATTTACCACTTTTTATAATAAAACCTGGATAAAATAGTTATGTGTGGTGTTAGTACTTTATTATTCTGTTTTAAAATTGAAGCCAAATAGTATCATGACCAACTTCCAACGGAGTTTGTTTATGTTATCCATGCCCACCGTCATTTTACACCAAATTATGAAATTTTGGAAATCTTTTCGAATAATTCTCTAGAAAATATTTCAATAGGTTTCAAAATTTATATTGTAAATATACATACTGCAGTTATTCATAGATAAATAAAAAAAATATATTGTACCTTTACATCCAATCACAGCGCTCCTAAATTGACTTTCTTCACAAAATAAAATCTTTTATAATATTGAAATATATGCATTTGAGTTTAAATATCATCTCTGATATACATGTATTATTGAATGTTGTGCATTTTAGTTAAAAAATATCATGTTTCCATATGTGTGTTTTATTTTTTCCAGCGGGCAAGGACTTTTTTTCATTAATTGAAGCAGGGCAAGAACTTTTTATAATAAATATTGGCGGGGCATAAAGTTTTTTTTAAATATTTGCTGTACACCGGCCCAACCCTCAGATAAATATTGCACAGTCCCTAACAATGTGTATGTTCCTGTCCTAATAAAAAAAAAGAAAAGAAAAAGAAAAAAAGAAAGAGATGAACGGTAAGTCACATCAGATTCAGATATCTGTATAGTTGATTGTCGTTAACTAGAGATGCATACATGTCTCTGTGTTAACTTATAAAATTACAGGAAAATATAAACTTGAAATAGATTGATGATGAATACCAGAGACATATATACACATATATATGTCTCTGTGAATACTATGCAACTGCGGCACCCCTTTTTATCACAGCGTACATGCATGTATTTTAATGACTGTTCGTTATTTCGATAAAGAATGACAATTGTACGTAAAGTCCTAAAGTTGGTGAGACTTTTTTTACCAGATATGCGACTTTTCGTACTTATATTTTCTCTTATATTACTCTCATCAGAGACATATAATACAAGAGATTCGCAACTCGGCGAAATCCCGTAAAAACACGCGGCCAACTTCCGTAAAAACACGCGGCCACTAGTTAAACCTCGCGAGATCTCCTTAGGTAATAAAATCATTAATAAAAGTATTAAAAGTACTCGAAGTAAGGACTAATGTTAAGCATAATATAAACTGTTTCAGTGTTAAATTTATCATAATTAATTAAATAATTTGAGTTCATATATAATTATTTATTTTAATGTAATTTTGATTTTTAGATTTGTATTATTGAAAAAGAGACATAATATGATATTGTATTAAAAAGAAACTGATATTAAATAATTAACACTTGATAAATTGTGTCAGAGTTTATTTTATTTGATAGTTTCATAATGGGTTTCTATTGAATATACACCTGTCTCGGAGACATAATTTCACAGTGTGACATGTATATTAGGTTTGAATTCTTCGATGACCAGGTAAATCACGAACATGTTATAAATAATGAGTTTTAATTGACACCTTGTAAACAAGAAGTTGTTACACCACAGGTGTCCACACTCTTTCAAAAATACAATTCACAAAATGTAAAATTAATTAATGTGGAAAAACTGAATTTATTTGTTAATTAATTGTTAACAATGATAGGCTTTGTTTTTATTCTTGATATTTATAAATTATTAAAAATTTATTCATTTTATATTCATCATTAAAGGGAAACTCCGCAAAAAAATGAAAAATTGATATTTTGTTCTTTAAGCATAATAAATCACATGTTCATAAATAAAAAAAAGTTATATTCTCTTTTTAAAGATATCAAAATCGATTTTTGAAATTGACTATCAGTTCTCGACATGCCGCCATTTTGTCGGCATCCCCGATCTAAAAACTCATGAGATATCTTAACTCGAATGATTCAGCGCCCTCTATCGGTCAGTGTCCTCTCTCTACACTTCTTCTTCGCTCTTCTTTAAGATTTTCTACATTGAAAACATGCGTACAATGTACACAACACGTGTCTGAATGCTCCATTGATCATGTTAGTAAATATTCTTTTCGCTCCGCCTTTTTTTTGCGCCAAATTTGATTAATTCTATACCCACAATTCATAGCATTATTCAAACTTCCGGTTGAAGGATTTTATAGGTGAATGCATTCAGGCGTTAATGTAGCGATCGATAGTGAGTCGGAATATAACGACTGGATTAGTCGGGTTAGAGATATCTATAAACCACAAAGTACCAAAAGAATCGGGGATTTACCGACCGTGCGTTAAAAACTCCCATCATCAATCGGGGATTACCGTAGTCGTCATTCAGTGTCAAAATGTCTTGTCATATATAGGATAATTCCATGTTTAGACAAGATAATTTTTTTAATTAATAAAGTTATACGTCGGATGAATAACATTTTTTTTTATTATGATAATTAACAGCTAATGACAAGGAGCAGTGTTAGGAAGAGGTTTAAGCTGGGACATAACATGTTGATATAGTATAATATTCCCAGGTTATAGATATGTAAATGTCGGAATATCGGACATCTCAACTTTTATCATATATGGTGTGTTTTATTAAGCGTTTTTTTAACTAAGTTTTATATGATATCAAATTGATACGGGATCAGTTCAGAACGGTCACTTATAAAGATGCTTTACAGGTTTTAATTCTGTTTAACGTGTGACCCTATCTGGTATGTTCGATGTAAAATTAATAGGTTTTTTTTTTCTTTTAAAATTTTATTTACGTTATCTTTTTATAAATGTTTTGGCTTCCTCCCGAATTGATAATCGGCATGTCAGACCAGAGACATATATATACATACGAAAATCGTCAATATCAGAAATACATTACTAAGCTATCATGCCTTTAATTACTACTATTACTAGTTTGGATTAATGACGACTACCTTGTAAAGCATTGCACTAAATTATCATAGAATATAAAAATGTGTATATTTAATTTTCATGTTTTCAAACTTAAAGACATTTATAACACCTCATAAAAAAGGGATTATAAAAAAACGAATAAGCGAGTAAAAGTTCATTTGTTGGGAAATTAGTCTCCTTTGATCTCGAATTAAATTGTAAAAATCATACTACAAAATAAATAATTAATTTATTAGCTTAGATTTATAATGAATGTGAATCCATTAATGAAATAAATGATAATTGTCATTCTTTTCACAAATAATTCGTCTAAGATTTAAATACAAGTTAAAGAATTCCGGTAAAGTAAATTAAACAGATGTGCAATGGTATCTCTCTATTAAATTGGGAAAATATAACATTATTTTTTTAATTAAAAGTACTATTCTTTTAACTTCATATTTGAATCTTTATGCTAATTGCATAGAACGTAATCAAAAATTGTTGATTTTAATTTTATCAGAGACATATAATACAATTATATGTCTCTGGTATTGGTAATGCATTGGAGCGTGTTTTAACGAAAGTAGATTCATCATCAAACGCATTGGTTTTTCCCTAATTCAAATGTATCAAAATGTATTCTTCTTGGCTTTATAACACGACCTAAGCTACTTTACTTGTTCTTATTTAATGGAATTAGCACTGCCCATAATTTCCCGGATTTATTCGGATGTGTTCCATTGTGGTTTAAAATTTGTTTATTCGAAAAACTCAACAAGAATAAAAACACCTCAAAAGTTATTAAACCTTAACATCTGTACTTATTCAAACACCTAAGCACAAACATTGATATAAATCTTTATTCTTATATACAAAAATTAGGAAAATGCATATTTAATTCATTATGAAAAACACAGCAATTCATAAGTCAGGGGAAAATATGAAAAGGGAGCGTTATACATGACTAAAGTCTTATTGAGGTGAATATTGGAATAGTAAAACTGCTATATGATGAGTATTATAAAAAGGCTTGTAAAAGTTGATTTGTATGTTCTATCAAACTTTGATCAGAGACATATAATACAATTGTATTTGATATATTAAAACTTCTTATGTATTGGTTGTTTCATTTTTTTTTTGTCAAAATCGACTACGGTTGATGTATGTAAGAAATTTAATATACTTTGACAGGCGGTAAGATTGAAAAATATGTCACATGCTATTGAAATTCTTAAAATTCACTCAATGTGTATTTTCAAATGATATTTAATTTTGATATTAAATGAAAGCTGATACATTTTTCTTTCATTTCATAGCAAATATTTGCTGATATCTTTATTCTGGAATTAATTATAAGCGTCTCCGTGTTTGATAATGAAAAAGAAAAAAAATCGGAAAATCACGCTGTACTACGATTTAACAAAAAACTGCACCTAAGGAAAACTCTACGACAGGGCTAAAATGATAGTATAATATATACTCTTATCAGCATGTGGATTTTCAGCCGTGAGGTATTAAACTCTTAAAATAAGCGACTTTTTCTTGATTTGTCACTCCACTATTATAGGTGATTGACATCTTTAAGTTTATTTTTGGTTATTTAATCCAATTTATCCTGATGAGTTCAAAAGGATATTTGTTTCGTGCACAGCAGCTTCTGTGTGTTGGCTCCCTTTCAATTTGCAAATATTCGCTTTTGTCTTCGGTTATAGTAAATCGACTTTTTGATAAGATATTTTTGTTTCTACAATCCATATACAAAAGGTGAAATTTGTTCAAAGAAAGAATGTTTGCTAAACGAAAGACAAGTATGTTTGTTAAAAAAACCCAAGTATGTTCTTCTCGTATAATTTTTGATGGCATGATACTAAACCCCTTACGGGAGGTATTGTTTGATTAAGACATAATATTTCGATCAGTTTAATTGAGGTCTGGAGCTGGCATGTCAGTTCATTGTCATTTTACTTAGTTTCTTCTAGATCTGTTACATATTCTAACATCGGACTCTGGCTTCTTTTAAACTGAGTTTTACTGTGCGTATTGCTGTAATTGCATGTGTGTTTGTATATTCCGCATTGGCTAGAGGCATAGGGTGAGGATTGAAATCTCACAAAACATGTTTAACACCGCCGTACCTATGCGCCTGTCCCAAGTCAGGAAACTCTAGCCTCTGTCAGTCTTGTGTGTGGTTCATTCATATGTTTTGGAGTTTAGTGTGGCATCCATTTCGCTGAACTATAAAAGTAAAAAATCAAATTCATAGAAATGAGAATGGAAACGTGGAATGTGTCAAAGAGACAACAACCCGACCATAGAGCAGCCTAAGGCATCCAATGGGTCTTCAACGCAGAGAGAAAATCCCGCATCCGGAGGCGGGCTTCAGCTAGCCCCTAAACAATAACGGAGTGGCTATTCGTCCGGCAAGCCGGACAAATAGCATTTTTACGGTATTTTGCTATTTGTCCGGCCAAAAATATAATGGTGAAGATATAACATCCTGATTTAAGGAGATAAATAAACGCTGAGTAGTTATGAGAAATATTGTCTAAAATCGTATATCAACATCTATGCAGCAAATACACTTTTGAATTAGTTACTTAGTGTCTTGGCAAAAAAAATGTGCAAGTTATTTCCATTCATTCACTAGAACAAATCAAAATGCAAATGAATAGACTACAAAGTATACATTTTATTCAGATTTTTTTTATTCTAAAGGAGTTTGGGGGAGGGGCAAAAAAGACTCTCATCTTTTTATTTGTTCTACCTATGAATTTCATGTAAGGTAAAGAGTATGACCACTGATTATTGGCTTCAATAGACATCTATGATTGCAAAAGAAGATTCCGAATTTATTGTTTCCTTGAACTTTGGTTCAAATCAGGTCGTCAAATTTTATTTAAAATGTTCGGGGATTTTTAACTCATAAGAAATAAGAGAGAACGGTAGGCACATGTAACCTTCCCCAAAAGTAAGATTGTGTTTACGATAGAAAAATATAGAAAAAATGTGTATTAAGTTAAACAGAATAAAAAAGGGGGGTTACCCCAACCTTGGTATCCTATTCCGAGTCACGATATATCAGTGCATGTTCATAGATCGCCGTTGTAGTAGAACTTAGAAATAATGCATCCAAGCATATTTGATTTAGTCATTATCCGAATTCGTTTCGCCTCCATGGGGTAAATTAGCAATTTCAGTTTGATGTCAGGCTTTATTCCTCTCAGTTTACATGAATACTATATACGCTATTGTTCTGGAGTCACTAATATATAAAAATTTGTTTAAAAGCAATCACATTCTCTCTAGTTTTCTTTATGACATCTTGAAATATAAATCACGATCTCCAATTCTCAAAACGTCCATTGCATACGCGCGTTTGTTATCCGACACCTCATCAGGGACACTTTCAGCGCCACATGACACTTTTATTGATATTAAAGATTTGCGCATCCGCAAACGGAAGGCCGGACAAATAGAGATTTTTAACTATTCGTCCGGCTTGCCGGACGAATAAACACTCCGTTATTGTTTAGGGGCTAGCTGAAGCCCGCCTCCGGATGCGGGATTTTCTCTCTGCGTTGAAGACCCATTGGATGCCTTAGGCTGCTCTATGGTCGGGTTGTTGTCTCTTTGACACATTCCCCGTTTCCATTCTCATTACTATGAATTTGATTTTTTAAAATATACTTTTAACAAATTTTACCTTTTGTACATGGATTGTAGAAACAAAACATATCTCATCTAAAAGTCGACAAAAGTGAAAATTTGCAAAATCAAAGGGATCCAAATCCAGTTGTCATCGATCCAAAGTTTGTATAAAAATATCCCGAACTTTGATCAATGTAAACTTCTGATAGAGTATGACCGGAATACCATTTCTTATAATTGTAGCCTGTCTAATCTACCTTTCTTAGTGTATAATCTCTTAGTCTTTATTTTTAAGAATATAAGTATATCGTCTATAAAGAAAAGTAATGCATGGCTATCACAAAAATCCTTTTAATGGACTATTTACCATTTTTTTATATTTGAAGATATGTAACAACTACTGCAGAACTGCATTAATCTTTTTTCACTAGACACCCAAGTAATTATCCAATGTAAAGCAGTAAAACATGATGTCGTTTAGCATTTCTAGAAGGTATAATGTCGTCTGTATCTAGTATCAACGTTTCTGTCTCGACTTTTACCTGAATTCATCACTTATGTTGCCTAGATACAATATAACGTGAGCATACTCCATGACATAACAAAATGAAAAATAATTAAAACTAAAGTCCTAAATTTGTACAGAACAATGAACGGAAAATTAACGACAGCAACACACGACGAATTATAGGCTTCTATTCGTTTTGTATTTAGTGGCAGTGCCTATTAGTTACATGATTACACCTGAAATTACTTCTCCTTGTGTGATTATATGTGCCAATGTTGTAAGGTATTTTGTGTTTATTTTTATAATGGTATTTTGTTATAAACAGTAACAAAAACAATAGCGTATAAAATTATGCACTGAAGTTTAGTTCTTCATTACAATGATCAGTCTTAAGAATACAGATTGTTAAATTTTGTAAAAATAGCTTACTATACAAATCCTTGTTCATCAAAAGTCACAAATGTGTACTGACAACCAAATTGGTTAAAGTGTACATAATCATGCGCTAAAGACGCATTAATACTGGGTTTCAATCTGGGACATAAATGTATAAAGAATGAAATTTATAAAGCTGGAAGGCAGTGTAAGGCAATTGGCAATGGTCAGCTCCTGCAACAGGTCACACTTGAATGCTTCACTTCATACAATTAAATTTTTAACAAAGTTTAACAACGATCTTTTAACCTTAAGACTGATGCCATAACACTCATAGCATCCTTTAGGTCTATACTTTCTATAAGTTTGTCTTACTATATGATACCAAATCTCTCTTCCAAACAAACTTAAATTTGAAACTTTACCATGATTGTTAACAAAGATTTACTTGAAAAGAGCTGCTTACAAGGAAGCTTTTAAACCAAGGATTTTTTTATCTATAATATGGTGAAGAACCATTAAAAGATCATGAACTGCTCACCCGTCTGTAGCATCTGAGTTCCTTTCCCGTTTTTAGTTGAATAATATTTTTTTACTAGTGTTTTCCTTTTTTATTTGCCCTTGTTTGTCTGTTTTTCATTATATTTGTTTTTATTTGCCCTATTTGTCTGTTTTTCATTATATATTTTTTTATTTGCCCTTGTTTGTCTGTTTTTCATTATATGTTTTTATTTGCCCTTGTTTGTCTGTTATTCAATATGTATTTTTTTTTATTTTCATTTGTCTGTTTTCTATTATATATTTTTTATTTGCCCTTGTGTCGGTTTTTCATTAAATTTTTTTTTCTGCCCTTATTTGTCGCTTTTTCATTATATATATATATTTTTATTTGCCCTTGTGTGTCTGTTTTTCATTATATATATATATTTTTTATTTTCCCTTTTCTGTCTGTTTTTCATTATATTATGGGTTTTTGACGAGGTCAATACGTTATATTTGGACCTGTTCAGATTATATTGACCAATGACGAAGTCAGAGGTTCAATATAATCTAACAGGTCCATAAATAACATATTGACTGAGTGAAAGTCCTTAATTTATATATTACATATGTAAATAGTGTAAGTTTAACAAGAGTGCACATGCTGAAATGTCTCGCCTACTATACTGACCATTGATTTTATGTTGATGGTCCTAAATATAAAGTTTTACTACAAGTATTACATTAACATCTATAATCAAAGAAAATGAGGTCAAGGTCAGATAAACCAAGCGGGAAATAATATACACCTTTAATACAATCATTCCATACACCTAATATAGATGACCTACTGCTTAAAGTATAAAAGAAACAGACCAAACCATGGAAATTATATATTGACAAATGAACCATGAAAATGAGGTCAAGGTCAGTTGAACCCTGGCAGACAGACATGTACACCTTAAAATCATTCCATGTATCAAATATAGTTGACCTATTGCTTATAGTATCTAAGAAACAAAGTTAACCAGGAAAACTGAACATTGAGCAATGAACCATGAAAATGAGGTCACTGTCAAATAAAACCTGCCAGACTGACAAGTACATCGTAAAATATTTCCAACACCAAATATAGTTGACCTATTGCATACAGTATTACAAAAACAGACCAAAACACAACAAGAGTGCACATGCTGAAATGTCTCGCCTACTGTACTGACCATTGATTTTATGTTGATAGTCCTACATATAAAGTTTTACTACAAGTATCACATTAACATTTATGATCCAAGAAAATGAGGTCAAGGTCAGATAAACTAAGCCGGAAATACATGTACACCTTTAATACAATCATTTCATACACAGAATATAGATGACCTATTGCTTATAGTATAAAAGAAACAGACCAAACCATGGAAATTCTATACTGACCAATGAACCATGAAAAGAAGTCAATGTCATTTGAACCCTGCCAGACAGACATGTACACCTTAAAATTATTCCATGCATCAAATATAGTTGACCTATTGCTTAAGGTATCTAAGAAAAAAAGTTAACCAGGAAAACTGAACATTGACCAATAAACCATGAAAATAAGGTCAAGGTCAGATGAACCCTGCCAGACAGACATATACACCTTACAATCATTCCATACCAAATATAGTTGACCTTTGCTTAAAGTTTAAGAAAAACAGACCAAAACACAAAAACTTAACCTAAGCAATGAACCGTGAAAATGAGGTCAAGGTCAAATAAAACCTGCCAGACTGACATGTACATCGTAAAATATTTCCATACACCAAATATAGCTGACCTATTGCATACAGTATTAAAAAAACGGACCAAAACATAAAAACTAACTTTTGCCTCTGAACCATGAAAATGAGATCACAAGGTCAGATGACACCTGCCACTTGGACATGTACACCTTACAATCATTACATACACCAAATAAAGTAGACCTATTGCTTTAGTATCTGTGATATGGACTTGACCACGAAAACTTAACCTTATTCACTGATCCATGGAATGAGGTCGAGGTCAAGTGAAAACTGTCGGACAGGCACGAGGACCTTGCAAGGTACGCACATACCAAATATAGTAATCCTTTTACTCATAATAAGACAGGAATTAACATTATAAATAAATGTGGAATGTGTCCATTGGACACAGATGATGCCCCCCATGGCATATCATATAAAGATATAAAGGGACATAACTGAAGAACGGTAAAAGTGACGCTACCCAAATTTGTACATGATCTGAGTTTTGTGGTAATAAGCATTGTGTATAAGTTTCATAACATTTGTTTGAAGCAAACTCAAGTTAGAGAACGGAAACGAAAAATCAGCAAATTTTATGTTTATAAAGGGGCATAACTCAAGAACGGTAAAAGTGACACGAACAAATTTCAAACTTGATCTGTATTAAGTGGTAATAAGCATTGTGTATAAGTTTCATAACATTTGGTTGAGGCAAACTAAAGTTAGAGAACGGAAACAAAATATTCAGCAATTTTTATGTTTATAAAAGGGCATAACTAAAGAACGGTAAAAGTGACACCACCCAATTTCAAACTTGATCTGTATTATGTGGTAATAAGCATTGTGTATAAGTTTCATAACATTTGGTTGAGGCAAACTAAAGTTAAAGAACGGAAACGAAAAATTCAGCATTTTTATGTTTATAAAGGGCATAACTAAAGAACGGTAAAAGTGACACCACCCAATTTCGAACTTGATCTGTGTTTTGTTGTAAGAAGATTGTGTATAAGTTTCATAACATTTGGTTGAGGCAAACTAAAGTTAGAGAACAGAAACGAAAAAACTCAGCAATTTTTATGTTTATAAAGGGGCATAACTCAAGAACCGTTATCGTGACGGCACCCAATTTCAAACTTGATCTGTGTTTTGTGGTAATAAGCATTGTGTATAAGTTTCATAACATTTGGTTGAGGCAAACTAAAGTTAGAGAACGGAAACCAACTTTGGGACGTATGCACGGACGGACATACATACAGACGGACAAGGGTTTAAACTTAATTCCCCCTCCGCTACGGCGGAGGCATAAATATCCAGGGACATTCTATACTAAATAAATGTGGATAGTGTCCACATATCGACAGATGATGCCCCCGCTTGCATAGCATATAGTTATAAAGGGACATAACTGAAGAACGGTAAAAGTGACGCTACCCAAATTTGAACTTTATCTGAGTTTTGTGGTAATAAACATTTAGTGTAAGTCTCATAACATTTGGTTGAGGCTAACTTAAGTAGAGAACAGAAACTAAAAATTCAGCAATTTTTCTATTTGTAAACACACATAACTCTAGAACGGTTGTGTATAAGTTTTATAACATTTGGTTGAGACAAACTAAAGTTAGAGAACGTGAACAAAAAATTCAGCAATTTCTATGTTTATAAAGGGACATAACTCAATAGTAAAAGTGTTCTCACGAAATTTAGTACTTAATCTGTATTATGTAGTAATAAGCATTGTGTATAAGTTTCATAACATTTGGTTGAGGCAAACTAAAGTTAGAAAACGGAAACAAAAAATGTGTACTTGATCTTAGTTTTGTGGTAATGAATATTGTGTATAGGTTTCATAATGTTTGGTTGGGGCAAACTTAAGTTACAGAATGGAAACTAAAAATTTTGCAATCTTTCGATTTATAAAGGGGCATAACTCAATAATGGTTAAAGTGATCTGTGTTTTATCAGTGGAAGTCAAAATTAAACATTGCATTGTATAAAGCATTGATTGTAGTTGATTCAACTATAATCATGGACAAAGGAAGATAACTCCAATTTAAAAATTTACTTGATATTTAGAAGAAAATAAAAATTTTGCAATTTTTCCATTTATAAAGGGGCATAACTCTAGAACGGTTAAAGTGACGCCACCAAAATTCAAACTTGATCTGTGTTTTGTGGTAATAAGCATTGTGTATAAGTTTCATAACATTTGGTTGAGGCAAACTTAAGTTAAAGAACGGAAACTAAAAATTTTGCAATTTTTCCATATATAAAGGGGCATTCCAGGGGTTGGAACCCCCCCTTTTTTTTGGACAAGCAATGCATTTGAATGGGGACATATAGTTGGAACCCCCATTTATCCTGGGTTGGGAACCCCCCCCTTTTTAAAATGGCTGGATCCACCCCTGATTTTTTTATTTGCCCTAGTTTGTCTGTTTTCATTATTTATTTTTTATTTGTCCTTGCATTATTTGTCTGTTATTCATTGTATAGTTCTTTATTTGTCCTTGTTTATATTAAAATAAGACGTGGTATGATTGCCAATGAGATAACTATCCACAAGAGACCAAATGACACATAAACTAACAACTATAGGTCACTGTACGGCCTTCAACAATGAGCAAAGCCCATACAGCATAGTCAGCTGTTTTACATTCTATAATTTTTTATTTTCCTCCTTAGTATCTCCTCCATCCAGTATATATTTTTGGGTTTTTCATATCTTGATGTATTCTGCAGTTATGGTAATTATGGTAATGAAGTGACAATGTAAGTTAGTGATATAAAGATCTGCTTAATAAGCCATGAAACTAATCTAAAGTGTAGCCTTCAGTCCTTGTATAAAGAGTTTTCATGACAATGTTATTTCTAAAAAGTTTATAAAGTTTACAATTCCGCTAATTTTGATTAATGATTTCTTTCCTCTTTTATCTGGGTTTGGGACCAACATTTTACTCTGGCAGAGTTAAAGTCATTTCAAGACATTTAATAGCACATTTCAAAAGTATGCAAATAAATAAAAAATTACGGAGATATTGTTTACCAAGCCTGGAAATTTAGATACGATCCGGGTTAACTTATCGATCCTTTAAACAAACTTGATTTTGTTATCAGTAAATCAAAAACAAACTAATTATTATCAAACTAATTATTATTTTTATATACATACATGTATGCACATTCATGGCTCTACAATATGTTGATACCTGTATCTTGGCATTGCACAAGGTCATGTTTTTTCTCTGACTGTTAATGACATCTTTACACTAAATCCATTGGATGTTGGATGTGTACTGATTGATATTTTTGTCTTAGATGCATGATTTTTTTTTAAATTGTTGTAATTAGCTTTGAACTAGCTGTCAGTAACTGCGAGTACGCTCAGATCTGTACTTTTTTTTTTTGTGGGGATGTATAAGTATCCTGCCACGTCCACTCTTTGTTTTTGATAGATGTATTTCTGCTTTGTATTTATCTGATGAGTTAAGCCCTTTTAAACTGATTTTTATAGTTTGTTCTTATCTTGTACTGTTACACCACTGTCCCAGGTTAAGGGGAGGGTTGGCACCTTCAAAGTTCAAACTAGTGTAACCCCGCCACATTCTGTATGTGCCTGTCCCAAGTCAGGAGCCTGTTTTTTTCATTATTTTGTACATAAATTAGGCTGTTAGTTTCTTCATTTGAATTGTTTTACATTTGTCATTTCGGGGTCTTTTATAGCTGAATATGCGGTATGGGTTTTACTCATTGTTGAAGGCTGTATGGTGACCTATAGTTATTAATTTCTGTGTCATTTGGTCTCTTGTGGAGAGTTGTCACATTGGCAATCATACCACATCTTCTTATTTAATATAAAACTATTTACAGTTACATCAAAGGTTGAAATTTGTAATTCAAGACACACACATAATCTTTACGACTAACTTCTCCTCTTGTATAATTCTGGGATTTAAATTTTTCTGGAAGTATGATTTATTGTTACTGTGGTTGCATTAGAACTGCATAATTCAATATTCATTCTGATCAAAATGTCTATCAAAGTTCCTCGCTCTTTCCAATTGCTAAGCCAGACAGTAATCTGGTGTAAAAGATTTCTGATGTTGACTTCCATGATTCTGGTTGGATGTTTCTAAGGAGGGCACATATTCAGAAAAATCTCTTCCTGGTAATTGTTGACTGTTGTGGTGTTTACTTTAATGAACAATGTAAAGGTATGTAATTTCTTTGTCCATGCAACTTTGATCAAAATGTTTCATAATCGCTACATTATCTACATGCCCCAACTTTGGATTTATGTATTCAGGATGTACATTGTTGTTTCACCATCAAAACCATTATTTTCATCTTCAATATATTCTTCATCATTCTGACACTCATTCATGTCTCCCTCATCAATTTCACATTCATTCATGTCTTCTTCAATGTCATTCTTTTCTTTGTCTTTAATGTTAAATATATAATCATCACTACTCTGTGCTACAATTACTTTATTCCTTTGCCCTTTATTGTGGATCTTCATGTGTCTTGTAACTGATTTTTGTGTGTGAAGACCTGGTCACATAAAAGACACTGATATGGTTTTTTATTGGTATGAGTTTTTTCATGACAGACCAATGATCTTCGATAAGGAAACCTAAAATTACAGATTTCACATTTATAAGGTTTATCCTTAAGATGTGTTTCTGAGTGATTAATAAGAGCTGGTTTGTCAATGAATTCTTCAGAACAAGTATTGCATTTAAGTGGTTTTCCTCCAAAATGTACCGCATTTATATGACGTTTGAGATTGCAATGCCAACGGAATGTCTGTCCACAATGCTCACACTGGAGGCCTTTGGTTTCTGTATGTATCTGTTTATGTGACACCAAGTTTCTTGGGTCTGCGAACCCTTTATGACATATATCACAGACATGAGATTTATCACCGGTGTGAATTTTGATGTGTATTTTGTAGGCTGTGACTAAATAAAACCCTTTCCCACAATATTCACATTTGAACTGGCGATCATCATTTTTAATATGTATTTTGACATGTTTTCGTTTGTCATACTCGCTAGCAAATTTCTTTTGACAAGTTTCACATTCAAACGGTTTTTCAGTATTATGGCGTTTCTGATGTTTTCTCATTGTACTGGGATCACGGAAACCAATTCCACATACAGTGCAGGTATAGGGCTTCTCTCCTGTAATGAGATATCAATAAAAAAATGAACTTAATGAATAATTTTAGTATTTTTTTCTAATATTTAAAGGAATTTGTGCCAAAAAAGTAAATACAATTACATTCCATAGGGTTTACAGACATGACAGAGATCTTTGTGCAACCAACACTGCCATGTTTGCCACCAGATGAATATGAAATGAAGACCATTTGTACATGTCCTTCCAATTATCAATTCTCCAACATGTCCAAAGTTTCATAACATTTTGCTTTTTTTTAATTGGCCAATCAGAATCAAAGATTGTCTCTGGTGGCATTTTTTTATACAATCAGAACCAAATGAGGATTCTTTATAGCAACTTTCTTACACCATTCTGGTAAAATGTGGCTAAAATTGCCCCATACATTTATAAAAGAAGATAAATATATGACTTGCAGCTTCACAATGCTTCAAACATTTGTCAGATAAGAAGTTTGGTTTGTTTTATTGGCCAATCAGAATTAATGATTGCCTCTAGAATCCATGTTTTGTCAACTGATTGGAAAACAATGAGAATCATTTGAAGAGTAATTTCTATACAAATGTACATCATTCATTTTTTTGTATTTTCTTTGATAAAATATATCTTACCAATCCTTAATCATTCATCTTTAACACAGAATTAACAGTTTTAAGGATTTTATGAAATGTAGTTCAAAAGTAATTATAGCATGTATAGGAACATGTAAATAATCAAATATATCATTTTCATATATCAACAATTTATTAACATGCTACTTAGGTCAAGAATAGTGTATTTTAAATTGTGTGTATTATTACAGTGTCTGTTCAATTATTTAATACTGTAAATTCAGAAATTATTGCGATGTTTTTATTATTGCGAAAAATGCGACAGGGTTATAATAGCAATAATTTAAACTCGCATTTTGAAATTTTTATATGAATTAAACAGGATTTTTATCAATATCGCAAAAATTAAAATCGCATTTTATTCTAAAATGATAAAATCGCAATAATAAATGCACGCAATAATTTCTGAATTTACAGTACAAGAGTAATGTATTAACTGTGGTCAATTAAGATTAGAAATAAAGTGGATTTAGTGGCTAACCATGCTACATAATTGGTGAGGTAGATGCCTTAGGAAAGAAATGGAACAGTAGTATTTGAAAAAAGTGTGGAAATCAAATTCAATATCAATACACAGCTTGTACCAAACTTTATTCAATTACACGAGCATTAAATTCTGATAAAATTCTGTCATAATTCTAAACATCACCTCAAATTAGATATCTTACCTTTTCAAATTAACTCATAAATAGTAAGATATCAGAGACATACAAGTATATAATATATATTATGTGGCCTTCCAATAACCGTTTCGATTCCTAACATCACTAAAGAGACATTAATTGTCGAAATCCGGATATGGTGTACAAAAAATCTTTACACCTTTGTTTGCAGTATACCATCTCTGCCGCAAGTTTATTGTTTTCTGTTTGGTATTAAATTTATAGTTAAGATCCATTTATTACACCTTGTGATCCATTTATTTGGCAATCGCCAATGGCAGTCAGCAGGATTTAAGAACATTTGTTGTTCGACCTGTTAGTCAAAGCGTTTTGTTAAAATATACTTTTTCACTTTTTTGTCTTTTAGAAAATGTTGTTTGTGCTATATTTAGACCCCTCTAACAAGAAATCTGTTTTGCATGCACGTATAAAATTGCGGTTTTATCCAACGCAATCATAGGTTTGAACGTTGTTTTCAATTTAGACTTGTTTATATTTTTCTTTTGGGCTTGTATTATATTTGCCTTGGGTTTATATGATCTATTCATCCCATTTGACTCCTCAAAATTCAAGAGTCTATCCTAAATTGAGGTAAATTATGTGGCCTTCCAATAACCGTTTCAATTCTTAACATCACTGAAGAGACATTAATTGTCGAAATCCGGATATGGTGTACAAAAATCTTTACACCTTTGTTTGCAGTATACCATCTCTGCCACACAAATAAGTTTATTGTTTTCTGTTTGGTATTAAATTTATAGTTAAGATCATTTTATGACACCTTGTGATCCGTTTATTTGGCAATGAATGAAATGTATAAATGTGCGCCAATGGCAGTCATACAGGATTTAACTTTAAACATTTAAGAACATTTTTTTATTTTTTATTATAATATATATATATCAAATATTCAAGTTGTTCGACCTGTTAGTCAAAGCGTTTTGTTAAAATATACTTTTCACTGTTTTGTCTTTTAGAAAATGTTGTTTGTGCTGTATTTAGACCCTGCTTTACCCCAAGCTTTGCAACAAGAAATTTGTTTTGCATGCTAAAATAATAAAATTGATATATAAATGGGTCAAATTTTATCCAACGCAATCATAGGTTTGAACGTTGTTTTCAATTTAGACTTGTATATATATATAAATGACTGAATAATAGCCACCGATAAATCTTACAGGGCCATGGATCATATAATTATGATACAGTACACTACAAAATATAATATATGACAAGTCTAAAAGGGTACAACATCACCAAAAATAGTAATAAAATGAACAAATGTTGAATATTTTGGATAACAGATATCCTTCATCAGTATGATCACGATGTAAAATGAATCATATCAATCTAGTCTGATTATAAAACTATAATCATCTTGAAATTTATACAATAAAACAGTCCAAACTGAACATCATAGATCAGGATTTCCTGGGATATCTTGTACAATTCTAAAAATTTTAAACATGGAAGGTCGTAGGTTATGTAGCTATTTACAACAGAGACTGCAAAGATATGCTTCAAATAAAAAAACCTTACCATCACAATCATAGACCATAAGGAGGGTTGGTCAAGGGCCGACAGACTGGCTCGGGAAAGGTTTTGGATAAGAAAGCTAAGGACAGTTTCCCCAGAGGGCATAAATGAAAAAACATAGAATGAGTCACTCATTTTCCCTACTATCACTCATTTTCCTACCATCACTTGTTTCCAGTAACTCAGGCTTCCATACTGGACTCTTACAGTTTTAAGGAATTTTTTAATTATACCAGTTTAAATTACAGGGTTCTATTCTGACATTTGGGAGGGATGTATAAGTACGCAATTAAGTTCAATTATTTAACCTTAGTCAAAATTTATTATAAGGGCAAAGGGTATATATATATATATATATATGAATATATATATATATATATATATATATATATATACACAAGTGTTTCTGGTAATATTTTATAAAATTTAATCTACATGTACATGTACAAGGGAACTATATTCAAGTATATATTAAAAGTTTAGTAGCTGTTCACAGCTGATAATTTCTTCAGGTTGTTCAGGTTTTTTATTTTTATACCATATTTTGACCTTTGGTTGTTCTATTTCAGTTGCCAATGGTTGCTTTCACATTTGCACTGGATCATACATGTACAAAAAATGGGCATTGTTTAAGTATGCAATCTTTTTTTTTTCAGTTGCTTTACAGACATATATGCAATTGCCAAGCAAGATTGGTGGAAAATTTCTAACCAATTGATCAGAAAAAGATTTTTGAGTAAGATTTTTACTTGACTCAATGACTGCAATATTAGAGTAAATATTTAGTCAAGTGACTTTAATATCAATAAATCAAAGCATCATGGATGTTGTGATCAAGCCAATTTTATACTGTCAAGATTTTTTAACATCTTCTTTTTTTTTATTAGAAATATTTGCAATTTAATGATTTTCACAAGAATGGAAAGGGAAATCGTTAAACAAGTAGTGTATTTTTTTAAAATGCCATTAATAATAATTTGCTTAATAATTTCCAGAAAGAGGCATTGACAATGCACTTTCTCAACAAACAAAAAAAAACATTCTTTATTAAGAAAAAATTACATTTCCTGTATTCAAATATACATGTACAAATGCCTAATTATGCTGAGATGTTTCCAATTACTGTTAAATAGCAATATAATGGAATATAAATGGAGAATTAACAAATAAACTTTATTGCAGAAAATGCTCAGGTAAGAGTTATGCAATTTTGCTTATTATTTCAACAAAATTACTGATAATTGTAAGTTAATTAGAAGTTTATTATTGACCGATGTCAGATGAATATGACACTGATTTTACAAGTGAAATAAAATCTGCTTGCATTTTTTATACATATTTTTTTTTCATTTTTTGTCTTTACTTTGAAAAAAAAACAACATCTGATTTATCATTCAGCTTACATAAAATTAACAGAATAATTTTATGTAGATCAAAATAAATAATACATTTTTAGGCATACTATTGAGGTCAAGAATTTGTGTATTCAGTTAGGCGTGTAATAAATTGTGTCTAATTATGTAACACGTCATGCGATATTAACTGTGGTGAATTAAGACTGGAGTTGATTCCAATTAATACCCACACCTCATGCACCTTTGAATGGGTCCGAGAACACAGTTATTTCGTAGTGCATTTCTTTTAGACAATAAATTCAAATTAAAAAAATCTCACCTGCTCTATCTCAAAAAGATTTTTACAGTGTAGTGTACTACTATTGGGACAAATAATATCAAAATTATAGAGGGGGCCTCGGTGGCCGAGTGGTCTAAGTAGTTACTACTGTAATCACTAGCCAGTCAACACTGAGGTTGTGAGTTCGAACCCCGCTCGTACGGGTGCACTCGACTCCAATCTTAATTGACTAGGATTGTCAGTTTTCCTATCGAAGGTCGGTGGTTATCTCCGGGCACTCCGGCTTCCTCCACCAATAAAAACTGACCGCCACGAAATAGCCCAAAAGCGGTGCTTAAAAGTAGCGTTAAAACACCAAAAATCAAAAATCAAATCAAAATTATAGAAAAGTTTACCAGCTCTAACTCAAAATATTGACAATTCTATGTTAAAGGGTCTAAAATTCAGTCTGACAGCTTCAGACATACTAGTTTTTGGCCTTTTTGAACTGGACCAAATCACTACTTAACATAAAGATTCAGCACCCAAACTTTTTTAACATGTAATTTCATCCCTTTACTTTTATTTCATGCATAAAATTAAAATAAATAAATTTGGAAAGAGTATGAAAAAATTTTAAAGTTATACACTGTCCACACTAGGTACTACATTTGTATATTTGTAGACAACGAAAATCTAAGGACGATAACTATGTCCTCGGACCAGTGTAATTGTTTGAAAATCATGACAGTTGATAATCATACTGTATTGTATCAGTACTCTTACTTGCCCAAGGAAAGAATTGGAGTAATAGCATATCAAAAAAGTATGGGAATCAACTTCAATATCAATACTCATCTTGTACCAATTTTTATTCAATAACTTACATGAACACAAGATATTGATAAAATACTTTCATAATAATTGATATATCACTTTTTCACATTAATTGATAAATGGCAATTTTATATAAATTTTGATTTACAAAGGAACTATATCATGTATGCAAGTGTATATCTAAAATAAAGTAGCTGTTCGACCAATCTTTTCTTAATTTAAGGGCAAATAATATGTCAAAAGTTGGAAGTTGATGATTAAAATGGTGTATAAAGTTTCTGCAAGTCATAAAAACACATAATTAGTTTTATGATATGTCTTCAACTTAGAATTCTGCACCATCTCAAAATCTGGAGTGATCACATAGATCCAGCATGGCTGAATCAAAAATTAAAATAGGTCACAATTTATATGATCTACAGTAAATCAGTAACAAGCAAGGATTATTGTCTATGGATACTGGAACCATTCAATTACAATAGGTAGTTTCTAGCTATTTTATATATGAACAGGATGAATATCTTGTATACATGAAGATTTTTCTATATTCCTGATATTCAGGCAGTACTTTGCAAGAGTATATTTGAACCAAGCATCCTACATAAAATGCAGGTAATTAATGATCTATGTTTGGCATATTATAATTGGGAATATTTTATATATGACATTGCATCTAAAAATAACAATTCTATGCTTATTTTGCTTAAAATACAATATATATGTTTCACTTACCTGTATGAATAGTCCTGTGTCTTGTAAAGCTGATTTTTTCAGCAAATGCTTTACCACAATCATGACAAATATATGCTTTCTTTGAATCATGTACTCTGTAGTGTCTAGTCAATGATTCTCTCAATACATATTTATTCCCACACACATCACAAACATAAGGTTTCTGTTCACTGTGAATCTGTACATGCTCATTGCAAGCAGCTTTTGTGATAAAAGATTTTGGACATATGCCACAAGTAAACAAATTCTGACCGTGATCAGTTCTCAAATGTCCCTTTAAACCATTTTCACTTTTAAATCTTTTAGCACACATACTACACCTGACCACTTTTCCATATTTATCCACTTTATCATTTTGATCAATGGAATGAAGTTCTGATTCATTTTCACTTTGAGGCTCCTGTTTAATTTCCATGTCTGACTCTATATCTGTGGGAACATTGCATGTTACACGGTGTACTTTGAGTAGTTGTTCATTTTCAAAGTCAGTGCTACATTCATAACACTGATATTTCACAATTTTTTTACTTGGTTGATTCTTTCTTTTTGATTTTCTCTTTGGATTGTCAGAAGACAACTGTAACTTTGAGCCATCTTCCTTAAAGTTTCTGTTGTGGATCGCCTTTCTTAAAATAATAGGTACATGTACATTTTCCTCTGTCATGCTATTAAATTCTATATCATTGTCCCTGTCTAAATCAAAAGCATGAAAGATTTTTATTTCTTTTTTGTCCATATTTCTATTTGTTCATTTCTCTGTAGGCAATAATGAGACATTGAAAGAAAATGTATTCCTGTCTGAATGACCTCTGTAATTGCAGTACAGTTATATTCTTGTTTATAAGTCTTGAAATACTAATGTAGTCAAACTTAAATATAAAAATTCCATCAGATATATTCTTCATCAATCATGATTTTCTCAACTGATCCTTTAATAATACAAAGCAATCATTCTAGGAAGAGCTGTATTACATTGCAGATTGTGCATAATCCACAAAAAGACATGCATTTTGTGTCTGAAATATAAAATGAAGATTAATTGTATTTTATGTGTAAGAGTAGATACTGGCATGAAAATACTTGATTCCCTTTCCCTAGTCTCACCTTTGTAATTCCTTAGATATAGGAAGATGTGGTGTGAGTGCCAATGAGACAACTCTCCATCCAAATAACAATTTATAAAAGTAAACCATTATAGGTCAATGTACGGCCTTCAACACGGAGCCTTGGCTCACACCGAACAACAAGCTATAAAGGGCCCCAAAAGTACTAGTGTAAAACCATTCAAACGGTAAAACCAACGGTCTAGTATATATAAAAAGCGAGAAACGAGAAACACGTATAAATTACATAAACAAACGACAACTACTGTACATCAGATTCCTGACTTAGGACAGGTGCAAACATTTGCAGCGGATTAAACGTTTTAATGGTACCAAACCTTCTCCTTTTTCTGAAACAATAGTATAACATCACAACATAGCAGCGCAGCGGTATTATGCGTCAGCGGTTTATGACGTCGTGGTTTCCGCGAACTGCAAACGTTTATGAGAGTTATTCCTCTTTGAGCCTAAGGAGAGAGTGACAATCGTTTTGAAAAAGAAGAAGAAAATGAAAAGGTCTCCAAATTATAGACGTGTTCCTGAATTGGATATATGAATAAATTATGTGTAAATAAATGTGAATTAAGTGTAGCAAAAGCAAACAACAAAACGGCAAAATAAATTATATGAATAAAAAGAGAGTCAACTTAACATCAATCTAACGAAAACACACACAAAAACGACTGTCAAGAAACAAAACCGAATCTGGATATTCGACAACAAGATAGTTCAATCAAATTATAATATAATACTAATTTCCGAGTTGCAAAACCTGTGTCTAATCCTATTGTCAATGTTCTTGGACAATAAAATATGTTTAAACATATAGTAGGTTTTTAATTGTATTTATATTTCCCCAAATCATTAAGAAAGTACTACGTAAATCATCAATCATGTCATCAAAATTCAATGTATCTATAGCAATAGGTACAATACGTACATATATGGATATTGCATATTGCACTGACGTATTTTGAATGTGTACGGCGCTTACATTTTTACAAGCATATATAATAAAAGATTTAACAAAAACACGAACAATTCAGTAACCCAACAATGCATACGTGTAAAATAAAGTACATATATAGAAGTTAACATATGGGCTTCTAACACTATAGGTTTTTTCATTTCATCATTCTGGTCCGATTTGTTGAGTTTTGAACGCTTGTGAATGGAAGAGCGATATATTTTAATTTAGGTACCAGATGCTTAATTTTGTATAAAAATATATGTTTGTGATTTGGATGGAGAGTTGTCTCACATACCACATATTCTTATATATATATATATCGTGTCTGTGTTTAAAATTTGGCGGAACGAAGAATTAAATAGGAATACATATGAACAAACAAATCATTTAGCAGTTGATTTGAAAAAAGAGGTAGGACTAGGTTCCAATTATAATCACGGTAACACAGCTGAATGAGTATACTTAGACTGAGGTTCTAGCAACATTACGACTCCCACGGGTGACTGGGGAATCGAAATATGGTCACTTGGTCTTCTTCCGACCGGCAGTCAAACGCTTGCCAAAGTGGAGCGTCCGTTTAGCTGTGCGGGATGTATCAAGTACACAGCCAGATCCGGTCAGAATGGGGACGTTAAATCCGATGCCTCGTGTAAAGAGAGTGCCACGCTCATTGCACGTTAAGAACCCTTGCAACAACTCTTTGAGGGTCCGTAGGTGGCCTGTTGCAAGGAAAAATTTCTTCCCCTATCCGATATACCCTCATTTTCCAGTGGCAGTCCAAATTTTCCCGACCATCATCCCGGAGGCCTCTTTTACAAGAACTACCTATTGTATTTATTGTTCTTGTTCTCGTCCTGAACATGCATGATATACTTGCCACTGGACGTTCAGCAACCTACAATCAATCAATCAATCTAGCAACATTACGGAATATTTCGATACTTGTAACTAATTCATAAATGCCTATGGATGCATGATCTAAAACAGAAATTATATAAATTAGACCCGTTAACACTTGCGGAATTGAATCGATCTTTAAAAGACCAACTCGCGTTTACATTTGAACAATCAAGATAGACTGGGAACTAGTGCATTTGCATTGCAATTATATCTAAAAATAATCGGTCTAACCATTTAGTTAACAAACAATCATAGAAAAAGAATAAGGAAATAGTTGATTCATTCGATATGCTTCTGCATTTATTAATTATCTTTTGATTAACATGTCACAAGTCATTAAACAAAGAAATGTGAGAATAATATAACGTATAACGGTCATTTCGTTTGAAGATGAGGAATTTGCTGAAAAGAAACAGGATTTATCTTTTCAGAAGAATGACACAAAACGTCATATATATTTATTTGTTTTTATCTTCACGTTCTGTCAAATCATTTGAGAATATGGATGAAACCCTGAAAGGCAGTCATTTATAAGAATATACCAAACTGACCATACGCAGTTTTATTTTCATATCTAAATATAACACTTTCACTTTCAGAAAATCGCGATCGATCTAAGCATTTACACTTAAAGAAAGATCAATTCATAAAAAAATTAGCAAGGGTTCCATGAACCGGTATCTCGCTACCTTTGCTGTTAGTCGAGGCTCACAAAATGGGGAAAATTATTAAAATTTCTAGATACTAATATTTTATTGTAAGAAGCATCTGTCCAAATTTAGTAATAAAATGCTCCATGGCGCAGCTTGATACGACCGCAGAGGTCGAACCCTGAATAACTGGACCAAATCACTACTTAACATAAAGATTCAGCACCCAAACTTTTTAACATGTAATTTCATCCCTTTACTTTTATTTCATACATAAAATAAAAAAAAAATAAATTTGGAAAGAGTATGAAAAAAATTTGCAAGTTATACACTGTCCACACTAGGGACTACATTTGTATATTTGTAGACAACGAAAATCTAAGGACGATAACTATGTCCTCGGACCAGTGTAATTGTTTGAAAATCATGACAGTTGATAATCATACTGTATTGTATCAGTACTCTTACTTGCCCAAGGAAAGAATTGGAGTAATAGCATATCAAAAAGTATGGAATCAACTTCAATATCAATACTCATCTTGTACCAATTTTTATTCAATAACTTACATGAACACAAGATATTGATAAAATACTTTCATAATAATTGATATATCACTTTTTCACATTAATTGATAAATGGCAATTTTATATAAATTTTGATTTACAAAGGAACTATATCATGTATGCAAGTGTATATCTAAAATAAAGTAGCTGTTCGACCAATCTTTTCTTAATTTAACGGCAAATAACATGTCAAAAGTTGGAAGTTGATGATTAAAATGGTGTATAAAGTTTCTGCAAGTCATAAAACACATAATTAGTTTTATGATATGTCTTCAACTTAGAATTCTGCACCATCTCAAAATCTGAGTGATCACATAGATCCAGCATGGCTGAATCAAAAATTAAAATAGGTCACAATTTATATGATCTACAGTAAATCAGTAACAAGCAAGGATTATTGTCTATGGATACTGGAACCATTCAATTACAATAGGTAGTTTCTAGCTATTTTATATATGAACAGGATGAATATCTTGTATACATGAAGATTTTTCTATATTCCTGATATTCAGGCAGTACTTTGCAAGAGTATATTTGAACCAAGCATCCTACATAAAATGCAGGTAATTAATGATCTATGTTTGTCATATTATAATTGGGAATATTTTATATATGACATTGCATCTAAAAATAACAATTCTATGCTTATTTTGCTTAAAATACAATATATATGTTTCACTTACCTGTATGAATAGTCCTGTGTCTTGTAAAGCTGATTTTTTCAGCAAATGCTTTACCACAATCATGACAAATATATGCTTTCTTTGAATCATGTACTCTGTAGTGTCTAGTCAATGATTCTCTCAATACATATTTATTCCCACACACATCACAAACATAAGGTTTCTGTTCACTGTGAATCTGTACATGCTCATTGCAAGCAGCTTTTGTGATAAAAGATTTTGGACATATGACACAAGTAAACAAATTCTGACCGTGATCAGTTCTCAAATGTCCCTTTAAACCATTTTCACTTTTAAATCTTTTAGCACACATACTACACCTGACCATTTTTCCATATTTATCCACTTTATCATTTTGATCAATGGAATGAAGTTCTGATTCATTTTCACTTTCAGGCTCCTGTTTAATTTCCATGTCTGACTCTATATCTGTGGGAACATTGCATGTTACACTGTGTACTTCGAGTAGTTGTTCATTTTTAAAGTCAGTGCTACATTCATAACACTGATATTTCACAATTTTTTTACTTGGTTGATTCTTTCTTTTTGATTTTCTCTTTGAATTGTCAGAAGACAACTGTAACTTTGAGCCATCTTCCTTAAAGTTTCTGTTGTGGATCTCCTTTCTTAAAATAATAGGTACATGTACATTTTCCTCTGTCATGCTATTAAATTCTGTATCATTGTCCCTGTTTAAATCAAAAGCATGAAAGATTTTTATTTCTTTTTTGTCCATATTTCTATTTGTTCATTTCTCTGTAGTCAATAATGAGACATTGAAGAAAATGTATTCCTGTCTGAATGACCTCTGTAATTGCAGTACATTTAAATTCATGTTTATAAGTCTTGAAATACTAATGTAGTCAAACTTAAATATACAAGTTCCATCAGATATATTCTTCATCAATCACGATTTTCTCAACTGATCCTTTAATAATACAAAGCAATCATTCTAGGAAGAGCTGTATCACATTGCAGATTGTGCATAATCCACAAAAAGACATGCATTTTGTTTCTGAAATATAAAATGAAGATTAATTGTATTTTATGTGTAAGAGTAGATACTGGCATGAAAATACTTGATTCCCTTTCCTAGTCTCACCTTTGTAATTCCTTAGATATAGGAAGATGTGGTGTGAGTGCCAATGAGACAACTCTCCATCCAAATAACAATTTATAAAGTAAACCATTATAGGTCAATGTACGGCCTTCAACACGGAGCCTTGGCTCACACGAACAACAAGCTATAAAGGGCCCCAAAAGTACTAGTGTAAAACCATTCAAGCGGTAAAACCAACGGTCTAGTATATATAAAAAGCGAGAAACGAGAAACACGTATAAATTACATAAACAAACGACAACTACTGTACATCAGATTCCTGACTTAGGACAGGTGCAAACATTTGCAGCGGATTAAGCGTTTTAATGGTACCAAACCTTCTCCCTTTTTCTGAAACAATAGTATAACATCACAACATAGTTGATTCATTAGATATGCTTCTGCATTTATTAATTATCTTTTGATTAACATGTCACAAGTCATTAAACAAAGAAATGTGAGAATAATATAACGATATAACGGTCATTTCGTTTGAAGATGAGGAATTTGCTGAAAAGAAACAGGATTTATCTTTTCAGAAGAATGACACAAAACGTCATATATATTTATTTGTTTTTATCTTCACGTTCTGTCAAATCATT
This sequence comes from Mytilus coruscus, assembly GCA_017311375.1. Classification (NCBI taxonomy): domain Eukaryota; kingdom Metazoa; phylum Mollusca; class Bivalvia; order Mytilida; family Mytilidae; genus Mytilus; species Mytilus coruscus. The sequence continues at coordinate 96,851,635 of CM029599.1, forward strand.
TGAGAATATGGATGAAACCCTGAAAGGCAGTCATTTATAAGAATATACCAAACTGACCATACGCAGTTTTATTTTCATATCTAAATATAACACTTTCACTTTCAGAAAATCGCGATCGATCTAAGCGTTTACACTTAAAGAAAGATCAATTCATAAAAAAATTGCAAGGGTTCCATGAACCCGGTATCTCGCTACCTTTGCTGTTAGTCGCTGGCTCACAAAAATGGGGGAAAATTATTAAAATTTCTAGATACTAATGTTTTATTGTAAGAAGCATCTGTCCAAATTTAGTAATAAAATGCTCCGCAGGGCGCAGCTTGATACGACCGCAGAGGTCGAACCCTGAATAGTTGGGGCAAGTATGGACACAACATTCAAGCTTGATACAGCTCTGAATTTGGATTGTGATTAAATATTTGACACAGCATAGGTTTCTGACACAGAATGAATGTGGTCTAAGAACTTAAAAATTTTAAATTGGACATTCACCTATTATAGTCCAATATCCAAAATCTAAATACATGGTTAGATTCAGCATATCAAAGAACCCCAAGAGTTCAATTTTTGATGAAATCAAACAAAGTTTAATTTTGGACCCTTTTGACCTCAATGTGGAAAAAATTGATAACGGGCCCAAAAATCAAAAATCTAAATACATGGTTAGATTCAGCATATCAAAGAACCCCATATATTCAATTTTGTTGAAATCAAACAAAGTTTTATTTGGACCCGATTTGGACCAACTTGAAAACTGGGCCCATAATCAAAAATCTAAATACATGTTTAGATTCAGCATATCAAAGAACCCTAAGAATTCAATTTTGTTAAAATCAAACTAAGTTTAATTTTGGACCCTTTGGACCTTAATGTAGACCAAATTGAAAACGGGACCAAAATTAAGAATCTAAATACACGGTTAGATTCGGCATATCAAAGAACCCCAATAATTCAGTTTTGATGAAATCAAACAAAGTTTAATTTTGGACCCTTTGGACCTCAATGTGGACCAATTAAAAATGGGGCCCAAAATCAAAAACTTTATACACGATTAGATTCAGCATATTAAAGAACCCCAAGAGTTCAAGAATAAAACCCCATTGAAATTGGTCAAGAAATAAGCAATTTATACAAAGTATCTTCTTTTGCACAATACTGTGCAATTGAATATTTCTTGCAATTGCGCAATACTGTGCAATTGAATATTTCTTGCTATTAGCAATACTGTACAATTGACAATTTCTTGCTATTGCGCAATATTGTGCTATTGGATATTTCTTGCTATTGCGCAATACTATGCAATTGAATATTTCTTGCAATTGTGCAATTGAATATTTCTTGCTATTGCGCAATACTGTACAATTGACAATTTCTTGCTATTGCGCAATATTGTGCTATTGGATATTTCTTGCTATTGCAATACTATGCAATTGAAGATTTCTTGCTATTATGCAATACTGTGCAATTGAAAATTTCTTGCTATTGCACAATACTTATTATATAATAATTTACACATCCTGTTAGGTGTGTATCTCCTGCCATATCATTATTATTTGCTTTTAAATATAAATCAGAAATAACCAACTTAAAATGGAAAATTTTAAAGAAAAAAAGGAAAAAAAAAACCCCCAAATTTTTGAACCCCTTATGATTCATCACCCCAAACTCAATCCCAGCCTTCCCTTTGAGGTATGGTACCTTGCAGTACAATTTCAGAGATCCATACACTTGAACACAAGTTATTGTCTGGAAACTAGAAAATGCTTATTTTGGCCCCTAATTCCTAAACGTTTCAGGCAATTACCCCAAACTCAATTCCAGCTTTCCTTTGTGATATGGAACCTTGTAGTACAATTTCAGAAAGATCCATACACTTACACACAAGTTATTGTCATGAAACTAGAAAATGCTTGTTTTTGCCCTTTTTGGCCCCTAATTCCTAAACGTTTCAGGCAATTACCCCAAACTCAATTCAAGCTTTCCCTTTCTGATATGGAACCTTGTAGTACAATTTCAGAAAGATCCATACACTACACACAAGTTATTGTCATGAAACTAGAAAAATGCTTGTTTTTGCCCTTTTGGCCCCTAATTCCTAAAATTTTGAGGCAATTACCCCAAAATCAATCCCAGCATTCCCTTTGTGATATGGAACCTTGTGGTACAATGTCAGAGATCCATACACTAACACATAAGTTATGTCTGGAAGTTACAAAATGCTTATTTTTGGCCCCTTTGGCCCTAATTCCTCAACTGTTGGTACCATAACCCCAAAATCAATCCCAACCTTCCTTTTGTGATATTGAACCTTATGGTACAATTTCATAGAGATCCATTCACTTAAACTAAAGTTAGAGTGCGAAAACCAATGCGTCTTGGACGACGACAACGACAACGACGACAACGCCAACGTCATACCAATATCGACCACAAAATTTTTGCGGTCTTATAAAAATGCAGGATGGTTAATGAATCTAATAAATGTTTAAAATACTTAACCACAGAGTGAATATAATGTTAACTGGCAGAAAAACTAAGTCCATTTATTAGTAAAATACGGATAAATAGGATTTTTTGTTTATACTAAAGATAATTCTGGGGCCGGGTCAAAGAAGCTTTCCTAGGACTAAGACATGTCTTAGGATGGTCTTAGGACATGTCTTAGTCCTAAGTCAGGTAAACGAAAGTCTCCTAAAATAAGATATGTCCTAAATTTGGTCCTAAAGTTGGGATATATATATATAGGTGTCTTAGGATAGTCCTAAAAGTTACGATGTCCTAAAACGAAACTAAAACAACAAATATCATGGCATAAACTCAATGATAAATTTACTAATACAATATTAAACTATTATACTATTATTAGAATTAGCTATTTAACCAATTTTTTTCAATACTTGTTAAAGATTCTATTGTGCTACATTATTTTCAATTTGTAGACAAAGTTAATTCATAAAAAATTCCAGATATCAAAAAGAGCGTTTATAGAATTTAGATTGAGTTTTGGAATAATAAGCATATTAGAGAAACTTGTGTGTGTGTTCTAGAACTAATTTGATGCACATATCTAAATATATTGAGATATTGCTGCGTCTTTTACTAACTAACCTTTTATTTCTATATACTAATCTATATGAAATGGGCATCAATAGTAACTCTTCAAAAAGAATGTTTGACGATGTCATATCATTACGCTTATTAAACTAATCCTGATTCAATACATGTAATGAAATCGAGTGGACCTAAGTACAAAACTAGTTTATATACCTAAATTGCAGCACGAATATCGCATTTAACAAAGTTTTGTGACTATTTAGTTTTGTTGTCGTATGCAAATCATTTATATTTGTACATCATATATAACATGTATAAGATATATGTATCTATTAGTATTACGTTAAGACTTTCATTTTGTGTTAATTGTTTTCCCTAAAAGAGTCATCCTCCCTCCTTTACATTGAAATACAATAAAATATATGTCACTGAATTCTCTACATATTTATTTTAATTAAATAATTGTGTTAGGACGGTCCTAGGACCATCGTAGTTAGGACTGTCCTAAGATAGCTTTGTTTTACATCCTAAGACATGTCTCAGACACGTCCTAAGACCATCCTAAATAATGTCCTAAGACATATCTTAGGACATATCCTAGGATAGTACTTTCATTGACACGGCCCCTGGATGCTATCTTATGATCACAAACAAGCTTCTGTACAAGATTGGTAGAAATCCTAGGATATGTCCTAAGATACTTTCATTGACACGGCCCCTGGATACTATCTTATGATCACAAACAAGCTTCTGTACAAGATTGGTAGAAATCCAGGATAGTTAAAGAAAGTTATTTAAATTTCAAAAAGTTTAACCACAGAGTGAATATTTGTGAACGACGACGACGGAATGTAGGATCGCTATGTCTCGCTTTTGCGACAAAAGTCGCAGGCTCGATAAAAATTATGTGTCTGTTGTAACTGAAAACTAAGTATCAACATATATATATTAATGTGCATTTAGTGTTGTTAAAAAACAAACAAACAATAAAACAGCAAATAACGGGATCAGAATTGTCCATTACTTGTAAGAATATCGTCTAAACTGGCCTAACGTCTTTCGACGTTGCTTTTAGAATTGGCGCAATGTATTCCGCCAATTCAAATTGTTAACATTTTTTAGAAATATCTCTTTTCCATTACGGTGACCCTACCTTTTATTTCCTTATTTTGTTTAAATATAAAAACATATTCTGTTGAATTCTCATCGAGAAAACATTGGTCAATTTTATTAAACTTGATTGTTTTATAAATAATTTCACAATAAAAGGGGGAAAATTATTATAGCAACTTATCGTTATCAATTTCCGCTCGGAAAAGGTAATATCAATAATATAGTTTGTACTAACAACAAGGTTACCAAAACACACAATTTTTATGGGATACGGACTTTTCATAAAATATTACACTGCTATTGACTAAAATTCGTAATTTCCAAATTCCACGAAAATGATGACGTTTTAAATCGAAAACGAGGTCGGTGACCCCATTTTTTTATTTGCTTATTTTGAAGCTTTTACTTAACCTAAAGTAAAAATAAAATATAAAGAAGATATTATTGGTAGATCTGAATAGAAGGATTTGTCTTTAAGAAACCATGAAGGGGACTACTAGTATGAGAAAGTAATTGAAACTTTAAAGTCTAATATAGTGAATAAAAAATCTGCCCCTCAATTATGATAAAATTGCATTGAAGTATATAGTGTATAATTATTAAAACTATTAAATAGTAAAATTTATATACATGTATCTAAATATTGCAATATCATTACCCCTAGAACTAAATTAGTAACTATTCATGTTGATAGTTAATAAATGAAATTGAGAATGGAAAAGGGGAAAGGGGTAAACATACCAATATCATTCATTTTTATAAACTGAATCATGTAAAAGGCTAAAAATTTAAATAAATTCCCCAACCTACCAATGTTTTACAATCACTGTCTGTTTCAGTAATTTATCTGTTAATATAGTAAAGTCTATTGTCTAATGTTTCATTTTGAAATTAGTCTAATGCTTATTCAACATATGATTTTATAAACAAAATGATTTCACTGGGAAAAATCACCTAATTGAGCAGGCAGATTTTTGTATCAGAAAGGAAATCTAACACTCAAACATAAATAGACATAATAGATATAAGAAGATGTGGTATGAGTGCCAATGAGACAACTCTCCATCCAAGTCACAATTTTTTAAAGTAAACCATTTTAGGTCAAAGTACGGCCTTCAACACAGAGCCTTGGCTCACACCATACAGCAAGCTATAAACAGCCCCAAAAATTACTAGTGTAAAACCATTTAAACAGGAAAACCCATGGTCTATATAAAAAACGAGAAACACTTAATATCATGCTTATGAACCACATCAACAAACGACAACCACTGAACATCAGGTTCCTAATGTCTATTTCCGACTATAACAACAATCTTTTTTCTGTATTTCAGTTACTATTTTTGGGACAGAAATTATGATAAGTATTTTTTCTTTGCAATTTTGTAATTTATTGTTCAGCTCTCAGTAACGAAGCCATTATGATGAAGCTATAGATTATCTCAAAAGTTAATGATTGTTTTGAATTATAGTGATTTTTTTGTACTTTTTAAGGTCATAATTTGTAAAATGTAATTGACAGCCTCTGTACATTTAAATATGCAAAAATCAATATTAAATCATGTATACGACCATGTCCTCTTTCACCTGTTGACATGTACATTGTAACACCTGCCTCCTATCATTACAAAATCAGCATTTAAATAGTGATTTATACAGACTTCTTCCTCTTTCATAGGTAATACCAGCCTCATACATGTCATATAATAAGCAACAGGGAGTAAGACCAAAAATTAGTTCCATTAGGAATAAGACCAAAAATTAGTTCCATCAAGATAGTCACATAGTAGTCTCAGTCTTAAGTAAAATATCTATAGCCTAGTCAATTTAGCTCCAAAATCGCTCAACCTGCAACTAATTGCAACACAAGGTTTTTTTAGTGCAAATTATAATTATATTCCGGAGCACCTGAGATCACCCCCAGTTTTTGGTGGGGTTCGTGTTGCTTAGTCTTTAGTTTTCTATGTTGTGTCATCTGTACTATTATTTGTCTGTTTGTCTTTTTATTTTTGGCCATGGCGTTGTCAGTTTGTTTTCGATCTATGAGTTTGACTGTCCCTCTGGTATCTTTCGTCCCTCTTTTATAATATAGACTTGTACTAACAACATACTAAAACTATACATAAATATAATTTGCGGAAAAGGTTATTATGGGGTGAAATATGTGGTTTTTAGAGAAAAAATGCTGAAAACTGGAAAAGAAGAAAAATTGTTATTTATGGTTACATTTTTAGACCTAAAGCTTGTTGAAGACAGGAAACCTTATCTTAATAGAGTATTATGTAGTCCTCTAGTTATTATCATTCATATTGAAGTAATTTTGAGGTGAAATGAGTGATTTTAGTGAAAAAACGCTGAAAACTGGAAACGTAGAAAATCTCCGTTGTTAATGGTTAATATTTTTGAAATTTGATCTATATAGAAAAAAGAACATACTATTTTATGTTTTATTTGTGAAGTCCTTTAGTTATCAATATTAATATTTGGGTAATTTTGGTTGAATATATGTTTTAAGACCGAAAACCAGGAAAACTGGAAATGAAAATATCTCGGTTATTGATGGTTAAAACTTTCAAATTGGGATCTTAACAGAAAATAGAGAATACTATCTGATGTTTAAGTCCTATAGTTATTAGTATTTAAAAATTGTAATTCTTGTGTAAAATGTGATTTGTAGAGAAAAATTGTGAAAAATGGAAATAAAAACTCGATTATTCATGGTTAAAACTTTTAACATAGGATCTTTATAGACAGACTATATTATCTTATGTTTATCGTATATGTATTCCTCTTGTTATCGATATCAATAATAATCAATTTGTTGTGTGAAATATGTTCTTTTACACACTAACTACAAAACAAGAATATATCCATAGTACACGGATGCCCCATCTGCACTATCATTTTCTATGTTCAGTGGACTGTGAAATTGGGTCAAAACTCTAATTTGGCATTAAAATTAGAAAAATCTTATCATAGGGAACATTTGTACTAAGTTTCAATATGAATGGACTTCTATTTCATCAAAAAATACCTTGACCAAAAACTTTAACAAAAAAATTTAATCTGAAGCAGGACAGACGGACGAACGAACAGACGCACAGACAGAAAAACATAATGCCTCTAGGTGAGGGGCATATAAAATGAAAGTTTTAAAATCTTGGTTATTTATAGTTTGATTTTTAAAAACGAAAAAAAGGAGAATGGAAACAGGGAATGTGTCAAAGAGAAAACAAGGCCACTAATGGGTCTTTAACATAGCAAGTAAATCCGGCACACGGAGGTGGGCTTCAGCTGACCCCTTAATTATTTTTGTACACTAGTTCAGCAAAATGGACACCACCCTAAACTCCAGTACATACAAATGAACCAAAATGATCACACAAAAAAAACACACACAAGACAAACAAAGGCTAGAGGATCCTGACTTGGGATAGGTGCAATAATGTGGCAGGGGTAAAACATGTTGTGTGAGAACTCAACCCTCCCCTAGTTTCTCTAGACAATATAGAATAAACAAACACACAGTAAAACTCAGTTTTAAATATGTGCATTTTGTGGAAGTTTGAAATTTTATCTTATGTTTCGGTTATGTATTTATAGTAATTATACGTGTAGGTATAATAAACAAAAAAATGATTGTGTTCAAAAATAACTGGAAACCAGTTTGGTTACTGACTTTGATTTTGTCATGTTAATTGCTGGAAAAGTCATTTTTCTAGCGTCCTTGCATCGTCATTGACTGAAGTCCTTTTTGTGTATTTTTTCATTAGCTACTTTTACAATATTTGAAGTGCATAAAGTCACAGTTAAACACAGACGATGTGATTGCAGATTTCTCTTAATGTGTTGCTAACTTTATTTAGCAAGCTCTATCAATATCCACGTTTAATTTCAGATATATAAGCTTTTTAAATTTAGGAACATATACTAGTTCACTGAATTGGCATTAAAAGAGGGGCAAAAGATACCAGAGGGACAGTCAAACTCTTAGATCGAAAATTAAATGTAGATCTGATATTGTTTCAGGCAATTTCAAGAGCAGCTTTGTCAATACGATTATAAGTTTACCTCAAGAGCTTGAATTTAAATAGTAATTGTACTAAAGTGGTCCAATTTTGGATGTTGAAAATGAGATAAGCACTATTGAATGAATTAATGGGATCACTTCCTGGAGGAAGTGTTAATAGCAACAGCGCCTTATGTGTGTACCCTATAAACCTGCATGTATGTGGTGGTCTGAAACATCAACCAAATGGTAATGACAAAGAACTAACATGGGTTGTCTGCTATATGAAAATATTATGGTCAAAAATATATATATACTTACTAGTATATAAACAAAAGCATTACAAAGTTCTTTATTTAATATATCTCATTGAATTAATTTAAATAAAAGGTAATCAGCTTTAGCCTAAGAACTGTAAAAAAATGATCATGCATCATCTGTGTATGAATTAAAATTTGTAGTGTCTGTGGGCGACTTTGATGGCCAGAGATAGCGTTTAGATAGTCATGTCTAATCTGAAAGTATGTCTGTTGGTTTTTGTTAGTCGTTTGGGTTGCTTTCTCGTTGACTTTAAAAACCTCAAATCTCTCTTTATTCATAAATATACTTTATTACAGATATATCAATGTTAAAGACGCTGTTTTCTGTTTCCAGAATGCTGACCTGTATTCAACTCATTTGAACGAAACTATAAAAATATTTAAAAAAATACACCTCATGCCAAAAGAATATAAATTTTTAGCTTTTAAGGTCCACTAAACTCTATCAGTGATCTCTTGGTAGTAAGTTTGATCGCTTGCCAATGAAACCATCACTTATTATAAAATCTTTCCAACTTTAAAAACATAAGAAGATGTTGTATGACTGCCAATGAGAAAACTTTCCACAAGAGATATCAATGATGTGGGTGTGGATGTAAACAACTATAGTTCATCGTCAAAATATAAAACAAGTCAAACGAGAAACTCAAAGGCCTGATTAATGTTAAAACAATAAACGGAAAAACATATATGACATACAGCAAACAATAACAACCAAGTAATAAAGGGCCACTGACTTGTGATAATCATATTCATAGTGTGCAGGGTTAACCCTGTTTACGAGCACTCAACCCTCCAATAATCAGGAACAGTTTTTATTTATGGGCCGGCTGAGGACCACCTCCTGGTGCGGGATTTTCTCGTTGCGTTGAAGACCCATTGGTGGCCTTCGGCTGTTATCTGCTCTTGATCTGGTCGGGTTGATGTCTCTTTGACATACAGTATTCCCCATTTCCATTCTCAATTTTATTTAGATAGCAAACAACATAAGAACAAATTGTAAAACCCAGTTGGAAAGGGCTCAACTCAAAAAGATCAGCACGGAGTATATAACCAATTAACAAAAAGACACTGAGTTCTCATAGCTAGTTCAAAGCTTAGTAATTACAGTTGATGAATAAATACTGTTGGCACCGACTAAAATATAAATAAGTACACATCCGATTAGTAACCAAAGTGAAAAGTGGATTCATTGCTACAGTCAAAGCTTTATTTATATGGTGTGTGAGTACTGAGATCGTCGCAAATTACATGAGTAGCTATTTGCTTGAAGAGCCTGAAATTTTCATTTGTGAAAAAATATTTAACATAAAATCATTTAACACTCATCATTCTTATTTTTTTATGAAACATTGTTGGATTCTAAATCTTAACATGTTTGTTCCAGAAGGTAAATGAAAAAAATATATTGTTTTCTTTCTAAAGTTGTGGGGACAAAATAAATTAAAGACTTTGAATCTTGCAATAACATTTTTTTTATAAAGAATAAAACATGTGTTTCTGGAACCCCTCCCCCAACAAAAAATAAACTGTCTGTGCCTTTAACACAGGGGCAGAATTCTTTCAAATACCTAGTAAGAAGGTGACTAAGTTGGTTACTCTAATTCAGTACAGTTTTCCATTTATAGGTTACTTACCAACACAATTTTGGAGAATTAGATTCTTGGATTGTAAAATAGCAGAACACAATCTCGGTCTATATCTTTATTCAAATATACAAATTTTGAGACAGGAAAGTGATTCATTTGTAATATTATTCTTTTAAATTGAAATAAATATGTATTGTATTGTATTATTTCAACTGTTTTAAAAATACAGAACATTTTTGTATATTTTATTTTTTCAACTTTGGCAAATAAGGGGAAGCAACTCATATAACCTTACTTTTGCTACAAAACATTTTTATAAATTACACCACTTTCCACAAAATATATTTTTGTATAGTTTTATTATGTTGTTCATAGATAGTAACAGACTTGTTTTTCAGAGAAAAACTTTGTGTTGCAATTAGTTGCAGGTTGTTCACTAAATTGACTAGACTACTAATAATGTTTTGGATTTCAATGAACATGATCTATGTACAATGTATTACTGGTAATTTTTTAAGTCATAGAAAATGAAAGGATATGGAGTAAATGTACATGGGACAAAATCGCACACAATACATAGAAAATTATCAATGAACAGGGCTTTTATTCCTGTTCTTCATCTTGACAGTTGATGTAGGGTCTTCAACAATGAACAAATCATTCATAGATTTCGTTACCACAAATTACTTAAAACCTTTACTAAATTCTTCCATAGATAAAAAGATCTGGTCCAGAAGTTTATCTGTATATGTACCTGAAGAAAACTTATTCCAAACAGGATAGCACATTCTAATTTTTACGGAGATATTGTTTACATAGCCCAAAAATTTAGATACGATCCAGGTAAACTTATCAATCCTTTAAATAAATTTATTCTAAAAGGCTACCAATTCAACACTGTCAATGACTGTAATAAGATCTTTGAATATTGTTTTTATTGGTATAAATACTGATTTTGTTAACAGTAAATTATAACCAAACTAAATATTATTGTCATATACATATGTACATTGTGGCATTGAACAAGGTCATGTTTTTCTCTGACTGTTAATGAAGTCCTTGACTAAATACATTGGATGTGTACTGATTGATAATAAAGTCTTAGATACATGATTTTTTTATTAGTTGTTTTTTGGCTTTAAAGTTTAAACCAGCTGTCAGTTCAAATGCAGTAACTGAGAGTACTCTCAGATCTGTACTTAGTGTCCTTTTTTGTTGTGAGGATGTATAAATTCCCTGCCATGTCCGGTCTATGTTTTTGTTAGCTGTTTTTCAGATTTGTTCTTATGTTGTACTGTTATACCACTGTCCCAGTTTTACCCCGCAACATTCTGTATGTGCTGTCCAAAGTCAGGAGCCTGTAATTCAGTGGTTGTCATTTGTTGCTGTGTATCATATTTGTTTTCTTTCAATGTTTTGTAAATAAATCAGGCCGTTAGTTTTCTTGTTAAAAAAGGCTGGCGAGGATCCTCATTTATGGGTATTATACCCCAAAATGGGTATCAAATTTTAGTGATCAAATTTACAAATATTTTCTGTCATCGTGGTCATGGTGCAAACATTCAGGTAAATGGCAACATGTCTGAAATATCATCAGGATACAAGTTAACAGCCTTCAAAAAGTAGGATTTTTGAAGGCCATCGTATTTGTATGTGGTTCTCACTTGAACCTGAGACTAACTTATAATAGTCCCAGCTGAACTATGGTCTTAAAGGGAAAAAAATTACCAGTTATATGAATATTTCCGCCCATGACAGCTATTATAATTAAATGCAAAATTTGATTTTTTATCACTGTAAAATTGTAATTTGACAGTCAGGGATATAACTTTATAGGGTTATTACAGAAAATATCTTACATGTGTTATTACAGATATTTTTATGAGTTGTCTACTCTTTAATCCTCAAATTTTCTAAATCTGTAATAACATATGTTTGTTATTTGTAAGATAAATCATCAACATTTTAATTTTTAGTGACCTCTAGGGAACTCTTGAAACTTTGCTCAGAAACTAAATGCATAGCCTTGATAACTAATTTTTGAATTAAATTAATACATTTATCATTAATCATAGTAAATCAATGAGATGAGGCTTTTAAGTGATAATCTTAGCTGCAATAACAAGGCTTAGTTATTAAAGGCATGTATCTTATTATGTGAGGCACTTGGGAATTACTGGGAAGCTTGCGCAGAACCTCATTACATGCTCTGATCATTATTTCTTACAATGAATTAAAATATATTGTAATTAAACATGATGTATGTCTGAGCAAATGCTTTGGAGTGATAAAGAGAAGCTGTAATAACACCTTTAGTTATTACAGGCATATTTTTTCTGTAATAACATAGGTGTACGATGCATGATTGGCAAAATATGAACTGCTATATCTTTCTATAGTTAAGTATACATAAAGACAACAGTAATATCAATAAAACTTGTATACATTTTAACAAAACTAATAATATATATTGTCCCTTTGAAACATGTAACATACATATGTTATCACAGGTCTTTGATTTTTTAGTCCACAATAACAAATGTATGTTATTTTTCTCTAATACCCCTATAGAGTTATATCCTTGACTGTTTGATACCCAATTTTGGGTATAATGCCCATAAATGGGAATAGTACCAATTTATGATGATTTTCCCCAACCAGTTAAATTGTTTTACAGTTGTCATTTCGGGGCCTTTTATAGATGACTATGCGGTATTGGTTTTGCTCATTGCAGAAGGCCGTACAGTAACCTGTAGTTGTTAACTTATATGTCATTTGGTCTCTGGTGGAGAGTTGTCTCATTGGCAATCGTACCACATCTTCTTATACATGTTTATATCATTAAGAACACAATATTGAGCAGTTGAGAGGATAGCTGCGGAACCGCAAATAGTCAAAAAAAAAATATCATAAGGACCTAAGAACTACGGTTCCGCAGCTATTGAGAGAAATGGTCAAATGCATGGCCATGGGTCCCATTTGATTAGGACTTTACTTTTTGAATTTTCCTCGGAGTTCAGTATTTTTGTGATTTTACTTTTTCCTGTAATGTAAGCAATAACAATAATAGCAATATATAGACTGTCACTACTTTTCTTACGCATGACATCTTTTCCTGTCATACAACTCTTGTAAAAGATGGACTCTTGGTTCTTGTTACTTTGGAAAATTAACCGGAAGTTGAAGTTTAGAAAATTATAATTCCTTCGGTATTCGGAAAGGAGGCGTTTACATTTTCATTAGTAAGCACATAAAGTAATTATATAGACAGATTATGTACTAAAAAGAAGAACGAGCACACTGCTAATTTAAATATAAATAAGGGAACATTGAGACATTTTTAATTTTTTTCGTAACTTTCTGTATTTTCGAAATTAGCACTTTCAGATTTGCAGCAAAAAAGGAGTTTTATTTTTGTATTAATAAAGCAAGGATTTGTATAGTAAGACTATACAAATCCTTGAATAGACATAGATACAAGCACCAAAAAAGGTATATCAGATTTCTTTTATCGTGTCCTATTGTGAAATAATGGCTGAATCTATTTCGTCTAACATGTCTCTGGTTCCAATGTGCATACATGATGTATCAGGATGTCTCTGTAATGACGACCGTGCCTATCCTCAGGCCAATCGGCAATCCTCGGTGAATCCGCTATCAATCGGAATCGAGTTGTGATGATCCTCAGGCCTATCAATCGCAAATATATAAATTTCCAAGTTATTTTTTAAACTAGACCGTATATCATCTAGCAGCATTTTTATACTCTTTATGATGAAAACACGTACATTTCAAGTTTTGAAATTTATTATGGTTATTTGAAAAAGCAAATATTTGTCTTAAAGCATCTCGACAACTGAATGTTTTAACACGCATTGGTTGCTATTTACAAAATTAAATGAATTGACCATTTTTCACAAATTTATTTTAGTTTAATTTGTTTGCAACAAAAATAATACCACTCAATTAGAAAAATTTAGGAAAGGGCTTTACGATTTATATATAAAGGACTATCTTAGTATATATGTTATTACATATGATGAATTACTTGTACGAGCAAAGGTTGCATCACCGAAAATTAGATGAATGCGTAACATGGCTATTGAATGTTTTAAAATCTTATATAAATTGTCATAACAATGTTTACATGATGATTTAGTTGCACTCAAAGACTTTAAATATCATTTTAGATATTCTACTATTGTAGATATACATAGGTTTCGAACAACAACTTATGATGAGAACTCTTTTGAATATACAACTGCTGTTTTATGGAATGATCTACCTGATGATATAGAAAAATGTTATTTTAGTCAGTTTAAACATATTTTAAAATCAAAGAATGTAAATGACTGTAAGTGCAAAGTTTGTGCAGATTATTAATATATATTTTTAAATTTTTACCATTAAGATCATATCCTATTTTTATTATGTTATGCTATATGCATTTTACCACCTTTCTAATCGTGCTTGGTCTAAATTTTATATGTTTTTTTTAGCTTTAATACCAAGCCTATCATGCTTATAAATCTGTGTATTACTACCATACTTATATGGTGCTTCTTTTTGTGTTTTTATGTAACTCATTGCATGTATGTTATGTACTGCATTGTTATGCATTGTATGTCGGTAAAAAGCTCAATAGAGCTTATGTTATGCCCTTGTTTGTATCCTATGCCGACTCTAGATAAAGCTTGTTTATTATTATTATTTATTATTACATTTAGTATCTGTTATGTCAACAACACTAATTTCAAAATAAGTCCTTCATTGTTGAAGGCCGTACACTGACCTATAGTTGTTAACTTCTATGTCATTTGGTCTCTGGTGGAGAGTTGTCTCATGGGCAATCATTCCACATCTTCTTATTAACCGGATTTTCGAAGTAAAAATCGGTAATTGATTTGGGGATGTACGGCGGACGGGCGGGCGGGCGGACGGGCGGCTGCCAAACAGTGTCGCTTCAATAACATGAAAACCCTTTGACAAATTTTTTTCAAATTTAGATATGTTGTTTCCTGCGACTAAATGAAGGTCAAGTTCAATTTTCACGATTTTAGCTTTTCTCGTTTGTGAGTTATTGCCATTTTTAATATCCATAAGTGGTATTTTTTTGTGATTGAGTTATTTTCCTTTGAACAGAAATTGTTAATTATATACAGTTTGATTACACTAAGCCTTTATAGATAATTTTCACCTGTTTATATATCCTGTTATCAGTTTACTAAACATATGGTTAATGTCTTATCTTGAGTAACAGATTTATTTGAAAATTTTCTGTTTTCTAAGTGTTGATGATTAAAAGCTATATAGGAGTAAATATAGTTAGAAATTTACTGTACATTATTAGGCATTTTGAAGATAATTACAGATAAGATAAGATCGATTTTAAAAGACACTGTATTAATAAATAAAATTTTGATTTTTTCCTTTTCTTTGGTAAATTGTAACTTGTTTGTTATTCTGTAAAAACTAATTTTCTGAATGCTATATATATTTTTTGATTAGGTGAACTCCTTTCAAAACTTAGCTTATATTATCTATTAATAAACATATATTTAGATTTCTGATTTTGGGCCCAGTTTTCAAGTTGGTCCAAATTTAAACTGTGTTTGATTTCAACATAAGTTGAATATATATAGGGTTCTTTGAAATGCTGAATTTAAACCTGTATTTATTTTTCATTATTAGTTAGATAATACCACATCGAGGTACAAAGGGTCCTAAATTAAACTTTTGTTTAATCAACAATTGATTTCTTGGGTTCTTTGATATGCAGGTTTTAACAATGTTTGAGTGTTAAATCATATCTAATTTTGGAGAACTTAGTCATCACTGGTTGTTATTATATTATTGATTATAATTTGAAAAATTACATCATATCTAATTTTATAGAACTTAGTCATCATTTCACTGGTTTATTGATTATAATCATATCTATTTATCCAGTTTGAGTTATTTCCCTTTGCACAGAAAATATGTGGATAAAATTAAATTGTGTTTCATTTCAACTTAAATTAAATATATATAGGGTTGTTTCAAATGCTGAATTTAAACCTGTATTTAAATATTAGATTTTTGGGCCCAGTTTTCAAGTTGGTCCAAATCAGGGTCCAAAATTAAACTTTGTTTGATTCACAAAAAATGAATTTATGTGGTTCCTTGAAATGCTGAATCTTACCAAGTATTGAGAGATTTTGGATTGTGAGCTCTTTTATCAATTGGTCCACATTGTGGTCCAAAGGGTCCTAAATTAAACTTTTGTTTGATTTCATCAAAAATTCAATTTTTGGAGTTCTTTGATATGCTGATTCTGACAATGTACTTAGATTTTGGATATTGGACCATAATAGGTAAATGTCCAATTTCAAATATTTCAGTTCTTTGACAACTTTCATTTTGTGTCACAAACCTATGCTGTGTCAAATATTTTACCACAATCCAAATTCAGAGCAGTTTTAAGCTTGTAAATGTAGTGACCATACTTGCTCAACTGTTCAGGGTTCGACCTCTGCAGGAAAATCTGGTTCGCTGTCACTCTGACAGCCTCTTGTTTTATATATAGTATATATTTTTTTTAATTTTCATCCAAATATGTTCATTGAGAAACATGTCACGGTATTGAAAGATGGTTTTACCAACTCTTTTGGAAATGCTTCAGGACTATCCTTGCTTAAATACGGTACTTTGTATGTCTTAATATCTTTAAGAAAAAATACAAAGTCATATAGCTATATTATTTTAATACAACCGCACCAAATTTTCCTGAATTAGATTGTGTGCTACGTTAGTTAATCCAGACATAATGGAAATTGTCCATACAGGTTAGTTACTCCTGGTTTGCCCACATTTAAATATAGCAAATATCTATTGGTAAAGAAAGCAATAAAGACGAAAGGTTTAATGAGCATACAATTGTATAGTCTGTTCCAACTTTATAGGTAGATAGTTTCATCTGTGTTTTCTATATATTCAGGTATTTTTCATTTTGTAGTTTTATTTTTATTTGTATAGATAAATAATAAATTAATTAATTTGAAAAAAATCTCAATAATTTAATAATAAATTACCAGTTTAATCGATTCATTTCACATACAACTAATGACAAAACGACATTCATTTATAAAAGTGGCTTAATAATTCATCCGTTTCTAAATGATTGCGATATAAATACACCAACATAATTATGATAAAGTTTTCTTTTATTGCAAACATAATTATATAATTTATGCATCAAATTTATATATGCATTGCATAAGGAAATAAATAAAGCACTAAGGTAAAAAAAAAAGTCACATATATGAGGCACTATATGTATAATGATGAAAACTACAACATTTTATATATACTAGAACACACCCGCGACATCGCGGGTCCGTGACTGATTTTAAGTATCCAATTATGTGGAAGCCTTATTTTTAGCCTGGATTTTTAGTATTGGTATTGTCATCTGATAAAGTCATGCTGATTATAAGATGCACAGTTTCTCTGCTTTCAAAACCTTTCTGTTTGAACCCGTCGACCTGGTACTTATAAATCATTGGCAATATTATTTATTTAGAAAACAAAAGGGCCTGGAATGGTGTAATTTTTAATCAATACCATTGTCCTATATTAGTTATATTATATAAAGTTAAATTCTTTGATTCGCCGGATTTACGTCATGCCGGCTAACAAATTGGAGGATTTCTTAGTATTCGTATTGTCATCTTATAAAGTCATGCTGATTAAAATACTACAACCGTAAACAAAGTGACATTGATTGAATTTAGTAGTGTCAACCCTGTATAATGACGGAGTTTAGGTGTGATTATGACCAGTGTATATAGCAAAGCCCAAATACACCGTTTGGTGGTGCGGAACGTACAGATTAAGTAATAGGTAACAGGTAACATATACTATTGGTATCGGTATCGGATTCGACCCGGAACTTGTTAATTATTGGTAATATTAATTATATGGAAAACAAAAGGGCCTGGAATGGTGTAATTTTTAATCAACACCATTGTTCTATATATGTTATATATAAAGTTGAATTCTTTGATTCGTCATGCCGGCTAACAAATTGGACCTCGTGATTTTAGTATTATAGATATTTCAAGTCACAAAACGTTATATTTCAGTACAAAGTCACAAAACATAATATTCACAAAATCACAAATAACAATATTTCATAAAGTCATTCAGTTCAATGAAGAAGATGGGATGCTGCGTCAGAGTAGTCTATCACGTTGATGAGTCCTTGTTGGTATCTGTCTGTCAGTAGTTGGAATCTGGTGTCTATAACTCTGTATCGCCTGCTTTTTTTGTGGGTGGGCTCCTGCTTGCTGCATACTGGATAACGGTACATTCTGACAGTGCCTGTGTCTTCTTGAGTAACTCGATGATCTCGTAAATTTTGGGACGGGCATGTTTTAGTCTCTTCTTAATTTTGTTGTGCCATCCTTCCAGGTGGTTAAAGGTGCGGGGTCCTTCGGTGAAGTAGTTCAGTGGGATATCCAGTGAACGGACACAAAAGAAAATTCTCTCTTCTAATGACAGAGTCGCGAAAGTCAATAATAAAACAATATCGGTGACGATACTGATCAAAAGTTATTTCTAAATAAAAATAATTTGTACATTTTAAAGAAATTATTTGTTAAACTGTTATTAAAAATATTCATGCAAATACGCGATGTTTTATATTCAGTATTTATCGAGATAATTGCTTTAGAAGCTTGTGAAACTGAAATTTAAAAACTGCCAATCTTTGCTACATATTGATAAAAAAAAAAATGGAAATAATCATGAACATACAAAATCGAAAGATCTTTCGGGTCACCAATTTTCTGAGTGTTCCAAAAAGTCCTTAGCATGTTACAATTTACCAAAGTATGCTTATTTTTTCACACCTAAGTTATCGAGCACACCGGTCTGCTCTTGTCACATGAACATTCAATAAAGAACTATTGTCTTTTCGTGAATATAAAAATATAAAAGTCTGTCTGTGTAAGTTAAAAAATTAAAGATAACTAAGTTTGTAGATAGGTATCTTTCTATTATTTTGTATACAATTTTAAGAAAAGGTCGTCCCGAGTTTTGTACAAGTATTTGCGGTCTTCTCGATCTATTCACATTCAATGTTTACATCGAGATAAGGTCTGTTTGATTTGCTTAGTAACTTAATTTCAAAAGTGCCAATCTTTACTGCATATCAATCGATTCCTTTGGAATTGTTTCCTGACTTTCTCTGATCTAGCTGTATATATATACGAAAAATTAGCATGTTCCAGAGAGGTATACAGACAGTAAAACAAGCATTCTGAGAGTATTGTATGGCAATACATAGTCCTCTACTGGGTAAAAATTCATTATACTGGAACAAAATGCTAACTTGTTCTATAACTTGTCATAGTGTAAACAAAAAGAAAATAGCAAGTCAATATCTTCAAGAAAGACTAAAAACAGTGTGGAAAACTGATTATTTGAGTGAATCTTTCAAGCCCAAGTACCAAAACTTTGCACAAAATTATCAGACCAAAACAAAAATTTAAACTTCATCTGTAACTTGTCATGATAAAACTATATACCAATTATCAATCAATATCTTCAAGCATGATGAAAAAAAGTGTGGAAAACACTCTAACAATAGGTATGATTAATAGTTCTCTAAAATTAGATATGATGTAATACAACGTATATCTATTTTCAAATTATAATCAAATATAGTTATTAGTTCCAAATATTTTTCTTTCATTTGTCACAAACTAATATAGATTTGTAACTTATCTATAAAATGTCAACAACTTTTATCTACACACAATGTAATGTAATGAAATATATACCTTAATAAAAATAGATTATTATCTAATTAAAGAATTTCACTTCATAAACAAATTTTACATATACAGCATTCAAAAAATTAGTTTACACAAAGTATCAAACAAACAATTTACCAAAGAATGTCTTTTAAATAAATGTGGAATGTGTCCATGGGACACAGATGATGCCCCCGCTTGCATATCATATAAAGATATAAAGGGACATAACTGAAGAACGGTAAAGGTGACCCTACCCAAATTTGTAATTGATCTGAGTTTTGTAGTAATAAGCATTGTGTATAAGTCTCATAACATTTGGTTGAGGCAAACTAAAGTTAGAGAACGGAAATGAAAAACTCAGCAATTTTTATGTTTATAAAGGATTATAACTCAAGAACGGTAAAAGTGACACCATGATCTGTATTAAGTGGTAATAAGCATTGTGTATAAGTTTCATAACATTTGGTTGAGGCAAACTAAAGTTAGAGAACGGAAATGAAAAACTCAGCAATTTTTAAGTTTATAAAGGGTATAACTCAAGAACGGTAAAAGTGACGCCACCCAATTTTGAACTTAATGTGTATTATGTGGTAATAAGCATTGTGTAGAAGTTTCATAACATTTGGTAAAGGCAAACTAAAATTAGAGAACGGAAACAAAATATTCAGCAATTTTTATGTTTATAAAGGGGCATAACTAAAGAGCGGTAAAAGTGACGGCACCCAATTTCGAACTTGATCTGT
The DNA here is from genome assembly GCA_017311375.1 of Mytilus coruscus. Lineage (NCBI taxonomy): Eukaryota > Metazoa > Mollusca > Bivalvia > Mytilida > Mytilidae > Mytilus > Mytilus coruscus. The sequence goes on from CM029599.1 coordinate 96,872,260, forward strand.
ATTATGTGGTAATAAGCATTGTGTATAAGTTTCATAACATTTGGTTGAGGCAAACTAAAGTTAGAGAACGGAAACCAACTTTGGGACGTACGGCAAACGTACGTACAGACGGACAAGGGTGAAACTTAATGCCCCCTCCGCTACGGCGGGGGCATAAAAATGAGTTATCTCCCTTTGTACAGAAATATGGTTTAACATACAAAATGTAGTATTCTAACATTTGATATGGACCATGATAACTCTGGACTAAATCATCAGACCGGAACCAAATTCGAACTTGATCTATAACTTGTCATGATAAAACTATATACCAAATATCAAATCAATATCTACAAGAACGAAGAAAAAGTGTGGAAAACTGATTTGCCGGACTGACGGATGGACAGACGGACAGATAGACGGAGTGCAAACCTAAAGTCCCCTCGACTTCGACGGTAGGGGACTAAAAATTAAGTTGGTACTCCAGGAATGTATTCGCATAACAACATTTTAAACCAATTTTACTCCAAGCATGTATAGCCTGCTGAACTCGTCGTTTGCTACTCCAGGAGGAAAATGATAACATTGAGTGAAAGTTTTGTTTTTATTTCAATTCATTTCTATTTTTACTATTTACCAGAACGTTTTTCAGTGAATCCATAATTAATAGCATCCTTGCTAAAATGGACTTACATTGAGAAGATCTTGTTTTCAATGTTTACAGGGGAGCTGAGACTACTATAACAGCTATCAGCTGTGTTATAATAGTCTCAGAGGGGAGGTAATAATTTATCACTAGATTTTCCACTGAGTTGTTCCATAAAAAGCGGTATCCTTCAACCCAAAACTCTATCACGTAATCAGTAAATGATGTTGTAGCGGGTATATTGTCAGCTTCATCAATGTCTTCTAAAGTTATAAGCCAAATATCCTCAACAAGATGGAGTGAATTGAGAGGTTATAGTGCGGCTCGTCGTATAAGTCGATTAATGTCTTAATTTTCTTTATAGTATGACTGTAGTCCACATTTATGTGCCTTTCACCAAATACTAGAACACTGGGTAAAGTGGAAGAAGCAGCCTTTCACGGTTCCCCCCTGGGAACACTATCCGTGCTGTGTTGTTGGTTGCTGTCTCGTAATCAAAATACTGTTTCTGGTTGAAGTTGTAACTGATGTAGTTAAACGATCTGTCATACAGGAATTTTGAGTTATTTTGACTTTCAACATTTTTGTATAGATTTGGACTAATTCTACTAATTTTGGTGTCATAAATTTAGAGAATTCATCATGTGACAAGTTCCAGTTGAGTTAATTATGTGTAATTTAATTATTTGGACATTCTCGTTAGCAAGAGTATTTTATAATTGGACAGAATTGTAATTATGACTTTTGTACTCATTAGAGTGAATTCTTTTACTCAAAACTTGTCATGATGAAATGGTATAAATTCCCTGCAAAGGAAACAGAAGCCTCCATCTACCAGGAGACGAAATGACGAGCGTTTCACCAGTGGATGGACTCCAAAAAAGCCGTTGCTTCCGCTGCTACCCATGTAACTACCACCAGTACAAGCGTAGATAACATCTGTCAGACGCAAGCCAGGGATACAATTATTGGTATACCACTTACACCATCAAAATATCGTGGAGAACCAGAGGGAATCAACATCGAGAAGGACATTGTCACTAGTCCGTACAACTCCCAGAAGGCATGCCATCGCCGTTACTTTTTTACTCCATCCAAACCTAGGAGTAAGCGTTGTAGGATAGACTTTACAGAAGGTTTTGACGTCGATGGCTCCGACCTACTTCGCACACCATCACATACCTCGCCAATATCCATGCCAGATCCAGAGGCCATTCAAACTGTCTTTGCCTTACAAGAACGGCCAGACACTCCGTACCAACCTCAACCACCAGGATGGAGCAAGATGAAAGGGAAAAGAACAGCAGATCCAACACTGCAAGAATAGGTTATTGTAGTCTGCAATATCTATCAAGATAGCCGGACAATAAAACCCAACATCAATCAAGTAATGACAGAGTATGATAGTAGGGGTCTCATTTTGGGGTGGGGTCCAATCCGGATCCCGCTTATTGTTTTGTCAGATTCCCGTATCCCGCTTATCATTTTTAGTTTCCGTTTCCCTTATATTTTTTCTATAAGAAGTCGCCTTGCAAGAGCCCTCCTATCGGTATATCACACTTGTATTACCATTGGCAAGATATCAGGGAACCGATAAATGGCTTACTGGTGTCACAAATTTAGGAATGATTGTCAGTGACTCGCCAAAGGTGGGTGGTACTCTGGGCGCCAAGACTGTGAGAAGCGTAACTACATGTCCAATAAACTGTGGGTAAAAATTGGAGCAGGGATCTGGGGCCGCTGAATGCACCCAGCAGGTATAGGGTAGATTTGAGAGTACTCGAAGTTGCTGAAAGCTAGTTGATTGATTGATTGATTGATTGATTGATTGATTGATTGATTAATTGCTAAAAATGGAAAATAGTTCATGATTGTTCAGGACAAAAACAAGTTTACAATAAATACAACAGGTAGCTAGGTCCTGATCGTCGAGGATGAAGGTCTGGAATTTTAGAAATGCAATGCATAGAAAATGTGGTTTTCTTGGATAGGAACATAGATTTTGCCTTTCAGTAGACCACCTACGAACCCCTCAAAGAGTTGTTGCAAGTTGCTTAACGTGTAGAGAGCGTGGCATTCTCTCTACACTAGCGCCATCGGATTTAACGTCCCCATTCCATGCCAAGAAATCCTCGCTAAAATTCCGGTCGATCTCCTACGGCATCCATTAGTAGTTAAAGATTTGATTTCATTCAATAAATTAATTTACGACCCGCGTATACGTCTCACTTAAAACACAGCCATATACCAAATGGTCAAAATTAATCATCCATGTAATTTGCTCTATGGGATGTTTGCAAAATTTCAACGGAGGCAATTTCTTGGCATGGGAGAAAGGAAGAAAGACCATTCACAATTTGTTTGTCTTACATTTGTTTTCTCTCTTTCAATTAAATAAAAAAATTAAACCTTTCAGATGTGGAGTTCATAAGAAGGAAATATTCCTGTGGAACACCCCCTTTTTTTGTGATCTCTATTTTCAACCCTCTAATCTAATTAAAATTAAAACTTTGATTTCTAACCGATCTATTCATGTACCGACCGGCAACTTTCTTTATTTAATAAGAAAATCTACAGTGCTGTTATACACATGCATGTTGATTGCTTGGAGTCCCCGCCCGAAAAGAAAGAAATAGTCTAACTCAAGATACTATATTCCTGAATCACGTGATTTTTACTACGTGGAGCTTAAATTAGAATAAATACCGAATATGGAAAGTGAAACTACAATTCATAACATAAAGTCCGTTGGCGCATAGAAGAAAAAGAAGATTATTTTTGCAAAGGGTACCGGGGTAATCCTCTCTGTGTTCAAAATATACATGAAATATTTGCCACTGCCCTTGTCTCGGTTCTATGAATGTTTACCCTGAGTTTTCTATCTGTTACATGCCAAGAAATCCTCGCTAAAATTCCGGTCGACCTCCTACGGCATCCATTAGTAGTTAAAGATTTGATTTCATTCAATAAATTAATTTACGACCCGCGTGTACGTCTCACTTAAAACACAGCCATATACCAAATGGTCAAAATTAATCATCCATGTAATTTGCTCTATGGTGTGTTTGCAAAATTTCAACGGAGGCAATTTCTTGGCATGGGAGAAAGGAAGAAAGACCATTCACAATTTGTTTGTCTTACATTTGTTTTTCTCTTTCAATTAAATAAAAAAATTAAACCTTTCAGATGTAGAGTTCATAAGAAGGAAATATTCCTGTGGAACACCCCCTTTTTTTGTGATCTCTATTTTCAACCTCTAATCTAATTAAAATTAAAACTTTGATTTCTAACCGATCTATTCATGTACCGACCGGCAACTTTCTTTATTTAATAAGAAAATCTACAGTGCTGTTATACACATGCATGTTGATTGCTTGGAGTCCCCGCCCGAAAAGAAAGAAATAGTCTAACTCCAAGATACTATATTCCTGAATCACGTGATTTTTACTACGTGGAGCTTAAATTAGAATAAATACCGAATATGGAAAGTGAAACTACAATTCATAACATAAAGTCCGTTGGCGCATAGAAGAAATAGAAGATTATTTTTGCAAAGGGTACCGGGTAATCCTCTGTGTTCAAAATATACATGAAATATTTGCCACTGCCCTTGTCTCGGTTCTATGAATGTTTACCCTGAGTTTTCTATCTGTTACATGCCAAGAAATCCTCGCTAAAATTCCGGTCGATCTCCTACGGCATCCATTAGTAGTTAAAGATTTGATTTCATTCAATAAATTAATTTACGACCCGCGTGTACGTCTCACTTAAAACACAGCCATATACCAAATGGTCAAAATTAATCATCCATGTAATTTGCTCTATGGGATGTTTGCAAAATTTCAACGGAGGCAATTTCTTGGCATGGGAGAAAGGAAGAAAGACCATTCACAATTTGTTTGTCTTACATTTGTTTTTCTCTTTCAATTAAATAAAAAAATTAAACCTTTCAGATGTAGAGTTCATAAGAAGGAAATATTCCTGTGGAACACCCCCTTTTTTTTTGTGATCTCTATTTTCAACCCTCTAATCTAATTAAAATTAAAACTTTGATTTCTAACCGATCTATTCATGTACCGACCGGCAACTTTCTTTATTTAATAAGAAAATCTACAGTGCTGTTATACACATGCATGTTGATTGCTTGGAGTCCCTGCCCGAAAAGAAAGAAATAGTCTAACTCCAAGATACTATATTCCTGAATCACGTGATTTTTACTACGTGGAGCTTAAATTAGAATAAATACCGAATATGGAAAGTGAAACTACAATTCATAACATAAAGTCCGTTGGCGCATAGAAGAAATAGAAGATTATTTTTGCAAAGGGTACCGGGTAATCCTCTCTGTGTTCAAAATATACATGAAATATTTGCCACTGCCCTTGTCTCGGTTCTATGAATGTTTACCCTGAGTTTTCTATCTGTTACATGCCAAGAAATCCTCGCTAAAATTCCGGTCGATCTCCTACGGCATCCATTAGTAGTTAAAGATTTGATTTCATTCAATAAATTAATTTACGACCCGCGTGTACGTCTCACTTAAAACACAGCCATATACCAAATGGTCAAAATTAATCATCCATGTAATTTGCTCTATGGGATGTTTGCAAAATTTCAACGGAGGCAATTTCTTGGCATGGGAGAAAGGAAGAAAGACCATTCACAATTTGTTTGTCTTACATTTGTTTTCTCTCTTCAATTAAATAAAAAATTAAACCTTTCAGATGTAGAGTTCATAAGAAGGAAATATTCCTGTGGAACACCCCCTTTTTTTTGTGATCTCTATTTTCAACCTCTAATCTAATTAAAATTAAAACTTTGATTTCTAACCGATCTATTCATGTACCGACCGGCAACTTTCTTTATTTAATAAGAAAATCTACAGTGCTGTTATACACATGCATGTTGATTGCTTGGAGTCCCCGCCCGAAAAGAAAGAAATAGTCTAACTCCAAGATACTATATTCCTGAATCACGTGATTTTTACTACGTGGAGCTTAAATTAGAATAAATACCGAATATGGAAAGTGAAACTACAATTCATAACATAAAGTCCGTTGGCGCATAGAAGAAATAGAAGATTATTTTTGCAAAGGGTACCGGGTAATCCTCTCTGTGTTCAAAATATACATGAAATATTTGCCACTGCCCTTGTCTCGGTTCTATGAATGTTTACCCTGAGTTTTCTATCTGTTACATGCCAAGAAATCCTCGCTAAAAATTCCGGTCGATCTCCTACGGCATCCATTAGTAGTTAAAGATTTGATTTCATTCAATAAATTAATTTACGACCCGCGTGTACGTCTCACTTAAAACACAGCCATATACCAAATGGTCAAAATTAATCATCCATGTAATTTGCTCTATGGGATGTTTGCAAAATTTCAACGGAGGCAATTTCTTGGCATGTTCTGACCAGACGTGACTGCACATTACGCACAACCAAACGAACGCCTAACTTCGGCAAGGATTTTATTGTAGGTCGGATAAGGACCAAGTGGAAAGTTAGTTGAAAGGCAACAGCAATTAATAAAAAATAAATCATGTATATAAAAAAGGCAGGGTTTTGGGCATGATGAGGCTAATTCAAGTATTTGTTGATAGAAATGAAATGATCTGAATCAAATATCTAGTTTTTAGTTTATATAAGGTGGAATATAATGACATTCTATCCAATACTTAATTCACTAAGGATGATAGACTAGTGTACAAATGACATTTGATAATTAAAGAGTTTTACAGAGTTCACATGGATCTACAGATAATGTTGTTTTTATTTTTTGTATATAAAAAAAAAATATTTGTGAAAAAAATATGTGTATTGGTACGTGCCTAAAGGCCTAACGACAGCTACGCCCCTGACTGCCATAAGATTATATTGAGAGAAAAAAACGGAATACATTTGATATGATAAACAAACAAAAATTACTTATATCCCCATCACACTAGGACCACGATCCCACTACGATCTCAGAAATTATAAAATTTTGAAAGTCATAGTAAGATCGTGGTAAGGTCGTAATAAGGACATGCCAAGTCTTCATGATCGTGGAGCTTTGAATATGCTCAAAACATTCGTAGTGTAGTCATGGCCAAAACTAGTTGAAGTAGAACCGTATGAACTCAGTCGTAGTAAGGACATAGTTAGATCGGGATGGGCGTAGAAGCATCGTATTGGAAACGTGGTGCAATCGGGGTAGCCAATGGAAAATATTTCGCTGCAACCTTAGGTAGGCCTATAAGATTTCACTGCCACTATCCCGATTTCACTATACGTCTTAATTACGCTTCTACAATATTGATTCGATTATTCTACGATGAGGAAGACAATAATGCGCAGCTACTTTGCCCTTGTCGTCCTCGTCCACATCACTACGATTCTACTACGTCCTAGCCACGATAATTGTGTTATATTTCCTAATTTGCAAATTGGAAATTTCAAAATTGCATACCTTTTTTGAGACCTCTGCTTTTTATTTAGCACCCCGATCTCTAAGTGTTTTTAATACCTTTAGTGGAAATTTATCTCAAGGAAACTGATGTGTACAATGGGAAAGTCAAGATATTTATAGGGACAAAGAGCGTAGTGACAACGAAGTGGAGTCGTTTTTTGATCGTAGTAGACGCGTATTGAAATCGTAATGCGATCGGGAAGGTTTTGGAAGAAGCGTTCAGAGATCGTGTAAGTCGTGGTAAGGTCTTATTAGACGCAGCAAGAGCGTGACAAGATAGTAACTATAGAACGTGTTACTGTCGTAGCGAAATCGTAGCAGGATCTTATCAGGATCATAGCAAGATCGCAGTATCAACGTGAAAACTGTGAAATAAATTGATGAATATTCAAGCCAACCATACCACGATCTCACTGCAATCTTATCTATTTTAGTTAGTAAATCACTCAAGTATGAGGTCAACTCCTTATTCATAGTCTTGGTCTAGTGTGATGGGGGCTTTACATCCACTTAATTTGAACTTTGGTGTACATTTGTCTCATTGGCAGTCAATCACATTCCTTTTTTCATTATTTGACAACAAATTTTGATTCACGCTTAATAAAATGATGAATTTTCCCGGATTCCCGGCTCATTTGTTGGTAATTTCACGTGTCCCGCCCGACTTTATTTCCCGTTTTCCCGGACAATAATTTGACTTTCACGTGTCACGCTTACAAAAATCGGCCAATCCCGCGTCACGCTTAGACCCCAATGAGACCCACATAGTAACATCAATAGACTTGTACTAATCCAATACAATTAGTTAAAACATGTCAGGCATACCGACCACGTTGAACGATATGTCAAATACATGATACATCTGACGATGAATTGAGTATGGAAACTTCCACACAATTAGGGAGCTACCATTTGAATCTCTGTCCTGCCTTTTTATTTTTTACTCTATTCGGTCCTGCCTTTTTTTTTACTAGTTTATCCTGAATTTTTTTACACAAATTGTCATCCTGCCTTTTTTTTTTACCAAGTTGCTCATCCTGCCTTTTTTTTTACCCAAAACTCCTGTCCTGCCTATTTTTTTCAAATTTCATCCTAGCCCCCCATAAAAATCAAATGGTAGCTCCCTTACCAGATGTTATAGCAGCAGTCACTTCTCTCGTTGGGAGTCAAACCGCCGATTGGATACTAACCAAACGGAATGGCAAATACTCGATCACGATAGAATTGCGTCAAATCAAAAGACAGAAAATTGTGACGAAAAAGAGGTCATCACAAGCACGTCAAGATAGGAATAACCGTCGACGACAAGCCTCCCTCTCTTGTAAACAACAACAACAGTCAGGAGACCCGAGGAGCTTGAAACAACCGCACCACCTCCAAATGACAAGATCTTGGAAATACCTCCGATCACCACTATTTTTTTAATATATTTGCATTACACATGCAATGGCAGTACCTTTCCAATTACTATTTATGTGTTGTGTCTAAATTAAAGTTGTAACACTTTATAGTGACTGGAAAGGGTAGAAAATTCATCAGATGAGAAAAGGCTGAAGATACATGGAAACGGCACCAAATCATTAGATATTGCATCTTAAAAAAGAAACTGAAATTTGGATAGTTCCACTTCAAGGTAAAATGTTTATCTCTTGTGAAATGAAATAACAAAATATTGTAACACTGTAGTTAATTAATAACGATACTATTACATGTATTTATGTATTGGCCTTATTGTTGGTCCTTGGCCAGTAGTATTGGCCTTCGCTTCGCCTCAGACCAATACACCAAGACATGGACCAATAACAAGGACAATACAGAAATACTTGCGCAATAATATTATAGAATGACAGTATGGTTCAATAGTGGAATCAGCCCTCAACTACTTTTTACATAAATATTAACTTCTGGCTTCAACTCCTTGTTCGTCTTGTCTGGAGATCTTGTTGTAGTTCCAGTTAGGCAAGCATTTTAGAGACATATCCTGTCCATCCTCTCTTGACTTGTAATTTCTGGTGATAGATTTTGCCGCTTGACGTTGTATCCTTTCAAGCTTGTTTTTGTTACCGTGTATGGGTCCCATACTATGGCTCCATATTAAATTGTAAGATCCATTCCTAAAGGTCTAGATCATTGTTCTAATCTGACACAAATTTCAATAACTGGAATGCTACCCAAGTTGAATATATGGTGACCTACTAGAACAACATTATCACTATTGAAATTGTGTTTAATACCATGATTGTTCAATGTCATTAACTTAAATGGAGACAGACATTTGACCTGAAAGGTGGTGTGGGAGTGCAAAATCAAAACTAACTGACTATGATATATGGTTAAAGAATGAATATCAATTACATGGGTCAACATGGTCAAGGGCAGAGTTGTTGTGAAATAACAATATGGCAGAGAAGTGGTTTCAAGTTTCATATAAAGCGACCTGACTGACATGAAATAAAAATCAAAGGAGTATCCCTATTTGTCTAATCTTCAAGGTGAAATAAAACTAGTAAAACAATATTATACTATTGTCTAAATCTACAGAAATATAATTTGCTTCAAGTAACAGAAATAACTAGGTCACTAGTAACTTATTTAATGAGTATGTGGGTATAAGAGCTTGATAACAACAGGCTCTTCATAATCATTGGTTTGAAAAGGATACTAGTAGTCTATATTCTTGATTTAGAAAAATGTAATTGCAAGACAAAAATCACATTACTTAGAATACTTTAGATCATTCAGGTCTTTATTTATATGTACAAAAGAACAGCCAGTAGTCATTGGATATTGTAGATCATTCAAATAGACTTGACCTATTTATTAGTACAAAAGAACAGCCAGTAGTCATTGGATATTGTAGATCATTCTGGTAGTCTTAACCTTTTTATTTATAGAAAAAAACAGCCAGTAGTCATTGGATACTGTAGATCATTCAGGTAGTCTTGACCTATACATTTGTACTAAAAAAACAGCCAGTTGTCATCTTCACATAACACACATATACGAATATCAATTATATGCTTACGAGACATGTTGGAATGTTAATCTAATTACGGTATGTGAAAATCAAGACTTGCATAAAAAATATCACAATATATTAGAGACAGTGGCGTCATTTTTCCTCAGAGCTTTCAGCTCTTTGATTAAAATGCCTGGAAATGTAGTCAGAAGTTTTATGAGAGTATTTAGTTTTTGTGTCTAATGTATCATTCTACAAAAATTATACTGTAATTCCATGTCTGAATTTTCATGAACTTATCAGGGGGTCATATGTACTTTTTGCAAACCTTCTTTACAACTTGATAAGAATCACAGTCATTTAGAGCTTGACATGTTGACACTTGCCTATTCAAGAAAACTATATGTTGAACTCTAGATGCTTGATCTGGGTTTTTTTTTCTTGTTGTGTTCTTGATTGACATATACCCCTCCTGACATTCATTTATTGTATGAAAAGCCACTGAATTCTTTGATAAATCATTAGAACTCTGTCTTGTCCTTAAAGAAAGTAACAATTTGTGATTCTTTATTCCTCTATCATGATTAGTGGAAATTCCTTTTTTATTCATGTAGTATTTATTGATTCATATACCATACATAAAATATTTCTGTAAATGCCCTTTGAATGAACCTCTAAAATATATGTCATATATCAATATAAAAGAATGAGATTGAACTTACACTTGAAGATGAGTTTACTTTGATCACAAGATATTTTTAATACAAAATTACTGGCATATATATTGTATATTTAGTTATAACATACATATACAATTTCCATACAATATTCCTGTACTTTTAATAATTTTAGCTAAGCAAAAAATGCAATGTTTTCAGATTTTTTTTGTTTGTAGCTTTTTATTTTTCAAAATGTTAAGAACCTGGTTTTCACAAATTTTTAATTATCAGATGAAAAATGTATTTTCTAATAATTTGTGTCTATGAAAAATGAACATATGAGGATTGAAATCAAACATTAATTTTGTAAAGCTTTGGTTTTGTCATGAGTGGTTCTTTTTTGGCACATACATTAAGTATGAAAAGCCTCAGAAAAACAATTTATAGTTAAGTCAATATCATAAGAAAACAATAAAAAAAAAAAATTTCATGACATATGTCAAACAGACAAACTTTTTACAGAAAATCCACAATATTGTTAACCTGTCATATAAGCATTACAAGGAACTAACTTAATCCTGAAAAACTGAAAGGGGCCTCGGTGGCCGAGTGGTCTAAGTAGTTACTACTGTAATCACTAGCCAGTCAACACCGAGGTTGTGAGTTCGAACCCCGTTCGTGCAGGTGCACTTGACTCCAATCTTAATTGACTAGGATTGTCAGTTTTCCTATTGAAGGTCACTGGTTTTCTCTGGGCACTCCGGCCTCCTCCACTAATAAAAACTGGCCGCCACGAAATAGCCCAAAAGCGGTGCTTAAAAGTGGCGTTCAAACACAAAAAAAGTCATGAAAAACTGAACAAAACAACTGAAGATGCGAGCTACAGCTCACTGATGATACCCCCGCCAAAGCTGTTGAGTGATGAATCTAAAAACGCATCACACGGTATAGCTGACTTATATAAACCCTGAAACCAAATTTCAGGAATCCTTGTATTATAGTTCCTCAGAAAAATGTGACGAAAATTTTCAACTTTGCTATCATGTGTAAAATAATACAAGTGTTCGGTAAACAGGAAGTTGTTGAGTGATGAATCTGACAATGCATCACACGGTAGAGCTGACTTATATAAACCTTGAAACCAAATTTCAGAAATCCTTGTAAAGTAGTTCCTGAGAAAAGAGTGACGAAAATTTTCAACTTGGCTATCATGTGTAAAATGATACAAGTGTTCGGTAAACAGGAAATTGTTGAGTGATGATCTGAAAACGCATCACACGGTATAGCTGACTTATATAAACCCTGAAACCAAATTTCAGAAATCCTTGTAATGTAGTTCCTGAGAAAGATCCAATGAAAATATTCATGGGACGGATGGACTGACGGACGGACAGAGGTAAAACAGTATACCCCCACTTTTTTAAAGCGGGGGTATAATTAATAGTCTTAAAAGAGGTCAAGGCCATGTTATAATTTAGACATGTCAAATGAGCATATATTTGTAAAAATTCCACATATCAAATATTGTTATCCAATCATTGATAGTGAGTGAGGAACAGAACTAATCCTCAAATCTTTACAAGATCATAAGAGCATGAAAATGAGGTAAGGGTCAGGTGACAATAAAATGTATAAACAACCTCAATATTAATTTGAGATAACCATATGAAATTGGGAAATTCAGCTTTAATAATTATGTCAATGCTTTTCTCTGAAAAATAATGATGTCCTGTCTTAATTGACTTATATCACATTCGAGACAGAACTACACACTTTTTTGCTTTGGCATTAAGTTATGTTTTTCAATATGAGATCATCTGACAAATGAACACAATATGCTAATACTATTTGCTGAAAATTGGAAAAAAGCCGGTTTTACTTACATACAATGTAACAGCAAGTGGTTTTGCTTTCCATTTGATTGCTCTTTCATTTATTTTTATTTTTTTATTTTGATGGAATTAAATAAAAAATATTCATATTTGAGAATTTATTATGTTTTCCATACATAAAGCAACTTTTAAATATTTATTCTCTACCCTTTTGATAAATTAAAATAGATTTGTACTTGCTAGAAATTGAAATAAAATGTTCAATTAGCTTAAATTTAAGTGTTTAAAAATCCCCAACATTTAAATAAATTACTATGAAACCTATTTCAATTATTACATTTGGAAAGTCAAGTGTTTAACTTAATGTCAAAGAACAATTTTAGGAAAGCAAATTATAAATTATATCAATTCTGTAAAAAAGAAATCTAACTGTTCCATTGGATGAGAGTAACCCCATATGGGACCATACTATGCCACTGCTACTTAATGGCACTATATGGGCCATTTTGCATTAAATCATACACTTGTGATGTCTAACTACTGTCATGAAAATCCAATGGTGTATGTAAACAAGTCAACTTTAAAGATGACAATACCAAAAAGGTTAAGAAGCAATTTGAGGAACTATGTTTCAACAGTCCTATTGTTATAATACATTTCAACAGATATGGAAAAGGTCAATAATTTTGATGATATTACATGTTTCAATTTCAATGTAAATGTAAACAAATCTCTCATTATGATGAATTCTTTGCCATCTATTTCAATTTATTTTAATGGATTTGATTAATAAAAACTGTAGGAATACTATATTGATAACCTACAATGTTTTTATTAAATTGTGTCATCGCTATTTTCTCAAATTTTGCATTGATTTTTTTTTAGTGGTAATTTTTCATATCACACTACAAGAGTGATATGGAATTTCTCAGTTGAGTTGAAAGAGAATGTATGAGGTCATGAGCCTCTTACTGACATTGCCTAGGAAAACAGCGATAAACAGATTATCAATGGTCTTTCAAACTCTAGGATGTTTCTTGGTTACATCTCATCTCAAGGCTGTCACCCTTTGATGAGATTGTAGCTAAAAATCCCCCACTTGTTTGAAAAACCCGATAATCTACATGTATAAATATCTATTGCTTTTATAGTTAGTGATTTCACAAAAATGTAAAATTTGGCTGAATATATCCAGTTTAATTATCTTTCCCTGAATTGAAAATGTTTAGTTGTATAAAAGTTATCAACAAGACTAAAACATAATAAATAAAAGAGCTGGGCCATGAGCGCATGATACACCTGTTGCTTTTTCAACAAATAAAGTTCCATAATTCCTCAATGTCATATCAGAAATTTATAAAAAAAAAAAAAACTAAAGGGAGCTTATTTTAATAGATATAAACCAGTCACCAAAGTTTTATGAAAACTGCTCACAGCACTTTTGAGTTATTGTCCAAAACTGGAAAATCCCCCTCTTTAATGAATAAAATCCCATAACTTGGAAACCAAAAATCTAAAATTTATAAAAATCGAAAGGGAGCTTACGTCAATAGATATAAACAATTCACCAAAATTTCATGAAAATTGTTTAATGCATTTTTGAGTTATTGACCGACATGGTGACAACGGACAGATGGACAGACAGACAGACAACGGTTTACCATTATCATCCCGTAAATGGGCATATAATAAAAAGGATGTATGTGTACTATATTCTAAATGTATGCCTTAAAGGGGCATTCGCTGTCAAATTCATGTCCACAGATTTAATACAAATTCTCATATTTGATTTATAACATACTAAAACATATATCCAAATTATAAAAAGTCTAAAATAAACAATTTATGATGCATGTACTCAGTATTATGTATCAGCATTTTGTGTGTATTTTAGTCTAGACGCTATCTAACTTCCCATAGAGCTAACCTCCGAAACTGCTGACGGTCATATAACCAGATATAAATCATAAATATAGATATAAATAGATTGTGAACATGTGAAATTGGATTTTTCTAGGTCTGTTTGATTTCATATTAAAGGTTAAAAATATATATTAATCATCTTTTTAACCTGTAAAAGAATGAGCTTTTGTGGATCGATTTAGTCAACCAAATGGTTTACCCTTGTTTCACTTTCAACGTTGACATTCTTTTCCTTTTGATACCTGAACAGGCCTAGTTCATCTGTAACCCATCTCTAGCTAAGGGGTCAAATTGAAGGTCACATGAATACGGACTGAATGAGGTCGAATTATTCACTTGCCAGTGAATTACTCATTCTTAGCTATTTTGACCAAATTGAACCAAACTTTCTGATAAAAGTTAATTATTATTTCACTATATGACTTTCATTAATGTTTGAACCAAAAAAAATCATATTTTGATTTTTTTATTTCTCGTTGCTAATGCCCCTTTAACTGAAGAGTTAAAGGGGCATTAGCTGTCAAATCATATTCACCGATTTGACTCAAATTCTTATATTTGATTTATAACATACTAAAATGTATATCCAAATTACGAAAAGTATAAAATAAACAATTAACAATGCATGGACTTGATAATATGTATCAATATTTCGTGTGTATTTTTGTCTAGACATCATCTAATTAACCATCGAGATGATCTCCCACAGTTATATAACCCGACATAAATATAAATATAAACGAATAGCAACCACGTACAATTGGATTTTTCTTAGTCTTTTTTATTTCATATTGTAGGTTAAAAAGTATGTTTATCATCATTTTTACCTGTAAAGGAATGATTTTTTTGTAGATTGAATTAGTCAACCAAATGGTTCATCCTTGTTTCACTTTCAATGTTGACATTCTTTTCCTTTTAATAGCTGAATATATGCGTAACCCATCTCAAGCTAAGGGGTTAAATTGAAGGTCACATGAATACAGATTCAATGAGGTCGAGTTATTCACTTGCAAGTGAATAATTCATCATCAATGTTTCTTATCTTATTTTGACAAATTAAACCAAGTTGGCTGCTTAAGGTTGAATAAGTATTTCACTATATCACTTTAATTCATGATTGAATAAAAAAAAATTATATTTCAATTTTTTTATATCTTGTAGCTAATGCCCCTTTAAAATGTCTTTACAAAGTGTATTTCAATGTTTAAAGATCTGTCTAGGTTTGAAAGTTTTGCAAATCTATTTAATATAAAACAAAGCACTAAATCTAAATTGGCTCTCATTATACATGCCCATTTTAACAATATTAATAAGACTGATACAATAATGTTTTGGAAAGTACAAACTTGAAAAGTGTCAGTTCTTGGATTTCAAAAAAATCCATGATACTACTTTTGCATCAATTCAATTCATTACAACATTATCACAGACAATTATATTGCACAGAGACTTCAATAAAATGGACAACTAATACAATAAGATACACATATAATATTATAGAGATAAGAAAATTTATATCTGAAACAAACTAAATGATTCATTATATCTAGTCATACAAATAGACTAGCTCAAAACTTAATAAGTACAATTAAAGTCTTTTCAATTTGCATGAGCATGTGTGACAGGGGAATTGCCATTCTAATTAGCCATGAGATACATATGTAATATTCCAGAAATAAGAAAGAAAAGTGATTTATGGAAAAGATTAAATGACTCATAACCTCTACAGTCATACTTAAAACAAATAGGGGGAATTGCCATTTTAATAACCATGCACACACTATGTATTTTAAAATTTAGACCACTAATTGTAAAAATAACAGAAACAAATTTTAATGCCATGACATTTTATCAACTGGTTCTCAAATACTTGCATTTTTTTTTCAAATGAATTATGAGGCGTGTGCTTAATTTGCATATTTTTTTACACTAGTTTTTTTATTGAGATTGTATTTCCCACACATAATGATTTTTTCAGTTTATCAAAGAAATTTGTATTCCATCTTATTTCTGCAACAATAAATTAAATGGCCATGTTTTATTGTCACCTATTTATTATCTTTGTCTTACAAATATAACACTAGAAAACATACTCCAACATTGAGAACAGAGGTAAAATGGAATAGTATCACAGGTACAAGGAAACCATTCTACCTCCCTCATCAGATACATTATCTTAATTGTTTTTACATTAATACTGTATCCAGATAAGGAATATTACATGACATTGCTCAGTTGTGTTGTAACAACAGTATCTTTTTAACATCCAATAATTCATGTATAAAAATTTGACAAAAATCTATAAATTAAAATGAAAGTAAGGTAAGTAAATAAGACCTGAATCAATCTAAAAAAATGCTGAATTTACCCTTCAGTAATTCCAGTAAGCAGATTGAACCTTTTATGGCAGTAAAACTTGAGTGACATGTTGGTGAGTGACATGTTTGTGACTGAGAAGCAAGTATAGTTATCATAAACTTAAGTATTAAGGACAGTGTTAAACTATCAGTTTTTTCATATGATTGACAGAATAACTGCTTCTCCCAAAAAAAGAAGGGGATACAATGAACAAGTTCACTAAGTCTCCTTCCTTATTTGTGCTTATGATATACAATTATAAATGCGTTCTAAAAAAAGCATCTGAAATAATGGTGATTAAATCAATTTTTTTCTACGAATTATGAACTTTTTATACCCTGCTTCAAAAGGAGGGGTATACTGGTTAACAACTGTCTGTCCATCCTTACGTTCCATAAAGGTTTGGTCAAGTTTATCTCACGGACTAAAAATTCCTGAAATTTGGTATCTTAAAAATTTAACATCAACAAAATCAGGAAATAATTGTTTGAGTTTGAATTACTATTTGAAAAAGATTGCATAATGAAAGAAAATATATTTTTCTGAAAAAAATAATGGATTAATTAATATACAAGATTTCTAAAAATTAAACCATTACTATAGCATAACAACTACTTATGTAAATTATCAATGGGAAATCAAATACCATTATTGCCATGATTCTCTGAACTTCTAAACTAAATAGGTAATGACAAATCAAAACTGCAATGCCAGGGCTTTCTGTCACAAAACTTAACTCAGTTCTCAGAGCACAAAATTTGTTCTCAAAACACCAAATCCAATATTTTGATTGGTAGAATTCTGAGTCTGAGTACGATAATTGTACTAAAAATTTTTATGACCCCAAGGCCATTACTTTTTATCTTTAAAATAATCTGTGCCATTTACTTTCATGAAAAAGCTACTGTAATGCAATAAAATATTATTAAGGAAAATGTTACCATCATAAAAATACATTTTGAGTTTAAATATGCTGAATCCCTTTCTCTGATAGAAATAAAGTAAAAATTCTACTTTAAAATGGTGAAAATGATAATTTCTTTTATGATTTCTCCTTAGATTTCTAATGTAATGTTCCTTTTAAGTTTCGAACCACTTTCAATGCTCCAGTAAAATCTGCTGTAACCATGACTTCTCCTTCATCTTCATCTGAATCATCTGCTGATTTCTTCTTACTATTTGGTTTTAATAAGGAAGGCTTTGGAGCAAAGATGGCTGCTGTTACAACAGCATTGTGAACTACAAAATGAAGAGATACATCAAAAATATCTATTGAAATGATGCATTTCTTTGCTACATTTCTTGTTAAATACTATGATTGTTCTTTCAAACAATAAACATTTAAAAAAAATGTTATAGTACAAATTATTTCTGTTTCAGAGTTCTCCAAAGACCTTTTAGCAACATGGGACCATGGTTCTATTTGGATAGGTTTTATCATAGAATGTATTACAAATGTGGTGATATAATTTTAGGAAATCAGTGCTATTTCAAATCCCATGGTGCTATCAGAAAATACTCTTTTTTGGCACTGACATAGGTTTATTTTTTTAGTGTTTAAAGATTTTCTTTGGTCTTTTGTTTTTCTCTTAATCATTTCATTTGCATGTTATGTGGAATTTAACTGTTTATTCTTGCATTTATAAGATATGAAGATAACAATTCAAAGTTGCACATTTGATAAATGTCAGTCTAATCTGGGAATAAATAAATGATGAAAAGGAATGCGTTTTAACAACATGTTATCATACAAAATACACAACATATACAAATTTGTACCTTCGTGTGCACTTATTATCATATTTTTATCTGTCATGAAAGTTTTTAAAATATATTTTTGATTTATATGAGACTGTTATGACCTACTTTTTATTGCTTCCCAGTAATCATTACGATCTCTACGAGCTGATGAAAATTTATAGAAATCATGATTCTGTTTCCAGATATAAACAAACTGGTCTTCTGATCCACATATGATATATTTGGCTTTGGGACTGAAAATACAAATGCATTGCAGATTAATATTTTTCTTCTCAGAAATTTATATATATAATTTTTTAATGACCGTACTGTCAACAAGACAAATGAAAGACTGGAAATTATTCAACACTAAATATAATGCTATTGATAAAAAATTCTATTTCATCCCACATCTGTGCTATCTGATCTGTGAAAATGATTAAATTGTATATACTTTGATGTTAAAAATTAAAAAAGTTTTATAAAAGGACAATTTATTCTAGATACAATTATGACTTCATGTCTCAGGACTCTTGTCATTCCCTGAAAAGAAAGTCTTGATCTGTAACTCACCATTATAAAGTATTAAACCAAAAAATCAACGCAACATCTACAGGCATAGCTAAGAAAGTCCGGATAAGAAGTCTTTTTTGTCATGTATCTATGAAAAACATACTGAGGGTCTTAATATTACCAATAAAATCACTTGATCATGAAATCTGGATACTGTTTTACAAAGCAACTGAACCATTTGCCAGCTTACATAGTCGAAGACAATGGAAATATAGTGACAGAAACTTCAGAACATAAGCCTAACCCCTTATGAACATAATGCAGACTTTTTACAAGTCCCACTCCTAATGTTGCCTTATTGGTGGGTTTAAAGATCCTAAGTCTGTATCTTTGAGAGTTCTTATTGAAGATTAATGCAGAAAAGCGCTTCAGACACAAAAACATTATTAAGTGTTAATTTCAATTCTCCAGCAAAGGCAAGACAGAAATATATTTCTATTCTGAGACAATACATATATATAAATTCTTATAAATCATACAAACTAACAAGTCTTGATATTACCTAAAACTGGCTTTAATCTGGCTGCTGTTATTTGCACATCCTTTGTATTTACAGGTTAACATTTTATCTCGTAAATCATAAAGACGGATTCTTGAATCATTTGAAGTTACTAAAACCTGAAAAGCAAGAATATTCTAAGAAAATAGGGGAAAAAATGTTAAGTATAATGCATAGATCTTTTTTGTTTTATTTTTTGATAATTTTCACACTGAAGTAGAGTCCCACTGTTAAACTGTGTCTTGGTAAGATTGCTAATGTAATTAGTAGGAACCACAATTTTTATTTTACTTTGCAACAGTGCTTTGCAAACATTTTGACTAACCTGAGAATTTATTTTCATTTTCTTAGAAATACATTTGCTTACAGCATCATTAGCTGCAAAATTTCATGTCCACCAAATTGATTCAAACTCTCAAATATAATTTAATATATATACACAATGTATAGAATCATTATTTCATGTGTATTCCTGACAGGATGCCATTTTTAAAATTAACCATCAACATGACCCAGGAAAACTGTCAATGGGCAGATGCGACCTTGTTATAATTATAAATACAAACAGATAGGTAAACATAAATACAAATAGACCGGAAAACATGTGAAAAAGCATAATGTTAGTTTTATTAGTTCTGTTTGATCTCATTTCATAGATAAAAACATTTAAATTAAATCTTAAGTCATATACTCATAAATGTATAAGACTGATTTTTTCCCGTGTTAAATCAATCAAAGAAATCAATCTTCCGCAGCACTTTCCGTTGTTTCACATTTTTAGCTTTGCTGGCATTCATTTCAATCACCAGAAATGCACAACTAATGGTCAAATTTAAGATTGCTTGCATTTGGACCCAAATAAGGTCGAACTATTGGCTTGCAAGACAATAATATATCAGCAAAGTTTTTGAGCTGATTTCTACAAATTAACCCAAACTGAATGCTTAAAGCAATTTATTTTTTCAATATTCAGCTTTTGTTAATCTTTGAAACAAAACAAAAAGCATGCTTTAATTTTTTGTCTAAATCGTAGCTAATGCCCCTTTAAAATATATTACAAATTCTTTAAGACGTATTTAAGACATAAAAACAGAATCATAGATTTTTGAATCAAATATCTGCAACTTGGCCTCAGGAATGATTTTTTTTACAAAAATCTGTCCTTGAATTTAGGGTCATGAACATATTTGCCTGTCATGTAATGAGCAATTTTCTGGCTCTGCCTTCTTAGCCGAATTTTGCTTAAGAGTTCATCAGACTTGTTACCTTTTAAGGCTGTTAACCTGCCAAGTTAACCTAAGTTTAAAACACCAGGTAATTGGTCACATAATCACATTGTTTTAATGACAAATTTATAATCAACAATCATACTCTCTGATTTATATTTTTTATTGTTTAACACAGAAAACAATATCAGTGATGAAGAGCTGAAAGGTCATGTGGTGTTATTTTACACTTAAAAGTACATGTATGACATTTTATTCTAGATAAAATGAGTGAACAATCAAATTCTTGGGCAAAATATACCATAATAATAGCTGCAAATTATTGGTTTAAATTTGTTCTTAAAAAACAAATTAATATTTTTAGGTAACAATACTTTTTGTCATTAAAACAACATCTATCTATAAATGCAAGCTATTGTATCACAAAGACAGTTTACTTGAATAGATATTGATTTACTTTTATAACATTGCAAGCTACCGGTATTGTATCACAAAGACAGTTTACTTGAACAGATATTGATTTACTTTTATAACATTGCAAGCTATTGTATCACAAAGACAGTTTCCTTGAACAGATATTGATTTACTTTTATTACATTACAAGCTATTGTATCACAAAGACAGTTTCCTTGAACAGATATTGATTTACTTTTATTACATTACAAGCTATTGTATCACAAAGACAGTTTACTTGAACAGATATTGATTTACTTTTATAACATTGCAAGCTATTGTATCACAAAGACAGTTTACTTGAACAGATATTGATTTACTTTTATAACATTGCAAACTATTGTATGACAAAGACAGTTTCCTTGAACAGATATTGATTTACTTTTATAACATTGCAAGCTATTGTATCACAAAGACAGTTTCCTTGAACAGATATTGATTTACTTTTATAACATTGCAAGCTATTGTATCACAAAGACAGTTTACTTGAACAGATATTGATTTACTTTTATAACATTACAAGCTATTGTATCACAAAGACAGTTTCCTTGAACAGATATTGATTTACTTTTATAACATTGCAAGCTATTGTATCACAAAGACAGTTTACTTGAACAGATATTGATTTACTTTTATAACATTGCAAGCTATTGTATCACAAAGACAGTTTCCTTGAACAGATATTGATTTACTTTTATAACATTACAATCTATTGTATCAAAAAGGCAGTTTACTTGAACATATATTGATATACTTTTATAACATTGCAGACTATTGTATGACAAAGACAGTTTACTTGAACAGATATTGATTTACTTATATAACATTGCAAGCTATTGTATCACAAAGACAGTTTACTTGAACAGATATTGATTTACTTTTATAACATTGCAGACTATTGAAACTATGCCTTTTCCAACTTCCTGGGTGCAATTCAATACAAAAATAAATGTGGATAGTGTCCACATGTGGACACAGATGATGCCCCGCTTGCATATCATATAGTTATAAAGGGACATAACTGAAGAACGGTAAAAGTGACGCGACCCAAATTTGAACTTGATCTGAGTTTTGTGGTAATAAGCATTGTGTGTAAGTCTCATAACATTTGGTGGAGGCTAACTTAAGTAGAGAACAGAAACTAAAAATTCAGCAATTTTTCTATTTGTAAACACGCATAACTCTAGAACAGTTGTATATAGGTTTTATAACATTTGGTTGAGACAAACTAAAAAATTCAGCAATTTTTATGTTTATAAAGGGACATAACTCAAGAATGGTAACAGTGTCTCCACCAAATTTCGTACTTAATCTGTATTATGTAGTAATAAGCATTGTGTATAAGTTTCATAACATTTGGTTGAGGCAAACTAAAGTTAGAAAACGTAAACAAAAATTTGTACTTGATCTTAGTTTTGTGGTAATGAATATTGTGTATAGGTTTCATAATGTTTGGTTGGGGCAAACTTAAGTTACAGAATGGAAACATGGAAACTAAAAATTTTGCAATCTTCGATTTATAAAGGGCATAACTCAATAATGGTTCAAGTGACACTACCCAAATTCAACTTGATCTGTGTTTTATCAGTGGAAGTCAAAATTAAACATTGCATTGTATAAAGCATTGATTGTAGTTGATTCAACTATAATCATGGACAAAGGCAGATAACTCAATTTTAAAAATTACTTGATATTTAGAAGAAAATAAAATTTTATTCAATTTTTCAATTTATAAAGGGCATAACTCCAGAACGGTTAAAGGATGCCACCAAAATTCAAACTTGATCTGTGTTTTGAGGTAATAAGCATTGGGTATAAGTTTCATAACATTTGGTTGAGGCAAACTTAAGATAGAAACGGAAACCAATTTTGGGACGTGCGGACGGACGTCGTACAGACGGACAAAGGTGATACTTAATGCCCTCTCCCTATGGCAGGGGCATGAAAATATTTCAAACCTTGAAAAATGACAAAAATTATGTGTATGAATCAGTGCTGACTAAAATGCACTTATTGGATCATATACATGTTATATCTACATGCAAAATATGCATTATGTTTATTTATATTTACCTTATCTTCACCAGGGAGAGGTTCTATACCAGTGATTTTACTTCCTTTGGCATTCTTACCCCTCGTTGATCTTACATGGATCTGTGTATAATACTTTAATTGCTGTCAATATAAATCAAGTTCATTTATTAAACATACAACCTGTAATCTGTTTAATGGACTTTTTGGCTTAGCACATTGGCATTGACTAATGCAACTCCCTACCAAATTTCATAGACTTTTCATCATTGGTTCTGATTTAATTGATCAAATCAGTAACAATTGATGAATTTGTAAAGATTAACATCCCAAAGCTCTGAAATAACAAATCTAAAAATATCCGAAACTTTACACAACTAAACATTGATTTAAATTTTGTAAAAATCTGGTAACATAAGTATAGTTTATCTGGTTTTCTGCACATAAATATCGTAAAATATCAGCCATAAGCCACATTGTGTTGATGATGTTTTTTCTGTATTTATAGCTGAAAACCAGATAATCTGTTTATCTTGCCTTTTTCTGGTCTATCTCCCCACCCTTACACATTTTTACGTTTGACGAAAGTAAGCTTGCTAATGTCTCTTATAATTGTGACATTGCTGATAACTTCTCCTCAGACATTGTGATGTCCCTGATAAGTTCTCCTCAGACATTGTGACATTGCTGATAACTTCTCCTCAGACATTGTGATGTCCCTGATAACTTCTCCTCAGACATTGTGATGTCCCTGATAACTTCTCCTCAGACATTGTGACATTGCTGATAACTTCTCCTCAGACATTGTGATGTCCCTGATAAGTTCTACTCAGACATTGTGATGTCCCTGATAAGTTCTACTCAGACATTGTGATGTCCCTGATAAGTTCTACTCAAGTCTCAAAGCGACTGAGAAGGGTAATATAGGCAAAGGAAAGGAAGATAAACTAAGTAATCACACATGGTAGGATGAACTGACAGACAGACATCTGTATAGCATTAAACATTCATTGATGACATGGTTATTAAAAATATTTGAAACTTTATTATCTATACTAAATTCATTATCCATTATTTCTTAAATAATATTGCTTTTATTTAAGGCAATCTTGTTATTATTCAGAAGGAAAAGTTGACTTTTGAAGGAACATATAAATGTAGATTTGTGAGATATAAAAAAAATATTGCCACTGAGACAACTTTCAACCAGAGACCAATGACATTTTATACTTATTGACTGGGTATGAGTGGAATAGTAAGTTTATTGTCCCCGAGGTGCAACTATTGCCCTGAGGTGTAGCCGATTTTATTTTTGGCAGGAAGCATTTTTACTAGCGGCGATAATATTTTGAAATATTAAAAAATAAAATGTATGAAAAGCATTTCATGCAAGCGAGCAATCAGAAATTTACACAGTTTTGGAGCTTCATGTTTTATATTTCTCATATCCTAGTTCTTATATTACCCTACTTTGCTTCTTAATTTGTTCTCAGGCACCCTGGTGAATCTTTTCACAACATTTCAAGTACAAAAATGGTTAACTAGTAGCAAAACCTACAACTTCGTGTAGTCTGCTGAAATACAGATCCAGCTGAACATGCAAAAGTACAACAATATTGAACAGGTAGACATCCATGTATGATGTCAGTTATAAGGAGATGTGGTATTGATGCCAATGAAAAACTATCCACCAGTTCAAATGAAATGGATATAGGCAACCGTGCAGCCCTCAACAATGAAAATAACCTATACGGTATAGTCGGCTATAAAAGGCCGTGACATGAAAAATATGAAACAATTCAATTGAGAAAACTAATGGCCTAATTCATAACAAAACAATTTACGAAAAACAAATTTGACAGACATGAACCAGTTATCAGTGAACTACAGGATCCTGACTTGTGACAGGCACATATAGAATGGTATGTCATTTCAAATAAACATATGCAGAGAATACATGCATGTATAAAGCTTTTATATACAACCATACATATTTGTGTATACAACAAGACGAAAATTTAAAAAGGACTGTCCTTCAAAACCACACCAATTTATACTACTGCATATTCAAATGCATCACACCATTAAATACTAATCAAACAAAAGGCACATTTCAATACATTCCACTTAGTCATTGCTTTCCTGAAGAATTTAATATGATTAATTGTTGGTTGCTTAACGTCCAGTAGCAAATATTTCATGCATGTTCAGGACGAGAACAAACTAACAATGAATACAATAGGTAGGTCCTGTAACATTTGCCGTCCAGGATGAAGGTCGGTGAAATTTGGACCGCCACAGGAAAATGAGGCTACATTGGACAGGGACAGATATTCATCCTTGCAACAGGCCACCTACAGACCACTCAGTTATTGCAAGGGTTCCTAACGTTCAAAGAGCGTGGCACTCTCCCTACACAAGGCATCAGATTTAACATCCCCATTCTGACTGGACGTAGCTGGGAACTTGTACATCCCGCACAGCCAAACAAACGCCCCACTCTGATGAGGGTTTTACTGCCGGTTCGAGGAAGACCTATGGTGACAATATTTCTATTCACCAGTCACCCTTGGGGGAAAGAAGAATTTAATAGCAATCAAATCTTTATATATATGGGGATATTGCTTGGTTTTGATGGCTATACCTTGAACTTTACTGGTTGCAAACCTCAACAAATTTGTTCTCTGGTGGAAATTTGTCTCATTGACAATCATAGTCATACAAATTCTTATTTTAGAAGATTTTGTAAATTGTAAAGTTGGATTGATGTGTTATATTCAATTACCACAAACACGTTCTTGTCATATTCCATGCTTTATAACTTTGTAATGATACAAGCAAATATCAAATAAAAGTTCCAAGGGAAAAAAAGACTTTTATTCTAAAAGATAAAAAGAGTAAAAAATATAATAGTATCACTGCGGTGCCATTTCAATGCATGTACCGTCATCTTCGGAATTCTCTTTTATTTTCATGCATGTTATATTGTCATCAATTAAATCTTTCAATTTCGGGCGTTGGTGCTTTGTGGTCTTGCACGGAGCACTTCAAACATATCGGTAAAAGAATTGTCCAAATCACATTCCACTGCTGTGTTTGGTAGTAAGGTCGTTGCCTGCGTTACTACTGTAACTACAAATATTCCACTTATGTCTTACGTTTAGAATATACATCATATTATATTTTTCCATAATAAATAACGTTGTGAATGTTAGATCTATATCGTTTTTGATGTCAATTTCCATGTCTGTATGGCGTTACTTTCAAACGCACAACTGATTAAAATTTTGGTTACATAAATTTGGAGACAGACGCGTCGGACTCCGTACTGGACACAGTTTTAAAAAGTCCTTTTTCTCTTGAACCTTTCACAACACGCGGGGGATCCGACGAACGAGGTATTAATTTGGCTTGGCCTTAGCCATTTTTATACATGGTCAGTGACACTATTTCATATTCATATGATGAAAGAAAATACATGAAAAATAATTTAACTATCAAAATCAAGGATACTTATACAAAGTGTTATCACCAAAAAAAAAGTGTGGTATACACTAGACTGGTATCATGTGTTCAGTTTATACATGTATTGTCATCCGTAATTCATTAGTTTCAAATGAAGAATATGCAGACTGACAAAATAGTGGATATATGCTGCCCTATTTTCTGTAAAGATAATAAAAATATATTTAAAATAAAATTATGTAAAAAGCACATAACTATACTAACCTCAGTGGTATAAAATATGCATTTTCCATCATAAGTGCCAACAACTGCTAGTTTCCCATTCCTGCAGAAGTTAGCTGTTGTAATTAGTGCTGAAGGACCCTGCACTTCATTCCATAAAGTAACTTTCTTATCAGGGATATTCCACAGCCTCAATTTACCATCAAGTGATCCACTCAGAAAATACCTGTCATCCTAAAAACATTTATTATCATAAAAGCAATTGGAAAATATAAATTATAAAAAGAAGATGTGGTATGATTGCCAATGAGACAACTGTCCACAAGAGACCAAAATGACACAGAAATTAACAACTATAGGTCACCGTCGGCCTTCAACAATGAGCAAAGCCCATACCGCATAGTCAGCTATAAAGGCCCCGAAATGACAATGTAAAACAATTCAAACGAGAAAACTAACAGCCTTATATATGTATTTATTTATTTACTTCATTCTGATAAAAATTATTCATTAAGCTGATATGAAACTATTTTCTGCAACTCCTCGTTACTTCAAATCTCTACAATAAAATCAGTCAGTTCATTTCTCAAAATAAATCTATATGCCAAAACAAAATTGTGACTCACTTATATCAGAAAAATTGAGAAAAATAAAAATTATGAAATTTTCTAATTCTAAGCTTGAAATTTCAATAAAATCATCTGCTGAAACATATTATATTGGATCTGATACTACTCAGGAAAAACTAAATATCAAAAATAATTGCTTCTGTTATTCATATCAGAAAAATGTCAGAAAAAAATTTGTACATTTTAGGGTAATTTTGGAATCCAAATAACACTATTTACAAGAAAGTGTTTCCATTGGACACCAGGCCACTCTACCAAACAAACAGAATAATGTTGGAAATAAAAAAATGTTTTCCAATTTAAAAAATATGCACATATTCTACATTCTATGAACAACAACTGTACAACCCTAATTTGGCATATATTTAAGACAGTTCACTTTGTAATGAACATATGTTCTCAATTTCAAGTTGATGTGACCATAAATTTATAGTTAACTACCTTAAACCAAAGAGACTTGGGCAATACTATATATTTGTCCCAAAATTGCAACTATGCAATGAATATTGGTAAATGTCTAAATGAAATCCATTTACTAGTGCAGACTTTTTGGATAGGGGACACCTTGTGCACATGGTGTAAATTTTTTTATTTGCAAAAACTCTGACTTTTATGAAAAAATACAACAGCAGGTATAACAAATCAACAAAAATTAAAAAGATCAGGAACTAACGATCACTTTATACCTCCAAATCTACTAAGCAGGGGTAGATGATAATTAACAAATTCTTATTACTCCTTACCTTTGGATGGAAGACAATAGATGTTACAAAGTCAATATGTTGGAAGGAACAGAGACATTCCTTATGTGAGACGTGCCACAACTTACCTTTGGATGGAAGACAATAGATGTAACAAAGTCAATATGTGGAAAGTACACAGACATTCTTTACACGAGACGTGCCACAACTTACCTTTGGATGGAAGACAATAGATGTAACAAAGTCAATATGTTGGAAAGTACACAGACATTCTTTATGCGAGATGTGCCACAACTTACCTTTGGATGGAAGACAATAGATGTAACAAAGTCAATATGTTGGAAGGTACACAGACATTCCTTACGTGAGACGTGCCACAACTTACCTTTGGATGGAAGACAATAGATGTAACAAAGTCAATATGTTGGAAGGTACAGAGACATTCTTTACGTGAGACATGCCACAAACGTACTGTTTTATCCATAGAGGAAGACAAAATAAAGTGGTTCTGAAATAAAATAACATTATAACTTCATCATTTTGAAATTGTCATTAAATCTGTCATAGATGCCTTATCTCTTCAATTTATATCATCAAGCTCCTATAACAGTTTTAGTTTTCAAGATTTTGTTAGTACAGTTTTGGAGCTTCATGTTTTATATTTCTCATAACCTAGTTCTTATATTACCCTACTTTGCTTCTTAATTTGTTCTCAGGCACCCTGGTGAATCTTTTCACAACATTTCAAGTACAAAAATGGTTAACTAGTAGCAAAACCTACAACTTCGTGTAGTCTGCTGAAATACAGATCCAGCTGAACATGCAAAAGTACAACAACATTGAACAGGTAGACATCCATGTATGATGTCAGTTATAAGGAGATGTGGTATTGATGCCAATGAAAAACTATCCACCAGTTCAAATGAAATGGATATAGGCAACCGTACAGCCCTCAACAATGAAAATAACCTATACGGCATAGTCGGCTATAAAAGGCCCTGACATGAAAAATATGAAACAATTCAATTGAGAAAACTAACGGCCTAATTTATAACAAAACAATTTACGAAAAACAAATTTGACAGACATGAACCAACTATCAGTGAACTACAGGATCCTGACTTGGGACAGGCACATATAGAATGGTATATCATTTCAAATAAACATATGCAAAGAATATATACATAAAGCTTTTATATACAACCATACATATTTGTGTATACAAGACGAAAATTTATAAAGGACTGTCCTTCAAAAACCACAACAATTTATACTTCTGCATATTCAAATGCATCACACCATTAAATACTAATCAAAAAGGCACATTTCAATACATTCCACTTAGTCATTGCTTTCCTGAAGAATTTAATATGATTAATTGTTGGTTGCTTAACGTCCAGTAGCAAATATTTCATGCATGTTCAGGACGAGAACAAACTAACAATGAATACAATAGGTAGGTCCTGTAACATTTGCCGTCCAGGATGAAGGTCGGTGAAATTTGGACCGCCACAGGAAAATGAGGCTACATTGGACAGGGACAGATATTCATCCTTGCAACAGGCCACCTACAGACCACTCAGTTATTGCAAGGGTTCCTAACGTTCAAAGAGCGTGGCACTCTCCCTACACAAGGCATCAGATTTAACATCCCCATTCTGACTGGACGTAGCTGGGAACTTGTACATCCCGCACAGCCAAACAAACGCCCCACTCTGATGAGGGTTTTACTGCCGGTTCGAGGAAGACCTATGGTGACAATATTTCTATTCACCAGTCACCCTTGGGGGAAAGAAGAATTTAATAGCAATCAAATCTTTATATATATGGGGATATTGCTTGGTTTTGATGGCTATACCTTGAACTTTACTGGTTGCAAACCTCAACAAATTTGTTCTCTGGTGGAAATTTGTCTCATTGACAATCATAGTCATACAAATTCTTATTTTTAGAAGATTTTGTAAATTGTAAAGTTGGATTGATGTGTTATATTCAATTACCACAAACACGTTCTTGTCATATTCCATGCTTTATAACTTTGTAATGATACAAGCAAATATCAAATAAAAGTTCCAAGGGAAAAAAAAACTTTTATTCTAAAAGATAAGAAGAGTAAAAATATAATAGTATCACTGCGTTGCAATTTCAATGCATGAACCGTCATTTTCGAATTCTCTTTTATTTTCATGCATGTTATATTGTCATCAATTAAATCTTTCAATTTGGAGGCGTTGGTGCTTTGTGGTCTTGCACGGAGCACTTCAAACATATCGGTAAAAGAATTGTCCAAATCACATTCCACTGCTGTGTTTGGTAGTAAGGTCGTTGCCTGCGTTACTACTGTAACTACAAATATTCCACTTATGTCTTACGTTTAGAATATACATCATATTATATTTGTCCATAATAAATAACGTTGTGAATGTTAGATCTATATCGTTTTTGATGTCAATTTCCATGTCTGTATGGTGTTACTTTCAAACGCACAACTGATTAAAATTTTGGTTACATAAATTTGGAGACGGATGCGTGCGGCTCTGTATTGGATGCAGTTTTTAAAAAAGTCCTTTTTTCTCTTCGACCTTTCACAACATGCAGGGAATCCGATGAACGAGGTATTAATTTGGCTTGGCCTTAGCCATTTTTATACATGGTCAGTGACACTATTTCATATTAATATGATGAAAGAAAATACATGAAAAATAATTTAACTATCAAAATCAAGGATACTTATATAAAGTGTTATCACCAAGAAAAAAGTGTGGTATACACTAGACTGGTATCATGTGTTTAGTTTATATTGTCATCCGTAATTCATTAGTTTCAAATGAAGAATATGCAGACTGATATGCTGCCCTATTTTCTGTAAAGATAATAAAAATATATTTAAAATAAAATTATGTAAAAGCACATAACTATACTAACCTCAGTGGTATAAAATATGCATTTTCCATCATAAGTGCCAACAACTGCTAGTTTCCCATTCCTGCAGAAGTTAGCTGTTGTAATTAGTGCTGAAGGACCCTGCACTTCATTCCATAAAGTAACTTTCTTATCAGGGATATTCCACAGCCTCAATTTACCATCAAGTGATCCACTCAGAAAATATCTGTCATCCTAAAAACATTAATTATCATAAAAGCAATTGGAAAATATAAATTATAAAAAGAAGATGTGGTATGATTGCCAATGAGACAACTGTCCACAAGAGACCAAAATGACACAGAAATTAACAACTATAGGTCACCGTGACGGCCTTCAACAATGAGCAAAGCCCATACCGCATAGTCAGCTATAAAAGGCCCCGAAATGACAATGTAAAACAATTCAAACGAGAAAACTAACAGCCTTATATATGTATTTATTTATTTACTTCATTCTGATAAAATTATTCAATAAGCTGATATAAAACTATTTTCTGCAACTCCTCGTTACTTCAAATCTTTACAATAAAATCAGTCAGTTCATTTCTCAAAATAAATCTATATGCCAAAACAAAATTGTGACTCATTTATATCAGAAAAATTCAGAAAAAATAAAAAATTATGAAATTTTCTAATTCTAAGCTTGTAATTTCAATAAAAATCATCTGCTGAAACATATTATATTGGATCTGCTACTACTCAGGAAAAACTAAATATCAAAAATAATTGCTTCTGTAATTCATACCAGAAAAAATGTCAGAAAAAAAATTTGTACATTTTAGGGTAATTTTGGAATCCAAATAACACTATTTACAAGAAAGTGTTTTTATTGGACACCAGGCCACTCTACCAAACAAACAGAATAATGTTGGAAATGAAAAAAAATGTTTTCCAATTTTCAAGAAAAAAATATGCACATATTCTACATTCTATGAACAACAACTGTACAACCCTAATTTGGCATATATTTTAGACAGTTCACTTTGTAATGAACATATGTTCTCAATTTCAAGTTGATGTGACCATAAATTTATAGTTAACTACCTTAAACCAAAGAGACTTGGGCAATACTATATATTTGTCCCAAAATTGCAACTATGCAATGAATATTGGTAAACGTCTAAATGAAATCCATTTACTAGTCACTAGCAGACTTTTGGATAGGGGACACCTTGTGCACATGGTGTAAATTTTTTATTTGCAAAACTCTTACTTTTAAAATACAACAGCAGGTATAACAAATCAACAAAAATTAAAAGATCAGGAACTAACGATCACTTTATACCTCCAAATCTACTAAGCAGGGTAGATGATAATTTACAAATTCTTATTACTCCTTACCTTTGGATGGAAGACAATAGATGTTACAAAGTCAATATGTTGGAAGGAACAGAGACATTCCTTATGTGAGACGTGCCACAACTTACCTTTGGACGGAAGACAATAGATGTAACAAAGTCAATATGTTGGAAAGTACACAGACATTCTTTACACGAGACGTGCCACAACTTACCTTTGGATGGAAGACAATAGATGTAACAAAGTCAATATGTTGGAAAGTACACAGACATTCTTTACGCGAGACGTGCCACAACTTACCTTTGGATGGAAGACAATACATGTAACAAAGTCAATATGTTGGAAGGTACACAGACATTCCTTACGTGAGACGTGCCACAACTTACCTTTGGATGGAAGACAATAGATGTAACAAAGTCAATATGTTGGAAGGTACAGAGACATTCTTTACGTGAGACATGCCACAAACGTACTGTTTTATCCATAGAGGAAGACAAAATAAAGTGGTTCTGAAATAAAATAACATTATAACTTCATCATTTTTGAAATTGTCATTAAATCTGTCATAAATGCCTTATCTCTTCAATTTATATCATCAAGCTCCTATAACAGTTTTAGTTTTCAAGATTTTGTTAGTATGTTGTTAAGAATTATCTAAATGGTTTTATAATATTTGAATACAAAACAAGTAATTTTTCTATATTGCTATTTTTTTTAACACAACAGGTTCTTTTACTGTAATCAGGTATTTTACCTTTTGGCAACATCTCAGTACCTTGTAAATTAAAGAGATATAATGTCGACACCAAGCCCTTGAAAACTGGGTGCCAAGGGTGAGCTGTTCTTGATCAACTAATAAATCCCATCCTGTCGATAAGTACAAATCAAGTGATAAGTCCCATTTGGTGATGTCAAAAACAAGAAAAGGAAGACAGGATTGTGGCTACAAACAAATGGAACATATCTTTGGTTATCTGTGAAAAATTATTCCTTGATGACATCGTTTCCAACTTTCAAAGAGATGACTTCAACTTTATCATTACAACCCTCGAAATAGGACATAGGATAGGAAATGCAAAGTCTACTGGAAAATACTATAACCAACTAATTTTCATTAACCTTATGCAAACTTTTAATAAAATGCTCCGCAGGATGCAGCTTGATATGACCGCAGAGGTCGAACCCTGAACAGTTTGGGCAAGTATGGACACAACATTCAAGCTTGATACAGCTCTGAATTTGGATTGTGATTAAATATTTGACACAGCATAGGTTTCTGACACAGAATGAATGTGATCTAAGAACTTAAAAATTTTAAATTGGACATTTACCCATTATGGTCAAATATCCAAAATCTAAATACAAGTTAGATTCAGCATATCAAAGAACCCCAAGAATTAAATTTTTCTTAAAATCAAACTAAGTTTAATTTTAGACCCTTTGGACTGTAATGTAGACCAATTTGAAAACAGGACCAAAAATTAAAAATCTAAATACACGGTTAGATTCGGCATATTAAAGAACCCCAAGAATTCAATTTTTGATGAAATCAAACAAAGTTTAATTTTTGACCCTTTGGACCTCAATGTGGACCAATTTAAAAACGGGGCCCAAAATCCAAAAACTTAATACACTGTTAGATTCAGCATATAAAAGAATCCTAAGAATTCAAGAATAAAACCCCATTGAAATTGGTAAAGAAATATGCAATATAGAAAAGTATTGTTTTTGGCCCCTTTTTGGCCCCTAATTCCTAAACAGAGAGGGCCATGACCCCCAAAATCTATCCCAACCTTCCTTTTTTGGTTTGGAACCTTATGGTACAATTTCAGAAAGATCCATACACTTACACACAAGTTATTATCTGGAAACTAGAAAAATGCTTATTTGGGCCCCTTTTTTGGCCCCTTATTCCTAAACAGTTGGGACCATAACTCCCAAAATCAATCCCAAACTTCCTTTAGTGGTTATAAACCTTGCGTTAAAATTTTATTGATTTCTATATACTTATACTAAAGTTATTATCTGGAAACCATCTGGCTTCGGACGACGCTGACGCCGACGACGACGACGTGATACTAATACAACCAAAAAATTTTTAATTTTTGCGGTCGTATAAAAAGTAGAAAAAAACAACTTCTATATAAACTGCCACAAATTTGTCAAACTTAGATCTGCTGTGATATGAATGTATCAGCAAAAATAAAGAAATCACCAACATAAATGATGCAGTCAGCCAGAAATGACTAGATGCAAAAAGTAAGTATCCAGGAAAATAAATTGAACTGTGAGATATGGCTCACTTATGATACCCCCTCTGTAAGTATTCAATTAACAGGAAGTTGATGAGTTATGGGTGTGAAAAGGCATCACACTGTATAGCATGCTAACATGAGACTTGATTACAAATTTCAGAAAGCCTTGATTTGTACCTCCACAGAAAAAGGTGATGAAAATTTAGTGATAAATCTGAAAATACATCACAGTATGGCATGCTTACATGTATCTGGATACCAAAATTTCTGGAATTTGATTTGTAGTACCTGAGAAAAATGCAACCTTCAGAGCCAGGATATAATAAATTGGTTTTCAGTATATACTTCATATGCAGGTGCTATATCAAAGGAAAAGTTCACAAATGGATCATCTTGTTTGTCTTATAGTTTTAAACAACCTTCACTAGTACTGTTATTACTTGATGTAAGTAAAGATATGCAGTAGATCTTACTGTATCTATGGTATCTTTGAATGCCTATTCTGATAGACTTCTGTTGTGTGGTGTTGGTCTCAGTTGACATTTATGCCTCATCTCCTTTGTTTCATATCTATATTCATTTTATTACTTTGATAACTTATTAATCAGAGAATTAAATCTATATCATATATACATATAAAACTTTATTTACTTTTGACCAGGAGACATCCAATACATCAGCAGTGTGTCCTCTAAATGTACAAAATGGTTTTGGCATGAATGGTGCAATTAAATCTTCAGGGTCATGACCTCCGCTAGCTTGTTCCTGGTTAAAAACAGTTCATATCAAGGCATATGTTAACAAAGACTTATGATATGGCAAGCTCTCTTGTTTACTAAATTAAAATGTATACATCTGTGAATTAAATGCTTTCAACAGTTTTGAATTTTTTTTTCATTATCAAAATAATCTATTAGATTTATATTTCTTGTTTCAGACATTCAGTTCAATGGGATTATTTTTTTTAAATTGTTTAAGGACAAGACTACAAGCCACTGACATAAATCCTGTTCTTTTGATATTTTTGGGAAAAAACTAAAATAACCAAAAGTCACTAACATAACACCTGTTCTTCTGATTTTTTTGAGAAAAAAATTAGTATAATCAAAAGCCACTGACATAACACCTGTTATTTTTAACTTTTGGGAAAAAACTAGTACAATCAAAAGCCACTGACATAACACCT
Organism: Mytilus coruscus; assembly: GCA_017311375.1. Lineage (NCBI taxonomy): Eukaryota > Metazoa > Mollusca > Bivalvia > Mytilida > Mytilidae > Mytilus > Mytilus coruscus. The sequence goes on from CM029599.1 coordinate 96,908,271, forward strand.
GTTCTTTTGATTTTTTGGAAAATACTAATACAATCAAAAGCCACTGACATTACACCTGTAATTTTGATTTTTGGGATAAAAGACTAGTACAATCAAAAGCCACCGACATAACACCTGTTCTTTTGATTTTAAATCAAAAACAACTGACATAAAACCTGTTCTTTTGATATTTCGGGGAAAAAACCTAGTACAATCAAAAGCCACTGACATAACACATGTTCTTTTAATTTTTTGGGGGGAAAAACCTAGTACAATCAAAAGCCCTGACATAACACCTGTTCTTTTGATTTTTGGGAAAAACTAAAACAATCAAAAGCCACTAACATAACACCTTTTCTTTTGATTTTTTTTGGAAAAAAACTAGTACAATCAAAAGCCACTGACATAACACCTGTTCTTTTGATTTTTTGGGGAAAAACTAGTACAATCAAAAGCCACTAACATAACACCTGTTCTTTTGATTTTTTGGCAAAAAAACTAGTACAATCAAAAGCCAGACATAACAGCTGTTCTTTTGATTTTTTTTGGGGAAAAAAACTAGTATAATCAAAAGCCCTGACATAACACCTGTTCTTTTGATTTTTTTGGAAAATACTAGTACAATCAAAAGCCACTGACATAACACCTATTCCTTTGATTTTTTCGGTAAAAAACTAGTGCAATCAAAAACAACTGACATAACACCTGTTCTTTTGATTTTTTGGGAAAATACAAGTACAATCAAAAGCCACTGACATAACACCTATTCTTTTGATTTTTTCCGTAAAAAAATAGTGCAATCAAAAACAACTGACATAACACCTGTTCTTTTGATTTTTGGGAAAATACTAGTACAATCAAAAGCCACTGACATAACACCTGTTCTTTTGATTTTTTTGGTAAAAAAACTAGTACAATCAAAAGCCACTGACATAACACCTGTTCTTTTGATTTTTTTGGGGAAAAAAACTAGTACAATCAAAAGCCACTGACATAACACCTGTTCTTTTGATTTTTTTTGGGGAAAAAAATAGTACAATCAAAAGCCACTGACATAACACCTGTTCTTTTGATTTTTTTGGGAAAATACTAGTACAATTAAAAGCCACTGACATAACACCTATTCTTTTAATTTTTGGGTAAAAAACTAGTACAATCAAAAGCCACTGACATAACACCTGTGCTTTTGGTTTTTTGGGGAAAAAAACTAGTACAATCAAAAGCCAGACATAACAGCTGTTCTTTTGATTTGTGGGGAAAAATAAATACAAGCAAAAGCCACTGACATAAAAGCTGTACTCATGCTTTTTGTAAAGAATAACTAGTTAAATCAAAAACAACTGACATAAAAACTGTTCTTTTGATTTTTTTGGGAAAATACTAGTACAATCAAAAGCCACTGACATAACACCTGTTCTTTTGAATTTTTGGGAAAATACTAGTACAATTAAAAGCCACTGACATAACACCTATTCTTTTGATTTTTTGGGTAATAAACTAGTACAATCAAGAGCCACTGACATAACACCCGTTCTTTTGATTTTTTGGGAAAATACTAGTACAATTAAAAGCCACTGACATAACACCTATTCTTTTGATTTTTGGGTAAAAAACTAGTACAATCAAAAGCCACTGACATAACACCTGTTCTTTTGATTTTTTGGGTAAAAAACTAGTACAATTAAAAGCCACTGACATAACACTGTTCTTTTGAATTTTTGGGAAAATACTAGTACAATTAAAAGCCACTGACATAACACCTATTCTTTTGATTTTTTGGGTAATAAACTAGTACAATCAAGAGCCACTGACATAACACCCGTTCTTTTGATTTTTTGGGAAAATACTAGTACAATTAAAAGCCACTGACATAACACCTATTCTTTTGATTTTTGGGTAAAATCTAGTACAATCAAAAGCCACTGACATAACACCTGTTCTTTTGATTTTTGGGGGAAAAAAACTAGTACAATCAAAAGCCAGACATAACAGTTGTTCTTTTGATTTGTGGGGAAAAACAAATACAAGCAAAAGCCACTGACATAAAAGCTGTACTCATGCTTTTTGTAGAAAATAACTAGTTAAATCAAAAACAACTGACATAAAACCTGTTCTTTTGATTTTTTGGATAAAAAACTTGTGCAATCAAAAGCCACTGACATAACACCTGTTCTTTTGATTTTTGGGGAAAAAAACTAGTACAATCAAAAGCTAGACATAACAGCTGTTCTTTTGATTTACGGGAAAACAAATACAAGCAAAAGCCACTGACATAAAAGCTGTACTCATGCTTTTTGTAGAAAATAACTAGTTAAATCAAAAACAACTGACATAAAACCTGTTCTTATCATAGTTATATAATATGATTTTTGGGGAAAAACTTTACTATGTAAATTTAAAGCATTTGAGTCAGTTTTAAATGACTTACCAGTAATTCTCCAGAACTACCAGAAAGAAATGAATTAAGGCTTTCTTGTGATGGAGCAGGTGATATAGTAACTGCAATAGAATAATTTAAAACATTGGAAACATTTATGTTTACATCTAGTGTGTTATAATACTGAAAGTGTTGGACCATATATGATGTTTAGAACTTTTATAAAATAAAGATTGTTTGTTGATTGCATAATGTTAAGTGGCAAATATTTCATGCATATTCAGGATGAGAGCAAATCAGCAATAAAAATTCATTCATATTTACTATCATTTCTGACTTGCTACCCAGAGTCCTACATTCCACTATATATATAGCTATCATTCTTTATACAAAAATATTGTCCTTTTAACTTTTAAGTCTTTTGAAAACAAACTGATAAACACACAGACCTAAAGCTGTTTGATAACACTTACCATCAGCATATTTTTGTTTCATATCATTAAAATAAGTAAAAGCAGATTTAAGCACCCAAATCCTAAGAGTATTATCTTGTCCTCCAGTAGCCAATAGTCTACCACAAGGAGAGAATTTCATGATCCATACAGCACCCTATGAAAAATATTGGACATTAAGACTAAGTAAAATATTGCATTCTTTTTGTGTTTTATGGTTTCTCGCTAATCAATATGCGTTTCATTAACATATCATAAAAAAATGAAAAACATGAAACATCATTTAAATTTTCTATGAAATCATTGTTTTACTTTTGATTATAAAGATTTGTAGTTTGCCAAAATAAATTATTGGTCTGAAGGGTTTTTATTTCCTGGTTTCAGATTTCACATTCAGGACATATTTTCCATCAGCTTCTGATTTGGGTTTTGATTAACTATAAAATTCATACAATAACAATTATGTTATTATTCAACTTCCTATTTAAAGTAATTGTGACATATTCCTAATCTTTGAAAAGTAGGTTATACAAATTAAGCATTGTTTTATTTCTGGAGTATTTTTTTATTGAGAAATATTTTTTTTTACTGTTAACTGTTAAAAGCTTTGGTTTCAGATTTTGTTTCACTATCTTCATCAGCTATAATAAAAACTTACAGTATGAACACCTGTCATGTCTTGTAACAGTTGTAGTTTATCAAAGTCATGCTGCATTTTACTAGTTTTGGCTTTAATCTGAAATTAATCAACATTTACACCAGTAATTCCTTGGACTTTTTAAATCATTATAATAACATGTGTGATCAAACTGAATAAAATGCTCCGCAGGGCGCAGCTTGATACGACCGCAGAGGTCGAACCCTGAATAGTTGGGGCAAGTATGGACACAACATTCAAGCTTGATACAGCTCTGAATTTGGATTGTGATTAAATATTTGACACAGTATAGGTTTCTGACACAGAATGAATGTGGTCTAAGAACTTAAAATTTTAAATTGGACATTCACCTATTATGGCCCAATATCCAAAATCTAAATACATGGTTAGATTCAGCATATCAAAGAACTCCAAGAGTTCAATTTTGATGAAATCAAACAAAGTTTAATTTTGGACCCTTTGACCTCAATGTGGACAAAGTTGATAACGGGTCCAAAAATCAAAATCTAAATACATGGTTAGATTCAGCATATCAAAGAACCCCATATATTCAATTTTGCTGAAATCAAACAAAGTTTAATTTTGGACCCCAATTTGGACCAACTTGAAAACTGGGCCCATAATCAAAATCTAAATACATGTTTAGATTCAGCATATCAAAGAACCCTAAGAATTCAATTTTGTTAAAATCAAACTAAGTTTAATTTTGGACCCTTTGGACCTTAATGTAGACCAATTTGAAAATGGGACCAAAAATTAAGAATCTATATACACGGTTAGATTCGCATATCAAAGAACCCCAATAATTCAATTTTTGAGGAAATCAAACAAAGTTTAATTTTGGACCCTTTTGACCTCAATGTGGACAAAATTGATAACGGGCCCAAAAATCAAAAATCTAAATACATGGTTAGATTCAGCATATCAAAGAACCCCATATATTCAATTTTGTTGAAATCAAACAAAGTTTAATTTTGGACCCGATTTGGACCAACTTGAAAACTGGGCCCATAATCAAAAATCTAAATACATGTTTAGATTCAGCATATCAAAGAACCCTAAGAATTCAATTTTGTTAAAATCAAACTAAGTTTAATTTTGGACCCTTTGGACCTTAATGTAGACCAATTTGAAAACGGGACCAAAATTAAGAATCTAAATACACAGTTAGATTCGGCATACCAAAGAACCCCAATAATTCAATTTTGATGAAATCAAACAAAGTTTAATTTTGGACCCTTTTGACCTCAATGTGGAAAAATTGATAACGGAGCCCAAAATCAAAAATCTAAATACATGGTTAGATTCAGCATATCAAAGAACCCCATATATTCAATTTTGTTGAAATCAAACAAAGTTTAATTTTGGACCCCGATTTGGACCAACTTGAAAACTGGGCCCATAATCAAAAATCTAAATACATGTTTAGATTCAGCATATCAAAGAACCCTAAGAATTCAATTTTGTTAAAATCAAACTAAGTTTAATTTTGGAACCTTTGGACCTTAATGTAGACCAATTTGAAAACGGGACTAAAAATTAAGAATCTAAATACACGGTTAGATTCGCATATCAAAGAACCCCAATAATTCAATTTTGATGAAATCAAACAAAGTTTAATTTTGGACCCTTTGGACCTCAATGTGGACCAATTTAAGAACGGGCCCAAAATCCAAAAACTTAATACACGATTAGATTCAGCATATTAAAGAACCCCAAGAGTTCAAGAATAAAACCCCATTGAAATTGGTCAAGAAATAAGCAATTTATACAAAGTATCTTCTTTGCACAATACTGTGCAATTGAATATTTCTTGCAATTGCGCAATACTGTGCAATTGAATATTTCTTGCTATTGCGCAATACTGTACAATTGACAATTTCTTGCTATTGCGCAATATTGTGCTATTGGATATTTCTTGCTATTACGCAATACTGTGCAATTGAAGATTTCTTGCTATTGCGCAATACTGTGCAATTGAAAATTTCTTGCTATTGCACAATACTTATTATATAATAATTTACACATCCTGTTTGGTGTGTATCTCCTGCCATATCATTATTATTTGCTTTTAAATATAAATCAGAAATAACCAACTTAAAATGGAAAATTTTAAAGAAAAAAGGAAAAAAAAAAAAAAAATCCCCCAAATTTTTGAACCCCTTATGATTCATCACCCCAAACTCAATCCTAGCCTTCCTTTGAGGTATGGTACCTTGCAGTACAATTTCAGAGATCCATACACTTGAACACAAGTTATTGTCTGGAAACTAGAAAATGCTTATTTTTGGCCCTTTTGGCCCCTAATTCCTAAACGTTTCAGGCAATTACCCCAAACTCAATTCCAGCTTTCCTTTGTGATATGGAACCTTGTAGTACAATTTCAGAAAGATCCATACACTTACACACAAGTTATTGTCATGAAACTAGAAAATGCTTGTTTTTGCCCTTTTTGGCCCCTAATTCCTAAAATTTTGAGGCAATTACCCCAAAAATCAATCCCAGCATTCCCTTTGTGATATGGAACCTTGTGGTACAATGTCAGAGAGATCCATACACTAACACACAAGTTATGTCTGGAAGTTACAAAATGCTTATTTTTGGCCCCTTTTGGCCCCTAATTCCTTAACTGTTGGTACCATAACCCCAAAATCAATCCCAACCTTCCTTTTGTGATATTGAACCTTATGGTAAAATTTCATAGAGATCCATTCACTTAAACTAAAGTTAGAGTGCGAAAACCAATGCGTCTTCGGACGACGACGACGACGACGACGCCAACGTCATACCAATATACGACCACAAAAATTTTTTTGCGGTCGTATAAAAATGAGTTGTAAGTTTATATTTCTAGGACCCAACAGAGTATCTGTAAATTTCAAAAGATTTGTTATGGTTTTTATAAGCATATCCTGCAATAAAATGCAAATTATAAAGGAAAAGGGAGGTAATTCTCATGGCTTTTTTAATTTTGTTTCATCAGGTTGAATAAAGAGCTTCACCTTAAAGTGAGACTAAATCTCCATAATCACCTGTTATTGTTGTGATGTGATAGGTACCTGAGCAGATAAAAGAAATTGTAAGTGTGAAATGAAAATCTACAAAGTTCCAAGAAATTTGGACAAAGGACACAGGACATAGAATGGACAGACAGGCTGTTTATTGTATAACCCATGAACATAATCTGTAAAGGGAGATGGAGTAGTAAATGTATTCAATATCTTGCCAAATTAAGCATGTACATGTATAGCTAGGAATGACTGAATTACATTTAATGCATATTTACTTGCAGTGTATGCATAAACTTCATTATTTAATCAATATTTGATATCAATTTTTAAAAAGTCAAGTATTTGTGATCATGTGGTCTACCAGATTCATCATTAAACACTAACCTTGAACATTTTACCATCAAAAATTATTTCCTGTTCAACTGCAGTTTCTTCCATGTGCAATACTGCAAAGTAAAATGTATAAAATGTATAAAAACATATTGTCAGATGGATGTTAAGCATTAAACAATCAATCAATAATGAATATATGATATTGTTATTTGAGTCTTACAGGTTAATATTTTGAAGAAGTAAATTTGTGTGAAAATTCAACCCACTCACAAACTGAAGCTGGAAGGACTTTATATTTCAGACTTTATGTTAAGCAAGCAAGTGAAAGAATGAGTTTAAACATCAATTAACTCAGTAAAAATAATCTTTATTAGACATAATTCCCATAAAATGCACTAAAAATTATGTCCAAATCAAAAATTCATCAACACTATTTCCAGTGTGTAGGAATTCATCATATCATATATATTTTTCAAAGTACTTAATCCTTCCAATTTAACCCAAAAAAATTTAGAATATGTGTTTGAATTGATTATTTAACCAGTGAAATTTTTTTCTCAAAATATAACAAGATTTTTTTGCTATAAAAATAATGGTAAAGCAACCAAAAATCAGTCAACCTAACTATGATTTACTTGTTTAAGGCTTTACTTTTTTCTTCCATTAAATCATTAACATTAAAACCTCACCTTGGTCTGCTACTGATTTAAGTCTGTTAGTTGTGCGGTCTATTTTCTTTCCTAACATTTTCCTTAATCTAGACCTATATTTAAACAAGGAAGACATTTTTATCTGTATACCATTGTTACATTTAGTTTTAATTAAACACGAGATGTTTATCTATAGCATAAAATCATGTAGGTTAGTGGAGAGGAGGGGTAAAAGGACATTCTTTTAAAATTAATTAGGAAATGTTTTGTAAAGTCAATTATTTAAAATTCTATGCATGGTGGGGCAAATTAAAAATGCTTTTCATCCCAGGCCCCATTCATTTGTTTCTTGAATAATCCTCATACAATCTTTAAGGTCTACATAATTCAACTTGTTCTGGTAAGTTACAAATGTAGAAAAATATATATTATATATTCTCTTACTAATCAGCTTAGTTAACAATACTTTATCAAATGGAAAATACATCTTGTGAAAATAATTACACATAATGAAAAGTTGGATTCAAAATTCAGGCAAATAGTGTGTTTATTTTAATTTATCTCCTCCTGGCTTGTTCTGGTCTTCCTGTTTTACTGGGGATTTTTTTTTGTGAATATTACAGATACTGATGAGGCTACACTGTTTATAGACAATTACAATCAAGCATAAATGATTTGTTATATACAAAATTTGTATTCTAATAATTCTAAGAAGCTTACACTTTTTTCTTTGTCCCTTGTTCTTCTGAGAGAGACATTGTTTCACTATGCATGTCATCGTCTATGCTTTCTGTGTCGCCTGCATGGTCTCGGTATTCCTTCGTCAGTCTCATTATATGTAATGATAATGGATTCATTCCCTTTGGAATCTTATCCTCGGCTACACTTAGGGGAACTTCTTCTCCAGTGTCCAAGTTGACAACCATTACAGCATCTAGAATTTCCTGTAATCATAATAATTTTTTTTGGACATATTTCAAGTATTATTTAAAATAAGTGAAAAAAGGTCAAGCAAACACATACAATTATTTGTTAACACTATACATACCACTCAAAGAAATTTTGCAACACTTCCATTGATACTAATGGGGTTAAACTTTGAGGGCTCATATCTTTGTAGAAAATGCTCAAATTGATCTGAAGTTACAGTGCAGTCCAGTGAATCCACCCACCTAAGTTTAGCTTCACTTTGGTAAACTCACAAAACCAATAATCGGATAATTGTGAACAATTTCATGACATACTTTAATTTCATGAAATCTTTTTAAAGTATGATTTCAGCCTTAAGATTTTGAGTAATATGTGTCCAAAATTAGGGAAACCCCTGTGTTGACAGGTCTTCAAATGTCCGGTGATTTCACACAAGCCTTTTAAATTTAGTTAATTTTGAATAAAGGAAGGATTTTATACTACGAAATACAGTTCAATTTGAACAAAACAGACTGCCAAGGATGCAGAGCAAAAGTTTTTTGCAGTTTGATAAAATTTGCCATAAAAAAGGAAACCAATTTCTAATTTCATATTTTTTCATGGAAAATGGTTAAATATGGTTAATCATAGGATTGCAAATATAAATTTATGCTTGAACTTATCAATTTTATTCTTTTTTGTCCCTTCAGAAGACTAAAACAATTACAAGAATGATTCTATTTATGTAACATTGGGGATATGACGAAACGAGGTAATGCACGATATCACCGGCAGCACAGACACAGGGGATTCCGCTGTTAACAGTATTACTGTCTTAAAGGATGCTCAACTGAATACAGAAGAAACTAAAAAATAATGATGAAAAATTGGAGAGAAAAAAAAGTGCCCCTCCTAATTTTTTTTCAATTTTTTTTTTTGCGAGGAAAAAGTTAGTTCCTGTTCATATGTTATCAATTACGCCATCTGATTCATCACTTCATTAATTTTGTTTGTTGTATGCATTTTTTTAACTAGACCATGTGCAAAAAATAAATAGTGACTTTCAATCTGACCCCTTCCCTCAAAGTTTGCAAATAGTAGCTGTCTGATATTTGACCAACATATATGTAATACTTTTAAATACATAAATGATTGAAAATTAAGAAAACAAAAACTTGAAATGTAAATACAGATTTAGTTTTACTTTATTTTCAGTCAGAAATTGTGTTGCTTAACTTTTTTGGAGTATATGTCAAGTCTGCTTTTAGCAAAATTGAAAAAAATAAAGCACACTGAATGACTATATAAACTGTAAATTCAGAAATTATTGCGTGCATTTATTATTGCGATTTTTGAAAAATGGACAAAAATGCGAGATTAATTATTGCGATGTCAGGAAAATCTGCATACAGATATATGTATCAGATATAAGAATGCGAGTTCTTATTATTGTGATACTCACTCAGTCGTATTATTCGCATTAATAAAAACCTCGCAATAATTTCTGAATTTACAGTAGTAGGTAATGCACGCATACTTGGTTATTATCACTTACTAACTACTTCTTAAACTGTCCTTATATTTAAACCCTGCCACTGGAAATTAAACTGACTTATGGACTATACACTAGGCATTCAGTATACTCCCCAGGATTTTTTTTTAGCTGACCAAAATGTTTAAATTGTGTGATTATTCCATTTTACATCAGCTTCAATTGTTAAAAGTGATGTTTGTTGGACAAAGGGACATACATCAAACATTAATCAGTATGTTTTAATGCTATAGTACTTGTGCTCTTTTACTGATAACCAGTAGAAAATATCAAATCAATGAAAAGTGGATGCTTTTGTGATATTCGAAATCTCTGTTAAAAAAGAGAATAGTACAGTTTGAATAGTCATTTGGTATTTTGATATCTATTTATTAACACCATTTAGGTATCTTTTTTTTTTTATCATTTTGAACAATAAGCTTGAATTCCTACACTGTAAATGATTATGGGCTGTGACCCTTTCTATTGAATGCCAGTGACACATACTACAACATCTTAGTCGTCATACTGTAGTTACCTGATCTGTCAACAGACAACAAAAGTTTGATCAAGGTCTATACAGTGACCTGATCTGTCAACAGACAACCAGAGTTTGAGCCAGGTCTAAACATCTGTATATTAGTGACCTGATCTGTCAACAGACGACCAGAGTTTGAGCCCGGTCTAAACATCTGTATATTAGTTACCTGATCTGTCAACAGACAACCAGAGTTTGAGCAAGGCCTATACATCTGTATATTAGTTACCTGATCTGTCAACAGACGACCAGAGTTTGAGCGAGGTCTAAACATCTGTATATCAGTTACCTGATCTGTTAACAGACAACCAGAGTTTGAGACTTTGAGCGAGACCTATACATCTGTATATTAGTTACCTGATCTGTCAACAGACAACCAGAGTTTGAGCAAGGCCTATACATCTGTATATTAGTTACCTGATCTGTCAACAGACGACCAGAGTTTGAGCGAGGCCTATACATCTGTATATTAGTTACCTGATCTGTCAACAGACGACCAGAGTTTGAGCCAGGTCTAAACATCCGTATATTAGTTACCTGATCTGTTAACAGTTAAAAGTTACTTGACCTGTGAACAGATGACCAGAGTTTGAGCAAGGTCTAAACATCTGTATATTAGTTACCTGATCTGTGAACAGACGACCAGAGTTTGAGCAAGGTCTAAACATCTGTATATTAGTTACCTGATCTGTCAACAGACAACCAGAGTTTGAGCAAGGCCTATACATCTGTATATTAGTTACCTGATCTGTCAACAGACGACCAGAGTTTGAGCGAGGCCTATACATCTGTATATTAGTTACCTGATCTGTGAACAGACGACCAGAGTTTGAGCCAGGTCTAAACATCCGTATATTAGTTACCTGATCTGTCAACAGACGACCAGAGTTTGAGCCTGGTCTAAACATCTGTATATTAGTTACCTGATCTGTTAACAGACGACCAGAGTTTGACCCAGGTCTAAACATCTGAATATCAGTTACCTGATCTGTTAACAGACAACCAGAGTTTGAGCAAGGCCTATAAATCTGTATATTAGTTACCCGATTTGTCAACAGACGACCAGAGTTTGAGCCAGGTCTAAACATCTGAATATCAGTTACCTGATCTGTTAACAGACGACCAGAGTTTGAACAAGGTCTAAACATCTGTATATTAGTTACCTGATCTGTGAACAGACGACCAGAGTTTGAGCTAGGCCTATACATCTGTATATTAGTTACCTGATCTGTGAACAGACGACCAGAGTTTGAGCGAGGGCTATACATCTGTATATTAGTTACCTGATCTGTCAACAGACGACCAGAGTTTGAGCCTGGTCTAATCATCTGTATATCAGTTACCTGATCTGTTAACAGACAACCAGAGTTTGAGACTTTGAGCGAGACCTATACATCTGTATATTAGTTACCTGATCTGTTAACAGACGACAAGAGTTTGAGCGAGGCCTATACATCTGTATATTAGTTACCTGATCTGTCAACAGACAACCAGAGTTTGAGCGAGGCCTATACATCTGTATATTAGTTACCTGATCTGTCAACAGACGACCAGAGTTTGAGCCTGGTCTAAACATCTGTATATCAGTTACCTGATCTGTTAACAGTTAAAAGTTACTTGACCTGTGAACAGATGACCAGAGTTTGAGCAAGGTCTAAACATCTGTATATTAGTTACCTGATCTGTGAACAGACGACCAGAGTTTGAGCAAGGTCTAAACATCTGTATATTAGTTACCTGATCTGTGAACAGACGACCAGAGTTTGAGCAAGGTCTAAACATCTGTATATTAGTTACCTGATCTGTGAAATGACGACCAGAGTTTGAGCGAGGGCTATACATCTGTATATTAGTTACCTGATCTGTGAACAGACGACCAGAGTTTGAGCGAGGGCTATACATCTGTATATTAGTTACCTGATCTGTTAACAGACAACCAGAGTTTGAGACTTTGAGCGGGACCTATACATCTGTATATTAGTTACCTGATCTGTTAACAGACGACCAGAGTTTGAGCGAGGCCTATACATCTGTAAATTAGAATTTGGAGATGATTCTGAATCTGATGAAATCTTTAATCTGTCTTCTGACTTTAAGAATCTTGGTTTGTCTGAGTTAATGGCATGTCCATCTACATCCTACAAAAGAAGTCATGATGTAAGACTGACTTAAAACGATAAAGTTGACAACATAGTCTCCCTCAAAGCAGTGTACCCTGATCTTGCCTGAAGGAGAAGTTTTGTCTATCTGAATCACACTTTAATCTGTATCACTGGAAATAAAAAAATGGCAGACATGGCCAAATCCCACTATTAACCACTACATGCACATTTTATGTTTACTGTGGATTCATTATTTGTGGGATATATTCAAGTATGATTTTTTATAGGCTTGTATGCACATTTTGGCAAAACCATGAAATCAAATTTCCCTCCATCCATGAAAATTGATACCCATGAAAATAAATAAATCCACAGTATTAACAATTACACAATGAACCAAACCTGTAATACCATTATGAAAGACAAATACACAATGGACCAAACCTGTAATACCATTATGAAAGACAATTACACAATGGACCAAACCTGTAATACCATTACGAAAGACAATTACACAATGGACCAAACCTGTAATACCATTATGAAAGACAATTACACAATGGACCAAACCTGTTATACCATTATGAAAGAATTCTATCATGCCATCCTCTATGTTAATTATAACATAGGTAGACTTTATATTTGTTAATATCTTTATACTGAGCGTTAGCGTTGATTGAAATACAAGAGATATTGTTTTTCATAAATTGTTTTGTTATTAACTAGGCTACTAGTTTTCTTGTTTAAACTGTTTCACATTTTGTCATGTTGGGACCTTTTATAGCTGACTGTATAGTATGGGTTTTTCTCTTTGTTGAAGAGCGTACAGCGACCTATAATTGCTTTCATCCACTTCATTAAAACTCTGGTGGATAGTTTTGCAATTATACCACGTCTCTTTTTTATAAACAAGAAAATGTATGCCCTGAATTATGCACAAAACAAAAAACAAATATGATATACAGCAACCATTGACAACAATCTATGTTTTTCATCTGATCTGAGGATTGATTGTAGAAGACTTTCCAATCACCGTTCATATTTCAAATTTGTTAAATATTGGCCAAGTTTTAGAAAGATGAAAATGTGTAAGTTTAAAGACATCAGACAATAGTGATCACAGATGCCAAATCCTTTAGCATAAACACAGTAGTTATAAAACTTATACATACTTCAGTAATCACAGATGCCAAATCCTTTAGCATAAAGACAGTAATTATAAAACTTCTACATACTTCAGTGATCACAGACGCCAAATCCTTTAACATAAAGACAGTAATTATAAAACTTCTACATACTTCAGTTCTGATATGGCGTCCACCACCTAAGGCACTCTGAAGATCTAATGTGAATTCTAAATCTCTTGTCAATTTATCAACAGTTGAGGTAGGTGTAGGTAAAGTTAGAGATGTACGATTACTCCACTCTGAAGGACTGTCTGAAAGCTGTGGAAACAATATTGTTTCTTTATAGATATCTACATGTATGTTTATTTTTTCCGAGTAAATAAAAACATGCTGGTATGTAAATGACATACTTTAACTATTAACACTTCTATAAAATTAATGTTTACTTCTTAATGCCAACAGTATAGGAAATCCAGTAAATACATTAACAATACATATGAGAATCAGAGATTGAGGATAAGTAATGTGAATTCAAATTACATATATTTCTTATATTTTAATAGATAAACAAATTATTCAATTTCTAGTGAATTTTTGTTCAGCAAACTTTTACATTCCTATAGTGATTCTTTGTTAAGCCTTTTTTTTTTCAAAATGAGAAATCATTCTCTTGCAAGCTATTGGAAAACTCAATTCAGACAATTCTTTTTTTTAAACTATTAATTCCTATTGGCATGTATTTACCTCAGTTTTAGTTTTTTACCTTTGTTCATCATATCTTCTTAATGGATTTATGAGAATTAAACAAACTAAAACTACTGTTGCCTCTAACTTATAATCTAAAGCTATCTCAAGAACTTCATAAAGTTGGGTATATCCTACTTATACCCTCTAAAGTACAGCTTGGTTTTCAACTATCTGGCATTGAGCATTCCTGGTGTCAGAAGGCTGATCCAGAAAAACGCTTCGGACACATTTTATAAAGTGTTGCTTTCATTTTTTGGCATTCACTGAAATTTATATGAGATATCAAAGAATTTTGTAAAAAGAACCTCCTATGACTTTTTAACCTGTCTACAGATGGAATGGGCCAGAGTAGGTAAAACTTCTAGATATTTCCTTTATACCACTATAATTAGGATGAACTACTATTAGCAATGTTTATATGTAGCTTTCCTGTCTGTGCATACCATGGAGGTCAAATATACAACTAGAGGCATGAATTTATCATCTAGCAAAGATGTACAATATAAGTATTTACGCAAAAATTAGGAAAAAAATTTGCTATACAAAATCTTAATTTAAATCAAATTAAACTAGAGGCTCTCAAGAGCCTGTGTCGCTCACCTGATTCTACTTTGGTTTTGGAAATCATGTAAAAATAGATTAAAATCATAACAGATACCTAATAATGAGCGAGGCCAAATTTGGTTTAATATTGGCCCTGTAATTTAATAAAAAAATCCTGGTGGCCATCTTGAACAGTAAATCGGCAACAAAGTAGCAACACTTCATCAGCACCTCATAGAAACATTTATGCCATGTTTGGTTTCATTCCATTCAGTGCACCTCTAGAAGAAGCATTTGTATGTATTTCCCATAGGGTCTTATGTTAAAGGAAGTCCCCCCGCTTGAGGCCATCATGGATAATGGATAAGCTTCAAAGTAACAACACTTAGTCAGCACCTCATAAGGAACATTCATTCCATGTTTGATTTCAATCCATTCAGTAGTTCTCTAAAAGAAGACATTTGTATGTATTGTCAATAGGGTCCTATGCTAAACCAAGTCCCCCCGCAGGCGGCCATCTTGGAATATGGATCGTCTTCAAAGTAACAACACTTGGTCAGCACCTCATCAGGAACATTCATGCCATGTTTGGTTTCATTCCATTCAGTGGTTCTCTAAAAGAAGACATTTGTATGTATTTCCCATTGGGTCCTATGTTAAACTAAGTCCCCCACCCCCCAAAGCGGCATTCTTGAATGATGGATCGGCTTCAAAGTAACAACACTTGGTCAGCACCTCAAAAGGAACATTTATGCCATGTTTGATTTCATTCCATTCAGTGGTTCTCTAAAAGAAGACATTTGTATGTATTTCCCATAGGGTCCTATGTTAAACTAAGTCCCCTGCTGGCGGCCATCTTGGAATATGGATCGGCTTCAAAGTAACAACACTTGGTCAGCACTTCATAAGGAACATTCATGCCATGTTTGGTTTTTAGTGGTTCTCTAAAAGAAGACATTTGTATGTATTTCCCATAGGGTCCTATGTTAAACTAAGTCCCCCGCTGGCGGCCATCTTGGATGATGGATCGGCTTCAAAGTAACAACACTTGGTCAGCACCTCATAAGGAAAATTCATGCCATGTTTGGTTTCATTCCATTCAGAGGTTCTTTAGAAGAAGTTCAAAATGTAACAAGCATTCTGAGAGTATTGCATGGCAATACATAGTCCCCTACCGGGTAAAAATTCATTATACTGGAACAAAATGCTAACTTGTTCTATAACTTGTCATGGTGTACAAAAAGTAAATATCATGTCAATATCTTCAAGCATGACTAAAAACAGTGTGGAAAACTGATTATACGAGTGAATTTTTCAAGTCCAAGGACCATAACTCTGCACAAAATTATTAGACCGAAACAAAAATTTGAACTTGATCTGTAACTTGTCATGATAAAACTATATACCAATTATCAATCAATATCTTAGAAGCATGATGAAAAAAACATTAGATATGATTAATAGTTCTCTAAAATTAGATATGATGTAATACAGTGTATATCTATTTTCAAATTATAATCAAATATAATTAATAGTTCCAGATATTTTTCTTTCATTTGTCACAAACTAATATAGATTTGTAACTTATCTACACAATGTAATGTATTGAAATATATACATTAATAAAAATAGATTATTATCTAATTAAAGGATTTCTCTTCATAATTTTTTTTTATATACATGTATATAGCATTCAGAAAATTAGTTTATTCTAAATAACAAACAAACTTGCCAAAAATTCTTCAAATAATTTAACAACGAATGTCTTTTAAAAAAATGAGTTATCTCCCTTTGTACAGAAATATGGTTTAACATACCTAACATTAGATATGGTCCAGAGTTATGGCCCATAACTCTGGACTAAATCATCAGACCGGAACAAAATTCCAACTTGATCTATAACTTGTCATGATAAAACTATATACCAAATATCAAATCAATATCTTAAAGAACGAAGAAAAAAAGTGTGGAAAGCTGATTTGTCGGACTGACGGATGGACAGATGGACTTCGTCGGAGTGGGGACTAAAAAGTTAACGACAATGAAGACGACGGACGCCAAGTGATGAGAAAAGCTCCCTTGGCCCTTCGGGCCAGGTGAGCTAAAAAAGTTATTTTTAGGACAATATCTCCAATAAAAGTCCATGGACAGTTTTGTCCATTAGATTTATTTAGATATCATTTTTGCTGTATACATTTTTCTTCTATTTATTTAAAAGCAAACAACAATCAATCAATCTATTATTAATTTAAGTTTTCAAAATAATAGGCCAAAATGATAAAATTGGTAAAAAAATTCCCATTTAAAGGCAAGAACTCCTGTAATGATTTGATAGATGGTTTCAGTCATATTGATATTTTTCTAGATCTTGTTTTGCTGTTTACAGTTTCTGTCTATATATTACTGAGTTAAAATTGGTAACAAATTATCATTTTAAGTCAATTACTGGTTTCTGTCTTACTGACAATTTCAAGATCATTTTAAAAGTGTACAGTCTCTGTCTATCTATTATAGTTTGCAAGATATGAGCCAAAAATGATAAATTTGAAAAGAATTTGAATAGGGTTTCAATGAAACCCTGTGTTGTGCCTGCTCCTGTCATTGTATAAGTGTACTATTTATTGATTTTAAAAAAGCTTCTGCTCAAGTTTTATAAAATTCCATGAAGGTTTGGATAAGTAATACAAGTTTTAAAATCTTGAACCATAGCTATATATAGAATGTACATAATGTTGACTGCTAAATAACTGTCCATTCGTAAGTTAAAACACGGAAAAAAAGAAGTAAAATCAAAATTCTGATCTAGATGGTAAATACTTGATTATGAAGAACCTTCTCTAAAAGTTTCCTGAAATTCAATGAAAGTTGGAAAAAGATTATTGATGTTTTAAAACTTATGTATCTAATTGTTATTTCCCAAAACTTAGTCCATTTATCAGTATAATATTGAAAAGTAAAAAAAAATCATAATTCAAATTTTTTCTACAGATGATATTTCTTGATAATGAAAAAGCTTCTGTCCAAGTTTAATATCAAGGATAAAATAATTGGAAACCAAAGATATTTATATAAGAATCTAAGGCTAACAAAAGATGTCTTGCCTTATTGACTTTAAGGCAAGTTAAGCTCTTAATCTATATTAGATAAAATGTTTTCACCAGAATGGAAATAGCAACACAGCAATACAAAAAATTAAAACACAGCATAAATTAAAGATTGTTTTAAAAGTGTTAAAACCAGAAACATTGACAAAACAGACACTTTAGCAATGACAAGACTTAACAAGTCCAATTAAAGTTATTTGTATCTTTTAACAAGAATTTTAAATATTTCAGACTCATTGGCTTTGACAAAAGTAAGGTACCATGTGAGTAATGTAATTTAATAATTAATGGTTAGAACTACCTTTTTCCTTCTCTGTTCATGAATGAAAAAAAAAAATCAGATTCTTACTGTATTTCATGTATTTAAAATATACATTCTAAATACAAGTAGTTTAAAAACTGTTATACATTTTGACTATACATGATATTATTTTTCAGTTATATAAGGTTTTGGGAAGTTTTCTTTCTCCTTAAGCACATATAGGATATATTTTAGCTTCACACTTTTCATTTTCATTTTAAAATAATCAGAAATGCAGTCATAGTTCAAGTTTCAATCATCATTTTTCATCAAAGGTTTCTCCATAAACCTAAGCAGGGTCCAACTGCATTCTTTAAATATAAATAAAAAATAACATGTTTATCTAAGAATTAATTCATGATTGCCATAGTTTATTGGAGATCATTACTCTGGTTGCATTGTTTGTGTAAAATTTGAAACCCCTGCCTAATGCTTGGGGTTCAATCTGGCAAATGACGCATTACCAGTGATAAAATCTTTAATAAAACATGGCCGCCATGAATCTATTTGATTCTAGTACGAACATACAGAACTTACTTGCTTTCTAAGTGGACCCATAAGACATGTTCGATTAAGGAATTGATTTAAATTTGATAAAGCAAAAAAATGTTCTATAAAACTTTGTGTTTTTAAATTAACAAATGTAATTACAATTTCTTTTTATAAGATTTTATTGAATTTCATAACAAGCAACCCCACAGAAATGTCCATTTTGATCCCCAGTGTCGTTCAAATACAACTAACATTGTAAATTCAATTGTGACGATAAGCATATGTGTTCAGTTGGTACTTGAACACAGCTTTGTTTTCAAAGTGAAAGAAGAGCATCTTTTTAGAAAAAGAGCAAACAGATATCTTATCTGCAGTTTTATTTTTTTCATATTTCTTTTTCATTAAGTCTTTCAACAGGTCATTAAAAACATAACTAATAATTATGTTCACTTAGACCTGTTATTGCAAAAAAAAGAAACAGAAAAGCTTGTTAATAATAACTTATATTTTTTTCTCATTTACTATATCAGTAAACATGGTAAAGTACTAATTCATGTAATTTTTGTACCTACAAAAGCTTCAAAAGTAGCACTATAAAAATTGTATTTATAGAAGAACACAATGTATAAAGCATGTACATGTATTTAGAAAGTAGAAAAAAAAAACATTCCACAGACAAGTTGTTACTAATAAAACTGCTTAAATTAAATAATTAATCTTTTACCTAAATTTTGGGAATCTAATATTGTTGTTTATGTCATCTACATTTTAGTATAGCATGATAATGTATAGAATTAAGGACTTTTTGTTTTTGATACTGACTTTATAACGGTAAAATATCAGGTCAGCCAAAAAGGAATGCCTGATATTTTGGTAAACTTTCAGGTAAGCCCAAAGGGCGTGCTTGATATTTTATGGTGATAAAGTCAGTATCAAAAACAAAAAAGTCCTTTTTTCTTTTTTATCAGTAATTTGAAAAAAGAGAAAATTACCATAAAAATAGAAGAAATAGCAAACAAACTACTGTACTGCGTTGAATCACAGCAAATCACACAATGCCAAAGAATGGAAAATTTATAATTCTTGAATAACTTTTATTATTTCTGCTTGGAACATGCTTAAAACAATACAGAATTGTTGATAACATAACGGTTACTCTAATTTCCTTCATGTTTCATTTTCATTTTTTATCAAAAAAGCATAGAAAGATATAGTCCAAATAATTATGACATCTTGAAGGCTTTTTAATTTTTACTGTGACGCCTAGTTCATATAGTTAATGGCATCACAGCAAAAAATTAAAATAGCCTTTCAAGACATCATTTGGACTAAGAATGATACAACCTGAATCAGCTTTCAACACCATTTTGCAAAATTTTATTTGTTTGAGAAGTATTGTTGTAGTTCTAAAATCTTTTTCTTACTTGCTTGTAATTGGATGGATAATCTGTTTCAAAATCACATTTATCTTGTCAGTATAAGATGATCACATTCATTTTAGGAAAACACTGAGTAATCAGACACTATAATCTATTGACAAGAAGTCTGTAGTTAATCAGTCGCTTATCATGCTTTTGCAAGATAATGCAATTTATTTTTTTTAACCCTGACCAGTTATATGAAATGTTGAAGAGCTAAGGCCCACGCTGTTATTGTTCTCATTATTGCTTTTGGTCTGTGAATTGTTGTCTCATCGGCAATTATTCCACATCTCCTTATTCTTATATGGTGGTTCAACATTATCAATGTGTGTATATTTTATTTTTGATTTTAGCTTCTCTCATGCAATGGCTGCAGGCACCTTTCTGGTTACTTTTTATGTGTTGCGTCTGAATATGAACTGTTACACTTTATAGTGACTAAACAGGTTGAACAAATCCTTCTAGAGAAACAGAAATAAACTGCTCCGCTGGGCATAGCTTGATACTACCGCAGAGGTCGAACCCTGAACAGTTGGGGCAAGTATGGACACAACATTCAAGCTTGATACAGCACTGAATTTGGATTGTGATTAAATATTTGACACAGCATAGGTTTCTGACACAGAATGAATGTGGTCTAAGAACTTAAAAATTCTTAATTTACCTATTCAAACCATATCATTATTATATATAAATCAGGAATAACCATTTCAAAATGGAAAATTTTAAAGAAAAAAAAAGGAAAACCACCCCCCCCCGCCCCAAATTTTTGGAACCACCTTATGATTCATCACCCCCAAACTCAAACCCAGCCTTCCCTTTGTTGTATGGTACCTTGCAGTACAATTTCAGAGAGATCCATACACTTGAACACAAGTTATTGTCTGGAAACTAGAAAAATGCTTATTTTTGGCCCCTTTTTCCTAAACATTTTGGGCAATTACCCCCAAACTCAATTCCAGCTTTCACTTTGTGATATGGAACCTTGAAGTACAATTTCAGAAAGATCCATACACTTACACACAAGTTATTATCATGAAACTAGAAAAATGCTTGTTTTTATTGCCCCTTTTTTGGCCCCTAATTCCTAAACTTTTGAGGCAATTACCCCCAAAATCAATCCCAGCATTCCCTTTGTGATACGGAACCTTGTGGTACAATGTCAGAGAGATCCATACACTAACACACAAGTTATGTCTGAAGTTACAAAATGCTGAGGGCGCAGCTTGATACGACCGCAGAGGTCGAACCCTGAATAGTTGGGGCAAGTATGGACACAACATTCAAGCTTGATACAGCTCTGAATTTGGATTGTGATTAAATATTTGACACAGCATAGGTTTCTGACACAGAATGAATGTGGTCTAAGAACTTAAAAATTTTAAATTGGACATTCACCTATTATGGTCCAATATCCAAAATCTAAATACATGGTTAGATTCAGCATATCAAAGAACCCCAAGAGTTCAATTTTGATGAAATCAAACAAAGTTTAATTTTGGACCCTTTTGACCTCAATGTGGACAAAGTTGATAACGGGCCCAAAAATCAAAAATCTAAACACATGGTTAGATTCAGCATATCAAAGAACCCAATATATTCAATTTTGTTGAAATCAAACAAAGTTTAATTTTGGACCCCGATTTGGACCAACTTGAAAACTGGGCCCATAATCAAAAATCTAAATACATGTTTAGATTCAGCATATCAAAGAACCCTATGAATTCAATTTTGTTAAAATCAAACTAAGTTTAATTTTGGACCCTTTGGACCTTAATGTAGACCAATTTGAAAATGGGACCAAAATTAGAATCTAAATACACGGTTAGATTCGGCATATCAAAGAACCCCAATAATTCAATTTTGATGAAATCAAACAAAGTTTAATTTTGGACCCTTTTGACCTCAATGTGGAAAAATTGATAACGGGGCCCCAAAATCAAAATCTAAATACATGGTTAGATTCAGCATATCAAAGAACCCCATATATTCAATTTTTGTTGAAATCAAACAAAGTTTAATTTTGGACCCCGATTTGGACCAACTTGAAAACTGGGCCCATAATCAAAAATCTAAATACATGTTTAGATTCAGCATATCAAAGAACCCTAAGAATTCAATTTTTGTTAAAATCAAACTAAGTTTAATTTTGGACCCTTTGGACCTTAATGTAGACCAATTTGAAAACGGGACCAAAAATTAAGAATCTAAATACATGGTTAGATTTGGCATATCAAAGAACCCCAATAATTCAATTTTTGATGAAATCAAACAAAGTTTAATTTTGGACCCTTTGGACCTCAATGTGGACCAATTTAAAAACGGGGCCCAAAATCCAAAAACTTAATACACAATTAGATTCAGCATATTAAAGAACCCCAAGAGTTCAAGAATAAAACCCCATTGAAATTGGTCAAGAAATAAGCAATTTATACAAAGTATCTTCTTTTGCACAATACTGTGCAATTGAATATTTCTTGCAATTGCGCAATACTGTGCAATTGAATATTTCTTGCTATTATGCAATACTGTACAATTGACAATTTCTTGCTATTGCAATATTGTGCTATTGGATATTTCTTGCTATTGCGCAATACTGTGCAATTGAAGATTTCTTGCTATTGCGCAATACTGTGCAATTGAAAATTTCTTGCTATTGCACAATACTTATTATATAATAATTTACACATCCTGTTAGGTGTGTATCTCCTGCCATATCATTATTATTTGCTTTTAAATATAAATCAGAAATAACCAACTTAAAATGGAAAATTTTAAAGAAAAAAAAGAAAAAAGAAACCCCCAAATTTTTGAACCCCTTATGATTCATAACCCCAAAATCAATCCCAACCTTCCTTTTGGGGTATTGAACCTTTTCATGGTAAAATTTCATAGAGATCCATTCACTTAAACTAAAGTTAGAGTTTCAGCGAAAAACCAATGTGTGATATGGAACCTTGTAGTACAATTTCAGACAACGTTATTGTCGAAACTATAAAATTCTAACCTAAAATTTGTTACCCCAAAATCAATAGCATTCCCTGTGTGATATATTGTGGTACGTCAGAGAGATCCATACACTAACACAAGCTGGAAAAAAATTTTTTTTGCGGCCCCTCGTTGGTACCATAACCCCAAAATCAATCCCAACCTTCCTTTTGTGATATTGAACCTTAAAAATTTCATAGAGATCCATTAACTTAAACTAAAGTTAGAGTGCGAAACCACCTCGAAACAGTACCAGACAATTTTACATTCCAGCTTAAAATTTGAAAAGTCAGATCGGGATAGTAAGGTGAACTATCAAAAAATATTCTAGATCAAGTTTTTCGTATATTTTTTTGTTCATATTTTTACACCATTTAGACAATATCTCTTCAAACAAGCTTCACTAGGCCTGCCTTTACTGAAACAATGGTAAATATTTTATTCACAAAAAACACTCTTTGAAATAGAATTTGTGCAATTTTTTGTGAATGAAAGGAAAAGTAGATCCTTACACGGTGTACTCGCGCCTGTCAATTGTGAACTGACCCTATTACTTTTTATCATGACCAGTCCACTGAAACTGTAATTATAAGAGGGTACACATCAACGAAAAAATGGACAAATTACTGATAAAAAAATTACTACCATAATTCCAAACATTTAAATCATAATGTTTGTGGTGAAAATGTTTGACATAATTTCTGGAGAGAAAAAAATTAAGTCTATTAATATAAGGTTTTATCAAGCTTAAGAATTCTATGAAGAAACCTGATTTAAGATTACTGATTTTTTTAAGAAACATGTTAACGGATGTAAATTGATGCCAAAAAACTGAACTAAAATCACTGACTATGACTGCATTACAGAACTAAAAGCAATGATATACTTTTTGTTTTGTCCATCCTATCATTCCTATAAAACCTGAAATAAATATATAGAAAAACTTCAAATATCAAAATTATAATCAAAGCGTGAGAGCACTGCAAAGGCAACTGCTGCAAAGTCAACGTTTTTGTGACTTCTAGTTTTCATCCTTACATGTAAAAAAGAATTACACCTGACAGTAGACTATATCAATCAAATTCAAAAAAGACTATTGACAATTAATTTTACACTACTTCAGAGTCATATGGAGAAGTGACTTCTCTTTTTGAAACTGATAGGGAGAAGTGGTGAGACTTTAAAAGTTTATGCCCTAAATTATCATTTATAGTTACAAAAGTCAATTTTTTCACTTATGTAAGGAACTACATGTACATGTGTAAACAACTAAATATCTAGCACTGTTGCATATTTAAAGAAATAAAATTAAAATGGAAAACAAATTATCATTTATCAATTCAAGTTAAATATTAAAGGAAAACTATTCAGTTGATGTTACATTTGTATTCATTGTTTTTAGTTACAAAATTTATATAAGCAACTTAAGTCAATAAATTGAAACAATGCAGTTGCATTAAAATATATACTTGTAATTAAGTGGATCCAATATGTATAACCGAATACATGTATATTAATAGGAGCTGAATACAAATTTTTCACTTTTAGGCTCATTACTCTCAAGTAATCTGAGGCATGCATTTGTCTGCAGTTATTATCTTACTTCAGACAACTTAAAATATGGAATAATGACTGGATATATGCTCATTATCATACAAATATATATCACTTAAATTAATACCTCACTACTGGAGCATTTCTTTTTCCTAGGTGGAGCCACTGGGAATGTAAGAGT
This sequence comes from Mytilus coruscus, assembly GCA_017311375.1. Taxonomy (NCBI): domain Eukaryota; kingdom Metazoa; phylum Mollusca; class Bivalvia; order Mytilida; family Mytilidae; genus Mytilus; species Mytilus coruscus. The sequence goes on from CM029599.1 coordinate 96,933,269, forward strand.
ATTATGAGGTGCTGATGGATACTGTAATGTAGATGGTGGAGTTCTAGTTTTTGTAATTCTAATAATATCAGGTTCATTGGAGGCTACTATAACTTCATTAACAATGGTATCTGATTCTGGAATACGACGACTCGTAACTACTGGTCCTTCACTTGCTGAAGAATTTATGGAAGAATTTGAACGACTGCGTAGAGGCTCTTGAACCACTAAATTTGCATGCAGTAAAGGTCTGTCTTGTCTATTTGAATCCCCTCTCATTGAACTTGACCTACTGGTCTTAGTGTCTGGAATGGTAATGTTTGCCTGCAAGGTTGTTGGTCGTCCTGTTTCACACAAATTGGAGACTAGATTAGCACTGTTTATATCTGGAATAGATACATTAATATTTTCTGTGTAAACTGTTAATTTGATAGAGACTGGATCCTTTGCTGATTCTTGTGACACATCTGAGTCACTGTCCTCTTTCGAATCAACCAGAATGTGGTCACTTCCATCAGAAACTCGCCGTCTCATTTGTTCTAATTTCCTTCTGCGTTTTTCATTTTCCTTCCTCCTCTTTTCCTCAATCTGAAAAAAATACAGTCAAATAAAAAAAATGCCGCATATTTTACCTTAAAATGTTTTCTGGAAGCTGTGTTTTATGACAGAGATTTAGTATGTTCCGTTAATAAATGAAGTACTGTAAATTCAGAAATGTTTGAGATGTTATTATTATTGCAACAATTTTGACAGCATAGATTATGCAAAACTAAAAATAAACTTTTGACACAGAGATATGTCTTGCCTGTCACCATAAAATTCAGAAAAAGACAATCTGATAGACAGCAACATTGCTTATTAATTCAGTCGCTGGACCATGATCTAGTGGGCAGAGCCTGAAAATGGTTGACAAACTGAGATGTACAGACAGTAATGTAACTTTATACAAAATATCATTGTCTATTGTAAGTAGTTCCTATCAATCTAACTTAAGCAGAAAACTTAACATTGAAAATTGCTAATTAATTCAAAGTCAATGGACCATGTCCTAGGGGGCAGGGCCTCAAAATAGTCATTAAACTGATATGTAATGATAGTAATGCAACTTTATACAAAATATCATTGATCTATTACAAGTAGTTCTTATCAAACTGACTTGAGCAGACAACTTAACATTGAAAATTGCTAATTAATTTAAGGGACAGGACGTCAAAATAGTCATCTAACTGATATGTACAGATAGTAATGCAACTTTATAGAAAATATCATTGATCTATCACAAGCAGTTCCTATCAAACTGACTAAAGCAGAAAACTTAACATTAAAATTGGCTTATTAATTGAAAGTGGCTGGACCATGACCTAGAGGACAGGGCCTTGTAATATTCTTTAAACTGATATGAACTGATAGTAATGCATCTTCATACAAAATATCATTGATCTATCACAAGTAGATCCTATCAAACTAACATAAGAAGAAAACTTAACATTGAAAACTGCTTATTAATTCAAAGTCACTGGACAATGTCCTAGGGGCAGGGCCTCAAAATAGTTGTCAAACTGATATGTACTGATAGTTATTCGACTTCATGCAAAATATCATTGATCTATCACACAGTAGATCCTATCAAACTAGCTTAAGCTGAAAACTTAACATTGAAAATGGCTTATTCATTCAAAGTCACTGGACCATGACATGGGGGCAAGAAAACTTAACAAGTGTTGACATCGTCAAGGGCAAAGAAATCCCTATGTCTCGCTTTCATATATCATATGGTATTTTGTGTTTTATAATTAAATTTCTATTTGGAAAAGAGGCTAACATATGCATGTATTAAGCTGATTTTAACTCAATGTAATTTGACTGCTGAATTAGGATGAAAAAACAAATTCAAGAAAAAATTAAAAACCAATTGTTCAGAGAACAATTGAAGGTCTTTCCACTCGTAAAGATCTATTTTGATATGAAAATAATAAAATTCGTTTTAACATGTCATTTCCAGCGTCAAATGATAGCTTTTGTACGCCGATTCCAAAATATGAGGTTTATATACAAAAAAATTAAATAAGGGAGATAATTTGTTACTTACGGTTTGAAAAAATTTACTTCGGTATTATTTGAATGTTTTCTTGACGCTGATTCCAAAATATATGGTTCTATATACTTTTATATTAAATAAATACAAAAATAGCTACTTCCGGTTTACACAAGGTCACTTCCGGTTGGCTTTCTAAGGTCAAGTGGCTTGCAACCTAATACAAAAGTCCCATGGCTTTATCATATATACATATGAGGTAACAGCAAAGGTCATAATCTAGAACATCAAAATAACATATGACCTTGAGCTCAATTTCAAGGTCATAAACCAAGGACCTCAAATCAAAAGACCCTAGGTCTTAATTATATATGGTTAATGAGTTATATCACCTTAAGAGTATTTTCAAATACAAGAGGGAAGAAAACTCTAATTTAATGTTAGCGCACTTTAAACCAAAATGTATGTGTTACGACATGTCGCAACTAACAATTTAATAAAATATTTTGTCAATATCTTATACAGTTTTTGAAAAGGAGTGAAAATAAGCCAAAATCAAAATTTATAATATGACCTTGACCTTTGACCTTGACCTAATTTTATTTTTTTGGACCAAGGACCTCAAATCAAAAGACCCTAGGTCTCTATCACTTATGGTTTACCAGTTTCACATGCATATCACTTATATCAAATGCATAAGGGGAAATAACTCTCATAGAATCTCATTACGGCTTCGGTCAAAATTAAAATCCTAATCCTGAAGATGTAACGAGCAATTTGGTAAAATAAATTTGTCGTAATCTTTACGGTTGCGAAGGAGTAGTGGCCACAAGAAAACAGTGTTTGGGGAGATAACTCTTACAACGTAGTATTTGGTTACGCAGTTGTCAGTTTTAAAAGCATATAAACTATACGATATCATGCATATTCCAAATATCTAAGCGACATCTTTTGAAACATCAATACTACGCAAGAAAAAATTAGGCGGAAGAAAAAAAAAAAAATAATAATAATAATAATAATCAGAACAAAATCAATAGGTCTTTCCACGGAAAAGTGGAAAGACCTAAAAGAGTAATTTAGCACAATAATTAGGTACTGACATGCAGCTAAAATATCTATCACCTCTTAACTATCCACATTCATGCAAATTTAAAACCACACATATCATCCAGTATCAAACCTGCTGATAATTAACTTAAGAAATATGACCCTTCTACCAATTCCCCTATCCAGTCATATACTTGACAGCCTAAAAGGTAGACCCATGCTAGCAATATAGCTCCACCCAAACTCTTTTTCATTTCAATTTACCATTTCCTTTTCTCTTTTCTTCCTTTTAAGTTCTTCCAGTTGATTTTGGAATTCTGCATCTTCTTTTTTCCTCCTAAAAGTATTACTTATTTTGTAATGTTATATAGAGTTTAATTAAAAGAAAGAATGTCTCCAAATTATATCATTTTGTAAGGTAACCTTGAAAATATTATTATACAAGAAAATTCATATAGCACTTTGTCAAAATAATCATTATGAAAAAAGTATTACAAATCTAATGACCAGTTTGCAATGACTGTTTCCCAAACAACATATGAAAATTAATGCATATTTAATTATATGCAAATATGAAAAAAAAATTAAGGTTTAATAAATCGTGAATGTGTCCATGGGACACAGATGATGACCCCGCTTGCATATCATAAAAAGTTATAAAGGGACATAACTGAAGAATGGTAAAAGTGACGCTACGCAAATTTGTACCTGACCTGAGTTTTGTAGAAATAAGTATTGTGTATAAGTTTCATAACATTTGGTTGAGGCTAACTTGAGTAAGAGAACGGATACTAAAATTCAGCAATTTTTCCATTAGCAAAGGAGCATAACTCTAGAAAGGTAAAAGTGATGCCACCAAAATTCGACTTGATCTGTGTTTTGTGGTAATAAGCATTGTGTATAAGATTCATGACATTTGGTAGAGGCAAACTTAAGTTAGAGAACAGAAACGAAAAATTCAGCAATTTTTCCATTTGTAAAGGGGCATAACTCTAGAAAAGTAAAAGTGACACCACCAAAATTCAAACTTGATCTGTGTTTTGTGGTAATAAGCATTGTGTATAAGTTTCATAACATTTGGTTGAGGCAAACTAAAGTTAGAGAATGGAAACCAATTTCGGAGGGACATACAGACGGACAAGGGTAAAACTTAATGCCCCCTCTGCTACCGCGGGGGCATAAAAAATTGTTTCAATATTTTGCTCTGAATACTGTCTTTTGAACATAAAAAATCTTCTGATCAAGTTTCATACAATTCCATGAAGGTTTGTCAGAGTTTTTGACTTTAAAAAAACTTTAATCACAGACTTAACTTAATTGTTGATGCTGCCAAGGCCTGAATGTAGGATTGTTATGTCTGGCCTGTACAACAAAATGTTGTAGGCCCAACAAAAATGTAAACAAAAGAATGTTTCTCTAGGGCCTAGACAATGATACACCAAATTTATCCCTCAAATGAAATATTGTGAGACCTGTTAGTCTGACCTGACACTAAACAATATCAGTGTAACTTTCTGAGAAAAGGATCTGAACACAAAGCTTCACCAAAGTTATATCAATCAATTCATGCGAGAAATATAGATCACATTTATTCACTAAATCATGTCTCAAAATATGCAATCAAGATTTTTGTCAAGTTACAAAACATTACATGTACATACAGGTTTGTATAAAAGTGTCAACGTATATTTGTTCCGCCTAACAGAAGTTCCACTGGAAACTTTGTTATAAACAATGTCATAATATCTGTTCCTGTTGGAACAAATATTCTATACCATTTATTCCGTTAGGAACATTTACTGTAATATTTATTTCAGTGGAAATAATATTCCAGAATATTGTTTCCATTTGGAACTTATATTATGAAGGAACTTCTATTCCATGACACATGTCAAGTGCAATTATACATATTATGAAAATATAAGATATTGAGTTATCAGTCAGGGGACTTATTGAAATAAGTGATTTTTAAATCACTTATTTAAGTAGCAAATTCGAAGTTTTGTCACAAATTGTGCTTTTGTAGTTTTACCAAAATTTTAAACACATAGGTTTAGATAATATCTTTTCATTAGTAAAATTGAAAAAAATGAACTTTTTGCTTCTTTTAAGCAGCAAGGTTTATGCCTTTGATGCAATCATTTAGCTGCAAATTCTATTTTAGTTGAAAAAATGCTATAAAAATGGCTTTACATAATGAACTGATACTTTCTTAACAGATTTTTCCCAGCAGTGGGAGTATTTTTCCTGTAAAATTCAAGGTTTCATCTTATAGATTATGTAATAAAATTCTACTGTTCGCGATCAAAATTTCACTGTTCGGGGGTGTTGAAATTAGTGGGGGTTATTAAAATAATGATACTTAAAGAAGTGATTTTTTGGAAGGAAATTGAGGTATGATACTTAAACAAGTGATTTTTATGTCATTATCCTAGATTTAGTACAAGGTCATCACCTCACATGACCCGGTCATCCTATCAACACAGATGTTGGTTCTGATAATTTTAGCAACATAATTAGTCCCTGGATCATTAGTATTCTCTATTTTATGCTACAATAAAATTAAATCACTTAGTCTAGTGATTAATTTGTACTACTTAAATAGGTGATTATTAAAGAAAGACAACTCTTACTTCCAACCTTTATGGACATAATGTTACTTGAATCAGTGATTTAGAAAATCACTCATTTAAGTAAGTCCCCTGACTGGTTATACAGAAAAAGTTCCTTCATAATAATTTCATTAGAAAATATCCTGAATGAGATGAATTTGATGTCAAATAAACTTACAAAATGTATACCAAAAAATGCATGAATTTATATCACTTGAAATTCAGTTAAATTCCATAGGATTTTTAACATCAATTTTTATTTTTTCCTGTTATTTTTCAAATTATCAAATAAAACACAGTTATTTTGATGAATTACTTCCAGTGCATGTGATCAAAAACATATTGTGAATAAAATAATCTTTTTTCAATTTTTCCAAAAATTTGCATGTAATGGTTCCTATGAGATTGACAAGTACGAGCTAACTTCAGGTAAATTCTTTCTTATAATTGTCTAAGGAAAACATGTAAAAGGAATTGCCTACAAGTTTCATGCTTTGAATATTGAAGGTTATACATATTAATATCTCATATCATATCAAGGATTAAATTTCAGTAATTATATATATAAAAGGAATTATTTTGTTTGTTGAGAAATATGTTTTGTAGAATCTTACATCTTCACACCAGATTTTGCACTGTAAACAAAATTTTCATAATTAATCTTTTATGGAAACCAAATTAATTCTTTTATTTCCTTTGTGTGTTCCCATATAATTTGTAAAGTAAACTCTCTATGAATGAACACAGCTTATTTGGTTCAAATAGTTCAAAAAATACCAGAGGTAATAGGTAACTACTTAACATGTGGCCACATAACTATATTACAACTATAAATAAAATGCTCCAGGGCGCAGCTTGATACGACCGCAGAGGTCGAACCCTGAACAGTTGGGGCAAGTATGGACACAACATTCAAGCTTGATACAGCTCTGAATTTGGATTGTGATTAAATATTTGACACAGCATAGGTTTCTGACACAGAATGAATGTAGTCTAAGAACTTAATTTTTTCAGCATAGGTTTCTGACACAGAATGAATGTAGTCTAAGAACTTAATTTTTTAATTTACCTATTATGGTCCAATATCCAAAATCTAAATACATGGTTAGATTCAGCATATCAAAGGACCCCATATATTCAATTTTGTTGAAATCAAACAAAGTCTAATTTTGGACCCGATTTGGACCAACTTGAAAACTGGACCCATAATCAAAATCTAAATACATGTTTAGATTCAGCATATCAAAGAACCCTAAGAATTCAATTTTGTTAAAATCAAACTAAGTTTAATTATGGACCCTTTGGACCTTAATGTAGACCAATTTGAAAACGGGACCAAAATTAAGAATCTAACACGGTTAGATTCAGCATATCAAAGAACCCCATATATTCAATTTTGTTGAAATCAAACAAAGTTTAATTTTGGACCCGATTTGGACCAACTTGAAAACTGGGCCCATAATAAAAATCTAAATCAGCATATCAAAGAACCCTAAGAATTCAATTTTGTTAAAATCAAACTAAGTTTAATTTTGGACCCTTGGACCTTAATGTGATCCAATTTGAAAACGGGACCAAAATTAAGAATCTAAATACACGTTAGATTCGGCATATCAAAGAACCCCAATAATTCAATTTTGATGAAATCAAAACAAAGTTTAATTTTGGACCCTTTGGACCTCAATGTGGACCAATTTAAAACGGGCCCAAAATCCAAAAACTTAATACACGGTTAGATTCAGCATATTAAAGAACCCCAAGAATTCAAGAAAAACCCCATTGAAATTGGTCAAGAAATAAGCAATTTATACAAAGTATCTTCTTTTGCACAATACTGTGCAATTGAATATTTCTTGCAATTGCGCAATACTATGCAATTGAATATTTCTTGCTATTGTGCAATACTGTACAATTGACAATTTCTTGCTATTGTGCAATACTGTGCTATTGGATATTTCTTGCTATTGCGCAATACTGTGCAATTGAAGATTTCTTGCTATTATGCAATACTGTGCAATTGAAAATTTCTTGCTATTGCACAATACTTATTATATAATAATTTACACATCCTGTTTGGTGTGTATCTCCTGCCATATCATTATTATTTGCTTTTAAATATAAATCAGAAATAACCAACTTAAAATGGGAAATTTTAAAGAAAAAAAGGAAAAAAAAATCCCCCAATTTTTAAACCCCTTATGATTCATCACCCCAAACTCAATCCCAGCCTTTCCTTTGAGGTATGGTACCTTGCAGTACAATTTCAGAGATCCATACACTTGAACACAAGTTATTGTCTGGAAACTAGAAAATGATTATTTTGGTCCCTTTTGGCCCCTAATTCCTAAACGTTTACGGCAATTACCCTCAAACTCAATTCCAGCTTTCCTTTGTGATATGGAACCTTGTAGTACAATTTCAGAAAGATCCATACACTTACACACAAGTTATTGTCCTGAAAATAGAAAATGCTTATTTTTGCCCTTTTTGGCCCCTAATTCCTAAAATTTTGAGGCAATTACCCCAAAATCAATCCCAGCGTTCCTTTGTGATATGGAACCTTGTGGCACAATGTCAGAGAGATCCATACACTTACACACAAGTTATTGTCTGGAAGTTACAAAATGCTTATTTTGGCCCTTTTGGCCCCTAATTCCTTAACTGTTGGTACCATAACCCCAAAATCAATCCCAACCTTCCTTTTGTGGTACTGAACCTTATGGTAAAATTTCCTAGAGATCCATTCACTTAAACTAAAGTTAGAGTGCGAAAACCAATGTGTCTTCGGACGACGACGGCAACGACGACGCCAACGTCATACCAATATACGACCACAAAAATTTTTGCGGTCGATAAAAATAACTACCTGGTAATCCGTCTCAGATACACAATTTTCTTATGAGTTGTTATCGGCTTTGAACTAGTTTTCAGTAATTGCAAGTACTCTCAGATGTGAACTTGAGTGAATTGTTTTTGGGCTTTGTATCGATCTGAACAGTTAAGCCCTTTTCAACTGATTTTTACCATTTGTTCTTAAGTTGAGATGTTACATCACCGTCCCTGGTTAGGGGATGGTTGGTGCGCCTGCAAACATGTTTAACCCTACCACATTCTGTATGTCCCTGTCCAAAGTCAGGAGCCTGTTATTCAGTGGTTGTCGTTTGTTGCTGTATATCATATTTGTTTTAATTTTCTTTATTATTTTGTTCATAATTCAAGGCATAAGTTTTTTCATTTGAATTGTTTTACATTTGTCATATTGGGATTTTTTATAGCTTGTTATGCGGTATGGGTTTTGTTCATTGTTTAAGGCTGTGTACAATGACCTATAGTTGCTAATCTTCTACATCATTTGGTCTTTGGTGGAGAGTTGTCTCAATGCAATCATACCACTTCTTCTTATTTATATATCATCAGTTATTTATCATCAATGCTTCATTTCTTCCTCAGTAATTTGTATCTTTGCCTTGAATCTTTATAAAAAGAAGATATTGCAAATACATATACCTGTCTTCTTGAATTCTTCTGATTTCTTTTAACCTTGCCTCCTCTTCTAGAATAGAATCTGCTCGTTCAGGTCTGTTAGGAATAACAACTTTGTCATCAGAATCATCTGACTGGTCAGACTTATCTGGCTGATTTCTGATGGTAGTCCATTTTTCTGCTGCTCCATCCAACTCATCTGATTCAGATATTTTAAATTTGTCACTATGGACAGTCATCCATTTTTCCTCCTCGTCAACAGATTTTAAATTGTTTAATATGCCACTGTCAACTTCATCTGCACTTTCTTCAGAGTCTGTTACACATTCCTATAAAACATAAATAATAATAAAGAACCTGTGTCGCTCACCTGGATTTATGTCCATCTTCAACAATGGCCTCTCTCCAACATTGAAACCAGAATATATAATTCTGAATAAAAATATCTTTTTTGTTGATCTTGTATTGATGATAATTTTTTTTTTTTTTTTTTTTTTCAGTTTATCTCTGTTCTCTATAGTTTTTGCCCAAGACCCAATAAAGGGTAAAATCACCATTCAAGGGCAATTCAATAACGTCTATAAGAAATGGTCTTTATCAGCTTTGTCCTATTTGTACATGTAGATCTTGTCTTGTTGATCACTTATACTGTTGACAGTTTCTCCCTATTCAAGGAAGATTGAGCACTTAATATACAGTCTTGGGACAAGTGTTTCACCTATCCCAAATTCCCTTATTATTTCATATAAAAACACATTTTTTTAAAACATTGTCAAAAACTAATTTGAGGTCCGATTTTGATGAAATTTTACATTTTTACATTTATTAATTATAAACTCACAAATGTATACAGATTTTTATGGTTATTATGAAATATTCTAATGACATGTCATTACTGAGCTCGCAATTAAAATCTTTTTCACAACACTTCTTCCGGTAGTGGTGAACACTCATACCAAGCTCATGTATCATTACCTTACTCCTTGAGGTATTTAAAGTTTATGAATCTGGACATGAGGCATTGTAAGGAAGGCAACTTTAAACTAATTATGTGACTGTGAACATCAGGCAAGAGATTTAAATCAATTTCATTATAAACCTTCTTGTAGTGCAGCAGTCTGCACCTTTAGCCACTTGTCCGATGCCCCTTTTAATTTTATTCGGACTAGTAAGTATTTGCAAAATTTTGTTTAGACACGCAAGAAAAATATCGAAATATCTGTCTTCCAACTAGTAGCTGGAAAAGATTTTGGTGTAGACTTGTAAATACTCATAAATAATATAATCTATTAACTCCATGGAGTATAGAGCAAACAGGATGTGTTGAAAACAAAGACACACTACAGGGTGACTTCCAAAGATGGTTGGGCCTGATAGCTACATTTTTGTAGTATTAATATGATTGATTGATGTGTGCTTTATGCTGTATCAGAGCAAAAAGGCTATATCACAGCAATTAATATTAATAGAATATATATATTAGAATACAATAAAATTGAGAATGGAAATGGGGAATATGTCAAAGAGACAACCCGACCAAAGAGCAGACAACAGCGAAGGCCGCCAATGGGTCTCCAACGCAGCGAGAAAACCCCGCACCGGAGGTGGTCCTCAGCTGGCTCCTAAATAAAATTGTTTGACTAAACATTGAAAATAAACATGATAAATAGTCCCAAATTTATTACTTACAGAAAACTTCTCCAGAGCATCTGTCAATGAATTCTTCTGAACATACCTAAAAAGTATTAATGTACAATTTTAACTACTATGTATGTATAAAACTTCATTAAAGTTGGAATTAACAAAATTTTACATTTTTTTCAGCAATGGTAGGTTCATGATCAGCAGAAAGTGAAAGGCCACCACATTTTTTTAAATTAATTTTGAAAGTTCCTAATGGAACTAAATCAAAATTTAAAAATTAAAAAATGGAAATGTGCATGAGGAACAAATATTTGAAAGTACTTTACCATTGTTTACACTTAATCTAAAAACACTGGAAAACAAAAAAGTAACCATTCAATTTTTGTTGAAATCAAACAAAATTTAAATTTGGACCCTTTGGACCCTGATGTGGACCAATTTGAAAAATGGACCCAAAATCTAAAGTCTTAATACATTATCATATTCAGCATATTGAAATCAATTAAAGTTTAATTTTGTACCCTTATTTGGACCCATTTGAAAACCACTGCTGGATAACTCGGCTTAAAACAAACTTGGATTATAACAAACTCTGCCTACCAATATTTATATAAAGAAATTGAGTGAACAAACTCAGCATACCATCATTTATATAATATAAAGAAACTGAGTGAACAAACTCGGCCTACCATTATTTATATGATATAAAGAAATTGAGTGAACAAACTCGGCCTATAATTTGTAGATAGCCTTTATCACTGTTTCTTTCTACTTATGTATATTTAACTTAATTTATATCATTTTAACAACTTTATATACAAGATAATAATAAATATTCTTAAAAAATATATAAAATGTATTAAAATAAACTCAGGGAATCCATAAGATATTGTTAAATATATACATGATATATATGTTATATTACATGTAGATGAAGTTTAGTTGAAATATAAGTTTAAACATAATACTTTAAATTAAGGATGATAAACTTTTTTTTGATATTTTGTGTGAATTTCTCGTTTTTAGGAAAATGAGGAATTATATTTCAATGGTCACATCAAACGGTTACTTAACAATCTAATTACGGTAAAATACAGATCTCTGATTTCATTATCCTCATATGAGCTTAAATATATATATATATATATATATATATATATATGGTTTAGATCTGAAGTGTACAAATATATGTGTGCTATAATAAATATATTCAGTGTTATTCCTTTGATGTAAATTTATTTCATGCTACTGTTAGATGAAGATTATCGCTTATGTGTGTTTGCTAATGAAATTGACATGAAAGTGGCTTTAGCGATAAACAGAAATATGGCATCTGTGTTTTAAATGTGCGATAAAATCATCTCGATGATATATATATATAGCAGTATCTAATCTAATTCTCTTCATGCAGGCGGCATATAAGGCTGAGATATGCTTATGTTTACAATAAGATTTGTAATCAAATTTCAAAAAAGGACATAAAAAACGCTTGTAACACCCATAGCAATCCAAGCTGCTACTGTGAAGTCATTGTGTATTTGGTTAATTACAATGTCATGTACTTGTAATTACAGGTAGTTATGTTCTTACTTAGTTTTATGGGTTGGTGAATGGGGCGTATGACATTTGCGCCAATTTTTGAATTTTCATTCTTTCATTTGCGCCGATTTTATATTTGCTCCTAATTGCATTAACAATTAAGCATAGGTGATAGGTGAGTAAATACTTGCCATACATATCAGAAGGTCAGTGCAAATGATCGTGAGAAAAGAAATACTTTTATCAGTTATATACTTTACACGGATGTAAAAATGGAAACTACGTACCTCTAATTTACGCCCTCTTACCAGCGAGAGATGAACATTGTTATGAAGTGATGTGGAAAATAATTTGCGATCTCTGAAGTCAAAAACAACTTTCCTTTGAACAAGCAATGCATAACGCAATTATGGATGCTTTTACACAATGTAGAATAGAATATTGTTGTCATTTTCATCTGGCTCAGAACTAGTGGAGGAAAATCCAGTCTGTTGGGCTGAGCACAGAGTATAAAGACAAATTAAGTGACATTGGTAAATGGCTATCTCAATTGATTGACAATTTATAACATTTGTACAACTGGCTAACGGAAGAGGTCTATGATGATAAATGAAAAATAACATTCACCTATAATTTACCTGTAAAAAAATCGGCACAAATGAAAGAAAAAATCGGTGCAAATGCAAAACGCCGGGTGAATGATTGAAAAGGTGTCAACAGTGCACATGCCAATTATAAGTTTAAAGGTGATTAAAAAGGTGTCAACAATACATGTGGCAGTATGACATCATAGGTCCAGTTCAATCAAATAAGCCATGCACTTGATAAATAATTTACTCTCAATTCTTTATTTCTTTGAAAAAGACAGTTCATCAGTATAGTATGCATTAATTTACAATTTGCAAGTTACAATGTATATAGCTTTAACAAAAAAACAAAGATAGATAATTAACGTCAGAAATATCAGTCACATGTTAAACAGTTTGTGAGTTTCAAATTACATATACGTAACATGTAACATAAATATCTCATAAATATTCAATAAAAGGAAAGAAAAAATTTAGCAGATACATATAGAAAAGATAAATTAGTGGTAATTTTTCATAATTAACCCTTTCAGCGCTATATATGGCATATGCCGCGATGACGTACGCCAACCGCCACTGCTGTTCGCGGCATATGTCGCGATAACGATTGATTTTTTATCCAGACTCGTAACCATTCGGTTTTCATTCGGGTCCTCTCTAATTTTTCCTTGTATGAATCGAGGATATACAAGGTCCTGTTTGCGCTTGAAATCACGGGAATTTTAATGGTAAAAGCATGCAGTAGAAGAAAAATAAAAAAAAATATTTTGACAAATGCAAATGGGGGAAATCAAAAAGATGCTGTAGATATGGAAATATTTCAGCATTTCTATGGTGAAACTGACAACGAGGAATATTTAACAGGTTTCCCATTATCTCAATGTGTTAATTACATTCAATTCGTGTGGGAAAAATGATTTGGTCGATCTCTACGAGACGTAGAAAAAGGGGGGGAAACGGAGGTTGACTGAAAATTTTGAGGACAGAGCCACTTATTTGCGCCACATTTACATTATACGTTGTGTATGGTGCAAATACGCTACGGAATCGAGCAACTGTGTCTTCTATATTATATGGCAGCTAAAACAACAAAATAAATGAAGATTAAAAGTTGTTTTTATTCAAAATTCAACACAAATACAATAATTTACACCTTTTACCTGTTAATTACCTGAAAATGCAGGTAGCTTTATGAAAATTTTACTAAAATAATTGCATACCATTACAGTTCATGCTCTCCTGAGCATTTTTCATGCACTAACTTTGTCTGTATCTCTAATAATAAAAAAAGATACAGCAGTCTGAAAAGGAATATACTGTTCTAATGAATGAACACAAAAAAAATGCAGCAGCAGCAGCAATTTTTTTATTTTTTTGTGTAGCGTTGAAAGGGTTAATTGAAATTAGTCTCACTCTTCTTTTTATATCTTGTTATCGTAATTTATATTTCTTGCTTGTAATATTTGTTTAAAATAATTAGGTCTTTCCACTTTTCTGTGGAAAGACCTATTGCTTTTCTTCTGATTATTATTTTTTTTTTTTTTTTTTTGCTTCCGCCACATACGGTGCTTTGTGGTTTCGCAAGATGTCGTCTAGATTTTTTGCATATGATATCGAACAGTTATTGCGCTTTTGAAACTGACCCTGTTTAGCCGTACTCTTTTTATTGTAAGAGTTATCTCCCCAAACACTGTTTTTCTTGTGTGCGCAACTCCTTCGCAACCGTTAAAGATTACGACAAAATTATTTCAACAATTTGCTTGTTATATCCTTAGGATCTTAAAAATAATTTGACCGAAGCCATCCGGAGACTCCATATGAGAGTTATTTCCCCTTCTGTATTTAAAATAAGTTAAATGTAATTGTAACTGGTAAACCATAAGTGATAGAGACCTAGGGTCTTTTGATTTGAGGTCCTTGGTCAAAAAAAAGAAAAAATGGTCAAGGTCAAAGGTCAAGGTCATATTCTTAATTTTGATTTTGGCTTATTTTCACTATTTTCAAACACCGTATAAGATATCGACAACATATATTTACTTAATTGTTAGTTGCGACATGTCGTAACACATACATTTTGGTTTAAAGTGTACGCTAATCTTCTTATATCTAGCTAACATTAGATTAGAGTTTTCTCCTCGTATTTAAAATATGCGTATGGTGATATAACTCAATAACCATATATAATTCAGACCAAGGGGCTTTTGATTTGAGGTCCCTGGTTTATGACCTTGATATTGAGCTCAAGGTCATAGGTAAATTTGACGTTCTAGATTTTGACCTTTGCTTTTACCTCATATGTATACATGATAAAGCCATGGGACTTTTAGCATAAGGTTGCAAGCCATTTGACCTTGGAAAAGCCAACTGGAAGTGACCTTGTGTAAACCAGAAGTAGCTATTTTTTGTACTTATTTGATATAAAAGTATATAGAACCATATATTTTTGGAATCAGTATCAAGTAAACATTCAAATAATACTGGAAGTAAAATTTTTCAAACTGGAAGTAAAAAATTCTCTCCCTTATTTAAAAAAAATGTATAGAAACCATATATTTTTGGAATCAGCGTACAATAACTTATCATTTGACGTTGGAAATGACATTTTAAACCGAATTTTACTATTTTCATATCAAAATAGATCTTTACGGGTGGAAAGACCTTCAATTGTTCTCTGAACAATTGCTTTTTAATTTTCTTAATTATTCTTACTCGTATTTAATCTATAATAAAGTACTGAAAATTAATTTGAAATAAAGTAAATAACGTCGTTTATCATACTTATATTCTTCTTGTAGTCATGGTAGTCCCAGTTTGTAATAGTTCCAAGTTAGTGAGGCCGATTTTGTTATAGGCCAAGTTTGTTATAGTATGAGATTGTTATGGGCTGAGTTATCAGGGAGTACTTGAAAACACCATCCAAAATCAAAATTGGACTAACAGAACCACATGTGCTAGAATACACCTTTAGTATCGCTATTTGTCTGACATTACTGGACATCACAGAAGTTCCCATAAAATCTTGATGTGACAAGATTAAATGTCTGATGCCACAAAGGAGAAGTGATTGTTGAATGACATCAATAGTTCAAGTGTGGCAAATTCTCAGGTCAAGTCTTTGAAGTGTTGCAGATCGAATCCAGGTCCGTTCGCGCCCAATCACGTTCGCCCCCATGCACATTCGCCCCCCTTTCACTTTCGCACCCAAAGTTCGTTCGCACCCTACACGTTCGCGCCCAATTTTTATTGGTTTTTTGTTTAATAATTTGTAAACGAGTTTTGGTAAGTGTATTGCTATAAATATATATTTTTTCATTGTTTCTAAATAAAGTGAGATTCTGGCAAGGTTTTTTTTGGTGTCATGGTAAATGTATTGCTATAAACATTTTTTTTTCATTGTTTTTTAAATAAAGTGAGATTCTGACGACCAGTATTTTATTTTTGTGTTGAATAATTTTTAATCATGTGTTGGTAAGTGTATTGTTATACATATTTTTTTTCATTGTTTCTAGTAAATAAAGTGCAAATCTGACAACGTTATTTTGGTGTTGAATAAATGGTAAGCATGGTAAGTGTATCGCTATAAATATATTTTTTTCATTGTTTCTAAATACAAAATGTATAGTGAGATTCTGACAACGTTTTTTAAAGTGTTGAATAAATCTTAATCATGTTTAGGTAAGTGTATTGCTCTATATGTATAAAAATGCGGTTTTATCTAACGCAATCATAGATTTGAACGTTGTTTTCAATTTAGACTTGTATCTATATATATATATAAACGCCAGAAAGTGTACACAACAACACCAAATCTGTTAAAGGTAACTATAAATGTAATTATTTATAAATATTTCGGATAACAGATATCCTTCCTCAGTAAGATTCTGATGTTAAATGAATTATCTTTTAGTCTTCTTAGATTAAACTATAACAATCTTGAAATTTATACAATAAAAAAGTCAAACCAAACATCAGTTAAGACGCTTGCACCATTGTTTCTATATAAAGTGAGATTCTGACGTTTTTTTATGTGTTGATAAATTCTTAATCATGTTTTGGTTAGTGTATTGTTATAAATATTTTTTTTATTGTTTCAAAATGAATTGGGATTCTGACAACGTTTTTCTTATGTGTTGAATAATTCGTAATCATGTTTTGGATAGTGTATTGCTATAAATATTTTTTTGCATTGTTTATGAATAAAGTGAGATTCTGACACACATGAGATCAAAGGAGCCAAGCTGTTAAAAACAATTATCTTTCATGTTTTTTATTTAAAATCTTCAAAGTTTTACTCATACCAAGCTAAATACATGCAGTATTTACATCAAAGCAAGTTAAAACAACCATGACAACAATCATGATTTTTAAACACTCAACAATAACACCAAATTAGGCTGTGTATAAATACCAATTAGCAGTAATCATACATAATTAACATTAATAATTAATCATCAAATCAATTTAAAACAATATTTCATTTAAAAATTACTGAATTTTTATTTATGAAAATACACAAATATTTTGATATAAACATCTACAAAACATCTAAAAATTTATCCAGTTTTGAATAAAAAAGGGTGCGAACGAACGGACCTAGGGGCAAACGTGTGGGTGAGAACGTGTAGGGTGCGAACATGTACAGTACATTTTAAGTCTTGCTCCTATATATGTCCCAATGGGACAAGAAGACGGACTAGTCGGACATCCGCCTGACTGTAATTACCCTGCAGTGATGTACCTGTGTAATACCTTGTTGGAAGGTCGTAAATTAATCTGTAGCTGTGATTGATAAATTTGTAATCTTACCTGTACATTTTATAGATTAATGAATGATAGCATCCTGTAACATATTTCACTCTTTTAATAGATGAAATTACGGATAAAAAATATTTCAGTTTTTATTTATTAGCTATAAAATGAACATTGAAGTTGTTTATTTCAGCTTAGTTAGATATTTCATCATGCTAGATATGTCATGTACAAATCAATTGTTCTTCACTTAAAACTTTGGAAATTAATCAGTTTTAAACTATAAACCTATTTTTCTTCCGATTTCACATTCCCGTAAGAGCCTCTCGTTTATTTTCTCATGTCAATCACTGCTGGAATTTGACCTAGATCAGCCGAACCAATTTATGAAAGAATTTACGCCTGAATAAACAGAAAAGGATAATTATTTTTGTGAATGCATAAAAATTTCTAAAAGAAACATTTAAGATACACATCCAAATTGTTCAATCCTACTAACTGAATCATTTTTCAAAATCGGGAAATTAATAAGTTGTATAAAATAAATTCCCACATCTCCATACCCGTAAGAGCCTTATCATTTCAGTTCTCCATCAATCAATACACTTATTTGACCCTGGCAATCTGACCCATTGATATAACTCGTGTTTACCGTTAAGTATTTTCCCGCCAATATTAGCTCGTGCTGTCGGCAGGATTTTTGTAAATTGTTGTCAGCTGGTAAACATCTTTTATAAAATGAGTGAGGTCAAGTTCATTTTATGAATTAATAATGTGTTTAATTGATATTACTGATTAATTTAATTTAATTATATAATTACGACTTTGTTTGCATTGTGTCAAAAAATGTACGTTTCCGATAATCTAACAGTAGATTGTAATGCATGATTTATTTTGATTCGCACCTGATACCGTATTTCACCAACTTGTTAAAGAATACTTAAAATATGAAAAGTTACTTCATGACAAGAAATTGATCATATTTTATCATGTTTATATTTGAATTGTATAAAATAATAAACAAATTAAAACTGACAAACGTTATTTAAAAAAAAAATTATGAAATAAACGGCGTTTGTGGAGATTCATGAAATATATATTTGTATTTTGTATATGGTTTTGCATTCATATATATTTTATCAAAAACTTATTGGTAAAGAGTTTATATGACAATAACTATTTGAAATGAATTAATTGAGTGTGTTCATTAGTCATCGATTTCAAAAGAATGTATTAGGTATAAAAGATATATTACATCACACTTTTAGCCAAAATTGTATATTTTATAAAATTAGCAATACATGACAGAAGTAAACAAGAAGAGAGGAAATGGAGTAGAGCTTAATTTGACTTTATTGATTGATGTACAACATTCAGACTCTTTTGAAAATTTTGTGTAGCCCTTAAAAGGACTGTTTTGTATAGCAATAAAACGTCTTCTTTATTTCAACTTTAAACTTGCAATCTTTAGTTGGTATTCTGGTGTCTGGAGTTTTCTGTTGGTTTACTGTAGGGACTTGCCATTGGATCTTTCGGGAAAAATTTTCCTGGGTAAATCCTGTAACTCTTCCACCTGTTACAACTGCTACTTGTAGAACCTTATAGATGTGGTCAATGAAGTTGTTGCAGATTGGAATTGTTAAATCTTCTCTCCAGAAAGAATTAATGCCGTTGATGAGGTCTTCTTTGTTTTGGTTCTTTCTTGGTTAATCTGGATTTCAACATGGACCAAACCATTTCAATGGGGTTGAAATCTGGACTTTCCGCTGGCCAAACATTCCACCAGTTGATATTCTGTTCAGTCATGAATGCTTTAGTTGCATTTGCTGTGTGTTTGGGGTCGTTGTCTTGCTGAAGACGGTGACTAGAAGGATATACACGGTTTATGAAAGGTATCAGACCCGATGTCAGTATGGGGTTGATGTAAACGCTGCAGTCATGATATTTTCAAGATTAATATTCGTGTTGTACCTCTTCGACTGATACCTGCCCACATGAACCTTCAGTGGATGTTTAGGTTTTGTAAAACCGGTGCTACAGAGTCTTTCTCTCGGTAGATAACTATCTTGTTGTTATGCAACTGCACGGAGCACTCGTCTGTAAAAATGACATTGTTAAAATGATCGTCGTTTGCAATGACCTCTCTAGCAAATTGGACCCGTTTCTGCTTGTTTACGTCTCTAACCATTTGACCGTATCTGGGTTTAGAAGCTGTGAATGCCTTTGTCTGCTAAGATATGTTTAATATCGGTAGCTGTTCTTGTTGGATTCTCAGTCAGTGCTGTCTTCACAAAGTAGATGTCTTGATCTGTTATGTACTGAAATTTCGGTAGATTTTGGTCTTTATGATTGAAGTTTTCATACCCAATTTTGCCGTATTGGTATCGTTTGATGACATTCTTCACCGTACCCCAGGTTACATATCTACCTATTTCAGCTAACCTCCTAACAATGGCATGAACGGGCCAACTCTGTCTGTAAAGGGCAATGATTTCCAAGTTGTCTCGGTGTGAAAGTTTACACTTAGGCATGGTTGTTTAATAATCGCAATATTGAACTATACTGATGCAAATATTTTTAGGAGCTTTTATAAAGTCATTCTAAAATGACATGTTAATTGTAAGGGTACATGTATGTACTGTAGAAGGGTTAATATCATGGTCCCACATTTGTATTTTTGAATACACATGTCGACATCACAACTGACAATTACCTTTGCGAGGTGACACATGTTAAATATGTATAATAAAGGAAATAATAATCTAATTGCTTTGAATTTATCTTTCATTTATTGTGTAAGAGTAGGCAGCAGATACCCAGTGATGTACGGAACAGTACCAGTTCCCTGAATCTGCAGAAGTTATAGATACTGGCGACTATCTCCAGATGAAAACAGAGAGACAGAAAACTCAGAAGTAACTTCTCCAACTTCTTCATCGCCACACTCACCGCAATCACCAGTAGCATCACCTGTAGCATCACCAGTAGCATCACCATTTGTTATCGCAAAAGAAAAAAATGCCTAAAACCACTACATCAAAGAAACCCAGACAGGAGGCCGTTTTACTCAGTATGGAGGAAGGCATGCACGATCCATATGCCTATCGTTCACCATCCATCTCTCCACAACTGCCGTTGCACCTAGAAGCGCCGTCACGAACTTCACCAATTGTACCAACACCATCTTCAAATGACAAATGCAATCAGACTAGTCCAACAGAAACAGAACCAACTGCATTTACAATACAGAAAACTATGGCGCAATTTATAAACAGTTGGAGATAAACAACGCAAGGCAAACAGAGATGGAACGTATTATTCTTTCTCAACAACAGAAAATCGACTACCTGGTGGCCATGCAAAGACAGCAATCATTCCGTTTGACAGCACCTCCAACTCCAACTACGCCAAGAACTCCAACTTGCCATCAACGCCAGCTCCCAGACTTTGATACTCCTACTAGAGATGAAAGACCAGATACACCAGTTACTCCGTCAATTCCACCAGTAATGCCTTTAATTCTGCCCACAGCTCCAACAGCACCCACAACAATAAGATCTGTACCTATGCACCTATTCGCGGACATTCCAGATGGAGTTCGTCTGTCAGAAAATGACCTGAACCAAGCAGCAAGCAGCTCGACCACACCTGGTGCTTTTGCCGTTTCGTTATTGAAGTATTTGTTTCAAGAACTCTTTACTACAGACAACCTTAGGGTGTATTTTTCTTATAGAGGCGGTGGAAAGTTGAGCAAAAGACCACTAGACGACACAAGAAAACAATATCTCGACGCTATGTAACTGCATTCTACCCAAGTGTGACTTGAATCAGCATACGCCGCTATGGTGATTGAGAAAATCAACCAGTTTCTTCGTAGGCCCATCCAACAGAAGAAGTAAATGACATTTGTGTATTGATGACAATTGATGATTTTTTATTGTGTAATTTTAATATTGATGATTAAATATTTGATTTTTAGAGGTAAAATAAATTATGATATAACGATACATCGTTTTTTTCTAGTTAATAAAAATATAGACTTTGTTAATGGATAGATGATTGTTTGACGTCCAGTGGCAAGTTTCGTATATTCAGGACAAGCTTCAATCTCTTTATTGTTGGTGTTGATAATTAAGGTTTTCAGTTGGTTTTGATTACAATTTTGGTGGAAAAATCATATTCTCATCCATATTCTTACCATTCTGCATTTTGAGTCAATTCAATCGAAAACCACAATAAAATTATTCAAACAACCTATTGGTGACCTTCTGTTGTTGTTTTATTGTATTTCGAGAAAAAACCAATACAAAAAGGCCAATTAAATTCTGGTTTTAAATTTACAAAGAAAACGATACAAAACATGTACAATATATTAATATAACTATTATTTTGATAAGAAGCACAAATCCAGCGACTTTTTGCAACATCGCAAACATTACCGGTACACATTGTATGAAAAGAAATTCACCTATTTATTATAGGATTACAATACTACGATGTTTTTGTTCTACATCCGGTCATAAAATTAATTATGTGGGATCGACAACTTGTGTCAATTGAACACCTTGGTTTTATTATAATATATGCATGGTATGCAATCGTAAAATTCAAGGACCAGCAAAAGTACAAGTTAATTAAAAGTTAGATTTGACATTTTAACTATGATGATTTATTTCCATCTATTCAATTGGACATTAAATTATTTACACGAGTCAATCTATATTTTCATCCCGAATTAACAGAATTCTGATTTAATAATCTACATCGAGGTGATTTATAGACCACGAAAGTAATGTTTTAAATTGTCTTTTAATTGACATAAATATGTCGAATTCTTAATATTTAAGTTGAAATTTATAAAATCCATTAGTTTAAAATTTTGAATAGTCAGCACCAATTTCAATGTATATACATTTCCGTAATTTTCCCACGGTTATAGTTAATAGAGTGTGGCTAATTCATGAATAATAGATTTCATGGACATAATTCATTGTGTACTTTCCAAAATATAAATTAGCAAAACAAAATCGCCTTTATTATTGGTATAAAGCGTAAAAGACATTAAGTACATTTAGTTCATGAAGTTAAGAGTACAATTAAATAAAAAATTCAAGATAGAAAACAATTAAAAGTGTTACCAACAGAAAAAAAGAAAAACAAATTATCACACGACAAAACTAAAATATATTGTAATAAAGTTACAATACATCTATATCATTTTCCGTCAATTGCATCAGAAAAGATAATGATCATCTTTAAAACCATTACCTGGTTAACACAGGTAGATAAAAAGCAATCAACCGAACAGATCGATTAACACGTGCTGGTCTTTAGTGTCGGTTAAGGATGAAAGGGCTCATGTAGGTAGCTGTACCTGACAAATAATTGATTTATGACTGTCGGACATATGTCCGAGATGTCCGAGATGAGATGACGGACAGGTAAGATGTCCGACTATCGTCGTAGTTAGTCTCCAAATGTACTGTATTGGGCGCGAACGGACCCGATACCTTGCAGATCCCCAAATAGCCATAAGGTCTATTGAATAGACAACTTCAAATTTGTGCATTTTTCATACATTTCCTATGTCACAGTGCTTATGTTATTACGTCACATCAAGAACTTATTGTTCAATGACGTCATTAACGCCGACTGAACTCGGGTCAACCGGTGAAACTCGATCATAAAAAACAACTGAGATTGGTCTATACAAAAACAAATGTTTCGCATTATTTTTTCTAATTAACCTAATCCATACCGCTTTGGTGTTGCTTCTTCTGCGTCATAAAATTCTTCTAGTTCACTATCGGACGACATTTTGTCACCTGGAATGGACAGAAAACATTATTTACTGATATCAACAACTGTGTGTTGTCATTTCTGCCAAAATAATCCAAAAAAGGAAGTACATAAGTTTTTCTCGAGGTTTATTCAGAAGTCAAAGAAAAAATCCGAGACAATCCGAATAACTTAGATTTCTGGAAATGCTCCCTGAAAGTCGATGTTCCGTACTTTTTTCGTTCAGGTTATAGTTTAATTTTGATTAGAATTGATGAGTTTCGACCACAAACTTCTATTCTATTGCATTTTAACTTCAGGACTGTGTAAGATATAAAGAGAGCGTGGAAAATACATAAATTTCCCATCATTCCCTGTGTTCAAAATGGAAAACCTTGTGGTAGAAGTTTGCGGGGCAAATGGAGCATTTTATCAGGTAAAATATTATGTCAAACAATGAGTATTTGTTGAAGTCTGAAGAAAAAATATCCGATATCAACAAAGGGGGCACATTGGCACTTTTATTGATATCTCTTTAAAAAAAGGATGTCCACAAATATACATGATAAGTTTCACTTTCACTTGTCAACTTTTAGAAACTTGTACTTTCGATTTACAAATTCGAAAAGGGTAAAGACCTTTTTCACTGTTAATTGTTTTGTAATTTCAATATTAAATTTGATTTTAGCAATTAGGCTAGAATGTTTTTCAAATGAGTCATTTCGTCTTATCATGATTTTGTTGCTTCTCAGCTACAGTAAACTTTGATTGATGGAATGATAAAAGCATGAGTAGTGTGTTTAAGTGTATTTGTTATAGCATATAAAAGTTTACGTATTTTTTTGTGAAGGAAGAATTGAAGTCATTTATACAGTCGTGCTAACAGAGCATCACCATTTTCATGATTTTAATATAACACAATTACATAAATTCTATTGAAGCATATATATATTTAAAAAGTCCCAAAGTAGATATTAGATATAGCTAATGAGATACATGTAATACAACATGAAAGAGGAGCTAATATTAGTTTAAAAAATCATTTAAGAAAAAGATAAAGAAAGATAATATTATAGAATTGTCAACCCAACAAGATTGGCATGGTGGTGTTCAAGCATTATGCCACACCAATTTGATGTCTAGTTCTTCAGACAACTGCTCCAAAAAATATGGGGCCAGCAAGCGAAACCTTTTTGTTTTATTTTTCCTTAAATATGAGTTTTTTTCAGGCGAGCCATATTAATTTTTTTTTTAATTGTGTGATTTAGAAGTTGTACAATTGTTTGATTTAGGGTTGTACAATTTAATGCAATTTTAATGTACACTTTCTTGTTAAACTGGGTTTAAATCATTTAAATCCATATATATATTTAGGAAGCATTTAGACTTGTTTATATTTAGGAAGCATACATGTATATAGCAACAGCTGCATTTATCTAATAAAACATTTTTGTCATGCATATCTGTTCATGGTACTCTTCTTCAGGGTGAAGTTTAATGAAAGAGATTCAATGCTTTTACAAGAGGAATTATGTTAGTTAGGTAAATTACACATGTTGAATAAAATTAAAATATGTGTATGTTTCCAAACAAATACCCTGAAAGATATTTATAGAAGTTGTTTTCATTATGTGGTAATGATTGTTTATTTGCTGCTTGACATCCAGTTGGAACTATTCATCCATATTCAGGGCCAAAATAATGAGCAAGATAGTTATATTGCTATACATGTAGATCCCAAGGTATTAAACTGTTTTCCCTAAAAATGCTTGTCACCCCATTCAGGTACGTTATTCTGACTGAGCTAAATACTCTTTCCCTTTACTTCTTAAACTATTAACCCTTCTTTGTTTTTGTTTTTAAATCAACCCTATTATAATTTTATAGGTCTATTATCTGCTAATTTAGAAAGTAATGATCCTAATTAGTATTAAATATTTCATAATTATAATTATTCAACATGTCTATCAAATAAATTGCAGTTAAAACTATTTCTTATTATGATTTAATCTACTTTTATTAGTCCTGATTTGAAAACAATTATGATTGTTTACCTTTTTTATTATACAGTGCTATTTTTATGTTTGACTGGATTTGAGGAAGTCATAAACTGGCATTTATATAAATAGTATGGCGATGTTGGGCGGATATGGATGAACGAGGTCAGGGAAAAGTGGGAACTCCTACTGTTTTTCAAACCAGACCCCTGAAAATTCACAAAAAAATTACACATATGTTGAAGTTATGCATCTGCTTCTATGGAATTGTTTGAGGAATTTTTGCAGTCTTTGAACGTAAGCAATTTTCCGCAAAATTTATGAAAGAGGGTACAAGCAGGGGTTTCAAAATAGTCGTATTGTCCTAGCAAGTCAGATGAATTATATTCTAGTCTGGTTGTGCCATGCCTGAACCAGACTTCTATGGGTTTGCCATTTTAACATAAATCAGAAAAAAAGAACATAAGGGTAAAATGCAAGTTTTGTCTATTATCTTGAAACAGCTATGAATAGAGAAAATCTGATGGGTGCAGAAATGTTGAGATCTACTAGCTGTTTATTTACGTTAAAACTGTCAGGAGTAATGGCCCTTAAATGTCAAATTTTATTATTTTTATGCCCCCGCCGTAGCGGAGGGGGCATTAAGTTTTACCCTTGTCCGTCTGTACTTATGTAGGTATGAACGTCCCAAAATTGGTTTCCGTTCTTAGTAACTTTAGTTTGCCTCAACAAAATGTTATGAAACTTATACACAATGCTTATAACCACAAAACACAGATCAAGTTTCAATTTTGGTGGTGTCACTTTTACCGATCTAGAGTTATGCCCCTTTACAAATGGAAAAATTCCTGAAATATTTGTTTCTGTTCTCTAACTTTTAATAGTATGCCTCAACCAAATGTTATGAAACTTATACACAATGCTTATTACCACAAAACTCAGATCAAGTACAAATTTGGGTAGCGTCACTTATACATTTCTTGATTTATATCCCTTTATAAAGTTATATGCCAGCTGGGGCATCATCTGTGTCCCATGGACACATTCCCCATTTATTTTCATTTCTGTCTATTAATTTGAAAACAATAATAGATACAGAGAAATTTTTATTAGGAAAAAGACAAGATCTACAAATAAGTCAACATGGCTGAAATTATCAGATGAATCCTCAATGGAGTTCTTGCTCTTTAATGACGATTTTTACCCTTTTTTTTCGAGTTTTTGCCTTATATCTTAAAATCTATAAAAGATAGAAAGAAACTTTAATTTGCCAAAATGATCAACAATTTGAGATCTACAAATAAGTCACACATGACTGAAATCATCAGTTGACTCCTTATTGAAGTTATTGCCCTTTAATGATGATTTTTTCCAATTAATTCATTTTTATGCCCCCGCGGAAGCAGAGGGGGCATTAAGTTTTACCCTTGTCCGTCCGTACGTAGGTCCGTTCCTCTGTACGTCCCAAAATTGGTTTCCGTTCTCTAACTTAAGTTTGCCTCAACCAAATGTTATCAAACTTATACACAATGTTTATTACCACAAAACACAGATCAAGTTTGAATTTTGGTGGCGTCACTTTAACCCTTCTAGAGTTATGCCCCTTTATAAATGGAAAAATTGCAAAATTTTTCATTTCCGTTCTCTAACTTAAGTTTGCCTCTTCCAAATGTTATGAAACTTATACACAATGCTTATTACCACAATACATAAAACAAGTTTGGAATTTGTGGGGCGTCACTTTTACTGTTCTAGAGTTATGCCCCTTTACAAATGGAAAAATTGCTAAATTTTTCATTTTTTTTCCAAAAATATCAATGTCATTATTCAAGTAACAGTTGCAGGTGAGCGACATAGGGTATTTAGAGCCTCTAGTTAATATTATTTGAAAGAAAATAACTATTATAATGCATTTGATTGATATTAAGATATTGGGTACGAGTTGGTAAAAATTGGTCGAATAGAAGTCGGCAAAGGTACGTGTTGACAGGGATTGAATTTCCTAATTTTCTGATAACAGATTTTCCTCATATATTTTGGTATGACTATATATGTAGCTAGTACTGATTTGAGGTCACACAGATGAACCAACAAAATGTCCAACAGTCCTTTGTTGAATTTTGGGAAGCCTGATAATATTGCAATTATTTTTCAGAAGGACTAGTACATGTACATGTGTCACTTTCAAATCAACAAGTATATATTTTATCTTTCCTATTGTTATGTACATGGTCAGGGCAATGTGTGTGCTGTCCATCAATAACTTCGCTTTTCCTGACCATCAGGGTTAATACTTATACAAGTGTATTTACTGATTCATGTACAGGTACATAATTTTTCAGGTAGAGTTGTCTCCCTTGGTCATTCAGATTTTTTGAAAAGACAAATGTTTGTATTGGGGGAAAAGGTCATATTTTCTTCTTCTTGAATTTCTGAGTGGAGTGTTTTTATTGTCTGTCTATAAAATATAATAGATGTCTTAACTATTCATTAAAGCATGATTTTATGGACAATGAAAATCTCATTTGTGTGTTTATTTTCAAAATACTGGGTATTTACAAGCCTCTAGGGAGCAGTTTTTGAAGTCCTTGGTAGACCATATGTGCCCAGTAAATTTTTTGTTTAGTTCATGAGATGGAAGGTTAATAAGTTATTTAAATTTGTTGAATTTATACATTTTTATGCCCCCTCCGAAGCGGAGGGGGCATTAAGTTATACCCTTGTCCATACGTACGTACGTCCCAAAATTGGTTTCAGTTCTCTAACTAAACAAATGTTATCAAACTTATACACAATGTTTATTACCACAAAACACAGATCAAGTTTGAATTTTGGTGGCGTCACTTTAACCTTTCTAGAATTATGCCCCTTTATAAATGGAAAAATTGCAAAATTTTTCATTTCAGTTCTCTAACTTAAGTTTGCCTCATCCAGATGTTATGAATTTATACACAATGCTTATTACCACAATACACAGATCAAGTTTGAATTTTGGGGGCGTCACTTTTACTGTTCTAGAGTTATGCCCCTATACAAATGGAAAAATTGCTAAATTTTTCATTTTTTTTCCAAAAATATCCATGTCATTATTCAAGTAATATTTAGAATTGGAGTTATCTTCCTTTGTCCATGATTATAGTTAAATCAACTACAATCAATGCTTTATACAATGCAATGTTTAATTTTGCCTTCCACTGATAAAACACAGATCAAGTTGAATTTGGGTAGTGTTACTTTAACCATTATTGAGTTATGCCCCTTTATAAATCTAAAAATTGCAAAATTTTTAGTTTCCATTCTGTAACTTAAGTTTGCCCCAACCAAACATTATGAAACCTATACACAGTACTCATTACAATGTACCACAAAACTAAGATCAAGTACAAATGTTGTTTCCGTTCTCTAACTTTAGTTTGCCTCTATCAATTGTTATGAAACTTATACACAATGCTTATTACTACATAATACAGATTAAGTACGAAATTTGGTGGCGTCACTTTTACCATTCTTGAGTTATGTCCCTTTATAAACATAAAAATTGCTGGATTTTTCGTTTCCGTTCTCTAACTTTAGTTTGTCTCAACCAAATGTTACAAAACTTATACACAACCGTTCTAGAGTTATGCGTGTTTACAAATAGAAAAATTGCTGAATTTTTCGTTTCTGTTCTCTACTTAAGTTAGCCTCAACCAAATGTTATGAGACTTACACACAATGCTTATTACCACAAAACTCAGATCAAGTTCAAATTTGGGTAGCGTCACTTTTACTGTTCTTCAGTTATATCCCTTTATAACTATATGATATGCAAGCAGGGGCTTGAATTTTTTTTTATCACATTATTTTAAAGTATTTATCCATCTGAACATTTTGTAAAAAAATCCTGGATTCATCATGATGTCACAACAGGGAGTAGATTAATAATTAAATTATGTAAATAAAAACATGGTATATACTTTATATATAAGAGCATATGGGAGCAGCTAATCATTCAATCATCTGTAGAAACAAGTGTTCAGCTGTTAATCACTTATCTTATACTGTTTGGACAGGGGAGGAGCTTTGGCCATATTTAATTACTACATTACAGATGTTGATCAAATCTGTGACGTCAAACTCCCGCCAAATGCTAAATAAGTGTTGTTAAGGGATGGACAGTGCACAAATCATGCAAAATTTACAGTTTAAGTGTACAAAAGACACAAACTGTGTGGTTCTATTGATAAATAATGGTGTCAGAATACTCCTGGGGTGTTCCCAGAGGAATGTTTATATTTATTTTGCATTTATAGGGGTTCAAAGGGGGATATTCAGTTTTGAGGTGATTTTTCAAAACAAATTTTCATGGGAATTGTCATCAAAAAATGAAAATAGAATCTCTATGGGTGCCCCTTTGGTTTGGCTTTGATATATGTGTTTAAAGGGAGTATTTTCTACAAAACCATGTCCCAGTTTTTGGATAACTTGTTTCTGAATAAATTTATAGGTCTCCAAAGATGAAAGGTGAAATGAGGTTTGGCACCCAGCAGGTCAATCAACATATCTTCTAATTGGAGGCATATATCAAAAATCTGAGACACAGTTTTGTAGCTTGTGCATGGTCAATTAAAGGGATGAAAACAGATTTTTGTTACCATTTGACCTGAATGAGCTGTTTTCATCCAAGTTGGGAGAGCACTTTTTTGGCAGTTAATGAGATATATTTTTAATTGATTATATATACCAAAAATAACTTTATCTATAGATTAAGAACGAGTAATATTTCAGCTTTAAAATGAGTTAAAGATTTTAAAAATCCATTGAGTAGATAGTTCTCTAACTAAATTTTAATTGATTAGGGATTATTTCTTTTCATTTTATACGAACGAAAAAATTTGCAGCCGTTTAATGGAATGGCGATGATGTCAGTGGAAGGCATTTGGTTTCCAGACAATAACTGACGTATAAGTGTATGGATCTCTATGAAATAGTACCACAAGGTTCCATACCAAAAAAGGAAGGTTGGGATTGATTTTTGGGGTTATGGCCTAACCGTTTAAGAATATTGGGCCAAAAAGGGGCCAAAAGCTAAAGATTTCTTGTTTCTGGACAATTAACTTGAGTATAAGTGTCTGGATTTGTATGAAATTGTACCACACGGTTCCATACCACAAAAAGTAAGGTTGGATTGAATTTGGGGGCTATGGCCGTACCGCTTCGAATTAGAACCAAATAGGGGTTAAAACAAGCAATTTTAAAACTTTGTTTGAATTTATTATTTCTGATCAATTTCAATGGGGTTTAAATAATCTTGAAATTTTGGGGTTCTTTGACATGTTTGATATGCTTAATCTTACCATGTATTTAGAATTTTGATTTTGGGCTGTGTTTTCAAGTTTTCATATGTTACTAAGAATTTTGCTGATTCAGATATATTAATTTTAGTGATTATTGTTCTAATTTTAGATTGTTAAAATGGATTTGAATGATTCCTTATGCTGTGTCAAATATTTAATCACAATCCAAATTCAGAGCTGTATCAAGCTTGAATGTAGTGTCCATACTTGCCCATACTGTACAGGGTTCGACCTCTGCAGTCGAATACAGCTGCGCCCAACGGATAATTTTATTTAGGTTTATTCCATAAATCTGCTACATGTAGATAATAGTGTCTGACAAGTAAAAAATATACAATATATCACTTTTTTTTTCATGTGTGTTTATTTGCTTTGTTCTCAGCAGGTTAATAAACATTGAAATTTGACCCTGCCTAAATTTCCCTGTATATTCTAAGATTTATTGCTGTTTAAATGTTTCGTAAATGTACATTATACTGTTAATTATCAAGTAATATGTTAACCTTTTTTGACTGTAAAGGTGAAATAATATTATTTCTCTAATTCTTTGACAATTTATACCTTTCTGCACTCATTATATAAAAAAAATTTAATCAACGTGTGGTTAGTTTGATCTCAATTCTTCATTGGTTAAAATCCGATTATGACGTCGAATTTTCTTGCTTTCCTCTGAATTTCCTATTGTGACGGCATGAAAAAAGGCGACCATGCCTGATGACGTCACATAGAAAGAACACATCTTTTTGCAGATCATTCGAAAAGAAGGAATAAGTTTGCCTGCATATTGTTTGAAAATCATTAGAGAAACAGATTCCACCACCAAATCTGGTGTAATACGATATTTATCCACTCTCGACAGTTAAATTTTAAATATTTAAAACGCTCGGGCAAGCCTCGCGTTTTAAATTTGAAAATTTAACTGTCTCGAGTGGATAAATATCGTATCACACTCGATGCAGTGGTAGAATCTATATATATAAAATCAGTCTTTTGTGTTGATCTACAGAACACTTTGAATTAAGATCTCTGTTTTCATAATTATTATACCCCCGCTTTAAAAAAGTGGGGGTATACTGTTTTACCTCTGTCTGTCCTTCCATCAGTCCATCCATCTGTCAGTCCGTCCGTCCCATGAATATTTTCGTCACATTTTTCTTTCACTGTGTGATGTGTTTCCAGATTCGTCACTCAACAACTTCCTGTTTACCGAACACTTGTATTATTTTACACATGATAGCCAAGTTGAAAATTTTCGTCACATTTTCTCAGGAACTACTTGACAAGGATTTCTGAAATTTGGTTTCAGGGTTTATATAAGTAAGTTACACTGTGTGATGCGTTTTCAGATTCATCACTCAACAACTTCCTGTTTACCGAACACACTTGTATTATTTTACACATGATAGCCAAGTTGAAAATTTCTCAGGAACTACTTGACAAGGATTCCTGAAATTTGGTTTCAGGGTTTATATAAGTCAGCTGGGGCCTCGGTGGCCGAGTGGTCTAAGTAGTTACTACTGTAATCACTAGCCAGTCAACACTGAGGTTGTGAGTTCGAACCCGCTCGTGCGGGTGCACTCGACTCAATCTTAATTGACTAGGATTGTCAGTTTTCCTATCGAAGGTCGGTGGTTTTCTCCGGGCACTCCGGCTTCCTCCACCAATAAAACTGGCCGCCACGAAATAGCCCAAAAGCGGTGCTTAAAGTGGCGTTAAAACACCAACAATCAATCAATCAATATAAGTCAGCTATACCGTGTGATGCGTTTTCAGATTCATCACTCAACAACTTCCTGTTTACTGAAATATTTTGGCGGGGTATCATCAGTGAGCAGTAGCTCACAGTTTTACTTGTTAAATTGGCTAATCATACATGACATACATTGATAACACAGCAATCATTGACATGTTCAAAAAGGTGTCTTAACCCGAACATTTTGCATATATATGTAAAAATAAGATATAAATAAATGTTTACAAAGTTGCTTTTAATATAATAGTTCAATAAAATACAAAAATTTTTTTTAAAAATAAGCTTTTGTATTTTCTTATTCAGGAAAAATAACCTAAAAAACTCAATTGTGACTTTTTGTCGGTGACTTTTTGTTGGAGGCTGAACGGTGACCTTTTTTTGCTAAAATCAAGTCGTTTAGACACTAGTAGGTGGTTGTCTTATATGTAATCATACCACATCTTATTTTATATCAGTTAAATAGATTTCCATTTACTCAGGTTTTATATCTGTTTCTGCAGCCAGTCACATGATCAACCCTCAGGTTTTAACGATTCAGCAAGAGTATGAACATGATGAATGCAATTTGAATGTACTCTTGGGCCAAAAAAAGTGTTTCAGTCACTTAGTTGAGAATGAGATTTACAAATCAAATTCAATTCAACTTTTTTTTATTTGAACAGATTAGGAAGCATTGTCATGATTGTATTTATTTGAATATTATCATAGTTGGTGAAATGTGTGTTATCAATTTGAAGATTGTGTATGGAATGTATTCCATTTGATAAGGTGTTACATGTACAATTTATCTATAAAATGTTTTTATCTTGTACATATATCAATACAAAATGTAATGAAAAGGAAAATCACAATGATTTGTAACTGAATTGTGAACTGGGATTTGATACGTCTTTGTAGAAATAGGAACTAAAAGAGAGGTGTGGCTTACTTCAATGAGACGGCTCCCTTCAAAAATGATAAAGCTAGAATCTAGAAAAGACATCTAGCAATGGTGACATTCAGTTATCAACAATAAACTATTGTCTTTACCATTTTCTGTAAAGCTCTTAATAGTCCCAAACAATGCTTCCTAAATAAATTGAGCCAGTTTGACTGTTTTTTACTGGTATACTGTTTTCAGTCATTCTTTACTTTATAAATAGAGGCATTTAAACCAATCAAGGTTATAATTACAAGTGGGAAATCAAGGTCAGTAATTTGGTCACATCACATAAAAATGATTACTTCATATTTATAATATGGATTCCATAACTAGCAGTATCTGACATCTTTTGAAGTGTGGAACACCACTGAGCAGACTTATAATTAGACTATTCTCTTTATAAATGCAAAACAGCCTAGGTGGTCTCGTGGTAGCATGTTGGCCATGGGTTCAAACCCCAGCTGGGTCAAACCAAAGATTTTAAAATTGGTATTTGCTGCTTCTCAGCTAAGCACTCGGCATTAAGGAGTAAGAGCAAAGACTGGTGAGCTCGGAATACGAATAATGTGTCAGGGTAAGTTGACATGTCTTCCTGCGGACAGTTACCTTGTGAACTAGCACTTTAAAAGTGCGGCTCAGAGTGTCAGTCTAATACAAAACAGGGTTAATATTCATATTACATTAATTATATAACATGTTCTTGTCCTGAATATACATATTAATTTGCCGCTGGACGTAAAAGCAGCCATCCATCATCTTAAAAAATGCAATAACACTGATAAGAAACATTACTTTTGTTTTAAAAGCACACCTTTTATTAATACCTATATTGACATGACAGTTATAAAACTTGGAACAGAGACACAATACTTTACAGCTGTATACCACTTTGTCTGGCACTCCAGTTTATGTAGTTCTTTCCAAGTTGTTTCTTCATGTAAATTCTTGAGCAAAAACAAGAATAACTGGAATAACTTATTTTTTTCATTTTGAAAGCTTTTGGATGCTATATATCATCACAGATCAGGTAGTAAATTTTTGAAGAAGTATGGAGTGCCCTTAGGCCCCTATGGGCCAAAAACAAATATATTGGTGGGACATCTACTAAGAATTTAAGGTCAAGACTCAGATCAAAACATGTTCAATTTTCATTCATGTTTTGTTTTTCAGTAGTTTTGGAATGAATGTCATGTCAGTCCCCTGCAACTTTTTTTCTGAATGGTTATTGGGGTTTAAAAAAGATTTTTCTTGTGCCTTAAGTGCCCAATCAATTTCAAAAGGATCATGCTCCTTATGAAATATTGGAGTCTGTTTAATGAATTACCAACAGATATCAGGAGAGATAGGTTCTAGATATTTTTTAGTTCAATGTTCGGTTGTTGACACATTGATACATGCTCCATGCCACAACTCTTACACACAATGAATCTGTTACTTAAGTGATGTATCAGAGATATATAAATAACATCAAAGAGATTAAGAGGTGCCAAAATTGTGAAATTACATTGTTATAAGTAATATCTAAACATAATTATATATTGAATGTATCATTATGTTTAGATATTACTTATAACAATGTAATTTCACAATTTTGGCATTATTATTGTCAGGTATACACTTCTATACCTTGGATCATTATGAAATACTTTTGTGATTTCATTGTGTTGTAATTGCATGATTTTTTGAAACAAACACTAGTTGTGTGGGTGTATAAATACAATTTGAAGTAAAAGTAACATTTTATGTAGATAACAAATCAATGAGGAATTTGATTTGTATCATCAACTTGTTGCTTCAGATTTAAATCTCAGAGTACACCTTCACTACACAGATGCACATTATCACCATTTTATCATATATTCTGATTAAATATTTTGATTTTACAATTGCAATAAGCAAGGAAGACTTGGAAAATATAAAGACTTAACACTTATTCTCAGATACTAGTATATATATATATTTAAAATATTGCACCCCTCTTTTCTTGCCAGTAAGTACATTTTTTGAGAAGTGCAAATTGGCTGATAGGAAAGGTACAATGTTAAAGTGAATGTCCAGCACACTTGTGTGCAGGGGAAAGATCACACTTGTTTTTATGTTATCCACTCCTCTTACAGTTTTCAACCCAGTGCCTTTTTATAATGTTTGAATATACATTGAAAATGTGCACCTGACTTCTTTGTTTATTTGTACTGGCTTTCCAGATGTTGAAACTAAGCAAATTTAAGCATCCTTTTTGATGGAGGATATCCATTTGCAATGCAATGTGCCATTAACTACTACTCTTTTCAACCCAGATCCTTCAAACTTGTTTGTATATATGTAAGATTCAGATTGACATACTTCTCTAATCGACATCCAAATCTGAAATAATAAATAAATAATGAAATAAGATTCAAGCTACGACCAATTCTATGCCCTCTAACAAATTGACGTCCAAATTTTAGCTATCTAATCTATGTTCTTTTTACAGATTTGCGGCATTAATGATGTCGCAACTTTATGCAAGTGGTGAGCTGAAAGTAAACTCAAAAAGTTGTGAAAAATATAAGATTTTTATACGACTGCAAAAATTTTGCCGTCGTATATTGGTATGACGTCGTAGTCGTCGTCGTCGAAGGCACATTGATTTTCGCACTCTAACTTTAGTTTAAGTGAATGGATCTCTATGAAATTTTACCATAAGGTTCAATACCACAAAAGGAAGGTTGGGATTGATTTTGGGGGTTATGGTACCAACAGTTAAGGAATTAGGGGCCAAAAATAAGCATTTTTGTAACTTCCAGACATAACTTATGTGTTAGTGTATGGATCTCTCTGACATTGTACCATAAGGTTCCATATCACAAAGGGAATGCTGGGATTGATTTTGGGGGTAATTGCCTCCAAATTTTAGGAATTAGGGGCCAAAAAGGGGCAAAAAACAAGCATTTTTCTAGTTTCATGACAATAACTTGTGTGTAAGTGTATGGATCTTTCTGAAATTGTACTACAAGGTTCCATATCACAAAGGGAAAGCTGGAATTGAGTTTGGGGGTAATTGCCCAAAATGTTTAGGAATAAGGGGCCAAAAATAAGCATTTTTCCAGTTTCCAGACAATAACTTGTGTTCAAGTGTATGGATCTCTCTGAAATTGTACTGAAAGGTACCATACCACAAAAGGAAGGCTGGGATTGAGTTTGGGGGTGATGAATCATAAGGGGTTAAAAAATTTGAGGGGGGATTTTTTTTTCATTTTTAAGTTTAAGTGAATGGATCTCTGAAATTTTACCATAAGGTTCATGACCACAAAAGGAAGGTTGGGATTGATTTTGGGGGTTATGGTACCAACAGTTAAGGAATTAGGGGCCTAAAAGGGGCCCAAATATGCATTTTTCTAGTTCCAGACAATAACTTGTGGAACGGTGTATGAATCTCTCTGAAATTATACCACAAGTTTCCATACCACAAAGATGGTTAGGATTGACTTTGGGCGGTTATGGCTCAAACCGTTTAGGAATAAGGGACAAAAAAGGGGGAAAAACAAGGGTTTCCTGGTTAATTGACAATTTAAAAGCAGTGTAAGGGAGGTAATCCAAATACATTTAATGTATTAAAAAAAAATTGGGGATTACCTCCCTTACATTGCTTTTAAATTATGTATAAAGATGTTGTATTGTCTTGAAGTGATTAGCTGTCAATTAATTTTTAGAAGTTACTATTAAAGGAATATTAATTTTAGCCATGATTATGTATGTCATTTTCTATTTTAAGGCTTTTATGATGTATTTAAATTGGTAAATATGGTTACAAACTCTATTGGAAATTTGAATTGAGATTATGACATGACATTATGACCATATCTTGAGGGAAAGAATTTTTTTTTGGAAAAAGGAGGAGGGAGGTGAAAAAAAAAATTGGGGTGGAGGGGTGAATTTTTCCCAATATTATTTTTTTTTGCAAAATAAAGGGGGGGTTAATATGCAACAGCATGGTGTATTGCACAAAAGCAAAAAACTGAATATAAATTCAAATCATATAACCAATTCTAAGTTCTTTGACTACAGTTATTCTGTGTCAGAAACCTATTATGTGTCAAATATTTAATTACAATCCAAATTCAGACCTGTATTAAGAGCGAATATTGTGTCCATTTTTGCCCCAACTGTTCAGGGTTGGACCTCTGCGGTCGTATCCAGCTGCGCTCAGCGAAGCATTTTATCTTATTTGATGTCCAAGACATTTACCATTTTGAGACCAGAGTCATTAAAATCATTTTAATTTTAAACTGTTGCATAAACTCTTCTTGAACGTTTTTAGAAAAA
This sequence comes from Mytilus coruscus, assembly GCA_017311375.1. Classification (NCBI taxonomy): domain Eukaryota; kingdom Metazoa; phylum Mollusca; class Bivalvia; order Mytilida; family Mytilidae; genus Mytilus; species Mytilus coruscus. The sequence goes on from CM029599.1 coordinate 96,971,038, forward strand.
TGGTAAGAAAATTAATGAAGTAAATGAGATGAAACGGTAAATACCTTTCTTTAAATGCATCTAGTATGATTAATTTCGACAGTTTGAAAAAAGGGCCCCAACTTTTAGGTCATCTCTAAATGACCGAAATTGGCTGAAAAAATTTTGGATCCTTGGAGCAGGGCATTATGTTCAATGGACATATTCTTGTTAACATTACTTTAAATAAGTACAATAATCTGTTAACAAGGATTGCAGTACTAGTTTGTCTTCAGTTAAAATCAATAGGTGTAGATCAGTTGTGTTGGTCACATCTACATGATATTTAACAGATTTTAAACCCACCTGCCCAAACAACTTTTGTAAAGGTATAAATATTTTCACATAAATTACCATTTACTTTTAATGACTTTATATTTTAAGTTATTTCGACTGTGTCTAGTCATGGTAGTTTTTCATACAAAACAACACCTTTCATAGACTTATATCATAAAACTGTGTCTGTAAAGGGTGTGGTTCAGTATATACCTGTTTGTTATACATAAAACTGTGTCTGTAAAGGGTGTGGTTCAGTATATACCTGTTTGTTATACATAAAACTGTGTCTGTAAAGGGTGTGGTTCAGTATATACCTGTTTGTTATACATAAAACTGTGTCTGTAAAGGGTGTGGTTCAGTATATACCTGTTTGTTATACATAAAACTGTGTCTGTAAAGGGTGTGGTTCAGTAGATACCTGTTTGTTATACATAAAACTGTGTCTGTAAAGGGTGTGGTTCAGTAGATACCTGTTTGTTATACATAAAACTGTGTCTGTAAAGGGTGTGGTTCAGTATATACCTGTTTGTTATACATAAAACTGTGTCTGTAAAGGGTGTGGTTCAGTAGATACCTGTTTGTTATACATAAAACTGTGTCTGTAAAGGGTGTGGTTCAGTAGATACCTGTTTGTTATACATAAAACTGTGTCTGTAAAGGGTGTGGTTCAGTAGATACCTGTTTGTTATACATAAAACTGTGTCTGTAAAGGGTGTGGTTCAGTAGATACCTGTTTGTTATACATAAAACTGTGTCTGTAAAGGGTGTGGTTCAGTAGATACCTGTTTGTTATACATAAAACTGTGTCTGTAAAGGGTGTGGTTCAGTAGATACCTGTTTGTTATACATAAAACTGTGTCTGTAAAGGGTGTGGTTCAGTAGATACCTGTTTGTTATACATAAAACTGTGTCTGTAAAGGGTGTGGTTCAGTAGATACCTGTTTGTTATACATAAAACTGTGTCTGTAAAGGGTGTGGTTCAGTAGATACCTGTTTGTTATACATAAAACTGTGTCTGTAAAGGGTGTGGTTCAGTAGATACCTGTTTGTTATACATAAAACTGTGTCTGTAAAGGGTGTGGTTCAGTATATACCTGTTTGTTATACATAAAACTGTGTCTGTAAAGGGTGTGGTTCAGTAGATACCTGTTTGTTATACATAAAACTGTGTCTGTAAAGGGTGTGGTTCAGTAGATACCTGTTTGTTATACATAAAACTGTGTCTGTAAAGGGTGTGGTTCAGTAGATACCTGTTTGTTATATCATAAAACTGTGTCTGTAAAGGGTGTGGTTCAGTAGATACCTGTTTGTTATACATAAAACTGTGTCTGTAAAGGGTGTGGTTCAGTAGATACCTGTTTGTTATACATAAAACTGTGTCTGTAAAGGGTGTGGTTCAGTATATACCTGTTTGTTATATCATAAAACTGTGTCTGTAAAGGGTGTGGTTCAGTAGATACCTGTTTGTTATATCATAAAACTGTGTCTGTAAAGGGTGTGGTTCAGTAGATACCTGTTTGTTATACATAAAACTGTGTCTGTAAAGGGTGTGGTTCAGTAGATACCTGTTTGTTATACATAAAACTGTGTCTGTAAAGGGTGTGGTTCAGTAGATACCTGTTTGTTATACATAAAACTGTGTCTGTAAAGGGTGTGGTTCAGTAGATACCTGTTTGTTATACATAAAACTGTGTCTGTAAAGGGTGTGGTTCAGTAGATACCTGTTTGTTATACATAAAACTGTGTCTGTAAAGGGTGTGGTTCAGTAGATACCTGTTTGTTATATCATAAAACTGTGTCTGTAAAGGGTGTGGTTCAGTAGATACCTGTTTGTTATACATAAAACTGTGTCTGTAAAGGGTGTGGTTCAGTAGATACCTGTTTGTTATACATAAAACTGTGTCTGTAAAGGGTGTGGTTCAGTAGATACCTGTTTGTTATACATAAAACTGTGTCTGTAAAGGGTGTGGTTCAGTAGATACCTGTTTGTTATACATAAAACTGTGTCTGTAAAGGGTGTGGTTCAGTAGATACCTGTTTGTTATACATAAAACTGTGTCTGTAAAGGGTGTGGTTCAGTAGATACCTGTTTGTTATACATAAAACTGTGTCTGTAAAGGGTGTGGTTCAGTAGATACCTGTTTGTTATACATAAAACTGTGTCTGTAAAGGGTGTGGTTCAGTATAAAGGGTGTGGTTCATACCTGTTTGTTATACATAAAACTGTGTCTGTAAAGGGTGTGGTTCAGTAGATACCTGTTTGTTATACATAAAACTGTGTCTGTAAAGGGTGTGGTTCAGTAGATACCTGTTTGTTATACATAAAACTGTGTCTGTAAAGGGTGTGGTTCAGTAGATACCTGTTTGTTATACATAAAACTGTGTCTGTAAAGGGTGTGGTTCAGTAGATACCTGTTTGTTATACATAAAACTGTGTCTGTAAAGGGTGTGGTTCAGTAGATACCTGTTTGTTATACATAAAACTGTGTCTGTAAAGGGTGTGGTTCAGTAGATACCTGTTTGTTATACATAAAACTGTGTCTGTAAAGGGTGTGGTTCAGTAGATACCTGTTTGTTATACATAAAACTGTGTCTGTAAAGGGTGTGGTTCAGTAGATACCTGTTTGTTATACATAAAACTGTGTCTGTAAAGGGTGTGGTTCAGTAGATACCTGTTTGTTATACATAAAACTGTGTCTGTAAAGGGTGTGGTTCAGTAGATACCTGTTTGTTATACATAAAACTGTGTCTGTAAAGGGTGTGGTTCAGTAGATACCTGTTTGTTATACATAAAACTGTGTCTGTAAAGGGTGTGGTTCAGTAGATACCTGTTTGTTATACATAAAACTGTGTCTGTAAAGGGTGTGGTTCAGTAGATACCTGTTTGTTATACATAAAACTGTGTCTGTAAAGGGTGTGGTTCAGTAGATACCTGTTTGTTATACATAAAACTGTGTCTGTAAAGGGTGTGGTTCAGTAGATACCTGTTTGTTATACATAAAACTGTGTCTGTAAAGGGTGTGGTTCAGTAGATACCTGTTTGTTATATCATAAAACTGTGTCTGTAAAGGGTGTGGTTCAGTAGATACCTGTTTGTTATACATAAAACTGTGTCTGTAAAGGGTGTGGTTCAGTAGATACCTGTTTGTTATACATAAAACTGTGTCTGTAAAGGGTGTGGTTCAGTAGATACCTGTTTGTTATACATAAAACTGTGTCTGTAAAGGGTGTGGTTCAGTATATACCTGTTTGTTATACATAAAACTGTGTCTGTAAAGGGTGTGGTTCAGTATATACCTGTTTGTTATACATAAAACTGTGTCTGTAAAGGTGTGGTTCAGTAGATACCTGTTTGTTATACATAAAACTGTGTCTGTAAAGGGTGTGGTTCAGTAGATACCTGTTTGTTATACATAAAACTGTGTCTGTAAAGGGTGTGGTTCAGTAGATACCTGTTTGTTATATCATAAAACTGTGTCTGTAAAGGGTGTGGTTCAGTATATACCTGTTTGTTATACATGAATTGTTGTAATAAATGTCACTTTTCTTAAAAAGCTGATATTTGATGGGATTAACACAAAAAAATCATAATATGATCATGTTGTAATCGTTATGATTATGATGAAATGATTGCTTTATATTTTGCTTCAAAATGTTTCAAATTATAGAAATGAAGGAATTTCAATTAGAATTTAAAACCTCTCATATACACTTATAAATAAACTCACAATTCTTGATTTGGAATGCATTTATAAATACTTAATTGATTACTTTTATGTTGTTTCACTTTCTAACATGTGGGAACTTTTGTGTAAATTGGAATTGGATTTTGGTCTCTTCTGTGATGTAAGACTCAAAGATAAGGCATAGAGTTAGGTTTCAGAAGCATCTTTTTTGCGGTAAGATGTCTTCAAAAATTGATTTATAATTTTGGAATATATGCATTCCAAATTGTCAAAATTGCAATAAAAATTAAAATTTTGTCAAAAAGCAATAAATTTTTAGAACATTTTTTTTTGCTAGGATTTAAATGAAAAAGGTATCATTTGCTATTACGAAATGGTTCTAGGTGTCAAAATAATTGGTTGCCTACCGTTTACTAAAATGCCCACCAAATTACATAGTTTTGGGATTTTAACGTACTGAATTAATTGCTGGTGTCAAAATTTATGAAAATTGACAACTTATGAACATTTGCTTTGTTTGCATCAGTCTCTTTTGCCCCACATAAAAATGTGAAAGGGGGTGCCCTTGCTGACATGTCAGTTTTCTCTAGTTAGAACTTGTTTTCCTCTAAAACACAACAAACTTATGAGACCATGAAATCTAAGTTAACAAAACAAGAATGATCAGCTATTGCACTAATTATTCTAATTTAAATAATTCAATTAAAACCAGGAGGTGTCACAGTGAAGCAATGCATGAAATTACATGTGTTTTTTGGGGTTTTTTTTTTTTGCATGATTTAAGACAAAAACTGTGTTGAGCTGCACAAATACCTATGTATGGATGATACAGATTATGATGAATCTGAATATTGGTAGTCAACAAATACCAGAAACAAACTGCTTAATTTATAATCTCTGGTGTCATGCACAAAAGGGGGCCTCAGGTCCTAGTGGTCTAAGTAGTACACCTACTGTGTCACTAGCCTGTCAACACTGAGGTTGGGAGTTCAAACCCAGCACATAGCAGGTACATTCAACTCTAATCTTATTGACTAGGATTGCCACTGTCAGTTTCCTGCTAAAGGTTGGTGTTTCTCTACAGGCACTCCATCTTCCTCCACAAATAAAAACTGGCTGCCAGGAAATAGCCAACAGTGCTGAAAGTGGCATTAAACACCAGAAATAATAATCAATAAATCATAAACAAAAAGTATTTCTTTATGTATTGTAAGTCTATCATATTGATTGAAGGACATGTTTCATTTTAATGTTAAGTGACATATAGGTCCAACAGAACAGCTCCAGTATAACATTGATTCCTAATTTTCTAGAATAGATGTTTTTATTAGATGCACAATGTCACTATAATAATTTTTTACCTACACACTTCGTTTAAAAGTATTTTAAATTCATGTTTGATGTTTGTTGATTGGAATTTTTTCAATCTTTTCAGGCACAAGTAAAAAATGTATATGATGATGATGAAGTCCTTGTTACATTTGAAAACAAGTAAGTTACATGACTTGATATTTTTGGCTAAGTATTAAATGAAAACTAATTATTTTTGTAGTATCTGGTAGTTTAGAGTTATTTCAATTTTGAGCAGAAATATAGCTGAAAACACATATCTATCTAACCACAGTTAGAATGATATATTTTTAAATCATGAATAGTTTGGAAAATACAGTTTTTAAACATTGCATATTTTATAAAACTGTGATTCAGACTTTAAAAAATCAGTTTTTTTTTCATTTGATCACAGAAAAGAAATAATTGACCAACTTTGTTGCTATGTCATTTTAAATGACAGACTATCATAAGATGGAGCACATGGTTCTCAATGAGCAACAACAATTGACAAAGCTATAAACATCGGAAAGTCAACTTAACATCAATTACAGTCATAGGTTAAAGTACACAATTTGTGAACAAAATTTAATGTCTTATTTTGAATAATACCTTTTTAGCTAATACTTTAAACGGATAGTAGCTACAATTTTCATTAAAATTATTTTTCTAATCTATATGCCGGATTTTGTACAAAAGGTTTATTTAGAATGAAAAAACCATCACTGTTTACTTTCCAATTAGCATTAAAAAGCTTTTTAACGTTTTACAACTGAACTTAATTTTTGTCTGTAGACAAAAATTCAATGTTAAGCCAACCCTTATTCATATAACCTATGTTGACCTTAACTCCGCAGTTCCCAGTGCGCAATCGCAAGTTGTCCCTCGAAGGGAAAATGTCGAACAGGAATGTTATCGCGAAAATGGAACGTGTGTTTACAGTTTCTGCGAGAAAAAGAAACAGTAAAGAGGTGCAGACAAGTTATTGTGTATTGAAAATAAATAACGGCGATGAGATCGGACATTAGAATCATTTACAAACACCTGTCACGCAGATAAAGTCATTATATAAGTAGTCGACATTACGACGGTTTGCGAAATGTAAAAAACATTCCTGAACTTTTCGAATCCAGATCACATGAAAATAAATCGCGAAGTGTTCAATCATTATTGTCTAAAATATCTTTATAAATTTAAGAGCAGTGATCTCACAACTTAGGAAACATTAAAAATCAACTTCTTACAATTTAATATTATTCTTCCGGTGTACCCTGCATGAAGGCCCCAATTCAATTCACAAACACGTGTGTATACGTAATTGGCATTGTTTTGTCATACAAATATAAAACAAGTGTATACTATCACCATTGTTGGAGAACCTTGGGTTCGAATAATATGCAGGCATTTGGTATATTTTGTTGTTTACATAATTTGATAAATGGTTTCAAATATGTACGTTTAATCTAAAGAAATTATCAAATACGTAAGAAAACAAAAGCACATGTTCATATTTATTTATATCTTGGTCATATCACTCGCTGTGTCGGCAAAGTTCGGGAAGTAAACCCGATGCATAATTAATGAGCTGAAAAGGCACGCTACACGATATTAATTATCAATTATTAACACTTCTGTACTTTAAATAAACATTCCAGCGATCTTATTGTTAATTTAAAGTACATATCTTGATTTTAGCAGCTTTAAAACTTGGTCATAATTTTGTCAAAATCGTAGCTACTATCCCTTTAAGGTCTCTTGGTCATATAGCTGTTCATGTGTTTCAGAACTTTAAAATCCTTTGCTTTCAAATACTTTGGTTTGAGCATTCATGATGAAGATAAATCCAGGAAATTGCCTCATACGTATAAATATATACAATGTTATTTTCATTTTAATATCTTCAGTTGTTTAATGCAAAATGTATGTTGCAACTGATGCTGAATACTGGAATTGGATTTTAGAATTCCTTGAAACCATATATACGTATTTTTCTCTTGCCCATGCAGAACAACTGAAAACATAATTAACAACAGGTTCTAAGGGTTGGTATGATATCACTGTTGTATAAACACAATGCTATAATTTTGACCTAAATTTTAAAAGAGGACTGATAGCTTTCTCCATCAATTGTGTTGCCTGTATATCTATTAAAACAAATTTAATCTTCTATACTAAGTATTGCAAATAATTTTTAGCTGGCAGCCTGATCAGAGAGTTAAGTTTGGTAATGTACGCTTACCACCAAGTGACCAATCAAAGAAAACAGAATTCAAGGAAGGAGAGATTGTGGAGGTAAAATTACTTGTTTTTGAAATTTTAAAACATGGCAGTTTCAAATTTGTTAAGTAGACAGTTTAAACAGACACTTCAAAATTGAATATTTGCATATCACAAATATTGAAAATAATGAAAAAAATAATATTAAAGCACTATTTTGACTGTTCTGTTTAGGCTTTGTTAGTTTTTGATGCTGACAAACATTTTAAGATTGGTCTCAAATCAATATGATGAATGCTGTTCCTGGAATGGTTGTATGAACTGTAATTGGTATCATACATTTACATTACTTACACAGGGTTAGTACCCTTGCTTTTGGACTTTCAGTCCCCAAAGGTACCATCTGCACTGTGGCCAGTGCTATTGGCATCATTAAAATGAAATTGACAGTTTATAAATAACATGTTTACAACTAGGATGACCATTTTTGGTTTTTACAATATTGATATTTTGCCATTTGTAGGAGAAATCTAGTGATGTTCACTGACTTCTTTACACTTCCTTCGAGTATTCATTGGTTCATAATCATATCCATCTCTTAAAGAACAAATTATACAGGTCAGTTATATGGTGTGTTACTGTAACTTTCACAATTCTTATTTCAGGTTTTTACCAGAACCACTGAAAGTGAACAATGTGGGTGGTGGAAAGCCAAAGTGAAAATGTTAAAGGGTGAATTTTGTGTCATAGAATATATCGGATGGGAAGGATCATCATATAATGATATTGTTCCACTAGATCGTATTCGTTCTCTTAACCAAAGGTAAACATGCACTAGAACAAACAGGAAACCATTTTTCTATAGAAGTATTAGATATTGTTGATGATTTAATATTTTAAATAGGACCCAATGTTATGTCTGATGATTTCTAGTACTTTTCAATGGTATATCTTAAACTTACGTTTCTTGGAAATCAATCAGTTCTTGCAATGCTGGAATTTTAATAAAGTGTTACTTGACTTTCTTAAACAAGGCAAACATTCTTCAGTAATTTCCTTCTATGTTAAGTATAAAATCACAAACTTTTCAAAACCTGGTAACAACTATTAGTAATGTTTTCTCTCCTTAGCAAATATAATGACTATTTGTTCATAGATCTTGTGTTGTTTCAGTGCACCATTTAAAAACAGTTTCTTAAAGTATTCCATACCTATACCAGAGGATCTAAGAGAAATGTAAGTAAACTTAATCACAAAATAATAAAAAAACAGTCATTTTACATTTATAGGATTTAGCTCAAAGATCTGTGATTTTTATCTTAGTTCTAATGTAAATCTGTAAAATGTAGCTGGTTGATTTTAAAAAATTGTATCAGTTTCTCAGTTACTAGAATTATGTACATGTTCTGGACCATATGAGTATTTGAACCATATGTTTATGTTCATGACTCTTTGTGTATGTACTGCTATGGTATGACTATAGGTGTGTATGGTCCAGGTATTTATACGATGAACGTTTAAATTACACAAGGTTGACCCATCAAGATGTCATAAATTAAGAGGTTCTTAAAACAAAATAAAGTGAATTTTCAGATAGTAACTTGTGCTGAATTAGGTTCCTAGTAAGAGCTTGGTGTTCCTGCAACGGAAGTTAGAACTTATTCTAAAAATACCTATATGGTCTAAATACTCATATGGTCTGGCCTGTTGATAACCAAACGAGTTTCATCTAGTATGGTTTGTATTTTTGATGTTGCAGCTAATTTAACAATTAAAAACAAAAATATTTTTAATACATTATTGTTTATTTAATCACATTTTTTTTCAATTTGCAGTTGTTGTGAAGAAAATGCACATGTAGAATTTATTAAACATTGTGGTCCATCTTCTATTATATATAACGAAACAGAGTGTTCATTAGTTGTAATTGTAAGTATCCTTAAATTAAAGATTATGTGCCTCCTATGAGATACAATCTTCAAGAGCTATAAATGTAACAAAGGGCCTACATAATACTTGATTTCTGAAAAAATATCCTCATTTGAACGTAATTTGGCAAACTGTAAAAGGCCGAGACATTACAAAATGTGAAACAATTCAAATGAGAAAACCAACCACCTGATTAATGTGCATAACAATAAACAAACAAAAATATGAAAGGCTTCTGATATGGGACAGGCACATACAGAATGGGGCAGGGTTAAACATGTTTGTGAGCGTTCAACCCTCCCCTTACCTTAGCCAGGGATGTGTTAAAATCAGCTGAAAAAGGCTTGATTTATCAGATTGTCACAAAATCCTTTCAGAAAATTGAATTCATTGAAAAGATATATTTGAGGTTCATCTACACCCAAGATATGCAGAAAATTAGTACTCCACGGATAATAAAATAAGTACAACATGGATAATAATTAAGCCACAAATTTTAATTTTTCTTGCATAGGTTTCATACAAAAAGAGTTACATATGACAATAGATACTCTCATTGGCAATCATTGTTGGAATACCACATCTCTTTTTTTAGTCCCCTACCGACAAAGTCGAGGGAGACTTTAGGTTTGCACTCCGTCCGTCTGTCTGTCCACCGACAAAGTCGAGGGAGACTTTAGGTTTGCACTCCGTCCGTCTGTCTGTCCATCCGACAGTCAGGCAAATCAGTTTTCCAAACTTTTTTTGTCATGCTTGAAAAATTGATTTGATGATTGGTATATAGTTTTATCATGACAAGTTACAGATCAAATTCAAATTTTGTTCCGGTCTGATGATTTTGTGCAGAGTTATGGTTCTTGCAGAGTTATGGTCCTTGAACTCTGAAAATTCACTTAAATAATCACTTTTCCACACTTTTTTTGTGTCATGCTTGAAGATATTGACTTGATATTTGTTATATAGTTTACACCATGACAAGTTAAAGATCATTTTTGTTCCAGTACAATGTATTTTTAACTGGTAGGGGACTATGTGTTGCCATGCAATACTCTTCAGAATGCTTGTTTATATTCTGTCAAAACAAACGTGTAATTTCAACATAAAATGATCACTGGTTATTCAAGAACATTATTTCTGTGAACATATACCTGTACGACTGTGTTAAAAGTGCATTCATCTTTAAGCTCAGATTAAAAGCAGCATTCTGTTCTGTAATTATACATTATAATATTCATCTTCAAGCTCCGATAAAAAGTAGTATACCATTTTGTACTTAGACATTATAAGGAAAAGATATATTTGGCAGAATGAAGTAGAGTAAAACCAAATATGAAAGAATGAAGTGAAGAAAAAAGAGTCATTGACTTCCTAATTTTTGGGACAACAATGATACAACATAATTTTCTTTGTACACAACTGAAAGTCATAAAAGAACCAGTGTTGCGCATGCTTATCTACATTAAAAACTCCTTAAAGAATTAACACTGAGGAAAGTGTTTAAAAATTCTAGTATCAGTCTTGAATATGAATGAAACTAAATTATATGGAGTAAGTGTTGGTGACACAGCAACCCAACAACTCTGTGAAGAAAAATCGACATTTAAAGGTAAAACCATAGTGGTCACTGATATTCAAGTGTCCATACAATAAATATGTCAAGCTATAAATTGCCTCAACTAGTTGTGAATTAATTCAACTGAAACCACAACACATTATCTCATCAACATCATATTCCTTTAACGGACAAAATTGCTTAAGATACAACAACTAGAACTGACAAGGTTTTTCACTTAGCACAAGTACATCATAACTGGGTTGGGTTAAACTAGTTTCATGAATATGTAACCCTCATATTTCAAGTATTTTGTGAAGCTGTATTTATCTGTTTTTAGTCTACCTGTGAAAATGTAATAAAGAAAGCCACATTGTTGTCAGATATGCATTTAAAAAATTTACGTCAGAAGTTATTATTAAAGCAAAGAACGGACGAAGCTGTTAAAAGATTACAGGTATGACATGTTTTTTAACAAAAGTAATAATTTTCCTCAAGATTAAAGTCATTAGTTCTTACATCATATTAGTTTGCAGGTAAAAAATGTAAGAGTTGTCTCTTTTATCTTTCTGTTTTAAGGAATAAAGTTATTTACATGATTATGGGTAAACTATAGTTGTTAAATCTTTACAGCTGGTATGTACTGTTTGGAAGTAAGATATTGGATCTAAAAGACTTTCAACATAAAATTGAGTAATTATTAGTTGAACAAGCAAGACATTTAAGTGTGTGAACTCTTTGTTTGAGATGGGTTTTAGTAATTATGAGCATTTTGCGACAGTTTTACTTAGTATCCTCTTGAATCAAGGATATAGAAGGGGGCTGAGTTTTGAACCACCACCAATTCTCAAGACTTGTGGACCACTAAATAGATAATTTGGTAAGAATATAGTTGTTCTGCTGCTGGCCATACTTTAGAGGTTATGTGACCCACATTTCATGGTTTTTATGTCAAAATTTACTTTGGTGTAAGTGTACATTGGCGATATTCTTTTGTTTGTGAATCTATTTAGCTGTCTGTCCAATTCATCCCAAAAGTAGGTTATCCTAAGCAACATTACATACTTCTTTGAATTTGAATTTTGTTAATTTCAATGTTCTAGATTCAGTTTCTTAGCTATTAAATGTCTATTAATATTACTGCCAATCATATCACTTTCTGTGTTTTTCTGCTTTAGTGTACTTTGTCAAAATTGAAACAATACTATATGAAAAATATTATTACTTTCAGAGTTCAAAAGTACGATCAGGATATATGGAGGAGTTTACAGTACGAGAAGATTTAATGGGATTGGCTATAGGTTCACATGGTGCTACCATACAACAAGCTAGGCATGTTGAGGGTGTGACTGGAATAGAATTAGATGAGAAATCCTGTACTTTTAAAGTATATGGTGAAGTAAGTAACAGAAACGTCTATCAAAACACGTTGCTAAAGATTTCATTGTTCTTCATTCCCAGTAATATGTATACATGTCAATCAAAGGTTGTAGATTTGTATCCATACAATATTAAAAAAAAAGTTAGAGTGTTTGTTTAAACATGAGCTTTGCTAGATATAGCTTAAAATCTTTTTTTCCTTTTGTTTATATTTTTGCATATTGCATTTGGTATTGCAAAATCATTGAAATGATTTAAATATTTTTTATTATTTCTTCAGTCACAGGAAGTAGTAAAAAAAGCGAGAGCAATGTTAGAATATGGAGAAGAAACATTACAAGTGCCAAGGGAATTAGTAGGTTAGTAATATAAAAGCCCTTGTATGCTTCATTAGTCTGCAAGATGAGCTGAATAAACTTTTTAATCAGAATGAATTGAATTGAACACAATGTTATCATGTTTAGAATGGGTTTTAAGCAAGAGTTTTAATGTTTACTAATACATTCCATCCTCAGCATTCAAATTTTATAGTTTGAAGATTCTGATAATGGTAAATCCAGAAAGTGCTTACAACACACCAAATCTATAAAGTGTAATTATCATTGTATATATAAGTCAATACTGTTTGTATCAAGTAGATAAAAAAGATATTTTATAAGCATTGTTCTTTTCTTTTACAGCAAAAGTAATAGGAAAAAATGGTAGAAATATTCAGGACATTGTTGATAAATCTGGTGTTGTTCGAGTCAAAATCGAAGGGGATAATGAGGCAGAAGTGCCACGACAAGAGGTATAAATTGGTTACCTTATAAGTCATCAATGTTTCTTCCTGAAATATAACTTACATTTATGAACAAAAATTATGCCGTATTGTTAAGCATCTTTCCATGTAGTCATTTTGTAGATGAAACTGTATATGTTGTTCTTGAACATAACAATTATCAGTTATGATTTAATGATTTTGTATGCTGTATTGGTACCATTTTTCATAATTAACATATATTTTACTCAATTTTGTCTTGCAGAAATAAAAAAAAATGAATAAAGAAAAACCTAAATATATATTATAAAATAAATCTTTCTGATAACTTTCAGGGACAAGTGCCTTTCTTGTTTGTCGGAACAATGGAAAGCATTGGAAATGCTAAAATTTTATTAGAGTATCAACTAGATCATTTAAAGGTGAGTCAAGAAATTTTGTTTGATATAAATGCTGGTATATTATTATTTAGGTTTCAGATTTGAATTCTGTGTACAACATGTATAAATGTAATTCTGAAATAACACATTTTCAAAAACAATTTGACAATGATTTAAGAAAAGATTAGTTTTTCGTTCTAAAACTAATGACTTTGTTAACTCATGTTCTTGTAACTGATCTGTTCAATTGCAATATAAATTATCAGTTGTTTTTCAAAGGGTAGGGTGTTTCTCAGCTACAATCTCATCGAGAGGATGACACCCTTTGATGAGATGTGGCTGAGAAATATCCTTGAGTTTGAAAGACCATTGATAATCTGTTTATCACTATTTTGCCTATGATGTCGTTGATGTTTACATTGACAATGGCAAGTGTGGCCTTAGTTTCAAGAGATAACATTTCATCTCAAGTGAGTAGCATGATATGAAAAATTATCACAATAAAGATCAAAGGAAAAATACACAAAAAATGCGATAAACTAAATTATAAGCATTGTGATTACTTTTTCCTCTTAGACATCATTTTTGCACATTTTTTTTTTTCAACACATGATATTTTGGTAACAGCTCTTCATAAAATTATAACAGATTTGAACAGTTGCAAGAAAATGAATTAAACTTAAAATAGATATTATTATTATAAAAGGCGTAAAGACAAATCTATAAGCTGAGATAATCTTAAACAAAAAAATGTAAAGTTGTATTAAGGCATTAAAGTCAAAATCAAACACTTATCAAGTTTATATTCTCAGCATATTATTTATATTTTAACTTTTTTTTATCAGGAGGTAGAAAAATTAAGACAAGAAAAGATGGATATAGACCAACAGTTACGAAATTTATCTGTCTCACAACCAGGGCCTTACTTCCCACCACCAAGGGAAAGGAGGTAGGCTTTTATTGAAAGTTTAACAAAAAATAATTGGCAATGCTTTGGCCTGTAGGTTAAATTCCTGATCAAGAAAATATAACATTCACAAAAAGTCATATTGATTGATGGTTTCAGGATTAAGATTTTTCTCTACTTAGTGGATTTGAATATTTTTTTTCAGTCACAAAATAATTTAGATTTCCTCAAAACAACTTGACAACTTTTGGCAAATGAACAAAGCAAATGATCAAAGGAGTTTCATATTGTCATAATTGTTGAGGACATTTTAGTGTTCCAATCTGTTTGTGAGATTGATTTTGTTTTTCTTTATTAAAAGCTGTAATACAGTCTTGTAAGTAGAATGATACATTTGTAGAAGATATTAAGTGGATTCATTTAATCAAAACTAGTTATTTAAACCTAAGCACTTTTTAGTGTTACTTTTTTTCTGGAATTATGATTCATTCTGTTAAAGTAGGTTCTTCATACTTTCGTTTCATCTTTTGGGTACTGTTATATTTTTGTTTACATTTACATATATTTGTACAAATCTTGTATCTCTTGTAATTTGAATTTATTGTTTAAAGTAACTGTAGAACTCTTTATTTTGTGTTTTAAGAAGTAGTAATGACCCTTACTCTGATGAAAGAGGTAGACGAGGTGGATCTGGTAGAGGAAGAGGACGTGGAGCTAGACGATGGGCTAATGAAAGACGAGGAATGAATTCTGGTATCCAGCTTAATATAAATTGTCTAAAAACTATCAGTATCAGTTAGGGGTTTTATATTGACTTGACTGATAGTTTTTCACTCTGTATTGTAATTAATTCAAAAATGTGATCTAATTAAAAGTTTGTATTATCAAATTACCCTGTTAAGTTTGTAAGAAATTGTAAAGGAATTCTTTAAGAGAATGACAGTCAAATCAATAAGGTTATTCTTTTATACATAGTGTGACACACAATTTAATTTCTCATCTATACAGCGTGGGGAACATTTTGCTATAGCTAACAATCTTGTTCATTATGATATTGTAGTGAACTAATCAGGCAAATATGTAATCCAATTAGTTATTGGTTTTGTCTCGCCTTGACGAAGTCAAAAAGAGAGACATAGGAATGCTGTTTCCGGCAGCGGCGGAGTCAACAAATGTATTAGTTTGTGATTAGGTCTAGTTTATGGTGAACCACTAGTGGTAGGTCAATGATATTTTGTATGCAATTGTATTAACATTGGCACATCTCATTACCATGGAGATTATTTAGCCCTGCCCCCTCAGTCATGGTCTATTGACTTTGAAACTTTGCTTAGTTTACATGTATTAGTTTGTGATTAGGTCAGTTTATGGGGAACCACTAGTGGTAAGTCAATGATATTTGGTATGAAGTTGTATAAGCATTGGCATATCTCATTTCCATGGAGATTATTTGGCTCCGCCCCCTCAGTCATGGTCTATTGACTTTGAAAATTTTGCTTAGTTTTCATGTATTAGTTTGTGATTAGGTCAGTTTATGGGGAACCACTAGTGGTAGGTCAATGATATTTGGTATGCAAATTTATTGGCATTTGCAAGTCTCGTTTCCATGGTTCATTGACTGTAACTTTTACAAAATTTACAAGTTAATGTTTGTGTTTAGGTTTGTTTAAAGGGAACGACTTATGATAAGTCAATGATGTTTGGTATGCAGTTGCATTAGCATTGGCACATCTCATTTCCATGGAGATTGTTTAGCCATGTACCTTCAGTCATGGTTCATTGACTTAAAATATTTGCATAACTTACATGCTAAAGTATTGCTATTTTAATTTCAACATTTGCATTATCAAAATTACAAAAAGGCGAGACATATCTCTGTTTTAACAGTATTTAAGAAATAATTCACGGAAGCCATAATTTGTTGGACATTTACATATGGCCTGGTTCGTGATATTCGAATTTTATCCTGAGCGTTAGCGAGGGATAAAATTAACGAATATCATGGCCAAGGCCATGTGTAAATTTCCAACAAATCTATGGCTTCCATGAATTATTTCAATTCTAATAGGACAAATGCGGTAATTTAAAAACTGAAGCGAAGGTAGGATTGCCGTGTGTATGGCTGTTCTGTTTTATCCCCTGTAAGATAAAAGCTACAAATTTCAAATAAAGTCTTACATGAATTATTTCTTAAATAAGCACTAGAAAAATGTGTTTAATTCTCATAATTCTTAACCCAAACATTTTTTTTTCCGTTGGTTACTTTTTACTGTCAAATCCAGAGTTGACATGTCGTAACTAAGGAGTGAGCCGCCATGTTGACTTGCTGAAATCCACAAATGTGCGAATAATGCAATAGAATATAAAATGAAACAACACCTACCTCAAAACTCCATTTTAATGCAGTGTTATCAGAACTTAGGGCGTATACATAACGGAAAACGTTCAGCTTGAGAGTTTTCATTCGTATGACGTCATGTCATGACATGACGTTAATGCGCCAAGATCATTCATGAAATTTCGCGGAATTTTATTTTATTTTGATTTTATACATTTTTTAAGCTTTTGTGCATTAATTCTTTTTGTTATGCATTATAATAGGAATAATGGTTCTGTAGTTTCTTTTTTCAATTTCAATTTGAACACAACGAAATCGACATAGTGCTTGCACATAGGTTACGATATATGTGGATTTACGTGGGAGGTAAATAGTAACAGCCACCAATATGTATAGATATATCGAGTATTTTATCACGGTGTTGTTTACAAAGCGAAAGAAGCACGTCATATTAGAATTGTATATAATTCAGACCCGTGTTTAAATAGAACTTTCTGTTGAATAGGTGATGAATCTTTATCACGTCCCATAGGTGACTGGTCTGAGGAAGTAGCAGAGGAGGAACGGCAGAGAGGTTACAATACAGATAGTGTTCTCTCAGGGAGACAACGTGGACGTGGTCGAGGTCGAGGTCGAGCTTATCCATCATATAGAATGTCAGGTATACTGCTGTTATACTGGAATTAACTAAAAAATGCACTGCATGTAAAAGCCTGTATTCTTTAATATGTGTGTTTGATACAGTAGAACAATATGCAGAATAAGAAGACATACATGGCACCTCCCTAAATGAAAAATTAATGATGAATATTTTAAAAATAACCATAATGTGAAAACAGTTTGTGTGCTCTATAAAAAAATATTTTTCCCAGACTAGTATTAAAAGATCAAGTGAGAAAACAAAACAAGGAACTACATATATTTGGCAACAACCCAGAAACAATAAATAGTTGAATGTTATGTATGGCATGATGCATGTTCCATCAACATTATTAATTTCATATTCCAAGCTTTGACTTTTATTTTGATATTTTTACTTTTGTTATGCATTATTTTGTAACAAACCACATTTTGTTTTATCACAGAACCATTCAACAGAAGACAACCATACCAATATCATTATGGACCTGAAAGTATGTTTTATTTTGCTAGCATATAATTTCAACAAATTGGGAAAAAAAGGTTTTATCATATTTCAAATATATAAGTAGAATATCTGGAAAAGGGATGATTTTTAAATGTTTTTCAAGGCTAAAGGTAAAGCATGAGGTTAATGGAGGTCAATAATCTCTCAATGCTATAGCAATTTGGTTCTCATCAAACTCCCTTTACACAATCATCCAAAGAGAGGAAATGATTTCACAAAAGTCAAATGTAAAGCAGAACTATAAGGTTACTAGCACCCTGAAATACATACTGACTTAATCATTTGGACTTCAAGAAAGCTTGTGCATCAACACAGTGAGAGAGAACGACCTTGAGACTTATCAAATTTTGAATGCATTATCTCAATGTAAGTGTTAATGCCTTAAAGTAATGGTGTACAACTATTTCTTGAAAACACAAGAAGAGCCAAGAGAAAGCAATAACTTGTATTAGTGAATGTTTTGTGTTACTTTTTGGAATGAAAATGCATGAAAAATTCTTTTACTTTTATTTTCATTACTAATTTTATTATATTCTAAGTTATAACTTGATCAAAGTCGGTGTAATATATAAAGAATTGTTTGGTGAGCCTTCAACATTTTGTTGTTTAGAAAATATCTTTTTCACCTTAACACTTTCACTACTGATTTAATTTTTTCCGCGGGTTTCTGTGGCCGAGGAAAATTTGCACGCTCAGATTCCCCAGCCTGAATTAATTTCGTGACCGGTGCTTCAACTTCAAGAAAAGTTGCTTCTTGAAAAACATGCTGCAACTCGAGAACGCAGGCACAGATCGCCAAAACAACTGATACGGAAGTTCAAATGATTGCTATGTAAAAGATTTTCCTAGTCTTTTAAAATTAAAACAAAGAATAATGTCATTACAATGCTTGAAAGTTCGATTTTGTTACCTTGTTAGCTCAATGTTGCCAAAATGTAGATATTCGGATGAACGTGTTTACGTGAAAAATGTGTTTAAAACGGATAATATTCAGGAAATAACTATTACCGAGTCTTCTTATTTATCTTATCAATCGTTTTTGTCATTTAAACATCGTTTATAGCAAAACCGAAGCTTTTTATCTCTCACAAAATGACCGTTTGACTTTTCGTTTCCGACCGCCATTTGTATTGATGAAAAGACAACTCTGACAATCGACGAACGACTACTCGTTTTCAAAGTGCCATGATATACGGAAACCACGGATACGTTGTTTAAAATTGTAAACGCGGATAAAAGTGTAATTAAACAAATAAGTTATGATTTTTTTTGTATTTTCCCTGGTATAGATTGCAATACTTTACAAACACAAACACACACACACAAAAACACTCTGTAATAAAAAGGAATTTCAGGATTATCTTTTACAAATAGATAAAAAATAAATAGATGAATTACCAGGATCATCAACCATTATATACAAGTACATTTGTAGTCTTTTTTTTTTAGAAAGGTTAGGTCTTTATTCAACTTTCTCTATTACCAATATGCAACAGCTTTGTTCATGGATTTTCTGTTTGTGTATTTTGCAAAGTTTTTAAATCACTGAGTATTAAAATTTATTAAATGACCATTTTCATTATGAAGATACTTTAGTTATCATATATATTCATTATAATCATGTGAAGAATAATCACTTACAAAATCAATTTCTACTCTTATTACATAAAAAATTGAAAACAACACGTTAAATAATTTCATGCGTCCGAAGCGCTTTTCTGGATTTACCTTCATCAGGAACGCTCAATGCCAAACATTTGAAATCCGAGGGATGTATAAGTACCGAAACATTTGAAGAGCTATATGAAAAAAATACCTAAAACAAATAGCCAAATTCATCTAAGGTCAACTTTACATGTGTACGCATATGTTTCATCCTTTCTTGATAATTCAGTGCAGTTTCATTTTCCCCATATAAGTCACAAAACTTCAGATTTTGATAAAAAAAAATTAGCAATCTCTTCCCATTTATAATCAGTATTACAATTAACTTAGAGAATTTGATAACTAAATTTTGAACTTTTAACAATAAAATTTTAACATACAACAAGAACAAAATACAGCAGACTTGACACCTCCCTTTATTGTTCCAGTTTTGTAGGCATGTGTGTGAACTTATCTTTGGTCTGGGGCGAGTAATGGCCTTCCTCTGCATACCCCAGCACATTATCTATTTATCAGTCCTTTTACCAGTAAACAAGAAAACTGAAGAAATGTTATGTTGGATGAATGGTAAATAATATGCAGGCATTAAATTTAACCATCCCAAGTAAACTGAAACAGATTTTTTTGAGCCATTGCAAGATTTTCTGTAGATAACAATAATACTAGATGTATTGGTCAGCCACACATATTTGAAGTGTAGTCAACAATGACAAAGGGGTAGTTAAACCTCTTATCTTGCGAACTGGCCAACATTTACTACACATTTAACTTAACCAATATATATATTATATAAAGTTAACAAGATTGATACATTTTTTTTGTCCTTCCAACACATGGCTAATGAAACAACAGATTTAATATTACAGAAAGGATCAACATTTTGTTCACTTTATCATGTTTCATTTACATGGTCAGAGAAATGAAGGTACCATAAAATATAGGTATACTCTTCCCTGATCATTGTACAAGAAAATATTGGGGTGACCATTATTGCAACTTAGAAGATGGTATTCAACTTACATTGTATTCCCATGTGGTATGCAAGACCAAAGAAATGCTTTCATTTCTGATTTGTAGACCAAGGCATTTTGTTGTCATTTGGCCTTTGCTGAATGTTGTAGTAATGATATAAAAATAAGGAGAAGAGGTATGATTGCCAATAAGACAACTATCCACCAAAGTTCAAATACAGAGGATGTAAGCAATTATAGGCAACTATATGGGCTTCATCAATGAGAAAAACCCATACCGTAAAGTCAGCCATATAAGGCCCAGACATGAAATATATAAAACAATTCAACTAAGAAAACTAACTGCCTATATATATATATAGCTAATTTATAACAAAACAATTAACCAAAAACAAAAATGACATACATGAACCAACAACAACCAGTGAACTACATGCTCCTGACTTGGGACAGGCACATAAAGAATGTGGTAGGGTTAAACATGTTTGTAAGCGCTCAACCCTTCCACTTACCTGGGATGTTGGTATTACAGCACAACATAAGAACAAATAACAAAAATCAGCCAAAAGCTTAGTTATCAGTTTTGTTGATTTAGAATGCATTCAAGAAAAGGATTGCCCATATCAAGTTGCCAGAAATCAAAAACCTTCTTTTCAGCACCCATGACATGACTTTGCCTAGTATTACCACAAGGGGAAAATATGTGGTAGACCTTTTTCAACATTATTAAACTCATCGTGCCACCCATCACCACCATCTCCCCACTAATTAATATTGAACCCCCTTTTTCGGCCTTTGGCATTCTCATGATTAGACTGATAACCCTCATTGTCATCTATCCCCAGCCTATTTTGACCAATTCTTAACCTTTCCTCATCAAATAAGAATTATGTCCGGCATTAATTACATAAGTTTCACTGAACCTGCTAATTCGACATCAATTTCGTGTGACATTTTTACACTGCAATACTAGCAGACGAAATTTCACTTCGTAATTACTATCAATTTCGTGCATTGTTATCCCGTACATTCTCAGCCCTATCCGCTTATATCACGCTACACTCAATCAAAGTGTATGTGTCACCCGAGAACCAGCTTTTCCAAGCCATCTCTTTCCCCTCGAAATCGAGAATTTTTTTTGTAGCAAAGCCATGAACGCGAAAATCTTACTTGTCTTGTTCCGTTTTTTGAGAAAAATTAAAGGCTTTAAAAAGATCGCTGTCATAATTCTTTAAGATATATTGAACCATTTATTTTTATTATATATCTAAAACTACCTAAGAATTATAAAGGGCTTCATCAAAACACTGAAAACAGCTGTACTTCAACTAGAAGCCATTTTGAAACCCCACATGACCTTAGAACGTGTTTCCGGTTCTAATTTTAGAAAATAAAATTTTCCGATTTGATTTATTTACCTTTCACGATGTTATTAAAGCTGTTGAAGAACTGAAATAATATCCTCAGATATCGTAGATTTTAACTGAAACATTGATTTTAACTGTTAAGAACGGTAAATAGCGTAAAATCGCGGCTTTTATTGGGATAATATGTATGTATCCTGAAAGATACACTCGCCCTGCGCATCGTGTATCCTCAAGGATACATCCGCCCTGTGCATTGTGTATCCTCAAGGATACACTCGCTGTGAAAGGGTTAAGGAATTTTTTGCCAAATTTATGATAACAATGTATCTCAAGTACTATAGACACCTATTGATAGGTTACAAAATCAATGGTCAAGATTACAACACAAATTTTAGTTTCTAAATAATATCTTATAATATCTTCAGTCTTAATCAGACTAAGGCAACTATGATTAGATTGGAATGTTTGGCTAGTTATTGTATGATGAATGGCTGGTTGGTAGGTAGAGAAAGTAAACTTATTTTTAAGTAACCAACTTTTCATGCAGTACTTATTCCAAATTTTTTAAACTTTACAGAAAGTTTTTTATAAATGTAAAAGTTTTTCTAACATCCCCTCTCTCTGTTTGATCTTTTTCTTTTTTGATTGTCATTTTTCTTCTGTTTTTTTTTCTGAAATATACTTAAGTTTACAATTCTATCATTCAGCATAATTGTTAATTTCTTTTGCGGTTGTATATTGGTATGACGTTGGCGTCGTCGTTGTCCGAAGACACATTGGTTTTCGCACTCTAACTTTAGTTTAAGTGAATGGATCTCTATGAAATTTTACCATAAGGTTCAATACCACAAAAGGAAGGTTGGGATTGATTTTGGGGGTTATGGTACTAACAGTTAAGGAATTAGGGGCCAAAAACAAGCATTTTTGTAACTTCCACACATAACTTGTGTGTTAGTGTATGGATCTCTCTGACATTGTACCACAAGGTTCCATACCACAAAGGGAATGCTGGGATTGATTTTGGGGGTAATTGCCTCCAAATTTTAGGAATTAGGGGCCAAAAAAGGGGCAAAAAACAAGCATTTTTCTAGTTTCATGACAATAACTTGTGTGTAAGTGTATGGATCTTTCTGAAATTGTACTACAAGGTTCCATATCACAAAGTGAAAACTGGAATTGAGTTTGGGGGTAATTGCCCAAAATGTTTAGGAATAAGGGGCCAAAAATAAGCATTTTTCTAGTTTCCAGACAATAACTTGTGTTCAAGTGTATGGATCGCTCTGAAATTGTACTGCAAGGTACCATACCACAAAGGGAAGGCTGGGATTGATTTTGGGGGTAATTGCCTCAAAATTTTAGGAATTAGGGGCCAAAAGGGCAAAAAACAAGCGTTTTCTAGTTTCAGGACAATAACTTGTGTGTAAGTGTATGGATCTTTATGAAATTGTACTACAAGGTTCCATATCAAAAGGGAAAGCTGGGTTTGAGTTTGGGGTAATTGCCCTAAACGTTTAGGAATTTAGGGCCAAAAACAAGCATTTTCTAGTTTCAGACAATAACTTGTGTTCAAGTGTATGGATCTCTCTGAAATTGTACTGCAAAGTACCATACCACAAAGGGAAGGCTAGGATTGAGTTTGGGGGTGATGAATCATAAGGGGGTTCAAAAAATTTGAGGGGGGATTTTTTTTTCATTTTTTTTTTTTTAATTTTCCATTTTAAATTGGTTATTTGTGATTTATATATAAAAGCAAATAATAATGATATGGTTTGAATAGGTAAATTAAATATTTTTAAGTTCTTAGACCACATTCATTCTGTGTCAGAAACCTATGCTGTGTCAAATATTTAATCACAATCCAAATTCAGTGCTGTATCAAGCTTGAATGTTGTGTCCATACTTGCCCCAACTGTTCAGGGTTGTATCAAGCTGCGCCCAGCAGAGCATTTTATTATTTATTCAATTGATTTTGTTTGCCTTTACATTTAAGATCTTTCTTTATATATGTATTGCTGATCGATGTGAATATTAGTTTTTACACGACCACAAAAAATTTTGCGGTCGTATATTGGTATCACGTAGTCGTCATCGTCAGCATCGTCCGAAGACATTTGGTTTTCGCACAATAACTTTAGTATAAGTAAATAGAAATCTATGAAATTTAAACACAAGGTTTATCACCACAAAAGGAAGGTTGGGATTGATTTTGGGGGTTATGGTCCCAATAGTTTAGGAATTAGTGGCCAAAAAGGTGCCAAAATAAGCATTTTTCTAGTTTCCAGACAATAACTTGTGGAATGGTGTATGGATTTCCCTGAAATTATACCACAAGTTTCCATACCACAAAGGGATGGTAAAAATTGGCTTTGGGGGGTTATGGCTCAAACCGTTTAGGAATTAGGGGCAATAAAGGGGGAAAAACAAGAGTGTCCTGGTTAAAGGACAATTACTTAAGTACAAAACATAATTTAAAAGCAGTGTAAGGGAAGTAATTCAAACACATTTTGAATTACCTCCCTTACACTGCTTTTAAATTTGGTTGCAAACTCCATTGGAAATTTGAATTGAGATTATGACCATATCTTGAGGGAAAGAATTTTTTTTTTAAAAAGAGGGGGGGGGACAATTTGTTCTCAAGATTTCAGAAATTAAAAAGAAAATTTCTTCTAATATTTTTTTTTTTGCACGCAATAATTTCTGAATTTACAGTATTGAAGAGAACCTTTATAAGTTGAAACAACATGTGTCCTATTCTATTGTGTATTTCGCAAGAAAATATGTTTAAACTTACTCTTTTTATGACTAAAACTGTGCCACTTTTACTAAGAAGTTTTATAAAAAATCATATCCTGGAATGGAAAGTTCACAAACACTACGTTTTTTGGGACAAAGGTTAAAACTTAGGGTTATGCAGCATTTTTTAACATTTATATGCCTCCAATTTCATAGAGATTAATTTTATACTTTATTTTAACTGTTGGGTTTTTTTGTTGTTGTCATTTTAAATTGGCTAAAACAATTTTTTCTGAAAAATTGCAAAATGGAAGGTACAATTTCATTGTTGCAGTTTTGTCTCATGGTAGTTTATTACAAGTAAGTAATAGTAAGTAACTTAAGTAATAAAGCTTTTAATTTTAGGTTCTTATGACACAGACGAAAACAGAGATTACTCACGGCGGCGAAGAACTGATGACGATGATACAGTATTAGACAATGCTAGTGTTACTAGTCAAGATCAAGGTATGTTGAGATAAATAAGCCAAAGATAAATTTATCTATTAGCTTTGTTGTCCATTCTATAAAAAAGTGCAGAGTGCATATTAACAGGGTTTTTGTCTCGCCTCAACGAAGTCGAAAAAGCAAGACTTAGGTGTACTGTTTCCTGCAGCGGCATCAATGATGTACTAGTTTGTGATTAGGTAATTTAAAGGGAAACCACTAGTGGTAGGTAAATGATATTTGGTTTGCATTTGCACATCTCATCTCCATGGAGGTTATTTGACCATGCCCACTCTGTCATGATCTAGTGACTTTGAAACTTTTGTTTACTTAACATGTATTTGTAATTAGATCAGTTTAAGGAGAACCACTTTTATGTCAATAATATTGGTATGCAGTTGTATAAGCATTGGCATTTCTCATTTCCATGGAGGTTATTTGGCCCTGTAAAGTAAATACCATTTTAATTCAACATTTGCATTATACTATCAAAATTACATAAAGGCGAGACATTTCAACAGTTACTTTGAAATATTTTTGTAGTTATTTTATTTTCTATCATAGTACATTTATATTTTTTACAAATTCTGAGCCTTAAGTAAATGTTTAGTAGTTATTCAAAATATAGTTTGCAATGGTTTTGTTGATTAACTTTATTTGTACAAACTGTCAGACAAAAGGTACTAAACTAATTGTCAGTAAGTTTTGAACTCGTGTAGCTTTTTAAAGAGTATTTTGAATGGTTTTTTGATTACAGACAGCCAATCAGGTCGAGAAAGAAGGCCACCAGAGAGAAGACGAAAACGAAATAATAGAAGAAGTCGTTATCCTGGTAATGGTACAGACACAGGAACAGAAACCGATACTAGTGCTTCAAATTATCGTGGTGCTCCAAATAAACTTCAGTCAGCCCCAACACAAACTGTAAAGTCTGAACCATCTGCTAATTCATCAGACACCAGAGCAAATGGTAAGAATAGTACAGGAAATGCTGGGTCGCAGGCATCATACTCTGCTCCTAAGGAGCAGAGGGAGCCACATAGTAAACCTAGCGGAGGTAGTTCAAGACCACCAATGCCAGCAAAGAATGGTGTTCGGCCCAGTGGTAGTGAATCAGATTCAAAAGGGGGGAAACCCAAACAGAGTTCAGCACCAAAGACAAAGGAACAGATGGTGAATGGAGAATAGTCCTCTGACTGTGAAAAGTTGAATCAAGTCAGCCACAAGACAAGAACAGCTGACAGTGGCTTTCTCCTCCCATTCATGACCCCCAGAAATGACGACTTAACTACTGATGTTGAAATGTTAATTTAATTCATACATCAAAATTTGTTGAAATCTCAAATATGAAAAAAAATGCTGAATTATAGCAAATATATTACTTAATTTTAAGCATTTGATATCATTTTTTTGTGATTTAGTTTTTAGTTATGTTAACAAAATATTTGTAAACTCCTTTTTAAAATTAATACATGTTAAATCAACTGTTAGGGCTATTAAATAAAACATGCATGATGCTCTGACAAGAAAGATACTTTAGAAATTGATTAATTACCAATTTAAATATTTTCTGTAATGAAGCACTCACTATCAAAGTGGGTTCTCCTTGGGTGACCAAAAAACTATATGATTCTTAAGTTAAGTTTTATTTGCTATTTAAATAAAAAATTTCAAAAATTCAAAAATTGTAAATAAATACACAAGAGTGATTAAACTTTATTGAATTTGGTTGGAAATACAAGAACTTGTATTACACAGATTAAGATTGATATCAAATGTTTAAACCATTTTACCTAAACTTGAGGGAATACTTACTGGAAATGTAGCTTTTATCATGTCTGAAATTCATTGTTTAAAAAATTCTGTGGAGAGAGAAAGAGTGAAGATCTCTCTACGTTTGTACAAAATGAAACATAAAAACTATGCATTTGGAACCAGTATTAGATACTTGCATTGCTTGCTTATTGTGGATTCATTCATCTAAATAGCTATCATGGCTTCTCAAAAAAATTGATAAGTTGCTTTCAAATTCACACCATTTTCTCTATTGAGAAATATGAATTCATTATCTATTAGTAGAACTGTGAAATATTAGAGCATCTGAAGTAAGAATCAACAGTTAGCAATACTAAATGCATAGTTACAGAGAGTTATTTGGTATTTTTAATGTTTATTAAGAGTTAGTAATTTATAAATGCTTTGAATGAATATATAGTAAAATCCTATTCACTCAATACTATTCTGTGGGCATGTTTCAAAGAGAGAAATTGCATTTGAAGCATTAGATGTTAGAGCATTTAACTTTGTAGTTCAGTGATGAAACATGCCTATTTCCAAAAGATTTTTGTTTTCAATAGTTGCTTTTGAGAAAACGAAGCATTATGAATTTCAGACATGAACATAAACAAGGTATTACTGTTGGCTAATTAAGCCTTTGACATGGATTTTATATACATATAAACATCTGAAAGCTATATTAATAAATTAGAAACAGTAGGTTTCTATGTTTTATTTTTGGAATGTATCGTATTATAATATTGTTGACTATTTAAGAGGCAATTGGTGTGTATTAATGTCATACTCAAAATTTATCCATTTATTGGTTTAGGAATTTTTTTAGAAGTGGTCACCCTATTATTGATATGAAGTCTATTTGTGGCATGTTCCTTAATACTCTATAATCCATGATTGGAACAAATTGATGTCACAATAGGTTTGTGCACATAAAGATGATAAAGTCTTCAATAGGATCATTTTTTTTGTAATGCAAATTCCAAAGGAAAAGCTTCATACTAAAAATGTGTGCACAATCAACGCTTTCACAACTCTATAAAATAACAAAAAAAAGAAGCATTTGATTGTGATAATTACAGTTATATGCTACAACCATCAAAATAAGTGTAATGTCAAGCTTTTCGTTTGTTTTCTATGCATTGCTGTGATGTCTTTGGAAGCATGTGCAGTCATGTAAATGATGCATTTGAGAAATAAAATTTGATTTTGGAAAGCTAGTTATTGTTATCAACCAATCAAAATATGGATTCTTATGAAATATACATGGAATGTAATTATGTTCTATGTTCAATTTTCTGAACTTATGCCAGTTATGGAAGATTTTTGTTAAGTTTGCTAATTCATTAGCAACCTCGTATTTCTATTTTTACAAAAATTCTGAAGCTTTGGAACTTTCAAATGTAAAGTTATCTGGCTAGGAGTATTTATAAAGACTTGCTAAACCATTTATATTTGGTATGCTATTAGCATTTCTACACATATCAGCTTTAAGCAGAATATAAGACTCCACCTTTTTAGTTATGCCTTGATGGCTTTGGAAGTTTCTTATTTTTTAAATGGTAATTTTTCCGGGTGTGTTTCAAGATGTACTTAAAACAAACCGTTGGTACATGATCTGCTGTTCCATTAGCTTTTAGGCCTCTTTAGAATTATATTCCGTCCTCTATAACTACAACGGAGCAAGAATTATTCTACTTGGGGTCATGAATAATTGTGTTTTGCTTGTATATATTTCATATTGTTAAATTAATTAAGAATGTTTGTATATAAGGTTGGTTTTAAGTTGCTTCATTTGTTATTTATTTGTTTCCATGGAATCATCCTTGCTCTGCTTGTTAGATTGATTTATAACCGTAGAATCATATCGAAATATGTAGAAAAACATGTACTCACATTTTATCAAGCGTATATTTATTTCACATAAAAAAACATTTGTACCTTGAAATTATATGAATCCACAGCATGTGTGACAAGAAACTAGATTATGCATAATTGTAAAGAATACTGTGTGTATATTGTTATAAGTATCTTAATTCAGTAAATAGTTTTTAGGTTGTTTCTTATAGTTCACATGTAGATAATTCAGTGAGAGGATTTTTCTGAGATACTGCACTAGCAAGGAAATTAAATTTTGTACGTGTTTTTGTTCATTGTTGAAGACTTTCTATTAACCTGTATTTGTTTACATTCTGTTCTGTGGTCACTTGTGGATAGTTGTCTCATTGGCAATCATACCACATCTTATTTCAATTTGGTTTTTTCAAAATATTCACTTATTGTAAATATTATTATTTTGTCTGCAGTTCAATATCTTTTTGAGAATAAATTATGGTAAACATACATTTGGTGGTCTCCTAAGGTGTTCTTATGTATGCTTAAATAATCCCTTCAACAATTTTGTTCATCAGAAACTATGTTGAATGCAAGTTTTCTCTTGCATGCTTTGAAAAATATGATTCCAGTGTGAAATATTTGACCAATGATTACACCTTTTTTTCCTTTTACCTATTTTTGTCATGGGAATAGAAGAATTGGATATGAATTAATTGTTTTAAAAAATGAGTTGTTAATAACTCAGTTATATCAGTAAAAATTGTGTAATGGCAGAATTTGAGCAGTTATGAAAAAGAAAATTTTGAATTAAATCTTTAATTCAGAGAATTCTCAAAAGGTTCATTTTGCAAG
The DNA here is from genome assembly GCA_017311375.1 of Mytilus coruscus. Lineage (NCBI taxonomy): Eukaryota > Metazoa > Mollusca > Bivalvia > Mytilida > Mytilidae > Mytilus > Mytilus coruscus. The sequence continues at coordinate 97,000,661 of CM029599.1, forward strand.
TCAGATTCTTCCTTTCTTAAAATGTCCCCTGCTGCCTTATATTACAGTTTTCATATTATGGTAACATATTTATGATGCAGACTGGAAAACAACACTTATCAACTATAAAACTCAAAATGAAAAAAAAAAACGGTAAAATTTGTACATTCAGGGGAAAATTGAATTTTGTCATTTTAATAACACCTGCAATTGCATGAATTAACATGTATAAAAGTTTTGCTGAATTTTGTTATGAAATGCAGTTATTTACTTTTTTGTCGTACACCAGGCATTCTATCACACCAAAAATATTGGTTGTATCTCTTCATGATGGTTAGTATAAATTAATTGTTTATAACAGGGAAGTAGAAAATTATTAATGCTACTATTAACTTTTTCATTTTCCACTTTATTGAATGAATTATTTTATTCTCTGATAAACTTACTGGTAGTGCCTTGAACAAGATGGCCATCTTGGTCGATAGTTCTACCATAGTATCAAACAATTATTTATATCATATTGTAATAGGTGGCTTTAACAATTCGTGGTCAGGTCATCAGAGTTCTAATTATAACTGTTTTCATTGGCTGTAGTGCATGGTCTTTAGTTTGATTAACATGAAATCGCAAAAACTGGCAGTGCTATAGAAGCTAGGTACATATATCTGTAAAAGACAGAAATGTTTATTTATTTTAAAAACTTGACAAATGAAAGAAATGTCTATTTTGTTTTTGTTTGGTAATATATAAGAAAGGTGAATATCAATTTCGAATTTCTTACTTTTTATAATCAAATATTTATCAGATTAATGGTGTTCAGTGACTTAATTTGCACAATTTTAATGATAAAAACCATTGCCAGTTTTTGAGATTTCTGTAACCTTACAAGTATTATGTCTTCATTTATGTGTAGACATTCCAAATTAAAGCTTTCAGATGTTTATACATTGTTTTTTGCCAGATTTGACATTTATTCGTACAAGTGTGAATGGTGGTATTTGGAATTGTATGCTTGTGTTTAGTTTTCAATTGTATGCTTGTGTGTAGTTTTCAATTAATAGAAGTACTTAAGAATTAAAAAAAAACCATATCACTATTTCCATAGTTTGTGGGCTTACTGAATTATGTTAGGACTATGTGGACTTACTGAACTATGTTAGGACTGTGTAATACATACTGATGATTGAAAAATACATAGTGATTTTCTAATTGCATTGAAGTTTCAGAATTTTTCTTGATTGTGAATAAAGATTGCATTGCATGTTTTTGTTAGAGATGCAGTTTTATATGGCAAGTAATGTAGCATGTGCTTCAAGTATGTGCCAAGTAAATTAAATTCACTATGAAGTATTTTTTTTAGATTTTAATGCATATGAATGGTGTAAATTTAAAAGATTGTCAACACATTTAACATTTGGAGACTTTACAGGAAAGCTTATAATATAATTGATATCCTTAATAGTTAAATGTTATCAACAAAAAATCAAATGTGCCAAAGTAAAACAAACTTTAAAGGAAAGAAACGTAATATCAAAACAGTGTGAATACAGAATATAGCAATAGATTTGGAAAAGAACTGCGATATTCAGAATGTGCAATTTCTGTCTGTTTCAGTTGAACTATTGATATCAGGCATTATAAAGCATTATAATTGAAGTAAATATTGAAAAGGAGAAGGTATGAAAAGTCAAATTTCTTTGGCCCCTTGAATTTATAGATAGAGAAGTATTATGTATCTATCAAACAGACCTTTAGATGTTCACAAGACATAAATCTGTCAGATATCAGTATATATATTAGTAATCTTGTCTTGCATATTTTCTTTAAACCTTTAAAACTAAAGAATCAAAGCACTGTCAATGTTTTGAGCCAACCAATCTTACTTAGATCCCAAAAGGTAGCATGTCTTTACATGTACATTATTACTTTAAATCATTTCTTAACAAAGGATTTATTGAAAGCAAGTGTGGGATGGTCTTTTCTCAAGTGTAGAAAGGGATATATATGTGACTTGGTTAAAAAGTCTCTAACTTTTGTTTTTGTAAATCTGATTTTAGACAAGCAAAATTGTGTTATCTGAATGGAGCACAATCAACAGTTAAGTAAACTTTTAAATGTCAACTTATATAATTTTGGATAATCGAGATTGATTGAATACAGCTTGCATGGAATTTTATCTAATTACTTCTACAAGTATAAACTGCTGATAAAATACTATAATGATTTTAACTGTTTGAAAATTATATCTTACCTTTTACCAAATCATAAACAGTAATATTTTATAAATTTTGATCAACATAAAACTACTGGTATATGCAAGTGTATTTAATTAAAATAAATTAATTGGCATAACTTCAAACTATTTAATTTTTCATTTAATGGCAGATTACATGTGATAAGCTGTTTATACTTTCTGCAAGTTATTAAAACATCTATGGTTTGATAACACATGCCTTTCAATCAAATTCTGTCCCATCATAAAATCTGGAGTAATGACATAGAGTAAAATTGGCTGACTCAAACTGATGAAATAATATTATTTTCAGATTTGTCATATATGTGAACAACAGCCTCAATGTAAAGATATTTTGCTGCAAGATATCTTATACAAAGAAGTTAATATGAGTAAAACATCGTTGTTCGTAAGTCTGTTGCCGGATATCTTATTTTTTACATAAACTTTGTGTACTGAAAACTCAGAAATTTTTGCTAAGTTTTTATTATTGCATAAATTGCAATTGAATAGGTTTCGCAAAAATAAATTTTCTGATATTGTAATAAATAATCCTTCATTTTTATGCCCCTGCCATAGCGGAGGGGGCATTAAGTTTTACCCTTTTTTCGTCTGTACGTATGTCCATCCGTACGTCCCAAAGTTGGTTTCCGTTCTCTAACTTTAGTTTGCCTCAACCAAATGTTATGAAACTTATACACAATGCTTATTACCACAAAACACAGATCAAGTTTGAAATTGGGTGCCGTCACAATAACGGTTCTTGAGTTACGCCCTTTATAAACATAAAAATTGCTGAGTTTTTCGTTTCCGTTCTCTAACTTTAGTTTGCCTCAACCAAATGTTATGAAACTTATACACAATGCTTATTACCACATACAGATAAAGTTCGAAATTGGGTGGCAACACTTGTACCGTTCTTTAGGTATGCCCCTTAATAAACATAAAAATTGCTGAATATTTTGTTTCTGTCCTTTAACTTTAGTTTGCCTCAACCAAATGTTATGAAACTTATACACAATGCTTATAACAATATAATTCAGTTCAAGTTTGAAATTGGGTGGCGTCATTTTTACCGTTCTTGAGTTATGCCCCTTTATAAACATAAAAATTGCTGAATTTTTCTTTCCGTTCTCTAACTTTAGTTTGCCTTTACCAAATGTTATGAAACTTATACACAATGCTTATTACCACATAATACAGACTAAGTTCGAAATTGGGTGGCGTCACTTTTACCGTTTTTGAGTTATGCCCCTTTATAAACATAAAAATTGCTGAAATTTTAGTTTCTGATCTCTAACTTTAGTTTGCCTCAACCAAATGTTATGAAACTTTTACACAATGCTTATTACCACTTAATACAGACCAAGAGTGAAATTTGGTGGTGTCACTTTTACTGTTCTTGAGTTATGCCCCTTTATAAACATAAAAATTGATGAATTTTTCTTTCCGTTCTCTAACTTTAGTTTGCCTCAACCAAATGTTATGAGACTTATACACAATGCTTATTACTACAAAACTCAGATCAAGTACAAATTTGGGTAGGGTCACTTTTACCGTTCTTCATTTATGTCCCTTTATATCTTTATATGATATGCAAGGTGGGGCGTCATCTGTGTCCCATGGACACATTCCACATTTATTGTTAATTGATCTACAATCACAATAAATGAATGCACATGAAGAGTATATGAATTAAAAGATACATAGAGTGACCAGAATACCAGTACATTAACATATTTATAGATCAATAAAATTTACATAAATTGACTATTTTTGCTGTTTAAGATCCTAAATAATGGTTCCTATCATACCTTCTCCTTTCCATACTGTAGCCTTTAAACAATTTTACATTTCTTTTTCTAGCATACTTTTCTTCATTGTAGGACAATCAGGTTGATGAGAAAAAAAACAATTATTTTGTGATTATGTTCTGATCAAAGATTAAGAGTATACAAATATGTTTAAAATGATTTCTTAATTTTCAATGTGAACTTAGTACAAGATTTAGAAGTTCAAGGAAATTTGTGTTCAGCTTTTGACTGAGATGTTAATCAGAAGAAAAGTCTGAAGTGTTTTTTTTCCAATAACAGAAACTTTAGTCATGAGATCTGTTAGTATATCAAAATTAGAATATAATTGATATGATTTTAAATTGTGTTTTAGTGGGATATATAAAACACAAGAGAGGTTAGAAATGAAATTTTAGGATAGGTAGTTGTTATTTTCTGTATTTGGTTATTTTTCCTCTGTTCTTCTGACATAAGTTATTTATCATTTAGATATATTTCTCCCAATCCAGTATGTATTTCAAAGTAAAATTAAATTGACACAATGATTGCCTTACTGATGAAGGACAACAGTCTAAAATGATATTATAATTGCATAAAAACTATACACTTATATGAAGTAACTTATATTTCCTGTATTAAACACTGCAAAGGAAAGTATACACTGTGACTTTGAGATGAAGAACAGCTATACAAATGGTGTTATTTTACATTGAGTTTTGTCATTGGTGTAAAGATTGTGTTAACTAATACACCACCATATTCCTTCTTTTTCATGGTATAGTCAAAAGAAATAGTGTCCCTGCTCACACCATACCTGTAGGAAAGGAAGAAAAAAATATTTCAAATGGCAGATAACCTTATGTTCAGTGGAGAATGATATTAATAAAACTTATTTGTTCACTTTAACATGTTATTTTTCTTTTGAGACCCCTAGAAAAACATAAGTTAAGGCATTGCCTCTTTGCTTATTAAGAAAGAAATAGTGTTTATAAACAAAAAGTAAAAAAAAAATGAAATCAGACTTTGAAAGTTAACAGTGTTTTCATATGAAACATGAATATTGCTTACATTAAAGTAATGTAATAAAGTTTTGATAATGTGCTTGTTTAGAGAAATAGATGAAAGTTTTCATCTCATTAATTAGCAATAGAAATACTTTCATTGTTAGCTGTTACTTCTGTATTATTGACACTATGCATAGAGATTAAGTGTTATTGCTTTAAATAATACAATCATGTGTTATAACCATCGGAGGTAAGACCATTTACATTTGACAAGATCTGTTTGATTATAATAATCTTTAAACAAAAAAATAATTTGTGTGTTTTTAAAGAAGGTATATTTTTCATGTGAGTTGAATCTTATTGTAGTTGATAAATTCTATCTTTGTAACATTAAGATATGTTTTATAAGGGCTATTAATTAAAGAAAATGAGGTTAATAAGTAGCAACATGAAAGAAACCTGAAAGTATTTTAGTTAGATATGATCCAGCTGATCATCTTGAACATTGTTGTTATTAACTGGTGTTGAAATACATGATGCTGTTACTTAATTACTTTTAAAAAAAAAACTTTGTTCACACCTTAAGACCTGAATAAATGAAAAATGGCAATAGTTCTTTATTTTATTTATCAATATGAATGAGTATAATTGTGGGGTGATTATCATTAAATATCTGCCCAACGAAAGTTCACCATCTAGATATAAATCCATATTGTCCTGTCCTCAACAATTGGACCATTGGCCCACACTATATGGTAAGGTTTAAATTGGCACAGGTTTGGTCAAGTTGTGAATAAATTCAATAGTGATGATAAAATACTCTCAGCAACATACCAAATTTATATATATATAAAAATAAAAGGGACGTGTATAAAATGATGGCAAGGTATCTGACCTTGACCTCATTTTCCAGGGTTTTTTTCTTCTTTTTATACTGTATTTGGTACAAATGTATATAAAATTAAAAACTAATTGTTCGGAGAACAATTGAAGGACTTTCCACAAAAAAACATGTATTTTAATATGAAAATAGTAAAATTCGGTTTAAAATGTCATTTCCAGCGTTGAATGATAGCTTATTGTACGCTGATTCCAAAGATTTATGGTTTCTATACAATATTTTTTAAATAAGGCAGATAATTTGTTACTTCCGGTATTATTCAAACGTTTAATTGACACTGATACAAAAAAAAGCTACTTCCGGTTTACACAAGGTCACTTCCGGTTGGCTTTTCTAAGGTTAAAAGGCTTGAAACCTAATGCAAAAAGACCCATGGATTTATCATGTATACATATGAGGTGAAAGCAAAGTTCAAAATCTTGAACGTCAGTTTAACCTATGACCTTGAGCTCAATTTCAAGGTCATCAACCAAGGACCTCAAATCAAATGACCCTAGGTCTTAATTATATTTGGTTCATGAGTTATATCACGATATGCATATTTTTAAATAAAAGAGGGGAGAAAACTCTAATTTGATGTAAGCGTACCCTTTAAACCAATATGTATGTGTTATGACATGTCGCAACTAACAATTAAGTAAAAATATGTTGTCGATATCTTATATCGTGTTTGAATAGATGTGAAAATAAGCCAAAATCCAAATTTAAAAATGACCTTGACCTTTGACCTTGACCCTATTTTCTTTTTTTTGGACCAAGGACCAAAGACCATCAATGGTTTACAATTAATTACATTTACTTATTTTGAATACAGAAGGAAATAACTCTCATATGGAGTTTCCGGATCGCTTTGGTCAAAATTATTCTTAAGATCCTGAGGATATAACAAACAAATTGGTGACATAAATTTGTCATAATCTTTAAGAAAAAAATAGTGTTTGGGGAGATAACTCTTACAATAAAAAGTGTTCGGTTAAACAGGGTCAGTTTCAAAGTCGCAATAACTGTTCGGTATCATATGCAAAAAATCTAAGCGACATCTTGCGAAACAAAAAAGAACTGTCGGAAAAAAAGTGGCGGAAGAAGAAAAAAATAATAATTAAAAACCAATTGTTCAGACAACAATTGAAGGTCTTTCCACAGCAATTTTTATACAACCGCAAAAAAATTTTGCGGTCATATATTGGTATGACGTTGGCGTCGTCGTTGTCGTCCGAAGACATTGGTTTTCGCACTCTAACTTAGTTTAAGTAAATGGATCTATATGAAATTTTACCATAAGGTTCAATACCACAAAAGGAAGGTTGGGATTGATTTTGGGGGTTATGGTACCAACAGTTAAGGAATTAGGGGCCAAAAATAAGCTTTTTTGTAACTTCCAGACATAACTTGTGTGTTAGTGTATGGATCTCTCTGACATTGTACCACAAGGTTCCATATCACAAAGGGAATGCTGGGATTGATTTTGGGGGTAATTGCCTCCAAATTTTAGGAATTAGGGTTCAAAAAAGGGGCAAAAAACAAGCATTTTTCTAGTTTCATGACAATAACTTGTGTGTAAGTGTATGGATCTTTCTGAAATTGTACTACAAGGTTCCATATCACAAAGGGAAAGCTGTAATTGAGTTTGGGGGTAATTGCCCAAAATGTTTAGGAAAAAGGGGCCAAAAATAAGCATTTTTCTAGTTTCCAGACAATAACTTGTGTTTAAGTGTATCAATCTTTCTGAAATTGTACTGCAAGGTACCATACCACAAAGGGAAGGCGGCAATTGATTTTGGGGGTAATTACCTCAAAATTTTAGGAATTAGGGACCAAAAAGGGGCAAAAAAACAAGCATTTTTCTAGTTTCATGACAATAACTGTGTGTAAGTGTATGGATCTTTATGAAATTGTACTACAAGGTTCCATATCACAAAGGGAAAGCTGGGTTTGAGTTTGGGGGTAATTGCCCTAAAAGTTTAGGAATTTGGGGCCAAAAAACAAGCATTTTTCTAGTTTCCAGACAATAACTTGTGTTCAAGTGTACGGATCTCTCTGAAATTGTACTGCAAGGTACCATACCACAAAGGGAAGGCTGGGATTGAGTTTGGGGGTGATGAATCATAAGGGGGTTCAAAAAATTTGAGGAGATTTTTTTTTCATTTTTTTTCTTTAAAATTTTCCATTTTAAATTGGTTATTTCTGATTTATATATAAAAGCAAATAATAATGATATGGTTTGAATAGGCAAATTAAAAAATTTTAAGTTCTTAGACCACATTCATTTTGTGTCAGAAACCTATGCTATTTAATCACAATCCAAAATTCAGTGCTGTATCAAGCTTGAATGTTGTGTCCATACTTGCCCCAACTGTTCAGGGTTCGACCTCTGCGGTCATATCAAGCTGCACCCAGCGGAGCATTTTATTAAATTTATTGAAAAGAAGCTAGTTCGTGTTTACTCAAAGTTAAAATTGGCATCTTATCATCAGTTTCTTCATACTGATGCGATAAATAAGTGGTTTCTATATACTTGTGAGTGAAATTAGGGAGATAATTAGCTACTTCTCGTAAAGTAAATGTCACTTCCAGTCTCATATAATAGTTTCTTTCACACTGATTCCAAAAATATATAGTTTCTATATACTTTTGCTTGTAAACCAGGAGATAATTGGCCACTTCCGGTTTATCGAAAGTCATTTCTAGTCTTCAGTGATAAGTTAATGTATTAAAATTACAAAATATATGGATTCTGAGTACTTTTCCATGAAGAAAGTGCAAAAATGGCTACTTCTGGTTTTCTCAAGGTCACTTCCGGTTGTCATGTTTCAAGGTCATATGTCATCCAACCTTTTGTAAAAGGTCATATGGCTTTATAATGAACCAAGTTGAAGTAATAATCAATTAACCTTATAATTGGACATTTCAGGGGCACTTCTATAAGATGCCATTAGATTGTTTCAGACCAAATGTAACATATCTTCATTACAATAAAGCAAACATTTTGCACTTGTTGTTTCATATATATCTTTAAAAGTGTTTGAGAAAATGCAAAAACAAGGAAAAGTCAAAATTGAGAACTTGACCTTGACCTTTGACCTTGACCTCATTTTTTAAGTTAGGGCCTAGGGACCTCAAATAAAAGATTCCAGGGTTATACAGTTAACGGTTTATGAGTTTAAAAAAACCTACAGACAAATTTATTTGGTAAAGGTAGATAACTCCTTTAAAATTTCATCGAATCGCTTCGATCCAAATTAGCCAAAAATTCCTGAGGATGTAACGAACAATTTAGAAAAAGAATTTTGTTGATATCTTTTTTGTTACGAAGGAGATGCATACACTTGATAAACAGTGAATAGGGAGATAACTCTAACTCGGAGTCGGAGGGGACTTTAGGTTTGCACTCCATCTGTCTGTCCATCTGTCAGTTCTACAAATCAGTTTTCCACACTTTTTTTCTTCGTGCTTGAAGATATTGATTTGATAAGTGGTGTTATGTTTTATCATGACAAGTTACAGATCAAGTTCGAATTTTGTTCCGGTCTGACGATTTTGTGCAGAGTTATGGTCCTCGAACTTACAAATTTCACTCAGTTTTCCACACTTTTTTTTTTTGTCATGGTTGAAGATATTGATTTGATGATTGGTATATAGTTGTATCATGACAAGTTACAGATCAAGTTCGAATTTTGGTCTGGTCTAACGATTTTATGCAGAGTTATGGTCCTTGGACTTAGAAAATTCACTCAAATAATCAATTTTCCACATTTTTTTCGTCATGCTTGAAGATATTGACTTGATATTTGTTATATAGGTTACACCTTGACAAGTTATAGATCTAGTTAGCATTTTGTTCCAGTACAATGAATTTTTAACTGGTAGGGGACTATGTATTGCCAGGCAATAATCATAGAATGCTTGTTTTTTTTTTTTCATTAATCAACGTTTAGTTGTCTTGATAAAATATGTTTCTCAGATACAAGTAGAAGTGGTCATCTACAGTAGATAATGTGCAATTTTTGTAAGGTGTATATGTCAGTCTGACAAGGTTCATCTGTCCTTGACCTCATTTCTATGTTACAGAAATCGATATTCAGTGTAAGACTGTACTAAGACATAGGGATGCTAATCAGGAGGTGGCAGCAGTGTAAATTGTAATAAAAGAACACCATCCCAATGTCCATTGCATTGCACATATTTTATCTGCCTAAGGGCAATAACTAAAAAAAAACAATTACAAGAAATGTAGGCATGATATGTCTATAATGTTATTTTCCATATATTTCTATTTACAGGGGCATAACTCCTGTAAAATAGTTTATTAGCACTCTTCTTCCAAAACATTGCTGATATAAACTTCTTAAACATTTGACAAGAAATGCAGCTGTGAGGATGCTTCAAATTCAATGTTCAATATGAATTACATTTCAAAGAGATAACTCCTCATTTTTATATGACCGCAAAAATCTTTTTGGGGTTCGTATAACGCTATGATGTTGTCATCGTCGTCGTCATCGGCGTCGTCATTGGAAGACACATTTGGTTTCCGGACAATAACTTTAGTTTAAGTGAATGGATCTCTTTGAAATTTTACAAGAAGGTTCAATACCACAAAAGGAAGGTTGCGATTGATTTTGGGGGTTATGGTACCAACAGTGTAGGAATTAAGGGCCAAAAACAAGCATTTTTGTAGTTTCCGGACAATAACTTGTATGTAAGTGTATGGATCTCTCTGACATTGTACCACAAGGTTCCATATAACAAAGGAAAGGCTGGGATTGAGTTTGGGGGTAATTGCCCCAAACATGCAGGAATCAGGGGTAAAAAAGGGGCAAAAAACAAGCATTTTTGTAGTTTCCAGACAATAACTTGTGTTTAAGTGTATGGATCTCTCTAAAATTGTACTACAAGGTTCCATACTACAAAGGGAAGGCTGAGATAGAGTTTAGGGGTAATTGCTCTTCCAGGAGGGGGGTTCCTACTTTTTTAAGGGGTTCATATTTTTTTTTTCACAATTTTTCAAATTTTCAAATTCTTTAAAAGTTTCAAGAAGAAATCTTCATATGCACTGTATTGCGCAATTGATTTTTAAAATCTTTGATCACATTTATTTTGTGTCAGAAAACTATATTATGTCAAAAATTTGATCACAATCCAAATTCAGACAGTATCAAGCTTGAAAATTGTGTCCAAATTTGCCCCAACTGTTCAGGGTTCGACCTCTGCGGTCGTATCAGGCTGCGCTCAGCGAAGCATTTTCTTTAACTTGTCCCAGACCTTTCTAAAATACACTTTTAACATAAATTTGAAAAATATCTGGCAAGAATTATACACGACAGGGCTCTTACAATGCAATTTTCTATAGAATCTCTATGGGACAAAACTTCTGTAAAAATAATTGATCAAGGCTGATTTTTGACCACTCATCCATGACATTGCTGAAATAAACCCTCAATTTAAATTTCATTACAATCTTACAAAAATTGTGGGCTTGAGAGCACTTCAAATGAATTTTCCTTACTATTTATATTTCCAAGGGCATTACTCCTTTAAAAATGATTTACCAGTACTAATTTTCAAACTTATTAGAGATATTGCCAAAATAAACCTTTCATAATTTTTTTTTTTTTTTTTTCAAATCTGGCTTGTATTGTACATGCAAGAGCACTCACAAGACCAGACAGAAGGATGCCTGGGGGACAAAAATCTTTGTATTTCAAAAGGTAGAAGACCTTGAGGCTTCATACCTTGTATTCAAATCCCTTAGGTTGCAAAGTTTCTGTCTGTCATGTGTCCAGTTTCCTAGACCTCATTTTGATGGTTCAAAAACTGCTTAAGTAGCTTTTTCATCATGTGAATTTCTTGCTTATTATGAGAAAGAGGATACTAAATTTTGTATATGGGATCCTTGCGAAGTCTACATGACTGTCCAATAGTGTTCACTTGACCTTACAAATCTCATGATCAAGGTTTAGTTTTTGTGATTATGTCCCATCCTCAGATATTATAAATAGCTGGTCAACTATATTTGATGTGTGGTGGACATGTCTGTCTTTTAGGGTTCATCTGACCTTGGCTTATTTTCATGGTTCATTGGTGAATGTTAACTTTTTCTTGATAATGTTTGTTTCTCAGATACTATAAGCAGTGGGTCAACTATATTTGGTGTATGGAATGATTGTGATTGTACATGTCTGCCTGGCAGAGTTCATCTGAACTTTACTTAATTATCATGGTTCATTAATGCCAATGTTAAGTTTGTGTGATTAGTATAAAAATAAGGAGATGTGGTATGATTGCCAATGAGACAACTTTCCACCAAAGTTCAAAGGATGTGGATGTAAGCAATTATAGGCAACCATACGGCCTTCGACGATGAGAAAACCCCATTCTGTATAGTCGGCTATAAAAGGCCCGGACATGAAAAATATGAAACAATTCAATTGAGAAAACTAACGGCCTAATTTATAACAAAACAATTTACGAAAATAAATATGACAGACATGAACTAATGACAACCACTGAACAACAGGCTCCTTACTTGGGACAGGCAAATGAACAATGTGGCGGGGTTAAACATGTTTGTGAGCGCTCAACCCTCCCCCTAACATGGGACAGTGGTGTAACAGCACAACATAAGAACAAACTTTAAAAATCAATTGAAAAAGACTTGCTCATCAGATCGATACAAAACAGAAAAACATCAACAAAAACATTGAACGGACGTGGCAGGGTATTTATCCATCCCTCATCCCTACCAACAAAAATGACACTTAGTAGAGATCTCAGAGAACTCGCAGTAACTGACAGCTAGATCATAGCCAATAACAACTAATAAAAACAATCATGTATCTAAGACTAGAATATCAATCAGTACACATCCAATGGATTTAGTTTAAAGACGTCATTAACAATCAGAGAAAAACACGACCTTGTGCAATGCTAAAATGTAGGTATTGACGGATTGTAGTACCGTGAAAGTACATATGTGTATAACAATAATAATTAGTATGGTTTAAATTTACTGATAACAAAATCGATATTTATACCAATAAAAACAATATCCAAAGATTTAATTACAGTGTTGAATTGGTAACCTTTTAGAATTAGTTTATTTAAAGGATTGATAAGTTTACCCGGATCGTATCTAAATGTCCGGGCTCGGTTAACACCATCATCGTAAAATTTTGGATGTGCTATTCCGTTTGAAATAAGTTTTCTACAACTTGCAAACCACATTTTTGTACCTATGGGATAATTTAGTAAAGGTTTAAAGTAATTTGTGGAAACGAAATCTATGACTTAGTAATTTACCAGTAATACATAGATTACACTCGTTGAAATCCAGAACGTCACTACAGACACGTATGGCAAGCCGTTCTCGTCAAAACTATGTTTAAACCATTTTTTCGAAAAAATTACACACTGAGATTTAAGAACCTTAAATAACACACTGAGAAATTGAAATTACACACTGAGAAATCGAAATTACACACTGAGATTTTATAATTACACACTGAGATTTTAATGAAAAACACACACTGAGATTTTTGACGAGAACGGCTTGCCATACACACGGGCATAGCGAATGAGTTGGGATATATAAACAAACTTAAGACGGTGCCAAAGGAACATCACCGTCCAAAAAAGGAAAATTAACAATAGGGAAAGAAAAATCATCCCTTTTGTCGTAAATTTTTGTGTAGAGTTTCTGGTGTATGTTTCTCAATCTCAGATACTTTTAAGCAGTGTGTCAACTATATTTGGTGTATGGCATAAATGTTCGTCAGGCAAGGTTCATCTGACCTCATTTTGATGGTTCATTAGTCATGTTAATATGTTGTTCTTGTAATACCAAATGAGGAGAACTGAAACAAAATTGGTCAAAAACACAACAAAAATGTTTCAATAACAAAAACACAATGCACCACAATGTTCTAAAATGAAACAAAATTGGTCTAAGACTGGTGAAATTGAGTCCATAACAAACGGAATTGAGCTCTACGAAAATAGTTCACTTACCTCTTTCAACATTAGTAATTACTGCATGCACCTTTTCAGTAGAAATATTTTGAAATAAAAAACTGATAATCAAATTTACAGGTCGATGTCTTTTAGTATGTCTTATGCATGCAGAAAATCATACGATGTATTAAAAGCATGAAGCTTTGATAAATTGGCCATCTTTCTTCTGTGAATATTTCAAAATTGACAGAACATGAAAAGTGATTATCTATCATCACCTGTTACATTACAAAATGTAAAAGTGATTATTTTTTAATCATTTTACATAAAGGTGGATCTATACCATAATCGGTAGACATTTTTATAGATACAATAGGTATATAGTAAAAAAAATAGACTCACCAAACGGTTTATAATTTTACACACAGACGCAAGTTACGTCTACACTGACGCTCAAATAACAACAGTTGAAAGATCAATTCAACTACCAAGCTGAACAGCATTGAAAACCAAAATTTCTAAAAGTTGTGTCATATTTTGCTAAGGCCATCTATGCCTGGACGTAGAGAACTCAGCTTGTAATATGATAAATACTGCCTGGGCGTCTTCATTTCGATTTTCATACAATATCTTTTGAGTCATGAATATCTTTACCAAACTTAGTTTGATGCCCCATGGTTCGGAAGAAGTCCGCTGTTGATTTTAAAGTCACTAGATCAAAGTTCAAGGTCAAAGCAACAATAGATACACATAAAGGAGAGATGAGTGAATACTATGTCAATGAGATAGCACCCCATCGACACATAAACAAAAGACATCTAGACTAATTTGGGGCACATTCTTATTGTCAAGGGGATATTTTTTTAACCATATTTATCATTCACCAAACATAGCTTAAAGGTAATAAGACCCCTATTTCTCTTTGTTAGTAGGTCAAAGGTCACAGTGCCGTTAAAAAGATTGAAATCTTTGGGTAAAGTTTGAAACGAACAATATTTGTTGATCATATCAATCAGATCAAAATTCAGATCCATCGCAGTCGCGTGCTCGTCTATTGGGCATACAGAAATCGGAGATCTATATTTTCTTTGATGGAAAATGTACCTCAGGGTAAAAATGAACACTATTGTTTGAGGTCACTAGATCAAAGATTAAAGTCACAAGAACAATTAATAGACTAAAATGTTAATAAAAGTGTTGTTTTCACATGACTTCTTATGAACCATACATTCGACCACTACCAAAGTAAGTGTGGTAATGATTGCCATCATCTCGCATACATTTTCAGCAGACTTTACAGTCTTTATCATCAAACCAAACAAATCAGTACCTGACAAACACACACACACACAAAGTTTCTTCTACTGAACATTCATAAAGACTACAACTCAACTTATCTAGATTTTAAATAAGCAGTTCCAAGTTAACTCCCACTGATATACTGTACAGCATGTAGAATGTCCGGACCTGACCAGCAGAATTTTCGGATGCCGCATTCCACAGGCGTTTGGGGCATTAGAGCAACACATTTTTGAAATAGATGAAAATAATAAACACAAAAAGGAACTAAAAAGAGGGTTCATGCCACAAGCGCCCGTGGTGCATTCTCCACCATACCACGTCGATTGATAGTCTCACTTACAAGGTATATTGTTTGAGTGCAACATATATGTCTCGTGGAATATTGAAATAATATAGTTTTGAAAAAGGTTAGAAGATATCTATTAAATGAAGACATAATGAAGTAACAATGAATTCTTTCTGTGAGAAGTTTTTGGGTCAGTTTTAATCTGTCTAAACATTTAATTCCCGCCTTTTCTTTAAACAATCGCCAGAAAACTTTGATAGTTTCAACAGACGACCGAATTTTTGTTGGGAAACTTTAATAGTGACAACAGCTTTTAAAGAAATGTCTAAGGTTATTTCACTTCTCAGATAAAAATCTGTATTAGATCTTCTATTTTTTTTTTTTTTTCTGAATAAGAGAATAAAAAGTCGTCATTGCTCATTGTTGAAGGCCGTACGGTGACTTATAGTTGTTAACTTCTACTTCATTTGGTCTCTGGTGGAGAGTTGTATCATTGACATTCATACCGCATCTACTTATTATTTATAATTATATTACACAAATATTCTGATTCTTTCATTTTCCAGCCTTATCGTTATATTATGGACTATATTGAATATGTAGAAACATAATATAAAGCGCCATCAAAAAGTTTACTGATATAAAATTATATCTCGGTCGAGAGTAACAGAATATAATATAACACGACAATATGATATCTGTACATCCTTATTTGAGTTCTTATTTTAATAGCGCACTCCGTTTCTTCGTACTTTTATATCGCATCAGTATGCATTTCATGATCAAAAGAAATTAAACTCGAACTCAAGTGGTAAGTTTAATTTTTAGGGGAAACATGGCGACGCACTTGTAAGTTTTCTCATATTTCTGTTTTGAAATAAATATGTTGAACTGTTTAGGCAACGTATATAAAATAAATTTATGTCTGTTGTATACTTCTATATATCATAAATATAACATACTCAAACTGTTAAACTTTATTTTGATTTCCCATGAAATTTACCGAAGAGTGTTTTACATGTACCTACAATACCATGATGCACGAGACAAGTGTTCTTTTCACTTGTAATTGTTAATGAACGTGTGTAGAAAAATATGCAGATATTATAGATGTTATCTAAAATAGTGGTTTCAAAGCTCAAGCGATTTTCGGGATACCGAAAACGAAAGTAAAAATAGACACCATTTATATAACCCGAATAATCCAGTCGTTATATTCCGCTCACAACGCTCACTCCATCCTATGAAGGTCACTGACTGTAAGAGGGCACTGAATTATTCGAGTATTCATCATGGGGAACACGGCTTCCGATTATGGCCCTCAAGGTACTGTTACTGAAATGAGACCGTCTGAGTTACGATTTACTCATGATAGTGTTAGCTGTTATTTCCAGGACGGACATTCAATGGACGCAACATTACGTATGGTTTTAGATGGATCTATTCCGGTTTCCAGTATCCCGCCACTAGTTGTTATGAACTATCAAGGTTCGTGGTATGTTGTTCGGGGTAACCGCAGGTTATATCTTTATCAATTGATGGAAAGGAATGGAAAGCTACAATATGTGAAAGTTGTACAACAGAACTTTGAAAATGATGTATTCAAAAGACAGTATACATCCAGGAACAATGGCCAATCAATTCGTCTGCGAGGAGATCCGAATATGGAACACAGATTAAACGAAATTATCGGAGAAAATTCAAGTATTTATTTTTAAATATTTTACTTACAGATAAAAAAAAACATGATAAGAATATGTAACTTCCGTGTATTTCTTCGTTTTTAGTTCAGTTATAGGTTAGTTGTGTGTTACTACAGGTTAACTAGATACTCTGACAGAAATACCTAGTAGCTAGTAAAGGAGAAATTCTAACTTGTAAATTTGTTAATTTACTAGTCTTTCCAGTTGAAAGTACTATTCTCTCTAGTTAAAATTACTAGTCTCTCTAGTTAAAATGACTATTCTCCCTAGTTTATTTATAATAGTCATTCTAGAAGGTTTACACTAGGCTATAATTAATATCTTGGACAGTAAGTTAGCTTATTTTGATACTTGGTATTTCTTTGGTTGTAGATACGATAACGTAACATGTATCCGCTTCAGTTTCCCAACCGTGCAGGGTTACAATTCCATTCCATTGCTCATTGTAGCAGTCTAGGGAGACAGTGTGATTACTCCTAGCATGTTTAATTGTTCAGGGTTTATGATAAAATTTAAGTATTCAATAACACATACGATGACTTAAATCGATTTTTTTTTTGTCGTTTGGCAGTGACAGAAAACATAAGATTTTAAGAAAATAACAGTTTAAGTGTAAAAAAAAAAATATTTGGACGGAGTTCAAGATTGATGTTTGTAGAGGTAAGTGGTCCGAAAACACTATTATCGCCATTTAATTTTCGTTGTATCTAGTTCCTAGTTTGGATTTGACTTTTCTACACTTTACACAAGTATTCCCCATTCCAAACTAAAAGACAAATTGAAAGAATTGGTCCTGTTTTGTTTCATAAAAAAGAATGGTCAACGTAGATACAAGTATCTGGTCTTAGGGAGGGATAAATCCTACGTTGTAAAAACTCTCTCTGATTCTAACAAAAAATTCTCTGAAACTGACATGCTTGATTTCTTGATTGACAACATATTTGTTACTTTTGGAGGACGTGTTTTTCAACAAACAATGGCATTCCCATGGGCACCAACTGTGCCCCTCTTCTTGTCGACTTGTTCCTTTATTCATATGAGACTGACTTCATACAGGAACTTCTTAGGAAGAAAGAAAAGAAGTTAGCAGTATCCTTTAACTTTACTATCCGCTACATAGATGATGTTCTCTCACTAAATAATTCAAAATTTAGTGACTATGTTGAACGCATCTATCCAGTCGAACTTGAGATAAAGGATACAAAAGATACAGTTAAGTCTGCCTCATATCTTGACTTACATCTAGAATTTGACAATGAGGGTCTGTTGAAAACAAAACTTTATGACTACAGAGATGATTTCAGCTTCCCAATTGTGAACTTTCCATTTTTATGTAGCAATATTCCAGCAGCGCCTGCATACGGAGTATACCGGTATATCTCCCAGTTGATACGATACTCCAGGGCTTGTATTTCCTATCATTATTTCCTTGATAGAGGGTTGCTGCTCACAAGGAAGCTATTAAACCACGAGTTCCAAGTGGTGAAGTTGAAATCATCCCTTCGTAAATTTTACGGACGCCATCACGAGTTGGTTGACCGTTACGGAATGTCCATTTCACAGATGATAGCGGATATGTTCCTAATGTCGTAACTACAATCCCGTCCCCTTTTCCCCGAATGTGACTTACCGAATTAGACTTATTACCGGATTTGTACTAACATGAGCAACACGACGGGTGCCTCATATGGAGCAGGATCTGCTTACCCTTCCGGAGCACCTGAGATCACCCCTAGTTTTGGTGGGGTTGGTGTTGCTCAGTCTTTAGTTTTCTATGTTGTGTTTTGTGTACTAGTGTTTGTCTGTTGGTCTTTTTCTTTTTTAGCCATGGCGTTGTCAGTTTATTTTCGACTTATGAGTTTGGATGTCCCTTTGGTATCTTTCGCCCCTCTTTTGGACAGTATATTACTTGCAATATTTTTCATACACCTTCCAAATTTATTTTTTATGTTGTATGCATAAAATGGCATGTAAGTTATGATATTACACTGGTAAACAGTTTGGGTCATGAATTTTAATCTGAATCTGTAAAATTGATTGAGAGACCCTCTTAACATAGAAGTGTCCATATTTTGAGTTAGAACCGATGAAATTTTCTCGAATTTTAATATAATTTGCACAAAAAGTAGTACACTACAGTGGAAAAAAGATTTGCAGGTTGGATCTTTTTAAGTTAGATCTATTGATCTAAAGAAATGCAATACAAATTAATTGTGTAATCGGGCCAAGTGTTACAATTAAAATTTTAGGATAAGTAGACTAAATTTGTTCTTACTAGAATGTGACAGGTATTCATTCTTGACTGTCGTTAAATTTATTTCACGTACATGACGGCATTAAAGGGACATAAGCTGTCAATTTCATGTTCACGGATTTGACTCAAACTCTCATATTTGATTTATAACATACTAAAACGTATATCCAAATTACAAAAAGT
This sequence comes from Mytilus coruscus, assembly GCA_017311375.1. Lineage (NCBI taxonomy): Eukaryota > Metazoa > Mollusca > Bivalvia > Mytilida > Mytilidae > Mytilus > Mytilus coruscus. The sequence goes on from CM029599.1 coordinate 97,020,249, forward strand.
CTAAAATAAACAATAAACAATACATGGACTCGATAATATATTTCAGAATTTCGTGTGTATTTTAGTCTAGACCCTATCTAATTGACAATCGAGATGACCTCCGAAGGCTGTCGACGGTCATATCACCCTATATAAACATAAATATAGATAGATAGCGACCACGTGCAATTCGATTTTTCTAGGTCTGTTTGATTTCGTGTCATAGATTAAAAAAATATGTTAATCAGCGTTTTTTTCTGTAAAAGAATGATTTTTGTGGATCGAATCATAACGAAATGGTTCGACCTTTTTTCACTTTCATGTTGACATTCCTTTCCTTTTAATAGCTAAACAAGCTTAGTACATGCGTAACCCATCTCCAGCTAAGAGGTTACATTGAAGTTCCCATGCATACGGATTCACATGAGGTCGAATTATTCACTTGCGAGTCAATAATAAATCAGCGATGTTTTTTAGCTTATGTTGACAAATTTGGGCCAAACTAACTGCTTATAACGAAATTTTATTTTAAAATTCCGCTTTTTTTAACACTTGAAACAAAAAGAAATCGTATTTAAATTTTTGATAAAATCGTAGCAAATGCCCCTTTAATCTATTTAAATTACGAATTCGTGGTTGTTCCATTAAGAGTAATGAGACGGAACCGTCACCCTGTTTGGAGAGAATCGTATACCTTTACCGGTTATTGTAATATTCGTTGGGCCGTTCATTCGGTATATCGAGAAAAATGATCATGAAAGAAATAAGTAACTGTGGTCAAGCATTGCGATCGGATCATGTAAGATCTGGTATCGGATCCTGAATGCAATTAGATACAACTCAACTTCAAAATCTGTGAAAATATCCGTTGCATTATAAAAAAAGATTAAAAAAAAAGAGGAAAAAGAGGAAAATGAGAGAAAACAGAAATATGACTCAAAATTGTACTCAAAATGGTTCAACACTCTCAATGATACTGTGCACTAAGGTCAAGAAAAAATGCAGTATTTGTTTTTAAAAAACACGAAAGACGACACATAACCCTATGCAAATCAATAAAGAAAGAAAAAAAAACATGTCTTGAATCTATAATGGTCACATATCAATGAATCATGATATATTTGAAACTATTTTTTTGTGTGTCATATAATACAGTTTATATGGAATTGATTTTTCCTTGAAAAGGTTCAGATTATCTTTTAAAAAAAAGGGTTTTGTTAATTTTTAATCAAAATTGTTCGTTAAAGCAATGCTTGACCATGCAGACAAGCCTGTATGGGTTTGCGTAAAGTTGAAAAGCCATCTACGTCATTTGGTTATTGGTGGATAGTTTTCTCATTAGCAATCATACCACATTTTCTTATTTTTTAGCTCACCTGACCCACAGGGCCAAGTGAGCTTTTCTCATCACTTGGCGTCCGTTGTCGTCTGTTAAGTTTTACAAAAATATTCCCCTCTGAAACTACTGGGTCAAATTTAACCAAACTTGGCCACAATCATCATTAGGGTATCTAGCTTAAAAAATGTGTCTGGAGACCCCACCTGCCAACAAAGATGGCCTACATGGCTAAAAATAGAACATAGGGGTAGAATGCAAGTGTTGTCTATTATTTTGAAAACCGTTATAAATAGAGAAAATCTGACAGAAACAGAAATGTTCAGAATGTGGAGCTCTACCAATTGTCCATATATGTCAAAACTGTCAGATGACGTCTTATAGGAGTTATTGCCCTTAAATGACAAATTTTACCATCTTTTCATTTTTGCCTATATTTTCTTGAAAACTATAATAGATAGAGAGAAACTAGAGAGATTTTTTTTTAAATTGCAAAAATGACCAGCAAGACAAGTTCTACAAATAAGTTTGATGGTCGAAATCGTCAATTGACTCCTTATTAGAGCTATTTATTACCTTTTGATGACGATTTTTATCAATTTTTTTTGCGTTTTTGCCTTAGATCTTAAACATTATAATAGATCATAGATAGAAACTTAAAGAAGCAAGACAAGATCTACAATTAAGTAAGACAATGTGGAATAAATCGTCCAACGACTCCTTATTGGAGTTATTGCCCTTTAATGACGATTTTTACCATTTTTTTGCGCTTTGTCTTATATGATAAAAATTATAATAGATAAATCGACACTTAAATAAACTCATCATAGATACCAGGATTGAAATTTTGTATTTGCGCCAGACGCGCGTTTCGTCTACAAAAGACTCATCAGTGACGCTCGAATCTAAAAAAGTTAAAAGGCCAAATAAAGTACGAAGTTGAAGAGCATTGAGGACCAAAAATTCAAGGGGCATTAGCTGTCAAGTTCATCTTCGCCGATTATCATATCTTATTTATAACATACTAAAACGTAAATAAAAATTACTAAAAGTCTAAAAACAAACAATTCATTTCGTGTGTATTTTTGTCTAGACGTCATCTATTTAACCATCGAAATGACCTCCGAAGACTGCCGACGGTCATATAACCCAATATAAACATAAACTGAGAGTGACCTCGTGCAATTGGATTGTTCTAGGTCTGTTTGATTTCCTATTGTAGGTTAAAAAGTATGTTTATCATCGTTTTTACCTGTGTTAGAATGATTTTTGTGTGAATCGAATCAGTCAACCAAATGATTCATCCTTGTTTCACTTTCAATGTTGACATTCTTTTTCTTTTAATAGCTGCATACATGCGTAACCTATCTCCAGCAAAGGGGTAAAATCAAAGGTCACATGAATACGGATTCAAAGAGGTCGAATTATTCACTTGCAAGTGAATAATTCATCAGCGATGGCATTTATCTTATTTTGACAAAATTCAACTAAATTGGCTGCTAAAAGCAAAGTAGTATTTCACTTTATCGCTTTCATTAATGATTGACAAAAAAAATCATGATTATTTTTTGTATATCTCGTAGATAATGTCCCTTTAATTAAATCACAAAAATGATCAGCAAGCAAGATCTACAAACAAGTCAAATTTTGCCGATATAGTTAGTAAACTGTCACTCTTTATAGGAGTGATTGCCCTTAAATGAGGATTTTTTTTTACCCTCTTTTGTGTTTTAAATAAAAACCTAAGAAGATAGAGAGAAACTTAACAGACTAAATGATCAGCAATACAAGATCAACAAAACAGAGATGTATGTCATGAGTTCTATTCTTGTCTACAATGTTGGAGAGTGTCCTTTGTTGAATATGCAAATAGACCAAGGTGAGCGACACAGGCTCTTTAGAGCCTCTAGTTATATTTATCATCATAAAATTATATTTTTATTGCCAATTGATGCACTTTAATTGGTTGAAGTGTGTGATATCTTCATAAGAAAGTATACGAATGGGTTTGGTATTTTTGTGTGTAAATAAACTCATCATATAGAACCAGGATTACAATTTAGTACGCCAGACGCGCGTTTTGTCTACAAAAGACTCATCAGTGACACTTGAATCAAAAAAGTTAAAAAGGCTAAATAAAGTACTAAGATGAAGAGCATTGAGGACCCAAAATTCCGAAAGGTTATGCTAAATACAGCTAAGGTAACTATTCCTGGGGTAGAAAATCCTTAGTATTTCTAATAATTCAAAGTTTTATAAACAGTTGATATATAATTATGAGAATATCAATGATAATTCATGTCTACACAGAAGTGCTGACTACTGAGCTGGTGATTCCCTCTGGGAGAAACCTCCACCAGCAGTGCCATCGGCCCAGTGGTTGTAAATAGATACCAGGATTACGTTTAGTGCGCATGTTTCGTCTACAAAAGACTCGTCAGTGACACTCGAAACAAAAAAGTCAAAAAGGCCCCCAAAAAAATACGAAGTTGAAGACCCAAAATTCCGAAAGGTTTTGCCACGGTTTTTTAATATAATATTTACAGTTTGCATGCACTGTTTTCTCCGCCAATCAATAAGACCTTACACCCAGACGAAAAACGTTAATTTTCCCCCAGCATAGCCTTATTTTTAGTCCCCCCTCCGGTTCCCGCCCATCATTCCCAAGTTCCCTTACCCATGTGCACCCGTCATGAAGGAAAATCAGACGGCCAAAACTTGGCGGTCAAAAATTGACAGCCACAATAAAAATATGAGACTCCTTATTTGGTGTTGGGACATAAACATATGATTGGACTGAAAATGGATTGGTTAGTGTTTGCATTACGCCGCATCAGCACGAACAGGCTTTATCAATGGAAGATTACTGTCAAATATATAACCAGTTGAGATTAATTACCGATAGGCCTAGGTGTAAACAAGGTCTTTTTGATTTACTTATATGGTTTACTATATTCTATGATACAACAACTACTTGTAAAGGTAAATAAATACTTAAAAACAATACAGTTTAATAAAATGGTGGGTAAAGCCCGGTTTCATTGCTAGCAAGAAAGTAGTCCCATCTGTCATAAACAATATAAAGTATTTCGAGTGAATGTGATGACAATTCCAAGTCAGAATTCGATGGTTGTCGTTGGTTGCTGCCTGCCTTATTTGTCTTTGTTTTTTTTTTTTTTTTATTTTTCTCATAAATCAGGCAGGTGTAGTTTCTCTTTTGAATTGTTTCACATTTTGTCATGCGGGGGCCTTTTATAGCTTACTAAACGGCATGGGTTTGTATAGCTTACTAAACGGCATGGGTTTGTATAGCTTACTAAACGGCATGGGTTTTTATAGCTTACTAAACGGCATGGGTTTGTATAGCTTACTAAACGGCATGGGTTTGTATAGCTTACTAAACGGCATGGGTTTGTATAGCTTACTAAACGGCATGGGTTTGTATAGCTTACTTAACGGCATGGGTTTTATAGCTTACTAAACGGCATGGGTTTTATAGCTTACTAAACGGCATGGGTTTTATAGCTTACGGCATGGGTTTTATAGCTTACTAAACGGCATGGGTTTGTATAGCTTACTAAACGGCATGGGTTTTTATAGCTTACTAAACGGCATGGGTTTGTATAGCTTACTAAACGGCATGGGTTTGTATAGCTTACTAAACGGCATGGGTTTGTATAGCTTACTAAACGGCATGGGTTTTTATAGCTTACTAAACGGCATGGGTTTGTATAGCTTACTAAACGGCATGGGTTTGTATAGCTTACTAAACGGCATGGGTTTGTTACTAAACGGCATGGGTTTTTATAGCTTACTAAACGGCATGGGTTTGTATAGCTTACTAAACGGCATGGGTTTGTATAGCTTACTAAACGGCATGGGTTTGTATAGCTTACTAAACGGCATGGGTTTTTATAGCTTACTAAACGGCATGGGTTTTTATAGCTTACTAAACGGCATGGGTTTTTATGGTTGAAGCCATACATTGCCCTATATAGTTATTTACATTCATGTAATTTTGTCTCTGGTGGACAGTGGCATTCCCCAAATCATACCAATTCTCCTTATTACTGGAGTTATTATGTGCAGGTCCTCCGCAAGGTGTCAAGTTAATTGGTGTGGGAAAGTCCATTTTAATACTTACTATACCAGATTTGTTGTACATAATATTTAAACGTGTTCAAGAAAGACGCAAATGAGCAGATGAAGAAAAGAAGTGTTTGTTTTAAAACATTTAAGAGATCAGTTGTGACAATAATATTCTAAAAAGATCTTTACTTCTTTCTTTTTCAGGCTGGTGTGTAGTTATGTGATTGGAACAACACTGTAAGCAAGAAGACTTTTTGAGATACGCGAGTTCTTTACAAAATGACAATAACGAGAGTTCAGCATTATTTTTTTCGATAAAGAATTGTTAATGACAAAATATTCGAAAATCGAAAATGGTTGATTTGTGTGTGTTGACAGAAAAAAAAGTTGTTTAATGTTTTTTGCACATTGATAAAACTGTTGAGTTATTTATTCAATGAAGACATATCAACCGTTTTATCGGTACACGACAATGACCAGTTAACAATTTCAACCATTTATCGGTTAAGGGAGGTATACACATAACAATTTGTTGAATTTGTTTCTAAACCAAGTTACATAAACTGCTCGATCAAGGAATAAGGAATTAGTTATCGATAAAGCAATTGGAAACTCAGCATACTTATTAAAGAGGAAATCATGAACACCCATACGTCTGTACTTTCATAGAAATGGAATAACATGAGGTATCCATCCATGACACAGTATATGCACAGCAAAAAAACACAAAAATCAAAGTAGCAGCGCTATAATTGCTCTGTTCGTCATCTCAAAGTCATAGTGAGGCCTTCAACACGGAGCAAATAAACTCTCACCTCATTGCAAGTTTAAGACGGCCCTAGCACCGGTTTGAGCGGAATTCTTTGCAAACCGACGATCACGTCCTTTGGAATTTCAACCAAAGATTAAGAACTTGATCTTCTTTCACTCTACGGTATGCCTAAATTACGTAAATGACCTTACAAGCAACGTAAAATATATTGCTTGCATGGCTGTGAATCAGATGTAAATACTACATACAGACGAGTTTTTAGGATACAATCGACATGCCTTTCGGAATCAACTGTACTCCTCTTCTTGAAATATTCAGATATACAAATAAAACGAAATGCTTGACTTGGTTCACGTACACACTTTGTTTTTGGTTAACCAGTTTTACGTCCATACAAACCCCTCTCTTTGCATATCTTGACGTCGTAAAACTAAAACAATGAGAAATTGCACAGTGCAAAGTTTGGGAACTTGAAATATAGGATATCAGGATATCACAGACACGTCAACTAAATAAAATTGAGAATGGAAATGGGAATATGTCAAAGAGACAACAGCCCGACCAAAGAGCAGACAACAGCCGAAGGCCACCAATGGGTCTTCAATGCAGCGAGAAAATCCCGCACCCGGAGGTGGTCCTCAGCTGGCCCCTTACTAAAATTGTGTGCTAGTTCAGTGAAAATGGACGTCGCACTAAACTCCAAAAAATATAAATGAACTAAAATTAAAAAAACATACTAAAATTGAGAATGGAAATGGGGAATGTGTCAGAGAGACAACAACCCGACCACAGAACAGACAACAACAGAAGGTCACCAATAGGTCTTCAATACAGCGAGAAATTCCCGCACCCGGAGGCGTCCTTAAGCTGGCCCCTAAACAAATATATATACTAGTTCAGTGATAATGGACGTCATACTAAACTCCAAATTATACACAAGAAACTAAAAGTAAAAATAATACAAGACTAACAAAGGCCAGAGGCTCCTGACTTGGGACAGGCGCAAAATGCGGCGGGGTTAAACATGTTTATGAGATCTCAACCTCCCCTATACCTCTAGCCAATGTAGAAAAGTAAACGCATAACAATACGCACATTAAAAGTCAGTTAAAGAGTAGTCCGAGTCCGATGTCAGAAGATGTAACAAAAGAAAATAAACAAAATGACAATAATACATAAATAACAACAGACTACTAGCAGTTAACTGACATGCCAGCTCCAGACCTCAATTAAACTGATTGAAAGATTATGTCTTCATCATATGAATATCAGGCACAATCCCTCCCGTTAGGGTTTAGTATCATACCATCATAAAATATATGAGAAGAGCATAACCCGTGTCATGCCAACAACTGGTTTTTAAATAAATGTGTTTAGTTCCGATGCAAAGACCCTATAAGTGAATCAATATTAAAGCCAAAATATGCAATCTTTAATGACCTGACAACAGTATCGTAACTATATCCCTTCTTAATAAGTCTATTTAAAGGTTTTGTTAGCTTCTGAGGTGAATACTGACATTTTAGTGCTTTATAAAGAATATTACCATAAAAGATTGGATGTGAAATACCTGAACGTATAAGAAGTCTGCATGTTGAGCTATATTTACGAATGATGTCCTAGACTAACAAAGGCCAGAGGCTCCTGACTTGGGACAGGCGCTAAAATGCGGCGGGGTTAAACATGTTTTGTGAGATCTCAACCCTCCCCCTATACCTCTAGCCAATGTAGAATGAAGAAACACATAGCAATACGCATAGTAAAACTCAGTTTAAAAGAAGTCCGAGTCCGATGTCAGAATAGGTAACAAAAGAAACTAAGCAAAATGACAATGATACATAAATGAACAAAGGACTACTAGCAGTTACTGACATGCCAGCTCCAGACCTCAATTAAACTGATTGAAAGATTATGTCTTCATCATATGAAAATCAAGTACAATCCCTCCCGTTAGGGGTTTAGTATCATACCATCATAAAATATATGAGAAGAACATAACCCGTATCATGCCAACAACTGGTTTTAGAATAAATGTGTTTATTTTCGATGCAAAGACCCTATGAGTGAATCAATATTAATACCAAAATAAGCAATTCTTAATGACTTGACAACAGTATCGTAACTATATCCTTTCCGAATAAGTCTGTTTAAAGGTTTGGTTAGCTTTTGGGGTGAATGCCGACATTTTTGTGCTTTGTAAAGAATACGTCTGTTTCAGATCTTGACCTTCATCTATAGATATTGAATACGAGGATCGATTTAGAACTTAACTTTACGACAAAAGAGATGATTTCAGCTTTTCCTTTGTGAAATTTCTATGTAGCAACATTCCAGCAGCGCCATAGGGATATAGAGTCTATAGCAGCGCCATGGAGATATAGAGTCTATATATCAAAGTTGAAACGATATACTTGAGTTTGCATTTCCTAAAAGTCCCATCGGAAGTTTAATGGAAACCATCATGAATTGGTTGACCATTATAGCAGATCTGTGTCACAGATGACCACGGATATGTTCCAATTGTCGTATCCAATTATGGTTTATGATATTTAAATTTCCCCTTGGTATCTTCTATTAAAAACAAATTAAACTTATCATATGATTTTATTATTTCATATTGTAAAAGTTATGTATACAGAATTGTACATTTTTTGAGACTTGACAATCTTTTCATTAACCGAAACATAGGTTCTGTTTAATCATTTGGATCAAATTTAGAAATATCTCTATGTACATATTATTAGTGACCGCTGTGGAAAGTTAACTAGCAATATTGATAGTACATAAATAATAAACAAAGGTTTCTTTATATTTACGTAAGAAAGTCCAACACAGAAAACACGAAAATAAGTGAAATTATAAGCAAACATTTTGTCAAAACATAACGGACTTTAGAAAAAAGGGGAAAGGCAAAACAAAACTGTCACTCCCCCAAGAACCTGTGTAAATGATGAGAATTGAGACACAAAAATTGAAAAAAAACCGTAAATCACTTTTCTTAAATGAAAACCAAATTGGTCTAAGACTAGTGAAATTGAGTCCATGACAAACGGAATACAGCACTGAATGAACTCTAAGAAAATAGTTCACTTACTTCTTTCAATTAGTAATTACTGCATGGATGTTTTCAGTAGACAAGGCACATTTAAAAAAACGAACGTCTTTTAGTATGTTCTATGCGGAAAATCATACTATGTATAAAATGCATGTAGCTTTGATCAATTTACCATCTTCTGCGAATATTTCAAAATTGACAGGACATAAAAATTGATTATCATCACCTGTTACATTACAAAATGTGAAAGTAATTAGTTTTTAGTCATTTTTACACAAAGATGGATCTATACCATAACCGGTTGATACTTTTAGATATAATAGCTACATAGCAAGAAAACTCCTCCTTTTAAATACACAGACGCACGTTTCGTCTACATTCACTGGCGCTTAAATGAGAACAGTTAAAGGTCACTTAAATGAAAAGTCGAACAGCATAGAAAATCAACAATTCTTAAAAGTTGTGCAATATTTTGCTACGGCCATCTATGCCTGGAGGTAGAGAACTTAGCTTGTAATATGATGAATACTGTCCGGGCGTCAAACATTTCAATTTCCATACAATAGTTTTTGGGTCATAAATATCTTCATTAAACTTTGTTTGATAATACCATATGGTTCGGAAGATTTCCCCTATTGATTTTGAAGTCGCTAGATCAAAGGTCAAGATCACAGCAACAATAGATGCACGTAAATGAGAGGGTTTATGTCAATGAGACAGCAACCGTTAGACTGAATTTGGACAATATTTTGTTAGACGGGGGATATCTTTTGAACCATATGTTTATCTTTCACAAAACATAACTTGAAAAGAACAAGACCCCTAGAAGTATGTCAAAGTTCACAGTGCCGTTAAGTAGATTGAAAATATTTTGTGTGAAGTTTCGTTTCCAAATAATATTTGTTGATCCAAAAATATCTTTGATGGAAAATATACCTTAGGGTGAAAATTAAATAACAAAAATACCGAACTCCAAGGAAAATTCAAAAGGGAAAGTCCCTTATCAAATGGCAAAATTAAAAGCTCAAACACATCAAACGAATGGAAAACAACTGTTTTGAGGTTACCAGTTCAAAGATTAAGGTCAAAAGAACAATAAATAGACTAAAATTTTAGCAAAAGGTTTTTTTCTGAATCATATCTTTTGAACCATACATGCAACCACTACCACAGTTCGTTTGATTATCATTGCCACCATTTTACGTACATTTTAGCAGACTTTACAGTCTTTATCATCAAACCGAACAAATCAGTACCCGACACACACATATACCAAATGTTTCTTCTTCTACATATAGATTTCGTATTAGCAACTCCAATTAGTTATTTCCCTCTGCAGTATACTGTTCAGCATGTAGAATGTCCGGATTTCCCAAATGCATTTTTTTCTCTTTTTTTTTTTTTTTGGTATTTATTTTTTGTTTAATTTTCACTTTATAAATGTATTAATTGCTCTTATCCATACGATATCACAATAACATTCGTTTATATATGCTGCCCCTCTATTCTTTTTTTTTTTCATGTTAAATATGTCAAAACAGAGTATTTAATCTAAAAAAAATACACACACAAAAAAAAAAAAAAAAAAAAGAATTAGAAAATGGGACATGCTGCAAGCGCCCGTTGTGCATTTTTCATCACAGTACGTCGTTGGTAGTCTATAATATTGCTTGGGTGCAACATAAGTCTCATGGACTATTAAAATGATATAGTTATAATAAGATTAGAAGAGATCCATTTAATGAAGACATAACGAAAGAGCAATTTAGTCTGTAAACAGCGAATTCCCGTCTTTTTTTACTAATCACAAGTGTTGATAGGGTGAGTAAGTTTTCTTGTTCAAAGTGTTCTTTGACCGAACTTTTTACGGAAAAATGTAATAGTGTTTAGTGAGAACAGCCTATTTCTATGGTTATTTCGCTTCTACAAAAATCTGTACCGTCTATTTATCTTCTTAATAAAAAAGAATAAAATTGAGAATGTAAAGGGGGAATGTGTCAACAACCCGACCAAAGACCAGAAAACAGTCCAAGGCCACCAATGGGTCTTCAACACAGCGAGAAAATCCCGCAACCGGTGGCGGGCTTCATTCAGCTGGCCCCTTAAACAAAAATGTGTACTAGTTCAGTGAAAATGGACGTCACACTAAACTCCGAAACATAAATGAACTAAAATTAAAAAAACATACAAGACTAACAAAGACCAGAACGTCCTGACTTTGGACAGGCGCAAAAATGCGGCGGGGTTAAACATGTTTTGTGAGATCTCAACCCTCCCCTATACCTCAAGCCAATGTAGAATAAACAAACACACAGCAATACGCATAGTAAAACTCAGTTCAAAAGAAGTCCGAGTCCGATGTCAGAATAGGTAACAGAAAAAACTAAGCAAAATGACAATGATCAACATAAATCAACAAAGGACTATTAGCAGTTAACTGACATGCCAGCTCCAGACCTCAATTTAACTGATCGAAAGATTATGTCTTCATCATATGAAAATCAAGTACAATCCCTCCCGTTAGGGGTTTGGTATCATACCATCATAAAATATATGAGAAGAACACAACCCATATCATGCCAACAACTGCTTTTAGAATAAATGTGTTTATTTTCGATGCAAAGACCCTATGAGTGAATCAATATTAATTCCAACTTATGCCATCTTTAATGACCTGACAACAGTATCGTAACTATATCTCTTCTGAATAAGTCTGTTTAAAGGTTTCGTTAGCTTTTGAGGTGAATGACGACATTTTTGTGTTTTATAAAGAATATTACCATAAAAGATTGGATGTGAAATACCTGAACGTATAAGATGTCTGCATGTTGATTTATATTTACGAATAATGTCCTTGTACCGATGGTAAAATTTAGTAAATGTTTTGACTAGTTTGTGATATCGAAAACCCTGGTGTAATAATTTTTCAGTTATACAGGGATTTCTTTCGTTAAAATCAAATACGTTGTTACATACACTAGCAAATCGAACAAGAGAACAGAAATTCGTTATTGCACATCATACACGCATATTCTGGTTCTTTCAATTTTCAGCATTACTGTTTTATTATTGAATATGTAGGTAGAAACAAGCTTACCGATGTAGAATTATATGTTGGTCGAGAGTAACAGAATATAACATAACAAAACAATATCATATTTGTTCATCTTATTTTAAGAGCGGTCTCCATTTCTTGGTTCGCTTATATCAGTACATTTCATGATCAAATGAAATTCAACCGAGATCAAGTGGTAAGTTTAATGTTTTGGGGGAAACATTATGGTGACGCACTTGTATGTTTCATCAATTTTGTGAAAAAAAAGGTTGAAGTATTCATGCTGCATATAAAAAAAAATGTATGTCTGAACATTCAATATTTTAAACAAACAATCAATATTCCCACTGGAACCAACTGTGCTCCTCTTATTACCGATTTGTTCCTTTATTTATATTAGGCATACTTCATACAGGAGCTTCCTAGGATGAATGAAAATAAACTAGCATTATCCTATAACTTCACCAACTAATTCTAACCCATCGTACTTGAAAACAAGTGCATCTAGAAATTGACAATGAGGGTTGGTTTAGAACAAAACTTTACGACAAAAGAGATGATTTCAGCTTCCTAATTATGAACTTTCCATTTTTATGTAGCAACATTCTAGCAGCGTCTGTGTACGGAGTATACATCTCCCACTTGAAACGATATTCCAGAGATGGAGTTTCCTATCATGATTTCCTTGAAAGAGGGTTGCTGCTTACCAGAAAGCTTTTAAACCAAGGGTTCTTAGTGATAAAGACATGCCTTCATGAATTTAACGGACGCCATCACGAGTGTTTGGCCGAGTTTGAACATCTAGTTCACAGATGACGACGGATATGTTCCAGTTGTCGAAACCACAATTCCGTCCTTTTTTGCTCGAATGTGTCATCATCAAATTAGACTTATCACCGAATTAGACTTATCACCGAATTTGTAGTACTCGCATGGTCAACAAGACGTGTGTAACGTGTCGAGTAGAATCTGCTTACCAAGAGCACCTGGGATCAACCCCGGTTTTTGGTGGGATTCGTGTTGCTCAGTCTGTTTTAGTTTCAACCGTTGTGTTTTGTTTCCTGTTGTCACCCTTTTTGTAGTTTTTCGCTTTTTGCCATGGCGTCAATTTGTCTTCATCAATGAATTTGAATATCCCTTTTCTATCTTTCGCCGCTCTTTTACACATGTTTGTGGTCTATAATCATTTCGGCGAGTATCATAAATAAAACATACTCAGACTGTTAAATTTGATTTTGATTTCCCATAAAATTGTCCCGTGATATGTGTTATCTATTATCGTGGTTTCAAAGCTCAAGCGATTTTCGGTCGAAAACGAAAGTAGACATTGATAACCTTGTATTGCATATTCAGCATGGGAAACACAGCTTCCGATTATGGCCCACGTGGTACTATTACTGAAATGAGACCGTCTGAAATACGATTTTCTCACGACACTATTAGCTGCTTTTTCCAGGACGGATATTCAATGGAAGAAACATTACGCATGGTTTTAAATGGATCTATTCCAGTTTCAAGAATCCCTCCACTAGTTGTTATGCACTATAGACGTTCGTGGTATGTTGTTCGGGGTAACCGCAGGTTATATCTTTATCAGCTATTGGAAAGGAATGGAAAGCTACAAAATGTGAAAGTCTTACAACAGAACTTTGACAACGACGTATTTAAGAGACGGTTTACATCCAGGAACAATGGCCGATCCATTCGTCTGCGAGGAGATCGAAATATGAAACACAGATTGAATGAAACAATCGGAGACAATTCAGGTATTTATTTTAGAACGTATTGCACCCGAAACTTTACATAAAAAGCATGATATGAACATTTATCTTACCTCCTATACATTTCTAGGAATATGATTGGTCAAAAACGAACACATGGAGACCCTGTATATTTGCTATTGGGTTAGTATTTTAGCAGTGTTACGTCCCCTAATATATATAAAAACAATATGAAGTTGAAGAAAATTCTGAAACGTTTCGCAAGATGAAGAAATCGATGATAAACGATTGAAAGTAAATGCAAAAAAAACTGAGACACATTAAAGGCTAATAAATTGTTATTGTTGGTATTTGTTTTTGTATAGGCCAATGCAAGAAGGTACTAAATATTGAAGATTTGATCACTTTAATAGGCCACTAGTCTGAATTTCACATGTTAATATAGTCGGTAAGATTAACTCGTTATGTACACAGTGTGCTAGTGACCTACAGCGATATATACGGGGTCAGTTAATTCCATATGGGTTCGAGATTCGCTCTCATCCCATATGAAATTTACTGACCCCGTATATATCGTATTAGGTCACTAGCACACTGTGTAACTAATATTATCTTCCGTGTATTTCTGCGTTTTATTTCGATTTTAGTTGTGTGTAACTTCAGGTTAGAGTAATAATAGCACAATTGTGTTACTGTGCAATATGTGTTAATATTGTAGGAAGGCTACGCCATTGTGTTTATATGCAGTGTATCTATTTCACAACTCCCAATATATATTGGCTTGTGTACATCCATTCCATATTTCTTTCCCCCAACAAAGGAAAATCAGACAGTCAATATTTGTTTTTCGTTTGTTTTGTTTTTTAGCCACTTTCTCTTTGTTTCACATTTTGTCATGCTAGGGCCTTTTATAGCTTATTAAACTAGGCCGTACAGTGTCCTTTGTATAATTGTTTACATCCTCGTCCTTTAGTCTCTGGCGAGCAGCTGTCTCCTTGGCAACCAAACAACATCTCCTTATTTTCATACCTGTATATATATATGTAAAACTTGAGTTATTAATATGACCTGTGCCTTAGAAGGTGTTTAATTGGTGCTAGATATTTAATTTTACTTACCGGTATGTATACACATTATTTTAACGTGTTCAAGAAAGAATGAGCAGATAAAGAAAAGAACTGTTTGATTTAAAGCATCTAACAGGTCAGTTGTGACAATAATATTCCAAAAAGAAAATCACATAACTTTACGGCTTTCTTTTGTAGGCCGGTGTGTAGTTATGTGATTGGAGCAATATTGGAGGCCGGAAGATTTTTACAGATACGCAAATTTGACATTAACACGAATTCAATATGTTTTTTTTTCGATTAAGAATTGTTTAATTAATGACAGAATCTTAGCAAGGAAACTCGCACACCAAACGCCTTTTCCTGTATGAATAAAAAGATTGAAGTCTTCATCATCCGAAATTGGTCCTTGATTCTGATTTTACAACCTTACGAAAACTTTTAATAAGGATCAATGTTCTTTCAAATGTGAACGATATTCCGATAAGAAGCAATGTACGGAAAATGAGAATAGAATACTGATACATGTGTGTGTGCTGACCGATAAAAAAAGTTGATGGAGGCTCTTCGCACATTGATGAAACAGTTGATTTATGTATTCAACGGTATTATTGGTTCTCAATGATGACCAATTAATCATTTCAACCATTTATCGGTTAAGGGAGATACTAAGATAACAATTTGTTAAAAATGTTCAAAGATAGAATATACAAAAGTCGTAAAGTGGTCAGATGAATTGAAAATCAAAGTACTGAAGCACTGAACATCGGATGACCGCAAGTTCTTGTGGATGGTCACAAGCACTTCAAGTGTCTCAGAAAAAAAAAAATCACATATCTATACCTGAAAGTGAGGTAAATATACAGAGATATATTTTTTTCTGAGACAAGTTCGTGCGTGGATGATGAATAAATGACAGGGAATTCAACCTCAGCGTAATAACTATTATATTGTAATGATACAAATCAGTATACTCTGCCGGGTTTGTTGTTATATATCATGTATATTAATATTTGTATATAACAGTTACATGTATATATAATTTTCATCCATTTGTATACCATTCTTTTCTACTATTCTAATAATAGTGCAGTGCAAGTGCATGGTGGAGACTCATCTGTAATAATTCTATTTTTCTAATAGATTGGATTTGAGTAGGCATTCATATTTTCCCGCAAAACGTTCTTGAGATATTCTTCCGCATGCGTTAACACATTTTTTCTGTATTAATGATTTTTTACTTATATATATATTTCTAACGACAAAACATTTTCATATTATTAATTTATGTTCTAAAAAATATTTTTATGAGTATTCATTGAAGAAATAAATATATAACAAGTGATAAGGAATGTTATTTTGCACTCGATAATACGCATGTCCGCGTATTTATAGATCGGTTACCAGTCAAAAACGAAAGTTACGTAAGTAGAAATCTCTGTTGCAACAATACATCGGAATGCCCTCACGGTCATCGCGATGTAATAAATGTAAAACTTTGTTTCATAATAAACATGACGTAGGGTCGCATGTTTATTTCATAGGTTTTGACTGAAAACAATGGTAGCAAGGAAAGAGGCACTCGATTTGCACATCTACACCATAAGCCGTAAAACTACAACACACAATAAAAAACCTGCACAGTGCAAAGTTTTGGGACAATGTTGAACGCATCTATCTAATGGAACTTGAAATAACGGATATCACAGACAACACATCTACGTCTGCTTCATATCTTGACTTATACTTTAGATATTGACAATGAGGGTCGATTAAGAACTAAATTTTACGGCAACAGAGGTGATTCTGCTTTCCAGTTGTGAAACTTTCATGTCAATGTAGCCAAAATTCCAGCAGCGCCTACATATGGAGTCTGTATCTCCAAGTTGAAACGATGTTGCAGAGCTTGCTTTTCCTATCAGGATTACCTTGATAGAGGGTTGCTGCTTATAAAGAAGGAATTATGGTTTCTAATGGTAGAGTTTATGTCCCTTCTTTAGTTTTATAGACGCCATTTTAATTTGGTTGACCGTTATGGAATATCAATGTCACAGATGACTACGGATATGTTCCAAAAGACAGGCGAAATATACCAAATGGACATTCAAACTCAATAGTCGAAAATAAACTGACAACGCCGTGGAAAAAAAAAAGAAAAAGACCAAAGGACCTAAAAACAAACAACAGTATACAAAACGCAACATAGAAAATTCTTTATTTATTATTTGGTTTGAAAGTAAATTTGGGGGATACAATTGCTTTCTCTCAGCATGGAAATGTTACACTGTCAATGCCCTTTTATGTTCTCACTTATAAAAAAGTAACGTGGAAAACGATATTATAAACCATCCACAGATTGACAGAACCTGCGTCATTACTATATCACATATACTCAGGGGAAAGAAAAATTGAGGGGCGCTGTGAAGACGGATTAGATGCATAAATTCGAACCACAATAATGCATACGATGAAGTAGTTTAACCACGAGTAATAATCTCATAAATGGACAATAATTTAGGAAATATACCTCAAACATTGTGATCACGTAAACATTTAAGAACTTACCAATAGAAAATGATTCATACGCTTTGTGTTTTTGTATTGGAAGTGTTTCGTACATTCTTTATCGGATTAAAACGGTTAAAAAGCATTATATTTCAAACAAATCTCGTTTGACAATGTTTAAACAGAGTAATCAGTTGCTTTTACATTATTTTATATTGTAAATTTTACGTATACAGAATCGTACATTTTTGGAAAACTGACAAGATTTTTATAGGTTCTGTTTATTCGTATGGGTCAATCGTACACGCTGTTTTCATAGTATAGACCAATTTACATCAGACTAAATCACATGAGAATACATGTACTTTAATTCCTACACATGATACTTAACAATTGTAACAAACTTGTATTGTTCAACTACATGATGACATTTACATATATGATATTTATATATGATTATAAATGATAATGTTCAAAATTACCTACTTTCCCTCTATTATCATATCTTCTATCATCCAATTTGAAAGAAATCATATTTCACAAAACTGTACATTAGGTCAACTCTCACATTCCATTCTCGTCCTTTTGCTTCTAATTTTATAATTGGTTTTAGAGTGTTTACAATATGAGGTACTACATGCGATACAAAGTTCAGTCTAATAATTATATCTCCCATAAAGCCGATTTCGATGATAAAAGCAAAAGCAAAGAAACTGAAATTCAGAATACAACAAATGTATTCTGGCTTATCAACTAAAATTCTGTGAAGTATCCACAAAAGATATTATGTGTCGTATGATTTATGTCATAAAAACACACACATTAAAACTAGATGTAATATGTGAAAACAGTTACCAATCGATCAATCTTAGCATACGCCATGTATACCTCTTCAGTTATAAACTATGACAATAATCCGTTTCGGTTCTTCTCACATCCTAAAAAATGTTCCTGTCACTAAATGGATCTATAGCTGATCGAAGCTTGACCATTGTATCCAACTATAATCTGGTTACAAAGTTCCTAAAGAAAGTCTACTGGTAGAAGTTTGTAGCAATGATGTTTAATTACAAGCGATTAAAACACATTGCTTCAAGGGTATAAAGCTGTAGTGAAAGTGGAAGTTCATAAACGGCGTGTCCACTTGCAGTATTATGACCGAGATTTATAACTATGTTTTTTCTAAACATGTAGTTTGGAGGTTGAAGATTGTAACCATGGTATCTTACTGTATGTAGTTGGGTGGTGGAAAAATGTAACCATGATATCTTACTGCACGTAGTTTGTTCGTAAAAGATTGTAACCATGGAATCTTACTGCATGTAGTTTGGTGGTCAAGTAGTGTAATCATGGTATCAAATTGCATGTAGCTGGTGGTCAAAGATTGTAATCATATTATCTTACTACATGTTGGTGGTCGTGGATTGTAACCATGGTTTCTTACTGCATGTAGTTTTGTGGTCAAAGATTTGTAACCATGGTATCTTGCTGCATGTAGTTTGTTCGTAAAAGATTGTATAACCATGGTGTTTTATTGCACGTAGTTTGTTGGTCAAAGATTGTAACCATGGTATCTTACTGAATGTAGTTTGGTGGTAAAAGACTGCAACCATGGTATTTTATTGCATGTAGTTTGGTGGTCAAAGATTGTAACCATGGTATTTTATTGCACGCAGTTTGTTTGTCAAAGATTTTAACCATGGTATCTTACTGCATGTTGTTTGGTGGACAAAGATTGTAATCATGGTATCTTATTGCATGTAGTTTGGTGGTCAAAGAGTGTAACCATGGTATCTTATTGCATGTAGTTTGTTTGTCAGAGATTGCAACCATGCTATCTTATTTCACGTAAATTGTTGGCCAAAGATTGTAACTATGGTATCTTACTGCATGTAGTTTTGTGGTCAAATATTGTTACCATGGTATCTTACTGCATGTAGTTTGTTGGTCAAAGATTGTAACCATGGTATCATATTGCACGTATTGTGTTGGTCAAAGATTGTAACCATGGTATCTTATTGCATGTAGTTTGGTGGACAAAGATTGTAATCATGGTATCTTATTACATGTAGTGTGGTGGTCAGGGAGTGTAAACATGGTATCTTACTGCATGTAGTTTGGTTGTCAAAAATTGTAAACATGGTATCTTACTGCATGTAGTCCGGAGGTCAAAGAGTGTAAGAATGGTATCTTATTGCACGTAGTTTATTGGTCAAAGATTTTAACCATGGTATCTTACTGCAAGTAACTTGGTGGTCAAAGATTGTAACAATGGTATTTTGCATGTAGTTTGTTGGTCAAATATTGTAACCATGGTATCTTACTGAACGTAGTTTGGTGGTCAAAGATTGTAACCATGGTATCTTATTGCATGTAGTTCGATGGTCGAAGATTGTAACCATGGTATGTTATTTAATGTAGTTCGATGGTCGAAGATTGTAACCATGGTACTAGTATCTTTTTGCCTGTAGTTTTGTGGTTGAAGACTGTAACCGTGGTATCCAACTGTAGTTTGAATGTCAATGAAATGGTATCACACATTCGAACTTATGTCTTACCAAAGTTGTTCATACCTTTAATTTTTTTACTGGGTAAAATAGAACATGCTGGCTAAACGTTGTATCCACTGTGTTAAATCTTAACATCTGCATAAAGTTTAAAACAACAGGAACCAGTATCTACATTGCAAAAATCAAAGATTATCAATTGTCATTTACCAGTTTGATAGATTTGCAACTGAAGTCGTATTCCCACTTTACCCTAAAGATTTGTTCACGGTTTTTTTTAATTGACATTATACTAGTACTTGTTAAT
Source organism: Mytilus coruscus (assembly GCA_017311375.1). Classification (NCBI taxonomy): domain Eukaryota; kingdom Metazoa; phylum Mollusca; class Bivalvia; order Mytilida; family Mytilidae; genus Mytilus; species Mytilus coruscus. The sequence continues at coordinate 97,040,642 of CM029599.1, forward strand.
TGTTACCAAACATTGAAATATTGTGGATATAATAACTAAAAATGCTCTGCTAATAAAAAGATTGGCACATTTTAATTCGCCGTTGATAACCGAGATCTGACTCCTCAATGGTTTACTTGTTATTTTAGTAATTACAGCATTCTTACAATAGACAGACATAAAATCGTATTTTTGTAGTAGAAAAGTAATGAATTGTTGGCATCAGTTCAATTACTTTACACTATAGTAATGTTTGTAGGTTAGTGTGACAGAGCTCCCGTAGGCATTTTGAAATTATTACAAATGTTATTCCGTAATTAAAAATGTCCGAATCAGATCATCTACACATATCGTCTTACACTTGAACTAAAACATCGTCTTGAACATACCCTTTCAAACTTGCCAAAGTAAAAAGCTTCATTTCTGTGTCATGAATGAAGTGTTTTCCATTTCTGTTATACTGGTGGAATATAGACTGCATAGCAAATACGCTAATTGATTTGAATTCCAGGTGTCAATTTCAAACCTTCGAATCTTCCTTATCATTTTAAAAATGGTTACAGATAGATAAGTTTTTACTTCTCGTGGGCAAAACGACTTGTGTCAATTATTTTAGATGTCTTTTTGGTCATCTTAGATGAAATGAATTAAGACAAGATAAGAGAAGAGAAGATAATGTCTAAAAAGGGATATAATGCTCTAAATTATATCCTTCAAGCAACTTCACAGACTGAAAATTGACATTCGCTGAACCTTTTTGAAAGACGTAACTTTATTCTATTCCCATTATTTCTTGATTACGTTTAAACACATTTTGTTTTAAAGTTGAAGAATATCAAATCGAGAATGTATTCAATATGACGGAAAAGTTGAATCATAACATCTATATAACACTATATAAATTTTCGCTACAGCATATTCATCCTCCTGTATATATATAACTTTGAAATCGAAATAATGATTGTCGCTTGTTACTAATTTATTCTGGTGTGAAGTCACAATCGAACAGGAGTTATTCCCCTTCGTAGGATTACTAATATGACGGGTGTGTCCTATGGGGAATTCCGGCCTCGTTTTGAACAGTGCTGCAGACGCCGGTATTTGATTATATAGAAGGATGGCGGCAGCAACTGAATCTTCGTGTAAGTAAAAATATTATTTAAATGTGTTCCGGATATAATTTGGAAAATGTTTATTAACAAATATGTTTAAATGGTTGAAGCGAACGTGACTTGTCTTTTTCCGACAAGGATGTATCATGCGGTAAGTATTTTTTTCAAATCTTTTTATTTTATTTTTTCTTGTTTCACATATTGGTTTATTGATACCATTTAACAAATATAAAACAATTTTAATGTTTTTAGTTAGTTTTATGGTTGATCCTTTTTTATATTTTATACATGATTAAATCGACAAAGAAGAAAAATAGTGTCAAAAGTACTCATTTAAAATGTAGACTTTATTATATATGCAGACATCCTTTGATTATAACACTTCAATACGATTCCGTCGCTTATTGAAAGAGAATATCGATGCATATAGGAACCAATTTTAAACAAAGGTATTTTTCCTAAAATTGAGAAAAAGAAATTTGGTTAGAATTCTCATTTTTGAAAATGCATTTCGAATATCGATTTTATCATTACATTGATTTCAGTTGAAATATTGTAATTTCTTTATGGTATTGGAAAATTATTCCAAATCTTGATGATTCAAAGATGAAATCATGACTGACTCAGAATCCGTTACTGGTGCATGTCATTATTAAAAAGAGGCTCCCAAAGGTACGGGTGGGACAGTTCATTACAGTTCAATTCCTAATCGAGATGAAAGATGAGCGAATCATATATCAGTAAAATGCATAAGTGTTATTTTATTGTTATAAAATGATAATTCTGCAATAAATACCTGTATGCAGATTAATAGATAATATGACTGAAGTAGTTAATAAATTTGCCTTAAGTGTTTTACTAACCAAACTTGATCATTACATTTCCCGAGGGTATAGTCCAGGTCTCAAATATTGCAAAACTATTCATCAAACATGACTGAATATTTAACAGATGTTAGAACACCGAGGCTTTCTAACCTTATATAAGCTTGGATTTTTACCAGGATTCAACACTTAGAAATAATTGTCCTATAAGTAGTTTCCGTTTCCGTCTGTGGTTTAAATGGATTCATATAATACTTTAGTACAACTAAGTTAATAGTACAAAGTATCACATATATATTGTTTCTACGTAGATCTATCTAACGAGCAAACTTGTTTAGAGTGAGGTTTTTGTCCGAGTAGGATTAAGTTTGGTCCACATAAAAACAGGAAGATGTCGATCTGTAGCTGTTGTCTCCATATAACCTATATCTGCTTAGATTACGAGATTGCGTTATGGGTTAGACCTGGAGGGTTAGACTTTACGGTACTTTTTATGTATTGGAAAGACGCCTTTTACGGTTGATAATTTGAAAATTTGTCAGCACCTTGGTATACTTTAATCAATGTTTTAACTAAAGATTAAGGATTTAAATGCTGATAATTTTTCAAAATAGGAAAAAATTCACATAACTATTGGATAAGATGTTTTGTTGCCATATTTTTCCCTTTGTATAACCTCCATAGAGAAACCAGCAGTTCTCACAAATTTCGAAAGCAGCGTCCTGGGTCATATTTCTCAGGGATCCATGACAACGACACGTGGAAATAATATTTTCTTCAAACTCCATCAACATTATGCAACATGTAAACATTCTTTTCATTAGGAACATGGCTTTGATAATTTGTTAACGACCTCCTTCATTATGACACCCGACTGACTTCAATAGATTTGTGTTTGGATATTGACTCCCATTGGAAGATATCGGCTTCATCTCCTGATTATCCGGAAAGATCAATATCACTTTGATTTTCAACTATATTCTTTAAATTATGATTAATGTAATAATGATGTCCCATAGATTATTTCAAATTTAACTAGATGCTCGGTTAGAATCTATTTTCAAAGAAAATGAACTTGCATATACATGTATAAGCAGACAAACATAATATAAAAACTTGACGTAAAGGAACAATGTATGTATATTATGTGAAAGTTAAAACGTCCTTCACATGTAAACATTATACGCAGTATACATGTACACACTATATGATACGGAAAAATTTCATGGAAGCTTTGCACTCGATAACTTTCTCTGGATTATACTTGACAACACTTTGTGAAACCATGAAATTAAAAAAAAAACAATAGTTTTTAGTTGGGAATAGACCTCCTTTTATACTTTCATTGTCTGGATCCACATTTCCTCATGACCTTTCACTGAACCAATGTGGAACCTCGAATGTCTTGATTCCTGTTGTTATATCATGATAACATCACCAAACAATGTCAAAAGTCTTGAGATAGTATTGACATGTTCTAAGCATCTGTTGATTCACGTGCATCTGTCATAGATATAACACATATTATAATCAGATAGCTAAACAAACCCACTGATACACCCCGGGGTAAACAGTGACTGTTGAGTATATAACAACAATGAACATAATTGCTCATAGTACCATGGAATCATATCTTGAGCTTTATTCATCAACAGGAGACCCATATAAGCAGCTATCGTGAGTTCAGAAGTGGAAAATGTAAAATAATACCATCCAGGTTTAAAAGCCTATTACAATGAAAACAGTCCACACTTTTTTTCCAGAATGCTCTAGATAATGGTTGGAAGGATATTTAACGTCAAGTAGCAACCATTATATGTGATATAAAAATATTATTCATTCTTTTTCGTAAGACTAACACGAAGAGTCTTAACGTGATATTTAACAAGATTATAGTCCACGGGAAGACATGTCACCCTATATGGACTGATTATTCTGACGTCGACCTGACCAGGCTAGTGACCTTGAATTGTTAATGTCGCGTTTTTATTAGAGAAGCAGAACATATCAATTTTAGCATTTGCATTTGCATTCATCCAGCCGGGTATTGAACCGACGCCCTTCGCACTCGAGGGTGAACACGCTTGTTACGAGACCGTTCTCCAGATAATTAAGAGTTTTACTATTACAACCAGGGTTTCAATGTATCTTGTACATTTTATAAACATTAAACACCTGACAAATGTGCACCCACTGCACTTGAGTGGAATGCATGATTATAAACAGTCGTACTAATGTTATAAAATTAGTTAATTGTTTAATCAGAAATTCCAGTTCTTCCGCTTACGTACTAGATACCGTTAACACCTGTGTAAAACAGAAATTGTGTTATGATAGGAAATGAATGATCTTATTGCTTGTGATGTAAAGATTTTGACGAAAGATGTTATTCAGAATGCGTGAGAATTCGGCGATTTCGGCCTTCGGTTAAATTGCTGGCAATTCTATATATACATATAATACAACATTTTTTACAATGATGATACATTAGTTAACCAGAAAATACAATCCCTTAATTACAATACATTAACAGTTATCATAATATGATGATTGTAGCGTGATTAAACTGAGGATTGAACTGAAATATGGTAGTATCAAGGACACTAGTACAAAAACAAACCTAAGGCTATATAAAGGTTATAAAAATATAAATACGTTCCAAATCTCTGCTATCATGGCTAATTCAAAAAAGCCCATATATAGAAACCATATTTGCTTGTTCTTACATCCGGAATAAAATAATATATTCAACTTGTGATCAAGTTTCACACTTCAATAATGATGTAATCAGAATATGAGCCATTGTGCTACTTTAGAGCAAAAAGTACATGAAATTCGTGGCAGATGATTTTTGAAGTTATGTACACTCGATAATCAATACGAAAGTTTGATAACCTCCAGTTCGAATAATGTAAACATGACATGTCTGGTCATAGCAGCTACGAACACATTCAACTTAAAACTAGGTCTAATATTTATCATCCAGATTAAGCAAGGTCTAACACTTATCGTTCAGTTTAAGCTAGGCGTAACATTTTTCTCTCAGTTAAGACTAGGTCTAACATTTATCATTGAACTTAAACTAGGTCTAATATTTATCATCCAACTTAAACCGATCTAATATTTATCGTCCAGCTTAAGCTAGATATAACATTTATCATTTAGCTAGAACTAGTTGTAACATTTATCTGTCAGCTTAAGCTAAGTCTCATATTTATCACCCAGCTTAAAGTTATCATCTTATTACCACCCCGTGTAATGGATCTCAGCACACAGGTTGTCATTCAGCTTAAACTAGGGGTAACACTTATCATTCAGTTTAGCTATGTCTTACACTTATCATTCAGCTTAAGCTGGGTCTAACACTTATTATTCAGTTTAAGCTAGGTCAAACATTTATAAGTCAGTTAAAGCTAGGTCTAACACTTATCACTCAGCTTAAACTAGATCTAATATTTATCGTCCAGCTTAAGCTAGGTCTAACACTTATCATACCATTCAGCTTAAGCTAGGTCTAACACTATACATTCAGCTGAAACTAGATCTAATGTGAATCATCCAGCTTAAGCTAGATCTAACCTAACATTTATCAATAGCTGTTTGTTTGTCAACTAAAGAGAATATAGTTCTCGGTTTTGTAAAATATTGAAGAAATATTCTTTTTGAAGTTGTGGGAGGAATCTATTAAGATAGGCAGAAAGATAAATAGATATAGATAGAGATAACTCTATCTTGAACATTCATCTAAAGATTTTACAAAAAAAAACTCCCTCACTTCTTGAAATGGCACTAGACTATGTAGAAATAAACAAATCTATGCGCACCATTAAAGTGGTATAATGTTTCAAGGGAGATCAGTAGAAATTTTTAGCCGACGTTTGATCCGAACAAATCATTGGTTTATAGACCATGATTTTGTGAATTAGTGGCACCTAATATCAGAAAAAGGTAGTTCCATATCAAGTCCTGAATCTTCAACCTGACTCAGATAAACGTTTAATCGGCAATGTTACAGATATAATATTCAGGGCGCTCACGAGTTGAAAAGTCTGTTTTAGGGTATAGCATCGATGGGAATTTCAAATAGCAATGACATGCTGGCATGGTCGGAAACATCCTCTGAAACAAGGCCATTGACATTCGCTTTTAATATTCCTTGATTTTCTTCAAAATCTTTAGAAAAAATATGGATCTAAATTATAAACCTGACCAGTATCCTTATAAAGGTGTCAACCATCTACTGCATGCGACTCTTTAATTACGGTATATAGCGTACTTGTATTAGCTTACACTATTTTTGACATTCAATATTGTTTTTATTATAATCATTATTGTTTCGTGCTTATTTGCCATTCGTAATTTTTTGTGTGTAAATGTGATTATAAAAAGAGAGGCGAGAGATACCAAAGGGACATTCAAACTCATAAGTCGAAAATAAACTGACAACGCCATGACCGTCACTTCATTTTCAGGTCATTTGTTTTGTGGCCGCCCACATTTGAAAATTTTTTAATTGAAACAACTGACCCGTGTAACTGTTTATATGTAATGAAAATAATAATTGGTGTCACTTATGGGCATAACTAGAACTGACAATCCTGTCGACTAATTTGACAGACACCATACAATTCATATAGGGTAAAAAATTATGGTGACCTCACAGAACCACAACTCATCCTACATACCATCATGGCCAGACACAGGTGAGAAATAAACACCCCCGCCTGTCGAATTAAGTAACATAACATGTACATGAAAGTCAAGTAATTGATTAACTTGTACATGGCTTGATTTATTTGCTAACTAAACCTCTCTTACTTTATCAATGCGTTAAAAACAATGACTAAATATCTTTTCTCAAACTAGAGAACTCGGGTATGACGTTCTTGTATTTTAGTTTTTATGCCCCCGCCGTAGCGGAGGGGGCATTAAGTTTTACCCTTGTCCGCTGTACGTCCGTACGTACGTCCCAAAATTGGTTTCCTTTCTCTAACCAAATGTTATGAAACTTGTACACAATGCTTATTACTACAAAACACAGGTCAAGTTTAAATTTTGGTGGCGTCACTTTTACCATTTTAGAGTTATGCCCTTTACAAATGGAAAAATTGCTGGAATTTTTCGTTTCCGTTCTTTAACTAAGAGTTTGTCGTAACCAAATCTTATGAAACTTATTCACAATGCTCATTTCCACAAAAGACAGATCAAGATTGAATTTTGGTGGCGTCACTTTTACCGTTCTAGAGTTATGACCCTTTAAAAATGGAAAAATTGCTGAATTTTTCGTTTCCGTTCTCTAACTTCAGTTTGCTTCAACCAAATGTTATGAAACTTATACTAAATGCTTATTATTACAAAACACAGATCAAGTTTGAATTTTGGTGGCGTCATTTTTACCGTTCTAGGGTTATGCCCCTTTACAAATGGAAGAATTGCTGAATTTTTCTCCGTTCTCTATGTTATGAAACGTATACACAATGCTTTTTACCACAAAACTCAGATCAAGTACAAATTTGGGTAGCGTCACTTTTACAGTTCTGGAGTTATGTCCCTTTATAACGTTATATGCTAGCGGGGGCATCATCTGTGTCCCATGGACACATTCCCCATTTATTTTCTCTTATGTCGAATATAAAATGGTCGTAGTGACCGTGAATAAGAAAGTATTCGTATTTTAGGTCAAACTTTCAATAAAATATTAACAGTAGCAATTTCTAATAAATTCCAAACATTCTCCGCCATCTGCCTAGTTATAAAGAAGTTGATTATAACATATGTTATCAACTAAGATAAGCAATTAGGTTACTTCAGGTCAACATCGCTGCGGTAACTAGTAAGTAGTATACTAAAACAGTGTCTGGCTACATAAATTTGAAATGGATAAAAATCCATCAAACTTTCGTTAACAAAACTCATGGAAATCGAACTGTTGATTGGAAAGGTGACAAAGGCTAAAACAGGAGAATCGTCCTCTTACTTTTCAGAAATCAAATGCAGAAAGACTGGAACTCGGTTATCCCGTCGGCCAGAAAGTAATACTCGACTGGAACACGGGTTATTCCGTCTGCCAGAAAGTACTACTCACTAGAACTCGGTTTATACCGTCGGCCAGAAAATATTACTCGACTGGAACACGGGTTTATCCAGTCGACCGGATAGTAATACTCGTCTCTCGAACAAAATGATTGATGACTTTAAAACATTTGAATTTAAGAATGTTGATTGATGGAATTTCCATACCGTAAGATAACATAAAATTATTCAAAATGAAGGAATTTCCTGATAATTCTGCCAGCAAAATTCTTTTTAATTCGATGATTTACATTCCACCTTGAAACTGACAGAAACGTACATATCAGTCTTAAGAGTAGCTATCCTTCAGATATATTTCTGCTGCCAACCTGTACAATTTATGGAATTACACATCCTGTCTTATGTTTTTACATTTTATTGATTCAAAACAAGAATGTTACATCATCAGTGTTTGTAGAGCGGAAATCTTGACAGACTCCGGGCGAAAAATCAATACGCTATGCCTTAGAATGATGTTCGTTTCAAAAGACCAGGAATGAACACAATTAATTAAAATTTAGTGCACCAAATTACGACAATATTAAATGTTTGAGGTATTTTTATTGACGATGAATCACAATATGCAATTTTAGAGCTGGTCCAAATGGTACATTACAGGTGATTTTTAATATAGGTGCATATTAGCTTGATATAATATATGGCACACAAGTCATGCAAAGCACTTACAGCTATGAAATGCTATCTATCTACTGGATTTAAACGAACGAGTTATGGATTCCAGAAGAAACACGAAATATTAAATACATACATCCATATCATGTCTATAATTGTCCAAAAATGTTTTCAAAATAAGAAAGGATTGTGAAAAACAATTTTGCCAAAGAAAAATTAAATGTAACCACAAATTCAACAAACAAATATCTATTTAATTCATGCAGACTTCATCAACATTCCATGTTTAAACTGACATCACAGAAATGAGGTTTGGTGCACTATAAAAAACCGAGGTACAATAGTTGAAAAATTAAAGGCCGAAAAGAACGGCTATATGAAATATCATCAATGAAATAGCTAGATATATGATAACAGAATATTTGATTTTAAGCAATTCTATCCATACATGTTTTTAATAATCAAATATCACTTGGCGCAATTTCTTTATCCTAGTAAGTACAAAAGTAAATAACTTTCCATTGAATTTTGTGCACTTTGAATAAGTTTCAACAGGGATTGTGGTCCGAGCTAGGCCTCAGATTTGATTCTAATGAAGTCGCACCATATAAACTGTGTCCTCTATCAAATGTGACTTCGCGTTCTCGATTTACTGTGGCTTCCATTTTAGAACCTCAAGGGTAAAATAAATGCTGCCAGTCACAAAATACAGATTCTTCGTAAAACTAATAAAATTCAAATGGAATCAACCCCGTATTGTGTCTCAAAGGTCTACCAGAAGATTGATAACAATTAAAAATAAAAAGTTCTGACTTTGTATTTGTTGAACATCAAGCTTGATATTGCTCTAACTTGTTCATTTTTTACTTGACATGAAATCAATTTTTAAAGTTAATATTAATTTTAGAGAAATATTGTTGAAACAAAAACTTTTTTTATATATAAATTCCTCCAATATTCCGCGGTGAAGGAAACGCTGATGTTGTTATTCATGTGTGATAAGTAATACCGTTTAAATGCCAAGCGAGCGCATCGAAGCAAGAAATGCGCTATGAATATTAATTGATCATAAAAATCATTTGCTTGAATAGTTGTCAATCACGATAATTTTCTTCGGTAAAAACACATACTTTTGTGTATTTATTCGTCTGGATGATGTCGTTGTTACTGGCGATTAAAAATGTCAAATCCGGAACTGTCTCTTAAAAATAAAATGGACCAAGTCCTTAAGTGAATTCGTCATAAAAATTATACATAATGTTTTTTTTTATATTTTTTTCCATAGAAAATATATTTTTTTAGATAAATGTAATATAAGATGCTGGCTTAGCAAATTCTAGAGACCGTTGCCAGTCTGCGCATCTTTCACAAGTCAAAATATAATTATCTTGTGAAGATTAGCACCAGTTAACATAGTTAATCTTTATAGACAGAGATGATCCGTCTATCATCAACATATGTTGTGATTAATGATTCAGACATTTCAAGCACTGGAATCATATACTTTTCCAGCTGTTCATTTAGCTCACCTGGACCAAAAGTCCAGGCGAGCTTTTACCATCACTAGGCGTCTGATCTTAAAATAATCTCTTCTAAAAACTACTCGCCGAATGTTATCAAAATCTAGCTGATTGATCCACGGACATGTAGCTACTATTCGGGCATTTGGTCCACTAAGAATATGCTCCGCTGTCGCTTAAATAAAACAGAGGGATCAGTCTATGTTCTTTGTTCATAATATTTTACTGTAAGCAGATCTAAGAGTACGTCAACATTGTCGAAGTCGTCAGTCGACTCCTTTTAAGTGTTATTACACTCAAATGACGTTTTTTTTCTTATTTTTGTGTTTTTGGCTACATATCTTTTATATTTTTTTCGGGATTTTGTCATGCTTATATTCCAGTGCTTTAATATATGTCCTGAGCCGTCAGCAAAAATGATCAGCAAGATCAGATCTCCAAATAATTCAACAAAACCGAAATTACGGTATTGGTTCTTGTTTTGCTTACATCTTTGTTTTTGTGTTCTTTTTGTTATACCAATGTATAAGATTGAGGGTTGAAATCTAAAAAGAAATAACAAAACAACAAAACAACAAAACATGTTCGTGTGCTTGTCTTAAGTCTGAACATCGTCAGTAATTGTCCGGGAATATGTTGTATATGGCAGATCTTTGACAGTCTTTTCTGCTCTTTGGTCGGGTCTCTTTGACACATTCCCCATTTCCATTCTCAATTTTATCTATAATATTTTTAAAAAAATTTCAAGTCTTCGGACGATTTACAAAGCTTAACATATTGTACTATATGTCAGTTGTTGGTTTGTTGTCTCATTGACATAAAATTCGCACCCGGAAAAAAGTGAATGACAACCTTTTAGCATTTGTTAATACGAATGGAAATCAAAACGTGGCATTTGACATGATTTAGATACAGGTGTGAAATATTTTGACAGGGTTCTTTCAGTACACTTGTATATAGGTTTATGTCAACCTCAATATTTGTGTTGTAAACAACTGTTCTGTCGTTTAGAGTATTAAATACCGCGTAGTATATTTCAAAATCCATGACTTAATTCATAACTCAACCAAAATCTCCTTTTAAATTTGATTAGTAGAGACGTTTGCACTATTTGATAGAGCATTTGCCATCTATGGATTTGAAATTGGAGATTGGGTGATTTTAAGACAAATTTAAGATGGTTTTTCGCCGATTTATCTGCATTCTATACAAATCATTGAAATGCTCGCCTATTTTGATAAAATTCAATCAGTTATATTTCAGAGACTTTAAGAGATAAATGCATTATTTTTAGCCAAAGTTGTATGCAAAATATTACCAAAATATATGACCTAGCCCATTTACGGTTCCTTGACCTTAATTAAGACATAATCTCCATGCGCAAAAGCAAGATTAGTAGCTTTCGGGATTCTGGGACAATCGATTCCATTTATATTTAATCCAATTTTGATGCCTGTCCCAAGTTAGAAACTTGTCAATGCTTTCTGTCATTAAGGGAACTTGGCATATTATTGACAAATCTGTGATAGTCCCGGTTAAGATATTCACAACTTTTAAGATAGATGATTTGTTCATAAGTTTTTACTTTTGATTCCATATTATAATTTCTGTCTATCTTTGTAATTTAGACTTGTATTGAGGAGCTCTTGTAGCATTTTTAAATGATTTTTAAGATAACTTGTCAAAGAACTTTGAACGACTTACGATTTCTAGGATTTATTGGTTCATTATGAGAAGAAATTATTTCAAGTTGGGTTTTTTGCACTGTTTACATTGAGAAAGGGTTAAGAAATATTTTCTTCTGATTTAAATTGAATTTAAAAAGAGCAAAAGAGGTAGAAAATCATACGACATTAAGGAGTGAGATTGAAGACTTGTAGACTTGGAGTCAGTGTCCGTGTAGGGTAAAAAGTTTTAAACTTCAAACTGTTTTAGCAAACAATCTTCACTAACGTTTTTTTAAAAGTGCCAATGCACTTTTGTGTGGAAAGCATTTACACTTTTTTATGTGAGGCATTTCACATTGATCTGTTCTTGCAAGTTTTTGTTTTCCAGTAGGTACATTTCAAAGTCTGTTGTTTAGTGTAAAACAAACCCATTAAGAGTATCTAGCGATAAAGTTTATCAATCCGAAGAATTTTTGCGTTTTACACAGACTTCCTGATGCATTATAAAGAAAGAACTAGTTGGAGAAAAGAATTTTGATACTAGTATATAAACTTTCACATCCTGTGTATATGCATTGGTTATTTGTATATGTGTATATGAGGGCATGTCTTAGACTGAAACTAAATTATCATGTCTATGCAATCATATACTAAATATAAAGCTCTCAGTTAGCCCGAAAATCGGAAAATAGTGTGTTTACTTATGAGATCACCAAAAATATGCCATCAAACCAAAATTCTTAAAGGGACAAAAAATTTAAGATATGTAATAAATGACAAGAATACTCGAGATGTTCCTAGATTCACATCGGCTTGTTGACATGTGGCAGGGTAAACTATTTTGTAGTAATCATATCTTTATAACTGGATCAGTGGAATAACGAAGAATTATCAAACAATAAAAAACAACATCGTAGAAAAAGCAATGTATTCTATTAAATCATTACTAAATGAAGAACAACAAAACAATACAACACCATCTCAATAAATGCTTAAAGTTACAGAAAGCAGGCTCAGAGTGCTTAATCTGATGGTTTGGAAGTAATGATAAAAATAACAATCTGACCTATGCAACACCCAAAGTTAATTTGTCTACATAATTGCTGTTCAGAAAAGAAAAGATTTGAAACATTTTTGGCGTTTTTTACTTGAAAATAAGCAAATCGACTCAATAAAACACAAACCGTAGTGATTTTAAAACAACCCTTAACAATAAGGTTATAAGCTCAAAATAACATGATGAATTTCAGAATGAAAATTAAAAGATTTGAAGCACAATTATGTACTTTTTGCCGCATAATTTTGACAACCCAGCAATCCATTTGGTCGAAGTAGGATCTCTGAGACAAAGCCCATTTTTATTTAGAAAGCGTATATTCGATCTGTGCCCGGCATTTCTTTGGGTATTGTGAAGGGTCCGGTCTATTCACTAAATTTGACTTTAAACATGATATCTAAATTGTTTTTCCTTGCGATTATTGTGACAGTAAATAAATTTTTGATGCTATGCAAGATCATTCAACATACTGCTCTTTTTCATCAATTATAAAGATATATTCTTCTATATATATATATACAGAATTTTTCAAGTCAGCAAACTTGCTTCTAATTATTATTTTACTAAATAAGGAGTTTGGTGAATTTTCGAACTTTCCCGTGACATTTAAAATAAGTATTAATTTGATCACATGTTTTAAGTAGTTATTAAACTAAGTGTATCTCGGCTCGGAATGTCACTGACCGAATTCCGTAAATATTAAGTGTCACCTTACAATAAAGAATTTACTACATTACAGAATAATTGCTAGCTATCATTCATTGTCGGACATATTCGTAGTATTGTTTGTTTACCAGTATTATTTCTGTAAACAGCTTTTAGCCAGGAATTTCATATCATAAGAATTGTAGAGGCACACCAGTTAGCAATCTAAAAAAAAATTGGAGTCCTTTATATAGGATGTCTTCAAGTAAGTTTTTATTCTTTTTAACTACCAGAAAAATAGACATATATAAGCCATTAATTGTCAGCTGAAATCATTGAATAATGAGAAAAAAATCACAAAAGGTCTGTATCGTTTTTAAAAGTGGCAATTTTGGAGGGTTAACTAACACGACCCTACAGCTCAATGTCTCCTTTCATTGCATTGAAATTAATATGCATTGGATGAGAAGGGGTAGAAAAAATACATTGGCGCTAAAGCGCTTGGACATCTTGATTTTCCTTCAGATAAACATTACCTCTGACTTTGCTTAGATGACTGTGTTAAAGACCGCAAAACAAACGAACGGATTTATGTCGAAATTTATCATTAAGACTTACTCCTTATCATCATTCATCAAGATAATTGAACTTGCTTGAAGATTTTTGTCGAGCCTTCGACTTTTGTCGAAAAAGCGAGACATAGCGATCCTACATTCCGTCGTCGGCGTCGTCATCGTCGTCGTTGTTGTCGTCGTCGGCGGCGTCCACAAATATTCACTCTGTGGTTAAAGTTTTTAAAATTTTAATAACTTTCTTAAACTATCCTGAATTTCTACCAAACTTGGAAAGAAGCTTGTTTATGATCATAAGATAGTATCCAGAAGTAAATTTCGTAAAAAAAAAATTCCATTTTTTCCGTATTTTACTTATAAATGGACTTAGTTTTTCTGCCAGTTAACATTACATTCACTCTGTGGTTAAAGTTTTTAAGATTTTAACAACTTTCTTAAACTATCCTGGATTTGTACCAAACTTGGACAGAAGCTTGTTTATGATTAAAAGCTAGTATCTAGAAGGAAATTTTGTTAAAATTTTGTTCCATTTTTTCCGTATTTTACTTATAAATGGACTTAGTTTTTCTTTCAGTTAACATTACATACAGTCTGCAGTTTAAGTTTTTAAAACATTTATTAGATTCATAAACTATCCTGGATTTTTACCAAACTTGGACAGAAGCTACTTACAATCAAAAGATAGTATAGAGAGGAATATTTTTATTTATTTTTTTCCTCATTTTTGTTGAGCCTGCTATTAACAGCAAAAGTAGGCGAGACACTGGGTTCCGCGGAACCCTTACGAATTTTTACATTGTGTGTCACTTTCATTAACATTTAGTAAGATATATTAAACGAAAAATAGATGAATTTTCATTCAATTAAATATAATGTTTATTAATATGATGTCATTAAATGTAATTTGATACACGGGCATTTATCATGCTTTATCCTAATTTACGGTCAAATTCGTCGAATAACCCCTTTATAAATCTATAATTTTGCATTAACCATGATTTTGCATTAACCATGTCATGGGGAAATTATATGAACCCCATCGCGCTTACGTTCTCAGGGTATATATGATACAAAAAACGTAAACATAATTTTCTGTATAATGTAATGTGGTGTAGTGGTTAGAACATAGATGACATAAAGAACTCATGGGTTCGAATATTGGTACGGATATAATTGTATGTCCGACCTACGATAGTAGAGGCGCATTATGTTTTATGGGCTGTTCTTCCGTCCGTCCGTACACCCATATCAGGTTTAAGTATTTGGTTAAGGTAGTTTACCATGATTGTGTGGTCACATCAACTTGAGAGTTATTACACATCTTCATTATGATGTGAACTTTTGAAATTGTATCCAAATTACGGTTTAGAGTAAGACCACGATTGCACGGGTCATTTAACATAGAAATGTGGTAGTGAAAAATAAGAACATTCTCAGGTTAAAGATTTTTTGAGTTTTTTTGGTTAAGGTAGTTCACCATGAAGTGTTGGTGACATCAACTTTCGTACACGTTTTCATTGTTCAATCTTTAGCCGCTACCATTACGCCATGAGCAAAGTAGAGAGATGAGCAAAGAATGTTTAAATTATCGTAGGTCGACATCCGTTTTCAAATTTTACTTTCAGACCTAAATATGGAAGTGTATCAGATATTATGGATATCACTTTCCATGACTAATCGTGTATACTAAAGATAAGTAATTATAACTTTGGTACAATACGTCTTAATTATTTATTAATACAGGAAACTGGAATCCAGAATTACAAAGTTCATCTATTACTGGGGAACATAAGTCTATGAATAATCGTCAGCAACAATCAATGTGTCATATTATTACTAACCATTTGCGGTTCCACTTCATATTCCTTTTATTGCTTTCTATTCGTTGTCAGATTGCTTATGAATATACAATTCATCACTTTTTTGTAAACGTCATTGCTTTTTAGACTGAATAATGTATTGTTTGGCCTGAAATGACCTGATCATTGATGTATAAACCCATGGTGGGTTTATACATCTATGACCTGATCTACCCATGCAGTGTGGACTTAATTGACCTTGTCACAGTGAGCAACTCGTTAACTAGTTTCGCAGTGATGTCTAATCGGTCATTTATTGGTCATTACAATGGTGCTAGATATTACCGTAATAAAAGAATTATCATTGAAATTGGCTGCCAAATGTAATTAAAGAAGCTTTAATCGAATGAACTCAACAGTTATTCAAGCAGGGTCCGATACTGTTAGATGGAAAAATTAACCTTGTCTGGCAGATTATTGATTCAACAGTCAATTTTAGTACTCCCCATTTTATCTAAGATCTGGATATAATGTCTTAACGTTGTTTGGAAAAGGAAATTGATTGAAGTAGCCAGTGCTGTTTTAGCTAGTCATATGTCTAATCTTTATGCAAATATAATATCATTATAACTACAGTTGTCTGGTATACAAAACAATCGAACGTCGCAATGCTTAAAATCAATGTAAAATATATTACGCCATGATTGACTTTGAAATTCACTGGAGAATTTTCAGCAGTGACATATTTTCGGCTTTTAACAATAACTTATAACTTTGAATTTCAGTTTTGTAACTCTAAAACTGAACCGCAAAGCTTGTATGTTCTTTTATGTTTTATGCTATAGTTCATTAATTGTTCATTAATTAACTATATAAATACTTTACCACCATAACATTGATTAATACACAAACAACGAGCTATGCCCATATATCATACTCACTAGAATGAGAAAAAAAATCTATGTAATAATAGACGTGGAACAATTTGAGAATGTCTATAATAGTGTCGAGCACACGCTGTAAAACAGTCAAAATAAAACGTGCCCTTGTCTATTCTGAAAAGGCCAGTAATTGTATAATATTTAGTATTATTTTGACTAAATTCTGCAAACTGATTCAGGATGATAAAGAAAATTTTTGCGTGGTATTACGTATGATTAAGGACACTGCTTTTTGTATTAATACCATAGTTCTAAGAATGATGTATTGTTCATTTGCCGTATTTAGCTATTTCGTTCGGTGATTTGTACCCATGACTCATCATATACAAGTACGTGATCGTCGACCATGTCTGATTTTTTAGGTGAAAAATCCTTGTTTGTATGTGTCAATGTACACGACCTTGTTTTAAGCTTTTAAATGTGTTGACTTATTTTTCTCTCTATAAGGATAACTCTAGCAAAAAAATTTTTTTTTTCTGATGAAGCGTTCATAGATATAAGAAGATGTGGTATGAGTGTCAATGAGACAACTCTCCATCCAAGTCAAAATTTATACAAGTAAACTATTATAGGTCAAAGTACAGTCTTCAACACGGAGCCGTGGCTCACACCGAACAGCAAGCAAAAAGGGCCCCCAAAATTACTAGTGTAAAACCATTCAAACGGGAAAACCAACGGTCTAATCTATAAAAAAAAAAAAACGAGAAACGAGAAACACTTATGAACCACATCAACAAACGACAACTACTGAACCACAGATTTCTGACTTAGGACAGGTGCAAACAATTGCAGCGGGTTTAAACGTTTTAATGGTACCAAACCTTCACCCTTATCTGAAATAATAGTGTAACATTACAACATAGAAAGACACAGCACGTTAGCTCTTCGACTAATCATTTTTAACACGCCTCCCCCCCTCCATTGGTATTATCTTGCTTTTACTACAACAACTTGTAAGTTGAAAAACACTATGTTTCACTGAATCAATACTTTATTGATAGTTTGTTTATTTTCAAATCTTGCATGTAAATAGGAAATAAAAATCTTTTTTAAATTAGCTTTTCAGATATTTAAGTTGTTTGAATACAGTTTCTTTGTAGATTTTTTTCTATTTTTATTCATTGTCCTAAGTTTAACTAACATATAACATGTGAATCATACTGTTATGAAGACCATTAACATAATCCAATGCCTTGTTTAAGCTAATGACGAATAAAGGCCGCATGTAGACTGTTGCAGACGACATTCAAGCCATTGACATTTCTCCACACAGTAAAACAGATTTAAAAGTTGGATGCAACGCAGCTTGAAGAACGACCGAATGATTTCATTTGACACAAATCAATATATATTCAACGTGGTCGTCCTGGTTACATCTCCGACATTTTACTGCATATTCTACAAGTTAATCAAACAAGATGCAGTTAAAACCGAAAGAATATAAAGCTTGCATTACATTTCAAAAATTGATAAAGTGTCTACTTTAAAATGTATAATGGATTCCACATGTATGCCCTGGTTGTGACATGGACTGTCAAATATACCTTTTAAACTGAAGATTGTCCTTAAAAATTTAGCATATTTGCCTTTTTTAAAGTAAAATCTGCACTTTTTTTATTTCAAACCCATAACATTGTCGTAAAAACAGATACACAGTAATCAGAGTTTATTCTAGTGTTGTACGATAGACTACAGAATGAATCACTCCACTGTGCCCATGGGATATGAGATTATTGCGTAGAGATAGCTATGGCATTTGTTTTTATTCAGGATCAGCTTTTCATGGAAACAATTACATTACTCAGTTAATCATCTTGGGACTCTATATATACATCATTGTATCGATGACCCTGCTAATCATAGGATGGTTTATTTAATTGAATCACTTTTTTCTCAATAATTTCAACACAGTTATTTCACTATTACAGTAGAAATATTTGCACTGTAATCGCAGGAAATATAAATGTATCTGTATCTGGATTAATCGGCATTTATGTGACCAACTTTTTTTTATAAAAAATACATAGTTAATTAGGTATAAGAGTTAAGATAAGATCACGTCCAATAGAGGATACATTATGGACAAAATCAGTACACTGATTAGCACAAACAATATTTATATTTAGTATTGCGACAATGGTTAACTACTGCAACCCCAAAAAAAAAAAAAAAAACTATTTAGCAATAAATTTAATAAATTGCAAGATACGACATAATATAATGCAAATTATATAATTAAAAGTTCAGTTAACCTAAAAGCACTAAACTAGCATCGTCTGCATTAATTTTCTAAATCGTTGCACTTTTAACATAACACATCATTTCAAGGATATCCATACACATACATGTATATAAATAAATTTGGTTAAAAAATGTTGTAGATTCTTAAGATTCCAGGAAGGATAAGGGTGTAACAAACGTTATAGCTGTCAGTCAAGTATCTTAACAGCAGGCTTATGATGTAATCATGAACAAAACATATAACGTTATAATCATCTTTCCATCACAGCATAGAAAAATTACTTTCGATTCCCAGTTGATTGTCAAAGCATGTGAAACGACTTGGTTGCATGCTAAACCGAATATTAGTGTTTACATTGTGAATACTTGTGGGACGAAATATTAACTGCAACAGAAGTGAATGCTAAACCAGGTTGAATAGGACATTATCTTGGTATACCCTGAGAGTAATCACAATAATTACCATTACATGTTTACGACCTTGTCATCTAAAAGTTGGGGGTAAAAGGGACATAATCTCTCACAATAATTTGCCGTTACGAAGTTTCTCTTCCCCAATCGTATTTTATAAATCCTCATGGTACTTTTTATTTTAATATTTCTCAAACTTCATGTACTTGAATGTTTTAGTGTATGCATGTTTGCCAATCGCGTTTACTCTATACGTCTGTAGGCAACTTCGTTTGAATTGTATAGATTTCAAAACAAACCAACAACTTCTATAAAAGTCTTTTTTTTATTATTTTTATCTGACCTTTACAGAAAATAAGTTTTTATAGTTGAAAAACAGGCAACTTTTAATAGATATAATAGCTGCTTTCATTAATTCATATTCATAAAAGCAACAAAACAAATAAAAAATCAACTATTATTTTAAAATGAAAAAAAGGACCTAAGGGAATATACATAAATGAGACAGCAACTAAACAGCACTAGTAACATAGGACATTTAAAATCTTCAAAGAGTAAGACTTTGTTAAATGACTGACTTTCGACATTAAATTGACGTTGAAATCGGGGATAAATGGTCCATTATTCAATAGGAATTCGGTTTGAATGTCATTTCTTGGTATAATTGATTCAATGTTGGCATTTTATCATATATCAATTTCGTCGAGACATTGTCGTATTTTCAACGATTAACATTGAAAAAGCGTTGATCCAAATATTTTTTCTCTCTCCAAAATACAAACCCTACCTCAACGGTTGTGTGTTTTTTTATTTTTTTTTAGCATATTATGAAATATTGCAATAGCTACGTTATATGATCTTATATGTGTTCGCAATAATCGAATATAAAACTCAAAGAATATTTGTGGTTACATGATTGTAATTTGTGGTTTATCAGACGCCAGTATGAATGAATCTCCTTGAACTATGGATATATTAAAAGTGTATAAATGATTCAAAATTGAAGGCATATTATCTGAACTGCAAGTGAAAGGATTGCGTGGGCCGGTTTTATTTTTATTTTTCTTGAGATGTGCCTGTATATATATAAAGTCTACTCAAATACATAGGCGAAAAGAGGACCACAGCCGGTTCCCATAGAAATGCCACTGAGTTTAAAAACATGCCATTCTAACATTAAAAATATGTTGTCGATAAAAATAAGTTTGATTATGTCATTCTAGAGATTTTTAAAAACTTAAGGTCGATAAATATAGACGATTGTGTGTTTTTTATTCATTTAAAGACAGACTCAGTATCTTACCGTCAATAATTTTATTCTTGTTCACAAATTTTCATACCTTTTAAAATACTAATTTGTACAAAACTTTGCATGCAGATTTTGTTGCATGATGTATAAATGAAAAGTTTATCAAACTTGCAAAACTTACGTGCCCTGTATAACAAATACAAACAAGATGTTTCGTTAAAACAAAAAACAAACAAAAAAACAAACAAAAACAAAATAGGATTTTTGTTTAAACATAATGTTATTGTTATTTTATTATTTTGGTGCCATAATCTAGATTATATATAACCAGATACATTGTTATGCTTGCAATAACAAAACAATTACTGATATCAAAGCACTATTACAAATAATAAACTCTTGACTTAAGTACTGCGTACTTATGGAATAAAACTATATTCTAAAATTAAACTTTTCAAGTACTGCCAATTAAATAAACAAATATTTTTTTTCAAAATTTTTAAATGTTTCCCACTATCAAGATCTATATAGCTCCTCAAGTTAAAAACTTTGACAACGGCCTCCCGACATTGTTTTACCAGGTGGAGATATTTTACACTTCCATATTCACTGAGAAAGAATCTTATCTAAGTTATCTTTCGATTGAAAATATTTTTCAAAAGGCGTTAACAGCGTCTGAATCGGAAGGAATTTTGATGAAGTGAGTCACAATGCAATGAACCGAACAACTGATTGTTTTAGTTCCATTACTTCTTACTCAGCTCATCAGATTGGAAATGTTATAGGTTTGTAAAGATACGGATTGATTTGTATATCATAAATAATATATGTATTTCTGTCTGTAATATATATATAGTTGTACAGTAAAGTACCAGTTATTTCATTCTCTTGCGTTTTAGTTTATATACCAGTTATCATTATATATATATATACAATGAATACTGATATCAAAGCACTATTACAAATAATAAACTACTTAAGTACTGCGTACTTATGGAATAAAACTATATTCTAAAATTAAACTTTTCAAGTACTGCCAATTAAATAAACAAATATTTTTATATATATATATATATATATATATATATATATATATATATATATATATATATATATATATATATATATATATATATATATATATATATATATATACAAAGTGCCTAGAAAATTGACCTAACAATATTAGAGTAGATTTGATTCTTTACTTCCTCCCCGGCCGGGGCTGGAAACTCTCACTTCTACGTCAACACCGCCTAGCATTGATATATATACATATGTTTATTCTTTGACCTTATGCTGTCATTGTCTTATATTTTTATTGAATCAATAAAATAATACATTTGTGTAACATATAAGATATATACTTTGTGCTGGTATAATAATGTCCATTATACAGTTCAGTCTTTCTTATAAAAAGCTTAATCACAATGAATACCGTTCGATGTTACATTGTCATCGCAAAATAAGCTAGATGTGCACAGGTTTTCACGACAGCCTCTTCATATATTCGATATAAAGCAAAATGTAGTCAAAAACAATGTATTCACTGTTGTAATGGTGATAAGCCGTTTTTGCATTCATCAGTTTAATTAGTCATTTATGATTTATCATTAAGTAAAATATGTCTATATTCTAGATGTGCAAGAAAAGAGAACAAAAGTACAAAACAAAGCTAAACATTTTATTTAGATAGTTATTGATTTTGGTATTTATCAATATTGTAACCTTTTATTACTTACATTTGGTGTTGTACACTTTTTTAACGAATTAATATTTATTGAAATGGATATTGCGATATATACATATATGTTATATTGATATGCATTCTGCCATTGTTAGTTTCTATGAAGAGTTTTATTTTCTATCTTGCAGTAGTCCTAGTCACTGGAGCAACCGGCTTTATTGCTTCACATATTGTCAAACAACTACAAGAGGATGGCTATCAAGTGAGGGGAACGGTGAGAAGTTTACAGGATGAAGACAAAGTTAAACGTCTCAATGAACTCTGTCCAGAAGCGGAACATAAGCTTGAATTAGTTGAAGCAGATCTCACAAAGCCGGAATCATGGGAGGCGTAAGTAAAGCCATGAAGTTGTTGAAATTTCGAAGAAGATTTCAAGAGAAAGTAATATGATTTCAACTGACTGTTAGGTGGGGAAAAAGAACCCGGCCAAAATTGGAAATTCTTGAAACTGCATCAGAATCTTCTCCGATAATTTTGAAAACTATTTTTGTCATTATTCAAATTTCCTATTTTTTAGGTGTGTGTGTGGTGGGGGATGGGTAGGGAGGGAATACTTTCAGTAGTTAAGTTTGTTGGTTTGACATTAACACCTATTTAGAAAATGTGGTAGACATAGGTTACATATTATAACAGATTCAAGCACTTTTAGAAAAACGTCAACTATGTTAGATCAAAGAGTCAAATAACAAGTTTATAAAGAAGAAAGTAAAGGTCGTGTAATTAATACAATACATTAACCTATACAACAAGTCCTTATGATATAAGATGTAGATACTCTCCGGTCTTGTCTTTTTCTAAAACTACGAGTGTTTTGAATTATGAATTTGTATATAAATAAGAAGTTGTGTTCATTTTATCATTTCTGATTCGAATAATTGCAAAATTATTTCACATGTGTTTCCTATCTAAGTTGTTTATCTATAAACAGTATCAACATTTTTCGTATATGTTTCAGGGCCGTCAAAGACGTAAAGAATGTTATACACGTTGCAAGTCCGTTCCCAGCACAAAGTCCAAAGGATGAAAACGAGATTGTTCAGCCTGCTGTTGAAGGAACCCAAGCCGTTCTCAAAGCATGTGTCCAAGCTAAATCCGTCAAACGTGTAGTTATTACAAGTTCCTGCGTTGCTGTGGGATGTAGGTGTTCGGTTTTATATTTGTAATTTTACCATTTGATACTATATTTCTATCAAAGAATATCTTTCTTTTAATTTATAAGTTTCTAACGCAGAATTCGATATACGATATATGATTGCACTAATATGTTTAGACTTGATTGCACTAATACGTTTAGACTACAATTAATATCGGAAAGTTGGAAAAACTGTATTTTACATCAGGTTTAGAGGTCTATCAATGATTTCTTGAGACACCAACTGTGTCCTTCATATTCCTAAATACATAAAAGTTATCAGTCTAGGATAGAATTTCCACGATTTTTCTCTAATAATTAATAAAAACAAAACGATAAATACTGAAACAGATACAAACTTGAGTACAAATTCTTTATTATCCACACTCAATAAAGTTGAACCAGTCTAGTACCAGCGTTAGTACCAGCGTTAGCATCATATTAGCTTTTATGAGCTAAATAAACTATAATGACAATTTATGAAAATAAACACATTTCTTCCTGTTGAAATTTATGTCTGGTTAAGAACAACAATTCAAACGCTGTTCCTTTGCTTTGGGTGTGTTAAGTACGTGTAGGGATTTGTTCCATGATTTAATACACTGTATCCCGTCTTATCAATTTTAAACTACACCAGTTATCTCTATAAGCACAGGTGGATTTTCTATGCATCAATTTTAGACTACACCAGTTATCTCTATAAGTACAAGTGGATTTTCTATGCATATTTTTTACTTAGATTAGATATTAGCATATTTAACGAATATAATAGTAGTTTGAACACATCAAATTGAAAAATATATAAAAAAATAAGGAGATGTGGTTTGATTGCCAATGAGACATATATGCATTAAAGGCCAAACGATAAATGATGTGAACAATTATAGGTCATCGTTCAGCCTTCAACAATGAGAGAAACTTTATGATTAGCTATAAAAGACATCAGGGTGCAATATGTGAAACAATTCAAAAGGGAATACTACAACAATAAGCGAAAAACAAACATACATGCATACAACAACGACAACCACTGGATCTGCCTTGGAGCTTGACTCATCAGATCAGTACATAAAAACGATTTACAAAAAGACAAAAGGCAAAAATAATAAAAAAAAAAAAAAAAAGTAAAGTCCGTTTGAGTTCGAACTAAATATCTTCAAAAATGAATTATTAAAAAAAAAAAATTCATTTGTGGTAGCTAACGTTATAGCCAATTGTTTTTTTCTGACAGATATACGAACTCTGACAATATTGCCTGAATTCTGGGTTTATTGTTATATTTATCGGGTCAGTTGTACTGTACAATATTTGAGGGATTCCTGTATCCTTATTTGGATAACTAAATGGAATATATTTTACAGGGGGTCCAGCAGCTTTAGCAGCCGATCCAAACAAAGTGTTTACAGAAGAAGATTGGACAGATCCAGAAAAATTAGATGCCTATGGTAAAAGTAAAACTTTAGCGGAAAAGGCAGCGTGGGACTATGTGAAAGAACTCCCAGGTAAAAATACTATATGTATAGGACATCACAACAAATAAATAATAAGCACTTGATAAAGAGAAATAAGACAACTGTATTGGTGGAATTAAGTTCATGAATATCTATATTGACAATAATGAACGATCTTATTTTGGATTTCTTCCCATACTTCATTTTAATTTTCGAACGAAAATATTGTAAATGAATCTATGCTTCTGCATCCTGATATTATTCTAGGTTTTGAATTTAAATTTTTAACACGTTTACATATTTACAATATAAATATTTTTAGATATGAAGTGATATCCCTGACACAGTTAATGATACTGTTTAATAATCAGTTATATTTTAAGACATGGTTTTCAGGTTATACAGCTTTAGAAAATAAACAGAAAATGCAGTAAAATACTGAAATATACAAAAACCATGTGTTTTATTATACGCATGTAAAAGTTTAAATCAGAAATTATTTCATTTCTTTTCTTTTTTTTCTTCTTTTGGTATTTTGTGTAATGTTTTGTTGTTAGTTTTTTGTCCTCGTTTTTTTTCATTTTTTTTTTTGCCAATGTGTTTTCTGTTTTTATTGGATTTTCTGATTTTCTATTATCCCTTAATATCTTCTCTCTCTTTTGACAAAACCCTAATATATCTACACATTTTAAAATATAATTTTTAAATTCAGATGAAGACAAAATAGAACTAGCAGTAATAAATCCAGCTTATGTGATGGGCCCCGTTATAAATGGATCGCAATGTACAAGCCTAGAGGTTTGTAAATATAAAATGATAGTTCAGATAGGAATTATTCTACATTCATTGTTAATGTCACATTTTCTCCTGAGTATTAGTTGACTATTTGATAACGTATTAACCAAATAACATCGGTATTTTATCAATCCATTACTATTATGAACACTATAGTTATCTAGAATCCGCAATTAATAATGATGACGCCTAACAGTTCCGAAAACAATGATTCGATTTCGTTCTGCGCGAAATTATTATCAATTAAAATTAGATTTTGAAGTAAGAACATTGCATATAGGAAGGGAAAAGTAAAATGCTGAAGGAAAGATTATTATATTGACGTACCGAAATTCTGGCAGTATAGAAAATGGTCTCGACATGTTTTTGAAATCAAACCAAATTTAATGAGAAATAGATTATTGATAGTAGTTTAAGTAACAAAAACCCATGGATATTATTTTTCAATGCATGTATTATCACTGTTTGCCTTTATTTCATACATTAAATATTTTAGATTGTAAAAAGACTTTTGGAAAGAGAAAAACCATTCTGTGCTAAACTAAACTTCGCAGTGGTTGATGTAAGAGACGTGGCTGCTGCCCATATTAAAGCCATGACACTGGAAGAAGCCGCAGGTTAGTCCCTGATATATTTATCTGTTTTATTAAAGGGATATTGATATGATGAAAAACGTGAAACAACAATCTCGTGGAAAACTACAAATTAGTTTATCTTCGCGGCTTTTTTTTTCTCCATTTGACCTTAACCTACAGGTTTTGAACGATGGCCTTACGAGCTCATACCTAATACGATCATGACGGCCTCTACTTTATAAGTGACACTCTTTGATATTCATTGATAAACGCAAAATATGTTTTGGAAGATACTTTTGCCAAATCGGTTAATTATATAAAATACCAAAGTCAAACGAGGTCTTATTGCGAAATACTATCAACTTTTTTCACATTAAAATCATGGTCAAAAATATTATAAACTGACATCAAAATGGTTCATATTACTGTTAAAATTCATGACAGTATTTGTGACTAAAAAGTAAACTGGATTTAGAGTAAATGAATACAATATCCTGACTTGTAATATGATTCTAAGTGTGATAAGAATGTTAGAATTACACGATTATATTTCAATTAGTCATAGATGTTTGGCACTGTCTGAAAATTTATATCAATTACCAGTATATGTTACAGTATCAACAATTATCATTTTGCTACATGTTTAGTTTGTCTTGGAAAAGTATGATATAATATTTGGAACAGGGACGATTCAAGGCAATAATTCCATTCATTAATCAAGACATTAAACAGAACAGTCCACTGTAAATGAAAAAAAGATTTCGAATGGTTCTGAATGGCAAAAATCACCTCTCCCAAAAACAATTTTATATAAATGAGAACGTATAATGCATACCCATACCGTCTTCGAAAAACATTATTTCTGAAAACCTGTGCAGATGTATAAAGGGGGTGGAGAACGGGATATACGTCAAAAACGAGACAGCACACACACAAGAGGAACAACATTAGCGGCTCAATAAACGGTTTCCAACACTATACAATTGTATTCGATGTGTAAAGGAACAACATTAGCGGCTCAATAAACGGTTTCCAACACTATACAATTGTATTCGATGTGTAAAGGAACAACATTAGCGGCTCAATAAACGGTTTCCAACACTATACAATTGTATTCAATGTGTAAAGGAACAACATTAGCGGCTCAATAAACGGTTTCCAACACTATACAATTGTATTCAATGTGCAAAGGAACAACATTAGCGGCTCAATAAACGGTTTCCAACACTATACAATTGTATTCAATGTGTAAAGGAACAACATTAGCGGCTCAATAAACGGTTTCCAACACTATACAATTGTATTCAATGTGTAAAGGAACAACATTAGCGGCTCAATAAACGGTTTCCATCAATATACAATTGTATTCAATGTGTAAAGGAACAGCATTAGCGGCTCAATAAACGGTTTCCAACAATATACAATTGTATTCAATGTGTAAAGGAACAACATTAGCGGCTCAATAAACGGTTTCCAACAATATACATGCAATTGTATTCAATGTGTAAAGGAACAACATTAGCGGCTCAATAAACGGTTTCCAACAATATACATTTGTATTCAATGTGTAAAGCTCTAAATCGCCATGGGTATTAAATTCAACAAGAAATCTGTTATCAACACCAAATCATCTGTAGGACAAACTAATAAGATATAGCTAAGGACAACCACTGATGAGCGTACTGACTTAGGACAGGCACATGAACAGTTGGCCCATTTTAAAACCCGATCAGTGTATTAACGATGGGTATAGAAGAATGAACAATAAAAATCAGTTCAAAAAAGCACTTTGCTCCATGACACAGATGTATGATAGATTAAAAAAGACCCACAGATGCAATTATGATATTAATTGATAATATCGTATCAAAACTGCCCGAAAGAATCATGGCGTTATACACTCTAAATATCAACGCCTTTCCTTCAGAGTGGATTTCACAAATCAACGTCACCAAAGTGCACTGACGACACGAGCTTGCAATGCAAATGCAAACGTTAAAGATAACACTTTATAAAGGAGTTTGTTCGAAAAGGCCCCAACATGGCTCCTATTTCTAGCTTAATTTTTAAAGAAGGATTTAAGGTCACTTTCACAATTTCTCAAAGTTTTAACAATGACTAGATAAGAAATAGGTAATTTTTGTATGATAATTTACGTATCAGCGTTTCTTTTTTGGATCATAAGCAGGATAGATCTTAATTTTCCACCAAATTAATGAAAACATGCAAATTTCAACAGGTTTTTGGGACATTTGGCACATTGCCTTTTCGGAATTTACTGTTTATACGGCACTTCAATTTCTTATTTAATTTTTGATTCGAGGGCAACTGATAAGTGTAATGCAGAGAAACGCGGGTTTGGGGTACCAATTCAGAAGTCTGTATATTTAATGAGTTTTTACAGACGCCATCATAATTCAGCTGACCATAATTGATTTTTTTTTTGGTCCCAGATGACCATGTATGTACTCCACATTTCGTAGCCATAATCTCGGCCTCTTTTCCTCGTCAATGCCATTACCGTATGTCATTTTTTAACAGTTTTACTGGCCACGACCAACACGACGGGTGCAACGTGTAGAGCATTTTATGCACCGCGGCTTCCGAGTTCAACTCGTATTTTTTGTGAGATTCTGTTTCTCAATCTTTTATTTTGATCTAATGCTGTGTGAAGAAGTCGAAGGGGACTTTAGGTTTGTACTCCGTCCGTCTGTCTGTCCATCCGTTAGTCCGGTAAATCAGTTTTCCACACTTTTTTTCTTCATGCTTGAAGATATTGATTTGATATTTGGTGTATTGTTTTATCATGACAAGTTACAGATCAAGTTCGAATTTTGTTCCGGTCTGACGATTTTGTGCATAGTTATGGTCCTTGAACTTAGAAAATTCACTCAAATAATCAGTTTTCCGCACTTTGTTTTGTCATGCTTGAAGATATTGATTTGATGATTGGTATATAGTTTTATCATGACAAATTACAGATCAAGTTCGAATTTTGGTCTGGTCTAATGATTTTGTGCAGAGTTATGGTCCTTAGACTTAGAAAATTCACTCAAATAATCAATTTTCCACATTTTTTTCGTCATGCTTGAAGATATTGACTTGATATTTGTTATATAGTTTTATCATGACAAGTTACAGTTTCAGTACAATGAATTTTTAACCGGTAGGTGACTATGTATTGCCAGGCAATACTGCAGAAATGCTTGTTTATTCTATTTTAGAATCAATAATTTAACAGCAGTTAATTATATCAGTAAATATATTCAGCAAAACAAAAAAAATAAGGTTTTCCAAGCTGTATTTTCACTTAGTATCAATGTAGAAGTAATGACAAACTGCTTTCTTTTAGATGATGTCACCTACAATGATAATTGTTCCTATACTCTGTATTAAGTACAAGATCATTATACCGAATTGTAAAATAGAAACAAAGGGCAATCAACCAAAAAAGAAACAATGGTGTAGATTATTATTATATTGATATGTAATTTAGTTTTTTTTTTATTTTTAGGTAAAAGACATCTGATTGTCAACCAGAATATTTGGATGAAAGAAATAGCTCAGATCTTAGCTAAAGAATTCAAACCACAAGGTATACCAAAATTTTCCAACTTTATAGTCATGTAGAATAAAGAATTGTGACAGTCGTGACATTTCTGATAATACCCAATACTATTGCTGTTATGTTATTCAAAAATTACAATATGATTTTGTACATTTTTTATATTGAGGGACAGCCAGAATTTAAAATATTGGAAAGACAATACTATTATTTCCCCATAATCATTACAAAGAAAATAATAAAGATCTGTACCATTCTATAATTATGCCGGCCATCAGCATTGAAATATGAAAATGCAATGCATTTACAGAACTAGCAAAACGCATTATCTTATTTTTTTTTAGGATACAATGTTCCAACAGCAAACTGTCCTAATCCAATTTTGTGGATGACAAGCTTGTTTGATAGAACCATTAAGATGATTTTACCAAATATTGGCAAAGTATACAAATTTGACAATTCTAGGGTAAGTCGATTTTCTCTATAGTTGTAATATTCATTAGTTAAATATATTCATAATTTTGTTTTTGGTTATCCCATAAAGAATTTGTTTGAAAATATAAGAACAGTGTCAACAAAAACAACGTTTCCTGATATTTATAGTCAAAGATAAACATAATTCCAATGCATTTAACATTTTAACATGTTGGAAACAATGGGTCAAATAAGGCTATTATATCTCAATTTGAAATAAATATTACTAGATGAGATTAATAATGTACCGTGCATAATTGACAAATCATGTAGTTGTGAACTTAGGCTGTCAAAAAGATCAATTTTAAAATCAGATGAGTGTAAGTTACTGGTAAACAATTCTTCAACTCATTGTTAACCAATTTACAGCATATATTTTAGCATTTTTAAATGCAAGCAAAGTACAAAACAGCACACATACCAAAAATGAATGAAATGAAATTTACATATTATATATGTCCTAACTACAATCCCATTCTCTTTTCCTCGTTTGTGACATTACCTAAGTTGACTTATCCCCGTATTTTCACTTCATGAGCAACACGACTGGTGGCACATGTCACGCAGTAACTATTTACCTTTCCGGAGCACCCGAGTTCACTGCCGGTTGGGTTCATGTTGCTCAATCTTTCTTTGTTATACTAGTAGTTGTTTGTATTTTCGTCGTTTTGATTGTTGGCAATGGCGTTGCCTGTATTTAATTAGACATGATTTTCTATTGATCCCCGGTATCTTCTTGTTTTATATTCTTATTTAAAATGACTACACTTTATTATAAATTGAAGGTAAAAAAAACAGGCAACATCTATAAAATTATTTCTATAATGAGAATCCTGCAATTGGTGGGCGCTTTTATACAATGTGCAACCAAGTATTATAGTTTACAATCATATATAATGAGATTTCTGCAATTGGTTGGCGCTTTTATACAATGTTCAACCAAGTATAGTTTACAATCATTTAAGCTTCGTTGGCAAAAGCACCATTACTATATTATCAAATCACTAATATTTACATTTGAAAGACTGAAAACACATTGGATAACCATATTCTCCTTCTGTTTGCTCATGAGTTTCAATATTTTCCCACTCAAATGGATTTCACCACGTTAGGTCTATAAGCTATATATTCTGAATTGAAATTCGAAATTAAAAAAAATTCTTAATACATAGAATATTTAATGTAATGCAAATTATTGCAATCTACTCTTACAATTAGATACTTATGTACACTGTTGTAACGTATTCTAATATATATGGCACTCTTCTTTCGCTTTGTTAAGGAAGTCATGTTCTAATTTCATTAAAACATAGGGAACACCTACATGACTTAACAAATAGAATTACTTTAAAGGCTGCAGGAGATAAAAATTGGCATTTCTGACGTTGTTGCTCGCTATGTCATTCAATAAACTCTTTTCAAAAGTATTTATGTTTTTGTATACTTTTTAATCGTAAAACAGTGGTATTCTAAAACGTGTTTGCTTCATCAAATCAATTTGGCTGCCTTTCGAACTTGTCTTACAGGTTTGCCTTAACTGAAAAAGGTTCAGAATTTCCCTATTAGAATCGAAATAATTCTTCCATGTCATACTCTGAGCTCATTTGCATTATATATGTCAATCATTTTATACTTCGCTAACGATAAATTTTATTTGATTGTAAGAAGGAATGATTTCTGTATAAACCCGGCCTACCTTTGACTACTATTGACCTTGGTGTCTTTTAGGTTTTAAAATATTTTTTGGTTGCAGTCTTATTGATTTTAACCTTGCATTTCCTTTTATTTACAATCCTATTGTTAAAGCAAAATCGTTGTGGATATCTGACCACAGACTGTTGTTAAAGTAGTACATTGATTGGAAGAGATTCATCACATTGACAAATCATATCAATTAAATGAAAATAGAAATGTATGGCCATTTTTAGCCGTTTAAATTATAACCAATAGGGATGAAACTTAATCCACAAAACACAGCAGATGTTTCATCATCAATGCCACAGTATATTAATGGAGTCAGTAAATTGGTATAAACATATGGCATCATGAAAATCTTTGAGATAATACATAAGATTTATTGCAATTCACTAAAAATTGTCAGATATAATTATTATAAAAGCAAAAATGTGTACAGTAAATGCAGAATATTTGAATTTTCCACATATTTCATCGTTTGTATATTAAAGTTATTCATACACATGAAATCTCATAATTATATTTCTCATAAGCAATCAAACCACATCTCCTTAGTTATTTAGAGATTTGTTTTTAACTATAGATGAAAGATGTATTAGGAATTACCCCCAAAGAAATAAAAGAGACACTACTTGATATGGCATACAGTCTGATAGAAGTTGGTCTGGTGAAGAAAACTAAGAAATACAAGGGTCCAAACGCTGGTACTGAAGGGGAAGAAGAAGAGAAAAAGGACGAAGAAGAAAAGAAAGAAGGCGAGGACGAAAAACCAAAGGAAAATGGTGATGTAAAAGAAGGTGGAGAAGAGGACGATCTAAAAAAGGAAGAAACCAAAGAAGACCAAAAGATCGAAGATGTAAAGGATGAGGAGAAAAAAGAAGAAAAAGAGCCGGAAGAAAAGTCTGAAGAGAAAAAAGAAGAAAAACCAGCTGAGGAAAAAGCAGATGATGGATCAACAGAGGAGAAAAAAGAGTAACACATTCATATAATTATATTTTTGACATTTTTCAAATCGGACAAAGTAAGCATGGATGTTCATTATTTATCATGTACTTGTATATTTATTAATTTATTCATTTCTAAGAAGGAATCCTGAGTAAGAGTCCAATTCATGTTTAAGCATAATGAACAAAAGTACTAATGTTTAAGAAACATATTTATATTGTTTTAGGACTCATGCCAATGGCATTTCTCCGTTCAATTTATGAAAAAATTATCTGTTAAGTTTTTTTACATGTGATATTTTGTCAGAAAATCCAAGCAGTATTACAAAGTATAATAGGGAATTAAAAAAATGCTTATCAAGGTAACATTATAGTGTATTAATAAAGTGCAAATATGCATTTCAGTTACTGGTAGGGAAAGATTTCGGTAGAAAAAGTAATGCACATGATAAATTTTGAGCTACATTATTGTTGAAGGTTGTATTTTTAAGGAGCAGTATGAAAACTATGTGAGAACAAGTCATTCTTTTATCCATTTACATTGTTATAAATTTCTTCCATTTGTCTTTGTTTTCCTTGTTTTAAAAACTAAAGATCTTCTCGCAAGATATATTGGACCAAAAACTTTTTGATAGAACTTGCGATGAAATGTGTAATTGATTATTACTACTATGTATGTAAATGTAGATATTGGACCAATATCTACTGGCAACAGAATGGATCAGTAAAATTCGAATATATAAGGAGGTAATTATTTAAATAGATAATACTGGTATTATGATATTAAGACTGAATACAGATAGATAAGTATAATAATAAAGTCTGTTCTGATTATATATATACCGCCTAGTAGTAAACTTCAATGTTAGCAGAATACTTTTGTAGATGATCTTGGAGATGGTTTCCGTCAATCAAGAACTCTACAAAAGTTGTTCATCATGGTTTATTGTCTTCTGTTGAATTGTGTTAATGCTTAAAGTGTAAAGTGAGATCCATGTACTACCATTAGGAAATGTAAAAGGAGACAATTCATAGATGTACACTCAATTTAGTATGCATGAATTTTAATGTTAGTATGAAGTTCATATAAACTGGAGGAGTTGGTGAGATTTGTGAATGTTCCTTTTCATTTTTCTAATAAAATTTTATAAATATTTTTATTTGTCACTTTTTGATATGATATATAGTTATACATTTATTTTCATTCATCACCAAGTATGGTCATCAAGTGCTGCAAATGGTTGTCATTACAACATTAAATGCTTTTTAAAAGTTTTGCCTAAATTGTTACATTTTGGCATTTTGTAATTGAATTAGTTTGTATTTACAAAAAATCTTTTTTACTTTATTTTCTAATATATTTATATATAAAGACAATTTTAATATACCATATTTTAAAATATTTTATTTTCATTATTATTGCTTTTAAAAAATCAGTGCCTAACTTTCTTTCATTTCTAAGATGTGTTTGCTACAATAACAATTTATCACAATAGGAGTGTAAAGACATTATCTCAAGCAATTGTGTAGTATATCTCTAGTCTCAATAAAACAATTCCAAATCAAGAACATTCTTGTAGAAATCACTCTTAAGTCTTGTCAGTAATATTTTCTCTCTTGTGATAATACTCATGAACTGTGCAATATTTATATTCCAATATTATTTGTAAATTACATGAATATTAGTATAATACGTGTAGTTTAATAGGGTTTGAAATATAATTGCAAAATAGTTCAACCATTCACTTTATCTGTTTAATGAGGTATTTAGATTTTTATATCAATCACTTTATTGGATTCCCACAAGCTGGGAATTGCCTTACTTAGAACGGTATACATGTGCATCTGTGCAAAATCTGATTTTTAGGTTTAAAGAAAAGTAGAAAAACCTCCAGTTAAAATGCATAACTGTATAACTACCTTATATGTTTCTTTTAATAAGACAAAAATACTAGTATGAATTTTTCATATTGTAAGAATTCTATTGAGTGGAAAGACACTAGAAAATACATTGTACAGACAATTCAAGGCCAACAAGATTTCAATAATGAATCAGAGGCCTTGAAATGATGTTAATAATTACATGATGAAATATAGAGCAGAAAAAAACTTGAAGCATTTAGTTACCCACACTTTCTATGATAAAATTTAGAGATATCATTTTGTTAGATACTAGTAATGTAGAAAAATGCACTTTTTATATGATTTGCACATGTAGTTTTATTGATTTGATGCCAAAATACACACAAAAATTAAATGATATTGATTTTTATTGAAAAGTATAAAATTGCTTTGAGTAGAATATAGAATGCTCACATTGTTACATTAATGTATATGATACATTTTCATTGTATTTAATTGCAAAAATATTTATGTGATGTAGTTGTTATGAATATGCAAAATGTTGCATTATACAAATACAAAATTTAGTAGTATGTATAATCATTTAGTCGCTGTTATAAACTAGTCAATATTTGCCCGATATTTATTGTTTATTTTACAGTTTAATGCACATATTACAATATATCCATTGTATATCTTCTTGAAGGGTAACTGAAATGCAAGTAGTCTACACTTAGCTGGTTAAGAAAATTAGCTTGGTTTATCAAATAGAATTCACATACAAATGTTTTTGATTTAAGTTATGAGAACAAGGAAAACTGTTGGAAAAAAAAACTAGATGTGTTGGAGAAATAGTCCTACTGTGTTAAATTTTAGTAATCTGAATAAATAAATGAATATCATATTTCAATAATATGTGCACAAAATATGCTGGCAATGTTATTATTGTGTTCTTCTGTTAGCTGACACAAAAGATACATTGTCACATTTATTTGATACACATTAGTCTGTCTTTTTATATATTCATAATATGTATTACTTTATTGATATTGTATCAAACTTCATTATAAAGGAAGAAAAATACAAAATAGATATTCACATTACTCTCACATCAAGTTGGCTGTTCATATGAGAAGAATAATTCAATAATTCAAATATGGTAATAAAACACAGTTTTGAAATATGAAAAATACTGGAAACTCGATATTAATCTCTAATGGGAGTAATTTGGATTAGTGATTGACTTTACCGTTTAGCTTTACTCTGTTTTACACAATATTTCCAATAACTTAGCTGTATGTTTGCTTTTGTGAAGTTATGTGGTAGCCAAGTATAGTAAAGTCCAAATAATTAAATAGAGATAAAAACATTTAAATACAAATATCTCGATCGATGACAGCAAACAAATTAATTAGAAAATTACCTATTGTACGATAACCATTTTTGTATTCCAAACTTAATTATATTAAACCCTTAAAGCTGTTTGTTAACCAATATTATGATATATGTAAAGGTTTCTTTTGCTTGAGAGTAGACTTCATTATTGGTACCTAATTTGCTTGACAATGCATTGCTGGATATCATTATTGTCTGCTCAAAACTACTTATTGTGCATTTTCTGTGAAGAAAAATAAAATTTGTAAATGAAACATTTTCTATGTTGTTTGTTTTTTCACATTTGAAACACGCTTATAATTTAAGAAAAATATCTTGCAATAAAATCTTCTAAGACATGCCTGTTGTGAATATCTATAGCGTTAATTGACCAGATTTCCAAAGAAGACTGTTTTTACAGATATCAATCGTAGAGATTAAAGACGGAGAACTGATATGTTGGAAGAAATACGGATATATCATTATTCCAATGGCCAACTATTTGTCCACCATTACGGATAGACTTGATTTTGGAATCATATGAAGCAGAATTCACACAAAACCTTTTTCAAATACATGAAGAAAAGCATCTTGCAAAGTTCTTTAATTTCACTTTCAAATATAATGGTGATGTTCTGTCACTAAACCCGCATTTCAGTGAGTGCTTACATCTCATGTACTAATATTCCAGTGATCTATAGAATCTGTAGAAAATTTACTTCATACCTTAATCTTTAACAGATGGACGATTCAACTAGAATCTATGAATAACGTGATGATTGCAACTTTCAACGGGCGTGAGTTCGCATTGTAGGTGATGTATATATAGCAGGAGACGCTTATCGACGCATCCGTTCTAGCCTCTTTTGGAGTTTATACAATTCCCTCAGTTTTAGTTTGTTTCCCTGATTTGTCTTTTCCTTGTCGATTTACGAGATTTGAACATAGGTTAACTGATGTCGCCTAAATTGATATCTTTCAGACAAATATATTTGGATTATAAACAATATCGTTAATAATGTTTTATTACACTTTTATAATTGGGAATTTAAGGTCCATATACTTTCTCCTTTGGACATGTGTTATTATATATGGACCCTTTGCATCTGAATAAAAAGCACTGAGGTCACACATGGTAGCCACAAATATGAATATATAGTTCATTTAACAGTAATAAGTCATAGACATGCATAGACTGTTCGGATAAAATAATCAGCAGTCTTGATTGTATATATATAATTTACACATGTTTCATTATTCAAACAGATTTGATGTTTTGATTAGGGAAACCATTCTCCGGATTCGAAACGTATCCAACAAAAATAGAAAAACGGCACATATATCCTTTTATGTATTTTATGGTACATAAGTATTCGAAGAGACAAGCATTATCTATGTCCCCAGTGTTCGTCATCAATATTTCTATCCAATAAATTTCATATTATATTTCTTTTATTTTAATATTTTGACGGCATTGGTTGTTGCATTTTATAAACAAAATGATGAATGATGCAGAAATATCTGATTTTCAATTGTTTATAAATTCGTAGTTTTGTCTTCAGTTAATTTAGTTTTTTCCTGACGAAAATACTTATGATAATTATCACTATTTCATTTTAGTTGAAATTTACATTAAAATTCATACAATAATCATAGTTGTGTTCACATTATCAGAAAAGGAATGCTTCATACCCAAAATATAACTAAATAAACATGCAACAATTCTACATGTATCAACTTGACTAAAATTCCAACCAGAAATGACCCCATGTTATTGGTTACATTTTTTATGTTGAACTCGTCTAAGGTTTTGACAAGAGTAAACTTTTATTAACAAATGAAAGGGAAACGACAAGAAATAAAGACGCCTAATAGATTTGAAAGGGTCAAACACATTTGATAAAGGGATTTCCCAAAATACTAGAAAAGACAAAAATAGATGTTATTTTTAACACCTTGCTAAATAAGAGGCAACAGTTATTACCTTTGTTCAAATCTCATTAATCCATTAGGAAGATACAAATCAAGGATAAAAACATAAACCGGAAAAATCGTGTGATCTCCAACATGAGCGAGACTGGCTTCGTCTGCACGGTTAGCGTATCCTGCTATGGATGTTTCACCTGCCATGTGAATCCTCACTCAGTCACAATAAAAAATGGACACAATCGATACGTTTCGAACAACTTTTCCGTTATCTAAAGATCTAGAGAAAAAATCGCGAGTGAGTTTAGACAGGACAAATCGTATCGATTTGCCAAATGAAGTGTCCGATTTTGTCGTTCTTCCTCGTAACTTTTTTTTTGTTAACGGAGCACACTCCTTTAATTAAGTTCGTATAATTTGAAGATGCACGAGTGTACTGTATTAACTGAGATATGCAAACGCCAAATGATAAAGCAAAGGGTTTGTTAATACGGAGAAATGGAATGTTGATTTCGTCGCGCTTGTCATACATTTTAGTTTGGTCGTCCATCTGTGTGCCAAGATCAACATATGAAGCAGAACTTAAAGTATCGGTAGTATCTTACATTTCAAGTTCACGGGGATATTATGAGATGCAAACATTCACTGAAACGTGCATTATTAAGTGACAGGGCATCACCAATATATCAGTAAGTGAAATTATTAAACTTTGAAAGACGATTTTTCTTTTGTCTTTGAGACGAGTCTGTATGAATTCTGCTTCATGTGAGTTCACAAATAAGCCGGTTAATGGGGTGCACAGTTAGTACCCAATTGAATACCGACTGTCTGTTGAAATATCAATCCACCAAACTCAACAAATATGTTGTCCATCAAAAAGTCCAGCATTTTGATAATATCCTCGGTGTATGTGTTGCTTGAGTGTGGTTCTTCGCAAATAAAATTCTCTATTTTATCTACAATTCCCATTTCAGTAAGAAAAAAGAAAAAAAAAACCGTTTTATGAGAAGATGTCGTCGATCTTTCAATCAAGCAGGTGGAATGTAAGACTAGACGTAGAAAAATCAAAAGTCTTTGTATAATTTCAAAATTGTTAAGATTGTTTTTTGAAGATTTTGGAGTAGATCTCTAGAAATTTTGACATTCCACAACTGCTTGACGCTATTTCTGAAAGTATTTTTTACTATAGAAAAAATGTTAGTAGAACTTCAAAGATAAGAAGTCCGTGCACTTATGATACATCGTAGTTATTGAATATGTTTCCGAACAGCTTTGATCCATTCAGATAAAGTGTCCCGTATTGGTTCAATCTAGTTCGCGTTGATACCATTTTCTGGCATTATAGTTCTAAACCGCATCGTTCGTTAACCTGAAATTTTTTTAACAGTTGATGGGTTGGGGAATTCAATATTTTGAAACTTCGACTAACAACCCTGTAAATTGCTCAATATATGTTAAGGTATCTGATCATAGGAGGACCAACGAGACTTTATTTGTAAAAATAGTTTAAAAGGTCATGGCGCACTATGCACCTGTTTGTTGGACTAACATCAGTTCTCTTTTTAACAGGTTTGATCATGACTATTATGTTTATTTTATCTTTCTTTCTTTATTGATGTTCTGAACAAAGGAGATAGTATGATAAGCACAAATTTTTGGCCCCTTGACTGAAATATATATAAAAAAAAACAATACAACTATCAAATATCATTCATCAGATAATTGCAAGACATTACTGATTAGTCGGTTATACAACATTATCATTTATATTTTCGTTCTTTAATACATATCATATGAAGAGCTTCAAACTTCTTGTTTTTTATGCAAACCAACAAAATAGGCTAATTTTGAGAGCTTGTCATTTATTTTAAGAGGCTTTAACAATAATTTGGCAAAATAAGATTTTGCTTCAACGAGGGTTATGTTGGTATAGTATCTTTTGCGTAAGGTCTGCTCAAGTTTAAATAATGTGATGTGCTTCGATATAAAATTATGCAATCAGTTTGCAGCTGTATGAATTTAAATTGCACACATCCTACACTTTGATGTGCATGAAATTACCTGCGGTAATAATCATTATTACATGAATGTATTTAAATTGTGCAGGTGTAACTGTCGTCTCAACATAATGATATTTTTAGTTTTCGCAGATAAGGTGAACAGGATTATACTTTAAAAATAGAATTAAAATTATTTATGATTATATGATTAAATTGTGTTGGTTGTTATAAAGTTACTGAGCAGCTGGAAAGCATGCACATATCTGGAACCTACTGAACGTTTAACGTTGTTAATTTATATGTGTTGACAAAAAGAGCAGCAAAAAGGGAAAGGGATGTGTATAACAAACAACAAAGAAAAATAAAGTACATAAAAAATATAGAACCGGTAGCATTTTGGCAAAGTAAAGCGTAATCAAAGTGGGCAGGTGTATGCAACAGGAATTTATGTGGTCTATAAAAGTTATTTATTTATTATTGGTATTCAAAAGAAAGAAATCAACGTCCTACAAAATAAAAAGAACTCTAAAAAGACAATGATTAATATCTCAGTTTATTTTCGACTTATGAGTTTGAATGTCCCTTCTTTCTTTTACAACCACTGGGTCGATGTCTCTGCTGGTGGATATTTTGTCCCCGGGGACATCATCCGCCCAGTAGCATAATATGCATGAATTTACGAAGATCAAACAGAATATTGGCTCTGACGTCACCCAGTATAAAAAGGTCAGAAACAGTCACACGGACACGGTGTCGTCTGATACGGCAGGTGTCCCCTCATCACCAGCCATGACAAATATCCCTAACATGACACATTCAGATCATCATATTAATGACAACCGCAATAATCTACGTACGCAGCCGTGTTCAGTTCTTCTACAAGACATTTTGGACAACACTGTCTCATTTCGAAATGTAAAACCAAAATCTGCAAAACCTGTAAAACTTTAATAACAGATGCTCAATTCACTAGCAACTTGACTAAAAAGTCTTATTTTAACAGAAGCTACGATGATCTGAATTGTAAATCACCTAATGTCGTCTACGAATTAGAGTGTAACCTTTGCGGATTGGTATATGTCGGTGAAACGAAAGGAAGGCTAAATAAACGTATGTGCGGCCATAGATAAGACATTAACAACGATGCAAGCTACATTGTTTACCAGCATTTTAACCAACCCAATCATTCACCTACTCTCCATGATGTCTTTATTAATGACCTGCTGCCATTTATACCAAAGCCGTTAGGTATCATCACATTCGCACGAAGCTTTATTCATTACCCCTTTAAAAATTCATTCTCTGTACAACTTATGTTTAAAAAACCACTGTTACAAACCCCCATTCAAAACCAATACAAACTTACAGCTATCGTCTCGGATATTGCAAGTCACAGACTTTTCAAATCAGTTCGCATTGGAAAAGTTGAAAAGGAGAAAAGATCTATTCTTAAACTTTCCTTTGCCAACAAAGGTCTCGATGTCATCAACTTAGACAATATCCTTCATCATAAATCAGTTCACTCGAAAATACCCCCCTATCTTAAAGATCAATCTGTACCTATCATTTCTTATACCTATACCAAACAAACTGAA
This sequence comes from Mytilus coruscus, assembly GCA_017311375.1. NCBI lineage: Eukaryota > Metazoa > Mollusca > Bivalvia > Mytilida > Mytilidae > Mytilus > Mytilus coruscus. The sequence goes on from CM029599.1 coordinate 97,082,479, forward strand.
GTAAAATTTTCAATTACAAACACGTGTTGCAGGATCTCAATATTGACGACTTCAAGTCTAAACCTACTGATTGCACCTGTGCTATTTCCCCATTCATAAATAATCCGACTGGCCACGTTATTACTGGTGACCTAAACATTGTCAATCACACTTCTCTGCAAAATGTGTTATCCAAAAGGTCCGAAATATCGTGAGCCGAAATCCATCAATTGGAAACACAACTTCAAAATGCTGATGGATTCAGTCGAGGATTATGCCAGGCAATGTGTTAAACGCGAGAAAGAAGACGTAGATACTCTTTCCGAACGGATTAAGGCTGTAAGGTCGTGGATACAAATCAGAATTAAAAAACTTAATGGATCTATGAATACCCATGCTACATCAATCTTTAAAGACCAAAATGTTGCAAAACACTTGTCCTACCTCCATGACAAATATGTTATTGTCCCCGCAGATAAAGCCCCAAACAACATCGCTTTTATGTGTAAATCACATTACATAAACTAATTGATAAATGAATTAGGTACAGGTTTTTTCTGCAAGGATAGGCATATTTTGGGACCATGAAAATGTGTCGGTTAAAGCAGGATGTTGGAATACTCAGGTGTCGGATTAGGCAGGTTACACTGTATTGACAATTCATTTGGAAACTCAACATATACCCCCACGACACTTACCAAAGAGGAAATCCTTGATAATCATAGGTCTGTTCTATGTTCCTTTAGAATTTCAACCAAAGATGAAGAACTGGATCTTCCATAACTCTATTGGATGCCTAAACTAAATAAATGTCCTTACAAACAACGTTGTATTGCTGGGTCTTCCAAGTGCTCCACGAAACCTCTTTCTAAATTATTAACATCAATTTTATCAGCAATCAAAGCCGGGCTTCAAAATTATTGTGAAACTACCTATTCTAGAGGTTGCGTGAATCAGATGTGGAAACTAAAAAATTCCAAAGATCTTTTAGAGTACATACAATCTAAGACTCTTTCATCTTGCAATAGTATTAAAACAATTGACATTCCTACACTTTACACAAGTATTCCCCATTTCAAATTAAAAGACAAATTGAAAGAGTTGGTCTTGCTTTGTTTCATAAAAAAATATTGGCCAACGTAGATAAAGTATCTTGTCTTAGGGAGGGATAAATCGTACTTTGTAAAAAATCACTCTGATTCAAACAAAAAATTCTCTGAAACTGACATTATCAAGATGCTTGATTTCTTGATTTACAACTAATTTGTTACGTTTGGAGGACGTGTTTTTCAACAAACAATTGGCATTCCAATGGAAACCAACTGTGTCCTTCTTCTTGTCGACTTGTTCCTTCATTCATATGAGGCCGACTTTATACAGGAACTTCTTAGGAAGAAAGAAAAGAAGTTAGCAGTATTCTTTAACTTTACTTTCCGCTATATAGATTATGTTCTCTCACTAAATAATTCAAAATTTGGTGACTATGTTGAACGCATTTATCCCATCGAATTTGAGATAAAGGATACAACAGATACAGTTTAGTCTGCCTCATATCTTGACTTACATCTAGAAATTGACAGTGAGGGTCGGTTGAAAACCAAATTTACGACAACAGAGATGATTTCAGCTTCCCGATTGTGAACTTTCCATTCCTACGTAGCAACTTTCCGGCAGCGCCTGCATACGGAGTATATATCTCCCAGTTGATACGATATTCCAGGGCTTGTATTTCCTATCATGATTACCTTGAAAGAGGGTTGCTACTCACAAGGAAGCTATTAAACCAAGAGTTCCAAGTGGTGAAGTTGAAATATCCCTTCGTAAATTTTACGGACGCCATCACGAATTGGTTGACCTTTATGGAATATCCGTTTCACAGATTATAGCGGATATGTTCCTAATGTCATAAATACAATCCCGTCCCCTTTTCTCCGAATGTGACCTACCGAATTAGACTTATTACCGGGTTTGTACTAACATGAGCAACACGACGGGTGCCACATGTGGAGCAGGATCTGCTTACCCTTCCGGAGCACCTGAGATCACCCCCAAGTTTTTGGTGGGGTTCGTGTTGCTCAGTCTTTCGTTTTCTATGTTGTGTTTTGTGTACTGTTGTTTATCTGTTGCTCTTTATCTTTTTTAGCCATGGCATTGTCAGTTTATTTTCGACTTATGACTTTGAATATCCCTTTGGTATCTTTCGCCTCTCTTTTTCAATAATTATTAAAGTATTTAAACAATACAATTCATCAGCGGATAAAGTAGCTTAACCAGTTCGCTAATAGGTGTAAAATATCCGCTTTCGCGTAATATATAAATATGTAACAAACAAAACCGTTTACGTTCGAAATGATAAAAAATAAGCTAAACATTTTTACATTTTAACGAATTATGCTCACTAAGAAAATACATGTATGCCCTTTTCAATTTGCATCAACTTCAATTTTCAAAGTTTCGAAAAAATCAAAGCAATCACAAACCAGTAAAATAACTGAAGTGTACCAAATCGTACTTATACATAAATAAAATGTACATGACAGTACACAAACTTTAAAGATTCTTTGCAAAAATGAAATAAAATGTGTGTTATAAGTTAAAAGTAACTATAAATGAATTTATGAAAATATGTTCTTTCGGGAAATACGAGACGCAATCATTAAACAAGATTAATATAATTATTACCTTTTTTCACTAAAGTCTATATTGAGCTCAAAAGAATAAATACAGGACAATTCCTAAACTTGTTATCTTAACAAATGTTTAAAAATAAATTTACAGAATATTTTGAAGCATTATGACTTATATTTTGTCCTAGAACAGAATTTTGAGGTTAAATTCATACCGTGCGCTACAGTTTTATTTTCGGATTGAAGATTTTACAATAGTATATTTGTACTCCAATATATATATTGAAATAGTACTCAAGTCGAGGAACAATACAGGCTCATGTCCAGTTGAAATTAAACAAAAGAAATGGAACTCTTTATTAGAGAAGGTAAATATGTATATCGGAATTGGTTATATCTGTTTCTAGGGCCTTTAAAAGTTCAATGTAAGTGCATAATTTAGGAATTTTTTCATCTAATATATGTGTGTATACTCACTATAGTATGGCGCTTTGAGATATTTGTAAACTTTTAGATTAACGGCAAATTTTCACAAAACAGTCGATTATGGTAGGTGTGGATCTTTTTTATGCATAAGCATGCCGAAAAAAAATCAACAGAAAGATAAAAGATTGATCTTTGTAAAGCATTTATTTCAATCTCTGCCCCCGGCAACAGTTTTTTTTTTTAAGAAAAAATCATAAAATGGGCAACAAGCTTATCGAAAAGAGGTAGTCGGGTACACTTGTTAATGTTCAGGCGTGTTTGAGTTTGTCAACGTATATTTGTTCCGCCTAACAGAAGTTCCACTGGAAACTTTGTTATAAACAATGTCATAATATCTGTTCCTGTTGGAACAAATATTCTATACCATTTATTCCGTTAGGAACATTTACTGTAATATTTATTCCAGTGGAAATAATATTCCAGAATATTGTTTCCATTTGGAACTTATATTATGAAGGAACTTCTATTCCGTGACAGGTTGACTGTTTTGTCTTGAAAACGTATAAAGCAAATATATTTGATACATCATCTCGCTTCAGATTATATTATTTTGATTTAATATATTTAGGCTGTATGTTGATATAATATCATTAAAAACTCACAGAACAAAAAAATCCAAATATGGGTCAAGTGAAATTCTTTTCTAATCGAATTATAACACCAGAGTAGGTGTGTTTGAGTAACAAACAAAATAGCTTCGTGCTAAAACAAATGTTAAAACTTGAGGTGTATTTCTGACTTGTATTTTTTTTTTTTTTTTTTAATTTTCGTTCATTCGTTTTTCAGTTAAAATTTAGGCATATTAATTATTTTATTTGTGAAATGTTCTAAAAAGAAAAGTCTGACACACCGTACACTAACACCCCCTTTAATGTTTACTGAAAGCCCTTGACGACAGACCTTTCAATGCATAACTTCAAAAAATTTCAGTTTTTTGTGTTTTGCGTGTGTTATCTAGGGTTATTAGTCTTCAACATCTGAAAATTTTTAGTCTGACCTTCCCGTGACGAAATATTTTACTTTTGTAAATTCCACCTGACAACTTATCAGACAATAGTTTTAAGTTGACAAAAGGCATTAAATGATACTTTATAGCTAGTATATACAATTTTTTCTTTTAAAATACAACTGTCATGTAAGGATCATGTAAGGATCATAATCATGCAAATTGAACAAATTGACCTGTTTTCAAGAGCTAAATTGACAGCGCGTCATCATCACAATGGCTTCCATATTGGCGATTGAAAAAAATAGGTGGCGTAATGGGGAAATAATTTTGACGAAGTAGAATCCTGACTGAACAGTTGGCTTGTATATAGTGTTTTCGGTCACTTTATTGTACAGAGTTCAGGTGATTAGGTCTCTTACTAAAGTCTACAACCATAAAGCGTAGAAAAAGGCAGAAGATACCATAGAGACAATAAAAGAACATAAGTCGAGGAAAAACATACAAAAGCCAAAACGAAAAAAGAGGAAAAGACAAACAAGTATACAAAACATTTCAAAACAAAACCGAGGGCGTTTCAGGTGTTCTAGGAAGGGTCAGCAGCTGCTATTCCGTAAGTGTCACCCATCGTTTTACTTTTGTTAAAATACATAGAATAGTCTTGTATATACATGTATTGTGATATTAAATTTCTCAATTGACTAAACAAAATTGCATTCTAAGCACCAACTTATAAAAGAAATAATATGATAACAGTTTTCATGTACACAACACGTGTTTCTAGAAAAATACGTGTGTATGCAAGAGACCAACGTGGTAGCAAAGGGAAACGCATGGTTCCTGTTTGTTTGTTTTAATATGGAATAATCTTCATCAGAATTGGTCGGGATAAAAGCAAATATTTGGGAACATAAAAACCGAAAGCAGACGCGCATATATAGAACAGCCATCATCGTCTCAGGTAAACTATGCCTGAGGGAATTTCAACCTTTGTTAAATAGAAATCTTGCATAATGCCTGAGGGAATCGCAACCTTTGTTTTCGACATATTGCATAATTGATGAACTGGGGGTTTATAGACAAATGAATCATTTAAAATATGACAATCTAAAGAATATCAAGACTAATAACTTGTCTGACTTTCGTCGGATCGTGCTGTTTAGAAACACAGCCTTCAATGCCATTAGTTCGCAAGTGTAAGAAAAACAATTAGAGTAAAGAGCGACCAATGAAAATCACTGGAATACAGGCTTGGGCAGCAGATAATATTTTTTGCGTCATTAATATCCAAATAAGGAGATATGGTATGATTGCCAATGACAATTCTTTGTGAGAGCTAAATCCTACCATTATCTTTGACAGTGGTGAAACAGCACAGCATATAAAAAAATGTACAAACTCTATTATAAAACAACATCATCGTGCACATTAGGATGAGATATTCTGTATATAATAAGATTTCTGTAGCTACAGCCAAACCTTTGTATCTATGAAAGAATTTAATAAAGGTCTTAAACAATTTACGAAATCCCCGATTTAAAAAAAAAAAACTACCAGTTATACATAGAAATATGTTCATTGCCTCGGAAATCTAATACGTCACAACAGCCACAATTATGGCAAAGGAGTTTGAAAGTTGTTGTTTATGGTTCTGTTTTTCGTAGGTCATGTGGTATATCTCTGTACACTGCCAATCACTGTATCGTTTTCAAGCTGTAAACGTTCCCTTTTTGAGATGATTCTTTACTCTATGAAACTTTAAACACAGGAAGATGTCGTATAATTGTCAATGCGAAGCGTGGCAAAGTTATATATCTGTTTTCTTTCATCTTTGTTTTTGATGGAAGGAATTACATATTTTAGTTTCACTTTTTTGTTGAAAAGGTGCTCTATACTGGCAGGAACATATATATTGACGTTAGATATACTGTTCCCAGATACTGACAGCGGAATCATCACACTATCTTGACATTTGATTTTTGGAAAGATCGATTTATCACTACGCAGTCTGGTCAAGGTAAAGTACCAAATTAATAACAGGGTCTAAGGTCTCGCTGTTACAATTATAGTTTAGAGTAAAAAGCTCACCTTTTAAAGTTGGCAATCATACGACTTCTCCTTATTTTCATATAGTACATTGATGTTCTTATATTATACACAATTTCCATCTAATCATCTACTTTAAATATTCATATACAATAATAAACGGTTTCCTATGTGAAAATAATGTAGAAATATCACATAAAATGCCCATAACCAAAGACGCGATATCGACGCATTATTTTATTATTTTACCTAATCAAAATCTTTTCGTGAAAGATAAATGAATGTACGATTTAAACAAACATGTTTGTATTTTAAAGAAATGGAAAATACCATTGAAATGATTATTTTCTTGACATTCGATCTAGTCCGTTATAGGAAAGTCCTTGATGTAGGTATAGGGGTCCGTTTGGCTGTGCAGTATATAAAAAAGACAAAGTTACGACTGTTCAAAATAGGAAAGTTTAGTCATATGCCTCATATAGGGAGCAGTGGCGGATCCAGAGGGGGTGTAGAGGGCGTACGTCCCCCTTTGCTTGCACTTTTTTTTTTTTTTTTGTAAAATGATTAATCAGACTAGACTTCGCGAACTTTGCCATTTCCCGTGTATTTAATTTTTATGTGACAATTCTTTACTTATAAAGATATTTTTCGCTCGTATTTACTGTAACATATTATTGATTATGTCAAAGTCATGTGATTCGCTACGGTGGAGTTGACCAGTACGTCGAAAAAAACGTCATTTTGAATTCAGTAACACATTTCTTAGGCTGAGGATGACAAGCATGACGCCTTCAAGGCGACAAAGTATTGAGCAAGAACGTATTGACTTCTATTTCACAATTCCACCCAACAGAAAGTAATACTCTATTACACTCTCATGAAAAAAAATTCCACAGCAATATTATTTACCTACGAAAACATGTCTAACCCCACACGCCCCAGCCCATTAATAACATTGCTGAATAGTGATCCCCAGTCAGTAAGCTATAGATATAGATTTAAAGTCTAAGGTACGGATCATTTGATTTGAGGGGGCAGTCTGAGATATTTTAGAGAAAAAATTCTGCCTTAAACAAAAGTTCTGGCCGTATCTGGATTGAAAACAATAATCTTGTCCACTTTTTTGCTATTAGAAAAAAAAAATTTCTACAAAATTATTTAGCATTAAATGAACACGATGAATAAAAGACGGGCATAATTTTGTTATGGGGGTTGCATGTGAATCCCATATCTGACCGGAATGTCTGTTTCGCCGAACTGATATACTGAATACTTTTTTCAAGGCCCGACTGCAACCTGCCTGCTGGGTGTGGCCTATATGTCTCCATGTGTCGACCGTCATTCACAACTTCATTGTCATTTCTGACTCATTCGTAGCCTTTGGTTGATTTTGAACCCCTCACTTCCCTTGTTGGTTGAAACATTTCAACCAAACATTTGGATAAAAATTGCTTGTTTGTCTTTCTTCGTGTCGGTCGTATTGTAAATTTCATTGAATAGCCGTATATCTTGTTTACAACAAGAAATCTGTGAGGTTATGCTAACTATACGAGAATTTTCCGTATCCATTTTTTTCTGACAAATCCCACATCAAATATATTAACTAGTACATAGCTTTGGATCCATCCAATCATTTTATAATAGACAATTAATGGAGAGAATACGGCACCAAAAATGTCCAACCCCTACACTTTAACTATAAAATGCATTTTACACTTATTTTATGCTTAGCCAAAAAAAGGTCCAAAAAATTTTTCACCTCGCTCCGCTCGGCAAACTTTATTTTTACACCCCTTTCCAAAATCCTGGATCCGCGCCTGGGGAGAGCGTCAAGTCCTCTGAACAACAAAGAACCATGTATATGTATATATGTCTCTGGTTCTGTGGGTAGCCTGTGGCAAGTGAAATGTTCTATCCATATCAAACATACCCCAAAACGCAAGTGGCTATCTAAATTTTCTTGCCCTTCATAGTAGTCAATCTACCTTGCAGAACCCGTCTATTGTATCAACTTTTAATTTGTTCTCGTACTCTCATTAAATGTGACTACAAGTCCAAGAAAGTTGCAATCTCGAATGCAGCATTTGAAAAAGAATCCAGAAACCACTTCTATTCACATACTTCGGTCTGTTTTTGGTAACTTTGTCCTTGACCCACGAGGTTTTGACCTCAAAATCAATAGAGATCTTACTCTCATTATATGTAACCATATACATATTCAAGTAAAGGTGCAATCCCATGTGATGTGTTGTATTTGATAAAGCATCCAGAAACAACTTTTCTGCACAAATGTTAGCCTTTTTTAGTAACTTTACCTTTGACCTCAAAATAAGGACCTTTCTTCTGTTTTATATAACAGTATGTCAAGTAAGGTTACAGTCAATGAAAACTTAAATTTCATTACATACAAGTGCATAACAAACGAAATGGGAGATATGCACACCATAAGAAGAGGCCAACGGAACATTATCGTCGAAAAAAGTATAATTAACGATAGGGAACGAGACATCGTCTCTTTTGTTGAAATTTTTTATTGATTTTTCCTTGTGAAACTGAAATGTCCAAATCTAGAAAAAGACTAGTATTGGAGTTATTGTTAGATTTATATGAAGCAAGTTCCCTTTGGCAAATGCCACAGTATAATTAGGATGTTCACAAATCAGGGGCAGAACAGTATTCTTAAAAATGGATGCAGCTTGATGCTGGCAAATATTTCATGTATATCCTGGCCAAGAACAAATTTACAATTAAATCTAATATGAAAGCTTTGTGAAATGCATCATCTAGAGTTAGGCGAGAAATTTGGAGTGCCATTTGAAAAGGAGGGTATGTTGGAAAGGGTCGAAAAGGAGTTGGAGCATTAAGGCCCAAGAAAATAAATAAAATATGAGAACTACTTAAAGCGTGCTCATAATATAGGGAAATGAATAAAGTCAGAAAATGTGAATGAGCTTGACAAGATGTACAAGGTTATAACATCATAATTAGATTACAATAACAGCATATTTTATGCCGCTTTATATCCAGATTTCCTTTTTGGGCACAGCCAATTAACAACAAATTTTACAGACACTTTCTTATAATTATTTTAATATTTTTCATAGTTCCACCAAATATAGAGTTATTATTATAGTGTGCCAATAATTTTCCAATCTAAAATATTCTAAAAACTTGATAATTAACACAGGGAAAACAAAGAAATTCTACAAAAATACTTATTTCGTACTAGTTAGTTGTCCAAAAAAATTTCTTTTTATTTTATAGATATCTATACCTTTACCTTATAATTCAAGCTAAGGCAAATCTAAGATTATGCATGGTAATTTTTAGATTTGCAATACATTCAATGCCAAACATGGGCCTTATTGTCATGCTCCTTTAGCATTAAACAGGTTACTTGCTTATGAACCCAGGTACTGGATCAAGGATTTTCAAAAAGGAGATCTGTCCATTAAAAAAAATTGTTGAAAAAGGATGAATCGGCAATTGAAATCAGAAAAATGTGCATAAAACAAAAAATGTTGGTCATAAATGGAAGAGTTGTGTTGTGGGTCATTCAAAAAGTAGATGCAATGTTATTTAACCTTTTGAGAGAGTGGCAATCCCTACACAAGGCTTTGGATTTGACGTCCCAATTTTGTAGTGGCAACTTATTCATATATTCTGTAATGTCAAACGAATGCTGCCCATCTGCAGTTTACTGGCTCGAGGGGAGAGGTCTATATCCCCGTCAACCCTCTGTGTTCTTTATGTGCTCATTACCTGTGCCATGTCACAGATGATTTACAGTAATTCATATCTTTTTTGTATACTTTATTTCGCAATCATAATCATGTTTGTTTTAAATACTAGTATTATTCATGAGTTCATCGAATTTCATATTTCATTTGACTTGACCAGACATGATTTGCAATGACCTGTAGTTCTATTTTGTGGTAAAAAGCATTGTGTATAAGTTTCATAACATTTGGTGGAGGAAAACACAAGTTAGAGAACAGAAATGAAAAATTCAGCAATTTTTTTCATTTGTAAAGGGTATAACTTTAGAACGGTAAAAGTGACGCAAAGTACCATGATACAAAAACATAACTCTGACTTCTTGAAAAAGTTACCTAAAATCCAGAATGATATGGCATCTTCAACGTTAATTCGTTAAACATCAATCAATCAATCAATCAATTTATCTTAGAAATTTGCTTATGGGATGAATGCTTCATTGCATATTTTTGGGGTTATTATGAATGGATTGGTGTGTGATACATCAGTTAGGGGTTATTTTGATAGAAAATAAGAAAGAATAAGACATTTATGAAAATATGCATTTTATTACAATACATGCCACAAATTAAATAATGTAAAAAAAAAAAAAAAACCTCTAAACAAAAAGAATGTAATTGGAATGTATTACATATTGATCACTAAATTGTACACAGTAGAAAACAATATCTCTAAATGCACATAAATGGAAATCTAATAAAAACTAGTATTTGTTATTGACAATACATAAGTCTTCTTTCCCTACCATTTAAGTTACAAGGGTCAGTGCTCAGCAAAAAACAGATTTTATCATATCCACACAAAACTTTAAATGTAGATTCATAATATTTTTTAAAAATTTTTGTTCCAATCCAACATATACTGTAAGAGAATCATTGACAAACTTCCCCAAATCTAGAGATGACATGTTTAGCTATGAAAACTACACCCTCCCCAAAAAAAACCTGATAAAAAAATTTGGATGTAAAATATGCTCATGGTATAAAATAATTACGTAGTTATTCAATGTAAACTGCTGGAGATTTTGCATAGACAATCTTTTCTGTGTTATTTGTGCGATGTGAGACATACAATATCAATTTACTTAAAAATTGAATAAGTAAAGTGTGATTACATATGGTGTGAAGTAGTACTTCTCAAATATACTCCCATTTCAATGTAAGCTATTAAGAGATTTTCTGTTTAGAAGTTTTCTTTAAATAGAATTAGCTATACCATGTTTTGCTAAGTGAAACCTAAAATATCAACAGCAAAAAAAATAGGTGCACATTACAGGTCTGTTTGGGTTTCTCATCCAATTTTGTCAATATAACAGAACTTTAAACAACTATCATACAAGTGGAAGATTAAGCTAGCTATAAAACCAGGTTTAACTCACCATTTGTTTGGAAAATGCCTGTACCAATTCAGGAATATGACAGTTGTTTTCCATTGGCTCTGTTGGTTGATATAGTGCAACATTTGATTTTGTCAGTTTTCATGGACTTCCCCCTTTTTAAATTTACCTTGAAGTTCTGTACTTTCATTATTATTTTACACTTCTACTTGTGGTACATGTATATATTTTTTCTATCAAGTTTTGTTCCTTTCATAGGTGTTTTTTGTCCTTTAGATATTGACAGTAGATCTTATGCAGTTTTCTTATTAGAGCCTGACCCTTGTCTATTATTAAAGACTGACTGTTGACCACTAGATGTCTTTTCTAGTTTATTGTGTTGTTGTCTAAATGATGAGTACCCCACATCACTATTAATATTTAGTATAAGATAACCCTACAATAACAAGGATGACTGTTATTTTTATAAATATGGTAAAAATAAGAAAGGAAAATGTTAGGTTCATCTCATTATCAACATTTTGTAGTCTAAACTAATGTGCGACGTCATGTATAAATTAAAATAAAATGCTACGCTGGGCGCAGCTTGATACGACTGAAGAGGTCGAACCCTGAACAGTTGGGGCAAGTTTGGACACAACATTCAAGCTTGATACAGCACTGAATTTCCAGACAATAACTTGTGTTCAAGTGTATGGATCTCTCTGAAATTGTACTGCAATTTCAGAGAGATCCATACACTTAATCACAAGTTATTGTCTGGAAACTAGAAAAATGCTTATTTTTGGCCCCTTATTCCTAAACGTTTTGGGCAATTAACCCCAAACTCAATTCCAGCTTTGCCTTTGTGATATGGAACCTTGTAGTACAATTTCAAAAGATCCATACACACAAGTTATTGTCATGAAACTAGAAAATGCTTGTTTTTGCCCTAATTCCTAAAATTTGGAGGCAATTACCCCAAAATCAATCCCAGCATTCCCTTTGTGATATGGAACCTTGTGGTACAATGTCAGAGAGATCCATACACTAACACACAAGTTATGTCTGGAAGTTACAAAAATGCTTATTTTTGGCTCCTTTTTGGCCCCTAATTCCTTAACTGTTGGTACCATAACCCCCAAAATCAATCCCAACCTTCCTTTTGTGGTATTGAACCTTATGGTAAAATTTCATAGAGATCCATTCACTTAAACTAAAGTTAGAGTGCAGAACCAATGTGTCTTTGGACGACGACGACAACGCCAATGTCAACGTCATACTAATATACGACCGCAAAATTTTTTTGTGGTCGTATAAAAATCTGAGACATTAGCATGGCAACAACACATCTGAATATTGCCAAAATCTGAATAGCAGGGTTCTCCCATTTATCATATTTTTACAGGTCTTATAACTCCAAAATAAATACTTCTTGATGCAATACATTTCTTTGTGTTCTATCATTTAGAATTTTTACGAGTAAAGGTCCAATTCATGATTTTTCTTTTCAAATATCAATTCTTAAATGGGCATTGTCTAATAAGAATGGTGTCAATACACAGACATGGCAAGTTTATGGCAAATGACCCTTGTGTCATCATCACTTTTGATATAATACAAGAAATGGCACAAAGTCTTATAGCAAGATGAATACATTTCATATAAAATTGAGAATGGAAATGGGGAATATGTCAAAGAGACAACAACCCGACCAAAGAGCAGACAACAGCCGAAGGCCACCAATGGGTCTTCAATGCAGCGAGAAAATCCCGCACCCGGAGGTGGTCCTCAGCTGGCCCCTAACTAAAATTGTGTGCTAGTTCAGTGAAAATGGACGTCACACTAAACTCCAAAACATATAAATGAACTAAAATTAAAAAACATACTAGACTAACAAAGGCCAGAGGCTCCTGACTTGGGACAGGCGCTAAAATGCGGTATATACACATACATATAAAAAATCCCACAATATCAAGTGTAAATACTGAAGATCATTGTTTATTCTGCATAGCCTTACTCTTTGCTAGGGCACTAAAACTCAAGTGAGGCTATAGAAACATAATGAATTTTGTTTCTCACATGATATTAAGAAAAGGAAAAAGAAAAAAAGAAAGTTCTGTGACAATAAATGGGCATATAGAATAGAAGAAAAAAATTGTCAATTCCCACCATGAAATAATACATAAAATTAAATCCACATTAAAAATTCATTTAAGTATGAACTAATGGAAATAAATATGATGTAATGAAAAAAAATGGTTTACAATTTCTTCACTGGTTGACTAGGAAGTATTTCTTACAAATCATTGATATGAAGCTAAATATTCTCTATGCATACTTAAGGTTAGTATCTATATCACAGTTATGCTTTAATGAGATCTGAAATTGATATTTGTTTAAAGTGTGTTAACTTACACCCAACACATCCTTTGATTCATAAAAAGTCGAAGATATAAGTAGGCTTGCTGAAATCACCAAGTTATCCATAAGTTTAATATATTAAACATATATATTCTTTTATTTTTAAATATTATTTTCAGGCCAATAAACTACTAATGAAGAAAATAAAAAACACAAATTGGTAAGATGCTGATAATGGGTATATCAATCTTTTTAACACTGACCTTCAACCATACTGCATATCAAAATTTGTATTCTTTTCTTGAAATCACTGATAGATTAAGATTTATGTTTGGTATTTTTCTAGTTTTGTTAATTGAACTTTAAACTGTACATATAAACCATGGATGTTCTGAATGCCTCATTATTTTCTAGTAATTTAGGTAGCAATGACCCAAATAATGATGATGAATTATGCTGTGTTACACTGTAGTGTTAAAATGTCCTAAACATACCTTCGTGTGACTCTGTAACACATGGACTCCAGTGATTCCAGCATATCAAAAAAATTAAGTCACTTTAATGTTATAAAAATCAGTTTTACAACACATATATACATGAAGATTGTGCTAGTCAAAATCAATAATGTATCATTATGGAATTCTGAGCTACAAATCTAAACACAAAACTTGATCAAAATCACTCATGAGTAAATATATGGGTCATAGTGATCTGAATGTAGTGGAACAGCATTATACTATATAAAAGAGATTGTGCAGTTAAAGATCATTGATATACAATATTACTTATCTGGTAAATGAATCTAAATGCAGAATTTAACTAAAGTTACTCAATGGTAATATACTGATTATAGTCAATCAAATGTACAAAATATGTGATGCATACTAGGGGAAAGAAGTCATGAATAATAAATGATATATCACAATATTTATCAGAGACATTAACCCAATATTAAAACTTAACCAAATCCCTAATGTAATATGTATGTCAAAATGACCCGTATGTCATGTGTATATAGTAAAGACTAATCATTACATCAATTTAAGATATGACCGAATGAACGTTTGTCAATCATTGTACAGATGCATCAGAATAGAGGCAACTTCTATGATTTAAAAGTTGGCAAACATTTATATATGCTATTGATACATCGCCAGTAAACTAAATTAACTTCCTAATAGATAAGATGCCACTAATATTTGAATACAATACAAATAGCTCCTAAATAAAACAATGGATTCAAAAATTTGAAATTTCACACATTTAAACATCAGAAGTTACATTGGTTTTTTTCTGATTTACAGTGTATACTTCAAAGAATTTCATTATATGATTCCAATAGAAAGGTGCATAGATATACCAAATGTAGATTTTATTGTTAAAAGGGGTTTGAAACAATTTTTCACTTATGCATTAAATCTCTAAATCAAAATCAAAATGAGTGGGGGTCTTGTGAAAAAAGTGCATACAATAAATTTTGGAATAGCCCAAATTACATGCTAATCAAATATTAATAAAATACACCATAATTACAAAACTTGTTTACTGCTGTAAAAATTAATTGGCTCAAACAGACATAGATGATGCCTAATTAAAGGTATTCACTATTAATTGCTTCAAAAATGAACACAAAAGTTAAAAAGAACACACCATTATAACTGAACCCCATTATTTACACTATTCATTTTGTTTATTAACATTAACATTACCCATGGGTCTTTAAATCCAAAAATGTTTCCAAGGAACCCTGTGTCTTGCCAGAAACTGTTGCTGTCAGTGTAAAAGTGCAATGGTGACTGCCAAACAGTCCAGTTATCAGTAAATTACAGAAAATGAAAAAAGAAAAAGAAAAAAAATTTGCAAAGGGTACTGAATATGAAGAGGTTTCTATCCAAGTTTTGGAAAACTCCATGAAGGTTTGACAAATTTATGAAGTTTTAAAGTGTTTAGCCAAAAATTACCTACTAGTAGACATTGTTCTCCCAAAACAAACTTGCTAGTAAAATATGGAAAAATGGAAAAAAAGTAGTAAAACTCTACATACTCTAGATGGTATATCTTGACTATGAAGAAACTTCTGTAAAAGTTTCCTGAAATTCCATAAAGGTTAGTAACAGGTCAATGGCATTTTAAAAACATTAAATCTAGACAGTATCTAAATGTTTAGTCCATTTGTCAGTATAATATGGAAAAGTAAAATATTTCTTCAGATGCCATTTTTTTATCAGCAAATGAAGGACAGACAGGGTGATTGTAATATAGCAATCATTTCTGCAGTACCAATGTAAAATCATTAGCATAATGTACTTTTTTTTTATGGATGATAAAATAAACAATATGAATGAAAAAATCCCACATATGACCTTACATACAATATCTAAGCACCACCTGGTAACTTTGTAAAATGTCGTCCATCTAATGTTGTTCTTCTTAATTCATTTCTAAAATATTCTATTGTCCTGTTTAATCCAACTTCTAATTGAACCTGGAAAATTAGTATATGTATTTATATTCTAAAGAAAGATTGTGGGGTAATTTATATTACTAGCATTCAATACTTCTTATTCTATATTAATAAAAGAACAGAGTTCCAATGTCCCTCACGTTGTACATATTTTATCTATCCAAGGTACAAGGGCAATAACTAATAAAAGCACTTTTTTTTTGTTCTTTAAAACTTTTTATTAATATCTTAAGAGAAATGAAGGCTTCAGAGCAAATGCAATGTGATTTCCATTATAATTAATATTTCCAAGGGGCATAACTCGTTAAAAATATTTGATCGGAACTTATTTTCGAAAGAGTCAAAGATATTGCTGATATAAACCTATAATATAAATTTCATAAAAATCTGGCAAGAATTGTACACATAAGAGCGCTCATAAGGCAATTTTCCATAAAAATCAATATTTCCAAGGGGCATAACTTTTAAAAATTATTGATCGGCACTGATTTTAGAACTCATCCAAGACAATGCTGATAAAAAACCTATGATTAAAGTTTCATAAATTTCTGGCAAAAATTGTTTACATGAGAGCGCTATCAATGCAATTCTCCATATAGTTAATGTTTCCAAGGTGCATAACTCTTTTAAAAATAATAATCGGCACTGATTTTTAAACTCGTTCAAGTCATTGCTGATATAAACCTATCATATAAGTTTCATAAAAACCTGCTAAGAATTGTACACATGAGAGCGCTAACAATGCAATTCTCCATATAGTTAATGATTCCAAGGGGCATAACTCTTTTAATAAAATGCTCCGCTGGGCGCAGCTTGATACGACCGCAGAGGTCGAACCCTGAACAGTTGGGGCAAGTATGGACACAACATTCAAGCTTGATACAGCACTGAATTTGGATTGTGATTAAATATTTGACACAGCATAGGTTTCTGACACAGAATGAATGTGGTCTAAGAACTTAAAATTTTTAAATTTACCTATTCAAACCATATCATTATTATTTGCTTTTATATATAAATCAGAAATAACCAATTTAAAATGGAAAATTTTAAAGAAAAAAAAAAAGAAAAAAATCCCCCCTCATATTTTTTGAACCCCCTTATGATTCATCATCCCCAAACTCAATCCCAGCCTTCCCTTTGTGGTATGGTACCTTGCAGTACAATTTCAGAGAGATCCATATACTTGAACACAAGTTATTGTCCGGAAACTAGAAAAATGCTTGTTTGTTGGCCCCTTTTTGGCCCCAAATTCCTAAACGTCTAGGGCAATTACCCCCAAACTCAAACCCAGCTTTCCCTTTGTGATATGGAACCTTGTAGTACAATTTCATAAAGATCCATACACTTACACACAAGTTATTGTCCTGAAACAAGAAAAATGCTTGTTTTTTTGCCCCTTTTTGGCCCCTAATTCCTAAAATTTTGAGGCAATTACCTCCAAAATCAATCCCAGCCTTTCCTTTGTGGTATGGTACCATGCAGTACAATTTCAGAGAGATCCATACACTTGAACACAAGTTATTGTCTGGAAACTAGAAAAATGCTTATTTTTGGCCTCTTTTTGGCCCCTAATTCCTTAACTGTTGGTACCATAACCCCCAAAATCAATCCCAACCTTCCTTTTGTGGTATGAACCTTATGGTAAAATTTCATAGAGATCCATTCACTTAAATTAAAGTTAGAGTGCGAAAACCAATGTGTCTTCGGACGACGACGACCCCAACGTCATACCAATATACGACCGCAAAATTTTTTTGCGGTCGTATAAAAATAATTAATTGGCACTGATTTTTAAACTCGTTCAAGTCATTGCTGATATAAACCTATGATATAAGTTTCATAAAAATCTGGCAAGAATTGTACAAGTGAGATAGCTAACAAGACCGGACAGACAGACGCCTGGTATTTCTATGTCCCCAGCAATGCATTGCGCTGGGGGGACAATATGCCCATAGCAGCCTTATCATGGTAAAATTGGCATCAGAAATACTGTTTCTGTGCTATAAATACAGCTTTTAGGCTGATGGGACAATACAGGACACATCATTTCAGTTGGAACTGACTTGCACCTCACCAAACTTAGGACAATTTAAAAAAAAATTTTTTTTACCCTAAAATGTCATGAAAAAGAATTTTATTTTGTGTTTCTTTTATAACAGAAAATTTCAACATCTGTTCTGTGAGACATCTTTACTTGTATGTTATTTGGTCTCTTGTGGAGGAGTTGTCTCATAGGCAATCATACCACATCTTCTTATTTTTATATTGATTAACAAAAAATACTGTTTTCTTTCCTTTCATGCAAAACACCAACATTAAAAATAAGAATACTGATTACTATGCTTAAATGTTTGATTTTTGTTGTTGTAATTTTTGTTAGCCAGATAAAATTAATTATTAGTGTAGAAAAATCATTTCAGATACCAGCATATTCAAGCAAAATGGCATCACATTACCATTATGCTAAAAGTGGAGAACACTGCTAGAATAATTGCTAGGAGAAACATTCTGTACCATTTAACCTCATTAATTAATAGAGAATATCATATGGCTTTTTCAATATCACATCCGTATCAACCAGAGACACCAATATAATCCCAAGAGCTCTGCTCGAGGGATTATATTGGTTGAGGTTGATAGGTGTGTGATATTGAAAAGCCATATCATATACACTTTATTATATACATATACCTCACGTAGATGTTTTTATGTGACATGACATACAGATAAGGAGGTTTGATATGACGTCATACAGATTATAGGTTTGACATGACGTCATACAGATTAGGGTTTGATAAAGCCTTTGCAACAGTCTGCAATCGATGACGTGACGTCATACAGATTAAAGGTGTGATAAAGCCTTTGCAACCGTGCTGATATCGATATCATCACGGGTGGCTGACACAGCACGCTTGCCAATGATTGTATTACACATACAATTTATCTGTATTTACTACTAAGTATATAATAATGATAATTATCTAATCTCGACAACTGAATTTACAAATTTATACTTGCTCCAATGGATAAAAATAATAAACAGTGTATAATCCTAAAATTTATATAGACCCTTTATCTTCAGTCATGAACTGTTTTATATAAACATAGCCTGTGAAAAGAATTTCAAAAAGGTTGAATAAGTTACCAGTAAATGGTAGAGATATGATAATATATGACTTACTTTAGGTGACCAGCCAAGAATGTTTTTAGCTCTTGTAATATCTGGCTTTCTTTTCCTGGGATCATCAGTCATAGGAGGTTTTTTAACAATTTTACTATTTCCACCTGCAAATATTCCATAAGAATTTAATAATGTATAAAAAAACACTTATCATCTTCTTCATATATTGTTGAGCTTCCTCATCCAATTTCTTTTGTTTTTGTTTTTTTCTACTTTTTCAGATAAGGCTCAATTGAGAAGCATTTCCTTCAGCTCCATGGATGGGGGGGAGCATGCGTTGGGTGCACACTCTTCTGAATTATCGCCTGATGTATACTAACAGGCTCCTTGGGACTCCTATCCATTACAAAAATTTGTTAATCCTGTATCTTGACTATTAGTATAAACATGTGATGTCAACTGCCAAAACTCTTAAATCAAATTGTCAGTAAAATACAGAATATGAAAACGGAAACAATCACAATTTTGCTCAAAGTGCTATCTCTTGGTTATGAAGAAGCTTCTGTGCCAAAGTGTTGTAAAATTCAATTTAATTTTGACAAAGTTGATCAAGTTTTAAAATCTTAAACCAAACCCTGTCCTTTAATATATTGACTTCCAAAAAAACTAAGCTCATATAAAATAAATTGCTTCGCTGAGCGCAGCTGAATACGACTGCAGATGTCCAACCCTGAAAAATTGGGGCCAAAATGGACACAATATTCACGCTTGATACAGGTCTGAATTTGGATTGTAATTAAATTTTTGACACACAATAGGTTTCTGATACAGAATAACTGTAGTCAAAGAACTTCAAATTGGTTATATGATTTGAATTTATATTCAATTTTTGCTTTTGTGCAATACACTATGCTGTTGCCAAAAAAAACTATTTGAAGAAATTTTCTTTCAATTTCTGAAATCTGAAATGAGAAAAATTGTCCCCCTCCTAATTTTTTTCACCTCCCCCCTTTCCCTTATTCAAAAAAAAAAAATTCTTTCCCTCAAGATATGGTCAGTATCTCAATTCAAATTTCTAATGGAGTTTGCAACCATAATTACCCATTTAAATACATCATAAAAGTTTTAAAATATAAAATGACATACAAAGTCATGGCTAAAATTAATATTAATTAATAGTAACTGCTAAAAATAAATTGACAGCAAATCACCTCAAGACAATCATCATTTCTTAATACATAATTTACAAGCAGTGTAAGGGAGGTAATCAAACATTGTTCTTTAAATTGATTTGGATTACCTCCATTACACTGCTTTTAAATTGTCTCAATTGTCCTTTAACCAGAAAAACCCTTGTTTTCACCCTTTTTTTGCCCCTAATTCCTAAATGGTTTGAGCCATAACCCCCCAAAGTCAATCCTAACCATCCCTTTGTAGTATGAAAACTTGTGGTATAATTTCAGAGATTCATACACTTTAACACACGTTATTGTCTCGAAACTACAAAAATGCTTATTTGGGCACCTTTTTTGGCCCCTCATTCCTAAACAGTTGGGGCCATAACCCCCAAAATTGATCCCAACCTTCCTTTAGTGGTTATAAACCTTGCGTTAAAATTTTATTGATTTCTATTTACTTATACTAAAGTTATTACCTGGAAACCATCTGTCTTCGGACGACAACGATGACGACAATGTGATACCAATATACGAACAAAAAATTTTTAATTTTTACAGTCTTATAAAAATAAAATGGAATAAAATTAAAATTTACACTAGATGATATCGCATGAGTATGAAGAACTTTCTGTAAAGGTTTCCTAAAATTCAATGAAAGTTTCAAGGGTTACTGAAGTTTTTAAAACTCTAACTATAGAATGTATTTAGACATTAACACAAAGAACTATTTCCATTTATAAGTAAAATACAGTAAAATTTAAATAAATATTCTATCTTTTCATTCAGATGCCTTTTCTTTATCATGAAGATACTTCCGTCCAAGTTTTGTAAAATTTTGTGAATGTTTGACAAAGACCAACACTGGGTCTGGACCTGCATTGCTACATGTAGTTGATTGTGGTAACATGTGTACTGAAACATATCTGATGAAGATGATTTCCCAAACTATGACATTTTCCTTGTACAATGAGCATTGTAAATGTTCATGCTATCGGCAAACAGAAAGTGACTGCAAAGCAGATAAAAATGCTGTGTACACACTACATTTTCAAGCTCAAGACTAAAATATAAAACTATTTGCCTCCATATATAGAAATTGTTTTAGGTAAAATGAGTGTTATAAAATTTCAAACTATGGGATAACAGGAAGTAGCTGGACCACTACAACTCAGCATTATCAAGCTGCAGACTAAATAGAAAATTCTTCTTTGTCATAGAAGCCAAGAAAACTTTTCTACCCAAGGTCATTGGATGGAATGATGGATGGAGTCAAGCAGTTACTAGACCTACTTTCGCTTTGGGAAATTCAGGTAAACAATTTAAACCACAGACTGAACCTGAATGCTGAAGATACTGATGAAATCTAGGATCACTATGTCTTGTCTTTGCATCGTCACAGCCAATAAAAGGACAGTTACATGGTCTTTTTGACTAATATCATATGTCATACAGGGCCTAATCTAGGATTTTTGAGAGGGAGAAGTGACTTCTCTTTCCATGAGAGAGAAGGGAGAAGTGGTCAATTTCTTGGAGAAGTGAGATTCCATTACCGTTTCGGTTGCATAGTGTTTTCGTGCTTATCACTAAGGAAATTGTTATAGATGCAATAAAAAATATACTTGCAGTTTTTTCATGTTATTGTACAAAATGTTTATATAGAAAGTTCCTAATAAAAAGGTTTAGACAGTATAGTTGTTATTTATTTATTGATACCATTTGTACTGTCAACTTGAATTTAAGTCTAAATAAAATTTGTTGCTTGGGACATGAGGGAGTAGCCTAGTAATATTATGATGCATTAAATTCATGTAAATCTGCCTCAACCTATTTTTTTCAAAGTCCAGAAAAATATGACTCCCAGTTTACCTGATGAATTTCACATGACTGGAAATTTAATTTATATCACCACTTGTCATTATTTTGTAAAACATTATTGAATGTCCAGGACATCATGTTAGTTATAAATTGAGATTCTCGATTGTAATCCTATACTTAAAGATATCTGTCAATCGTTTATTAATTAACCGATAAAGAGCTAATTTCTATCATTTTTAAAAGATATCGTCCATATCAACGAAATGGTCATGAAAAAAAAAAAAATCCACTGCTGATCACAAGCTGATCGAGTATCGTATGTTTGCAATCACATTATCCATTGGCTGTCTTTCTACCTTTTATATTTCAATTTTGATTCAATGAATATAATAAATTTACCGTTAATTCCCACCCTTAACCTACCGAATAGTACAATTGATCGACTCGTAATAAATAAAAATAAAACAAATCAGCTGAGTGATTACGCAACATCCTCAGATGAAAATCATCGTAAAATGATAACTTAAACAGACGGTCAGTTTTCCGTTTGAATAGTTTTGAATTTTATATCCGAGGATGTTCAAAGTCGCCGTTGTATTTATTTAATTTGATCGTCGACAGTATTAGTCCTGGGTCGTTTCGAAAAATCTTGATTTTCCTTGTTAGTCGCCATTTTTTTTCACCTGTGCGAGTTGTTATTCACAGGTTGTCTCCCTTTTACCGATTTTGATAGCGATTTGACTTCGCTATGAAGTCAGTTGGCTGGCGAGATTTAGCGATTTTCAAAATTCTTTGGGGACTTAAATTGTCATTTCGCCGGCAAGATTATGGCCTGATGTCATAACCAAGCTTCATTAATATATAAAAACAAAAGTGAAAGAATAATATTTACATACCAACTATACCTTTAATAAATATACATACCAACTAGACCTTTTATAATTTTTGCAAAGTCTCCAATGGTGTACTCATCTGGATTACCAATATTAACTGGCATGGAATAGTTACTATTCATCAATCTGATTAAACCATCCACTAAATCTGACACATACTGAAATGACCTGGTCTGTTTGCCCTCACCATATATCTACAATAGAAAATCATAGCAATCCCTCACCATATATCTACAATAGAAAATCATAACAATCTGGCACAGTTCAATATCAGAAATAACTTGCCCTCACCATATATCTACAATAGAAAATCATAACAATACGGCATAGTTCAATATCAGAAATAACTTGCCCTCACAATATATCTACAATAGAAAATCATAGCAATATGGCACAGTACAATATCAGAAATAACTTGCCCTCACTATATATCTGCAATAGAAAATCATAGCAATATGGCACAGTACAATATCAGAAATAACTTGCTCTCACCATATATCTACAATAGAAAATCATAGCAATATGGCACAGTACAATATCAGAAATAACTTGCCAACACTATATATCTACAATAGAAAATCATAGCAATACGGCACAGTTCAATATCAGAAATAACTTGCCCTCACCATATATCTACAAAAGAAAATCATAGCAATCCCTGACCATACATATATCTACAAATCATAGTAATCTGACACAGTTCAATATCAGAAATAACTTGCCCTCGCCATATATCTACAATAGAAAATCATAACAATCTGGCACAGTTCAATATCAGAAATAACTTGTCCTCACCATATATCTACAATAGAAAATCATAGCATATGGCACAGTTCAATATCAGAAATAACTTGCCCTCATCATATATCTACAAAAGAAAATCATAGCAATCTGGCACAGTTCAATGCCAGAAATATCTTGCCCTCACCATATATCTACAATAGAAAATCATAGCAATCTGGCACAGTTCAATGCCAGAAATAACTTGCCCTCGTCATATATCTACAATAGAAAATCATAGCAATCTGACACAGTTCAATATCAGAAATAACTTGCCCTCACCATATATCTACAATAGAAAATCATAACAATCCCTCACCATATATATACAATAGAAAATCATAGCAATCTGGCACAGTTCAATATCTGAAATAACCTATCATTCTATGCCTGATAGGCAGAAAAGATGTAACTCAATTGCTCATGTCATTGTTTACAAAGCTGCTAAAAAAATATATAATTGAAAAGATCCTAGTTATTATTTATTTAAATGTTATGATGTTATTTGTGTTGTTTCTACTTCTTACATTAAAACCACAGGCACTTTTCTCCGAAAAAAAAATCCTATATATCTTAATATAACACAAGGTACTTAACTCACAATTTTGAAAAATGTCAGCTGGTCGCGAAATTCCGTTATATGCCGATTTCTCAGTTGTCAACCCCACTAAAACTTGTTATGTCGTAAATCTAAATTGATTTGTCTACAAAATGGTGTATATCACGCCTACTTTTGTTGTTGGAATCATCAGTAGCAATCCTACCCAAGTATGTCAATCGTAATTATTTCATCTACCGACGCCACATTGGAAACATACGTCTCGCAGTAAAAGGTATCTTCCCACTCTCTTTATATATCTCGGTTTCCGATTGGTCAAATTTTATGGGAAGGTCTAGATGTTTTTCGGAGTTATCTGATCTTATTTCATATCAATCGTAAAGTCCAGAGAGAGTCTGAATGACATTGACGTAATGGGAAAATTTGAGTCTAAAAAAGAAACTTGTAACTTATTAGACATACCACAAATAACACTTGTTAGATTTTTTTCACGGTATCTTACACAATTTTACCAACTGGGTGATAATTTCTATTCAGACAAAAACTAACAGTTTTTTTAAAATAATTTTTATAATTAATCATTTACTGTGAGTTTTTGTGTTTCCAATCTGGCATCGGTAGACGAAATAATTACGATTGACATACTTGGGTAGGCCTGCTACAGATGATTCCGACAACAAAAGTAGACGTGTTATACACCATTGTGTAGAAAAATCAATTTAGAATTACGACATAACAAGTTTTAGTGGGGTTGACAACCAATAAATCGGCATATAACGGAATTTGGCAACAGGCTGACATTTTTCAAAACTGCGAGTTAAGTACCTTGTGTTATATTAAGGTATATAGGAAATTTTTTTTCTGAGACAAGTGCCTGTGATTAAAACATCAGATACATTCATTTGTAACATATCCAGTCATGCATCTTAAAGTTTTGTGCAGATAACAAATTTTTTGCAGTTGCTATCCTTTTAAACATAGACAGCAGGAAAGTGGGACATATTTTTGTGCATTTTAAACTTCAATGTTTTAGTCTCTTTGGCTGAAGATGTAGGTAGCAGTAAGTATATAATTTCTGCACATTACCACCACTGTAAGAATACTATACCTGCTCTGGTAACTTGGTTTCCTAAACCAATAAACAATCCTACTGTTAAATCAATCAGTTTGCATCCAAAGAAAGGACATTAATCCTTCCCAAAAAAAATCTTTTTGACTTGGGAATTTTTTGACCAATTGAGATACTTACAGTTATGGGTTGATCTTGTAAAGACTGTAGTATAAAGTTACTGACAACGCGGCCATCATTAAGATGCATTCTAGGACCAAATGTATTAAATATTCTAGCTACTCTGATTTCTGTACCATCCTGAAAATATACTGTTTATAATGAATTTCCCCAAAAAAGTAAAACTAATTTTCTAATAACTAAATCATGCATGGTAAGCTGTTTTTAGGTCTATGCTTTATGCCTTAGATTTGTTCTATGTATATGGATGTACTCGAGCACTTTAAAATACAATTTAAAGAATTTGCAGCATTTTTAAAGGTGCATTACACCTAAATAAATTTGAATAGCATTCGTTTCCAACTCAAGTAGTGAAAGGCATTCAGTATGACTAATTGTGGTTTGTTATGTATCAACTGATAACTAATATCATGCATATTCAGGACAAGTACATTAACATTATATCAGTTGATAGGATCTGAAATATGACAGGACCAGGAGAAATGGTACATAAATGTCTGTTAACTGTTTCTTAAACATTTATAAGTAAGACACCAAGATATTTTTGTATTATTTGTTTGTATCTTTCTACATTGTTCAGTTATACATAACTCATGAACGAACATTCGAAAATGTCAATCTGATGGCATTTCTGATTGCCATTTCCACATTGCAATTTCATACATTGCTGTATTATTAGACTAGGTTCTGTGAATTCCTCTTTCCACTTTAAATAGTTAGTCAATATAATGTGATGATTTGGAAAGTGTGCAGAATTACAATACTGTATATTTAGAATTGTTGTGTGCAATTAATTATTTCAATTTGTGTTGAATAGACAAAAATGAGTGATCTATCATTACAATGCCAGAGTGATCTATCATTGCAAGGCCAGAGTGATCTATCATTACAATGCCAGAGTGATCTATCATTACAAGGCCAGAGTGATCTATCATTACAAGGCCAGAGCGATCTATCATTACAAGGCCAGAGTGATCTATCATTACAAGGCCAGAGTGATCTATCATATCCATCATTACAAGGCCAGGGTGATCTATCATTACAATGCCAGAGTGATCCATCATTACAATGCCAGAGTGATCTATCATTACAAGGCCAGAGTGATCTATCATTACAATGCCAGAGTGATCTATCATTACAAGGCCAGAGTGATCCATCATTACAATGCCAGAGTGATCTATCATTACAAGGCCAGAGTGATCTATCATTACAAGGCCAGGGTGATCTATCATTACAATGCCAGAGTGATCCATCATTACAATGCCAGGGTGATCTATCATTACAATGCCAGGAAATGTTTTTATTTCTTTTAAACCTGTCCTGTCACAAATTTCAGACTTATAGACATCTTAAAAAAATCTGAATTCAATGAAATGTAATCAAATAAAATTATAAATTCCAAAATATGCCCTTTCTCAACAAATCACTAATGCAAAGAAGCTTAACTCAATATGGTTTTGACTGAAAATGATTGTTCACCTGTCTATGATAAGCATAACACATTGTTTCTGCTACTCTTTTACCCTCATCATAACATGCTCTTGGTCCTATAGGATTTACATGGCCCCAATAATCTTCATTCTGTGGATGGATCTCTGGATCTGAAAATGAACAAAATTAAATGAAAATAGGATTTTCTTGTACTATCAATTGTGGGCAAACCATTGTAAGTCAAATAAGAAAAATTCAATTTTGTTTTTGACACGAAAAACATATCTCCCTCCTGTGTAAGTTATAAGGAAAAGTCACTACAAAATTATCCCATCAAAACTGCACAACTGCATATGGTATGAGGCAGATCTGTCAAGTATTCTTCCATTCCAATATGAACTATAGGAGTGAAACAGGAAAACTATACTCTACCTTTGACATTAAAGATGTTGTCATCCCAAGGTTTTGAACCAGGACTTCCTAACTGACTGAGTTAAAGAAATACTCCTCTACAACTGGCTATGTTCTACTACTCAAGGGAAGCAATCCTATTACACTTCCCCACCACAAATGTCACCATGCCATACTGACTTTTCACAACACAAACCTTGACTTGATATCACTCATATAAACACTATAATGTTCTTTTTTAAGATATGGAACCTCTGTGTAAGATTCAGCACTCTAACCAATTTTCTTTTTTAAGATCTGGAACCTCTGTGTAAGATTCAGCACTCTAACCAATTTTCTTTTTTAAGATATGGAACCTCTGTGTAAGATTCAGCACTCTAACCAATTGAGCTATAGAAGTAACATAGAACTTCTGTGTAAGATTCAGAACTTTAACCAATTGAGCAGTAGAAGTAACATGGAACTTCTGTGTAAGATTCAGAACATTAACCAATTGAGCAGTAGAAGTAACATGGAACTTCTGTGTAAGATTCAGCACTCTAACCAATTGAGCTATAGAAGTAACATGGAACTTCAGTGTAAGATTCAGCACTCTAACCAATTGAGCTATAGAAGTAACATGGATCTTCTTCTGTGTAAGATTCAGCACTCTAAACAATTGAGCTATAGAAGTAACATGGAACTTCTGTGTAAGATTCAGCACTCTAACCAATTGAGCTATAGAAGTAACATGGAACTTCTGTGTAAGATTCAGCACTCTAACCAATTGAGCTATAGAAGTAACATGGATCTTCTTCTGTGTGAGATTCAGCACTCTTACCAATTGAGCTTAAGAAGTAACATGGATCTTCTTCTGTGTGAGATTCAGCACTCTAACCAACTGAGCTTAAGAAGTAACATGGATCTTCTTCTGTGTGAGATTCAGCACTCTAACCAATTGAGCTTAAGAAGTAACATGGAACTTCTTCTGTGTAAGATTCAGCACTCTAACCAATTGAGCTATAGAAGTAACATGGAACTTCTGTGTAAGGTTCAGCACTCTAACCAATTGAGCTATAGAAGTAACATGGAACTTCTGTGTAAGGTTCAGCACTCTAACCAATTGAGCTATAGAAGTAACATGGAACTTCTGTGTAAGATTCAGCACTCTAACCAATTGAGCTATAGAAGTAACATGGATCTTCTGTGTGAATTCAGCACTCTAACCAATTGAGCTTAAGAAGTAACATGGAACTTCTTCTGTGTAAGATTCAGCACTCTAACCAATTGAGCTATAGAAGTAACATGGAACTTCTGTGTAAGATTCAGCACTCTAACCAATTGAGCTATAGAAGTAACATGAAACTTCTGTGTAAGGTTCAGCACTCTAACCAATTGAGCTATAGAAGTAACATGGAACTTCTGTGTAAGATTCAG
Source organism: Mytilus coruscus (assembly GCA_017311375.1). NCBI lineage: Eukaryota > Metazoa > Mollusca > Bivalvia > Mytilida > Mytilidae > Mytilus > Mytilus coruscus. The sequence continues at coordinate 97,111,339 of CM029599.1, forward strand.
CACTCTAACCAATTGAGCTATAGAAGTAACATGGATCTTCTGTGTGAATTCAGCACTCTAACCAATTGAGCTTAAGTAACATGGAACTTCTTCTGTGTAAGATTCAGCACTCTAACCAATTGAGCTATAGAAGTAACATGAAACTTCTGTGTAAGGTTCAGCACTCTAACCAATTGAGCTATAGAAGTAACATGGAACTTCTGTGTAAGATTCAGCACTCTAACCAATTGAACTAAAGAAGTAACACGGAACTTTTTCTATGTAAGATTCAGCACTCTAACCAATTGAGCTTAAGAAGTAAAATGGAACTTCTTCTGTGTAAGATTCAGCACTCTAACCAACTGAGCTTAAGAAGTAACATGGAACTTCTGTGTAAGATTCAGCACTCTAACCAAATGAGCTATAGAAGAAACATGGAACTTCTTCAGTGTAAGATTCAGCACTCTAACCAATTGAGCTATAGAAGTAACATGGAACTTCTGTGTAAGATTCAGCACTCTAACCAATTGAGCTATAGAAGTAACATGGATCTTCTTCTGTGTTAGATTCAGCACTCTAACCAATTGAGATTAAGAAGTAACATGAAACTTCTTCTGTGTAAGATTCAGCACTCTAACCAATTGAGCTATAGAAGTAACATGGAACTTCTGTGTAAGATTCAGCACTCTAACCAATTGAGCTTAAGGAGTAACATGGAACTTCTGTGTAAGATTCAGCACTCTAACCAATTGAGCTATAGAAGCAACATAGAACTTCTGTGTAAGATTCAGCATTCTAACCAATTGAGCTATAGAAGTAAATCATTTCATTACAACTGGATAAGGGCAACACCACCTCCAAACCCCCAAAAAAAGCTGTTTTTTCCCAAAAAATGTTTGAAAATCCAAAGTTTTTTTAATCTATCAAATAACATCCTGCATATTTTTAAAATTGACCAAAAACTGACAAAATGAAAATATATTTCATTTGATTGAAAGGATACACAACTTAATTTTTCACAAAAAGTTCTATGTGAAAGTGTTAACGTTATAATTCCAACAATTATGTCAGATGATTGATTATCACACAACTACAATTTTCTAAAAATCTCCCCATGTCCAAGTTGTACAATTCTTACAAGCATTCTGAGCGTATTACATGGCAATACATAGTCCCCTACCAGTTAAAAATTTATTGTGCTGGAACAAAATGCTAACTTGATCTGTAACTTGTCATGGTAACACTTTATACCAAATATCAAATCAATATCTTAAAGCATGACAAAAAAAGGTGTGAAAAACTGATTGCTTGCATGTATTTTCTTGGTCTAAGGGCCATAACTCTGCAAAATAGAGCAAAATTATACTTGTTATGTAACTGGTCATGATAAAACTATATACCAAATATCAAATCAATATCTTATAGCACGAGGAAAAAAAGTGTGGAAAACTGATTTAATGGACAGACAGATGGAGTGCAAACCTAAAGTCCCCTTCAGCTTTGCTGGTAGGAGACTAATAAAAGTATATCAACTGGAAAAAAAAAAAAAAAAACCCATAAAAATGCTCTAGGACTCATAAAATTACACAACAATTTTACACAAGAGTGCACACACTGAAATGTCTTGCCTGTTTTACTTATTAAATTTATGTGGCAATTATGTAACATGAAGATTATACTACAAGTATCACATAAACTTAACATACTTAATGTATGATAATGAGGTTACAGTCAGATGAACCAGGCAAGACAGACATGTAAACCTTACAATCATTCAATACACCAAATATAGTTGACCTGTTGCTTATAGTATCTGTTAACTGACAAAATTACGAAATTTATCATTCACCAATGAATCATGAAAATGAGGTCAAGGTCAGATTATACCTGCCAGACAGACATGTACACCTTACAATTACTCCACATACCAAATATAGTTGAGCTATTGCTTCTATTACTTGAAAAACAGACCAAACACAAAACTGAACATTGACCAATGAACCATGAAAATGAGGTCAAGGTCAGATGAAACCTGCCAGACTGACATGTACCCTTTACAATCATTCCATACACCAAACATAGTTGACCTATTGCTTAAAGTACTTGAAAAACAGACCAAAACACATAAACCTAACATTGACCAATGAACCATAAAAATGAGGTCAAGGTCAGATGAAACCTGCCAGACTGATATGTACCCCTTACAGTCATTCCATACACCACATATAGTTGACCTTCTGCTTATAGTATCTGAGAAACAGACCTTATCAGGTAACTTTAACCTAGATCACTGATCCATGAAATAAGGTCGAGGTCAGGTGAACCCTGTCTGACGGACATGTAGACATTGCAAGGAACCCATATACCAAATACAATTATCCTTTTACTCATAATAAGTGAGAAATTTGAATGACAAAAAACTAATTTTTTTCAAGCAGTCACTGAACCATGAAAATGAGGTCAAGGACAATGGACAAATGACAGACAGAAATTTCGTAACATAAGGATTTAAAGGTATCTGCATACAAGGTATGAAGCATCCAGTTCTTCTAGCTTCTGAAATATAAAACTTTATACAAATAGTTTACGCTGCCGTCGCCGGATAGTAATACCTTAGTCCAGGCGAGACAAAAAAACAATAACATATGCAACAAAGACAAGAAAAAGCTGATGCCTTTTGTTATTGGAAAGATGGGAATTATGGATTTAAGGTAAACTTATATGCTCTTACCACTTTATGTGTCCAAAATTTTCACACCATACTTACCTCCATAGACCTCAGAAGTAGAGGCTAACAACAGTCTACCTCTCACACGTTTTGTCAGGCCTAAAATTTAAAATAATTACTGTCTTAATTCATCTTTCACCAAACTGAACATTAATAGTAGGTCTTTTTTTCAAAATAGAGCAAGATTAATCTTACTGTATAGTGCTTTTGCAAAAAACCTCTCAGCAACTTACAAGTGAAAAAATCCAACTTCAATAAACATGTTCTTTCTATGATACAATATGACTATCTAACACATATCATGCCAAAATGTATTTTACAAATATTTTTCACTCCATATGCCTTTTATTTTTCATTAATGCTATACATGATTTTATGTTTTTTCCTTTAAAATTTTGACATTTATTGAGATATATATTTTAAAACATTATTAAAACATCATTAACCCAAGCATGGCTTCTATTTCAATGAAGAAACCAACAACTCACCTAACATATTATTTGTTCCAATGGTATTTGTCTTGATAGTTTTGACTGGATTATACATGTAATTAGGTGGAGAGGCTGGTGATGCTAAGTGGTAAACCTGATCAACTGCAATGTAAATGTACATCTGTTCTATTAAATAATAGTAAGGGGTATAAAATAACACATTTGAGGTCTTCCTCTTATTCATTTTCAAAAGAACCCATCAGAAACGATACTCACTGTGTTTGTTGGACATTTCTTCCAAACTCTAACGTATAATCAACAACAAATATTTCAATCAGTGATTTTTGATCAAAAACATTGGCTGCTAATTAACCTTCAGGTTTTGTTGTTGAAGTTTAACGAATTGTGACCTTGACCAACACAGATGCATGGAGCATGCAAGATGATTTTAAGTCAGGTTTATTATATTTATTGCATTTAAATTTGTTTATTAAACTTTGTCATAACAGTTGTTAAATGATTTGGTGTATTTTAAAGATTTATTTCAGAATCTGTTAATCCTATTTCATTCCTTCCACTTTTGTTTACTTTTTCTTTCATCACAGTCTTTCCCTTTGAAATCGTGCTGTGCGATTGCCAGATTTCCAACAAAATATCACTGCATATAGAAAAGCTGTATGCAAATAAGAGTACTGGAAGACAATAATTCAATAGTAGTACATTTCTGAAGATTTTGATAAATAAATGATTTCTGTTTAAAACTTAGCCATACAAGTATATAAAACATATTCATCTTTTTGTGTAAGAAGATTCATATGACTTTAAGAATGTCTTTATGAATATGGTTTTTACAATTTTATAAGATTCTAAACATGAACTTTACAAATGACATTGTTAGTAATTTCTTAATATGAAAACATTAAAGTAAAATGCGTAAAAAGAGAAACATACCTTCTATAAATAAGAGATTGATTACAGCGAAACATAACTTCTATAAATAAGGGATTGATTACAGTGAAACAAACCTTCTATGAATAAGGGATTGATTACAGTGAAAAGTGAAACAAACCTTCTATAAATAAGGGATTGATTACAGTGAAACAAAACTTCTATAAATAAGGGATTGATTACAGTGAAACAAACCTTCTATAAATAAGGGATTGGTTACAGTGAAACAAACCTTCTATAAATAAGGAATTGATTACAGTTAAACAAACCTTTTATAAATAAGGGATTGATTACAGTGAAACAAAACTTCTATAAATAAGGAATTGATTACAGTGAAACAAACCTTCTATAAAAAAGGAATTGATTACAGTGAAACAAAATTCCAAAAAAAAGGGATTGATTACAGTGAAACAAAACTTCTATAAATAAGGGATTGGTTACAGTGAAACAAACCTTCTATGGATAAGGGATTGATTACAGTGAAACAAACCTTCTATAAATAAGGGATTGGTTACAGTGAAACAAAACTTCTATAAATAAGGGATTGATTACAGTGAAACAAACCTTCTATAAATAAGGAATTGATTACAGTTAAACAAACCTTCTATAAATAAGGGATTGATTACAGTGAAACAAACCTTCCATAAATAAGGGATTGGTTACAGTGAAACAAACCTTCTATAAATAAGGGATTGATTACAGTGAAACAAAACTTCTATATCTAAGGGATTGATTACAGTGAAACAAACCTTCTATAAATAAGGGATTGATTACAGTGAAACAAAACTTCTATAAATAAGGGATTGGTTACAGTGAAACAAACCTTCTATATATAAGGGATTGATTACAGTTAAACAAATCTTCTATAAATAAGGGATTGATTACAGTGAAACAAACCTTCTATAAATAAGGGATTGATTACATCATGATTCAGTAGCTCAAAGTTTTCATGGCCAATCCAATGTTCCACATTTCTCTTCCGACCAGTGAAGAAATTATCAACAACAGTCACTTCATGTCCTTCTATCATTAGTCTGTCAACCAGGTGGGAACCAACAAATCCAGCCCCACCAGTTATCTAAAACATTTAATGTGTACCAGTTTAAAGGAGAGTTCCTGTGGTTACTGTCCTCAAAAGTGTACTGACTTACAGCCCCTTAAAACATTACGGGAATAAATTTGTTCTTGCTTTCAATTGTACAATGTTCTATCTTTATACAATAATTGGTCTATCTTTATACATAAAAAGCCATATAATAATTGGTCTATCTTTATATATAACAAGTCATATAATAATTGGTCTATCTTTACACATAACAAGTCATATAATAATTGGTCTATCTTTATACATAACAAGTCATATAATAATTGGTCTATCTTTAAAAATAACAAGTCATATAACATTTGGTCTATCTTTATACATAACAAGTCATATAATAATTGGTCTATCTTTATACATAACAAGTCATATAATATTTGAGAACATTTTCAGATTATTCAATAAAGGGTAAGTGAAGGTGGACTTTCAATGGAGTATTTATAATAACACAGATTTAGTTTTTGGCCTTTATGAAAGTAGTGAAGATTTTCAACAGAAAAAAAAAATTATATATATTTTGATATGGGAGAAGCAGAGTTTGAACAAAAAAGAATACCTTATATATCTTGACAAAAACCTTTATTGCCAAATAAGCATAAAATTTTCGCATCAAATAAACCTCTTGAATTTTTTTATTACCATAACTCTACATAAAATCAATCTTTTCAAAAGGAAAAAGAAAAAAATAATATCAGTGATAGCAAGAAATATTTTGTTTGTTATTTAAATACGAGGCTCCTTTTAGGTCAGGTGAGTTAAAAATGGAATACATGTATCAGTAATTCTAATGCAATTATTATTTTGTATCAATGGTTCTGATGGGATGACAATAAGCGTTAAAATTATCTATCTCCTTGTCTGTAACCAAGGAAGCCGACATTTTGAATTCCGGAATGTATTGACATGTAATTTCTTCAATAACAAGCATTCTTAGAGTATTGCATGGCAATACATAGTCCCCTACCGGGTAAAAATTCATTATACTGGAACAAAATGCTAACTTGTTCTATAACTTGTCATGGTGTAAACAAAAGAAAATATCAAGTCAATATCTTCAAGTATGACTAAAAACAGTGTGGAAAACTTAATATATGAGTGAATTTTTTCAAGTCCAAGGACCATAACTCTGCACAAAATTATCAGACTGAAACAAAAATTTAAACTTGATCTGTAACTTGTCATGATAAAACTATATACCAATTGTCAAACATATCTTCAAGCATGATGAAAAAAAGTGTGGAAAACCTATAACACTCTAACATTAGATATGATTAATAGTTCTCTAAAATTAGATATGATGTAATACAATGTATATCTATTTTCAAATTACAATCAAATATAATAAATAGTTCCAAATATTTTTCTTCATTTGTCACAAACTAATATAGATTTGTAACTTATCTATAAAATGTCAACAACTTTTATCTACACAATGTAATGTAATGAAATATATACCTTAATAAAAATAGATTATTATAAAATTAAAGGATTTCACTTAATAAAATATATATATATATACATGTAGCATTCAGAAAATTAGTTTATACAAAATAACATATAAACCTGCCACAAAATACCTCAAACAATTTACCAAAGAATGTCTTTTAAAAAATGAGTTATCTCCCTTTGTACAGATTATATGGTTTAACGTAGTACTCTAACATTAGTTATGGAGTTTTTTTATGGACCATAACTCTGGACTAAATCATCAGACCGGAACAAAATTTGAACTTGATCTATAACTTGTCATGATAAAACTATATACCAAATATAAAATCAATATCTTCAAGAATGAAGAAAAAAAGTGTGGAAAGCTGAGTTGCCGGACTGACGGATGGACAGAGGGACAGACGGACAGAGTGCAAACCTAAAGTCCCCTTCGACTTCGTCGGTAGGGGACTAATAAGCAAGAAAACTCACATTTTGCACCTAGAAATCTTCTTTTTATCAAATTTTATTACATTCTGAGGCAGCCAAGAAGCCAGAAAACGCACGGTGTTTACGTTTGACGTCAGAAGCATACCTATGACGTCACCAAGTTTAGGGGCCAAAGAAGATAACATCATTTCGAGGAATTTTCGTTTGACGAAAATTTTAATTTTACACTGAAATAACGACTAAAATTGAATTATTTATTTATTTTGCATTAGAATAGAGATAAATGTATTGTATTTGAAGCTTTGCAGACATCCATCGGTAGTTTTACTGCCGCAAATATCTGTTTACCTGTCTCCCCTACTGCCAGGTAAACTCAATTTGCAAGAGTAAAACTACCGATGGACGTCCGCAAAGCTTCAAATACAATACAGTTATCTCTTAAAGTGTTTTCAATATTTTTTTATTATTGATATCCTCAACCACCTATACCCATTATATATACAATTCACCTTCATTTTAATCAAATATATAAGTACATACCAGTATTCTTTTTCTGTCTTTTACATTTAAGAATTTAACTTCAGGATACACTTTCTGTCTAAAAAAGCAGGAAAATATATTTATACACATACTACATAAATATAATTTTGTTGTTGTTGAAAATTAGTTTCACAAACTTTAAACCAATCTATTTTAGGTCACTTTCCTTCTTGTAAATAAATTTGATATCATTCTACACTAATTTACTTGTGAAAATGTTTCACATGCATATAAATGTTGCTTAAAAAAATTTAACCTATAAATTTTGCATTTAGTAATCAATATAAATCTAACATAAAAAACAACTTACAGCTTAACTCAGTTAATTCTATTATTCTCACTTTTACAGTCAATAAAATAGATGTTTAAATAATTTTCTATGAAAATTCAGAGATTACTGTACAGGACCAGCACTTACATTGAAGCCAATATGAATATTGTGGTCTTGGTTTTTTAATTTTTCACTGACTTTCTACGTGACATTTACCTAGTTTTTGTTCTTACTCATATTTTCAATTTGGGAAATAACTATGGCTGTCTCTATAGCACAAGAATTTCATTTGTTGGTAAGATATAAGAATATTTAGCTACCCATTCATATCAGTAAATTTTGAAATATTTTCTAAAATGAGAGTAGGTTTTCACAGAGTTTTAAGTTAAGTACTGAATATGAAACTACCTTTTCCATATCATTTCATTTCCACATTAGAAAATAATTGAGGTTTCAAATATTGCCACTAAAACGTGACCACTTTACAATCATTGTAGTTTTAAAATTTCCTCCATACTAATTTTGTGCATCCCACATTGCTACACAAGATTTCAAGGCTCTATAAGCAGTCATTACTGAGAGATGTATTGACAATTAGATGGATAACAAATTGGTCTCATGCAACTTACTAAAGGAAGAAATCGTATTAGTGCAACTTCTGCCAAAATTAGTGCAACTGAAAATGAATATGTGAAGAAAAGCAAAGATAATCTTCAATATGTAAAGTAGAGGAAAGAGAATATTATCAAGAAAGTTGTTAAAATTAAATAGATAAATTATCAACATCATCCACCACAACCATACTAACAAATACAGTAATACCTAAAACTGATTCTGCCAGCATATATATATATATAGAAAAGTATACATTAGTTCATTAGAATAAATCAAGAGATCACAGCATATTTATATCATTTCAATAGTATCATTCAGTGGCTTATACAGTTACAGCAATAGTTCTTGCCATCATGACTGGCATGCCTGAATTTTAATGGAATACATTATAGTATTATACAGACTTCAAAGAAGTTCAGTATCTCTTGTAATATAAGATGTGATATTTTAACACTCATTCAGCATTGTAAAATGATTTCAAGAACTATTCTTGTTAATTTGTGTGAAAAAAACCTGAAATATTTTTTGTTCCTCCCAAAGAAGAGCATTCCCGTTTTTTTTCTTCCTTTTTTTATTAATACTATCCCAAAGTCCCCTATTTTCAACTTCATTGAAGCAAGAAAAAAAATTATGAATGCTTTTGAAATACAGTCTTGCATATGTTTTTACATATGAAATAAAACACTGAAAAGTAGGATTAAGTTTTATAACAAGTCATGTAAAGTAGAGTGGGAAACTATGTTATTACACAAAAATATTGTACAAACTGTATTAATAAATAATATATATGGCCACACAAAATTTAAATTTTGCTTATCAGATTTCTTTTCTTTATATCTAAATTCTATATATATGTGGAAGGGGTATAAAGGGAGACAATAATTTCTTCATCAGATTATTTTCAATCCATAACCTTAACTGATGATGCAAAAAAAATGTGTAGAAATATAAATGTCTATAGTATTTTCTTTCAAACATATTAAACATAAAATCCTATATTACAAATAACCTAAAATAAATCTGTTTCAAACTCTGAATTTCAAAAATATATCAAATAATTTCAAGCAAGTATTAATTAAAAGTAGAATTACAGAAAATGTGCTGCAATTCCAATAAACAAAATTTTTATTATGTGTGGCTTGATTCAAAAATATACCTTGTCCCTTCAAACCTTGACAAAATATTCAAAAATGAAAACCATCATATTTCACCTCAAACAAATCAGCCTAACTAGATATTAAATAAATCATCATAACCAATAGTATTTCAACATTTACAACCTTTCAGAATGTGATTTGTTCAACAAATTATACTTCATGTATTCTAATATATGTTGCTTTCAGGCTTGTCTGACCTGCCACATTCTATGCCTATTTTCCACTCTATTAAGGATCATATGTCCAGAACGGTTACCGGATAAAGTGAAAATAGTCAATATCAAATTTGACATCCATTTTATCATCAATAACAACATATTAAAATTTGTAAAGCATTGGCTGAACGGTTCATAAGTTATTGCACGGAAACAACAGAATTTTTTCCTAATCTGCAAATAACTATATGTTGGACTAATCATGCTAATAGACCTTTTAAATATGATATTTAAGTCTCAATTCAAAATTAATATTGAAAAAAAAAGATGAAAACTGACCTATTCAATTTCTGAATGCTTTAACCAGCAAGTATTACCATACAGCTGAACATGGTTAGAATTTAAGCCATTGATTAAACTATCAAAAATGATTAAAGATAAAGAAATTTTATAAGCCAGCCAGAAATTCTAATAGCCTGCAAAACAAGATCTAGAATGCAAGTACATAGAAAATGATTCATAATCAAATTTGAAAAACTGTCTTTATTCTAAAAATCCATAGCAAATTACTGATTCCTATTTAACAAGTGACATTATCTATAAATAGACTGCATCTTTTTGCACACTTTTTGCAATAATGAATACTGTAAATTCAGAAATTATTGCGTGCATTTATTATTGCGATTTTTGAAAAATTAACAAAAATGTGAGTTTAACTATTGGGAATTTTGGAAAAGCTACGTACAGATATATGTATTTGATACCAGAATGCGAGTTTTTATTATTGCGATACTCAAGTAGTCGCGTTATTCGCATTAATAAAAACTCGCAATAATTTCTGAATTTACAGTATCGCACACAAACCGTATATTTCAAATTATCAATTTAACTGCCATATTCAACAGTCAGGGGTACTACTTGTACAAGTTAATTTTATTTACTTGAAGAAGTAAAAAAAAAATATACACATATAAGTAAATAAATAACGTTTGAATAATCTCCCCTTAATTTTCTCAAAAATTTACTTGTATAAGTAAATTTTTCTTACAATCCCACAAAAATCCTCAAGTTTTGAGATGTAAAATCATGCCTTTAATGATTTTTCCCAGGTTTGCTCAATTTATTTTATTAAAGTTTAATGTTTCATCTCATTAATTCAACAAAGAAACTGATTGAGCAAAGATCTTGTATATTTGCGCAAGGCCTTCAAAATTGCTCCTTTGGGGCTTGTAAATGAGGAGTGTTATGAAGATAACAAAAATGAGATTTTCATTGTCCATGAAATTACACTTAAATGATTAGTAAAGACATCTGCAAAGGGTACACAATTTAAAATTCTATTAGAGCAAAGAAATCTTAAGAATTCAAGAAAAGAAGAAAGGATGACTTTTTACTTATGTAAGTAAAAATTCTGAATGTCTAAGGGACATAACTAAGACAATTTTTTACCTATACAAGTAAATAAAATTCACTTGTATAAGTATCCTACAAATTTACTTATATGTGTTTTTTTTTTTACTTCTTCAAGTAAATAAAATTACTTGAATAAGTAGTACCCCTGACTGTTCAAACTAATTGCTAGTTGACAGCACCTTATTTGATATTTGTATTTTTTTTCTTGATAACAAATCTGTGCAAACTGATCTATGTCAATCAAGGATTTAAAGTGATCATCCTCTAAGATGTAATTGATTTTATATGATTGATTATATAGTTTAGTTGTATCGCTGTAGGACATAGTTAAGCAAGCGTTTATGTATACAAGTTCTAAAATTGAAAGAACCATAATTTCTAAATAAAACACATGAAAATCGATTTCCATAACCGAAAGAAGGCTGATACTGTTTTTGCATGTCATGGCTGATATGCCCTTCATTGAAATTGCGTAGGAAGCTTATATCAGCCCTGTAGAGGCCCACTAGTCTATAAGTATTGTCACATTCGTGCCATATCAGCAATGCAAACACAAAGTTATCATAAGAAAATATGTGATATTTATACTTAGAGGTTTTCAAAACAAAATTTATCCAGGCAGAAATTTCTTATCCCGTCTTTTACCCCTTTTAGGTAGACAAGGCATTTTGTCACAAATGATATGAGTGGTCAGATATGCAAATAATTCTTATGTTCAACTTTTTAAATTTATATAAACAACTTAAACCTTTTATAAGCAGTTATTTTCTGCTAATGTTTTGGTATATTATGATATAATTTTAACTCAATATAAACAAAATTCACACTTTATTGTAAATTTACCCATGTTCCAGCTCCTGAACTCTGCGTTTCAAATTTTCAATTTCATTAAATAAATCATTGTTTACACTTCTTCTTTCACTGAAAAAAAAAATAAAATAAGAGGTAAGAAAATATTTCTGACTGATTTGTTGAATGCTTTAATTTTTTCCAAAAACATGCTACTGTTTGTTTTCTAAATTGAATTGTTTCATATTTCATGTTGGGGCCATTCATATTTTTTTCGCAATGTGTTTTTATTTTTGTAATGTGTTTATGTTGGGGCCGTTTATAGCCAATTATACAGTATTGTTCTTTTCTCATTGTTGAAGGCCATACAATTTCCTTTAATTGTTTACATCCACTTCATTTGACCTTTGGTGGACAATTGTCTCATTGGCAATCATACCCCATCTCCTTATTTTTATAAAATAAAAGTTGTAAGTTTGTTGTTTTAAAAGGTACTCTGCCATTCTGTGTACTACAATTTTTGTAAGTAATGTGTATAAAGTCACGAGTATGCCAGTCTGTTTGATTAGATCACATACATGTGAACCTCCCGACTGGAGTACAATAATCTCGTTTTCAGGGGTCTCCTCCCGTCCTCCCATTGAAGAGAAAAAAAATCCCGTGTATAAAATGTTTCATGAATGAAAATTTTTTGCTACACATGTACTTATAATAAATGAGAAATTCGAATTACAAAAAAAATAAAATTTTTATAAGCAGTCACTGAAACATGAAAATGATGTCAAGGACCATGGACATATATATAACAGACAAAAACTTTGTAACATAAGGAGTCTGCATACAAGGTATGAAGCATCCCGGTTTTCTACTTTCTGAAATATAAATGCAAACAAACTTTGGTTTCAATCCATTGAGCAGTTTCTATGGAGAAGATTTTTAAAGAAGTTTATGAACAACAGACGCAAAGTGATGGCAAAGGTTCACCTGGCCGGAATTGGACCTGGAAAATGTAGCTATCAAGCCAATGACAATAGAGTTGTGTAGAACTTTATGCAATCTTCATGATCTTGATCCAAAAACTTTAAGCTAATTACATTCAAATCTAAGCACTAGCATTACCCATGGTCCCCATATCTTCTTGTGTAAAAAAAATTCTCTCATATTGATATCAGTCAGTCATTGTTTTAATGTGAAGTTTTTATAATAGGAAACAATTACCTTCATAAAAAGTTCATGAAGTACTCTTATTCAAGACTGCAACTTGGTTATTTTAAAATTTGTTTATCATTGTCTTTCTACTTACATTTCTCCAACAGAATGTGAAAAGTTTCCAAACCATACTGCAATAAAAATAAAATTATAAGATTTAAAATTATAAGATAGTCTAATGGTTCAGGATATGTAAAAGTTTAATTCTAAATGAAGGTGAATTTAATCTTTGAAATTCCTATTTTCTGCGGGAAAAATCTTGATTTTATTCTGAATACTTTTTCTCCCTTTTATTCCTTTTTATTTTTTTTTTGCTGTGTATTTTTGTTTAGCAATTTGTCAACATGTATAAAAAGTATTTGGTATGTGTTTTAGACCAAACCATTTTCTTTCAAAGAGCTATCTCCCAAAGACCCAAACACGTCTCCTTCTTATCAAAAAATGATATTGGTGACTGATTTTTTTTAAATTGCTTGTTATTTCCTCCGGATGCTTCAGTCAATTTTCACAGAACGATCCAATGACAAACTTTTATGTTCCTCTTAGCTTTTTTTTTAATTAGGGGATGTTAGTGTTACTCATAAGCCATAAATGATAATATAAAGGTTTAGGTTCTTCTGATTTGAGATCCTTGGGAAATTGAGGACAAAGTCATGTTCTTCATTTTGAAGGTTGAAAGACCCAATAAACAGATGATTGATATCAAGTTATTGCAATAGCAGATTACATTTATTTACTGCTCTAGGTTAGATGACCTACATTTGTAAACATGAAGTCACCATATGCTATTTACTAACCATTTCAAAATCATCTTTGGGTCAATGCTAACAAAATTCAATATACTGGTAAAACTGAGAAAGTAGATTCTTAAGTAAAGGAACTACCAATATTATGACATAATAAGCAGTATTTGAAATTTGCACACATTACAACAACAACAAAAAATAATAAACTGTTATCACAGAGATATGTCTCGCTTTTTGGTTATTTCAATAATGCAAATGTTGAAATTAAAATAACAACACTTTTACATGTAAGTTTTGCAAATATTCAAAGTCAAAGAATCATGACTGAAGGTACATGGCTAAACAATCTCCATGGAAATGAGATGTGCCAATGCTAATACATCTGCATACCAAATACCATTGACTTATCATAAGTAGTTCCCTTTAAACAAACCTAAACACAAACTTATACATGTAAACTAAGCAAAATTTCAAATTCAATAAACCATAACTGAGGGGGCTGGGTCAAATAATCTCCATTGTAATGAGATGTACCAATGCTAATACAACTGCATACCAAATATCATTGACCTACCACTAGTGGTTCCCCATAAACCGACCTAATCACAAACTAATACATGAAAACTAAGCAAAAGTTTCAAAGTCAATAGACCATGACTGAGGGGGCGGGGCCAAATAATCGCCATGGAAATGAGATATGCCAATGCTTATACAACTGCATACCAATTATCATTAACTTACCACTAGTGGTTCCCCATAAACTGACCTAATCACAAACTAATACATGAAAACTAAGCAAAAATTTCAAAGTCAATAGACAATATAAAAAAGAAGATGTGGTATGATTGCCAATGAGACAACTGTCCACAAGAGACCAAAATGACACAGAAATTAACAACTATAGCTCACCGTACAGCCTTCAACAATGAGCAAAGCCCATACCGCATAGTCAGCTATAAAAGGCCCCGAAATGACAATGTAAAACAATTCAAACGAGAAAACTAACGGCCTCATTTATGTACAAAAAATGAACGAAAAACAAATATGTAACACATAAACAAACGACAACCACTGAACTACAGGCTCCAGACTTGGGACAGGCACATACATACAATGACTGAGGGGGCGGGGCCAAATAATCTCCATGGAAATGAGATATGCCAATGCTTATACAACTGCATACCAATTATCATTAACTTACCACTAGTGGTTCCCCATTAACTGACCTAATCACAAACTAATACATGAAAACTAATCAAAAATTTCAAAGTCAATAGACCATAACTGAGGGGGCGGGGCCAAATAATCTCCATGGAAATGAGATGTGCCAAAACTAATACAACTGCATACCAAATATCTTTAACTAACCACTAGTGGTTCACCATAAACTAGAACTAATCACAAACTAATACATTGTTGACGCCGCCGCCGCCGGAAACAGCATACCTATGTCTCGCTTTTTGACTCCATCAAGCGAGACAATAACAAATGAGACCTGTGAATTACAAAAATTGAACTAATAGTTAAAATTTTTGTAATACAGGTCACATTAAAGAACATTAAGAACTACAAACATTTGTAAATTCTAGATTGGTTTCCTGGGTTAAAAATTAGGTCTATACTACTCCATTCTCAATCAGTCAGAGATATAACTCTATAGGGTTATTACATGTGTTATTACAGATACTTTCATGAGTTGTCTACTTTTTATTCCTTAAATTTTCTAAATCTGTAATAACATATGTTTGTTATTTGTAAAATTATTTCATTTATAGTGGCCTCTAGGGATCTCTTGAGACTTTGCCAGAAACTAAATGCATAGCCTTAATAACTAATTTTTTAATTAAATTAATACATTTTTGATTAACCATGGTAAATCAATGAGACAAGGCTATTAAGGGACAAACTTAGCTGTGATAACAAGGCTCAGTTATTAAAGGAATTTAACTTATTATATAAGACACTTGGGAATTACTGAGAAACTTGCGCAGAACCTCATTACATGCTCTGGTCATTATTTCTTACAATAAATTAAAATACATTGTAATTAAGCATGATGTATGTCTGAGCAAATGCTTTGAAGTGATATAGAGAAGCTGTGATAACACCCTTTAGTTATTTCAGGCATATTTTTTCTGTAATAACATATAGGTGTACTATGCAAAATTGGCAAACTATGAACTGTGATATCTTTCAATAGTTAAGTATACATGTAGACAAAAGTAATATCAATAGAACCTTTATACATTTTAACTAAACTAATGATGTATATTGTCCCTTTGAAACATATAACATACATAAGTTATCACAGTTCTTTGATTTTTTTGTCCACAATAACAAATGTATGTTATTTTTCTGTAATAACCCTATAGAGTTATATCCCTGACTGTCAATGTCAAATTAACATTGAAAGAACTAAGAGTGAACATATGTTCTTGAAAATTTATCTTTAACACACTGTTTTTCATTGTTTCATTTGAAAACATAATTAAGTCTGTAATGTGTATTGTAAACATCAAAAGCTATCATCTTTTAGTGCTGTAGATAAATGTCTAGCTAATGACAACAGCTTTTACTACATGTATGTGCCATCTGTTTCAAAGTTCAACCATAGATGTAATACCCATAGATAAAGCTAGTCAAAAGTTCCCTACTGTTCTCTATTGTTAGATAAAAAGAACCATGACCAAATTGACTGTCTTTGATGTTTTATGTGTGTTGTCCTCAATCAAGTAACTTTAGCCACATCTCTTATCTGTTGATCTGTATTGACCAGTACAGCATAATAGATTTTCTTAAATGTCTTCTCGAGTTAGGTCCCTTCTGTTGTTAGAGTATGTCTATTTTTAGCGCACTGGACAGACAAATAGAATGGTGAAAAAATGGATGAAATCGGTCTGAAATTGCGCATTTTACAATGGAAATATTGAACTAAATTCAAAAATGTTTTTTTTAGGCTTGTATCTTTATATTTTATAAAAACTATGTTCCTGTTAAATCCTGAAAATGGGAATAGCACGTTGTTGAACTTCTAAAATACACCTTTTATTTGATATGTTTCATTAAAGTGTCGAATTGCGTCGAATTTGGGAAAAAATTAATAACAAAGTACATTCTTTTCTTTATTTCATCAGTTTTTCTACTTTTTTAGAAGAGAAATTGTCTTTTTAAATCATTTTTATATTTTTCAGAATAAGTTAGTTACTTAACTATAGATGTAATATTTTGTACATTTATGGCTAAATTATAATAATTACAATAATTTCGTTCATGATGTTTATGAAATGTGTAAATTCCTAAGTAAAATTAGTGTACTAACAAAACATGCAAGACATGGAAAATAAGTATTATGGAGCATATATTCAACTTGTTCCATGTTTTCTATCAATTATATTTTCAATAAACTTGTTTATAATAGTTAGCATGTACATTGTTAAAATAAAGTTAAATTGTGATAAAAGATATAAAATCTAAAATGTAAATATGATGAAAACATTAGTTCTAGCTAAAAAGAAAGATATCCACATTTTAGTATTGTTTCCTTTTCGAGAATAATTTGTAATATTGTTTTATCTATAAGAATATTATTTTTTCATAATCAAGTCAATATAAAATATATATTTTGACTTTGTTTCTTTCTGATTTTAGCATGTTCAACTGCTAAGTAGCTTTTAATTGTCAGTTTTCTATTGTCTAGATTGTCAATTGGCATCGCAATGACCAACTGGTTCATGTCATTATCAGATAAGTGTGAAAGCCATTACAACACACATATAACCTTTGAAGTCAGGGTTGAGCTTCATCTATGGGTATTACATCTATGGTTCAACAAAAAACAAATTATGTTAATGCTTTTCTAGATATTTGATCTTTTTGCAAACTTAACCATTACTATTTTACTGAATAAGTAACTGTTGTAAATTTCTTTGAACCATATCTAGGTAAAATCTGTATTAAAGATACAATGGATAAGCGTTGATTCTTGAAAAAGAAACCATGAGCCTGAAGGGCAAATGGTTTGTTTTTCATGAATCAATGCTTATCCACTGTGTCTCTAACTTAAACTAATGTGTTTTAATGCCTTTTCTTAATTAGAATGTATTGTAAGTGAATTGAAATAACCCTGTTATCATGTTCAATGAAGCATTAATGAATCAAAGTTCACAATTAATTGGTTAGAGAAATACAAATATAGCATAACCTGTCTGGCTTTAAATTATTATGCATCTGAATATCATGAATATCATCCCTAATTTACAAAATAAGACATATTCCAACTGATTTCTAAATATATATAATAAGTATATTACTGACATTTATTGCAAGAAATCTAATTCTAGCTCAAAATAGGCACATCACTATTTACTCGCATAGGGATTTGCGAATAAATATTTGTAAAGATATGTAGTAAAACAGGTGATACCATACTATATTTATAAAACAAAAAAGGACATATTGAATGTAATCATTTTCTTTTCAAATATGTGAAATAAACAATAATAATTCATGGTTAAAATGTTTTTATCATAAAAAAAAACTTTCATTGATCTGCCATATTGGTGTACATGTAGCTTGAGTCTGTCTTTTTTTCGGCTCAAAGTGCCATGCTGTTTTGATCAGTCCTGCGCCAGTCTTAAATAGGCATCAACGGCACGAGAGAATCAAACTAGCAATTTTATCAAATAAAAGTTCATTTGTCATAAAGTGTGCATCTCCTGTGAATCAAAAGATTTTCTACTGTTCTAACGCTACATTTGGTTTGACTTTTGGTCTTGATTTACATATTTTTGATAAAGAGAATAGAATATAATAATATGTTTTACAAGGACAACATAGTTAGAGTGGCAGTGTGTCTGAAACATCTTGCATCAGAAAAGATTTCGAGGTTTATCCTTATTTCGGAAGAGGACATTACCTGTATTCAAAATCTGGCATCAGATCTATGTTATACGCTGCAAAGATTTAGTATACACATTTATGATATAAATTGTTTACGGCTTTTAAAAAAGTATATAATGATCTTCTTAACTTTTGTATTTTCCACCATTTTAAACTTTTGTACTGGTTTGGTAATTGAGTCACTATAGATGGCTGATTATATAGAATAGTTACCAAGACTGGAAACCAGTACATTTATCTTGGAAGCTCCAAATCGATAAGGAACAACATCGAAGGCCTTTCCACTTTATCAAAAAACAAAATCAAATTCATTTTTTCTTGACGATCCCTGCCAAGTGTTTGAATTTTATTTGAAAAAATACCAAGCTCGCAAAATAAGCATTTGAAAATCATGATGCACGTAAAATTAAATAAGCAGAACCCGTTGAACGATGCACCTGCCTTGCACGACTGAACATCAAATAAAAAAGTAAAAACATGTTCAACGTGAAATAAAAACCGGCAATCACGGTGCACGAACATAACCCTTTACTGAATCCAGGTCCATTCTCCCTGATTCATGTTCGCCCCAGTACCTGTTCGCCCAGGGTCCATTCACCCTGATTTTTATTTTTTTTTATTGTTGTCTAGTTGCATAATGTTTATTACTTGAACAGAGTACATGTATGTTAAAGTTTGTTGAAAAATTCGCCGAATATTTGTATTGCTGCAACCAAATAATTATTTTCCTTTGATTTGCATAGTAGAATACTGGAATACAATACATGTACTTATCTTTATTGATATTTATTAAAATATAACAAATCTAATAATTCTAGCAAGTCAATTTTTGCAGTATAATAATAAATGAACTTATAAATCCATTTCATGTTTAACAAGTCGTACAACATTGTTTTTACTCCTTCCAAGCTGATTAGTTCATCAAAACAAAATTTTTTTATTATTAATCCATTAAAGACAATTATTACAACAATCAGTTAGAATTATTATTATGAACTATTAATGCTCCAAAACAAGCCATCAACTTTTAAATATTTCCATGTGTTTTCATGAATTTCGAGAATTTATACCATATAATTATCTGAATAAGTTTATTAAATTTTAATACCTTTAATATTAATATTTTTTAATAAAAGTAGGGAGAACAAACCCAGGGCGAACGGACTCTATGGGCGAACAAACTCAGGGCAAACGGACCCAGAGCCAACATGTTATCAGGGCGAACGGACCCAATACCCCCTTTACCACCCTCTATTAAACAGTGTTAATATTTTGCTTAACATTAATAACAATGTATGTAAATAGACAGAAAAAATGGGGAGAGACTGAGTATAGACATTTACACTTGTATGCAAATTTGTCCGCAATTACGTAAAATCACACAGGTTCCCGTAAACTTTGACATCATAATTCAAAACATTTGACGTCACAATTAAAAAGTGATTGTTGCCTGACGTCAAAAGGTGATTTGGAGTACTAGTAGATCTAAGGTCATTCGGAGGCAAAATATAGCTAAATACCAAAAGCGTAAATACGTTTATTTTTTCCCTAAATTAAATATAATATGTCGTATTTTTTCTTAGATTTTAAACTTTGTGTACATAAATTTAATAGTGTGTGGTGCTAAATTATTACACATACGTATGTGGTGTGCCATGATTGGAAGGATTTACACATGCAAAAGAAGAAGGAAGGTTGGGAAGAAAAACATAAGACTGTTATATGTAACCATAACGTACCTATCAAAATAAGACCAAACACTGTGATTGCCATGAACTTGTTTTTCACTGTACAATTTCTAAATGGATAGCTAAATCTCATAATATCGTGTCTGTCCGTGTTCTTTACAAGGAAGATAATCAAACCGGAAGTGCGCATTTTGACCAATGTCTGTCTACCTTACAACCTTTGTTTTGAGCGCCATTTTCAGATTTACAACAACAACGAAAGTTTAAAATGTCAGAAGAAATGGAAGTAACGAACACCAACACGGAAACATCTCCACAAAGAGCCCTCAATCTTGAAACAGGTTATTTACGGCTTAAACGACAAATGTAGAAAACACATCATAATTTAGCCTTCAATCCCTGTGTTCCTGCAAAAGCCAGATTTAAAAAAAATTAGCTCTGTAGACTGTAATCAACATTGAACTTAATACATCTTTTCACCAACAGTTGTCACACTTTTAAATAGAAATTACTATCCTGCATCTTTTGGTATGGAAGTACAGTAGAGAGTTTTGGGGTCTCCCGATATTCCGACACCCCATTGGTCCGACGCCCCATTAGTTCGACACCCCATTAGTCGGACACCCCAATAGTCTGACAGTCACACATGTTTTAATAGAAAATGTAGATATTTCATTGAATCGGTAGACGTGGTATTTGAGTTATTGTCTACCATCTGGTATGTAAGAAATACAATTTCTTGCTTTACTTATACAAAGTGTGGCCTATCTATTTCATGAAAAACACTCTGTTCAAAAGAGAATTTGATTGCTTAATTGCTGTTTGCTTTACGAGTAGTGGCAAATATTTCATGCATGTCCAGGTCGAAAACAAATTAACAATTAATACTTTATGTGGGTCTTGTATAGGGAATTTACTGGGATGAAGGGCCTGAAATTTGGACTGCCACTGGAAAATTTTTTTTTATTGTAGAGGGTAAGAAATGTAGCCTTGTAACAGGCCACCTCAAAACCCATCAAGAGTTGTTGTAAGCCTAAGGGATCTTAATGTGCGGAATGCACCAGGCATCTAATGTAACGTCCTAATTGTGACAGGACGTGGCTGCGTATTTAAACATCCCGCACAGTTAAATGGGCGCTGAAAGATCGGAGCAAGACTTGACAGTTCAGATAGTAATTTAATAATGGCTAACAAATATACAAGTCGTATTGCTGTAGCGACGTAACATAATAATGAATATCCCGGGTTTGTATGGTGTTTTCCCGGAATAATCTAAGATATTACATTCCTCCTTAACTTTGAATAAACTGAAGAATATAAATATAAATTAAAATGTGCAATTAAAGTTTGTATACATGAATTAAATTATAACAGTCTTTGTACTGTTCTCTTTGTAATGTTCACTTATATTATTATTATTTTTTTTTTAATAAAGTAGAGTTCACACTTATTGTCTTATGTTGTAATAAAATATAGTTCGTATTCTTTCTTATGTGCCCGCAATCACATAACATAATCTCTAAAGTGTTGTGGTGCGCGTCTGTCTCTTTTTGGTCTATCCGGGTACTTCTAGTTGGTTTTCCTGATTTCTATTATTTCTCTGTTCATTGTGATGTTTTGGTCTGGTTTTCCATAGAAGTCTTTCTCTCCAATCCGCCCCCTCCCGCACCTGTCTTGCGGGGGGGCCCATTACTTTTGTCCTCTGCCCCCTCCCGTGTTTTTTTGCGGGGGCCCATTACTTTTGTCCTCTGCCCCCTCCAGCGCTTGTCTTGCGGGGCCCATTTTCTTTATCTTCTTGTGTCCCAGACTCTGTCTTTACCCAACCCAGGATAAAGGGGGGTTCCAACTATATGTCTCCATTCAAATGCATTGATCGTCAAGAAAAAAGGGGGGGTTCCAACCCCCAGAACCCCCCCTCTGGATCCGCCACTGAGATGCATGTAAGGCATTCAGATTATTTAATTTTGCATCTGTGGTATAGTCAATAGATAAGTATCTAGACTGAAAGCTTTAAAGAGGTTAGCTTATCAAAACATGAAATTGAAATTATTTACAGTATGACATACGCATCTTCTGCATTAACATGCACGTCGTTTGGTTTTACGTTATTTTCTCTGTTATTTTTTTTAATCTGCAATTAACTAAACTGAAGACTGGTCATAATTAACGGAAGTTCGAACAAAGGCAAAACATTCTAGTAGAAAAAAAAAAAAAAAAAAACAACTCCCATTTCTCCCCGAAAAACAACCAACAATAAAAAAACTCAAATAATCAAACACAAAAAAGGTGAGCAATTTAAATGAAAATGCTTTTTCGAAATAATTAGCTTTTAATTATTATCATCATCACCAACATCAGAAGTCCTTTTTAAATAGCTTGCTAATAATATCATTTTAGTTGCACACGCTTTTTATGACGGTGACTGTCCAAGCGTGAAATACTAATTTCATTCAATTGACGCAGGTGAACTATTATGTACTGCACATGCCACGTATACACAAATCAATAAATCAGGTAACTTTGTATTACAAAGCTTTGAAACATAAAATTGACCTAAATAAAAGAGTTCAACGATTCCCTTGAGCATGGAACAGAAAACATTGTCGTGAATTGGATTATTATTGTTAAATATACTAAACATGCTAAACAATGCTTGTTAGATCAACAATAATTTGTTAGTATTCAATCATGTTAAAAAGTAATCAAACAATCAACAAAATGGAACACAACGAAAGACAGAGAACATAAATTTTATTAGGAAAAAATAATATAAAGTAAAAAAAATTTAAAAATCGGTGGTTTGATTCCCACCTCTTGTGTTGACCCTCTGTACCTGAAAAATAAAAATAACGGCAGTTTAAGCTATAGAAATCTTAAACAGGAAATGAATGTTGTGAATAAAAAGTCGTAAATTTGCATCGGATTTGCGTCCGATATTGTGCCAACGGACGTCCACGAAATGTCCACGGCCGTCCACGCGACGGAGTGGGTGACACGCCCACAGTGGGCAAACGCGTGGACGCCCGTGGTGGGCACGTGGAAAAAGCAAAATCCACGTGGCCTGTTGTGTATCTATTGAATTCTGTACAAGTTCATTTGCTAATTTAAACTTGCTGGCATCACAAAACATTTCTCTTCCGTCTGTTACCCTCCTTGCTCGTATAGCTGATCCATTGATTCTGTAGACAATATAAAATGCTGGTTCATACGCTGTGGTCCATTTGTCTCTTTTGGTTTGTTCTAGTAAAACATAATCTCCTATTTGAAATGCATGTTCCTGTGTGTTTCTGTTCTCAGCATATTTTTTAATTTTCTCTTTATATTGTTTGTCTCTTTCATTAATATCCTCAAATAGGTTTTCGTTCTTGGTTATTGTTCTTGGTATATACCCTAACTTTGTCCTAATAGGTCTGTTCATTAAAGCTTCATATGGTGATATTCCTGTAGCTGGGTGAGGTGTTGAACGGTAACCCATAAGCATCTCCTGTATAGCTGTTGCACTGTCTTTATTTTGTAGATTTGCTATTTGTTCGGTTTTGTTGATCAGTTTCATAAAAACTTCCGCTTCTCCATTTGCTCTTGGATGTCCTGGTGTAACTCGGTGGTGTTTAAAACCTTGTTCCATAGCGAATTCCGAAAATTCCCCAGAGTTGAAAGGTGGTCCATTGTCACTCTCTACTCGGCTTGGTGTTGCATGTATGGAAAATATCTTCCTGAGTTTTTCTATTGTTTGCTTTCCAGTTATTGTACGTAATGATTCCACCATTGGATACCTGGTCCTTTTGTCTATTGCTACCAAGTTATAATGTCCATCGGGATACGGTCCACCAAAATCTATTGATACAACTTCCCAGGGTTTCTCAGGAATCACTGTCATTTTCAGAGGTTCCTGTTTATGTTGTTTTGTAGCTACCGTAGAAAGGCTTGTATAGTTCGCACTGGTACATAGTCCGCACCCCCTTCTCCACACGAAATTTTAGGTAAAAAAACTTTTTGTAACTGTTAGAAAAGGTCTAATGAAACTCCGGTAATTTCAAATCCTGTGCGGTCGTTTGCGGTATTTTCTAGGAAAACCCGGTTTTCCATCATCAAACAGAAGCTGAAACTGCTTGTAAATGATTCTAGAACGCTTCATGATTGTTAAAATAAGTTTAATTCACTTAAAAAACAATTTAGAAACTTGCGTATGTTTAAACAGGAAGTTTAAAAAGTACGTGTAAAAGAAGAAAATTAACCGGTGAGAGTCGAAATCCGTACATAACAGATATCACTATAATACGACTTTGAAAGTAAAACAGTTCCATCCTTTTGTAAAACAGTCTTTAATATATCTATCACATTAATGTTTGAAGGGTCTTAAGCTAATACAAACCATATTAGTCAGTATGAAACACCAAAACGGAACGAACAATAACCGATTACGTTTTGTAGTTTACAAATTCTAAGCTGGTTTACGGTTGTCTTTTTCACTATGTTTGTATCGTTTCAATCAATGAGATACCAGTTTTTTCAACCAATGCATTGAAAAGAAACGAAATTTGTAATGAAAGGTTTAGTTTTATATTTATCAGTATTAATTTGATATTGAATAGAAATAACTTATTAATATGGATGAGTTAAAATTATTAGTTTGCAAAAATGATGAGCGCCTCTACAATATCAATAACAAAGATGGCGGAACGTAAACAAACCATCTCGCCCATGAAATTGAAATTTTCTCTTATTTCTTGCTTATTGTACTCTATAGTCCGCACCCCGTCTGGAAGGTCCAATTTTGGAGAATAAAACCGCGGACTATACAAGCCTTTCTACGGTACTTGACATTCGTAACATTGCCCTATGATTTTCTCAACCATGCTATTCATAGTGGGAAACCATTACTTTTCGCGCAACATCTGTTTGGTCTTAGTCATTCCCAAATGTCCCATGCTATGTGCAGCTCTTATAACTCTTTGTTGTAACTTACTAGGTATAACTATTTGATTAAGTCTAAATATTAGTCCTTCTGCAACATATAGTTCTTGTTTCATATAATAGAATGGAGATATATCATCGTCTTTCTTGTTCTGTTCCCAATCACCTTTGTTTCAGTTTCTGTAACTGTTGGTCTTTCAACGTTTCCTCTTGTAAATGTTCCAGTACCACTGCATGTTCATTTGCAATTATAACTTTGATTATTTTCTCAGTTTCATCAGTTTCCTTTTCTGGTAAAGGATGTCTCGACAAAAAGTCTAATGGGTCAGCCTCATCTTTCCTGGTTCATATATCAGTTCAAAATCAACATCTTGCATGTCCATTACCCATTTTTCTATGCGTGGTGGTAACTTTATTGTTGTTTTGTTAAACATTGGTATCAATGGTTTGTGAGCTGTAAAATCTTAAATTTCGGAGCTCCAAGTAGGTAAATGCTAAATCTGTTCTTTGCCCATTTTATAGATAATGTGTCCTTCTCAGTCTGGCTATATCTCTTTTCAGTATCTGTCATTGTACGACTTATATAATGTACTGGCTGTGTGCCTCTTGGTGTCTGTTGAAATAATCCTGCTGATAATCCTTCATTAAAACTAGCTTCACATCGTAGTACAATTGGTCTAGTTGGATTAAAGTAAGCCATGGTATTCTCATTGGTAATGCTGTCTTTGAGGTTCTCAAATGCTGTACGTTCTTCAATTCCCCACTTAAAGTTTGTGTCTTTATGTGTCAACTTTCTAAGTGGTGCTGTCAGTGATGCATATCTAGGTATAAATTTTGACAAGTATCCAATCATTCCTAAAAAGCTCCTTACTGCTTCTTTTGATTGTGGTGCATTGGCTTCTTTCACAGCTTTTACTTTTTCATGTGTTGGTTTTAACCCTTCTTTTGTGAACTTATATCCTTAAAACTCCAATTCTTCTACTCCAAATTCACATTTCTCCTTATTCAGTGTAATACCAAAATCTTGTGCTCTTTGTAAAACTTCTCGAAGTGTCTTATTGTGTTCATCTATATCAGTTCCTCCAATAAGAATATCGTCTCTTTGATTTAAACAAAAATCCTATACATGTATCTGTTCATCGAATAGATCTTGAGAACATTTAGCTCCAAATATAAGTCTTCTAGGTCCCTTTGATTGGATTTAATAAATATTCTTATTCTTATTCTTATTCATATTGCCCCATGGTGTACTGAAAGTTGCAATAGATCTTGATTCTGGGTGTAACATAAGTTGGTGATATCCTTGTCTCAAATCCATCTTGGAAAATACTCTGCAGTTGTGAAACTTGTATACGAAATCTTCAACAACTGGGCTTTGTGTTATTCGGTTCCTATCCATAAGCTTATTTGGTATTCTTAAGTCAACGCAGGCTCTTATCATGTGAGATTCTAGTTGATCTTGTGGTATTTTACTGAACTTGGGTTTCGGTATAACAACCAATGGTGAGCACCATTGTACAGGCGTTCCTAGTGGTACTTCCTCAAATATATCTGCTTTAACTCCTTCTTCAAGCCACTGTTTAAGCGGTTTTTGTAGATAGTAAGGAACAGGTCTTGGTTTCTGGGCAACTGGTGCAGTTCCTGGTTTCATATTAAATTTTACATATAGTTCATTGTCATTGTTATTGTCTCTAATTTTTCCAATACCTTGGAAAACACTGTCAAATTCATGCAATATATCTGGTATATTCATGTTTACTCTTCTCTGCTCTGAAACCACCATTACATCTTTCTTTATGTCTGTTATCTTCAAGTGGTTTGTCTTTGCAAAAGAACCATCAGCTCTAATCAGTAGCATCCCTAGCTCAATAAGTGTTGATTTACTAATTAATGGTGGAGAATTGATTTTTCCTTTTACAACAATAAATTTGGTCTCTGTGCCACATGTTTTGTTTCTTATTATAGTTTTAAATTCTCCCTTTATTGGTAATGAATTTTGCAGTGTGTTCAACTTGATTTTACTCTTTTCTAAAACTGGATTGCCGTATGTTTTATTCTGAAATTTTACAAATTGATTTTCATCCATCACATTTACATCTGCTCCACTACCAGGTTCCACCTTCACATCTACGTCGTCAATTCTTACCGTCACTGTTTTTTCAATGTCTCTTATGCCTTGTATGTCTTTACCTTTCTTATTTTCATTATATGTTTGATCGTTCCTCCAAAATAATCTTCATCTTCATCATAATCTGATATGTCTGTATTCGATTCTGTCTCAATTTTGTCTTCCGTTGTTTTCTTCACACTTCTTCCTCTTTGTCTAAAGTTGCCAGCTCTGTTCTGTTGTTTTTTCTTTTCCGCTCTGCATACTGATGCAAAATGATTATATTTTTCACAATTTCGACATTGTTTACCATATGCAGGACATCTTTTCCCCTCACCATGATCGAATCCACAATAACCACAATTAGACTTGGTTATATTCCTACCATTTTGTTTAAATCTATTTTCTTTAAAGTCCTGTGCCCTATAACTTGACCTGTTGCTTTGAATTTTATTTGCTGAACTCGTACCGATGTCTCTGTGATCTCCTTTCATATCCTTCATCTGTAAACATGTGTCTTCCATCTGTCCTGCTTCTTCCACAAATTTATCTAAATTCCATCCTTTGCTTATAGCCCTCTTTATCAAATCCTGATTGGTTATGGTTTGAATACAATGTTCCAATATTCTTTCTTCGCATGTAGCTTCAAACTCACACTCATGTGCCTTTTCTCTCAATCTCATTACATATGTTACTGTGTTTTCATCTCTAAATGGCTTCATTTTTAAAAATAAATACCTGGCATGATGTTTGTTCTTCTTTGGCAAGTAATATTTATTTAATTTGTTCTTTAATACTTTATACTCATCTTCTCCTTCTTCATCTCTTAGACTTCTTTCCAATCTTGATATATCTTTTCCTCCATAAATGATTAATGCATCCTTTTTATCTGCAGGTTCAGTTATCCTGAAATATCGAAATTCCCTCTCTATACTTTCCAGCCATTCTTCCCAATGTTTTCCTGTAGATATCTGATCGTCCGACTGTATAAACGGTTGTGATCGTAAATTTCTGGTTTCTGTTACTAACGTTATCTGCTGGGGCTCTCCTCGGTCCATAATCTTTATTTTAGCAGTATCTTCTTTTAATTCCCTGTTTTAGCACTATCTTCTTTAAATTCTGTGTTCCGGTAAATTTTCTCTTTATTTACGCCGCTAAACTCTGCTACTTTCTTTGTTTTTAATCCTCGTCGCCATTGAAAGATCGGAGCAAGACTTGACAGTTCAGATAGTAATTTAATAATGGCTAACAAATATACAAGTCATATCGCCGTAGCGACGTAACGTAATAATGAATATCCCGAAGGTTTGTATGGTGTTTTCCCGGAATAATCTAAGATATTACAGGCGCCGACTATAGTAGGTGTTTTATAGCCGGTTGGAAAAAGATCAAAAGTTAACATATTTTTATACTTCTATTCCCCTTTGGGTGAAGATAATTTGAAGAACAGTCTCTTGTCGTTAAGGAAAATACCCAGACCGCAATATACTCTCCAAAACGGTCAAAACTGAAAAGATTTCATTTTATACAATGAAAAGAAACCTATTTTATCCAGGCATTTTGGTTTCCATTTATGTACAAATTATTGGTCTTTTGTTGGGCAATGTATGACAAATATATGTTCAAAAACCTCGCCCGTAATTATAAATTATGTAATTCATTGACCGCTCCCGACATGTGTAACTTCAAGGCATATTTTAGCGGCGATCGATGTCTTTCAAAATTACTTTATTTTTATCAATTAGTACCGCTTAAGTCGACGCTAGGGGCCGTCTTGACCTTGTTGTAGGGTATGAATGATTTGTTCATTGTTGAAGACCCTACGTCAACTTCAAGATGAAGAACAGGAATAAAAGCCCTGTTCATTGATAATTTTCTATGTTTTCTATGTATTGTGTGCGATTTTGTCCCATGTACATTTACTCCATATCCTTTCATTTTCTACTGAACTTGAATTTAAAAATCAAAAACAAAAAATGAAAGTCAAAATATTTATAGTAAAATTGTACAATTGATAATATTTGTGTTTTTTTTTTTTTTTTATTAAATACTTTATTTAGGTTGTTGAAATCAATTTAAAGGATGACATTTGCCATCAGAATTAACTTACAGTGAATACTTACTATACATTTGCAACTGGACATTAAGCAAACGATAATTATCAGCCGAGTAAGAATGGCTGGGAGTGTACTCTGAAAGCAGTGATTTAGACTGTATTGTACATGTTGTATATTCATTAAAAATCAAACTCTTAAAAACAAAATAATACTTTAACGTTGTGCCTTCCAGCTAAACAAATAATCGATTGATGGTCAACATTTAAATCTGTTGAATAGCAAAAGCAAACACGATTTGTGAAAATAAATCTGAAAATCCAAATAAATAGGGCAAGGCAGCAGAGGTTCAAATTAACTTTAGGCAATGCAGTGTTTTCCATTCGGCATTAAAGCCAGGTGTGCCGACCACCTTTCCATTTTAGGAGGTGGTCGGCTTTTTTTTCAAATTCTGTTTTTTTTTTCGATTCCGCACTGTAAACGTTTCAATACTAAGCGCACCTCGCTGATTTGTTTTCATTGACAAAAATGGCAGATCGTCAAATTTCAATGTTTTCTTTTATTAATCGGGGAAGAGAAAGGCAGATGACGATGGTGATAGGGAAATTTCTAGGCCAAATAAGTCAGCTAAAACGGATAGTTGTATTGAATTTGTTGAAATTGAATAAAAAAAGTATCAGAAGAATGGAAAATGCACGCAAGCGATCGCGAAGATAAACAGGTTAGGAACAATCCCCCCGAATGAGGGATATCCTTAATCGAGACTGTCTCTCAGGCAAGAGGTCAGGTTACTGTTGAAGAAAAGAAAAAAGAACAACTTAGATTTTTAAACTTAAAAAGGGAAAAACTTGTTATATTTCGAACAACTTTTCTAAAAGATGGTCCCATCATATTTAATGTCAAATATTGATAAAGAAGATATGTCAAGTAATATTACAAAATTCTTGGACATGTTTTGACCATATAATACCAAATAGATGTATAGTTCTTTGGGAAAAGTTTCTGTAAATGAACATGATGAAATAAATATGTGCTCATTTGTATCTCGTGAAATGTACCCCTCAGTCATAAAAGGGATACTGTAAACAGGAAATTTTGCGGCAGTTTATTTTCGCTATTTTCGCGGTAAGAATTGAAACGCGAAAATAAAACGACAGCGAAAATTTCAAGAAAACTCTATTCATAAGATGAAGACCATACATAAGATATGTAGAGGACCACCGTATAACACGGATTTTACAGACGACAGATCGATACCTCAATCATAACTGTATTTCTAAATGAAAAGCAATGTTAGAAATCATGACTTTAACTCAAGTTTATCTTATTAACATGGAAGACATCTCAAGCAAGCGGACATTACGGATATTGTTATGTAAACAACACTCGTTACAAATATGTAAATGACACCTGTCAATCAGTTTTAAAAGTATTACCTCGTTGAATCTGCTACACAGATTAATCAGACCAAAAGATCGATTAATTAGCATTAATCTCGATTAACATTTTATTTTAATTTACTCTTAATTAGGTCTTCTTTTCTGTTATTGTGTATGTGCTTTTACAAGCAAACATGACACGACTTTTAATCTCCTTTAACATTAATGAACCGAAAACAAATGACTTCTGATTGATTTTATCACTTGATTTACAATACATGTAAAGCTGTTTACTTTCTAAACCATTTATGAAAATATTTATATAGGCCATAGGGAAATCGCGAATTTAAAACAGCGCGAATTTAGATTGTGTTCATAAATCGCGAAATAAAGACGGCGAAAATTTCCGGTTTACAGTAGTCATTACATTGAGATGTTACCCTCATTTGAGGTTCCCAAACTTATAAATATGAACAGGACTTTAAATGGCTAATCGTCACAGAAGGAGGATATAACTGGTCTATGTGCCAAAAATACAGCACTAAAGCTATGAATAGGACAGAAACTTGGATCGATAGACCATGCATTCGCAGGAGGAGGTTGTCCTGCAAAAGCCATATCTGCTATCTGAGATGCGCACAACTTATTTGTCAAATAAAAGGCTAGCAGTGATAGCAGAAAAACGGTTCAATTCTATTAAATATGAATACAATACTAATCCTTCTTTTTGTGACCCACCCACAGTAAAAAAAAAAAAAAACGGTTGGAAATAAATAAAAAAAAAAAAACACCGGTTGCAATTGATTTTTTTCAAAACACCCACCTTACCTTAGTGAAAAATGGAGAACACTGCAATGGCAGGTCCATGACCTTTGACCAAAAATACTTAAAGGTCCTCCTTTATTCTTTGAAGGTCCAATTTTTATTGAAAATTCAATTTATATAAAATCGAAAATGCTTACCATTCCAAAGCACTCATCATATCTTACTTCATTAACCTCATTTTTTTCTGATTTTTTAAAATAAATTCAGTCAAAAAAGTCTGCCCCTTTTCCCAAACACTATACGCTGTGTTAAATAGTACTTTGTACCTTTTAAATTGTTTTGGTTTCAATTGCTGCTTAACAAGGCACTGGCCTAACTTTGTGTCAGATAACAGTTTCGTTTTCAAACTTGGGGTCAGTTTTTTTTAACCACATATTTTCAGGGATCTCCATGGATAAAATTTAACAATGGAGGAACATTAACCATGACAAAATCCTGTGTCTGCCACTTGTTGTGATCGAAAGTATTTCATTCCTCCATTTCTATGTAAGGAATGGTGAACAGTAATATATATTGCTTATTATATTTATTTCATTATAGAATAACCAATATTTTCATTAATTGTCATTTGTAACAATTCCAATGTCAAGCCTGAATGGCTCCCCCTTAGTCAAGAATGAACACAAGCTGTCCTGAAGGTTCCCAAGTTGTTTGTTTGCTATTTTGGCAATTGTTTAGGACTTAAAAATCGGGGGATCATTTTTTCACTGTCAAATTCAGAAGTCATAAACCGGTATCGACGATTTGCAGCATCAACAACAAGGAAGTGTTGTACCCGTTTTGTAAAATGTTGAAGAAAGATTTGGTCAGCAAACATTTACAACTTTAATGGTTTTAATGACTTTAAACTGCAAAGTTCATAGTCATTGACTATGTTACATGCATTTTTCGATTCTAAATGTAAATCGGATATATTAATTTGATTGTAAACTCGGAAATGAATTTGGAATTACGATACGAAATTTCTTCAGATTATCAAGTAGCAGTTAATATTCATGTATTTACTTTTAAACTTGTAAAGTTTCAATAGTATCGATAATTGTTGTAATCATGTTATTTGGCATGAAATTATGTTCTGTTTTACGTCTTATTTTGTTCTCGTTTAAAAAGGGGGATGCTGATTGCATAAGTCAATATAAAAGCTCATGTTTGACTTGATTAACATTTTTCTTCGTAACTAGATTTAAAATTTATTTTTTAATCTAAATTTTCATTTAGCATTTGCATTAAATAATGCAATTAATCGTCTATCTTGATCAAGTGTTCTCCTGTCAGGTGTGTCGATCTACCTGTACAAATGATTATCGATCTTTAGGCGGATATCCCTCAGGGCTTTTAAACTGTAATCGGGAGGACCCTTTAGATTATACATTATGGGTTATGCAATTACATGCAATTGATTATAATTGCTAACAAAAAAGGCAGCGACTAGCGAAAGAAAACAAATTTTGACAACGGCATGGATCATTTGACGATGGCACAAGATAATTTAACAATGGCAGGGATCATTTGACGATGACGGAAGATAATTTAACGATGGTGGTGCGCCATCATAAAACAGGTCATGGAGATCCCTGATTTTGGCAAGATATGCAGATGCTGGGAGGAAATTTTGCGTCATGATTTTTTTATTGGGTAAAGTTTAAAAATGTTGTCCAACAAACCAGGGCACTTTCCCTTTCACTGTGTGTGGGAAAATCTACATTCTCGTTTTTGCCTCTCATATATTTGGTCTTTAGTCAGATCCTCTCTTTGGGCTGTGTTAAGCCATTTCATCAATCACACCCGCTGTATCACCCGTTTCATCAGGGTTTCTATTGGAAGAGGTCACCCCAAAACCAAACAGACTCATTATTTTATTTACCTGTGTTTAAAGTTATTGCAAATGGCTGATATTTTTGTTCGAGCATATTGTTTTTCTTAAATTGTTTAACATTTCATACCGATATAACATGTTACTTTTATTATTCTTCCCTTAGTTTATTTATTTTGAATTTACATTGTATCATCGGTCAAATTTATTTGTTCAGTGTATGTTCAATGGTGTTACTATGTCCTTTGATTGAGTTAAGCTATTTCAGTTGATGTTTTATAGTGTGTCTTTCTATGTTGTGATGTTACACTATTGTTTCAGAAAAAGGGTGAAGGTTTGGTACCATTAAAACGTTTAAACCCGCTGCATTTGTTTGCACCTGTCCTAAGTCAGGAATCTGATGTTCAGTAGTTGTCGTTTGTTGATGTGGTTCATAAGTGTTTCTCGTTTCGTTTTATATAGATTAGACCATTGGTTTTCCCGTTTGAATGGTTTTACACTAGTAATTTTGGGGCCCTTTATAGCTTACTGTTCGGTGTGAGCCTAGGCTCCGTGTTGAAGACCGTACTTTGACCTATAATGGTTTACATTTATAAATTTTGACTTGGATGGAGAGTTGTCTCATTGGCACTCATACCACATCTTCTTATATCTATCTTCATACTAGTTATGTTCCAATATTATATTCTCCAGTTTCCCGGTATCTTGTACGACGACCGGTCACGTGACTACACATCAAATCAATTGTGAAGAATTAAAGCAATCACACAAGTTTCCTTTCAGTATAGTTGCATATTTTAAGATTATTATCAGGGTTTCCCCTGGGTCAATTATTTTTTTCGCCACCTCTTTCGCCAAAACAATATATTTTTTGCCACTTTCAATTTTTTTTCGCCAAGTAACATAAAAATATTTTTCGTTTAAAATTTTCCTTCTTTCTAACCAAAAAAATTTTAAAAAATGAGTTTGCCCCATTGTTGTCTATGATTATTCTCTTAATCTTATCTTTTAGTCTACATTGTAATGCATAAACACTAAACATTTACTTTTTAAGAGATACTGTAAATATTGCAATGTAGATCATGAAATCATCATTTTGACTTCTGGGAACACGAGATTCATCTTCAATAAGTTTATCGGATATATATTTCCCTTCTAGTTGAAGGATAAAGACTAAAGGCAGAGCTTTTTCTTACTTTTGAATATATTTCTTCATAACAACAGTTTTCTTTTCCGGACCATCGTAAATTAATTATATCAAAGTTAAAGGATAACGTTTTAAGTAGGAGATTTTTCTTGCTTTTGAACATTTTTCGTCATAATAACTGTTTTCCTTTCCGGACCATCGTAAAAGAAGAACAGGAGACGAAAACTATGCTTTGAACACGTGCGTCACAAAGTTGTTAATAAATCCTTTATGTGACATTTGACGGAAGCCATTTAACCACATCATTTAGTCAAACAATACATTCAACACCTTTATTAATTAGTCCATTGTTGCTTACAGCTATAAAATGCAATCAGCTGATTATTGATTTTCTGTCAAAATCGTAACAAGTTCAAGGTGAATTCCCAGTATTGTCTGATCAGGTAAAGTCTGGGAAACCCGAAAAAAATTAAAATAAACAAGATGGATGAAATCAAATCGTTACATATATTTCTTTCGCCAAATTCTTTCGCCAAAAATGAATTTTAATCGCCACAATTTTATTTTTCAAAATGAATTTTAAACCCTGATTATTATTATACTAGATATTTATATTTTTGTACAAAATGCTTTTGTAATTTTTTTAACCTGCAAAAATACGAAAGTCCGTCGGGTGTAACAAACTACTGGTGGGAAGGTCCAAACTAAATGGAAGGTCACGGACCTCGGACTACCGCTAATTTGAACACCTGGGTAGACAGAAAAACCCTAAACAGATGGTCATATAAAAAAGAAGATGTGGTATGATTACCAATGAGACAACTCTCCACAAGAGACCAAATGACAGAGAAATTAACAACTATAGGTCACCATACGGCCTTCAACAATGAGTAAAACCCATACCACATAGTCAGCTATAAAAGGCCCCGATATCACAAATGTAAAACAATTCAAACGAGAAAAATAGCAGCCTGATTTATGTACAAAAATGAAAATAATGAACGAAAAACAAATATGATATAAAGCAACAAACGACAACCATTGAATTACAGGCTCCATTGCGGGATGTTTAAATTCTCATCCACGTCAGGTCAGAATGAGGACGTAAAATCCGATGCCTTGTGAAAATAGAGTCTGTTTGCACTTTAAGAACCCATACAACAACTTTTTGAAGGGTCCATTGAAGACTACTTCTTTCCCTATACAGTATACCCTCATTTTCCAGTAGCATTATAAATTTCTTCGCCCTTCATTACGGGCAATCCCTATTATCCCTATTACAGGACTTACCTACTATATGTTTTGCTAATTGCCAAAGTGCCAAGTGAGCTTTTCTCATCACTTGGCGTCCGTCGTCGTCCGTCGTCGTTAACTTTTACAATTATCTTCTCCTCTGAAACTACTGGGCCAAATTTTACCAAACTTGGCCACAATCATCATTGGGGTATCTAGTTTAAAAATTGTGTCCGGTGACCAAGCCAACCAACCAAGATGGCCGCCATGGCTAAAAATAGAACATAGGGGTAAAATGTAGATTTTGGCTTATATCTCTGACACCAAAGCATTTAGAGCAAATCTGACATGATAAAATTGTTTATCAGGTCAAGATCTATCTGCCCTGAAATTTTCAGATGAATCGGACAACCCGTTGTTGGGTTGCTGCCCCTGAATTGGTAATTTTATGAAAATTTTGCCGTTTTTGGTTATTATCTTGAATATTATTATAGATAGAGATAAACTGTAAACAGCAATAATGTTCAGCAAAGTAAGATCTACAAATAAGTCAACTTGACCAAAATGGTCAGTTGACCCCTTAAGGAGTTATTGCCCTTTATAGTCAATTTTTAACAATTTTTCGTAAATTTTTGTAATCTTTTACAAAAATCTTCTCCTCTGAAACTACCAAGACAAATTTAACCAAACTTGTCCACAATCATCATTAGGGTATCTAGATTAATAAATGTGTCCAATGACCCCGTCCGCGAACCAAGATGGCCGACATGGCTAAAAAATAGTACATAGGGTAAAATGCAGTTTTTGGCTCATATCTCTGAAACCAAAGCATTTAGAGCAAATCTGACGGGATAAAATTGTTCATTAGGTCAAGATCTATCTGCCCTGAAATTTTCAGACCAATCAGGCAACACGTTGTTGGGTTGCTGCCCCTGAATTAGTAATTTTAAGAAAACTTTGCACCTTTTGGTTATTATCTTGAATATTATTATAGATAGAGATAAACTGTAAACAGCAATAATGTACAGCAAAGTAAGATCTACAAATAAGTCAACATGACCAAAATTGTCAATTGACCCCTTAAGGAGTTATTGCCCTTTATAGTCAATTTTTTACAATTTTCATAAATTTTGTAAATGTTTGTAAAATTTTACAAAATATTTTCCACTGTAACTACTGGGCCAAGTTCATTATAGATAGAGATAATTGTAAGCAGCAAGAATGTTCAGTAAAGTAAGATCTACAAACACATCAACATCACCAAAACACAATTTTGTCATGAATCCATCTGTGTCCTTTGTTTAATATGCACATAGACCAAGGTGAGGGACACAGGCTCTTTAGAGCCTCTAGTTTTTTCTTACACTTATTTTATTTCTCCAATGACAATGTGGGGACGTGGGGTATGTGAGTGCGCTCACTAAGGTTCTTTCATTAAAATAAAATTGTTATAATTTATATCTTCACATGACATGATACCAAGTTGGCTTATTATTCTTATCAGATACAGATATCTGACTGATTGATCAGGTGAGTTTCCCAAGAGAACACATTTTGTTTGCTATAAAATCGTATGTTGAATAAGCTTCAGACTAATTTTAAAATGTAAGGAATTTATTTTAATTGTTTAACTAGCAGTATTCTTTCGGTAATCAAAAACAACAAATTTGCAGGAAGCAATATGATAATAACATATAAATCAAGTGGGTCAAAGCCTTTCTGCTAATAACAATTTTAAAAGGTAGTCTGCTGGGTCATACTGAAAAGAGTGGATTTTTTTTTGTGCTAACAATAATTAGATATAGTTTATCATTTGTAATTTTATTAACAAGAACCATTTAATGTCAATTAATAAATGTAAAATTGGTTTTTGATGCATATATAATATTACATGTGTCAATCGTTACCATGTAGCGACCATATTTTCCCTTTATAATAGTCAAGTCCATGTATTCAAATAGTCTTAAAGTTGAGCTTCCAAAAGAATTTATAAGTAAGTACAAAATACTGAATAAAAACAAATCACAAATGACATCAAATTTAGATTGTTTTAAACTTTTGTTATAAAATGATTATACATATGCTCAGTTCATACGACATTTAAATGATCTTTTGGACTCACCAGTTTTGAAAATGTTGAGTCCAGCCAGATTTTCGCGAGTCCAGAACTCATGGACTCGTCTTAGTGAGAAGCCAGAGTTATATTGATAAATCTTTTCTGACAATGCAAAATTGTATAGCGTTGCCTTCCTTTGTTTTTCAGACTTTGGTCCCATTGAGGTTCCTCCTGCACCACAAACAGTAGCCACCTACAGTATAAATGGACCTCGACTAATGATAACACATATTGTAAATGAAAATTTCAAGTCATATGCTGGTGTGCAGACATTAGGACCATTTCACAAGGTAATAATATACTTAGTAGCTTTTACAAAATATTGTTTCTAAATTCATGAATTAATAGAAACTTTCGCAAGACCAGAAATGTTGAATAGTTTACATCTTCAAGGAGGATAAATCACTGGACATTTTTTTGCTAGAAGATTTTACCCAAAGGCCAGATACATTATGTAATCATGGCTTTAATAATATTTTCTAGCATCTATCAAAATGCCAGAAGACCAGGATGCAAGAAAATTTAGCATCAGTTTTTCTTTATATATATTTTATTTTCATGGGATTCTGAACATTTTATTGAAGTCAAATTTCATTATAAGAATAATGCAGATAGACAGGTTTCCTCTTATTTTATTTAATGGTTTAGTTTTTGTGTAACAACAGATTATAAGTAGTAATAAGTTATAGGTGAACTGTATTTCTTGAATAGAATCATTGTAAGGCCACAATTAAAAGAAAGTATGTTTCCCCACACCCCTACCCACATTGTTGTAGGTGGGTAGGTAGGTAGATGTTTTTTTTTTATATCTTGATAATTTTTTTAATACCCAACAGAGCAAAACAAATCGATCATGTGTATGTCTGGCACATATAACCATTTGTAGCAACTTTAATGTAAGTGTTAGAATGTCTACCCCCTTAATTTCCTTTATATTAACATGATTTTTGAGTTTTAAATTTATGATATTAGAAAAATTTAAAAACTGCAAAGAATTTGGCCAGTCCCCCTTATCCTAAAGGAATATATTTTTGAAAAATATGAATGGACTATTTAATAATAAACTCAGTAAAAGAATTTGTCTGGTGATTTTTAGTTACCAAAATTTTAATGACAAAAAAAAATAACTTTACAAATTAACCCCTTCCCCTTTACACCCTTTTCCCAATTAGATTGGTGTAGATTGAATTATATATACCAAGTTTAACTATTTTCCTGGCACTCCTATATCAGCTGTTTATTTTAAATGTCTATAAATATCCAGACAGGGTTGTCTGTTATTTAGGTGTTTCCCCAAGTATTTTTCCCGCCAAAAGTGATCATGTGACATGTTTGTCAACAAAAGAAAACATGTGGTCAAGGAATTCATTTAATTTCTGGATTATACTGCTTTTAATAATTTAGTTTGGATTTATATGCATTCCATTTAAGGTACAGTCAAGCATTTGTATTTAAAAAAAAAGTTTGCAAACAATTTTTACTTTTCAATTTGACAAAACTGGGTCATGATCGTTCATTGGCTTGTTCAACCATGCAGACAAAGTAAATTATAAATCAATCAGCTGTCAAAAATATTTATCTACGCATCACATAGATTTTTCGACATCGACTTCGGTTTAGTTTCTTGTCAAAACAATGTCGAATTATAAATCTTCTAGGCAAAACGATGTGTTTGGGACTCAGGGGATACAATCAGGACGCGTCCCAGGGACTCACGGGTTTCAAAAATGACGCGTCCAGCTCGATTTCCATGCGTCCAGGACGCGTAGATGTAAATGCTCTTTTGTTCCGACGTTGGAAAGTTCCGGGCCGAAAGAACTAACTAGCCGAAAAGTTCCAGAGGAACTTATTAACTAGTTACTTTGTTCTTCCTCTGGTTTAAAAGTTCCACCGGAACAAAGTGACTAGTTGAAAAGTTCCAACGGAACATATCAACTAGTTAGAAAGTTCCTTTTGCCAAATTAGTCAAAACCGGAACTAACAAACTATTCAACCTTATCAACCAGGCAGAAAGTTCCATTTGGAAAATTGATGAAAAGTAAATGCGCAACATATTATATTGAAACCTTTCAAAGGGAAACCATGATACTGATTACGAAAGTCAAATGGAACTTATCAACTAGCCACAAAGTTCCTCTTTGGCAAATAAGTCAAAACCAGAACTAACAAACTAGCCCAAAAGTTACAACGGAACTTATCAACCAGTCACAAAGTTCCATTTGGAGAATTGATGCAAAGAACCACATGAGGAGGGGGGTATTCTTCCCTCTCTTGAGGATACTATGAATACTAAATTTGCATGATAATGCAACTTATTCCGTTTTATGTGAGCTATGAAATACAACTTAAATTTTGCATATTTGTCCCCAAAGAAACCCCTTTCAGTGCGTTGGGTATTCTTGTAAATTAATGATTTGCTCTTATATATACTGATACTCATTCTTCCCCCTCTTTCTACAAAAGGACGAAATATGGTATATTTGGAACGATGTATTAAACTAGTTGTTCTGTTCCGCCAGAACTATTCAACTAGCTACATTGTTCCGGGACTTTTCAACTAGCTACTTTTTTCCGGAACTTTTCGACTGCGCTCGGAATAAAACAACTAGTTGGAAAGTTCCATCGGAACGAAATAACTAGTTGAAAAGTTCTGCCGGAACAAAGTGGCTGTTACATATACGCGTCTTAACGAGAACCCTGAAGATACGGGGTATCTTGACTCCTGTCTGAGTCACCCTAGTTGTCAGAAACAAATAGATAAAAGGACAGGGAACCAGTCTACCATGCCGGCAAGTACGCAAGTTCGTACCCGATCTGGTCGTACCCGGATCCGGTCATACCCGAGATATTTAAAAAAAATTTCAACTCAGAACTCAAAAAAAATTTTTGAGTCAGCGGCTATTTTCTCAGTCGGTCAGGGCGTGGGGAAAGAAACTTAATTTTAATTTTGGCCTAAGGCAAAAAAAAAAATATGTGTGTTTACGGTCACCCGATCGCGACCGACCTTCATGTTATCGCTGCGACCCTTACTTTTTATCGGCAATTTTCAGAAATTCTGGTAATTCTGGCCTTTTCCCTCACCGGTACCGGTAATTACTGTATTAAAAATCAATGGTGGCACTGCCAGCATTTTGTCCCTGTGCACCATTACAGTGTCTTCTGTTTCTCTGTATGTAGCTACTTGTGTCAAGAAACTACAATTGAATTCCCCTCCCCCTTAAAAAAAAAACCACTGACCCTATTTTTTTCAGCGTGTGATAGTAAACTCACATTTTTT
The DNA here is from genome assembly GCA_017311375.1 of Mytilus coruscus. NCBI lineage: Eukaryota > Metazoa > Mollusca > Bivalvia > Mytilida > Mytilidae > Mytilus > Mytilus coruscus. Next base: position 97,152,749 of record CM029599.1, read on the forward strand.
TTTTGGCCTTATGTGTACAAATTTGTCTTCATGGTTAATCTGACCTTGACCTCAAAGACTCTCAGCATAAGGTTCAATCATAGTCAGTAAAGCAGATCAAACATTTCAGCATGTGCACTCTTGTTGTTAGGGAATTTAAAACTACTGAAAATCATAATGTAATTTACATGTACCTTTTTTGGGAAGGAAGAAGAGAGGTTAACACAATACAACTTAGCCAGATAACTGATTATAAGCAGGTGGAGCAAAGACTTGTTACTTAAGAGTAATGTGTCAAGTGGATTGACACATGTCTTCTTGTAAGCTGTTACTTAGAGTAATGTGTCAAGTGGATTGACACATGTCTTCTTGTAGGCTTTTACTTAGAGTAATGTGTAAAGTGGATTGACACATGTCTTCTTGTAGGCTGTTACTTAAAGTAAATAGTAAAAGTGATTGACATGTCTTCTTGAGGGCTGTTACTTAGAGTAATGTGTAAAGTAGATTGACACATGTCTTCTTGTAAGCTGTTACTTAGAGTAATGTGTCAAGTGGATTGACACATGTCTTCTTGTAGGCTTTTACTTAGAGTAATGTGTAAAGTGGATTGACACATGTCTTCTTGTAGGCTGTTACTTAAAGTAAATAGTAAAAGTGATTGACATGTCTTCTTGAGGGCTGTTACTTAGAGTAATGTGTAAAGTAGATTGACACATGTCTTCTTGTAGGCTGTTACTTAGAGTAATGTGTAGAGTGGATTGACACATGTCTTCTTGTAGGCTGTTACTTAGAGTAATGTGTAAAGTGGATTGACACATGTCTTCTTGTAGGCTGTTACTTAAAGTAAATAGTAAAAGTGATTGACATGAAGGCTGTTACTTAGAGTTATGTGTAAAGTGGATTGACTTGTCTTCTTGTAGGCTGTTACTGAGAGTAAAGTGTAAAGTGGATTGACTTGTCTTCTTGTAGGCTGTTACTGAGAGTAAAGTGTAAAGTGGATTGACTTGTCTTCTTGTAGGCTGTTACTGAGAGTAATGTGTAAAGTGGATTGACATGTCTTCTTGTAGGCTGTTATTTTTTTATTTATCACATTCAATGAAGTCTTAATCATATTCATGATTCATTTCTATGCTTTATCCTGTCGGTATAGTTAAAATTATCCACTGAAAGTATTATATCATCAACAATGTATATGTATCAGAATGATTATCATATTATAGTTTATGCTTCATAACCACATTGTATATAATGGTATTAATAATGTATCATATATTTTTCAGAGTTTCACCTCTATAGTTGGACCAAATGGGAGTGGCAAGTCCAATGTTATTGATTCTATGTTATTTGTGTTTGGATTCAGAGCAAATAGAATTAGGTCAAAGAAAATCAGTGTTCTCCTTCACAATAGTGAGAATCATAAGAATGTTGAGAGCTGCACAGTGGCAGTGCATTTCCAAAAGATCATAGACACAGGGGTAAAAAAACATTTCTTCTCATAACATGAAAACTGATATTAAAAGGAAATGGTAAATTAGTATATTTTGACAACAAATAAAAATGTATTTCTGGTAACCTGATCAAATCTCTTTTTTCACACCTGTCTAAGCTTCTTTTATTTTCTCAACTAAAGATCAATATTTTTCCTGATTTTTGGCTTCACCTGGACCTGCAACCTGAAGCAATTTTTCCTGATTTTTGGCTTCACCTGGACCTGCAACCTGAAGCAATTTTTCCTGATTTTTGGCTTCACCTGGACCTGCAACCTGAAGCAATTTTGATAATAAACACGATCAGTAGTTACATTTTTGCAGTTTTACACAATTTTTGGAAGTTGCAGACCTCTGAACTGTGTGGGCCAGTCACAGAAGGGAAGCCAACTTCTAAAGAAATGACATTATTCCCAGATTCCAATGTTCAAAGTTCAATTTTAGGCTCAAACTGTATCTTTAACCTGAAAAGCATAACCGTAACAAGCCTTATATATGTTGAGGTAACATGCATGAAATACTGCTGACCTTTAAAATTAAAGAGAGAGAAAAAACATATTTTGTGTAGAGGTTATACTATTATAACCCCTACATGGTAAGGGTAACAACATATTTTGGGTAGAGGTTGTACTATTATAACCCCTACATGGTAAGGGTAACAACATATTTTGGGTAGAGGTTGTACTATTATAACCCCTACATGGTAAGGGTAACAACATATTTTGGGTAGAGGTTGTACTATTATAACCCCTACATGGTAAGGGTAACAACATATTTTGGGTAGAGGTTGTACTATTATAACCCCTACATGGTAAGGGTAACAACATATTTTGTGTAGAGGTTGTACTATTATAACCCCTACATGGTAAGGGTAACAACATATTTTGTGTAGAGGTTATACTATTATAACCCCTACATGGTAAGGGTAACAACATATTTTGTGTAGAGGTTGTACTATTATAACCCCTACATGGTAAGGGTAACAACATATTTTGTGTAGAGGTTATACTATTATAACCCCTACATGGTAAGGGTAACAACATATTTTGTGTAGAGGTTATACTATTATAACCCCTACATGGTAAGGGTAACAACATATTTTGTGTAGAGGTTATACTATTATAACCCCTACATGGTAAGGGTAACAACATATTTTGTGTAGAGGTTGTACTATTATAACCCCTACATGGTAAGGGTAACAACATATTTTGTGTAGAGGTTATACTATTATAACCCCTACATGGTAAGGGTAACAACATATTTTGTGTAGAGGTTGTACTATTATAACCCCTACATGGTAAGGGTAACAACATATTTTGTGTAGAGGTTGTACTATTATAACCCCTACATGGTAAGGGTAACAACATATTTTGTGTAGAGGTTGTACTATTATAACCCCTACATGGTAAGGGTAACAACATATTTTGTGTAGAGGTTGTACTATTATAACCCCTACATGGTAAGGGTAACAACATATTTTGTGTAGAGGTTATACTATTATAACCCCTACATGGTAAGGGTAACAACATATTTTGTGTAGAGGTTGTACTATTATAACCCCTACATGGTAAGGGTAACAACATATTTTGTGTAGAGGTTGTACTATTATAACCCCTACATGGTAAGGGTAACAACATAAGCATATATTTTGATTATAACCTGATAATAATAAGTCTATTAAGACGTATCCCAACTTTTACTACCAAAGCTGATTAACTGGTCACAATTTATTGTATAGGTTGTGTGCCCTTTTTTGTGTGTTATTATATATTTGCCTTACCTTTTGTTTTGCTCTGCATTCTCCTGATGTCTTTTAATTTTGAAAATGGCTCAAAAAATGGAAGTACCAAATTAAGCTATTTTCACTTTAATTGAAATGGAAAGTATTTTTCCTGGTCCCCTGGTTTTATCTATGTCTATTATTTTCAGGACAGTGATGAAGAATACACAGTGGTACCCAACACCAAATTTGTTGTTTCCAGAACTGCCTTCAGAGATAACAGCTCTTATTACATGATAGACAAAAAGAAAGCAACATATAAAGAAGTGACTAACCTCCTCCGTGGCAGTGGTATTGATCTGGACCACAATAGATTTCTTATTTTACAGGTAAAAAAAATTTAATTTTATGCAGCTGTGAAAAAATCTCTTCAGGACTGTTCCATTAAAACGTCTCATTGGCACTCACATAACATCTTCCTATATCTATATAGTACCCAGGGAAGGCACTTTGAAAATGGGGTAACCACCTATAGATGCAAATTAAAATTTCACTTACATTTCCACTTAGCAAAAACATAGATGACACCCACCCATAGTTCAGATTTATAAGTGCCTTCCCTGGGTACCATGTATGTTTTTATGGAACAGCCCTCACAGTTTTTCAGCAAAAAGATTATTATTATTTTGTGGAACATTTCTACACATATATGTACTATATATTTATGCGACTCATTTCCTTAATTTTTGAAAAAATTTACATTTAACTGAACATGTGATTTTCTTTTTTTTTTCTTTCATTGTGGTGAAGTGGTTGTCCACTAAACTGCTCCTACAGTTTTTGTCTCGCCTGCTACTGAAATCACAGTATGCGAGACATAGGTATTACTATATATACGGTGGCGGCGGTGTAAACTATTTATATAAAGCTTTATATTTCAGAAGGTAGAAGACCTGGATTCTTCATATCTTGTATGCAGATACCTTATGTTACTGAGTTTCCTTCAACCATATGTCCATTGTCCTTGACCTCATTTTAATGGTTCAGCAACTGCTTGAAAATGAATTTCTCACTTATTATGAGTAATAAGATAACTATATTTGGTATATGGGTTCCTTGCAAGGTCTACATGTCTGTCAGACGGTTCACCTGACTTCGACCTCATTTAATGGTTCACCTGACTTGACCTCATTTAATGGTCAATTATATTTGGTGTATGGAATGGTTGTAATGGGTTCATGTCGTGACCTTGACCACATAGCTAACTTCTTAAAAGCTTTATATCTTAGAAGCTAGAAGACCTGGATGCTTCATACTTTGTATATAGATGCCTTATGTTACGAAGTTTCCGTCTGCCATATGTCCATTGTCCTTGACCTCATTTTCATGGTTCAGTGACTACTTGAAAAAAAAGTCAACATTTTTTGTAATGTTAATTTCTTTCTTATTATGAGTAATGGGATAACTATTTTTAGTATGTGCATACCTTGCAAGGTTCTCATGCCCGTCAGACAATTTTCATTTGACCTCGACCTCATTTCATGGATCAGTGAACAAGGTTAAGTTTTCGTGGTCAAGTCCATATATCAGATACTATAAGCAGTAGGTCTACTATATTTGGTATATGGAATGATTGTAAGGTGTACATGTCCAACTGGTAGGTGTCATTTTCATGGTTCAGTGGTCAAAGTTAAGTTTTTGAGTTTTGGTCTTTTTTCTAATACTCGAACCTCGTTGTGTCGAACTCGGTTGTGTCGAAAACTCGGATGAGTCGAAGCAATTAATTTAATGTACAGCAGACACCCTCATCAGAGATCAAACTATATTTGGTGTATGGAAATATTTTATGATGTACATGTCAGTCTATAGGTTTTATTTGACCTTGACCTCATATATGGAATGATTGTAAGGTGTACATGTATCAGATACTATAAGCAGTAGGTCTACTATATTTGGTATATGGAATGATTGTAAGGTGTACATGTCCAACTGGTAGGTGTCATCTGACCTTGACCTCATTTTCATGGTTCAGTGGTCAAAGTTAAGTTTTTGAGTTTTGGTCTTTTTTTCTAATACTATATGCAATAGATCAACTATATTTGGTGTATGGAAATATTTTATGATGTACATGTCAGTCTCGCAGGTTTTATTTGACCTTGACCTCATTTTCACGGTTCATTTCTCAGTGTTAAGTTTTTGTGTTTTGGTCTGTTTTTCTTCAACTATAAGCAATAGATCAACTATATTTGTTGTATGGAAGGATTGTAAAGTGTATATGTCTGTCTGGCAGGTATCATCTGACCATGACCTCATTTTCATGGTTCATTGGTCAATGTTAAGTTTTCATGGTTAAGTTTGTTTCTTAGATACTATAAGCAATAGATCAACTATATTTAATGCATAAATTGATTGTAAGCTGTACATGTCTGTCTGGCATGGTTCACCTGACCTTGACCTCATTTTCATGGTTCATTGGTCAATGTTAAGTTTTATTGTTTAAGACTGTTTCTTAGAAACTATAAGCAATAGGTCAACTATGTTTGGTTTATTGAATGATAGTAAGGTGTACATGTATTTCTCGTTTGGTTTATCTGACCTTGACCTCATTTTCTTGGATCATGTTAAGTTTATGTGTTACTTGTAGTAAAGCTTTATATTTAGGACTATCAAAATAAAATCAATGGTTAGTAAAGAAGGCGAGACATTTCAGCGTGTGCACTCTTGTTTTTAAAACTGACTACAATTTATGAATTTTTTACATAAATAGTAAGTTTGAGATTCTATCTGTTCATTCTGTTGATTTTTGTCGAGCCTTCGACTTTTGTTGAAAAAGCGAGACATAGTGATCCTACTTTCCGTTGGCGTCGTCGGCGGTGTCCACAAATATTCACTCTGTGGTTAAAGTTTTTGAAATTTTAATAACTTTCTTAAACTATCCTGGATTTCTACCAAACTTGGACAGAAGTTTGTTTATGATCATAAGATAGTATCCAGAAGTAAATTTTGAATAAAAAAATTCCTGTTTTTCCGTATTTTACTTATAAATGGACTTAGTTTTTCTGCCAGGAAACATTACATTCACTCTGTGGTTAAAGTTTTTAAAATTTTAATAACTTTGTTAAACTATCCTGGATTTGTACCAAACATGGACAGAAGTTTGTTTATGATCAAAAGCTAGTATATAGAAGGAATTTTTTATTAAAATTTTGTACTTGTTTATCCATATTTTACTTATAAATGGACTTAGTTTTTCTTCCAGTTAACATTACATACAGCATGGTTCACCACAGAATGAAAATCAAGGGTGGGGAAGAAAGTTCATCAAATCTGAGATTTTGTGTTGCGTTTTTGAATCGTTTCCTTGTGCATAAATTATTAATTATATCCCTTACATGTATTTGTCATATATATAGCTAATTTGGAAAGGGGGTCTCACACAGATTTTGTAGTTGGTCTTATTAGTGGTCACCACACTTGTAGAAACATATTAAACAGGGAGCGTAAACACCTGATGTGGCTTCCCAGATTGCAGGAATATTCTGAAAATTTTTATCTTAATTGTCTTACGGAAAACCACATGGTAAAAAGGTCTAAAAAGATACAGAAATTAATAATAAAAAAAAATATTCAGTCACAGAAATTCAGTCATTTCAACCAAATTAAGCCTATCTAGCAGTTTATAAAATCATATGTGTTATGTAGAATTTTATTAAATTAAGTCCCCTCTTTTCCAATACAATTATGTAAAGGAATTATATATCATTCCAGTTTTACTCTTTTCTTACTTTAAAAGAGTTTTAAGATAAGGAAATCCCAGATCTAACTGTCTAAAAATAACCAGATGATGGTGGGAGTTTTTAACGACCTTGACTGGCTACAAATAACCAGACAATGTTTGTCTGTTATTTAGGTATTCCCCAGTATTTTCCCGCCAAAAAAGATCATGTGACATTGTTGTCATCAAAAGGACCATGTGGTCAGGGAATTCATTTGTTTTCTGGATTACTGCTTTTATTAATCTAGTTAGGATATAAACATTCCATTTAAGGTATAGTCAAACATATGCATTTATAAAATAACTGTAGTTTGTTAACAAGTTGTAATTTTCAAATTAAAAAAAACTGGGTCATGATCGTTCATTGGTTGTTACCTTGTTCAACCATGCGAGACCATGTAAATAATATAATCAGCTGTCAGTGTACATCCCTTGAGGCAATTAACAATAAGTTGACTTCTTAATTGCCACTGACATGATAATTGGATTAGGGATATCTGAAATTTAACTTCTATCTATTGAATTTTCAAGTGTGGCGGACAATAAAATAAGCGTGGCGCTGGGAATTTTAACGTGGTGCTAGAAATTTTAGTGTGGCGCACAGCCATGCTTAAATAGGTTGTGGTGATCCATGATACAGTCTGCAGTTAAATTTTTTAAAACATTTATTAGATTCATAAACTATCCTGGATTTTTACCAAACTTGGACAGAAGCTTCTAACAATAAAAAAATTGTATCGAGAGGAATATTTTTATTAAATTTTTTCCTCATCTCATTTTTGTTGAGCCTGCGATTAACAGCAAAAGTAGGCGAGACACTGGGTTCTGCGGAACCCTCACGAATTTTTAGCAAATTGTAAGGGTAAATAAAAATTCAAAATGCATGGGACAAGTAAGATAGAATAGAACATATAGAATTGGGATTGAAAAGTAAATAACCATGAAATGGACCTGCAGGGTTTGGGTGAACACTGTTATTTTGATTTATTTAAAAGGTCTCAAACAGCTGCAGTATGCAATATGTGTAATACATCTGCACACTTAACACTCACTATATTGCCCATGTCAATGCATAATGCATATCTTTATCACATAAAAACTTGTGTATGTAGAGACCAAAAGGTAAACAGCATAATAATTACAGAGTTCTCGAAATCTTTTTTTTCATGGTGGTCATTAGGACCACCAAGACTAAAAATCTGGTGGTCCTGTAATTTTACTTGAATTTATCAAACACCTATTAGTTACATGAAAGTCATTGCTCAATACTATATTAAGGTTCATCATAACAAATGGACAAAAATGGCTGTGTTTAAACCTCAGAAACTACTCTGAGGGGCCTCGGTGGCAGAGTGGTCTAAGTAGTTACTACTGTAATCACTAGCCAGTCATCACTGAGGTTGTGAGTTCGAACCCGCTCTTGCGGGTGCACTCGACTCAATCTTAATTGACTAGGATTGTCAGTTTTCCTATCGAAGGTCGGTGGTTTTCTCCGGGCACTCCGGCTTCCTCCACCAATAAAACTGACCGCCACGAAATAGCCCAAAAGCGGTGCTTAAAAGTGGCGTTAAAACACCAAAATCAAAATCAAATCAGAAACTACTCTGAGTTCAGACTAACCTGTGCCGTTGGAAAAGTTTTAAGGCCTGGCATCCACTAGATATATAAAAGTTAAATGCATTTTTTGTTTCAGAAAGATAAAAAAATTTTGGGATTTTGATGAGCATTTTTTTTTGTTCCTGCAGAAGGTGTAAAAATAAACTAAGTTGGGATACTCCCTCTCAGGTAAAACTGTCTTGTATTGTATTGATCGTCCTTGATTGGCATGGACAATAGACAGACAATAGATATCTACACAACTATAGGTGAGTTAAAGGGTGTAACTAAGTGGACAGTATCAAACGCAATTCAGGTGTTTGTTTATTTTTACACCTTCTGCAGGAACAAAAAAAATATGCCCATCAAAATCCAAATAAGATTTTATCTTTCTGAAACACAAAAAACATTCAACTTTTATATATCTAGTGGATGCCAGGCCTTAAAACTTTTCCAACTGCACAGGTGAGTCTGTACTCAAGATTAGTTTTTGAGGTGTAAATACAGCCATTTTTGTCCATTTGTTATGATAAACCTTAACTCCATCCTACTTTCTATGTTAAATATTTGGTTGTTTTCAATGAAATTTTGAACTTTGCATTGTTCACTAATTTTATACTTTGTCAGTTTGATTACATGTTTGATTTCATTTTTGTTTTATGTCTCATGCATTATACTACAATCATTTACAGTGAAAAGTGCATTTAAATGATAGAAATAAAAGACTAAGTCTGATGTTTATTCCTCAGCTGCAAATTTTGTAATATAGAAAAAATTTCAGTCTCTGTTTGCTCAAATACGAAGGCCTCTGGTTTAGCACCCTCTCGGAACGAAATGGGCCATGCGGAAGCCATGATGACTTTTACGACTGGTTATTTTTCAAAAGTATTACCGTGATTTTGAGCTATGGTACAAAAATTAAATTACAGTAGTAACCAGTTCAAAAACTATCTGAATACCAAAGAAACCGATGACTGGTTCTTTTTCAAAAGTAATACCGTAATTTTGAGCTATGCAGTTAAAGTTTGTTTACATTAGCAACCAGTTCAAAAGCTATCTGAATACTGAAAAGATGTTAAAACAAACGTGAACAACCACCAAAATTTTGTCGGTCATCAGGACTGCCACTACACATGCAATTGTCGGTCCTAGCCGATTTTTGGCGGTCGGGACCGACGGTTTTCAAGAACTCTGTAATTAGTTCCTTTCCAAAAAAGTAACTGCAGAATCAACTGTTTCCCCCTATGTTTATCTATAGGCTTTGTAAGGGGATAATATGTTACTAGGCTGCCTTTTTAGAAATATTGCAGTATGATTATATATATTTTAGGGGGAAGTAGAACAGATAGCTATGATGAAGCCTAAGGGTCAGTCTGAGAATGATGATGGTATGTTGGAATTCTTAGAGGATATTATTGGTAGTAATAGATTCAAAGAACCCATTGAAGTTCTGGCTAAAAGAGTGGAAACACTGAATGAAATGAGAGGAGAAAAGGTAAACTGATGTAATATTTATGATGTGCATTACATGCATTTACATGTTACTTCAAATAAATAGAATATTACTTGCAACTCAAGTATAACACTTGAAATATTTGTATTTCAAACAAATAAAATCAGGCGTGTGAAGCGCTTTTCTGGATTTACCTTCATCAGGAACGCTCAAAGCTGAATGTTTGAAAGCCAAGGATGTATAAGAACCGAAACAGTTAAAGAGCTACCAAAAGTTTGAAGGTAATGAATGATTTGGTATCTATTGTGCCTAAACATGCTAAATGGAAAGCAATTTGAGGAATAAAGAAATATCAGTCCATCTGTATGTCCAACTTTGTCAGAAATCTCACACCTGCCGTTCTTGTCAAATTTCAATTAAATATATTTCAAAGGTTAATATCAATGATATCTCAGATGACTTTAAAAATCAGGGCCAATAAGTTATTTTTGGAAGTTCTGCCCTTGAAAATAATATGGAAATTGACATTGTTGGCACTCTCAAGTCAATGGTTCTCATCAGATTTCTATATATATGTCAAAGATTAACATCTGACGGCAATATCTCTTACAAGTTTAAATTCAGGTCAAATCAATTATATTTTGGGAGTTATCGTCCCTTGGAAATGTACAAGATATGGAAATCAACAATGTAAGCACTCTCACACCTACCAGTATCATCAAATTTATATCAAAGGCTCATTGATTCTAAATTCTATTTTTACTATTTATGTGATCTGTATGTATTGTTCCCAAAAGCTTAACAGAGTGAAGGCTGTAGAAAAAGAGAAAGACAATTTAGAAGGTCCTAAGAATGAAGCAGTGCAGTTTTTGAATATGGAGAATGATATTGTACGACAAAAAAATAAACTTTACCATAAGTATATGTAAGTACAGAGTCTGTAAGAAAATATTTACCTGATGTGAATGGTTAAGTTAGCATCTTTATATCAGGGCTTCCAAAAAATATTTGAGCCAGCCGGGCATTTTTGCTTTATCCCGATTTCAAACCCTGAAGACTTAGTAACAAAAGGCAAGCATTTTAATCAGTTGGGCATCATGATTGACACAAACACGATTTTAAACGACTTTTGATATAAATTCTATGTTCTGACGTAAACTGTTCAATTGATGGTGCATCATTTGAAATGTGCAACATCAGCATACCAATATCTGCCTTAGAGGCTTTATTTGTGGAAAATAACATTGTCCACAACTTAGCGTTCGGTTTTAAAAAACACATTTTTCTAATACTGGATGTTGACTTGACAATGGTAAAACATGGACCAGAGACGGATATGTAAAATCCATGTACGTTAACAAAGCATGATTGAGTTTAAATAGCTCTTTTTACGTTATTTCCCTAGGAAAATACTCGAAATGAACGTTAGATAAAGGTATCAATGATAATTTTAGCATTTTTGAAAAATTGGGATGCATAATTAGACCTCACACATGTGTACTTGATCAAACAACGTGGTTCTGACGATTTTTTGCTTACAACCTTTATTACCACTTTTTAAAATTTTCATCAAATTATGTTCATGTATATATTTCTGATAAATCTAAATTTTCTTGACTGAATTGATTAGATGCAAACCACTGAAATTTAAAAAAAAAAAAAACTTTTAAATAAAAGACAGATCAATGTCCGGTACAAAATAGTTTACCTGTTGCTTGTAAATTATGATTTTAAATACGTTTTTCTGTCTAAATCTGTTTTGCTTAAAAGTAAATATATTTAAACCAGAAATATTTTTAATTTCAATAAAAAAAAATTGCTTCTAAAAAGATCAAATGATGTCCGGTACAAATAGTTTACCGGACCCTGGTGATCACAGGTAAATCTCACCTGTTAGACACTTAATTAACATTGATTGTGATGAGGAGGGATTATAGCAGGGCTTGTTTATAGAATACTGCCACTTTTACACTTAACTGCAGCCGAGCTTAGCGAAGGCCGTGCGACATAATCAGTCAAACAAACTTTATTAGAACAACATGTTAAGGAACGATCGTTGTCATTGGTCAGTTCACACCTTGACCTTAAATAAACTTTCAAGCCCGCCCAAGCATACCTGCGAAAATAGAACACGCGTACAATAACCGATCGAAAGTTGAATGGACTGATCACGTACAGGATTGTGTACTTGATTATCTCATGGCAATTCTAGCTTATACACGTGCATATAAAATTTATTTATATTATTTATATTATAATTTTGTGCAATAGTTCTAATAAAGTTCTTTCCTTAAATTTTTGAAATTGATAACGAAGACTCTTTAATACTGACGGATTTCCGGTAAATATTGAATCAACTGTCTCCTCTCAAATAGTTCTGGACTAACCCGTGCACCTTTTCTATCTGTTAATTTACATTATTATGTGTTTGCAATGATAACAAAATAGGAAATATGAATGAAATTGCTCGGATGATGTCGGATCGACCGTAACTTCAAAAATAGTCAAATTACAATTACATAATAAAGATATTGCACGCCACAGTAAATAGGGTTGTGAAATAAACTGTTCATTATTCATATTATATATTCTATCGTCAGTATATCAAACCCCTCCTCGACCCTAAAACTATGCTCGCATATACAAAACCTTTTTTAAAATATGAAACACGTAGAAATAGAAAATGGAATCCCAATGACTAGTTATAAATGACAACTAACTTAAATTTACATCATTGCATGGCATAATCCAGTAACTTTTAAAGCAGGAAGCTTGGGGTTTTAGGGTTTCGACTTGGGATAGTGTGATATTTTTTCTGATTCAGTTTACTTTACAAAAATCCTAAGTTCTATGTAAATTCAGAGCAGGTAACCATGCTTTGTTTGGAGATGACAAAACATTGGCGCAATGAAAGGAAATGTACTTTATGTAACTCCGGTGATATAGGTTATGAATTTTTAATTCATGATCTATATTGCTGTTCTCAGTTGAAAAAAAGAACGTAAATTTTATATTATAAATGTTTACATAGACCAAGTATTATGTCAATTAACTCACTGTTTGGTAATAAAACAATCAGTTTAAAAATGTGTTTATCATTAAATGTATCAATAAAAGGGACCGAGTCCCTCCTTTTACAAGTATTTTGTAACAGTTTATTATACCTCATTGGTATAAGTTTACTCAGAAACAAAATATCAATAAAATATAATAAGATTGAAGGTAAACAAATTCAGTATATATGAAAATAAGGAGATGTGGTATGATTGCCAATGAGACAACTATCCACCAAAGTAATATGTAGTATGCTTATTAAAATGAAGTCACAATGTTATCAAGGCGAAGTATTTAAAAAATAATTCATTAGCGGATTCAGATGTAGGATACTGGTAGTACTTATAGAAAGATATTTTATTCTAATATTCTTAGATTTGGAAGAATAAAATATCTTTCTATATGTACTTGTAATGATGTTATATTTCAATCCTTTTACACAAACATTTTATTTTCGTAGTAACCATGACAGTACCTTATACATCTATGATACTACCATATACATCTATGATAGTACATTCCATACTACGTCAATTGTATTCATTCACTTGCACAATCGATCATTGATATTTTGTTTCTAGGGCTTTCTACCGTTCGGTGAATGAATGGGACAATGTGTTACTAAACGCTTAGCTTCTGTATGTTCGTTTTATAGCATGAAAACAAAAAGCGAAATGTGCAACCCATCATAAATTATTTATTATTATGAGATCCGAAAATTAAAAGTTTTCATGTATTCATCCGTATAAAAGTGGCCCATGTGTTTATCATTATTATGAGGCTTGTATTTTTTTTCTTTCATAATCCAGTACATGACAACTGTGTTGTTGCATATTAAGAACATTACTAAATAAAAATATCAAAATTATAATAATATTTCGACCCCACTATTTGAAAATCAGGCGACAACACAGATTTTTTAATTCTTTTACGTTCGTAGTAACATAGTACATTCCATTGTCTGTCACCTGTGTCAATTCACGTGCACACTACGATTGTTGTTGTATTTAAATCTTTCGCCAATGAAATGGGACGTTACAAGTTGTTTGTTTGTGATACGCCAGAATGTTATCAATGAATTATCAAACGCTAAACTTGACTGCAGATCAGTGTATGACCAGAAAAGTGTGGCTGTTTAAGGCATAAGGTCAAGTCAAAATGGTTGATTTTTTCTGAATCACTTGAATGTTGAAATGGCAAACCCATGTAGGATGTCCATTTCATACTTGGCCCAGTCGGACAATGTCCGATAAATTTAAATTTGTCCGGCAAATATGACCGTTTTGGAAGCCTTGCTTTATAAACACCCAAAATATGGCTCTATCTTAAGGTGTTTCCTTTTATTGGTAATTGTTAGAAATTACCTTTGATCTGTATTGGCTGATATTGTCAGTATTATTGGAATGGCCATGATATAAAAATTATCATGTCAGTTCCCTATCTCGCATGGGCAAGTGCACCACCCAAAGGATCTTCTATCATTTCATTCACAAAAATGGCTCTTTTGACCATGATGAAGTCAGTATAAAAAAAAAAGTCCTTTTTTCTATATATATAGTTCTGATAAATGGATCAAACATTTGTAATGAGTATAACACCTTCTGACATGATTGAAGACTAAATTTTAAAAATGGTTCAAATCCGTTTGAAAAATAAGTACATGTCAACATATAAGATCTATTTTATTATCTTGAACTATTTTACAATTATCTCAATGGAGAAAGTGGGTTGAACTGCAATTGAAAGGTTTTAGTTAATTACTGTGGATATATATAATATTTGTAGGATACACAGTTTTATACGCCTGTGTACGGGACGTATTATGGTATACCGTTGTCCGTCGTCAACATGTCGAACATTAACTCAAAAACGCTTTAACCAATTTGCATGAAACTTCTGTGTATTGTTTATATCTATTGACGTGAGCTCCCTTTTGTTTTTTATAAATTTTTGATTTTATGTTTCCGAGTTATGGGGTTTTATTCATTAAAAAAAAAGGGGGATTTTCCAGTTTTCGGACAATAACTCAAAAATGCTTTTACCAATTTGCACGAAACTTTGGTGAATTGTTTATATCTATTGATATGAGCTCCCTTACGATTTTAATAAATTTTAGATTTTACGTTTCCAAGTTATGGGGTTTTATTCATTAAAAAAAGGGGAATTTTCCAGTTTTCGGACAATAACTCAAAAATAATTTTACCAATTTGCAAGAAACTTTGGTGAATTGTTTATATCTATCGACATGAGCCCCCTTTCGATTTTAATAAATTTTATTATGGATTTAGTGTGTTTAGTTGAACCACAAATTTAAATGTTCAAAATTTTCTGTTAGGCTTATGTACAGACCTTAGCAAAACCACAAAAATCAAATATCCACAATAAAAACAATTTTCTTCGATCCCCAAAAAATTGGTACTCATGAAAATAAATGAATCCACTGTATTAATTTTGTTTTCTGTGTATTCATGTCAGACAAATGTGTCAATAATGAAAAACAGTATTTCTATTAGGGCTATTCCAGAAATAAATGTATGAGGGGTTGGCAGGCACTTTTTTAATGCCCATGACCCATAACCCATACATGTAAATAGAGGTTGATACCACCACCTGTCTAATTTTTGAAAAAATTAAGTCAATACAGCAGTGTAAGAAATTGATATGGTCTACTTAAAAACTAGTATATTTTTTAAGTATGTATGTCTTAATGACTTTCAATACAACCATTGTAGAATTAGGATACTAAGCCCGAAAATTTTCAATCTTCAGATCTCCTTTTGTACTTTTATATAATTCAACTGGGGTATGGCTGTTCCAACTTTGTAAAAAGGGTTAGGAGTTTCCAAGCCAATAATCCAGAAATCACCACTTTTGTGTAAAAATTTCCCTCCACCAAATTAACAAAAAAATCCATGAAGTAGTTTACGAAGGCATTACAGGAACAGTATGTGTAAATCACTATATATACAATTCAAATAAAAATATGAGTATTATAAACCTGTTTTTTGCTATTTTGTTCATTTTTCCTTTATCTTCATCAGTATCGCTGTGAAGGGTGCACGTGCATTGTCGACTTAAATGTCATTGATGCCATACGCAAAACAGTGATAAGACCAACAATAATCTATGAATGTTATATTATACTTTATATTGATCCTTATTGTATGAATTGATCCAGAGGTACATGTAGTACAGTGTTCTGGCTAGAAACTGAGGGTAGATGGGCACATTCCTATAAAAGGGGACTTTATGGCAGCTATCATTTTACAACAGATTTTTCATTTAGATTGACAAATATAGATAGCCCTTTATTCTCAACTTGACTTCCTTCAGGCAGAGAGATTTGTGAGGTTTCCTATGCCTTGTATAAAATTCTTTTCCATTTCTTTCCTTCCATAGATACAGCTAAATATTGAGATATATATCATATTCTAATGCAATTTGTCAACGTCCAATAATTTTCATTGGACGTTGACAAATATTTTGAAAGGTTGTTTAATTTCTAAAAATAAAACAAGAAAGTCACATTTGTGCCTCAAAATCTTCTTTTGTCAATATTGAAACCATTCAGAAGCGTCTTTTGTCGAAAAGTATAAATCGTCTAGTGTTTGTGTTTGACATCCAAGGTATACATATGATGTCACATTGTTTAGATGCTAAAGACGATGCAAGAGTTTCGCAGACTTTTTCATTAATGGAATTTTCAGTCAAAATATTTATTAAATGGAATTTATTTTAATATGTGGCATTAGAATGGAGATAGCTGCATTGTATTTTATGCTTGGCCTTCATAAAACTTGATTTTACTGTCACAAATATCGGTTTACCTAGCTCTGCTACATGTCGCTAGGTAAACTCTATTTGCAACTGTAAAATCTATGTTTCTGAAGGCCAATACTTATAAAACAATTCAGTTATCTCTAATTTTAACTTATATCTAAAACATTGGATAATTTCATTTTCCTACATTTGATAACTTGATTATTGTTACAATATTCAAATCTAAAATAATGGTCTACTAAGAAATTCTTTTTTTTTTCCTCCACCAAATTAACAAAAATCCATGAAGTAGTTTATGAAGGCATTACAGGAACAGTATGTGTAAATCACTATATATACAATTCAAATAAAAATATGAGTATAATAAACCTGTTTTTGCTATTTTGTTCATTTTCCATTATCTTCATCAGTCTCGCTGTGAAGGGTGCACGTGCATTGTCAACTTAAATGTCGTTGATGCCATCACAAAACAGTGATAAGACCAACAATAATCTATGAATGTTATATTATACTTTATATTGAATCTATATTGTATGGATTGATCCAGAGGTACATGTAGTACAGTGTTCTGGCTAGAAACTGAGGGTAGATGGGCACATTCCTATAAAAGGGGACTTTATGGCAGCTATCATTTTACAACAGATTTTCTTTTAAATTGACAAATATAGATAGCCCTTTATTCTCAACTTGACTTCCTTCAGGCAGAGAGAGATTTGTGAGGTTTCCTATGCCTTGTATAAAATTCTTTTCCATTTCTTTCCTTCCATAGATACAGCTAAATATTGAGATATATATCATATTCTAATGCAATTTGTCAACGTCCAATAATTTTCATTGGGCGTTGACAAATATTTTGAAAGGTTGTTTAATTTCTAAAAAATAAACAAGAAAGTCACATTTGTGCCTCAAAATCTTCTTTTGTCAATATTGAAACCATTCAGAAGCGTCGAAAAGTATAAATCGTCTAGTGTTTGTGTTTGACATCCAAGGTATACATATGATGTCACATTGTTTAGATGCTAAAGACGATGCAAGAGTTTCAGACTTTTTCATTTATGGAATTTTTCAGTCAAAATATTTATTAAATGGAATTTATTTTAATATGTGGCATTAGAATGGAGATAACTGCATTGTATTTTAAGCTTGGCCTTAGTAAAACTTGATTTTACTGTCACAAATATCGGTTTACCTAGCTCTGCTACATGTCGCTAGGTAAACTCTATTTGCAACTGTAAAATCTATGTTTCTGAAGGCCAGGCTTATAAAACAATTCAGTTATCTCTAATTTTAACTTATATCTAAAACATTGGATAATTTCATTTTCCTACATTTGATAACTTGATTATTGTTACAATATTCAAATCTAAAATAATGGTCTACTAAGAAATTCTTTTTTTTTCCCTCCACCAAATTAACAAAAAATCCATGAAGTAGTTTACGAAGGCATTACAGGAACAGTATGTGTAAATCACTATATATACAATTCAAATAAAAATATGAGTATTATAAACCTGTTTTTTGCTATTTTGTTCATTTTTCCTTTATCTTCATCAGTATCGCTGTGAAGGGTGCACGTGCATTGTCGACTTAAATGTCATTGATGCCATACGCAAAACAGTGATAAGACCAACAATAATCTATGAATGTTATATTATACTTTATATTGATCCTTATTGTATGAATTGATCCAGAGGTACATGTAGTACAGTGTTCTGGCTAGAAACTGAGGGTAGATGGGCACATTCCTATAAAAAGGGGACTTTATGGCAGCTATCATTTTTACAATAGATTTTTCTTTTAAATTGACAATTATAGATAGCCCCTTTATTCTCAACTTGACTTCTTCAGGCAGAGAGAGATATGTGAGGTTTCCTATGCCTTGTATAAAATTCTTTTCCATTTCTTTCCTTCCATAGATACAGCTAGATATTGAGATATATATATCATATTCTAATGCAATTTGTCAACTTCCAATAATTTTCATTGGTTGTTGACAAATATTTTGAAAGGTTGTTTAATTTCTAAAAAATAAACAAGAAAGTCACATTTTGTGCTTCAAAATCTTCTTTTTGTCAATATTGAAACAATTCAGAAGCGTACGAAAAGTATAAATACGTCTAATGTTTATGTTTGACATCCAAGGTATACATATGACGTCACATTGTTTTGATGCTAAAGACGATGCAACAGTTTCGCAGACTTTTTCGTTTATGGAATTTTTCAGCCAAAATATTTATTAAATGGAATTTATTTTAATATGCAGCATTAGAATGGAGATAACTGTCTTGTATTTTAAGCTTGGCCTTCATAAAACTTGATTTTTACTGTCACAAATATCCGTTTACCTAGCTCTGCTACATGTCGCTAGGTAAACTCTATTTGCGACAGTAAAATCTATGTTTCTGAAGGCCAGGCTTATAAAACAATTCAGTTATCTCCTAATTTTAGCTTATATCTAAAACATTGGATAATTTCATTTTCCTACATTTGATAACTTGATTATTGTTACAATATTCAAATCTAAAATAATGGTCTACTAAGAAATTCTTTTTTCAATAAAATGATTTTTTTTAAAACAAAAAAATCAAAGCTGTACTTCTTTTCATTAAAATGACATTCTCTTGCAGTTAAAAAGTAAAATAAAATTGTTGTGTATTTCAATAATCAGTAAAAATGTATTTTAAAGAAAATCCATTTAAGATGAAATAACTCCACATAAAAAATTAAAAAACATAAAAGATTTCCGAGATTCATTCCTGTTTCATCACCTTTTGTAAAGTTATATTTTATGTTATTTATGTACAGAAGCTTCTAAATCATAATATGTTAATGTACAACCACCCATCTGATTAAATTGTGGAGAAGAACAACTACCCACACAATTACATTTGCTCCAACTACCACCACTCATTAAAAAAAAGATCAACTTGCTGTCCAACCCTACCATACATTTATTTCTGGAATAGCCCTTACAAAATGTAATTTTACATGAAAAATAAATAGATGGACAGGATAATAAATACAGTATAACATTTTCTTTTCAGATTTGAATGTGCTAGTAATGAAAAGAAAGCCACTGATGAGTATAACAAAATAAACGAGGGTATGAAAGATGTGAATGAGCAAATAGCAAAAATAGAAGCTACAAAGAAAGAAAAAGACAAAGAATTAGGAAAAATTTATAGGTAAACAAAAAGGGTTCTGTAATTTTAGGAGAAGTTTGGCAATAAGATCAATAGGTCAAAGGTCAAGGTCATTGTTACAAAGAAAAGACATTGGGGGGGGGACTTGTTCAGGATGGTTACTTTGGTTACCTTTGTTAGATTTAAATGAAACTTGTTTAGATGGAAGATATAGGAAGGGAAAGAGCATGATTGATTATTTAGGTCACAAATGCTAAAAACAGACTAAAAATATAACAATAGTAGGTGCAATTTGTTGGTTCTGATTGATTACTCAAGGTGATAGTTATAAAAATTTTACAGAGTAGAAAATAGGGAAAGGACAGATACCTTTGTGTTGAGGTCAGAAGGTCTCAGTAAAAAAGTAGACAACATTACATGTTTCAAAAAGCTTATAAATTTTGATATTTTAACCAGGGCATTTTTGGGAATAGAAGAAAAAGAAGAGTATTTTTTTCCAATTAAGGCATAAACATTTGACATGACAATTACTTTATAATTTTAGATTTAAACAAATAACATTCAATAAAATCAAGTGATATATAACTTTCTTTAGTAAATATTTAAGCAGCTTAAGCTTTTATAATACACAATGCAAGTGTGGCTGATTATATACTGAGAGAAAAAAATAATAATATTTGGTTATATAAAAGATATATATAAAGTTGTCTGGCCCAATAGGTTCAGCATGTTAACAGTCCTTCCTGTGTCAGCAGTAATATTTATCAGTGTTCAGTTCTTGGAATATAGGTTTGCCATGCCAACTTTCTACTTGTTATTGTAGTCAAAATATGACAAGTGATGTTTTCAAATGGTTGTTATGTCTTCGATATTTTGCAATTTGGGTTGTGATAAAGGTTAATCTGAGAATGATTAGATGCAACAAAACTGATCTACACATTAAGCGATACATTTGTACATCCATGTTCACCAGAATATTGAAAGTTTCTAGATCTTTAACATTTCTGTTAATAGTGAATATGAAGGACAGGTAAAACATTTGGAAGAATCAAAAGAGAAATTTACAGAATATGAAAAACAAGATGTGAAATGTAGAGAAGATTTAAAACATAATAGACAGAAAACAAAGAAACTAGACAAGCAGTTGGAACAAGAAAAGAAAAAGGTAAATTTATTTATAAACTAATAAATGGTTTACAATTGTATAATCGTAGAAGATTGTTATGAGGTATATTAAATACAGCAAAATATTTAACCAGGTATTTATTTTTTATTTATATGGCTACCATATACTATTCCTCATTTTCAGTTATTATGTTATCAAGTTTATTTGAATGATTTAAGGATGTATGCTACTCTGTTTCAAAATAACAAGCTTTTAAAAGACTGATTTAAATTGATAGTATATATATTAAAAAGGAACTGAAAAACAAAAAAAATTAAGGATCCGTGTGCTTGTTTTCGAGATATAAGCCAATGAAAATTTGGTTGGAAATGATTCTCTCTAGATTTTTCATACATGTAATATTGGCACCTTTCTTTCAAAAACTATGAAAAAATAATAAGGATTTTTTAAGATTTTTAAATATGTTTTTTTAAACTATATATAGAAAAAATTATGAAAACAAAAGTAGGGGTAAATGGGCAAAATTTTATAACGGCACTACATGGATAAAATCAGAGGATTCCAAATACCTTGCAAAAATTAAGAAACAAGCGGAGAGAACATCCTTAACTCAGTGAACTTACTTCCAACCAAACATTCTATAGTAATTTGGTCTTTCAGCTCAGCAGGCTTCCTGAAATTCATCAATGGACCATCAGACATTTGGTCAGACATACAGCAATGTTTCATCTGACAAAAATCAGTTGGACCACAATTTTTGTGGATAATCTGTAATCGATAAAATCTGGAAAAATACTTGTTTTCCCGTAACTGGTTCTAATTTATAATCTCTATTCAATATAAGGGCATGATTAGTAGAAATAAACCTGAAGTTGTAATATTTTCGAAGATCTTAGTGGTTTTCTACATGATAAATTATGAATTTGAAATAGAAAAAGTTGGTAAATACAAGATTTATAGTGTAATCACCAACGGTGGTGACTTGAAAAAAATATATCCAAAGATGCTTTTAACTTATTTTTGGTTGCAAAATATGTCGTCACAAATTTGTTTACTGGACATTTGGACCTATGATTTTCCAATATTTGTATACCTAACAAACAGCAGACTTGTCAGACTTGTTAGAGGGTCCGGCACATTTTGGGAAGTCTGAATCAGTTGATATGAGAATATACATGGAAGCAATTTTTTTCTTAGCTTGATGTAAAAAGTAGTTAAATTGTTTTATTATTTTTTAGTCATCATACTTTTAGACTTTAAAAGAAAGATTGTAATGTCAAGGTTTTAGAATGAAAGATTTTATTATTATATAGGTGGAAGAATTGAAATCAATGCCAGGTGAAACTGAGAAAGCTATTACTGTCCATCAAGGAAAATTGGAGAAACTTGAAGTTAAAAAGAAGGAAGAAGAAGAAAAAATGGCAATAGTGATGGAAGGACTGAAAACTGAGACTAAGGTGAGATTATCAGCTAAATTAAATATAATCATATGGTACAGACCCCTGCATATTTCTGGAATAGGACAGTCTTGAAACTCTCTTCTGGAAGCCGAAATCTAATTCTAATTCTTTATCACTGAAGACCATTTGTCGACTTTCATGATGAAGAACAGCAATAAAAGTGCTGTTCCTTTGATATACATGTATAGATATTTGTGACAATATATTTTGTAGATATTTTTAAATGTACTTCCTTCATTTAACATTCACAGTAGTTCTATCAAAGAAAAAAAAATCAAAACTAAATGCAGAAATAGTATATTTGAGTACTGTGGATTATTTGTGGGTTCCCAGTTTATGTAGGTATTGGTAAACCACAAATTAACATGTTCAACCAAGTGCTAATTATCTATAGGCTTGTATGCAGACTTTCCAAAAAACAATAAATCAAATATTCAATGTTTACTCAATCCACGAAAATTAATACCCACAAAAATAAATGAATCCACTTTATGTCATGTTCTTTTTATTTTTTATGCCCCACCTAGGGGCATTATGTTTTTTTCGGTCTGTGCGTCCGTTCCTTCGTCAGTTTGTCCATCCCGCTTCAGGTTAGAGTTTTTGGTCAAGGTAGTTTTTAATGAAGTTGAAGTCCAATCAACTTGAAATTCCCTATGATATGACCCCAATTTCACGGTCCACTGAATATAGAAAATGATAGTGTGAGTGGGGCATCGGTGTACTATGGACACTTTCTTGTACTTTTTATTTTATGTGGAATAATTCTAATATATATTATATTGTGGTATTTATTCAGGGACTACAAGCAGAAAAAGACAAGAAAGAAGAGGAGTTGTTAGAACAACAGAAGTTTGTAAATGATATCAAATCAAAGGTAAATGTGCTGCTAGCAAATGACAAATATATTTCTTATAATGTTAATGAAATTATTGAACTAATTCATGATTATATACTAAATTGAGTCATCTGTGCACATTTTTAAACATTTATTACAAAACCATAAGGTATAACTTACAAAAAATATTTTATTTTGTGATTATTGATCGAAACTTTGACTGCTAATTAACTTTTGTGTTTTGGTACTGATCAACCCTTGACAAACAATCAACACATAATTTGTGAATGTTGAGGTGAGCATATGGAACGCCTCAGCTGTCTTATGTGGAACTCTGATATTACTTTATGTTGTTTTATTATTACTTGATGATATTTTGTCTTTACTTAATATGGTTTTGACATTACGTAATGATGTTTTGATATAACTCAATATGGAATAGTCATTACTTAATGATATTTCGATATTACGATATGGTTTCGTATTGACTTGATATAGTTTTGTCATTACTCAATATGGTTTTGTCATTACTCGATGTGGTTTCACCATTATTTAATGTGGTTGTGTCATTAGTCAATGTGGTTTTAACATTACTTGATGTGAATGTGACTTAACGTTATGTAGTTGTTTCATTACATGATGTGGTTTTGTTATTTTGTAATGATGATTTGCCTATTCTTTATATGGTTTTAACATTACGTAATGATGTTTCAAAATTTGACGATTTTACACTACATGATGTGTTTGTTTCATTATTTGATGTGGTCCTGTCATTCTTTGATGTGGTTATCCATTACTTGATGAGGTAAAATCACGTGACCAATTCGGAAAAAACCTGTTCTATTTTTAGATAGATTTCCATGTTCTATGTGCCTTGGATGAGTGTGGCCATCCATCAATTAGAGTTCAAATTAAAGTTAGGGTTACTGTTTGAGTAGAACTTTGAGTTAGTCTCGATTCAATTCAAGTCATTATTAGAATTAAAGTTTTAGTTAGCATTGAGTTTCAAGTTGGACTTCAAGTTTGAGTCACATTTAAAGGTAGAGTTCTAGTTACACCATTAAATTTTAGTCACTTTTTGAGCTTGAGTAAGATTCAATTTAAGTCTCATTTAGATTAATTAAGATTTTGAGTTGAAATTGTGCTATCTTATATGAGTTCGTAATTAAATTTTCTATCGCGGAACAAGGACTTTTGCTCGGGATTCGAAAAGAGGGCTCCGGGGTATGCGTACAAAGATAAACAATGTTACAGTATACAAAACGCAACATAGAAGTTGAAATAAAGTTAGATGTGGTGTGATTGGCAATGAGACAACTATCCACCAGAGTTTAAATGCAGTGGATGTAAGAAATCATATATAGGCAACCGTACAGCCTTCAACATACCATATAGTCAGCTATAAAAGGCCACCATGCACCATGTGAAAAATTCAAACGAAAAAACAAACGGTCTTATTCATATTTAAACAATCTACAAAAAAATGACACACATTTATACAACGACAACAATTGAACTTCGTGCTCTGACTTGGGGCAGGTACATAAAGAAAGTGCGTGGCGGAGTTTAACATGTATGTGAGCTAAATCCTAACCTTACATCGGACTGTTACACTTATGTAACAGCACAACACGAAAAAAAATGTAAACTAGACAAAGTGATGCCCGCACTCAACTCATTTAACCGCTTATACCCCAAAATGACAAAAAAGTTAAATTATCTCCCAAAAGAGCAAAAGATAATAAAATAAAACTCTGACCACATGCACACCTTCAATATATGTACAAACAGCCAGCAGAGCGAAAAAACTTCCTAGCATTCAAACTGTAGGAGGAGTTATCTGGAAACGCTTTTCTTATGCAAGTAAATTTCCCAAAAATAACAAAGTTCAACTATCTCCCAAAAGAGCAAATATTAATAAACATTCGACCCTGACCACATGCACACCTTCAATACATGTACAAATAGACAGTAAAGAGAAAACTTCCTAGGATTCAAACTGTAGGAGGAGTTATGCGGAATAACTATAAACCCATAATGGGACGGACAGGCGGACGGACGGACGGACAGGGATAAAACAATATCCCCCAACTTTCAGTTGCGGTGGCATACAAAATAGTTTCATTTGGCTGACTCAATAGATCGGTATGACCGGGTAATATAAATCCATCGGGTGATCTCGGATGCTCCAGAAAGGCACCCGCCGTGTTATTCGAGAAAGTACAAACCCAGTGATTTGGTTTTATTTGGTAGTTCACATTCAAGAAAAAAGATGACGGTATTATGGTTACGACCACTGGAACATGTCCGTCGTCACATGTGAAACAGATATTCCAAAAGTTTATTTTCAATTAGTGCGAGGTAGATCAGGAATTCAATTGATTACAAATAAAAGATTGATATTTTATAAGTTCAAATGATCATTTACGCTAAAAAATTCGGAGAATTCTTATTTTATAGTATTGATGCTTTGTCGCTAAGTCCGAGCCCCTCCCCGTTTCCCTGTAACTTTAGTGTGAGTTGATTTGAAGTGCTTCATTTGTTAACATTAAAGTTCAAGTCGTTTGATTTGTGTCGAGCCTGCGACATCAATGTCTATCTATATATCTCTCTCGATCGATCGATCGATCTATCTATCTATCTATCTATCTATCTATCTATCTATCTATCTATCTATCTATCTATCTATCTATCGATCTATCGATCCATCTATCGATCGATCGATCGATCGATCTATCTATCTATCTATCTATCTATCTATCTATCTATCGATCTATCTATCTATCGATCTATCTATCTATCTATCTATCGATCTATCTATCGATCTATCTATCTATCTATCTATCTTCGATCGATCGTTAGGTTTCTAGTTTTTACATTTCGGGACCTTTTATAGCTTACTATAGGGTATGGGTTTTGCTTATTGTTGAAAACCATACAGTTTTGTTTTAGTTAAATAAAACCGAATTAAACTGTTTTGACATGATAAATTTGTAAACCTCCATGAAGTGTTTTAAAACTTGTATAGGAGTTATTTCATCAATTTCAAGAAAAAGCATCTACAGAAAATCATTTTTTTTTAATTTTGTTTTACCGATAAATGTATAGATAAATGTACAGCCGATCAACATGACGCTTTTACACTTACAGCAGCAATATCAAGCGAGACATAGGGTTCCGTGGAATATTTTACAAATTTATTACAAAATACTGCTTCCGTTTGAGAACTTAGGATAAAAACAACAAGACAAAGTGGTTTGGGATATCCCAATTATGTAAGAAATACTGTAAAGTTTTTAATATTTTTTCTTATTATTGTCTGCGGTTACCTTTTTCATGCTAAATAACTCTGAACAACCACTCGAACTTTAATTTGAACTTTAACTCAATGGATAGCGATACCCATCAAAGCACATTAAACAAATGATATATTGAAATCTGTTTAAAAATAGAACATATTTTTTTCCGAATTGGTCACGTGGTTTTACCTCATCAAGTAATGGGATAACCACATCAAAGAATGACAGGACCACATCAAATAATGAAACAAACACATCATGTAGTGTAAAATCGTCAAATTTTAAAATATCATTACGTAATGTTAAAACCATATAAAGAATAGGCAAATCATCATTACGAAATAACAAAACCACATCATGTAATGAAACAACTACATAACGTTAAGTCACATTCACATCAAGTAATGTTAAAACCACATTGACTAATGACACAACCACATTAAATAATGGTGAAACCACATCGAGTAATGACAAAACCATATTGAGTAATGACAAAACTATATCAAGTCAATACGAAACCATATCGTGTAATATCGAAATATCATTAAGTAATGACTATTCCATATTGAGTTATATCAAAACATCATTACGTAATGTCAAAACCATATTAAGTAAAGAAAATATCATCAAGTAATAATAAAACAACATAAAGTAATATCAGAGTTCCACATAAGACAGCTGAGGCGTTCCATATGAGCATGTATACAATAAGTGAGATGATAGAGCTATTTTTCTATGGTTGTTTTTTTTTTATTATATTTTCCATGCATTCCCATTTGCTTATTATACTTTCTTATATTAACAGTTGTTAAATGATTTGATGCATTAAATTTTTCTTTCAGAATTGCTTAATTATATCTTTTTTCCACGTTTGTTTACTTTTTCTTCCATCACAGTTTTCCAACTCACTTGTGCATAACGATTGTTGAATTTCTATGGAGATGGGTCAAGTTTAGGTCACTGTGTAAAGCAAAATATTGTCTTATGAAATAGTGTCCCCCGGACAAAATTTTATGATTATTTATTACTACATTTTGTCCCTGTCTATGAAATAATGTCCATAGAAGGACAATTTTCCTTATGAAATTTTGTCTATATATCATGTATACAAACAACATTTTATAGATAGATAGTAATGGAATTTAGTATCTTTAAAGGGAGGTTATCCTTTTTTTTTTATCTATATCGTTCATTATTTCATGTATTGATTGCCATGAAATTTTTTCTCATTAAACATGTTAAAGGGAGGTGATAAAATTTTAAATTTTGACAATGATATCATTGAAGTATTTTGTTTTATTGAAAATATCAAACAAACCAAAGATAGTTATAAACAAAAAAATAATTTTTGCACATCATGGATGGCAAGAAGTACAAACAAAAACAAAAATATTATCAGTTGTAAATCTAAAAACATGCATCCTCGTGTACTGCAGATATAAAGTATTATTTGATGCAGCATTTCACGCATGCAGTATACAAATTACGTGGCTCTATCAGCTGAATAGTGAAATGCCTTAAGCTTGGTCAACATTTGGTACAGCTATGAAAATAAAAGAAAACTATGTCAAGGAAGACAATGCATTTCTTGTGTTGCTTAGAGTCTTGATGCTTCTGTAAATTTCGTATTTATATAAAATGATAAAATAAAATATCTATATCTTGCATTGAATTGAAAATTTCACATATGTTTTTCAGTTGAATATTGCACAATCTGAATTGGACATTTATTTAAGCAACCAGCAGAGTGAAACAAATAAATTAAAAGAAATGGAGAAAAATCTTGACAGGGCTAAAAATACACTAGAACAGAGAGCCAAGTAAGTTATAAATATTGAAAGGAAAATTTTAACATCATTGTAATGAATCAACTGGCTATAGACAAGAGAAATAATTATACACTATATTTAAACACAGTACAACAATCATGCCCCATCCATATTTCTGTATTAAACATGTGCATACACTATATTTAGACAAGACAAATAATTGTGTATGTATTATGTATAGACACATGACAAATTATTGTGTATATACAATTTTTGTACTTGAAGACACAACACAAATTATTGTGTATAAACTATATTTAGACACAAGACAAATCATTGTGTATATACTTGTAGACACAACACAAATTATTGTGTATACACTTTGTTTAAAATTAATGTTTATCTACTATACATGTATTTAAATTCAAGACAAATTACTGCATAAACATCAACGATCATTGCAATACAACTAGATTTGTCATTGAAACATATTTTCCATTTTGGGATATGTTACACTTGAGGAATTGTGTTTCTTCTAGGTAATGATTTGTCTTCTATTCATATTTAAACAACACTATTATCCTTTAAAGAAATAGTTTGAAATATGTTAGAAGCTATGTTCAATATTTAAATAACTTTGAATTTGTAAATCCACAGGGAAATAAGTGATATACAAAAGAGATTACCAGAATCAGAAAATATGGTTGAAAAGGCAAAAAAAGATCTTGAACTGGCCACACGTACAGAAGAAAAATCAACGAATGACGTAAGAATAATAATTTTAGAACAAAACTTAACATATCAGAAAATAGAATATTGTTCTGTAGGCTATAAAGTAGAAGAGGTATACTTGACCTGTCAGTCCATCCATCAGTCTTCTTGGACTGATTGATAAATCAAATACTTTGTATTGAATTCTAATATGACGTGCTTCCTTTGCTTTGTAAACAACAGCGTGATAAAATTCTCGATATATCTATACTTAGCGCAGACTCAGAGATTACATATTGATGGCTGTTACTATTTACCTCCCACGTAAATCCACATATATCGTAACCTATGTGCAAACACTATGTCAATTTCGTTGTGTTAAAATTGAAATTGAAAAAGAAACTTCAGAACCATTATTCCTATTCTAATGCATAATGAAAAGAATTAATGCACAAGAGCTTAAAAAATGTATAAAATCAAAATGAAATAAAATTCCGCGAAATTTCATGAATGATCTTGGCGCATTAACGTCATGTCATAACATGACGTCATACCAATGAAAACTCTCAAGCTGAAGGTTTTCTGTTACGTATACGCCCTAAGTTTGGATAATATTGCATTAAAATGGAGTTTTGAGGTAGGTGTTGTTTCATTTTCTATTCTGTTGCATTATTTGCACATTTGTGGATTTCAGCAAGTCAGCATGGCGGCTCACTCCTTAGTTGCGACATGTCAGCTGTGGATTTGACAGTAAATAGTAGCCAACAAAAAAAAAAATGTTTGGGTTAAGAATTATAAGGATTGAACACATTTTTTCTACTGGTTATTTAAGAAATAATTCAAGCAAGACTTAGATTTATTTGAAATTTGTAACTTTTGTCTTACAGGGGATAAATTAGAACAGCCATACCCACGGCAATCTTACCTTCGCTTCAGTTTTTAAATTACCGTATTTGTCCTATTAGAATCGAAATAACTCATGGAAGCCATAGATTTGTTGGACATTTACACACGGCCCAGGCCATGTGTAAATGTCCAACAAATCTATGGCTTCCATGAATTATTTCTTAATTACAAACTGGCTTTAATATAGTCGAAGAAAAAACTAACAACGCCCTGGCAAAAAAACGAAGAAAATACAAACAAGTCTGTAAAACTACATAGAAAACCAAAGACGAACATGAACACCACCAAAAACAGTGGGTGAACTGAGATGCATCAGAAGGGTTAGCAGTACCTACTCCATATGTGGCACCCGCCAATGTTGATGCTTATGTAAGTACAAATCAGGTGATGAGTCTCATT
Source organism: Mytilus coruscus (assembly GCA_017311375.1). NCBI lineage: Eukaryota > Metazoa > Mollusca > Bivalvia > Mytilida > Mytilidae > Mytilus > Mytilus coruscus. The sequence goes on from CM029599.1 coordinate 97,183,241, forward strand.
GGGGGAAGTCACAAATATGAAAAAGAGGACAGGATTTTGGTTATAACAATTGGAACATATCAGTGGTCATCTGTGACACAGATATTCCATAACGGTCACCATTCTGTGATGGTGTTTGCTAGCTTCTTTTCAATCTTCCTGAGAAGCCCCTGTATGAAGTCTGGTTCATATGAATAAAGGAACAAGTTCACAAGAAGAGGAGCACAAAAGGTTCCCATGGGAGTGCCCATTTTTAATTGAAAAACTTTTCCTCCAAATAGAACAAATATGATGTCAATCAAAAAGTCAATCATCTTGATAATGTCAATTTCAAAGAACTTTTTGTTTGAGTCAGTGTGGTTTTTACAAAGTATGATTTATCCCTTCCTAAAACAAGAAGTTTGTATCTACGTTGGCCATTCTTTTTTTATGAAACATAGTTGAACCCTAAAACCTAAGCCTAACCAATCTTTACCATAAATGAACCTTTACCTTGAAGTTCAGGGACCTGGAAAGTAAAAGAAGGCTGATAAGTGATAGTATACTAATTATGCCTTGTCCTCCACCTGATTATTATACCCCACGCAATTTATTGCGTCAGGTATAATGTTTTTTTGACCCGTCTGTCTGTCCTTCTGTCAGTCCTGTTCTTGTCATCGCAACTCCTCTGAAACCACTCAACAGAAATTTATGAAACTTTGTAGATAATAAGGACATACTATGTAGATGTGCATATCGACAGGAAATTATGATTCAATTTTTTTCTAGGAGTTATGCCCTTTGCACTTATTGGCCTCAATATACTACTGCACAGTTTGTCATCGCAACTCCTCTGAAACTACACAACAGAATTTCATGAAACTTTGTAGATAATAAGGACATACTATGTAGATGTGCATATCGACAGGAAATTATGATTCAATTATTTTTCTAGGAGTTATGCCCCTTTGAACTTATTGGCCTCAATATACTACTGCAACAGTTTGTCATCGCAACTCCTCTGAAACCACACAACAGAATTTCATGAAACTTTGTAGTTAATGAGGACATAATATGTTAATGTGCATATCCACAAGAAAATTTTTATCAGTTGACTTTTGTAGAGTTATGAGTCTTTGAACTTAGGAATCTGGTGAGATTTTGTTTGTCCAGTGACAATGTGGGTTGTATCTCCATTAACTCACAAAGGTTCTTGTATATGGTATATAAGCTTGACCATTATCTACATTTACTTGTATATTTTATTTGTTTGACATTTATGACCAAAAAAGACTCGACCTAGATATGTTGTGTTTTTTTTTTTTAGTTAAGAGCTTTAAGAAGTAAAGTAGAAGAGGCAAGGAGTTCAATGCAGGCAGCTAAAAGTAAAGGGAAAGTTATAGATGCTCTGATGCAGATGAAGAAAAATGGACAACTACCAGGTGTAAATGGCAGACTGGTAGGTTCTCTGAAATTAAGCTTGAGTCATTTCTGTTATATATTAGTTACACGAAGTCATTGCTCAATACTATATTAACTCCATCCTAGTTTCTATGTTATATGTTTGGTTTTGTCGAAAAGCGAGACATAGCGATCCTACATTCCGTCTGTGGCGGCGTCCACAAATATTCACTCTGTGGTTAAAGTTTTGAAATTTTAATAACTTTCTTAAACTATCCTGGATTTCTACCAAACTTGGACAGAAGCTTGTTTATGATCATAAGATAATATTCAAAAGTAAATTTTGTAAAAAAAAATTCCATTTTTCCATATATTACTTATAAATGGACTTAGTTTTCTGCCAAGAAACATTACATTCACTCTGTGGTTAAAGTTTTGAAATTTTAATAACTTTCTTAAACTATCCTGGATTTCTACCAAGCTTGGAAAGGAGCTTGTTTATGATCATAAGACATGTAAGATAGTATCCAGAAGTAAATTTTGTAAAAAAAATTCCATTTTAGCTCACCTGGCCCAAAGGGCCAAGTGAGCTTTCTCATCACATGGCGTCCGTCGTCCGTTAACTTTTACAAAATCTTCTCCTCTGAAACTACTTGGCCAAATTTAACCAAATTGGCCACAATCATCATTAGGGGTATCTAGTTTAAAAATTGTGTCCGGTGACCCGCCAACCAACCAAGATGGCGCCATGGCTAAAAATAGAACATAGGGTAAAATGTAGATTTTGGCTTATATCTCTGAAACCAAAGCATTTAGAGCAAATCTGACATGGGGTAAAATTGTTGATCAAGTCAAGATCTATCTGCCCTGAAATTTTCAGATGAATCGGACAATGGGTTGTTGGGTTGCTGCCCTGAATTAGTAATTTTAAGGATTTTTTCGTTTCGGTTATTATCTTGAAAATTATTATAGATAGAGATAAACTGTAAACAGCAATAATGTTCAGCAAAGTAAGATCTACAAATAAGTCAACATGATCAAAATGGTCAGTTGACCACTTAAGGAGTTATTGCCCTTTAAAGTAATTTTTACCAATTTTTGTAAATTTTGTAATCTTTTACAAAATCTTCTCCTCTGAAACTACTGGACCAAATTCAACCAAACTTAGCCACAATCATTATTAGGGTATTTAGTTTAAAAATGTGTGCGGTGACCCAGCCAACCAACCAAGATGGCTGCCATGGCTAAAAATAGAACATAGCGGTAAAATGTAGATTTTGGCTTGTAACTCTGAAACCAAAGCATTCAAAGCAAATATTACAGGGATTAACTTGTTTATCAAGTAAATATCTATCTGCCCTCAAATTTTCAGATGAATTGGACAAATGGTTGTTGGGTTGCTGCCCTGAATTGGTAATTTTAAGGAAATTTGCCGTTTTTGGTTATTATCTTGAAAATTATTACAGATAGAGATAAACTGTAAACAGCAATAATGTTCAGCAAAGTAAGATCTTCAAATAAGTCAACATGACCAAAATGGTCAGTTGACCCTATAAAGTTATTGCCCTTTATAGTCAATTTTAACAATTTTCATTAATTTGGTAAATTTTGGTAAGTTTTACAAAATGTTTTCCTTTCGTAATCTTCTTTTCTGAAACTGCAGTAGAAAATCAATATAGAAAACAATCTACTAATGTACTGGCAATAAAAATAATTGATAATTCTATAACATGAAAAAAAACCACATTAATACCTGATGATGGTGTTTCTTTCTTTACATTGAAAATGATGTCACAACTATAATCCCGAACAATAGGTCGAATGTCAGATATGTTTCAGTACTTTGGCTTCATTTTCTACAGATTCAAGTGCAAATGATGCTTGAATTCCTACACTAATTTATACAGACTTCATCCCTTTCACAGGTAATGCCTGCCTCATATTATATTTAAAACTTTAATAGAATATCAGAAATTTTGAGAGAAAATTAATCAACCATGCAAGATCTAAAACTTAATTAATATTGTTCAAATTATCAATTAACTATTAAAAAAATTCTCATTAAAAATATAGTTCTTCATTTTATATTTTATCAGAAATTTAGGAAAAAATTGAATTTAATTGTGTCCCTTGTTCTCATTTCCTGGGATAAATCCAATACAAATTAAAGTATTGGTATTGAATTAATATTTAAGAAATATTTCAAACCTTACCATTTTCTTTACAAGAATGAAGACCATATTTTCAGTGTCATGAGTATCAGTCATCATATTTGTTGTACTTTGTTGTTTAAAAGTTGAATACAAAAAAGATCAACAAAGCAATTCAAAACCACTTGAATTTTGCAACAACAAATGAGAGTTTTAACGACCTCAGCTGGCTATACAACCCTTGCACAATCAACTGAATTTTGCAGAAATCATTAATAGGAAAGATTGCCCTTAAATGATAATTTTTATTACCTTTTTGTTTTGGTGGGGGGTGTTGCAACAACAAAACTTCACAACAAACTTTCTCATCACTTCGCATTTCTCGTTAGATAAATTTTACAAAATTCTCCCTGAAACTACTGTCAAATTAAACCAAACTTGGTTTAAATTACCACTAGGATATCCAGGGACCACTGTATGATGACCCTGCCTGCCAACATGGCACACATGGCTGAAATAAACGCACTTTTAGTCTCATATCTCTGAAACTAAGCGACAGTACAACAGTTGCATTTATCATGCATCAATTGTAAATAAAAATATCAGGTGAGCGACACAGGGTCCTTGGAGCCTCTAGTTTCCGTATTTTACTTATAAATGGACTTAGTTTTTCTGCCAATTAACATTACATTCACTCTTATGGTTAAAGTTTTTAAATTTTAACAACTTTCTTATACTATCCTGGATTTGTAACAAACTTAGACAGAAGCTTGTTTATGATTAAAAGCTAGTATCTAGAAGGAAATTTTGTTAAAATTTTGTTCCATTTTTCTGTATTTTACTTATAAATGGACTTAGTTTTTCTTCCAGTTAACATTACATACAGTCTGCAGTTAAATTTTTAAAACATTTATTAGATTCATAAACTATCCTGGATTTTACCAAACTTGGACAGAAGCTACTTACAATCAAAAGATAGTAAAGAGAAGAATATTTTTATCAATTTTTCCTCATTTTGTTGAGCCTCGATTAACAGCAAAAGTAGGCGAGACACTGGGTTCATGAATGAAGTTTGAACTTTGCATTGTTCACTAATTTTTATACTTTGTCAGTTTGATAACATGCTTGATTTCATTTTTGTTTTATGTCTCATGCATTATAGAGAGTCTTTTAAGGGCTCATGTGTAAGGAAATTCAATCGTTTTTAGCCCATCCAAATTGTACTTGTTTTAAAACTAAACTGATAACAATCCTGCATTTTATGGGTCACTTTTGGTTGACGAATAATTCAAATTTTAAATAGTTAATATTTAAAGAAGTCCAAATTCATCATAAGAGCTGGTATTTAATTTCTTCCTAATGCCAATCCACTCATATTAAGAAACAATAAAAATTGTAATAAAATAATTTATCAGTAGAACTGGTACATACCATCTTCCCAATGATGATCAAGTTGTATTTTAAAGTTATCAACGGTATTTGCAGAGACAACATTTGGGTAAACTGTTCCAATCGTTTATAATTCGTTAGAAAAATGCCATTATTAACGGAATGATGAATTACATCGAGGCTTTATAAGTTTAAAGCTGTGTCCACTGCAATCATTTACAGTGAAAAGTGCATTAAATGATAGAAATAAAAGACTTAAGTCTTGTAATATAGAAAAATATTCAGTCTCTGTAAAGTCTTTGTTCAAATACAAAGTCCTCTGGTTTAGCACCCTTTCTGATAGTCCGAGATTATTCTGGCGTCCAGCGGCTGTTTTGCCAGACAAGCTGGGGCCGTGGAACCGCCCAGCATGTCTGGCAAAACAGCCGCTGTAACGTCAAGTAATCTCGGACTATCAGAAAGGGTCTTAGTTATCAACACTCTGCATGATGATAATATTCATTTAACCATATTCCCCATTTGAAATATGCCTTCTAATAGTTCTATAAATTTTAGCTTCATATTGTGTTTATTTGAAGATAAAGGCACATTCCAAAGATGACCCGATATAATATCAAAGTCACAGTACATAAAAGGACACCTTTTACACACTTTGATAATAGCTCTTCTGAACAAAATACAATCATTAAGTTTTTAAAGGTTGATATTAAGGAACATATACAAATGATTCTAAAAAGTAGCTATAGTTGTACACATCTTTGTCATTTGGTGTTCAGATGTTTCACGTCTTATATAAGGGATTCTTACTGAAGCATGCAGAACATATTCCTGCCACAAAGCAAGTTTTGTCTCATCTAGAATAAATACACAGGAGTTTAGACTCGTGAACAAAAACCTTTCTATCTGATCCCAACTTATACCTAGTGGTTGGAGGTTATTTATGACATTGTCATCCATTGTATTTGGGGTTATTTGAATGTTCTATTGTTTAGGTTTAGTTTTCAGGAATAGTTATGTAGCTTAAGAACCATAAAACTTTAAATGAAGGCTTGTTTTAGGCTTAAAATCTTACATGTATCATATGGCTTTATGAGGTCTTCATTCTGAAGTGAAAATGTTCAATTTTTTAATAAAATATATATCAGAAATATATATGCTAGGTCAACAATATTAGAATTGTAAATTCATTATAAGAAGGACATATGTGACCTTTTCATTTAATCTCAATAGACAAGACGATTTTGTGTGTCACTCTTGTTATAACTAATGAAAAAGGTGTATGATTACAGTGTTCCCGCCTGCCCTAAATAGAAGGGCGGCCCGCCCTTGGTGCCCTTACCCCTGCCCTTCTGCCCTCCAAAGTAAAAAAATGCACCCCTCTGCCTTTTCACAAAAATGAAGTTACCAAATTTCATGCCCATCGGTGTTTCCGGTAAAATTGTTACCTGATTGTGTAACACTCTAATTAACTGAATAGGATACAGTTAAATACCTTGCCTTTGGCAGTTTTATCACCTCTGTTAATGATTGTTTACTGCTAATTAGGGCATTTAAGATAATTGAACAAATACTAGATATTTAATACAGAATAAAAATGTCCACATGTTATCCATTTGTAATGTTTATGTACAGTGTACACCCGAAAAACTTTATTTCAGTAGGCATTACATAAAAATAAAATGTTAAACAATTTAAAAGGCATAGATAGTTTTGACTAAATTGGTAGAAAAAGTTTTGTTTCATAACCCTGAGTAAGAAATTTAAAGAAATTCGTATTTTGAACATATACAAGATTGTACCACTTCCTGTTTTACTTCTTGCATTTATAATCCTCCTTATATTTTGCTTTTAACAATTATGGAGAAAAAGTAACTGTTAGTACCTTCTGCAATGTATGCAATGTATTGCATCAATATAATATTATCATCTCCTGTTTCACCTGTTATATTTATAAAACTCCTTACTTAGGAGCACTTTGGTGTGCACTTCAGATCACTGAAAAAATACTTTTTGTAACAATTTATAATGAGAATAAGTAACTTTCAATAACATATACTTTATGTTAAAACAAGTAATTTAAATGTAGATAATTTTATTGGATCAAAACTAAATTTTGCATATATACCTCCATCTTTCAAAACTACTTGTTTTTATAGACTATTATCAGTACTAGACTTATAAAACATTGAAATTTCTGATGATTATTTTTCTTACCAAATGTACAAGTTTGTTAAGATTAAAATCAAAAATAATATGCTTTGCTTCATCGTTTGATAATTTGATTCTTACTGGAACCAACATCAAGAACACAATAATTTCTAAATATGGTTGAAATACAACTCATGTTCTCCAGCTGATCCTAGCAATATTCAAGGAAATTTATACACTGTCCAACAGTGCCCTTGCAATCTGGGTTATTGCGCTAAAGTGCCCTTTCAGACAACTAGCACCCTTCTGCCCTGAGATTCAAGCTGGAACACTAGATTATATAGCAATAATTAAATGTTTAATTGATGAACTATAAACTATTAACTTGGTCTTTGCAGGGAGATCTTGGAGCTATAGATGAGGAATTTGACATTGCTATATCTACAGCTTGTGGGGCACTGGATCATATTGTTGTTGACACAATCAACACAGCTCAAAAATGTGTAGAATATCTAAAGAAAAACAACATAGGTTCAGCAACATTTATAGGTCTAGATAAAATGGCAAGATGGAAAGATCATACAAAGAGAAAAATCAGCACGTAAGTGATAGATACAGAGAGATTTTTTTTTTCAAAATGATTGATAAATTTGCTGAATTATTTTTTAAAGGTATTTAGGAAATTCCTTTTTACTGCAACTTGGGCTATTGTATTAAAATATTACTTCAATCCAAGGAAGACCAATAATTTCCAAGGGAATCTCTTACCAACGTGGTATTTATATTCATAAAGACTTTTCTTATAAAAGATAATTTCAAAGTGATTAGAGCATAGAGTGATTCAAGTCTGTTTTTGCGGGACATAGTTAAATGGATAAAAATTTTGTTCACATACAATTTATAAGGAAGGAAATAGATTTTACAAGAAGTTTGATATGGTTGAAGATGTGAAATGAGGTATGCATTTATTGAGACACATTAAGAAAGACACCTATTGAATCAAAGATACTAGCAAATGAAATATTTTTATCTTAAATTTTTAAATGACTGTTTTAAATAGAATTTTTTTTTTCCCAAAACATGCTTCGATTGTGAAAAAAATACACTGAGAAATTTATGTCTTATTCTTTTGTCTTCAGTAGCCACATAATGCAGCATTGGTATCTATCCATCCATTTTCTTCTTATTCCTGTCCTTCTTTAACACTTAAAAAATATTTCTTTCAATACCCCATGTAATTTGTATAGTGCAAGGTTGTCAGCAGAAGATCTTTCACTAACAGAGTTTTTATTTCTTTTTTTCAGACCAGAAAATGTTCACAGATTATTTGATCTTGTCAAAACAAAAAATCCTGAAATACTGCCTGCATTTTATTTTGCTTTGAGAGATACATTAGTTGCCAATGATCTGGATCAAGCCACAAGAATAGCTTATGGAAAAACTAGATTTCGTGTGGTTACACTTCAGGGAGCCCTTATTGACCAATCAGGTAATGTTCTGTTTAATGTTCTGATTTAAAATGGGCTTTAATTTGGAAACCATTAACCACAACATTATCAAATCTATACACATGCCTTTAAGACACTGTTCTTGTCCTGAATATTTGCAACTGGACATTAAGAACAAACAATGAAACAATGTTTTGGGTTTTGCATATTGGTTGTAATGGTGCCTAATTCTACCTACAGTGCATCAGTATTATTTAGTTTTTATATTCTCTTGTGTCATTCATTACAAAAGACAGATACTGCTTTCCATTGAAAAAGATGGAAGACGCTCACAAAATAAGAAGTATTGAATTGAACAAAAAATGTCTACCAAGAAAAATCCACATTCTGACTTAAAAGAAAAACCAGGTTATGTATAGAATGATTATTTTCCACAGGTACAATGAGTGGAGGTGGTAAAACGGTAATGAAAGGAAGAATGGGATCAGCTTTAGCAGCAGATGTAGATCCCAAACAATTAGCCAATATGGAAAATATGCTAGAAAAGGTATTAAAACTCATGTTAAATCTCCCTCAGAAAATGTATTTACAGTAGAAGCATAGAAGTGTATTTGAATAATGTTGTATTTAAATTTCTATAAAACATTTGGTAAACACTGTCTCAATAAAGATTAGATTTTTAGTTCCATTTATGTTTCACATTGCCAACTTCTTCATGCATTCACAAAATACTTTTGAATTTTTTTGTAATGAACTGTTGTTCAACTTCATTGCTACTGACGTTACATAAGATCCAACAATAAAATCTTTATAATTAGTACTTCCTTTTAATTTCTTGTGGAATGTTTACTCCTTAATACGCCTTTGTAAGTTGTCATTGGCATTATAATTGGGTACAATTGCTTGTTGTTGTCATTCAGGCAGAGGACTTTAATTTGAAGAACAACTGAGGGCAATATTCATTAAAACATTATGATTATTAAATACAATTTTGATATTTTGAAATGGGTAAATAATGGGTAATGTATAATTACAGCTCACATCTGAAGCCCAGACTAGTAGAGCAAATAAAGAAAGATTGGAAGATGTCATAAGAAGAGAGGAAAAAGATCATTCACATATGAAACATTCATTACAAAAATGTACAATGGATATTGAGGTAAGGATTAAACATATATGTCACATGATCAACAAATAATGAACTCTACAGGCTCTATCTATCCTGAAAATTTTAGAAAAATCTGTCCACCTGTTTCTAAGTTATTGCACTTTACATGTTGATTTTTGTCGAGCCTGCGACTTTTGTCGCAGAAAGCTCGACATAGGGATAGTGATCCTGTGGCGGCGGCGGCAATAACTAACTTCTTAAAAGCTTAATATTTCAGAAGGTAGATAACCTGGATGCTTCATACTTTGTATATAGATGCCTTATGATATGAAGTTTTCGTCTGTCATATGTCCATTGTCCTTGACCTCATTTTCATGGTTCAGTGACTACTTAAAAAAAGTTAAGATTTTTGTAATGTTAATTTCTTTCTTATTATGAGTAATAGGATAACTTTATTTGGTATGTGCATACCTTGCAAGGTCCTCATGTCTGTCAGACAGTTTTCACTTGACATCAACCTCATTTCATGGATCATTGAACAAGGTTAAGTTTTCGTGGTCAAGTTCATATCTCAGATACTATAAGCAATAGGTCTACTATATTTGGTGTATGTAATGATTGTAAGGTGTACATGTCCAACTGGCAGGTGTCATCTGACCTTGACCTCATTTTCATGGTTCAGTGGTAATAGTTTAGTTTTTGTGTTTTGGTCTGTTTTTCTAATACTGTATGCAGTAGGTCAACTTTATTTGGTGTATGGAAATATTTTACGATGTACTTGTCAGTCTGGCAGGTTTTATTTGAACTTGACCTCATTTTCACAGTTCATTGCTCAATGTTAAGTTTTTGTGTTTTGGTCTGTTTTTCTAATACTGTATGCAGTAGGTCAACTATATTTGGTGTTTGGAAATATTTTACAATGTACATGTCAGTCTGGCAGGTTTTATTTGACCTTAACCTCATTTTCATGGTTCATTGCTTATGTTAAGTTTTTGTGTTTTGGTCTGTTTTTCTTTAAACTTTAAACAATAGGTCAACTATATTTGGTGTATGGAATGATTGTAAGGTGTATATGTCTGTCTGACAGGTATCACCTGACCTTCACCTCATTTTCATGGTTCATTGGTCAGTTTTCAGTTTTCCTTAGATACTATAAGCAATAGGTCAACTATATTTGATGCATGGAATGATTTGAAGTTGCACATTTCTGTCTGGCAGGGTTCATCTGACCATGACTTGATTTTCATGGTTCATTGGTCAATTTAAAATTTCCATGGTTTGGTCTGTTTCTTTTATACTATAAGCAATAGGTCATCAATATTCTGTGTATGGAATGATTGTATTAAAGGTGTACATGTATTTCCGCCTTGGTTTATCTGACCTTGACCTCATTTTCTTGGATCATAAATGTTAATGTGATACTTGTAGTAAAACTTTATATGTAGGACTATCAACATAAAATCAATGGTCAGTATAGTAGGCGAGGCATTTCAGCGTGTGCACTCTTGTTTAACTCTGTTGTCATTTCTTGACCATTGTTTTGAAAAATATAAGAGCTAAGTTAAAAGTGAAAATGCAAAAATGATCAGCATGACAAGTTCTATCTACCTGAAAAATTACAGAAAAATCTGTAAACCCTATATGGAAATATTGCACCTGAAATGTAAGTTTTTACAAATTTTCACAGTTTTTGACTGTTTTCATTAATGCTATATGAGCTAGGTGAACTACAGAAATCTTCAGCACAATAAGATGTATTGTATCCACCCTGTTTTGGAGTAATTGCCCCTGAAATACCCATTTTTTTTTTCAAACTATAAGAGCTAGGTGTAAAGTGTACATGCAAAAAACTGATCAGCATGACAAGATCTATCTATTTTGAAAATTTGACAACCTGCTTAGGAGTTATGGCCCCTTAAATGTTAATTTTTACGCTCTTTTTGTATTTTTGGCCAAGGATCCAGAAAATTTTTCACCCAATTTTGGTCATTTTGAGAGACTTCAAAGTTAGGGGTCTTTTTTCAAACTGTTGACTTTATACTAGATTCAGGCCATCAACAAAGTTATATTGAAAGTTTCACCGCATTTACTTCATATGATTTCTTACTGTTTTTATAAAAACATTCAAGAACAATTTATGGAATGCAATAGTTAAAAATTGAAATGATTTTAATAACTTCAAACTCTAAATTTTTTCGGGAATCTACCACCCTCCTTTTGATTATGAAAAACAAAATAAAAACAGGAAGTTTCAATTAATCATAAATTACGAGTGATTCAGGATCCATGTAAGGAGTTTGTTCTGTATAGCTATATCAGGGTAATCTGAATGCAGCTAATAAATCAATATATATATATATAAGTACTTATCAATATTGAAAATATGTTTTTATCTACAATTAGGCAAATAAAGAACAACAGACAAGATTGACAACACAAATAAAAGAACAGGAAGAAAGAGTTAAAGCAGCTGCACCCGATGAAAAAGAATTAAAACAGTTGGAGAAAAAAGTAGGAGAATACAAAAAAGGTTAGAATTAAAAATTATTATTATGTTACTTCACCTGTGGTATCATCCATCTAGTTAACTTTGGTATTGACTGATTTGATTAATTCATTTACTACTGATTGACAGTTCTGAAATCAGTAAATTATTTAAAAGTTCATTTCATTCATGTAGTTATCCTTAAACAAATTTGGCTTCTAATTATAATGATTCCAATTTATTCTGTGAACAAATGTTATGTGCATCAAATTATGTCCCAAAGTATAATTAGATTAAGTATTACTCCTGCTGGGTCAATATGTATGTTACCGATGAAAATGTCAAGCAAAAATATATATGGGAATTAATAAGATATTCTAGAGCTTGTGTTACCTATGAGGATTTTTCTTAATGGAAGGTTGCTTACAAGGAAGCTACTGAAAGTATGAACCAATGAATTATAATTGTGAACGTGAAGTAATGTCTTTGAAAGTTTTTAATGAAGCCTTTATGACTAATGCAATTGGCTTTGTATAGTTTGCACTGGTACATTGTCCTCACCCCCCTTCTCGCCACAAGAATTCAGGTAAAAAAAACTTTTTGTAACTGGTTGAAAACGTCTAATGAAACTGCAGTTATTTCAAATCTTGTGTGATCATTTGCGGTATTTTCATTCACCCGTTTTCCATCATCAATTAGAAGTTAAAATGCTTTTAAATGATTCTAGAACACTTCACTTCAAAATCAAAAAAAAAACAATTTAGAAACTTGTGTTTGTTTCAACCAGAAATTCTAATAGCACGTGTAAATTGATAATAAATATGGTGAGAGCGTACAGAAAATCCGTACTTATTAGATATCACTAATTTACGACTTTGAAAGTAAAATAGTTCCATCCTTAAGTAAAATAATGTTCAAAATAACATCACATTAATGTTTGAAGGATCTTAAGCTATAACAAAACACATGTGTCAGTATGATACACCAAACCGGAAACGAATAACCGATTACATTTTGTAGTTTATATTGTAAGTTGGTTCCAAGCTGAATTATACACTTTTTTCGTTCCGTTAAATTCAAACGGATTCCAGTTTATTTTATGCAATGCAGTGAAAAGAAACGAGAAATTTGTAATGAAGCATTTAATTTTGAAATTTATCAGTTTATATTAAAGTTGTGAATAAAAATTGCTTATTAATATGGATTAGGTAAATTATTAGTTTTGAAAACAATAAGAGCGCCCTCTACAATTTCAATAACAAAAATGGCGGAAAGTAAACAAACCTCGCGAAATCGAAACTTTCTCTTAATTCTTGCTCATCATAATCTATAATCTGCACCCCTGTCTGACAGGTTCACTTTTGGAGAATAAAACCGCGGACTATACAAGCCTGAATTAGGTATTGTGACAGATGACCACTGATATGTTCCATTTGTCATAGTCATAATCCCGTCCTTTTTATTACTTATCACCAGATTTTTGTCTGTCATGAGTGTGTTCCATTCTTTGAACAAGAGCTGGCTTTCCTACAAGGCACCTGAGTTCACACTTTTTTTCCCTCTTTGTATCTTGTTCAGTTTCATGTGAAATGCTATCAAACAATTTTACATTACTTTATACATGTTTTTCCAGTTCATTTGATATTAATTGTGGAACTTAAACCCTCTTAGGCAAAACATTTGAGTTCCTGCTCTGCTTTGCATGCTGACTAAAACATAGATAGCAGTTACTTGGTATTTTGGATGAAAAGGATATTATCAGAAATTACCAACAATTCTGGATAACATAAGAAAGAAATATAGTAGACAAAATCTCTTAGTATATTTTATTGTAATTTAATATACAGTAAATATTTGAACCTATGTCAAAACATCAATTTTATGATAAAAATAATTTCAGAATATGAAAAAGTTGGTGGTGCTGCAGCTAAAGTAGAAGCAGAAGTTCAAAGGTATGTTTCCAGATTTAAGTTTGGTTATAATTGATTAATATTACTACAGTTGTGAAACTATTTTATTCACATGTAAATTTATAGCAAAGTTTGGTTATGATTAATTAAAGTTAATATATATGTGACACTGTTTTACTTTCCCCACACAATGCAGTGCAAGGGACATAGAAATACCAGGTTTATATCATCAATATCTTTGAGGAGTTTGAAATAAGTGTCAATCAATTATTTTAAAAGAGTTATGAGAAATATCGATTATATGGAAAATTGCATTGTTAGCCCTCTCATGTGTACAATTCTAACCAGATTTTTATGAAATGTATATTATAGGTTTATATCATCAAAGTCTCAAAAAATTCAAAAAATCAGTGCTGATCAATTTTTTTAAAAGAGTTATGCCTCTTGGAAATATTGATTATATGGAAAATTGCATTGTTAGCACTCTCATTTGTACAATTCATGCCAGAATTTTATGAAACTTGTATCATAGATTTATATCAGCAATGTCTTTGACACTTTCGAAAATAAGTGCTGAACAAATATTTTTAACGAGTTTTGCCCTTGAAATATTAATTATAACAGAAATCGCATTTAAGACATTTATAAAAGGTTTTAAAGAAGAAAAAAAAAGTGTTTTTTTTTTTAGTTATTGCCCTTGTATCTTGGATAGATAAAATATGTGCAACGCGGGAGATGTTGGAACTCTGTTTATTTATTCACATGTATTTATATTTGCGGCTGATGAAATAGATATATTAAGATATATTACTACTGCTCAGAAAAAAAGATTTTTTACAACCTAACAGTAAAATTGACTGTTAATCTGATGTTTTACTGTTATGTTCACTCTTAACAAATGTTTCAAAGAAGTTTGAAGATCAGACAAGACATTGTGCTTAAGATGTTTAATTATTTCTGTTCAAAGTTTTAACATAATGGATGTTATCTTTCAGATTACACAATGTGATTTCAGTGTGTAACTATTTCTGTTAAAATTTTTAACATAACCGATGTTTACTTTCAGACTACACAAAGAGATAATGGAGATTGGAGGATCTAAAATGAAGGCAGCTCAACATAGAGTTGATGCCATTAGTAAACAGATTGATGAAGTCACAGGACAAGTCACTAAATGTCAGGTTGCCATCAAAACATCACAAAGGTAGGGCATAAAATTATGTTAGGAAATTCTAACCTGTTCCTGTATAGGATGAATGCCTTTTGATTTTACTCCAGCATTTATAAAATTGATTGATAGAAAGTTTTATTGACTTTTACTATTTCAGGGGTAATAAATAGTTTTCTTACATTTGTGTATGGATCTGATAAGTTGTATCTATTTCACCTGGTGATAATAGATTGAATCATCTGCTTTGTTCAAAATTGACGGGAGTATTATATTATTGATTAAAAGGAGTCATTGATAGATTTTTAACAAAAATTAACTTTGCTTACTCTTATTCTTTTACAGAAATTTGAAGAAAGCAGAAGACAAGGTTAAGTCTGTTGAAGAAGAAATACAAGAAAACAAAGATAAGATAGCAGAGCTAGACAAATTGTTTAAAACATTAGAAGAAGAGGCAACCCAAGTGTTAGAATCCTACCAACAATCTCAGGTGGGTAACCAAAGGCTGTTTCAGAAAATACAATGCCCCCTGGAAAGCAATTCTATTTTATTTATGTGGGTAGTCGTTTTTGAAAGTAAATGAATGATGGAGGTGGTGGCCCAGAACAGGAAATGAAATATGTTGGGTGTCAGTATGTTGAAAAAAAGTGTTATATGTACGTTTGGTTTTTTTTTTTTAGCACACCTTGCCAAATGCCAGTGGGAGTAATGGTCATTACTTTTGGTCCATCTTCCATTTGTCAATCCATCAACCTTTCAAAAAAAACATATTCTTGAGATACACTAAACAGAATTTAACTAAACTTAGCACATGTTTCCTATGAAGTCCTGCACAAGTGTTGATAATTTGACCCACCATTTTCACTTGAAAAAACCTGTACCCAGTAAGAAATATGTTTGTTCTCAGTTGTTTCCATAGTGAACATGCTCTTGGGTTTGCATTAGTTAGTATGGACTTTCAGCTTTGATCTATTCTGACTTTTGTTGTCTAATTCATTTGGTGCTGACTCATCAAAAAATAGGGCAAACATGGCCAGTTGGAGTTTCTGATTAATCAATCTTCAAGATCTTTAGAAGTGGTACAGGAATTGAATTGAAACATACTAGATATGGTCCTGTGGAGGTACTTAATGTGTTGCTACTTTGGTGCTGATTGAATATTAAAAATGGCCACTAGCAGAGGTAAAAGTTTACATTGAAACCCTACTGAATATGACATTTTCATCTCCTTTTGGTTGCTGCCCTGAATTAGTAATTTTAAGGATTTTTTTCCGTTTTGGTTATTATCTTGAAAATTATTACAGATAGAGATAAACTGTAAACAGCAATAATGTTCAGCAAAGTAAGATCTTCAAATAAGTCAATATGATCAAAATGGTCAGTTGACCCTTAAGGAGTTATTGCCCATTAAAGTAATTTTTACCAGTTTTTGTAAATTTTGTAATCTTTACAAACATTTCTCCTCTGAAACTACTGGACCAAATTCAACCAAACTTAGCCACAATCATTATTAGGGTACTTAGTTTAAAAATGTGTGCAGTGACCCAGCCAACCAACCAAGATGGCTGCCATGGCTAAAAATAGAACATAGGGGTAAAATGTAGATTTTGGCTTGTAACTCTGAAACCAAAGCATTTAAAGCAAATCTTACAGCGATTAACTTGTTTATCAAGTAAATATCTATCTGCCCTCAAATTTTCAGATGAATTGGACAACTGGTTGTTGGGTTGCTGCCCTGAATTGGTAATTTTAAGGAAATTTTGCCGTTTTGGTTATTATCTTGAAAATTATTACAGATAGAGATAAACTGTAAACAGCAATAATGTTCAGCAAAGTAAGATCTTCAAATAAGTCAACATGACCAAAATGGTCAGTTGACCCCTTAAGGAGTTATTGCCCTTTATAGTCAATTTTTAACAATTTTCATTAATTTGGTAAATTTTGGTAAGTTTTACAAAATGTTTTCCTTTGTAATCTTCTTTTCTGAAACTGCAGTAGAAAATCAATATAGAAAACAATCTACTAATGAACTGGCAATAAAAATAATTGATAATTCTATAACATGAAAAAAAAAACACATTAATACCTGATGATGGTGTTTCTTTCTTTACATTGAAAATGATGTCACAACTATAATCCCTAACAATAGGTCGAATGTCAGATATGTTTCAGTACTTTGGCTTCATTTTCTACAGATTCAAGTGCAAATGATGCTTGAATTCCTACACTAATTTGATACTACTGGTCAGAATTTGGCTAAGCTTGGTGAAAATGTCAAAGATCTTTCTCTTGCAAACTGCTGCTTGAAAGGTTTCAATACTTTGTTACATTGATCTATGTATTAAAGATCCTTTACAAACAACATAAGTGTTTATCTGGTTTGATGAACAATTTTGGGTCATGCAGTGGAGGTCAAAAGTTTGCGTTGAAACCATGGTAGAAATGTGCTAGGTGAGCAAATTAAGCTCTTGGGAGTCTCTAGTTAATGTAGCTACAGGCTGATGAAAGACATTTATCCTTAACTAGACACTTTATCCTGACTCTGGCTCAACCACTTGTTGATCTTGTTCCTTAATGCTTTTAGAGAAAACTAAAACATAAGGACCAAGACAGAATTTCAATGAACCAACATTTACGAGGACCAAAAACACACAGTGGCAATTAAAAGCAAAAGACAATATGTTCATTTGTGTGATGTGATAGCTGCAAAGTGATTGGGTTGTGGTCATTTAGTAAAATTCAATGGTATAGGTGTGGGGGTATTTTAATTTCTGTGGGTGGTTGGGGTTATATAAAAAAGGTGCCTTCCTGGGGGGGGGACATAGTATTTTCTGGAACAGCCACTAGAAATAAATATCAATCAATCAATCAATGTATTGCCTATTATAAATTCAATCATCAGTACTTTAAACACCATGTTTGTCTTGACTGAATCAGTTATCTTTATACATGAATTCAAACTGTTTAATGTTATGTGTTCTGCTGAATTTCAACTAAATATTTGTCTGTCATCTTGAATTTTACACTGAAGGTACAACTTGTCTCCCAAATTTTTGTAATTTCAAATAAAATTAGATTTATACTTATTAACTCATTAAAAATCACACATAACAATATTTTTATTCATTTATTTTATAAATAAACAGTAAATTTTTATCAGTTTTGATCTGCCAATATCTGGAAAATTAGAACAGTTGATTGTTAAAAGATAGTACAATGTACTAATTGTTGAATATTTATGTTATAGGAGAAAATGAAAGAAGCAGAGACTGCATTAAATGAAGTAAAAGCTATAGTTGCTAAACTTGAAGAAGATGAAAATAAACTTCAAAAAGATTTTGTGGATGTCAGACATGAATTGGAAAAGTTTGAGAATATAATGAAAACAAACCAGCAGAAAATCAAACATTGGAAAAAGGAGGTTTGTCTCTTAGAAATACGTAGTATAAAAATAAGGAGATGTGGTATGATTGCCAATGAGACAACTATCCACCAAAGTTCAAATGAAGTGGATGTAAGCAATTATAGACAACCGTAAGGCCTTCAACAATGAGAAAAACCCATACCATATAGTCGGCTATAAAAGGCATGACAAGTATGAAAAAATTCAATTGAGAAAATAATGGCCTAATTTATAACAAAACAATTTACGAAAAACAAATATGACAGACATTAACCAACGACTACCACTGAACTACAGGCTCCTGACTTGGGACAGGCACATAAAGAATGTGGCAGGGTTAAGGTGGTACATAACAATACAGGGAGATAACTCTGTAAAAATCAGCTTTATGTTTAATCACGTTCTATTGTTGTTAAGGAAATATTAAGCTTCTCAGTGATCAAAATTAGTGTTGGTTAAACTGTTATATATCCAAAGAAATTTTTCCGATAGTGTCTGGTTCAAGTTTTTTGAAATTTTTATATTTTTGTCAAAGGGTTAAAATAAATATTTTGTCAAAATTTTATGAAAATTAAACGAGCCAATTTAATTTTGGTAAAGGTGTTTGGTACCACCTTAAACATGTTTGTGAGCGCTCAAGTAGCACGTATTTTGAGGATTTTTTGAGTTTTTAGTTTTTGCTCAATTTTGTTGTCTAATTTTGAATTTGATAAAGTGTCCTCATATATATGGATCAACTGCTTTTAAAAAAAAAAAAAAAAATTTTGATGTAAAAATATGTTGTTTATCCATGAATGGGAAGATGTTAGTGAAAATGTCATGAAAAAAATTGCAAATTTTGTATATTTGTCTTACCTATGGAAAATGTCACAGAGTACAAGACATAGGGATGCCGATCTTGCAATAATGGTGAGGACATATAGCAAATTGTATGAAGTTTCATAAGGAAGAAGAAAAGGAATGAGCATATCTTGCCTTAATGTCTGTAGTTTAGGACTGGCAATTCTTAAATTTGTGGTTCACTTCTAACCATAAAACTCACAAAATTAATACCCGAAAATAATGAGGAGTCCTTAGTAGGTTAACTATTTTTGGTGTATAGAATCATCATATGGTTTGGTCAAGTTTATTTTCATGGTTCATTGATCAATGATAGGGTACCATGATTATGTCAGTTTCTCTTTTTTATGAAACACACTGTAATAACTTCTGTGTGATAATGTCTTTTAAGTTTTAAAGGGGTCTTTACTCTTAAGAATTAAAAAAACAATAAAATTATACCTTACTAATCTTTAAAAGTCTGTTGTATAGATAAGAGTTTAACCAAAACTATATATATATATATATAAAAAGCATAAATTATACTTAAGAAGCAGTGAAATTCAATTTAGTCATTTCATGTTGTCATATGCATTTTTTGTTGTATGAATCCTTTGACAGATTTCTTTATGTTATTAGTTTTTCCCATTGTTGAAGGCCCCTGTAGTTATTTACAACCTTGCCCTTTGGTAATTTTGTGGATAGTTATCTCATTGGCAATCATACCACATGTTATTTGTAATGATTACTACTTTATATGTAATTGATTGTCAATTTTTCAGATAGGCCATTTACAGCTGAGCCCTATAAGTGGACAGGAAGTGGGAGAGATAACAGCTATACCTGATGAAGAACTAGCAGAACTTGACAAGGAAGCCATACAGTATGAAATTACTGTCCTCGAAGAAAAACTGGCACAGATGAAACCAAACATGGCTGCTATTGCAGAATATAGGAAAAAGGTAACTAAAAAAATGGGTATATTGAGTAAACACAACTTTACATTTAATTACTGAAAAGAAACTGTTTCCTTCATAGCAGTAGGTAATAATGTTCACTAGAGAAATGGAAAATTAATGAAGCATTTCAAAAAGTTATTAATAGAATTAAAACCAATTGTTCAGAGAACAATTGAAGGTCTTTCCACCCGATACAATATATTTTGATGTTAAAAATAATAAAACTCGGTTAGAAATGTAATTTTCAGTGCCAAATGATAGCTTATTGTACGTTGAATTTATAAATACATGGTTTCTACACATTTTGTTTGAAATAAGGAGATAAGTTGTTACTTCGGTTTGAAAATGTCAAATTAGGTCTCATCTGATAGTTTACTTGTCACTGATTCCAAAATATATGGTTCTATGTACTTTTACATTAAATGAGTACAAAAGTGGCTATTCCGTTTACAAAGGTCATTTCCAGTTGATTTCTTCAAGGTCATATGACTTGCAACTTCATGCACAAAGTCCCGTAAGTTTATTATGTATAAATTAAAAGTTTAAGCAAAGGTCAAAATCTAGAATGTCAAATCAAACTTTGACCTTGACCCCAATTTCAAGGTCATGAAACAAGGGTCTCAAATCAAAAGACTCTAGGCCTCTACTATATATTGTTAATGAGTTATATTACCATACTACTAATATCAGATATAAAATGGGCGTAAACTCCCATTGAATGTCTATGTACCCTTTCAACTAAAATTCATGTGTTACGACATGTCACAACTAACAATTCTGTAAAACATTTTGTCGATATCTTATAAGATTTCTGAAAATTAGTGATAACAAGCCAAAATCAAAATTTTGAACATGACCTTGACCTTTGACCTTGACCTCATTTTGTCGAACCTTCGACTTTTGTCGAAAAGCGAGACATAGCGATCCTACATTCCGTCGTGGGCGGCCACAAATATTCACTCTGTGGTTCAAGTTTTGAAATTTTAATAACTTTCTTAAACTATCCTGGATTTCTACCAAACTTGGACAGAAGCTTGTTTATGATCATAAGATAGTATCCAGAAGTAAATTTTGTAAAAAAAAATTGCTGTTTTTCCGTATTTTACTTATAAATGGACTTAGTTTTTCTGCCAGGAAACATTACATTCACTCTGTGGTTAAAGTTTTAAAATTTTAATAACTTTCTCAAACTATCCTGGATTTCTACCAAACTTGGACACAAGCTTGTTTGTAATCATAAGATAGTATCCAGAAGTAAATAAAAAAAATCCTGTTTTTCTGTATTTTACTTATAAATGGACTTAGTTTTTCTGCAAGGAAACATTACATTCACTCTGTGGTTAAAGTTTTAAAATTTTAATAACTTTCATAAACTATCCTGGATTTGTACCAAACATGGACAGAAGTTTGTTTATGATCAAAAGCTAGTATCTAGAAAGAAATTTTATTAAAATTTTGTACTTGTTTATCCATATTTTACTTATAAATGGACTTAGTTTTTCTTCCAGTTAACATTACATACAGCATGGTTCACCACAGAATGAAAATCAAGGGTGGGGAGAAAGTTCATCAAATCTGAGATTTTGTGTTGCGTTGTTGAATCGTTTCCTTGTGCATAAATTTTCTTCCAGTTAACATTACATACAGTCTGCAGTTAAATTTTTAAAACATTTATTAGATTCATAAACTATCCTGGGTTTTACCAAACTTGGACAGAAGCTTCTTACAATAAAAAATTGTATCGAGAGGAATATTTTATTAAATTTTTCCTCATCACATTTTGTTGAGCCTGTGATTAACAGCAAAAGTAGGCGAGACACTGGGTTCCATGGAACCCTTACGGATTTTCATTTTATAGACCAAGGACCTCAAATCAAAAGACCCTAGGCCTCTATCACTTATGGTTTCCAGTTACATATACATTTCACTTATATCAAATACAAAAGGGAAATACTCTCATATGGAATCTCTATACGGCTTGGGTCAAAATTAAACGGAACATCCTGAGGATATAACGAGTAATTTGGAAAAATATATTTGTCTGTTTCTTGTACGGTTGCGAAGTTTTAGAAATAACAAGAAAAACAGTGTTCGGGGAGATAACTCTTATATGAAAAAGTATTCGTTACGCAGTGTCAGTTTCAAAAGCGTAATAACTGTTCGATATATTCCAAATATCTTAGCAACATCTTGCGAAACAACAAAACAGCGAAGGAAGAAAAAAAGAAATAATGAAAACCAATTTTCAGAGAACAATTGAAGGTCTTTCCACCCATAAAGATCAATTTTGATATTGAAATATTAAAACTCAGTTAGATATATCGTATCCAGCGTCAAATGATAGCTTATTGACACTGATTCCAAAATATATGGTTTCTATACATTTTTCTAAATAAGGGAGATAAATTGTTACTTCGGTTTGTAAAATGTCACTTCGGTTTTATTTGATAGTTTACTTGATACTGATTCCAAAATATATGGTTCAATATACTTTTACATTAAATAAGTACAAAAATAGCTACTCGGTTTACACCAAGTCACTTCCGTTGACTTTTCCATAGTCAAGTGGCTTGCCACCTAATGCAAAAGTCCCATGGCTTTATCATGTATACATATGAGGTAAAAGCAAAGGTCAAAATCTAGAACGTCAATTTTACCTATGACCTTGAGCTCAATTTCAAGGTCATAAACCAAGGGCTTAAAATCAAGACTACAGGTCTTAATTATATATGGTTAATGAGTTATATCACTATATGCTTAACTTTTAATAAAAGAGGGAGAAAACTCCAATTTAATGTTAGCGCACCTTTTAACCAAAATTTATGTGTTATGACATGTCGCAACTTACAATTTAGTAAAAATATGTTGTCTATATCTTGTATGGTTTTGAAAAGAATTGAAAATAAGCCAAAATCAAAATTTAAAATATGACCTTGACCTCTGACCTTGACCTAATTTTCTTATTTTTGGATCAAGGACCTCAAATCAAAGGTCTCTATCACTTATGGTTTACAAGATAGAAATGCATATCACTTATATCAAATGCATAAGGGAAATAACTCTTATATGGAATATTTGTATAGCTTCGGTCAAAATAGGACAAATCATGCAAAGGATATAATGAGCAATTTTATAAAATAAATTTGTCGCTTTCTTTTACGGTTACAGAGGAGATGCAGTCACAAGGAAAACAGTGTTCGGGAGATAACTCCTACAAAGAAAATTGTTCGCTTACAATGGGTGAAAATAAAAAGCGCATTAACTGTATGATACTATATAAGAAATATCTAAGCGACATCTTGGTAAACAAAAATTTTATGCGAGAACAAAATTTGGCAGAAGAAAATAATAATAATCAGAATAAATAATAGGTCTTTCCACAGAAAAGTGGAAAGACCTATTAATCAGAATAAAGCAATAGGTCTTTCCACGGAAAAGTGGAAAGACCTAATGAAAAATGATGTATGCTTTGTCAATTACAATCTGTAGGTTTTGTATTTATATTGTTATGTAAAGCAAAAGGAGAAGGTATGGTATTCATTTAATTATGTATAGCAAAAGGGGGAGGTTTGGTATTCTTAATGTAATGAATATTCTGGGAGCTTTTAAGTTTAAAAAATGACAAAAAGTTAATTTTTCATCAAAATGGAGAAAAAAATGTAGTTTTACTTTTTGTGTGGTTAATACCAGAACATGTAAAAGCAAAATAATTTTTAACTGAAGTTGTGCTATTGGAGCAACAAATACTATGGTATATATGTTGTCGCCATGAACTTATATTTATGGATGGGGAAAATCATTTGAAAAAAAAAAACAAAGTATATATTATTTCACATGAACACTCAAAGTAGCTTTTTGAAGTCATCATTACTACATTTGTTAAAACATCATTGATCCTGAACCACAGATTTTAATTTTTCATTCTTTCAACTTTAAAAACGGATATAAATAGAAATCTACAATTAAAAGTAATAAATGTGGCTCAAATTTAGACCAAATAAGGCCAATCCTCCACTTTCAAACTCATAGAAAAGCTGAAATGCTGTAAAGAATTGTGAGTAGTAAAAGTTGTAGTTTAAACAGATATCTATAGAATACTAGTAACAAAATGTTCTGTGTTTTTTAGGAAGAACTTTATTTACAACGAGTAGGAGAATTAGATAAAATAACAGACCTGAGGGATTCCCAGCGTAAATATTTTGATGAATTACGTAAACAGAGACTGGACGAGTTTATGGCAGGTTTCAGTGTCATCACAAATAAACTGAAAGAAATGTACCAGATGATTACACTAGGAGGTGATGCTGAATTAGAACTTGTGGACTCATTAGATCCATTCTCAGAAGGGATAGTATTCAGGTAAGGCTAAGTTAGAACTTGTGGACTCATTAGTTCCATTCTCAGAAGGGATAGTATTCAGGTAAGGCTGTATTAGAGCTTGTGGACTCATTAGATCCATTCTCAGAAGGAATAGTATTCAGGTAAGGCTGTATTAGAGCTTGTGGACTCATTAGATCCATTCTCAGAAGGAATAGTATTCAGGTAAGGCTGTATTAGAGCTTGTGGACTCATTAGATCCATTCTCAGAAGGGATAGTATTCAGGTAAGGCTAAGTTAGAACTTGTGGACTCATTAGTTCCATTCTCAGAAGGGATAGTATTCAGGTAAGGCTGTATTAGAGCTTGTGGACTCATTAGATCCATTCTCAGAAGGAATAGTATTCAGGTAAGGCTGTATTAGAGCTTGTGGACTCATTAGATCCATTCTCAGAAGGGATAGTATTCAGGTAAGGCTGTATTAGAGCTTGTGGACTCGTTAGATCCATTCTCAGAAGGAATAGTATTCAGGTAAGGCTGTATTAGAGCTTGTGAACTCATTAGATCCATTCTTAGAAGGGATAGTATTCAGGTAAGGCTAAGTTAGAACTTGTGGACTCATTAGTTCCATTCTCAGAGGGAATTTATACAAGTAAGGCTTGGTTAGAACGGTTGTTATAAATTTGACAGTGGTAAAAAAGACCCTTACTTTCAAATCGTCTAAAAATGGCAAAAATTTCATGAAAAAATTCTAACACCCCTGCAAGATAATCATTAATGCAAAATATAGGTAGAAAGACCAACTTCATGTTGTTACCATCTAATCCATACATTTAGATAATAATCCATATTTACCCAAAAATGATGCCTAATCCTCATTCTAGTGTGTTTATCATTACATGAGCATAAAATATATCTTTTCTTTTTTTTCGTAAGTTTGATGGGCTCAGATAATAAGTATCTTTATTCTTTAAACTCCTCTCCCCTCCCAACACACAACTAAATCTACAATGACCCGTTAATATACTAAGGTATATATAGATTACAATCGTTTTGCACATGTACACAATAGCACATATTGTAAACATCTCATCAGTTCTTTTTAGATATATCATATCATAAACTTGAACAAAATTGGTGTAATTTACATAAATTTTAATATTTTTTCATTATTTTATTTAGTTTTTAATACACTTTCCTTAGAATTGTAAACAGTTGCAATTTTTCAGTGTACGACCTCCAAAGAAATCATGGAAAAACATTTCTAACTTATCTGGTGGTGAAAAGACACTCAGTTCTTTGGCTTTAGTGTTTGCCCTTCATCACTACAGACCAACACCTCTATATGTTATGGATGAAATTGATGCTGCTTTAGATTTCAAGAATGTTTCTATTGTTGCAAATTACATCAAAGTAAGTATTGAAAAACCATTTAAGAGTTAAAAATATCTGAAAGTTAATCATCCTAACTATAATGAAAAAAACAGTACCAACTAAAATAAATTTAATTGGATAATAAGATGTAAAAAAAAAAAACTCACCTCATTGCAAGTTTAAGACGGCCCCTAGCACCGGTTTGTGCGGAATTCTTTGCAAAATGATTCGGATAGACGTAAGATGTAACGCCACCAAATAGGGCACAGTCAAAAAAGAATATACTGGAAAGTAGTACATATTTAAAACAAAATAGTTCTACACATTTGTAAATATCAAACTATGTACAAAAGCATAGTTGCAAGATCAGTGTTAGCATAGATGCAAGATCAGTGTTAATAGCATAGTTACAAGATCAGTGTGAATAACATAGTTACAAGATTAGTGTTAATGGCATAGTTACAAGATCAGTGTTGATAGCATAGTTACAAGATCAGTGTTAATAGCATAGTTACAAGATTGGTGTTCATAGCATAGATGCAAGATCAGTGTTAATAGCATAGTTACAAGATCAGTGTTAACAGCATAGTTACAAGATCAGTGTTAACAACATAGTTACAAGATCAGTGTTAATAGCCTAGTAGATTAATGCTAGCATAGTTGCAAAATCAGTGTTAATAGCATAGTTACAAGATCGGTGTTAAAATGTTGTACTATTTTTTTCAGGAGAGAACAAGGAATGCACAGTTTATCATCATATCACTCAGAAACAACATGTTTGAACTAGCAGACAGACTTGTAGGCATTTATAAAACTGACAATTGTACAAAATCTGTGACAATTAATCCAACAAAATTGTCGCTACCACTGCAAGAACAATCTGTTAATACACAACAACCAGTAATTACACAACAACCAGTGGTTACATGTACATGAGGAAAAAAGAAACAAGGAATCAGTGTGATTGGATAATGTAAAGGCAGTTTAAGTCCATGTTTGAGATTTTCATTGAATGGAATAGATATGTACATAACATTAAAATGCATGAAATATAGCCTGTTTATTATTGAACTGTAAAAATTTTATTTTATTCCATTTACAATGCCTTATTATGACCTGTAAGTTATTTGCTATTGAAACAACATAAGATAGCATGCTACAAGTTAACATTGAAACTTTTAAATGTATAGGAGTATCCTACGAGGAGAAAGTGAGCAGTTAGTACATATGTGAATTTCAATTATAGTCTAGTGATTAGATTTTTAATGTATCTTTATTGTGTCTCATTTCACTATACATATTCTTTCTGTAAAATCTTTTACTCTAACAATATAAATTGGTCAAGCAGAAATGTCTTTATATTTATTGTAGAAAAATAGTCTTGTAGACTCTAGCAAGGTTTTGTTAATCTTGAGATACAGCTGCTAGTTTGTAGCCAGCATGAATCTTGAGTATAAACAATTAGTGACAGAATTTATATATAATGCACAAAAACATAGATTATATTCCACTATTTTCAAGTGTAAAATAAAAAGTATAGGTCACCATTCTGTTCCAAATTTCTCATATTTTGTATTAGGATAATGTAAATAAAAAAGAATAACTGACAAGAGAGAAATCTAAATGATAGATTTTCAAAATAATATATGAGATCATAGCTTGTTAGAAATGCTTTAAGAACAGCTGTTTAAGAAGAAAATTTGTAAGGGTTCCGTGGAACTCAGTGTCTCGCCTACTTTTGCTGTTAATCGCAGGCTCAACAAAAATGAGATGAGGAAAAAATTTAATAAAAATATTTGTGGACGCCGCCGACGGAATGTAGGATCGCTATGTCTCGCTTTTTCGACAAAGGTTGAAGGCTCGACAAAAATGAATATGAACAACTCTTTCTACAAATACAGTGGAGGAAGTGGTGGGTTCAAACCCCAGCCTTTACAAACCAAAGACTTGGTATAGGCTGTTTTTCTGTTAAAAACATGGCATTTAAGAGTAAGAGCAAAGTTTGTTGTCTCAGTCAGAATAATGTGTCCTGGTAGGGTGACAATTCTTCCTGAGGACTGTTACCTTGTGAACAAGCACATTGAAAATTTTTCTCAGCACTGGGGTCTTGTACAAAGAAGGGTTTATAAATTTTATAAAGGAATGTGGAGAAATAATAATTATTATATACCAAATAAAATGCTCTGCAGGGTGCAGCTTGATAGGACTGCAGAGGTCGAACCCTGAACAGTTGGAGAAAGTATGGACACAACATTCAAGCTTGATACAGCTCTGAATTTGGATTGTGATGACATATTTGACACAGCCTAGTTTTCTACTACAGAATGAATGTGGTCTAAGAACTTAAAAATTTGAAATTGGACATTTACCTATTATGGTTCAATATCCAAAATCTAAATAACATGATCCAGCATATCAAAGAACCCCAAAAATTCAATTTTTGATGAAATCAAACAAAGTTAAATTTTAGACCCTTTGGACCTCAATGTGGATCAATTTTATAATGGCAACCAAAATCCAAAATCTAAATACATGGTTAGATTCAGTATATCAAAGAACTCTTAAAATTCAATATTTCTTGAAATCAAAACAAGTTAATTTTTATGACCCTTTGGCCCTCAATGTGGACCAATTTAAAAATGGGGCCCAAAATCCAAAGTCTTAATAAAACACACAGTTAGATTGAGCATGTTAAAGAACCCCAAGAGCTTAAGACTTTGAATTAAACACCTTTCAAATTGGTCAAGAAATAAGCAATGTATGCAAAGCATTAGAAAAATATTGTTTTTTTTGGCCCCTAATTCCTAAACGGTTAGGGCCATAACCCCCAAAATCAATCCCAACCTTTCTTTTTTGGTATGGAACCTTGTGGTACAATTTCATAGAGATCCATAGACTTATACTCAAGTTCTTGTCCCGAAGCAGAAAATCCATGGGCTTTGGTTCCTAATTCCTAAACGGTTTCGGCCATAACCCCCAAATTAATCATAACCTTCCTTTTTTGGTATGGAACCTTGTGGTACAATTTCATAGAGATCCAAAGACTTATACTCAAGTTCTTGTCCCGAAGCAGAAAATCCACTTAATTCCTACACTGTTTTGGCCATAAACCCCAGAATCAATCCCAACCTTCCTTTTGAGGTATATGAAACCTTGTGGTACAATTTCATAGAGATCCATACACTTATACACATTTATTGTTCTGAAACAAGAAAAATGCTTCCTTTTTTGGTATGGAACCTGGCGGTACAATTTCATAGAGATCCATAGACTTATACTCTAGTTCTTGTCCCGAAGCAGAAAATCTGTGGTTTTTGGCCCCTAATTTCTAAACGGTTTCGGCCATAACCCCCAAAATCAATCCCAACCTTCCTTTTGAGGTATATTGAACCTTGTGATACAATTTCATAGAGATCCATACACTTATACACAATTTATTGTCCTGAAACAAGAAAAATACTTTGTTACTGGCCCCAGATTCCTAAACAATGACCCCCAAAATCAATCCTAAACCTTCCTTTTGTGGTATGGAACCTTGTGGTAGAATTTCATAGGCCTACTTCGATTCGGCCAAATCGGGTTGACTAGAGTTGTAAAATCAGTTATAGGGTCAGTGTGAGTTATTGACATCATTTGATCTCTCTGTTGGTCTGACTATAGGGTCAGTGTGAGTTATTGTCATCACTTTGTGCCTATAGGGCCAGAGTGAGTTATTGCAACTCGATGTCCTCTGTCTACCAGATCTTCTGTTGATCTGCCTATAGGGTCAGTGTTAGTTATTGTAATGACTTGGGTGTCCTCTGTTGGTCAGCCCATCGGGTCAGTGTGAGTTATTGTCATCACTGGTCTGACTTTAGGGCTAGGGTCGGTTATTGCCATCACTTGGTGTCATCTGCTCTGCCTATAGGTCCAGTGTGAGTTATCTCCATCACTTGGTGTCCTCTGTTGTGGTCTGCCTATAGGGTCAGTGTCAGTTGTTGCCATCACTTGGTGACCTCTGTTAGTCTACTTATAGGGGCAGTGTGAGTTCTTGCCATCACTTTGTGTCCTCTATTGGTCTGCTTATAGGGTTATAGTGTCCATTATTGCCCTCACTAGATGTCCTCTGTTGACTGTAAGCGCAGTAAGTGATTATTGGCAAACACTTCCAGTTAAACATAGAAAGTGCTTATCATTAGATACTTGTTGGCAAACACTCCCAGATGATAAGCATAGTACGTGCTTATTGGCAAACACTTCCAGTTAAGCATAGAAAGTGCTTATCACCAGAGACTTATTGGCCAACACTATCAGTTAAGCATTGTAATAAGTGTTTATCGCCAGAGACTTATTGACAAAAACTACCAGTTAAGCATTGTAATAAGTGTTTATCGCCGGAGTCTTATCGGCAAACACTACCAGTTAAGCAAAGTCATAAGTGTTTATCGCCAGAGACTTATTGGCCAACACTACCAGTCAAGCATAGTAATAAGCTTTTATCATCAGAGGCTTATGGGCAAAAACTTCCACTTAAGCAATGTCAGTACGTGTTTGGTTGGTTATAAAAATATGTTCAACTGTTTCCAGTTCATTTACCATTTACTTTTGAGAAAAGATGCCAAACTAATGTGGTCTGGACATATATCTTGCTTTCAAAATCACATGATACAGACATTTCTTGAACTCCAGGCATGCACAAGGTGGACACCGAGATATTTACAAGTCAGTCTGTCTAAATTGAATTATATAAAGTAAATAATACACAGAAAAGATAATACAAAGAGGCCAACCAAAAAACATAATCTTAGGAAATACATACAACACCATGGCCAAAAGAAAAAGAAAAAAACAATCCGACAACAGTCTATAAAACACTACACAAAAACTAAAGATTGGGTAGTATTACCACATCAAAAACGAATCCTGTTGCTCATAGCATGTAATTCTTCGGGAATGTCACAATCGAGGAAAAGAAGACGGGGTTGTGACTACGACAGTGACAGGTGGAACATATCAGTGGTAATCTGTGCGACACATATTACATCACGCTCAACGAAAATATAATGACCACCGTAAAACTTTCTCGAAAAGATATCTTCAACTCGACCAATTAAGAATCCTTATTATTTAATAGCTACATTGGAAGAGGTATCACTTTATTGAGGAAATCATGATAGGACACGTAAGCCTTTAAATACTGTATCAGCTGTGAGATATCTACTCCATACTTTTTTTTCTTTTTTAATTCAGTCCAATTTTGTTCGGAGTGCATTTTTACACTTGAAAATGAATAGCGTTTGAGACGCCAACAGAAAAAATCGCCTGCATTGTATGTAGACCACTCGATCAGCTAGGCTATAAAATATATCTTTTTACTCAGGTAATGCTAAATAATGTTACAAAGACCATGATGTATAGTAGCTTGGAGATGTTATATATTTGCAGTTCATCGTATATCCAACCTATCGTAGACGATAACAATTTTGACTTTAAATGCCAGTCACATAAAATTTGAGCCAGTCAATCTGGCTCAATGTCATCGCTCATGAGACGGGACTGATATTATCGAACCATATATGTGTAAATGACTAGAACGCCTGGAAATAATTCTGACATTTCGTTTATATATATTGACTAGGTTTTGAAAGAGATAATTTTAGGAAGTTTTCCACAGGTTTTACGGACATTCTACACATTATGTTATATATATGCATAATATTACAAAACATCTGTAACATAGCCGATTTGCGGTCCCTTTAACATCACTGGGTTGATACCTTTGCTGGTGGACTGTCAGTCCCCGAGGGTATCATCAGCTCAGTAGTCAGTACTTCGGTACTGACATGATTTAACAAACCTTTCTAAAATTGTCCGTTTATAAATTTTGAAATTATTAAGAAACTAAGGTTTCAACTCCCTCAGGCAAAGTTGACTTTAGATGAATTTGGCTATTTATTTTAGGTATTTTTGTCATATAGCTCTTCAACGATTTCGGTACATATACATCCTCGGATTTCAAATGTTTGGCTTTGAGCGTTCCTGATGAAGGTAAATCCAAAAAAAGCGCTTCGGACGCATGAAATTATTAAACGTGTTGTTTTCAATTTTTTATTTGCCTTAATAATACCACTTTTGGACCTTTTTTAATGTATACCCGTGTAACTTTGCTGAAAATAGTTAACTTAATGTTTCAAGAACAAAAAAATGCGTTACCATTGGATCGAAAAACACACTCATTAACCTGATCGATGTGATAATCACACTAAAAATGAAGTAAATTAGGTTTAGTTCAATAATCAGTTGGTTTTTGAGGAGAAATTTTACAAGTAATGCCATGGGAGTTTTAAGTATAAATTCCTGGTATACAAAATATGAATCAGTATACTAATGTTAGTTATTTTGTACCAACGACAATTAGGTTCTTTGATCAAAACTAATTAGAGTGATACATAAATTTTTAATCTCATTTCCACAATAAGTCTTTGATATAAAAATTATATGAAAGAATAAACAATATATAATGCATAAATATGAAGACAGGAAGTAACATAATATCACATAAAAACCATTTCGTCCAGGTGACCTAAAATAAACACATCCAGCGACTGGAATGTTACTTTGTATTGAAAGATATAAGTAGAGAATAATTTCATGCCCAGAATGCAGTTATATTCAAATATAAAAATTGGACTACAAAAAGGTTTTCCCTATGCCTTCTGGTGACGAAGCATGGTATTTATATGTGCCCAGAACGCACTTCTGTAAAAGGGACTTATGTCCGAACTTTTAACTAATGTATACTAGTAGGTATATACCATGTGTTCAATGTAATGTAAACAAGCCTTCAATTTTATGCAAACGCAACTCCAGTAACACAACACGTATGTGGAATGTATATTATAAAGTTACTGGCTGGGAATTACATTTTCCCGACTCAACTGCTTCTGACGTTAAAGCCTTGATTCCTTGGAAGAATGTATGCCGCCTAACTTATGTCTGTAAAGTAGCCTTCAAATGGAACTATACATATTTTTCTTTCAAAACGTCAACGTGACTCGATCCGTCTTCAACTTTACATTCGTACTCTAGCCATGTTAAGGTGTGTCCCCAGTGACAATGTTCGACCTCGTTCTCCTTGTAAAACTTGCACTGTAAAGTCGCAATTAAAGTATGACCTCCATCAAACTGCAAAGAAATGTTATACTGTAATAATTCTATAGTGTTGCAAGTTAGTTTATTAGGTAAATAAAATTGTCTCCTTGAAATGTCCTTTATATAAAGTCACATAAAATCAATTTTACTGAGACTATCATCTTATCTTCCTTTACTTATTTTTTCTTAGATCATATATCATTTTACAATTTATATAAATATTGAAAATTCGTAACAATTATTGTAAAACTCAAAAACAAAAACAATAATAAATAAAGAGCTGCACCATGAGCGCATGATACGTCGCCCTTTTTGATTTGAAGATTTTTGAACAAATAAAGTTCCATAACTCCGCAATGTCGTATCGGAAATTTATAAAAAAAAAAAAAAATCAAAGGAAGCTTATTTCAATAGATATAATCAAGTCACCATAGTTTCATGAAAACTGCTCAAAGAGTTTTCCAGTAATTGTCTTGAAACTGGAAATTCTCCCTTTTTCATGAATAAAATTTCTTAACTCGGAAACGTAAAATCTAAAATTTATAAAAATCGGAAAAAAAATATAAACAACTCACAAAAATTTCATAAAAAAATAATGAAAGCGATTTTGAGTTATTGTCAGAAGTGTTGACGACAGTCGGACTGACAAAGGTATACCACAAGTCCCGTCTTAGACGGGCGTATAAAATTGATTTTAAATGTTAAAACTAAAATAACTCCCTCGTACATTTTTCATAGAGGATTAGAATTAACAAAATAATTTCGTGTAGAAAGAGCAAACAACAAATTGAAAAGCATTATTTTACTTTTGTAAGCTGCATTTGTATACCCCTTATCCCTTTAGGACACCATCCTGAACTTACATTTCACGAAAATACGGAAAGACAATCACTATCCCTGCTAGGCGAAAAGCAAAACAATTAATTACCAAAAATAATAGAGGTACATCCTTTCTCTTTTGTCGTCTGCTCAGATCGTATCCGGACGTGTTAAAATGAGATGAGTATGTAATACAGTCTTCATCTTCTGTTGTCAACTCTTCGAGTTCAATGCTTTCTCCTTGTATGACGAGTTCCCTATTATAATGACAGAAATAACGAGAACTAAAAAAATGCAATACCTCTGGTTTGCAGAGTCTATTGGATCAGAAAACATTTTTTATCATAAAGGCTAACGTACCACAATAATTTCAAGGAGGTATACACCACTTTGTGCATACCTGACTATCAGTCCCTGCGGGTATCATCAGCTCAGTAGTCAGTACTTCGGTACTGACATGATTTATAACAAACCTTTTTTGAAATTGTCCGTTTATGAATTTTTAAACTATAAAGAACTAAGGTTTCAACTCCCTCAGGCAAAGATGACTTTAGATGGATTTGGCTATTGTCCTTTTTGGTCATATAGCTCTTCAACTGTTTCGGTTCTTATACATCCTTGGCTTTCAAATATTCGGCTTTGAGCGCTCCTGGTGAATGTAAATCCAGAAAAGCGCTTTGGACGCATGAAACTATAACGTGTTGTTTTTATTTTTTCCATTATTTATCCTTTACAAAATTAACTATTTCTCGTTTCGTTTCCGCAATAATTTGTAGGAATTTTGGTCCTCAATGCTCTCCAACTTCGTACTTTATTTGGCCTTTGTAACTTTTTGGGATTCGAGTTTATTTGTAATGAACGCCAGACAAGACGCTCAAGCCAAAACCTTACACGTCTTATTTCAAATTTTTGTTTTAATTACTCGCAAGTCATGAACATTTTAGAATAACTGACAAACAATTTTTATTGTAAGATTTTCATAAACAGAGCCCTGGTTTGTTCTATAAAACCAGACAATGAGACGAACACCCCAAGAAAGCACGTCCAAAGAGAACAATTACTGCAATCAAGTTCAAAAATTACCATTCGACGAATATTGTTGAAAAACAATTAAAGAACTAAACAAAGTGTTTTGACATTCCAACCAGCAAAACACATCAATATTTAAACTCATTCTTTGTGCGATTAGAACCACCTAGAAGACACTAGTGCGCGTGCTCTCTCCATTGTTGTATTAAAAGCCAGTATCAATAATGCACTCTGGCAGATACAGATACAGAACTTACCACAAACTATCACTAAACAAATACGTCATTCGAGACTATCAATTATAAAATTAACGATATATAGAAAGTCAATTAGCTACAAGTCATAACATTCACAAATATTAGTGAAATGAACATGTCTGACAGTCTGATGACATCACTGTAAATTGATTTAATGACATTCAATTGATATTAGAAATAATGAATATAAATACCTTAAAAAGAAATCTATTCAAGTAACTTGATCAATATCAGAGGATCAATTGCTGTGGAAAATACATTCATTTTTGTATTATACTGGTGAATATGTTTTTTTTTTTATTTTCTGTCAGTTTACAGAATCAGGAAGGTTCAAGTGTAAAAGAAAAAAACATTGACCCCTTTTCTAAGTGAGATAAAAATAGACGATGAATATTATAAGTTGAATACTTGTACATGTAGATAAAATGGTCAACGGGCGTATAATACGTGTGATATTAAATATACGGTCATCAGCAAATTTTAACGAGTTTATTGGTTTTTGACAATTCCTTAAAAACTTAATAATTATAACTAAAACAGATATAAAGTAAAATATGTGAATGAGTCACTAAGTATGTAATTAAAGACTTACATCAGTTTTACGGGTGGCCGAATCACAACTTTAACTGCATACATCGTATTGACGTTTAATTTAGTTGTATGAGGTTGCATAAATCTTTGTCCGTCCTGCTTTTGGTAGATAGGTTTCTCATCTTCTTTTCTGCGAATGGAAAGCCAAACTTTGAAAAAGATAGCCATTTACTTTCAGATCATAAACTCGTTGTACTTGTACACAGAGGCTGCAGTCAGACCATGATCTGTAATTTGATCGTCTGCATATTGCATGTGATTCTGTCGCGTGCCATTACATTTTCAATATCTACGATATTCTTCATGATGACTGTACGTTGAATTGCTGCGTTACTAATTGATTGATTTTCCTGTAAAACAAAATTGCTTTCTGATCGATGACACGTATTCTAATAAGTTCAGAAATAGTTTTTTCTCTTTCTAATTGAACTTGTATTCCTATTTACAACCAATTCAATATTTGTTTACATGTGACCCTAGCTTGTTCTACTATCTCATATATATTATTGCCTGATAAAGTAATGCGTATCTTATCAACATTATAAATATTTTAAAAATATTAACTTAGAAATAATTAACTTTAGAATAATTCAGATAAACGGATCTTATCAACATAATGAATATTCTGACATGTTAACATAGTAATAATTAAGAAAAATGCAGACAAAATAATGACAAAGATTAAAAAGGAAGTATATTATCATTACAATATGGTCAGTTTGTCAACGCTAAGTTCGACAGTTATTCAGGCATCGTGTTTATTATTTAGTTCACCTGTGCATATTTGGTTTACTCTGAATTACAAAATTGTTGCTATTTTCTTTTGAAATTCTACAATATCGGGATATCTTACTTGTGCAAGAATACGTACTGCTTCTGTGGCATTACATAAGTTCCATTAAATATTGTGCCGGAATACTGGTTTGCCTTTATATGTAAATATATATATATATATATATATATATATATAGTATGTTTGATCCATTTTGCATAATACAGCAAAAAAATCCTATTGATCTGCCCTCGAAAATCAAATGGTCGTCCCCTTAACATTGCTGTTTTGTCTCAAATTTCAGCATGTTGACTTCTTAGTAAAGACCTTGAAAATTACATTTTCAGATGAAAAAGGTAATACATTAAATTTCTTAATTTTAGTGGTTATTTAGTATATAGTTGTTGGTGTATCGAAAAATAAATGATATTATCTTTGGGAGAATGTCGATGCTATCATAATATAGTCCGGCCGATCGGTGAAAAAATTGCTCAAATAATGAGGAAAGCACCAAATTTTGCATGATGGTACATTTTTGTGTACTGAGCAATATTAGCTATGGACCCACCCTCAACATTTAATATGGCGGCTTATTTCAAGATGGCCGCCATACATTCTAAAATATTTTCCAGTATTGCTCAAACCACAGTTGATTTGATGCTGGAAGCACAAAATTCAACATATTTGAATGATTTGGTGTACTTAGCAAGATTTTGTTTTGATCTATCTTTGAAATTCAAAATGGCGGCTATTTTCAAAATGGCCGCCTTGAAAAATAAGCAAATATTCATTATTGAGAATTGACCTGAATTTAATCATTTTATTAAAGTATAGTGTCATTTAGTCTCTGTTCCAGTTCTGTCCTTTTGATTTTGCCTGGCTTGTCATTTCATATACAAAGTAGTAGCTTTCATAAAAAGCTGCAGTAGTAGATTTCGTTAAAAGCTGCAATATTTTTTGTCTTGGGTCACACATAAAAGCTGTGATTTGAGATTTATCTGCCGTAAGATATTATTCAGTGTCTATCTTATTTCTTGGGTTGCAATATTTTGCAATTTGAGATATTATACTGTGATTTGAGAACTGTATAAACACATATCAGTGAAATGGCAGGAATTGAGGACAACAAGGACAAGAACATTGAAATGGCAGAAACTGAATCACTTGGGGATATGGATAAACCCACAGCTGAAGACACTTTAACAGAGGACAAATCAGAAATGACTATTCAACAATTGTACCAAGAATTTTTAGCAGATAGGAAATATAATGCCCAAAGAACAGCTGAATTTGACCGCAATATAAAACAGAGCGAAGCGCGAATTGATAAAATATGTGTTGGTCTCATAACGATGCAAGCTGAACAGAAAGAGGCAATGAATTTTAATAATGAACAGATGGGAGCAATATCTCAGCAACTTCAGCAGTCTGAAGACAGGATAGACCACAAGGCTAGTGGTAAGCGCTTGGCGGAATTGACGGTCAGACCAATGAGAATTTCAATGTTGTAGTGAGACCGATGGACAAGCTGACAACAACTGAGGAAGGAGACACAGTTCAATTTAAAAGTGCATTTGAACAGCAGGGTACTTTCCAACAAATGCCATCTGCTGTAAGTGAATTAGTGGACAAGCGAAATAAAGAAGTTAAAATTCCTGCAATGGACACATCATCTAAGCCAAAATTTGACCTTTACAAGTACAACGCAAGTACACCAAAAATACATAACAAACTCCCTGCCTTGGGTCTTTCCCCAATTAGTTCGCATGAACCATCAACCGCACCAACTCTGTTGAAGGCAAATTTGGTGTCTTCACCTAAAGTCGGAAGTCCTATGTCAGGGCCCTTGGCCCTGCATGAGACAGTTCAAATTATTCAACAACAACCTCCATTTAAGAACATACTAGAAACCTCTAGTACTGATCAAGGGTACCAGCAAATGGCGTATGTGTCTTCTTACGCACACTTACCACCTACAATGAGTCAATCATATTTGGTTCAGAGCAGCACACCATTACAGAAACAGTTGGCTGCAAGTGGATCCTATCAAGTTTCTCAAATGATGACTGCAGTGCCTACTAACAGTACCATCCCTGTCGAGTCAATGGCAAATCCTCCTCCTCCCAAATTTATGATTCCAATTATGATAACCTCGTCAGCTCCTGGAGCTCTAACAGGCTAGCCACAACAGCCAGCTGACTCCACTGACCGATCCAGGAAACCAAAAGAGCGTGGCAACAGCTCTTCTTCAGACTCTTCTCTGGAGAGAGAATATACCCGATGGCAAGAAAATTCTGGTGCAAGGGACCGGAGCCGAAGCCCACAGCTCCCAAAAATGCAAATATTCAATGGAAGAGGATCCATAACTTGGGAGGCGTTCATTTACCAATTTGAACGGACTGCCGGTAGACGACAATGGGAAAACAGGAAAAAGGTGTGTAGGCTCCTAGATTGCCTGGCCGATGTTGCCTTGGAGTACGCTCGCAAGGTAAACACAGATGATGATTCCAAGGCCTTAAGAAAAGCATTGAAGCAGCGATTCAGCAAGAAAGACGATCAGACCAGATTGGAACCGAAGCATTCCTCCGAGGATATAAAGACAAAGATTCTGCAAGGCATGTAATAGAGAGGAACCCAGAAATGATCAACAAGGCGTTAAAACAATTGATAAACCTCAATAGCCAACCAGATGGCGATATATGGATCAAAAAGTGCCAAGTCTTCTTTGCTGATGGCGCAGTATCACCGACCGATAAAGGGAATATGAGCAGTCCTTTGGAAAATGAGGTGCGTAATCTCACTCAAATTGTCACAAAACTAATCAGCGTAACCGTGGATTGGCCGATCAATATAACCTTGGGCCTTCTGATCAATATAATCGTGGAAGATCACCAGATCAATGGAAGATCACCTGATCAATATACACGTGGAAGATCCCCTGAGCAATATAGTCGCGGTAGATCGCCAGATAGAAATACATCCAAGTGTAATGCCTATCGACCAACAACACCCCCACCAAGCCAGAGATTATATAGTCCCTAAGGACAACGGTTAGCATCTCCACGGACAAACACCAGAAATCTCGGTTATTTCAGGCAACGGTCACCTTCACCAGGATACAGAGCAAATCAAAGCGCAACCCCAAACAACGGAGTCTTTAAACAGCAACGGGTCGGGCCAGCAGGCCAACGCTCGACTCCCAAGTCTATTGGCCATGAAACATCACCTCATGACAAAACCGAACAGAGGCCAACGTCCTCGTCTGATAATGTCATCAGACGAACCATTGGAAAAAGCCTAGCAGTACGAGGTACTATATATGACCAGAATGTGAGCATGATTGTGGACACTGCTGCAATGATAACATTAGTGAATGAGAAATTAATTCCAGCAGATAATGAAGAATCGGAGACCGTAACGCTACGTGGTTTGGGTGAACAGCTGGTTACTGGCAAGATTCTAAAGAACACCTCTCTCGACATTGATAGAGTAAACATACAATGGGATGTGTGCAAAGCGCCGTTA
Source organism: Mytilus coruscus (assembly GCA_017311375.1). Lineage (NCBI taxonomy): Eukaryota > Metazoa > Mollusca > Bivalvia > Mytilida > Mytilidae > Mytilus > Mytilus coruscus. The sequence continues at coordinate 97,223,401 of CM029599.1, forward strand.
ACAGACGATGTTATACTTGGGTTAGATATTTTGGACACACTGGGCGCAGTGATAAATCTGAGTACTCCCACACTTACCATCAACAACAAAGTGATAAATGCGGCATTTATTAACAGTGGAGGTGAGATTTCAATTCTGCAAGTTTGCATAAAAAGAACCATCTAAGTTCCGCCAAACTCTGAAATGACTGTTACCATTAAAACTAATAAAAGTGCTGACCAGGAGTTCATTTTAGAACCATGCCCGCTGACTAGTTGCGTATTGGTTTCGCACGTAGTTGGAAAAGGAAATAGTTGTCCCTTAACCATTTTAAATGATGGCAATCGTGCGTCACATCCGCCTGAAGAAAGGTACACCTATTGGTTACATAGAATAATTTGACGATATAGTGGGTACGGCAGATGAAAACCCGATAAGTGACGTAAGACGTGGCATTGAAGAGACACGAGACAAGGTGCCCTCGGCACTGCCTCAAAGATAAGTTACCTAATATGCCACCACATTTAACCGACCTATATCAACGTTCAATCGACTCACTTCAACCTATTTCATTTCAACCATTAAACCTGAAAGCGATTAAAGAACAATTACAATAACATGTTACATATTGATTAACATTTAGATTTTCACTATTTGTTTTTGTATATGCAGCCATATTTGCAAATGTATGCGTTCTAGAAATAACCAAACTATTTTATTTATATTTTAAAATTAATTGATAACAAATTCAAGAACATGAAGACCATTTTTAAAGAATCATTACTTTAATTTCCGAAATTATATAGAATACTTTGCGGACAATCTTGATATCTATTACGTTTTTCCGCCATCTTGAAAATGGCAGCCACATTGGATTTTTCTGAGTGGGTCCATAGCTGAAATCAAAGGGTATACAACCAAGAACTACTGTGCAAAGTCTCATGCTTTCCTCATCAAGTGAGCAATTCTGCTCTATATCTGCACCAATCAGCCGGATTAATACTTAAGTATTCCTAAATTCAAATTTCAATAAAAGCCCTTGACGATAGACTACGTGCAGATCATAAAAAAATATCTTGTTTTGTGTATGTTATCTAGGATATAAGTCTTCAACCTCTGAAAAATTCTTGTCTGCCCTTCCACGGCAATATTTGAATAGAATTATTTTAGTGTTTTTATAACTTTCGAAAATTCCTCCTGATAATCAATCCGACAATAATTTTAACGGTTGAAAAAAGGACTAAAAGTACATTCAATGATGCTATATAGCTAAAAGATACATTTGTTTTTTAAACTACGACTGTCGTTTAAGGATCGTAATAATGCCATGTAAATAAATTTATTGGTTTCCAGTGCTTAATTGACAGCGTCATCGCTACAATGGCTTCCATTTTCATGTTTGAAAAAAATGGTGGTATAATGAGGAGATAGTTTTAACGAAGAAGAATTCTGACTGATTGGAAGAAGTATCCTTCTTTTGAGGAAATCATGATAGAAAACGTAAGCCTTGAAATATTGCATCAGCTGGGAAATATACTTTATATTTAACTGGAGAATTTTTTGTTTATAATTAATTCCAACTATTTTCGTAGTGCATACATTTTTACACCTGTAAATGAATAGCCGTCTCCATACTGGGCACAGAGGAGACTTCAAGTTGTTGCCACACCAAAACAAAAAAGCTTCTACTGTATCCAATGCCCTAGACCACTCGATCAGCTTGCTTTTGTTACTCGGGTGATATTAAATCTATCAATGTAACACAACACATGAAGTGCAGTAGCTTGGAGATGTTATACATTTGCAGTTCGACCTATCGTAAACGATAATAATTTTACTCACATAAATTATGGGCCAGTCAATCTGGCTCTAATTCATCGCTTGGGATTTTAGGATGGGACAAAACCATATATGTATAAATAACTACAACGAAAATTAATCTGACAAAAACATATCCCTTTCACATACATTCATTGTATATACTTCGTCTCAAATTAAGCTCAACAAAGGTAGATCTGCAGATTTCCGTTGGCAAATTGTTGTTCACAATGCCGGCTTTATATAGGGTTGTTACACAGTACATAATGTATAATGGTAAGTAGATGGTGTACTTTGCAGATCAGTTTTTGTTAAGTTTATGTTTGTTTTTTTTTTCATGTATATATATATATATATATATATATATAATTTTGTCTTAAATTTTGCCCAACAATGTTAGATCTTCAAATTTGCGTTAGCAAATTTTTGTTCTTCCCTCAGCGGATTCGAACCCTTGCGTCTGTGACATCGTGGCAACACCGCCTGCACCGTGTCCAGCGCCCTAGACCACTCGACCACCTAGGCTACATAAATTATAGCTTTCGGTGGTCGATGTAATGCCTTTCCTCGTCGGTTTTATTTAGGGTTGTAACACAATACATGATGTATAATGTCAGTATACGGTGTACCTTTCAGATCAGCTATTTTGTCTGTCGTAAAGAATGATAATGTTAATTACCATGCCGCCACATCAAATTTTTTAATTTTATTATACACGTCTAAACATGTGACAACTTTATGACAGACATTCTCCATCGGATAACACGTGGTTATACAGGGCTAACACCATACGTATATAATTCGTCTCAAATTTAGCCCAACAATGTTAGATCTTCAAATTTGCGATAGCAAATTTCTGTTCTTCCTCAGCGGGATTCAAACTCTTGCGTCTGTGACATCGTGGCAACACCGCCTGCACCGTGTCCAGCGCCCTAGACCACTCGACCACCTAGGCTACATAAATTATAGCTTTCGGTGGTCGATGTAATGCCTTTCCTCGTCGGTTTTATTTAGGGTTGTAACACAATACATGATGTATAATGGCAAGTATACGGTGTACCTTTCAGATCAACTATTTTGTCTGTCGTAAAGAATGATAATGTTAATTATAAATATGGATAAGGTTTTCAGGAAGGAGTTAAGATAATTTTTAAAAAGTTTTTAATCACACTAAAATGAAGTTATTTAAGTTTTAGTTAATAAGCCGTTGGTTTTAGAGGCGAAAATTTACAAGTTATCCCAAGAGAGTTATCAGTGCACATTCCTGGCATACAAAATATGAATCAGTATATTTTTTTTTATCTTGTACCAAAGACAATTGGGTTCTTTGATAAAAAACTAATAAGTGTAATACATAAATATGTAATCTCATTTCCGCAATAAGTCTTTGATATAAATATGATATGAAAGAATAAACAGTATATAATGCAGAAATATGAAGGCAGGAAGAAGTTTGTTATATGTCCAGAGGAGCGTCCCCTCTCCCCCCAGAAAAAGGCATAGAATGGACAAAAAAGTTAATTTCAATAAACTTCCGAAGTCCATAGAATACAATGTATGCCAAATGTATGTTCATTATAATTGCAAAATGAGTGAGAAATCTTGGGTTTTTCACCTGTCGATATAATGCGTGTACAGTTCCACAAATTCTTAGATTTGCATTTTCTAACTTGGAAAATGATGCTTTTTGTTGTCTATAATTTGTGGAATACATCCACTTTATGCACTAGGGAGGATATAGTATCGGCAGCAGTACTATAAATTTACCACGGAAATAGTTTTTATATCATTTACATTATGACGAAAAAGGCATAATCGCTCACCACAAACTTTATTGCAGGATAAACATAACTAAAGGTTCCAAGGATCCTGTATTGCTCGTCTGGTATTTATGCATGATGTTGACTTAAAATATTTCTCTAATATTTAAAAAGGAGCGTGACAGCCATTAAGCCCTTCAAAATACAGAAAATCCCTTTTGAAACTTAGAACTGATGAAATTTTTAAACCAAATCTCGCCTTAGTTGTTAATTACTATGTCATTTGGTCTCTTGTGGAGAGTTGTCTCATTGGCAATCATACCACATCTTCTTATTTTTTTATATTAATATCTACAAAGAATGCTGAAAACGGAGAAGAAAACGTGTGGAAGATTCTAAGTCAAAAGTTTATAACTCCATCAAATGAGTCAACCAGAATGAAACTCATGTATGATCTGTAACTCGTTTTAAACAATAAGAAACCAAATATCAGATTAATAATTGCATCAAAGGCTAAAACTTTTAGTTTTCTGTGAAATTTCAGTTATTAATTCCAAGGGTCGTAAATAGGTCAAAAGTTGGACAGTGCGAAAAATATTCGCAATTTTAATGATAACTTTAAACTGAAAATTATATGAAAAATTACATAATGAAAGCCATAAAAATTTACCATTTTGACTGTTCTACAGCTCAAGTGCTATTTTAGTAACGGCGGTCATGTTGGTTGCTTAGTTGGAAATCCAGGTATAGGCGTTAAACTATATGGATGATTTTGAAGAAACTTTTGTTTCAATTGTCCCATTGGTTTTAGAGAAAGGATTTGAAAAAAATTACAGACTGACGACAGATGACGCCTGCCAAGTGATGATAATATCACATAACAACTCTTTTGGCCAGGTGAGCTACAATAAACAAATCCAGCGACTGGAATGAATTGAACAGATATAAGTATAGAATAATTTCATGCATAGAAAGCAGTTATATTTAAATATAAAATTGAACTACAAAAATTATTTATTTCCTATGCCTTCTGGTGACTAGGCGTCGTATTGTTTTAAATGTGCCCAGAACACACTTCTGTAATAGATACTTATGTTCGCACTGATAATTAATGTATACTTGTGGGAATATAACCTGTGTTCAATGTAATGTAAACAAGCCTTCTTTTTATGTAAATGCAACTCCAGTAACACAACACGTATGTGGAATGTATATATTACAAAGTTACTGGTTGGGTATCACATTTTCCCGGTTCCACTGCTTATGATGTTAAAGCCTTGATTCCTTGAAAGAATGTATACAGCATAGCATTATATGTCTGTAAAGTAGCTTTCTAATGTAACTATAAATATTTTTCTTCCAAAACGTCAACGTAACTCGATCCGTCTTCAACTTTACATTCGTACTCTATCCATGCTAAGGTTTGTCCCCAGTGACAATGTTCGACCTCGTTCTCTTTGTAAACAGTAAAGTCGCAATTAAAGTATGTCCTTCAAACTGCAAAGAAATGTTATACTGTAATAATTCTATAGTGTTGCAAGTTAATTTATTAGGTAAATCTCCTTGAAATGTCCTTTATATAAGGTCACATAAAATCAATTTAACTAAGACAGTCATCTTATCTTCCTTTACTTATTTTTCTTTAGGATCATGTATCATTTTACTATTTAAATAAACATTGAAAATTCTGAACAATTATAGTTAATCTCAACAAAGCAAAACAATAATAAAATATTAATTTTAAATGTTAAAATTAAAATAAAATTCTATAGCTCCTTCGTTAATTTTTCATGGAGGATAAGAATTAACAAAATAATTTCGTGTAGAAAGAGTAAACAACAAATTGAAAAGCATTATTTTTTTTCTTTTTCAAGCTCCATTTGTTCACCCACTACCCCTTTAGTACACCATCATGAACTTACATTTCACGAAAATACGGAAAGACAATGACTAACCCTGCAGGCTTGACGATATACGAAAAGCAAAAACATTAATTACCAGAAATAATAGAGGTACATCCTTTCTCTTTTGTCGTCTGCTCAGATCGTATCCGGACGTGTTTAAATGAGATGAGTATTTAATACAGTCTTCATCTTCTGTTGTCAACTCTTCGAGTTCAATGCTTTCTTCTTGTATGACGAGTTCCCTATTACAATGACAGAAATAACGAGATTTAAAAAATGCAATACCTCTGGTATTTTTAGCAGAATCTATTGGAGCACGATCAATTTTTTTTTTATCTTATTAGTAAAGCTAACGTACCACAATTTCTAGGAGTTATAGACCACTTTGTGCATACCTTGTTTATCCTAATTAACTATTTCTCGTCCTTATCTTAAATGGCATTATCGTCTCAGCTTTAATTTGTAATGAACTCCAGACAAGACGCTCTAGCCAAACACTAACATGTTTTGTACTAAGTGACTGAGGGGCTGAGTCTTATTTCACAAAAATTCTTACGAGAAAAAAAAAATACTCGTAAGTCAAGAACTTTTCAGTATAACTTACGATCAATTTTTATTGTAAGATTTTTTTGTGATAAGAGTCCCTGGTTCCCGCTATAGAACCAGACGAAGAACACCTCCAGAAAGCACGTCCAAAGAGAACAAGTATTGCAATCAAGTTCAAAAATTACCATACTACGAATATTGTTGAAAAACAATTAAAGAACTAAACAAAGTGTTTTGACATTCCAACCAGCAAAACACCTCAATATTTAAACTCATTCTTTGTGCAAACAGTGATCGACTGGAACCACCTAGAAGACACTACCCAGTGGGCACTCGACGTTGTAACAACGTTGAAATTTGGTTGAAATTTGGTCGTGACGTTGATCGACCTAAATTCAACGTTGATCCAACGTCATGGTATTCAACGTTGACTTTACAACGTTGTTTCAACGTTGAATTTACGTCGTTAAAATCAACGTTTAAACAACAACGTTGATTCAACGTTGGGTTAACGTCAGTCAATCGCGACAGAAAAATCTCATTGTCAAAATTGAAGGGTACAGATATATTTGATGAGCAGATCGGACAAGGAGCAGTGCTGCAGTATAATAAACGATTGGATAATAAGTGGCTAATCCAGAATTTTTTATAATACTTATAAGGGGGTCCACTGACTGCCATAAGCGTGAGGGGGCTTCCTCCTGTCATGCTTCCATGATCCCTATATAATCACTCATTTTTTCCCACAAAAAAGGGGGTAGACCGGATTGCATTGTTTATGCATGGAAAGGAGTTTTGGACAAGAACAAGTGGTCAGGAGACATCACCAATAACAAATCGGCTTTTTCAAATTAATTTTTTTGTGTTTATTTTTTAAGTATCTTAAAAAAAACAATTCTAACCAATTATTAAGTAATTTGGGTTTGATGATTCTCTATATTTTGGGAGATCTCAAAACCTGTTCATGCTATTTTAATTATAGGTCTATGTATATCTGTATAAATATGATTCTTAGTTTATATTTTTATATCAAATCGATTTTTTAAGTTGCTTTCTTTCATTTAAATAAATAGGAGAAATTTGTCGGTATATTTATTTTAATTATTTTTACCGATTGATATTTAATATATAACGTTAAACTTAAAATATCATCGATGTACAATGTAATCGTAATAATTGAGAAGTTTTTAAATTTTCGCGGTTTTTCAAGTTGAGTTCCGAATATTTTCTTTCGGATGCGCACGCAAGCACGCGCACCTCTTTTCAACATCCGTTTAGAAAAATTTGAAAATCATCCTTGAGAAATTATCGCACCAGACTGATGAACAAATAGTGAACAACTGCGTCTAAGGAATATAAAGACGAGAGAAGACTTTTCTGTATACACCTTTTGATATAATGAGTAGCGTATGTATATTTTACAGTTAAAATAACGAAGAATCATGATATATACAAACACATCAAATTATTTATCTGCATGTTTTGTTTACGTTCACCGAAATTATGACAAGGTCTTATCTTACTGAATCTGATTCAGTTTCGTGTCAAAACAGTTTAATGATTTGATTGCATATATCCTCTAATTAGCGGACTAACACAAAACATATAAGCCATGTACAGAATTAGTAATATCAGAAAGGGGGTCATGGAATACTAGCCAATTCGTTCCAATACAACTCGATAGACACATAGAAATGGTCTGCTCTAAAACACTGTTTTGGTCTTAGATTTTTCATAAATATCACTCATCTTTGATAGTAAGTTTCATCTGTATATGAACATTATGGTTATTGCAAAACACAGATCTGGTTAGAATTCATGCTTTGTCTTGTTATTGATGCAAGCTGGGACAATTGTTTCAAATGAACATGTTGTGTTCTATGATTTAAAATAATTGTTTTAGAATTTGTAGAATTTGATCACATTTCCGGCTTTTAATTAACAGTACACAACTTTTATTATGTAATTAAAATTTATGTTATTTCTCTTCCATGCTTTCAGATGCTGTTCTAGTCTGCCACAAAGAGACACCAGAATCCAAAATACATGAGCAGTGTGCAAGACATTTGAAGTGTGCCCACAGAGAGCAGAAGGAGTTGCTAGGCCAGAAGAATAAATCTTTAAAACAAAATAAATTTTTCATTTTAAAAACCTCTATTTTTTTAATTTCTATAGTTAATTTAGTGCCAGTAAAAAAGGCAGTGAGATTTAGAAATACATAATTTGGTGTTACCAGTATGCATCTTTTGTTCGGTTTACTCAATTGTATCGGTGTATAGATAATGATTGATTGAGTAAACAGCTTGGTGATGGTATGATTTGTTCCAAATGCCTTCAAGGTAAATGTAAAAAAAACACACACGGTATACCCTCAAAATGTCAAATTTCAGAACAACAAGATCTCAATAAAAATGAAAAAAAGACAAAAAAAAAGAACTAAATATCGGATCACAAAAACTTAAAATGAGATCAGGTTTTTTTTTAAATGGTCCTGCTATGTATTCACATAAAACAAAGGAGGCATTTTGTGTCACTGTGTCAAATTTGCTGCATTTACATGATTTTGTATAAGTTGGAATACTTGATCAATCAGAATCAAACCAGTGTGCTGTAGTGAGTTTTTACATATTTTTCCTTTGCTTTGAGAAATTGATGTGCTAGAAAAGAAAGCTTTGTTAATATTGAGATATTTGGTTTCAAATAAAATCTTGATATTGTAACTGTCTCTCCTCTTTGGTTTTGATTGTTATTGTCTACTATTCTCTTTGGAGTTGTCTCGTGTTGAGAAAGGAACTGTTGATGGACATTCTAACTTGAAATAAAACTTGAAAGTGGCTTTTTTATTTCATAATTCAGGTATCTTGTTATTGTGTTTGAACACATGCCAATAACGATTAATTTATATTAATTACACCCAAAAACCATCACTTCAACCAACCTACAATTGACCTGACTTCAACCTAACTCGACCTGATTTCAACCTAAACCCAACCTGATTTCAACCTAACTAAGACCTGATTTCAACCTCACTGGACCCGATTTCAACATGTTATCAACGTCAATACAACGTTGAAACTGCAACGTTGATTCAACGTCAGAATTTCAACGTCATTACAACTTTCAAAACTAACCCAAGTTTCAACGTTGTAACAACGTTGAAGACTGACATGGATCAACGTTGGTACAACGTTTTGTGCCTGCTGGGTAGTGCGCGTGCTCGTTCCACTGTTGTATTAAAGCCAGTATCGATAATGCATTCAGGCAGATCGAGATACAGAACATATCACAAATACAATAGTTATGTCATTAGAAACTATCAATTGTAAAATTAACGATATATAGAAAGTCAATTAGCTATAAGTCACAACATACACAAATATTTGTGAAATGAACATGTCAGACAGTCTTATGACATCACTGTAAATTAATTTAATGACATTCAGTTGATATAATTAGAAATAGTGATTATAAATACCTTAAAAAGAAATCTATTCAAGTCACTTGATCAATATCAGAAGATCAATTGCTGTGGAAAATACATTCACTTTTGTATAAGACTGATGAATATGTGATTTTTTTTTAATTTCGGTCAGTTAACAGAATCAGGAAAGTTCAAATGTAAAAAAAACATTGACCCTTTTCTAAGCGAGATAAAAATAGATGATTGAATACTTGTACATGTAGATAAATGGTCAATGGGTGTATGTGTGATATTAAACACTGTCATCAGCAAATTTTAACCAGTTTATTGGTTTTTAACAAGTCCTTTAAAAACTTAATATTTACACATAAAACAGATATGAAGTAAAATATGTGAATGAGTTAAGAATGAAATTAAGACTTGCATCAGTTTTCGGGTGGCCGAATCACAACTTTAACTGCATACGTCGTGTTAACGTTTAATTTAGCTGTATGAGAGTGTGTAAATCTTTGTCCGTCCTGCTTTTGGTAAATAGGTTTCTCATCTTCTTTTCTGCGAATAGATAGCCAAACTTTGAAAAAGATAGCCATTTACTCTCAGATCCTCCAGAGGGTGCAGTCAGATCATGATCTGTAATTTTATCGTCTGCAAATCGCATTTGATTCTGTCGCGTGCGATTTCTTTTTCAATATCTACGATATTCGTCATGATGACCAGCTGATGATTGTACGTTGCATTGCAGCGTTACTAATTGATTGATTTTCCTGTAAAACAAAGCTGCTTTATGATCGATGACACGTATTCTAATAAGTTCAGTAATAGTTTTTCTCTTTCTGATCGAACTTGTATTCCTATTTACAACCAATTCAATATTTGTTTACATGTGACCCTAGCTTGTTTTACTATCGCATATATATTATTGCCTGATAAAGTAATGCTATCTTAAAATATTAACTTAGAAATAATTAACGTGAGAAAAATTCAGATAAACGCATCTTATCAACATAATGAATATTCTGACATGTTAACATAGTAATAATTCAGAAAAATGCAGACAAAATAATGACAAAATAATGACAAAGATTAACTCGAGGCTCTCAAGAGCCTATGTCGCTCACCTGATTCTACTTTGGTTTTGGAAATCATGTAAAAATAGATTAAAATCATAACAGATACCCTAATAATGATTGAGCCAAATTTGGTTTAATATTGGCCCGTAATTTAATCAAAAGCAGAAGACTTTTGTTAAGTTTACAGAAATTACCAATAAATTCATTGAAATTGTAGAAAATGACTTTATAAGGACAATAACTCCAACAAGATGTCAATTGACAATTTTGCTCTAGGATAACAAATGTATGTCGCATGTATTTTTGCGCCATTTTCGGAAGCTTGAAACAGTTTCAGAGATCAGTTCCGTAATTTAAGAATAAATCGTAAACCTCTTTGGTGTATCAAGAAAATGTTTATATAATCAAAACAATAAACATACAACTTGAATATTTTATCTTGTATACGTTAGAGTTTCATATCTGATCCAAACAACGTGGCGCAACATTTTCTGATCAGGTTTTTTTTTTTTTAAATAGTGCTGAATGCAAATATAACACTGAGTTTTAGGCGATGTGAATGCTTTCGTGCTACATAATCAGTGTATATAAAGTGCGAATCCAGTTGGTTCATGTTCACTGTTGTATGCGAGTATGTCTATTGTAGAATAAAGGATGATGGGAAAAACTGCGTTTGTATTCTTTTTGAAAATACAAAATAATAGATTTAAATGTATGTTTTAACAGAATTTCATTAGAATATAACTTTTTAATGTATAATAACAGGATTAAAGTCCAAAAAGTGTTATTTAAGCAGCAGAATCCATAATATTGATTACTGAATGCGATTCATTTTAACTATAGATGCGATGAATTATCACTGTAAGTGCAATCATTTCTGAAGTGGAATTTTTGGAAGTGCGATGAATTTTCATTGTCGTTTTATATGATTATTCGACATACAACTACTGAAAATAGTTTTTAAATGACTTTAATATTGATGATATTTACAATTTGAAATGCACTTTAATAAATATATGATATTTACAATTTGAAATGCAAGCTAGTCGTAGATGCTTACTTGAATATACACGGGTATAACCACGTTCATATCATCAATATTCAAATATTGTTGGTGAGTTTGCTATTAGCTTGTCATGGATCCGAAAATTTGCTGGAGCAGAACATCCATGAATATAACGTTTTTCTACGACGAATTTTCTTTGAAAAGTTTATAACTCGCTTAAAAAAGCTTTGAACATTTGTCACGCCGTGTCATACATATTTCTACCGTATTGATAGGCTTTTGCACAACGAACAGTACAAGAATGTACAACGAACGGTACTACAGAAAGAAAACAAACTACAAAGAGAATGAATCGTACAGTGTCAAAATTCTGAGGTCAGTTTTTCAAGTAAATGTCTTCAAATAAGATTAAAACAACGGGTTTCTCATTCGTATTATGTATTTTAACAACAACAAAGCACAAAATACACGGTCACATTTAGTGAAAGAGCCAACCAACTATGCTCTATTTGTAGTTTAATCAAGTTTGAGTTACACATAGTGTTTGTTTCGCGATGTTTACAAGTAATTCACAGACCAGTCTATCTAAAATAGTCACATGGTGTTCATGTAATATAAATGATATACAATGCTGCCAGGAGCAGTAAACTTTGTTTTCATAAACATTGAATACTTAACTGAACCGTTAGTCAATTAGTCTTTGGTGTAAATACAAGAACGGTATATCTACCAACATTGCTTCGCGATGTAGCGATTGACGTCCGGAATCAACTGTACGGCGGTTATACCCCGTGGTATAGAACCATTTAAACATGTGACAATAAACTATTTCTTTGTATTCTCACAATTGCGTATTGGCTTATTTGTAACACCGACTTATAAGAAATTCAAGCATATTTAAGGTGACTCGACTGTTGCTCGAACTTTCTTTATTGTATAAGATTTATACACAATGGCATGATAAATATCAATTATCCAGTCATCCAAGCGTCAATTGTTTGTGCATGATGAAAACGTATCCACTCATTCAATCGTGAAATTAAGATCGTTTTGTGAATGCTCATTGTTATCTCAAATGCACCCATTAGAGCTATTTTCCTAATGCTTGTAGTTTAAAGGTTTGGTTGGCTTGCTTGCTTTGTTTGTATAAACATTTGCTTAATCTTAATTACAATGCTTAGGCAACATTTACACAATCAAGGCCAACCACACCTTTTAACTACAAGCATTAGGAAATTAGCTCTAATGACGTTTAATTTATTAGTATACGATGTAGATTTAGACCGAAACAGAAACTTTGCTTTTCCGTTGAGGTGGATTGGCTTAACTGTCCAAGATATATGTATTTCATGATGACGTGTCATAGGAAAGAATAAATTTTATCCTACATATAGATCAGGACAAATTATTTGAGAAAATAGAATTGACTATATTAGCAATAAATACCATATTTAAGGAATTTATTGATATATTACCTCAGACTTTCACTCACTACGTATGCATATATAATCAATCCTTCTGACTTCATAAATTTTGTTAGAGAGTCGGGTGAATTAAGACTTTATATAATGAAAATTGATTAATTTCCTTCTGTGAAAATGCATCGCATATACAATAGAAATGAATCGCCCTACAGTGAAAATGAAAATCTAGTATCATTATTCGACAATAAACATGAATCGGTCTGCATCTCATACCTATATCATGAATTTATAAAAACAGTACACATTATATATGATTTCTTATTTTATTCAAAAATCTTGAATTTGTTGTCTGTTTATTTATCATTCTACATCAGAAATTCATCACGGATACAGTAAAAATGACATTTTAGGATTCGCACATTACACACACTGATAATGTGTCACGTCACTCGCATTGATGTCTCTTAAAATAACTTATCAAATATGCTTAAAGATTATGATAATGAATACAAGGAGATATGGCCGTATACGTCAATGAGACAGCAACCCAACGACAAAAAATTATCAAAAAGACATCTATAGGCCATCATCAGTTGTTCAGTTGATCAGTTTTTCCAGTGGAAATGAAGTATCGTTGTGAAATAAGTGGTATATGATATTTAATTCATCAAGAACAGATAGCACACCATTGTTTATAACAAAAAAAAAAACTCTTAGGAAAAACAAAAATATATGTTAACATTTATATAAATGTCAACATTACGGGCTTCAACAATAGAAATGTGTCTGTACAATATGCCAAGTTGTATGCATTTTATTCTTAAGAAAAAATGTCCATATTAATGCGAAACCGAATGATCGTTATACTAGGCTGTATATATAAAGATTTATTTTCAATTTATTTGTAAAAGCAAATTTGGTTGTTTCTGAATCCTAAATATTTATTTCAATTGTAATATCGTTATGTGATGATTTATCTGAATAAATATTGTTTAAACTTAAGATTGATGGATAGTTTGTAGAACTAAAAAGGCATTTGATTCAGTGTGGTGGTTAAGTCTTTTGTATAAAATAACAAAAAATGAGAACGTTGGTATGAATTATTATAATTTGATAAAAAATATACGAATACTGAAGCTTCAGTGTAATCAAAGGAAAATATATCTAAATATGTCTCTATTGATAGAGGAGTGAAACAAACATCAATTTTATGACAATAAATCGGGATTATGCTTCATGACAAAACAACATAAAATATAAGTCTTGAATTTGTGAAACACCATATTAACCCCATCCCATCTTACTAATATTTGACATTGTAGGAATAAGTCAATCATAGATACGAAACTAATACATTTATTCATCTATTGAAATATGCACGCTGTATGAAAAAGTAAGTAGCATTAAGTTATGGTATGTTTCCTTGTACACCTGCATATTTAAGTTTAAGGTAAATGATATCAAGGAAAGGATATTTTGGGTTTTAACAAATATATATATAATTTATTTATTTTCTTTACAAAAAACAAACTTCCTTATAAAAACCTAGAAAGTTTCCTCGTCTGTGTATTTATCTATTGTTGAAACAGATTGAATAAATTGTATAAAGCAGGTAAATTATTAATCAAGAGAATTTCATTGATTAAATACCTCGTTTTACTTCACAGTTATCGGTCGTTGTATAACCTGTTTCGATTTTACGGGTCATTGATCAGTTATGCATTGTATTGTCATGAACAGAATTACGGATACTAGTCCTACTAGAAGCTTGGAGCAGATATGTACTATTCTTTGCTGTGTGGATTGTATTTGTATATTTATCCTGTATATGCCTCGGGTAACTATGAATTACATTCTTTAGCCTATTTTGGTTTGTGACAATTTCAGTAAATTATAAAAAAAACTATAAAAATTCTAGAGCAAATGCTATAAATATCATGATTCATAGATTGAAACTAACATCAATACTTAGAATTCAAGATGAGATGAAAGTCAATAAAATCAATGTCAAACAAGTAATCCTGTGTTAGGATGCTAACACAAAAGTCATAAAACGGCCCCAACCATTGTTCTGCTGTTTCCATGGTAACGGCAGCCATTTTGAAATTTCAAAGTCGGATAGCACATCTACACATGACAGGTCACATTACTTACAAGTTTCATAAAATTGGACCAATTTTCAAATTTAGGCATTCGTGTTTCCATGGTTACGGTGGCCATTTTGAAATTTCAAAGTCAAATGCCACATCTACATAAGACAGTCAACATTTGTGTAAAGTTTCATTAAGTTTGAAGCATTCTGAATTTTTGACATTTTGCAGTTTCCATGGCAACGGCGGCCATTTTGAAATTCCAAAGTCAAATTCCAAATCTACATACACTCGTTAACATCTCTGTAAAATTTCATTAAATTTGAAGCATTTTAAAATTTTCACATTTTGCAGTTTCCATGGTAACGGCGGCCATTTTAAAATTCAAAGTCGAATTACAGCTACATATGGTGCTACCTGTAATAATCTATCATTATATAACATAAAAGTACATAGGAGTAATTCAACACTAACACATGACTAATCACGTGACTATTGTTCTAGAATGTTCCATGAAAATTGACCCCTAAAATAATGCCAAGATGACCCCGGGCTGAAATAAAAATGTGGCATGGACACCTGGACATCGGTCTCTTGTATTACACAAAACTTAAAGGTTCTACCAGTAGCGAATCAATAGTCGAAAAATGACCCCACCCATGTTCCGGCCCCAAAAGTGCCAAGATGACCCCATTTGAAATAAAAATAGTGAATGCACCCTAGGGATACTACCCCAACATCATACCAAATATAAAGTTTCCATCATTTAAGGCTTGGAAGAAAATGGTCGGACAAATTAGGGTTAAGAAGAATAATAATAACAAGTAATCCTGTGTTAGGATGCTAACACAAAAGTCATAAAACGGCCCCAACCATTGTTCTGCTGTTTCCATGGTAACGGCAGCCATTTTGAAATTTCATAGTCGGATAGCACATCTACACATGACAGGTCACATTACTTACAAGTTTCATAAAATTGGACCAATTTTCAAATTTAGGCATTCGTGTTTCCATGGTTACGGTGGCCATTTTGAAATTCAAAGTCAAATGCCACATCTACATAATACAGTCAACATTTGTGTAAAGTTTCATTAAGTTTGAAGCATTTTGAATTTTTGACATTTTGCAGTTTCCATGGTAACGGCAGCCATTTTGAAAATTCCAAAGTCGGATGGCACATCTACACATGACAGGTAACATTACTGTCAACTTTCATAAAGATTGGACCAAATCTAGATTTTTCGCATTTTGTTGTTTCCATGGCAACGGCGGCCATTTTGGAAATTCAAAGTCAAATTCCAAATCTACATACACTCGTTAACATATCTGTAAAATTTCATTAAATTTGAAGCATTTTAAAATTTTCACATTTTGCAGTTTCCATGGTAACGGCGGCCATTTTAAAATTCCAAAGTCGAATTACAGCTACATATGGTGCTACCTGTAATATTCTATCATTATATAACATAAAAGTACATAGGAATAATTCAACACTATCACATGACTAATCACATGACTATTGTTCTAGAATGTTCCATGAAAATTCACCCCCTCAAATTATGCCAAGGAGACCCCTACTGAAATAAAAAGTTCCATGTTGAAGCAGACATGTGTCTCTTAATATTCATAAAAGTAATCATAATTCCATCTACTCTGCATACAGTAGCAAATTTAAGAAATGTAAAATAAATTTGACCCCACCCATCTTTGAGCCCCTAATTATGCCAAGATGACACCCTGGTATCATGAACATTGGGTTCTGCAACCCCATGATGCAGACCCATACCCAGAAAAATATAAAGTTTCCATCCTCTATAGCTTCCAAGAAAATGGTAGGACAGTTTAAGGGTTTAGAAAAGAAGAATAAGAATAATAATAATAATAATAATAATAAGAAACGGGACAAAAACAATAAGTCTCCAAAACTCCGTTTTGGCGACTTAACAAGTAATCCTGTGTTAGGATGCTAACACAAAAGTCGCCAAAACGGCCCCAACCATTGTTCTGCTGTTTCCATGGTAACGGCAGCCATTTTGAAATTTCATAGTCGAATAGCACATCTACACATGACAGGTCACATTACTTACAAGTTTCATAAAATTGGACCAATTTTCAAATTTAGGCATTCCTGTTTCCATGGTTACGGTGGCCATTTTGAAATTCCAAAGTCAAATGCCACATCTGCATAAGACAGTCAACATTTGTGTAAAGTTTCATTAAGTTTGAAGCATTCTGAATTTTTGACATTTTGCAGTTTCCATGGCAACGGTGGCCATTTGGAAATTCAAAGTCAAATTCAAATCTACATACACTCGTTAACATCTCTGTAAAATTTCATTAAATTTGAAGCATTTTAAAAATTTTCACATTTTGCAGTTTCCATGGTAACGGCGTCCATTTTAAAAAATCCAAAGTCGAATTACAGCTACATATGGTGCTACCTGTAATAATCTATCATTATATAACATAAAAAGTACATAGGAATAATTCAACACTATCACATGACTAATCACGTGACTATTGTTCTAGAATGTTCCATGAAAATTGACCCCCTAAAATAATGCCAAGATGACCCCGGGCTGAAATAAAAAATGTGGAATGGACACCTGGACATCGGTCTCTTGTATTATACAAAACTTAAAGGTTCTACCAGTAGCGAATCAATAGTCGAAAATGACCCCACCCATGTTCCGGCCCCCAAAAGTGCCAAGATGACCCCATTTGAAATAAAAATAGTGAATGCACCCTAGGATACTACCCCAACATCATACCAAATATAAAGTTTCCATCATTTAAGGCTTGGAAGAAAATGGTCGGACAAATTAGGGTTAAGAAGAATAATAATAATAATAATAATAATAATAATAATAATAAGAAACAGGACAAAACATAAAGTCCCAAAACTCCGTTTTGGCGACTTAACAAGTAATCCTGTGTTAGGATGCTAACACAAAAGTCGCCAAAACGGCCCCCAACCATTGTTCTGCTGTTTCAATGGTAACGGCAGCCATTTTGAAATTTCATAGTCGGATAGCACATCTACACATGACAGGTCACATTACTTACAAGTTTCATAAAAATTGGACCTATTTTCAAATTTAGGCATTCGTGTTTCCATGGTTACGGTGGCCATTTTGGAAATTCCAAAGTCAAATGCCACATCTACATAAGACAGTTAACATTTGTGTAAAGTTTCATTAAGTTTGAATCATTTTGAATTTTTTGACATTTTTGCAGTTTCCATGGTAACGGCAGCCATTTTGAAAATTCCAAAGTCGGATGGCACATCTACACATGACACGTCACATTCCTGTCAAGTTTCATAAAGATTGGACTAAATCTAGATTTTTCGCATTTTTGTTGTTTCCATGGCAACGGCGGCCATTTTGGAAATTCCAAAGTCAAATTCCAAATCTACATACACTCATTAACATCTCTGTAAAATTTCATTAAATTTGGAGCATTTTAAAAAAATTTCACATTTTTGCAGTTTCCATGGTAACGGCGGCCATTTTAAAAATTCCAAAGTCGAATTACAGCTACATATGGTGCTACCTGTAATAATCTATCATTATATAACATAAAAAGTACATAGGAATAATTCAACACTATCACATGACTAATCACATGACTATTGTTCTAGAATGTTCCATGAAAATTGACCCCTAAAATAATGCCAAGATGACCCCAGGCTGAAACAAAAATGTGGAATGGACACCTGGACATCGGTCTCTTGTATTACACAAAACTTAAAGGTTCTACCAGTAGCGAATCAATAGTCGAAAAATGACCCCACCCATGTCCCGGCCCCAAAAGTGCCAAGTTGACCCCATTTGAAATAAAAATAGTGAATGCACCCTAGGGATACTACCCCAACATCATACCAAATATAAAGTTTCCATCATTTAAGGCTTGGAAGAAAATGGTCGGACAAATTAGGGTTAAGAAGAATAATAATAATAATAATAATAATAATAATAAGAAACGGGACAAAACATAAAGTCTCCAAAACTCCGTTTTGGCGACTTAATAACAAGTAATCCTGTGTTAGGATGCTAACACAAAAGTCGCCAAAACGGCCCCAACCATTGTTCTGCTGTTTCCATGGTAACGGCAGCCATTTTGAAATTTCATAGTCGGATAGCACATCTTCACATGACAGGTCACATTACTTACAAGTTTAATAAAATTGGACCAATTTTCAAATTTAGGCATTCGTGTTTCCATGGTTACGGTGGCCATTTGGAAATTCCAAAGTCAAATGCCACATCTACATAATACAGTCAACATTTGTGTAAAGTTTCATTAAGTTTGAAGCATTTTGAATTTTTGACATTTTGCAGTTTCCATGGTAACGGCAGCCATTTTGAAAATTCCAAAGTCGGATGGCACATCTACACATGACAGGTAACATTACTGTCAACTTTCATAAAGATTGGACCAAATCTAGATTTTCGCATTTTGTTGTTTCCATGGCAACGGCGGCCATTTTGGAAATTCCAAAGTCAAATTCCAAATCTACATACACTCGTTAACATTTCTGTAAAATTTCATTAAATTTGAAGCATTTTAAAAATTTTCACATTTTGCAGTTTCCATGGTAACGGCGGCCATTTTAAAATTCCAAAGTCGAATTACAGCTACATATGGTGCTACCTGTAATATTCTATCATTATATAACATAAAAAGTACATAGGAATAATTAAACACTATCACATGACTAATCACATGACTATTGTTCTAGAATGTTCCATGAAAATTCACCCCCTCAAATTATGCCAAGGAGACCCCTACTGAAATAAAAAGTTCCATGTTGAAGCAGACATGTGTCTCTTAATATTCATAAAAGTAATCATAATTCCATCTACTCTACATACAGTAGCAAATTTAAGAAATGTAAAATAAATTTGACCCCACCCATCTTTGAGCCCCTAATTATGCCAAGATGACACCCTGGTATCATGAACATTGGGTTCTGCAACCCCATGATGCAGACCCATACCCAGAAAAAATATAAAGTTTCCATCCTCTATAGCTTCCAAGAAAATGGTAGGACAGTTTAAGGGTTTAGAAAAGAATAATAATAATAATAATAACTAGTAATCCTGTGTTAGTATGCTAACACAAAAGTCGCCAAAACGGACCCAAATTCATTGTTCTGCGGTATCCATAGTGCTACTTAACATTTGTGAAATGTGTCATTATATTTAAAGTATTTTACTTTTCACATTTTGCTGTTTCCATGGTTACGGCATCCATTTTGGAAATTTTAGTGTCAAAAGTCATGTTTACACATGCTAGGCAATGTTTGTTTTAAGTTTCATCAATTTTGAATCATTTTGAAATTTTTCACATTTTAGCAGTTTCCATGGCAACGGCCGCCATTTTGGAAATTCTAAACTCAAAAGTCAGGTCTACATAATCTAGGCAACATTTGTTATAAGTTTCATTAAATTTGAAGCATTTTGAAATTTTTCATAATTTTGCTGTTTCCATGGTAACGGCCGCCATTTTAAAAATTCTAAAGTCGAATTGCTGATGCAAATTGTTCTCTCTATAATAATATACCATCATATACCATTTAATGTCTCTAGAATAAATTTAACATTGATGTTCTGGAATGTTCCATGAAAATTCACCCCCCCCCCCCTCAACTTATGCCAAGGAGACCCCCTACTGAAATAAAATAAGTTCCATATTGAAGCAGACATGTGTCTCTAAATATTCATAATAGTAATCATAATTCCATCTACTCTACATACAGTAGCAAATTTAAGAAATGTAAAAAATTTGACCCCACCCATCTTTGAGCCCCCTAATTATGCCAAGATCACACCCTGGTATCATGGACATTGGGTTCTGCAACCCCATGATGCAGACCCATACCCAGAAAAATATAAAGTTTCCATCCTCTATAGCTTCCAAGAAAATGGTAGGACAGTTTAAGGGTTTAGAAAAGAATAAGAATAATAATAACAAGTAATCCTGTGTTAGGATGCTAACACAAAAGTCGCCAAAACGGCCCCAACCATTGTTCTACTGTTTCCATGGTAACGGCAGCCATTTTGAAATTTCATAGTCGGATAGCACATCTACACATGACAGGTCACATTACTTACAAGTTTCATAAAATTGGACCAATTTTCAAATTTAGGCATTCGTGTTTCCATGGTTACGGTGGCCATTTTGAAATTCAAAGTCAAATGCCACATCTACATAAGACAGTCAACATTTGTGTAAAGTTTCATTAAGTTTGAAGCATTTTGAATTTTTGACATTTTGCAGTTTCCATGGTAACGGCAGCCATTTTGAAAATTCCAAAGTCGGATGGCACATCTACACATGACAGGTAACATTACTGTCAACTTTCATAAAGATTGGACCAAATCTAGATTTTTCGCATTTTGTTGTTTCCATGGCAACGGCGGCCATTTTGGAAATTCCAAAGTCAAATTCCAAATCTACAAACACTCGTTAACATATCTGTAAAATTTCATTAAATTTGAAGCATTTTTAAATTTTCACATTTTGCAGTTTCCATGGTAACGGCGGCCATTTTAAAATTCCAAAGTCGAATTACAGCTACATATGGTGCTACCTGTAATAATCTATCATTATATAACATAAAAAGTACATAGGAATAATTCAACATTATCACATGACTAATCACATGACTATTGTTCTAGAATGTTCCATGAAAATTCACCCCACCCCTCAAATTATGCCAAGGAGACCCCTACTGAAATAAAAAGTTCCATGTTGAAGCAGACATGTGTCTCTTAATATTCATAAAAGTAATCATAATTCCATCTACTCTACATACAGTAGCAAATTTAAGAAATGTAAAATAAATTTGACCCCACCCATCTTTGAGCCCCTAATTATGCCAAGATGACACCCTGGTATCATGAACATTGGGTTCTGCAACCCCATGATGCAGACCCATACCCAGAAAAATATAAAGTTTCCATCCTCTATAGCTTCCGAGAAAATGGTAGGACAGTTTAAGGGTTTAGAAAAGAAGAATAAGAATAATAATAATAATAATAATAATAATAAGAAACGGGACAAAAACAATAAGTCTCCAAAACTCCGTTTTGGCGACTTAATAAGAAACGGGACAAAAACAATAAGTCTCCAAAACTCCGTTTTGGCGACTTAATAATAAGAAACGGGACAAAAACAATAAGTCTCCAAAACTCCGTTTTGGCGACTTAACTAGATTTGCCATTGCAAGCAATAGCGGATGTCACCCTTCCCCCATTGCCACTAAGCGGCAGCCATTTCAAAAAATTTAACAGTGAATGCACATATATGCATGGCTAAACATCTCTTGTAAATTTTCAGTACATTCAGAGCATTTTAAAATTTTTCACATTTTGTCGTTTCCATGGCAACGGCAGCCATTTTGAAAATTTTAAAGTCAAAAGTCTCATCTGTACTTGCCAGTTAACAATAATATTAAGTTTCATTAATTTCAAAGCATTTTGAAAATTTTGACATTTTGCAGTTTCCATGGCAACGGTGGCCATTTTGAAATTCCAAAGTCAAAGTCTCATCCAGACTTGCCAGTCAACAATCATATTAAGTTTCATAAATTTTGGAGCATTTTGAAATTTTTGAAATTTTGACATTTTGATGGTTCCTATGGTAACAGAGACCATTCCCAAAATTAAATGGCAGATACCACATTGGTACATGGGAGGAACATACCATCAAAAGTTCAATCGATTTAACCTACCATTTTAAGAAAGTAAATGCTACTTTTAGGTTTTGGAGCATTTTGACCTGTTTTGCATTGTTTCCATGGTAACGGCAGACATTTTCGAAATTCCAACGCCAAATTGCACATCTATCAATGTTGCTCATCGTTACTGTGAAGTTTCATTAAATTTGGAGCATTTTGATATTTTGAAATTTTTGGTGTAGTTTCCATGGCAACACAGTAGTTCCAATGATTGCCAAAATCAACCAAAACCAGTATATAGTGGGCACCTACATTGTATTAAAATATAAAGATTCTAAGTTTGAGCATATCCAAATAATTCACCAAAACCAAAAACTGGATTTTTCACATTTGTTCCGTTTCCATGGTAACGGCAGCCATTTTATGTTCTTAAGACCTACTGCAACCCGAAATTTTGTGTTCCTCATTATAGTTAACTATCATTAAGATTGGTTCCATTGGCTCCAAAAATCTGCCGGACAAAAATCATTGGAAGAATAAGAATAATAATAACAAAGAAACAGAGGAAAAGCAATATGTCACCCGACATTGTCGATCGGGTGACATAATAATAATAATAATAATAATAATAAGAAGAAACGGGACAAAACATAAAGTCTCCAAAACTCCGTTTTGGCGACTTAATAATAGCAAATTTTAGATTCAGAAATTGTGTTTCATTGAGAGAATCATTAATGCCAAACGCAATATGAACTTCTTGTTCTTTCAACGATTTTTTAATCAGTCAATGCATGTTCACAAGCAAGTTAATGCTATAACCATGCATGACTGTTTTATTGAGCATCAATGAGTCGAGTTCATCGAATATTGATACATTTAAAATAACCCCATAATATCTGTTAAAGCTGCTGTTATGTTTCGTGAATATTATTGTATTTTTTAAACGATAATGATATTGATGATGCTAACAATGAACTACGTATTGACCTAATTTCAGCGGTTAGAATCATTTAATGCAGTTTGAAAGAAATTAAAAGAAAATCATGGATGTATTGAAATTATATCTATTACTACGACCAAATACGTTTCTTTTTTTAATCGT
Organism: Mytilus coruscus; assembly: GCA_017311375.1. Lineage (NCBI taxonomy): Eukaryota > Metazoa > Mollusca > Bivalvia > Mytilida > Mytilidae > Mytilus > Mytilus coruscus. Next base: position 97,247,208 of record CM029599.1, read on the forward strand.
TTAAGATACATTTTTAGGATCAAAATTGACTTTGATAGTCGGTTTGCACACGGATTTGTCTTTCGATCTCTCTAATACGGCTCTACTCATTATAGCATTACCAACCATACAAAATGACAAGAATGAATTTGAATAGTATATCATTCTGATTTATGTTGATAAATCATAATTATAATTATATAGTAAAAATTCTCTATCAAACACTTTTTATTGTAACTAGAAGTCAGCTGGCCTCTATTACAATTTGTCCCACGTTATTTAAACTTGATCCTTCTTTCTTCCCTGTATTGACGTCTGAAATGTACACATGTAAATTGAGAATATTTCTAAAGGGGCCACAGGGATATATTTGCGCTAGCTCTAACCATTTCAATATAGAGGGAAGCACTTCCGTGTAATATTCGATTAAAATATTATAGACCGAATATATGGACAAGACACGACAAGACAATGTGTTACAACTTAGGCCCGCATATATATATATATATAATGAGCTACAAGAGGATAACAATTATACATTTACAATAGGAGACACTGTTATGAAGACATTTTGGGTTTGTGTTTGGCGCCAGCCAGCTAATTTAACCCCGCAACATAATGTGTATGTCTGTCCCATGTCAGGAGCCTGTTATTCAGTGGTTGTCGTTTGTTGCTGTATATCATATTTGTTTTTGTTCATTGTTTCGTACATAAATCAGGTCGCTAGTTTTCTCGTTTGAATTGTTTTACATTTGTCATTTCGGGGCCTAAATCGTACCACATCTTCTTATTTTTATACTGGAGCAAAACCAGGATAGCTATTCAGCTTAAATTAAAATGTTATGTATAAGTTAGAACTTAAAATATTTTGTCAAAAAATTGTAGTCAGCTTTTAAGGAGTTGGCTTAAAAAAACGTGAAGTAATGATTAATGACACATAACAAATTTAAGCACAATTAATGACCAAAAGACTTATCCTTTTTAAATAAATATATACATGTATCTTAAAAACTAAACATCAATCACTACTAATTTTCATTTAACATACATTATAGTAAAAACATAAACCATTTATATATATATTTCCAGTCCGACACAAAGATACGGGTGAAAAGCTACGCATTGCCTTTCAGACATAAATAATGAGTTAACGCTGTTTCTGGAAGCATTTGAAGAAAAAAAAATGCAAAATTTACACAAAAATGACATTACAAAAAAAAATGACATCCATTTCAAGTAAAAATTGCACTGTAAGAAGAACATTCTGACAATTTCAACGCTGAAATTTCAATTGCATTTAATTGAGACCACACACTTTTGTCTGTATCTGTATCGTTACAGAGCACATGTTGACGGTGTTTGAGAGCTAATTTGAAGCTTACGAAGATTGAGTTCTTAAACTGTTCAGTCTTAGATTGTGTTGCATTAAATGCCTTTGAATTGTTTTTTTTAAACTGAATTGTTTACAAAATAGCATTTTATATAGAGTTTTGCTATTTTGCCGGTCCTAATTCAGATTTTTCATTATATTAATTACGAATCGAAAGAAATGTAGAAACATACACTTTAACATGTTAATAAGAAATCTCTAAAAAATATATTTTCTTTAAAAAATTTATACATGAGCATATTCTAATTAAACATTATGATAAAAATATCCCATAAGTTTTGAAATTAAAAGTAAAATTCAATAAAAAAAAAAGCGTTACAAAACCAGTGCCTTGCTTTTGGTGCATTTTTTAGTCTTGCACAAAAAAGATGCTGTCACTGCACACATGAACTGCACATAACACTTGTTGAATAGTGTTTTATGAATAGTTTGTTAGTGATACGTTATTTAACGAGAATAATACAATTATGTTTTATTTGTTATTTTAAGTTTGTAAAATTATGCACTAAATTAGAACGCACTTGTTAGTGCAAACTGTATACCAATTTTGGTTTAAATCGATTGAAAGATGTTGAATTACGGACAATTTCGCACCATAGACTAGATCGTTATCAAAAGTTTTGTTTGGTGCTCTAGTTTTCCTGAATTTTATAGTCCTTGAGTCACGTTTCCACAGTTGCACATCGGTGTCCTTTTCAAAGTGCCCCAAAACCTACTTTAGCTCTTCATATGAGTCGAACATAGCGTTTATTTCAAGTTTTTTTTACAATGAAGTGTAGTCTTCCATATTCGAACGTCAATGATTTCAATAACAGATTTGTTTCATTTAGTTTGAAAAAAAATCTGAAATAAGACTGGTAAAATAGCAAAACTTTATATAAATCTCCATTTTGCCGGAGCCGCCAAAATAGAACTAAGGAGCCTAATTTGCCGGAATCGGTAAAATAGCACATAAGAGAAAATGAAGCAATCAATATGTATGATAACAATAAAATTTATTTTAATACCAAAATGCTAACAAAAACGATCTTTTTACTGAGCAAAATGAAAACTTTGATCATACGAAATACATTTTTATCGAACTTTGTTTACAAAATTTGGTAAAAGTGCATAGAAAGTGCATTTGCAAATAAACATGAAGAAATTTACACATGTAAGTGGAAATTTACAAACACAAGAACATCATGTACAATCTTATCTTTATTTCCAATCTGAGCAGCAACTTTTTCTGAAAAATCGACAATTTCGTTCCTTTCGTATTATAAATTTCTTCCAAAAACGACGGACCGCCGCGACATAGCCTTCAAAAACTCCAAAACAACCGAAACAAACAAAGTCAGGAGCCTGTATTTCAGTGGTTGCTGTTGGTTGATGTCTGTCTTACTTGTTTTTCGTTTGTTGTTTTAGGACAAATCGGGTTATTGGTTTACTCTATTGAAATGTTTGACATTCAGTCTTGTCGGGACATTACTTACTTTACGGTATGGGTTTGGTCCTGTCGTACAATGTTCTATAGTTTGTTACAACCTCATCCTTTGGTCTCTGGAAGATAGTTGTCTCATTGGGAATCATACCACGTCTCCTTATTTCAATACTAGTCAAACTTTTTGTCATTTGGCACCATTTTCTGATATTTAAGAGAACAGAATGTTCGGGCTTCAGAAGTCAATATATAATAATTTATACTTAAAATTACATAATAGTTATTGAAAAACTGGTCTTTATCGTGATATATGGACTGCCAACAGGAGAGTGGTATTGACTAAGAAAGCGATAATGACTGAACCGTAGGCGAGATCATTATTGCTGTCGCAGTCAATACCACTGTCCTACGGGCAGTCCATGTATCACGATAATGACCAGTTTTCAATAACTATTATGTTTATTTCATTGAGGAACCATGTTTTTAAAATCCTCATAAATTCAAATTGTTCAAAGCAAACTCGAGTTATTGTACGATTGTACATAGGAAAGAGTGAAGACAAGTCATAGTGATAACTATAAGTCACTGCCATTCATTTAAGTGGAATTTTTCAGTATATGAATACAAAATAAAGTTTCTATAATTTTATAATTAACGAATTGCGATTGCGTTTTATTAATCACTCTAAACAGTGAAACTACGACCCACTGGTCATTAACATGTAAAAGTCCGTTAACGACCGGTTTTCTGGTCCGTTTTTTTTTTTCTGTTAAAGATCGATGGAATTTATTACTGAAGAATAAAGAATGTCATGTGGCCCCTTGTTATCCAGTAAGAGAAGCTAATTCTTAACCGATATGAAACAATGTGCAATATAAGACATGTTTTTGTACACAAAGTACGTAAGATTATATTACAATCAGTTCTCAAACAATTGCAAAAAGTCATCCTTATGAGTTTAGCGGCTTTGTGGTAAATTCCGTTCAACTGTACAACGGTAGATCAAACGTGGAATTCACTCACAAAATCTAATTACTCTTTAGTATTATATGGAGTAAAGCTCTTTATATCAAATTCATACAATCAGCTTTCCGATATTAAAAGTGCGAGTTAGACAAAAACAGGAAAATTGGGTATGCTCTTTTTACAACTAGTGTTCATGCTTTTTCACATTCTCATCCGAAGCTAACGTATTATTTAAAATGATTTTTTTAAGAGTCAAGTAACGGTCTGCCAGGAACAACATATACAAAATGGACTTGGACCAAATGGTTTGATACAGATTCAGGAGAACGTGAAACAGAAACATACGAGTCTATTGAAGCGGTAAGGAATGATCTCCTGTGTGAACTAAGGCAAACCTATGAGTCTATTGTAGCGGTAAATAATGGTCTCCTGTTAGAACTAAGACAAACCTATGAGGCTATTGTAGCGGTCAGTAATGATCTCCTTTTAGAACTAAGACAAACCTATGAGGCTATTGTAGCGATAAGTAATGATCTCCTGTGAGAATAAGACACACCTATGAGGCTATTGTAGCGGTAAGTAATGATCTATGAGAACTTAGACAAACCTATGAGGCTATTGTAGCGGTAAGTAATTGCTTCTATGAGAACTAAGACACACCTATGAGTCTATTGTAGCGGTAAGTTATTACCTCCTGTGAGAACTAAGACAAACCTATGAGGCTATTGTAGCGGTAAGTAATAAACTCCTGTAAGAACTAAGACAAACCTATGAGGCTATTGTAGCAGTAAGTAATTGCTTCCTGTGAGAACTAAGACACATCTATGAGTCTATTGTAGCGGTAAGTAAGTACCTCCTGTAAGAACTAAGACAAACATGTGGCTATATTAGCAGTAAATAATTGCCTCCTGTGTGAACTTAGACAAACCTATGATGCTATTGCAGCAGTAAATAGTTACTACTGTGAGAACTACTAGTAAGACAAACCTATGATGCTTTTGTAGCGGTAAGTAATTTCCTACTGTAAAAACTAAGATAAACATGAGTCTATGTAGCGGTGAATAATTACCTCCTGTTATAACTAAGACAAACCTATGATGCTATTGTAGCAGTGAGTAACTGCCTTCTGTGAGAACTAAGACAAACATATGAGGCTATTGAAGCAGTAAGTAATTACCTCCTGTGAGAACTAAGACAAACCCATGAGGCTATTGTAGCAGTAAGTAATTGCCTCCTGTGACAACTAAGACAAACCTATGAGTCAATTGTAGCGGTAAGTCATTGCCTCCCGTGACAACTAAGAAAATCCTATTATGCTATTGTAGCAGTAAGATATTTCCTCCTGTGAGAACTAAGACAAACATATGAGTCTATTTTAGCGGTAATTGCCTCCTGTGAGAACTAAGACAAACATGAGGCTATTGTAGCGGTTAGTTATGATATCCTCTGAGAACTAAGACAAAACTATGATGCTATTGTATCGATTAGTAATATCCTACTATGAGAACTAAGACAAACATAAGTTCTGATTTCCTGTGATATTTGAGGCTATTGAAGCGGAAAGTAATTACCTCCTGTGAGAAGTTAGACAAACCCTGAGGCTATGTAGCGAAATGTATTTATTTCCTTTTGAAAACTAAGATATACCTATGATGATAATTTAGTGGTAAATAATTAACTCATGTGAGAACAAAGACAAACCTATGAGATTATTGTAGCGATCTCTTGTGAGAGCTAAAACAAACCTAAGAGTCTATAGCAGCGGTAAGTCATTGCCTCCTGTGAGATATAAGGCAAACCTATGAGGCTATTGTAGTGGTAATTAATTACCTCCTGTGAGAATTAAGACAAACCTTTGATGTTATTGTAGCAGTAAGTAATTGCCTCCTGTGAGAATTAAGACAAACGTTGGGATACTGTAGCTGTAAGTAATTGCCTCCTGTGAGAACTAAGACAAACGTTTGGATATTTTAGCTGTAAGTAATTGCCTCCTGTGAGAACTAAGACAAACGTTTGGATATTTTAGCTGTAAGTAATTGCCTCCTGTGAGAACTAAGACAAACCTATGAGGCTATGTAGCGATGAATAATTACCTCCCGTGAGAACTAAGACAAACCTATGATGCTATTGTAGGGATAAGTAATATCCTCATGTTGCGATATGTATTTACCTCCTTGTGAAAACTAAGACAAACATATGATGATAATTTAGTGGTAAATCATTAATTCCTGTGAGAACTACGAAACCTATGAGACTATTGTAGCGATTTCCTGTGATAACTAAGACAACCTATGAGTGTATTTTAACGGTAAATTATTGCCTCCTATGTGAACTAAGACAAACATATGAGGCTATGTAGCGATATGTATTCACCTCCTGTGAGAACTAAGACCAACCTCTGTGGCTATTGTAGCGTTAACTAATTACCTCCTGTAAAAACTAGGTCAAAAGGTTCAAGCTATTTTGACGCTCAGTAATCACCTCTAATTGAAACCATATTGGGTAATATGCTGAGTCCTTATCTTGAAAAACATGGAAGAATTGTTGATTTTTTTCCGGATCCATACAGGTTTTTAATATTGGTTAAAATCTTTTTTTTAAGTTCTTTGATAATATCTAACTTTGCCAAAAATTATGTGTAAAATTGCCATTTGAGTTCAAATTTTTGTTTGTTCATGACATCACAACTAAATTTGTTTGTACTCAAGTGTGCATATTATATGAAACTATTCATTTACTTATAAAACGAATACAATTTTGAAAGATTGACGAATGTTACTTTTTTGGGGATTTTCGGGGGCCAAATAGATAATTCCTCCACATTAAAAACGTGTTATCTAGGATTTATTAAGACAAACTTTGTAATCGATATGCTTTTGATTTATGGAACAACGTGAACTATAAAGCTAACACTGGACTGTAATTTTAATTAGAAGGGGTCTGATAACCCTGCACAATAATTTTCTGGCTGAAAGACTGTCAACGTTTAAAGAAAAGCTGGTTTCTGTTGTGTCATTCATTATAGCATGGTAGCATGTACTTGTATATAACAATTACGTTCTTCTTTTTTTACATTTTAAATCTCGTAAGCTACTTTATAAAATTACAGACACATTAACACATCTAATTTTCAAGTGGCAATCATTTTTTTTCCAATTTGATATTGTCCTGAATAAGCAGACAGTACTTGCATTCTTACTAAATTTTCAAAAATTAAAAAATTATTAGGAAAATATTGTTAATAAAAAAGCTACCAGCCACAAAAATATGTCAAACGTCATCATTCTCTTCCTTTACAGAGATTTTAAATATCATAAAACTTTTTTATTTTTTTGTGTTTCTTTTTGGGTACCTGTTCAAAGAGCACAACAACAATAACATTTAAACATACAGTTTTACCTTTTTTGGTTTGTTATGTTGCTTTGTCTGAAGCAAATCACTTTTAACAACTTAAATGATGAAAAATGAATACTCCTAACTTTAATATTCGTTGCCACAACCCGTCTTAACATATTTGTACAAAACCTATACCTTAAAACCATTTAAGAACATGATACAACATTTATCTCGAAACTTCTTTTTGTGAGCAAGATTGGAAAACACTCAAAATTTACACCCAACACACCACTGTATCCAAAATTACGGCAAAAAATGTTTCGACTCGATAGTATCTAATTGCCAGAACGGTGAATAAGAATGTGTAGCATTGCCGGGGTAGTTTGGAAACAGTGCACACGTACACTGTTAAAAAAATACAATACAATTTCCCAATGGAATGAGTACAATACTTCCCACTGGACGTTAACAAACAGCAATCAATCAATCATAAACGTAAGTGGCTACATATTTCAAAAAAAGTGAAAGAATTATCTTTAATAAAAAAGCATTGCAGGTGCGCTTTTAACAGGCTATGATTTTGTTTTCAGAGAGGGAACATTTGTCTGCAGGTCCGCTTTTGACAGGCTGTCATTTTCTTTTCAGAGAGGTTTGGACATTTGTCGTGGTGAAAAACTGATAGGATGTGAATGTAAACGAGATGACACAAAAGAAATTCTGTCTAATGGCGATTTCTTTAATACCTCTCATATACTCGGCACTGATCTACAATGTAAACTAAATGGAATCGAGTGTCATAATATTCTATGTATGAACCTTGAAGTCCGCTTTTTATGTGAAGGTAATAAAAATGAATTGAAAAATGTAAAAAGCAATTAGTTCGTGAAAATAGTGTAGGTACACAATGTCCAAAACATTTCATTTTCTTCTAGAGTTTTTAAATCTATGTATTTTGCATTATAAGTTTTGCAGAAGTGCAGTACTGCAGGTAATTTCACACCATACATATTTGCCAAAGAAAAACTTATTTAATTTTTTTCCCCAGCATTATAGGTGATGTTACATTCTGCATTAAATACTTATTATCATAAATATAAATAGGCTATTACAGCCGATTCCAACGAGTGTGTAGCTAAAGGTAGAATCTTTGGTTAGCTTCCTTGCTAGCTCAACCATGAAATCATTTTTAGGTAAGGGAGCTACCATTTGATTTTTATGGGGGGGCTAGGATGAAAAATTTTGTCCTGCTTTTTTTTTTAGATGTAATCTCTGTCCTGCCTTTTTATTTTTTACTCTATTCAGTCCTGCCTTTTTTTTTACTAGTTTATCCTGAATTTTTTTACACAAATTGTCATCCTGCCTTTTTTTTTTACCAAGTTGCTCATCCTGCCTTTTTTTTTACTCAAAACTCCTGTCCTGCCTATTTTTTTTCAAATTTCATCCTAGCCCCCCCATAAAAATCAAATGGTAGCTCCCTAAGGTACATCCAGCCTTTGGGTGGAGTCAATAGTTAAGCAGAGAACCAATCAGAATTAAGTGACAGAATATAAACATTGTAAAACTAGTTTTACAAGTCAGTTTAAAAATAAGTTTTCAGTCTGAATTTAAAATTTAATGATAATTATAAGCTCATTCACAAGCATGTTGTAGGTGTGTTTGATTTGCCAATTTTATTTTGATAAATGGTGAAAAGTTAACTGAAAGCTGAAATTCCTAAAATGTTTTCTTCTTCCTCAGACATTACAAATAATATATTTTACCTGTCTGTTGAATTTGTTACATCAAGTTAATAAAATGTAGTTGGATATGATTGACAAGTGCTGACGGTATTCACTTTTACACATACACATATGTTTACAATACACCTGGACAGGTAAAAAAGATTGGAAGGTGTTCAAAAGTACATATGACCTTATCATTCAATCTAGGTCAGATTAAATCTAACTGAAGTAGAGACATAAAAATTGGTCTTCATGGCTGCATTATTTATCTAAAACTGATAAGTAAGGTAATGTTAACAAACCAAGTGGATGTCCATAAACTCTGCAATATTTTCAATTCTAAACTGCAGTTGTTTGCTGTGTTTTTTTTTGGTTGCATTTTTAACTAAATATAAGTACTACAACCGTGCATGATATTAAGTAGTATGATAATTTTTCTTTTCTGAGAGAATATAAAAGATTTTAGTTCTAAAAATAAGCATATATAAAGAAAATACATAACAATGTTATATGCGTGGGGATTACACCAAAAGACATTAATTAACTAAACTGCCTATTCATGGCGTAAATATTTAAAAAAAAAAACGTCACTCCGCTTCTGATTTATTGTAATAAAAAGATTTTTTAATTCAATCAAAGACTAAGAAATGAAATTTCATTTGCAAAGTAGTCTAGGTAAACCTTTGTATGAAACATACTTATATTATAAATAATAAACAGGCCATTGATACAAATGTTTTCATTGGATGATAAAATAGTGCTTTGCTCCTCCCAACTTTAAGGTAATAATCATTTCATGGTTGAGCTAGCAAGGAAGCTAACCAAAGATTCTACCGTTAGCTACACACTCGTTGGAATCTGCTGTAATATATCCAATCTTTAAAGATAAATATTATTATTACAATCTTGCTACACATTCTTAATATATTTTTATTCATATGTAAATACGTTCAATTGTTTTCGAACTTCACTCTACATATGATCTATGTGGTAATATTTTCTTGTTGCATAGCAGATTCAAATGTCATTTTGAAAAATAGAAAAACATTTGAAATGAGAATAATAACAACAGCTCATTGTGGTTTCCGTTCTAAAACACGTGTTCTCTCCATCGTGCATAAGGATTTATACGTTTTCCTAACGTTTCTTTGTATACCTTATAAAAATCCGAGTACTATAAGAAAATAACTAAAGGGAGGGGTCTCCATTTTCTTCCCTTACAAAATCTAGAGATTCACATGTGTAAAAATAAACTTGTTATTACTCGTGGAGAAAGGAACGTGCATATGGCAGTCAAATAGATTTGGGTGATTTCTCTTTTTACGATGGTTTTTCATCTCTCAGCTACCAAAAGCTTTAAACAGAAAAAAAAATCGTCGACTTGATCCCTACAATGTCTCCAGCAATCAAGTGTTTTAAATTTCAACCAGTTAAATCAGATTTATCATTATTATTTGCAATGTATTGAAAAAAAATCTTTTCTAAATTTAATTTGTCGTTGATTAGGAACAAACGCCTCACACGTCCTACCCTAAATCCATCAATCAGTACAAATTGACTTTGAAAGGGAGTTATAAAAATTTTAAAAAAATATATTCCCTGCTATTAAAGTTTTGAATTTGACATGCATCAAAATTGGGGCTTCGATGTGAATTAAACAAAAATATGTGATCGTTCAGGAGATATAGATGACAAATCTAAAATCACGAGATGGACCGACTTTATATTTGCTATTACTATCTGGTTTGTGTTTCTTTCAAAAATAATTTTGTTATCCTAGAAAATATGTTCATGATGTCTTGTCTTAAAACACTTTTTGATCAATCAAATCGATGTATTTTCTACGAAGCAAAGATTTGGTGTCCGGTTCTAGACAGATTGTTGTACAAGTGTAACTAACATATATGACGACTTGATTGATTCCTGGCTATGACAATTAATTTAGTATACTCGTGGCTCCCTCTAACCGTAAATTATAAAACCATTAAAAAATGTGAGTAAGAAGATGTGGTATTATTGACAATGAGACAACTCTCCCATAGAGACCAAATGATGTAGAAGTAAGCAATTATATGTCACCTTCAACAATGAGTAAAAACCATATCGCATAACAAGCTATAAAAGGCCCCGATATGAAAAATGTAAAACATATTCAAGCGAGAAAACTAACGATCTCATACATGTTCAAAACAATAAACGAAAACCAAATATATGATATACAGCAACAAACGTCAACCACTGAATTACATGCTCCTGACTTAAGACATGTCGGCAATACTACATTAATTATGAACCTTCTTTTGTGCTAGCATAATAGGGAAAGCTTATAGATATCACAACTCACCCAAAGAAGAAGTAAATATTACACATTTTTTTCAATCGCAATTAAACAAGTTTTGTGTGTTGTTGTCGAGCCTGCGAAAGCGAGACATAGCGATCCTAGATTCCGGCGTCAACATTTAGGTTTAGTCTGTGGTTTTTTAGACATCAATAACTTTGTCAAACCTTCCTGAAATTTTATGAAATTTGGACAGAAGCTTGATTATGACCAAAATACAGTATCCAGAGTAAAATTTTGAAAATATTTTTTTTTTTCATTTTTCTGTATTTTACTGATAAATGGACTTTTTACAGTTATCATTCAGATTCAGTCTGAGGTTAAAGTTTTTCTGTCATCAATAACTTTGTCAGACCTTCCTGGAATTTTATGGAATTTGGACAGAAGCTTGTTAATGACCAAAATACAGTATCCAGAGAAAAATTTTGAAAACATTTATTTTCATTTTTCCATATTTTAATGATAAATGGACAGTTTTTTTTTACAGTTAACAAGTAGATAGAGTTTGGGGTTAAAGTTTGTTACTCATCAAATACTTTGTCTAACCTTCATAGAATTTTATCAAACGTTGGCAGAAGCTTTTTTATGATAAAAAGATAATGTCTGATGCAATGTTTTGAAAATATATTTTCATTTTCAGTATTTTTGTAATAGATAGACGTTGTTTTCAGTTAACATTTACAGACAGTTTGGGATTAAATTTGTTTGACATGACTTGGATGGAGAGTTGTCTCATTGTAACTCATACCACATCTTCTTATATATATGATAAGTTTGTAAACCTTCATGGATTGTTATGAAATTTGGACAGAAGCTAATCTTCAAGACCAAGAAATAGCATTTGATTTTTTTTTTTTTAAATTCTGTGTTTTACTGATAAATGGACTCACTTTTTAAGTCAATATTACACTTTTACACTGACAACTGCAATCGCAGGCGAGACACGGGGTTCCGCGGAACCCTTACGAATTTATAACATTGCTCTTAGATGATTTTTGCTTCTTTCGGTTCATATTTTTTAAAAAAATGACCTATAGGCTGATCTTGATATTTCTTTTTGAGTCATTGGAAAACAACGTGAATGTTATGGACCATACAATAATCCCAGGATACCATGTGGTTTGTTTCATTAAGTTTAAGTTATACTGTATTTTCATTTTTATATATATATATTTTGTGTTTGTTTCAGACGTGATAACTGAAAGTGGATCAGCAGTATTTTATTTTCTGATGTTAGTTGTACCAGTAGTAGTCATACTGTTCAGATTATACTGTTGGGAAATTGTGAAGAAACGAATTAAAAAAAGATGTTGTAGTAATGGGAACACAAGCACAAGTTCTCAACAAGATGTTATAGATATGTCGTTCTTTGATCCCCCGTCATACGACGACTTATTTGGTTCCCAAACACACACGAGTTTCGGTGATATCAAATGCAATAATTGTAATCACTTAAAAAGCACTTGTCACTCTTTTAAAGAACAATCAAATGCAACTGCTCAAAACTCAAACTCGAGAAGTGACGAGTTCTCTAGTGTAGACTGCTCGTGTGAATGCCATAAAACAGATAATTGCATAGCTTCCGGTTTAAGGGGGGCTTTACGGTGTGAATCTAATGATAATTATTCAAGGACAAATGCAGCGTATATTTACGACAACGAAGCAAATGATAATACTGGAAGCAGAGCACGGACTACTAGCATTTCTATAAACGTAATCAGTGGAGCATGCATTGAAACTCCGCCTCCTGCTTACTCAGAGGCCTTAGTTATTTTGAAAAGGACAGAAGGTTTGGATGCAACACATTTGTGAGGGAAATACAAAATGTAAACAATAAACATATGCAAAACATACCAGGCCGATTGAAAAATTCAAATACAAAAAATTATAAGTCCCATATATCACGAATGTTAATAGTAATGGTTCGAACAAGCTTTTTCGAAAGGACATTAAATTTGCGGCTAACATATGTAGTTTGTAGTCAATTTCAATATCTAATTTGACACCGACTTCTAAAATAGATAATTGTTTAATATATCGAAATTATTCATCTATATATTTATTTAGAAATGTTGATAGTTTAAACATTTATTCAAGACAAAAAATTATAGATCAAATAGGAAAGTCCATTACGTAAACAAAGAACCTGTACCGCTCACCTGGTTAATGTGTTTTGATATGCCAGTATCTTCGATTAATCTGAACAAGGATAATAGAATATAAAGCCATGTCTCTTTTAATAATCATCACTTTTTCTCCATTATTCCAGTGATACTGACATTATAAAATAAAGAAGATGTGGGATGATTGCCAATGACACAACTCTCCACCAGAGACCGAATGACATATAAATTAACAACTATAGGTCACTGTACGGCCTTCAACAGTGAGCAAAACCCATACCTCATAACAAGCTATAAAAGTCCCCGAAATGACAGATGTAATACAATTCAAACCAGAAAACCAACGGCCTGATTTATGTACAAAACAATGAATGTTATGCGACGGCGTAAACTATTTGTTTAAAGCTTTATATTTCAGAAGGTAGAAGACCTGGATTCTTCAGTAATTTTGTCAGTTTATCAAATACTATAAGCAATAGGTCAACTATATTTGGTGTATGGTATGATTGTAAGGTATAAATGTCTGTCTGGCAGAGTTTATATGACCTTGACATGATTGTAAGGTATAAATGTCTGTCTGGCAGAGTTTATATGACCTTGACCTCATTTTCATGGTTCATTGGTCAATATTAAGATTTTGTGGTTTGATCTGTTTCTCAGGTACTATTAGCAATATGACACTATATTTAGTGTAAGGTATATATGTCTTTCTGGCATGGTTCATCTGACCATAACCTCGTTTTCATAGAACATTGATAATGTTAAGTTAATGTGATACTTGTAGTAAAACCTACATGTTAAAAACTTTCAGTCGAGATATTTCAGCGTGTGCACTCTTTGTTACAATTATCATGCTGTGAAAAGGTAATCTAAAACCAACACCAACATAATGTTTGGAGAAAGGCTTTCGTATGCAAATACCTTCATTTTGCTGTGCGACGTCCTTCGATGTTAAATTTCACCAAAATTTGAAAATTTGATTTTTTTTTTTTTTTATATCACAATGACTTTAACAGCAGCATTGTAACCCTGCATAACACTGTAATGATAAGGACATTGAATTTCTTCAGTTTAATTTTCGTTCTCGTAACCATATGGACACACTGCAACGTGTACATGTATATAAATTGATAATAGTCTCTCACTTTAAATTGCATGTTCTAAATAATAATTTTAAAATACATACATGTAGTTTATACAAGTATGGTTTATGTATTGTATTGGTACCTAACATGTATATAAACAGTGAAAATTTCCACACGTTTATCGGTCGGGAGTTTGGCGTGCTTCTGTGATCTAGCTACCTGGAGGCCAGAGTCGGTGAACGGTGTGAGGGCAGGAGTCCTGCTTTCAGGTGATCGATGTTGAGCGGGCGTCCGCCCTAAGATCGGTATCAATATGGGCACACCGATGGAGCTCAGTGTGACCAGGTTGTCTAAGGAGGGACGTACAGGCCAAGGGCGGAGACGCAGCAGGCAAAGTCCCCGTGTCTGTCAGCAGCCTGTCCAATACAATTGGACTCGACTCTTTTTTGGCCACTGAAAATTATACTTCTGTGTAAAAGAACCCAAAAGTCACCCTCAAATGTTGTCTCTTTATGGAAAGAATACAATTTGTACAACATTGTCGCTGAAAAAGGTAGTAGAATAATCATGTTTCTTTGTCTTTTTCGAAATGTCTAAATAACATGACAAATATGCCCGTTCACAAGTCAGAAAATCGCCTCTTCTTCTTGTCTTTGTTTCAAGTTGGTGCTGATCACAGATTTGTGTAGTTTCTGTGAAAGAGGTAGGTCCAATTTCTACTGTATTTATTTCACAGCAGGGTCATTTTCAAAAAAAAATCTTTTAATCTTTACTTAAACACGTAGTAGCATAGCTCCATGTGTGTACTACTTTAAGGTTCTAACACAATTACGGATAATTCTTTAAATAGATCACCAAATTATAAACGGCTGACTTATGTACAGTCCAAAACCGCAATTTTGACAGATGTTGGCAAATTTTGAGTGTCCATCCTAAAAAAAAAGGCACCAAAAGGTCATCCTTAACGAGAACCAACATAATGTTTGGAGAAAGGCTTTCATAAGGAAGTAACTTCATTTTGCTGTGCGACGTCCTTCGATGTTAAATTTCACCAAAATTTGAAAGTTGTATTTTTTTTATCACGTGTGTGGCGTTATAGTAGTTACATAAAAGGATAACAGGAATTATCACAATATGAATATTTGACAGTTCAACATGCCACATAAACCACCAACACCCGAGTCATCCTAGAAAATAGACGTATAAACAAAAATACACAGCAACGAACAATACAAAGTCCAGATACCCTGACAACGTACAGGCGCAAAATGCGTTGGGGTTCAAATAGTCTTACGTGCGCACAGACCTCCATCTTTGCTTATCAAGATGCAAAATATATAAAAATAAGAAAATGTGGTATGATTGCCAATGAGACAACTCTCCACCAGAGACCAAATGACATAGAAGTTAACAACTGTAGGTCACCGTACGGCCTTCAACAATGAGCAAAACCAATACCGCATAGTCAGCTATAAAAGGCCCCGAAATGACAAATGTAAAACAATTGAAACGAAAAACTAACGGCCTGATTTATGTACAAACCAATGATCTTGGAAAAGGCACATATACAGTGTGGTGGGGTTAAACTAGTTTTCTGGCGCCAAACCCTCCCTAACCTGGGACAGTGGTGTAACAGTACAACATAAGAACAAACTATAAAAATTAGTTGAAAAGGGCTTAACTCATCAGATCGATACAAAGCAGAAAAACATCTAACAAAAACACAGACCGGACGTGGTACAGTATTTATACATTCCCACAACAAAATAGACACTAAGTACAGTATTTTCATATAACATGTATAAGCCAGTTTTTTTATCCATTTTTTAATTTATAAAGTATCAACACATTGAAACCATGACTGTTCTTAAATATTCAATAATAATATGTTAACATTTGCTTAAAAAATCAATATATGGACTAAAATCACAAAGATATACAATTTTATCATTATGAATGTATACAACATACTTTTCGGAGAGTTAGAAATTCTAACAGATTAAGGAAAGGATACCTTTCGGAGAGCTAGAAATTCTAACTGATTAAGGAAACAAGAAGGTTAGTGAGACTGTTCATTGTTTCTTGGGGCCTCGGTGGCCCTGTGGTCTAAGTAGTTCATCTACAGTGATTACTAGCCTGTCAACTCTCAGGTTAATTGACAAGGATTGCAAGTTCTCTACATCAATAAGGACAGACCGCCATGATAAAGTCAATGCCGCCGAAAATGGCGTTTAACACCAACAAACAAACAAACATTGTGAGAAATTATACATTTGTCAATAAATCGGGATTATGCTTCACAAAACATAAAATATAAGGCTTTAATTTGTGAAACACCATCGGGTACATCCCATCATACTTATATTTGACACTGTAGGAATAAGTCAATCATAGACACGAAACTAATACATTTAGTCATCTATTAAAATATGCACGCTGTATGAAAAAGTAGCACTAAGTTATGGTATGTTTCCTTGTACACCTGTATAATTAAGTTTAAGGTAAATGGTATCAAGGAAAGGATATTTTGGGTTTTATAATATATTTATTCAAGATAAAAGGCATGAATTTGACAGACCCAATAAATTAAAATGACATACAGATATAGCACTAGACAGTTACAGACACTAAAAAGATTTTCAATTATGGTCACTAAATATTATCCTTTAAAAACTAAAATTATGGCAATTTTCATGATGTTTTGATATTTGACTAGATTGTAGTAATTAGATTAAATAGACTAGATTTTCACTGCAGCCTTATACCTTAGGATACGGAAGCCGATAAGGGTTATTCGGAAAAATTATTTATGTCGTAATTTCGACATAACATGTCGTAATAACGACATCACTTTGTTGTAATAACGACATCGCTATGTCGTAATAACGACATCCTTATGTCGTAATAATGACATCGCTATATATAGAAAAGAATATGTAGTATGATTGCCAAGAGACTAAATGACACAGAAATGAAAAATTATAGGTCATCATAATGCCTTCAATAATGAGAAAAGCCACCGCATAGTCAGCTATAAAAGGCCCTGAAATGACAAATGTTAAACAATTTAATTCAAACGAGAAAACTAACGGCTTTATTAATGTACAAAAAATGAACGAAAAACAAATATGTAACACAGCAACAAACGACAACCGCTGAATTAAAGACTCTGACCGCTATTTCATAATTACGACAGCCTTAGCGTTTTCACTTTTGAGGCGAAAGGAAATTCAAAATGGTCGTCAGTGAGGGCAAAGTTTGTAGCGTAAACAAATTCATCTTCTTTTGAGAATTATGAACACTTAATGCAATCAAGCTTAATTAAAGTTATTAACTTGCACATACTAGAACTTCATTTTATAATCAAGTCAAATAAGACCCAGTTGAATAGGGGAGCAATTCAGACTCCTTGGAGCTCTAGTTATGTTTGGCATGTACAGATTCGTGTAAATTATGAATAAAGACTATGTTAAACCTTTGACTCCTAGTGCTCAGACCCATGGACACAATTGAATTTTAAGTCCTACTGATGCTTGATGCAAATTATAACTGCATTGCTACTGTTTGTTCTTAATGAGATTCTTCAAGCGTCCTCCCCATTGAAGCCTTATTAAAACTTTGTACCCCAAGTTCTTTTAACCAATGTTCCCCAGGACAACTATTCCTACAAACTTAGGGGAGGGTTGGGATCCCGCTAACATGTTTAACCCCGCCACATTCTTTATGTATGTGCCTGTCCCAAGTCAGAAGCCTGTAATTTAGTGGTTGTCGTTTGTTGATGTGTTACATATTTGTTTTTCGTTTATTTTTTTACATAAAATAGGCCGTTAGTTTTCTCGTTTGAATTGTATTGCATTTGTCATTTCAGGGCCTTTTATAGCTGACTATGCGGTATGGGCTTTGCTCATTGTTGAAGGCCGTACGGTGACCTATAGTTGTTAATTTCTGTGTCATTTGGTTTCTTGTGGAGAGTTGTCTCATTGGCAATCATACCACATCTTCTTTTATATTTAATCCTCATCATATGAGGATCATCCATTCTCTAAGATTGTCCAATGTGGCCTGGTAGTTCTCAGGAGAAGATTTTCAAAGCTTTTTCCATTGGAGCCTATGTTAAACTTATGATCCCTAATTCTCGAGCCTAATGGATCCCCTGACCTTCACCTATCACCTAAGGAAGTTGTGTCTCGTTTCCGAAATGGTATGCGAGCGATTGATATCGCTTGTTGTCCGTCGTCTTCTGTCGTAAGTGCTGTTTTAAATCTCCTATGAAACTACTGTGCAAAATTCTTTGAAAGTTAGTTTGATTTTCCGTGTTAAATGTTTCCTTCACAAAAGGCTTGCTTCGATTTTGACTCCTTAAAACACAGCCGCTGTTACTAACTTGAAAAAATAGGACATAAAGGGCACACATTAGATTTTTGATAATATCTCGAAAACCATTACATTTATCCCAAATCTGTCGAGGGTTCATCATGACAAAATGGACCTATGCCGAACATTTCAGAATGATCAGTTTGACCCATATCTGAGTTGTGTCCTCTAAAACATTTTTGGGGCTAGCTACATGTATTGTCATCACTTGGCGTCCGTCGATTATGACCGGCAACCAACAACATGACCGGCAACCAACAACATGACCGGCAACCAACAACATGGTTGATACTTGATAAAGGCAACAGTAGTATACCGGTGTTCAAAGGTCATAAATCGATTGAGAGAAAACAAATCCGGGTAAAACTAAAACCGAGGGAAACACATCAACTGTAAGACGAAAATAAACGAACAATAGGAACACTGAAGTGAACAAAAATAAACCCGTAACATACATAGAACGAACTATTTGTTAACAACTGTCATATTCCTGACTTGGTTCAGGACATTATAAGAACAAATGGTGGGTTGAACTTGGTTTAATGGCTAGCCAATTTGAAACCTCCCGCTTTATGACAATGTTAGAAAATATCGCTGAAATGACGGCACAAACACACGCAAGAACATTCATCACAGAGAAACGCACAAACAAATAATATACTACATTGTAGTAATAGTCGCAAAACATGTACACTGCAGAACAACAACGAACATATTTCATCAACGACAAACACTACAGGATATAAAAACGAACTTTATACAATTATTATCACAATAATATACAAATAAACCACATGGCGAATAGCAGATTTTAATCAAATAAAGTTAACGGAAACTACAGACGATGACTGACGACAAGCAATTGCAATATCACACATAACCCTTCGGGTACTAAACACGTCTTCTTGATGTGATATACATACATGCCAAATATAAATAGAGGCTCCAAGCAGCCTGAATCGTTCACCATTTCAATGGGTCCCATTAGACTTGGTTATGAAATAAAGTTCTATTATGTGCAGACATATAGAGTAAATAACTTTAATATTAATCAAGCTTGATTAAATTCAGTGTTTATCATTCTCAAAAAGAAAATGAATATGTTTACGATAGGGTTTTGATACAAACTTTGCCCTCACTGGCGGCCATATTTAACTTCGGATCAGGTCAAAACGTAACAACTCATTTAAGGACCTGGATACTAGGTACATAATGTATATTTATACTAAGTTTAAACTCAGTCATTTCAGCGATCTTGAAAAGAAGATTTTGAACATTTTCAAAGTCCCTTGGCGATCATTTGTTTTTACCAATTGGTAACTATAAGTAACAAAACTTGAATAGGACCTCATAGTGCACACGTATATCAAGTTTGATTCAATTCTGATAAGTAGTTCTTAAAATAAAGATGAACATGTTGTTTCCCATAGTGTTTCGATGCTATGAGGATGTCGTTATTACGACATAGCGATGTCGTTATTTCCACATAATATGTCGTTATTACGACATAGCGATGTCGTTATTTCCACATAATATGTCGTTATTACGACATAGCGATGTCGTTATTTCCACATAATATGTCGTAATTACGACATAAATTATTTTTCGAATGACCCTTATCGGCTTCCGTATTAGGATGACCCACAAAGTTAATGAAACTTATTTCCAGTGGGGTCTTTTTAAGAAGAGACTACCAGTTCACACCAAGGTTGACACATATAACAAACAAAAATCATTTAAAATTATCACAGATAAAGGCTCAAAGCCTTGTTAAAATTAATGAAAAAACAAACTCATTGTTAAAGATGGATTTAAATTTATCCATCAAATTTTTTTTTTACTTGTACTTTAAAATTATATTTCTTTGAGCAGCTTTTAACTATTTCTGGTAGCGAGTTCCAATTTTGTATTCCATTATAAAAAAAAAGTGGTAGATTCACACCCTTTAACTCCTGGTATAAAACAATATTTGTTACTAGATCTAGTGTTGAAAGATGTTTCATTTCTAACAAAATTAGTATGCAAATAATTTGTGCATATATTGTTCAAAATGTTGAAAAACATGATTGAGCCTCAGATGTTTGACTCTATTACTAATATTTAAAAAACCCAATTTCTCAATTTCAATATATGCACACTCTTTCTATGATGTAATTGCAGAATAAATCTCACAATCTTATTTTGTGCCCTTGAAGTTTATTCTTCATTTGTTTTGATATACCTTTATACCAGCATGTACATGCATAATCAAAATGACATTGAATCAGAGAAGAGCACAATGTTTTCCTAGATTGAAATTTAGACACTCTTTGTTTCTATACAAAAACTTAAGCCTTTGATTGACTTTTTTTACTATAGAATTGACAATAAAATCACCAGTCAGAAACTGATCAATTATTATTCCCAAATATTTTACATTGGATTCAATATTAATACCATTACAGGTGATAGCAAAACACCCGGTATTAGAGACCGAAGTGTTCAACCAGGACCAAAATTATACTCTCCCTCTTTCCCAAATGTAGGGACAAATTATTGTCAGTTAACTACTCATGGCATGACTCCAGTATTCTGGATAATTTATGCGAGATGACCCCAGGGTCTATATGGGAAAATAAAATTGCAGTATCATCTGCATATATCAATACTTTACAATCTGAGTCAATGCTAGTTTAAACATCATTGACATAGTTCAAAAACAATAGTGGACCCAGTAAGCTTCTTTGAGGGATACCACATGTAATATTACACACTTCTGAAGTTAACCCATTTACACTTACAACCTGTTTTCTGTTTGTCAAATAGGACTCAAACCAAGGTATAGATCTTACCCCAATATCTTCTAATTTGTCACATACTATCTTATGATCTACTGTGTCAAACGCCTTCTGTAGGTCTAATAGGACCATGCCTGTAAAAGGACCTTTGGCTGTTTGAGTTTTAATGTGATCTATTAAGTGAATGAGACAAGAATCAGTTGAATAAGAACTTCCAAATCCTGATTGAAACTCAAATAATAAATTATTTCAAATCAAGAATTTTTCAAGTTGCTTATAGGCAGCTTTTTCTAGAATTTTAGAAGCAATACTTAAAATGCTAACCGGCCTGTAATTTTCAGGCTTGAATATGTCATTTTTCTTAAATAGGGGCTTGACCTTAGCCATTTTCACATCATCAGGTACCGTACCTTCAGAGATAAATAAATTTATCAAGAAAGTAATGGGAATTTCTTTATAAATCCTGTGTTATATGTTTTAGATTAAAAATTATATCTGATTTCCTTCTCTGAACATAGAAAGATTTTACAATATTTGTAGTGGCACTATACAAACCCTTTGCGCTTGGTAGTTTTTCTATCAATTTTGCAGCTATAGGTGTAAAGAAAATGTTAAAACTATTTGATATTTTTCGTGACAGTTCTGCCCATCAATATTTAGAACTATATTTGGATTTGATTTAGGATCCTTTTGGTATCCCAAATTTTAAAAACTATTCTAAAGTTGTTTTGGATTATTTCTACTTTCTTCAATTTCACTACTATAGTAGTCAGATTTTGCACATTTACATGATCTTTGAACATGATTTCTGAGTTTACTAAACTTCTTATAATCTCAGTCAGGATTTTTAGAAATCTTTAAATCAGATAAAAATTTGTCTCTTAACTGAATATTTATCAAAATTTCTGCTGACATCCATGGTTCTGTTCTTTGTTTAATATATACTTCCTTAAGAGGGCAACACTGTCAAGGATATTATGACCAGGTTATTGGTCACCTCTGTCATATTAATTAGTTTCGGGGGAAACTAGCGGTATCTTAGATAAAGTCCAAGTCGCTGGAAAGTTTTCATATTTATTTCGCATCCATCTATTTCAAACATTAAAACATAACTGAATAACAACATAAAACAAATATAAATCACAATTTCAAAAGAC
This sequence comes from Mytilus coruscus, assembly GCA_017311375.1. Classification (NCBI taxonomy): domain Eukaryota; kingdom Metazoa; phylum Mollusca; class Bivalvia; order Mytilida; family Mytilidae; genus Mytilus; species Mytilus coruscus. The sequence goes on from CM029599.1 coordinate 97,269,877, forward strand.
TGATTGACATTCGGAAAATGAACCAATCAAAATATCTTTTTGTCAAATAATATAAATTCGCGTTTTGCCGAAAGCGGGGATTACGGATTAAAAACATGTTTCGTATAAGTTTGTCAAGAATGGCTTTCGGCAGTTATCTTTTAGTGTCAATTTATCTATATTCTTTGTTACACAATCTTTTATCATAAAGACGGATATAAATCTTTGATAATTAATTTAAATGAAAGGATTATAGTTAAGTGTAAAATACAAGTAACTTTTGAATAGTGTACTATACAATGAACTATTGAATTATTAAAAACCAATGACGACTCGGAATGATAATAAAAAGCATGAATTATAAAAATATACAAAATCCTAAAAGTGAACTTTGAACGAACAATTGTCGGGTCATATTATCCCGTCGCTCCCTATCTGATACTCCCGTATCAGCATGTATAAATTATTAACGAATAATATTTCAAATGCAAAAAGGAAAAATATAAACGAACAATTATATGTACATCTTATTTACAAGCGCGCTATTACGAACAATTGTCGAAATTTCTTTATAAAGTACATGTAATTGAACCAAGTGTGTCTAAATACCAACACGAATATATCACGAAGCAATAAGAATAAAACGAACAACTTGTCTATATGCAGCTATGTAATATTTGCCACCATGTAAATAACGAAATTAAATGAATACTGTGTCTCTTTCACAGAAATGCGATACTCATAAAATAATGGTAATATAAAAAAAATCAGTAAATATATATATAAGAATTGTCATTGCATAAAATAATTGTTTTGTCAAATAAATCTGTTTTCATCACCACCTCTCTTTCCACCTGGAATGAACATTAAAACTATCACGGAGATTCTCTTCGATCTGAACTCTGCTACTATATACTTTAAGTTTCAGGAACATTTGTCCGAACTATTTCTGTAGCACTTTATAAATATTTATGTACACCTGTTTGTTCTATCACATTGAATACATCTATTTGAATGTGACCATTTATCAAAATGTCGCTTATACTCGATATCTATTTCAACAAAAACGCAAAGTGTAGATCATTTCGATACTTGAAAAGGCATTGTATGGAACATTGTCGATAATATTAATTTTAAAGTTAAAAATATATATTTGCAAGTAAATAAAATCTCAACATACTCCTCTAAAAATATAAAATATTATGATAACTTGGCTACGGATATAAAATGCTGGTAAAAATGGGGGTGGGGGTCAAACTGTATTTTACGTATAAAATTCAAGTGTAAAAATCTTTCTGATTGTAAACGTGCTGTGTATTTTAAAACAAAACAGGTTCTTATGGAATTAACAAAACACTACTTTGTCTAAATAAAGTAGTTCCTACTTATACTATGATATATGCAAATGAAATTGTGTCGTGGTGTTAAAAAAAAAAATTTAATGCATGTTTTGAAATAAAATAAATGTTTAACAATGGTTAATTTAAAGACAAAAAGCAGTTAAAATGATTTTTCAAGGTTTGATCGTTTCAGCATAGGATCGTCACTCCTATATTGAAACTCCTTTGAACACGAATTGGGTGACGAGTCCAAGTCATGATCGAAAGGGGTCGAAAGAAATGCCAAACGTTTGGTACGACTGTACCCGTTATACCATTGTTAGAACGTGAAGATAACACCAATTTTGTTATTGCTGTTACTTGATGTATGAATTGTCACTAATGTTTGTCTGATAATACGACCATTAACTTGTGTATAAACACTAGGTCCAAACTTACGACAAATATACTATGACAATCCAATATGAATTTGAATTTTGTTATACTGACATTACCGTTTGAGAAAAAAAAAAATATGACTTGTTTTGTATATATGGAGTACTTGATTATGTTAATATCTATCAAAATGCGAGAGAAAAAAAAAACCGGTTGTATGTAAGTTTTGCTATTTAACTTGAAAAGTGGTGTGTAATTATGATGTGCAACTCTACAGAAGAATAAAAAGGAGGGGGGGGGGGCTATTGCTATCTCTTTGTTTTACGTGCTTTTATACGTTTAGTCTGATCCATGCGAACTTTAAATTCGTGTCTTAATTCTGGAGGAATATTTTCTTCCGGTTCCCATGAATTGCTTCTGTTACCAAAACCTAACCATTTTATGTAATAATGCATTTTATTGTTTATACGTTTTGCTTTTACTATCCGTTCTACTAGATACAGATCTGAATCATCGTTATTTCGGTCATCATTTGTGTGCCGTTGTACTTGAGTATCGTTTCGTACAGGTTCATTGGAGTCTGGCTGTGTATCGGTTTGAACAGTTTCTTCGGCATCTTGAGCATTTTCCTCTTCATTATCTTCATCGTCTGACATTTCGTCGTCAGTTGGAACATCTACATTGTTTGTAGGCCTGTCTTGTGGGTCGTAAAACTTCTTTAGTCTATTGACGTTGATAAGTCCTTTAATTGGTACATCGTCAGAACAGCGCCGGAGTCTATACGTGCTTTTACCTTTAACTTCGGTTATGTAATACGGTCCTTGCCATTTATTACAAAGTTTTCGGGATAACCCAACTTCCGTTTTCTTAGTATCCAGCCATACTTTATCACGAATGTTGTAAGAAATTTCTCTTGCTCTTTATCGTGCTGTGTTTTGTACTTCTTTGCGCTTCCAGTGCATTTTCCCGCGCTATTGCTCTAGCTAAAACTAGGTGTTCATGTACCTGGTCTATATACTGCTTAGCGACTGGTCCGACTTTGGAGGGTTCTGTTAAAACTGTGTCAATAGGAGTTCTGCATTCTCTTCCAAATACGAGGAAATACGGAGTGTACTGTGTTGATTCGGTACATACCGACGTGTTCATAGCATGAGCAATACTTGGTAATTTTCCGGCCAATTTAATTGGTTTGCATCAATGCATGTGCGAAGTTTTCAGCTATTGTCTTGTTATTCCGTTCGCATGTACTGTTTGTTTGGGGTCTGTAACTACTTGTATTTATCTTTTGGATTTCGAAGATATTGCAAACCTCCTTCAATATATTCGACATGAAGTTTTGTCCTTTGTCTGTCAGGATCGCATCAGGCGCTGAATAACGGCATATCCACTGATTCTAAATTAAGTCAGCTACATCTTTCGCGCCTGTATTTTCATAGGGAGTATTTCCATAAATTTTGTGAATGAATCGACTATTAGTAGAACGTGTGTGTAGTCGCCGGAACTTTTTCTAAATGGTCCTAAGATGTCCATGTGTACTCTTCTAAATACGTCCAGCACAGGAAGTGGCTGCAGTGGTGTCGGGCGCTTATGGGCGTCAGGTTTAGCTCTTTGACACTGCATACACGTCTGTACGTACTGTTGAATGTCATTGTACATACCAGGCCAATAGTATTTATATCGTATTGTATGGTAAGTACGTTCAATGCCATTGTGTCCACCGAGTAAGCTGTCATGGTATGAATTCAGAATATCGTCTCTTAGGGTTGATGGTACTGCCAATCGTTTAACTATCCTATCCGCTCTGTGACCTTTTCCCTTCGGGTAGTATAAATGAAATAATACGTCATCGTCTATAATATAATCTTGGGATTCAATAACAGTTTTCTCGCTTGTCTGGTCTTGATGGGTAGTTCTTTATCTAATATGTATTTAATGACATCTTTGAAATTTTCATCTGTCCGTTGATCATTTACGACTTTTCTTTTGGACTTGTGGTTATTTCGCAAATGGACGCATATGGGTCTAACTCGATGAAAGTGGCTTCTGTCTGTGTTGACGATTCGACTGTAGCTGTTGTAATAGTAACTATTTCGGTACCATATGGTCTTCTACTTAACGCGTCAGCGTTACCATTAGCCGTTCCTTTTGTGAATTATTTCATAATCATAGCTTTGTAGGAACATAGCCCATCTTGCAAGTCGGCCTGTGCTTTTCTCCTTCGTAAGCTTCTGGATGTGTAGAAGTGCTTCGTGATCTGTATATATTCTAAATTTTCGGCTAGCCAAATAAACATGATATTGCTTAACTCCTTCAACCAAAGCTAAATATTCAAGATCTCTGATACAGTAATTCTTCTCGGCTCCTCGTAACGATCGTCCACCATACGCAATGACTTGTTCTCTACCTTTACGGTCCTTTTGTCCAAGTATGTAACCGATAGCGATCTGTGAAGCGTCTGTATAGAGGATAAAATCTTTGAAAAGTCTGGAAACGCGAGTATTGGAGCTGAGATTAAAAGTGTCTTTATTTCATCAAATGATTTTTGACAATCATTGTCCCAAATAAATTTGGCACCTTTAACAAGTAGTCTGTGTAATGGGCTGGCAATTTTGGAAAACCTTTCACGAATTTTCTGTAATAGTTCGCAAGTCCTAAAAATGCTCGCACGTCTGTTATATTTTGTGGAACTGGAAATGTTTTAACAGCATCTATCTTTGTTGTGTCGACTGCTATGCCATCTTTTGACAGAACATGTCCCAAAACTTAACTTCTTTTGCGGCAAAAGTGCATTTTGTTGGTTTCAATTTAAGGTTGACTTCCCGTAGTTTTTGAAATAAAATTGTTAAGTGATGTAAATGTTCTTCGAAAGTTTTTGAAAATAGTAGTACATCATCCATATATACCAGTGCGCTTTTCCAGTTTATACCACGTAAGGCTTCGGACATTACTAGTTGAAAAGTATGAGGACTATTTGACAGGCCAAACGGTAATCTGTTAAACTCGAAGACTCCCTCGTGACAGGTGAAAGCTGTTTTATGTTTAGTGTCCGGATCTAACTTTATTTGATGATATCCATTGAACATATCGACAGTGCTGTAGAATTTCGCCTTCGCCTCGCCTAACATATCTACTATATCATCCATCTGAACAATTGGGTAAACGCGTTTAACACAAAGTAAATTCAATTGTCTAAAATCAATGCAAAATCTATATTGTGGTTGATTGGATGCTGAGGACGAAGATGTGGAACCTTTTTTTCTTACTAGACAAACAGGACTCGCCCATTCACTTTGGGACGGTTCGATTATGTTGTTGTCTAGCATTTCTTTGATATGTTTGCTTGATTCTGTTTTCATGGCTGGTGACTGTCTGTAGAACTTTTGTCTTACGGGTGCTGCATCGCCAGTATCAATACGGTGGGGATGAAGATCTGTACAACCAAGTTCGGATAAATTTATAGCAAAACGTCCCTATTTGTACCTAACATTACCATAAGTTTTTGTTTTGTTCTGTTGTTAAATCAGAGTTAGAAAATTGAAATTTAAACTTTTAGCTATTTCGATGTACTTTGCTTCATTATTATTATTTTGTGTACCCTTATCTATTGAATTTATTTGTATTGTGTCATCGGTGATTTCACTTGAAATCGAGTTCTCTATGATTTCACTGAACTTGCCTATTTTTGTATGTTTCGATAACCGCACTTTAGCATTTGTAGGATTAAGAACTTGTAAAAATGATTTATTGTTTCTTATTTGTACAAGACATGTGGCACCTACAATATTTTGTTTACCAACCAAGGCTGGGTTCGGTTCAATAATACCTATTTTAGATTTGACACTTTTGTCAACAGTTTGAACAGGGATAATGACTTCTGACCTACTGGGAATTACTTCATCGTTAATTAAAGAAATAAAGCAAATACTATTGTCATTATTTTCACCATTAGTAAGGGGAACTTCAGTAATACCAGACTGTAGAACAAGGGTTTTGTCATCAAAATTAAGCCTGGCTTTTTGTTGATCCAAGAAATCTAAACCAAGAATAATTGAATGTCTAAAGTTTTCAAAACTTGAAATGTTTGTTCCATAGATAAACGACCTATTTCTATAGTAACATGAATTTGTCCTATTGCTCTTAAAGTTGCTCCACTTGCGCCAGTTGCCAGTAGATATGCCTTTTCAAGTGGCACTGTCTTTTGCAAATTTGCATAATAAAAATCTGCCGAAATTGCGCTAATAGTAGCTCCAGAATCAACCATAGCCATACCAAAATGATTTGCAACCCGAATTTTAATTAAATTTGATGCTTTTGTATTATTTAAACCTGTTGCCGAAATGAATTTTGTTGGTTGCGCCGAAAATTTGTTTTGTTTTGATCTACACATTTTTGCTTTGTGGCCTATGGATTTGCATTTATTACACTTGATTCTAATAAAGCGACATTGAGATGGTACATGGTCACACTCACCGCATCTGTAGCATGGGTTACGTCTGCGTTGTCGTCTTGGCGTTCTGATTCGATGTTGAACTTTGGCCTTGCGATCATCAAGAAGTGGTTCCACCATTGGCGGACTTGCAGTAGGTTGCTGGAGCGATTTGCTGTTTACGGCACTAATTTGTTGAAACATCATATCTATTTTAGGTTTCAGTTCTGAAATAATTTTGTCTTCAGTTTCCTTCTTCTCGCATTTTCTAAATAGTGAAAGTTTGCTTCAACTGACCGCAAGCGCACTTCTGCTTCTTCAACTGTCTCCGGCCATTTACCTAGGGACATTAGTCTAACAAGTTCTGGTTTGCATTTATATTGCAGTTTCGTCAATTTGAATTGTCCCACATCTTGGTCTTCAGACAAAGCGTTAACTCGGTTGATATATTCTGCAACAGATTCTGTTTCTTGTTGTTTTAAGTCTATAAAGTCCGAAAGTTTTGAAAGTTCTGTCCGTGTGAAATTTGATACTTTTTCAGAAATTCGCATTTTAAATTTTCACGAGTGTCTGTTACATCTTCCGGTAATCCATTAAACCATATTTGGGCATTTTCTTCAAGAAATAAGGGAAATGCATTACAAAATTTAGATTCATCCCAATATAAATTTACGAAATTTTCAAATAATTTCCACCAACGACTAGGGTTTTCTGTAAAGTCACCTTTGAACTTAGCTAATATTTTAGTAGGGTCCATTTTGAAATTTATTGTACAGATCTATATTTATATTAAAAGTTCCACATAGTTATGATAAGGATATGTCCAATGTAAACGAATAACCTTTTCTCTTCTTCCGTCGTTTCATTTCCTCACTTTAATTTTGTCCTATAGCACTAGCAACGAAATACTGTTAATATTAAAAGTACATTTTGTCACTCGCTTGGCTTTTGAGGTACTCTTCTGAGAACACGGGTCTTACTCCACCACATATGACCAGGTTATTGGTCACCTCTGTCATATTAATTAGTTTCGGGGGAAACTAGCGGTATCTTAGATAAAGTCCAAGTCGCTGGAAAGTTTTCATATTTATTTCGCATCCATCTATTTCAAACATTAAAACATAACTGAATAACAACATAAAAACAAATATAAATCACAATTTCAAAAGACTGATTGACATTCGGAAAATGAACCAATCAAAATATCTTTTTGTCAAATAATATAAATTCGCGTTTTGCCGAAAGCGGGGATTACGGATTAAAAACATGTTTCGTATAAGTTTGTCAAGAATGGCTTTCGGCAGTTATCTTTTAGTGTCAATTTATCTATATTCTTTGTTACACAATCTTTTATCATAAAGACGGATATAAATCTTTGATAATTAATTTAAATGAAAGGATTATAGTTAAGTGTAAAATACAAGTAACTTTTGAATAGTGTACTATACAATGAACTATTGAATTATTAAAACCAATGACGACTCGGAATGATAATAAAAGCATGAATTATAAAATATACAAAATCCTAAAAGTGAACTTTGAACGAACAATTGTCGGGTCATAATATCCATAAAAACTTCTTTAAAAAATGACCAGGCCTCGTTTATGTCTGAGGCACTGAAACATTTTTCCCATTTTGCTTCAGTAAGCTTAGCTATACACACATCTTTATTATATGATTTCACAGATCTGACTTTAACATTATTGTGCTTATTATATACAGATTTTGATAATTTTCTAGTACAATATATCATACAATGATCACTGAAACCAATATTTAATACACCAGACTGACAGATTTTCTCAGTATTATTACATAAAATATGATCTATTACAGACGCTGTAAATTCTGTAATTCTTGTTGCTCTTTCATAATTTGACTTAAATTAAACAATCTTAAAAGCTCATTGAAAGATTTATACAGTGATCCACTCTGATCTTTAAAACATATGTTCAGGTCACCACCAAGTGATATAATTTCACAGTCCTCTCTTTAATAGCTGAGACAAGAATTTTTCAAATTTTTCAACAAAATTACAATTTTGAGGGGGTCGATAACAAGTCCCTACAAAAATTGGATTAGATTTTGGTAATAATAATTAAATACACAAAAATTCATCATTATTGTTTATTTCGTCCAAATTAATTGGTGTAAACGCAAGGTTTTCTTTAATGTACATACACACACCACCGCCACATCTGTTATGGTCTTTTCTGAGGATAGTGTATCCAGGGTTGTTAGCCTCTGTATTGGTTATCGTTTCATCAAACCAGGTCTCGGTCACAGATATCACTGCTGCTTTTCTTTTAAACGCAATAGTCTGTAGTTCTGGAATTTTTGTACGTAACGAGCGGGCATTCAGGTGGATAAAGTGCATTCCCTTCTGGAAACATTTAACGAATATTTTATAATTTATTTATTTTCTTTACAACAACAAACTTCCTTGTAACAACCTAGAACATTTCCTCGTCTGTGAACTTAGGGAACGACCATTTAACTTCAAGGGAGGGTTATGGTTTTTTCCTAAAAAAATACATTATGATCCCCAATTTGATGAAAAAAATATTGTGGTCAAGCAGATGACCAAAAAAAATATTCTGAATCCAGATTTCCCATACCTTATAATGTTAAATTTTGAAAGGTTGCTCCTTATCTATTGTTGAAACAGATTGAATAAATTGTATACTAGTGAAACAGGTAAATTATTAATCAAGACAATTTCATTAATTAAATACTTCGTTTTAGTTCACAGTTATCGGTCGTTGTATAACCTGTTTCGATTTTACGGGTCATTGATTTAATTATGCATTAACCTTATTGTATTGTCATTAACAGAATTACGAATACCAGTCCTACTAGAAGCTTGGAGCAGATATGTACTATTCTTTGCTCTGTGGATTGTATTTGTATATTTATCCTTCATATGCCTCGGGTAAGTATGGGTTATTTTTTGTAGCTTATTTTGGTTTATTACAATTTTCAGCAAATTATAAAAAGGTATAAAAATTTTAAAGCAAATGCTATATGGATATCATGATTCATAGATTGAAACTAACATCAATACTTAGAATTCAAGATGAGATGAAAGTCAATAAAATCAATGTCAAATAATATCAAATTTTAGATTCAGAAATTGTGTTTCATTGAGACAATCATTAATGCCAAACACAATCTGAACTTAATTCAACGATAATAAGTAAATAAACCATGCATGACTGTGTTTTATTGAATATCAATGAGTCGAGTTCACCGAATATTGATACGTTGAAAATAACCCCATGATATTTGACAAGTAATAGCTTTTCTGAAAAGCTAGCCGTCTCATAGCTGATGAAATTTGAAAATGTTTTCCATGCAGAATAGCATTGTATAGTCAGTTACAAAAAATAAACAGCAAATACTAATTTTGAGAATTTCCAATATCTTTTTTGTAGGGAATCACAGGCACTTGTCTCTGATTTTTTCCATATATACCTTTATATAAAATTAAGGTATATATGACATTTTTTTCAGAGACAAATGCCTGTGGGGGAATGTATAAACATCGAAAAAGAGAGAGGGGTCATTACTTTTTGAGGCCTTTTCAGTATACATTCCAACGTAACTTTCGAAGCGCTCGACAGAATTCGTTTATTTCACTTTGTCGCATGATGGACTTGATATTGAGAAAAAAAAATAAGGCCTTTATCGTACTTGCCCTTCAAAACTAAACATGCTGAATAAACATATTTTTTTAATGGGAAAGAGTTTATATGTTGACATGTAGATGCCTTTTTGATTTATTATCAGTGTTTGTATGTGTATACATGATTTTAAAATCCTCTACAAAACATTCATTTTCAAATAATCCAATAACAACAGTATTTTCGACTTTAGATGTATATCTATTTTCTTTCTCTTTTTCATATAGCATGTTTAGTATAAAAAGTAAATAAATCTCAAAAACAAGTGAAAGACGTTTAAAAAATTGTTTCTGACTCTGTTCGTTATTTTCAGTTATATATATTAATTCATTTTTTGACATAAATTTTTTAACATTTATACACAACTATACTATATCTAGCTAGGCTTGGGAGGGTTAGAAGCTAAAAATTGTAATGACATAATATGTCCATTGTAAAAGACTATAACTTGTAAAAGGCATGCGCTGATTCAACTTTAGAAGTACTTAAGCAGTTTTGTGTGTTGATTAATTGGGTTGCCTGTCTTAACTATGTATGTATTATACTTCACATTTCCTTTAAATCATATCTAGAAATTAAAATATGGTAACATGCAAAAATAATTGCTTTTTATAGTCCAAGAGTCGTTTTTTCTTCTTTTTATTATACCCTCGTTTTATGTTCTTCACATTCTGCTATATTGACATGGTAAGATAGCTAGGTATCGTCTAGCCCAGCGCAAACCCGCCTCTAAATTATTCCCATATGAATCAATATTAATTTTAATCGAAAATAATTGATTTGGTTATATCCGTTTTTTTCAATTAAATTGTTACCTTTGGATTATCTTACTAAGTATCATTATGTATAACCGAGGGAGAAAAAAAAGCATGCGCGGTGTGTCCCTAGGTTTTCATATACGTTTCAACTATAATGACGCTAAACATTCATAACAACGAGCGACTGGATAAAATGTGGAATGATCACGTGTGGCTTTCATACATTACAAAACTGCAAGGAGTTTAGGCTATATATAGAATCATGTTCCTGTGTACCGATATGCATGATTGATCACGATGCAAATTTAATAACTAAAATAAAGTGTTCAAACCCGACACTCTGCGGGATTGAAGGACATTTACTAAGTTTCGAATTGCCCCAACCAACCAACAGACTTTTACTATGAAAGAGTCAGTAAGATCTCCCAATCAGGTAGAAAGAAAGCATTCAGTCCGAAGACTGTCCATCGTTCAACTTATAAGACCGTCTCCGAGGAGCCGGTAATAATTTTCAATACATCCATGATTTTCTTGTAAGTTATGTCTTCTTTCAAATTGCATTAAATGATTCTAACCGGCTGAAATTAAGTCAATACGTAATTCATTGTTAGCATCATCAATATCATAATCGGTAAAAAAGAGAGACGGTAATAAAGCTGATGTTATGTGTCGTGAATATTATTGGTTTTTTCCCCCGATTATGATATTGATTTCTGAAATGTACACGTGTGCCATCTTCTATTTATTTCTTAAATTATATTTTTCTGTAGTAAATTGAGAGTTATTTCTGAAGTGGCCACAGCGATATATTTGCGCGAGTTCTAACCATTTCAATATAGAGGAAGGACTTCCGTGTAATATTCGATTAAAATATTATAGATTTCTCTAATACGGCTCTACTCATTATAGCATTACCAACCATACAAAATGACAAGAATGAATTTGAATAGTATATCATTCTGATTTATGTTGATAAATCATAATTATAATTATACAGTAAAAATTCTCTACCAAACACTTTTGATTGTAACTAGAAGTCAGCTGGCCTCTATTATAATTTGTCCCACGTTATTTAAACTTGATCCTTCTTTCTTCCCTGTATTGACGTCTGAAATGTACACATGTAAATTGAGAATATTTCTAAAGTGGCCACAGGGATATATTTGCGCTAGCTCTAACCATTTCAATATAGAGGGAAGCACTTCCGTGTAATATTCGATTAAAATATAATAGACCTAATATATAGACAAGACACGACAAGACAATTTATTACAACTTAGGCCCGTACATATATAATGAGCTACAAGAGGAAAACAATTATACATTAACAATAGGAGACACTGTTATGAAGACCATTCGGGCTTGGTGCCAGCAAACTAGTGTAACCCCGCAACATTATGTGTGTGTCTGTCCCAGGTCAGGAGCCTGTGATTCAGTGGTTGTCGTTTGTTGCTGTATATCATCTTTGTTTTTCGTTCATTGTTTTGTAAACAAATCAGGTCGTTAGTTTTCTCGTTTGAATTGTTTTACATTTGTCATTTCGAGACCTTTTATAGCTGACTATGCGGTATGGGTTTTGCTCATTGTTGACGGCCGTACGGTGACCTTAGTTGTTAACTTATCTCATTTGGTCTCTGGTAGAGAGTTGTCTCATTGGCAATCATACCATATCTCATTTTTATATTGGATAGCTGTTCAGCTTAAATTAAAAATTGTATATACTTATAGATTAGAACTTAAAATATTTTGTCAAAAAATCGTAGACATCTTTTAAGGAGTTGGCATTAAAAAAAACGTGGACTAACGATTAATGATAGGTAACAAATCTAAGTACAATTTATGACTAATAGCCGTATCCTTTTAAATACAAATTAATAATTAAATATCAATTAAGTACTACTAATTTTCATGTAACATGCATTATAGTAAAAACATAAACCATTTATATATATTTTCCCAGTCCGACACCAAGATACTCGGGAAAGCTACGAATTGCATTTCAGACATAAATAATGTTTTACGCTGTTTCTGGAAGCAATGCAAAAACAATGCAAAATTTACACAAACATGTCATTACAAAAAAATGACATCCCTTTCAAGTAAAAATTGCTCTTAGCAGTAGGAAGAACATTCTGACAATTTCAACGCTGAAATTTTAATTGCATTTGAAACCACACTCTTTTGTGGATTTGGTAGTATCTGTATCGTTACAGAGCACATATTGACGGTGTTTGAGAGCTAGTTTGAAGCTAACGAAGATGAAGTTCTTTAATTGTTCAGTTTTAGATTGTGTTGTATTAAGTGCATTTGAATTGTTCTTTACTGAATTGTTTACTATATTGACACTCAAAGTCGTCAAAACATTTAGGTTTAATAATCTTTTTGGGTTTACTTTTAACAAAACTAAAAAAAGTCTTCAGAAGTTATAGCTGGGACTAAACCCTCAACTACCTTGTACAGAAATACCAGCCGCTGGCTTGTTCTTCTGGACTGCAGGTTGTCTAGATCTAAGTCGGTTAAACATTTTGGTGATCGGTCCTTCAACTCTTGATTTGTAATTCCCTATGATAAATCATTAATCCCTACGTTGGATCCTTTCTAGTTGGTGTATGTTGTTTGTTGTGTATGAATCCCATACTATTGCCCAATATTCCATTGGTGATATTACTAATGAAATGTAGTCTTTTGGGCAGAATCGTAGATAACGTCTGAGAAAGCTTAGTGTGGAATTTGCTTCGAGTATGTAGAATCTGTACCCTATATCTTTGCTACAGGAAAACACCAAAAACATAATATTTTATTAAAATACAAGATGCTTTACCATGGAGAGAATTGCATATTTTAAAAAAAAAAGAAGCAATCAATATGTGTGATAACAATAAAACTTATTTTAATACCAAAATGCTAACAAAAACGACCTTTTTTTCTGATAAAAATGAAAACTTTGATCATACGAAATACATTTTACATATTAGTCAAACGTTTTGTCATTGGCACCATTTTCTGATATTTAAGAGAACAGAATGTTTGGGCTTCAAAAGTCAATATATAATAATTTATACTTAAAATGTCTATTTTAAGACATGTTTTTGTACACAAAGTTAAAAGTAAGATTATATTACAATTAGTTCTCAAACAATTGCAAATGTCATCCTTATGAGTTTAGTGGCTTAACCTTTGTGGTAAATTCCGTTCAACTCAAACGTGTAATTCACTCACAAAATCTAATTACTCTTTAGTATTATAGGATTTTATATAGACAGAAGTAGTGTACCTAAAACGACAAAGTTATTTTTCATTTACCTGTATATATTATGAAAACCGTTTTTTTCAAAAGTGATTATTTTCTAAGGGTTAAATATTTCGCGGTGGTGTCTTGCCATGGCTTTGTTAGGACTTGTTTGTTTGCTTTTTGGCCTTGAATGTTTGTCCCTAATATTTTATTAACTATGTATTTACTTTCAGGTATCACAGATCGAATTTATTCGTTCATAGTGTGTTAATTTATGTTTTTTGATTGAGTTAAGCCTTCCAATTGATATTTTATCGTGTGTTTTTCTATGTTGTGATGTTATACTATTGTTTCAGAAAAAGGGAGAAGGTTTGGTACCATTAAAACGTTTAATCCCGCTGCAAATGTTTGCACCTGTCCTAAGTCAGGAATCTGATGTACAGTAGTTGTCGTTTGTTTATGTAATTTATACGTGTTTCTCGTTTCTCGTTTTTTATATAGACTAGACCGTTGGTTTTCCCGTTTGAATGGTTTTACACTAGTAATTTTGGGGCCCTTTATAGCTTGTTGTTCGGTGTGAGCCAAGGCTCCGTGTTGAAGGCCGTACATTGACCTATAATGGTTTACTTTTATAAATTGTTATTTGGATGGAGAGTTGTCTCATTGGCACTCACACCACATCTTCCTATATCTAAAGCTCTTTATATTAAAATTCCTACAAATTTCATCAACTTTCCGATATTAAAAGTGTGAGTTAGACAAAAACAGGAAAATTGGTTATGCTCTTTTCACAACTAGTGTTCATGCTTTGTCACATTCTCATCCGAAGCTAACGTATTATTTAAAATGAATTTTTCAAGAGTCCAGTAGCGGTCTGCCAGGAACAACATATAAAAAATGGACTTGGACCAAATGGTTTGATACAGATTCAGGAGAACGTGAAACAGAAACATATGAGTCTATTGTAGCGGTAAGTAATGATCTCCTGTGAGAACTAAGACAAACCCATGAGTCTATTAAAGCGGTAAGTAATGATCTCCTTTATGAACTAAGACAAACCTATAAGGCTATTGTAGCGGTAAGTAATGATCACCTGTGAGAACTAAGACAAACCTGAGTCTTTTGTAGCGGTAAGTAATGATCACCTGTGAGAACTTACACAAACCTATAAGGCTATTGTAGCGGTAAGTAATTACCTCCTGTGAGAACTTACACAAACCTATAAGGCTATTGTAGCGGTAAGTAATGATCACCTGTGAGAACTTACACAAACCTATAAGGCTATTGTAGCGGTAAGTAATGATCTCCTGTGAGAACTTACACAAACCTATAAGGCTATTGTAGCGGTAAGTAATTACCTTCTGTGAGAACTTACACAAACCTATAAGGATATTGTAGCGGTAAGTAATGATCTCCTGTGAGAACTTACTCAAACCTATAAGGCTATTGTAGCGGTAAGTAATTACCTCCTGTCAGAACTAAGACAAACCTGAGTCTTTTGTAGCGGTAAGTAATGATCTCCTGTGAGAACTAAGACAAATCTGAGTCTTTTGTAGCGGTAAGTTATGATCACCTGTGAGAACTAAGACAAACCTATGAGTCTATTGTAGCGGTAAGTAATGATCTCCTGTGAGAACTAAGACAAACCTATGAGTCTATTGTAGCGATAAGTAATGATCTCCTGTGAGAACTATGACAAACCTGAGTCTTTTGTAGCGGTAAGTAATGATCACCTGTGAGAATTAAGACAAACCCATGAGTCTATTGTATTGGTAGGTAGTGATCTCATGTGAGAACAAAGATAATTCTATGAGGCTATTGTAGCGGAAGTAATGATCTCCTGTGAGAACTAAGACAAACCTTTGAGTCTATTGTAGCGGTAAGTAATGATCTATGAGAATTAAGACAAACCTATGAGGCTATTGTAGCGGTAAGTACACTAAGACAAACCTATAAGCTATTGTAGCGGTAAGTAATGGTCTTCTGTGAGAACTAAGACAAACCTATGAGGCTATTGTAGCGATAAGTAATGATCTGTGAGAACTAAGACAAACCTATGAGGCTATTGTAGCGGTAAGTAATGACCTCCTGTCAGGAATAAGTCAAACCTTTGAGGCTATATAACAGTAAGTGATTGCTCCCTTGTGAGAACTAAGACAAACTTATGAGTCAATTGTACCGGTAAGTAATGATCTCGCTAAGACAAACCTATGAGGCTATGTAGTCGTAAGTGATTGCCTCCTGTTAGAACTAAGACAAACCTATGAGTCTATTGTAGTGGTAAGTGATTGCCTCCTGTGAGAACTAAGACAAAAGTATGAGGCTATTGTAGTGGAAAGTAATTACCTCCTGTGAGAAGTTAGACAAACCTATGAGGCTATGTAGCGATATGTATTTACCTCCTTGCGAATACAAAGACAAATCTATGATGATAGTTGAGTGGTAAATAATTAGCTCCTGTGAGGAATAAGACAAACCTATGTGATTATTGTAACGATCTCCTGTGAGAACTAAGACAAAGCTTTGAGTCTATTGTAGAGGTAAGAAATGTTCTCCTGTGAGAACTAAGACAAACCTATGAGTCTATTGTAGTGGTAAGTAATCACCTCCTGTGAGAACTAAGGCAAACATATGCTGGTAATGTAGAGGTAATCAATTACCTCCTGTAAAAACTACATTTGTTGTAGGTTAAAAGGTTTAGGCTATTTTATCGTTCAGTTATTACCTCTAATTGAAACCATATTAGGTAATATGCTGAGTCCTGCCCGTTATCTTGAAAAACATGGAAAAATTGTTGATTTTTTCCTGGATCCTTACAGCTTTTACTATTAGTTAAAGTCTTTTGTTTAAGTCCTTTGATAATATCTAAATTTGCCAAAAATTATGTGTAAAATTGTCATATTTTGTTCAACAATTATTTTGTTCATGACATTACAACTAAATTTTGTGTACTTAAGTGTCAATATCATATCAATCTAATCAATTATTTATGAAACGAACACAATTTTGAAAGACTGACGAATGTAACTTTTTGGGTTAATTTCGGGGGCCACATAAATACTCTTATACCTCCTCCACATTAAAAACGTTTTAATAATGATTATCTAGGATTTATTAAGACAAACTTTGTAATTGTTATGCTTTTGATTTATGTAACAACGTAAACTATAAAGCTAACACTGGACTGTAATTTTAATGAGAAGGGGTCTGATAACCCTGCACAATAATTTTTTAGCTGAAAGACTTGAAAACAGCTGGTTTCTGTTGTGTCGTGCATTATAGCATGTACATGTATATAACAATTACGTTCTTCTTTTTCTTACATTTTAAATCTCGTAAGCTACTATACAAAATTACAGACACATTAACACATCTAATTTTCAAGTGGCAATCATTTTTTTTTCAATTTGATATTGTCCTGAATATGCATTCTAATTAAATTTATAAAAATTCAAAAAATATTAGGAAATATTTAAATAAAAAACTACAAGCCACAAAAGTATGTCAACATCATCATTCTCTTCCTTTACAGAGATTTTAAATATCACAAAACTTTTTCATTTTGTTTCTTTTGGTACCTGTTAAAAGAGCACCACGACAATAACAGTTAAACATACAGTTGTACCTTTTTTGGTTATAACAACTTTAAATAATGAAAAAATGAATACCCTAACTTTTAAATATTAATCGCCTCAACCCGCCTTGATAACATATTTGTACAAAACTTAAACCTTAAAACCATTTTAAATATGATACAGCATTTGTCTCGAAATTTCTTTTTTGTGAGCATGATAGGAAAACTCTAAAATTTATATCCAACACACCATTGTGTCCAAAACGCCGGCAAAAAAATGTTTCTACACAGTGGACACGCACACTGTTAAAAATGTACAATACAATTTCCCAATGGAATGAGTACAATACTTGCCACTGGATGTTAACAAAAAGCAATCAATCAATCATAAACTTAAGTGGCTACATATTTCAAAAAGAGTAAAAGAATTATCTTTAATAAAAAAGCATTGCAGGTGCGCTTTTAACAGGCTATGCTTTTGTTTTCAGAGAGGGAACATTTGTCTGCAGGTCCGCTTTTGACAGGCTGTCATTTTCTTTTCAGAGAGGTTGGAACATTTGCCGTGGTGGAAAACTTATAGGATGTGAATGTAAACGAGATGACACAAAAGAAATTCTGTCTAATGGCGATTTCTTTAATACATCTCATATACTCGGTACTGATCTACAGTGTAAACTAAATGGAATCGAGTGTCATAATATTCTGTGTATGAACTTTGAAGTCCGCTTTTTATGTGAAGGTAATAAAATTGAATTAAAACATGTAAATAGTAATTAGTTCGTGAAAATAGTGTAGGTACACAAAATCGTGTAGGTACACAAAATAGCGTAGGTACACAATGTCCAAAACATTTCATTTTCTTTCCAGAGTTTTTGAATTTTTTGTATTATAAGTTTTGCAGAAGTGCAGTACTGAAGGTAGTTTCATACCATACCATATTTGCCAAAGAAAAACTTATTTACGTTTTTTTTCAGCATGATAGGTGATGTTACATTCTGCTTTAAATACATATTATTATAAATATATATATACTATTAATATATCCAATCTTTAAGAATAAATTATAATTATTACAATGTTGCAACACATTTTAATATATTTTTATTCATATATAAATACGTTCAATTGTTTACTATATTCGTACTTCACTCTACATATGATCTGTGTGATAAAGTTTTCTTGCTGCATAGCAGATTCAAATGTCGTTTTGAAAAATAGAAAAACATTTGAAATAAGAATAATAACAACAGCTCTATTGGGTTTTCCGTTCTAAAACACGTGTTCTTTCTATCGTGCATAAGAATTTATAAGTTTTCCCACCGTTCCTTTGTATACCTTATAAAAATCATGAATACTAAAAAAAAATAACAAGAAGGGGGAGGGGAGGGGTCTCTCCATTTTTCTTCCATTACAAAATCTAGAGAACCACGTGTAGAAATACACTTGTTATTATTCATGGAGAATGGAACGTTCATATGGCAGTCAAATAGATCTGGGCGATTTCTCTTTTAGAATGTTTTTTTCATCTTTCAGCGACCAACAGCTGCAAACAGAAAAAAAATATTTTTCAACTCGATTCCTATAATATCTCCAAAAATCAAGTGTTTTAAATTTCAACCAGTTGAATCAGAACTTTCATTATTATTTGCTATGTTTTGAAAAAATATCTTGCGTTTTTCTCAATTTATTTTGTCATTGATTAGGAACAGATGACTCACAGGGCCTACCCTAAATCCATCAATCACTACAAATTGACTTTGAAAGGATTTAAAAAAACAAATAAATATATATAAAGGGAATAATACAAATTAAAAAAAAAATATTCCATGCTATTACAGTTTTGAATTTCTCATGAACCAAAACTGTGGCTTTGCTGTGAATTAAGCAAAAACAAAGTATGTGATCGCTCAGGAGATAGATGACAAATCTAAAATCACGAGATGGACCGATTTTATATTTACTAATATTATTTAGTTTGTGTTTCTTTCTAAAGCAATTTTGTTGTCCAAGAAAAAAGTTGTTAATGATGCCATGTCTTAAAACACTTCTTGATCAATCAAATCGATGTATTTTCTACGAAGCAAATCAGCTTTGGTGTCCGGTTCTATACAGAGTGTTGTACAAGTGTAACTAACATATACGACGACTTGATTGATTCCTGGCTATGACAATTAATTTAGTACACTCATGGCTCCCTCTAACCGTAAAATATAGAACCATTTAAAAATGTTTGTAAGAAGATGTGGTATTATTGCCAATGAGACAACTCTCCCCCAGAAACCAAATGATGTAGAAGTAAGCAATTGTAGGTCACCTTCAACAATGAGTAAAAACCATATCGCATAACAAGCCATAAAAGGCCTCGAATTGACAAATGTAAAACAGTTCAAGCGAGAAAACTAACGATCTGATACATGTACAGAACAATGAACGAAAAACAAATAAATGATATACAGCAACAAACGACAACCACTGAAGTACAGGCTCCTGACTTGGGACATGTCGAAAATACTTCATTCACTATGATAAAATTGAGAATGGAAATGGGGAATATGTCAAAGAGACAACAACCCGACCAAAGAGCAGACAACAGCCGAAGGCCACCAATGGGTTTCTAACGCAGCGAGAAAATCCCGCATCCGGAGGTGGTCCTCAGCTGGCCCCTAAATAAAATTGTGTACTAGTTTAGTGAAAATGGACGTCACACTAAACTCCAAAACATATAAATGAACTAAAATTAAAAAACATACAAGACTAACAAAGGCCAGAGGCTCCTGACTTGGAACAGGCGCAAAAATGCGACGGGGTTAAACATGTTTTGTTAGATCTCAACCCTCCCCCTATACCTCTAGCTAATGTAGAATAAAGAAACACATAGCAATACGCACAGTAAAACTCAGTTTAAAAGAAGTCCGAGTCCGATGTCAGAATAGGTAACAAAAGAAACTAAGCAAAATGACAATGATACATACTTTAACAAAGGACTACTAGCAGTTACTGACATGCCAGCTCCAACCCTCAATTAAATTGATTGAAAGATTATGTCTTCTGTGCTAGCATAATGAGGAAAGCTAATAGATATCACAACTCACCCGAAGTAAAAGTAAATATTGCACATTTTTTTCAATCGCAAGTAAATGAGTTTTTTGCTAACAATGCTTTTAGATGATTTTTGCTTGTTTCTGTTTATATTTTTACAAAATTGACCTATAGGGTGATCTTGACATTTCTTTTTGAGTCAGTGGAAAAGCCACCTGAATGTTATGGACCATACAATAATCCCAGGATACCATGTGGTTTGTTTCCTTTAGTTTTAGTTTTACTGTATTTTCATTTCTATATATATTTTGTGTTTATTTCAGACGTGATAATTGAAAGTGGATCAGCAGTATTTTATTTTCTGATGTTAGTTGTGCCATTAATAGTCATACTGTTCAGATTATGCTGTTGGGATATTGTGAAGAAACGAATTAAAAAAAGACATTGTAGTAATCAGAACACAAACACAAGTACTCAACAAGATGTTATAGATATGTCGGTCTTTGATCCCCCGTCATACGACGACTTATTTGGTTCCCAAACGCACACGAGTTTCGGTGATATCAAATGCAATAATTGTAATCACTTAAAACACACTTGTCACTCTTATACAGAACAATCAAATGCAACTGCTCAAAATTTAAACTCAAGAAGAGGCGAGTTCTCCAGTGTAGACTGCTCATGTGAATGCCACAAGACAGATAATTGCATAGCTTCTAGTTTAAGGGGGTCTTCACGGTGTGAATCTAATGATAATTATTCAAGGACAAATGCAGCGTATATTCACGACAACGAAGCAAATGATAATACTAGGACAACTAGCATTTCTATAAAAGTAATCAGTGGAGCATGCATTGAAACTCCGCCTCCTTCTTACTCAGAGGCCTTAGTTATTTTGAAAAGGACAGAAGGGTTGGATGCAACACATTTGTGAGGGAAATAGTTTACAAAATGTTAACAATAAACATACACAGAACATACCAGATGGATAGTTTTGAAATAACATTCGATTGGACGATTGAAAAGTTCAAATTAAAAAATATTCAGTCACATATATCACGAATGTTTATAGTAATGGTTCGAACAAGCTTTTTTGAAAAGACATTAAATTTGCGGTAAAATATGTAGTTGATAGTCAATTTTAATTTCTAATTTTGACACAGACGTCTGAAATAGATTGTTGTTTAATATTGAGAAATTATTCATCTATATATTTATTTAGAAATGTTGATTATTTGAATATTTATTCAAGACAAAAAATATAGATCAGAATAGGAAAGTCTATTTAGTAAACAAAGAACCTGTATCGCTCACCTGGGTAATGTGTTTTGATATGTCAATATCTTCGATGAATCTGAACCAGGATAATAGAATATAATAGAATATGTCTCTTTTTGGAACATCGCTTCATCTCCATTATTCTAGTGATACTGACATTATAAAGATAAGAAGATGGGGAATGATTGCCAATGAGACAACTCTCCGCCAGAGATCAAATGACATGAGTAAAAGGTATAGATCACCATCGACCTTCATAAATGAGCAAAACCCATACCGCATAGTCGGCTATTAAAGTCCCCGAAATGACAAATGTAAAACATTCAAACAAGAAAACAAATGGCCTGATTTATGTACAAAACAATGAACGAAAAACAAATATGATATACAGCAACAAACGACAACCACTGAATTACAGGTTCCTGACTTGGGACAGGCAGAATAAGATTGATTGATTGTTGGTTGCTTAACGTCCAGTGGCAAATATTTCATGCATATTCAGGACGAAGAATAAGACAGGGTTGAGCTAGTTTGCTTGCGCCAAACCCTACCCTAACCCGAGACAGTGGTATAACAGTACAACATAAGAACAAACTAAAATAAATCAGTTGAAAAGGGTTTAACTCATCAGATCGATACAATGCAGAAAACATCTAATGAAAACACAGACCGGACGTGGCAGGGTAATTTTAAAAAAGAATGAAACTGATGATTCCCTCAGTTAGTCATTGAACATGCCAATGGTGTCCATACATCATGGTATATCTAGGATCAGCATATTATTTTTTATGCAACCTCACAATTCAAAGATTGAGTATCTCACCGAACATTTTTCTCAGAAACCTAAAGATGAGGTCCTTCATTTTTTACAATTTTCTTGCTGTGAAAAGGTCTGTTAAAAGTCATTCTAAACCAAAACCAACAATGTTGGGAGAAAGGCTTTAGAATACAAATAATTTTATCTTGGTGAGCGATGTCCTTCGATGCAAAATTTAACAAAAATTTGTAAATTGTATGTTTGTTTGTTGTTTTGTTCATTTTTTTTTTCTCAAATTGACTTCAGCATTGTAATCCTCAATAACACTCTGATGATAAGGAAATTAAATTTCTTCAGTTTAGTTTTCGTACTTGGACTCCTGCCCTCACACCATTCACCGACTCTGATCGCCAATCAACGATTAAAAAATTCAAACATGTAGCTTATACAAGTATGATTTTATGCCATGTATAAATAGTGGATATTTCCACATGTTTATCGGTCGGGAGTTGTGGCGTACTCCTGTGATCTAGCTACCTGGAGGCCAGAGTCCTGCTTTCAGGTGATCTATGTTGAGCGGGCGACCGCACTAGGATCGGTATCAATATGGGCACACCGAGGGAGCTCAGTGTGACCAGGTTGTCTAAGGAGAGACGTACAGGCCAAGGGCGGAAACGCAGTAGGCAAAGGTCCCCGTGTCGATCAGTAGTGGGATCGCTCCTGTGAATAGGCATCTGTCAGCAGCCTATCCAATACAATTGGACTCGACTCTTTTGGCCACTGAAAATTAAACTTCTGTGTAAAGAACCCAAAAGTCACCCTCAAATGTTGTCTCTTTATGTATACAATACGATTTGCACAACATTGTCGCTGAAAAAGGTAGTAGAATAATCATGTTTCTTTGTCTTTTTCGAAATGTTTAAATAACATGACCAATAGGCCCGTTCACAAGTTAGAAAATCGCCTCTTCTTCTTGTCTTTGTTTCAAGTTGGGATTCTTTTTTTTTTCTGCACTTTAAAGAAGTTGGTGTTGATCACAGATTTTTGCAGTTTCTGTCAAAGAGGTAGGATCCATTTCGACTGTATTTATTTGACAGGAGGGTCATTTTCAAAAAAAGTCTTTTAATCTTTACTTAAACACATAGTATCATAGCTCCATGTGTGTATTTCAAAAGCTTCTAACGCAATTACGGAAAATTTTCTAATCAGAGCACCGGTATTAAATGATAAACGTCTGACTATGGACAGTCCAAAACCGCAATTTTGATAGATGTTGGCAAAATTTGAGTATCCATCCCCAAAAAATGCATAAAAAGGTCATCCATCCTTCACCAAACAAGACCAAGACTTTCGAATGCAAATAATTTCACTTTTGTGTGCGACGACATGCATTCGATGTAAAATTTCATAAAAACTTGTAAAGTATTTTTTTTTTTTTTTTTTTTTTTTTTTTTCCTTTGTTTTATCACACTGAATAACTTCAACAGCAGCATTGTAACACCGAATAACACTCTGATGATAAGGAAATTGAATTTCTTCAGTTTAGTTTTCGTACTCGTAACCATATGGACACACTGCCACGTGTACATGTATATACATTGATAGTACTTTCTAACTTAAATCGCATGTTCGAAATAAATCTGTAATGATTTGAAAATACAAACATGTAGCTTATACAAGTATGATTTTATGCCATGTATAAATAGTGGATATTTCCACATGTTTGTCGGTTGGGAGTTGTGGCGTGCTCCTGTGATCTAGCTACCTGGAGACCAGAGTCGGTGAACGGTGTGAGGGCAGGAGTCCTGCTTTCAGGTGATCTATGTTGAGCGGGCGTCCGCACTAAGATCGGTATCAATATGGGCACACCGAGGGAGCTCAGTGTGACCAGGTTGTCTAAGGAGGGACGTACAGGCCAAGGGCGGAAACGCAGCAGGCAAAAGTCCCCGTGTCGATCAGTAGTGGGATCGCGCCTGTGAATAGGCATCTGTCAGCAGCCTGTCCAATACAATTGGACTCGACTCTTTTTTTGGCCACTGACAATTAAACTTCTGTGTAAAAGAACCCAAAAATCACCCTCAAATGTTGTCTCTTTATGTATACAATACAATTTGCACAACATTGTCGCTGAAAAAGGTAGTAGAATAATCATGTTTCTTTGTCTTTTTCGAAATGTTTAAATAACATGACCAATAGGCCCGTTCACAAGTCAGAAAATCGCCTCTTCTTCTTGTCTATGTTTCAAGTTGGGATTCTTTTTTTTTCTGCACTTTAAAGAAGTTGGTGTTGATCACAGAGTTTTTGCAGTTTCTGTCAAAGAGGTAGGATCCATTTCGACTGTATTTATTTGACAGGAGGGTCATTTTCAAAAAAAGTCTTTTAATCTTTACTTAAACACATAGTATCATAGCTCCATGTGTGTATTTCAAAAGCTTCTAACGCAATTACGGAAAATTTTCTAAAGAGAGCGCCGGTATTAAATGATAAACGTCTGACTATGTACAGTCCAAAACCGCAATTTTGATACATTTTGGCAAAATTTGAGTATCCATCCCCAAAAAATGCATAAAAAGGTCATCCTTCACCAAACAAGACCAAGACTTTCGAATGCAAATAATTTCACTTTTGTGTGCGACGACATGCATTCGATGTAAAATTTCATAAAAACTTGTAAAGTATTTTTTTTTTTTTTTTTTTTTTTTTTTTTTCCTTTGTTTTATCACACTGAATAACTTCAACAGCAGCATTGTAACACCGAATAACACTCTGATGATAAGGAAATTGAATTTCTTCAGTTTAGTTTTCGTACTCGTAACCATATGGACACACTGCCACGTGTACATGTATATACATTGATAGTACTTTCTAACTTAAATCGCATGTTCGAAATAAATCTGTAATGATTTGAAAATACAAACATGTAGCTTATACAAGTATGATTTTATGCCATGTATAAATAGTGGATATTTCCACATGTTTGTCGGTTGGGAGTTGTGGCGTGCTCCTGTGATCTAGCTACCTGGAGACCAGAGTCGGTGAACGGTGTGAGGGCAGGAGTCCTGCTTTCAGGTGATCTATGTTGAGCGGGCGTCCGCACTAAGATCGGTATCAATATGGGCACACCGAGGGAGCTCAGTGTGACCAGGTTGTCTAAGGAGGGACGTACAGGCCAAGGGCGGAAACGCAGCAGGCAAAAGTCCCCGTGTCGATCAGTAGTGGGATCGCGCCTGTGAATAGGCATCTGTCAGCAGCCTGTCCAATACAATTGACTCGACTCTTTTTGGCCACTGACAATTAAACTTCTGTGTAAAAGAACCCAAAATCACCCTCAAATGTTGTCTCTT